>OV179169.1:125000-2870000 GCA_921972225.1 Euplexia lucipara | reverse complement strand
TCTCATCTGACATTATGCTGAGCTGAGGCCCTTTTGGCATTATAATCGCTGTATTTTATAGTTTTAAAGTGTATTTCTGTTGTGATGCCAATAAACGCATTTTTCTTTCTTTCTTTCTTTACAAAATATATTAATCTTAACAACTTATTTCTATTAAATGAAGATAAGTGTAATTTAATTAACTAAACCCCAAGAGGACACCGGTGTCCAAAGTGTCATTGTCTTTCTATTGTGTCTCTAATTGATACGATTGAAAAGTTGAACATATTTTTGCTTAGCCTAGAACTATCAGCGCTTGCGCTACTTGTCCAACGAGGACTTTTCGGCTATTACTAAAACTAAGCTAGTTAAATACAGACGCCAGGGCACTACCCCAAGCTGTAAAATTTTCCCTATTGAACATGAAATTAACCTTATTTCCTTTGTTATAAAGTTGAAGAACCATCGAAGAAATTTTACACATTTTGGTTGCCTGTACAATTGTACATTAGCCCTGTACATTAACTAGGTACCGGCAAAAATAAGTAAGCAAATACGTACCTTCCTATACATAAATTAATGCCTTGTTAGTTAATTGTATAATCAAATTAAATAAAATTGAGTACCTACTACCTACCTACATTTTTAGGTCCAATAAAGCAAGTCTTTTTATGTAAAAGCCGTTAATTTACCGTGAAAAAACATCCGTCCTTACTAAAAAAATTTTTAAACGCACGAATACTTTAACCACGATCTTGACTTTGTCGGGTTTGATTTTTACGAGCTTTTGCCCGCGGGTTCGGTCGCGTTTATTTAGAATTTAACAATCAAACGGTTGCGCACTATCTTATGTGTTTGTTATTCCTGCGTATTACCACGTGCAGTATAAATATTAATACAGTAGGACGACGCCTCTCGCCATCTCTGGAAAAAATGGCGACAACGTCTACACGCGTCAGCCCTGAATATCTCACGAACTACGAACATCGTTTTGTTCGCAGTTCGGGAGTGGCTTTCCCGCGTGTCACCCCTCACACCCCGCACGATTGCCTAGACGGCTTCGTCGAACGACTGTAGGTTTTTTAGACTGGTATTACCATACGGTTGCAAATGAAAATCAGCATCAGATAAGAAGAGTTCTGATCTAAGCTGCAAGCATAGCATGATCACCATAGAGACGGATACCTAAGTAACTTAAACCAAAAAATAATGCTGGGAAAATACTTTTTTTTTCATCTTTAAAAAAGAGATGCTTTTTATTGCGCGCATTGCATAGCGCGACAACGCAACGCAACTTTCGATCAGCTGAGCGTATGGCCACTCGCGCTTGGTCGTTGACCCGACCGGCCCGCTTGTTCGTGTCCATTGCATTTTTGTAACTTAGTTTTTTATACCTAGGACACATTTATAATTTACTTTACCTATTTTTCTTAATGTTTGAAATCGTATGATTACCTGCAAAGTATGGTGGCGGTGGCACATAGTGTTGTGGAACTTCAGCTGCTATTGTAGATCTTGGAGTAGATACTTGGTATTGTACAACTTGCATAACACCACACGCTTGCATCACAAACTAACCAGACGGTCACCCATTTTAATAATAATTCAAACAGCCTCTAATAATACCTTTAATCCAGTTAAAACTAAACTATGCAAAAAAAAAAACACTTTTTTTATTAACGTCTAATTTCCCGCCCTGTCAGTTTCTTTTTTTTCTATTTTATAACAACAACGCACAAGTATCGAGTTCAAATTCCACCGTGACAGTTCAAATCTCGCGCCTTTTCTATAAAATCGATATTTACACCCCAAGCTAGTCGTGCGTAAAGAACAATGACCTCTTTACATTTTATAACAACAATCTTTTTTACAATCACTGGCTGAATTAAGTTCTAATCTTCCACCTTTTTAATTAGTAATTCATCAATTCCTTTGATTTTAATTCCGTAAGTTTTTATTTTTTCCCCGTGTCCTTTGTTTTCTATCACTTGATAACACAAACCATGTTTAATTTATCACGAAATAACTGTTTTGTAACATCAATTTAATCAATTCACGTTTTATTCGAGTTTATTTTCGCAGTAAACAAATTCTCGTAGCGCTATTGAGTTTACGTTGTAAGGTTATGTGATTTGACAATGGCCGTTTCGCGCAGAAGCAATGGGATCTTTATGTGACTCAGGTAGAAAGGTCTTAAATTAAATATGGGAATGGGACTTATAGATTTTGTTGTGTACTTAAACTGTACAGACAGAGATATTTTTTTGGCCATAGATCAGGTAGTTTTGTGCAAAAAGGTTCGATGTAAATCCACCAAAAGGATGTGAGCTTTTTTTTTAAGAATCTTTTGAATTGAATGACATTTTGGTTTCGTATTGGTGGGAATTTATTTCGCCTACACATTGAAATAGTTCCTATGGACCATAACATTAACTTTTACGTTTTTTTTTTGGATTATAAAAACGACGACAATAACTTAGATTGATGTCCGGAAAACATTACACATTGAATAAACAATAAAATTCTATAGGCCTCGGAATTTTACGATGCCTTTCAATTTTTTGAAAAGAATTGACACTTTTGGTACCTTCTATAACCTGTCATGATTTAAACCTGACTCGGCGTCAGGTCTACTTACTTACCTATTTCATTGAAAAAATATATACCTACTTATTATGTTTTATTGTGTTTATTAGTAGGTATTATTCTTAAAAAGGTTTCCCGCCTATCAAAATGTCACTTCGCAGCTTCCTCTCTCCTAAACTCACTTATTAAGCTCTGCCTGACAGAGTCCATGTTATGATCTATTTTTAAGTTTTACCACCTAAAAATACATGTGGAATACAATAAAAGTATTGAGTATTAAATAGGAGGCTCGCCTCCTGCCATTAATTGGGCACAAATCCAGACTCCGGGCTGCAACTCAGAAATTCCAGATGGCAAAACTCAATAACGCCCAACCCGGGGATTGAACCTAGGACCTCATGCTCAATAGAAGCACTTGCGACCACTAGACCAAAGAGTATATTTTTTTATAAATCGGTACCTAACGCGCGGACACCGGTGTCCTCTTGGGGTTTAATGAATTAATTCGCGCAGAAGCAAGCTAATGAATGCAGGTTTAATGAATTATCTATATTCAAAAGGAGTTATAAAAAAATAATGTCGAAAAGTCATTTTTCTATACGACATCAAGCTATACATTTCCAGTTTACGCTGACCTCTCATTGCACGGAAATCCTATACAATGCGAGATCAGCTTATACTGGGAATGTATAGCTTGATGTGTAGCCCTGTGTACTGTACAAGAGCCTATCAAAAAAAGTTTTATTTCATCACGTATGGGTATGTATTATATATTCCATAGAAAAGCATTTGAAGCCTTTATTAGTACCTACACAATTTGATTATTACAATCTGAATACTGGGTGTCTTAAATTTTTTCACATTAAAATATAAACGGAAGTTATACGTTTATTGCCAATGATATTATAAGTAAAAAGGTGTAGATAGGTTACTTATACAACTTTCGATCATCAAAAACGGCACGCACGCAGGTCAAGTGTGGCTAGTTAGCCACATTTTAACGTGTCGCTTGCTGAGCGCTTAATATAACCGATCTACATCTTTTTACTTAAGTATAAATAAAAATAAAAAAAAATATCGTTGCGTATGGATATGTAGGTATAACATTCTAGTAAGTACATAATAATTATGATAAATACAATCTGAAAAATGGGTGTCCTTTTTGCACATAAAAATATAAACGGAAGTTTGAGGATTGTTGCCATAAGAAATATACACATTTGATTTGGGGCCCTTTTGAATTTAAGCAGCGGAATGTAGATGTCCATTTAAGATACACAAACACACACACACCAACACAAACACACACACACACACCAACACAAACACACACACGCATAAACACACACACTATACACACACACACTGATATGGATATGTCGATACATTGTTATCTTGACTAAATTCAAAGAAACTTTCTCAAGTTTTACTCAAACTTACCATTGTTCCTTCTATTAGTAGCTGCTAGCACGCTGGTTGGTGGTCGCGGAGGTAGCGCGGGGGGTGTGTCAGTCTTCGCAGGGGGAGGGGGGCCCGGGTCGTCCGCACATGCGTACTGTACCGATGCTGGCTTGCATGTACAAGCTACTTGGTACTGGAATTGAGAAGAAGAAAATTTATTAGAATTTGTCAAAGAGATTTAAAATACTATAGAGCGGGCATGCGTAGAAAAACTTTGATCCCATGTCTCAGTAACGCCATCTAGAATAATATATGACTATTGGAGCGGCAGCGGAGTGTACTACATAAAACTCATAGACTTGTATCCAGCAGGACACACTTTTTCGGACGAAAATTTTGTTTGTGATGTCTGGTCTATAGGTATTGAATGTCTTTGACTAATGCGGACTTTTTTGTAGACCTTTTTAAGGTGTACAATATTATACTGTAGTACATTATTCTGATCTAAGTATCTCTCTCTGTTAAGTATAGCAAAAAGCTAGGCAGATAAAGATTTTTAAAAATCTATTAAAAATCATTACCTAGTTAAACCGGATGCAGCTGAATACCAGTGGTTTACATGGAGCGACTGCCTGTGTTTTTATCCCTGTATTCCCACGGGAACGGGACCTACCCGGGTAAAACCGCGGGACGTCTGCTAGTAATAATTTTATAAAGAGAAAAAAAAATTGTTTGTTTGTTTGCATTGAATAGGCTCTGAAACTACTGGACCGATTTGAAAATTTCTTTCCCAGTTGGGAAGCTACACTATCCCGTGGGAATACCGGGATAAAAACTAGCCTACGTGTTAATCCAGAGTGTCTGCTAACTCTATGCCAAATTTTATTAAAATCCATTCAGTAGTTTTTACGTGAAAGAGTTACAAACAACCATCCATCCATCTATCCATACTCACAAACTTTCGCGTTTATAATATTAGTAGGATTAGTAATAGATGTGTCAAATCGTCGTGGATAGTGCAATTCCGCGTAACTACAATTGTTAAAGACTGCGAATATACACCTTCGCTGACTGTGATAAGGTGTATATTCGTAGTATTTAACAATTGTAGTTACGCGGAATTGCACTATCCACGACGAAATTAGTTTTAAACTTTACATCAAACAGAATAAAGATGATATCTCCATACCTTGTGCAAATCTGAGGTGACAGAGGCGCTGGTATCGCACTCGGGGCAGGCTTCCGGAGCCGGCGAGCTGCGAGCTGACGTGACGTCACCCAGCGACATCGCACACGTGCTGATGCTGGAAAGAGATAGCAATAGTTGAGACAGAGCATAGGACTCGGCATCTTCTAATAAAAATCGGCTTCTCTTAATAAAAAGCGCCTTCATCCTCTCTCCTATTAAAAACTTACTATGCTGTGCCCGACCGGGTCCATAATTGATTCGATGTTTTAACATACCAACTATTTTATGTGTACATTATGCAATGCCATAGAGTGTTGAGTATCTTTCTACACTTAATAGTACAGACGCCAGTACATCAAGTTACCTCATAAATAATGTGTCAAATTTCTTTTATCGTTTTTCAACTTTATGACAAACAGAATAAGGT
The DNA here is from genome assembly GCA_921972225.1 of Euplexia lucipara. Classification (NCBI taxonomy): domain Eukaryota; kingdom Metazoa; phylum Arthropoda; class Insecta; order Lepidoptera; family Noctuidae; genus Euplexia; species Euplexia lucipara. The sequence goes on along the minus strand of OV179169.1, from coordinate 2,864,418 downwards.
TCATATTCAATTGGGAAAATTTTACACATTGGGGTAACTTGACGTGCTGGCGTCTGTACCATAATTAATAATTAAGCCGAACCTTGTACCGTACCACTTGCGACAACTAGAACAACTCTAGTTGCCGCAAGTGTTACCGCGGAGCGATGAGCTCATGGGTTCCTTTCCTCGGTTCGGGCAAATGTTTAAAATAATTATTACCTCACAAAAACAACAGCTCTTTTACAAATTTTCATAGTAACAGCCCCGAGACTGAATTCGTGCCCGATTGATGGCAATAGGCTCGCCCCCTGATACATGGAACTTAAACATAACATTCGATATCCGTGACCCAATCCAGTTACATTTTCCACCATTTTCATTTAAAATTTGATTACAATAGCTCCGGTCTTAGATAGATTTGTACAGTTTAAGTAGCAGTACCTACAAAAAAACATTTGAAAAAAAGAACTAAGAAAAAATCGACGAAAAATGGACTAGGAGGTCCAAAATATATGAACTAAACTCATGGTGTGCGTTTATTCCACCTTGTATGCGTTAAATAAATACTAATAAAAGTAAACAACCCTACAAAGGCATCATAAAAATTCCAATTAAATAACTTTCAATGAAAAAGCCATCAAAGAAACTAGCACGATCAAACAATAAGATAATATCAACACTCACATACTTCAACCATAAATACCTTTGCCATACTCCATACCGGAATGGCGCGCAAAAAACAATTATTGCACTATTAATATGGCGGCAAAAACAACAGTTAATCCATCTACATCCGGCCTCTATGGCCACATCCGGCGCGAACAGCTGTTTTATCCGATTCGTCAACAAAAGAGGTTGTGTTTACAGCAGCTGTATTTTATTGAATGGCGACTAAAAATAAATAAAATTAGTCGTTCAAGTTTTGTAATCGACTTTGTCGGTATGATACCGATATAAGGGACCGGTATTTCTTGACAGATGGCCATTGTATTGGTTTGGATTGGATTTATGTCGAAGACTGAAGCATGCATGTCGTCTGTCAGGTCTGGTCAACTCAAAGCTGAATTGATTCTTTCTTCAGGAAAGATGGGAAGGCTTTTGTATGGGACGCTACTTGTGTCGATACTCTTGCGCCATCCCATCTTCCTGGGTCAACATGCTGTGCTGGCGCTGCTGCTGCGGCTGCTGAGAACCTCAAGCGGTGTAAATAGCGGTGCAACCTTGTTGGTAGTTATACTTTCAAGCCGTTTGGGGTTGAAACTCTTGGGCCGTGGGGTCCGAGTGCTCGTCTTCTTTTCAAAGACATCTATAATCGTTTAGTTGACGCTTCCCGTGACCCAAGGGCTGGCCTCTACTTTGGCCAGAGGCTATGGCGGCATTGCCATTCAACGTGGCAATGCCGCCAGTCTTTTGGGCACTTTACCAGCTGGCAGCAATGCAGAAGAATTTTTGGACGCTTTGTAGTTATTTATTGTTTGGTTTAGTATTTTTTTTTTTTGTTTTTATTATATAGTTAAGGTGTAGTACATTTTACAGAAATAAATATCGATTCATAATCATTCATTTCGTTTCATTTCATTTATGGAGAACTGAATTTAGTGACTCAGGCTTGTAGTAGGTAGTTAACCTCCATCCGAGTAGGTAGTTAACTAAAGGTAAACAATCTTGACAAGTCTTTTTACATAAACACTTATTAATTAAATACAACTACTGTTTAAACAAATTGTTTAATTGATCATGTAATCGTTTTTGTTGTCTGTAAATTTGTTTTCAGCTGCATTTTATTTTTAAACTGTGTTATTAACTAAGAATACATATGTCAAAATTGTTTACCTTTTGTTAACTATCTAATCGGATGGAGTATAGTGCTAGTACTGCTAGTGCTTTACAAAATCAGATTTTGCTAGACATGATTTGGTTTGCCTCGTTGATCAAGTGGTCGCAAGCGCTACTCGGTTTCGATCCCCGGGTCGGAAATAGTGTTATTGAGATTTTTCAACTGGTTCTCGGTAGCTTTCCGGAACCCCATTTTACATGGGACTTTAACATAACTGGCGAAATGTGGGTATTCTACAGGTACATCTCTGACAAGCCCTTCGGGGATTACAGGCGTAACATTATCATTTTTTTTTCTTTTGCTAGACATGGTTCGACTCTTCGTGTCGTGAGTCCAACTCACAATTGGCAAGTTTTTTAGAATGTCGTTGGGCGCAGATGGCATTTATAACGGAGACCAAATGAGGTCAGGCTATCACTCGACGATCTAATAAACTGAATTGTCCTGTCTTGTGAATGCGAGAGTAAATGCCATTATATGGTGGATTTATTTGTGTAATTATCGTCGAATATGGCGTTGAAGGCTGTCCCTTTTAGTGGTAATTTTATGATTAGATCTACAATTCTACGTTCATATATTATGTACTTATTACTGTCTTTTTGGGTGACTGTCTTTTGTAATTTTGACGTTCTACATATAAGTCCTGATCCTCCGCCTAATTTGAATAAATGACTTATGATTTGATTTGACTCGTGCAAAATACATAGATAGATTTCTAAATACAATGGCAGGTTGTTAATAATGGTTGCACTGTGTGCACAAAAAGCGTTGTTGTTGTTGCAATCTGTACTTGTAATGATGGTCGCAATCTAAGCATAATTAAGTAACTTTGAATGTTAGTAAATGGACCCGCGATAACATGGGACTTATTACTTACGACCCGGCTGTCACACCAGTATAACGGCCGGGGGTCAAAAACAACAGTGACAGCGCCATATCGGTATGACGGCCAGGCCGGGGCTCAAAAACAACAATGACGGCATCAGCCGGTATAACGGCTGGGGGTCTAAAATAACAATCACAGCGTCATCCTGGTATGACGGCCGGGGCTCAAAACGACAACGATAGCGTCATATTATACCGGTATGACAGCCGGGGTCAAAACAACAATGATAGCGCCATACCGGTATGACGGCCGGGGCTCAAAGGGTAACATATGGCTAAATGTGGGTGTACTATAGGTATAGCAAGGCCGCACCCTTCGTGGTATAATACAGTCGTGATGATATTACTTTTTGAGACTATAGTGATAGTGTCAATTCTAAATGTTGCACGAACAAACCAGTTTCCAGAATTAATTGGATCTATATTTATTCATGTTCTATGTCTAGATAATATTATTAAATTGCGAACAGGTGTGCCTTAAAGCCTCGTTTTCGATAAAGTCTAAAGGAGAAGTGAATGCTAGTGTTTACATGGGCGTCTACCTATTTGACCCGTCTCACCCAGTGATAGGGTAAAACGATAGCCTTAAGTTAAATCGGTTGTCAGACATTCGAGGTTTTAGATACTCGTAACAAATGTCAAATATAATATAGCAGACGTCACGTAGTTTCACCCGCGTAGTTAATAATTAAATTATTATTTTAATTAAAAAAAAAAATATATAAAAAAAAGAATAGTAGTAAGTACCTACTTAGTTCTTTAGTATTTTTCATTTTTTGCCAATTTATTCCTATAAAATTCACACCAGTGCTCTTCCTCCTCTCTCCTACTTGATCTATGCTGTGCCCGACAGGGTCCATAATTGTATCTATTATAATTTTTCTCACCAACTTTTAACACATTATGGTATGCAATAAAGATTTGTGAATTTGAATTTGAATTTAGTTCCCGTTACCGTGGGAATACAGGAATAAAAAGTAGCCCATGTCTCCCGAGAATAGTGTAACTTCCCAACGGTGAAAGAATTTTTCAAATCGGTCCAGTAGTTTCAGAGCCTATTCAATGTAAACAAACAAACAATCAAATCTTTTTTCTTAATAATATTGGTATAAATAAATATTCCACAACTTTCACACAACGCCATCTAGTCCAAAGCTAAGCAGAGCTTGTTTTAATGGATACTAAACAATCATAAACATACTTCAACATTTCTAAATACATACATATTATAGACTAGCTGCTGCCCGCGACGTCGTCTGCGTGAAGGTTCTACAGCACCAAATATACCTATCTAAGATTCCAGTGTCGCTATAGCATTATAAGTAAACAACTTTTAAAATAGCATTAAAATATGTTACATGAAGAGAGTTATATGGGAATCCTGCTGAGTTCAGTCATACCATGTGACTGAAGGAAATAAACAAAATAATGCAGGAATACATTCCAGGATACAAAAGAGTAATAAAAACGTTTTTACAAAAAAAAGCAACCGACTTCTTAAAAAAACACTAACAGGTGAAAAATAATTCCAGGTTCGGAAGTCTATGGCTAAGGTGGTTTTATTTCGTTCATTATTGGCCACCGACTTCCGAAACTGGAATTATTTTTCACCTGTTAGTGTTTTTTAAGAAGTCGGTTGTTTTTTTTGTATTTTTTTTTATTTTGCTATTTTTAGTTTATTTGTATGTAAAGAAAGTCTTTCAAAACTTGAAAGAATCATTGAAATCGGTTAACAATTGCAAAAGAAGTTCTTTCTTAACCTTTTAAAATAGACAGGCGTAATGTTATGTTATGGAAATACATAAACCATGCACAGACATGTGACTGTAGCTATTGCGAGTAATTTGCTGTTATGCATTGAAGAGTTCCATCGCCTGTCATCTTCATCAGTTTTTCTTCACGAAATGATACTTGCTAAATGTAAATGCTTGATTTGTCACCAAAAAAAAAATGTAAAACTTGGTACATGTTTTCCTATATTATTTGAGGAGTTCCATCAATTCCTCGAGGATCCCTCATCAGATCTGAGGTTTAATACTAATGGGACCAACCTGGTCACTATCAAATAAAAAAAGAATTTAGAAAATCGGTCCATAAATGGCGGAGTAATCGCGTAACAAACACACACAAAAAAAAAACATACCGTTGAATTGAGAACCGCCTCCTTTTTTTGAAGTCGGTTAAAAATACGTACAAAGGTATCATACCTTATAACACTTCCCTAAAAACTACGTTGGTAGTTATACTGCCAGGAGCCAAAATGTAAAGATAGTCAGGACTGGTGGCGCGGGAGCAAGCGACGTACAGGTGCCCGTGTGAGAAGCAACTCGTCCTTAGATCTACACCCGCTGCTCTGAGTATCGGCTCCTGCGACTTATTGATTGTCATCACTAAGCAAACACTCAAGGGGAACTGTACGCGCTCGAACTGGATCGGAAAGCTATGAAGTATAAGGGGAATGCGTTGTATAAATACTGCCTCGCCAACGCCACAACCCGCCAGAATTTCCACCTCAATGGTGTCTGTGGAGCGAGATGACTTTAAGGCACCACCCGTTACTCAACTTCGGAGAAGATTTGTTCCTAAAAAGCGTAATCGGGACGCCGACCTTCAGCTTGATGGTATGCGCTGAAAGTCGACTTGCTGACAGAGAGTTCAAAAATTCCACGGGATAATGTGTGGCGTCATCTTGCTCGGCGACAGTGCTTATCGACGTATAGACCACTTCATTCCCCTCAATGTCCGAGAGAAAACATTCGTTAATTGCTGCAGCATGATCATTTTTGGGCGCCAAAATGGCGCTCTCACACGAATTCTGCTGGTGCGCTGTACGACTGATGTCCACGTACACATTGCGAATGAGTTCTTCGAAGCTGGATACCTACCACCACTCTACCGAGAGACTCTAAAAGCACCGCCTGTCCACTTTTCTCTTCTGGTAGAGTGCCTTTGCCAAGACTTAGAAGGACATCGGAGAATTCTTGAGCGCGTGCAATGCCGCCGAGCCGAGCTCTCATATTAATGGTCAAGCGCAGCGTAGGAACTTGTGACGACAAAAAAGATCGTTTACCTAAGCATTCACCTCGTCAGCCCTCGATCCCCGCGTCAACTCGGGAAGCGTTTGCCTGAAATCGCCACTGAACGGAACTGTGACACTACCCATCAAATGTTCGTTCCTGCAGATGCCCTGCAGGGTTCTGTCCACGGCCTCAACTGCCTTCCTTTTGGACATCGTACACTCATCCCATATGATACGATCCGAACTTTGCTCAAGATTTTGAGGGTTTTGTTGGAACTTCAATTTGTCAAAACGAACTATTAGGATACAACTTTTATGAAAAAAATACACAATGCCATCTATGAATTTTAAGAATAACTAACTACTAACCTCACCACCACGATCAAAATTTTAATTAATTTTCAAAAGTGTTCATGTGTTACTTGATTTGATTTTTATACATTCTCATAGATGGCGCTGATTCCAAATTGTCTTTATACTACTAACATTCATTAAACTATGTTTCTCTGCCAAAGTTACTTAAATGGCGTAGTTTTTATAGTGTAAAGCTAGATAATAGCATAGCTTACTCAAAACCAACATTTAAATATGCGTCCTTTGATTACACGCTTCCACAGAATGAGTAAGAAGAATAAAGATTCACTGCTCCTCCCCCGTAGGTGATAGCGTGATAATATATAGACTATGTGTTGACCCGACCTCTTAGTAATATTCATGCAAAATTTGAAGTAAATCCATGCAGTACTTTTTGAGTTCACCCCGGACTTACATACAGCCAAACAGACAACAATTCTAAAAAGTCACTTTTTGTCACCAGTTAGGTACGTTTTTCTAACAAAACCCACTCATTTTTTCTTGAAAATTCTCAATGTACAGTTTTTCTTTCGTTACTGTTTTATTATATGTAGTATAAGATGAAAAAAATGCACAATGCCATCTATGAATTTTAAGAATAACTAACTACTAACCTCACCAACACAATCAAAATTTAAATTAATTTTCAAAAAGTATTCATGTGTTACTTGATTTGATTTTTATACATTCTCATAGATGGCGCTGATTCCAAATTGTCTTTATACTACTAACATTCATTAAACTATGTTTCTCTGCCAAAGTTACTTAAATGGCGTAGTTTTTATAGTGTAAAGCTAGATAATAGCATAACTTACTCAAAACCAACATTTAAATATGCGTCCTTTACTTACACGCTTCCACAGAATGAGTAAGAAGAATAAAGATTCACTGCTCCTCCCCCGTAGGTGATAGCGTGATAATATATAACCTATGTGTTGACCCGACCTCTTAGTAATATTCATGCAAAATTTGAAGTAAATCCATGCAGTACTTTTTGAGTTCACCCCGGACATACATACAGACAAACAGACAAACAGACAAACAGACAAACAGACAAACAGACAAAAATTCTAAAAAGTCACTTTTTGTCACCAGTTACGTTTTTCTAACAAAACCCACTTATTTTTTCTTGAAAATTCTCAATGTACAGTTTTTCTTTCGTTACTGTTTTATTATATGTATAGATTAATTACACCCAGACACACAAATGGTCGTGCTCATCATACAACCATTTGTCCTGCGTGGGAATCGAACCCAAAACCTTCAGCATAGCAGTCGGGGCCACTAACTACTAAACTAACGGTTCAGTCAAATATTTACAAATGACGGCTGGGACCTAGGGCTTAACGGGCTTTCTGAAGCACAGAGGGTTTTGTTACATTAGATGGTCATCCACGGACTGACCGCGTCAAGCGTAGCTTAACCTTTCGTCAACATGATATTTAGCCACACGCCCCGCCCTGCTTTTTATTTATAGCTCCTTATAGTTTCTAGTCTCAATTCTTATTCCTCATTCAAAAAGCGTCATGCAAAAAGTTTGAATTTGATTTTAATATTATCTAAAACCATATCAAATTATAAGCGAACACTGAAAACAACAAAAAGATTAGCGAAAATCTCATAACGAGCAAATCATAACATCTTTTCGAACGACCATCGACACAGATCATTCACTCAATGAATGAATGATTGAACGATTACGCGCGGTCATTGACCTCGGTGAAGCGGTTTGTCAACAATTCGTGAGCGTTTTTTTTTGTTTTTAAGCGTGGGAAGGCGCGATAATGCCTAGTTGTTTGAAGAGGTTTTAATCAGCCTAGATTTAAGGATGGATTTTGGCTGATTAGTCAGGCAATTCTTTTATTTTATAATTAGGGCGAAAGTAATTTGCTTGCCAAGTAGGTACCTAGTAGAGAAAGCGTAGAAAATTGACAAAGACGAAAATCTATAGAAAAAAAGTCTTGATTAAAAATCTAGTCTTTGTTTTTATTAGTGTTTGATTAATGACAAAAAAGTTAATTAAAATACTATTTAAGTAATTCTATCTCTCTTATCTTTAGATACTGCGAAGCGGAAATTGTAATATAAAGTTAGGTAGTTTTTTTTTGTTTTTTTACCTAGCGAAAATCTTGAATATTATTAACAACTTGGTATTACAAGGAAAAATTGTCTCTGATAAGCACTGTTTCTTAGTCATCACCAAAAACCTCCTTAATTGTTTGAAATAAGACATTAATTACACGAATCATTACTGTAAAATAAAAAACAAAGTAAAAAACTATAAGTATTAAGTGAATTAATTATTTAAATGTATAGCAGTATAGATACTCTACCTCAGTGATTCTCATAGTCGCAAGCGCTACTGAGCTGAGTGTGTGGTCCTAGGTTTGATTCCTAGGTCAGGCAAAGTGATATTGTGTTGTTCCCTTAGAAATGTCGCAGTAGAAGCCCGTAGTCTAGATGTGTGTCCGTTTGATGGCAATAAGCTCGCCCTAGGTTAGGTTAGGTTAGGTTTAACGGGCGAATTTTGCGTACGGGTGAGAATATGCCCTATTCCATCCATCCTAGCTCCTTGGGGAAGGCCAGCAGCGGTTTAACGCTTCTGGCGATCTCTCGGAGGGTACCTGCGTTTCCGAAGAACTTTGCCCTGTATGCGGCAACCACTGGGCAGCTCGCCCTATTACATGGGACTGACATTTAAAATTCCTAAGTTTTTTAAATTCAAGTATCTTACACCAACCACTTGGTGAAAGGAAGCAGTTGTATGTTTGTATACTGTTTAAAGTCGTGCTCGTGTCGGTATATGTATAGGTAATTGATTTCTGACAGGTGTCATTACCAACTCGTGTTGCGGTTTTTTTGACGTTTTTACGGCTTCTTACGACGGTCAGTGTCAGTGCAATTTAATTTAGCGCCAATTTTACAATTAAGTCCGTTAAGTTTTATGCATACAAGAATAAAAACCAGCCAAGAGCGTGTCGGGCCACGCTCAGTGTAGGGTTCCGTAGAATATGTAAACGAAGTTAAAAAATATGCTTGCATATACGATCATACTACAAACTTAGCCCAGAAATTATTTTGTACCAATTTTTGTCTTTCTTGTACAAAACCTGTTTCCATCCAAGTTCAAAATAATTTTCCTAAAAAGTCCTTATAAAGTTCTACTTTTCTGATTTTTTTCATATTTTCTAAACTTATGGTTCAAAAATTAGAGGGGGGGGGACACATTGTTTTTTACTTTTGGAGCGATTGTTTCCGAATTTATTGACATTATCATAAAATGATTTTAGTAAACCCCTAATTTTAATTTTAATATTCATTTTTAAATACCTTTTCAAACAATATATCACACGTTAGGGTTGAAATTAAAAAAAAAATCACTTCCCACTTTACATATAGGGGGGTACCACTTTGTCGGCGTGATTGATACACGTAGTGGTACCAAATTTCAGCTTTCTAGTGCTAACGGTCACAGAGATTAAACGAGGACGGACGGACGGACGGACGGACAGACAGACATGGCGAAACTATAAGGGTTCCTAGTTGACTACGGAACCCTAAAAATGGCAGTTTGACAGGTATCGACGACAATATGTCTACCCGCCATATTTATTCTTAAGATAAAAGTTACTATTGAAGTTATTAGCCCTTACAAGTTTACTTATTTAAACCATAGATAATTTTCAATTTCTTTTCGTATTTCAAATGGACTATTATAATAATAGTAGTATTGTTAACCTCTCCAATTAAGCTAGCTAAATATGCTTGTTTCTGGAGTGGGTTTACATCAAAAGTGCAATGGGTGGAGACCGAATTCACGACCTCTCGATCGCTAGGCCGACACGCCTTGCTATTGCCGCTTTTATCTTTCACACTGTTTGTAGCAAAACTCTTCCGAAACAACTTGACAGATTCTTATGAAGCTTTGTCCGTATATTTATTAGATAGAAGAATAGGACGAAGATATAGTCAATGATATTATAAGTAAAAAGGTGTAGATAGGTTACAACAACATTCGATCTTCAAAAATTGCACACTAACGCACGCACGCGTCCGTTGACGGCGTGACGCGATACAGGTCAAGTGTGGCTTGTTAGCCACATTTTAACGTTTCGCTTGCTGAGCGCTTATAACCTATTACCTTTTTACTTATAATTTCATAGCGCAAAGTAATAAAAACTAAATAAAACTAATAAATTGATTCTAAGGGGGACTGAAGTTTGTAGAGACAGCTAGTTATATAAATTGGATGGCCAACGACGACGCAGTAAAAATTAACTAGGCACTTTGAACATTTTTAACAATGCCGCTTTTCATAAAAAAAATATAACAACGAAAGCGGCGAAACGCCTAAAAGGCGTAAGATAAATCGCGGAAGACCGTTTCAATATAAAAGAACAGGTAGTTTTTCTTTTTTGTGCCCAATTCATGGCAACCTGTCCCTGTTATTCTTCAAATATTGGCATAAACTACACTGGCATGCAAAACTACGTCACTAATATTAATATGTCGAACAGAATAAGGTTCATATTCAATTGTGAGAATTTGACACAGTGGGGTAACTTGACGTGCTGGCGTCTGTACGTAAAGTATAATGTCAGACGGTAATCGCGGTTGTGGGTTCAAAGTTCAAACACAGGCAAGTATCAAAGTGACTTATTTAATTTTTACTTTTAAGTTTTGATAATTTGTAAGCATGGAGGTAGTTGTTCTGTTTGTGATATGTTAGTTGTCATTTGCAGATCTAAATTAGGAAGTCTGTGGCTATGGTGGTATTGTCTCATTCATGATTGGCCACCGACTTCCGAATTTAGAGTTATTTTACACCGGTTAGTGTTTTTATTGAAGTCGGTTGTATTTTTTGTAAAAAAAAAATATCTCAACGTTTTTTAATAACGTTAATAAACCACAAGGGCTTTTAGACCACCTAGTTAAGTTACCCTGCAGTGCTAATGACTAGGGGTATATTACACGAACCGACCCAACAAGCTGCCATCTGCCTCTGCAACCCGATATTTATGCTAGACCGGTTGTCAGACTTTCGGCTTCTTACTCCACATGTAAGTACGCAACGTGTTTTTTACCCGACTGCGCTACGCAACGGAGGGTGATGTGTTTAACAGCCTATGCAGGGTTACTTGTAAAACGCTTACAACCTCTCATTCAAATTAAAGTACGTTTTTACATACCGGTATAGACTATTATTAACTGCAAGATGAAGTACCTACACTATTATAGTTGACAATTACCCGCCATTTTACCTGCCCCGTCTGAGTTGTGTGAACATAGGAGACTTTCTAATCCAAATGGCTTCATCTACGCTGATTGTCACGACTCCGAAACTCCGAACCAGCAGGCTATTGCGTAACCTATCTCCGTTCTACCATTCTCATAGTGATGATCACTGGACAAAGATGATGTCGTCGACGATGAAGCACGCTTGCCTAGAAGTAACCTATTCCTCCTCCTCTTTGCGTCGTATTCCTCAATGCTGAGGGTCGTTACCTCCCTGCTTCAACACCTTTTTTTTCACGATGTTCCTCCATCTGCTTCTGTCTCTGGCGGTGTGAAGGGCATCGTATACCGAAGAGTCAAGAGTGGTGCGGATTTGGTCGGACCAACGTATTGGGCTGCGTCCACGAGGCCTTTTCCCATTCACTTGGCCAGTCACTACGAGCCTTTCGAGATTACCACCGTCTTTCCTTGCACATAGCAAGGAAAGACGGTGGTAATCTCGAAAGGCCGATGGTACCGAAGTATTGAAGGATCTTACGTAGGCACTCGGACGACAACCGCGAGGAGATTATGAGTTCTCGCAATATGGATACGTTGGTACGAAATGCTGTCCAAGGGATTCGGAGCATCCGTCTCCAGCACCACATCTCAAAAGCATCGATACGTTTGCGGTCTGCAGTTTTCAGTGTCCAAGTCTCAGCACCATATTATGAGAAGATCGAGAAGACCCTAGGGACCGTGCCAGTTTGGTTTAACAGTTTGGAAACCTATTCACTCTTGACTTAAAGACTCCTAAGCGATTGTTCCCAACGAGTCACACTGTAACCTGTAACAGTGTGATTCGTTGGGAATTATTTTCCCAACCAGTCACACTGTTACTCGTTGGGAAGTAAAACATTGCATGCAAACTGCGTGGGTAGCTTTTCAAAACTGGCCAGGGGCGAGTCAGGCTCGGTGTTTCCTGATAGGTACTTAGGAGCGTTTGTTCAACGGTTTTCCCAACGAGTACCTAACAGTGTGACTCGTTGGGAAAACTTTTTAAAGTTCGTTCCCAACGAGTCACACCGTAACGTGTTACAGTGTGACTGGTTGGGAGAACATTTTAAAAAAAATTCTCCCAACCAGTCACACTGTTACTCGATGGGGCAACTTTTGGGACTGGTTACCCGGAACGCAACTAAGTATTTTGATTGGGTTAATTTCTCCTTAAAAAAATGGGTAGGTTAGGTTAGGTTAAAAATCCCTGGTGGTGGCGGAATGGCGGGACAGGCTTTCGCGCCCTACCGCCGGCCTTGTCACCATCGAGGCGGTCCGGCCGGTGCTCGAGCGCTGGCTCGGGAGGAAGCACGGCTCCCTGTCGTTTCGGGTGACGCAGATACTTTCCGGGCACGGTTGCTTCGGAAAGTACCTGTGTCGCATAAACAGGGAGCCGGATGCCCGGTGTCACCACTGCGTCGACTGTCGGGAGGACACGGCGCAGCATACGCTGGCAGAGTGTGCCGCTTGGGAGGAGCCGCGCCGTGCCCTCGTCTCTGGAATAGGCAGTGACTTGTCGCTGCCGGCCGTGGTCGAGAAGATGGTCGGCAGCGTCGGGTCCTGGGACGCGGTCGTGTCCTTCTGCGAAACAGTCATTTTGCAGAAGGAGGCTGCGGAAAGGGAGAGGGAGATTACTTCCACTCACCCTGCCCGCAGCAGACGCACCGGGCGCAGGCGGAGGGCGGACAACGCCCTCTTCCAGCCCCCCTAATTGGGTCCAGGGGCGACGGACGCGGGGATGTCCGCCGCCCCCCACGTGCATGGACGCGCGCCTCTCTTAGACGTCGCGAGGGGAGTCTAACACCTCACTCCCCTCGCTGACCTGGCGAGGCCCGCGGGGCCGGCACCAGTCGGGGGTCGCGGAAGTATCTTCCGTTCCCGTGACCCCCCGCGCAGGTGTGAGAAGGAACACGGGGTGGTTTTTAGTCAGTAAGAGTCTCCCTCCGCCTCCCCGGGCGGGGGACATCCATGAGGATTTTCCACCCCTAAAAAAAAAAAAAAAGTTAAAAATCCCAACGAGTCACACTGTAACCTGTAACAGTGTGACTCGTTGGGATTTTTTTTGAACAAACGCTCCTAAGTACCTATCAGGAAACACCGAGCCTGACTCGCCCCTGCCATTTTTTAAAAGCTATACCCACGCAGTTTGCATGCAATGTTTTACTTCCTCAGTGAAAGTAGATTCTATGTTATTATGGTAGTAATTGGACTGTAGGTATTATACGTACAATGGTGGCTTAGTTCGCATGTCAGAGGTCGGTGAAAGTACTTTTTATGGGCAAATTATAGGTCCTATGTTGTTTGTTAGTAGAGTCTGGCGGTATTAAGATGTTAAGCTTAATTGATGTGGTGCTATGAATAAGTTTGGGTCGCTACGATACAAATCGTTTATCATGACATGAAATAGTTGTTTGAACAGGCTGTTATTCAGCCCAGATTTTTGGCGAAAGTAGCTCAGGATATTGCTGGCTTAGTAGTAGAGAAAGCGTGGAAAATTAACAAAAACGTAAATCTACAGACAAAAAAGGATTTTGATTCGCACATTATCATGACTTTAGCAACGTCACTGACCAAACTAATCCGTACTAATCTTAAAAATTATCCACAAATTAACAAAGTCCTTTTAAAGTTCTTCATTCGGGAGTGACAGTTCATAATTTGACACAGTTTTGCCAATTGTCTCGGTGGTAATTGAGCCGCAGAGTTAGAGACAGGCCAATGGCCTCAGGGAGGGCAGGGAGAGAGGAGGTTAATAAGAACATCTTGTGTACAAATCGTCCGCACTAAACGTGGTATGGGAATGAGTTTGTTTTGATTCAAAGACAATCAAATATTTCTACAGACGGGAAATCACGATCAAAATTTTCATCCAATACTTGTCGATTAGTCTAATTAAGTACGCTGCGCTACCGCTTTAAGATTGTTTTATAATGCTAGATGGGGCGTTACTCAGACATGGGAGGTCAGTTTTTTAACCGACTTCAAAAAAGGAGGAGGTTCTCAATTCGGTTGTTTTTTTTTTTAGGGTTTGTTACCTCAGTACTCCGTCATTTATGGACCGATTTTCAAAATTCTTTTTTTGTTTGATAGGGTATACTGACAGATTGGTCCCATTTGTATCAAAACTCATATCTGATGAGGAATCTTCGAGGAATTGAGGGAACTCCTCAAAAAATATAGGCACACACGCACCTATTTTAACATTTTTAGTAACAAATCAAGCATTTTCATTTAGAAAGTATCATTTGGTGAAGGAAAACTGATGTAGAAGACAGGCAACGGAACTCTTCAACGCATAACAGCAAATAATTCGCGATTGCTATAGTCAGATGTCTATGCTGAGCTTTTGTATTTCCACAACATAACATTACGCCATTCAATTTTAAAAGGGGCCGGCAGAGATGTACAGATTATTGTTTAGATAGAACTTCTTTAGCAATTGTTATCCAATTTCAATGATTCTTTCAAGTTTTGAAAGACTTTCTTTACACACAAAGAAACTCTTTCTTTACACACAAAGAAACAAAATAACTCCAGTTTCGGAAGTCGGTGGCCAATAATGAACAAAACAAAACCACCAGAGCCACAGACTTCCGAAAATGGAGTTATTTTTCACCTGTTAGTTTTTTTTTAAGAAGTCGGTTGTTTTTTTTGTAAAAAAGTTTTTTATATGAAAATCTTCTCATGTTCTCTTTACATTATCTTAAATCTGTGTGTGTTGCCAGTGATGACTTATTGCACTGAAACGTGGTCCCTCACTATGGGCCTTATGGTCCTTATGGGCCTTATGGCTTTATGGTCAAAGTAGTCCAACGAGCTATGGAGAGGGCTATGCTCGGAGTCTGCGAGATCGAATCAGAAATGAGGAGATCCGTAGAAGAACCAAGGTTACCGACATAGCCCAGCGGATTAGCAGGTTGAAGTGGCAGTGGGCAGGGCACATAGCACGGAGGACTGAAGACAGATAGGGTCGAAAGGTTCTCCAGTGGAGGACACGTATCGCCAAGCGCAGCGTAGGACGTTCACCCACAAGGTGGACAGACGACCTCATTAAGGCCGCGGGAACGTGCTGGATGCGAGCCGCTTGCAACCGGTCTTATTGGAGACTTCCTATGGCAGAAATGATGATGATGATGATCTTAAATCTCTTTGCTTGTAAGACTAAGGCTGTCTAAAGCCATGCCTTGTGTGTTCATCTTTGGACCCACAAGATTTGAGGGCTCCATTATAAATCATGAATTTGGGTCCTCCATGAGGCCATGGATACCATTTTATGGTAGATATATATATAGAACTGTGTCGTAGTACATAACTGAATCCAAATAAAAACGAAAGCGTGCTTCACTGTTCACGATTGTTAAATAATACCTTGGCACTGTTTTCTGTCAAACTTGTTATGAACATGGACAAGCAGTTTACAGCATCCATTGCATTCAGTTCAAGATTTTGAAATATTTTGTTCACTTCACCTTTCTCAAGCCTTCCCAAAGAGATTTAAGAAAATACTATAGAGAAGACATACGAAAAAAAATACCTTATATAAAAACTGGGATCCCATGTCTTTCTTTCTTTCTTGTAACGCCGCTCCGTCTAGCATAATATCAATGATATTCTAAGTAAAAAGATGTAGATAGGTTATAAGCGCTCAGCAAGCGACACATTATAATCGTGTGTGTGCAAAGAGATTTAAAATACTATAGAGCGGGCATGTCAAGGAAATGTCATAGAAAACTTTGATCCCATGTCTCAGTAACGCCATCTAGAATAATATATTGGAGCGGCAGCGAAGCGTACTACAAAAAACTCATAGACTTGTATCCAGCAGGACACACTTTTTCGGACGAAAATTTTGTTCGTGATGTCCGGTCTATAGGTATTGAATGTCTTTGTGTGTGTGTATTTTACGACAGAAGATGGAGTGGAGACGAATTTTTTTATACTTTTTATAAATGACATTTAGTTTCATTGGTTTTTTTAAGTTTATTTCTGTTATTGGGTAACACGACACCCCTTGGTTAAACTGATTGTCAGTCTTTTGGGGTTTTTATCGTAAATAGGTACTCGTAACGACAGTCAAAGGTTATATATGACCACCGGGGCACAAAGGGGTCCTGATATGTAATGAATGAGACCTATCCACAGACTGACATCGGGCAGCGTAGCTTAACCTTCGATCATATCATAATCATAATCATTTATTCACAAGAAATGTGGTTACATAGTGGTGGTAGGGTACTTTTTATCCCGTCACATTCTACCATAACAATGGTGCGTAAATATGCCAAAGTTAGAGCTATTAAACTAAATCTATTGATAAGTAACAAGAACATATTAAAATTGATTAGTAATTTAGTTAATTAATGTCAAAATATATTTCATAAATAATAATTAAAATGATTGTATAAAATTATGTAATTGTACGAGATTACAAAGGGAAGCGATCAAGCCATGCAGCTTGTATTATTTGCCCACAAAATCAATACTATTTCTGCCAGTGTGACATTGCATTGTGCAAAAGTCGCGAAATAATATTAAGTGGCGTAGTAACTTGCACACTGTTCAGAAATTATATTTTAAGTATAAACAATGGATAATTTGCTTCTTTGCAAATGTTTAACTTACTTATATGTATTTTGAAATGCTATTGTTTTAAGAATAGAAGGCGTTGCGAAAGGCTCATGTTTACTAGAACCACAGTATAAATATTAATACAGTAGGACGACACCTTTGATCTCTGGAAAAATACCGACAACGACTACACGCGATAGCCCTGAATAATACCTCCCGAACTACGAACATCGTTTTGTTCGCAGTTCGGGAGCGGCTTTCCCGCGTCTCGCCCCTCACACCCCGCACGATTGCCCTGTCTAGACGGCTTCGTCGGACGACTGACAGTAGGTTATTAGACTGTGCTAGAACCAAGGGAATCGTTTACGTTTGAAAAGGAGTTTAGAATTTCGGAAGGCAGTAAACTAGACATACGGTGACGAACTAGAGTAACCACGGCCGCCATGGGGCCCACGGCACAATGGTCCAATTCAGGACTGAATGCGGAAACCAAACCCGATAGATTGTAAGATAAGCGTAAACAGCCAGAGTGTGTCTGCTCAGCAAAGACACTCTGGTTCGATTCTGGAGAGTTCAAATCAAATCAAAAGTCATTTATTAGGTTAAGGATCAGCCCTTTCTAAACGTCCAAAAAACCTGATTCACCTTAGTGATTCTACGATTAACATTCTGTACCCCTGGTTCACCTAGGTAGTTCACGGGTTCTCTTTCATTCCTCATATTCTTTTCAAAGATATCTCGGAACAGTTTAGATAGCGCAACATATTTTACTATCCCAAGGGTAAGCTTTTAAGAGTCCTATTTTACAGGTACATACAACATTTGACTTCCGGCGATTTGAAATGAAATGAAGTTATTTATATTATCCAAGCACTCGTATGCCGTAATTATAGAAACAAAAATCAATTGTGTCTCGCGTGGAACCCGGTTTCCAGCATACCAAAGGTAAGCTAGTTGAAGTCGGCATTTCCTCTGAGAAGAAAAACCGAAACAAACTCAGGGATCATCGTCTCTTTTTAAGTCCAGATATTAAAAATAAATCGTGTAATAAACCATGCAGATCAGTGTCCGGTTTAGCCTTTTGAGAAAAGTGCCAGAAACAATTTTAATTACGAATTTAGAATAGTAATTACTCTTCTTTTATGTACATGTTGTTTTTCTTTTCTGTAACCAAAGAGATTTAAAATTCTGTCTTTGTCTGTAACTTACTTTAGGTACCAAGTCGTACTGGCAATTTACTTAATGGCGGCATATTTTCCACGAGTAACAGGTCAGATAATTAACACATCATAATCTTATTCTACGTATCCCGTGTGCGTGGTCTGAAACATGCTTTGTTAATGGTACATTTCTGCTTACCTAATTCGCACAACCAATGATACGAGTCTCTCAGTTCAGTTACCACACTGTGCACCCTCTGTTTTACACACTGGGTCCATTATAGTGCGTCATTTGATCTCTTAGTAGGAGGTCATTATCTGATGTAATGGGTGTATCAATAAGAGTACGTTATTATTTGAAAATAGGACGTTCTTTTCAGTGATGTTACAGGTTTGAAATTTGACAGCTGTCATTTATAAATTGTGTCGAATGTTAAAAACTAGCTGTGCCTCGCGGTTTCACTAGCATATCTATATATCGGTTTCGGTTTAAAGAAAATTTATTCCCAATAAAAACATAATATGTCACTTACTTGAGAACAATATTAAAAACATACATATTATAGGTTACAATAGGTTCGTCATCAGTATTACAAGGCAATAGTTACCCATCCAATACATTCATTTCTCCAGAAGTGATCGATCTGCAATGATGTGCTGGGTAAGTTGAGTTTTGAATGCATTGAAAGAGTTTACATTTCTAATAGAGGACGGTAACTTGTTATACAGTTGTGCTCCTTCAAAAGTTAGCATTTTTTTGCCGTAGTTAGTTCTTGTTTTTGGTAAAACAAGTAAGCTTGCTCGCCTAGTACTGCGTTGGCTAATTGTTTTATGTTGAGTGAATGTTAAGTTTGAGTGAACGCTTTTGTTAAGAATTTTTCTGATGAAAATGCATGTGTTGTAAATAAAAAGTTGTTTTATATTCATTATTTTTGTGTCTTGATAAATTTTGCTGGTAGATGTTAGATATGGATAATTAAATAGTATTTTTACAATTTTATTTTGGGTTGTTTGAAGTTCTAATAATTTTGTTTTAGCAGCACTGCCCTTCAGAATCTCACATATATATTATATGTGAGATTCTGACTGCGTAAAACTACCCTTTGATTTCGTTCCGTTGTAGCTGAATGTGCTATTGCTATGTCACGAAGGAATTGGACAAGAGTAATGGCTGGTGAGGTGGGTCTTCTGTTGGGATACTTGAAGATCAACGCCACAGCCTTCTGCCTCGTCGTGACCGTGAAGATCCAGCACCCATTCGATGGACAGGACAAAATAATGTTAAGAAACAGTTATTATATTATTTTATTTTTTTATTAATTGCTCCATTATTGTAATTGACAACATTTCAAAATTTTAACCTGCATGTTTTATTACGTTATATAAAAGTAAATCCAAAACTAGAAGACCCATATTTTTTGGTTTTTCGAAATTAAGTATGTACTTTTCATTCATAATTTTAACTTTGAAATTCGGTGCATTTTAAAAAGACGTAAGCGCCAAATGACGTCATTCATTCGGTGGAATGGCGACATATCCTTTGCTTTACGACTTTTCGTTTTGTTTTGACGTATCACAATACGTCAAAACAAAACTGTTACTTAGATGTCACTGTCATTTAGCAGTTGTCAATGTCACACATTGACAGTAGATATGTCTTGTTTGACATTAGATATGTCTTGTTTGACATTATATATGTCATTTTTGACATTAGAAATGTCTTGTTTGACATTAGATATGTCTTGTTTGACATTATGGTTTTCATCTTAAAAATTAGCTTGCTAACGCAAAGGTAACCACCTCATTTCACCGTATAAGTGACGTCATCGCATGTTTTTTGGTTTTTATTTTTTATCTCAGAAACTAAGCAATAAAAAAAAAAAATACATTTGAACTCAGCATACAAAAATGAAGAAACGGTATTTTGGTTTTAGGGTCTTGTCAATTTTGAAATGTTATCAATTGCTGTACGGCGTTCTGATGCGAGGGTAGATTAATAAATAAATAAATGAATACCAATATTATAAGGAGGAAAGATTAGATTGTTTGTTTCCATTGAATATGCTCCGAAACTACTGGACCGATATGAAAATTCTACTATAGGCTACTTTTTATCCCTGTATTCCCACGGGAACGGGAACTATGCTGGCGTGACGTCTAGCAATTAAATATGTACATGTAACTGTTACACTGTTGTATTAATATTTTTAAATGTCGCAGCTAATGCTGAATTGCTGAGATAGGCGCCTTTTTGGTCTCCCACAGGTCTTTTTATTATTTTTTATTTTTTATTTTTGTCTTTAATTTTTTTAATATTTTCTTTTTTTTATCAGTACCTATTGCTGTTCTTTTGTTTTATGTTCTGTGCGCCCAAATAAAAAGTTTTCTTTCTTTCTTTGTTACGGTAGGTATTTGCAGCCCACACAGACAGTTTGTCACTCAACAGCTAGTTCAGTTATTATTTTGTAAGTTTTTGTGGTGTACAAAAAGAGTATTCTATGCTATTCACTTGTCTCAACCTATTGCGTAGACAAAGTTCAACCTTATTACAATACGAATAAGAGCGCGTGGCGGAAATTTGGTCCGCTCCTCGCAATCGTTTGCGAATGTCTTCAATTTCTCGTGAAATTCCAAGGACGAAGATGTTCTATGTGTGATAATTTTATTATCAACATGCTATATGTAGCTATGTTGAATTCAAAAATATATGATCATCGATAAGATCGCGTGATATCTGTGGTACTACTCTATTAAAAATAAAAGAACCTACGAACTTCACTATTGTTTGGAACTGGGAACATTATAGGGGATCACGTGTAACGAAACCATAGCGAGATCTAATTCGACGCCAACGCCATCTAGTTGTATTTCGAGTACTAAAATGGGTGTCTTTTTTTCTGGTTGCCTGACACTAACTGGTATTTATATGTATAAGTACTCGAATTATGTTTATTTGTTTAAAATAATATGCAATATTTTAATTTTAAATCAAATTCAGTTATTAACAATATGATGTATTATAAAATACCTATGTTACTGCTATTTGTGTGTATAATCAATAACCACCGGCTATTATACATTTGAATGGAAATAATAATGGAATATTTGAAAATAAATTTTAAAAAATGTCAATTAAAAATGTATTTTATAATCTAAATTTTTGAATAATAATATTTGTAAATGTACTACCTAAGAATAAGTACTATTCTTGCATATCCGACTTGGGTTGACTGTTGAAACAAAAAATGTAATGTTTTACTAATATGAACTTAATGTACACAGTTATGCAATAAACATTATTAACAATATGATGTATTATAAAATACCTATGTTACTGCTATTTGTGTGTATAATCAATAACCACCGGCTATTATACATTTGAATGGAAATAATAATGGAATATTTGAAAATAAATTTTAAAAAATGTCAATTAAAAATGTATTTTATAATCTAAATTTTTGAATAATAATATTTGTAAATGTACTACCTAAGAATAAGTACTATTCTTGCATATCCGACTTGGGTTGACTGTTGAAACAAAAAATGTAATGTTTTACTAATATGAACTTAATGTACACAGTTATGCAATAAATATATATATTTATCTTTATCTTTTATTGTGTTGTGTTTTTACGTAAAAATTTGAGTGATCATAATCTACTTTAACTCCGACCACATCTAAAGGGTCTCTTATTTCACCAATTTCAGTATTGTAATGTATCTCATTACGTACTTGTGCGTTATGGTAAAGCACGGCTCTATAGTTTTTGAGTTTATTCATTACAAACATACACGACTTACACACAAACATTTTTCCTCTTTATAATGTTAGTATAGATATGTATGTATTTAGAAATATATAAGTAAGTATGTTTATCAGTCGTTTAGCACCCATAACGGCCATAACACAAGCTCTGCTTAAGGGCTTATTGCACTATTTATGATTTGTAGCGTCCTAAGAAGGAAATCGGAAGGTGTAATCGCAGTTAGGCCAGATTGGATCCGATTCACAGTACAGCCAGCTTGGTTGCTTCCCCTAGACATTCAAAACCTATAGACCGGACATCACGAACAAAATTTTCCTCCGAAAAATTGTGTCCTGCTGGATACAAGTCTATGAGTTTTTTGTAGTACGCTCCGCTGCCGCTCCAATATTCATATATTATTCTAGATGGCGTTACTGAGACATGTGATCAAAGTTTTTCTATGACATTTCCTTGACATGCCCGCTCTATAGTATTTTAAATCTCTTTGTTGCTTCCTAACTAGGATCCTAGTTAGGATGCTACAAATCAGATGGTGTAATAAGCCCTCTAGCTTGGGACTAGATCACCATTAAAGCGGTGAGTTTATATTATATTAATGCTGCAACGATTTAACAACAAAAGCAGCTGACAGAACACTGTTCCTCGACAAATTGCAAGGAAAACATTCCCCACGCATTCCTTTATTGTAACGAAGTCATGCCCAACAGAAGCCAATGGCCGAACTATTATTTCCAAGCGAAGTAACCCGACACTTAGCGTTTGATGACTGTGAGAACGAAGCCATAACATTTATTATTTATATCTATCGCAATGGCGCGCGCAATGACAGCGGCGGCCATTATTGTTTAGCTTTTTTCTTTATTTGGCAATGGTAGTGTTGGGAATTTATCCGGATAAATACTCAAAGTGGATAAATACTCATAAATATCCGTTTTTACTCGAGTATTTATCCAAAACGGCGGATAAATATTATACACGATTTTAGTAAGGGAAATTTTATATTTCTACGAAGAAAAGGATGAAATTAAGTAAAATTCTAAAACTTATCAAGAACTTTTAAAAAAACAAGCCTGTCTAACCTATGATTACACACAATAATAAAAAAATTGGGTAATACTTTCCTTTATGGGTCATTGATTTATGGATCGGAGAGGGGCTGGGGAGAGGGAGGGGGAGATGAGCTACCCCCCTGTCGGATTTTCACACCGCGGAGCCCCATGGTTATGGAGAAATTCATTGTTAAAGTTTGAGGTTTGGTTAAAACACTAATTTCCATTATTTTCACTCTAATTTCCATATATTTATGGGCCGGGGAGCGCGAGGGTGGCAGGGGCCTAAATCCTGTACCATTTCCAACCCGCGGAACCCCAAGGTTACGGAGATATACGTATTTTAAAATTTAAAAGTTAACATTTTGAAATTAGTTTCGGGTATTTTTCGGATAAGTTGAATAAAGCACAAGGAATATTATTATTCTTATACCCTTACCTGCCAAGATGTCGCCGGAACCGCTTGGCGGGGCTCCTACTTCTGGGTGGTTTAAAAAAATAACCACGAAGGAGGTGGAGAGGGGTCTGTGTTTGCTCACTCACTACGACCCCGCTACTTTTATTTTTTTTTAGTGGTGGAAAATCCTCATGGATGGCCCCCGCCCCGGGGAGGGTGGAGGGGTCTGTCAGACTTACTGACTAAAAACCACCCCGTGTTCCTTCTCACACCTGCGCCGGGGGTCACGGGAACAGAAGATACTTCCGCGACTCCCGACTGACTGCGACCCGAGGGCCTCGCCAAGTCAGCGAGGGGAGTGAGGTGTTAGAAAACCCTCGCAACGTCTAAGAGGGGCGCGCGTAAACGCCACGCGCCGCCACCTCGGATCCATGTACATGGGGGCGGCGGACGTCCCGTGTCCGTCGCCCCTGAACCCATTCAGGGGGGCTGCAAGAGGGCGTTGTCCGCCATCTGCCTGCGCCCGGTACGTCTGCTGCCGGCCGGGTGAGTGGAGTTGCTCTCCCTCTCACTTTCCGCAGCCTCCATCTGCGAGACGACCGTTCCGCAGAAGGACACCACCGTGTCCCAGGACTCGACGCTGCCGGCCATCCTCTCGACCACGGCCGGCAGCGACAAGTCACTGCCTACTCCAGAGACGAGGGCACGGCACGGCTCCTCTCAAGTGGCACACTTTGCCAGCGTATGCCACGCCGTGTCCTCCCGACATTCGACAAAATGGTGATACCGGGCGTGTTATTTTCAATTTATATGGAAACTTTAAAAAAATGTGTTTCTCTTTATTATTTTATTATAACTGGGAGTCTCCGCAACTTAAAAAAATGTAAAAAACCTTCTGTTTATGAGTCCTATCTACAAAAAAAAAATGGACTTCCAACTATATGGCCCATAAAATAAAGTATAGCCCAAGCACGTGTAATTTTGCACAGATTTTATTACGTCTATGCAGAGGAGTCGTCGGAGGAACTTGTGGTTAAATTATAACATCCGCATGGGTTGATCGAAGGTTAAACTACGCTTGACGTGGTCGGTCCGTGGATGGATGACCATTTATTATATACCAAGACTCATCCGTGCCTTGGAAAGCACGTTAAGCCGTTGGTCCCAGCTGTCATTTGTAGATCTTTGACAGCCGTTAATTGTGGTCAGAAGTCCAAAGTCTGACAACCAGTTTAACCAAGGGGTATCATGTTACCCAGTTCACTGCCTTGCCTTGCCACTGGGTTGTTTAGGTCTGACAGACAGCTCCATGTAAAACACTGGTATTCAGCTGCATCCGGTGAAACTGGAAGCCGACCCCAACATAGTTGGGAAAAGGCTAGGCAGATGATGACGTCTATGCAGAGTTTAATAAAATTGGTGAAAACTTCACATTTCAGTGCGTAATGAGCTAGCAAGAGTGTGCTGTGCTGTTTAGAGGCACAACTGTTGGCAAAAATGAAACAACATTTTTTTAACAAAGTTAGTTTAGTACTGCGCACAACACTATTAATTTGCTGGTTCATGACGCACTGAGATTTCAAAACACTCAAAACAAGGGACTCTTCAGTCTTTTGTAGGTTTCTAGCGTTATCAACAATAATAAAACTACACTTTTCTATTTATTTTTAGTAGTTCACTTATCCGCCGATTTTATTAAGTGTTTAAACCTTTAACAAAGAAAGGTTCAGCTTTTAAAACATACCTTGAAACGCTATAATCCAACTTCAAAATCACTTAAATGTCTCATAAAACTAGAACACTATCACCTCATAATAATTATTTTGTTGTTAAAAACGCACACGCGCGTGCGCTCTCTAAGACACATACCTGGGCACAGCGCAGGCGCGGTGGTGTGAGGGAAAAGGTAATAAAACAAAAGGAATGGGACAAAAGGAGGCCGGGATATAGTGCGGTGCGGTTAGAAACACGTTGCTTCGTCTTTACAATCAGAACTTGAAAAAGTAATAATGTACTAAGTATTTTCGAAAGCCTTAATAGTAAAACTAGCCTATCAATATAAAAAAAACATGCAAAATAATAAATATCCATCATTTTGGGTAAATATCGGATAAAAATGAGTAAAAACGAGTATTTATCCACTTTGGATAAATACTCGAGTATTTATCCTTCGAGTATTTATCCTTTGCCCATCACTAGGCAATGGTCGTCAATTGTTTTATGCCTTGTTTATAATTATTGTCCATACAAAATCTGTCAAAGTACCATTTTTATTCCTTATATATAATTATCAGTTATTTGTTAAGATCAATGCTCGTGCTTTCTCTGTATGAGAAGGCCTTCGCCCTGCAGTGGGACAATAAAAGGCTGGTTTTATTTATTTAAGTTATTTGCCGATTAAAAATTCGGTTCAAAGTCTTAAACAACTATGAATGGAAATATTCAATAAAGAAGACAGGAATTCTTCAGTATTCAAAAACAGTCAATCTTTTGATGTAAACAAGACTATAGCTTCTTGTTACTTTTTTAGCCAACCATAAATATTACACCGTAGCACGGGACAGGCTCATTGAAGAGCCTATCAAAAAAATATATATAAATATTTACTTAAAACTCTTAAACTATCATTACAGGTTTTGAAACCTAATGCGATAGCTAAGACTACTTATAATATTGACTATTTTAAATAACATCTATTTACACAATACAATAAAACAAAATTACCTACATAAAACTAAAACGATACATTTTTATAATAACAATGTAATCTCCAAAAATAAAAAAAAAACAATAAAGAAACAATAGACATAAAATTATAAATTGGTGCTTTCGTACCATATTATATACAGAGTTACTTTTGCAAGTTCACTAAAGTAACACGAAAAAAAGTCCAACCTATTCTGAATTTCGTTAAAATACCGTCACTTTCCATTTACAAATAAATTCCGCAAAATATAACAGCGCGGGGGCAATGAGAACAATCCTGTTCAAGAACCATTAATAAACTCTACAAGGTATGAATAAAAAAATTGCCCTCGTCTCGACCCTTAACAGAAAAAATAAATAGGAATTTTGACCAGCATCCCTCGTTAAGAAAAAAAAATGTTACCTGATAAAGGTACTTCCATATATGAGACAAAGTGATGATACAGGGATGATGCGGGTAGACAAGGTGGAATTGGGAATGTGGGTAAGCCAATTTTGAATTCAGACATTTTGTTTTGTGGTTATAAGGGACGCCAAATAAAAGCCTAAAGTTAAGGGTTTGATTTGAGAATGATAAATCTACCCTTCTTTTCATTATGTATAGGCGATAATGGACAAAAGAGTGGTCAAGTAATAACTACTGCACGGATCGATCGAAACTAAATAAGTATTTGTTATAAGTAATATAATAATATTCCACAACTTTCACCCAACGCCATCTAGTCCCAAGCTAAGCAGAGCTTATGTTTTGAGTACTAGATAAGTGATAAACATAATATGCTTTTCTAAATATAGATAAATTACATCTAAACCAAATGATCGTGCTCATTACACAAACATTAAGTCTTGGGTGGGTTCGATCCGAAAATGGACAAGCGTTTGAAGAATTTATAAGTAAAGAATTAGGTTAACTCTATATTCCTTACTTAGTTCCTAAGCTTGGAATAGGACAATATTAGCCTCATCTCCTGCTATTCTTAATCCCCAGGACCTCGACATAAAGACATTAAAATTTATTTACGATTCTTTTTAATCGTTTTCACGATCTTAATTTTACAAAGACACACTGTGGACTGTGGATGTTAAACTTCCTGTGTTTAGGTAAACAGCTTTTGAAACACTATCCTTTTATACAAAATCTTTAGGACATATTTTTAACTCGCTATGATGTCCCTGCCCGGATTTACTGCGTTCCAAGAATTGAAAGAAAAATACATACTTTGGCTTTATGTATTTTATTAGTTTCTAAAAAAATCACTGTACCAGTATTAATTATGCCTAAATCTCCCTCCTAGGGAGATTTAGGCATAATTAATACTGGTACAGTGAGTTGTTTTTTTTCCTAGCTAAGCCAAGCTATTTCAGGTATTATTGAATAGCTTGGAAATACCGAGACATGTATCAATAAAGCTACTCTCAGTAATACTGAAGATTACGCGCATGCATCGGTCCTATTATGGTTAAGGTTAGCAACAAGGTGACTTATATAAAACGATGCAGTATGGTTGGAACTCGGAATGCGTGCAGCTATGTGTACGGGAGCTTACAGCTTGCATCGAATGAGAGACAGATGATGCATTCCATATATTAGTTTCACAGAAGTGTTGATAAAAAGTTGTACTTAACAAGCAATAAATTGATAGGGAATGTAATATCAATGTTGCTGTTAAGTCCGAAGGCAGACGGGGAAAACTGGAATTGTAAATTGGAAGAAATAGTGTTAAAATTCAGGTTGAAGTCCTGCCGTTGAAAAGTAAATCTGTTTTAGGTTGATTATTTTGCAATAACTAAGATTACGGACTTAGGGATTAAGGGAAAGCTTTTGATTACATCGTGATCAATTTTCTTCTGCAGAAACTTGAAATGATGATAAATAGTAAAGAAATATTTAAGTGCTTCGGGACTCATTTTAAAGAGACGAATAAAGTCTACATTACAGCAGTAAATCACTGCAACCAGTTGCTACTAACAATTTGGGATACCGCAAGGTAGTATATTTGGACTAGCTTTATTTTTAACATACTTCATTCGGGATGACTCACCTTTAGTAGGTACCCTTAATATCACGTTGGAATGTGAGAAAAAGATGTCAGTCTTTCACCAGGTTCGATATTAGTCACTGGATATCCTAATCCTAAAACATTATATTACCATTTCATTTTTGGTTTTATCCAATACAAGCTTAGCGTATAAAGCGTGTCCTATTATAATGGTTATAATATAGCCAACATTGCCCATTATGAACAAATGGTATTAGAAACTTTTTACTGTGTTTAAAGTTAAAGTTACGCCGTTTTAAGGTAAAACCATTAACAGTTTCATGGTAAATTCATCAATTATTTAAAACATAAAATATTTGATCTTTAGAAAGGTCGTTATTCAATTCGCTTCACATAATCTGCAACACCATAAAGATTATTAAACATCGTCACTCAAGCCTTTTCAAATATTGTGGTTGGCTTTCCGTCTTCCCGGATATAACTGAATATCAGCATTTGACAAGGAACGTGTCCTTATCGGACCTCATCAACACAGTTACTGGGTTTAATGATACCAGCTGTAAAAGATCTGCAAATAAATGACAGCTAGTACCCACGGCTGCACGTGCTTTTCTAGGCAAACAGAGGGTCGCGATAAGTTAAAGTCAAATCATTTATTTCAATCAGACCAATAATTAAAGGCACTTTTAAAAGTCCGAGATACAAGTTAAATAAATTAAGTAAGTGATTCTAGTTGCACATTCCAGGGAAGTTTCGTATGGAGAAGATCGACCCGTGAGGCTGTGATGACTGAACTCAGTAAGCGACCTTCGGTACCTATATCCTTGCTTATTATACATATAAGAAACTACTCAATTTTATAATGATTTCAATATGGTTCCAGTTTCTCATTTGCCTATTTTTATCATGAGCCTGTAAGAAGTTCTAGAGTATAGATTCAAGGTCTTCTAACTTATTGGATAGTTAAGATAGTTAAGTTCAAAAAGGCTTTTGGACGTTCAAAAAGCTGTCAGCCGAATTTGCACGCATAACTTTTTGTATTGGTTCTAAAGAGATTGCTGTAAAATAAATCGTAGAATGGTCTTATCAAAGTTCAGTAGGATTGATTCCCCAATAGATACAGAGACTAGCACATCAAGCTAACCCAGTGTGTCTAGTTTATTTGATAGTCTTTTAACTTTATTACAAATGTAATAAGGTTCATTTTCAATTGGGAAAATTTTGCGTCTGTACCGATGTTGTTATTGCCAGGTATTAGGTACAACGAGGGCAGTACTGATGCAAACCGCACCTTCTCTTAACATACAAAATAATGACTTGGCTTGATTATTAAAGCCTTACATAAAATAAAAATAAATAAAACACTGTGTGAAGGGTTCTTAAGAACGAGGTCAAAGTTTATCGTGAAAGGAGGATCAAACAAAAAGTTTTATTCTCTTGATTAACTTTTCGACATCAACACTGATAAAACTTATTACATAAAACTCAGTTATAAGGAACCAGTTCCGCACAATATAAGTATTACAGATACATAGTACGTAGTCAATTATCTGCCTCAGTCAGTTTATTTATGAAGAATAGATAATATTTTAAATATGGAATGATGGCCATTTTAGCGCCCACTACAACTTTTTTTATAAAAAAAGTGAGGCAAAGATCCTACACTAAACATCCTCGTCACCGCTCCACCTAACAACTAACGAAATTTTATGCCGCTTACTTTCAAAACTAGTTTACGTTTTCTTTGTTCTTCACCGGTCATACATAGGTACAAAATCACACGCCCCAACTAAAACAACGATTTACTATCTAAATTATAACCTAAAACTTACCATAAAGTTTTTAAAAAATCACAAAATCCTGTTTTCCTAACGTAACAGCACACCTTTTGCACACCACACAACTATTTTGAATTTCGAAACTGATTTTATAAATGGGAACACATGTCAAACGGCTCACGGTTGCACATACACTGAGTTAAAACACGACGATTGCATTTATTTGTGCATTTTTCATTGAAAACTAACATTTTAAGTTACAAAACTACACAAAAGTGTTTGTCAAGACGCGTACGGACCGCGCCGCGTCGCATTTTCACTGGATTTGAGTCGAGTTAAAAGATATTTTTACCTGTGATGGCAAAAAAAGTTTTGTTCGTACTGTGAGCTTAAATGACTGGCGCAAACGATTTTTAACCTTATCTTAACTGCGCTTAAGTCCATTTCCATTTGCTGCTGATAAATTGCATTAGTGTGACCATAGTTGTGGTTTGTGTTAATGAAATATGTGTTGTAAAACTTCTCTGTTAAGGTTGAATATACAATGGTTATTGGCCCCAAAGCTTCGTCTTGAAAAGTGTGCTTGTAGATATATTGTGGGCAGTTGGTTCGTTACAAAGT
Source organism: Euplexia lucipara (assembly GCA_921972225.1). Classification (NCBI taxonomy): domain Eukaryota; kingdom Metazoa; phylum Arthropoda; class Insecta; order Lepidoptera; family Noctuidae; genus Euplexia; species Euplexia lucipara. Next base: position 2,834,024 of record OV179169.1, on the reverse strand, counting down.
TTCTAAAACTTTTTTTTTATTACTATTTCAACCATTTTGGATTCAGATGGTTTAATTACCACGCTTTGGGAGGCGGACACAAGAATTTCGTAGGTAGGTACGTAGGTATGTCATAAGAAGTGAATTGGAAAAATTAAAAAAAAAAATACATTTAAAATAACTTAGAATTTACCCGTAGTTCCAAAATCTTGTCTAATTTCACTATAAAAATAATTTTATAGACAACTTGCGTTTATAAGTACCTACCTACTTTTAATAAAATTGTGCTCACGAGTTCTAGGAATTTATGGGTTTGATTTGCTTAGGCTAAGTTTTTATAACTACCTACTATTCACTTACCTACTTCGAATCAATTTATAAAACTAAGATTATGTCAATTTAACAAAGAAAGTCATGTCAAGATGTTGCTGAAGGTCCTCAAACATCATTGTGTCTGAAGTTATTTTTACCCGATTGTGGAGCGGCAGCGATGCGTACTAAACTAGATTCATCGACTTGTGTCCCCTATGACACAAATTGTGTCCTAGTTCCAACGTAATGTCCTGTCTTTAATAAGTCTTGCATGTATTTGAATAGAAAAACACTTAGGTACACCACACCATTACAAAATAAAACATATACCTACTACCATTGTTCCCTGTCTATTTATAATTTACAACAACAGTTGCACCATATCCGTAGATTTGTGGCTTAAAATATCGACACATCAATCAATGTCAAGTTATATAGGACACAGATGGACGCGAAGCTCCCGCAAAGGCCTAAAGGAAGTTGGTAAACAAACTTTTAGTCGCTATAAATTCAAAGGGAAATGCAACTTTCACATAACGCGCGATAAGGAATTTAACTTCGTTCCAAAAAGAAAGAAATCTGCCTCATTGCTCTGTAGATTGCGGGCGAGCTCCCACTCTATCCTGACATCATAGCTGGGAGATACGACTCTTCGATAATGCATAGCATTAAGTATCTCCCAGAGTAATCTTGTGGAAAAATAATAATAATTATGCTTTACTAACATAGTTATAAGATTTCTGTTTACTAACCCACTATGGATGATACTTGTCCGAAATAAAGGTCATTTTATTTTATTTTATTTATTTAAAGTGTTCAACGATTAACTGTCAGACGGCTAGTTTCGTATTGGCTATCATAAGTGCGTATCTGGGATGACGTCATGCGCACTCGCAGATATGTGACGAAGCGCACAGTACCCCGTTTGATAGTCACCGTAACTTGAAGTGCAATACCGTTTTTTTTTTGTTTTTAAAATTCTGTGTGCAACTAGACGCAAGTTGGTCACGGGCAAAAAATTGCCGATAGCCCTGACCACCGAAAGAAAAATGAGAATGTAATAAAAAATTGAGTATCGGCATAATAACTAAAACTGATCGGTTGCAATTCCTTAGCGCCCACACAATGAATGAACGCTAGCAGTCAACTTTTTTGGTTGTTTTTATTAGAATATTACTTAGCACCAAACCCCAACACAACTAATTACACAAACAAAACCTCCTTTCTAAAAGTTGGCCCAAAAACTTTGAGAACCGCCAGCCAGGACGAGTGGCAGTGCAAACAGGTTTCAAGTAGAAATAATAAGTGGCGGTATGATACGAATTAAACCGTTCCCAATGCTATCTACACTTCGGCCACGCAGATCGGACACGCCGCAAGAAAAACAATGGTGTCAGCTGCTTAACACAGAGAGCGAAGACATATGAACTACGCGTGCAGGGGCTCAAGTCTGCTATTGCAATCGTGTCTCAATGACTGGTCATTGATCAAATATTTGACATCTTTGACAGTTTTTGTATGGGAAATGTGTCATAAGTTTGACGTTGTACGTCAAAAATCGATCATTGACCGGTCATTGAGACACGATTGCAATAGCAGACTCGACCCCCAGGTAACGTGTAGCATGATCAACGGATTTTGTCCACAGAAGAAAGAAGAAGAAACAATGTGACAGATTAAAGGAACTTTTCTTTCATTTAGAGCACGTCAATTTCCGGAATCAAGAGAAGAAATGTGTCGATTCTTCAGTCGCCGATGGTCTACTGACTGGCCTGTTGGTCTAGTAGGTAGTGCCCCTTTTGGACAAATGTTTGTGTGATGAGCACGATCATTTGTTCTGTGTCTGGGTGTAATTTATCTATGAAATATGTATGTATGTTTATCAGCTGTTTAGTACCCATAACACAAGCTCTGCTTAGCTTGGGACTAGATGGCGTTGAGTGAAAGTTTTGGAATATTTATCTACTAATACATAATTATATTGCTAAATACATAAGTACATATAAGATAAATTACACCCAGACACAGAACAAATGATCGTGCTCATCACACAATCATTTGTCCTGGGTGCGAATCAAACCCACGAGCTCCGGCATAGCAGTCAGGGTCACTAACTAGAGCAACAGGCCAGTCAAAATCTTGGTCAGATCCCGGAATCCCGCTCAGAAGTTGGATTTGCAAAGGCAGATTTTTAATGCGAAGAAAACGCATAAAAGTTAAAGACATTATATAGGTACTTACTACGGACCACGAACATAATTTTCATCCGACGCTTGTGTCCTAGAGGACGCAAGACGATGAGTCTAGTTTAGTACTTACGTTCCGATCATTCCATCATCATCATTTCAGCCATAGGAAGTCCACTGCTGGACATAGGCCTCCCCTATAGATCTCCAATAACACCGGTTGGAAGCGGCTCGCATCCAGCGCGTTCCCGCGGCCTTAATTAGGTCGTCTGTTCACCTTGTGGGTGGACGTCCTACGCTGCGCTTGCCGATACGTAGCCTCCACTCGAGAACCTTTCGACCACATCGGTCATCAGTCCTCCGTGCCATGTGCCCTGCCCACTGCCACTTCAACCTGCTAATCCGCTGGGCTATGTCGGTAACCTTGGTTCTTCTACGGATCTCCTCATTTCTGATTCGATTCCGCAGAGAGACTCCGAGCATAGCCCTCTCCATAGCTCGTTCGTACCTACCTACGTTCCGATGCCGCTCCAATATTGTCCTAGATAGCGTTACTGAGACATGGAATCACAGTTTCTCTATGACATTTTCTTTTTTTTTGCATGTTTTCTCTATAGTTTCAATCCTGCATGCGTAGCATGAACACATTGAACACCGAAGAAACGGCCTTTGTCTACAGACGAATCGGCAAAGTGACAGATTATATAGACAGGAACCTCAATCTTTCAAATTTCTTTCTATAAACCTGCCTGCGTAGCATGAACACTTAATTTCTTTTCTTCCGAGACACGACAAAGACCGTTTCTTCGGTGATCATGCTACGCGTGCTGGGGAGTCCAGAATTATGTCTCTTCCATCCCGTAGAAGTAGATAGCTTCTACAATACCTACACATGTCGTGACATAATTTAAGTAGCCACGTGTCTAATTCAGCAGGATTGCAGAACACACAAGTCTCACCATCACCATTTGTTTTTATTGTTTTACCGGGGTATTTATCCACATGGATACGTCAACCCCATCATGGCTTATCCAAGCTAACATTTACCACTATACAGATCATAACTAGGATGCAAATGGAAATCTTAATCAGTTAAGCACGTTAATTATCGTATACTAACACATTATTTTAGCTACAACTGAGATGGTTTCGCCAAAATGGTTTGAACAAGCCCTATAGCTACCTCTAACCTGTTTAGTTGGAACTCTTTAATTATGACTTCCCTTTGATTCTGTTTCCTATTATGACACAATCCATCAGCAAATGCTGTACATCCTCAATCACAAGCGTCTGTCTAGCCTTTTCCCAACTCTGTTAGGGTCGGCTTCCAGTTCAGCCGGATGCAGCTCAATACCAGCAGTTTTACACAGAGCAGCTGACCACCACAACCCAGTTATTAGGTAACACGATATCCCTTGGTTAAACTGGTTGTCAGACTTTCGGGCTTCTGACTACAAGTAACGACTGTCAAAGATCTACACATGACAACCGGGACCAACGGCTTTGCGTGCAAAAACCTGGTGGGTACCAAGCTTCATACCCTGGCCCACCGCCGCAAAGTTTTATGTCTGTCGGTCTTTTACAGACTGTATTTCGGTGAGTGTGCCCTTGAGCTCCATGAGCTCATTCCACCATCTCCTTTCTTCCATCGGGAATCCAGACGTACCTACTGCAGGTTATCACCCATTCCTTGTAGATGTTCCACATATTCGCACGAAGCGCTTTGCCTGTTCCTTCATTATGCGCACAGCCAAGGAGTGGAATTCCCTGCCTGCATCAGTGTTCCCGAGTTCATATGACCCCAATCTGTTTAAGTCGCGAGTTAATAGGCTTCTTATGGGTAAGCTCGTTCCATCGTCGACCTCATCTCTGACCGCAGGACAAGATTGAGGTCAAGAGTAGACCCATAATATATTATATATAAAAAAACCTGTTTTCCGAGGCACGGAGGAGTTTTAGTATGTGATGAATGATAACCCATCCACGGGCCGACCTCGTCAAGCGTAGCTTAACCTCCGATCGATCCGTGAGGCAATTATTATTTAGCCACACGTTCCTCAGAACACACAAGTGTACAATGTGCTAATTGCACATTTTCAAGTTAAAACTTGAATGACTAGTGAAGTAGTGACTACTGAACCGATGAGGTGGCAACCGGTTTGCCATTACGAGTCATTGTTATGGTTTAACTTTAAATAAATGTCGCCATGAGTGTTATTTATGTAAGTAGATACTTATATTTACATAGGTACTTATGTGGCCCATAGAAGGACGACAATTGGAAATTTGTAAGATTAACATTTATTTGGGACGCTTTCAGGAAATATAAAAACAAAGAACTAACCGGCTGGTAATTAGTATCAGCGCTTTTTGAGCGTTTAAAATACATAAGACAATCCCCCAAAATGCCCACCATTCACCACTTCCTTGTATTTTTGCTGGGAAAAAGTGGCGGAATAAACTCCCCAAAAACACATCTATCTGATTCGTTTGATGATCTGGAATCTTTACAATGAAATGTTCAGTAAATAAACTTTGTAAAGGTTTTTTAAGTTTGTAAATCATTATATTTGAAAATGATTGTCACATATTAGTTAGCACACTTAAAAATAATAATACAAAATAGATAGATATAATAAATAATGACCTCTGCGCGACCATAAAGGCTGCGTTTTCAGCTAAATGCAACTTTATTGATACATGTAGGTACAGTAATTTATTGTTAAGAGCATTAAATCATTAAGTTATTTCTTACGAAAACGACCCAATGGGCTATTTGCAAAAATTTTAGTTTTTAGTCCCTCATCTACATTAGAAGAAAATAAACGACACGTATTTTTTCTTTTTTCACGTACTTAATCAAAAAATAACGGCGACACATCGAGTTAAAATGTCGCATGACGTCACTAGTACAGTTTATGCTAGCTAATGACGTTTCAAGCCCCCACTCCGCAACTTGAATGCGCTTAATCTAAGCAGTTTTCCATCAATTTGAAAAAGAAAATAATATGTGTCGAATATTTTCTTAATATCTAGAAGAGGGACTAAGAACTAAAATTTTGTCAAATAGCCCATTCAATTTATATTATTCGTTGTTAGAGCAATACACTGTCTCTAATATGTCTATGTGCCTTGACTGGCCTGTGGGTCTAGTGGTTCGTGGCTCTGACTGCTATACTGGAGGTCGTGGGTTCGATCCCACCCAAGACGAGCACGATCTTGTTATATATGAAGTCTCTGTAATGAAGTGAAGTGTCTGTAGTGAGTGAGTGTCTCTGTGTTGAAGTGTCTGTAATTATCTTCTATCTATACATATAATAAAATTGTAGAAAAGTGGTGTCTATACAATGAAAATATATAAAAAAAAAGTATCAGGGGTTGTTATTATATCGATGCCGAACCCGAAATTGTAATTAAATTTTTTTTTGTCTGTTTGTCTGTTTATCGGTATGTTTGTGCACGCTAATATCAGAAACGGCTTATTCGATTTAAATGCGGTTTTCACTAATATATTGTAGTAAGCTTCACTTAACATTTAGTGTTTATTTCATGTTAATCGGTTCTTAAATAAAAAAGTTATGTCAATTTAAAGAATCACGGCGAACATTTGTTAAGGTATTCTATCAGAGTACACGCCTCGCGAATATTGCGATTCACTTGAATACTGTTTGCATATTTCATTTATTTAAATTTTAGGGTTTGTAGGTTGGGTTCTTTTTAACCGACTTCAAAAAAAGGAGGAGGTTCTCAATTCGACGGTATGTTTTTTTTTTGTGTGTTTGTTACGCGATTTCTTCCCCATTTGTGGACCGATTCTCAAAATTCTTTTTTTATTTGAAAGAGTACACTCCTGAGGTGGTCCCATTTTAATTTGGTGAAGATCTGGTGCTGATCTTCGGAGATATACAATGGAACTCTTCAAAAATAGACGTCAAATCTGTCGTGATTGCTGGAATCGCTTGGATATTTATTGTTTATACAACATCATGACGTATCCTCTGAGGGGTACGCAGATAATAAATAAATAATAATAAATAAATATTCCACAACTTATCACACAACGCCATTTAGTCCCAAGCTAAGCTTGAGAGCTTGTGTTATGGGTACTAAACAGTTGGTAAACATACTTATATATTTCTAAATACATACATATTATAGATAAATTACACCCAGACACAGAACAAATGATTGTGCTCATCACACAAACATTTGTCCTGGGTGGGAATCGAACCCACGACCTCCGGCATAGCAGTCAGGGTCACTAACTACTAGACCAACAGGACCGGCAGATGTGTACAATATACCTAGATTTCGACAGTTAGGTATGTTAATTTTCATTATTATGGAAGTGGATAACCCTATTACCATGACATGTATAGTTAACAAATAACAATATAAAAATAAATTCATGGCAATTGTTTGTATGGGAACAACTAAAAATGGAAAAATAAAAATCTTTTTTTTGAATGAATTTAGAGTTATTTTACACCAGTTAGAGTTTTTTTTTAAGTCGGTTTTATTTTTTGCAAAACAGATTTTTCTTAATTTTCTTTAAATTTTTTAACCCCTGACGCAAAAAGAGGGGTGTTATAAGTTTAACCGCTATGTGTGTGTGTCTGTCTGTCTGTCTGTGGCACCGTAGCGCCTAAACGGGTGAACCGATTTTGATGCGGTTTTTTTTATTTGAAAGCAGGGTTTCTTGCGATGGTTCTTAGACATGATTCATCAAACTCGGTTCAACCGTTTCAAGGTTATCAGCTCTTTTGTGTTAGGTACCGTTGCTATTTTAGACGTCTGTGGGTATTAACTTTACTTACAAACATATGTGTGGCTTAAAATTTCAAACACCCAAGTATGTTATATTAATAAGCAAGATTATGGCATATTTGGTCTGATGCAGCCAGGATGACAATAATAGCAGATATGTCGTGTTTGGATTCATTTTAACCAGCATTTGATTCTGCACACAATGCACTGATGGCAACAGGGTGAGCTGATGCTGCAGCCAGGCTATCCAGCACACCAGTAGGTAGGCTCTTGACAAAATAATAGCAGATATGTCGTGTTTGGATTCATTTCAACCAGCATTTGATTCTGCACACAATGCACTGATGGCAACAGGGTGAGCTGATGCTGCAGCCAGGCTATCCAGCACACCAGTAGGTAGACTCTTGACAAAATAATAGCAGATATATCGTGTTTGGATTTGTTTTAACCAGCATTTGACTCTACATACAATGCACTGAAAATTTCTCATAACTGTAAACTCTATAAAACAAAACTAATGCGTTTGAAAATTATAAAATAAAAGCTAAATTAAAAATTTAAAAAACCCTCATCGCAAAAAAGTAAAACATTTAAAAAGTTAAAAATAACACTTTCCTACCGTTGAGCCATGAAATTTTACGGAACGTCGGGGTATGAGTATTAGGAACGTTCCTTACTTAAGCGTGTTACGTACGTTAAGTAGGTACGTGTTTACTAAATAACTCAATTTTCCATTTAGATTTAAACGAGTCCAGTTTCCAGTCAGCCTATGTTTTGCGATGACCATTAATAAAGCCCAAGGTCAGACGCTGAAAGTTGTGGGTGTAGATCTAAGTTTCAGCTGTTTCTCGCACGGTCAGTTGTATGTGGCTCTGTCACGGGTTAGCAATCCTAGGAGCCTGTATGCTTTCATCCCCAATGGCCACACCTACGTCAAAATTAAATATCTTATACGGAGGAGAATTACTGTTAAGTCAATTTTTAGCTACCCAAACGACGGTACATGTAATTCAAATTGCTGCCCGAAAAGTCACAATTCCATGCGGACGAAGTCGCGGGCACAGCTAGTCTATAATATGTACGTATCTTAAACTAAGAAGTTCGAAGTTCTGAGGCGGAACGAAGTTAGTTGTGACAGCTAGTATATTAATTATTATAAAATAAAACGAAAAATCAACAATGAACTCAAAATAATGTTTTATTTCATTTTTCTACTTACAACTAAAGCGTAAATATAAACCAGAAAGATGTTAATTTGTCTTGTAATTCACAGCTGTGTCTCGGAGGCTTAGGCGCTCTTACTCTTGGGGTCCCAAGGCTCTACCTTCACTCTGGTGGTACTGTAGGGTACATACTGGCCCGTGGTCCCTGACAGATTCTCTGTAAAGTCCGCCATCCACTTGTACTTTGGGCGGCTAGGGTCCTGTAACATTACAATATAACCTTTTTGTATTAGGAGTTACAGACAGCCCACTGTGCAGAGCTTGTGTCGAGGTGGACGAGACGGCATCGCACGTGCTTCTCAACTGCCCAGTGGTTGCCGCATACAGGGCTAAGTTCTTCGGAAACCCAGGTACCCTCCGAGAGATTGCCAGTAGCGTTAAACCGCTGCTGGCCTTCCTCGAGGAGCTAGGATGGATGGAATAGGGCATATTCTCACCCGTACGCAAAATACGCGCTTGGTCGTGGAGTTGCGAACACCTGCCCGTTAAACCTAACCTAACCTAACGTTACAATAAAACACACTTCATACCAGCTTTCTATTGGTGAAAGAACGACTTCATGAAACGATTGGAAAATATTAAATCATCTATACTTCATATTAAATCATCTATACTTCAGTTACAATAGCATTAGACTGAAGTTAAAAAGGTTATTTTTTAATGGACACTTTGTAACGAAAGTACAATAATAGCACAGACGGCAGCACATCAACCTACCCCAAACTATCAAATTTTCCCAATTGAACATGAACCTTATTGTGTTTACAATAAAGTTGAAATCCTATCAAATAAATTTGACACATTCAGCTCATCAACCTACCCCATGTTGAAGTGCTGGCGTCTGTACAGACGCCAGCACATCAAGTTACCCCAATGCGTCAAATTTCGTTGATCATTTTTCAACTTTATGTCAAATAGAATAAGGTTCATATTCAATAGGGAAAATTTGACACTTTGGGGTATTTAACTTGATGTGCTGGCGTCTGTACATTATGATTTAAGTGTGTGCGGTAAATTGAAAATTACGGCCCGAACCATAGGCGAGGGCTGCAAGAAAGCAGAGGCTGTAATTATCAAAGCGCAAGTATGTCATACGACGTTTTATAACATATTTGCGAGGAAAAAAAAACTCGGGCTGACATTTTCAAATAAAAACAATACAGCGAAAAGAAAAAGCGCGCGGAATCAGCTATAAGATAGGTATGGTAAGTTAGGTTAGGTTATATATATGTTGTCATTAAAATTATTTCAATACAAAATGTATAAAGATCACATAAGAGACTCGCTAAGTAAAAAGTAGTACCGTAACGTAGTAGTTATTATTGTTTTGAATCTATTTGTTGTCATCTTGTTAAAAGTACAGACGCCAGCACGTCAAGTTACCCCAATGTGTCAAATTTCTTTGATCGGTTTTCAACTTAAGACGGCTCCGAGCGTAAACGGCGTCCGGCGAATAGGTATTAACTACCACTCGCTGGTTGTGTGCGTGCGCGGCGCACACTACGGCAAGTCTCCCGCGTCACGAGTGCATTTGCACAACGAAAGTAGACAACTTAGGATTTTTAAAAAAAATGTTGATGCGTTGAATGACATGAAAAGACGAATACTGTTTACTTACATGATTTTATATTCGTAACTCACTAAATAAAATCGAATAATCTATTATTTATCTATACTAAAATATTATCAAGAGTTTGTTTGTTTGCTTGAATGCGCTAATCTCAGGAGCTACTGGTTGGAATTGAAAAATTCTTTTATGTGTTGCATAGTCCAATTATTGAGAAAAGTTAAAGGCTATATAACACCACGCTACAGCCAAAAGGAGCTGAGCATAAATGAAAAATGTTTCAAAAACGAGATAAAATTTTCCTTTTTGAGAGCTTCCGTAGCGTGCGCTGCGTAAACCGTTTAAGTTACGCAAATGTCATGTACGATGGAATTGATCCTCTTAAAAAGTTCTAAAAAAAAGTCCGCGACAGCATATGTCTATCAGCGACGGGTACGCCACAATAACTGCTTTTACTTTTAAAATTTTCGATTAAAAAGAGTGATTTTTTGCGAAGGTTATTAAACCCATATTGTATGAATCTATATCTATAAAAATATGTTCGTTAGAATGGAAATTTAATATAGAATATTTGTGCCCTTCAGTCTATATAGTTATCACAATATGAAAATATCCGCGCGACAAAATAATTACGCGCGCGGCAGTTATTTGGTCCGTCCGGCTCTCGCGTTGCTATGTAGCTAGTGGGGATTCTGGCCTCTGGGAAATTCAAAATATTATTTCACCATAATGTTTATAAGTACAAGGTGATAATGACAGAGATACCTCTAGTAATTCTCACTATAATATAACCTAAACTAAGATTATAAAGAGGAAAGATTCGATTTTTGTTTGTTACGATTTAAGGCGTGATATTATAGATACGTATATTATTCACCCGATTGCGATGACGTTGTTCAGTGCATACCCAGGATATTTTCTGGGTATGTAGGTAAGGTAGGTATGTTAATAATAAAATTAGTCTGTAATAAAAGTCCAACAATTCAATAACTTGTTTATTTAACAATTTTTGTAGGTAGGTACCTACATAAAAAAGGGTAGCAGCTTTATACGAGTAGGTATATAATTATATAGTTAAAATCAGGCAGTCTGTTAAACTTTTTATCGTTTTATTTACCTACTTACCTAAAACCAAATGCTTCGTTAGCCACAATAAACTTGTAAAGGGCTCGGCCTATTTAAAAAACGAAGTGTTATGTTATTATCCAGGCAAGGTTTAACGAAGATTTCGAAATAAAAAAAAAAACATTAGTTTATTGCACCCGTGTGTAACCACTTGTAATGACATCGAAATCAAATGACAAACACTTCACACTAAGAGAACGACATACAAAGCATCATATTAGAAAAAAAAAACTGGTTATTTTTGTAATTAGCAGAAAAAACTACAAGGTTTATGTAGTTTTCAATAAAAATAAGAAAAAATACAATGATCGGCGACCCAGTGATAATCGTCACATAGATATGACAGATACGAACCTAAACTAGTCGATTATCGATTTCCAAAGGCCGATGTAATTAACCTTCCCCAATCTGTCAAATTTTTCCTATCGAATATGAACCTTCTTCTTTTGTGATAATGTTGAAAATCTCTTCCACCTGGCGTTAATCCCGGCTATTGCCAGGGTCCGCCTTCCGACTGAGCTTCTTCCACTTTGCCCGATCTTCAACATCCTTTTCGGTCAGGCCATTGGCTCTCATGTCGGACTTGACGACGTCCAGCCAGCGTTTGCGAGGGCGACCACGGGGCCTAGCCCCAAGGACAGCCATATACATGCATCTCTGACCAACGTACTCGATAGGGCGGCGCATGATGTGTCCATACCATCGGAGACGACACTCTTGTAGTTTTTCTCCCACGTCGCGGACACCAAGGCTACCCCGGATGAATGAGTTGCGTATGCGATCGGATCGCGTTACGCCGCTCATCCACCTAAGCATCTTCATCTCCGTGACGCGGAGTTCCTGGGTGTGTCTACTTAATGCTGGCCAACATTCGCCGCCGTACAGGAGGACAGGCTGTATGATGCATTTATATATCTGCCCCTTGAGCTTCGGAGGCATTTTGCGGTCGCATACAACGCCCGTTACCTCGCGACACTTCGCCCAAGCTGCGCCTATACGTGCTTGGACATCGTAATCCACGTTGCCAGACTCGTGCAGCACGGATCCAAGGTACCTGAACTTATCGGACTTAGAGATCAGGTCCGAACCTATTCGGATGGTATTTGAATCCGTGCTGCCATAGGACATGTACTCAGTCTTCGCCACATTTAGTCTCAGACCACCGTTTTCCAGCGTATCCTTCCAAGTATTGACTTTGCGCTCAAGATGTGATATGTTCTGATTAACGAGGGCAATGTCATCGGCATACATCATTAGCCATGGAGGCTGATCTTGGATGTTTGCCGTAACTACATCGAGCACTACGTTAAACAAGAACGGGCTAAGAGCCGAGCCTTGGTGAACGCCAACAGATATTGGAAAGCCTTTGGATTCGCCAACAGCGGTCTGGACAGAGGACACGGAATCGCGGTACATGTCTCTGATAATGTCAATATAGACTTCGGGAACGCCCCTGAAGCGAAGTGCCCACCAAATGGATTGCCGAGGTATACAGTCGAAGGCCTTCTGCAGGTCTAAAAAGGCCATATGCAGAGCTCTCCTTCTCTCTCTGTAAGCCTAAGCCAGAGTCTGTAAGGCAAACACTGCGTCCATGGTACTGTTACCCGCCCGGAAGCCATATTGACACTCAGAGACAGTGCACTCGCTACGGAGCCGTGTGTCAATGATGCGCTCGAAGAGCTTCATGGTGTGGCACATGATTTTGATACCGCGGTAGTTACTACAATCCTGTACGCTACCTTTGCCTTTGAAAACAGGAATAATGAGGCTATATCGCCACTGGTTCGGCATTTCCTTGGTGATCAGGATGCGGTTAAAAAGATCCGTCAGAAGGTCCACACCATGTGGGCCCATCGCCTTCCACACTTCAATTGGCACATTATCAGGTCCGATCGATTTCCGGTTCTTCATGCGGCAAAGAGCAATGCGGGTTTCGTTGGGGGAAATAGGGGAAATAAGTCCAAGGTTAGCAGGCGGTTCGGGAGGAAGGTTATGGGGATGCTAATTGTTAGACAGCTCCGCAAAGTATGTGCACCATCTCTCCTTAACAAGGGGAGCATCGTAGAGCAGCTTACCCTGGGCGTCCCTTACACAGAAACATTTGCTAATGTCTCGTGTAGCTTTTTCCCGGGCACTCGCCAGCTTAAAAATAAGCTTTTGCCCCTCCGCAGTTTCTAGCTTGTCGTATAAGGGCAACAGACTTTTGCTGCGAGCTCTGGCTACAGCTTTTTTGCAAGCGCGCTTAGCCGCTCCATATGCTTCCCTGTCATACGGAGAGTTGGACTCTTGCCATTGTTTAAATAACCCCTTCTTCTTCCGAGTCGCCCCCTGCACCCCGTCATCCCACCACCACGTCTACTTGTCTATGGTGCGGCCACCACGAGAAGTGCCAAGGACGCGCTTACCCGCAGCGGTGATTGCTGAATGGATTCTACTCCAGATCACTTGAGCGGACTCATGCGGAGCACTAACCTCGAGATGCTCGACTTCCGCGATGAAGTCCGACTGTTTAGGACCATTAAGCAACCACCACTTGGTGCGGGGTTTGCGTTTCTCGATTACTTTCTTTGTTGGCACGACCGCAAAGTCCAGGACAAGGAGGCGGTGTTGAGCCGTTAGGCTTTCGCCTGGGATGACTTTGCAGTTGGTAACCTTGCCAATGTGGCACCGTCGCACCAGCAGGTAGTCTATTTGGGTTGAGTAGGCACCACTACGGTACGTAATAAGATGCTGGGGCTTCTTCTGAAAGAATGTGTTCGCGATGGCTAGGTCAGACACAGCGCAGGTCCTGAGTATGCTGACTCCCTCTGCATTTAGTTGACCATAACCAAAACCACCGTGAACACGTCCGTGCTCTCCAGCAGACTGACCTACGTGACCGTTGAAAATCTATTAAATAAATTTGACAGATTGGGGTAGGTTCAATTTCTTGATTTGTGGAGGGGGGTGTAAATCTATAAATAAATAAAAAATATCTTGTTGTAGCGCAAAATTTTCAAGAAAATAAACAGACTTAGGTAGGTAGTAAGGATAATGCTGACAGAACGTTTGCATAGATGTATGTAAAGTTGTATTCACCATCTTGAATGAAAATGCTTTATTTTTTCTGTTAACACTCTACTGTATGTACTTTTTGGAAATAAAAATATTATTATTTATTATTATTATTATTATTAATATTGGCACCTCAAAAACCTATTAAACGATCAAACATTTGAGGAAAAAAGGATCCACCATCTTGGATTCTAAAATTTATGTCAGATTTGCAATCGGCACCCCCAAAAACCAATTAAAGGATACCCATATCAAACATTTGACAAAAAAAAGCAACCGCCATCTTGGATTTGAAAATTAATGTCAGATTTGCAATCGGAACCCCCAAAAACCTGTTAAACCATACCCATATTGGATATTTGAAAAAAGAACGTATCCGCCATTTTGGATTTTAAAGTTATGGTAGATCTGCAATCGGAACCCCCAAAAACCAATTAAACGATGACCATATCGAACATATGAGAAAAAAACGCATCCGCAATCTTGGATTTGAAAACAAATGCCAGATCTGCAATCGGAACCCCCGAAAACCAATTAAACGATACCCATATCAAACATTTGAGAAAAAAACGCATCCGCCATCTTGGATTTGAAAATTAATGTCAGATTTGCAATCGGCACCCCCAAAAACCAATTAAACGATACCCATATCAAACATATGAGAAAAAAACGCATCCGCCATCTTGGATTTGAAAATTAATGTCAGATTTGCAATCGGCACCCCCAAAAACCAATTAAACGATACCCATATCAAACATTTGAGAAAAAAACGCATCCGCCATCTTGGATTTGAAAATTAATGTCAGATTTGCAATCGGCACCCCCAAAAACCAATTAAACGATACCCATATCAAACATATGAGAAAAAAACGCTTCCGCCATCTTGGATTTGAAAATTAATGTCAGATTTGCAATCGGCACCCCCAAAAACCAATTAAACGATACCCTTATCAAACATTTGAGAAAAAAACGCATCCGCCATCCTGGATTTGAAAATGAATGATTTGTAATCGGCATGCGGCACCCCCAAAAACCTAAAATCATACTCATATTGAATTCTAAGAGAAAAGTATATTGAAATAGGTACATACTTATGAGGTCGGCTTTTTTCCCGGAAAAGAGCGCCACTTTTCTTCTTATAGTATCATTCCTTTCGCATTCCCATTTTTACTAAAACAAATCCTTACTTGTTTCATTTACTAAGAAACTCAAAAAACAAAAATTATGACTTACCTGATTTTATCTGGTGGCAGCACGTATGTGTACACAAAAGATCGCGATTTGTCGTTTTTGGTGCGTCGCTCCGCAATGAGACGTGACCACTCTCTGAGCTCTTGTGGGCGACTGAATTTCCGAGCGGTGTACGTTGCTTATAATACAACGTCCCGTGTCCATAGAAAATTTGTATGGCGGATTTGAGATGCTTTAAAAAAATGAATATACTAAAATAACCAGGTGACACTTTGAAAATCTAAAAGTATCGAATTGTAGAATAAACATTTGTGATTAATATGAATTTAACTCTGTAAAAAAAATCAACAGTTTAGTATCAAAATTCAACGAAACACCAACATGCCATTTTTAGATATTTGTCACAACTTTACGTAACTTTATTTATTTAACTAGAAAATATTTCTTTTTTTTGCTTCGGAATAATTGTAAACACATTCTTTGCGGTGTTCATAGCATTTCTTTTTGGTTAATTATTGTAATAGTATTGATCACATCAACCCTTATCGTGCCGGCCGTTTTGGACTGTTTTGGTCGGTGCCGTCTTAATGTCAAATACAATAAGGTTTATATTCAATTGGGAAAATTTGACACATTGAGGTAACTTGATGTGCTGGCGTCTGTACATACATCTAATATTTAAAATTCTTGTGCGGCGGCCTACTCTTATGAAATTTTGTGTATATTCAGTAGGTTGTAAACTAGCCGTTGACACGTTGACGGCAGCCGTTGACATTTCAACTTCAGCCGCTCAGCCGTCAGCTCTTTCAGCATAGGAGGAGTCAGTTTGGCTGCCGCCGAGTCGTGTCAACTGCCTCGTTGCCTCTGCCGCTGTTGCAACATGCCGCTCGTGTGTAAGAGTTCTTACCTTGTGTGGGGGAAGATCAGTTTTGTAGTGGAGCCAGCCAAACCACTCAGCGGGGACCTGTAACACGATAGATTCAATTTATTATAAAAATATTCAGGTTGGGGCACACGTACTTATATCATGATTTCTGTACATGACTCTGGCCTTCCAGCATTTAAGTATTGCGTCTAAGCCATAGAAATCTAAATAATAGGAGAAGTGGCAAGGGGGCGTGTCGGCGTCTCCGCGACGTGCTCAAATTGATCACGTCTTTGGCAAATCGCGATCGTGACATTTTATAGCAATGCCGTGTTGTTCAGTCTTCTTTTGTAAAAACCGAAGCACAAATCAAAACTATGTAAATCACGGAATTACTTATTACATGTAAGTACACGTATTTTACTATATTTGTCTATATAATCATGAAAAACAACAAAACGTAAAATATTTCTTGCTTTTACTATGTTATTTTTGTTTTCAAATATCACAGCGACTGTACTATTTTTGCAATGAATACATTGCTCCGTAACCACTACCTAAGTTTGTCGCTAAGTGGCTGGACGAGCAATGTAAAAAACACACAACGATACTTCATTGCGCGGATGCATCGCGTGGTACGGCCGCTGCTTCGTGCGACGAAATAGTGATGTGCTTGTGCAGATCCACTAACGTAGACTATCGACAATGTCGATTGAAGAATGAAATATTGCTATTATAATTTTACAATTTCTCAACCGTTTTAACCCGGTTGGAAGATCGATGTCCAATAATGTTTTTTTACGTATTTTGATTGATTTACAGCATAGTGGAGAACTTACTTTTTTATGGTTTTGTATTTTACTTCCATCAAAACTTAGAATGAGTTACTATAGTAATCGGCATGATTCAAATAATAGTGACCTATAATCAACATATTCAAGCTTTTTATTTGTTATGCATAGATTTGTTTTCATTTATTTAACGATTCGTATATTAATTAAATTTAAGATTACACTATTTAACAAAAACTTCCACCTAGGGAATGCAATCTCGTCTCGCCGAGATCCCGATCTCGCGAGATCCCGGCCATATTTTACGAGATTGTATCTCGTCAAATTTCGTACGAGATCTCGCGAGATAACGAGATCGACAAATGCAGCGTGATGACGTGTATTTCATAGCGCGGCTGCGCGCGAACTGAATCCTGGCCGTTGCCTAAATATAGATAATTATTGTTTTGTTACCAATATTGTAAGAATTTGAACTGATTAGCTACAGTAGGTTTAATAATTATAGACATAAACAAATGTTATTAGAGTTAGAGACAAAATAATAAGTACTCTGTTGATTTTTAAAATAAAACTTACATTATTTTTATAACTAAGCAACGCAGTTTCTATTTAATTACATATCATGTCAATTACTAGTTCTCAAAACAAGCATTTGCATATGTTTTAATTGCGATTCTTCCAAAATCAAAAAAAAATCAAAATCAAAAGTCATTTATTCAAATTAGGCTGAGGATCAGCACTTTTTGAACGTCGAAATTACAGAAGACAGTCCCCCAAAAAGCCCACCCTTCGCCACTTCCTAGTGTTTTTGCTGGGAAGAAGAAGTGGCGGAACAAACTCCCCAGCAACACATCTGTCTGTTAAGTTAGAAGAACTTGAATTTACACAGTACAATTAGTTATAATTACAAAATAATTAAAATTAGTTATTCACTACATGTTAGCTAGCACACTCAACATACAGAATACCAGTAATGTATATAGCTACCGACAATAAAACTAACTTAACTCAAGCAAAAACAACTGACTAATAAGAATCCTCCAGGTAAAAAGGGTGTGCCAGCTTGCATGTGCAGAGTTGGATTAAATCCATAGATCTGCAGAACACAATGTAACAAAATGATAAACTAGAACTGTGGAAGTTAAATAAAACTAAAAAAAACAGGTAATAGTTAAAACAATAGCAAAACCAAAGCCAGCAAGACGACCAGTTACCACAAGCAGCACCCGTTCACGAGCATAACGCAAAGATCAGCCATTACCCCCCTCGCCATATTAGAGGGAAGGTGGTAACCCGACCCTCGACGCTACCACAAGCAGTAACATCTGAGGGAGCATGACGAACTTGCTACCGGTTATTCAAGTAAAAATTAACCAATAAATAGGAGTCTTTAGTTCACCACATAATGCAAATACATCTCATTCCAATCTCGCGAGATCCCGTAATTTGCGAGATCTCGCGAGACTGGGTTTTGAGTCTCGCGAGATCTCGCTAGGCGGAAATCTCGTACGAGATTGCATTCCCTACTTCCACCCCAATAACATCAAAGCATCAAGTGCTGCACAAGTACCTCCACTTACAGGTCAGTGAGTAAACTCCATAGTCGGGTTCAACAATACCTACTGTTTCAATAGTTTATATGATAGCCTAAAACAACGTAATCGTTTTAATTTACTTAATGATATAAATTGATTATTTTTATTATAATATTATATTCTGGACATTATTTTGTATTTATTATAATTTCAGGACCCCAAAAAAGAATTTTGTACAATCATAAATAGAAGATTCGATAACATTCCGATTTAGTCAATCACTAGCGTATATGTAAAATAAATTGCTTTTGCACAGCACAACGACAGCGACCGTTGTTTTTGTGTGCGTAAGTTGTATGGTGCATGGTAAATACACGCTGTGTCTGACAGCATAAGGTTTATAATTGATTGTGCACACGTTCTGTTTTAAGAAATGCGGGTGTGTGCGTGACTGCGTATCTATTGCTTTTACTGAACTGCATGTGTAGTAGTGGCCGTGTGGTAGGGGCAAAGTGGAGACACATGGTTCCGATACATTTTCGTCTAACGGGCATATCTCCTTCTTTAATATATCTATGGTCTAAGCCTTCTCGGGAGTCAGAAGGCTCAGATAGTGCGTATGATCAACAAGCTATCTCACCACTATTTTTTTTTTATATATAATAGCCCTGCAGTAAACATGTTTTTTATGTTTTAATTTTGAATAATACATAGCTTATTTTTTATTACTTATTATGTTTTTTCATTACCGCTGAAATGAACCTTTTGGTACAGCCATGAGACATGCCATTTTTGTCTCTTTTTTTGTGTTATAGTGTAATTGCTGTGCGTGTATACAGCTGTTGCCAATAAATTTATTTTCTTTCTTCCTTTCTATTTACACTTGTTAAATAATATCTTATTTTTTTGTCTGCAGAGAAGTCACTTATGAGTTTAATATTAAATGTTTAAAGAATAATGTTCAATCTTACTAATATTATAAACGTGAAAGTTTATTTGGATGGATGGATGTTTGTTCACGCAAAAACTACTGAACGGATTTGGATAAAATTTAGTACACAGATAGTTTATAACCTAGATTAACACATAGGATAGTTTTTATCCGAGTTATTTTTTGAGTTGTAGCGGGCAATCCGCTGGCAACAGCTAGTATATTAATAATGCTTAGACCCATGCTATGTACGTGATCTAGAGCCGCCGCTACCCATTTGTTGTCTGCACTGGATAAATAGAAATTAATTGATTATTTTTATTATTTTTGCCTCATTGGTGTAATTGCTGTATAGCATTCTAACGCAAGGATAAATAAATAAATATTTAACTTCAATTGTTCCTATTCTCAATATCTTACCTGACTTCCATCGTAGTTCAAGTATGTGTTGTCATTGTACTCCACCCAGCGGTTCCTTCCGTAGAAGAAGCGAGGGTTCTCAAAGTATTTGTTGCCATATTTATCTTCCCCAACCAGCTGTCCGTCTTTCAACTCATCTTGTCTGTAAACGATAGGATCAAGATTTATAATGATGTGGTCAAATAGCTTATATTGTGATCTCTGAGATTATTTCAGTGTTTCTGCTAAAAGAAGTTAGATAGGAAAACACTCTCCTTGTTTAATGTGTGTTTTTAAACACTGATTCACAAAAATAATTAACATAAATCATCACTTTATTGACTGCCTTATTGGTCTGGTGGTTGCAAGCACTACTGTCGGGTGTCAGGTTGCGCTTTTGATTCCTAAGTTGGGCAGTCATATTGGGTTATATCATTAGCTACCTACGCATTTTTCAGTAGTAGCCTGAAGTCTGAACCTGTAACCAGTTGATGGCAATAGAATCACTTATTGCAAGGGACTTAAATATAACTGGCAATATGTAGGTGTACCATAGGAATACTTTTGCCTAACCCCTTGCGAAATACAGATTTAATGTTTATGTTAAGTGAAATAGGATATTGTGGGGCAACAATAGTAAGTAATCGGACTTTTTATTATTATCACGATGCCTAAAAATACATCGATATTCAGCCTAATACTCACAGCTATTTACCTACAAATTCCCGTTTAAACAGAATCAAAATTTGCGCAGTAAATAGTTTTAAATCGTAATATATTTTTTTAGAATATAGAGTGTCAGTACAACAATTTATATGCCAATCAACGTGTAGATAGATAAACTACGCAGAAAATAGCTATGAAACTATCAATATTGTGTAAAGTTAATTTGGTATAGTAAACATAACCTACACCCAAATTACATAATAAACTAGATGATTCCTTACCTGTAGAGTTTATACAAGGAACTTCTGATTCCACCATTCTGACGAATGATATTGAAGAAATTAGCGACTTTATCAAGCGCAAATATCTTCCCTAGAGACATTTTTAGTCAATTCAATTTTTCGTTTTCGTACTTCAGTGAAAATGTTGACAACTTCATTTGCTAGTTGACAATTGACATTGACACTGACAGACAGAAACTTGGTGTTGCTATTAGCATATTTTAAAATTCTACAAAAATCCGTTTGGAATAGAACGTTAGAAAATGATTTTTGGTAACGTCCTATCTAGACAACCTAGTTGCGAGTATATTTTTTGATTGCTCAAATACTCTTTATTGCATGTATGAATAATAAAGATGAACAAAAATCGGGATAGCCGATAACTACACACACGCGAATCGACAGGCCTGTGAGCGTAAAATGATCTACTAGGGATGACCTTTTTTGCCTCATCTATTAAATAGCCGCCCTACCGGACAATGCTTAGCGGGACAAGAGAAAGTGCGTACATCTTTAGCACTATTTCTCTTGATTTTTATTATTAAATAAATAATGTAATATTTAACTAATTCCAACAACCGAAATTCGGTCTAAAGAATTTGTGTCACTTCTATGCAAGAATGGGTAATAGGTAAACGCAGCTTAAAAAGTCATAAACGATTTAATCAATATTTTACTTAAGTTTTAATTAATTAAGTTGAAATAAGTTACGAGTTAGTGCTATAATTCGACACTTTTAATGTTTTTCTTTTTGTTGGTTTTCTTCTCAGTAGATTCCATAGTGTTTTCTGTATTATCCGTTTCCATGATTTCAGGTATTGCATCATTCTGTCTTACTTTCTTTATTTTCTTCGGTTTAGAAACATCTTCATCTTCTTCAGGAATCACTTCAATGTCACGAAAATCTTTCTTCTTTAACTTTTTAGATTTTTTACTAACTTTTCCTACTTTTATCACACTGGTAACACTGTCATCATCTGTCACTTTACTTTTATCTGGCAAAGGCAAATTTTCTGATTCAGCCAATTCAATATACTTTTTTTCGCTCTTTTCGTTACTGTTACAGCGTTTCCTTTTTTTCTTCTTCTTTTTAGTTTCCTTGCTGTCAGAATCACTATTCAGGTTTATATCTTCAACTTGATCTTTTAATTTCTTGGCATGTGAATAGCCACTATATTTTGATTGTGAGAGCAATAATGCTTCCTGCTGAGCAATCCTTGCTAATTTCCCTGTAGCTTTTAGGCCATGGCGTGCGCCCCTGAAAAAGAATTAATTGATCTTAATCAATTAAAAAATATAAAGAAATTTGACATGGAGATGGATCATACCCTGGAGATGGACATAGGCTATCTTTTGTCTCAAATAACAGGGAGAAAATTCTTGTGAAAATAGATATGACAGACGGTAGCAAATGTCATCCGAGTCCAAATTTGTCCAATTTGACAAGTCTTTAGTTAAAACTAAGTAGTTAACACAGCATAAATTGATTCTAAGGTGCAACAAAGTTTGTTGGCCACAAACATTAAATGTCTACTCTCCCTTGTGTTTTCTCGTTTTGTATATAAATTGTGCAAGTTTATTGAAATAAATAAAATAAAGTTATAAGTTAAAAGAATAAAAAAATACATTATCTCCCTTTTTTTTTTCTCTTACAACACTGATATATCTGTGCAGAATAAGGTTTTCTTTTTTTGTTAAATAAAAATTATCTTTTCACTCTTCCTAAATCAAGAATAATTACTAATTTAATCTCCAGCGTTTGATGGTCTATCATGATAGTACCTATGTGTTATTGGCAAAATTATTATTATTATTTTATTTTTGAAACATCAATATACAAACTTGTGAGCAGTCCTGCCTTCACACTTCGCAAATAATTCCTCATCCGTCATTTTAAACACATCTTTCTTGTCAGTTTCATCGTCCGATTCAAGCTCTCGAACCCTCTCTATTTTATTAGCACCATTAGTAAGAACTGCGGTTCTGACAAAGTAATCAGCGTACTGTTCTTTAGTCTCCGAGTCTTGCTGCTTCCTATTAAGTTTCCACGTACTGTTTGTGATTACGAATTCTTGCTCATCTTTTGTCTTGATTTTCTTAGTTTTGCCATTTTTGTCTTTGACCTGGAAAATTTAAGTTTCTAATTTGGGTATGGTAGCTTACCCTGCTGGCAACCAGTAGAGAAAGCTACTCTAACAGAGATTCGTCAGTAGATGAGTTTGTTTAGATATTGTATTTCTATTGGGATTTGAAATTGTATTACAGTTAAGTATGAATAATTAATTTGTATTATTAAAATGTACAACAACAGGATTTAATATTCTCCACTTGGTTATAAATCTAGTTATTCAGCCTTGTCCTCCTGCATTACGTACCTTAAAATCCCCTCCAACAACTTTTTTGGTTGGTTTTCAAATAAAATAAAATAAATATTCCACAACTTTTCACACAACGCCATTTAGTCCCAAGCTAAGCTTGAGAGCTTGTAATATCGGTACTAAACAGCTGATAAACATACTTTTATATACATATCTAAATACATACATATTATAGATAAATTACATCCAGACACAGAACAAATGATCATGCTCACCACACAAACATTTGTCCTGGGTGGGAATCGAACCCACAACCTCCGGCATAGCAGTCAGGGTCACTAACTACTAGACCCGTCCAAATAAAATATAGGCTAGTATGACACTCACAAATTATGTGACTTTTTATTGGCAAAAGAATTTTCAAAATCAGTTCAGGTCGATGCTGCTGTTGTTGATGTTGTTGTTGTTGTTGTTGTTTGTTGATTTAGAGATTACCCCTACAATGTTACAAACTCATACTCTTTTTAATAAGGAAATAACATCACGCTGTCACCCACAGGAGCAACACAGCTACTCCGAAATAAATTTGTAATAACCTTAGTGCATTCTTTACAACCAATAACAATCTTAGTATAAATTTCAGGCTTATTGACTTAAAATATAGACTACTAGTAGACGTCATGCGGTTTCACCCGCATAGTTCCCATTCCCGTGGGAATACAGGGATAAAAAGTAGCCTATGTCACCCGGGGATAGTGTAGCTTCACAACGGTGAAAGAATTTTACAAATCGGTCCAGTAGGTTCGGAGCCTATTCGATGCAAACAAACAATCAAACTTTTCCTCTTTATAATATTAGTATAGATTAATAAAGATAAAGTGCCCACCTCAACATTTGCAGCTGCCTTGTCATATAGGGTAGTCCACCAGTGTTCATTGAACTCCGCTGCAGGGTCGTGACCAACCCCAGCCGCACTGCGTTTCAGTTTTGGCTTCAACGCCTCTGATATACCATTTTCGTGTTTACCAAGCCCTTTGCCTGAAAAAAAGAATAGTTATTACTGTAGGATGCAGGATGATGATAATGATATAAACGAAAAATGCTATTCGAGTCACTGAGAATGGATTCTAACAAATAATAACTTCATACAGTTTGCGTTCATGTAAGCAAAGAAATAAATTCTTCTCCCAAACAGACAACAACTCTGACATAAATTTCCACGGTGTTAATTTGAAGAATGTGTTGATAATCAAGAGGCTTTAAACACAGTACATAGCTCAAAAACATCTTTGTAGGTACTGGGAAACGTAATAAATCAAAATACATAATATTACCATCGGTCCAGCCGTACTTCTCCAGTTGCTTGCGTGCAAAATCCATTATTGGGTAACGTGAAATCTTTTCGTTACATTTACTGCACTCAACACTCTGTCTCAAAATAATAAATAAAAACAGATTCTAATCTAGACATAACCTAAATGAATCGCAACGCAACGCAAAACATGCTCTTTGTAGACAGCACAGCTGATAATTTAGCATAGATAACATAATATTAATGAATGACAGCAAACTAAAGTGTGCCCAGTTTATTGCCTTGGTTTAAAATAATTTGAAGTAAATAAAAACTTTTTTGCAAAAAATAAAACCGACTTCAAAAAAAACACTGAACGGTGTAAAATAACTCTAAATTCGGAAGTCTGTGGCTTTGGTGGGTTTGTCTTACTCATGATGGGCCACCGACTTCCGAATTTAGAGTTATTTTACACCGTTCAGTGTTTTTTTTGAAGTCGGTTTTATTTTTTGCAAAAAAGTTTTTATTTTTCCATTTTTAGTTGTTACCATAAAAATATTTGCCATGAATTTATTTTATATTGTTAATTGTTAACAATACATGTCATCATAATAGGGTTTTCCACTAATCCCTAATAAATTAAAATTAACATACCTAACTGACGAAATCTAGGTATATTGTACCCACCTGCGTACCCCTCAGAGCATACAGGCGTGATGATACGTCATTATGTTGTATAAACAATAAACATCCAAGCGATTCCAGCAATCACGACAGATTTGCCGTTTATTTTTGAAGAGTTCCGTTGTATATCTCCGAAGATCAGCACCAGATCTTCACCAAATTAAAATGGGACCACCTCAGGAGTATACTCTTTCAAATAAAAAAAGAATTTTGAGAATCGGTCCACAAATGGGGGAGAAATCAGGTAACATACATAAAAAAAAAAAAAAAAAAAAAAAATACATACACACGAACATAGAACCTCCTCCTTTTTTGAAAGTCGGTTAAAAATGGAATAAAATGATAAATAAAAAAAGAAACAATAATAAATCAATCAACTTTGTTACATTAAGCGTCAGGCCTAAAACGCTTATACAGATAGACTGGCTCAGCCTAGAGTAGACTGCTCGCTCCGCAGTACCTAGAGAGCCAGAACTGAGTTTTGAGGGTCTAGACCGCCGTCTAGACCCTCAAAACTCAGTTCTCGCTAGCCGTATCAGCCGCCGCTGATACGGTGGCCGGCTTAGTACTCGATGCCAGAGACGGCAACAATGTGAATAACTTCCATAAAAACCACTGATTACTCATAGAATCAAGGACAAACAAATAACCCGTAACGCCGTTTCTCATGTTTACGCTCAGTGTATTAAGGGCGGCCAAGAACATTTCAAATAATGGTACATAGTCATTGTTGGCTGCGTCAATCCCATACTCTATGGCAGTAGAGTCCTACCGTTCAATCCCCTGACAAAGATTAATAGTAGGTAAGGGTAAATTTATACTAGCACAGAGTCGAAGCGTCTATCCAAAACTGAACATAACAAATTCAACCTTAACTCCACAGCGTAACGCACACATTACTTCTGGGATTTTTAAAAAAGACGCCGCATTCTTAGGAATACGCACGTCTGCGCGTAGTGCGCGTGAACAACGCTAGACGCTTCGAATGGCTTCGATGCGCTTCGACTCTGCGCTAGTATAAGGACCCTAAGGATTCTGTTTTGAGCCGTCACACAGTTTTTTTTCATCAGGCTTTCTATTCTATTTTTAAATAGACTTAGGTACAACAATAATAAAGAAAAAGATATATTTTTTTAATATATTTCATAACAAGTGTAAATATATTGAACTAAACTACAAACATGGTCAAAATAACTTTAGGAATGCACATTTTTTTTTTCGAAACTTGTATTTCTTCATTTATATACCTATTTGAGTATTAGCTTTCGGCTAGTACGTTATCCAGATCTTCTAAAACGGACTCATTATTGCTGAAAAGTAATAAAAATACACGTTACTTACAAGTCAAGACATCAGTCATCTTAGGTAAATAAACTTAGATAATGTTCCTGTGCAAGTGCGGATCCACCGTTGTGGGCACTGTGGTCTGTGGGCATGCCCACAACCCTAATTAAGGTCAAACAGAATAAATGATCGTGCTGCAAAAACATTTGTCCTAAGCCCCGTATTCATGGTAAACATTTGTTTAGCAACAAAGTTGAATCATCGTGTTGCGGTGTTCACGCTCGATGAGCGTAAACACCGCAACACATCGAGTGAGAGCTGTTAACAACTCTGCAACACACAGTGTTGCTATAGCAACATGTTGACAGCAACTCCGCAACACGTTGCTAAACAAATGTTTACCATGAATACGGGGCTTTAGGTAGGAATCGACCCTACGCCTTTCGGCATATCATTCAGGGCCACTAACCACTAGATCTTAAGGCCCGTCAAAGTAGTACTTTATGAATTATAAATCATATTTATTTCTGTAAATAGGTTCATACAAACACTTTTACTTTTTAATTTTTTAACTAGGAAATGAGGTCGGTGTTTCGCTATCTGACTACTCTGAGAAGAAACACCGAAAGAAACTTAGAGGTCACGGTCTCCTTTAAAGTCCTTAGTCCAGACATCATCTTGGTCCAAAGACATTCAATACCTATAGACCGGACATCACAAACAAAATTTTCGTCCGAAAAAGTGTGTCCTGCCGGACACAAGTCTATGAGATTTTTTTAGTACGCTCCGCTGCCGCTCCAATATTCATATATTATTCTAGATGGCGTTACTGAGACATGGGATCAAAGTTTTTCTATGACATTTCCATGACACGTCAGCTCTATATTCTTATTATTCTTTTAAATCTCTTTGTCTTGGTCAGACCATGTAAGAACCATGCAGATTAGTGTCTGAAATCGATTTATTGAGGAAAGAACTTCACAGATATGAGGAGACCACAATTCAGTCAGTGCAAGCATTTGTCAGAAATCGTGAGCTCAACTCGGAACTTGAAGAGCTCCACGTTCTGACGAACAATACCAAAGAAAGAACATTTGGGTGGGTCGCATTAAATCCTCAAACTGCCAGACAAAATGTTATGAATGATATACTAATAGTCCGGTCAATTTAGACATTCGAAGTTACATAAAGTCCCAACAAGCTGAATTTCTGTGAAGTTGTTCAAAACATAATTATAAACAATGTCTAGAAGTTCCCCATCATTCCCCTGTAAGGAAAAAAAAATATTCAAGGTCAAAGGTCAAAAAAATGAGTTTTTCGCGATTTTCAGCAAAACGGTAAGTTTTATCATAAAAGTACCTCAGACAAAAATTGTAGACCATAAAATTATCTATAAAAAATGTATCAATACTTTTTTTTTACGAGCCACCGTTTCTGAGATATAACGATTCAAAAAGTTATAAAAGTCGTTATCGTCATAATATGCACGTTTCCACGCCACCTATGAGGTAGTGTACTTAGCGCGTTTTTTTTAACGTGGTTTCCCCAGTAGGCCTACTCCACGGGTCAGTTGTGAGCCTGTTTAATGTAAAACTATTGCAAAATAACGGAAATTTTCAAAGATTGGGAAAGATAAAAGCGATGTAAATGAAAAAAAAGTGTTGAAGTTTAGTCGTCTTATTCGTAAGTTTCAAATTCTTGTTCTTCTTCTTGATCTTCTTCTTGTTCTTCTTCTCCTGCTTATTCTTCATCTTCATTTTGGATGCAAGCAAATTGCGTCAATAGCGATGTATCGCATGATACTTCGTCAGAGTCAAACGAATCCTCCATTGTTTGTGATTCAATATTAGAGCACGACCGGCCTTGACAATTTTTACATGCCAAAGAACAAGACAGTCCGACTTTTTTGCAACCACATTTAGCACTGCATCCCTTTTTGCAGTTGCAAAAAATAGTGTTCAGCAGTTTTTCCGGCGCAGGTGGAAGTGAAGTTTGAACTGGCTCTAATATATTGTTGACCAACTTCCAACCCCAGTCTGTAGGGTCTAGCTGATAACCAAGCCACACTTGAACTTGGTAATATACTCGAAAAAGATGTTGGTGGGCAGCAACTGAGGTTGGAGGAAGACAAGCTAATTGAACTTGTTTTTTATTTTTAGTATTTTTCACGAAACATTCATATCGATGCTTATCTAAACAGGTAGTTTTTTTAGGAGCTCCGTACATAGAAAGAAGAAAGCGGATATAATACATATATGTATATATATATGTATATATATATATATATATATATATATATATAATATTACAACTCTAGATGTATATACGTGGCGTACTCATGCATATTATGACGATAACAACTTTTATAACTTTTTGAATCGTTATATCTCAGAAACGGTGGCTCGTAAAAAAAAAGTATTGATACATTTTTATAGATAATTTTATGATCTACAATTTCTATCTGAGGTACTTTTATGATAAAACTTACCGTTTTGCTGAAAATCGCGAAAAACTCATTTTTTTGACCTTTGACCTTGAATATTTTTTTTTCCTTACAGGGGAATGATGGGGAACTTCTAGACATTGTTTATAATTATGTTTTGAACAACTTCACAGAAATTCAGCTTGTTGGGACTTTATGTAACTTCACTCTCATTTTTTGGTCTAAATTGACCGGACTATAATCGAGTTTAATTATCACCTCCTACTACTACTAGTATTTCAAATACTACTACCTACTCTTGTAATGTATGTAACATAGAGACACGCAGCGCAGAAGTTCCTTTTAAAATTATGTAGTTTGTGTCTTTTAAAATACCTACTTTAGTTATATTTCAGTGTCCCTACCGCTCGTATCGTATTTCTGCGACGGAGAACATGCATGTTTTTTTCGTTTTATTTTCAAAATACTGACTGTGTGGTACAACTAAAACCATTATCGAATTGAGATATTATTTATGTAACAAAAACTATAAATCGACACAAAAATTATTTCTCCTTATTCACATATGCAATACCAAAGAGATTTAAAATACTATAGAGCGGACATGCTAGGAAATGTCATACAAAAACTTTGATCCCATGTCTCAGTAACGCCATCTAGAATAATATATGAATATTGGAGCGGCAGCGGAGCGTACTAAAAAAAACTCATAGACTTGTCTCCAGCAGGACACAAGTTTTGGACGATAATTTTGAACTTGATGTCCGGTCTATAGGTATTGAATGTCTTTGTGCAATACCAATAGCATAAAACAATTTTAGCCCGGCGCGGCGCTAGGGGCACGGTAGCAAAGCGCTTAAAAGGTTAAAAGTCCAATTTTCACAACAAGCATGGCGCCAAAGTTCTATTTTGACGTGACGTTTAAAAGGTTTAAAATAGTCAATTTCTCTACTACACATCAACGTCATCAACCATAGACATAGAAAATGGACAGAGCAATACCCGCACAAAATTTACCACTCCCTAGAAAAAGACAGAGGGATTGTGCGGCCAATATCTGTCTCTTTCTTTCTCTTTTTATAAAAAAATTTGAAAGAGACAACTATTGGCCGCACATTCGCTTTATTTCTCTCACACTTTCTTACCAGTATTTAGGTACAGTCGCCAGCACATCAAGTTACCCCAATGTGTCAAACTTTCCCAATTGAATATGAACCTTAATCTGTTTGCCATAAAGTTGAAAAACTATCAAAGAAATTTGACACATTGGGGTAACTTGACGTGCTGGAGTCTGTACTTCACAGCTGGATAAGG
Source organism: Euplexia lucipara (assembly GCA_921972225.1). Taxonomy (NCBI): domain Eukaryota; kingdom Metazoa; phylum Arthropoda; class Insecta; order Lepidoptera; family Noctuidae; genus Euplexia; species Euplexia lucipara. The sequence goes on along the minus strand of OV179169.1, from coordinate 2,803,818 downwards.
AACACTTAGAACATTCTCTATGTCTATGATATCCACTAACCTAATACCTGTTCTCTAGTCTTAGTTCAGTGAGAATCATGTTTTTTTAATTTCAGATCTAGAATCATATAGAGGATCTCTTTGAGACCTGTCCATGTAAGGCAATCCGTGAGGGCCGTTCGAGCTGTAGTTCAATAAATATGGCCTCTGACACAGCTCATGTTTGAAATTCTTCAGGAAATACACCCAACATTTCACTGTTTCCGGATTTGAACTACTGAAAATTGAATAAAGAAATAGTTTAATCTTCTGTACAAACAAATATAACTGAAGTGTATTTTTGTGATATCAAAATAGCTTTCTGGACAGTAGTTACAAAATATTTATTTTTTGTCTGTCTGTTTGTTGGTTTGTGATAATCTCGAAAATGCCTGGACCAATTCTGATAGGAATTTTATTGTCAAATAGCTGATTTTATAAGAAGTAACTGGGACTACTTTTATTTCAGATTATAATTTCCACATAGCTGGGTTTAAAAAAGTTTGGAATAACATTGTTGTGCAAAAGTATAACTTACTATTTATTTGTCAAGATGTCATCTTGCTCCCGTATGTAATAATTAGGGTGATCCTCTAAAATATCCAGTTTACCAAGCATCTTGTCATCTACTTCATATATTTCACCTGGAAAAAACATATATAGACCGATTAACACACAAATGCCTTTTGCGTTACGCTGTCAGGTAAAAAAGGAAAGAATGATCGGCTGATCCATCTTAGAAAAACAAAATAAGGGGAAGAAGGGTCAGGCAACGCAGGTCACTGACTGTACATAAACTTCTTACCTTCAACATTGCAACCGTCCCCCGGGCTATGCAACAGGAACGGAATATTATACTTAGTTGCAATTACAAGCGGGTACTTCGTTTTTGTGATGCCGTCATTTAAATATTTACCCACACCATTTTCTTTCTCTTGCAACCAATAATGGTTTGGTTCACCCCGTTTTAACGTACCATAAACAAAAACTTTGTGTGTCATCTAAAAGTAAGAGGACAAAATCAGTTAAGAAAAAAATGAAAACTTAGTTGAGTGTATGTGTTGTGCTCATAAACAACATGAACGGTAGGATCATAGTTCGTGGCCTTCTGTTGATTCTGCCTATCGCCAATGCTGTTGTGCAGGCCCTAAAACGCAGTAACATTTACATTTTCTTGTTGAATATTCGTACTTAATGGTCACATTATAAGGAAGGTAAAACAATGGAAAAATACCTGTTACTACGTTTTAGGGACTGCACAGCAGAATGGGAAATAGCTGGGAGTTTATAATATGTGTTTTTTGTTTAAATACTTTAATAACTCCATTAACTTTTTGGTGTTACCAAGGGGTATTGTATTATTCAGTTCGACTCTAAGACAACAAACTGTTACGGTGTGATGAAGGTCAGATAGCCAGTTTCTTACCTCATGTAGCAAAACTAATAAGAAAAGAATAGGAGTACGATGATAACGGTCTAGGAAAGTCAAAGACAAATCATATTCATATTTCAATAAATTAAATTCTTTGGAACCTAAAAGAGATTTAATGGAAAACAATGACATGATCCTCAGATTAATGGTGATGAGACTACGGCAGAAGAATGATAATAGGACTACAGAAGACCATTAGTAAACGGTTAGAAAGGATGGATAAAGAAAAAACTTACGGATCTTAAAGTATGCAATTGGAAATGGAAAGGTTTGGGAACGCGGGACTTTATCTTAATCATGAATGTAGTGTCTTTTCATATAATATCCAAACATATAAATTGATAAAATACCCTTTCCTACATTTATAAACTTGTAAAACAAATCATGCGTAGACTCTGCGCTCGAAATGTTGTTTTGTTTATTTTTTTCCAGTTTCTTTTTTTAGTTTCAGACAGAAATCAAATGTCAATGTCAGTGTTAAATAAAATGACATGACACTACTAGGGTAGCCATACCCAAAAAAATATAAGGCAGTCAGGTATAATTTTAATTATTTTGAATTCTCTGTATGGAAGTTAAGACAAGTTTAATTTTATTTTGTGTACTGTTACTTACGTTATTAATTTTAGATTTACTACTCTTTAACTATGACTGACCGTGTAAGTCACTCGCGAACTTTCGTTTAGTATTTTTTTCCGAGGCGGTGTTTCCAATTTCCCAACTGACTAGCAACGGACTAAATTAGAAAATTGGGCAAAAAAAAAGCCGGACATCAAGTCTGGTTGAAGCCGCACGGTTGGCAGACCTCCGCAGTTGTGATAGTGATCCAATCCAATAATCATACCAAACTTGCTGAAATGCGCTGAAAAGTACGTAATCGTAGTCCTTGTTAGTGGATTTCAGCAAAAGAGCCTTGCCTTGCATTCAATACAGACCAAGTTGTACTGAAGTTATTCATTCAAGTTAGTAACATAATCACAAATATTGGTATAGAAACAGAACTGCAGTTTTTATTAACTGGCCATTCATTCTGACCCTGTGTATGATTAATTCTTTGCCTGACGAAATTAAAATATTTTTACAATATTAAATAATATTATTTAATATTGTAAAAATATTTTAATTTGATCTTCAGATCTTTGTTGTTCTCGCAACACTGAAGATCAAAGTTCACTGAACGTCACTTTGATAAAATATATAAGCTTCAAAAAAGGGCAACACTGATTCAGTCTAAAAAAATTCTCTCCATGGAAAGTTAGTGCCGGTGATAAATTCAATTTAATAATTTTGAAAACATGTGTTCTAATCATCTGTGACTGTGAAAAAGTTTTGTCGTGGAAAATTAACAGTTTTTCAGTTTGTAAACGTTTCTAAAAGTTTTTCAAGATGAGGTTAGCGGGGGCTATTTTCTCCAATGTTACGAAAATGCTTGATTTTTACTCTCAGTTCAACCCTTCGCCGCTGTCTATAAAGCAGTTTATCGACTTTGGTAAGTAATATAATTAATTCGATTATTATTTCTTGCTTTCACAGTATGTTTCATGTCTTAGCAAGGTCGATTTTACCGAATTTTCGCTTCATATTTTCGTTTGAATTGCTTGTCAAAATTACTTGTGTCGGACGTACTCCGTAATTTTAGGGCTTCTTCCAACTTCCTGGAAGTTATTATCAACGTGTGTTTATTTTATAATCACACGATTTTAAAATGAACAAGTTTTTTTTTTTATGTTTTTTGACTGACCCTGACACACTGCAGCCGGTCGCATTTCGCAAGACCAGTCATTTGTATCAAATTAAATATTCATACGCAGTTTACGTACCTATCGGCGTTTCTGTTGCCCATGAAACAATAAATTATAAATGCTTACTCTTTTTTTTTATATTATTATAGGACATGTTTGAAATCGCTTTTGAACCACCAAGAAATATAATGATACCATTAGTCGGACCTACAACAACAGTCAACAACAACCAGTCTTATTCTGGACTGGACCCTCATTGCATTCAAAGCTTGTCTCTGGGCAATATATAATGAACAGTACAAACACTTTTTTTTTCTCTGTTGTATTTTTTTTTTATATTCAAAATTTGAAACTTTTACTCTATGCTCTTTAAGTATTATAAAATTCAAAATAAAATTAGGTACTTATCATGAGAGAAGGAAGCTATGATTAATAATTTAGTGTAGACTTATTGTTCAAATTAAGAATTACACTAAATAAAAACAAAATTTATGACTATAAGATGTTGTGTGTCTTACATGTGTAAAAGTTTAAAAAAATAGAATAATAGGGCATCCAAAGTACTCTGTAGGCTTGTCAACGGGAAAAGTGTCCAAAGATGTCATAGAAATAAAGACTATGTTACATTGCACATTATGCTAATTTAATGTAACTCTGATTTTTTTCCAGTAATAGATTTAGGTACAAAGTATGTTTTATTAATTTTGCTAACAGAATGGTCCAAGTCATCCATTCTATTGAAAAAAAATGTATAAAGTTTTATTATGTACAGACTTTTTCTCCTATTAAGGATCTTTCCTCTTTCATTTTTAATTCCTTGACTTGAATAGAATAGAATAGAATACTCTTTATTGTACACCATAAAAACTTACAAATAATAACTTTAAGGGGTACATAAGGTGTTACAATGGGCGGCCTTACTGACTTGACTTGCAGCTTAGTATAAGGAGAAAACAAGTACCTTCTATTTATTTGTAGTCTGGTTATTTCCTCAGTTAGCATTATTAATATTTATTTATGTAAAGAAATGTTCTCAGTATAAAAAGCACTGATCATCTTGAAAATATTCAAGTATGGAAGAGCTCAAAATTCAAGTTTGAATTCAAGAAACTAGACTGAAATATTTCCAGTTGACAACACCAAACCAAAATGTCTCAAAATGAGTCAATTTTATTTGAAAATTAAAGTATTTCCCTTCCCCTTCTGAAATACTAGGCAGCTAGTAACATGAAAACTAAAAAAAAAAACATACAGTCAAAATTGAGAACCCTCCTTCTCAAATTGAAAACACAGTTCAAAAATCCTTGTAATATTTCTTCTTCCTTTTTTAAATGTGTTTGTTCCATTTTCAACTTCAAGTGATATACCTAACTAAAAATATAATACTAATGTTATGTAGGCCACTTGCATACATTTAAGTGGAGTACTGAATTGGGTTGCTGAGTCACTGTGGTACCTGTTTTGTTATGCATTCTGCACAACTGCATTTAATTGGACCATAGACTGCAGGGCTGGCTGTAGTATTTATTTAAAGAAAAATATGTATATATATATTTACACTCTTTCATTTTCCACTTTTTTATTTTTTGGGATTTGGTCTTTTATTTGTGCTGTAAGACCTTGCTTTTGTGCCAAGTTTTGCAGTTTTCGACCCAAATTTTACAGCACAAGTTAAGGAAAAAAATACGAACAATAATAAGGTAAATTTTAGCTCTTTCAAGTTTCGCAAAAATCTCATTTTGCCCATATCTTTTTAGTGTGTTAACTCAGGATCTTGATTTTTAGACACCTTTTATGGACTAGTAGACCTTAGTACCTATCTGGTATAATATCAACTTGCTAAGTCTCCCAGTTCCTGAAAAAATCAAGGTGGTAACACACGGACGGACAGACAGACAGACAAGCGAGTAATCTTATATGGGTTTCTTTGTATGTATACCTTTTGAGGTAGGTCCCTAAAAATGTTGTTGTAACTATTAGATACAATTATAAAAGTAACATGTGCTAAGAGCTACAAGAAGAAGTAGGTACAATTACAAAAGTTGTACCTTTAATACTTCCATATTAATAAGTTAAGTAAACTTCAGATCCCCTTTCCCAGAATATTGCGCGCACGGATGTGTTAAATTTAGCGTAATTTAAAATTTCATTTAGTGCAAAAACCGGTCGAATTTTGACCTCTGAGCGACCACTGGTTTTTATAAAATGACAATTCTGTATGTTCGTCATGTTTTACGTAATTTCGTTTCGAATTGCTGTTGGTATGATTAAAAATAACTTGTAATGCAAATTACTAGTGTAACACGTGAAATTGAGAATCGTCTTGCAAGCCGCGCTTCTTTTTAATACTAGGTACCTGACATACCTACGATACACGGTTGTCGTCGGGCGGTTGAAAATCAAAAACAGTGTTTAACGAAAAATGATCAACTAAGAGCGGTATTAGGGTAGTTTACGCACTAGATCCGGCTACCGTCATAAAGAAATCAAATGATGGAAGCAGAATTTAGTGCGTAGACTAATAACAGTAAGTTCTTCGACTACTCCGGACCGTATTTTCACAAATTCGGATCGGACGTAAGTGCAAAATCGGTCTTACGCGGCGATTTTGGAATAATAAATTGTACATAGGTACCTCCAACATTTAAAAATTCCCTTCCCCATGACAACACTTTTTCTTTCGCAAACAAAAAAAAAACCTTTCATTAATTTTGCAGACAGCCCTGATTCTCCCGCCAGAAATATGGTATTAAGTTTGTTATTGTTACGAAACTCGGGTGTTGCCAGCCTTCTACCCCGCATCATGTTGCATTCGCGTGCAATTCAATATTGTGTCATTGTGTCCCCACTCCCCTTTACTAACAGATAAACACAATCGTTATATTATTATCATTTACAAAAGGATTTCGTGAAATTATTTATTGTACGTTGTAAAGTAATATAGTTTTATAAGGTACCTAATAATACCTCTGTTTTTAGCACGTGAAAAGTATACGTCGAAAACAAATATGATTAAACCAGCAGGGCTTTTACGTATTTCCGTTGACAGTTCATACTTGTCTGCATGATGATCACGTGGCAAAGTGTTCAACGATTAACTGTCAAACAGCTAGTTTCATATTGCCTATCATCAGTGTGTATCTATCTAGGATGACGTCAAGCGCATTCGCGGAGATGTGACGAAGCGCACTGTACCCCGTCTGATAGTCACGGTAACTCCAAGCCCACTTAAAGTGCATTACCATTTTTTTTGTAAATTCATAGTTGTCTTCGAAGTTTCGCTGTGAAAAAAAAGGCTAATAGTCCAGCAGTACTCGCGGTCAAAAGTAGGTCTTCAATATCCCTTCAACTCTGTATTTATATCGTTTAGAATCCTATTGATCGCAGCTAAATGCGGAACGTCGATTGTAACATCGGTATAATAGTTTCGTCGAGATACTTGAAGTACGATAACTAACTTTCAGTTTAAGATGGAGTTTGTGTAAACGTTGTTATTTATTTATTTAATACTTCAAGCACACTAATGTACAGAGGCGGACTTAATGCCATAGGCATAGGCATAGGTTGTTCCTATAGCTGAGTAAAGCTCTCCCTCATAGGCGAATTATTATGGGATGTGTAAAGAGAGAAATTGAAAATCCTGTACTAAAATATTTTATAGAGGTAAAGTTTGTGAGTTATTGACGTTGTAGGAGGTAATCTCTAGATCTTCAGGACCGATTTTGAAAATTCTTTTACCGTTACAAAAATACGCTATTTAAGAGTGTCAGAGACTCTTTTTTATTTTTAAAACTAAGAGGAGGTGTGTGGAGAGGATTTTAAATTTCGAAATCGAATCCGAATAGCTAGTAGTATTGAAATAAAAATAAATCAATCGGGTAATAATATTTGAAACTTCTAACTTTTTGAACCGCCGCCACTACCAATGTCTCTTGCTTCATGCGTCCACTGGGTATTAGTAATCCTCTAAAATGCATTACCCGGGATTCACTTAAGCCTCATTGAGACAATTACTTTGAAGTATTTGACGACCAACGACCTTGACATTTCCTTTCATAAGGTATTAATGTGTGCTATATTTACGAAACACGTTACGTGCCTTCCAGGTATATCCGATGCCTTAATGCGATTATGGGATTATACTAAAAGAATTCTGAAGCTTCTCAATCGAAAGACAACAATCAGGAAAATGAACTAAAAAAAGAATTTACAAACAGTAGAAATTATGCTTTCATCTGCGTCTACCCATGTGTTCATGTAAATAGGGTTGCCAGGCCCAAAAATTAACTTCTGTATAGGTATTTGGCCGGACTGTACATTTAGTTCTCTAAGTTTACACAGTTGTTTCGTTCGTTACATGTATACGATTTATTAGCAATATTTGTTGAATGACAAATCCGGCCTGAAAACTGATTAGCGGCTGTGCCAATAATGACTGTCCATGCACACCTGAGTTGTTTATTCACTTCTCTCACTTATGTTGAGAAGAATAATTTGAGTAAGAATGTGAAAGAATACAAGAGTAGCGAAAGACCAAAGAGATTTAACTTTAAGATATAGACCTACTATAGAGAGGACTCTCGATTTGAGTCCACTAGGACACAAGTATTGGATGAACAATTTGTTCGTGATGTCCCGCTTATAGTAAGTGTTGAATGTCTTTGAAAAATACCAATGTAATGATAAAGTGACTATTGAGAAACACTAATCGAGATGTATACAAGAAGAAGACATGCTGCGGACACTAAGGGCGAGACTCCACCAAAGCGGAGACGAGAAGAAATGTTTCGTTGGTTGTACGCTTGCGTCATTTTGACAGCTCAGTGCTTAGCTTCGTTACAATACAATATAAATCTTGTTGGTTAATGACAAGACGTCTCCTATCGTCTCCGCTTTGGTGGAGTCTCGCCCTAAATTGGCATTTTGATTTTTGACAGCCCTAACGTGTAGTTATTACCCAAAAGTCTGACAACCACTTGTGTGTGTTGCCAGTGGAAAAAATCGAATGTCATTAATGATTATAATAACAATTTTTTCAGTGTATGACGTCGTGTAATTGTGTAGTAGGGCAAGTAAACATTTATGTATCCAACCACTGGGAAGTTATTCATTAGGAACTGTTTTAACGTTGTCCCAGAAACAAAAAAAAAATGTTTTTTTTTTCTTTGTTTATTTTGCATCTTTATTTATTTCCGCTGGGGCAAAAAACGTACACCAACCGGTCTAGTGGTAGCTATCGCTCCATATTAATTATTGCTATTCACTTTTATCCAGTTAGACTCAGCCGACTTTAATATAGGTATAGGCATTTAATGACATTTCGAGAAGTCGCAAAGGCAATAATCCTCTCCATCCAAGCTAACCCTCTACACAGATAAGATAGTACTTACTATGCCCTCGACAATATTACGCAACTTAAAGACCTAGGGATTCTAAAGGTCACATTATGTAACCGCCAGACAGTATAAACATAAGGGATTTTACCTATGCTACTTGCTTGCTGACCCGTACGGCGGCGTACAACTGGTCGATTCAGTAAAAATCACACCATTAAAACCTGAGTGATGTGAACTGTCAATCCCTAGCATTAAGTATGGGATGAGCTTCACTTCACCTACATTTTAACGGTCACTCACTGCTGGTCTTCACAATACCACCGCTTGGTCAGAACTATGAGGAAGTTAGTTTTTCTCTCTTAGATCTTCGTCACGTAGCCAATATCATGTAGGAAAATCTCGCATACCCCTCTCTTGCTTTAAGATTAATTGTGTTTTTTTTTTAAATTATGTTCCTGTTACAAAATAGTTTTCCATAAGTATTTTTTCAGTTGTATGCACTCATTCTTAGCGTCAAGCGCCGTATTAATTAAGACAAATAATAATTATGAGCCATTTTTTAACTTCCCGTTTGCGTAAATGGTTCAAACCAAAATTATGAATTTACTACATGAAAACTAGAAAGTTAGGGGGAGGAGGGGGTCTTTGCTACTACTAGACTATACTACGAGAGGTGGGGGTGAAAACGGGTCACTTAGTATGGGTACGTCGCCTAACTTATCAGTACAACTCGAGGTGTGTGTTCGCGCAGCGGAATGTTGTTGAATTTAAAGATTTTAATTATGCAGATATTTAGTGTATGGCGTCGTATAATTGTGTATGGTATAAAAAAAATTGTGCACGCAGCCATTGTGGAGCAATTCACCAAAAACTGATTCCGCTGGGCGAACGTTGTCCTGGCGGAACTTTTTTTAATCCATAAACTTTAGAAGAAAAGAGATGTGTCCAAAAATTTGTGTGTATTTGTGTAATTGTGTATGTATGAATAAAATTAGTGCATGCATAAACTTCAGAGAAATTCAAGTTTCCGCTACGCGAACGTTTGGCCATTAGCTAGTTTTCATATAAAGCGCTTACATAGAGAGCTGTAGATTTTTACATACGTTGTTTTGAATTTGTTTATATTTGTTTAAAAAACAGATTTAGAAAAAATCGTAGGGCTTAAAAGATAAAAATATAAACGTAAAATACGCTTATTAGGTCTTAGTTCTTAAAGTATGCACTTTGAGGTCTAGATTTTCACGTCTATACAAACCTTGTAAGTGTCTGCAACATGTTGCCAAGTATCAATGATGTTCCGTTAGTAATTAAAGAGTTATAGGACAATTTACCATGAATTGATCACTGTTTACAAAGCAGTCAAATATCACGACGTTCTAAAGGAATTGCATGGTAAAATGTATGCCAATAATTAGTTTATTCATTCAACTATTCACCTGCAAAATTTCATGTCATTAAATTCAGTAATTAAAGAAAAACAATTATAATACCGACGAAGCATCGAAAACCTACATAACCCGACCAAGTTCGGATAGCTACAAAAAAGCGGCCGTGCCATATATCTAAGAAACGTTCTTAACCTTGCAATATAGTATTTATTAATATTGTACAGTTGCGTACACAAGCGTTAGGAAAAAATAAAACAATTGAATTTCTTGAATGAAAAATATTTTTTTAATAACAACGCCACTATCTACGATAAAAATAAATCTTCAATTAACAAGTACTTCTCTATTTAAATATCCGTGTACAAAAATATTTTTAATTACTTAAAATACTTAATTAAGTAATTATGATAACGTTAACAAACGCTTGCAACGACAGCAATAGTCTTTAATGTGTTATAACTAAATTAGGTTTAATAAACTATTATGAATATAAGGGTAAGTATAATATTTCGAGCTTCAATAAAAATTAAAATCACATCACATAACTAGACTATTCAGTTGTTTAGATTTGATCAACATTAAAAAAGTGCTTATAAACTATAAAACATTGGTATAAAAAAGGTATTTTCAAGAAAATATTCTTAAATGAGTAGCAAATACAGTAAATAACCTCAAGATTTCTAAGTATACCTAATATTTTCTAGTTTCAATAATAAAATCACAGATTAACAATCACAGATCACATAACTAGACTATTCAGTTGTTTAGGTTTGAGAGTCTGCAGTTCAACAGCAAACGAATTCGCGCGGGCCGCGGCTAATGAAAACATAATATGCCCTCTCTTTTCTTCAAGGATGGAAGTACCGTTTCAAGCGGGAAGCCGCCTATCGCTCGTTGCGCGCAGCGCGTTGTCTATTTTTCACACTAGAATATTTTTGATCAATTCATAACTACTCTATTTAGACTATTTAACCAAAGGACTAGCCTTAAGCGTACCGCTTCGAACAAAATAATTCTGCATATTTTGATGGGGTGCGGAGGAACACGCTCACATACATAAGTCACTACCAGTACAACGATAAACATCAATTAAAAAATCGATTCAAGAAGTAGTTTTTTAGTTATTAGATTGTTTGATCCACTAAAGTTTTGACAGTGCGTCAACTCTTTATCCTCAACATCATATTAAAACAGCACTCATTACTTACTTATCATCCCACGGCCTCTCATGGGAAAAGACGGTTCAACCCCGTAGACCGCCGTCTCTTACACCACTCTACTACCCAATTTTCGAAGCGGTTTTTTTGCCACCTAGGCGGTTTTCTATATAACAAATTAAACAAAAAGATACCTATAGTTAACCTCACTAAAACTATGTGCAAAAAGAAAGTTACTGATTTACTCCAAAAACTAAACTATGAGGATACTGAAAACATACTTACCTCTATGGCATAATGGCGAAGCTGCAGCAATAACCTTACAAAATACAAACATACTTCATCATTTGTCAAGTTCTAAAGTTAAGTCAAAATTATCCATAAGTCCTGTTCCACTTTTACATTCACTTATTAATATAGAACACTAGCATTCAGTCACGTACATACATATACACACCCCCACGTCGCTCGCAATAACTAACACCACTCCACATACTCTCTCTCTCTCTTTCCCACACACATACACACACACACACACACACACACACACACACACACAAAACATAACCTCTAATTAATTAATTAAAGTGTATTGAGAAAAAAAAAAAAAACACTCGAGCCACTAATTGTTGATTTTTTTTTTTTAATCTGCGTTGTCAGCGTACAAGTACACAACAAAATAAATGTATACTTTTGTAAAAGAGCGGAGACCTGGTGTCCTGAAATACAGGCCTAGAGCTTAGTTTAGGCACCAGTCTCCCACAATATTAAAAGTTGTCTAACTCTGATACCATGTAATATTATTATGTATTTTTTTGTAATATTGTGGTGAGAAAATAAATTTTTATTATTTATTATTACTAAAGTTGCAAAGGGGAACGCTCGTGCATGCCTAGTCCATTGGTTAAATAGTGTAATAAGCTACAATATGATAAATATTTACCTAAACAGTAGTACTTACATGTGGTAATTATTTAATTTCCCTAAGGGGTATAGTTAGAATCCAGATCCGGGAAATATTCAATAGAAATTAGCTGTATAAATTTTATTTCTCTTAAATAATAGGTATATCTCGATTATATCTCTAGTCTCAAGCGCATAGGTACTTAAATAAAGTACCTACGTAAATAGTACCTACTTTCTGTCAAAGTCAAATACATTTAAAAAAGTAGGTGTACAAAAATAAATGACCTATAGATCATATCGAAACAACAATTGTGTTATCACCTATACCAATTCAATACCGGTATTATACTGTAAATTTTGGGATGTTACCTAAATATATTGCACGGCCGCTTTTTTGTAGCTATCCGAACTTGGTCGGGTTATGTAGGTTTTCGATGCTTCGTCAGTATTATAATTGTTTTTCTTTAATTATTGAATTTAATGACATGAAATTTTGCATGTGAATAGTTGAATGAATAAACTAATTATTGACATACATTTTACCATGCAATTCCTTTAGAACGTCGTGATATTTGACTGCTTTGTAAACAGTGATCTATTCATGGTAAATTGTCTTATAACTCTTTAATTACTAACGGAATATCATTGATACATGGCAACATGTTGCAGACACTAACAAGGTTTGTATAAACGTGAAAATCTAGACCCCAAAGTGCATACTTTAAGAACTAAGACCTAATAAGCGTATTTTACGTTTATATTTTTATCTTTTAAGCCCTACGATTTTTTCTAAATCTGTTTTTTAAACAAATATAAACAAATTCAAAAAAAACGTATGTAAAAATCTACAGCTCTCTATGTAAGCGCTTTATATGAAAACTAGCTAATGGCCAAACGTTCGCGTAGCGGAAACTTGAATTTCTCCGAAGTTTATGCATGCACTAATTTTATTCATACATACACAATTACACACAAATACACACAAATTTTTGGACACATCTCTTTTCTTCTAAAGTTTATGGATTAAAAAAAGTTCCGCCAGGACAACGTTCGCCCAGCGGAATCAGTTTTTGGTGAATTGCTCCACAATGGCTGCGTGCACAATTTTTTTTATACCATACACAATTATACGACGCCATACACTAAATATCTGCATAATTAAAATCTTTAAATTCAACAACATTCCGCTGCGCGAACACACACCAACTCGAGTAAGTAATAAAAATTTAAATGCTTAAAGAGCTCGTCGTGAAATATTGAACGAGGTTGAACAAGTTTATTTTCACTATTATTGTCGTTTCAAGTATCTTCAAAGTTATGTTAGTCATTGTTTATTGTTAAAAGCTTTTAAGTTACTTACTGAATTGGAGTGATTTTTAAGGGTAACAGTTTGCGAAAGTTTTGATGTACTTACCGTGAAACGGGTCAATAGAAACGCGGGGGTGAATAGAAACAACATCGTATTTGCAACTATAGGAGGGATCTTTCTTTCTATATCTTTTTCTCGAAATGTCACACACACACACACACACCTGTAACACGCGTCAAACTTATAATACCCCTCTTTTTGGTCGAAAGTAAAAAAATATTGCTGTCACTGTGTATAAAATGTACTTATCTTGGAACCAAAAGACAGGACGTCTTTAGTGAAAAGTAAATTTTACAAGAAGGCACGTGACTCGTAACGACGACGTTCACACTTTCTCCGAATCTAGACTAATATAATTTATACATCACAATTTATGAATCTGAAGCCAAATAACTTGATATTTCGTCAATTGATTATGTAACAGAATTGTGTACCTATGTGATCTTTCATGCGTAGGCTAAAGGCTTACTCGTACATAGGTATATATTTCTCATTTCGAAAGAGATATGCCCATTTGGTAAGGAAACGATGGCCAAGCGATGCTCATAGAAGGCACAATTTAAAAGCATCAAGATTGACATCAGGGATAAAGACACATCCGCCGTTTTTGACATAGAACCAGGGACGATTTTGGTTACCCATTGAAAGGGTTTTGACAAAGTGTTATTTCAATACCAATTTCATATGTATTATTAACCTTTTTTACGAAAACCCTCATCAATGGATAACCCTTTCAATTTGATTACCTGTGTATTCCAAAACCCATTCTTGGTGGGTTATACTTTTTAATGGTAACACGTTTAGAACGGGTTACCCCTTCAACGACTATAACAGAGTTACCCATTCGGACTACATGTATTGTAATTTTATCTCTCGTGCCTTTACTTTAAAGTACTAAGAGCCTGTGCGCACTAGCGATTTAAGTTATATGGCAGTGTGTGCACTTGAAGATTAAAAGTTGTATCTTCAAGTGCTCACACTGTCATAAAACTCTATACTGATCCTCTGACCGATCAAACTATCGGCCAAATTAAATCGCTAGTGCGCGCAGGCTCTAAACTGCATGCATTCGGCAGATATGCGTCAAGTCGCAACACGCAGTCCATGCCCTAGCGACTCCACACACATACGATTATAGTTATTATTAGTATATAACTATAATCGTATGTGTGTGGAGTAGCTCTATCATAGAACTCGGTACTTAGGCCTTTTTGGTTAATGGAGCGACTGCCTGTATGACCTCCACAACCCAAGCACTGGGTAACACGATACCCCTCGGTTACACTAGTTATCACCATATCGAATGTTAAAGCTATACAAATGACAGCCGGGACCAAAGGCTTAACGTGCCTTCCGAGCCACGGAGGAGTTTCGATATGTAATGAATACTCACCCATCCACCGACCAAGCGTAGCTTAACCTTCAATCGACCCGTGAAGGTGTTATTATTTAGCTACAAGCTCCTATCTTCAGCAGTAAGCTAAGCTAATTCTGGGATGAAGAATATTCAAGATAAAGCCGGCAACGCGCTTGTTATTGATTCCGCCAAAAAATATATTACGTCATGTCTGCTTTTCTTCTTAAAAGGTTTCGAACTTTTCCTCGCTTGTATTGACTCTCTAGTTGGTGTTCAATTTACTAATAAGTTACTTGTTTTACTAAGTTTTAGGTACCTACTTTTATTATTTTGACTTTGTCTGCGTCTGGGCGCTCCTTGCGGAGCTCCGCATTGCTGTCGAGATAGGTAGAAATCGTCTTTCTGACTACTAACAAAATATCGTCAAATGGGGGGTTGAATAGAAACAATACCTTTAAGCTGATTTTCACATGAAGTACCTGCTTAATTCGATATTATTTGTTACTAAAACGGTGTCAAAATGATTAATTTGAATTCGTTAACAACAGAAGATTCCGAGTAAAAACTTACTTGAATGTATTTAAAGCCTTTCTTAATTCTCTACCAGTGTTGTTACATTACTACAGGGCCTCGAGTCTGCTATTGCAATCGTGTCTCAATGACCGGTCATTGATCGAATATTTGACAACTTTGACAGTTTTTGTATGGGAAATGTGTCATAAGTTTGACGTTATACGTCAAAAATCGATCATTGACCGATCATTGAGACACGATTGCAATAGCAGACTCGACCCCCTGTTGTGTTGTTACTGTTTTGCAGTTTGGCGGAGGTAATAATTACTTGTATTGTTGTCTGTGTTGCCTAGGTGAATAAACTATTTTTCCATTTCATTTCAAATCTTACATTCTCTTGCCTGTCCACTGTTTCTTGTGTCCATCTGTTTCCCAGCTGTTAGTTTCCACAAGAAATAAAATTAATTATGTGGCAATTAACTTCCAACTAAAGCGAAAATCCCTTTCAAAGTTTTGTTTCAATTCACCACGTCACATTAGATAGAACCAAAATAAATACAAGAACTGCTCCAGTGAAAATATTGTCCAATAAAACCGACTGAAATATCACTTACAAACTGGTTTCATAGCGGCACTTTGTCACTATTAAGCTACTACAGAAAGCTTTTACGCTCAAGGTAATATCAAGGCTTTGGCCTCAAAGTTCAGAGCGAATTATAGCGGGAATTGACCTTGGGGAGAGGTCATCGCGATGGACAATATTATGGGTACTATTAAAAGTCGAATAAAAATTCCTTATGTTCATAGCCTAATAGACAATATCGATAATACAACATTACAGTAGTAGGAAGGTCTTGTGACCGCCGTGCGGGTCGATCGAAGGTCAAATTACGCATGCCGTCCGTGGATAGGTGTTTTAATAACATTTTTTTTTTTTATAATGGGTCTACTGTTGACCTCAATCTTGTCCTGCGGTCAGAGATGAGGCCGACGATGGAACGAGCTTACCCAAAAAAAGCCTATTAACTCGCGACTTAAACAGATTGGGGTCATATGAACTCGGGAACACTGATGCAGGCAGGGAATTTCACTCCTTGGCTGTGCGCATAATGAAGGAACAGGCAAAGCGTTTCGTGCGAATGTGTGGAACATCTACAAGGAATGGGTGATAACCTGCAGTACGTCTGGATTCCCGATGGAAGACAGGAGATGATGGAATGAGCTCGTGGAGCTCTAGAGCATATCAAGACTCCTCCGTGCCCTGCAAACCACGGTAAGCCGTTGGCTGTCATTTGTTGATTCTTGATTCTTGACAGTCGTTTCTGTTAGCCAGAAACCTGAAAGTCGGAGCCAAGTGGAATCGTTTACACAGTCACTAGGTTGTGGAGGACAGACCCGCAGTCGCTCCATATAAAATACTGGTATTCAGCTGTATCTGGTTGACTGGAAGCCGACCCCAACATAGTTGAGAAAAGGCTAGATAGTTGATCACTCGACCATACTGATAGTTTTAGAGCATAGTTGGGAAAAGGCTAGGCAGATGATGACTCGAACATACTGATAGTGGAACAGGGTGTAAAGTTCCTCATTCCCCATAGAAAAGCTCGTATCCCCCTCGCAGACGGGTGTTGTCTCTGGTGGGCTACTACTGCTCGACGGTTGTTGTCGGGAACATGTATACGTTCATCGCGCGGATAACTTTAACATCGCGATGTAGGATGTCAGTCGTTAGTTCATATGTGGCGAGATAGATGTCGCTAGGTATAATTAAACCCACGGAGGTGGGTAGAAAGAGGACCAAACCACACTACGATCATTACTTATGTACTTGTTTTGCTTCGCTCACAAATATGTACACGTTTTGAACTTAATAATTTATTAACATAGTGATACGAAAGGTCGGGGAAATGTCGTCTATTTTCCACGGAAAGAGAGGGCGCAACTAATAAATATTCATTACTTATGTTGCCGTCATAGACTCGACAATATTGACGAAGATAATAGGCTTCTACGGCTTTTGTAAGAAAATAAAGTTTCCTTGGAATGTTTTGTTTGTTTTAGCAAAGTAATAAATTACCAGTGACTCGCTCCGGCTTCGCGTGGATTCATTAATTTTTGTGTTGAGGTTTAATTCGAAGTTACCCCTACCATTGCCCGCCCTAAATCATAATCATAAACTTAGGATGAATACCTAAGGATCTAAGGATGCTGACATGGGTTTTTTTATTCCAAAGTTAAGCATAGCGTTGAGTCCATAGAAATCTAATATCTATGGTTGAGTCATTCAGTAATTCTCAAATATAATTTTATAAGTTACAAAATATTATGATGCGTTAGGTTTTATTAATTTGAAACTTGCCAGACTAACCGTGGTTGTGATGGCTATACCTACTGACGACGACGGAAATATGTTTCATATTAATATTAGCAGATTTTTATTGGATTGCACTGGTCACACATTTACTAGACACTTTAGGCGGTAGATGCACTGCCATCAATCAAAGCACAAATTACTTACTTCCGCAGTCGTATTACAATACGGAAACATGCGTAAATTGTGTTCCTGTCGGCTTGAGAGACATCACAAAGTATCAGGAGTGGGTCTCTAATATCCTTGAACTTATTTATTAATAATAGCTCTGTTCTTGAAAAATATGCTCTCACGCTGCCTTTGAATTATTTTTTTTCTTTCCTCAGATGCTCTGGCACCTGTAAATTAAAACAAACAATACCACAAAGTAACAAAGACGATAAAAACTTCGTAACAACTTGATTATATGTTACTTACCAGTATTTTGGCGGCATTCCGCCATTTTGGCTCGGTGCCACACGTCATCTCTAGGTCAATGTTGCCACTGCATCCATACCAGACTTCTATAAATACATTTGCTTCCTGTTTGTATAATATTATAAAATATATAAAGAACGGTTAAAAAAAAATAGAACGAGCTGCTCCTTTTAAATAAAAGAAGAAAAAAACACTAAGAAGTATATTTACGATAGCCGGTTGACACAATAAAAATGTCCCGACGCAAAAAATAACTTACATAGTGAAAAAATTAAAATATGAAGTAAGTAGGTATAGGTCTTTTAAGCCTAATATAAATTTTATTGTAATAATGATAGAAATGTTAGACATATTCGACAGTCTACAATCTTTTGTACTTATATAGGTACCTACTTACGTTTGTTCTTTTGTAGATACATCGACTGAACGGTTAACTAGGCAACAACAGTGTTGGTGTTGAGTTTTCCGTCTGCCCTTATCGCCAAACGAACATTGAACGATGACAAAATCTAGGTCGTGCTCGACGCCTTCTGTCAAAAACAATTTGATTCTCTCCTTTGTTGAGTGTAATTTAATGTTCAGCCGAAATTGGACCTTATTGCGGCAGATGTTTATTAATTTAAACAAAGGCGGATTTAATTACCTTGGGCATTTTGTACCAGTTCCACTTCAGGGAGCCGGAGTTGATGATACAATTTCCTTCGCCGAAAGTTAAGTACTTCCCTGATGGGAATCACCCCAAGAAGAACAGTTTAGGGTGGTTAGACAGAACATGGTAGGTAGAAACAATAACACAGTATATACATATTGCGTGTCTGTGGGGCCGCAGGTCCTAAACGGGGGGACCGATTTGGATGCATTTTGATATGCTTATTCTGAACTTCTGATGCCAAAGGATGATGATGATGATGATGATGACGTAAATAACAACTAGAAATTAAGGAGTGCTCGGGAAAGAAACAGTTAATGATCGTGTTTAGTTTTCTTCATTGTCAACAGTATTGTCATTCAACTTAGTAGAACAGATGCGGGGCGGGTGAATGTCATTATAATGTGTGTCAGGTAAAGTCAAGTTTCTATGGTAAGCTGCAAATCTGTGGAAGCAAAACCAGTATAAACTGGTCTCTTATTCTTTTAAAATTTAACTGTGGCTCAGGCTAGGCCAACTCTAGATCGAAGTGATACCGCAGACGTGCGCTGTATACTACTGAAACAAAAAATGCGTGTCAGACTTGCATATGAAGTTCGAGCAAAAAACGCAAAATTAATCACGTTTTTGTTCAATTTTTTATTCAATATTATTTGAAGATGACTTAGTCGGACAAGTTCTAATAGAATACAGATTTTTTTTTGGCCGGCTCTTTTATTGCGTACCAAAAATGTAGTGTATAGTTTGTGAGGTCAGGTAGCTGTAGTGTGTAGATATCGACTGAACTCTGAACACGATCTACTAGAATAGCTCAAATCATGAACCCCCAAACTCCCAAGCCACGCGTCTCTGTATTCGGATTCATGTGCGTGTTGTGTAATTACCACTTGCTTTGAAGACGGTGAAGGAAAACATCCTGAGGAAACAGGCATGCCTGAGAGATATTTTTCGATGGCATCTGAAGCCGGGTCTGAGACCCATGATGGGCGGCATAAACTCTGACACTAGGTAAGTTACTTACCTCACGTTAAGAAGAAGAGGTACCCCAAACTTGTTTCCTAAAAATCTTTGGAGGTATGAGGAACAGGGTGTAAAGTTCCTCATCCACCATTGAAAAGGGAGGATCCTCCGACCAGACGGGTGTTGTGTCTGGTGGGCTAACTACTGCCCGACGGTTGTTGTCGGGAACTTGTATACGTTCAAACTGCGCGGTTAACTTTGATAGCGCGATATAGGATAGTTCGTATGTGGCGAGATAGATGGCGCTACAAATCTTTACCATTTAAGGCCGCGTGATGTAAAAGTAGGTGGAAGTTCTCAGAAATCTTAAAGAAACCTTGCAGGTCGAAAAGACAACACAACACACCCGACGACGGTGAGTCATCATGACTGCAGCGACGGAGTAAATAAACGATAATTTGTATTTAACGCGTGTTCTTAACAAACGAAGGCTATAGATTAAAAGTAATACACAGTGTTGCCATGTATTTAAATGTCAAACTTTGACAGTTCTGGCATAATAATGTTAATACGTTTGCTGAATTATTTCGGCAAGAAAAAACTAAAATTGACTGTATATTACGCTGAGAGGGTGTACTGTAGGTTGTATGGTAGTACACCCACATTCCGCCAGATGTTTAAGTCCTATGTTATAGGGGGTAAATCTATTGCCATTATTCGGGCACAAATCCAGACTCCGTGATGCAAAAGGAAAGGCTTGCGACCACAGTTTAGGCAGAATTGTAATAATTATGTCTTTAGTAGCAGTAATAAATTTCCTGGCACCTGACAAGCTTTTGCAACAATTCTTAGATTTCGCTTCGTCATTATTCAAACAAAGATTTTCTTTCAGAATACGTTCATGTTAAAGCTAAAGTGCCAGATGTATATATGTAGTCATCTGTCCTAATCATTTATTTGTAGTCTGAGATGTACAAGTGTAAGCTATTTCTTTGTTTGTAAATAATCTTTGTGTTGCCATAATAATGACATTGAAAGTCCTCTGCCTAGTTTGTCTATGTTTTGAGTTTATGATTTCTTATGTAGCATAATATTCAACATAATTATATTATGTCCAACAACTTGGGCCCAATTAATACTTTAGTAGGTAGGTATCTGGGTCACATATGATATTTTGTTTTTGCATGGCTGTTAAAAATTATTATCCCGGTTTGGACGAATTCATTTTCCAAAAAAAATAAAGTATTCGTAAATATGTAACGATAGAATGTGACCCTCTGAGTTTCTTTTTTTTTCTTAGATTAGTCTGATAGTGAATCATCATGTTTTGCTTGCTTGGCGTGTAAAAGCCATTAAATGGTAAAAAGATCAGTAATAATAATACCAGCCTGTTACTGTCCCACTGCAGGGCAAAGACCTCTTCTCGTACAGAGAAGGCCCGAGCATTGACAACCACGCTTGCTCAAGGCGGATTGGCGATTTCAAACTTATATTAACTATAAGTCCAGGTTTCCTCACGATGTTTTCCTTCACCGATGTCAATAATGTCTAAGATAAACATAGAAAGTATACATGAATTGAACAAGTCACATTGGTAGGTACTTGCCCGGATTTGAACAAAAACCTCGTGCATGAAAGGTAGGCGCCTTAAGCTCTGGGCCATCACGACAGAAATAAAATATAATTTAAACTTTTCGTAGAACATAGGATGAAAATCATCTTTTTGCCTGATCGGCATTTTAATAGCCAATTTAACAATGTTGGTACTTACCTCATTATTAATGTTATAATTTTAACGAATTCAAATTTAATATTTTGCATCCCGTGAGGTAAAATGTATCGGGACAAGAGCCAAATATTCCAACCCATACTTATGTATACCTACATTATCAGCAAATAAATGGTTTCTTTCTTTTTTGCTTTCTTTCTTTCATTCATTTGATCTAAATTGTGTATAATCTACAGTTTAATTTTGTTAGTTTCCACTCTAGGAGTTAAACTCTTGATCCATGGGCATTTTAAATTGCTAGAATAAAAATCACTTGCAGGCCAATAAAAATAAATCGTATCTGACAGTTCTTAACAAGTTCTAAACTGTTCTAAAAATATACGCCAACATTGTAGTGAGTGCTTTCCAGTTAGCTCGTCTATCAGGTCATGAAGTGGATGGGCGAGTTATATGAATTGTCTGTCAATCGATTCCATTATTGACACTAATTTAAACGCATAACTTCTGGGGGTCGAGTCTGCTATTGCAATCGTGTCACAATGACCGGTCAATGATCGATTTTTGACGTATAACGTCAAACTTATGTCACATTTCCCACACAAAAACTGTCAAAGTTGTCAAATATTCGATCAATGATCGGTCATTGAGACACGATTGCAATAGCAGACTCGAGCCCCTGAACGGCTGCAGCAAATTGAATAATAATTATTTTTGTTGTTGTAATTGTGTTGGTCCCTGGATGGTTTGAATACGTAATTAGACCCGGTAGGTGGCGCTGCGATCGGGGCAAGAAAACGTCTGTTGGATCCACTAGTAATTTTATGATTAATATTAATAGCAATGTCCCGCGGTTTCACCTGCGTAGGTCTCGTTCCCGTGGGAATACAGGGTCAAAAAGTAGCCTATGTGTTAATCCAGGGTGTCAGCTAACTCCATACCAAATTTTATTAAAATCCATTCAGTAGTTTTTACGTGAAAGAGTAATAAACATCCGTCCATCCAACCTCACAAACTTTCGCGTTATAATATTAGTAGGATTCATTGAATTATTTTCTAATTCAATGGTAGGATTATTGTAAAAGTATGTAAAAATGATTGTACTTTTGTTACTCAACCAGGCGTAAACCATTGAACAGATTTGAATGAAATTTGCCTCATAGATAGACCATTTCCTGGATAACATAGGATACTTTTCAACCCGATAATATGTTCCCTTCGGGTAATTTTGGTCAAGTCACTTTTCACGCGGGCGAAGCCGCAGTTAGAAGCAAGTATAGAAAG
This sequence comes from Euplexia lucipara, assembly GCA_921972225.1. Taxonomy (NCBI): domain Eukaryota; kingdom Metazoa; phylum Arthropoda; class Insecta; order Lepidoptera; family Noctuidae; genus Euplexia; species Euplexia lucipara. The sequence continues at coordinate 2,781,193 of OV179169.1, read as the reverse complement.
TAATGTAAACTTAATTTTTGTATGTAATGAATAAACTTGAAAACTACTGGACCGATTTAAAAATATCTTTCACCGTTGAGAAGCTACTCTAGCCCCGGATGACATAAGCTACTTTTTATGCCTGTACTCCGACGGGAACGGGAACTACGCAGGTAAAGCCGCGAGACATCCACTAGGCAATAAATAAATGAGGACAATAGCTAAGTGAGTTGTAGTGCTAATACATTATAATGGGCAACACGATCGGCTAGGCGGCTGTGGCATGCCATTTAATATCAACGCCATTATTGCGAACCTCGACCTTTTTGCACTCGGCTGATTATGTAATTCTTGGTCGAACTGATCCCTTTAATAATGGTTGATATTATACAATGAGGAAACTGCCTCATTCGTCTTGTGGTTGAATGCGATGTTGCTGAGCGTGAGGTTTTAGATTCGATTACAGTGTCGGGTCGGTTTTTAGGATTCCGTACCTACGAAGAAAAAAACGGAACCCTTTATAAGATCACTTTGTTGCCCGTCTGCAGCAGCTTGGAGTCGGTTGATGGTAATAAGCTTGTATCCTGTAGAAAATACTTGAACATAACTGTTGAAATGTGGGTTTAATATATCTACACTACTGCCTTACCCTACAGGCGTAATGTTATGGTGTAATAATATAAATGACAGTGGCAATAGCATAAACAAACATTATTATAGGTAAAGAAATCTTGATTATCCATTGAGATTTTGATGAGAGGATTTTGTGTTGTGGTGTCGTTGACAGTTCTGTTCGTCACTCACCTCACCCATCAGTCGTGTCAATTAGAGACACAATAGAAAGACAATGACAGCGTGGACACCGGTGTGCTCTTAGGGTGACAGGGTTTAATGAGAAGAAGGATTTTGTACAAGATAACAGCAATTGCAGGATAACAAAGTAGGTAATGCATGTTCTAGAAACATCTAGAGTTCCAGTCCTTCTGATTAATGGGCGACCTCGCGCCATGTGTTTATTTACACGTCGCGTTTGCAATACTAAATAGTATGTCATGTAAGTTATCTTATGACAAGTGACAAGTAGGGTTGCCAGGACTAAAAATGTAAGCCGGATAAAGATTCTAATTGGCCCTGAAAGCTTTTATTACATATTGATACAGGTCTTTAAAAAATAATAATTTGATACTTAATTTGCCAAATTATGACTTACTTTCGATCTGCATGTTTTGTTGTGGTGGGGTTCTTAGGGATCCTATTATTAACCACAAATAGAAGACACGTGTGAGGTGCCGCGACCGATCTCGAGACCGATTCGACCTCAGCTCCGCCTCCTAAAAAATGACCCCGTGATGGATGTTAAACGACCCCGTGATGTACACCATACATATCGTGTAAAAATTGACCGGGCAGACATTTGAGATCTGTCACGTCATCAAAGATGGCGCTGCATTTTAAAATGTTTAATTGTCGTCAAGTTTTCTTAAATTTTCTAAGGTTCCGCTCAACTATCGTATATTTTTCTTTCATAAGATCCTTCTCCTGACAATAACAAACACAACTAAAAAAGGATTAGCAAAATTGGTCCAGCCGTTCGTGCGTGATGACCAAGGAAAATAGGGATTCATTTTCATATATATCGATTTCATTACATATTAAGATCCCTCCGTGACTCTGAGCATGTTAAGCCGTTGGTCTCGGCAGCCATTTGTAAATTGCAGACAGTCGTTACTCGTGGTCAGAAGCCTGAAACTCTAATAACCAATTTTGCTGCGTTGCAGAACCCAAGATCGTCGGACACGACTAAAGTTTTTTAGGGACTGTTGGTTACGGCTGTCAAGAGTAACAGTGGTTCGGAATAGTGTCCCAAAAACTTACTTGCCAAGGGGTAAGTATCGTATTACTAATTGACTGGGTTACTGAGATGCGATAGTTTTTCGCTGCGTAAAGAACAATATGATTCAGCTGCTTTCGGATAGACTGAGACCGAACCCAACATATTTGGGGAAAATGCTATGCAGATGTCTTGCCAACACCAATGAGCTTTTAATGTCCGTGGTTATTTTGTTTTCTTCTCAATCTGCTAGCAACGTAAGGTTCTAGACAGAAGGACTGCATTTTCACTGCAACTTTACGACTACAGTTAAACTGCCAACCGCTATGTTCTAAACTGCATTTAAAAACAGCAAATATGCGGTCGGAGTGCAGTTGAAATGCAATACGGTTATCTAGTATGGTTGTTCTAAGATGGTAGCTTGCTGACTTCACCAGGGTGAGCTGAACGTACCTATCTACTTTTAGAAGTTATTCTGACAGAATCTGTTATGTGCCCTGTGTTTAGAATTAGACGTTTGCATCCAATGATATTGTAAGTAGAAAGGTGCCGATGTCGATAGGTTATAAGCTCTCAGCAAGCGACACGTTAAAATGTGGCTAACAAGCCACACTTGACGTCAGTGTCTCGTTGCGACATCAACGGACGCGTGCGTGCGTTAGTGTGCCGTTTATGATGATCGAATGTAGTTTAGGTAACCTATCTACACCTTTTTTACGTATAATGTCATTGTTTGCATATATCTTAATATCATAATTGCCTATTGTGTTGATTCACATTTATACGATGCTTCCACTGAATTTACATTTATGCTTTTGTTTACAATGCAGTTCTACGTCATCCAATTTAATAACCCTCGTTATACCTACCTCTGTGAGCTATAGTATTATGAATATTGTTATCCTTGGAATCAGATGATATTCTGTAACTTCCTGTTTACTTGTTACGAACGATATATTTGTTTTGTTTTTAGAAGTCAGCTGAACTATCATTGTAGCCGATAAAATTTATGTCGGAATGACCGAGCTGTTGGATCGCGGAACTGTTATACGTAAAGTAGTGATGAATGATAAAAGTTAAGCATACACAAGGGAAAGAGATGAATGTATGAAATATTCAAGAAGTGAAAGGGACTGTTCGACGTACACACATAACATCACGCCTGTAATCCCCGAAGGGTAAGGCAGAGTTGTACTTGTAGTACACCCACATTACGCCAGTTATGTTAAAATCCCATGTAATAGGGAGCGAGCCTTTTGCCATTAATCGGGCACAAAAGCAGACTCCGGGCTGCTCCTGAGAAACTCCAGTACGCGTAGAATCGATTAAGAGACAGTTGGTAGAAACGTTTCTGCCGATTATTGAAGAAATAATGCTCCATATTGTAGACTATTGTCGACTGAAGAATAAAACATTTCTCCTCTTCATTCTTGACATTGTCGTGCTCAAAACAAAAGAAATGTTTCTACAATAGTCGATTCTTCTGTAGACAAGATCCTTTTCAACTCTGGTCATGCTACGCGTGCAGGTGGAAAAACTCAATAACAATAAGTAGCGCTTGCGACCACCAGACCAATAAGGCGGTCGTCTGTGCGACGTAGTCTTTCAAAAACTCCTCTTTTTTTGATTCGCACAAATCTTATAATGTATAGAAAACTACAAACATGACCGTCTTGAGAATCTTGAGATGTTTGTAGTTTTCTGGTGATACTACGATATCTTCTTCTTCACCGATGTTATCGTACAAAAATAAGTCCAAAGTCTTCACATTGAAGTCGTTATCAATTGTAGATACTTGTTTGATGATAAATACGAATGGCTTTATAAGTGCACTTCAAACTAATCTTCAGTTAGGGTTGCCATTTTTGTATTTAACTTGTCAATTGTCATGTTTTCTGTGGGTCAAATCTTGCAACTGAATTTAAAACCAGTTATCCCCAACGAATTGAGCAAACATTTTGCTTACCTGCTTTGTTTGGATGACAATGCATATTTTTGTGTATAATGTGTTTATCATTGACATCGTCAAGGAAAAACATCGTGAGGAAACCTTGATTTCTAGTAAATGTTTTTCTGAAATTACCTACCAACATTGAGCAAGCGTGGTGATTAAGCTGCTCAGTATGAAAAGTGCTCCGCAGTCACCGGCCGTTCCTTTGACCCCCTTTGGCCACCGTCTGGGTGACTAATGGCCTCCTAAATGCCCTTCCGTACCCCAAAATTTAAACCTCGCAAAACTTACGCACCGAGGATAATTGCGTCATATCACCACTTTTCTGGCAATCAGAGTCGTGTCATTGGCGCCATCTTCTATCTTTGGGTTTGCCAAATTACGTAAAGAAAAATCACAACGTTCTTACTACAGCCGCATGACATTCTGCGAGTGTTGTGACGTAGCTAGCTGTCATTTTGGGATTGTAGAATATGTTGACACTGTTGACAGGTCACATTCTAGTGGTTTTCCTATAACACTTTTGTTTCGATAACTGTCATGTGTTGTATTTCTATGTGTTCATGCCTGAGAACTTACGTCTTACGTTTTAACGAATATTTCACGGTTGCCAAGACTAAATAACGTGCATCTAAGTATGTCGTCGAAATGTACAGGCTTTAGAACACCGTTCTTTAAGTCTAGCTTAGTGCGATCACTTTCTAATTCTTTACAGTAAATTGTTAATACCTTTTTCGACCTGCTCATCATCTGATAATAATCTCGAAATTGAGTTCTTGTTAGATTGCCGCGTGAGATTACGAATGTCTAATCTCTAGTACTCACGCTAGATCTGGCAATAAAGAGTTGCGAACTTGCGACTACTACACACCTGATCGTTCTGAAGATTACTACTATGCATCATCATCATCTGTCTAGACAGTTCCTAACTATGTTGGGGTCCTTCTAGTCTAACTGGATGCAGTATTTTACATATAGCGACTGTCTATCTGACTTCCACGACCCAGTAACTGATTAACACAATACCTCTTGGTAAGACCTTTCGGTCCTTCTCTAACAATTCCTTCTAAAGTTTGCCTATAAGAGATCTCTTTTAGCAATAAGGTCATTTGTGACGTAGCTCTTTAAGTTATTATTTGAATATATTCTATTTTAAGATAGGTTGTCTTGTTTCCGTGCTTCTGAAGACATGTAACGACTGTTTAAGATTTACAAATGAGAGCCAAGAATCACGAGAGGTTCTCGGATGTCCATTGGATGCTCCTCCATCTACAGTATAACCTATTCTAGCTTCGATCCGTGTGACTGGTATTTAGCCACTGGTTGGTAACCCTATCTATGTATAAAGCTGTTGTCGCTGGCAGCTTAGCAACAACTTGATTATTATGATTGCTAGATCATATGCAATTATGTCTATAAGTATATTCGCAGACAGCTCGTGACCAATCACCTTGACCGCGGAATATTTCCTTCCGCGCTCTAAGTAAATACTTCCTGGTCTGTTTTATCGCGTTTATGAAGATTTTTTGTGGAGAAAATTTGTTTTTTTTTTATGATTTACCAGCCTTATTTCTAAAATGTCTTCGTTTATTTGGCAAAATTATAAATCGTAATTTAAATTTAACAAAAGCGTCAGAGCCTACGTCGTTGGTCCAGCTAGTGGTAGCTATTGTTAGTGCTGACAGGTCTTGGGTTCGAATCCCGGGTCGGATAACATAATGTCGGTTATATCATCAGGATTTTTTCAGTAGCAGCCGAAGTAAGTTTAAATATAAATTTATCGATTGTGATTTATTTAATTTTAATTATTTAAGTGGAAGACTGACTCGTAATCTCTTCGGCTATTTATTTATATCTCAGAGAGGAAAATCCTGACTAAAACCACCCACGACATAGCTCAAAGAATTAGCCAGCTGAAGTGGCAGTGGGCCGGCCATATGTCGCGAAGAACCGACCACAGCTGGGGTAAACGTGTTCTTGAGTGGAAACGCTAGTGTAGGTCGCCATCGGGCTAAGTTGTATGACGACCTGCCGAAGACTACTGGCAGATCCTGGATGCGGCAATCTGAAGACAGGGCGCTGTTAGTAGCTCTCATTAGAGGAGGCATATGTCTACCAAAGGGCTAATGATGATGATGATGTAAAACCACCCCGGTTTTCCGTCTCACACCTGCGCCAGGGGTTGTGGGAACGCCCGATTCAACTGTGGCAAATTAGAGAGCTGTCCAAAGTCTCATTTTAAGCCCCCACGTGGCACAAACATCGGTCGATAATCTTGTTTCATATCGAAACATAAATCGAGCCGACGTATTATCATATTTATCATACAACGTACCAATATTAGTTTATTGGATAAAGCTGTTACTGTCAATACGATAAGGCCTGTTTGTAATATTTGCGATAGTATAATTGCAAGAGAGACAATTGACAATTTTAAAAACAGTTTTTGTATACTTTTGCTTTTAATTGGCACTTTCGTTTTTTTAACAGAGACTTACGGATAAAATCGTGACCATGTTAAATTCAGTCTCAAGCTGTCAAAAATACGTCTAAATCCACTTGGTAAATTTTGACTGGCCTGTTAATGAGTCTAGTAGTTTGTGGTTCTGACTGCTATGCTGGAGGTCGTGGGATCTATTCCCACCCAGGACAAATGTCAGTGTGATGAGCACGATCATTTGTTCTGTGTCTGGGTGTAGTTTTAACATGTATGTATTTTGAAATATATAAGTATGGTTATCAGTTGTTTAGTAAGCTCTGCTTAGTTTGGGACTAAATAGCGTTGTGTGAAAGTTATGGAATATTTATTAATTTATTTTATTATTGGCATTGTCGCTGAGTTGAGATATCGCGAAATTGGTGTTTGGTACTTAACTTCATTGTCATTGGGTGGTCGAGATAATTTGAATGATAAAAAACAATGCTGGCATCAATACTGATAAAAGTATCTATTGTTTTTGTACTGAACTTGAAGTCAAAGAATTTATTTCAATTAGACCACTGGGACGGGTTTTTAATATTATAATGATGATGAACTTACAATATTATATAACAACTTATAATAAATAAATAACTAAACCTAACAATAAATAACTACAAAGCGTCAAAAACTTTTTCTGCATCGCTGCCAGCTGCTAAAGTGCCCAAAAGACTTGCGGCATTACCACGTTGAATGGCAATGCTTAGCCTCTGGTCAAAGAAGAGGCCAGCCCTTGGGTCACGGGAAGCGTCAACTAAACGTAAATTAGACCATTAGAAAAGGCACTATGAAACCTCTAGAATGAAAATAATCTAGTGTCATTTATCCCAGTACTTACTGTTTATTACCGTGGAGAATTCCACGGATCTTTCATTTGCCCAGTTATTAGAAGTAAGGCCTACTTTCGGGGCAGATGAAACTTTTTTTTTATTCGCTCCGTAAACGGGATGAAGGTACCGGGGTCGTTGCGACCGATTCAGTAGTCACACACTGCTACTTTATGGGGCAGCTGAAACCGTGGCCCTCGGGGTACAGCTAGTTATTAGATAAATTAAAATTAAGTTTTGTGTGTCTAAGTCATATAACTTTCTTGAAACATTATAATGGCCTGTTGGTCTAGTAGTTAGTGACCCTGACTGCTATGCCGGAGGTCGTGGGTTCGATTCCCACCCAGGACAAATGTTTGTGTGATGAGCACGATCATTTGTTCTGTGTCTGGGTGTAATTTATCTATAACATATATGTATATAGAAATATATAAGTATGTTTATCAGCTGTTTAGTACCCATAACACAAGCTCTCAAGCTTAACTTGGGACTAAATGGTGTTGTGTGAAAAAGTTGTGCAGTTGTGCAATATTTAATGGCGGTTTGACATCTTATAGACAAGCTGTCAGATAAGTCATCTAGCGATTGAAAAATCGACCCTTAAGTTGTTAATCAACTTAAGGGTCGATTGTCAATTAGTTTTAATTAAGTAGCACGTGTCACTTATTAATATAGATAAGTGCATATGTGTTGTGCCTGAGTGAGTGGGTGAGCGCTGCGTGGCCATACTGCTTGTAAACATTACGTAAGCATCTGTTAGAAACATGATACAGTGCTGTTGGTGCATTATGCCATTGTATTATAGCTTGTTAATATGCAAGGATATATGTAAAGACGTCAGCACATCAAGTTACCCCAATTTTATTGCAAATAGAATAATGTTCAATTGGGAAAATTTGAAAGTTTGGGGTAACTTGATGTGCTGGCGTCTGTAGATCCAGGTTTCTTCTGCCCCTATTCTAATTTATTCGGCTTCAGCTCAGTATTATGGTGTGTGCATGTGTTTTATTCATAAACGAATGATATATCCTACTTATAAACGCGAAAGTTTGTGTGGATGGATGGATTGATGTTTGTTACTCTTTCACGTAAAAACTACTGAATGGATTTTAATAAAATTTGGTATGGAGTTAGCTGACACCCTGTATTAACACATAGGCTACTTTTTATCCCTGTATTCTCACGGGAAAAGGTCCTACGCAGTTGAAACCGCGGAACGTCTGCTAGTATTACATATTTCACACTTTGATCTTTATAAGTTGTGCATTCCGATACACGATACGAGACCTTATAACTACAAAATACACAATAGACAACGATTGTTATGCTAAAAGGGCCCCAGCTCAGCATAATGTCAGATGAAAACACAGGTTTTACTATCTGACCCTCATCACCTGCCACCACCAAATATTCCAACCAATATGTATACCTACATTATCAGCAAATAAATGATTTCTTTCTTTCTTTCTTTCACCTTTTCCCAACTATGTTGGGGTCGGCTTCCAGTTTAACCAGATGCAGCTGAATACCAGTATTTTACATGGATCGACTGCCTGTCCTACATCCACTACTCAGTTACTGGGTAACGGGACACCCCTTGGCTTAACTGGTTGTCAGACTTTAGGTCATCTTACTACTTGTAACTAGAGATGGGTAGTGGGTTAAAACCCAATCTTCCCTTTCGAGTTAAAACTGGGTGATTTGGGTTTTAACCAGAAATATTTTCAAGAATCAGAAATATTTTGTTTGCACACCGCCAAACCACCCAGTAAGTGGAATGAAACGGGTGATAACTGGGCTATAACCCAAAACTGGGTTTTAACCCGGGTGATTCCCCATTTCTACTCGTACCGACTGTCAACGAAGATTTACAAATGACAGCCGGGACCAACGGCTATCCGAAGCACGGAAGAGTCTTGACATGTAATAAATAGTCACCCATCCACGAATCGACCTCGTCAAGTGTAGCTTAACCTTCGATCGACCCCTGAGGTTGTTATTAAGTAGCCACAAGCTCCTATACTATCTGACGCAGATTTTGCATAATTGCTTTCTCTTTCCCTCGTTCGTGAGTTGTGACCTTGGTTTTTTTTTGTTGCGTCAACAGAATGAACTTCTCTGAATCATTCATAAATATTTATATTTCGTTGCGAAAATAACAATAATAAGCTGATTTGCATTATCTAAGTTTTGTTTACTAATAGTAGGACCTAACTTCGAGTATTTTTTTGCTTCGTGAATTATTGTAGCTACGTTAGTAAACTTTTTAGAAAGTTTGAGATTTACGTATAAAACCCTGCTTTCAATTTAAAAAAAAAACCGCATCTAAATCAGTTCACCCGTTTAAGCGCTACGGTGCCACAGACAGACAGACACACACACACATAGCGGTCAAACTTATAACGCCTTTCGTTTTGCGTCGGGGTTTAAAAATAGCGTCTATGTCCTATTTTGGTGTATAATGAAAATAGTTGCAAATAAATCATTTTAAAACAAATTTATATTTAGTTAGAAAGATGAGCTTTTGTAAAAGCTGTAGGTACTGTTGAAGTGTTGACCGTCGTTGTTGAGATGTACAGACGCCAGCACATCAAGTTCTCCTAATGTGTCAAATTTTCCCAATTGAATATGAACCTTATTCTGTTTGGCTTAAAGTTGAAAAACTCTCAAAGAAATTTGACACATTGGGGTAACTTGATGTGCTGGCGTCTGTACACACGGCCACAAATAAAGCTATACATTTCCAATATAAGCTGATATTGTATTGTATAGGATTTGCGTACAATGCGATGTCAACGTAAACTGTGTAGCCGTGTGTACCTCCAATAATAAACTAAAATAGAAAAAAAAGGTCAAATAAACAAAGATAAAATCGGAAAAACAACAATGATTTAAAGCGATACATTTCCAATATAAGCTGATATTGTATTGTGTAGGATTTGCGTACAATGCGAGGTCAGCGTAAACTGTGTAGCCGTGTGTACCTCCAATAATAAAATAAAATAGAAGGGTGATTCTACGGTATTTGAGTATTTTGTGTCCCCAAAGAAAAAATCATCTGTTTAATTTAATATTAATAATTCAACTACTTGGCATTATTTTGCCTAAGTAATGACAAGGGCCAGAAGATTTTTCTATTTTTTTCATTTTATAGGCTCCAGGGGAAAATGTGTTATCAGGGGAGAGACACTATTGGCAGAGTAGTGACAAATTATAGCAGGAAAGTGACAGGCTACTAAGTATTATCTAAGGAGTTTTAATAATACTGTATAAAATGAATAAATAATAGCTTTATCGTTATATTTTTAATGAATAGAATACAATCAGCCTTAACAGTTGAAACATATTCACAATACTAAGTTCTTAAAAAATTAAGTTTCGATCACCATCAAATAATTTACATATGAAAATAATAATAAAACAATAATAATATCTAATTATAATATAATATAATATATATATTAATGCATATCACTCTCGTCTGTGAATTAAACAAAATTAGTAATTTTTCCTATTAAATAATCACAACACTTACTCTTCAACAGTTTTTAATAATTAAATACTCGAAAAAGTGTAATTTCACATTTAAGGCTTACCTAAATAGTAAAATGATACACCTATGAGAGGTTATCTTAGCAAGTAAACTTAAAAATCATTATTATAAATGTAAACTTCCATTTTAAGAACGAACTGAATCAATAATTTCGGTTAAACTAAGTATTTTCTACTTATATACTAAACAATAAATAATTAACTTTTTGAGCACATCAACCAGCTCTAAAAAAATGTAGAATACTCTATTACTCACCATAAGTAAACTGGCAAAAAAGAGTAGCACCTTCAATAGATTTCTTTAAATAAAGTAAAATAATAATCTCTCCTTCTTCGTCATCAAATTCAGACTTGCATACGGCAGCATAACTATATTTTTTATCACTTATCTGGTATTCCACAACTATAAAATCACAGGTATCACTAACATATGAATGATAGAACTTTAAAAAAAAATCTCTGGTAAAGTTGTCCATTGTAGCAAGCTTTGTCTACATGCCCATCTGATACCATGTCCGGTTTCAAGATAATTCCAAGTAAAATCAGAAAAAAATCAGCCCATTCCCTTTCAGTCGTGTTTAATACACTTAATTTATCCCTTTTCTCCTTTTTGAAAATTTTGCTTTTCTTTCGCTTGTAATTCTGTATTTTTAATCAGATTGTTTTTAATTTTTTGGTAGCGTATTTTTTCTGCTTGGATCTGGTTTTTTAGCCTCTCATCCCTTGTTTGCTTCTTTATCATGTTTGACATGATATCTGCGTAACTAGAACAAATGAAATAAACCGTTTTGAATAGTAAATATTTACAAAAAAAAAAATTGTCACTGCCCCTGCATGGTATGATTTTCCCCTGGCATAGAAACTGGCAGAGAAGTGACGCCAGAGAAGTGACAAAATTGGAAATAATCTCCCAAAAGTAATACCGCATGTTTTTCTGACCACATTTTACACAATAAATGTCATCTACACACACTAAACATTGCACTGTGCAAATTCACAATTATTTAACGATGAAATATAAAAAGATATACTTACCAAGGGAAATACTGGAACTACTGGCACAAGCACGTTCTCAGACAATGAATTGAAAACTGACGCCACATTGTTTTAGTTGTGCTCAACACTGTTAGCTTCCATTTAACTTCACACTGTCCCACGCGCGTCGTTTATGGTCAAAAATATACTTTAGCACTTTTAGGTGAAAATCACAGTCTTTCAATTTCGCCAGGTGAAGTGACGCTTTTAGCAAGTGACGTGAAAATAAGATTTTTTTAAATTATATAATAAACACTTTTGCAACGTATTGTTATAACATATGTTTCAAAGTTATATTAGCTATAACACAATATTAAAATAAAACACAATGCCATAAATATTAAAAGTATTAGGCCATAAAAATGAAAAAAATACAGTAATGGGGTAGGCCAGGGGAGTATACATTTGTTACTATTTTATAATGTTAATGTGTAAAATTAAACCACTATCGTGAATTGACTAAGTGGTCCAAATGAAAGAAGTTATACTTTATTGCATAAGCACACATTAACGGCAATGTAATTAGTTTAACATAAAAAAAATCTAAAGGCCGTTGGAATCCAAATAGCGTAGAATCACCCAGAAAAAGAAAAAGGTCAAATCAACAAAGATAAAGTCGGAAAAACAACAATGATTGTGTTTTCTTTTGTGTTATATAAAATAGTGATTGTTTTTTTGCTGTTTTTTACTTTATCTGGAATTCTGCAAGACCAGTGAACTCTTTCTTAATTTTGTTTATTCTTAGCAGATAACTGAGGCCCAATTTCATTCAGAAACTCTTACGTTTTTAGCAAATAATAATTTATCTACTAACTGCTCTTTTGCACTCCACTTTTTCCGAACTGGCAATCGAACCTTGTGCTCCAGCAGTAGCTCTTACAAGCACTACACCGACTAAGGCAGTTCATTAATATCAAAATTCTTTTTAGTCTTATAAGTAAAAAATAATAAACAAGTATTTTTTTGCTTTTTCAAATTGATGACAAACTAATTAGATTAAGTGCATTAAAATGAAGTAGAGCCGGCTTGTGACGTCGTAAGTCAGTATAAACTACGAAACCGTGGCGTCATGGGGCATTTTGACTCAACGTAGGTATCCTCTTTCTTTTTTTTTTTAATCCAGACTCCCAGCTACTACTGAAAAAAAAAACTTTTTTACAAAAAATAAAACCGACTTCAAAAATAACACTAAACGGTGTTAAATAACTCTAAATTAGGAAGTCTGTGGCTTTGGTACTTTTGGCTTATTCTTGATGGGCCACCGACTTTATTTTTTGTAAAAAAGTTTTTTATTTTTCCATTTTTAGTTGTTCCCATACAAACATTTGCCATGAATTCATTTTATATTGTTAATTGTTAACAATACATGTCATTTTAATAGGGTTATACACCTAAGCCTAATAAATGAAACTTAACATACCTAACTGTCAAAATCTCGGTATATTGAACACATCTGCCTACCCCTCTGAGAATACTGGCTTGATGATATGTCATGATGTTGTATAAACCATAAACATCCAAGCGATTCCAGCAATCACGATAGATTTGCCGTCTATTTTTGAAGAGTTCCGTTGTATATCTCCGAAGATCAGCACCAGATCTTCACCAAATTAAAATGGGACCACCTCAGGAGTCTACTCTTTCAAACAAAAAAAGAATTTCGAGAATCGGTCCACAAATGGCGGAGAAATCAGGTAACATACATAAAAAAAAAAAAAAAAAAAATACATACACACGAACATAGAACCTCCTCCTTTTTTTGAAGTCGGTTAAAAACCCAATAGCATTGTGTCCGACCTGGGGTCGAGTCTACTATTGCAATCGTGTCTCAATGACCGGTCAATGATCGATTTTTGACGTATAACGTCAAACTTATGACACATTTCCCATACAAAAACTGTCAAAGTTGTCAAATATTCGATCAATGACCGGTCATTGAGACACGATTGCAATAGCAGACTCGAGCCCCTGAAAAATGAACCCATAACATCGTAATTAGCAGTAGCACTTGCAACCACTAAACCAACGAGGCAATTCTAAGATAAGAAAATTAAAATTAAACAATTATGTAATGCTTATGAACATAATACCATAGATAACGTTTATTTATGTTTTTTCTAAACGTTGAAGAAACGTGTCGTTTTGATTATTATTGTAATACAATTCATAACACTTTTCAAGGTTACTTGGTGTAATGATAACAGCTGTTTTTAGGATTCCTTATAAGTTTGATAGGCCAAAAATAAAAATAAAACACCCTTTGTAACACTAAGCAGTTCCTAAGCTTCTAGTTGTAACGAGTTACGACCGCGTCACAACACTCTCAACAATTACTGTCGCTACATACCGACACCCTTTCCCTAGACTCCGCACAACGCCTAACAAAGACGCTTGTGTTTCGGTAATAATGTGCATACAAAGCATCATCACAGGGTCCGAAGTATTTATTTATTGAATACTTCAAGCACACGGATATACAGAGGCGGACTTAATTCCATAGGCATATTCTACCAGTCATGCAGAGAACATTAGACACATATTTTTATCAATCAATGTCCTCTGCCAGTGGCAAATAATCATTTATCAATCTATCTTTCTTTTTATCGCCTCATAGATATACCATTTCCTGGATTAACACATAGGATACTTTTCAACCCGATAATATGTTCCCTTGGGGTAATCTTGGTCAAGTTACTTTTCACGCGGGCGAAGCCGCAGTTAGAAGCAAGTATAGAAAGTAATGTAAACTTAATATTAATAAGAGAATTTCTATTTTTAACCCCCGACGCAAAAAGAGGGGTGTTATAAGTTTCACCGCTATGTGTGTGTGTCTGCCTGTCTGTCTGTCTGTCTGTCTGTCTGTCTGTCTGTCTGTCTGTCTGTCTGTCTGTGGCACCGTACGCTTAAACGGGTGAACCGATTTAGATGCGTTTTTATTTTTATATTTGAAAGCAGGGTTTCTTGCGATGGTTCTTAAACATGATTCATCAAATTCGGTTCTGCCGTTTCATTGTTATCTGCTCTTTTGTGTTAGCTGCCGTTGCGATTGTTTAACTTAGTATTTATTCAACTCTCAAATCCACGGCCATCTTATTACAACAACAACTGTTATTTGTCGCCGATAATAAAATCAGTCGGGGCTATCAGTTGTCAACATCCTTTTGTTTTAACTACGTAAGTGTTTGTCTAATATCAAGTAGCATTGTCTTGATTAAGGTTAGGCGATAAAACTCGAGCGGAGGATAAATGTGAAGTGTTGTTAAGGTGAACCAAAGAGGTTTAGGAAACTATACATAGAGAGGACATTTATTTTATTTTGAAAAAACTGTGTTCCCATGTGTCAGTAACCCCATCTATCATAGATATCTGTCGGCGTCAGCGATGGCTGAGCGATGAGCTGACACCGATGGGGGTTTCGTGGTACCTAGTTCATAACGTAGAATAACAATCTTCATTGCAGTAATAACCTCACTTAACAATCGTAATCACAAAACAACTCAAATAGGTAACTGACAGTTTCGTACCGGATGTGTGTCTTCGTTGGTGCCTGAAATCAATCTGAGCTCTGCCCAGCTTCCACGCACCAGCACGACTCTGTCCACGTGACATTACCGAAAACACATTCGCGCCATTTTCAAATGACAAGTAACGTCACGCTGGTCACCATAGACTCCGTACTAAGTTAATCAACTTTACAACTTATTATTCAAGAATATCGCTTTCCACGACATATCGATTTGTGGCCACACACACACAAGTATCAGATGAAAGCACAAGTAGCGGCAATAGCAAAATGCACACTGTGTAAATATCAACTGTCAACTTAATGCGGTTCATGAGAAATAGCCCACTGGCTAACAGACATAGGAACGGATAGATGGGTCAATAGATATTGATGGTAATAGAGTTCATTTGGTATACTTTCAGTACCTACAAGACGTTTAAAATCGACGCTTCATTATTTCATAAAAAAAAACCTAAGTAAGAATGTGTAAATTATTATGCTATAGTGGCAATTCTCTTACGAGGTAGATAAAAAACAATGAAACACACACATTATGTAAGTGTTTAAACACGTTAATTGCTTAATTTACATTGCTAATTCCATTTGAGTGTGAAAAGCAAAAACAATACCGTTATTGACATGGAATTCATTCTGTGAATCCGGTTATTTTCAATTTCAATAGACCAATAGGCACAATTCTTTCCGAAACGAGACACACAAACTTGTTGGGTTAATCAGAATTCAGAAGTGTGTACCTTTAGTAAACCTGACCTATATTTCGCTAATTATGTTGTAAATCTCGTGTAATGCGAAGCGAGACTATTGCTACCAATCGGCCAAAACAAATCCAGACTCAGAGGAGCAATTCCCGTAATGTTTTAAACTGTCAATAATATGTCAAATTTCGCTACGCTTTTGGCAATATTTTGACATTAGCTGATGCCAGCGGCTTCCCCCGCTACAATTCGAAAAATATCCCACGGGAAGATATAATCGGGATAAAAAATATCCTATGTTTTAATCTAGGTTATAAACTATCTGTGTACTAAATTTTATCCAAATCCGTTCAGTAGTTTTTGCGTGAAAGAGTAACCATCCAAATAAACTTTCACGTTTATAATATTAGTAAGATATTAAGATTGATTGTCGCTGTAATGATGAAACATTGGCAGAATAGTCGATATTGGCTTTATTATTAAAAAAAAAAGATGTGTGCCCGACAGCGTCCATTGTTGTTTCTATTTTTTAACCGACTTTCAAAAAAGGAGGAGGTTCTATGTTCGTGTGTATGTATTTTTTTTTTTTTTTTTTTTTTTTTTATGTATGTTACCTGATTTCTCCCCCATTTGTGGACCGATTCTCAAAATTCTTTTTTTGTTTGAAAGAGTATACTCCTGAGGTGGTCCCATTTTAATTTGGTGAAGATCTGGTGCTGATCTTCGGAGATATACAACGGAACTCTTCAAAAATAGACGGCAAATCTGTCGTGATTGCTGGAATCGCTTGGATGTTTATTGTTTATACAACATTATGACGTATCATCACGCCTGTATGCTCTGAGGGGTACGCAGGTGGGTACAATATACCTAGATTTCGTCAGTTAGGTATGTTAATTTTAATTTATTAGGGATTAGTGGAAAACCCTATTATCATGACATGTACTGTTAACAATTAAGAATATAAAATAAATTCATGGCAAATATTTTTATGGCAACAACTAAAAATGGAAAAATAAAAAACTTAATTGCAAAAAATAAAACCGACTTCAAAAAAAACACTAAACGGTGTAAAATAACTCTAAATTCGGAAGTCGGTGGCCCATCATGAGTAAGACAAACCCACCAAAGCCACAGAATTCCGAATTTAGAGTTATTTTACACCGTTTAGTGTTTTTTTTTAAGTCGGTTTTATTTTTTGTTCTTGCCACCTGTATACAATACATTATGGATTGTAAGAAAGATTTGAGGTTTGTTTGCCATAACGAAAAATAATATTGAGATTTTTTTAACGTTTTCAATTACGGGAAGCCTAATGTCGTTCAAAATCGTGCCTTTTGGTGCCTGGATAATAAGAGGCTCACGCTTTGCATTGGGATAGTAACAGGCTTTATGATTATTGTTTTATCACGTCGGGCATAAACAATTCAGTTGTTGGACTTGTTGGTATAAAATCGACGTTAGATTGATTTTAAATATTATCACCTTTTATAAAATGTATAAAAACCCACTACGAAGTGTTTATGTGTCTGCCATTTAGCGTCTATGACGTCTAAGATATTTTGAATAAATATTATTGGAATAATTAGCGCGGGACCATCCTCCATTACCATCTCGTGTCGTAATAATAAACTTGTAAATATAACCATGTTTATTATTGAAGATTCAGAGAATATAACGTGTCGTTTACAAAACGTTTTGATAATAATACATTAATAATAATAATAATAACCCCCACCGCCGTATCTTTACGTTGACGTCGTGGTGGGGCTTGCGTGCTTCAATGATCTCTAGGTCTATGCCACCAGAGTTTACTTTGCTGAGATAGATCTAGAGTGAGGAGCCAGACTAAAAGAGATACAATCAAAGCCAAGGTCGCACATGCCGAGGGCTGCGTGGCCGGGGGATTGCCCTGGTCGCTAGTGTGCCAACTCTGGATAACAGGGGACCTCCAGTTTTATTCACCCTTACCACAGTGAACGCAGGGCTCTGCTGTGGTTGACTCTGTTTGTCCCTAGCTACTCGTGGGAATAATTATGATAACAAGATCAAAAGCAAAAAAACAAATTCAGGCAATTAAGCCTTCATCTGATGATGTAACATCATCGGTATCATCATCATCCTCACCGAGGTCCATTTTTTCATCATTAGTATCATCACCACCATCATATTTATCACGCTCATCACGGTCATCATCAACAATATCATCATTGTCAGTAGACGTTGTGTCGGAGGCTATTACTGCCAAAATCCCTTCACCCGTTGCTGTCGCAACAAATACGCGTAAAAAATGGAGCGAAGACATGAACGAATTCATTTGGCGTACGTATTTAATCATCACCAAGCTAGAAGCTGACACAAATACATATCTCACATCACTACATCAACAATTCATTAACAGATTTCCGCAAATGAATGTCTGTAAACAAAGAGTAGGAGATCAACGCAGAGCAATAGTTCATAAAAGATTACTTTCGACGACTGTACTCGAGAGAATTAGATTAGAAGTAATTGAACACCTACAAACTTACAACAGTAACATAGACACTTATAATCAGATAACATCACAGCTACATACAGATCAAAATACACAATTACAATTGGAACCAAAACGAAGAATAAAGTGGTCAAACGAAATGAATGAATCATTAATCGAATGCTATTTCATCGTTACAAAAATGGAAACAGATATGACTATCTGGAGAAAAAATCTAAAAGAAAAGTTCATCGAATCTTGGCCTCAACTGTCACATTTGTCCGAGCAAAGAATATCAGATCAGAAAAGAGTAATTTTAAATAACAAAATGATTTCAGACACACGATTACAAGCTTTAAAAACGAAAGCAGAGTACACACTTAACCAATTAAACCCTTTCATACACTCAGAAAACTACAGTTTATTGACAACTGCAGAGAATACACCAACACAAGCATCACATAGACAAGAAGCAGACGTAGACGACGACCCCAATTATTTAAATAGTATTGATTTAGAATCTCTGACACATACCAGCATAAACATGGAACACAATGTCACTAACCCTGAAGTAAGTTTAGACAAAAATAAAGAAATAGAGGAAACATTCTCAAACGTACTACAATATTTCACAAACATTCATCCCACAAAAAGAAATTACATACCCAAACAGAAATCTTCAAAAAAGTTATCGCAAATAGTAAGTTACATTAATAATATTATACTGCCAAAATATGCCAATGGAGATACAGAGTTCGAAACTTTACAAACGATAATATACAGTGCTGCTTGGACAGCTGCTAAAACAAACGGAAGTAAACTTTCATTGTTAACTTCTGAGAATATAGGTTACATTAATCAGAAGAATCAAAAACCTAAATGGCAGAAAAGACTAGAACTTAGAGTTAAAGATTTAAGAACAAAAATTGGGAGACTTACAGCGTACATGCAAGGAAACAGGGGTTGGAGGCTTGTTCGAGAGGTAAACACAATACTAGAAAACTATAGAATACATACAACTCATGAAGAGCCAAACACGCAACTCACACACTTTTTAGACACACTTAAACAGAAACTCACTCTTGTTAACAGTAGATTAAACAGGTATAATAATTGCACACTCCGCAAAATTCAGAACAACAAGTTTAGAAACAACGAAAAACAATTTTATCGAACAATAAAATTTTCTACCACAAACAAATCAGGACCAAGTAATAACGAAAATAACATAAATAATAGTTTACCACCGATAGACGAACTTAAGCAATTTTGGTCAAATATTTGGGAGAGGCCAATATGTCATAACGCGGAAGCTGAGTGGATTAAATTAGAAACAGAAAACCATTTCCAGGTTGAGGAAATGGCATTCGAATATGTACAAATAGATACCTTTCACGACGTCCTTCAGAAATTACACAATTGGAAAGCACCCGGGTCTGACTACATTCACAACTTCTGGTATAAAAAGTTTACACACATTCACCCATATCTATATAATTACATCAACACCTTCATCAACAATCCAACAACGATGCCTACATATATAGCGGAAGGAATTACGTATATGATACCTAAAGATAGTAACGACAGCGCCAACCCAGCAAAGTACAGGCCAATAACATGTCTACAAACAATATATAAAATAATAACTTCATGCATTACCGAAACTATTTACAAACATCTTGATTCAAATTCCATATTAGCTGAAGAACAGAAAGGCTGTCGAAAATTTAGTCAGGGCTGTAAGGAACAGTTAACAATAGACTCAGTAATTCTCAAACAGGTTCAAAGGCAGAAAAAAGATCTATACACTATGTATATAGATTACAAAAAAGCATATGATTCTGTACCACACACATGGTTGCTAGACATTTTAAAAATCTATAAGATAAACCCTCAAATCATTGACTTTTTAAATAACACCATGACACAATGGACAACACGCTTACATCTCACCACACCTACAGGAAATGTGGAGACAGAACCCATTAAAATCCAACGAGGTATATTCCAAGGTGATTCACTTAGCCCACTATGGTTTTGTCTTGCGTTAAACCCCTTATCAAACCAATTAAATTCACTAATTCCAGGATATAATCTTCACTATAACAACAATTCAGATAACATACAGGTCCACAGACAGAGGTGCAAAATTAACCATCTACTTTATATGGATGATATAAAATTGTATGCGTCTTCACCAGAAGACTTAAATAAACTTGCAAACGTCACAGATCAATTTTCGGGGGACATAGGAATGGAATTTGGAATTAATAAATGTAAATTCAATTCAGTCAGGGCAGGCCAAACATTTGAACATTCATATACCACACAGACAGGAGAACACATAGATTCCTTAGATGAAAACGAAACATACAAATATTTAGGGTATATTCAAGCTAAACAAATCAAACACAAAACGATAAAAAATAAACTTACGCAGCAATTTAAACACAGACTCAACTCTATTTTAAATACCCAGCTTCACTCCAAACATACTATCAAAGCAATTAATAGCTACGCAATTCCTGTTCTCACATATTCCTTTGGTATAATAACCTGGACAAAAACTGAACTTAAAAATCTACAACGCACCATTAACACTACTTTGACCAAACACCGAAAACACCACCCTAGGTCTTGCGTACAGCGACTGACATTACCAAGAAAAGAAGGAGGACGCGGTATAATAGACATTACAAACCTACACAATAAACAAATTAGTATACTTAGAAAATATTTTAACACAAAAAGCAACACATCTATCCTACACAAAGCAATAGTTCAAAACGACCGAAATCTGACCCCACTAAACATGTATGATAAAACCAATCAAGGCAATGAAAAACAGACTGACCAACAGACAAAAATACTGGAATGGACCCAGAAGACTCTTCACGGAAGACATCGCCAAGACCTGTGCCACCCTAACGTCGACAAATTAGCGTCGAACGAATGGCTTAGGAGAGGAGATTTATTCCCTGAGACTGAAGGGTTTATGACAGCAATTCAAGATCAGGTAGTAGTAACCCGTAATTATCAAAAGCATATCATGCGAGCCCCCGTTACATCAGATATTTGCAGGCGATGTCATAGCTCATCCGAAACAATACAGCACATAACTGGAGCATGTAAGGCCATAGTTCAGACTGACTATAAACATAGGCACGACCAAGTGGCCAACATAATTCACCAAAAACTTGCCATAAAGTACAAATTAATTACTACACCTCCAGTATCTTACTACAAATATAATCCTGAAGCGGTTCTCGAAAACGCTACACACAAGCTATACTTTGATAGAGCTATCCTCACAGACAGAACAACACACTACAATAGACCAGACATAACTTTACTAGATAAAATTAATAAAAAAGCACAAATAATTGATATAGCAGTGCCAAATACACATAACCTACAAAACACTATAGCAGAAAAACTATCAAAATATACAGACCTGAAGATTGAAATCAGCCGAATGTGGCGATTAGGTAGCGTTGACATTGTTCCTGTAGTGCTTTCAACCACGGGTGTCATTCCCAAACAACTTCACCAATCTTTGAAAACTTTAGACTTAGCTCCTTCCACCTACCATACCCTACAGAAAGCTGCTATTCTGAATACCTGCAGAATTGTCCGAAAATTCTTACAAAACGACAATGACGCAGAAATATCACATTCACAAACCCCATTCAGATCACGAACACACTCGCATCTATCGCCAGTCACACAAGTACACGAGCACACTCACGCAGCGCAGTCATTATACACCATCACAGCACATCATCACTTAGGTTAGTACTTCAGGGTTAGCACTTGGCTTCGGCCCGTGTTATCCTAAAAAACCGGCACATATAAGCCGAGATACAAAAATGTATACCAAAGAATAATAATAATATAGTTTTGATACTAATGGCGGTACCCGGTTTGGTAATCATAACATCCCATACTTCGCCTCCTAATAGATCGTTACTCGCTATTACAATGAACTTTATGACGGAATATTCCATAATTACGTCACTTGCCAACCGAATTAATGATCCTAGTTCGTTTTCTATAGTACAGTCACAGTTAAAATACATATACTTACAACCATAAGGTCCAGTTATAGAACCTATTTTATAACTGTGGCGACTCAAAATGGCCCTTATGTTGTTTTCATCCTTGACATGGATCAAATCAAAACATTAAAAATAGGCTAGCATTAAAATTAGGCTGAGAATCAACACGAACGTCAATAATTCCCAAAATGCGCGCCCTTTCAATAAACTGAATTCGATTTGATTCTACATTTCTTAGAATGCCCAGTCAATTTAATTTGATATCATAAGTTCCTGAGATACAGCCCACTGACAGACAGACGGACGAACAGCGGAGACTAGCAGTAAGGGCCTCCTCGACACCTCATTGCGAATTCGCAACGCATCGCAAATAGCTGCGATGTCTGGTCACCTGAACCAAAGCTTTGCGGGACGAAATTGTGTCGCAGCAATTCGCATCGCGGTTTTGTGTGGGGGCCCTAAGTAAATTTCCCTTGTTCCCCTTTAGATAATATGAAATTCTGAACATCAAAACAATATATTGTCGTAATCAATGCGGGCGCAAAGTTTGTGAACGTTATGGCTTCGTAAACGGGAAACTTTTCATTCATGAACGAAAACTTAGTAGATATTGTATTGTCTTCAACTTAACTTCGTAAGCAGTCTGTTTTATTAAAAAAATATAAAAGATTTAAAAGGGTTTTTGTTCGTGAATTTGAACCGCAAATCAAAGACGGAGAATTCCGTAACTATGGTTATTTAAAACCCACTGCTGGTGAAGTTGGCGAATACTAAGAGCTTCTACACACGCGCGGCTGCTGCCGACACGCCGATACTGAGGGAGCTGACGACGGCTGCCGCTGATTTTTGAAGTTGGAATGTTGACGGCAGCCGTCGACGCGTCAACGGCTGCCGCCGAGGCGTGTCGACCGCTGCAGTCACCTCTGCCGTTGGCAACTTGCCGTTCGTGTACAAGACCTCTTAAGTGTAGGGTTACCATATCTCAGGTTTTGTCCTGAGATCTCAGGATTTTCGGACTGTTCTCAGGATTGCGGCTGGATTTTGCAAATCTCATGAAATCACAGGATTTTTAGAATTTTTAATAAAATACAGCTTACATAAAAACTTACATAAAAAATCTCTTTAACAAAAAGTTAATAAACTAAAACAACCTTCCTTTGGTAATACTTAATTGCACAATTGAAATCAATACTTATTCATCTAATCAGTCAGCTTACATTTAAAAAATCTCTTCCGCTGTGTATAAAAAGACAATATTACGACTTTTTTAAATTGTTAAGTAGGTACGTTTGAGAGAAAATTCTCAAACTGTAACAAATCTCTGGATTGTTCAATGAAAATCAGGAATTGTCTCCGGAATTTTAATTTTTCCATCTGGTAACCCTACTTAAGTGTAAGTACCTACATCAACCACTTTTTCTTATTAATGGGGGTGGAAATTCCTCATAGATGTCCTTTGCCCCGGGGAGGGTGTAGAGGTCAGTCTTACTCTTTCAGTTCCCCGTCTCACACCTGCGCTGGGTGTCACGGGAACGGACGATAGTGTCAACAACCAAAACAACGACAACTGCGAAGAGTTCTTCGTGAAGTATCTTCTCGAGCCGAGTGTTAATGAATGGTGTCTGATTTTGTATGCCGCTCATGGGCCTTTAACTTGTCTTTACATGCCTTCGGACGGTTTCCATACATACATACATACATAAACTCACGCCTTTTTCCCATGGGGGTAGGCAGAAACTACAGAGCGCCATATGCTACGATTCTTACATACTTCTTTTGCTTCGTTTACATTCATACATGTTGTCATACACACACGCCGGTTGCGAGTACTACGCACCTGACCTTTCTGAAGAACCTCACCAATAAGGTCTATGTATGTCCTTCTAGGGCGTATCGACGGGTTTATTTCTTAATTTGTTAAACCCCGGAAGGACACCGGTGTCCGCCTGTTATTGTCTTTCTATTGTGTCTCAAATTACCTCAATTGAAAGGTATAAATAAAGAACTGTACAAAGCTAAGGCGGACTTATTGCCGTAGCATGCTATTATTTTCATACAAAATAATAAAGATATCTAGTGTTATTTTATTACGAACAACAAACGGTTTTCACAGAAATCCTTGTGCATTACAATAACATTACACTATCAGTTATCTGTCAGAGAGCTCTCGTAGGTAGTGTTGTGAAAATAGTACTGACCTTGTGTTGTTTACGATATTCGCGTCAAGCAGTTGATCCCGGCTGTCATTTTGTTTGTTGATTTGTTACGGTCGTTACGGGTAGTCAGTAGGTAGTCTGAAAGTCTGCAAACCAGTTTAAGGGCGAGACTCCACCAAAGCAGAGACAAGAGGAGAGATTTGTTTTACAACCAATCAGCTTGCGTCATTTTGACCGCTCAGTGCTTAGCTTCAGCACAATACAATATCCTATTGGTTCATTACAAGACATCTCCTCTCGTCTCCGCTTTGGTGGAGTCTCGCCCTAACCATAGAGTTTCGTGTTCTCTAGTATTCACGACCTCTATGAAAGAGTTGGCGTTAATAATAATGCTTTTACGTTTTCTAATTATTTCAATAAGAATTCTTGTCATTTTTTCAACAATCCCATGACGGTTACAATCAGAGGCGGATTATCCTTAAGGCAAACTAGGCACGTGCCTAGGGGCGCGTAGTTACAAGGGGCGCGCGAGCTCAGAATTTTTAAAAATAAACTAACTCTCACTCTTAGGAGAGTAAGTACAAGTGTCCTGGCCTACAAACGTTTTGATGATACAATGTTTATAGTATTATGATGGCTATTTATGGCATGTACAGACAGGAGCGCCGATGAAGTGATTGCCTAGGGCGGTCTGGACATTTAATCCGCCACTGGTTAGAACCTTAACAGTAAGCAGTGTCTATCCAAATCTTTATGAGCCCGCTGTATGCACAGATCTCTCAGTTTTGCTTATGTTATGCAATGGACTGGACTGGCAACACAATATTCTTTCCTAGTCAGTAATGTGACGTGAAAAACCACATTATTTCAGACCTAGGTTTCAGTTTACACTATGAATATTATATTCTGTCCGACATTTTCAAAACCGCAAGTGTCACTTTTCTTAACGGCGCGCGGTGTCGTGTTGAGCTTAATATCAAGTGTCTAGATTTTTTTTACCTGACTACGGCGAAAAGGAGAGTTATGATTTTGACCCGTAGCTATGTATGACGTATATGACCATATTCTGTTGCCTCACTAACTTCCAAACTGTTTTAAATCATAATTTCACAGCAAAGACATTCAATACCTATAGATTGGACATCACAAACAAAATTTTCGTCCGAAAAAGTCGCAAGACAAAGACACAAGTCTATGTGTGCGTCCACAGTGAATGCGCGGTGACTGGGGCCTGTGGCGAGCGCGACAAGCGGTGCGGTGCGGTGGCCACATTGACGCGCGAGCTATTGTAGCGTTTGGATGTGATTCAGGGGTAACAGACCATGGACGAGGATTTGATATTTGTACAAAACAGCCCGATCCTGAGATGGGAGGTGTTAAGCACTCGAGATGGTGTGCACCAAATAAATAATAACAGAGAAATAAGTGGTACTTACTTAATATTTTTAACTCATAGGAAGAATTGAAATTATACCCTACAAAATTCTTTCATTAACCGACTTTCAAAAAAGGAGGAGGTTCTATGTTCGTGTGTATGTTTTTTTTTTTTTTTTTTTTTTTTTTTTTTTTTTTTTTTTTTTTTTTTTTTTTTATGTATGTTACCTGATTTCTCCGCCATTTGTGGACCGATTCTCGAAATTCTTTTTTTGTTTGAAAGAATAGACTCCTGAGGTGGTCCCATTTTAATTTGGTGAAGATCTGGTGCTGATCTTCGGAGATATACAACGGAACTCTTCAAAAATAGACGGCAAATCTGTCGTGATTGCTGGAATCGCTTGGATGTTTATTGTTTATACAACATCATGACGTATCATCACGCCTGTATGCTCTGAGGGGTACGCAGGTGGGTACAATGTACCTAGATTTCGTCAGTTAGGTATGTTAATTTTAATTTAGTAGGGATTAGTGGAAAACCCTATTATCATGACATGTATTGCTAACAATTAAGAATATAAAATAAATTCATGGCAAATATTTTTATGGCAACAACTAAAAAAGGAAAAATAAAAAACTTTTTTGCAAAAAATAAAACCGACTTCAAAAAAAACACTAAACGGTGTAAAATAACTCTAAATTCGGAAGTCGGTGGCCCATTATGAGTAAGACAAACCCACCAAAGCCACAGAATTCCGAATTTAGAGTTATTTTACACCGTTTAGTGTTTTTTTTGAAGTCGGTTTTATTTTTTGCAAAAAAGTTTTTTTTTTACTCCATAATTTTCTGGTATTGTGCGATTATTGTGATGTGGATGCATACTTTGCCACTTAAAAACAATTCAGTATTTACCGCCATTTTAGTGCAAACGCCCTAACGCCGAGCGACAAGACCAAACTGATTTGATATCCCCGCCGCCCGCGCATTGGGTCGCTCGATGACTAGGCCCGTAGTGTGGCCAGAACGCGCGGACAGAAGCGTTTGAAAAGTACGCGCTTTCTCGCTCAGTCCCGTCGCGCTAGGCTTCCGCCTTAGTCACTACAATATGGACGCAAAGGGGCGTTTCATATGTATGATACTTCGCGCCCGTCGTCGCAACCGCGCTAGGCTCGCAGTGTGGACGCACACTATGAGTTTTTTTTAGTACGCTCCGCTGCCGCTCCAATATTCATATATTATTCTAGATGGCGTTACTGAGACATGGGATCAAAGTTTTTCTATGACATTTCCTTGACATGCCCGCTCTATAGTCTTCTAAATCTCTTTGTTTGACAGTTAATGTTGTATCGTTAGAAGCTTCTTGCTCTAGCAAGGCTAATCACTATCTTTCCATTGCCTCTGGCGTCAGAACTTTGATGACAACTGAGAATTTACAAAAAAAAATTATATTGCACTTAGACTTCAAGTTACGGTGACTCTCAGACAGGGAATGTTGTGCTTCGTCACAGCTCTGCTAGTGCGTATGACGTCATCCAATACGAAACTGGCTGTTTGACAGTTAATCGGTTAAACACTATGCCCAGTGATCAAAACATAACATAACATAACGTCACGCCTGTAATCCCCGAAGGGCTAGGCAGAGGTGTACCTGGTAGTACTACACCCACATTTCGCCAGTTATGTTTAAGTCCCATGTTATAGGGGGCGAGCCTATTGCCATCAATCGGGCACGAATCCAGACTCCGGGCTGCTGCTGAGAAATCCCAGATGGAAAAACTCAATAACACTTTGCCCGACCCGGGGATCGAACCCAGGACCTCATGCTCAGCAGTAGCGCTTGTGACCACTAGACCAACCAGGCAGTCACTAGACCGTCCACTAGGCAGTCCAGGCCCAGTGATCATCACTATGAATCGGAAATACGCAATAAGTCAGAAGTAAACTAAGTCGAATGGAAAATAAAAGAGCACTTTGTATTGGTTGAGGAGCCATCTTTACGCCTTTTATTAATAAACACTATCACCCCACATCACAGTAACACATACACATACCTCACACTTACACTTCACCTTTGCATGTAAGTATCTAACCTCAATAAATTATTATTATTTCTTTATTTTTTTGTTACGTAAGCTATATGAGCCATATTGTATTGTTTTTAATTTAGGAGATTTTAATTAAAATATTTTATTTTATGTAAATCTGTTCAAGTCTTCAGTAAATAGCTGATAATTTCAAAATGTGTTTATGGGGCCTGGTGACCTGACATACAGGTTTTGTCATACAGGTTTTGTCAAAAACCTAGTTCAGGCATCAGTCTTCCACAAATTATTTATAAAAATGTGTATGTAGACTTTAAATAGTTTTCTCTGTAATTTGTGGCAAGAAAATAAATCTAATTATTTTTATTATTATTATAAACAAACATTCTCAATAGTAAATGATGTATAAGAAAAGTCCTTTCTCACCTCCAACGTAACTAGCGTTGCCAGGCGTCCGGCTTTAGCCGGACATAGTCAGGCTTTTTGATTGCCTGTCCGGCCAAAATAAGCGTCGTCCGGCCTGTCCGGCTTTTGTTAGGCTTTTTAGATTTCAAAATTCGCGCGCATTTAGACCGAATTCGCGAATGAAAGAAGCCGGCGCCGCGCCATCGCCGGCCGGCCGAGCGAGGGCGAGCGCTGTTGCCCCCGCCCACCCGCTCCCCTGCGTCGCCTGCCTGCGGGTACTTTTAGACTAATTTGGCATTAGTTTTATTGTAAATTATCAAAAAAGCTTGGTTTTCATTAATTTTCTACATTAATACCAAAAAATCCCCTACAATGCAAAGTGTCCGGCTTTTTTACCAAAATGTTAGGCCAAAAAAAAAATTATTTTTTACACGAATATTTAAAATTGTTGAAAATGCAGGATGTCCGGCTTTTTGACCCAAATGTTAGGCCAAACTCACAGCTCTGTCCGGCTTTTCGGTATGAGGACCTGGCAACGCTAAACGTAACAATGAATCTTTACGTATTTATGACGTCACAGTGTCACATCAGTAATGTGTGTGAAAGTGGCGGGAATTTTGGCGCGAAGTCAACTGACGCCGCGCTCCGGCAATCCGGCGTTAAAATTGCGTCACACAGTGGAAACGTTTTGTCGAAAGAAAGTGGAAAAATGTTATCACCTGTTACGTGTACACATACAGATTTATCTATTGATATATTTCTAAAAAAAATAATTATTCCGTTTGTATGATGCAAGTTATCTCCGGAACGACTCATCCGAATCCAAAAGTTCTTTCACTGACTGAAAGTTGCTTTGTTGCCGAGTGCCATATGAGTGTCTGGTTTCTTTCACGCGGACAAAGTCGCAGGCATGAGCTTGTATAATACCCATACTATTATGTTGAAGAGGAAATAGTATTTGGTAATGTAATACTTATTCAGAACCTCAGACCAATAAAAAAGTATAGACGGAGCCGTCGTAAACAATCGCCACTAAAAAAGTGAGGACTACTTTTGGCGTTGTGTGCGTAACTTGATGTAGGTATGACATCGTAGATTTGCGCATGTGTGCTAGAGAAAAATGTTGCAAGCGTTGCGCTGCGACTCCCAAGTGCGAGAGATACTTTGGTTAAGTTTTATTATTATGTATGTAGTATAGTGTTTATCTTGGTTGTATGAAATGAAAGATATTTTTGTTTAATTACAAAAATTAATTTTCTGAATAAGGGAAATTATTAATGCCCCTTAAGTAGACACTACATAAGGGGCATGACAGCTTTTTAAATGTCTGACGTGTTAAGTCACAACTTTTGAGTAAAGTTTCTTGTTTCGCAATATGATGGAACCCTATGTTTATGTACTTACTTACTAAAGGATCATGACCAAAAGCAGGGTAGCAAAGATGCATGAAACAAAATGAAATTAATATAGAAATTATTTCCACCACCATCCACAGAGTAGCAAAGATATAATTTGTAGATTATCTCCATATTTTTTTGCTTTAAAACTCGGGTATTTATGTTAAAATGAATACTTTTATTTAATAGTATATATAAAGCGTAGGCTATAATAAAAAAAAAGACTTATTGTGTTTCAACTTGAGACGGATTTCCATACATCGTTGGTCATGATCCTTCTAAATTTTGAATTTTGTCCCGTATAGTTTTAATCTCATTTTTCTTTCCACGTTTTATGAGCTGGGAACCTAAAAATATCGTATCAAACATACTATTATTTGATTATATTTGACTGTGTCCAATAGTAAAATTAAAAAAAAAAAATCTGAGAAGTGTCCGTAAAACATTACGATTTTCCTTGTTTTTTGGGAAAAAATAATGTTCTTAACTTGCAACACCGACACAATGGCGTGCTCCGGGAAATTATTTCTGATATTTTTACGATTTCATTTGAAAAAACGTTACTTTCTTATGAAAAATAATCCCAGAAGCTTTATTTTGGAAACAGGAATTGTTCTTGCAGCAGTTTATAATGCGGGGCGGCATAATTTCGTAATTATGATTAAAACAAAATAACGTCACGCGCTCTCGCTTGCTAGCGGCACACTACCGAGCGGCCGTCTTCATAATGCGAATCGTCTTCATAATACGTGCCACACTTTTAGGAGCGCAATGCTCTGTCTATACTTTTTTATTGGTCTGAGTTCAGAACATTCAATTCTGTAGTTTCTGCCTCTGGGAAAAAGAGTTTATGTATTTCCGAAAGTTTTGGTGCATTCAAAAAAATACTTACATGTAAATTTTCTCCTGACAATAAAATTAAAAATCGAATCTAAATAAAAGAATTTGCCAAATAAGCGCAGCCTCTTTCAAGTGGACAAACAATTTGGACAATTTTATTGATATTTTGTAGAAAGAAAGAAATAACACAAAAGATATCGATATTGGATACCGATAGCACAACAGGCAAATGATAATATGATAGACGCACAAGAAAAAAAAATAGTACTTAAATTAAAAGATAAGTAGTAAAAAATAGAAATAACAATAAGTACAAAATTACTTATGTGCCTTTATGTGGCTATCTTTTCATTGTCAGTAACTAACTAACTGGCGTCTGTACAACTTCAGAATGACAGTTTGTATTCATTTGACAGCTTTCAAAGTAGCACTTTCTAGCATCTTCCATTTTTCTCTCTTACAACACTGAAATATCTGTGCAGAATAAGGTTTTTTATGTTTTTTTTTTGTTAGGTAATTATAAATTATCTTTTCACTCTTCCTAAATCAACAATAATTACTAATTTAATCTCCAGCGCTTGATGGTCTATCATAGTACCTACGTATTATTGGCAAAATTGTGGTGTCTCTCTTCCACAAATGCCATAGAGAAGAGTTGAAATTGAAGCATCTCCCATTAACATCAGCTGTTTTTTTATGTAAAGTTTAATAAGTACCTCTAACAGCATATTGTTTTGATACAAATTACCTATCTAGAAATAGGTTATCGTTGTGTCGAACAGATCATGTTAAAGGTTATCACTAATGCTGATTGTAAAAGCTATTCTATTTATTCAAAGACGGATGTAAGACCTTTTCCGGACTGTCTTGGAACCACAATACATGCCTGGATTCCAGCAAAAAATACTGGAGTCCGATGAAGTATTTAATTGTGCATGTGTAGGTAGGTACCCAGTTAATTATTCACTGTTGAAATAAACGATGTTTTTTTATCAAATCCAACCGGTCGATTCTGTATTCCTGTATTCTTGTTTGGCAACTGAGACGATGTAATTTTCTCGCGTAAATTAACTGTCAATTGAGGTACAGGTGCCTCTGCAGATCTTGCTACCCTA
This sequence comes from Euplexia lucipara, assembly GCA_921972225.1. Lineage (NCBI taxonomy): Eukaryota > Metazoa > Arthropoda > Insecta > Lepidoptera > Noctuidae > Euplexia > Euplexia lucipara. Next base: position 2,749,452 of record OV179169.1, on the reverse strand, counting down.
AACTGTATTTTTTTTTTTCAAAGTAATAAAGACTTGACTTTTTGGTGTTCAGACTGTTCGCAACGTCTGTCGAAGATCTACAATCAACAAATCAAATCAAATCAAAAATCAAATAACAGAGAGGACCAACTACTAAACGTGCTTACCGAGCCACGGAAAGGTCTTGATATGTGATGAATGGTCTGGTAACCCATCCATGACCACGGCAAGCGCAGCTTAACCTTTGATCGACCCGTGCGGCTATAATCATAGACACAAATAATGACCCCCTTAATGCCTTTCAAGTCTATTTAAAAAATATGCTTGTCATAAAATCTTTATACGAAATACCCGTGTACGTTTTGAAGATCAAAGTCCAAATCAGTCGTTCCCAGTGCTATACCTGTCCACGTGCCAATACGTAATTATGTAGTCTGTGGTACGTATAGATTTAGATAATACACAAGTCTGAATCATCCGTAAGGAGGAAATTTCATTATCATCCTTGTTCAATGGAGATTGGGGTCATCATACGGCTTCCCTCAAATATTACGTCATTGTAGCGACATCTTTCTCGCCACGTACGAACTAATGACTGATAACCTACATCGCGATGTTAAAGTTATCCGCGCGATTGAACGTATACAAAATCCCGACAACAACCGTCGGGCAGTAGTAGGCCACTATAGACACAGCACCCATCTACACCCTGTCCCTAACAGCCCTAAGTTGTGTTGTAGTTTGGTGTGTATGCATCGTTTTAGGTTGAGTTCGAACCCATGGCACCTACAACTATTTGGATTCTTGTGCGTATTGTATAATTATAACTAGCTTCAAAAGAGAGCAGCGGTGGCCCAGTGGTGGCGGCCCCCGACTTACTACAGTAAGTCAAGTTACAATCCAGGCAGGCGTATTACTTTGAGTAATTTATTTCATCACCACTCCTCTCAAAAACGGCGAAAGAAAACGTCGTGAGGAAACCAGCATGTCACCAAAAATTTGAAGACATGTGACATCTACCAATTAGCACTGGGCCCGCGTGGTAGATTATAGCCCATACGCAAAATACGCGCTTTGACGTGGAGTTGCGGATACCAGCCCGGTATCTTTAATCTTTAGCTTCAAAAACGGCGTAGAAAAACATGGTAAGGAAACCGGCATGTCTGAGAGATATTTCTTGACGGCATGTGTAGCCAAGTCAGATGCCGTTAAAGTCTGACACCAGCAGCCTTAGCCATATTACAAATTCTATTTCTATTTTATAAAATGGCGTATATGGAATCAGCTGTTTGTCAACTGTCAAGTGCATTTCATTTTCAGCCATATTACAAATTCTGCTCGTTAACACTTGACAGTTGACAAACAGTTGATTCCATATACGCCATTTTATTTCTATTGTCGCCTTATCGATTACGATAATAGAAATAGAATTTGTAATATGGCTAGGCCTGCAGGTTAGACACTAACCAAACGATAAGAAAAATACCCTGTTATGTCAACTCAGGATTTTGTATTAAAAAGAAATGTTTCCATTTAAAGATGTATTGTTTTCGTAGCAATGTTACTGCAGCGTTGAGATATTTCAAGCTATATTTATCGTTATTCAGAAAATTCCTCATCGTTCTGATGCATGCCACATTTGTATACGTACCAAAATCCAACTGTGAATCATTCTAGACTAAATTATAGCTAAACTTTCCGCGCGTCGAAGTCTAGGAAATTTTTTGTCAGCCTGAATCACTATAGTAAACAAAATAATTAAGATATTTTGTTCATATATTTATGTTGAACGTGATCCAGGTTTGTTGGTTTATTTCGATTGTTTTACCTTTATCTTCTACTAGCAGATTCAGCAGATGTTGTTTTGCCCAAATGTTGGTTTTACAGTTTCGCATCCAATCTGTCGACTTGCTGGCCATGGTTTTTTTTATTGGAGTGTGCTCGCTAATACGTGACAATCGTTCTGAAATGTGATGATTTACAAAGTGTATAAACCGTTACACTGTTTACTGAGCATTTCATTGCATAGATTCAAGTTCTTCAAACGAATAAGACAGACGTGTTGCTGAGGAGTTTATTCCGCCACTGCTTCTTCCCAGCAAGAACACTCCCGCCCATGTGCCTTTGACATGGCTTCACATCCCGTCGAGAAATATCTTTCAGGCATGCCTGTTTCCTCATGATGATTTCCTTTACCGTTGAAGAAACAAATGATTATAAAAAACATAGGTACATGTATCCGAAAAGTCATAGGCGAGTGCCTTAGGTTCGAACTCGAAAGCTATGAGCTGGTTACAGTTTTCTTAACCTCTACTCTCCGGAGTTTTGAAAATACAACCTCTCTAACGACATCGTTTGTCGATGGTATAGAGTAGGATGAATTGGTAGTCCGCCGGTCACACCATGTCTAGGCTACATTGCTTTGCGCACAAACTGCCGGGCCTATTCATGTAAAAGTCAACTAATAGTCCCTTGCTTTACTATGGGATCACAGCCTACTTCCAACTAAAAATTACATAGCACTACTGGACAAGATTCCAACACAATTTCTCATGGTTTGAAACAACCTTGTTCTTGAAACTAACGCCTCTATGTCTGTCTCTATGTGAGATCATTGCGGAAATCTCAACGCTTTTAGTGTTACGGCTTCGGCATATCGCCAACCGACCCTCGTAAGACTATTGGCACAACGTCCAATGGACAATTCGATCATGATATTTACTACACGACAACAACCGATTGCTTCGTACGTGTTGTAACACCTAACTTCAACTATCTGGCATTCCTAGCAATTGTTAGTAACACCTTTGACAGGATAGCTTTTTCTTTGGTCAGGTTAACTTTTTTATTGTGGTTGGTACTAACCTACTAACGCACAATTACGACAGATACTAATACCATAGTATTGGTATTTGTAACTGTCAAAATGACAGCAATCGCGAGCTGTCATAAGTCAATGGTCTATCTGTCAAAGTTCTAAAGGTTAAATAAAAACATTTTAAACTAAATTTGCAATAAGTACCTACGGAAATTAGACTTATTTTATTATTAGGGATTACCATGCGAATGTTCTTATAAAGCAGGAATTGCCCTTCTTGACGCCTGAACCATTACGATGGATATAAGTATTTGTAAGACGACCGGAACTATCAGCTTGCTACAATGCATAGCAACATTAACGTATGAAGAACGTCAGTCAGAGCGGTTATCCATTGAAAATACAATCATCCATTACAATTTTATTCTAGAACATTTTAACAATGAACACGTTGTGTCCGGGAAAAACACAGCAATTATATTAATTACACAATTACTTAATTAAGGTAGTAAATTTAGGAAAACTCACTGGCCATATCATATCCTCGAATAACAGTTTGACATTTATTTATTTTGTATTGTCTATGGAATTTGACAGTAAATTATTTCCCGCTTCCGACATGACAGCACGCGTAGCATGATCACCGAAGAAACGGTCTTTGTCGTGTCTCGGAAGAAAAGAAATTAAGTGTTCATGCTACGCAGGCAGGTTTATTGAAAGAAATTTGACAGATTGAGGTTCCTGTCTATATAATCTGTCACTTTGCCGATTCGTCTGTAGACAAAGGCCGTTTCTTCGGTGTTCAATGTGTTCATGCTACGCATGCAGGTGACGAAGAATTAATTATGTTTACGTTTTTATCCAGCAATGAAGTTGTAAACATCAATTATATTACTTAATTTAATTTATAAATATCAACATAATCAACAACCCAAATGTGATACAGGTGTACCTACCTACCTACTAAATCAAATTTACGAGACGCATTTGTAAAAGTTTGAAGGAGAATAAAATAATGGCTGAAATTTATTTTGACCTGAAGCCCATCCGTCAGCGTATAATTCAGTCAGTTGTATAATTTTTCTTGTACCTTTTTGTAAGTTTAGAATATAATTTATTCTATCAAACAAGTTTCTTTATTTCAACTCTTCTGTATATTTTCGTGATTTTGCCGTAATTGACATCTATTTCATAGAACGACAAAGTTTATTCTCGCTTCGGAATAATATTAGTAACACTACGTATATTACCTATGTAGGTGACTAAAATAGCACAATATTTTCAGGTAATTAACGTTAGATACGTGGTTAAAAATATCCACCAAAACACGGTAAATTAAACTAGTTAGAAAACGTGCCAACTATTCCAGTTCGCGCCAAAATTATCCGCGGACAGCTGTTTAGACTTTGAACCGCCATCTTGTGTCTAGATTTGAAGGACACGTTTTGTTTATAAACTGTTCCGGAGCAAAGTGCGTTGTCCGATTACCTACCGCATGTGTGCCAGAAAGAGAAACAAGCATTGTTTGTTGTATGAGTAAGTAGAGTTAGAAGAGAACAGGTATAATTCGGCAATTATTTGAATGTCTAGACAAATTAAATGAACGAGATTGAACGACTGACTGTATCAAATGAAACTACCTATTTACATCTAATGTCATTCGGGGTTACCTATAGTAGGTACTTCGTTGAAGTAGTAAAAGTCACAGATAATTAATTCTGTTCGTTTAAAATTCTTTTCGATCATTATCCATTATTAATTAGCTGTGTGTGACCATATAAGTTGACCTAAAAATTTAAATAACAGAGATGTCACGTATGTTGTACTATTACTACTATTAGTCGATTTAAAAAAAAAAAAACTAGCTGGCTGTGTCCCACGTTTTCTTAGGTGTCGTGGCGTAGGTATAAAAAAATAGCCTAAAACCGCCATCACAAATGGGGATGTTAGGTATATGCAAAAATATTTTTATACTTAGTTCTATCTACTAAAGCTCTATTCGCTTTTGAGCAAAAAATAAAACATCTAAAGCTTGACAATGAAAAACAAAACGTTTTTTTTCGTTGACCCATACGGCTGATTAAACTGATGGGTAAAATTTAAGTCCTTGAGTCTTAGTTTTAAGACTTGAATTTTATTTGTCATTGTGTCATGCCCCCTAGACAGTGGATACATCTTGCATTTTTAAATTACCTTCCAAAAATTGTAAAGAAACATAGGTATACAATATACAATAACCTTTGTAACACTCACACGTAAAGTTCGATTTGCACCATAAATTGTTGAACTTTTTGCTCAAATTGAACTTGTTTTCTAATTTTTTTCACTAGTCATTGTGAGATCGACTTAAAACGACCAGAGCCTAAGGTTAATATTAAAATCAATTCGAAATATGAATTTGAATATAGAATTAGTTTACTGGTTTAAATTAACCGAAATTGAGTTGCCAACTCAAACTTTTGTTGCGGTATAAATGTAAGAAATTAAATAAAATACATACTTACATAATATTATGTATGTAGGTACATACTGTATGTATTTTGGTTTTTAGTTTTCACAGAAACAGACGAGTTAAACGCTTGAGTAATAATTACCTCTAATTGATATTGTTTTAGAACTACATTTTTTTGCATGGCACATTTTATTTTTCATATTTACTTACGCACGAGTGACACGTAATTCGACAACAAGTATAGAAATAGCTGTTTTTTTTTTAAACGAATTCAGGCTACCGAAATGGGTTTGCCCTTGTCAATTAGAGACACAATAGAAAAACAATGACAGCGCGGAAACCGGCGTCCGCTTGAGGTTTAATAAATTAAAGTAATGGTGTATACAATAAAAGTACAGGCAGGACAACAATCGTCGGGTCCGTCTGATCCTCATACATCTACAAAGGAGGATCCTCTCTTTCTATGGAGAATGGGTACATCCTGTCCCTGATACACCTCCTACAATATAAACTAAATATCGATGGCATAATGTTATGCAATCGATGCACGATTGCATAACAAATTAACATTTATTATAGTTTTGTGGCCACCTGATCACCTTGGGATCACAGAGTAGGTACCAGCAGGTTTTGTAAACATGGTTGACGTATCAAATAACTAACCGGTTTGTCTAACGCGAAAACAGCGAACCTAATTTAAGAGTGAAAAATTTGCATGTCACTCCTTTTAAGGGCTACATATTAACCGGGGCCCTATAACTAAGCTAATTATGATGATAATATGTAAGTGTAGTGTCGTTTTAGTGATCGCAAGTAACTGCTATGCTATATATGGACTATGCTACTGCCAACGGCGGATCCAGGGGGAGGGTCATGGGGGTCATGACCCCCCCCTGAGCTGGTTAGAGGACTTAGGTGGACCACTAATTGAACATAATGATTTTATTTATATATATTGTCACCATACAGATTTTACGTAACTACATACCTACCTTCAATATTTAATTAATTTAATATAATAACTTTGAGTGATGGCAAACGTTTGGGAACGAACGCATCGAAAACTTGAATTTTACCGCGCCACACTTGCGCGCGCTTGTCGACTACGCGGCGCGTAACGGGTAGCTAGACCTAATCTCAATCGGACCCTTATCGCAGTCGATTTCTGATCTTATTTTAAATTGTGACATCGATATGTATCCTGTTATAAGATTTTTTTATGTATTATGGCTACACTAGCGATGTAGTGTCATAGTGTGTCAGTGTAGCGACAGCAGAAAGGTCTTTCTCTACCTTGCGCAGAATGAAAACGTGGCTAAGATCTTCAATGGTTGAAGATCGCCTTACCGGGCTGGCACTTCTCCACGTTCATAAAAACGTACCCATTGACGTAAATGACGTAATAACCCGTTTCGGAAAGAGAAGTAAAAGAAAAAAATGATTTTGTTTTATTTAAATAAATTAAATATGTACTTATTTTGTCTGTTTCTATTTTGTTTGTTGGAAACCCTTGTCGTACCACCTCTTCACTTCGTTCTTTTGCGGAATTTTGCGTCATACTCCTCGACATACCTCTAGATGTTATGACAAATCATTCACCACGGTTGTGGAATATAAATAATGTGACTCAGGTTGGCTGGACAAATCTTCAAAATAGCTCGCATTTAACTAGGTCAATAGGGCACTTTATGTGACGACTAAACACCCTTATTTCAGAACTTGTGACGCTACAGAATCTTAGACAATTGATCGAAAACGTGTTCAGCCAGCTTGAAAAACCACTTTTCGCTGGTCTCTCAATTTCGGTAACGGAAGTGATTTTGACGACTTTTTGCATGTCAACGGGCTTCACATAAATTTGTGACAGGCCTCGAGCTAAAAGTTTGGTGATACGTACAGTGGTTTAGTAGACAAATTAAAAAATCTGTGTCCAGCCAGCTTAAATTTACGTAGAAAACTGCTGGTACTTCCGAATCTTAATAACGGGAGCGTTTTCGCATATGGTTCCTTTACTAAAATTTGTTGACGCATTGTTTGACAGTAATAACGTTTGATTTAGGGCGTCACGTGTAAGGGTTTACGAGAAATCAATAAAAATTAATGTCCGCCAGCCTGTGTTCAAGCGATTTATTCCCTTTATGTCGAGTCCCGTTATGTCGAGCCTGGAAGTCTATTGTTCTCCAAAGTATTGATATTTTACGCATTCTATTACCTTTATGTCGAGTTTGGTGAACAGGTACAGTCAGGCTCAGGGATGTTAATTAAAAGCAAATGGCATAAAACATTGTTTTATTATTTGTTCTATTACTTAATTTCATATACCTATATATCTAATCTTTCTTAATGTAAACATATAAATCACAGTATAATCATCACTATTGTTGCAAATGTTAAACAGCATAGTGTAAAGTGTTACAGTAAAAAATAATTCTTCTTATAAAAGTAACTTTCTTAATGTAAATAAATCACAGTATAATCATCACTATTAGTGAAAATATAAAAAAAAGATACAGTTTTATAATAAGTGAATAATTCTTTTAAATTAGCGTTATTGATTTACGTTATATCGTTGTATCAACCTAGGTAACATGTATATTTTAAATAATTAAAAGATAATCACTTATCAAATCTAACAGTTGATAGGCGTTTAAGACAAATCATTAAATCATTTTTTTTAGTTGTAAAATTTTCAACTAAGTATGTTATTTATACGTATATCAATAGCCAATCATTTTTTTTTCTTAGATTCTGATTGTCGTCGTTGTAGACATTTACCTGTTTTATCTTAAACCTAGCTTCTTTAGCCTCATCTCTAAGAGTGCTAATGAGAGTATATAGCGGAGGTCTTTACTAAGCTTTTTATTTAGCCTGTTATGCCATCCCTCTACTGGGTTTGTGGTCCTGTGGCGTTCGTTGTAACAACAAAACAAATCAATATTTTTGTTAATCCACTGCGATGTTACGTATTCATTAAATGATTTAGCTTCATTGCCTTCAGGTGAACTTTATAATAATAACACCCTTGCTTCTGGGATGACATTTTTGGGAAGATGTGCTGTGGCTGCATACATGGTAATATATTTTTTCCACCGGGAACATTTGCTACTTCGGTCTGTTTTCCTTTTTTCCACAACGCCTTATGGAAGTGGAAAAAATATCCGCTTATATCAACTAATGGAAAAATTCTTTAATAGCGTTTATTGCTGCAATGTCAAAATCAATTTTTTTTTGGTTGGATTCTGGAATGTTATCTTTTATCATTTCAAACATATGCACATAGGTCGATTGACATTTATCAGGTTACAGCACAAAAATGATCGGCACTATTACGGTTTTGTCTGCGGTACTACCAATGTCGCATGTATGGTATATAATTGATAGAATGGTCGGGCAATTGAAAGTTCCATCAACAAAGAACAGATTCATGGACTGCAATGCATTTTTGCAATCATTTAACATAAATATCAAAATTTTATTTACCCCATCACTTTCTACAAGCAGAAAACCTTTTGTGACCACTGGTGAAATTTTGACATCCTCTAATTTCTGGAATGTAGTCTTATTAACATTTAAAAAATTATTTCTTGAACGGTAGAGTGCATTTTTCACACTTTTGAAGCTACGAACTTGGTCAACTTAATCATTTATTATCTTTTAAACTCGACATGGACATTGCATACATAGTGGGTATGGGTTTCAAGTTTGTCCGTACGTCATTTTTATATTGAATAAACTTTTTTTCAAATTCTTCTTTTTTGTAATCTGGCAAACAAACATATTCTGTTGCTCCAGTCCTTAGAATATTGCTGTACTTGATTCATGTAAAATCACCTATGCGTCATTGAATTTCGGTTAGTCAATTATAATCTAGTCCGTATAATAAGTGAACTTAATATTTTAATAGTTAGTTATGTAGGTTCTTTTTCATTATGCACATAATTTCGAATATTAAAAAATATACAGTGATATTATTACATACTTTGATGGTTAATAAAAAATATAATAGTACACAGTACTGTATGATTAAAGTTATTAGTTGTTTTTAAATTCTTTTTTGTGTAAAATTGTATTCTAAATTATGCGCATGTATGCATTTAATTGGACGTGACTGTACTTCTAAAATATGATATTATTAAACTCGACATAAAGGTAATAAAAGCGTGGTAAATAAACTCGACATAAAGGGAATAGAAGCGGGACAGAAAAATAAACTCGACATAGGGGTAACAGAAGCGAGACAAGGTTTTCGGCTCGACATAACGGGACTCGACATAAAGGGAATAAATCGTTCAAGCTGTATGGACACATGTATCTCCGCTGCCTGATGATCTACGACCTTCAAAATGTGTTCAACATTTTGTGACGCGGACGATAATGATAACCTGAATTTGTTTTCAAAAATATTGACCATTTAAATTTTCCCATTAATAGTTTTTATTGATTTCTCGTAAACCCTTACATGTGACGCCATAAATTCAACGTGATTTCTTTCTGTCCACCATTGCACCACCAAATGTTAGTAAATGAACCATATTCGAAAAAGCTCCCGCTATTGAGATTCGGAAGTACCAGGCAAAAGTTTTCTACGTAAATTTAAGCTGGCCGGACATAGATTTTTGCATTTTTCTACTAAACCACTGTACGTATCACAAAACTTTTAGCTCGATGCCTGTCACAAATTTATATGACGCCCGTTGACATGCAAAAAGTCGTCAAAATCACTTCGGCTTATTCCCAACGGCCCCCACTAAAACTGCCACCACTGGTGGTCGTTGGGATAAAATTTTACTTTTGTTCCCAACCGCCACCACTGGGGGCGGCTGGGAACAAATAAATAAATAAAACTTGAATTATTTTTTTGAATTTATTATTGTAGTATTTATTTGGTATGCAACTCATATAATTTAAGACATGATAAAATACGTACTTCATTATCCTTTCCTGTTCAAGTGGCGACTCGGTACCAGAAAATTTAATAGGTGGAACAGCTACTTCCAAGCCGCCATGAAGACCACCAGACTAGTATTACCATCAGCTAAACTCAAAGGTTGCTACACACATTATGAAAAAAGCATATGGGACAAAGCCCGCGAATTCAACTTGATCGCTGGGGATATACAAAAGCGCCGAGAAGTAGCTTTAACAGCAGCTTTGTTCTAACTCCCACCAATGATGGCAGTTTGGTGGTGGTCGATGAAAATAAAATTTAAAGTTTTATTATGTCTCAACGACCGCCACTGGGGGCGGTTGGTAACAAATATAAAATTTTGTTCCGACGACCACCAGTGGTGGCAGTTTTAGTGGTGGCCGTTGGGAATAAGCCATTATTTATTTATTTGTTCCCAACCGCCCCCAGTGGTGGCGGTTGGGAGCAAAAGTAAAATTTTATCCCAACGACCACCAGTGGTGGCAGTTTTAGTGGTGGCCGTTGGGAATAAGCCATCACTTCCGTTACCGAAATTGAGAGGTGGTTTTTCAAGCTGACTGGACCCGTTTTCGATTGATTATCTAAGATTCCGTAGCGTCTCAAATGCTGAAATAAGGGAGTTTAGCCGTCACATAAAGTGCCCTATTGACTTAGTAAATGCGAGCTATTTTGAAGATTTTTCTAGCCAACCTGTGTCACATTATAAATAGGCTGCCTCATTCCGTGCGTGGTAGTGCTTCTCTGGATGTCTTCAAGAGAAGATGGCAATATGCACGTGTATATGTACAAGTTATTATTTGTTAAGTTTTTCAAGTGTACAGTATACAATAAATATTTTTAAGTACAGTAGGTACTTACGTACATTAATAAAATACCTACTTACTACTAGTACCTATCTATTGTTATCAAAATTAAATTACAAGTTCTTGACTTGACCACGACTATATGACCCTCCCCTGGCGCCAAAGCTGGATCCGCCCTTGGCTACTGCTTAGCATAAGTCCCTGGGTTTGATCCTCGGGTCGGGCAAGCGTACATCTAGACTTTCTCGGTATCATCCCGGAGTCTGCAGGTGTCATCAACTGCGTTCGACGGTGTGTCCATAAAAAAAGAGAAAGAAGTGTGGCACGATGTACGCATCTCTGCGTATCGACTCCGACGGCAAACTGACACAAGATGCCATCGTTCGTCGATGACTTTCCTAAGCGGTGGATTGGCGGTATAATGCACAAGTGTGCTCCTTTTCAATTGACAAAAACTTTTTTACAAAAAATAAAACCGACTTCAAAAATAACACTAAACGGTGTAAAATAACTCTAAATTAGGAAGTCTGTGGCTGTGGTACTTTTGTCTTATTCTTGATCGGCCACCGACTTCCGAATTTAGAGTTATTTTACACCGTTTAGTGTTATTTTTGAAGTCGGTTTTATTTTTTGTAAAAAAGTTTTTTATTTTTCCATTTTTAGTTGTTTCCATACAAACATTTGCCATGAATTCATTTTATATTGTTAATTGTTAACAATACATGTCATTATAATAGGGTTATCCTACTAACCCTAATAAATGAAACTTAACATACCTAACTGTCGAAATCTAGGTATATTGAACACATCTGCCTACCCCTCTGAGCATACAGGCTTGATGATACGTCATGATGTTGTATAAACAATAAATATCCAAGCGATTCCAGCAATCACGATAGATTTGCCGTCTATTTTTGAAGAGTTCCGTTGTATATCTCCGAAGATCAGCACCAGAACTTCACCAAATTAAAATGGGACCACCTCAGGAGTCTACTCTTTCAAACAAAAAAAGAATTTCGAGAATCGGTCCACAAATGGCGGAGAAATCAGGTAACATACATAAAATAAAAAAAATAAAAATACATACACACGAACATAGAACCTCCTCCTTTTTTTGAAGTCGGTTAAAAATGCAAATGGCCGTCGATCGATGTGTCTTGCAATTTTACCCCTACTGGCGATTGCTTCGTAACCGCAGTTAGATACAACTGCCCCTAACCCTGCGGGGCATAAAGGCGTAATGTTATATCTATACTAATATTATAAAGAGGTAAAGTTTGTGGCTTTATAGCCGCGTTGTAAGGGGGTAATCTCTGGATCTACCTACCTACTCTTCCGATTTTGTTTAAAAACAGACTTGCCCTGCAGTGGGACAGTAAAGTCCTCTAGTCCCAAACTAAGCAGAGCTTGTGCTATGAGTACTAGACAACTGATAAATACATATCTATATATATAAAAGAAAGTTGTGTTAGTTACACCACTTGTAACTCAAGAACGGCTGGATCAATTTGAAAGTCTTTTTGGATTTGTCTTTGTCCGGAATAGCATAATAATTAATAAAAAACATGAAAAGTCCTCGAAAAAATAAATATCAAGAATATTCGTTGTCTCAAACATTTTTCAAACGCAGCGCCATCTTGGATGACATGACAGGAGTCAAACTTCCCAGTTCATTATCAGGTGACAATTTGACATTGACAAGTCTTAAGCTAAACCTAAGAAGGTAAGGTTGTCAATTTATACGTAACTACGTTCTGAAATTTATTTTGTTGTAAAAAAGTCTTATATTTCAGAAATCTATTTACGTAATTAACAATGACGACAGAGACGAACTTTAATAATTCTATGCAAATAGAACTTATTTTACTGTTAGGACTTTAATTAAAGTAGACCGGGAAGACTATAGGTATAAACTGTATGTAATTAAAGGCAATAGTTCAGTTAAATATTATGATTTTAGTATTTTTTAAATCAATGCACTTTAGTAAGGTAGTTAGGTTAGGTAGTTAGGTTAGCTATAGGATATTTCTAAATACCTACATATCGACACTAAGAGGTAAGGTTTGTGAGTTTGTAACGTTGAAGGGGGTAAATCTCCCGAGCTACTGAACCGATTTTGATAATTCTTTTACCAATAGAAAGCCACATTATTTGTGAGTGTTATGAGCTTAACTTATTCTCAAAACTAAGAGGGGGTTGTTAAAGTACTAAATGCACCCAAACGAAGTCGCGAGCAAAGTGCTAGTCATTAATAAAATAAACTTGATTTGCAACATCAACAACATCAAGCCATTTACAACCAACGTAAAGGCACCTTGTTTGTCTGTACAAACACACGCCTTATTTATATGTAGATAGCTTCACTCCTGTTTGCAGTCGGAACGTGAGCAGAACTTTAAGTATATACATACATTGTTTTGTTTATAGATAAAGTACTTATTTACTTGTCCAAAGTTCTTGCGTCGATCTCCTGCGTGTCATTGCTGATAAACTAAATGGTCGAAATGCTCACTTTTTGAGTCACCCACAAAGCTAAAAAAAAACATACTAACATATTTTTTAAGAAGGTCTACTAACATTGATTTGATTGCGCATCAAACTACCCCAATATGTCAAAATTCGTTGATAGATTTTCAACTTTATTTCAAACTGAATAAGGGTTCATGTGCTTGATGTGCAACAAAGTTCGTATAGCCCTTCTTAAAAAATGTGTTAGTTAAATGTTTTTTTTCTATGTATAAGGCGACTCAAAAAGTGCGCATTTCGACAATTTAGTTTATCAGCAATGACACACATATGAGATCGATAGAACAGGCACACATTCTGAACAGCAAGGTTTTAAGTCGTCATAAATATAGGGTGACTGGTAATTAGTGACCGATACTTAAACGCGTGATTGTACTCATGATTTCAATAAACTTTCCCAAAAAAAAAAAAACAATAACTCATAACGTTAAATAACAAAAAGCTGTTAGAAATTCCCGCGCGCGCGCCTGTGATTGATCAAAGTAGGCACAAATCGGCACGATCTATCAGCTGATAGTCTGACCTCGGGAAAGACTAAATCTACTACAAGTAGTAGCGTCACACGCTTCCCCGCCACCCCCACCGCTCCCGTTGTGCAATACTGTCGTAATTGACTTAATTGAAAGTTAATGAGTATAAAAAGGTTTCTTTCGGAAAGTTATTCGTATTCATGAGTACAATCACGTGTTTAAGTATCGGTCACTAATTACCAGTCACCCTATACAGGGTGGCAGGGACATCGACGCGCAAACGTCGTGAAAAGGTTGCACCTGATGCCATAAATGAAATTACGAAGGTCATTCATCTCGGAAATGGCTGGTTAAAAAAATATCGTACAGACTAGACCGCGCGCCGCCCGGTGCGGTGGCGTCCTTTGTGGCCGACAATAGAATGTTGGCATTAGGTAGAAAGCGAAAAGCGAAGGCACCTACTATGCTAGTGTTGACCTCGCATATGAACTTTAGAAAAACAGCTGATCAGGTAGCCCTTTCGAGTTTTACTTTCATTGCTGGTTTAAGTGAAACAAGTGAATTTACTATTTCTTAATTAAAAATCTCATTGGAATAGGTAAAAATAATGTTTATATACAGTTTACAGTAAAAAAAAATGCAGAAAAAAACGTAAAATTTAAGGAAAAGCCGACGAAAAATTTCAACGCAGGGGGGTCCAGAATCATGTACTGAATCCATGGTAAGCGGATGTGCGTCGATGTCCCTGCCACCCTGTATATGACAGTTTGCGCACTTTTTGAGTCGACTAGAAAAGATAAAGTAAGAAATGAGTATATCAGAGGCAGTTTGAAAGTGCCGCCAGTCACTGAAAAGATGGAAGGGAATCGTTTGTCTTGGTATGGTCATGTAAAGAGGAGGGATGAAACACATGTTACTAAAAGAGGTATGAGTATAAGGTGGAGAGGGAGGCCAAAGAAAAGATGGATGGATTGTGTAAAGAGTGATTTGAAAGAAAAGGAAGTTAGTGATAGCATGACGGGTCACACATAGAATGGAAAAAAAAAAACGTGTTGAGCCGACCCCAAATAACAAGGGACAAGGGCAGAAAGATGAGATGATGATGATGAACATAGAAATCAAAGTTCACCCGCTGATATTATTTAATAAGTGCAAGTCTAGATTGTGGCTCGAGACTTCATCGTCAACACCGAGATGTTTTCAAAACTAGTTATCAAACCACAGATAATGAAAGTCATTTTAAAAACGAGTTTTGCTTATGTAGCGGTATTGACACACCTACTTTTAATCTAGGAGTCGTTTTATTTAATGATTTTGTAACGAGAATAACAATTAGTCAGAGGTGTGTTGAATTATGAGGCACGTGGCTTGATTATCACGACGAAACAAGTATTAACAGCCAAAATAAAAGAAAGAAAGAAAATGTCACAGAGCACTATTCTACTTTTTGTGTGGTTAGCAAACACATTCAATACTGTACCAACTGTACTATAGGCGGGAACATCACGAACAAAACTTTCATACAAAACTTGTGCCCTAGTAGTGGACACAAGTCCATGAGTTTATTTTAGTACGCTCCGCAGCCGCTCCAATATTAATATATTATACTAGATGGCATTACTGAGACACGGGATCAAAGTTTTTCTATGACATTTCCTTGACATGCCCGCTCTATAGTATTTTAAATCTCTTTGGTGGTTAATGACAACCTGGGGGTCGAGTGTGCTATTGCAATCGTGTCTCAATGACCGGTCATTGATCGAATATTTGACAACTTTGACAGTTTTTGTATGGGAAACTTAAGACACATTTCCCATACAAAAACTGTCAAAGTTGTCAAAAATCGATCATTGACTCGAGCCCCTGGTGTCATGGTTTTTATAACGCCCATATGGACTTCTGTCTTGCCTTCACATAGCGTCGATAAACATCTCTCAGGTATGCCTGAAAAAAATAGTCGGCAAACGACTGGAACGATTTCGACGACACTTTCACAGGCAGATGCTATAAGAAGTCACTTAGACTACTTTTGTTACACGAAAACGATTAGGAATTCCTAACAGATGAAGTGGCGAACAACAGCTAGTCGATAATAAGATTCTCTTGGTGCAGAAATTCATTGTAATCCCTTTGTCTTTATTCTCCAACTATCTTACCCTATTGGAATAAATCAAACAGAAACTAAATTAAACTATGAGTGAAGATTATCGGCTTTTTGCAGTCCCATTATGAGCCCTTTATCACTTTCAATTTACTGCCAACAGTTTTCCGATTCGTCGACTTAGAAAATGGCGAATGAGTGAAGCACTGTAGGGTGTAATAACGAAATCCTAGCTAACTGGTAAATAATTATTTGACTGGAATATAGGACAATGAAATGTGATATATAGGGTGACTGGTTATTAGTGACCAATACTAAAACACGCGATTGTACTCATCAATACGAATAACTTTCCCAAAAAAACTTTTTTATACTCATTAACTTTCAATTAATTCAATTACGACAGTACTGCACAACGGGAGCGGTGGAGTAAGCGGGGGTGCGTGTACTACCACTAGTAGTTTTGCCCTTCCCGAGGTCAAATTATCAGCTGATCGATCGAGCCGATTCGTGCCTACTGAGATCGAACACAGGCGCTCGCGCTGAAATTTCAAACAGCGTTTTTGTTCTTTTATTGTGTTATAAGTTATTGTGTATAAAAAAAAGTTTCTTTGGGAAAGTTTATTGACATCATGAATACAATCTCGTGTTTAAGTATCGGTCACTAATTACCAGTCACCCATATACGTTCCTCATGGGACTAAATGGCGTTGTGTGAAAAGTTGTGAAATATTTATTTATTTATTTAAATATTTCTACCGATTGTTGAAGAAGTAATGCTCGATATATGTAGACTGGTGTCGACAGAAGAATGTACAGACGCCAGCACATCAACCTATCCCAAACTGTAAAGTTTTTCCAATTGAATATGAACCTAATTCTATTTGCAATGAAGTTAAAAAACTATCGATGGACATATTGGGGTAACTTGATGTGCTGGCGTCTGTACACATTTCTTTTCTTCATTCTTGACATTATCGTGTTCAAAACAAAAGAAATATTTTTGCACACTGTCCGATATACCATACCTACACTTTGTGGATTTTTCTGAAGACAAAATCCCTACACGTGATGTGCAACCAAATAAATGAACTCCTATAGTTGAAATAAAGCATGATATGACGGTGTATTAATATTTTGCGATGCGCTTCCATGATGGCGCGCTTGCGCTCCTCCTCCAATGGCATCCTGAATGTGGTTTCAGACCGGTGGGACTCACCTCTCTTGCGTAATTAGGTTAGTGTTCAGACACGCTTTTCCAAATAATGCAGTGTTGTATGTTGTTGTACTTTTTAATTTAATGCTAACATTAGGCTAAGTTAGGGGGCGAGGGGGGAGAGGGGACTTGTGATGTCATAATTCAGTATTAAACTGTACGAAATCTTGACCCTTGATGTATCGTAATTTTTATTAAAATTTGACTACGTGAAATAAGAAAAAATCTAAAATATTACCGTGGCCTAACCTCATGAAATGATTAATCTGGCTCTGAAAGAAAAATCTATTAATTTTGATAGAATACTCAATTAATTAATAATACGTTACAAAGGAAGTTGCTCGATTTATTAGCTCCCAAGTGGATATCGTAACGACTTTAAAAGATAGGCAATTTTTTAAAACGTCGACTCTTTTCACAAATTATCCGACATCTCTTTAACTGCCAAGCAAGATAAATAAATCGACTTGACCGAAAATTAGGTGTGTGTGTGTGTGTATGTGTGTATGTAAATAAATACTTAATAACAAAGTCAAAGTACTGAAAATGTCGAAAGTCAATGAACCTTGCAAAGCCACGTGTTTCAAGTACTTGTTTGTTTTAAATTACATTACACAGATAATAAAATGACGTGGTCTTTTGTTTATTATCTGTTATTGTATTGATAGAAGGATTTAGTTGATTCATTTTAATGCTGGCTGGGCTTATTTTAATAATGCTACTTCGTTGGTTTTGGGTCTCAGGTTTTGCTGGAGAGTTTTTTGCTGACCAAGAAATAGCTAGACTACGGCCATTACAAATAGCAGAAAAATTAAAAAAAAAACGGTAACAATGAGTTTTAACGTAGGAGATGTATGTAGTGTATATGTCTCACAGAATCATAGGCGTAATGATAATGGCCAAATTTTCCTCAAACAAAGACATTAAATACTTACTAACTTTAGACAGGTCATCACGAACAAAATTTTCATCAGACACTTGTGTCCTAGTGGATACTTGTCTTCGAGTTAGGTTTATTTAGAACGCTCCGCTGCCGCTCAAATATTGCTATATTATTCTAGATGGCGTTACTAAGTCATGGGATCAAAGTTTTTGACATCGTCATCGTCATCGTCATCGTTTTTGACGTTTTCCCTATGGTATTTTAAATCTCTTTGTCCTCAGCAAATGGGCATTTCTCTACGGATATGAGCAGATACCTATCAATTTCGTTCCATCGTCGACCTCATCTCTGACCGCAGGACAAGATTGAGGTCAAGAGTAGACCCATTATACTGCCCTCATAAGCCAAAAAGCGGTATCTCAAAAAAATGCAAATTTCTGATTTTTGTTGCATCTGATAGCATAACAAATTCCCTACAGGTTAAATGAAATTAAATGGCGCTATCTCAACCAGAAACCACTTAAAACCTACTAAGAAAATATTGCATATCTCAAATTTATACGATATTACTAAGGAGCTGAGAGGTATATCATTATTTTTAAACACAATGGCCGTATATTTACAAAATGTGATTCCAAAAAATGGACCACAATGACTTTTATGAATGGCAAGATTACACAACGCAATACAAACTGTCTCGCCTTAATCCACGTCCTTATATCTGCGATATAGTGCAAGTGGAAGCTACGAGAGGTAGTTTCGATTTTAATTACAAGACATCCTTTGATAGTGAGTATATGACTGCTAGTATTATTGGGAACAAGATTTTAAAAACGAGTGCTCTTCCACCTCCAAAGAAGAAAACCATGCTTAACGGAATTTCGCAAGCCAAGAAGAACAGTATTTTGAAATCCCTTCAAAATATAATACCAGGCAATAGACTGTCCTTCTGGAGGAAGCTCCCTACTTCTGAGTGATTTATGACATAGATGCCTATTTTCAAAATTTGAAATTTTCTAATTATGTTAATCTAAAGTTTATTAAAATTATTTCCAAATGCACTTTTTTCGTGTTTTATTTTCTTTTACATGGATTTTTAGCAAAAATGTACAGAAAAACATTTGTATGAAAATTCCTATGAACACACTATAATTAAAAGCGGTAACTCATATTAATAAACATATTATTCGAAGCCCAATAATAGCGGTATCTCAAAAACGAGGTAAAAAAACATATATTTCCTTTTTTTAAAAACATCAATAAGAAATATGGGTATGAGTATTTAATATTATGAATAAATAGTTTTAAAACTACTTTAATATGTTGACGCGAAATAAAAAAAACTAGAACATGAATTTTCTCGAGTCTCACTTTTTTGAGATGACGCTTTTTGGCTTATGAGGGCAGTATATATGTATAAAAAAAAAATATATAATAAGATTCTATAACGTGATACGCCATATTCTTTTTAAATAATATAGGTCATTCATTAAATATTTAAACAATTTAGAAATTAAGTCGAATATTTGTCTGTTGTCAGGAAAACTGCGATAATTAAGATTGGGTTTTCACTAATGAGAAGACAAATGATAAGATGGGTGGCAATGTAATTAAATGTGACGTCAGTTTGTTTAGAATGATGAAATAATAATTGTTGTTTTTGTATTGTTTCAGGTTTAAATGCTTGCGAGAGTAAATCGTTTCTCTTTCTGCGGAAGGAGCTCCCTGTCAGGTAAATTTGTTTTGTTTTTAGTTTTTGTACTGTTTTATTACTTAACCTATTTTCTACTCTTATAGAAAGTCAATGTTACACGCTTAAACTATTGAATAGATTAAAGAAACAGTTAAAAAGTATGTAGCTTAACCTTTTGAACGTCACTGTCACATAGAGACGAGCGGAGCTTTAGGACACGTCTATACCTCGCAGAAACAAAACTCTTATCTCTCAAAATACAGTGCTATGTGGTGAATCCTGGGTGATACTACATGTGACAAACGAAATCTTACCCTGAACGCCAGCGTCACAAATATATGACAAAATACGCGTCGCACCATAATAAGAAATAAACAATTTAATCATTACTTTTATGTTTTAATTTTTATGAAGGTCATTTGACAGAAAAAGTGGCCTGGCGTCAGGAGTACGGCGATACGTTTATACTCTGGCGTTCAAAAGGTTTACGTCAAATTAACATATTAGACCAGTCCAATTAGGCTCCAGGCAGACACACTGCATTTCAACTGCACCCCGACTACAATTTTGATTTTAAATCATTGATCACAAATCTTTATACCCCCCCCCCCCCCCTTTTTTTTTTGCTGTTTAGTACCCATAACACAAGCTCTCAAGCTTAACTTGGGACTAAATGGTGTTGTGTGAAAAAGTTGTGGAATATTTTTTTTTTTTCTATTTATTAGTGATCGATGTTTTATGCAGTTTTTTTGTACAAACAGCAGTTAGCAGTTTTATTGATGTCTTACAAACTGCAGGGATAAAACAGTGATTGTAGACACTATTCTTTCGTCAATCATGTACAGACGCCAGCACGTCAAGTTACCCCAAAGTGTCAAATTTCTTTGATCGTTTTTCAACTTTATATCAAACAAAATAAGGTTCATATTCAATTAGGAAAATTTGACACATTGAGGTAACTTGATGTGCTGGCGTCTGTACCTAATGTGACCTAGTTTACCGATTTCATATCAGATAAATACCTACAAAAATAATCAATACGTGATAAGCCCATAAAAATCTGCCTACTATTATCTGCCACTACATGGGGCATATAAAGTGTTATGATTATGTGGAAGGTTCCGGGCAGAGCCTTGAGATAACGTGTGTATGTGACGCCGGGGGTGGACACAGTGTTAAAGCGGAAGCGATTTTCATAAGCGCACGATTTGTGCGTGAATAAGACTATACGACTTAAACTGTAGAAGAAGTCTTAACACCTTGACTGCGGGCGCTATCGCCTACGCCAAGCCGCCCGTGCGGACGGCCGCACACCTGCTGCGAGAGCCGCACAGTCGTATCGAATGGTCGAAAACAATACGCCAGTGCGGATATAGCGCTGGGTGTGTTTTAATCCTCCAGTGCGGCAAAACACAGGCTATTGTGTTTTTTTACGAATGTAACAAGTTACTTCGAAAATGACCATCCTACACAATAGGACCCTCAAACTAACACAATAGGGTTTAAAATCCTTTGTGAACACCTGGCATCTTAATTGCTAAAGAGAAATAAAACAACATTGCGAATATCAACTTAAGCCCTAACACAATAGGGTTTAGGATCCTTTGTAGACACCTGGCATACCGGTCATAAAAAGCTTAATTATACAATTTTCAACTTTATGATTTTTGTAATTTTATAAGAAATTCTAGTGAAACCCTTACTGGTTCTGTATTTTAAATAATAAATTTTTATTGACTTGAAACTTGAAATTATCAAACGTCTAAACAGACGTGAAAACTCACAGCAGTTGCGAGAACCGCACTCGCGGCATAATTAAATTTTACACGCTGGGCGTGATTTGCCGCACAGCCGTATTGGAAAATATGAAATCACAACCGGTGTGCGCGAGCCGCACTGGCATTCCGGCAGCGATAACACAGCGTATGTGAGTCCCGCAGTCAACGAGTTAAGGAAGTATCTACGAAATAACGCGATTCTATTCTAGGTATTGCGCACAAAACACGTAAAGTATCAAATTTGGTATGTCAAATATTTTGCTTGCAAGCGACACACACGAAGGTGGCCGAGTGCAAACTAATATTTTTGGTTTCAAACTTGTGTGCGATAACTCACATAACTCACGACAAGCCGTTAAGGTTCACGCAATATAGCAAAATTTGTTGAAAAAATAAAACCGTTTTGATTTTTTCGGGGATTAATTGGAATCAATATTTTGGTAGTTTTTTCTGCCACCTTTTTGAGTTGATCATGTCTCCTTACATAAAATATTTTTAAATAAACACATTACTGTTATTAAATAGAATAAAAATGTTCCTAAACTCAAAACGAAATCGACAATTTTATGTGAAGAGGTACCTGAAATGATTTTTTTATAATATTATTTGCCTAGACTTTACAATTAAAAATTGCGACTTTTTGAAGATGAAGGAGTAATCTGTCTGTGGTGATTATTATTTAGATTCAGTTTAGGTTAGTTCTGCCGCAAAATGTACCGAAAAACTGTTCATTTTGGTCAGATTTGTAAACGCGTCCTTTAAGTATTCATTTTAAATTTAAATGAATTACAGATAAAAAAACTTAACTAATAGGTAGGTGGGTGAAAATTCGAGCGTTTCAACTGCCGTCATTCACCTTCCCCTAAATGTTTAGAGAATGTTTTTGGTAATGGAATATTTCAGCCATTTCTTGGTACTTTAGCAGATTCTGAGAATTGCTGAACATGCTGATTATGATTAACATTTAGGGGAAGCAAATGACGGCAGTTGAAACGCTTTAATATTCACCCAGGTAATTTTATTTCACCTTTGTGTATGCTGTAGAAATACTTAGTGTGAATTGGGGCGAAAAACTTTTTCAATTTGGCTATGGAAACCCCTAACCCTTGGTTATATTTATTTAATTATTATGGATGCCTTACAGCTAAATTAAACATAATAAAAAATAATGTGTGAAATAGGCAGCTAATTAAAGTCATTAACCTTTAAAAAACATGAACGAAATAAGGTATATCAACAATTTACAACACTGATACTAAAAAAAATGATAAAAAAGGAACAAAAACAACATAACACTCGAGATCAAACTAAATTAACAGTAGGTATTCAATGCAAGAATAAAAATCCGATGCCTAATACAAAATATTAATTGAAAAAACTAAGGCCCATATTGTTACTTTCTAGCCGAAGAAACACTTGTTGAGAAAATATAGAAATCATGCTGTTTACACGATTGTTATTAACCTTTTGTCCGCCACGGTCGGGTATAGCCGACAAATGAAAACGTGCCCAACACACCACCGACGGCCGACAAGAAAATTAAAAAAAAAACTAGGTACTTAAATAACTTTGGAATCCCTATTCTTTTTTAAGGTTTTGGCGCTGAATTTGTGGCATGTCGTGGTAGAAACGCCGATGCGTTTACGCTCTCGCGGTCAAAAGGATAAAAGATAAAATCGCTCCCGCTAGCGCCTATCACCGTGTACCATTTTGCGTGACGCATTGTTTACGCGCGAACCAAGGCCGCGTCCGCTGTCCCTCTAGTTGTTATGTTGTCCAATCTGTGATAACGTAACTTCACGATAACAACAGCTAAAGTCGTGGCCCACACGATGTGTGTTCAAACGTGGCGCACAATTATTTAGATTGGAATCAAACATTTGTTATTGATTTTTGTTGCGATGCGTAGAAAGTTTTCTTGGTTGAGTTGTAGTTTTATTTCTTGCGGGATCGCGGGTCTTTTAAAGTTATTATCTGCCTACACTTTTCCTTTCTATGTTTCGATCAGTATCTAGTCTAAAGGGATGAGTACATACTCGTTTCTTCGGAAAGCGCAAACATGGCTGTGATTTCTTGAAGTAACTGCAGCCGTCTCTGTGTAGGAGTCAGTTGAGCTGCTTGCCGAGGCGTGTCGACGGCGGCTGTTGCCTCTGCCGTTGGCAACATGCCGCTCATGTGCTCTTATGTGGAGCAGATCTACAAATGACGGCCGGACTTAACGTACTTTCCGAAGAAACCGGGGTTCTTCATAATAAGTACAGTCCTTCCTTAGTTGCGGTGAACCTAGCTTGGACACGGCGCGGCGGCTCGCGGCGTGGGGCGTCCTGCCGGTCGATTCAGTAGGTAAAAGTTACGCCGTGAAGACTTGAGTGAAGTGAACTGTCAATGCCTAGCATTAGTATGGAATGACAGCTCAATTCGCCCTCACTACGCCTGCATTTTCACGCGGTGATTTAATCAGAATCGCACTGCTGACTCTAGAGTTTGACCGTTCAAACGCATGTTGCGCCCGGTCGTTCTAAACATTTTGTTTGCCAACCTGGTTAACTGCAAATGGGGCCGATAGTACTTTATAAAAGGTTGAATCTTTCAAAGATATAAATACTAACGGTATGTCCATAAATTATTATACCAATCACGAAATTCATGATATTTGGAGCCCGCCAAATAATTATTCTAGTCACATTAAGTTTATATCTGTGGTTTGTACAAAATAAGCATACTTAACAAAGTGTAACTTGTCTATAGTTTCGGAAATGAATGGCAAAAAAAAACAAATAAAAAAACAACTAAAGACATTTTTATTGTTTTGTTGTTTATTCATCCTCGTTGAAACAGAACAAAGTCCATTATTTTATGACTTAGTATGAACGAACGTAAGTGACGATGAATCGGCTAAGTTAATTAACACTATTGCGCAGTATAGTAGGTACCATATTTAAATGGCTTCGTTTAAACGTGTTACCTCTTCTTCAGGAGCTAATTAATGACGTGTATCATCCATAATCTACCTAGCATTGGTGAAAGTTAAAATTTCCTAAAAGGAAGAGGTATTCCTCGAAGCGCAACCATCGAAGCGCAACTAAATTATTCCTCGAAGCGAAATCATTAGTTGCGCAAAATCAGAACAAAAATATTATATTTTTATTCCTCGAAGCGCAACCATCGAAGCGCAACTATAAAATAAAAAAATGAAATAAAATTTATTCAAGTGTAAGGTAAAGTAAAGATAATGATTTACATTAATTCCATTGGATGAAAATTTAAATCTAACCGTAATATGGATCTGCCTGAACAAGGTTTATGAAAAACCTGTGTTTCAGGCCATCAATAACATCAAATATTTTATAATATAGAATGCAATGCTTAATTAGAAGCTAAATTATAAACAAGACAATGTTTCCAATGACTTAAAGAGTAAATATTTGACTAATTAAAAAAACTAAATTATTCCTCGAAGCGCAACCATTTGTTGCGCAAAATGAAAATAAAAATATTATATTTTTATTCCTCGAAGCGCAACCATGATTAAAATGAGAGAGCGAGGCGAGGTGGGGTATAATAAAGTTTTATATCGACTGTCTAAATTAATTATTTAAGTACCAGGTAAAAAAAAAACATAAAATAATGGAACTAAGTGTTAAGCCACTTTTGGACAATTATGTTAAAGAGACATAGGTTCAAACTTTTGGTTTGAAAGTACCTACTAGGGTTTCAGAAATGAACTGGAAGTAGACGCCTGTAAACCAGTTAGGTATTAACAAATCTACCAATCTACAATACAACAACAACATAATAATGATAATAATAGAAGGCCGGGTAAATTTACAGATAACAATAATATCCTTATTAACTTCAGGATGTTGCAATTATACGCGCAGACGAACACAAATAGTCTCAAGGTGAAAAGTAATGTGATCGTAACTATAAAGTATAAAATGATTAAAAAAACAGTGTGTGTGTACCTATGTACATTGTACACACGGCTACACATAAAGCTATGCATTTCCAGTATAAGCTGATCTCGCATGGTATAAGATTTCCGAACAATGCGAGTTCAGTGTAAACTGGACATGTATAGATTAGAGACGCGTTATAGAAAAATAACTAAAATGTTGACTGTAGCTAACTTCAGAGTGTTGGTTTGTCGTGTCGGTGTGCGCGCGCATCTTAAAAAAAATACTCTCATCATTTTTCTCCCTAACGCACCAAAAGAAGCGGATAACTTAAAAAACTGGAACAGTGTGAGTCGAACTCTCAGACGAACGCAAGATTTCGCACAAGATTACAGAGATTGTCAATGTATTTTCCGAAGGGGTAGACAGGTACACCCACATTTAGAGAGTTGTTTTGTGTTGGGTCGCAAACAATATTTTGTTAAACATAGGTACAGCCTGACACTGAATGGCAAATACAAAATATTTATTATTTATTTAATAGAATAGAATACTCTTTATTGTACACCATAAAAACTTACAAGTACCTAAAACAACTCAAAAACACTAAAAACTGCGCTGCGAGCTGTGCTTGAATAATTCAAGCACAGCTCGTCTCGCCATCTTCGCTTGGGCCTACCGCGATGTCGTCTCCTTCGATAAGGACTGGTCCGAAAAAGCCCTTGACAGAGGGAGGTGGAAGGAAAGTAGGGAGGCCTTTGCCCTGCAGTTGGAAAACACAGGCATAGTAATAATGACATGACTGGCCTGTTGGTGTAGTAGTAAGTGAACCTGACTGCTACGCCGGAGGTCGTGGGTTCGATTCCCACCCAGGACAAATGTTTATGTGATGAGCACGATCATTTGTTCTGTGTCTGGGTGTAATTTATCTATAATATGTATGTATGTATTTAGACATATACAAGTATGTTTATCAGCTGTTTAGTACCCATAACACAAGCTGTGCTTAGCTTGGGACTAAATGGTGGCGTGTGAAAAAAGTTGTGGAATATTTATTTATTTATTTATAATAACTTCGACCACACTAATGTACATAAGATGAATAACATAAGATGACTAGTATATAACGTTTATTTTTTGTGATTATTTAACAAGAAAAAGAATTGTACCTACCTCCTATCGCCTGAAACACAGGATTACCTAGTCCACGCACATAACAAGTGTGAACTTTACGTAAATTTGAGCCAAAATTGTATTTATTAAGTACCTTATGATTGATGAATAAACATTATTATTATTATTATAATGTACAAAGGCGGATTTAATGCCATAGGCATTTTCTACCTGTCAACCAAGATTTTTTTGAAATTCATGCGCTACTTCTACATATAAGTGGACTGGTTAACTACCACGTAATAGGGGGCGAGCCTATTACAATCAATCGAGACTGAGAAATTCCAGATTCATAGAATATTTGTATTATCAGTACCTATTCTTTTCATCAATTAGGTACTTACAAATTTAATTTTATCATGGTGTATTTTTCCTTTACGTCTAGGAAAATTAGATATAATATAATTGGTACTATATTGTTCCGGCTGCAAAATAGGTATATTTTTTCGTTGGTTTTTCCATTTACAAACGTATAATAAATAATCCGTGTGTTTTAAAAGCCCTATCACTGAAATTTAAATAAACTTTCCTGGTTGTTGAAATTCTACCGTTTTGACTTACTAGTGGAAGGTAGGTAGGAAGGCAGTTTCGAGTAAGATTATGGACCCTGTCGGGCACAGCAACATCAAAATTAAGGTCAGTAGGAGATAGGAAGAGCGCATTTTTAAACATTATTAAAAAATCTTAAATATTTGTAAAATATTGTTCAATTAAATTATTACCTAGTGATATCTTGTGTACTATAATATTATATTTATTACTTAGTATTTATTTTTAATCAATTATTATTATACAAAATTATCATACATTTATTTATTTTGTAGTCATTTCAATTTGTCAAATTATCTTGTTTTTGTTAGAATAGAGCTCCGAGGAGCTTGTGGCTTAATTATTACAGCCTCATGGGTCGATCAAAGGTTAAATTAGGCTTGACCTGGTTTCCTGCGGAGACCGCAGCGCGCGATGGCCGTCAGAGTCATCAGGGGCTATCGCACGATCTCCTACGAGGCGGCCGGAGTACTGGCCGGATCCCCGCCCTGGGACCTGGAGGCGAAAGTACTCGCGTCACTGTACCGGTGGCGCGAGGAAATGCAGGTGCGCGGTGAGCGACCGATGCAGCAACACATGGAGTTGCGTCGGTCGCAGCTGCGCGAGGAGTCTAACACCTCACTCCCCTCGCAGTCTTGGCGAGGCCCGCGGGGCCGGCACCAGTCGGGGGTCGCGGAAGTATCTTCCGTTCCCGTGACCCCCGGCGCAGGTGTGAGAAGGAATACGGGGTGGTTTTAGTCAGTAAGAGTCTGACAGACCCCTCCGCCTCCCCGGGCGGGGGACATCCATGAGGATTTTCGTGGTTGGGCGAGAGTTCATTACATTCGTTATATATCAAGACTTTTTCATGCCTCGGAAAGCATGTGAAGCCGTTGGCAGCACTAACAGCTGTCATTTGTAGATGCTTTGACAGTCGTTGCGGGTATTCAGAATACCGAAAGTCTGACGACCAGTTTACCCAGTAACTGGGTTGTGGAGGTCAGACAAGCAGTTGCTCCATGTAAAACACTGGTGTTTAACTGCATGCGGTTAGACTGCAACTGCAACCCGACCCCAATACATATAGTTCTGAAAAGGCTAGGCAGATGATAAAGTTTCTCACCAACAAACAAAACTTATACCATCTCTTTCTTTCTTACAGGCTAGCGAACATCATGAAAGAGATAGCGCTACTTCCAGAGAACCTGCTGCGAATGCCCTCAGTGGGCTTGGTCAACCAATGGTACGAGAGGTCTTTCGAAGAGATCATACAGTTTGAGCAGATGGAACCTGACCCTCCTATATTGAGTTCGTAAGTATAAATAAAATAATTGTTTATTTGTACACCGAGAAACATACATTAGTACACAAGAATTAAATAAATGTTGTACAGTAGAGTCACATTCCAGGGGCGAACTGATGCCTCCTAAACTAGGCCAAAAGCCTGTGTTTTAGGAGCCAATGTTCCTCAAGATTAATTGGTATACAACAGACATGAGTGTGGTGAAAGTACTTTAACAGCAACAACATAAAATAAACAACCAATGGATTAATATTAAATAAATACAAAAAGAGAGAGAGAGAGAGTGAGTGTAAAACAAGTGAATGACTTTGTATATCTGGGAAGTCTGTTTACAAGGGATGGAAAGATTGATGCGGATGTGGAAAGGAGAGTGAATGCAGGAAATCAAGTGAATGCACTGTTGATAGCCAATACGAAACTAGCTGTTTGACAGTTAATTTGTTGAACACTTTGCCCAGTGAACATCACTATGAACTGTCAACGGAGAATACGCAATAGTTCTGCAGATCGCAATGAAGTTAGGTAAAGAGATAGATTACATCCTGAAGTCGGAAATATCATCATCATCATCATTTCAGCCATAGGAAGTCCACTGCTGGACATAGGCCTCCCCTATAGATCTCCAATAAGACCGGTTGGAAGCGGCTCGCATCCAGCGCGTTCCCGCGGCCTTAATGAAGTCGTCTGTCCACCTTGTGGGTGAACCACCCTGCGCTTGCCGATACGTGGCCTCCACTCGAGAACCTTTCGACCCCATCGGTCATCAGTCCTCCGTGCTATGTGCCCTGCCCACTGCCACTTCAACCTGCTAATCCGCAGGGCTATGTCGGTAACCTTGGTTCTTCTACGGATCTCCTCATTTCTGATTCGATCTCGCAGAGAGACTCCGAGCATAGCCCTCTCCATAGCTCGTTGGGCTACTTTGAGCTTACTCATAAGGCCCATAGTGAGGGACCACGTTTCAGTGCCATACGTCAAAAAGTCGGAAATATGCTATCTTTTATTTGTTAAAAACAGCGGAAAGTTCACGTCACGAAGCCAAAATTTAAAGAAGATTCGTTTTCTTGAACGTTTTTCAAATGCAGCGCCATCTTGGACGACGTGACAGGTGTCAATGTCAGATTTGACAAGTAGACTATTCTGCCTATGCCTATACGAAAACTGTCAAAACTCCATTTGAATTCCCCAGGCAAATGTTATCTGACTATTAACAAGTCAAGCCTTAGACGATACATTCCAGACTTATTAATATCTGGATACGTGCATGAATGCATACTTTCGAAGCTGCCAACACGAGGCGCATAACTTGATTGTATCTCTTGAAACTAAGCCAACTTTGATAATCCATTTCACACAAATTATGCATTGTAGGCGTCAGTAGCGAAGTGTGTACAACTTGTTTCCCTTTGGAGGTTTGGATGAGCAACTCTACCGCTATTGAAGAATGGTAGCCAGATTGTAGTGTTTCTAAATACGCTATAGGTATTTACAACAAATGTATACAGAATGTTAGGTGGACCGATGACTTCGAGAAAAACAACAAATATTGATACGAATACTAAGATTTGCTGGGTCGGCTTCACTCTTAAGATAGATTACACATTATTACACTATTCTTTTCTCCTTTTCCGCCAGATTCTGCGAACGTCTCGTCCACATACGGAACCGGCACGCAGATGTGGTCCAGACCATGGCCCAGGGTGTCTTGGAGCTGAAAGAGTCGCACGAGGTGGACCCCAGCACTGAGAACTCGATACAATACTTCTTGGACCGCTTCTACATGAGCCGGATATCCATCAGGATGCTTATCAATCAGCATAGTGAGTTGGCCATGTTTGAATTTCATATTTGAAGATCATAAGATCAGGGGGTCGAGTCTGCTATTGCAATAGTGTCTCAGTGACCGGTCAATGATCGATTTTTGAAGTATAACGTCAAACTTATGACACATTTCCCATACAAAAACTGTCAAAGTAGTCAAATATTCGATCAATGACTTGTCATTGAGACACAATTGCAATAGCAGACTCGAGCCCCTGGCCTGTATTCCGCGAAGGGTTAGAGGTATACCCTTAGTGCAACCACATTTATCTAGTTATGTTTAAATCCCATGTAATAGGGGGTGTGAGAAATTCAAACTCCGGGCTACCACCTCAGACCAATAAAGAAGTTTATTCGTCTGAGGCTGCCACTTAGATTTTCCAGTTGGAAAAACTCAAAAATGTTTTGCCCAACCCGGGGACCGGAGCCGGGATCTCTTGATCAGTTGGAGTAGCACTTCCAGTGGGCAGTCATTAAAGGGATGGGCTAAAGATGGAAGACAGTCAAGTCCTCAATGGTTTACAGAAGCTTGCTCATGCTTTTCCTTACCTAACTTACTTACTCAACTAAAAAGAAGTGAGTGGCAAAAAATAAATTTATATCAAACAAAACAACTAAAGCCACCAGACTTCTGAATCAGCTGTACTTAATTATTTTACACATTGGTGTTTTTTTTTTCGGTGGTTGTATCTATATTACACAGAGGCCAGCACATCAAGTTACCGCAATGTGTCAAATTTTCCCAATTGAATATGAACCTTATTCTGTTAGACATAAAGTTGAAACAAGATCAAAGAAATTTGACACATTAGGGTAACTTGATGTGCTGGCGTCTGTACTTACAGTGTTTGTAACAAAACTCCTCCGGAACTGCTTGACCTAATGAAATTTTGTGTGCTATTCAGTAAATAAAAAGTAAATAATTAGGGACTAAATAAAAATAATAAATTGATCGTCGATTGACGAAACGAAGTTTGCCGGAGCAGTTATATTTTTTTTGATAAAAAAGTGTCCAATTTCTTTATTTTTTTTCAAAATCTTACAGCTTGGCAAAAAAGAGTAGAAAATAATGGAGGCGCCATTGTGCTCTTCGTATGGCAACCCGTGGCAAACGCATAGCGTACCAACCTAGTCTTGATACTTAGCTGTTTTTTAGACAAATTAATCTAATTATGTATTATTTTTTTAAATCAGTAAGTAATTTAACAAGGACGTGTTCTTGACACGCAACTGATTACTTACCTAAAAATAACAAATTGGGTAAATAATCCTGAGTTATAAAATTGTTTAGGAATTATAAAAAAAGAAAACATTATATTGTATAACATAATTTCTATATTTTATTCTAGTAAATCTTCCTCTAAATATTCTACCCCGAACACGTAGGCCGCAAACTCATTTGAGACATGTTCGAGTTCAGAGGTGATGCTGCTTCTAGATTTATTACTAATCGCTCTATTTCCTCGTTCATAGTTATTTTTTTTCCAGTAATCCTTTTCTATTTTTATTACATGTTAGCACGAGTTCTTCCAATCCTCCTCGGTAATAGCTAAGAATGCACGTTCAGCTGCTTCCTGTAAAGACAAAATATTTCATTTATCCCTAACAATATTAAAAGTAAATCATTTTGATCACATACTGTTAATAAGCCGGATGTAGAAAATACCCTTTTGTTTATCTCCTTCCAGCGCGATTCTGCTTAGAACGATAAAAGATTTCCCTGAATTAAATAAAAGATTTAGACTATGGCACGACAATTTATTTTACATTTCTAATGCAAACGTTGTTTTTTCTAGAACAAATAATTCTCTCTCCCTTGATATCGCACTTAAAGTATAATTTGCGTAGAAATTGAATTTTCATTCAGTTAAAAGTCAAGTCACCAAAGTATCAATTTATCTCAGCGCGCTATACCAGAGTAATGCAGAAAAAATGTAAACATAACCTATGTGCTCGACATTTATTGTTTCAAATTTCTAGTTATTCCTTATGCAAGCAAATGAATATAGCTTTGTATTCATCAATTAACACTTAATTCAGCTAAAATCAACAAAACAAACGCATACATACCTGTCTTATCAGCAGTTCTTTGGTAAACATTGTGAAGTTCATAAAGAATAGTTTGGGCCTCTTGTTCCGCCAGACATCGCCTGTACACCTTATAAATAACCTCCCTGCCAGCACTCCGAATGGTTTTATTCATTATTCTTCACTTTTTACCTTTATTAATCAACGTTTGGTGGTCCAAATTAAAATTTTACGAAATCGTGAACTTTGTTTATTAGGAGATGTCATCATTTTAGAAATGTTGCCAACAGACAAAAATTTAGTTCCGTTTCTACACTTTTTTGCCAAGCTGTATAATCCTCCATCTCTCTTCCCCAGCACTACTCTTCGGCGAACAAATCGGCGTAGGACCGCGGCAAGCGTCAGTGACAGGCATCGGTAACGGCGGCCGCCATATTGGGTCCATTGACCCCGCTTGCGACGTGGCGGCGGTCGTACGAGACGCGTACGAGAACGCACGGTTCCTATGCGACAGGTACTACCTGGCCTCGCCAGACCTGCAGCTGTTACAGGATGGAGGTAAGGGTTAGACCGATTTGTTTGTTTGTTTAGATTTAGTAAACAGTAATACAATAATAATTATTAAATCAAAATCAAAAGTCATTTATTCAAATTAGGCTGAGTATCAGCACTTTTTGAACGTCAAAAAATACATAAGACAGTCCCCCAAAACGCCCGTCTTTCGCCACTTCCTAGTGTTTTTGCTGGGAAGAAAACGTGGCGGGACAAACTCCCCAGCATCAACATCTGTCTGATTTGTTAGAAGAACAGTTTAATTAATACGTAATCATTGTAATTAAATCATTTGCTACATGTTAACTAGCACACACCGATATACAAGATAGTAGTAATAATAATAGTAAGTACTTATAAATAGAAGCCTCCAAGTCAAAAAGGCGTGCCCGCTTACATGCACAGAACTGGATGACATGAATAGGTCTACGACATTAAATAAATAAAAATGATACACTACCACCACCGAAGCTAAATAAAAAAAACTCTCTCTCTATCTCCAGGAGATTTTTGTCTATTGTCTTACTGTTGTGTCGGCCATTGACCACAAATGAGTAGTTAAACAATAACAAAACCAAGGTCAGCAAGACGACCAGTCACCACAAGCAGCACCCGTTCACGAGCATAATGCAAAATTCAGCCATTACCCCCCTCGCCATATTGAAGGCACATTTTAAGCCTCGACCAACACCTTGAGAGGCTCTCGTTAGGCACCTGGATCAAGGGCTTGATCCAGAAGGCAAGTACTCCTGGACAAGGCGCGTATAGTTAGGCGTTTCCTCTCTCAGGAGCCCTAAAAAAGCAGAGTTGTTAAAAAGGTCTTGTTTTTTACATTCTTGCGCTGTGTTTTTGGTAAGAATGTATTTTGTATCCACCTTGTAACTGCATTATACATTAAAATATTTTATAAAAATCCGGGATTCAGAGCGGAAAGTTTAACCAGCCGCTTTGGTAGTTTTAAGGTTAAGCAACTCTTTCTGAGGTTGGTATGTGGATGGGTGTCCATCTACTACATGCCGTGGCTCCGTCCATAGGAAAGCACAATAAAGAGGAGTGCTATAAGTATGATGAGTGTATGTGTGTGTGCCTAGCTATCTGTGTGTTTGTCGGTATTATCGTTGCTCCGAAACTAATGCAGCGATTTTGATGGGGTTATTTATTTGTTTTGAAAACACCCTCAAAAAAGTTTTCACAGCACCCTCAATACGGGTAGGTATCAAACGAAAAGGCTTGACTTGTAAAATGCCTCGCCACCACATGCGACGCCGGCCATTTTGGATTTGAAATTTGTCATAGTGTAGAGTATCAAAGAGTATGGTGAATTAAGTTTTTTTTAAAAGATATTTATGTGTTGAGAGTTTTTAAGTTTTTACAATTTAGGTTTTTTAGTAGTTCTGTTTTCTTCTCCTCCAGTACCATCAGAACGACCGATGCCGATAGTGTACGTGCCGTCCCATCTGTACCACATGCTCTTCGAGCTCTTCAAGAACTCCATGCGTGCCACGATGGAGAGCCATGAGAACTCTCCCCCTCCCATTACTGTGAACATAGTGAGGGGACAGGAGGATGTGTCTGTAAAGGTAAGGCATTATATCTTATGCATGGTGTATTTTTAGTCAATCATATCTGTATGGTTCTTTCCTCAAAAGACACTAACTAATCTGTATGGATTTTACATGATTTGACTAAGATCTTATTTATTTGTTTATTTATTTAATACTTCAAGCGCTTTAATGTACAGAGGCGGCCTTTTAATGCCATAAGCATTTTCTACCAGTCAACCTTTAGGTGAAGCAGAGAAAAACAGTGGTAGGTGCAATTAAAAATTAAAAAATAAAAGGAATCAAAGAATACTAATACATATTATGAGTATAAATACATAAATATCATCTGTCATCCCGTTTAGCTCCGACGTCAAGGATCTTGGTTTGCACGTTGACAATTGCCTTGGCTGGCGGAAGCAGGTTACAACCATCAGTCAAAAGGTCACCGGAACGTTGCGGTCTCTTTATCGTTTAAAAAATCTTCTTCCTCCACACATTAAGGCAATGCTTGTACAGGCACTTATCTTTCCCATAATTGACTATGCTGATGTGTGTTACTTTGACCTGAATGCAGATCTCCTCAATAAACTAGACAGACTTCTTAATAACTGCATTCGATTCGTCTTCAATCTACGCAAGTACGATCACGTTTCCGCGCATCGATCACTTTTAAAATGGCTACCTATTCGTCAGCGCAGAGCCTTGAGGGCTTTGATAACCTTATTTTCTATACTTCACAAGCCCACGTCTCCAACATATCTGACTTCACATTTTAACTATTTGTGTTCGGCACACGATAAGAATCTTCGTTCCACAAATAATCGTCTTCTACGATGTCCTTCTCACCGTTCTGGTTTCATTCACTCTTCATTCTTCGTCCAGGCGGTTTTTCTTTGGAATGCGCTACCTCTGAACATCAGGATGGCAACCAGTTTGTTCACGTTTAAAGTGATGGCACGTGAGCACATTCACAAGGAGTTGGCAAACTTATCTTGAACTTAAGTTAGCAGATTAGTATTTCTCCAGTAATATATCTTTTTTTTCTCTTGACATCGCTTGTATTTGGATGTTATATTATTATAATATGTATGTATCTATGTATTTATTTTAAATTATTGTTGATTTGTCTTTATAGTTTTTTGTCATCCTCTTGCGCCTACCATGTTCTGTCTCTGCATCACCTTAAGGTAGACTGGTAGAAAATGCCTAAGGCATTAAGTCCGCCTTTGTACAGTGTCTTTTACTAGTGCATAAAGTTTTAATAAATAAATAAATAAATAAATATGTACACTATAAATATAATATATATAATAAATTAAATTACGGAAAGATAGAAAGAAGAGAAAACATTAGCGCTGTGAAGATACTACTGCCAACTTCAAGACTTGACTTCTTCTTCTTCTTTTCTTCCAAGATCTTGTCTTGTAATATGGCCTGCTGGCTACACATGCCTGATAGATTCCTAATTGGAACCGTTAGGTAGTGCTGCGTTCAGGTTCGAAACCAATACATTAACGACAAGTGCTATAGAATGTGTTTTAAAGTAGACTACAGACCTGACTACAGAGTTCTTTTTGAGTTAATTGAAGTAGGTACCAAAAAGCTTCTACCATCGGCTTTGCCTGCGTAAATAGTTACTTTCCCTAGATTAAAGTTTATCCAAATCTGTTTAACGGATTATGCTTAATTGAGTTAAAAAATCAGCGTTGGAAGGCCTCCCACAAAATGGACTGACGACTTGGTGAGAGTCGCGGGAATCCGATGGATGAGAGACGCACAGGACCGGTCGTTGTGGCGACATTTGAGAGCGGCCTGTGTCCAGCAATGGACGTCTTTCAGCTAAATTGATGATGATGCGTAAATAAACATGCATTAATTTAGGCAGTGCCATCTATTGAGAAAGTCTAGCACTAAAGTTTTGTTAAAATAACATTACAGTTGCAACTATTATCGCGATGAAACACACTACAGGGAAAAATAGAATTTAATGTGTTGATCCAGGAAATGGTATATCTCGGAGCCATTAGGTTAGTTCATAGTTGGTTAAATTTTAGTTTTTAGTCCGTCATTTAGATTACTAGAAAATGTTCGACACATATTTTTTTCTTTTTCGTGCGATCAAAAAATAATGTAAAACAGACGCCAGCACATCAAGTTTACCCCAAACTGTCAAATTTTCCCAATTGCACATGAACCCTATTCTATTCGCAATAAAGTTGAATACATAACAAAGAAATTTGACATATTCGGGTAGGTTGATGTGCTGGCGTCTGTACATCGAGTCAAAATTTCTCATGACGTCACTTGTTGTTTTATGGTGTACAATAAAGGGTATTGTATTCTTGTCCTCAGTTGTCAGACCGCGGCGGTGGCATCCCACGAAGCGTGTCAGATCTCCTCTTCAAGTACATGTACAGTACCGCGCCGCAGCCTTCCAAGTCTGACGCACATACCGTACCGCTGGCTGGTAAGTTTTCCACAATGAACCTAGACAGATCTTTACATTATGGTTGCTGTAAAGAGATTTTTAGATACTAAACAGAGGACATGCGAAGAAATGTGGCATGGGGCAGGTTTCCTCAAGATGTTTCTCTTCACCGTTTTAAAGCAAGTGATAATTATACAATACACACCTGAATTCGGAAAGTCGAAGGTCTTGGCTTTGAACTCGAGAGTCGAGGCCTTAAAATAGCGCCGGGAGGGGACGTCCGAGAAGGGCATAACATAGTGTACGCCGGAGTAATGGTGGATGTCGTGAAAGGTTAACTCTGTAGAAGATTGTTCCTTAATATTTTTTATTTGCTCTTCTAACTGATTCCACAATCCGGCTCGAAGGACCAAAAAAATGTACGACGATAGTCTGCACACTTATGGTAAAAATGATAGTAACCGGGGATGATAATAAAATCGCCAGCGTTGAGTGTAGAAAAATCGCTAGTTTATTTTACTTAGTAAATATTATACTAAATGGTCGAGCGTGCATAAACGCTGAAGTTGGATAACCTACTTAATTATTTGAATGTGCGGGTTCACCGTACACATAGACCTTATTGGTGAGGTTCTTCAGAAAGGTTAGGTGCGTAGTACTCGCAACCGACGTGTGTGTATGACAACATGTATGAATGTAAACGAAGCAAAAGAAGTATGAAAGAATCGTAGCATATGGCGCTCTGTAGTTTCTGCCTACCCCCTTGGGAAAAAGGCGTAAGTTTATGAATGTATGTATAAAGTGTTTTCTCTTATGTTAAACTTTTTATTTTGTGTCGGCTCAGTTGGCGCAGTGGTTAAAAGACTGGCTTCTGCGTTGACATTGGGTAAATTTAAAAATTTAATTTTGTAGGTGTTGCTTTCATTTACTTGTTTTGAAGATCTGTTCGATTCCCTCACGGAACAAATATGTGGGAGGATAGACTGCTTTTGTAGTTGATTGTAAATACACTTACCTACTATGTTTTAGGACTAAGTTTTTGACATATTGACGACGCGCGACGCTTATAACTGTCTCGCAAAAGGTTTACTAAGGGTCACCACTTTTTTAGTCTAGGTTTATCGTCCTCACATATAATCTGATTAATGTTAACCAAAGTATCGTAACACCTATTTTAAAAGATCAAGTATAGAATTTCTTGCCCATTCTTCTTCATATGAAACTACCTATTGGAATGTGCAACTAGAATCATTTACTTACTTAATTTATTTTAAAGACTTTTTTTTTCTTATTACGACTGGCCTGTTGGTCTAGTAGTTACTGACCCTGACTGCTATGCCGGAGCTCGTGGGTTCGATTCCCACCCGGGACAAATGTTTGTGTGATGAGCACGTTCATTTGTTCTGTGTCTGGGTGTAATTTATTTATAAGATGTATGTGTTTAGAAATATATACTGAAAAAGTATGTTTATCAGCTGTTTAGTACCCATAACGCAAGCTCTTAGCTTAGCTTGGGACTAAATGGCGTTGTGTTCAAAGTTGTGGAATATTTATTTATTTATTGATAGGCACGCGTTTGACCACTATCTCACCTGATGGTATGCGATGATGTGGTCGACGATGAAGCACGCTTGCCTAGAAGCAACCTGTTCACTGTTGACTTGAAGACCCTTAGGTTGTAGCTATCAGGAAACACCGACTCCGGCAGGGAATCCCGCTCCTTACGCTGTACGCACAATCAATGTGTTCCCAAAACGTTTAGTTTTTAACCTACGTATACACTAGGGCCTCGTTAATCCGGAGAGGCAAAAACAAGACTGTTTTCGGATTATCGAGGCGTCCGGATTATAGTAGGTATGCTATATTTAGTTTCTTAGTTTCTGTTTATAATTTTCGCACTCAATTTCAAAGGCCCGGTCTCAAAGTCTACGGAGACACATAACTTCGTGGCTATCAAATTCGCTATCTTCAGCCTATTTTAAAGAAGTGTTAAAGCTTCTACTTCCTCTGAAATACCAACTTTTTCAGAGGCGAGAACTTCAACGCTAATGTCCTCATCTTGCTCATACGAATTCGAACTCCATTGGCCGGCCGAATTACAGCGATCACCGAACAAGTGGGAGTCCGGATTAACGAGACCCCACTGTACTTAAAAAAAAAACTACCATCTTTTACTTCTAATGGAAATGTATTATTTTTTAATAGGTTACGGGTATGGGCTGCCCATCTCTCGGCTGTACGCGCGGTATTTCCACGGTGACCTGATGTTGGTCTCCTGCGAGGGTTACGGCACTGATGCCGTAATTTATTTAAAAGTAAGTTTCTTTGTAACTTTTTTTTTTCAGCGCTTTTTACGCGATAGCACGCAATCCTTTGTCCTGAAGTAGTACGAGTAGGATCTTCATTTGTAACAATATAATTATATTATTAGTAGTTAGTTAGAATCGTACATACATTTTGTAGTAATATCAACATCTGTCATCTTACACACAAACATTCACCACACACCTCACATTACACGTAAACACATCACACTACACACATACGCAGCCATAATATTCACTCAGTCTTTCACTGTAGTATATATGTACTTAGTACTGAAAACGGTCTTGTCGGGGTCCTGGTGTCCTAAAATACAGGCTTCGGCTTAGTTTAGGCACCAGTCTCCCACAAATAAATTTATGTAATATAATTTTAAGTACTCACTAAGTGTTTCTTTGTTTTTATTTGTGGAAGAGAAATAAATACATTTTATTTATTTTTTATTTTTATTTAATTGTGGCAAACATATTAATTATTAATAATAATCTATATTTAAAATATGTCACAATTTTGTTATGATTAATACAAATTACTTGACCCACAGCATTGAAATTATCTGCTTTCCCTCATTTTTAAGACTTTCCTGATGTTATTTTTTTACTGTAAACTGTACAAAAGCATAATTCCTATCTTACCGAGATTTGAAATAAAAGAAGTGATTAATTTAGTTTTTTAGGTAATATATGATTGGATTTTTGATTCGGATGCGTGTCCATGTCCATTCCACCTTGTATACAAATCTGGACACGTCAAAAAACCGTTAAAACTCAAGCTTTACGTAACATATAACTTGTTTCTTTCTCCACAGGCTCTATCAAACGAAGCGAACGAGTTGCTTCCAGTGTTCAATCGGACGTCGACAAAGTTCTACCGGCCGGTTACCCAGCTAGCAGACTGGTCCGGGTCACTTAACACAGGCAGCAATAAATCCTCATGCAAGAACCGGGAAAAGGTGTCCCCGCTCTCGGCACCCGCTTCACATAGTCTATAGTCGACACCCCAGGAGTGAAGTTGCCACTCCTAATAAAAAAAAATAACGGGTATTTTTATAACCTGGCAATATTTTATTGAAACGTCAAGTGAAAATGCTTGAGTTTTAAATATGGAGGGTAGAGGTATCGAGAATCGTTTCTGTGTGAGAAAGTGTCCGTTTAATTAGGAAAGAAAGCGTCAAAACGTTATTACTGCGTTATGGCGATTCAAAATGAGGTATCAATGTGACTTTTTCAATTCATAATATGTACTTTCTTAGTTTATCTTAGACATCATTGATATTGGTGAAGGAAAACATCTCGAGGAAACCTGGACTTACAGTTAATATAAGTTTGAAATCGTTAATCCGCTTCAGTGATCAATGCTGCCTTCTCTGTATGAGATGACGCCTTTGCCCTGCAATGGTAAACTACAATCAGACTATTACTGCTACATACATACAGGGTTTTAATGCCGTTTTTAGTTTAGCCGTTTTAATTTAGTTTCTCTCCCTCACCATGTTGTCCTTCACCATTTTGGAAGCAAGTGATAGTTAAACAATTGACACATGAATTCGAAAATTCAGATGTCCTTGAATTCGAACTCGAGACCTAAGAGTTGGCAGTCCGCCGGTCACATCAATAGACTATGTTTTCTTAACCTCTACTCTCTATAGTTTTGAAAATACAACCTCTATAACGACATCGTTTGTCGATGGGATAGTGTAGGAATTAAGACAACCAGTGCTTTTTCAATATGAATTCGATTCATTCAACATTTTAATTGCACGTGTAAAGCATTGGTAGGTGATAGAAGATTGGATTGTAAATGTTAAGGATTCGAGACGAAATTTTTCAAATGGTATCACTATTTACCTTTTTAATACTCGAATACTCGGTTTTGATTTCTTTATCTTGAGAATGAATATTTATTCGTCATTTAAGTATACATAATATAAAAATATTATGCGTTTACTTATTATCTACCGTAACTATTTTTTGTTTGTTTGGAAACATCCAAAATATTTTCCATTCTTGACCAAAGTTCTCTAGTTTCCTTAAAAAAAAATCGCCTAAAACTATGGAATTAAACTATTAGAAGAATAAGAAGCACTAAAATTGGCTATTTGTTTTAGTAAATTTCAGAACGGAAATCTAGAAATTAGTTTAGGGTTGCCATTACAAAAATGAAAGATGGTGTACAATTTTTTTTTTTGTTAAATATTATATTTTTTTGTGACTCTGCGTATAGCTATTTAATTATTTTTTTGGGCTCGCAAATGGACTGATACATGAGCTCTGCAGTTGTTTTGTGATTTTGACATAAATTTAAATTACTTTTTTGTCAACTGACTCGAGAAGTAGGATAAGCCTTCAAAACAGTTTTAAATCCCCTTTTAGAGTACGGAATATTTTGACACAAAATCACAAGGCAACATAGTTCAATGAACTTATTGCGAGTTTTTATAACTATACGGTCTTGATAAGCATGTTGTAGTACGCGTTTACAGACCTCTGAGTCAGGCAAAGCGGTTCTGCGCTTTTCCATTTAGTTTTTATTAGTACAGGCGCCAGCTCATTAAGCTACCCGAAACTGACAAAGTTTCCCAGTTTAATATATTAACCCTGTTCTAGAAGTAGAATAAATTTAACACATTCGGGTAGCTTGTCTGCTGGTCTCTGTACAGTTCTCCCAAAGTGATAATGCGCATAGAAATATTCGTCACTGTTCGGCAACGGCCGTATTCCCCGAGTGTCGGATGACTATATGTATACAGGATGAATTTTTAGTCACCGTCCAAATTTTGATATATTAATCTTTGGCAAAAATCATTGAATACGTGTTTTTTCTTTTAGTATCACTCAATACAAAAATATTGAGATATCACTTCACAAAGTTATCTATAAAAAGTTTATGTTTCTGGACACTGCCGCGCCGTGCGTACGCGCTAGGTGAAGCTACGCGAGCCGGGACGCCCCGCGCGCCGCGCGCCGCCGGAATTCATTGATAACACAATACAAACAAAGTTGCAAATTTTCCCTTCATACTTTCACGGGCTTAGGACCGTCAATAAGCAAAAGGTTTGTGCTATGTTCACTATGATTAGAATCTAACCCTTAATTAATCAATTAAGTACGTATAAATAAAGTAAAAATCAATTAATTAGATAAGAACTTGAGACCTTAATAAAAGCTGAGCCAAAACGTTTTGCTATTAGGCGTATTTAAAAAATTTGAATCAACTTATGTACAAATAATAAAAATTTAATCAAAATCATCAACAATCAAATTAACAGTACTTTAATAAATGTTCAAAATGCATACCGTTTCTCTCTAAACAGAGTCTTGCACGTTTTTGCACATTGTTTTTAATTTTATTGAGCACTACAGTGTCACTTTTAACTTCGTCGAATGCACGTACAATTTGCTGTTTTAATTGGTCTAGGTTTTGGGCTTCCTCCACATACACTCGTCGTTTTATTTCACCCCACAAAAAAAAGTCACATGGAGTAAGATCTGGTGACCGGGGTGGCCAGACGACGGGCCCCCCGCGACCGATCCAACGATCACCGTGTTCGATGTTTAAATAATTACGAACGGCGGCGGAGTAATGAGGCGGTGCACCGTCCTGTTGAAAATAAAAATCTCGATAGGAGATTACCGGCACGTCATCCATGAAGTCAGCAATTACTGTGCGTAACATATCTAGGTACGTGCCCCCGGTCAACCGTCCCTCAATGAAATATGGCCCCAGTATTTTGTTGCCGACAATTCCAGCCCACACATTTGCACTGAACCGCACTTGGTGATACGTTTCTCGTATCATGTGTGGGTTTCGAAATGACCACCAATGTTCATTATGATGATTATACAGCCCCACTCGAGTAAACAAGGCCTCGTCAGTCCACAAAATGTTAGCATCGGGGTGTGCAATCAGCCACTCACAGAAGGCTCGACGGGGAACTGCATCTGCGTCGTTCAAGGCCTGTGCCTTTTGAAAATGGTACGCGTGCAATCCGGCAGAATGGAGAAGTTTCCACACGGCATATTGGCTTACGCCGAAGCGCCGCGCTGCATCTCGCGTACTGGATCTAGGGCTCCGTTCAAAGAAATCGAAGATATCTTCTTCGATCTCCACTGCGAGTCTCGGCCTGCCCCGTCCTTGAGCGTGCGTAGGTACTATAAATTGGCCATGGTCTAATAGCCTCTGATTTGCGGCCAAAATCGTGTGGCGATTTGGTAATGAGGGATTTATTCCTTGATTGCGAAGGCGAGGAATACTTTCGGTTTCGTACAGTCTCCGGGCACCGTTCAAGCTTTCACCACTCAGTATGTAGGATCGCACCATTTCGTAATACTCGCGGTGGGAATACGACGACATTGTAAATAAATTCACGATACGCACGGGGCGCCGTCGCGCCGGCGCCGGCGGGTTGCGTGGGAACGCCGGGAACACGGAAGTAAGCGCTTGCGTCGCGAAAGGGTGCGCGCGCGAGACCGACTAACGATAGATGATAGATGTCATAAATGTGTCGCGCAGGTGTAGCGGGGTGGGGGTGAGCGGGGTGAGCGCTGCCTTTTTCATTGAATATTTGCGCGGCAAGTGTAGTATTATTAACGTTTAACTTGTGACCACGCAGAGCGGATAATTTTTTCGAGAAAATGATTTAATATGAAAATTTTATGTATCGATTTTTCTTCAAAAATGGACTAAGTGAATGATACCTAATGCCTAGAAAAAATTTGGACGGTGACTAAAAATTCATCCTGTATAGAGTGGTTAAGTGCATTTTCTTCATGCGTAATTAGGGCTCTTACGATTCAATGATTCGGGTGTTTCCGTGAATACGACAATTAGCGAAG
Source organism: Euplexia lucipara (assembly GCA_921972225.1). Taxonomy (NCBI): domain Eukaryota; kingdom Metazoa; phylum Arthropoda; class Insecta; order Lepidoptera; family Noctuidae; genus Euplexia; species Euplexia lucipara. The sequence goes on along the minus strand of OV179169.1, from coordinate 2,705,376 downwards.
ATCTGCATGTGCATTATTAATTTGGGAATACTGTACTCGAAACTTCCTTCTGATACTGATACTGCTAGCCTGCATGATGATGCAGGCTAAAAAAACTGGAAGTCATGGGGAAAGGCATTTGCCCAACAGTGGCATCCCACTGCATAGAACAAAGAACTTCGCCAGTTATGGATGAAGCGCAGTATTCTTGGCGCCCAACTGACAAACCACATTGGCAACACAGCACAAAACACAGAACACTGACGTTGCTCGAAAAAGCCGCCAAACTTAAATGGGACTGGGCTGGCCTCGTCTGTCGTATGCCCAAGAAGCTGTGGGCCAAAATAACCACCACGTGGAGCCCTGACACAGCTAGAAGTCGCGTCGCGGTAGACCCCGAAGATGTAGGGACGACTTGGACAAATTAAACGACCAGTGGTCCACTTTAGCCCTGGATCGAAAAAAAACTGGAAGTCATGGGGAGAGGCATGCCACTGCTGGGCAAATGCCTCTCACCTTCCACTCTTCCAGTTTTTCTTCGGGGTCGGCGCCAAGAATACTTCGCTCCATCACATGGGACTTTAACATATCTGGCGAAGTTCTTTGTTCTAAACAAATTGATGTTTATTAATACCGTGTTAGTATAAAATCTCGCAACAAGCTCTCAGATGATGAGGGTGAAAGATAAATTAAAACTACTCTATTAATGTATTAGATTTAGTACAGATATCATAGAATAGTTTAGTAGTATAAGACAGTGTGACTGTGAGGGAGTTGATAGTTTTAATTATAAATATTATTCTTTTTTTTTGGCGCGATAACGTCTTATAAATCGATGAAAATCGGCTGCACCCACGAAGAAGCATGACTCATTGTCACGTTCCGCCTGAACGGAGCGTGCAAGCGAGAGCGCAAAACAAGCGATACAGAGGCACGATCGGATAACGTTAAATTATCGTCCATAAACTGACTACAGACAGCCATTTTTTTGTAATTTATGTAAAAAAAATATGCTTAAATTCTTGTCAATTCTTTTTACACGTTTTAAATATTCAATTTAAACAGTATTTTATTTATAAATAAAATAATCAAACTCCATTATAAACCAATGTTTGCTATGTATGAGATCTCGTACAATTTTGTATATCATTACGATACGATTTAGGAAATAGTGTAGCGAAGCTAACTAAATTGTTTGATGACAAACAAAAAAGTAAAATTTATTTTTTTCGTACTAGAATTTAATTAAGTATATATTTTGAATTAAAAAAAAAAAAACTAAAATTAAATTATGTCAAATATAAGAATAGAGGTGTGTAGTTTTCGGGAATGCAAAATGTCGTGAGTTTAAAATAAAATCGGGACGGAGTAGAAATACTTTAGTTAAGAAGTTCATCAATATACAGCTATTATTGACAAAACATTTTGTTGAGGTAAATCTTGTATGTATTGTAGTGTTGATCACTTTTAGGCATAGACAAACATATTTGTAAGTTCTTTTTTTGTATTTGGCAACACACTTTGTCTTATACTATGTAAATCGCAGTTTCCTACACTATGAAGTACAATATTGCGAACAAAATAATTTAAGATTACTTACAAAAACCATATAAATAAAATTAAATGGTAGGTAATTTTTTTATTACTATCATATAATTTTGTTAGCAAGTTTACATAACATTTCTAAATGCCTTCGAGAGAATATTCACAGTGTATACCTACTAAAGCAATAAATATTATCGACTAAATACTTGTGTAAGTTACCTATTTTGGATTATTGAAATAGTAATCAGTTTTTTTTTAAACCTTTATCTTGGTAAGGGTCTTGACTCAGTTCAAAATACAAAAAAAAACAATATGCATGTTAAAAATAGTTGCAAGTGTATGTAAATAAATCTAGTTAAATTGGTCTTGTCTTAAGAGTCCTTGCAGCGCTAAAATGGGCATATGCGTTAAGTAATCATCATCATTTAGTAATAAAATAAAATAGCTATTTGTAAATTCACAAAATAAAGCTTTAGAAGAACAAAATAATCCAGGCGCGTTATTAAAAAAGCATAAAGTTAAAGTATTTTTGTAAGAATAAAATGTATTCAATCCACTAATTAAATACAAACGAAGGTTTAATAAAAATAATCTAACCTTTTCTAAATAATATACAATGCAATAGAAATAATATTTTTAATTGATGATCCTATTTTTGAACCACTATGCCTAATTATTGTGTCTATGCTCTAAGTACCTGGTGGTATTGTAAAAAAAAAAATATTATTACTCATTTGCATTTTACTCGTTAATTAAGTTTTATTCCAAAATCGATATTGTGTATAATCTAAATATAGTGATAATTGTGTAGATACGAAAATTTAGTGAAGAAAAAAAAAAGATTTAATTTTGATTAAAAATAAACTTTTGTGACATGGAATCTGTGTTTTTTATTTAATAACTAGCTATGCCCGTGCGTTTGTGTTAACAAGGCTTCGCCTAAGGGCTTATTACAATATTCAATTTGTGGGAAACCTAATTAGGAACAGTTAGAAAGCAACCAACCTGGCTGCTGCGGTCTTCCTGTCCGATTATAATTTAGGTGTCTTCAAGGCTAGAGCGAATAGGCTCTTGAGGCAAAGAGCAGTGGAAAGTTTTTGTCCAGAGTGGTTATAGGTAACTTAGGTAAGTATCTTAGAAAATGAGAACATTGCATTTTACGCAAAGCTTCCGCATAAAGAAATGTCATAGAAAAACTGTGATCCCCATGTTTCAGTAACGCCATCTAGAATAATATAGCAATATAAAGGTACGAGTAAATGGCGCGCAAACATACCCTCACCGGATGACGCTATCACCCTCCTCCAGCACGCGTAGCATGATCACCGAAGAAACGGTCTTTGTCGTGTCTCGGAAGAAAAGAAATTAAGTGTTCATGCTACACAGGCAGGTGTATTGAAAGAAATTTGACGATTGAGGTTCCTGTCTATATAATCTGTCACTTTGCCGATTCGTCTGTAGACAAAGGCCGTTTCTTCGGTGTTCAATGTGTTCATCGGTGAATTTTCGAGCGTTTCAACCGCCGTCATTACCTTCCCCTTAACATTAAGGGAAGAGAATGTATTTAATGGAATATTTCAACCATTTCCAGATTCTAGTACTTTAGCAGATTCTGAGAAAAGCTGAAATATTGCATTGAATACATTCTCTTCCCTTAATGTTAAGGGGAAGGTAATGACGGCGGTTGAAACGCTCGAAAATTCACCCTCATGCTGCGCATGCAGGCGAGCGATAAGTCTACCCGTACAGTTCGCAAGAACGCAGCCCGATTCCGGCCTCGCCGTCGAGGCCCATCGCGACGCCCCCGATAATTACCCTTCTCCCGCCCCTTGCTTGTGTCTTAAGCAGTAAATGTCTGTATGAAATATGATGTCTAAAATGAATAAAAAGCATTGTTTCCACATACTTTAATTTATTTTAGTAGGTGCTCGAAGTGACCACCGCCTTTTTCAATACAATATTCAACACGTTTAGGTAACGATCTTACAATTGCATTTTGTATCTTCATGTGGTGAATTTGCGTTAAAATGGACTCTATGGCTACTTTTAGGTCTACAACGGTGTCATAGCTTGTTTTGTACACTTCATCCTTAACGTAACCCCACAAGAAATAGTCCAGAGGCGGTGTTGAAAAAGGCGGTGGTCACATCGAGCACCTACTAAAATAAATTAAAGTATGTGGAAACAATGCATTTTATTCATTTTAGACATCATGTTTCTTACAGACATTTACTGCTTAGGACCTACACAATCTATACCTATTTAAATAGAAATAGTGTAGGTTTTTTTTTCAAAATAACCGGGTTCGATTCCCGAACGGAGTACAGCTGCCTTATTCTAAACCGTTCGATTGGTTTCCGTGTCGGTAAGGAACCGTTTTCGACAATCTCATTTCCGAGCCGAAGAACTGCCAAAACGCTATTCACAGATCCGAACGGATACGTTTTTTTTTCTATACGATTCATCATTGTATTTATGGGGAACGCTACAAAATGGTAGTAAATGATCAGCGTGGTAGAAAATTTAAAGTAGTAAATAAAATTGGTTTATTTGAATGTTTCGATCCGTTTAATTATAGATTATACAGCTAGTACTTTAATAGACAGCAAACGGTAAAAAATGATTTTATTATTAATCAAACAAACTTTATTTCGAATAAACTTGCTTTGTAAACAGCCGTTTGTCAAACTGGCATTGCCAGTTTGACAGACTTTTATACTTTTTAAACTTTTTCCGCATTGCCAGTCTGGCAATGCGAAAAAAGTTTTTATTTGAAATAAAACTATGGATTAAAATTTCTTTTATTATATCTTTGCTTTAAAAAGGCTAAATGACTGTAAGTATTTGATATCAATACACAAATCTTGCTATTTGCTTATTGTCAAACAATAACACGTACAACTATACGAATAAAGTAATTCAAAGTGTAATTATGTAGTTATAAATAATTATACTTTGAATTTATGTAAATGCGAAAGTATCAATGAAATACGGTCAATACAATAATACAACTTCATTTACTTAAAAGTGCAGTGTTTTAAAGGTTTACAGTGTTTATATTTCTCTGATATAACCTGGATTTAAGAAAAATAAATCGTTTAAATTTTGTTCGGTACCTATGGCTCCCGATAGCAAACAGCTGTCGGAAAGATTTGAGTCTTCTTATCGAATTTCAACTGTCAAAAAAAATCGGTTTCGGATTTGTGAATTGCGTTTGGATGACATCTTCGACATCTTAGACGTTCGATTCGGTACGGAATCTAGTCGAATGGTTGTGAATAAGCCAGCAGATGTTTTTTAAAATGTATGAATGCAGTTTTTCTTGTTATTAAAATCGATGACATGGTTCCTCAGAACAGATCTTCGTATGTCTTATAGTTTCAGACTTTCCCATACTGACCGATTTGAATGAGACACCCTGTATTCTACTAAATTAAGAATTGCAGCAAAAGGTCACCGTTGCAATTTTTAGGAGACTGCTTAAAAGACCAAACTATATCGTCGAGTAATGTAGTTGCATTTTTTTATAGCTACTAACGGTTTCAAGTATGTAGCGAGTAGCGACGCAAATGTATGGAGCAATTTATTATAGGTTTGACTGTCACGTCTAACCAACGATCGGTACTAAAAAATGGTCTATATTTCATTGTTCGAAAGTTAACTTTTTATAAGACGATCTGCTTGTGTGAATCGAGTAGAACGACGACACAACGTGTAATAGTTGTATCAGTGTGTTCTCTATTGTCTTAGACGTAAAATTGAATCAAATCGTTCGAAGAAAAAAAAAACTGTTTTGATCCACGACGTACAAAAAGGTTTCGCCGTCGCTGAACATAACGGTTCGTCGTGGGAACGTCCACCACATGGGACACGCGAGAGCGTGTCAAGTCAATTTCAAGCTAACAGAAGTGGCGAGCGAGCAGCACCGTGTGTATATTTTACAAGAACCATTTGGAGACACTTTTGACCCCTTCGTAACTCTTAAACTATTTAACATTAGGCTTCAAGCGATTATAGACCCAGTAATCCAATTTGTTATAAAATGTTTTATGTTTTTATAAATCAACTAGCTGTACCCTGCCACGCTTCGCTGTGGCACATCGTGATTGAAAGGTTAAAAAAAAAGAGAAAATGACGTGTGACACTCGGAGACTGCCGCGGTAAAGTTATTGCATAGCGTTTTTTATCAACTCCTCTCCCCCTCCCCTCCCTCCTCTCCCTCCCGCTTCCCCACACCTATCACGCCGCTCCCCTCACCCCTCCATCCCCCTCCCCTCCCTCCCCCACCCGGCTCCTGCCTCTTTCCCTCCCCCTTTCTCTGCCCCTCTCACCTCACCCTTCCCCTACCCCTCCCCTCTCTTTCCCCTCTCATTCCCTCCTTCTCCACCCGCTCCCTTTGTCCCGACCTCCCTCCTCTCCTACTCCCCATCCCTCCCCCACTCCCCTCCCCCTCCCCTCCCTCTCCTCTCACAATCTCCTCCCTACCTCTCACACAATCTCCCCCCTCCCCTCTCATAATCTCCCAGCCCCCCTCTCATGAACTCCACTCTGACTCCCCTCCCCCATTCCCCCTCCCACTGCCCTCCTCCTTCCCTCTCCTCGTGATATTTCAAAAAGTCATTAAAAGTTCTACTATGACTATTAAAAAGCAAGGGTTGGTGATAAAAAAGTGAAAATTTAGAGTTGTATGTATTTTTTGATGTCAAATAATAAAATAATAAAAAAAATAAAAATTATCAAAAAAAATTAAAAATAAAAATTTGGGGTGAACACCCCTTATCACTTACAAGTTAGAAAAATAGATAGTAGCCGATTCTCAGGCTTACTGAATATACATAAAAAATTTCATGAGAATCGGTCAAGCCGTTTCGGAGGAGTATGGGAACGAACATTGTGACACGAGAATTTTATGTATAAGATTTCAGCTGGCTTATTCACAACCATTCGACTAGATTCCGTACCGAATCGAACGTCTAAGATGTCGAAGATGTCATCCAAACGCAATTCACAAATCCGAAACCGTTTTTTTTTTGACAGTTCAAATTCGATAAGAAGACTCAAATCTTTCCGACAGCTGTTTGCTATCGGGAGCCATACCGAACAAAATTTAAACGATTTATTTTTCATAAATCCAGGTTATTTCAGAGAAATATAAACACTGTAAACCTTTAAAACACTGCACTTTTACGTAAATGAAGTTTTATTGTTGTATTGACCGTATTTCATTGATACTTTCGTATTTACATAATTTCAATGTGTAATTATGTAGAACTACATACCTAATTACACTTTGAATTACTTTATTCGTATAGTTGTACGTGTTATTGTTTGACAATAAGCAAATAGCAAGATTTGTGTATTGATATCAAATACTTACAGTCATTTAGCCTTTTTAAAGCAAAGTTGTAATAAAAGAAATTTTAATCCATAGTTTTATTTCAAATAAAACCTTTTTCCACATTGCCAGACTGGCAATGCGGAAAAAGTTTAAAAAGTAAAAAAGTCTGTCAAACTGGCAATGCCAGTTTGACAAACGGCTGTTTACAAAGCAAGTTTATTCGAAATAAAGTTTGTTTGATTAATAATAAAATCATTTTGTACCGTTTGCTGTCTATTAAATTACTAGCTGTATATTCTATAAATAAACGGATCGAAACATTCAAATAAACCAATTTTATTTACTACTTTAAATTATCTACCACGCTGATCATTTACTACCATTTTGTAGCGTTCCCCATAAATACAATGATCAATCGTATAGAAAAAAAAACGTATCCGTTCGGATCTGTGAATAGCGTTTTGGCAGTTCTTCGGTTCGGAAATGAGATTGTCGAAAACGGTTCCTTACCGACACGGAAACCAATCGATCGGTTTAGAATAAGGCAGCTGGACTGACTATTGAACTTAGCACTATAGATTTCACTTCTTTTTTCGTTAAAGTCAATAACCAAGTCATATGTCATCATATTGAAGTTGGCTCTCATTTTACAACGTTTTTGATGGGATTCATAATCTGTGCTGCGTCCTGGTACGTCACTATCACTACGAAAAAACTTTACTTGCCTGTCAGAACGTTCCATTTCCATCCATGCGTACAATGTACTAATCAAAGCATAAAACGTTATTCTGTTTCTTTCTAAAAAAGTCTGTAAGAAAGAGAGAATTCATGAAATCATTCTCAGTTCACATTCACACACATGTCACAAAATTCATTTTTCTGCCAGCTGGGTAGACAGTACCGATAGAGGTTATGGGAAATTGTTATTGATTTTAAAATTACGTTTAAGACTGAAAATTGTATTAAAATGAAGATTTACACAAACCAAAACAACACTTCCACGTTGAAGCTGCTCATTGCGGCTAACTTAGCTGGAAAGAAAGTCGATCTTGTTAGTGCATCATTCGAAGGTAGGTAAATTTTCCTCTTCATCATTACAAATTAAATGAATGTTCGTGTATTTAGCGTGTCTCGTCTTTAAGTAATGTCTATATTTGCATGCCCTTCATGTTTTGGTAAACGGTGCAATTCTCGTGTGCAATATTTCCATTTTTAAACTTTAGAAGGAAAAACATTTTTAAATATTCTCCATGCTTCGTTCTTCATATTTCATGTTACCATGCTGGCTGTGTCTATCTGTCCTCTTGCTAAATGCCATGATAAATGCGAACCACGTATATTATGTGTGTACTTACATGTTAAGTCATGATTTGGTAGTTTATATAAAATGCTTAATCATGAAACTATTCTAAACAAAATCACTCCATGACACTAAATATTGTTCTTATTGCATCAGAAAACCTTTATACAACTGCTGTACCTTTAAATTTCCTTGTTTACTTATGGTGGTGTACTATTTTAATATTTTCTTATAAGATTCTTATTTTATAACATTCTATGTGACTACATCTATACATACACCACACTCCACCGTTTATCCTTAGGGTATAGGCAGAAACTACAATCCACCACTCGTTAACCTTTAAATTGTGTCAACTAGAGACACAATAGAAACACAATGACAACGCGGACACCGGTGTCCGCTTTGGGTTACCTAAATGAATTAAATTCCTTACTTATTCCATTTGTTTGTTTATGTTCACCTGCTACGAGTACCTGCTATGTAAATTAAGAAGTAATTAGATTTTAATTTTTATAAAATGCAAGAGATACTTGGTTAGAAATATGGTATAGGTTCTAATTGACAATAAAAAAACAACTTTCACACAGCAAATTCATTCCCAAACTATGCAGAGCTTGTGCTATGACAACTGATAATCTTATTTTTATATTTTTAAACACATACATTATCGATAAATTACACCCTGACATAGAACAAATGTTCATACAGATAATCTAAAGACTTCAAAACCATAAAATCAGTTTTCAAATACTGCTAACTCATCCTTCCCACCCTTGTTGCTAATCATCACTTATGTAGCAAGCATACAAATTACAAGCGTAGAAGCCCCCTCTCCTCAACTTTAATGTACTTAATCTAAGCAGTTTTCCAACAATTTGAAAAAGAAAAAAAAATATGTGTGGAATATTTTCTTGTGATCTAGATGAGGGAGTAAAAACTAAAATTTTGTCAAAAAGCCCGTTAATGGTTAAACTATGTTTACTGATGTCGTTCTGGAGATGGTTGACTATTTAATGCATCAAGACCCCTTACTGCAGACCACTGCACGCATTGGTCCATGCTGTATTTGTAGAGCTTTCACTGATCTTACGATAAGTAACAACACCCTACTTGTTAGGTTAGGTTAGATTGGCCGTTTCTCCCTGTGAGCCACTGGTGTTCAGCAGCATCTGGTTAGACTGGAAGACGCCAGATGATACAATTACCACATCAACATTAATCACACATTAATGGCTAAGGCGTCGAGCTGTCGATCGAGAGGTTGTGAATTCGATGCCCATCCATTGCACTATTGACGAACCCACTCCAGACACAAGCATATTTAACTTAGTTGGTTGGGTAAACAAGACTATTAGTTATGTGAAACCCACATGGCTACTAAATTGCATTATGACAAATGTGTTTATACTTATAGTCACTGTACAAGTGTACATTCTGCTCATAAAAGGTGATAGTTAGTCTACTATAGTCCATTTGAAATAAGAAAAGAAATTTAAACAAACCATTTTACAGTCCGATCAACCAATTTTAACGTCTATTTCGTAATTATAAGGATGGGATTATGAACAAAAACGCAGATACAATACCAATTGTTACATGCAGCTGTTTAAGGTAATAGAACTCAAAATCGTTTGAAAGGACTGTAAAAATTTATTTTCCTATTTCAAATGGACAATAGTAACTATACCTACCAACTGACTAATCTACTAAGTTTTTCTCTGACACTGAAAAACCAATAAAAAATGGTTGATCCCCTTTTAAAAAATATATCAACAAAGTATTGCATGATAATAGTATTTACACTTACTTGAACTTATCAAACCGTGATAAGCTATGTTTTTGTATTGATCTTCAATAAAAAGTAGTACCTACATTATCTATCTATGTTTATAAATATCAAAATGATAGCAAAGATTGCCGAATATTACTATCAAGCACCTATGAAATATTGGATTAAGTTATCATTTTTTTTTATATAAAAACTTTACAAACATTACACCACACTAAGAATTTCTTCTGTGTGTGTGCGTGTGAGTGTGTGCTTATATCTGTGTATGTGCGCGTCTCTGTGTGTGTGCGCGTCTCAGCGTGTGTGCGTATCTCAGTGTGTGTGCGTATCTCTGTGTATGTGCGCGTCTCTGTGTGTGTGCGCCTGTTGTTGTGTGTGGGCCTGTGTGTGTGTGAATTTGTTACATTTAAAAAAAAAATATGGTGCTAAGAGATAAAATTGTGTAATATTGTAACTCTTTCACCATTACAATGCTACATTATCCCTGAGTAACATAAACGATATTTTATATTCACAACTGCAAGGGGGTTTGCTTGGGCCTCAGCGTTGTACGCGTGTTAATACCTACGTGTTTGTGCGCGCATGCGTAGGTACAGACGCCAGCACATCAAGTTACCCCAATGTGTCAAATTTTCCCAATTGAATATGAACTTTTTTCTGTTAGACATAAAATTGAAAAACGATTAAAGAAATTTGACACATATGTGCTGACGTCTGTACAAAGCTTGAGAAAAGGCTTCACAGCAACCGTGGTGTGCTCATACTTATAGAGTTCTTTTCATCATTTTTATAAAAAAAATTAAGGTTTTAATTGCACCACGTGTGTGCACAATGCTATTTCTTTTTTTTTTTTTTTTTGTTATGCCTTCTAACCTCCACACTAAGCTTTGAAACTAACCCTGGGTAACGGCAACTGAGCGTACCGTCTGTGATTGCAGACGATGTATTCGCAGGGCCGCGCCAGCTCCCACTGCTGGAGGTAGACGATAACGTCAGCTTCTTTTCGAGTAACGCCGCGGCGCAGTACCTGTTCCCTGTGTTGGATCTATCTGATGACGGACAGTGGTATGTTTTTGATTGATTCATTTAAATTTTAAGAAAAACAAAAAACGTAGGTAACTGTAGGTACAGAAACGTGGCTCCTTTAAGCGCTGTGTTCACCAAAACCGCCACCGATGGTGTTGTCGACGAAAAAATGGACAAAGTGACTGATGGTAGAGACATTTCTGCTGATTATAGGAGAAATAATGCTCCATATTGTAGACTATTATCGACTGAAGAATCTATATATCTTCTCTTCATTATTGACTCACTCAGCTAGTTTCGTATTGGCTATCAACCGTGTTTATCTAGGAGGACTTTAGGCGCGCTCGCAGAGTTGTGACGAAGCGCACAGTGCCCTGTCTACTACCTACACTAGTATTGTTTGTAACCAAAGACATTCAATACCTATAGACCGGACATCACAAACAAAAATTTTCGTCCGAAAAAGTGTGTCCTGCCGGACACAAGTCTATGAGTTTTTTTTAGTACCTCCGCTGCCGCTCCAATATTCATATATTATTCTAGATGGCGTTACTGAGACATGTGATCAAAGTTTTTCTATGACATTTCCTTGACATGCCCGCTCTATAGTCTTTTATATCTCTTTGTTTGTAACATAGAGACACGAAGCGCAGTAGTTCAGTTTAAAATGATGTATTTTGTGTCTTTTAAAATCTATGCATTTCAGTAAGGTAGTTAGGTTAGGTTAGCTATAGGATAGGTATGGTAAGTTAGGTTAGGTTAAATGTAAATATGATATTAGAGACTATCTAAATAGAAAGTACCTACTATGCGTTTCAAATAAGAATAGGAACGTCAATGACCTCTATCTGTCAAATGTCGCTTGAAAAGTACGGCCTGCAACGACACCTTATTCGCGAATCAATTATTTTCTTTTTTTTTGTTTTACTGAGTCGAAGTTATTCAAAATGAAAAAACGTCTTAAATTAATTAGTCTTGTGGAGTGCTCACGTTTTATTTAAGTATTAATTATGTTTGTTTCACGGTTTTGTTGTTGTTGTTGATATTTGTCATTGTTTTCATCTCCCTGACTGCTCGAAAATGTGTGAACGAGGCGCAGCTTTGCATGGGAGGGCTCGAGAGATTATCTGAAATGTAAACAAATACTTTGACAGTACAATTTAGAAAATTATTGGTTCGTGATTCGTAAATAAATTAAATTTAGAAAAAACTTGTTTTGATGATCTTACCTAATTCATTCGAATTGACAGCTATGACGTCACAACATGGCGCAAAGTCATTCCTATTCTCATTTGAAACGCATAATAGTAATAAAAAAGCCGCATGTGCCTACTTACAGCATTTTGGGGGAGCTGATATATAAAGAAAAGAGCAACTTTCAATTAAAAGACTTATATTTGAAGATACTTACAGAAGAAATAATATCTGTGCCCTAAGTGTGAGTTGTTTTTACGCTAACGCGATCGAAACGTTCACCGCGTTTGGCTCTCTGATTGGTGAAAAGCTTGGAGCGGCCCAATCGGAGTGCCGAACGTCATAAACGTGTCGATCGCGTTAACGTAAAACAAACTCGCACTTAGGGCACTGATGCATGCGTTGATTTTCGGTGCATGCCTGCCTACGCAAACGATTGTGTGTGCATGCTTGTCAGGCACGTGCGTTTGAATACTAATAACTATAACAGACTTAGACAGGACATACCTACATTTAACGAGCTCGAAACCGACCCGTCCGGTGTATTCCTACGCCCATTGAAGCTATTATAGGTTTCTGGATTCGATGATTTTTTTTATGTGGGGAGTGCCTTTAGTTTGTCATCCAAGGCGATGAGTGTTACGCTTTGTTGAAGCAGCCAAATAATAATAATAATTATATTTTCTTGTTCGTTTTAAGAAGCCATACTTTTCTGTCGTTTTGTCATTTGCGAACGCGCAAGCGTCTCATACAAAATTAGCGTTTTTTATGGACGTAGGCTGTATAAGGAGCTTTATCTGCGGCGTTCCAAAACGTAGGCGACATAAGCGCGATCCGAAAATGGCGCGCTACAAACCGCGCATGCGTGTGTTGCAAAAAGTGGACATTTTGTTTCGCGCGCAAATACAAATTCAAATAGTTAGTTGTTATTGTTGTTAACGCCTACAGTAGCATTTTTATTAATTGCAGGTTCTAGGTACTAATATCCTAAATTAAATAGTAACTTTGTTTTCCAGCCAACAGCTACAAGAATGGGAAGCAACGCGGCTTCACCCGGCCGTCTTGTCAGTGTTAACCGCTAAATGCGTCGCTTCTGATCTCAAGCAGTCGCTTCAAGCGCTGCTGTCTACTGTCAACGGAATGCTGGAAAAACATTTGTATATTTTGGGGGTAAGTTTTTATGTATACATAGCGTGCATGGTTACAATATTAGGGTAGATGCAGACGCCAGCACATCAAGTTACCCCAATGAGTCAAATTTCTTTGATCGGTCTTCAACTTTATGTCAAACAAAATAAGGTTCATATTCAATAGGGAATATGCATGTAATTTAAATATTATAATGGTTCGAATATTTTTTTTCCGAATTTTTAATGGCAGAAAATATGCACTAAATCATTATTCTACTTTTTAATAGCGTCATAATTATTTAAAATTAAAAATAAAAGTGAGAATTAAGCGCGGGAAATTCAAATTTGTGAAACGCATCACCATTGGTTATAACGAAAAATGACGTCAAATACTACGACAACAACTCAACGTCTACAAAACATACAATGTGTAAGTATGACATTAAGTATTAAAATGGACTTTTTATTCGAAATCATAATTATTGCCGTGTGTGTTGTAAACTAATTTAATGTTCAAGTGTAATTTTAGCTTCATAGTGAGGTTTTTTAACATTTAAGAAAAAAATCCTGAAAGTGGTTTTTTAAAAGCACAATCTGATAATGTTTATTGCATTCGGGAACAAGCAATACCGGTAAACTGGTTTTTGAGCTTTTTTTTATGGTGAAATGGTTAGAAGAACGAAAACACCCTAAGTAATAGTAAAAGGATAATAGTAAATGACGTAATCGAAATGGCGCGCGAACATGGCGGCGTTTAAACAGCTCAAATTTATTCTGTATTATAAATATTTTTTTAAGCTTCATTAATGCATTTTTAAACATGTTTATATTTTTTTACTATGTTAAAACGTTGTAAACAGTGAATTAAAAATATAAAAAAAATACATGCGTATACCCTATTGGGAAAATTTGACACATTGGGGTAACTTGATGTGGCGTCTGTACATAAAATTCAGTACATTGTTCTATGTTTAGCATTGAAATTTTTCGTCAGTTTAACATAAGTAAGTACATTTTATTATTTCTGCTGAAAACTGTAAAGACTGTAACTGTGTAAACTGTAACTGTTAGGGCTGCCTCGTTTCTGTAGTGCGTCAGGGATGTTCGCGCTATATCATACCGACGGCACGAAAGCCGTTCGCAAAAAAACAGCATCCCTGATCTGCAGATTGCGTGGCAGCCGCAATGTAATTCTGATGACTGTAGCGGACAGGATCGTATCCCCTCTGTGGAGGTTTTTAGTTCGTTAAGTAAGTTTCTTTTTTAATGTGTCAATTTGGTTTTCTATGGATTGTAATTATCTGAAATAAATAATATTTATTTATTAAAGAACCATAAAAAAATATCATTCATGTCAAACCTTATGAGATTTTTCCTTAAAGATAAAAATGGTAATGGTAGCTGTAAGATTAAGAGAAATAAACAAATAAAAAGTATTAATTCTATTAGAATTTTTTATTGACATTTTGTTAATTTGTTTTATTATTCCTATTATTTTACGTTAATTTATTGTAATTGACTTTGTTCCTCCCAGTATTTAATTTCGCTGATAACTTTAACATCGCGATGTAGGATACATTAGTTTAGTTCGTTGGTGGCGAGATAGATGTCGCTATTACAAATATTCGTCGTAATATTTTTTTTTCCGTTTTCAGGACAAACTATCACCTGTAGACATATGTGTATGGAGTACGTTATATCCGATCTACTATAACCCGGAATTGAAGCAGGTTTACATGGCCGAGTGTAGTAACATTGTGCGGTGGATCGAAGAGCTAGCGGGGGCTAAGGCCATCCAGGTTTGTGCTTGATTTTTATTAATAACTACTAGACGTCCCGCGGTTTTACTCGCGTGGGTCCCGTTCCCGTGGGAATACCTGTATTCCAATGGAAACGGGATCTACGGATGGTTATGCCTGGATAAAAAGTAGCCTATGTGTTAATCCAGGGTGTCGGCTAACTCCATACCAAATTTTATTAAAATCCATTCAGTAGTTTTTACGTGAAAGAGTAACAAACATACATTCATCCATCCATACTCACAAACTTTCGCGTTTATAATATTAGTAAGATGATAAAATAATAAAAAATAAATCAATTTATTTCAGACATTTGAAAAATTATAATTAATAGCACATACAATAATAACACAATACAATACAATCAATTAAATTACTATACATACAAAAAAAAACAATAATCATAATAATTAACAAATTAAAAATAGTAGATACTTACGCTTTAAAATAAATTATCGAAAGTAAAATTAAACATCCACAATATAAACACACATAATTCGTTCAAATAAACCGAAGAAAGGCGCTAACATGAAGCTGTATCCACCTCTTTATCAGGGACTAGCAGACGTCACGCGATTTCACCCGCGTTATTACCGTTCCCGTGGGAAACCAGGGATAAAAAGTAGCCTACGTCACCCGGCGATAGTGTAGCTTCCCAAACGGTGAAAGAATTTTCGGAATCGGCACAGTCGTTTTTGAGTTTATTCATTACAAACGTACACACACAATTTTTTTCTCTTACAGTAAAAAAAAAATATTCCACAACTTTTCAAACAACGCCATTTAGTCCCAAGCTAAGTTTGAGAGCTTGTGTTATGGGTACTAAACAGCTGATAAATATACTTATATATTTTTAAATACATACATTCTTTTTCAAATAGATGAAAAACTGCCAAGATTACCTAGTATAAACTGTACTGGCTAGTGACGTCATGCGACTATTTTCCTCGATGTATCGCCGTTATTTTTTGATTACGTAAAAAAAGAAAAAATATGTTTTGAATATTTTTTTGTAATCTAGATGAGAGACTATAAACTAAAGTCAAAGTCAAAGTCAAACCATTTATTTCAATTAGGCCCCTATAAGGCACTTTTGAACGTCGAACAAAAATTAACTTTAAAAAATGATTCTAGTTGCCCCTTCCAAAAAGTAGATTTGTCTGGAGAAGAATGGGCAAGAAACTCCATACTTACTCTTTTAAAATCGATTTTACGATACTTTGTTTACATCAATAAGATTATATGTGAGGACGATGCACCTAGAATAAAAGTACTAAGTATACTAAGATAGGTTTAAGCAAAAAAAAAAAAAAAGCAATGGAGTTGATAATTACATGTAGTACAGCTAGATACATTGTGCTCACATATTTACAAATGTAACAACATTAATTTAAAAACAAGTAAAGTTTTCTTAAATAGCCCATTAATATAATAATAATAATAATAATAATAATTAGCCTGTTTTATTTCTTGTTTTTACAGTGGTTTGTAGTAATCATATTACAGTAAACACATATTTTGTTAGTGGATTAGCTTAAGTTATGTTAGTATTATAAGTATGTTTACAATATTTTTTTTAAATTAACAAGGAATCCCGGCTTGGGTAAAGGCCTCCTCCAAAGATGCCCATTTTTGTCGGTCTAGTGCTATGGAGCGCCAGTTTGTGCCAGCTAATCTTTTCAGATCGTCTTCCCAGCGGGCTAAGGGTCTCCCCTTCCCCCTCTTGCCTGGTGGTCCTTTCCACTCAGTAACTCGTGTGGTCCACCTTCCGTCAGACATTCTCGCTACATGGCCGGCCCAATGCCACTTCAATTTTAGAGCAAAGGTCAAAGCGTTTGTAACTCTAGTGATGTCTCTTATCTTTGTGTGTCTTATTTTGTCCATTTTCTTTATGTTTAACATGCTTCGCTCCAAACCTCTTTGACATGTAATGATTTTGTTCATGACTTGTGTAGAGAATTTCCAAGTCTGGCTTCCATAAGTTAGGGTTGGTAGTAGACATGAGTTCATAGCTTTAGCTTTGAGAGTTATTGGTAAGTTGTTTTTGAATATTTCTTTTAAGCTCCAGTATTTATTCCAGGTTTGTTGGACCCTTCTCTCTATTTCCATTAAATTACTATTTTTCGCAAAACTTATTCTTTTCCCCAGGTAGATGTAATTTTCTACATATTCTAAGGGGTTACCGTTAATAGTTATAGGTCTTATTCGTGTATTAGTCATTATCTTAGTTTTCGTTAGATTCATTTCCAAACCCACTCTCGAACTCACTTGTTGCAAAGATTCTATCATATTTTGCATCTCGTTGGCTGTCTCTGACAGAAGTATCAGGTCATCGGCGAACCTCAGATGACTTAGGAAGGCGCCATTTATATAGAGTCCTGTTTTACTCCAGTCCAACTTGTTTACAATGTTTTCGAGAATGGCTATGAAGATAGTGGATGAGAGTGGGTCCCCTTGTCTTACCCCTCTTTCCATATGGAAGGCGGGGCCTAAGGTTTCGAGCTTTATTCTTCCTTTGTTGTTATTGTATATACTTTTAATCACATTTATGTATTTATCTGGTACCTCTTGTTCCTTCAAACTTTCCCATATACTCCTGTGTGTGACCGAATCGAAAGCTTTTTGATAGTCAATAAAAGTCATGTAAAGAGGTGTCTGGAGCTCTTGATATTTCTCTATAATTAACTCGATGGTGTGGATGTGGTCGATTGTAGAGTACCCTTTTCTGAAGCCTGCTTGTTCTGCAGGTTGTTTTGCTTCTATTATCGGACTTATTCTATTATTTATAATCGATGAGAAGAGTTTGTATATATTTGGTAACAAACTAATTGGTCTGTAGTTACTGATATTTTTTGGATCGCCCTTTTTATATATAAGTACGATATCTGCTTCCGACCAATCTATGGGCGTTTCAGCACTTAAAAGTATAGAATTAAACAGTTGAGTTAATGGTTCGGCCAATATTTGGTGAGCATATTTTAGTGATTCGTTTGTGACGTTGTCAGAACCCGGGCTTTTTTCGAATTTCAGTTTCTTTATTGAGTTAATTACTTCGATTTCGTAGATTGGTTGTATAAGGTTGCAGTCTACAGCTTCATTTTCAAGTTCTTTAGTGATTATTCGTGTTTTATCGCTATAGAGTTTCTTGTAGAACTCAGTTGCTGTGCTGACAATATCGGTTCTATTATATAGGTCTTTATTTAGGGTTTTCAGTCCTTCTATCCAAGAGCGGTTTGTTCTGAGTTCTTTGTATGCTCTTTTTGAGCTACCGCAAAGCTGGAGGTTTCTCTCTATCGTTTCTTGTCTATATTTTGCGTAGTCTCTCTTGATACATTTATTAACCAGTTTGTACAATGCGGATAGTTCATTTTTTAATGAGCGTGTTTTATTTTTAGTTTTTTGTAGTTCTTGTCTTCTGTTCAATAATTTTAGTGTGCGTTCTTGTAATATTTTATGTTTCTTATTATTTTCTATATTTGATTTAGCAAGAATCAGGCTTTGTTGGATGGCCTTTTTTATTTTGTCGTAGGAGATTTGCACCGGTTTGTTCTCTTGGCTGACGGATCGAGTTGATGGCTCTAAAAGAAAGCTTGATAGGTTTTCTTTGTATTTAGTTATTTCTTCTTTGTTCTGGAGTTGACTTGTTTTATTATTTGTAAACTTGGTTCTCTTTTTCTTTTGCGTGGTAAGCTTAATTGAGCATCTTAAAGGTCGATGGTCTGATGAATAGTTTAGGTTCAAAACTTCTATATTTTGGAACAATTTTGGGTGATTTGAAAGAATGTAATCAATCTCGTTTTTGTACTGACCGTTTGGTGATCGCCAAGTCCATCTGCGGTTTTGCTTTTTATTGAAACAGGTGTTTATAATTGTTAGTTCATGTTCTAGCGCGAAGTTAACAAGTCTCTGACCACGATTGTTTCTTTCACCGTTTCCATATTGTTTTATAACCATATATTCGTTTTCTCTGGGAACTCCAACTTTTGCGTTGAAGTCACCCATTAGAATGATGTGTGTGTGTGCTGATTCAAAGGCAATTACTATGGTCTTATAAAACTCGTCAATTTCGTGTTCGTTTGCTGTTTCTGTAGGTGCGTATACTTGTATTATAGATATTTTGTTACCTTCGAAATTCATGTTGAGAGTTGCTACTCGTTCTGTTGTTCCTATAAAGCTCTCTATATTGTTTTTCAGTGCTTATAATACATAAAGCCCATTAATATAAAGGAACATAATTAATTACACGCACTACAATCGCAAAATAATTGGTTCCTATTGTTTTTGACGGAAATATTATTTTAAATATTACTTTTGTCTTTCTTCTGTATTGTGTGTGTGGGTATCAGATCTTAATCAACACACAACATGACACTGAACGGAAAATTGCAAAAAAAAATACGAGAAAATTTGAATATCGCGGGCAACCTTGGGCATATAAAAAAATATTATATTTAATATCTTACCTCAATCATGTATTTCAGGAAGCCGTAAAGCAATGGGGTGGGTCCGCCACGGGTCCGTTCGGCGCGACATCAGCGCTGGGTATCCCACAGGCCGGCAGTTTATCCACTCCAGTCGGGTAAGTTAATCAATTTCATTAACATTAACATCATAACTTATACAGGGTGTAACGGAAAGGGTATATACATCCGAAGGGCACGGATTCTCTTGGTGATAAGAAATGACATGGCAACGTTTTTATACATATACATACATAATTGTATAGTTGAGCCCGCCCGCGCCGTCGCGCCTTCGTCGGTTAGGCAGAGCCCGATAGGTCTGTACTAGGCGCGCAGAACCCGAGATAGATATACTTGAACCTTGCCAGACAGGATTATGACCCCCATAGTGCGGTGACACGTTTGTTTTGATTTTGCATTTAATAAACTGTCGATATTAAATAATATCGTGAAGTTTCAAAGTTATTAGTTGGGAGCTGAAATTTTGAGGAAAGACTCGTTATTAAATACTCTATTCACCCTGTTTGTATGTATATACCCTTTCCGTTACACCCTGTATATAAAATTCTCGTGTCACAATGTTCGTTCCCATACTCCTCCGAAACGGCTTGACCGATTCTCATGAAATTTTTTATGCATATTCAGTATGCCTGAGAATCGGCTACTATCTATTTTTCTAACCTGTAAAAGATAAGGGGTGTTCACCCTAAATTTTATTTTTTTATTTTTTTGATAATTTTAATTTTTTTTATTTTTTTGTTATGTGGCATCAAAAAATACATACAACTCTAACCCTTGCTTTTTAATAGTCATTTTCATCATTTTATCATTTTCTATCCCGCTCGATAACATCTATTATTTACCAGTATATGTATAAAAATGTTATGTTGGTTTGTGTACGCTTCAAAAACTCAAAAAGTTCTGCACCGATCGAGCTGAAAGTTTAGCATGATAATCCGCATCAAGGATGGTTGTTACATTATTTTTTTTTTAAGCTGTTGCATAGCTTTTACCGCGGGCCATGAGCGTGGAAACCGAATACAGAAATTCCGTAACGAAAATAACCTAACACAGGCACAGTTGTGATAGTGGGGAAAAGAAAGGGAAGGGGAGTGGGGGGGAGGGGGGAGATTGTGAGAGGCGTCGGAGGGGCAGGGGAGGGATGTGGAGGGGAGTGGGAGGGGAGGGGAGGGGGACAGAGGAAGGAGGAGAGGGGAGTGGGTGAGGGGAATGGGAAGGAGGAGGGGGAGGGGAGAGGGGGAGGGGAAAGGCGAGTGGTGGGAGGGGTAAGTGAGGGAGGGTTGAGGGGCGAGGGGTGGGGCATGGGAGGTGTGGGGGAGAGGGAGGAAGGGGGAGAGGCAGAGGGGAGAAATCGGGAAGAGGAGAGGTGTTGATAAAAAATGCTATGCAATAGCTTTACCGCGGCAGTCTCAGAGTGCCACACGTCATTTTTTATTTTATTTTTTTAACCATTCAATCAAAATGTGCCAACAGAAAAGCGTGGCAGGGTACAGCTAGTTTTATTATAAAATAGAGACATTAAGTAAAGTGCCAATGGACACATTCTTAACTTTGTAATTTTTTAGCAAGTTAAGTTTAATTGAAATTATTTATTAGCTTATAGGTCTAGATTGTAATTGGTATAAACGGTTACTCCCGTTTACAATATTACATCCTAATGGACAAAATAAATATATCAACAAAAGTTTGCAATAAGTTACACCAAGCGGCTGTCAATCAGCATAGAGAATTCCCATATTTTTAAGAACATTAAAATCTCAGTTTCAAGTTTTTGACATTAAAAACTTAAAAAATCTAGTTGTAATCTTACAACTAGATTTAATTAGAAAATATCGTGAGAAACCTGGCCTTTTAGTTAATTCTAGCGGACGGTTTAACCCGCGCAGTTCCCGTTCCCGTGGGAATACCGGAATAAAAAGTAGCCCATAGACAATGATATTATAATTAAAAAGGTGTAGAGAGGTTATAAACCTCAGAGTCGCGTCGCGCCGTCAACGGACGCGTGCGTGCGTTAATGTACCGTTTTTGAAGATCGAATGTTGTTTAGGTAACCTATCTACACCTTTTTACTTATTATATCATTGCCTATACAGGGTGTAACGGAAAGGGTATATACATACAAACAGGGTGAATAGAGTATTTAATAACGAGTCTTTCCTCAAAATTTCAGCTCCCAACTAATAACTTTGAAACATCACGATATTATTTAATATCGACAGTTTATTAAATGCAAAATAATAACAAACGTGTCACCGCACTATGAGGGTCATAATCCTGTCCGGCAAGGTTCCAGTATATCTATCTCGGGTTCTGCGCGCCTAGTACAGACCTATCGGGCTCTGCCTAACCGACGAAGGCGCGAAGGCGCGGGCGGGCTCGACTTTACAATTATGTATGTATATATGACTGCCTCGTTGGTCTAGTGGTCGCAAGCGCTACTGCTGAGCATGAGGTCCCGGGTTCGATCCCCGGGTCGGGCAAAGTGTTATTGAGTTTTCCTATCTGGGATTTCTCAGTAGCAGCCCGGAGTCTGGATTTGTGCCCGATTGATGGCAATAGGCTCGCCCCCTATTACATGGGACTTAAACATAACTGGCGAAATGTGGGTGTACTACCAGGTACACCTCTGCCTAGCTCTTCGGGGATTACAGGCGTGACGTTATGTTATGTTATGTATAAAAACGTTGCCATGTCGTTTCTTATCACCAAGAGATTCCGTGGCTTTCGGATGTATATACCCTTTCCGTTACACCCTGTAGATATAGAGAATTATTCAAATTGGTCCAGTAGTAATTAAGTTTATTCGTTACAAACTAGGAATAGGTGAAGCGCGGGCGTTTTGAAGGACTTTCTTTATGTAATTTTTGACGCCCAAAATGTGCTGATTCTCAGACTAATTTGAATACAGAAAATTGCGACCCCAGAACCAATGAATGCTCTATAGAACTAATCTATTTATATTTTTCTCAGATCACCAGATGAAGCTGCTGCAGCAGAACTAGGTCCGACCGCAGAAGAAATAGAGGCGGCCAGAGACAACTGGATAAATGGGTTGAAGAAGTTACAAGAACCACTTATACCCGGGAAATTAGTGTAAGTAATTTAATTACGGTTGTAGCGACATCTGTCTCGCCGCATACGAACTAGCGACTGACATTAAATAGAGAATAAATATTGAATAGATATTGAGTTTTGAGTAAATCTCTTTGGGCAAAAGCCCCTTCAATTCAAATTATTAATTAACTAGCTGTTGCCAGCGGCTTCGCCGGCTACAACTCGGAAACTATCCCACGGGAAGATTTAATCGAAATAAAAACTATCCTACGTGTTAATCTAGGTTATAAACTATCTGTGTACTGTATTTTATACAAATCCGTTAAGTAGTTTTTGCGTGAAAGAGTAACTAACTTCTATCCATTCAAACAAAATTTAACGTTTATAATATTAGTAAGATAACTGTTTTATTTTTTCAGTTTACCAGTTAAAGGCCGTAAGAATATCCTAATCACATCCGCGCTTCCGTACGTGAACAACGTGCCTCATTTAGGGAATATCATCGGCTGTGTGCTCTCTGCTGATATTTTTGCTCGGTAAGTGCATATGGGCGGTAAACTATTATTTAATTTTAAGCTATTCAACATGAGAAATTTGTTATCAAACAGTAACCGAAATATTATATTATTATAAATTACACACCTAAAAAATAAACGAACAAAAGAACAGTAAAACAATTATATGCTGTGAACAATGCTGTACATTACACATTTGTTAGATTTAAGGCCACATTTTTGTACTACATACATACATAAACTCACGCCTTTTTCCCATGGGGGCAGGCAGAAACTACAGAGCGCCATATGCTATGATTCTTACATACTTCTTTTGCTTCGTTTACATTCATACATGTTGTCATACACGCGCCGGTTGCGAGTACTACGCACCTGACCTTTCTGAAGAACCTCACCAATAAGGTCTATGTATGTCCTTCTAGGGCGTCCCCTCCCGGCGTTCCCACTTACATCTGCCTTGTAAATACCTTTCGTTAGTCGCCTTTCATCCATCCTTTCAACGTGACCAAACCATTTTTGTATTACTTATTGTGTAATTGTTTATTGTTCCAAATGAATAAAAAATAAAATAAATTATAGGACATCAAATAATTCATCCGCATCGCTGTCAACGGGAAAAGTGCCCAGAAGACTGGCCGCATTGCCACGTTATATGGCAATGCTGATTCTCTGACCGAAATAAAGAAATAATTTTAAGCTTGCATTGATTATTTTGTACTTGATGTGACTTACGTGTATACATAAACATAACATCACGCCTGTAATCCCCGAAGGCTAAGGCAGAGGTGTTCCTGTAGTACACCCACATTTTGCCAGTTATGTTAAAGTCCCATGTAATAAGGGGCGAGCCTATTGCCATCAATCGGGGACAGTTTTTTTTTTAAAAAAAGCTTATAAGCAATGTGGACACACTAAGGTCGTCCATTTTTAAAAGAAAAGAAAGTTATATAAGCTTTTTTTACAGTCCCTTCAACCGATATTGACTTCTATTACGTTGGTAGCATGACATATGGCAGCCGAAGAAAACAATTGGTATTGTATCCGCGTTTTTGCTTATAATGCCATCCCTTTAACTACGAAATTGAAGTTAAAATCGGTTGATCGGGCTGTAAAACGGTTTGTTTAAATTTATTTTCTTATTTCAAATGTACTATAGTAGTCTTGTTAACTCCTCCAAATAAGTTAAATATGCTTGTGTCTGGAGGGACTCACGTCAATAGTGCAATGGGTGGGGATTGAATTCACGACCTCTCGATCGCCAACCCACCGCCTTAACCATTGACATTGCTTGGTGTAGCTTATTGCAAACTGTTGTGACATCTCTAATTAGTTAATTAGTAGTATGCACCTCACTAGATATTATCTATGTATCCGTTTCCTAACGAGCGTCACTTCATTGTCTGTGAATACGTACGACTGTGAATATACTGTGTGTCTTAATAAACCAAGTCAACCTCAACGGTGTCTTATTGAAGAAGCCTACAAAACATAACACAAACTTTTGTTAGTATATTATTTTTTTCCATTAAGATGTAATTGTTTTAAACGGTTACTCATACCAATTACAATCTAAATCTTTAATAAGATAAAAAGTACTTTAAAACTTACTTAATTTGCTAAAAGCTTACGAAGTTCTCTCGATCGCCAGGCCGACGCCTTAGACATTGAGCTATTGCCGCTTACCATTTAAATTCCAGGCTCCGGACTGATACTAAGAAATTCCAGATAGAAAAACTCCATAACGCTTTGTCCGACCCGGGGATCGAAACTGGGACCTCAAGCTCAGCAGTAGCGCTCGCGACCATTAGACCAACGTGTATGTTTGATTTTGATTTCTTGTAAAATTCCAGATACTGCCGGTTATGTGACTACAATACATTGTACATATCGGGAACAGACGAATATGGTACCGCTACAGAAACCAAGGTGAGCTGATATTTAATGACGGCATGATTAAATAATACTTATAATAATAATAATATTCCACAACTTTCACACAATGCTATCTAGTCCCAAACTAAGCAGAGCTTATGTTATGTATACTTATATATTTCGAAATACATACATATTATAGAGAAATTACACCCAGACACATAATGAAATGATCGTGCTCATCACACATACATTTGTCCTGGGTGGGAATCGAACCCACGACCTCCGGCATAGCAATTAAGGCCACTAACCAACAAACCAACTGGCCAGTCAATGAATAGGTTCCCCTCTTAGACGTCGCGAGGGGAGTCTAACACCTCACTCCCCTCGCTGACTTGGCGAGGCCCGCGGGACCGGCACCAGTCGGGGGTCGCGGAAGTATCTTCCGTTCCCGTGACCCCCGGCGCAGGTGTGAGAAGGAACACGGGGTTGTTTTTAGTCAGTAAGGGCCTTATCATACTAGCGGATTGCGAACGTCTTCAAAGCGGACCGGGCGCGCAACAAATTCGTTACGGACACACAACGAACACGCCGCGCATGCGCAGCGAATTCGTTCCGGACGCGCAACGATCGCCGCGAACAACAAAGTGGACGCCATTTTGTACTGCCTCGAACAAACGCCAGCCCGTCAAACGAAAACGTAACGTAATTGCCGCGCGTCCGCGACGTCCTCGCTGCGCAGCCGCGGCGTGTTCGCGATGCATTCTTGTGCGTCCGCTCCGCCCCGCAGCCGCTTCCAAACCGCTAGTTTGATAAGGCCCTAAGAGTCTGACAGACCCCTCCGCCCTCCCCGGGGCGGTGGACATCCATGAGGATTTTCCACCCCTAAATAAAAAATAAAAAAAGAAGATAGATGACAAGCGTAATATTATGCTTTGTGTGATTTTTCTCTCGGGTTTTGCAAGGTTCTATACTGTGTTCCATTTTGTTTTGTTTTGTGTTTCTAACCAATAATAAAATTAATTATTGTGTTACAGGCGTTAGAAGAAGGCGTGACTCCCCGCGAGATTTGCGACAAATACTTCGACATTCACAACTCCGTGTACCGTTGGTTCAACATCGGATTCGATTACTTCGGACGGACTAGTACACCGCAACAAACTGAGTAAGTCACAATTAAGCTATAAATCCAGAAAATATTGTAAAAACTATTTTAAAAGAGTAAGTATGGAGTTTCCAACCCATTCTTCTCCATACGTAACTACCTTTTGGAAGGGGCAACTGGAATCATTAGCTTAATTTACTTGTCTTTAAAATAAAATGTTCTGCATACCCGCTTTTACTAGCCTCTTTATGCTAATGCTGTTGTGAATGGGGTATAGTGTCTCGGTTTACGACGGCGCAATGACGTTGTTGGCGACTCGGGAGTCGGCGAGTAGTAAGCATGCTATCGGCGTGCGGGCGCAGCGCTGTAAGCACATGGTCCGCTCGCTATCGGCGTGCGGGCGCAGCGCTGTAAGCACATGGTCCGCTCGCTATCGGCGTGCGGGCGCAGCGCTGTAAGCACATGGTCCGCTCGCTATCGGCGTGCGGGCGCAGCGCTGTAAGCACTTGGTCCGCTCGCTATCGGCGTGCGGGCGCAGCGCTGTAAGCACATGGTCCGCTCGCTATCGGCGTGCGGGCGCAGCGCTGTAAGCACATGGTCCGCTCGCTATCGGCACGCGGCTGCAAGTCGAGTTGTGTGGTAGTGGCAAGCGCGCTGGCGCTGCCTGCTCGGCGTTAGCTTTTTCATATTGACATTTTGAAATATAGGTATCATACAACACACTATTTAATGCTCTAAATTGAATGAGAAGTCGATTGCTGGTTTGGAGCGGTGCCGATGCCGTGCCGGTATAATATGCCCTGACATTAACTGTTCGTAAGTTTATTTATTCATTAATAATAATTACTTCTTGTTTACAGAATAGCTCAGAGGCTGTTTTTGAAACTCCGTGACAACGGCTTCGTGAGCTCTCAGTCTGTCGACCAGCTACTTTGTACAAACTGTGACAGATTCCTAGCCGACAGGTGAGTTTTACCATTGTTGTTGTAGCATATCATACCCATTTACTACACATACATACACACATACATAAACTCACGCCTTTTTTCCATGGGGGTAGGCAGATACTACAAAGCGCTATATACTACGATTCTTACATACTTCTTTTGCTTCGTTTACATTCATACATGTTGTCATACATACACGCCGGTTGCGAGTACTATGCACCTGACCTTTCTGAAGAACCTCACCAATAAGGTCTATGTATGTCCTTCTCGGGCGTCCCCTCCCGGCGTTCCCACTTACATCTGCCTTATAAATACCTTTCTTTAGTCGCCTTTCATTCATCCTTTCAACGTGACCAAACCATCTAAGCATACTCTTTTCAATTTTTGTTACTACATCTTCTTTTAAACCACAACGAAACACATATTAAAGAACACTAAAGGAACATTTATTAGGTTTATATTTGAGAACATTCTGAGCATCCTACCAGGGTCTCGAGTCTGCTATTGCAATCATGTCTCAATGACCGGTCAATGATCGGTTTTTGACGTATTACGTCAAACTTATGACACATTTCCCATACAAAAACTGTCAAAGTTGTCAAAGATTCGATCAATGACCGGTCATTAAAACATGATTGCAATATAGCAGACTCGAGCCCCAGAAAATATACACGTGTTCGGGCTGCAACGTATACTTACTGCCCGGACACAAACATTAAGTTGCATATATTTTTATGGTGTACAAAAGAGTATTTGCTTCTATTCTTTTCTGTTCTTTCCCCAACAGGTTCGTAGAAGGCACATGTCCTTACCCAGGCTGCGGGTACGAGAGTGCGCGAGGCGACCAGTGCGACAAGTGCGGGAAACTCATCACCGCCACCGAGCTCGTACAGCCCAAGTGTAAAGTGTGTGGACACACGCCTACTATCAGGCCGAGCGAACAGCTGTTCATAGAGCTGGGGCAGGTGAGACTATACGCATTTTAATTTTGAATCAATGGTCTATGATGGTCAATTACATAGTGGCCCATGCTGGCCCTTGGCCCTTTTTTACAATGGTCCATGCTGTCCCTTGACCCTTTTATACAATGACCCATGCTGGCCATTATCATATTTACACAATGGTCCATGCTGGCCATTGACCTATTGATTGAGTGGTCGATGTTGACCAATGACCCATTTACACAATGGTCCATGCTGGCCATTGACCCATTGACACAGTGGTCGATGTTGGTCAATGACACATTTAATCAATGGCCCATGCTGGCTATAGACCCATTTACACAATGGTCCATGTCGGCCTTTGACCCATTTATACAGTGGTCGATGTTGGCCAATGAGCCATTTACACTATGGTCCATGCTGGCCATTACTCATTGATACAGTTGGCGATATTGGCCAATGACCCATTTACACAATAGCCCATGCTGGCCATTGAACTATTCTTACAGTGGTAGTTGTTGGCCAATGACCCATGTACACAATGGTCCATGCTGGCCATAGATCCATTGATATAGTGGTAGTTGTTGGCCAATGACCTATTTACACAATGGTCCATGCTGGCAATTGACCCATTTACACAGTGGTCTATGCTGGACAGTGACTCATTAACATAGTGGTCGACACTAGACAGTGACGTTTTTCCACAATGGTCCATGATAATTTACTTAGTGGCCCTTTATTTAGTGGCCCTTGGTAATAAATAACATAACATAACGTCACGCCTGTAATCCCCGAAGAGCTAGGCAGAGGTGTACCTTACCTGGTAGTACACCCAAATTTCGCCAGTTATGTTTAAGTCCCTTGTTTGTCCCTTGGTAATACATTTGACTATAGGTCTATACAGGCCATTGAACTCTTTACACAATGGTCCCAATTGACACTAAACGTCAGTCGTTTCGTCCTCCACAGCTAGAACCTTCAATCCGCACGTGGCTGTCGTCGGCAGAGAAGCTGTGGTCCGCGCCGGCCCGTGCCGTGTCCCGCGCGTGGCTGCGCGAGCCTCTCCGCGCGCGCGCCGTCACAAGGGACCTCAAGTGGGGCGTGCCGGTGCCCATCGAGGGATACACTAATAAGGTACACTATACCACAGTCTAAAAACATACAGTCGTCCGACGAAGCCGTCTAGACAGGGCAATCGTGCGGGGTGTGAGGGGCGAGACGCGGGAAAGTCACTCCCGCACTGCGAACAAAACGATGTTCGTAGTGCGAGAGGTATTATTCAAGTCTAACGCGTGTAGAAGTTGTCGGCATTTTTCCAGAGATCAAAGGTGTCGTCCTACTGTATTAATATTTATACTGTGACTATACTATGCGTTTCAATTGAGAATAGGAACGTCAATGACCTCTATCTGTCAGATGTCACTTTAAAAGTACGTTCCACAAGATTAATTTATTTCAGACGTTTTTTCATTTTGAATAACTGCGACTTGGTACAACAAAAAAATAAAAATTATTGATTACGCGAATAAAGTTTCGTTGCAGGCCGTACTTTTTATGTGACATCTAACAGATAGAGGTCATCGACGTTCCTATTCTCATTTGAAACGCATATTACTCTATTACAATAGCATTAGGCAGAAGCTAAAAAAGGTTTTTTATAATGCACATTTTGCAACGAAAGTACAATCAAACATAGTACATTTACAGGAGACGACTAATTTATTATAATCTATTTTCACAGTTTATTTTAAGAATTCATGTGGATTTCATATAGTTTTATTACTTTGTTTTAGTTCAAAATTACAGTGTAAATGATAAAAACCTTAAAGAAGCAGGGATGAACTCATTCTTCGTTAACGTTTATGCTTTTAACTCAGCTCATAATAACATAACTATTACCTTAATTTTGACCAGTAATACATAATATGGTTTGGAAAAAAGAAAGTATAAATTGCTTACAATAAGTTACTCACTAAAAATTGAATAGATGAAATTAAATATAAGTACAATAAATTATTTCAATTTTGATTTTAATCAATAATATGAAATATGGATAAGGAGCTTGTAGCTAAATTATAACAGCCGCCCAATCTGTTTAAGTCGCGAGTTAATAGGCTTCTTATGGGTAAGCTCGTTCCATCGTCGACCTCATCTCTGACCGCAGGACAAGATTGAGGTCAAGAGTAGACCCATTATATATAAAAAAAAAAAGCCGCATGGGTCGATCGAAGGTTAAGTTACGCTTGACGAGGTCGTTCCGTGGATGGGTGACCATTTATTACATACCAAGACTCCTCCGTGCCTCGGAAAGCACGTTAAGCCGTTGGTCCCGGCTGTCATTTGTAGATCTTTGGCAGTCGTTACTTGTAGTCAGAAGCCCGAAAGTGTGACAACCAGTTTAACCAAGGGGTATCATGTTACCCAGTTAATGGGTCGTGGAGGTCTGACAGGCAGTCGCTCCATGTAAAATGCTGGTATTCAGCTGCGTCCGGTTAAACTGGAAGCCGACCCCGACATAGTTGGGAAAAGGCTAGACAGAATATAATAAAAATTATATTTATGTAAATTTTCAGGTGTTCTACGTATGGTTCGACGCTCCTATTGGGTACTTGAGCATCACACAGAACGCCACCAAGGAGTTTGAGAAGTGGTGGAAACCTGATAAAGAGCATGATGTAAGTAGCTTTTTTATCTGACATTAAGCAAAAACATTATTATTGTTATTATGAGCCTGTGGTTTCCCACTGCAGGGCAAAAGCCTCCCTTCCATTGTTCCACTCCTTCCTGTCTTCAGCCACTTTTGGCCAATCCTTCAGAAAGGAGTCCAACTCGTCACGCCATCTCCTTCTGGGCCTGCCGCGTCGCCGGCTCCTGCTGTCCGGGATCCAGTCGGTTGATACCTTCGCCCAATTTCGTGGCGACATGCGGTAGATGTGGCCTGCCCAGTCCCATTTTAGTTTAGCGGCTGAGTTGCCTACGTCTGCGATTTGTGTTTTGGAACGAAGTATACTGTTCCTTATGCGGTCTGTTCTTTTAACCCCGAGAATACTTCGTTCCATTGCTCGCTGGCAGACCCCGAGTGCGGACTTTTGACGTTTCGTTAATGACCACGTTTGCGCTCCGTAGGTGAGGGTGGGAAGACGCACATGTCCGTGAGTTTCTTTTTAAGGCAAAGTGGAAGTGTTCCTTTCATAAGGTGTTTTATCGACCAATAGCTTTTCCAGGCGTTCTCGGTGGGTCTAGCAACCTCTTTGTCTTGTCTCGCCTGGAAAGAGACTATTTGGCCAAGGTAAATGTACTCATGGACATATTCCACCTGCACGCCCTCGATGTAAAAAAAAACATTATACATAGTACAAATATTTGTGCGCCATCTTGGATGACATGACGGGTGACAAATGTCTTCCTAGTCCATTATTAGGTGACATTTTGACTTCCACAAATGCCATAAAGAAGACTTGAAGTTGACATTTTGACGTTTGACAAGTCTTAAGCTAAAACTAAGGTGGTAACACAACATAAATTGATTCTGATGCGGAACGAAGTTTGTCGGGCAGCTATTTATGTATCTTGGAGTGTGCTAGCTAATATGTAGTAAATAGTTTATTTGAAACTAGCTTCTGCCCGCGACTTCGTACGCGGATCCTGTTGCTTATGCCAGCGACAACGGGTCGTCAAAATCGAAGATCTGAAACGTCTGATGTCGAATTCTAAAAGCCCGGGGACGGGAAAACAATGGGATGCGCGAAACGATTTAAGACGTTCCAGATTTTTTATTTTTGTTGGTCAACAGGAAATGCCATCAGACTTAACAACTTTTGCTAAGACGCCATTTCTATTATGTATATGTTATATTGTGGCTGGGCTTTGGAGTTCCACTACAGGTGCTCCTGATCTTCAAATTTAGTCTCACAGCAGAAAACACTCTTCACGTGGAATACTTTTTGCAATGGCACCATTTTTATATCTCTTTTACTTTAGGTGTTCCATTTTCCAAAATGAATTATAGCCTATAATTATGCTACGTGACGTTCACGATCAGCGGTCAGTCGCGCATCTCCTTCCCCCACTTATCTCTAGAGTCGATGCGTATATACGCTAAAAACTCAAGCGTCATGCTTTTTCCGAGAACGTCTCAAACTCGCGAGACAGTGCATGATGTTCACGATCAGCGGTCAGTCGCGCACATATTCTTCACTGGTCTCTAGAGACCTGGATGTAGATGCGTAAATACGCTGAGAATGCAGGCGTGCTTCGCGATCCCAAGAAGTTTCCACGGAGCGAGTTGCAGCCTCATGTTCTCGAACAGCATCAAGTCTCTCCTAACGCTCTTCGGTAGAATGTTGGGATCTAATGATCTTTAATCATTTAGCACCTTTGGAACATTGGGAAAGATTTGACCTCTTTTTAGGCATGGTTATAGTTTTATTGTGATGATACCTGATCAATTAAAATCTAAGTGGCTGCTCCCCTGCGTTACCGGGTAGGCTACCACGTAACGAAGATAAATGGAAAAGGAATTTAAACACTCAAATAACATAAGCCCGAAGGCATATTAATACGATAAAAAAAAATGGGAGTTTTAGCCAGTAGAGTCTAATTTTCAATGATATACCATCGACATCGAAAATCAGTCCTGAACTGTTCCCGCCTTCACCGCGTGGAGGTACTTATGTTATTTTAGATGGCGCTACTGAGACATAGGATCAAAGTTTTTCTATGACATATCCTTGACATGCCCGCTCTATAGTCTCTTAAATCTCTTTGTGCTCATCACACAAACATATGTCCTGGGTGGGAGTCGTACCCACGACCTCCGGTATAGCAGTCAGGGTCACTATCTCTGGGCCTGCGTCGCCTGAAATAAAATTTATTATTATTATTGTTTGGTTTACATTTTTGTATCTCGGTTTATCCCGGTTTTTTAGGATAAGTGATAGATATTTACTAACTACTAGACCAACAGGCCAGACATATCATTTCATTTCACTTCTAGTTCTTAATACGAATGTTTCGTGCCTTCTTGCAGGTGAAACTGTACCAGTTCATGGCCAAGGATAACGTGCCGTTCCACTGCGTCATGTTCCCGGCCACGCTGATGGGAGTCAACGAGGGTCACGTGCTGGTCAGCCATCTGTTCGCCACAGGTACCATCACATAAATAACCAAGCGTAAATTTACTTATATTGTTGCCCTAGAAGGACATACATAGACCTTATTGGTGAGGTTCTTCAGAAAGGTCAGGTGCGTAGTACTCGCAACCGGCGTGTGTGTATGACAACATGTATGAATGTAAACGAAGCAAAAGAAGTATGTAAGAATCGTAGCATATGGCGCTCTATAGTTTCTGCCTACCCCCATGGGAAAAAGGCGTGAGTTCATGTATGTATATATGTTGCGACAATTGCCCAGTTGCTAAGGCGTCCGGCTGGAGATCGTGAAGTCGTGAGTTCGATCCCCACCGCACTATTGCGTAGTTGGAACCCACTCTAAAATTAACAAAATCAAGTCCTTTATTCTATGTTTTTTAATAATGTGATAATTTAATTTGACATAAATGTATTATTATTATACCAGCCTGTTACTGTCCCACTGCAGGGCAAAGGCCTCTTCTCATACAGAGAAGGCTTGAGCATTGATCACCACGCTTGCTCAAGGCGGATTGGCGATTTCATACTTATATTAACTATAAGTCTAGGTTTCCTCACGATGTTTTCCTTCACCGTAAAGTACATATGAATTGAAAAAGTCACATTGGTACTTGTACACTCCGGATTTGAAACACAACCTCGTTCATGAGAGGTAGGCGTCTTAACCTCTGGGCCATCACCATCATCATCATAAATTTATTTCATTTAAATTGATTTTATATTTTACTTTTGACTCGTAACTTTAATTCAATTATGTTTCTAATGTATTTTATTTTTATGTATGTAATTCTGACATTTATGACTTAGCAAGCCGAGCAATATTTTATGTGTCTGTATTTTTATTTTTATTTGTATTTTTATTTTTTTGTTGTTTTAAATGGGCCGGAAATAAATGAATTATTATTATTTATTTTGTTAAAATCAGCACTTTTTGAACTTCAAAATTACATAGGACTCCTTATTAGATTCCAGTCTAATTTCTAATAACCCTGTATACATTGAGTTTTTTGGCTCTATAACCAATGAAACCTTCATTTTGTTTTTTGAGATTATAATTAAACTATTAGTCTCAGAGACTTCGTTTTAGGCTGAAATAAGAGCTAAATAAATGTACAGACGCCATCACATAAAGTTACCCCAATGTGTCAAATTTCTTTGATCGTTTTTCAACTTTATGTCAAACAATAAGGTTCATATTCAATTGGGAAAATTTGACACATTGGGGTAACTTGATGTGCTGGCGTCTGTACTAAAAGATATTTTCAGTGACGATGAGTTTTATAGATGTTTTTATTTGTGAAGACGCCCCTTCTCTTACTTAATTACATATAAATGTGTATTTTTTATGATTTAAATTGACTGTAAGTTAATTATGATGTTTTATTTTTCAGAATACTTGAACTATGAAGACGGCAAATTCTCAAAATCTCGTGGAGTTGGTGTGTTCGGCAGTGATGCTCAGGTAAGCTTTAGTTATTATCATCATCTGCTTACCTTTGTCCAACTATGTTGGGGTCTTGGATGGGTGACCATCAAAGACATTCAATACCTATAGACCGGGCATCACGAACAAAATTTTCGTCCGAAAAAGTGTGTCCTGCCGGACACAAGTCTATGAGTTTGTTCATAATCATAATCATTTATTTGCAATAAGTATGGTACATTATGGTCTTAAAGTCAGTTGAAGTTCCTAATACATAGTCAGATTTAGATGACATGCAAAATTTTACAACACAAAATTCATTAAAGTTACCTTAATTAGAATAGATTATTCATTAATCATTGACATTATTTAAAAATTCATTAACAGTTAGTACGCTCCGCTGCCGCTCCAATATTCATATATTATTCTAGATGGCGTTACTGAGACATGGGATCAAAGTTTTTCTATGACATTTCCTTGACATGCCCGCTCTATAGTATTTTAAATCTCTTTGGTGACCATTCATTACCTATCAAGACTCCTCTATGCCTCGAAAAGCACGTAGCCTTTGGTCCCGGCTGTCATTTGTTGGTCTATGACAATAGCTATAAATAGTTGCTCACTGGCCTGTTGGCCTAATAGTTAGTGACCCTGACTCAAAGAGATTTAATAATAATTTCAAAGAGATTTATAGAGCGGGCATGTCAAGGAAATGTCATAGAAAAACTTTGATCCGATGTCTCAGTAACGCCATCTAGAATAATATATTATGAATATTGGAGCGGCAGCGGAGCGTACTAAAAAAAAATTATAGACTTGTATCCAGCAGGACACACCTTTTCCGACGAAAATTTGGTTCGTGATGTCGGGTCTACAGGTATTGAATGTCTTTGCCTTGACTGCTATGCCGGAGATCGTGGGTTCGATTCCCACCCCTGGGTGTTGTCACAAATGTTTGTGTGTTGAGCACGATCATTTGTTCTGTGTCTGGGTGTAATTTATCTATAATATGTATGTATTTAGAAATATATAAGTATGTTTATCAGCTGTTTAGTACCCATAACACAAGCTCTCAAGCTTAACTTGGTACTAATTTGGCGTTGTGTGAAAAAGTTGTGGAATATTATTATTTATTTATTTATATTATTTATCTCGAATAAAAAATCAGCTGTTTCATACATTTTAGTCGAGTAGGTATTGAACTTTCGTATGAAACAGCTGATTTTTTTTTCGTGATTTCAGAATCGGTCCCATAGTAAAAGTTGTTCATATTCATGAGTGGAACACCCTGTGAAAGTTTGGCCAGTCATTGAAAAATAACCCTGCATATAGTCAGAAGCCCGAAAATCTGACAACCAGTTTAACCATGGGGTATCATCGTGTTTCCCAGTTACTGGGTTGTGGATGTCAGAAAGGCAGTCCGCTCTATGTAAAAGACTGGTATTCAGATGCATCCGGTTAAACTGGAAGCCGACCCCAACATAGTTGGGAAAAGGCGAGGCAGAAGATGATGCGGGGTCAACGTATACTGGAAATGTTTTGCTTTGT
Source organism: Euplexia lucipara (assembly GCA_921972225.1). Lineage (NCBI taxonomy): Eukaryota > Metazoa > Arthropoda > Insecta > Lepidoptera > Noctuidae > Euplexia > Euplexia lucipara. Next base: position 2,669,237 of record OV179169.1, on the reverse strand, counting down.
AGCGACATCTCTCGCGCCACATGCGAACTAATGACCGATATCCTATATCGCGGTATTAAAGTTATCCGCGCGGTTTGAACATAAATTTAAGCTCCCGACAACAATCGTCGGGCAATAGTAGCCCACCAGACACAACACGCGTCTGCGAGGAGGATCCGAGCTTTTCTATGGAGGATGAGGAACTTTACAGCTTGATATTTAGCCGTGTGTACTACTGTATTGTAGATTAATAAATAAATAATAAATATTCCACAACTTTTCACACAACGCCATCCAGTCCCAAGCTAAGCTAAGAGCTTGTGTTATGGGTACTAAACAGCTGATAAACATACATACCTATATACTTCTAAATAAATATAAATTACACCCAGACACAGAACAAATGATCGTGCTTATCACACAAACATTTGTTCTGGGTGAGAATCGAACCCACGACCTCCGGCATAGCAGTCAGGGTCACTAACTACTAGACCAACAGGCCAGATTGTAAATAGTACCACAGTATAAATATTAATACAGTAGGACGACGCCTTTGATCTCTGGAAAAATTTTATTTTATTTATTTATTTATTTATTTATGAAAATCTCCCTTACAACTATCCTTACAGGTTTACACCTAATGCGATAGTGCGGTCTTAAAATTAACTTACCTACGAACATTAAAATAAAAAACATAATATCTACCATACCTACTAAGTTTCTAAATATAAAACACACAATATTACAACATAACAAACAACAACATTAACCTACTTTAATCTATACTATAACATAAAATAAACAACAGTATTTTTGCGAATTCACTCAACTGGCATATAAAGACATCGATCTTCTCGTGAAGATCGTTAATAACACGAATTGCGCGGGTCATTGGTGTTTTGGCGAGAAGGTTGGTCCTGGCAACAGGCACGGCCAGCAGCGGCGGGCGGTGTCGCCTCCACACATAGCGGTCTGGTACGCACATACTCAGGCGCTGCAGTACTCCTGGGTTATGTTCTATGCCACGAAGTAATCTCACCAGATATGCGACAAGTGTAAATTCCCGTCGCACTCTCAGTTGGTTATACCCGACCATTCCAAGCACAAACAGCGTGGGGTACATTAACGGATAAAACGGATATACCCCATACAGTTTCTTAAATAAGTAGCGCGTGAATTTGTTCTGTACGCGTTCCAGCATTACCGTGTACTTAGCCTCATGCGGAGCCCATATGACAGCACTATGTTCCAGATGACTCCTGACTAGTGCGTCATACAGGACCCTGACTGTAGCGATGTTGGTGAAGTACCGAGTCTGTCTCAGAACAAATCCCAGGTTTCTAAACGCCCTTTTACAGATCCCTGTAATATGACTGCGAAACGACAGTTCAGGAGTGACAGTAACCCCTAAATCCCGTACCTCGAAAACTCGTTGCATAGGCGCATCGCCCACCACGTACTCGTGCACTAAAGGGGCACGCGCACGCGTGAAACTCATCACCGAGCACTTCGACACGTTAAAGGATAGCTTGTTCTCCCGACTCCATTCCACCACCCTATCTATATCCTCCTGCAATCGTTCGCAATCGGATTTACTTTTTACCTCGAGCAGCAACTTGAGGTCATCTGCAAATAATAAACATGAGCCATGTTTGACTACTTCCGGCAAATCGTTTATCATTATAATGAATTCGAGAGGCCCCAAATTGCTGCCTTGGCTCACACCGGACCAAGTGTAATATAGTTCAGATTCACACCCCTTGTAATCTACGTACTGCTGTCTATCTCGCAAATAGCTGGCGAAGAAGTGCAGTAGATGTGGTGTGCAGCCGACTTCTGCGAGCTTCGTTAGTAGGATGTCATTGTCGACGCTGTCGAAAGCTTTTTTAAAATCAAAGTAAGCAGCATCAACCTGCACACCTGCATCTACCGCCGGTACCACTTGCGCCATGAAGTTCAGCAGATTAGTGGCAGTACTGCGCGCTGGCCGGAAGCCATGCTGCGCGTCAGCCAATTGTCCGCGCACCTGCTCAAGTATACAGCGCTGGATAGCAGACTCGAACACCTTAGCCGGCGTCGACAGCACGGCCACCGGTCTATACCCGGTTATGTCTGATCCCGCCTTACCTTTGGGTACAGGAATCACCCGCGTGACCTTCCATCGAGTGGGGAACGTCGTCGAATGAAGACACGCATTAAATATATAGCGAAGCGGTTCCACGAGCACCCTACCACAATCCCTAAAAAGAAATGCCGGTATACCGTCCGGGCCCGCTGAGCGCTTCGGTTTCAGGCGCTCAAGTGCACGTCTGACGTCGTCCAGACTCAGCGCGTCTAGTTGTACCCGCGCACTGCTCGCCGCTCCCGCCACCGCCGCCGCTTGAGCGTCTATCCGCGGCGGTTGATCGCTGTAAACCGATTGGAAAAAATTTGCGAACTGTTTAGCACACTCGTTATCCGATAAATGCTCGCCATCTTTTATAATACTTTTCTTGCCTACTGCACTTTTCTTTGATTGTATGTATTGCCAGAATGACTTAGGATCTTTAGCAAACTGACACTGGATTTTATTTTGATGCAATTTGTGAGCAGTTTCTATAGATTTTTTAATAAGCGCTCTGCATTTAGAATATTCTTCGTAATCCCCACTACGTTTAGTTGTTTTAAATATCTTGTGAAGTCTAGCTTTAGTACATAAATCTTTAATTATTTCACCCGTGTACCATTCCGGATATATGTACCGTGACTTTGAACTAGGTTTTTTCCTGGGAACACAGTCATCCAAAATGTCATTAATAGTACCGTAAAATAAATCCAAAATTGCTTTTAAATCGGTCATCTCATACATGCTACTCCAATCAATCGAACCCATCTTTGAATACAGCAACTGATAATCCGCTTTGTAAAAGTTCCACTGCGGCCTAAGATTACGAGCACAGGCGGGTGCGCGAGCGGGCGTGGCAGCGGTCGCGGCGGTGTCGCGCATAGCGGCGCGCGCAGGCGGTACGCTGACCGCGAGCGGCGGGTGATGCGCGTCGACCGACACGAGAGGCTCGTCCGCCGCTACTACCGATACCACATCGTTAAAACCTGAACTTAAAACCAAATCCAGCTGCCTATTTAAACAATTAGGTACATTATTACTTTGAGTGAATTCGCAAAAAGACACGAAACATTCATAATAATTAATAACATTCAAAGGGCACGAATGTAAATTAAAATCTCCTATTACTACAATTTCCTTATATCTAGTGCATAGTTTTTCTATTATACTAAACAAAATCATGTAGTCTGTCTCTGAGCTACCCGGCGGAATATAAATCACCGAACACAAAAACAAAAATCTGTTATTTAAGTGTACTGTGGCACAAACTATTTCAAAAACGCAGCCATCTATCGATACGTCCGTAACATATACTTGCCGCAGCTCGAACCGATGCGTGGCCACTAAAAACGCTCCTCCCTGTTTGCGGCCATCCGCTCGATCACAGCGAAGTATGTGATATCCCGGCGGAATAATTTCCGGATCTTGTATAGAATCATTGCAACCAGATTCAGTGATTGCGTATAAGTCAGAATTTAATGAATTAATATTATTTCTGAATTCATCCAACTTCGTTCGCAGACCTCTGACGTTTTGGTAGAATATTTCAATGTTATTCATTTGGCATTGTTTTGGTTGATTTCCGAAACCAAATCCACTCACTAAATTCCGCGTTCATGGGCCAGATTTCTGCTTGGTTTATATTTTCAAAACATTTTTCAGGCACTCCAACAATAAATGACGAGTAATCTCGCTCTGTTTTATGTTTAATTTTGTCAATTTTGATTGCAACATTTGGGCCACATATGTTTTTCACGTGATCGGTTATGGCTTCCACAGAAGTTTCTGGATGCAACCGCCAGACATGTAAGTGCTTTTTCCGTTCTGTGGCTAGGATTGCCTTCAACTCCAAGTTTGTTCCCACTCTCACATCTTTAGGTTGCCGGTTATTTTTCTTATTTCGTACAGTGGTCCACCCCAATTCACTATCCTCTGCTCCTGCCTTCATTGTATCATCAGCAGTTAGTGGGTCAACAATAGACATAGTCTTTACGGGTAGCCCAGCGGACTTCGTGGCCCCACCGTGATGTACATTTTGCGCTGTGGTGTAGGTAGAAGACGTTTTCTTTGGCACGCATACGTTAAAACTGCTCTTTCGACTAACTATTTCCGCTAAAGTAGAAGTTGAAGCGGGAGGAGGAGGAGGATTACTGGATGACTCATTAACTGCATCTTGAGTTGGTCGTTCCTGACTTAACTTAGCCTCGACTTTTTCCTCTAGTACCCTCATCATTTTAACTACGGTGGTCATTTCGGTTTGTGTTTGAGAAAACTGGTTCAATAAAAGTGATATAGTCTTTGCCTGGCTGTCCATACGAGCTACCATATCTGACCGAAATTCTCTCAATTCCTCTAGCAGTACAGAATCCGCATCTCTAACTGTTGGTGTAAAAAGACTCTGACTCCCACGCTGCAGATTTACATTGCTAATTGGTGTAGCAATGTTCAACTTGAAGTCAGGTGTATTCATGACTGGGATGTCGCTATTCCCTCTTTTCGGTTTTGAACAAACACATTCCGGGCATGTCCAGTTGTTCTTATATGCCTGCGTATACGCCATAAAAGCTTCTTTATTAATTTCCAGACATGCTAAGTCATATTTAACGTTGCATTTTCCGTTGGAACATTCCATAAATAAATCTTGTATAATTGAACCACAAGCACCGCAATTATTAGGCATGGTTGTTTTGGTTCATAAACAAAATTCAAAATCTTGTAGCAACTGCCGCGCACTCCGCGGTCACAGCGGTGTGACAAGGATGAATTATTTATTTTACGCAGCCCGTCTCTTTCCCTCGAGGTGAGGAAGAGCGTACCTCAGCGAACGCGAGCCGCGCGCTGTCACACTCGCTAATACAGTTCACTAACTTAGTTCACTCCACTTTAGTACTTGTAACACATTATTTTCAAAACACTTCAGAGTCAATATTGCTTACATTAATTTAATACTCAAAAAAAAAAAATTGGTAAAATAACATAAAACACGTCTGCACTTGAGCGCGCGAGACGACAACAAAATGCCGACAACGTCTACACGCGTTAGCCCTGAATAATACCTCCCGAACTACGAACATCGTTTTGTTCGCAGTGCGGGAGCGGCTTTCCCGCGTCTCGCCCCTCACACCCGCATGATTGCCCTGTCTAGACGGCTTCGTCGGACGACTGTAGGTTTTTAGACTGTGATAGTACCTTATATTTTTCAGGACACAGGTATACCTTCAGACGTGTGGCGGTTCTACCTGGCGAGCATAAGGCCTGAAACTTCAGACTCTAGTTTCAGTTGGGTTGAACTTGGGACTAGGTGAGTAAATCTATCATTCTAATATCTATCTGATTCAGGATTACATAAACTAGTTGAATAATAAACTAATTTGTATTTAAATTTAAAAATATGTATCAGCTATGTCGTGATGGCCCAGAGGTTAAGGCGCCTACCTCTTATGCACGAGGTTGTGGTTCAAATCCGGGCAAGTACCAATGTGACTCTTTCAATTCATATGTACTTTTTAAGTTTATCTTAGACATATTGACATCGGTGAAGGAAAACATCGTGAGGAAACCTGGACTTGTAGTTAATATAAGTTTGAAATCGCCAATCCGCCTTGAGCAAGCGTGGTAATGAATTCTCGAGCCTTCTCTGTATGAGAAGAGGCCTTTGCAATCATTCATCATTCAATCAATCATCAATCAATCAATCAGTTATTTAGTCAGTTTATTAACTCTTACAAATGTCGGTTTTATTAATTGCACAATACTACTATTTTAAAAGTAATAAGCAGTTTCTTACTTATTCTTTTCCAAAAGAAATTACTTTTGGAAGGGGAACTAGAATTATTTCTGTTTTCAATGTGACTAAAATTCAACGTTCACAAGTATCCTTGTATTTAACCTTGATTTCAAAGACCTATTATTGGATCTACCTAATTTTGAAACCCAAGAGTTTCTTTCGGCTATTATTCCTAGGGATCAGTCATTTTGGAAACGATCTGTTAAAAAAAAACTGTACTTGACTATGCTATTTGTCCCCCCACAGGAACAACTCCGAGCTTCTAAACAACCTTGGTAACTTCTGTCACCGCTCTCTAAGCTTCTGCGCGAGTACCTTCAAGGGAAGAGTGCCAGACTTGGCCCTGACGCAAGCAGACTACGAACTAATCGCGTTGGTCAATAGAGAAGTTATAGGTGAGTTATACATATAATTATATAATTTTATACTGGTCTGTTGGTCTAGTTGTTAGTGACCCTGACTGCTATGCCGGAGGTTGTGGGTTCGATTCACAACTTAGCACAGTTATTGGATATCTTTTCATTGCCAGTCACTAAGTGATGCGTGCAGCAGTGGCGGTCGTCGATATGTATGTGTGTGTGTGTTTATGTAATACTAGCTTCTGTCCGCGTATTCGTTCGCGTTTCAAGAGGAATAATTTCGTAATACTTACTTGATTTTTGCGTAATTTAAACTGTTTACGCAGCGCACGCAACGGAAGCTTTTTCCCCGATTGCAACATTTTTATTGCTGCTCCACTCCTATTGGTCATAGCGTGAAGTTATATAGCCTATAACCTTCCTCACTCAACAAATGGACTATCCAACGCAAAAATATTTTTTCAATACGAGCCAGTAGTTCCCGAGATTAGCGCGTTCAACCAAACAAACTCTTCTGCTTTATAATGTTAGTATAGATTTGTGTTGTTTTGTCCCCAGCCTACGTGCAGCACATGGAGCGAGGTCGTCTCCGCGAGGCGTTACGTCACGTCCTGTCAATATCCCGCATCGGGAACCAGCACATGCAGTTCCAACAACCCTGGGTGCTGTTGAAGGGATCCGATGATGACAAGTGAGTTGGAGGATTTTAATTACTGTTGGGGTCCAATCTCCAAGTGTGTTACTGGTGGTCTTGACTATAATAAAACTCCGAAAAGACTGTTTATGTTCCGATATATTTAAGTATATAGGTTATAAGATGGTTAGCGAGCGAGTGAGGGCCACTGCGGCCCCACCACGTCGATCACGGTGGGTTACGATGCCGTTGGTTGCCCGATGTAACGTTAGGAACATTATTAAAACTTGTATAGAAAAGAATGCCCTTTATTGTACAGACGCCAGCACGTCAAGTTACCCCAATGTGTCAAATTTCTTTGAACGTTTTTCAACTTTATGTCAAACAGAATAAGGTTCATATTCAATTGGGAAAATTTGACACTTTGAGGTAACTTGATGTGCTGGCGTCTGTACCACATAAAACTTACAAAATAATAGAGAACGAACTACGAACAATAAATTTAAAAAAACCCCAACGCCCCCAACCTATTTGTGTTTACCAAAAAACACGCTAATAAATACTTTGACTTTACTTTGACATTTAAAAAGGCAAAAATAACATTTTCCTATCGTTGAGCCATGTAATTTTATGTCACTTCGGGGGTACCGCTAATATAAGTAGGTACAGACGCCAGCCTGCACATAAAGTTACCCCAATGTGCCAAACTTTTCCACCTTATTCTGTTCAACATAAAGTTGAAAATGGATAAAAGAAATTTGACACATCTGGGTAACTTGACGTGCTGGCGTAAGTACATACCTACAAGGAAGATTCCTTGCTTAAGCGGTATACCCGACGTGACATAAAAATACATGGATATTAAGCTACATCTGATCAAACTGGAAGCCGATCCCAACAAAGTTGGGAAAAGGCTAGGATGATGATGATGATGATGATGATGAGTTCCAGTCCATTCAAAAGAAAATCCAAATTCTCCATTTTTATTGGTGCTGTGGCTAAAGGTTGCACCATTATTAGTCGCATGACAGGTGCACTCTAATCGGGCGTGTCAGCTGTGTACCTCGCCCCGTGCGCCCGCGCACTTACCTGCGCGCTGCCGGCCACTCTGACCCGCGGTCGCTCGGTCGCGCTCACTAGTGCGAGCCTAGACCTGACGGCGAATGCACGCAACTTTTCAATACGCCAAATCGCTAATTAACATAACGTGATAAATTCTAGTCTTTCCTATCTGTTCATCTCTGTCTGCTAACTTCTGTGTACTATACTTGTTCTTCTCTTCATTCCTGTAAAATCTGTAACTGTCCATCTCTGCATTGTGCTACAGAATAAACGTTTTAAATCGTGAGTGATTCGTGCTTCATTTCAAGCCTCACACATATAATCTACAGTGCTAAATGTTTTTCAGAAAGCGCGGGGCGACCGCCATTGGTCTGTGTTGTCAGCTGGTCGGTCTGCTGTGCGCGTTACTGTCTCCCTACTTGCCCGAGACCGTCAGGAGGCTGAGGGAACAGCTCAACGTCAAGCCGGAGACACTTAGGATTAATTCTGAGTAAGTATCTTTAATTCTAAACCTATTTCAAAAGAGTAAGTATGGAGTTTCTTGCCCATTCTTCTCCATGCAAAACTACCTTCTGGAAGGGGCAACTAGGATTTTTTTCTTTGTTTTTTTTTTTTAACTTTTTAGCATGACGTTCAAAAGAGTATTTTAACGGTCTGATTGATGTAAATAAATAATAAATAAATATTCCACAACTTTTCACACAACGCCATTTAGTGCCAAGTTAAGCTTGAGAGCTTACGTTATGAGTACTAAACAAATGATTAACATACTTATATATTTCTAAATACATAAATATTATAGATAAATTATACCCAGATACACAGAACAAATGATCATGCTCATCACACAATCATTTGTCCTGGATGGGAATCGAACCCACGACCTCCGGATTTGACTTTGAATGTTCAGTAATAAAATTGAAGAGAGTGCTTAGATGGTTTGGTCACGTTGAAAGGATGAATGAAAGGCGACTAACGAAAGGTATTTACAAGGCAGATGTAAGTGGGGATGTAAGCCGAGAGGGGACGCCCTAGAAGGACATACATAGAACTTATTGGTGAGGTTCTTCAGAAAGGTCAGGTGCGTAGTACTCGCTACTGGCGTGTGTATGACAACATGTATGAATGTAAAATAAGTATGTAAGAATCGTAGCATATGGCGCTCTAGTAGCTGTAGTTTCTGCTTACCCCCATGGGAAAGAGGCGTGATTTTATGTATGTAATTTGTGCGTCAGATTTATAACCGATTCCTCACCATGTTTCCAGGAACCCATCTTTCCTGCAATACCTGTCATCAGGCCACAGGATCGGCAAGCCGGAGCCACTGTTCGCGAAGATAGAGCCTGAAGTCCTAGAGAAGCTGCGCCTCAAGTACGCGGGCACGCAGAGCGAGAGGGCTAACAAGGTGAGAGAGAGATAGAGATACTAAAAAACTTTTTACGATACGTACAAACACCAGCACATCAAGCTACCGCATACTGTAAAATTTTCCCAATTGAACATGAACCTTACGCTGTTAAGAATAAAGTCGAAAACCTACCAAAAAAACTTGAGAGGTGTCAAGGGACACCCGGATGGGACTAAGTTCCTTTTTTATTATGTACAAAAAACCTGTATACACTCAAAGAGATTTAAAATACTATAGAGCGGGCATGTCAAGAAAATGTCATAGAAAAACTTTGATCCCATGTCTCAGTAACGCCATCTAGAATAATATATGAATATTGGAGCGGCAGCGGAGCGTACTACAAAAAACTCATAGACTTGTATCCAGCAGGACACACTTTTTGGACGAAAATTTTGGTCGTGATGTCCGGTCTATAGGTATTGAATGTCTTTGTTTACACTCAACAAAAATAATAGTCGCGACACCAGTACACCACACTGTTCAATGCGAAATAGAAAGACGAAACGAACATAACCGGCTTGCTTTCTTTGAGAGAGAGACAGACAGAGAAACACGCGCACGCCGCACGGCTTACAACTATAGCAAAAATGTCGTTACAACTTTTGGTCTTAATTTTTTCCGTCTAGCCCCCTTTCGCAACGCGCGATAAGAAACTTCGTTCCTAAAATTTGACACATTGGGGTAGGTTGACGTGCTGGCGTCTGTACATCTGGCTATGGCCTTATTCTTTCTAGCTGCAAAAGTCGTATTAAAGATTTCAATGATTATATTTCGGTGTGTACATATTTTACTTACTTTGAACCTTATATTAAACTACTTTAAAAAAAAAAAACAAAAAACCTGGGAATCTTATTTCGCTGTCTAGCTTTCACAATCCACTTAATCACCAGGAACAATTCGCTACTTGAACCCACTACCTGGAGCTTGACGAGACGAAGCTTTAACCACTGCACCAGCGCTGTTATTAGTAACATAAAATTTATTTTTACAGCAAAACGGAAGTGCTGCCGTAGCTGATCTCGAAGAAGCTGTGAAACAACAGGTAAGAATATTCATATTATACAGGGTTATTTGTAAAACACCAACAACCTCGCAGGAGTAGATTACTGACATCATAAACAACAACATTTGTTCTACGACTTTTTCGAAAACAGACAAAAAAAATCAACTCTCCATACAAAACTCGATCAACTGTTCGGATTATTTATGTATGGAGAGTTGATTTTTGTTTGCCTGTTTTCGAAAAAGTCGTAGAACAAATGTTGTTGATTATGAAAAATTTGGTATGGAGTTAGCCGACACCCTGGATTTACACTTAGACTACTTTTTATCCCTGTATTCCCACGGGAACTGGACCTACGCGGGTGAAACCGCGGGACGTCTGGTAGTAGTTAATATAAGTCTGAATTAGCCTTCTCTGTATGAGAAGAGGCCTTTGCCCTGCAGTGGGACAGTAACAGGCTGGTATTATTATTATTTTACTAGCTATATGAATGATGAAATTAATTTAATTTACAATTTACCTATTTACATACAGATTAGTAAACCATAAGTTGTAGCGTAGCACACATGACATTTATTATGAAAAATAATCTGAAGTCAGGAATATAGCGCGCTCGCACTCAAAACCACTTTACCTCGCTTCGCAGTAATCGCAGTGCAGCGCTATACTACGGTATAGTCGAGCGGCGCACGCGCAGGTGTTCTTGCTACTAAAACCTGTAGGAAAAATATATATTAAAATGCGTTCCTTACGAAGTATGTGTATGTAATAAATGTATGAAAGTCGCTAATTATATATAATTCTAGGTTTAAAATTAGATTTACATAAGTCCTGATTGTTAATTTGGTTAATATACACAGTATGTAGTTATTTTTGGGTACTAGAATAATTTATAAATTAAAGATTGTAACGCGCAGCTGTTAGATTGAAATAGTTTTCGCGGCAAAATGCGCCGTCGCACGGTTTACGCGGCATCGTACGACCGTCGCGCATGCGCGCTGTCGCGAGCCGCCTACGGCGCCCTCGGGGCCCGCAAGCCAGTCGCGCGCGCGCTTCGAACGAACGCGCGCATATAATATTCGTTGCCCCCGCGGCTCACGCTCTCTCCCGCCAAAAGTGTTTTACCTTGTATTGTGTTTTTATCAAATATACTGTATACCTTTTAAGTGTTGGTTCTGCCTGCGTATTCACTGAACAGTCCCTCATCGCCTCTACAAGATTTATTTTGTGACCTTTATATGTTGGGTATATTGTGTAAAAGATTTAATAAAAAAATTGAAAATTTGAATTTGAATGTGTGGTGTAACTATGAATGAGAGATTGTGAAATGATGTGATAAAGCAACGGTGTGGTTTAAAAAGAAGATGGAGATACAAAAAAAATAGCTTCTATTAGGTGGTTTGGTCACGTTGACAGGGGACGTCCTGAAAAGACATGACGTTATTGGTGATGTTCTTCAGAAAGTTCAGGTGCGTTGTCAACCGGCGTGTGGGAATGACAACATGTATGAAAACGTAAACGAAGCAGAAGAAGTATGTAAGAATCGTAGTAGATGGCGCTCTGCAGTTTCAGCCTACCCCCATGGGAAAAAGGCATGAGTTAAGATAAGATATTTATTTTGCAAATATGTGTACAAAATACGGTGACATAATTTTTAAACATAATAAAAAACCAGAAGGCATGCAAAAGTACAAAATACACTAAAGATTCTAATAATTTATTGTTAATTATAATTGTTCACAATTTTAACATTGCTCCCAAATTAGGCAAGCCTGTATCTTGGGAAACCAATTTCAGAAATAATAATAATAATTTATGCAATAAAAATGAAAATAAAAACAATATTCAAACAAAACTAAATAATAAAAGTATTATAAACGCTGTGCTAAGTAAGATGTGTAACTGTGTGTCAATTCTAAGTAGGTACATTCAATAAAATATAAATGAAATCAAACAAGTATATAAAAAAAAATGTCAAAAGAATTTAAATTAAACATGTCATAATAATAATCAAAAAATAAAACATTAAAATGTCACAAAAATTACAAATCCAACAATTTTAAAAATCAAGTAAGAATAAAAAATGTCTTGAAAAATATATGTTAAGTATATGTTTAAGTATGTGTAATAAAATATTAAATACATGAACATGTTTTTTTCTTAAAATTCAAGGGTGAAAAAGTTCGTCAGCTAAAAACCTCAACAAAAGACAAGACAGTCTGGCAGCCGGAGGTAGCCAAGCTGTTAGATCTCAAGAAGCAGCTCGAAGCTGCGCAGAAAACTCAAGCTGCAACCCCACAAAAGTCTCAAGCTGCAGCACAGAGCGGTGATGCCCGCAGTTTGGAGAAAGCTGTTGCGGAACAGGTGAGTAAGAAACCCGGTGACTTATTAAACTATACTCCACTAGCATAGTAAAAGGAGGCTCGTAGAAGACGCGTGCGTGCGTTAGTGTGCCGTTTTTAAAGATCGAATATTGTTTAGGTTACCTATCTACACCTTTTTACTTATAATATCATTGGCGTATATCGTGGAGGGCAGAGGGGTCTGCCAGACTCTTACTGACTAAAAACCACCCCGTGTTTCTTTTCACACTGCGCCGGGGGTCACGGGTACAGAAGATACTTCCTTGACCCTCCTTGGTGGCCCCGCGGGCCTCGCCAAGTCAGCGAGGGGAGTGAGGTGTTAGACTCCCCTCGCGACGTCTAAGAGGGTGCGCGTGAACACGATGCGCCGCCACCTCGGGTCCATGTACGTGGGAGCGGCGGACGTCCCTGTGTCCGCCCTCCGCCTGCGCCCGGTGCGTCTGCTGCGGGCCGGGTGAGTGGAGATAATCTCCCTCTCCCTCTCCGCGGCCTCCTTCTGCGAGATGACCGTGTCACAGAAAAGCACCACCGCGTCCCAGGACTCGACGCTGCCGACCATCTTCTCGGCCACGGCCGGCAGCGACAGGTCACTGCCTACTCCAGAGACGAGGGCACGGCGCGGCTCCTCCCAAGCGGCACACTCTGCCAGCGTATGCCGCGCCGTGTCCTCCCGACAGTCGACGCAGTGGTGACACCGGGCGTCCGGCTCCCTGTTTATGCGACACAGGTACTTTCCGAAGCAACCGTGCCCGGAAAGTATCTGCGTCACCCGAAACGACAGGGAGCCGTGCCTCCTCCCGAGCCAGCGCTCGAGCACCGGCCGGACCGCCTCGATGGTGACGAGGCCGGCGGTAGGGCGCGAAAGCCTATCCCGCCATTCCGCCACCAGGACCTCGCGCAGCTGCGACCGACGCAACTCCATGTGTCGCTGCATCGGTCGCTCGCCGCGCGCCTGCATTTCCTCGCGCCACCGGTACAGTGACGCGAGTACTTTCGCCTCCAGGTCCCAGGGTGGGGATCCGGCCAGTACTCTGCTCGCCTCGTAGGAGATCGGGCGATAACCCTGACGGCCATCGCTCGCTGCCGTCTGCACAGGACAGAGATGCTGCCGGCCGTCAGGTCAGCCGCCCAGATCAGGGCTCCATACAGGGCCAACATCACACCCCCAACTTACCCTAACCGGGGATGAGAAACTTAACACCCTGTTCCCTATACTTATCTCTGAAACTTATAATCGTCCTATATATTTTTTAAACACGGAAATATCTTCTTCTGCCATTAGGCCGAGAAAGTCAGACAATTAAAAGCGTCAACGAAAGACAAGGCAGTGTGGCAACCGGAGGTAGCCAAGCTGTTGGACCTCAAAAAGCAGCTTGAAGCTGCGCAAAAGGCCCAAGCTGCAACACCACAGAAGATTCAAGCTACAGCACAGAATACAGCTGCAAGTAGTGATGCTGGTGGTTTGGAGAAAGCTGTTGCGGAACAGGTGAAATATCCTACTAATCCTATTGATATATATAAATGTAAAGATGTTTATATGTTTGTTACTCAATCACGCGTAAACCGTTGAGCAGATTTGGGTGAAAATTAACATATAGATTGACAATTGACACATGGGATAATTATTTTACATGGTAAATAGATTGACTATTTCTAGGATGAGCACACATGAGATAATTGGAAATATTCGACATAAAATCACATCACGCCTGTAATCCCCCAAGGGTTAGGCAGAGGTGTACCTGTAGGTGCACCCACATATCGCCAATTATGTTAAAGTCCCATGTGATAGGGGGGTGAGCCTATTCTTTATCATCATCATCCATCATCTGCCTAGCCTTTTCCCAACTATGTTGGGGTCGGCTTCCAGTTTAACCGGATGCAGCTGAATACCAGTGTTTTACATGGAGCGACTGCCTGTCTGACCTCCACAACCCAGTAACTGGGTAACATGATACCCCTTGGTTAAACTGGTTGTCAGACTTTCGAGCTTCTGACTACAAGTAACGACTGTCAAAGATCTACAAATGACAGCCGGGACCAACGGCTTAACGTGCTTTCCGAGGCACGGAGGAGTCTTGGTATGTAATAAATGGTCACCCATCCACGGACCGACCTCGTCAAGCGTAGCTTAACCTTCGATCGACCCATGCGGCTGTTATAATTTAGCCACAAGCTCCTCGAGCCTATTCTTTATCAATCAGGCACAATTCCAGACTCTGGGCTGTTACAAAAAAATCCTAGATGAAAAATCTCAATGACTGCCCGACTCGGGGATCGAACCCGGGACCTCATACTCAGCAATAGCGCTGAAGTAGTAAATATTTAAATTTTTGAATATTATTAATTTAATTTAAAAAACACCTACAGGTGAAAATTAACTCCAGTTTCGGAAGTCTGTGGCTTTGGTGGTTTTGTTTGGTTCATTATTGGCCACCGACTTCCGAAACTGGAGTTATTTTTCACCTATAAGTGTTTTTTTTAAGAAGTCGGTTGTTGAAGAAATGCTTGATTTGTTATTAATAATGTAAAAATGAGTATGTGTGTGCCTATATTTTTAAAGGAGTTCCCTCAATTCCTCGAGGATCCCTCATCAGATATGAGTTTGATACAAATGGGACCAATTTGCTCTTCCTTTTTTTCTCTGATAGGATACTCCTATCAGATAAAAAGAGAATTTTGAAAATCGGTCCATAAATTACGGCCACTGAGGTAACAAACCCTTAAAAAAAATTACAACCGAATTGAGAACCTCCTCCTTTTTAGAGAAAAAACGTTTTACGAATGTATTTACAATAACTGTCTTCACATTCCCAGGCCGAGAAAGTCCGTCAACTAAAAGCATCTACTAAAGACAAGTTAGTTTGGCAACCGGAGATCAACAAACTGTTGGAGCTGAAGAAGCAGTTGGCGGCAGTCCAAAGTGCTCCCGTCGCCAACAGTAGCAGTGGAGGTGACGTGGCGGGGTTGGAGAAACAAGTGGCTGACCAGGTAATGAATAAATTGCGGGTAAAATGCATTCATAATGTACAGACGCCAGCACATCGGTTTTCAACTTTATGTCAAACAAAATAAGGTTCATATTCAATTGGGAAAATTTGACACATTGGGGTAACTTGACGTGCTGGCGTCTGTACATACCGATTTTTACATTTCTAGCAAAGATACAAATACTATGCAGCGGACATGTGGGGAAATTGTCATAGAAAAACTTTGATCCCATGTCTCAGTAACGCCATCTAGAATAATATAGCAATATTGGAGCGGCAGTGGAGCGTACTAAAAATAAACTCATAGACTTGTGTCCAGCAGGACACAAGTTTCGGACGAAAATTTTGTTCGTGATGTCAAGCAAATCAAGCATTTTCATTTAGAAATCTATCATTTGGTTAACGACTGACGAAGAAGACAGGTACTTAACGGAACTCTTAACGCATAAAAGCAAAATATTGGCGAATGCTACAGTCAGGTGTTTATGCAGAGTCTTTGTATTGCCATAACATAACATTACGCCTGTCTATTTTAAAAGGGGCCGGCAAAGATGTACAGATGAATGTTTAGAAAGAACTTCTTTAGCAATTGTTAACCGATTTCAATGATTCTTTCAAGGGAATCGAACCCACGACCTCCGCATAGCAGTCAGGGTCACTAACTACTAGATCAACAGGCTTGTCGCTTCGACAGCTGTCATGTCATAACAAGTTCCTGAAACCTATCATTTGCAACTCGTTTTAAAATACTTAATACATTTCCTTTACCCATAGCTTATGTATGTTTAAGTTATTTATTTTCTTACAGGCTGACAAAGTTCGAAAACTGAAATCTTCCACGAAAGACAAGGCGGTGTGGCAACCAGAGATCAACAAACTTTTGGAGCTCAAGAAACAACTCGCCGCGTTACAAATAAACAAATAAATTATTTATTATAAATTATAAATGTTGTGTTTTATTTTTTTAACGATTTCTTTTTAGACACCACTAATTTTTAATTAGTACAAATACTTAAAGAAGCTTATTCTAGACGGTCTTCTCATTATATTTGTAAAGTATAAATAAATAATATTACAAATCAGCAAAGTTATAAGCGTTTGTCCCAAAAAGTCACCCAATTTATGGAAATATTGTACAGGCTATTCATGGCATAGTAAATATAAATAAATAAATAAATATTCCACAACTTTTCACACAACGCCATTTAGTCCCAAGTTAAGTCCCTGATAAACATACTTATATATTTCTAAATACATACCTACATATTATAGATAAATTACACCCAGACACAGAACAAATGATCGTGCTCATCACACAAACATTTGTCCTGGGTGGGAATCGAACCCACAACCTCCGGCATAGCAGTCAGGGTCACTAACTACTAGACCAACAGGCCAGTCGAATAGTCGAATAGTAGTATTCATTAATCGTCATCTCTCGCTCACGTTCGCGTGATCTCGCTCAACCATGCCCCGCCTCCAACAGCTGTTTTCGTTATTTAAGTATAACTTATTTAAAATTTGAATTTTGTTTTTTTTTACTTTTGATTACGCAAATATGATCAGTAACAGGTACGGATACAGCCCATTTTTTTTTGTACTAATTAAGAAATAGTGGTGAATAACTTTGAAAACTCATTTGAAAAGCATAGTAAACATCTACACGAGGGCCGACTTCAGCGTTTCCGTTTGAACGTCACCATATTCGTAACTCACGTCTTTCGTTCCCATCGCGACGTTTCCAGCGCTTACGTTTCTCACGTTCTTTGGCAACGTTTGTTCCCATCCGACTGGCCTAATGCGCACACATAGACGTAACATAATACCACGCCGTTATTCCCGGAAGGGTAAGTAGAAGTGTACCCAGCTTTTGGCCTGGGGGCTTTTCTACGTGGCAGAGTCCAAACTTGATTTCATTAAAATTTATGACTCAACTAGAGTGATTTCATACTTTTTAGGATTTTAATTAGTGAAAATGAAATAAAAAAATGTACCTACTACCAAAACCTGACCCTGTATTAAAAATAAAATTGGCCTATTAAATGTAAATTTTATTAAAATGAGGTACCTAACATAGTGTCTTTTTATGATGCCCTAGGTAGGGTCTAGCAACTATCTATTATATATAGATTTGCTGGGTTTGATTTACATAAATGCAAATATTCTACCTATACCCCGCAGTCAATTGCAAACATTGATTACTCGATAACCAAGGGGAGCATTTTGAAGCCGTTTTCAGCACGACAATTCCTAAATAGCCACCCCCTATCATATTGACTAAGTTAAAACGCCTTTTTCCATAAGGGTAGGCAGAAACTATACAGAGCTCCATATGCTACGATACGTTTACATTCATAGATGTTGTGCACACACACGCGCCGTTTGCGAGTACCACGCCCCCTACCTTTCTGAAGAATCCTACCAATAAATTTATGTGTTAATTGTCCTTCTAGGACGTCCCCTGGCGGAGTTTCTACTTTCATCTGCCTTTTAAATACTTTTCGTTAGTCGCCTTTCATTCATCCTTTCAACGTGACCAAACCATGGCATACTCTTTTCGATTTTTATTACCTACTAAGTACATCCACAACATCATCATCAACAACAGCTGACTAACGTACTTACTTATTTGTAAATGCATAACTACATAACTTTAAATAAATTATACCTAGACACCGAACAATTGGTCGTGCTCATACACACACATTTGCCTTTGGTGGGAATCGAACCCACGACCTTCGGCATAGCAGTCAGGGCCACTCTAGACCAAGAGGTCAGTCAAATAATAATTTGTATTTTTAAGGCCCCATAACGGGTCAACGTTAAGTCAATTCACAACATTTATTAATGAAGTAAACGAATATCTATTAGAGGTCCGCTAGCATATTTAAAAAATCCCTTCAAGAAATATAGGCGTGTTGCTTATGTTCTACTACGTTGTACGTAGGGGTCGCTTTGTGTTCCCACGTATTGCTGCCAACGCGTTCGTCTCGGCGAGTTGTTTAACAGCGTTTTTGTTTCGGACGCGGTAATGACTTTGAAGACAGAGCCCTCTCAGTCACGCAACATGGCTACAGCAAGCTCGAGGTCGGCCCTCATGTGTAATAATTAGGAAAACGATAAAAAATCATTTGCACTTTCAATTTGGAAATATACCTATTTTTCCATCATCGGAGTACGGCGCTGCGCTACCGGTACGTGGTGGACAATTTTATTCGACATCCCACCCATATGTACCTACTTAACGTTTTAAATAATATACCACAACTTTTCACACAACACCATCTAGCCCCAAGTTAAGCTTGAGAGCTTGTGTTATCTGTACTAAACAGCTGATACATATACTTATAAATTTCTTAATACATAGATACCTACATATAGATAAATTACACCCAGACACAGAACAAATGATCGTGCTCATCAGACAAACATTAATTGTCCCGGATGGGAATCGAACCCACGACCTCCGGCATAGCAGTCAGGGTCACTAACTACTAGACCAACAGGCCAGCCAAATGAAGAGTTTAAATATTTCGCGACTAATGGGTTAAATTGGTTTTTACCGATGCCGATGCAATAAAGGTTTGAGTTTGAGTTTACCTGTTGCCGACAAAATAATATTGTTTATTTCTTTCCTACCTTTCTTTTTATTGTGGTTAAAAACTGCTCAAAAGGCTCAAGCTGCAACGTCAAAGACTCAAAGTACAGCACAGAGTATGGCTGCAAGTAGGTAGTGATGCTGGTGGCTTGGAGAAAGCTGTTGCGCAATAGGTGAGATAGATATCCTACTATTCCTACTGATATTATAAATCTGAACTTTTGTTAAGATGTTTGTATGTTTGTTACTCAATCACGCATAAACCGTAGAGCAGATTTGGGTGAAAATGAACATATACATTGACAATTAACACATGGGATAATTATTTTACATGGTACATAGATTGACTATTTCTAGGATTAACACACATGGAATAATTGGAAATATTCGACATAAAATCACATTACGCCTGTAATCCCCGAAGGGGTAGGCAGAGGTGTACCTGTAGGTGCACCCACATATCGCCAATTATGTTAAAGTCCCATGTAATAGGGGAGTGAGCCTATTTTTTATCAATCAAGCACAATTCCAGACTCTGGGCTGTTACAAAAAAACCTAGATAAAAAATCTCAATGACTGCCTGACCCGGGATCGAACCCGGGACCTATACTCAGCAGTAGCGCTGAAGTAGCAAATATTATAATTTTTTAATATTATTAATTTAATTTAAATAACACTTACAGGTGAAAATTAACGTAGTCGACAGTTTCGGAAGTCATTATTGGCCACCGTCTTCCGAAACTGGAGTTATTTTTTATCTATAAGTGTTTTTTTTAAGAAGTCGGTTGTTAAAGAAATGCTTGATTTGTTATTAAAAATGTAGAATGAGTATGTGTGTGCCTATATTTTTAAAGGCGTTCCCTCAATTCCTCGAGGATCCCTCATCAGATATGAGTTTGATACAAATGGGACCAATCTGCTCTTTCTTTTTTTCTGATAGGATACTCCTATCAGATAAAAAGAGAATTTTGAAAATCGGTCCATAAATGACGGCGTACTGAGGTTACAAACCCTAAAAAAAATAAAACCGAATTGAGAACCTCCTCTTTTTTAGAGAAAAGCGTTTTACGAATGAATTTACAATAACTGTCTTCACATTCCCAGGCCGAGAAAGTCCGTCAACTAAAAGCATCTACTAAAGACAAGTTAGTTTGGCAACCGGAGATCAACAGACTGTTGGAGCTGAAGAAGCAGTTGGCGGCAGTCCAAAGTGCTCCCGTCGCCAACAGTAGCAGTGGAGGTGACGTGGCGGGGATGGAGAAACAAGTGGCTGACCAGGTAATGAATAAATTGCGGGTAAAATGCATTCTGTACAGTCACAAGCAATAATATCAATATTTTCTTCTAAATTATCATAATAATATAATTTACAAAGAGATTTAAAAGACTATAGAGCGGGCATGTCAAGGAAATGTCATAGAAAAACTTTGATCCCATGTCTCAGTAACGCCATCTAGAATAATTATAGCAATATTGGAGCGGCAGCAGAGCGTACTAAAAATAAAACTCATAGACTTGTGTCCAGCAAGACAGAAAGTATCATTTGGTTAAGACTGACGAAGAAGATAGGTAACGGAACTCTTCAACGCATAAAAGCAAAATATTCGCGAATGCTACAGTCAGGTTTTTATGCGTATTGCCATAATATAACATTACGCATGTCTATTTTAAAAGGGGCCGGCAAAGATGTACAGATTAATGTTTAGAAAGAACTTCTTTCGGTTTAAAGAATTTTATTTCTCAAATGAACATACACAGTTCACTAACTAACAACTAACAACAACCTAACTAACTTCCTAATCTAACTTCTTTAGCAATTGTTAACCGATTTCAATGATTCTTTCAAGGGAATCGAACCCACGACCTCCGCATAGCAGTCAGGGTCACTAACTACTAGACCAACAGGCTTGTCGCTTCGACAGCTGTCATGTCATAACAAGTTCCTAAAACCTATCATTTGCAACTCGTTTCAATATAGGTACTTAGGGAAGGTTCATATCTGACGGAACATGCGCCGAGCGTTTGCGACAATGTACCTCGACGCACTAACGCATCATCTGTTGAGTGTGAACGGTCAAGTGTTTTTCTACATTTGTCTGTTCTGGCGTTACGCGACCGATAATACGCGACGCATGTTCCGTCAGATATGAACCTTCCCTTAATCCATTTCCTTTACCCATAGTTTATGTATGTTTAAGTTATTTTTTTCCTTACAGGCTGACAGAGTGCGGAAACTGAAGGCTTCAACGAAAGACAAAGCGGTGTGGCAACCAGAGATCAACAAACTGTTGGAGCTCAAGAAACAACTCGCCGCGTTACAAATAAACAAATAAATTATTTATTATAAATTATAAATGTTATGTTTTATTTTTTTAACTAATTACGACACAAAGTCGATCCTAATCTCATTTGAAAAGCATAGTAAACATGTACACGAGGGCCGACTTCAGCGTTTCCGTTTGAACGTCACCATATTCGTAACTCACGTCTTTCGTTCCCATCGCGACGTTTCCAGCGCTTACGTTTCTCACGTTCTTTGGCAACGTTTGTTCCCATCCGACTGGCCTAGTGCGCACACATAGACGTAACATAATACCACGCCGTTATTCCCGGAAGGGTAAGTAGAAGTGTACCCAGCTTTTGGCCTGGGGGCTTTTCTACTTGGCAGAGTCCTAACTTGATTTCATTAAAATTTATGACTCAACTAGAGTGATACTTTTTAGGATTTTAATTAGTGAAAATGAAATAAAAAAATGTACCTACTACCAAAAACTGACCCTGTATTAAAAACAAACTTGCCTATTAAATGTAAATTTTATTAAAATGAGGTACCTAACACAGTGTCTTTTTATGATGCCCTAGGTAGGGTCTAGCAACTATCTATTATATATAGATTTGCTGGGTTTGATTTACATAAATGCAAATATTCTACCTATACCCTGCAGTCAATTGCAAACATTGTAATTACTCGATAACCAAGGGGAGCATTTTGAAGCCGTTTTCAGCATGACAATTGCTAAATAGCCACCCCCTATCATATTGACTAAGTTAAAACGCCTTTTTCTAAAAGGGTAGGCAGAAACTATACAGAGCTCCACATGCTACGATACGTTTACATTCATAAATGTTAGGCACACACACGCGCCGTTTGCGAGTACCACGCACCTGACCTTTCTGAAGAATCCTACCAATAATTTATGTGTTAATTGTCCTTCTAGGACGTCCCCTGGCGGAGTTTCTACTTACATCTGCCTTATAAATACTTTTCGTAAGTCGCCTTTCATTCATCCTTTCAACGTGACCAAACCATGGCATACTCTTTTCGATTTTTATTACCTACTAAGTACATCCACAAAATCATCAACAACAGCTGACTAACGTACTTACTTATTTGTAAATGCATAACTACATACTATAAATAAATTACACCTAGACACCGAACAAATGGTCGTGCTCATACACACACATTTGCCTTTGGTGGGAATCGAACCCACGACCTTCGGCATAGCAGTCAGGGCCAAGAGACCAAGAGGTCAGTCAAATAATAATTTTATCTTAGGTTTTGGTATTTTTAAGGCCCCCTAATGGGTCAACGTGAAGTCAATTCACAACATTTATTAAACGAATACTTATCTATTAGAGGTTCGCTAGCATATTTAAAAAATCCCTTCAAGAAATACAGGCGTGTTGCTTATGTTCTACTACGTTGTACGTAGGGGTCGCTTTGTGTTCCCACGTATTGCTGCCAACGCGTTCGTCTCGGCGAGTTGTTTAACAGCGTTTTTGTTTCGGACGCGGTAATGACTTTGAAGACAGAGCCCTCTCAGTCACGCAACATGGCTACAGCAAGCTCGAGGTCGGCCCTCATGTGGAATAATTTGGAAAACGATAAAAAATAATTTGCACTTTCAATTTGGAAATAGGTATAGGCTATTTTTCCATCATCGGAGTACGACGCTGCGCTACCGGTACGTGGTGGACAATTCGAAATCCCACCCATATGTACCTACTTAACGTTTTAAATAATATTCCACAACTTTTCACACAACACCACCTAGTCCCAAGTTAAGCTTGAGAGCTTGTGTTATGGGTACCAAACAGCTGATAAATATACTTATAAATTTCTAAATACATAAGTACATATTATAGATAAAAACACCCAGACACAGAACAAATGATCATGCTTATCAGACATACATTATTTGTTCCGGATGGGAATCGAACCCACGACATCCGGCATAGCAGTCAGGGTCACTAACTACTAAACCAATAAGCCAGCCAATTGAAGGGTTTAAATAAATAAATAATAAATATTCCACAACTTTTCACACAACGCCATTTAGTCCCAAGTAAAGCTTGAGAGCTTGTGTTATGGATACTTATCAGCTGATAAATATACTTATAACTTTCTAAATACCTACATATTATAGA
Organism: Euplexia lucipara; assembly: GCA_921972225.1. Taxonomy (NCBI): domain Eukaryota; kingdom Metazoa; phylum Arthropoda; class Insecta; order Lepidoptera; family Noctuidae; genus Euplexia; species Euplexia lucipara. Next base: position 2,645,519 of record OV179169.1, on the reverse strand, counting down.
TAAATTACACCCAGACACAGAACAAACGATCGTGCTCATCAGACAAACATTAATTGTCCCGGATGGGAATCGAACCCACGACATCCGGCATAGCAGTCAGGGTCACTAACTACTAGACCAACAGGCCAGCCAATTGAAGGGTTTAAATATTTCGCGACTAATGGGTTACGATGCCGATGCAATAAAGGTTTGAGTTTGAGTTCACCTGTTGCCAACAAATATTGTTTATTTCTTTTCTATCTTTCTTTTTATTGTTGTTAAAAAACTATATTCAGCCACGTAAAAGCTCTTTGCTATAGCAAGAGAACACGTTACCAGGTAAAAAGTATCTTATGTGTAAATCCAGGAAATGATCTATCTATTTGCTAATTTTTATCCAAATCTGTTCCAATAGTTTACGCTTACGCGTGATTGAGTACCTAAGTACCTACGTAATGTAATTATCAACCGACCTTTAAACGTACCGCGCCATACTACGTAAGTATAAAATCAATAGAAATCAAAAACCATTCTCACGTTTTATCAAACGAGTCGGACAAAATAAAGAAAACCGAATTAAGTTCCTACGTTTAATAGCTCGGGTTAATATTCTTAAAAGAATCTATAGAAAATAAACAAATATCAAGGGTAGTTGTTAATTCTGTGGCCCTAGTGAAAAGGGGTATAAGTCCAATTTTGTCGAAAATGAGTTAAGTGTACCAAAGTGATCAGAAAAAAATGCTCTATCGTTTGGTGAAGACAGATCTAAGCTATCTCTAAAAATAAGAAAGTTACTTTGTGTAAAAGGGTCCAACTGACAGCAAAAAAAACTGTAAAAGTCGGTTTTCTGATCACTTTGGTACACTTAACTCATTTTCGACAAAATTGGACTTATACCCCTTTTCACTAGGGCCACAGAATTATTGTTTGCTGCGATATTTAGTAGTCAGTTTTATTTACCTACCTACAGAGTTTCAATTGTCTTAGCTTCGATTGGTGTTGTATCACGACGTAATAAAATATGCCTAATAGACCCTAGGCAAACATTGAACATTTTTTTTAATATCGTATTTTTGTCAATTCGACGCATTAAGATAGCCATCTGCTAATTTAACTTCGAGTAGCCTATCTGTTAGATTCGTACCTATGTAGTTAAAAGTTATTTAACTTCGAGTAGCCTAGCTATCTGTTAGATGCGTACCTATGTAGTTAAAAGAATAGCTTTCTCAAAAGGGGACTGACAGGGACGTACCTAGGTACGTTGTAAGCATCTAATAGTTCTTGGACTTTTACTACCTACAGTAGGTACATAAAGCATTTCGCTAAGGTCACTGATAGGATAGACGGTACGGTTCTAGTTTGAAGCCTAATAAAATAATTCTCAATTCACAAGAGGTATCTACGCAACAGATGCGGGTAAACCGCTGGAAATATCGGTTGGAGTGTAGGTAGGTACGTAACGGGGCCCCGGGGCACTGAGGAAAAAAGACCTAGAAAAACTTCGTCCAAAAACAACGCCTGATCAAGCCTTCGGGATCCAGTGGGATGTGGGAGTAGAAGGGTGAGGGAAATATTAGAGGACACTGCACGTGACCTTAACCTAATGGCAATGACCTTGACCTCAAGGTCAAATGTACAAAATGTGGGGAAACGTCTGGGGCATCAAAGGGCATGACCTTGAAATCAATGACCTTGACCTTAAGATCAAATGTTCAAATGTTGGAAAACGCCTGGGACTCCCAATACCATTAGGTAGGTACATAAAGTTATCATCGGTTCACTGTACGTACATAGGTACTTACCCGCGGTATCGCCACTTACACCTTACACACATTATTGTTTAGAAATAATCAAAAAACATTTTGCCACGGCCGATTGTGATACACAGTTTAAAATACCTAAGTCTCAAACGATCATCCAGTTCATCACGCACCAATTTCAAATTATTGAATATCTTTTTGTATGCGCTACCCGCACGTAAGATAAATGAAATTATTGCCACTAGGTATTTAAAGCGTCGCAAATAGTTTGTTCGGTACTAGGTCTATGTTTGTAGGTAGGTAATTATCTAGGTATGCCCTTTACACAAACGTTTGTATTGACCTCTAAAATTGCGAATAGTAGGTAGGTACAACTTGGCAAGAAAACATTCGGTACCGAAATCAAAAGAATAATAAAATTATAGGACTCACCGGATTGTTGTTACTGCCAGAAAATACCAGTTATATTATAATCATGAACATCAGAATTCTGTCAGAAGCGCCGCGCTGCCGCCCGTTTTGCCGCCGCCCGCCGCCGTTACTTTCTCGATGTAGCAAGCCGACTTCGATCACTGCACCTTGTTCTTCTGCTGCATCTCGACGACTCGGTGACGCACGGCAGTCAAGTGGGAAGCAAGTTCTTTATGGCACTTCTGATGGCGGCGACACTGATGGGGTATCCGTGGTACCAAGTACCTACATAACGTAGAATAATAATCTCCATTGCAGTAATGACCTCACTTAACAATCGTAATCACAAACCATAACTCGAATAGGTAACCCGACAGTTTGTATTGGACGTGTGTCTTCGTTGGTGCCTCAAATTAACCTGAACCTGAACTCTCCAGCTCCCACGCACCAGCACGACTCTTTCCACGTGGCATTACCAAAAAAACACATCCGCGCCATTTCATTCAAATGACAAGAAACGTCAAGCTGCCGCGCTGGTCACCATAGACTCCGCCGTACTAAGTTAATCAACTCCACAACTTATTATTCAAGAATATCGCTTTCCACGACATTATAATATTTTATTACGACATTATATATTGTATTTTTGGGGCGTAAAATAGAAAGGAAAATGAAAAGTATGAGCGAAGCGAGCTCGAAAATTTAACACTTTTCTTAGATAAAATTGGGGAAGTCATGACAACATCTTTAATATTAATTTAGAAGTATAGATAATATAAACACCACTGACCAAAAAAAAAAAAACATTTCACATTCATAAAACTATATTTCTGTACGCCAATTATTTCAATATAATACAAAAAATATCGCGGCCGGGTACACACGGCTACATAATATTTCCACACATCTGTGTGTAGCCGTGTGTTTAAATTAATACAAGTATAAATTAATTAATATAATTAGGTACTTATTAATAAACTTGTAAATAAAAAGTTATTTACAAATCACAATTGCAGATAATAAAATAAAACTATCTGTTTCAGTAAATTGCACCCATTTCAGCATTTCAGTGATTAACCTTTCAATCGTGTCAATTAGACACTAGACACTATAGATAGATAATAACAGCGCAGACACCAGCGTCCTCTTGAGGTTTATTGAATTAATTTCGCCACTGGTAGGTCATACTACTTTACCACCACTGGGGTGTCATAAGTATGAACGTTACACATTATGTTTGTCTGTAGCAGAATAGCAGAATTGGCAGAATAGTCGACATCGGCTCTGTTTGCACTTAAAAAAATAGAATAGAATAAAATGTTTGTCTGTCAGAGCACTTGGGGTCTAACCACATTTAAACTGAGTTTCGCTGAACTGAAGTCTATTGGAGCTGAATAAATGTTAAGCTGTAGCTTTGGAGACACGTAAATTTAAAGAAATTGTGGAATTAAGTGTAGGAAACTGTCCTACACTTAATTCCACAATTTCTTTAAATTAAAGTTTAAAACTAGTACATTTAGGATAGGAGTAAAAATTTTACAACAAACTTCCAAATTATGTACAGACGCCAGCACGTAAAGTTACCCTAATTTGTCAAATTTCTTTGATCGTTTTTCAACTTTATGTAAACGGAATAAGAATCATATCCAATTGGGAAAATTTGACACATTGGGGTAACTTGATGTGCTGGCGTCTGTACAACCTTAAATAGTTTGAAGAAAATATTAAACGAAATCCTGCAGGCCTGGCCATTTTACAAATTCTATTTCTATTATAGAAAGAAAATGGCGTAATTTGGAATCTGCTGTTTATCAACTGTCAAGAGTATTTAATTTTCAAATTCTAATTGTTAACACTTGGCAGTAGCAAACAGCTGATTCCATATTACCTACGCCATTTTCTTTCTAATGTCGCCATAACGATTACGATAATAGAAATAGTATTTGTAATATGGCTAGGCCTGCAGATACCTATGTAAAGTCTACTATTCCATCAGTTTTTTTTTTTAAATTACAAAAATACTAGAGGCTGAGTTATTTAATTTGTATAACATCACTAAATAATTTAATAGGGTGTTTGATAGACTAACGCCCGATATTAATATTATATTTCAATCCAAATCCCGTTCCTTTGTTTTTGACGGCTGCTTCTGATTGGACATCTTTAAGACTCGGATAGGCGAATTCGGTCGTTGATTCGTTACAGACAAAGATCGGGATCAAGATAGCAACCGAGATAGATTATTAATATCCAGCGTATGAACATCAAAATATCAAGTCCATCAGTTACCTAGATTATAAAAAATAACACAAAAGTATTTTTTTCTTTTTCAAATTGATGGAAAACTGCTTAAATTAAGCACATTCAAGTTGAGGGGAGTCGAATATTTACTATTAATCTAGATGAGGGACTAAAAACTAAAATTTTGTCAAGTTAGACCATTAAAATGAAATCATTGAATAATTGAATTAACATCAAAGAGAGTAGCGGGCGTATCAAGGAAATGTCATAGAAAAACTTTGATCCCATGTCTCAGTAACGCCATCTAGAATAATATATGAATATTGGAGCGGCAGCGGAGCGTACTACAAAAAACTCATAGACTTGTATCCAGTAGGACACACTTTTTCGGACAAAAATTTTGTTCGTGATGTCCGGTCTATAGGTATTATTGAATGTCTTTGATTAACATGAAATCAATTAAGTACCTAATAATTTTAAATGTATAAAATCAATAGGTACCAGTATTTAACATGGTCAAGCATGGATAAAGTTTAAAAAAATTAAATACATTGTTGAATACATTTTAAATCAAATAGCGATTTCTAATTCACACATTGGCAACAATTTTTATTGGCAATCATTCTTAAATTATTAGTACACACACAATACAATAAAAATAGAACTGAATTGGTCCCAAAATCAATAATGTTATTCAATTATTTATACAAATCTTACAAAATAATACTATAAGTTAATACATGGCATGATTTTAAAGTAAATGAGTAAAAATATTCAGGATCTAAAGAGTATTCAGAACTGAGTAACATTCATTCCATTAAAAATTTAAATCGCCAAAGCAAAATTGTATCTACGGTGCCAAGCTACAAATTCATCCTTCAAAATTTATCTTGACGCGTAGCGTGCCAGGCATATAATTATTTTAGTTTGTCATTTATACAACCTGTATTTTTGTATATCCCACTTCAAATCGAGGTTTATATTCTTTTAGTAAAAATAATACAAAAAGTCCTCAAATATGTGGTTTAACCTTTTAAACGCCAGAATATAAATGTATCGCCCCTGATGCCAGGCCACTTTTTCTGTCAAATGACCTTCCCACCACACATCTCTTGACATCACTGCTCTGCACACTGCATCCCGTTCAACATCACACTAACACCTTGAAGCATATTCCCCGGTTCTTTCAAATGCATCTTAATGTGATTCTTCAACCCGGATGCCTTTCGAAACGACTGTCCACACTGAGTACAGATGTAAGGCTTCTCACCCGTGTGACAACGGATATGTGATATTAAATCATTGCGCTGTACAAATGCTTTTTCACAATAAGAACATTGGAAGGGCCGTTCTCCTGTGTGTGTCCTGCGGTGGTTCTTCAAGGTACCGGATGCTGCGAACCTCATAGGACAGAGATCACAGAGGTAAGGTTTTTCACCGGTGTGTATGCGACGGTGTTTGACTAAAGCACTGGATGTGGTGAAGCCGTTGCCACAGTCATCGCAGACAAAGGGGTGTGCTCCGCTGTGCTTGCGGTTGTGAGCATCTAGTTCACCTTTTGATACGAATCTGGAAGGAGAGAGATTTAAGTTATTGAAATAACTAGCTGATGTCAAGCGGTTTTATCCGCGTAGTTCCCGGAGGTACAGAAAAACAAAACAGGAAAAATATTGATACCTATTTAAATTTTGTAGATTGGAGTGTGCTAGCTGACATGTGACAATCATTTTGAAATGTAATGATTTACATTTTTTTTGGAACGAAGTTGCTTATTTACCCATACTTACTACTTAAAATGAGATGACCTGGTGCTAACGCTGGGACCTAGGTGGACCAGAGTGGCAGCTGACAGGCAACACTGGAGAGAGTTGGAGGAGGCCTATGCCGAAAGGCATTCCGTCTTAAGAGACTTAATTTAATTAAAGTTAAAACCATTATTGTATTTAATTCAACAGAAATAAAGGCTATTTTTATTTTATTTTTATTTACTACTTAAATTACTACTTTCTACTCTAGTATTGTATGTAACGAAGAGACACGCAACAAAGTAGTTCAGTTTAAAATTATGTATTTCGTATCATTCAAAATCTATGCATTTCAGTAAGGTAGTATAGGATAGGTAGGATAAGTTAGGTTAGGTTATAACATTGTTGTCAATCTAATTCTATCTAACACAAAAGGTCTAAAGAGTACACAAGAGACTCGCTAAATAAAAATCCTCATCATTTGTCTACGTTTTTTTGCTTCCAGTTTAATCAGGTGCAGCTGAATACCAGTGTTTTACATGGAGCGACTGCCTGTCTGACCTCCACAACCCAGTTACTGGGTAAGATGATGAAGATGATGACCCCTTGGTTAAACTGGTAGTCAGACTTTCGGGCTTCTGACTACCTATAACAACTATCAAACTAGAACTGCATATGACAGCCGGGACCAACAGCTTTACATGCTTCCCGAGGCAAATAAAATGAGAATAATTATGATCTAACTTACCCTTTCTCGCAATTTTCGCACTTAAAAGGCTTCAATCCCTGATGCCTTCTCATATGCTGTGCCAAGTTAGTCTTCTGGCTGAACCCTCGGCCGCACTGGGAGCAAAGGAACGGCTTCTCACCCGTGTGAGTCCGCATATGCTCCTTCAGCGTACACAGCATAAGGAACGCCTTATTGCAAACCGTACAGCGGTGTTTCTTCTCATTCTTATGACTATCTTTATGTGACTCTAGAGTTTCTTCATTGGGGAAACTCTGCGCGCAAAGTTCACAACTAATACCATTTTTTCTTGTATGCATGGTCAATACATGGTTTTCTAAATACGCTTTGTACTTGAATTCTCTTTTGCACACTTTGCAGACGTGTTTGATATTGTCTGTTTCCTCGTGACGTTGTATGTGTGCGGTTAAAGAGGTTTTGTTCTTAAATTTACGTAAACAGAAGGAGCATTGGTATGATTCAGCTTTGCTGTTTACTGTTTTTTCATGTTTTTGAATGTGAATTTTCAGCGCTGTCTCGGTTTTAAACTGACATAAACAGAATTTACAAACATGTACCAGGGATTCGTTCTCCAATAAATGTTCATTACTGTGGACTTGCTGATGCGTTCTCCATGCATGCGGAGTTTTAAATTTACGATCACATTCAACACATTCTATCTCATTTTTTATCGTAATTATTTTTTTTTTGTTAACTTTTTCTAGGATTTTCTTGTACTTAATACAGTTTTGTTGTTTTAAATGAGTTTTGTATTTGTCTTTTGTTGTAAAAGTTAGTCCACAGTGACAAGTATGTTTCTTTCCCTTATTTTTTACAGTTTCGTCTTTCTTACATTGTTCAGATATTATATTACAGTGTTGATCATCATTGTAGTGATCGGAAAAGGCTATTTCATCATCAAAATTTAGGTTTATTTCTTCCTTGACTGATTGGTCAGGATTTTCAGGTACTGTAGAATCGGTGAGTTTGCTAAAACTAGTGTCGGCGATTGGGCATATTGAGGTATCTTGTATTAAAATATTTTTCTTGTCAAAAATCTCTTCTGAACTGTAATTTGCAACATTTCCCAAAGTCTCAAAACTAATATAGTTGCTTAATTTCTCCGTAACATCCGCGTTTTCATCTTTAATTGAGCATTTGTTGTCGATTTCCGAAGTTTCACCATGGCTTACGGAATTTCGGTAAATGTTGGTCAAAATCGTCTCAGAATCCAGGCAACGGCGTTTAAATGCATCAGCCTTGCACATGATCGTCTCACATTCACCGCAAACCTGTTTTGGCAGACTATCCTCGAATTTAACTTTAATATCAGCAGTAAATGTAAGGATATCAAATAAGTTGCGTTTTTCACCGTCCATCTTCTTGAATAAGGACTTCATGTCGGCACATTCTATTAAACAGACGCGGCATATTTTGTTGAATTGTTGAACACTTATTTCCATATTATTTCTAATTATAAATAGATTTATTTTTGTTGATATGATAAAATAATTGATGAAATAACAAAGGACAACAATAAACTCCAAAATGACGCGATAAAGTTGACAGTCAATTGATAGATGTCAATGTCAATCAATAGTAACTAGGGGTGTGCACAAACCGTGCGAAGCCAGAGAGGAAAAAAAAAAAAAAAAAATAGGGGTATGCACTCAAAACGAATTTACGGCACTTAATTGCCGATAAAAAAAAACATGTAAAATAATCGACTAAGTTACTGCCACATACTAAACTCCATATAAATAAACCGTTAGAAACCGTTATCTATCATACATTTTACAAGGTTTAAGTTAAGCATAACAGTGCCCCACGTTTACTAATAAATAGACACCAAGCGAAGGGGTTGGAGTGCAAATCCAACTAGCGCTAAGCCTAAACGCGCTAAGTTTTTTTACAATCAAACTTAATATAAAAGCAAGATCAATCAACAAGGCAGTCGATAAAGCTATCTTTATTGAGTTGGTCTAGTGGTCGGAATCGCTACTGCTTCATGATGTCCTGGTTTTGATTCCCGGGCCAGGAAAAATAAGTAAATTATTTTGAAACTATGTCTAATTGTAATTAGTGTTCTGACTATATTTATACGAGACTATTATTTATTATATATTTTTTTATCCGGTATCTAATTGGGGTAGCAGGGTTGATCAAAAGCTTATAACTAAATTTAGACAGACCTGACTATAAGGCTGCCATGTCGACTTAAAGACGAACACCTGGCAATCCAGTCTTCAGTGTGGTAAAGTGGAACTTTTAATAAAATGAGCTGCCTAGAGCAAATGTATTTGAAGTAATTTAGATGAAAATGTCGATTTGACAAAACGAATTAGACCCAGAGTGAGAGTGAGTGTGTGTGTGTGTTTTGATGGCCCAGAGTTTTAGACGCCTAATTCATACACGAGGTGTTGGTTGAAATTCTGGTTAAAGACGATTGCCAATGTGACTTATTCAATTTAAAATTACTTTCTAGTTTATCAGGAAACCTGGACTTTTATTTAATATAAGTTTGAAATCGTCACTGCACTTTGAGGAAGCGTGGTGATCAATGCTTTCACATTCTCTTTATGAGAAGCGGCTCTTATCAGGCAGTGGAATACTAATAGGCTGGTATTGCCTCTGACTCGGCATTACGTGCCATCGAGATATATCTCTCAGGCATTCCAGTTTCCTCGCGATATTTTCCTTCACCGCTTTTGAAGCAAGCGGTAATTATACATTACGCGTTTATTTTTTATTATATTCGAGTCCGGTCGCACCATTCGGCAACCCTGCAACGTACCTACCTTCGTGATAGTGTCTCTGCCACAAATACAATTAATGAAAAGTTACAAAATCAATTAAAAACATGAAATCGAATGAAAAACATCGGAACAGAAAATAAATTCTTTATTTTAATAATATCCAATTTTATCAGATTAACGTAGTCGCTTTGATTAATAAAAAAAAATGTATTTTATACAATTGCAAGTTACTTTTTCTAAAAATTTCACACAATATTTTGTCGGAGGTAAAAAAAATATCTTTTTTTAATCTGTATTGAGATCGTAAAATACATCACAATGTTACATTGCCATTTAAAAATATTTTTAAAAGTATTGCCATGTTTTGAGGTGCTTACACCTATTTTTATTGCCATATTTGACAAGTTCGAATTAATAATTAAATAATAATGATATTTACACATTTTAAATTTAGTATTGCCAGACAATGGGTACTAAAAATGTTGTAATCTGGCCACTCAAATTGCTTGAACGCGAAAATTATTAAAATTTGAAGGTGTAAGTCGCCCTCGTATAAAAAATGTCTAAAATTTTATTTTACATCTAAACCTAGTTATTTTATTTATTTAAAATACACTGCACTGAGGTAACGACTTCTATTTGAAGTCTTTGTACTGTATTATTATTTCCTGTCTAAATTATTAATATTAATAATATCATCATACTGTCCAATATTTGTTGTCTAACTTTGTTTACGTATCTAATAATCTATTATAACAATATCTTATATATGTAATAACTATTATTATTATTTATTATTAACAATGGTTTTCGATTATTGGCACGTCATTGACTCGAAATAATAATTGTATGGAATAGTCACGACCGCATCACCATCGGTCCATACAAAGCGTTTAGGGTATTTATTTCTAAGGATATAAACGCTAAAGCTTCTTCATTATTATCAATCCAGTATTAATATCACAACTTATTTACTTGACCGAGAATACTGCGGTAATTAAAAAGAGGTAGAGTAAGAGTAGTTACGTAAATACTAAAATAATGGCAAGTAAGTTTAAAACTGAAATGGCAAACCCCAAAAACGTCTTTTATCATAAAGAAATACTAAACGTAACTAATTTTGTAGTAATACAAATGTTTTAATCTAATATTTTAATTTTCCTACTCGAATACTAAAGGAACTCCACCCCTTTAGTACAACAACTATTCCATACAACGAATACAATTTTTAAGACTAGGTTTATTACCTTCGGTTTGCTTACAAACATTATTTCAAATTATAAAGCAAGTTAAAAAACAAAAAGTTAACATTTTAAGGCATAAACTGTAATTACTATCAAATGAAGGCTGAACACGTATCGGCACAAATCGTAATTGGGACAAAATCATCAAAAATACAATTCTATTGTTTTAAATAAGGTTTGTGAGCAAAACGGCCATCATTATTACTGATACGACACTTGAAACGTCCCCGAATTATAACTATAGTCACGCTTTATATAGTAAAGGATAGATTTAATAACACAAATAAAAAATCGACTACAGACAATGATTGAAAAAAAAAGAATAGTCGTGTGTTTCACAACACTAACATTCTTGTAAACCCCGCGAAATGTGGCTGAAAAATCACGTTTGTATTAAATGTGATATTTAATCACCAAATTAATTAATAGGAGCATTGTATTTTTTTTTAACAATTATGTTGTATTTTATATAATCAAACCTTTAAAAAGATCTTTATTATTTTTTGTCACAGAAGTTTTGCCTAAAGTGACCAAAACAGTAAATAAATCGTGACTATAATCACTGCCCCCGACCATATTATTTTATATGAATATATATTTGACAGACTTGCGGCCCCTAAGTACTACTTTATATACCGTATTGCGATACTTATTTTGGCAGTATTTTTTTTTATAGTTAGGTTATGTCAAATGTTGAAGTTTTGGCGCCTTTTAGTAATCTGAATAGGCTGAGTGCCTTTTTAATAGACAATCAAATCTATCCCTCCAGGATAAATTTGATTGTCTGTTATTGCATAAGCTGCCAAAAAGGAGGCCTCATTTCGACTGAGGCCACTTTGATTTAAAATCATGAGTTTTCACACAAATTAGCTACCCAAGAACTTACTTATCAATAGATTTTTTCTCGCCTTTAAAACAAGAATCGCTATCTCTTGCCATCTTCAATATTTGACACAACCAAATCCATACAATATGAGCTGCCACAGATAATACTATAAAAATCGCAGCATTTTTACGAACTTAAGCACTTTTCTTAGTCTAATGAAAAAAAAAACATAAAAAATAAGCTATAGACAAATGTATAACGAATACAAAAATAACTTCGTAATCACATTGAAACCTGGCCTTTTGGGGCCATAGAAAAGAGTCTTTTTTTGACCATGAGGCCTTTAGACTTATGGCCTACCCACACATCTTTGTTCAGCTAAAATTGTACCTTAACTTAAAAGTCCTTAATTTCATTTTAAAAAACGGCCCTACAAGGCCACTTTTTATATAAATACTAGTTAAGGCGGCATCTATCATAATATTGCTTATTTCATTGTATTTGTCGAGGTCTATGACTCTGCTCTATGGCCTCAAACGTGACTAAATGGCCATGAAATGTCACAGCAAATAGAGTAAAGGGCCCAATTGCTGTCCTTAAAATCACGCGGACAAAAATTGTACCTTTCACCCATATTTAAGTATTATTGCAAAAAAGGTTTACTTTTTTTTAAATAACAATATCTTGTTCAACTGGATTGTTCAGTAGTTTAACTACTTAAACTCAAACCAAAGGAATTAATTCGGTAACTACACGATAGATGGCACTTTTTAAAACTAGATTACACTCGGATGTGCGGCTTGTTTCCTTTGCTCGTTGTTTTAAAAACAAACGGTTTGATGACGTCATTTCCGTATGTCAGCACTGTCTGGGGATAAAAAAAAAATACTTATAGAGTGTTGTAAGGTATCGGACTTAGTAAGGCCAAGCGCGCACTACGAATTTTATTCGTTGCTAATTTTAAAGTGCGGAATGAAATCGCAAACGACAATCATTCCTACGCGCTCCACGATTTATTATCGCCTGCGAAATAACAGGGCCAATATGAACCTTATTCTGTTTGACATAAAGTTGAAAAACCATCAAAGAAATTTGACACATTGAGGTAAGTTGATGTGCTGGCTTCAACAACATGGATTTAAATGGATTTAAAAAAGAAAATAACCATTATATACTACTTAATTTTACGTAAAAGAAGATTAAATAATAAGAAGAAGATAACTAAGCGTTTTGACAGATTTTTAAAGTATATTCTATTCGTCATTCTTATTGACGTTCATTAATTCTTTTCTAGGTATTCAAAATGTCTTCTTATGAAATTCCCCGATAGCTCAACATGCTAAAATTGTAATTATTTCTAAAAACTTTATTAAACCCATTGCTATACACGGTGATATTTTAATCGTCTGACATAAGTATACAAAAGTTTGATACCTACTCAACCAAAATGTATGAATTCCCCCGATTTTTTTTTCGTGATCGTCGAGTTGGTTGGTTGGCTGTTAATTTTCATGGGTAGAACACCCAGTGAAATTTGTCAGACGATTAAAAAATCACCGTGTATAACAAAACGGTGTTTAATTCGGTGTAAACAACAGCTAAACTCACTCCATCATTTAGCGCTGGCCTTTTCCAAGAAATCCATTTTCAACCTTAACTCGATCAGGAACAGTTGCTTTTGCAATGAAAATATCTCTTCCTTCTGCCGTAGCTCCATGTTCAATATTTTCATCTTAGCTTCGTGTTCCCAAATGGCGTGTTGCCTTTTAGCAGTAAAATAAAGCCTTTCTTCCTCTGTGGCTGTACCACAGTCATGTTTGATCTGATCATCCATTCTCTCCGGTCGATCGTGGCCATTTTTTCTTTTAATTTCATCCAAATTACTCAAATTCAACGGTGTATTGGACAGTTCGTTTAGTTTTTGTAAGAAGTTCTGTTGTATTCTCGCTTGTTCGATAGCCTGGAGGGGGTTCGTTAGTATCGGGATTGGGGGTAGCGGGTTTAGTGGGAGCTGCTTGTGTGGGGGCGGGGTGGGGGACGACTGGGGGATGATTTGTACTTGGGGTTCGAGGACGTTCGTCATCGTGTCTTCGCTTTCGTTCGTACTCGATAGTCGGCCGTTTGACATCTGGAATATAATAATAAAATAATTATTCTACAACTTTTACACAACGCCATCTACTCCTTAACTAAGCAGAGCTTGTGCTATGGGTACTAGACATCATCAACAACAACATCATAAACATCATCTGCCCGCCTTTTCCCAACTATGTTGGGGTCGGCTTCCAGTTTAACCAGATGCAGCTGAGTACCAGTGTTTTACATGGAGCGACTGCCTGTCAGACCTCCACAACCCAGTAACTGGGTAACATGATACCCCTTGGTTAAACTGGTTGTCACACTTTCGGGCTTCTGACTACAAGTAACGACTGTCAAAGATCTACAAATGACAGCCGGGACCAACGGCTTAACGTGCTTTCCGAGGCACGGAGGAGTCTTGGTATGTTATAAATGGTCACCCATCCACGGGACGACCTCGTCAAGCGTAGCTTAACCTTCGATTGACCCCTGCGGCTGTTATAATTTAGCCACAAGACAACTGATAAACATACTTATATATTTCTAAATACACCTAGACACAGAAAAAAATATCGTGTGCGTGACACAAGCATTTGTGCACTTGCACTTGGATGGGAATCGAACCCACGACCTCCGGCTTGGCAGTCAGGGTCACTAAGCACGAGACCAACAGGCCAGTCAAAGTAATACTTTATGTATGGATGATAAACACCAATCGAGTTAAATTATTACCTCCTACTACTACTATTTCAAAAACTACTACCTACTCTAGTATTGTATGTAACATAGAGACACGCAGCGCAGTAGCTCAGTTTGAAATGATGTATTTTGTAACTTAGAAAATCAATGCATTTCAGTAAGGTACTTAGGTTAGGTAGTTAGGTTCGCTATAGGATAGGTATGGTAAGTTAGGTTAGGTTATATGTATATATATCTTGCTATCTAATTTTATCTAACACAAAATGTTTAAAGAGCATATTAAGGACTCGCTAAATAAAAAGTAGTAGTAGTTATTATTGTTTTGGATCTATTCGTTGTCAATCTATTAAAAATACTTATGTATGTAGGAACGGAATGTTATGATAGATGAGTGGAATGAATCGTAAAGATGAATGACAGTTGTGAAGCATGTTGAATGAGAGAGATGAAAGTATGAAATAGTCTAGGAGTGAGAGAGAAAGGAAGTGAGTGTTTAAGAAGGTGAAAATGAAGAAAACGGAATACGGGGAGAAATAAGAGGAAGACGTTAGCGACAAAGACGATTAAAATAAAATTCAAGATTACTAAAGAAATCAGCGCTTTTATTTGGCCCACATCGAAGTAATCCCACATATTTTTGGGGGCTCGTCCGGGATTATTCGATATTTCGAGTTTGCTGGGCCAAAGCACGGAAAAGACGGGAGCAGAAAAAACCGACGCCACGACGTGGAGCGGCCGGGGACTTTTGCTCTAGCCAAACGACGGAAAAGACGATAGAAGACGGTAACAGTAGTTACAACAGACGAGGCAAAGACGAAATATGGGTGGAAACGGAAGGGATCGCCGACAAAGCCGTCAAGCGGACTATGACGAAGACGACCGTGCGGCAGCTGCATCGACGAGACAACCGTTCTGCCGAGATCAGGGTATATTCCAGACCGAGAACTTGGTGGCAAAATTCAGCGGGCAAGATAAATCGTATTCGGTGGCAAAATGGGCAACTGACATTGACGATAACGCTGAAATATTTCAATGGACGCCTCTACAGACTCTGATAGTCGCTAGAAGATCTCTGACGGGAACTGCAGCCCTGTGGCTAAAATCTGAAAAACCATTCAAAAGTTGGGACGAGCTGAAGGCGGGTTTGCTGAAAGAATTTCCCGATTCGATAGATAGCAAAACCATACATGAAATGATGGCCGCTAGAAAGAAGAAGAAAGACGAACGTTGTTTAGACTACTTATTAGTTATGAAAGAAATGGGAAAGCGCGGCAAAATGGCTGATTATGTCGCCATAAAGTACATTATAGACGGCATAATTGACTCAGAAGTGAATAAAATGGTGTTATATGGTGCTACTACGTACACGGAGCTCAAGGAAAAAATCAAAATATACGAGACAATTAAAGAAAAGATGGGCGCAAGTTACGTCCGAAATAAGAAGCCTGAGAGTAGTGAGAGTAGTGCTGGTACGAGTAACAAGAGGTGCTACAGTTGTGGAGAAAGAAATCACCAATCATCGCAGTGTCCTTTTAAAGAGAAAGGTCTGAAATGTTTCAAGTGCAACGAATTTGGGCATATCTCGACGCAATGTAAACAAAGCGGAAACATTCGGTCAAGAACGAGTGAAAAGAACGAGGAACGAGAATGGCGTAGTGAAAAAGTAAAACCGAACTCTTCCGAAGATAGACGAGCGATGTGTGTGGCTGACTTCACTCCGAGCGTTTACGAGGTTGGCAACGACGATTACGGCAGCCATGACAGCTCATTTGAGAGACGTACCAACATTAGCGACAAGATGGCGAATGCAGTGGGAACTGACGCTAACTTCACGGATGTTTACGACGAAATAAAGACGCCGGCGCAGATACGTTTTGAAAATGCCTGCAAGACGATATTTATCAACAAGTGCGAAGTGACCGCGTTAATTGACTCGGGAAGTGAACTGAACTTAATGTGTACCGAGCTTTACGTACATTTAGGATCTCCGGAGTGTGCGGAAACCGCTACGAATCTAGTAGGCTTGGGAGGCAGTATAGTGTCGACGAAAAAGTTAACTGCTTCTGTATTATTAGACGGATACGATTACAATGCTACATTTTATGTTGTTCCAAGGCATGCTATGCCGTGTAGTGTTATATTGGGTCAAGACTTCCTTAAGGACGTATTTACTATAATGTCGAAGGGTTCAATACTGATTGCACCAAACATAAACAATTGGTTGTCAAAAGTTTGTTGCGTAGTTAGTCAAGATCATCCATTTGTTTTAGGTAACATTAAGAATAAGCAGGTGCAGCAAGATGTCATTAACTGTGTGATGAATTATAACCCTAAGCAGGTAAAGGAGGCACCGATAGAGTTGCGAATTGTGCTTAAGGATGACATACCAGTGGCACAGCGACCAAGACGTATATCTTTAGCTGAACAGCAGATGGTGGAGAAGCAAGTAGCAGAGTGGCTCAAGGAAGGTATCATTCGCGTAAGTTTTTCTGAATATTCCTCTCCTCTGGTGTTAATAAAGAAAAAAGATGGTAGTACAAGGATTTGTGTAGACTATAGGCCAATCAATAAAAAGATTTTTAAAGATGAATTTCCTCTGCCCATTATAGACGATTTAATAGATAAACTTAGAGATGCTCGTGTATTTAGTGTCTTAGATTTAAAGAATGGCTTCTTCCACTTGAAGGTTAATAAAGACAGCATTAAGTATACTGCCTTTGTTACACACAATGGTCAGTATGAATTTTTGAGGGCACCTTTTGGGTTGTCAGTTTGTCCAAAGTATTTCATGAGATTTGTAACCATGGTGTTTCAGGATCTTATAGCAAAAGGAATCATAGTCATATTCATAGATGATCTGTTAATACCTGCTGTTGACGAATGCCAGGCTTTGCAGCGATTGAGAGATGTGTTGGATGTTGCATCGCAGTACGGTCTGCAGATAAATTGGAAAAAAGCACAACTATTATGCCGACGAATAGAGTACCTAGGACATATTATAGAAGACGGGAAAGTACAACCTTCACAAGAGAAGACAGATGCCGTAACCAGGTACCCTGAACCTAAGACTATAAAACAACTTCACAGTTTCATAGGATTAACGTCATATTTTAGAAAATATATCAAAGATTTTGCACAAATAGCTAAGCCGTTAACTGATTTGTTAAGAAAAGATGTAACTTTTGAGTTTAATGATGTGCAGAGAAGTGCGTTTAACGTTTTGAAGAATGCACTAGCTAGTAGCCCGGTGCTAAGAATTTATGATCATCAGCTGGAAACGGAGTTGCATACAGATGCCTCCGCAATAGCATACAGTGCCATTTTGTTACAGAGAGACCACACAGGGGAGCTACACCCTGTACACTACTACAGTAGGAAAACTAGTGAAGCCGAGAAGAAATATAGTAGTTATGAGTTGGAAGCATTAGCAATTATTGAAGGAGTAAAGAAATTCAGACACTACTTGTTTGGTAAGCAGTTTAAAATTGTAACTGACTGTCAAGCCTTCCAAAAGACATTGAATAAAAAAGATTTATCAACAAGAGTAGCCAGATGGGTGTTGTTACTGGAGGAATATGATTATGTTATTGAACATAGACCAGGAGGTAAGATGCAACATGCAGATGCCTTAAGTAGAAACCCATTCATTGGAGTTAGTGAACTAAGCTTGCATGAGCGTATCAAGCAAGCACAAATGTTGGATGATGGTGTAAAGGCGATTATAGACATTCTAAAACTGCAGCCATATGATGACTATTCCTTTAGTGATGGTTTATTGTACAAGGGAATAGAAAGAAGATTGGTAATACCGAAAAGTTTGGAATTTGAGGTTTTGAAAAGGATTCATCAAAAGGGTCATTTTGGAAAAAGAAAAATGTTAGAATCGTTAGAACAAGATTATTACATAAAAAATGTAAGAAAGAAAATTGAAGAACTTTTGTTGTCATGTGTACCTTGCTTGCTAGCAACAAAAAAAGAAGGAAAGCAAGAAGGATTTTTGAACTGTATTGACAAAGAAGACATTCCTTTGCACACTCTACATTGTGATCACATTGGACCTCTTTCAGAGACGAGGAAAATGTATAATTACATTTTAACCGTTGTGGATGCATTTACGAAGTTTGTGTGGCTGTTTCCGGTGAAGGGAACTACCAGTAAGGAGACAATAGATAAACTAATGATTCATCAGCAAACATTTGGTAATCCTACGCGAATAATTTCAGATCGTGGAACTGCATTTACCAGTAACGAGTTCAAGGAGTATTGTGAAAAGGAAAGTATCCAACACATAACCATAACTACAGGAGTACCCAGGGGAAATGGTCAGGTGGAGCGCATACACAGAATTCTCATAGCAGTGTTAGCTAAGCGGTGTATTGAAGAACCATCTCTATGGTACAAGCAGGTCAGCCGAGTGCAGAGAGCACTGAATAGCACGTACCAAAGAAGCATTGACACCACCCCTTTCGACCTCATGCTGGGTACTAAGATGAAAACTAAAGAAGATATACAGATTTATGACTTGCTCCAGCAAGAGCATAGAAGTAATTTTGTGCAAGACAGGGAAGACTTAAAGATGAAAGCGAAAGAACAAATAAGAAAAATTCAAGAGGAAAATTGTAGGACATACAATAGAAAAAGAAAGGAAAGTCGAAAATATGTTGTAGGAGATATTGTAGCCATCAAACGGACGCAGTTTGGCAGCAGTCTAAAACTCAAGCCTAAGTATTTGGGCCCATACAGGGTCACCAAAGTCAAAAGGAATGATCGGTACGATCTTGAGAAGATAGATCATATGGCGGATGGTTCACGGGTGACATCTTCCTCCGCCGATAATATGAAGCCATGGCCGGTGTTTGGCAATAGCGTTGAGTTAGGTGAGTAGGTCAGATCCTCTCAGAGATTGCTTTAGGTTAGGAAATACATGGTGGTTGTTCTTGACTTAATATTTCATTATGATGGTGTAGGTTATGTCACGTAAATGATGTAAAATAAGATGTAAGCATCATAAAGATGTACCAGTTACCAATGTACTCTCTGTTAGTTTTTTTTTAAATTTCCATTTGATGTACAAGTTGAAGATGTGAAGATCGACTTGTTATTTCTAGTTAAAAAACAAGTAAGCATACTGTTGTTGTGTAAAACTTAGTTTTACAAGTTCTGTTGAATGTTGTTTATGGGTTCTTGTATAGTGCACCCTATAGTTTGTTGTACACTCATAGTAAATAATGTAATTCCGTATAAGTAGTAAATAAGTTTATTGTTAGAAGTAACTGAAAGTAAATAAGTTTGAGTTTGTTATTCTGTTATGTACCTAGTAGTAATGTGGTTAAATGAAGAAAGGCATGACAAGGTGTGTAAAATTTCATTAAAATTAAGTTGTTGTAATATAAAGTTCAAGTGGTGAAAGGTGTTGTTCTGTTTGTTCAGTTTAGATCTGACTGGGGACAGTCAGATATCAGAATGGCCGAGTTGTAGGAACGGAATGTTATGATAGATGAGTGGAATGAATCGTAAAGATGAATGACAGTTGTGAAGCATGTTGAATGAGAGAGATGAAAGTATGAAATAGTCTAGGAGTGAGAGAGAAAGGAAGTGAGTGTTTAAGAAGGTGAAAATGAAGAAAACGGAATACGGGGAGAAATAAGAGGAAGACGTTAGCGACAAAGACGATTAAAATAAAATTCAAGATTACTAAAGAAATCAGCGCTTTTATTTGGCCCACATCGAAGTAATCCCACATGTATTATATCTCTAATATATAGGGTGACTGGTAATTAGTGACCGATACTTAATCACGTGATTGTACTCATGAATACGAATAACTTTCCCAATGAAACTTTTTATACTCATTAACTTTCAATTAATTCTGTTACGTCAGTACTGCACAACGGGAGTGGTGGGGGTGGCGGGGGAGCGTGTGACGCTACTACTAGTAGATTTTGCCCTTCCCGAGGTCAGACTATCAGCTGATAGATCGTGCTGATTCGTGCCTACTGTGATCGATCACAGGCGCGCGCGTGGGAATTTCAAACAACGTTTTTGTCATTTAGTTGTTTTATAAGTTATTGTGTATAAAAAAAATTCTTTGGGAAAGTTTATTGAAATCATGAATAGCATCACGTGTTTAAGTATCGGTCACTAATTACCAGTCACCCTATACAAGGTGTTGATTTGCATCCTCGTCAAATTCAAGGACGTAATTATGCTAATGATTCTCGACCCAAATCAACAATAAAATGAGTAGGTATTTTTTTTATTATTTTTGCTTAACAACGAAAAACCGCAAGTGTGAACCAGCCGTATTTAAAAGCGGCCCGTCTGTTACTAGCCCTATCACCGCGCTTTCGCACACAAACAAACGCAAACAATACATACACAACACATACGCAATGATCAATTCGTAGGCAATCAATACTACCCCAATCACGATGCGGTACTCTCCCGCGCAAGCTTCTAGCCACGCCCCCGCGCGACCCCGGAACTAACACAGTGTCTTTGATGTCGCCGAAGCGTGCGCGCGGCCCGCTTTGCGATTTCCGCTTTTCGGTACTTTGGTGACCACTGGATCGGTCGCAGGGAACTCGCGGAGGACCTGTGGCTTGGCCTCCGCGTTCTCCGGACCTGACGCCTCTAGACTTAGGTATTTGTGGGGAGACGTTAAAAGGTTAATTTACTCGGAGGAAGTGACAAGTGTAACAGAATTACGTTCAAGGATCATTAGTGCTTTCGACACTTTAAAAACGTATGTGTTAGTGTTACGTAAGCTGAAAGAAAACTAGCTTCGTTGTGCTCGTTTGTGCGAAGAGTGTGATGGTGGCCACTTTGAACAATATCTCCGGGTAACTTAGGTAGCTACTTAATTTATTTATTCTAGTACATTTTGTAAATACGTTGTTAGCTTGGTCAATGTTATTAGTGTGTTATTACACTTAACTAGAACGTCTTTCCATTTCCATCAAACGTAGAAAACATTTTTAGATTTAGAAGATCGGTAGGTACACCAACTAAAGTAGGCATTATTGCCGGTCCTAAGCCAGAAAGGAAAATTACAAATCAACCAATTTAATCCACAAATAAAACAAAATCACTACGAAAACTTTAGGTTGAAGTAAAAGCAAAACTAACATCTGATAACTGCAGGTCAGTGAACTTTTCTTTGGCGCACTAGTATCACTGTCATTAGTAAGATTTCCGTATTCCAATAATGCTCAAAAATGAGTTAATTATGAAGCAAAATTTATGACAATAATGTAGATGTTTTTCGAAATAATATTAGGTGAAATTATTGCTACTGGTCATAGCGGTCATTGCACTCGCACGCGCTTGCTTTTCGTAGGTAAGACGTCGACGCTCACGCACACAGCTGCATTGTCGCTGTGTGCGAAGTCGGGTGATTCTGTTTTATTTGTATTGAATTAAGGGTTTAATTCTGAAACACTGTTAAATTTCAACATCAAAAAAAAGCAGCACTTGTTAGTTATTGCCCGCTAACGTACTTGCAATTGATTATTTATGTATTTTATGACACCCTCCTGAAATTTGACGAGGATGCAAAACAACACCTTGTATAAATGGGCGTATCTTTCAAACAAACAGTTACTTTCTCATTTTTAATATTAGCATTGATGAAATGAGATACGTTTTCTTCGTTTCTCTATAAATGAACGATGCAATTTAAATAAAAAGAAAATGGCGTCAAATCATACGTCAAACGTTAAGGCAGATGCACTAGAGAGCTCGCGAAATTCAATTTTTTTTGTGTTTTTCGTAATTCTTTATTTTGTTTATTTCAATTGTTTTTTTTTTTGTTGTATTCTTTTTTTTTGTACCTACTTTTATTTATTGTAGTGCCTGTGTCGTGCCAAATAAATTATTTTTCTTTCTTTCTTTTCTTTCAATTTGCCGTTCAGTGTTAAGCTGTATGAATGTTGATTAATCCTACTAATATTATAAATGCGAATGTTTGTGAGGATGGATGGATGTTTGTTACTCTTTCACGTAAAAACTACTGAATGGATTTTAATAAAATTTGGTATGGAGTTAGCTGACACCCTGACACATAGGCTACTTTTTATCCCTGTATTCCCACGGGAACGGGACCTACGCGGGTGAAACCGCGGGACATCTGCTAGTATATGAAAATATGGTTTATTAAGGCTACCCTGGCGCTTCCACCTTAAAGTTTGACGAATGATTTGGCGCCATTTCCTCGCTAGAACGAAACAAGCACAGTGTATAAATATGTGAAGTTGTGAAGGTATACATAGTGTGTCGGACTCACGTTGACCGGCACGCAGTCGTCATCCTTCACGCTGTGGCCTCCGTCCGCGCTCGTAGTCGGCTCGCCGTCCTCGTCTGTAAGAGAAAGACAATTGTTTAATTAAATTGAATGAATTTTTTGATGCCATATAATTATTTCGCTTTTCTTTTAGTTTTTATTAAGTATGTAATAAATCAAAGACATTCAATACCTATAGACCGGACATCAAGAACAAAATTTTCGTCCGAAAAAGTGTGTTCTGCTGGATACAAGTCAATGAGTTTTATGTAGTACGCTCCGCTGCCGCTCCAATATTCATATATTATTCTAGATGGCGTTACTGATACATGGGATCAAAGTTTTTCTTTGACATTTCCTTGACATGCCCGCTCTATAGTATTTTAAATCTCTTTGTAATAAATGTATTAAATTGACTGGCCTGTTAGTCTAGTAGCTAGTGTCTCTGACTGCTATGCCGGAGATCGTGGGTTCGAGTCCCACCCAGGACAAATGTTTGTGTGTGAACACGATCATTATTTTTTTCTGTGTCTGGGTGTAATAAATAATATTAAAAAAAGCCTTTTGTTTCTCGCATAAAATCGCAAATAAACTTCACAAAAAATTAAGTATTCTTATTTGATTTGATTATAGATCACTTAATTTTACATTATTTTTTAACAACAATAAATAATAAAGAAAATTTAAATTGATAAATTATCCTACTTCCTATCCTACTAATATTATAATCGTGAAAGTTTGTGAGTATGGATGGATGGATGTTTGTTACTCTTTCACGTAAAAACTACTGAATGGATTGTAATAAAATTTGGTATGGAGTTAGCTGACACCCTGGACTAACACATAGGCTACTTCTTATCCCTGTATTCCCATGGGAACGGAAACTACGCGGGTAAAACCGCGTGACGTCTGCTAGAAAATAAATAAATGTATAGTATATGTATGTACAGACGCCAGCACGTCAAATTACCCCAATGTGTCAAATTTCTTTGATCGTTTTTCAACTTTATGTTAAACAGAATAAGGTTCATATTCAATTGGGAAAATTTGACACATTGGGGTAACTTGATGTGCACCTATATTGTTAAATACCTTTAACATCTAGAGGGTGTATGTTCTGCCAGAGCATGCCGTCCAGCAGCCCGGGCGGTTCCGACTGCGATTGCTGAAAAAAAAAAAAAAAAAAAAATAATAAATTAAATAATAATAAATATTCGACAACTTTTCACACAACGCTATTTAGTCCCAAGCTAGGCTTGAGAGCTTGTGTTAAGGGTACTAAACAGCTGATAAAACTTACTTATATATTTCTAAATACATACATATTATAGATTAATTACACCCAGACACAGAACGAATGATCGTGCTCATCAGACAAACATTTGTCCTGGGCGGGAATCGAACCTACGACCTCCGGCATAGCAGTCAGGGTCACTTACTACTAGACCAACAGGCCAGTCAAATATCCATAGATAAAGCTTAGATACAAACCATTTTTTTTACCAAGTGCTAGGGATTAGGAATTCCCGACAATGTCATAGTCCCGGGACACGAGATACATACAAAGTCTCGAAAGTCCAAGGCTTTAAATAAAAATTCTTCAAAAATGGCACGAGAGAGTCTTTATCCATTAGACTGGTCTGTTGGTCTAGTGACCCTGACTGCTATGCCGGAGGTCGTAGGTTCGATTCCCACCCAGGACAAATGTTTGTTTGATGAGCACGATCATTTGTTCCTGTGTCTGGTGTAATTTATCTATAAATATGTATACATAAATTTAGAAATATATAAGTACCTATGTTTATCAGCTGTGTAGTACCCATAACACAAGCTCTGCTATAGCTCGGGACTATATAAATATGGCGCTGTGTGAAATTTGTGGAATATTATTATTATAATTCCGTTTATACCAGGGTTTCGCAAACTTATTTTGGGTACTGCCCACTTTCAGAATAAATTGTTTTTTAGCACATTTTTTCACCTGTTTTAAAACCATATTATAACTTCAAATTAAGAGTGCGCCGGTAAGCGCTGGCCACTTTTGACAATACTCCGGACAAAGTTTGGTTACTTCTTCGGTGATAAAATACACAACACACATCTCAAATAGTTGCAAATTCCTGTCTCTAGTCTTCTTGAAGAGATTTTTTTCAAAAATGTCTTGTATTTACCACAATTGTAATCATCGGTGTCGCAAGTGGACGCCAGCAACGATGTCACTCTTCTCAAATCTATTAAATATTGTTATAAACCAGTTGTTCTAATAAACAATAATTCTAAGAACTCATGTCACCTGTGATACAGGATTATCCTATTACAGGCATAATAATTTTGTAATACCTATATTATTTCTAACACTAAATACTGTATTTTACCAATTTAATTTCAAAGACACAGAAGACACAGCACTTACCAGGGCGCACTCTTAATTTTGAAGTCCGTTGAAGGACTTCAAAAAAAGGAGGAGGTTCTCAATTCGATTGTATTTATTTTTGTTACCTCGTTACTCCTTGGTTATTTTTCTTTCTTTTAAATTGCTATGTGTTGTATTTTATGTGCACTGAATAAAATAATATTTTATTAATATTGTATTAAATTTTTATATGCACGAAAAATTTGCACGCTTATAATGTTAAGCAAAAACTTGTATGTTCTGTATTCTATCTTCGTACCATCTTATAAACCGTGTTTTTAAGCAAATAAATGTTGTTTTATGCCAAAGACATTCAATTCCTATAGACCGGACATCACGAACAATATTTTCGTCCGAAAAAGTGTGTCCTGCTGGATACAAGTCTATGAGTTTTTTGTAGTACGCTCCGCTGCCGCTCCAATATTTATATATTATTCTAGATGGCGTTACTGAGACATAGGATCAAAGTTTTTCTATGACATTTACTTGACATGCCCGCTCTATAGTATTTTAAATCTCTTTGTTTTATGCAAACAAAATGTTATTCTATTCTAGTATATTCTATCTATTTATCTAACTAACATTAATTATTTGACGTTGACTTAAAAAAAAAAACGTGCATATGCAGCCAGCCTTAACAAAAATTACTTTTTAGAATGACGTAGGGAGACACAGTTTTTTCCAAACGATTAGTTTCAGAAAATCTAAATTAACTTGTGTTTTTAATTTGATATCTATTTTTAGCACTCATAAGGTCGCGTTTTGCGTCATAGCGACTGTCAAGGTTGCTCGATTGGATTTGTTGGGGAGGTTTTAATTTATCTACGAGTACAGTTAATAAGTTAGAAGCTTTTTTGTGCTTGAATTTAGTTTTTAATGTTTTTATTATACAATAACATAACATCATAACATCACACCTGTAATCCCTAAAAGGTTAGGCAGAGAAGCACCTATCGTGCCTACAATGCGCCAGTTATGTTTAAGGCCCATGTAATAGGGGGCGAGCCTATTGCCATCAATCGGGTACTAACAGCTATTGAAAAATTCCACATAGAAAAACTCAACAACGTTTTGCCCGACCCGATTGAACCCGGGACCTCAAGCTCAGCGGTAGCGCTTGCGACTACTAGACCAACGGGATAGAGTCAGTCTGACGCTATTTTATGGTTAAATTTAGTTTTTCATGAGGCTGTTATTATTAAACCACTAGCAGACACCCGCGTAGTTCCCGTACCCGTGGGAACACAGGGATAAAAAGTAGCCTATGTCACCCAGGGACAGTGTAGCTTCCCAACAGTGAAACAATTTTCCAAATCGGTCCAGTAGTTTCAGAGCCTATTCAATGCAAACAAACAATCAAACATTTCCTCTTTATATATTAGTATAACTAAGCTCCTCTTGACGCTAAAGTTAATCTGTGAGACGCTAAAATTAATTTTAATGACTCTTAAGTTAATGAGTGTGACGCTTACCTGGGTGTCATGTGCGCGCATCTTGCATTTTTTCTTATAGTTCTCGTACCACATCTTGACCTGCGCCGGAGTGCGGGGACGGTCGCCCCCACACCTTTTGTTCACCTCCTCGCATATTGTTGACCACACCAACTGGGGATAGCAGAATAATGGCGATTAGTTAAGTATTTTAAACTGCCTCGTTGGTCTAGTGGTCGCAAGCGTTACTGCTTGAAATGAGATTCCTGGTTCGATCCCCAGGTTGGGCAAAGTATTATTGAGTTTTTCTAACTGGAATTTCTCAGTAGCAGCCCGGAGTCTGGATTCGTGCCCGATTGATGGCAATAAACTCACCCCCTATTACATGGGACTCAAACATAACTGGCGAAATGTGGGTGTACTACCAGGTACACCTCTGCCTAGCCCTTCGGGGATTATAGGCGTGACGTTAAGTATGTACTAGCAGACAACCCGCGGTTTCACCCGCGTAGGTCCGGTTCCGGTGGGAATACAGGGATAAAAAGTAGCCTATGTGGTAATCCAGGGTGTCAGCTAACTCAATACCAAATTTGATTAAAATCCATTCTTCATTCACACAAACTTTCGCGTTTATAATATTAGTAGGATGTATTAGTTAAGTATTTTAAACTGCCTTGTTGATTTAGCGGTTGCAGTAGCGAGGGGTTAAATTTCTTGATAGAAGAGCCAACGAAAAAAAAACTTAGAACTCGTATCACTATTTGTGGTCTCTTTTGAAGTTATCGGTCTACCCTTACCATCCTGTATACATTCTGTGTACTTAAATGCCTTATTACGGGTGCTGCTTGTGGTGACTGGTCGACTTGCTTACTAATGGTTTTTTTTTTATTGTTATAACAGTTAACTGCTTATTGGTTTCACTTCGATAGTCCTAAATTATCATTTTAAATTTAGAGTCACAGCCTTATGAATATAAGCCAACACTGCACATGTAAGCGGGTACGCCTTTTATACCTGGAGGCTGTTATTTTTCAGTTTTGTAGTTGTTTTGCTTGAGTTTAGATTTCAATGTTAATATGAATTTACTTTTTTTTTTCTCAATCTCGGTATATTGGAGTGTGCTAGCTAACACGTGACAATCATTCTGAAGTGTAATGTTTTACAATGTGTATAAACTTAAGTGCTATTTATTGAGCATTTCATTGTATAGATTCTTTGTATACCTAGTTCTTCAAACGAATCAGACAGATGTGTTGCTGGAGAGTTTGTTCCGCCACTTCTTCTTCCCAGCAAAAACACTAGGAAGTGGCGAAGGGTGGGCCGTTTTTGGGGGACTGTCTTTATGTATTTTTTGACGTTCAAAAAGTGCTGATTCTCAGCCTAGTTTGAATAAAGACTTTTGATTTTGATTTTATATTTGTGGTCTCTCTTGAAGTCATCGGTCTACCCTTACCATCCTGTATTCATTCTGTGTACTAAAAAGCCTTATATTTGGCAATACTAGAGTCTGGCTGTCATTAGTCACAAGACCAAGGCGCAAGAGTTGCTCTTCCGAATATCCAAGGGCAAGCAGATAGGAATCGAGTTTGATGGACACTTCGCCACTTCTTCTTCTTCTTCCACCTGGCGTTAATCCCGGCTATTGCCAGGGTCCGCCTTCCGACTGAGCTTCTTTCACTTTGCCCGATCTTCAACATCCTCTTCGGTCAGGCCATTGGCTCTCATGTCGGACTTGACGACGTCCAGCCAGCGTTTGCGAGGGCGACCACGGGGCCTAGCCCCAAGGACAGCTATATACATGCATCTCCGACCAACGTACTCGATAGGGCGGCACGTGATGTGTCCATACCATCGCAGACGACACTCTTGTAGTTTTTCTCCCACGTCGCGGACACCAAGGCTACCCCGGATGAATGAGTTGCGTATGCGATCGGATCGCGTTACGCCGCTAATCCACCCAAGCATCTTCATCTCCGTGACGCGGAGTTCCTGTGTGTGATGGATACTTCGCCACTGAGCAGTTGCAAACGTTACTGCTCTGCATGAGGTTCTGGGTCCGATTCCCAGGTTGAACAGTCTTCTTCTTTTCGTGAAGTTAGCGGCTAACTAGACCAGGGTTGTGGAGGTATATATTTTTTTAATATTATAAACTAGTGCTTTACTACAATCCCACCTGATGGTAAGCAGTGATGCAATCAATGATGGTGAAGCGCACTAGTTTATTAAGAGCCTATTCACTCTAGCCTTGCAGGTTGTTCCAGTCCTTCGACGTACGCGGAATAAACGTCGAGGCGAAACGCTTTGTCCGGATCATTGGGGTGCCAACGATGTAAGGGTGGACACTCGCCGTACGCCGGGTTGTGTATCTTCTGTTCCCGTGACCACCGGCGCAGGTATGAGACGGAATGGATGGTGGTTTTTAGTCAGTAAGAGTCTGACAAACCCCTCCCTCCTACAGAGGACTTCCATGTGGATTTTCCATCCACCACCAAAAATAATAACAGATGACATAATAATTTGAAGGCCATCTAGTAGGTAAATTATACATCGTTTAAGTAAACAAAAGTGCCACGAGGCGTTGTTGCCTATTCGGCAGAAATATAAAACTATACAAGTATTGAGTTACTTGCAAACTGCGCATGCGCAGTTCGAAGTACCTACATACAAACTAATTAAGCTGGTTTGCCTGTTTTTAATTATCTTTAACAACGCTTTAAATCTACTTCAAAGATCGAATCTATGGAAAACAGAAAATAAAATACAAATCCAATTAGTTCTTCTTGGCTAAGTAAGAATTGTGTGATTGATTTATGGTAATTAAGCAATGATATTATAATTAAAAAGGTGTAGATATAGGTTACCTAAACAACATTCGATCTTCAAAAACGGCACACTAACGCACGCACGCGTCCGTTGAAGGCGCGACGCGACACACTGAGGCCAAGTGTGGCTAGTTGGCCACATTTTGACGTGTCGCTTGCTGAGCGCTTAAAACCTACCCTATCTACACCTTTTTACTTATAATATCATTGTAATTGAGTCAAATAAAAAAATAACGGCGGCACATCGACTCAAAATGTTGCATAACGTCACTAGCCAGTACAGTTTATACTAGATAATGACGTTACAAGCCTCCTCTCCTCAACTTTAATGCGCTTAACTCATTAGGCTCCGCGTGGACACCGGTGTCCGCAAACAATAGTAATTTAATTGTGTCTGGATTGCGGTAATTGACTAGTTAATCTAAGCAGTTTTCCATCAATTTGAAAAAGAAAAAAATATGTGTCGAATATTTTCTTAACTAAACTGACTAACTAAAATTTTGTCAGAGGGCCCATTTGTGTAAATATTTGTGATTTCGTTTTTTTTAGGCACACAATAGACTCGTAGCTACCACGGAAGCATTATTAACGAAAAGATATCGACTGCTATCTTATTTCGTTAACCTGTAGGTAACTGATAGCTATAATCTTTACGCAACTACCTACATTTTGATAAAAATAATATATTTATCAAATAATCGTATCTTCATATCTTATAAACAATATTGAAATATCACTGGTAGGTGAGGAATTCAATTGTGTTGGTGGTCAAGAGTTAAGATAAGATCGCCTGAAAGATTAGAGATAATTAATTAACTGCCGCGTTGGTTTAGTGGTTAAAAGTGCTACTACTGAAGTCGAGGTCTTTAGTTCGGGTCAGTGACTTTTGAAAATAACAAAGGGATTTAAGATATAAATGCAAGAATATAATAACTGAATGGTTAAAAACATTGACATACGAGGAAATTGAACTAATTCTGAACAGATCATGCTAAAAAGTTACACGTAACACATAATAAGAGTCCATGCACACAAACACATACACGCCCACCCACACGCACACAACCACTCACACACACACACATACACAACTGAGCTAACTATCTTAAGACCACTCATTTACTTATATATATTATATGTAGTTTTTAATTTGCATTAGTTTCCTTTTGTAATTTTACTTACTGGGGTTGCCTCTACACTTATGTACTGATTTTGAAACAATAAACAATTTTATTTATTTAAGATACTTACTATAAATAAGCCTCTGCCTAGCCCTTCGGGGATTACAGGCGTGACTATATGTATGTATGTGTACTATAAATAAATATATAAATTCCACAACTTTCATTCAACGCCAACTAGTCCCAAGCTAAGCAGAGTTTGAGTTATGACTTATGGGTACAGAAGCCAGCACGTCAAATTACCCCAATGTGTCAAATTTTCCCAATTGAATATAAACCTTATTCTATTCGTCATAAAGTTGTAAAACGATTAAATAAATTTGACACACTGGGGAAACTTGATGTGCTGGTGTCTGTACTAAACAACTGTCTAGACTGGTATATCGACTGAAGAATCGAAAAAGCGACAGATGGTAGAAACACTTTCTGCCGATTAAAGAAGAAATATACTCGATATTGTAGAGTGTCAGCTGCTTCTCTTCATTCTTGACATTGTCGTCACGGTAATTTATCATACAGTATTGTATATCGGCCGTCGCTTGAAAAGTGCGGCCTGCAACGAAACCTTATTCGTGTATCAATTATTTTCTTTTTTTTTGTTTTACCGACTGCGAGTATAACTGCGACTTATTCAAAATGATAAATCGTCTTATATTAATTAGTCTTGTAGAGTGCTTACGTTTTGTTTCATTCATTAATTCTGTTTGTTACACGGTTGTTTGTTGTTGTTGTTGATATTTGTTTTTGTTTTCATCTCCCTGACTGCTCGAAAATGTGTTAACGAGGCGCTGTTTTGCATGGGAGGGCTCGAGAGATTATCTCCTATGTAGACAAAGACTTTGAGAGCGAAAAACATCAGAATTTAGATAATTATTCGTTCATGATTCGTAAATAAATTATATTTAGAAAAAACCTTGTTTTCTGATCTTACCCAACTTATTCGAATTGACAGCTATGACGTCACAACATGGCGCAAAGTCATTCCTATTCTCATTTGTAACGCATAGTAAACATGCAATAAGTCTGCCTGCCTCCAGCATTTTAATTACATTTGCCTACTATGTGTTTCCATTTAGTTTTTTTATTGTAAATAAGGTGGTTTATTAATATAAACAAATAAAATACTTAGTGAATTGAATAGGTAAGAAGTGTTCAATGAAAAAGCGTGTTGTGTTTTGATTGGTAGACTTAATTAAAAAAACATGTTTATGTTGACACACATTATCTGCTGCAACCGCTGCTGCTGTAAGTAAAATAATTTTATGGTCCTACCTTTCAGAGTTTTCAGGTAATCTAAAAAAAGCACAATATATCCTACTCGTCATATTAAATATGTACTTGGACTTATTTTTAGTGAAAATATCGCGCGGTTATTGTTAAAAAAAAGGCGTCACTGCGGCACAGTCGCGACTGTCTGAATGCCGAGCGTATGCCGAGATCGAGGCGCGTAGGTATAACTCGCGCTTCGTCCGTTTGTGTGAAGTTAGAATACTGTATAATAATATTACCGTGACTTAGTAGTTCTAGTATAGCTAACTATTTTCCCTTTGTCACTAAGACACTAAGTTCTAAAACTAATTATAAAAGCTAGATTGTGATAAAAAAAATCGTTATCAGAATTTAGTTTGATTACTAAGTCGGCTGTGATAAGTTAACCAAAATGACAATTGAGACTAGATTACATTAATATCATTCATTCAACACCATTCATCGTGCGTTACGATTAGGAGTTTCTATAAAAACTTACTTACAAAAATATACAACCGCCTATAAAAAAAACTGTTCGTACCTACATTACTTTCTTATACGACGCCTTCTGAAGAAAACTTAATTAAAATACGCGTCGTCTTAGGAACCTCCTTTTTTTTCGTCGGTAAAAAAATAGTGAGTCACAGTGAGTGCTTATTTTCACCCGACTTCGCCGAAGCAAAAAGATGGCAACAGACTTCCGAAATCAAGTTATTATACACCTTTTGGTGTTTTTTTATGAAGTCGGCTGTATTTTTTTCTACTGTATGTTCAGTGACGTTTATCCCTTTTGCTTAGCGATGTGCGTACCTGTTTGCTCCTGTTGGTCGCGTTGTTGGAGCGTCCCTGTCGCAACACGTCCCTGTGGCGGGCGATCAGCTCGAGGACCGTTCTTTTCTCCAGTTCTGTGAAGTTCTTGGAGCGCTCCTTGTGGCCGCGGCGAGCGCGGAACGATGTAGACGTACTGCGTGTTGACATATCACTCTGGGGAAGAACGAAAAGGGACTTTAAAGGCAAGTGTTAAGTGTCATATTTGTGAGTCAGCAGGTCACAGTACAGCAGGGCTGATTTAGCTAACTCTTCAAGAAGTCCACTTAAAATGGAATAAGTACTATATTTTTGTAAATTTTCAGTTATTATCAAAAGTTCGGTGTGCAACTGAACGTCAGTTAGTGACTGGCAGTGAAAATAAAGAAAGAAAATTGTGTTTATTTGGCAAAAAATCCTTAAAAATTAACAAAACAGATTCAATATAATTCAAATTAATAATGCCAAAAGGGCCTCAGCTCAGCATAATGCCAGATGGCAACACAATGTGCACCACCTAACGCTGATTTTCAGCTGCTGCCCACGAGTGTCATACGCTCGAAAATATAAACAAACACATTTTAAAATTCTAAAATCGTTTGCAAAAAATATTAATATAAAAACCCTACTAAAATAAAATGTTGCGACTCATAGAGAGGTGTGGTTTTATCAGCTGTGGATTTTTTTTGGTTAATAGGTAAAAAGTTTTTATTACAACGCAAAATCTGCAGAATTTTTAATATAACACGAGGTTCATCAAAGCAATTTAAGGTAGAACAGACTCTTAACATAAAATTACTTTTGGCGAAAGCTTAAACTATTAGTTACTTTTATCGTAACCAGTTCTAAAATCTATATTCTCATGGGTATAATATTAATAAAAAAACAAGAACAAGTTAGAATGTAAACAGAAATAAATTATCGCTAAATAAGGTAGTTGGCCATTTTTCTCTTCCGGCGGATTTTAAGTTGTACACTTGTGAACAAAATTCATATTATTTTATTTTTGCTTGTTCGGAAAACTTAAAGCTAGGTACAAAATCAAAATCAAAATCAAAATCAAAATCAAAAGTCATTTATTCAAATTAGGCTGAGGATCAGCCTAATTTGAATAAATGACTTTTGATTTTGGTACAAAAATAAGAAAGAGTGAATAAACAATGTAAGGCCAATTAAAAGTTTTCACAGATATAAAATACTAGCAGACGTCACGCAGTTTCACCCGCGTAGTTTCCGTTCCCGTGGGAATACGGGGATAAAAAATAGCGTATGTCTACCGGGAATAGTGTAGCTTTCCACCAGTACAATAATTTTTAAAATTGGATTATTAGTTCCGAAGATTACCCCCTACATACAAACTTACAAATTTTACCTCTTTATAATATTAGTATAGAAGTATAGACTAGCAGACGTCCCGCGGTTTCACCCGCATAGTTTCTGTTCCCGTGGGATTCCAGAGATAAAAGTAGCCTATGTCATCCGGGAATAGTGTAGCTTTCCACCAGTGCAATAATTTTTAAAATTGGATCATTAGTTCCGAAGATTACCCCCTACATACAAACTTACAAACAACAAATTTTACCTCTTTATAATATTAAGTATAGACATATAAATAGGTTCAAGAGGGTAGAAGACAGCTAGTAAACATCACACATATTAAGATAAAAAGAATAAACAATAATAAATAGTTACAAATAATACGACGTTCGTGAAAAAGAAGTTACAGAGAAATCGTTTTAATTGAGTCCTGCTAGTATTGAAAATATCGAAGTCGACGTCTCGGCAGGCTGCATTGTATGAGTTTAGTCTATGGTTCGTTCTAGTAGTATGGGTATATAGGGTGACTGGTAATTAGCGACCGATACTTAAACACGTTATTGTAATCATGATTCCAATCAACTTTCCCAAAGAAACTTTAAAACTTCAAATCAAGACCAAGGGACCAAACTTCCAAGGAATTTGAACCCATTACAGTTCTAGTAGGCAGCGCATTGACCGTTAGGTACAGACAAGCTTGTTAACTCTCGTAGTACGAACATCGCCCTTATTACTTTGAATATAAAGGTGCTGTAAAATTGTAACTACAAAAAAAGACTGATTAGACTGGTTTGCCGTTTTCCGGCAAAATTTTAATACCTCGTAATAAATTTAAAAAGTCGTTAGTGTCATTAGTACCAATATGTTTATGTGTGTAACTGTACTAGTATCGTGCAAACATTAAAACATCATTTAAAAAAATGGCCAATTGCGAGTCGGATTTGCACATGAATGGTTCTGTACAAGTAAAAAGAATAAGATAATGATTCTAGTTGCCCCTTCCAAAAGGTAGTTTCGTATGGCGAAGAATGGGCATGAAACTCTATACTTAATAAAAATAGGTTTACATACTTTGTATACATTTATCAAACTATATGTGAGGACGACTCACCTAGAATAATAGGCACTATACTGAGATAGTGTCATAGTGTCATTGTTTCAACTTTATTTTACTAAATTCTACTTTAAGTTGATGTGCTTTTACAGAGCCCATAACCCTAGCTTAAAGCCTTTTGTAACATTGTATAACATTATGAAATACAAATAAATGGATTTAATAATAATAAAAGAGTAACTTATTAATTAATTTGGTATCTAAAGCACACAATCAGTCAACCAAAGACAAGGTCAAACCATTTATTTCAAATAGGCCGTTATAAGGCACGTCGAACTTAAGTTAACCTAAATATAACAAAATATTCTAATTGTCCCTTCCAAAGATTAGATTCTTCTTACTGGTGTAAGAATGGGCCAGATACTCCATCCTATGGTTGATGCAAAGAAAAGCAGTTATAAGTGTTTTTTTTTTCTAACAAAGAAAGGAGCTAAACAATATCAATAAGTACACTAGTATAATTTGGTAGGTTTTTTTGTTATTTCTTTAATGCTTAAAGCAGACTATAGTGAACAGAAGCTGTTTGCTTGACATACATGTCGGCGTCAGCGATGGCTGACCGATGAGCTGACACCGATGAGGGTTTCGTGGTACCGAGTTCATAACGTAGAATAGCAATCTTCATTGCAGTAATAACCTCACTTAACATTCGTAATCACAAAACATAACTCAAATAGGTAACTGATAGTTTCGTGCTGGATGTGTGTCTTCGTCGGTGTCTCAAATCAATCTGAGCTCCGCCCAGCTCCCACGCACGAGCACGACTCTCTCCACGTGACATTACCGAAAACACATTCGCGCCATTTTCAAATGACAAGTAACGTCACGCTGGTCACCATAGACTCTGTACTAAGTTAATCAACTTCACAACTTATTATTCAAGAATATCGCTTGCCGCGACATACATATTACACACCTTGTCACAATATTTTTTTTAGTGATAAGTTAATTTTGAGTATCTTGCGAAAAAGGTTCAATAATAGCACAGTATAAATATTAATACAGTAGGACGACGCCTTTGATCTCTGGAAAAATGCCGACAACTTCTACACGCGTTAGACTTGAATAATAGGTACCTCCCGCACTACGAACATCGGTTTGTTCGCAGTGCGGGAGCAGCTTTCCGCGTCTCGCCCCTCACACCCCGCACGATTGCCCTGTCTAGAGACAGCTTCGTCGGTCGACTGTATGTTTTTAGACTGTGATAATAGTAAAGACTTAGTATTAGAATTCTTTTAGCACCATTTTAGTACGGTACCCTGAAAAGCAGGTACAATAAAAGCGGGCAATTTGGAGTATTTAACTAGTATTTATGAAATAAGGATGTCGCTAAAAATATGCCTTAAATTCTGTAAGTTATAGTAAGTTATTAAAACCATTCTTCCCGACTGTCATTCGCAGATTTAGACAATCGTCTGACGATCTGTCTTAACAATTTTTCATTTCCTTTTTTTGGCATTGCTCGTCGAGTTGTTGAGCTCATTCTGTTGTAAGTTGAGCTTACGATTACTGACTCAACTGGTTCACTCATATCTGTGTGGCTTTTTCCTGAAATACCATTTCAGATACTAATTTATATATTTTGAAAACTGCTTTAGCTTTGCATAAAACAATACCCTTTGATCCAGATACACAAAATAGAAGACGGAAAGACATTGTAGCTTACACCTCAGGAGTACGAACGGTCTTTGCCAAACGCCAATATGTAACACAGTCATCCTATATATACAACAAAATAAACGTCGAACTACATATATATCCCTTGTCGTCGCACAAGTGTAAAAGTATTATAGCTGAATGGCTAAAAACTCTGACTTATGAAGTAGTTGAAGAAATTCTAATTAGATCTAGCTAAACACACAGGTACACTACATCAATACCCACATACTAAAACACTTTCACATACATACACACCCACATACATACACACCCCACTACATATATACACCCACAGACTCACATAAACATATTACACTCTGTAGCTGCCCTGTCGCATGCACTTGCCACATTTCTTTTTTTTTAATTTTGGTTTTGTTTTAGTTTTAATTTGATAGTTTTATTGTTAAATGGTCTCAACATTGTTTTATAAGGAAAGGAGCGAGACAGCCCCAACACAAGTACTTTTGTAACTTACTGGGGCTGCCTTAATTTATTTTATGTATGCAATGTTAGAGGAAATTAAACCCTTTTTTTTATTATTTTAATTTGCATGGTTTTAACAGGATCAGACCGATATAATGTCTGGACTTAACAAAGAGACTGTGCCCTCTGATGTAATTTCAGTGTTTCTTCTTCGAGTAGTCAATAGTGAACCACCGACTAACGGCTTAGTAGGCGACTCGGACGCTGAGTCTCGTCCGATCCGGCCGAGACAGGAATTTTATTATAATAAATATTTTTGAGTGGTGTTTCGGACGATACTTTTTTTTAAGCAAATTTTGTACAGTCAGAATGAAAAACCTTAGGTAGAGTTTAATTACTTAAGTAAAAGTCAGGGAATTGTTAGAAAGAGATAAAATTTAATATACAATTACAACAATCAACAGTAAACAAGATAAATCACAATAATCAGTCTTATATATCAATTTAAAAGCGTACAATAATAATTATAAATGTTAACAACAATAATCAGTCTTGTATATCATTTGGAACGTGTACAACAAGAATATTAAATGTAAATTACTATAATCAGTCTTATACAGGGTTACTGGTAATTAGACGTGAGGGGCTGATAAGGGGGCCAAAATGCAACAAATTGAACCCCCCATATTTTTGGCCGAAATTCAATAGTTTTCGAGATATTTGAATTTTAAGGGTTTTTCGATATTTAACCAAAATTTTCCAAATAAAAAAAAAAAAATTTGAATGGGTACTATAAAGAATAATGTTGTAGCTGGCACTTTAATTTAACTTTGGACATATTTCAAACTACTTAATTAGAATAATCTCATATCGCTCATTATGTTAATTATTTTGTTTTGAGATATTATTATCTTACCAATATTTTCATTTTACGCTTCAAAAATGTTGCTTCGTCACAAAAATTTCTATGACATTAATCGTACAAATAAATAAAATAACTTGCCTATTCTGTAAGTTTTCCAAAAAGGTATAAAAGTTAATTTTAAAATACATAATGGTGGCATGGCATGTGTCTGAATCGGCGCGGGGAGATAAAAGGTCATTTGTGTACCATATGTCTACCAACTAGAAGTTTTATGTCTCAATGTGCGTGCAAAATGCCAAAAGTCAAAAACTACTTAACCGACTCGTGAGAGATCAGAATTTAGAATTAGAATTTATTTAATTATATTAAGAATGTACTTTTACATAGTATGCTATTAATATTTTTTTAAGTTCTATAAACTCTACCATAACATATGGTGTACACATATTGAAATGTCATTCTTATATAGTAAAGTACAATTAATTATATGATTAATGATTGACAATAAGTCCAATATGAATCATTTTAATTAGGTAGTCGTTACTTTAAAATCAATGTCAAAATTAAGTACATGTCGTCTTGGATTTTAACAATATTCCACCATTACCACCATTTATTTATTTTCACATAATTATGTCATAAAACAATGATTCAATAACCAACTTGTCCGTAGGGATGTATCCTATACCGATACCGATGCCGATATATCGGCAATACTCGAAGCTTGCTGTTAAATCGGCATCGGCGATATTTTTATGGCCGATTGAACGAAACTTTTTAAATTACGCGTTTTGAAAATGTAAAATAAACGCGCGTGTTGTCTCGTCTACTTTGTTTTTGATACAAAAATCTCATCAATGTTAATTTTAATTACTAAAACTATTAACTAATCTCAACCTGTCTATAGTTTCAAATGATTTTGTTTAGTTTGTCCTGTTATTATTATTTTTATATTATTAAAAAAATAACCTGTCTTGTTACGGTATCAGTATCGCAGATATTTTTTATAAGAGCCGATGCTCTTATATCAAAATAGGATACGGTACTGATACCGATGTATCGGTATCGTATCAAAGCAAGAGTGAGCTGACAAGTAGGGATACTTTGTCATCTCATCACTCATTAATAAAAAATACAAAAAAAAATCTTTATTTTCAGGCGTCGACGGCCCATAGCGTGTTAGTATTCAGTACAAAAATAACTTAAAAACTATGTTAGTAGTAACATCTAGACACACACAAGAACACAAATTATACACAGCAAAATAAACAGCTCCCAACTCGAGATGGATTCATTAAGACCCATGTCTGACTTGCAGCTTGCTTGATAAACCTATCCATCGTAGACCCTTCCAATCTTTCTGAAAATACCTTCAGAACGCTATTGCTGCTTCCCCTCACTCTGCGTATCACTGATGCCACTTTTTTTCGCAAAATGTGCAATGTGTTTTAATGTTTATTTTATTTGTAATTAATAATTTATCCATAGCGACAAAGTAAAATATGTATTATTTAATTATGTGTCTGACGGTACTTTGCCTCTAAAAAAGGATGCGTCCGAAACACCACTCAAAAATATTAATGATAATGAAATTCCTGTCTCGACCGCATCGGACGAGACTCAGCGTCCGAGTCGCCTACTAAGCCCGACTAACTAACCTACCGATCTACTTGTAGTTATAGAACGACGTGTAAAACTGGTAAAAACGTATTGACGGGAATAAGTTGTGGTGTACTGTGATAAAGTAAACGAAGCCAAAGAAGTGTGTAAGAATCGTAGCAGATGGCGCACTGTAGTATTTGCCTACCCCCAAGGAAAAAAAGCGTGAGTTTATGAATGTTAATTATATAATTTACTTGAGTGTGTCAGCCCTAACACGATCTGTCTGTGCTTAAACATACGTTTACTAGAAATTGGGCCTTGAACAACCCGTTTAGTGATTTCTAATGTATTTTAGAACATAATGAACTTTTAAATACTTCTTGTTAATCAAAGCTGTCTTTACAAACGCAGCGTCATAGAGTAAAAAGATAGGATCTTTTTATGAAATTAGGTCTTGCATAGTACTCAATGGGCATCGGACGGTGTGTGAATGTCAAAATTACAATTAACTCGCAGACGTCCCGCGGTTTCACACGCGTAGGTCCCGTTCCCGTGGGAATACAGGTATAAAAAGTAGCCAATGTGTTAATACAGGGTGTAAGCTAAATTACAATTTATTAACTCGCAGACGTCCCGCGGTTTCACACGCGTAGTTCCCGTTCCCGTGGGAATACAGGTATAAAAAGTAGCCAATGTTTTAATCCAGGGTGTAAGCTAACTCCATACTAAATTTTATAAAAATCCATTCGGTAGTTTTTACGTGAAAGAGTAACGAACTTCCATCCATCCATCCATTCATACTCACAAACTTTCGCGTTTATAATATTAGTATAGGAAGTAGGATATTAGTAGGATTCATCAGTTTGATTATAAAAATACTAGCTTTACCCTGCCACGCTTCGCTGTGGCACATTGTGATTGAATGGTTAAAAAAAAAGAGAAAATGACGTGTGGCACTCGGAGACTGCCGCGGTAAAGCTATTGCACCCCCACTCCCCTACCCATCCCTCCCCTGCCCCTGGTGAGAGGAGGGCCCCTCTTTCCCTCCCCTCCCCTCTCTCCCTCCCTCTCCCCCACACCTCCCACGCGCACAATCTCCCCCTCCCCTCTCACAATCTCCCCCCCCTCTCACGATCCCCACTCCGACTCCCTCTTCCCTCTCCTCGTGATATTTCAAAAACTCATTAAAAGTTCTGCTATGACTATTAAAAAGCAAGGGTTGGTGATAAAAAAGTGCAAATTTAGAGTTGTATGTATTTTTTGATGCCACATAATAAAAAAATAAAAAAAATAAAAATTATCAAAAAAATAAAAAATAAAAATTTGGGGTGAACACCCCTTATCACTTACAGGTTAGAAAAATAGATAGTAGCCGATTCTCAGGCTTACTGAATATGAATAAAAAATTTCATGAGAATCGGTCAAGCCGTTTCGGAGGAGTATGGGAACGAACATTGTGACACGAGAATTTTATATACATATAAGATAAGAAGATAATACACAAGCATTTTTTTGCTTTCTCAAATTGATGGAAAACTACTTGGATTAAGCGCATTAAAATTAAGGAGGCTTCTGACGTCATAATTAAGTATAAACTATACGGGATAGTGACGTCATGCGACACTTTGACCCGATGTATAATTTTGACAACTAGCATATTGTAACTTACCTTGTAAACAATAATTTATAACTTACCTTGTAAACAATAATTGGCTTGTACATACATAATGACAGCTGATAGTCAATTGTTTTTTAGACCATATTTCGCGTATTGATCAATGCTCGTGCCTTCTCTGTATGAGAAGAGGCCTTTGGCCTGCAGTGGGACAGTAACAGGCTGGCATTATTATTACTAGCTGCTCTGGCCCCAGATTCAAGTTTATATTTTTATTTAGTTTTTATTACCTAGTTTATGTTCTATTCTCAGGCTTACTAAATATATTCACATAATGTTATAAGAATCGGTCAAGCAGTTTCGGAGGAGTTTTGTCACAAACACTGTGACACAAGAATTTTATAGATGTATTAGCTTTAAGGTATTTAACCTACATGTGTCATTGTTGTCATACCAGTTACACCGTTGACATTATACTAACTAGAAATATCACATAACAAAATGTCAAACGACTAGGTTGTATCTTTAAACAAATAAATAAAATTTATTTTATTTGTTTTATACAAAAACGGCGCGCGCGGATGATTTTTCGACGCTTTACACTACAATAATTTACTGTTAGGTTTACTTACGATAAATCACTGATTTTTTAAGATCATAATGGGCTATTTGTCAAAGTTTCTTTTAAGTTCCTCAAATAGATTATAAGAAAATATTTGACACATATCGACAAAACGACACTTTGATTAGGTACGTGATTAGATTTTTAATCACGTACCTAATCAAAGTGTCGTTTTGTCGTTTTATTATAAAATAGAGACAATAAGAAAAGTGCCAATCAACACACACACACACACATTCACACACACACACACACACACAATCACATTCTTAACTTTGTGAGTTTTTAGCAAATTAAGTTAGATAGAAACGGCGATACATGAAGTCAAAGTGTTATAGGCAAGCGTTTTGACCACTATGTCACTTGATGGTAAGCGATGATGTGGTCGACGATGAAGCGCGCTTGCCTAGAAGCAACCCGTTCACTCTTAAAATAAAGACCCCTAGCGGGAGTTGCCCGTGGTCCACCTACGTTAGTCTACCTGGTGGAACACGGCATTTTTTTTTTTAATATATTCATATACCTACTAACCAAGAAGACTATAATTGTTAAGTATTTTTTTTCTTTCTGAAAGGCAAACAAACAGATTTGAACAAAACAAATGAATGTTGGAAAAACAAAATAATGTTAAAAAACTAGCGAAGTGCGAATCGGACTCGTGAAAAATTAGTGATTAAGGTAAAACAAAAACGCGGAAAAAACACATTTCATGTATGGGGAGTATGGGGACCCTATACCCCAATTTGATTTGATATGTACACAGGTGTTATAATGCAAAATAACACACAGGTAATATAATGGAAAAAATAATTACCCGTGGTACATCCAGATGAACTAACGTAGGTGGACCACGGCCACGGGCAACTCCCGACCAGGGGCTCGAGTCTGCTATTGCAATCGTGTCTCAATGACCGGTCAATGATCGATTTTTGACGTATAACGTCAAACTTATGACACTTTTCCCATACGAAAACTGTCAAAGTTGTCAAATATTCAATCAATGACCGGTCATTGAGACACGATTGCAATAGCAGACTTGAGCCCCTAGTTGTAGCTATCATGCATTATGTGGTGAACTAGAGACTCCTATTTATTGGTTAATTTTTACGTAAATAACCGGTAGCAAGTTCGTCATGCTCCCTCAGATGTTACTGCTTACGGTAGCGTCGAGGGTCGGGTTACCACCTTCCCTCTAATATGGCGAGGGGGGTAATGGCTGATCTTTGCGTTATGCTTGTGAACGGGTGCTGCTTGTGGTAACTGGTCGTCTTGCTGGCTTTGGTTTTGCTATTGTTTTAACTATTACCTGTTTTTTTGTTTTATTTAACTTCCACAGTTCTAGTTTATCATTTTGTTACATTGTCTTGCAGATCTATGGATTTAATCCAACTCTGCACATGCAAGCTGGCACACCCTTTTTACCTGGAGGATTCTTATTAGTCAGTTGCTTTTGCTTGAGTTAAGTTAGTTTTATTGTCGGTAGCTATATATTACTGGTGTTCTGTATGTTGAGTGTGCTAGCTAACATGTAGTGAATAACTTATTTTAATTATTTTGTAATTATAACTAATTGTACTGTGTAAATTCAAGTTCTTCTAACTTATCAGACAGATGTGTTGCTGGGGAGTTTGTTCCGCCACTTCTTCTTCCCAGCAAAAACACTAGGAAGTGGCGAAGGGTGGGCTTTTTGGGGGACTGTCTTATGTAATTTCGACGTTCAAAAAGTGCTGATCCTCAGCCTAATTTGAATAAATGACTTTTGATTTGATTTTGATTTAGGAAACACCGACTCCGGCAGGGAATTCCACTCCTACAAGCTGTACGCACAATGAATGTGTTCCCAAAACGTTTAGCTTCGTCTAAAGTAATACAAGTCGCGTCCAGTCATAAAATTAACTTGAAAAATTAACATTTTACATTAATTAAGCAATATACGTTATCGACCTAAAGGTCTCTTGTTACCTGTGGATCCTTAAAATGAGTTTGACCTCTTCGTTTTAAATACCTCGACTACTGGTTCTTAACATAGATTTTCTAGATTTTTGGACGGTCAAGGTTGTTGTAGTAGGTAAATGTTCAAAAATCCAAATCAAAATTAATGTATACAACCTCAACCCCGGCGTAAACATAATAATAATAATATAATTCTTTATTTCAGACTAAAATAGTCCAAATAGTGTTAGTAATACATGCACTTAAGAAGTAAGTTAGTAATACCCAAAAATACTAAACCAAACTAAACTAAACAAAATAAACATCCTGTATGTAGGCGGATCCAATGGCTCCATATAAGACTCTCCAAGTGCTCTGCAACCACCCTCAGGTGGCTGTTGGGACTGTCCCTCACTCTTCGCATCAGCAGGGCTAGCATGGGCTGG
Source organism: Euplexia lucipara (assembly GCA_921972225.1). NCBI lineage: Eukaryota > Metazoa > Arthropoda > Insecta > Lepidoptera > Noctuidae > Euplexia > Euplexia lucipara. The sequence goes on along the minus strand of OV179169.1, from coordinate 2,601,275 downwards.
GGATATAACTTTTATCCACCGGTTATTTCCACTGACAAGGGATACAATTATCTTATCCACCTGCCAAAGCACGGCAACAGGGGGAAAGAGAATTATATCACTTTTTGACATTAGACGTGGATACTCATCCACGGCTTATAGCATGGCGACTAGTGAAAGATTTCGCGATTCGAGCAATCCCAATTGACAACAAAACAAAATAAATATCCAGTATAGATTTAATAAAGCGATGAAAGTACTTTGGTTTACATGACATTCTCGACTATTGTGTAATTTCATAAAAGTTTTCTTATAATGGCAATAATTTCGGGGACAAGCGTCTCCCCTGGTTTATCCCCGTGAATAGTTTATCCCCCCATGTCGCCATGCTCGGAGGGTGGATAAAAATGACAGAGGGGAATAGTATTTTATCCTCTCCCCGTGGAAAGAATATCTCCGGCCATGCTAGCCCTGCAGCGATGCTGCTCTTTTTCTAATTATTGCAGAATAACCGTCTACTTGCAACAACCGTCTAATAAATAAATAAATAAATATTCCACAACTTCTCACACAGCGCCATTTAGTCCCAAGTTAAGCTTGAGAGCTTGTGTAGTGGGTACTAAACAGCTGATAAACATACTTATATATTTCTAAATACATACATATTATAGATAAATTACACCTAGAGTTGGGTAAATAGCCGGCTGCTTTGAGTTATTAGCGATTATAATCCATAAGTATCCATTAATAGCCACGCAATGGCTAATAACCCTGCTATTAATGTATTGTTAAAAAAATAAAAGGTTTTCTTTTGTTTAGTGTAAAATCTGTAGTGTGATTAAATGTATTGTAATTCTTTTTATTTATTTTCACTTTTTGTATATGAAAAAGTGTTTTGGGAAATTCAGTTTTGTTAATTTAGAGACCCAAAACTATAAAACCACAATTACTATTGACAAATCGCTTTGTAATTTAACAAAGTGAGCTAAATATGTAAGTGTACTTATGTAGCTATACCTACAAATACAAATAAATTTTAACCGTAAAGTAGGTACAATAAGTAAGTTCTTATTAGGTCTTTTCTGTGAATACGACGACGTAGGTAAATAAAAAACAATGGAAAATACCCGAGCGGTTAGTAGGTAACATGTGCGTCCCCGAACCCCCGTTTTCGAGCTATCTCTTTCTGGCGCTAATATTTATTCGTGCCTGAAAGAGATGCATGAACTGCACTACAGCGAAATTAATAAATAATAATTATAATAAATATAAAAAAAATATAACATAATTATCTATACTTACTTATATTAAATCTGTAAAAGTAAAAATTCTGCACATTGAAAATATCAAAAAAATAAATGACAGGGGGTGTTACTTGACCGACACCGAACCCAAAAATGTGGTTAAAAATTTTTGTCTGTCTGTCTATATGTTCAGGCATCACGCAAAGAACTTGGTATAATTATTCTTTAATATCTTGGGCACCACACTGGGTATTTTTTATACCGGAAAAGTATATACAATAAAAAACAAACTTAATTTTGCGGTTCGATCCCTAGGCCCGATTACTGTACCAACCGAAAATAATAAGTTTGTCGTAGATTACGTCACCCGCAGTGGAGTTCACTAAGGGGCGCTGCACACGGCTGAGATACTATAATATTTTATCTTAAGATACAATATCGGTCGTCATAAAATTCAATGGACACTACGAAGATTTTTAGTTATTTTAAAACTATGATATAGATCTCTCAAGATATTATTTAAATCAAAAAATGTCAATATCAATTTAAATTCTTGTTAATATTTAATGTTATTACAAAATAAGGTAAAAGTAAGTTATCTATAAAATCATCAATCAATTAATCTTCTTAAGAAGTCTATTTTGTAATTTTACCTATGCAAGCAATAAAAGGCTTTTTATTTTATTTATTTATATGCAGGGTGTTTGGCAGAACGTTGAACATACAAAAATGGTGGATAGGTGGGGTCATCTGCTACTTACTCAGCCCTAATTTATTTGGCCCTTGCCCCCTGAATATTAAAAAAAAAACTTAACTTTAAAGTGTATTTTTTACTAAAATGAGTAAAACTGGCATTTTTTTTAATCTTTAATGTTGGCAGATTCTTATAAAATTATTGCTTTAAACAGATGTTAGCTAGAAAAAAAAAGTTATGAGTCCTCAAACTTACAGAAAGATGTAAAAAATACTTAATCTTAATTACAACTTGCATTTAAAAAAAAAACAAAAAGTGATTGAGGAGTTCCAATTTTAGCAAAACATCCCTAGAGTGACCCCATCTATCCACCATTTTCGTATGTTCAACGTTCTGCCAAACACCCTGTATTGTATCTTTAGATAAAATATTATAGTATGTTACGACACACTTATTATTTGCGGTTGGTACAGTAGTCGGGTCTAAGGATCGAACCGCAAAATTAAGTTTGTTTTTTTATTGTATATACTTTTCCGGGATAAAAAGTTACTTTTTACCAAGTAAGTGTACCAAGTTTCATTGTAATCAAACCGGTAGTTTTTGCGTGATACGTGAACATACAGCCAGACCGACAAAAATTTTTTTAATCACATTTTTGGGTTCGGTTACGGTCTAGTAACACTCCCTGCCATTTAGATTTTTGATATTTTCAATGTACAGAATTCTTACTTCTACAGATTTATTATAAGTAAAGTATATAGATATGCAAAATTTATTTACGACAAAGAAAGATGATGAAAATGAAGTTTAGAATGAAGTCTAAACCTGAAAACCATGAAGGGAAGTTTTCAATCACTAAAATAACATTAACAGCAGGGTTATCATCCATAATGGCTATTAATGGCTATTAACTGAGTTTTAATCGATTATTAGCCAAATGCTATTAACCGGATTATTATCATTGCCCATCACTAATTACACCCAGACACAGAACAAATGATCGTGCTCATCACACAAACATTTGTCCTGGGTGGGAATCGAACCCACAACCTCCGGCATAGCAGTCAGGGTCACTAACTACTAGATAGCAACCTTGTTGGTAATTATACTTTCGAGCCGTTTGGGGTTGAAACTCTTGGGCCGAGGGGTCTGAGTGCTCGTCTTCTGTTTAAAGACATCTGCAAACGTTTAATTGACGCTTCCCGTGACCCAAGGGATGGCCTTTACTTTGACTAGAGGCTAAGCATTGCCATTCAACGTGGCAATGCCACCAGTATTTTGGACACTTTACTAGCTGGCAGCGATGCAGATGAACTTTTTGACGCTTTGTAATTATTTTTTGTTAGGTTTAGTTATTGACTTTTTTTTAAGTTTTTGTCTATACTAATATATAAAGAGGAAATGTTTGATTGTTTGTTTGCATTGAATAGGCTCCGAAACTACTGGACCGATTTGGAAAATTCTTTCACTGTTGGGAAGCTACACTATCCCCGGGTGACTTAGGCTACTTTTTACCCCTGTATTCCCACAGGAACGGAAACAACGCGGGTGAAACCGCGGGACGTCTGCTAGTATAATACAGTTAAGGTTGTACAGTCAACAGCAAAAGTAGATGATCAAAATCAGAAATTCAATACTAATGAACGGAGTTCGCGCCAGAACTGTGTGGCGTCGAAGTGATTCAAAAGTATGTGATTGTAAATTATACCAAACATTTACTACCAGTACAGCTGCCATATGTTTGTGATCAGTTTTGACTCCAAAAGTTATAAACTCAATTCGCATCAGAACTAAGAAGTGAAAAAAAAATTCAAAACTAGTGAACAGCTAAAATCAAAAATTAAATGATGAAACTGAGGCCACGTAATCGTGAAGCAAATAATTCATCCATACGTATTTTTTTATTAACCCAGTAATTTAATTTGTTATGTTTAAAACAGCTGAATTTGATAAAAAAAAATGCATATTAAATATATTTAATATATTTCATCCAATTGAACCCCTAAAAAAAGCACTTGTTTCATTTTGAAATGTTTTTTTGGAAGTAGGTTGTTTTTTTTTTGTAAAAATGTTTTAATTTTTTACTTTTAGTGGGTCAGTTTGTAATTTATCTAAGTTACAATAGCCCAATGACAACTGCTCATCACCTCTTACAACATATTGCTTTTCTCGATACAGGGACGTTAATTGTTGAGGAGTTCTCCTAGTAAGATCCAGGAGATCTGGAGCTCCATGGTGAAGGCATCATCACCACTATGCATTTTGACAAGCTTAAATTACTTAGCAACTATATTAAAGTACCTAATCGAATCGCAACCCGTGAAATACTTAGGTATAATTGAGTAGTTCCGATGCCCTACTGTGGTCTTCATCATCAGTTTCACTTTAGCAAACGGTGCTTTCCGAGAGCGAATGCACGAGTTACTATACCAAATACCCAAATCGCTATAGGTGTTCCTATAACATTTGAGGTTTTCCCTCGATTTCCATAGGATCCCTTCATCAGATTCTGACTTGGTGTCAATGAGACCACAGCGAGAGTATACCCTTTCAAACAAAAAAAATATTTTGCAAATCCGGCTATATATGACGAAGTTATGCCCAAACATACATAAAAAATATACATATAAACATCCGAATTGATAACCTCCTCCTTTTTCAGAAGTCGCTTAAAAATAATATAATTCAAAAACTTTAGTATTTAAACTGGTTTTTTTTGTAACTTCTGGCAATGTTTAAAAGTAGCTGATGTGATACAAAACGATAATTGAATAAATATTATCATCTTTGCATGTTTGTGAATTTATGTCAATGTTCAAAAGTAGCTGATGTGATACAAAACGATAATTCAATGAATATTAATATCTTTGCATGTTTTTGAATTTTGTGTCAATGTCCAAAAGTAACTGATGTGATACAAAACGATTATTCGATAAATATTATTATCTTTGCATGTTTCGAATTTATGTCAATGTTCAAAAGTAGCTGATGTGATACTAAACGATAATTCAATAAATATTAATATCTTTGCATGTTTTTGAATTTTGTATCAATGTTCAAAAGTAACTGATGTGATACTAAACGATAATTCGATAAATATTATTATCTTTGCATGTTTCGAATTTATGTCAATGTTCAAAAGTAGCTGATGCGATAATTGAATAAATATAATCATCTTTGCATGTTTTTGAATTTTGTATCAAAGTTCAAAAGTAACTGATGTGATACTAAACGATAATTCGATAAATATTATTATCTTTGCATGTTTCGAATTTATGTCAATGTTCAAAAGTAGCTGATGCGATAAAAATCATAACTCAATGATTGCTTTTGCCCAGTCGGCTACAATATATTACAACCGGAAGGTAGATTGATATTTTACATTAATGAGCAGAATAGCTTTAATATAATCCTGAATATTGTATAGGTAGCAGATTTCCGTTGAAAACGTAAGAAAATTATATTTCTTGAACATTTACCTATATTATTTGAATGTATGAATTATTTAGTAATCAATAAATTTTCAATAATATTATTAATGATTATAATAATATAATAATAATAGCAATATTTTTTCATACTCATTAATGTAAAATATCAATCTACCTTCCGGTTTTAATATATTGTAGCCGACTTGGCAAAAGCAATCATTGAGTTATGATTTTTATCGCATCAGCTACTTTTGAACATTGTCATAAATTCGAAACATGCAAAGATAATAATATTTATCGAATAAACGTTTTGTATCACATCAGCTACTTTTGAACATTGTCATAAATTCGAAACATGCAAAGATAATAATATTTATCGAATTATCGTTTTGTATCACATCAGCTACTTTTGAACATTGTCATAAATTTGAAACATGCAAAGATAATAATATTTATCGAATTATCGTTTTGTATCACATCAGCTACTTTTGAACATTGTCATAAATTCGAAACATGCAAAGTTAATAATATTTATCGAATTATCGTTTTGTATCACATCAGTTACTTTTGAACATTGACATTTGACATACATTCAAAAACATGCAAAGATAATAATATTTATTGAATTATCGTTTTGTGCCACATCAGCTGCTTTTGAACATTGACATAAATTCACAAACATGAAAAGATGATAATATTTATTCAATTATCGTTTTGTATCACATCAGCTACTTTTAAACATTTGACAGAAGTAACAAAAAAAAACCAGTTTAATTACTAAAGTTTTTGAATTATATTATTTTTAACCGACTTCTGAAAAAGGAGGAGGTTATCAATTCGGATGTTTATATGTATATTTTTTTATGTATGTTTGGGCATAACTTCGTCATATATAGACGGATTTGCAAAATTATTTTTTTGTATGAAAGGGTATACTCTCGCTGTGGTCTCATTGTCACCAAGTCAGAATCTGGTGAAGGGATCCTATGGAAATCGAGGGAAAACCTCAAATTTTATAGGAACACCTATAGTGATTTGGGTATTTTGTATAGTAACTCGTGCATTCGCTCTCGGAAAGCACCGTTTGCTAAAGTGGAACTGATGATGAAGACCACAGATGGGCATCGGAACTACTCAATTATACCTAAGTATTTCACGGGTTGCGATTCGATTAGGTACTTTAATGTAGTTGCTAAGTAATTTAAGCTTGTCAAAATGCATAGTGGTGATGATGCCTTCACCATGGAGCTCCAGTTCTCCTGGATCTTACTAGGAGAACTCCTCAACAATTAACGTCCCTGTATCGAGAAAAGCAATATGTTGTTAGAGGTGATGAGCAGTTGTCATTGGGCCATTGTAACTTAGATAAATTACAAACTGACCCACTAAAAGTGAAAAATTAAAACATTTTTACAAAAAAAAAACAACCTACTTCCAAAAAAACATTTCAAAGTGAAAAATAACTTTAATATTTTTCACTTTGTAGTGTTTTTTTGGAAGTTGGTTGTTTTTTTTGTAAATAAGTTTTTATTAGTGAATATTGTGCTGTTTTAGGGGTTCAACTGGATGAAATTTGGCAGATATTAAATATGCATTTTTTTTTATCAAATTCAGCTGTTTTAAACATAACAAATTAAATTACTGGGTTAATAAAAAAATACGTATGGATGAATTATTTGCTTCACGATTACGTGGCCTCAGTTTCGTAATTTAAATTTTGATTTTAGCTGTTCACTAGTTTTGAATTTTTTTTTCACTTCTTAGTTCTGATGCGAATTGAGTTTAACTTTTGGAGTCAAAACTGATCGCAAACATATGGCAGCTGTACTGGTAGTAAATGTTTGGTATAATTTACAATCACATACTTTTGAATCACTTCGACGCCACACAGTTCTGGCGTGAACTCCGTTCATTAGTATTGAATTTCTGATTTTGATCATCTACTTTTGCTGTTGACTGTACATACATTTTACTGAAATAAATCTTATACTTATTACAAAAAGTCTAATTCAGCACTTTTTGAAAGTCAAAAATTACATGGGACAGTCCCGTATAATGCCCCCCCAGTTGGCCGGTTAGGAGTTAGGACACACACATAATAAAGGAAAAAAAACGAGCCCGCGGTCGTTTTTTATAAGTACCTGGAAGCTGTTATTGTTTCAGTTTCAGAGGCGTTTCCTTGAGTTTCGTTTTCAATGGGAATACATATCATATCCTTTTTTTCTTGGTATATTGGACTGTTAGATGACACGTGAAATTTCAACTTTCTAGCTATAACGGTTCGATTGAGATACAGGTACCGATGACAGACAGACGAACAGCGCAGCAGCGGCGGCGGTTAGTTAAAGGGCTTTTTGGCACCCTTAGTACGGAACCCTAAAAAACTGTTAATTTGACGTGGTTTAAAAACAATTTGCCGTTAAGTCCTTGCGTCCGCACCTCGAAGGTCATAGCGCCCAGACACTTCGACTATACTACGTTCGTAATTAAGTATACAAAAATATAAACAAATTTTTGTGCGTGGAAAAATAGCTTTACTAAACCTATACACAGGGTTCTGTTTACGTTACAATTTGCTACTGGACAGAACGTACACTAGTCATTGTAAATTCAAATAAAAAATACACTGGCATCAACTGTGTTCTATATAATATGCTGGGTCGAGTCCATTCCAACCGAAGGCAGCTGCTGAATTCATGTTTACATGGAACTACTGACTGTCTGACCACCACAACCCAGAGACCGGATAAAATGACTCCCTTGGCCTACCACAGACAGGCCAAGGGAGGTCCTAACCTGTCAGATTTCAGAATTCTGAAAGTCTGACAGACTATCAGAATTCTGACTACCCGTAACGAATGTCAAAGATTTTTAAACGACATCATCAGCTTAACGTGCTTTTTGAGGCACGGATGGGTTTCGATCTGTAATGGACGGTACCCCATCCACGCATTTTATAATTATTTGAATTACCTATAAGATTAGGTTTCATTGCGATTTCAGTAATTTTTAAGATAAATTTAGATAGTAACTTATGAATTGAATGGCGCACGGCCCACGCCTGATTATCTATTCCTAAATTAACATATTATAAAAGTGTCAAAAATAGTAGTAAGTAGTAAAAAAAAATACAACCGAACTGAGAAACTTCTCCTTCTGTTGAAGTCGGTTAAATTCAAGCCATCTTAATTGTAGTACTTATCTCACCCAAGGTACGTTATAGGCTTTGAATGTTGTGATACGAAAGGCTAACACAGGCTAGGCTAGGCTTGGGACATTTCACGACATGACATTTCGACATAATTGAATAACATCAATTGGAAAAAAAAGATTTGAACGTAGTATAGTCGTAAACACCTCGCGACTTTAGGTCAATGAGCGACAAAATCGGCACGTGTAAGCCTGCCTTGCATTTATACCAAAACCTGTACATTAGCTGTATACATTTGAATCTAGTTTTTTTTTTGTTTAACTATCTCTAAATTTAAAATTCTGTGTAACCAGTTAGAGGGCGGATGGTTTGTTAATTTTTTTTCGTAACATCTAACATCACGTTTTCTTTACCGGAGGATATAGGTAGAACTTTAACCATAGGACATAATTTATTAAACACTGGTATTTAGGCAGAAACCTACATTTACATTCAGCTGGCTAGAAGGATAGTTACTACTTAGATATAGTAAATAGAGATGTAAGGAAGAAGTAGACTTGGTAGACTTTAATTGAACGGTTGTTCCCAACGAGTCACACTGTAACCAGTAAAATTGGGACTCGTTGGGAATATTCCCAACCAGTCACATTGTTACTCGATGGGATAACTTTTTATGGTTCGTTCCCAACGAGTTACTCCGTAACGTTTTAAAGTGTGACTCGTTGGGAATAAATGGAAAATTGATCTCCCAACCAAGTCACACTGTTACTAGATGGGACAATTTTACAAGAGTCTCTCCATAAATTATGTCTCATTTGCTGTGCCCGATAAGATCCATGATTGTTTATTTAAATGTTTAAGAAAGAGAGAAATTTTTGTTCCTAACGAGTCACACTCTTGTAAAGTTGTCCCAAAGAGTAACAGTGTGACAGGTTGGGATTCTTTTTCCCAACGAGTTACACTGTAACCAGTAACAGTGTCACTCGTTGGGAACAATCGCAATTGAATTGCAATAGGAAGAAAAAGGTTGATTTTCGCATAAAAAGATAAGTGAAAATACAACCTACTTCATATAAAACACTAAAAATGTAAAATAACTCTAGTTTTGTAAGTCTGTGGCTTTGGTGGTTTTGTTTCATTAATTCTTCACACATAAAAAAATACAAACGAATTGAGAACCTCCTCTTTTATTGTAAGTCGGTTGAAAACTAAAGCATTAAACAGATGCTCAGATACCAAATTTAAAATTCTATTACCTCTAATGTGGAGAAAAAACGGAAAGTCATAAATTCACGACCACGAGACTGACGAGACACGCCAATGCAAATAAATTAAAATAAAATTAAAGTGTAAGCCCTGGGTCTGTTGTAATCTGTTCCAAATGTCACGCCAAAGTCAAAGTCAAATTATTTCAATTGGACTATTAAGCAGTCATCAGTCAGGTAAAACCGTCTATGGTTGGCGAATAATGTGGGTTAGGTTAGAACCATGCCCATTAGCGCGCGAAGGCGTCGAGCGCCAGATCCCTTAGTGCTTTTGACTGATGCTTTATTGCAGTTAAAACTACTTTTGACGACGAGCGTCAGTTAAAGTACTTTTAACCGCAAATTTGCAGTCAAAAGTACGCTCGTTTCGCTCGCTCGCCTTCGCGCGCTAATGGTCATGGTTCTAACCTAACCCACATGATTTGCCAACCGACGGTTTTACCTGACTGATAAAACCAGTTAAAACTACTTTTGAAGGAATCACTTAGTTAAAAGTACTTTTAACCAGCTCCATTAGGCAAAAGTACTTTTAACTGTTATTTTAGTCAAAAGTTTTTATTCACTTAAAGCATACGGTCAAAGTACTTTTGACTGAAAATTATTGGGTAACCAAAAATTTGCAGTCAAAAGTACTAATAACCAATAATTTTCAGTCAAAACCACTTTTGATCAACCTGTTCAGTCAAAAGTACTTTTGACTGATTTTGCTAGTCAATAGTACTTTTGACTGGTTAAGAGTTTTGACTGCAACATCTACACCCTTTTACTTATCATATCATTAGTTTTTACGGAGATCTTGCTACGCGTGCAGGCATAAATCCATTAAAAAAAAATCTTCAATATCTGCAAACTAAAAAGATTTGCGTGGTTAAACATTAAGAAAAAAAAACGTGTCGAATTGAGAACCTCCTGTTTTTTTGACGGTTAAAAATAGGTTACTGAGACACGTGTAAACATAAGGTAAACAACCTCAAGATAATATTTCGCATAAAACGCATAAAACTCACGACAAAAAAAAATGGATTCCACATTTTTTTTTTGTAATTATGAACTGTTTAAGTAGGTATCTACTATTCGACATGAGATCATGATCAATTATGCATATTGTTTCCATAAACTTAGCGCCAAAAATAGAATAATTATGTTAAACGAATAATTTAACGGTTTTTTTAGACAACTAGAGGCCATTTTTAAATAATTGAATGATAAGGCATAATTATGACATTTTGATGGGACAACTACATAATTGACGAATGATGATGTGATAAGCAAAAATGTGGTTTAAAACAAGGCATATAACAAAAATTTAATAGAGTAGGTATGCTCAGATGGTTTGATCACGTTGAAAGGATGAATGAAAGGTATTAAAAGGCTTATAAATATAAGGCAGATGTAAGTGGAAGCGCCGGGAGGGGACGCCCTACTAGAAGGACATACTTAGACCTTATTGGTGAGGTTCTTCAGAAATGTCAGGTGCGTAGTACTCGCAACAGTCGCAACCGGCGTGTGTTTGACAACATGTGTGAATGTAAACGAAGTAAAATAAGTATATGAAAATCGTAGCATAATGGAGCTCTGTAGTTTCTGCCTACTCCCATGGTATGTATGTATGTAACTACATAATTACAATTTCAATTTCGGTGACACCATACTTAGTATTGTTTAATATCTAATTTAATTTCATAATTTGCATTATGCCGACATTGTGCCATTGTGTTTGTGTTTTTAAAGTAAAATGAAGGTTTCCGAAGAGCGAAGTGTCTTAATATATGTAGTATAGCTATAGTAGGTACCTACTTGACATATAAAAAAAAAAGATTATTATTATAAAGAGGTAAAATTTGTGTGTTTGTAAGTTTGTATGTAGGGTAATCTTTGGAACTAATGATCCAATTTTTTTTTTATGCACTGGACGGTGTAAAGCTACACTATTCCCGGATGACATAGGCTACTTTTTATCCCTGTAATCTCACGGGAATAGGAATTATGCGGGTGAAGACGCGTGACGAATTTTTAATATTTTACTGTACAGGGGCCAGTACATCAAGCTGGGGTAGCTTGCGTTTAACGTGTCAAATTTCTCTGATAATTTTTCAACTTGATAACAAATGGAATAAGGTTCATTTTCAATTGGGTAAAATTTGTTCGTTTGGGGTACCTTGATGTGCTGGCTGGCGTCTGTAGGTACCTATTTAATTCAATTTGTTTCATGCCATTTTCTACTACATAAACCTATTTGAATTAATTTAATTTTGACAACTGTAATATTGCTAACATTGAATTTGAGGTGATTTTGTAGTTTCATAATTATAATTTTCTTCAGATATAGGTACTACCTTATATTTGTGTAGATTTAATTGAAGGATGGTGTGTTTGTGTGAACCATGTCCACAAAATATATTACTTACTTATAATAAATCGATAGAAGTAAAAATTCTGTACATTGAACATATAAAAAAAAATAATGCCATTAAAAAAATGTTTGTCGGTCTGTCTTTATGTATGTTCAGGCATCACGCAAAAACTCCCGGTTCGATTACGATAAAACTTGGTTTACTTATTTTTTAATATCCTGGGCACCACACTGGGTACTTTTTATCCCGGAAAAGTATATCAATAAAAAACAAACTTAATTTTGCGGTTCGATCCCTAGACCCGACTACTGTAAGTTTGTCGTAGGTTACGTCACCCGCAGTGGAGTTCACCAAAGGGCCCTGCACACGGCTAAGATACTATAATATTTTATCTTAAGATACAATATAGCTCGCCATACAATTCAATGGACTATCACACACTACGAAGAAAATAAATAATACCTACTTATAATAAAACTGTAGAGAAGTCAATTCTGTACATTTAATATATATTTAAAATTAATATTGGAGGATGATTGGTGATCGATACTGATGCCAAAAATGCAATCAGTAAATTTTTTGTCTGTTTGTCTGTCTGTATGTGCACGCATAGTTCAAAAACTACTGATTTTACCCTTACTTAGTAAGTCCGATTGTAATCAATACGCCTGGGTAGGTTGATCTTAGTCTCAGTTGTTTTACACGTGGTCAGTTGTACGACGCTCTTTCCCGGGTCAGTAGTTCCAGAAATCTTTATGCATAGGTACATACCGGAAGGATCAACTTTGAATATAGTCTATCCGAATGTATATGTTACGGGCAATTTGATAAGTCCGGGCACTATTCATAATGGCCGGTCTGTATTCATAATGACCGACTCAATTGGGCAATGTGATTAAAACAGCATTAATAATCACTTTTCCCGGCCATTATGAATAATACCCACCCTATCTTGGGCAAAGTAATAAATAGGTGAACTGTAGTGTTTTTGAAGATATTTTATCTGGCGCTCGGCGGCCGCTGCCGCGGCACGCTCGCTGCGCTCGCTCGCCTTCGCGCGTTGCGTGGTCACAGTTCTAACCTAACCTAACCTAGCCGTTTCCATTTTGAGTAACTGTTTTACTTGAATTATATTGTTTGCATTGTTTGGTCAAAGTGGGTGATTTTCTGGTAGACTATCGGCAGAATGTTGTTCCAATTCAGAAGAAGGCTGAACATCTGCTCGAGGGTTTTTATTTATTATGTCACATGGACCACGGGCAGTCGGGCATTATTAATAATGGCCGGTCAAAGTGATAAATTAATCACTTTGCCCATCGCTCTTGGGCATTATTAATAATGGCCGGTCCTTATTAATAATGCCCAGTTAATCACGTTGCCCGTAACATATATATCAACGCGCAGCCCAAACCGCTGGTATTAGAGACATGAAATTTGAAGGGGTGTTCTTTGTGAAGAGTAAGTACTTATCCACTGAAAAACGATTTTTGGAAATTCAACCCTTAGAGGGAAAACATAGGGGACGGAAGTTCGACAACCACGCGGGCGAAGCCGCGGGCAAAAGCTGAGTAAATAAATAAAACTGATTTGATTCATTTTCAACAACTTAACTAAAACCATTGGTTAAGTGCGCTAAGGGTAAATTAGGTGTAGGTACCTAGTTACGCGGGTGTTATACAGCTGCACGTGTAGATAAATAATGGGAAACTATACCCATTTGAGGTATTCCTCGAAGCGCTACTATTTTGAGGCGCACCTAATGAGGCACTCCTTTTTTATTCCTCGGAGCGCACCTTTTAAGAGCGCTCCCGATAGCAATTAAAAATATTTATTTTTTTTCCTATAAAACCAATCTATGGTCAAGGAGTAGAGAGTTTTTGCAAATTTGTATAAAATAACGTGTTTTACTTACTATCGATAGTTTGAGTTTAGTATCCTATGTCTATTCGAAAGTTAATCATAGGTGCGCTTCGAGGAAAAATATATATATATTTTTAATTGCTATCGGGAGCGCTCCGAGGAATAAAATAGGAGCGCCTCATTAGGTGCGCCTCAAAATAGTAGCGCTTCGAGGAATACCTCCTCCATTTAAAATAGCATCATACAAAAGTAAATAAAAAAGGTTATTTTCAATGCGCATTTCGTAACGAAAAATTACAATAAGCATGTTACAATTAGGACGATAGACGCCGAATTTATTATAATCTGTTTTCACAACAGCTGTCACACTTAGTTGTAACCATTGCAACGAATTATTTTAAGAAACGACGTGAATTTCCTTTAGCTATATATTATTTCATTTTAGTTGAAAATTGTAGTCTCAATGATAAAAACCTCGAAGAAGCAGGGATGAACAACACATGGACACGTTCTTTGTTTCACTTTTATTCTTCTAAATTTAAAATAAAAAAAAATTGAATTAAAACAAAATCACTTATCTTTAAAATAAAATGTTCTGCATTGCTGCTACATGGGCCATTTGTTCCCCCTTTCGGTAAATAATATCAAAGTCAAAATTTTGTAAGAATGCCCACAGTCTATGAACCCGCGGTGTAAGTTCCTTTTTATGTTTTGAAGCCTTAAGAGCATTGCAGTCGGTTACAACTGTAAATTTGCGGCCATATAGGAAATGTCGGAAGTGTTTTATTGCTCTGACAACAGCTAAAGTCTCCAATTCGTATGAATGATATCTCGTTTCGGTATCACTAGTGCGCATACTAAAGTATTCAACGACTTTACGCCGATTATTGTCGTTCTGAATGAGAATAGCCCCGAGACCTTTGGAGCTAGCATCTGTATGAACTTCTATTGGTAGAGTTGGATCAAAAATACAAAGTATAGGTTCAGAGGTCAAAAGTTTGATGATATGTTGTCTTTTTGTTTCGTGATCGGGAGACCATACAAATGGTACGTCTTTTTTTGTTAGCTGATACAGTGGAGCCATTAGTTGGGAAAATTGAGGAATGAAACGCCGAAAGTAGCTTGCCAGACCATTGAATTGCCTAAGTTGCTTAAGTGTTTTGGGTGATTCTGAAAATTTAAGTGCTGTTAATTTAGTGGGATTTGGCTTTACTTCACCATTCTTTATAATGTTACCGAGATATTCTATGGACGTCTTGAGGAATTTACATTTCGAGGGATTCACCGTAAATCCTGCGTCTGATAGTCTTTTTAATACAAAGGCCAGCCTTTCTAAACCTTCTTGTTCAGTAGATGAGGGAATTAATACATCGTCAATATATACTAGTGCAATATTGTCGCGATAGTCGCCTAAGGCAGCATTAATGGCACGCTGGTAAACTGAAGGTGCGTTACTTAGACCGAATGGCATTGATAAGTACTCATACTGGCCGTCGGGTGTAACAAAAGCCGTTTTTTCGATTGATTCTTCTGAAATTTGAATTTGATGAAAACCAGATTCCATATCAAGGCTTGAAAAGAATCGAGCTTTACCAAGTTTATCAATATGATCTTGTATCAGTGGCAGAGGATAGTGGTCACGAACTGTATTTGAATTTAATTCGCGGAAATCAACACAAAGCCGGTCATCACCATTTTTCTTTTTGACTAGCAAAATGGGACTTGCAAAAGGTGAGCAACTATCTCTAATAATACCTTTAGTTTTAAGATCTTCAATAATTGTTTTAACCTTTTCTCTCTCAACCGGTGCTAGTCGGTAGGGCCTTCTTTGTACTATACGATTAGGATCTTTTAATCTGATAGTTAATTTGCCTGTGGTCACTTTTTTAATTTTATTGAAAGTAAATAAATCAGTGTGTTTCTCAAGGATACTTATTAACCGAGACGTATCTTTCAAATCAGTGTCAATATTAGCTAAAGATGATACTTCGTAATTAAAAATGTATCTTACTCTTTCTATTGAAGTTCCTTCGTTTGTAATTGAAATTTTAATTCCCGGTATTTTGATAGAGTCTAGTCCTAAAATGACATCATAATTTAAATCGTTAACGACATGAAGTTTCACTTCGAATGTTACATCATTAAATGTGGCTACAGTATTTATTGATTCACTCGAAGGTATGCTACTGCCCCCAAACCCTCGTAATTGCAAAAGTTCTATTTCGCGTTTACCCTTAATTGACCCAGAAACTCTTTTCTTAATAAGTGAACATTCGGCACCACTATCAATTAAGCAAGAAAGAAAGATATCACCGATTTGTAGTTGAACTTCGTTAGGCGCCTTTTCCTTCTGAATTGTATTCACTTCCCGACGTGAAGGTTGTGGTGCAGCTGTTGAAGCAATAGCAGGAAGAGAAGTCTTCTCGGATTGTGATTCGTTTTTCTTTTTATGCCAGCAGCGGTCAGACGCATGACCTGGTTTCTTGCAGATTTCACAGATCAGTCTGTGCCTGCAATCACGAGAAATATGCCCCTGTTTGTGGCAATTGTAACACGTCGCAGTTGTTGCAAGGTCAAGCCTTGGTAGTTTAGCACGGGGTGGTTCATCTGATATTGCATCGGCAGGTCGTTTACGGTAGTTCGCCAATGTGGCAATCAGTTCAGCTTGTGATTTTGGTGCTGACCTAAGGAGTTCAGCTTGGTAAAATTTTGGTCTTATGCCAGATATTACCGCTTCCACCATGAGTTCAGTTGGAGCGTTCGGAGAAATTCTTGAAAACAAACGCCATGATTCGGCAACATATTCAGAAAAACATTTAGCCTGATTTGAAGTATATTCACGAAATGCATTGACGTACACAATGTACCTAGTTTCGCCACTAAATTGTGCAATGAGTTCCCTTTGAAGTGAATCCCAATTAGCAAGAGAGTGAGCATTAGTATCTGCCCATTGCTTGGCGCGTCCTTGCAAGCATGCCAATCCTTTCATCATAGCAACGAACTGTGAACAACCTCGTATGGTGATTAAAGAGGTAACTTGTTTACACCATTCCTCAATTGTTATTTTATGTTCGTCGGGATCATAATTAGGTAAATAAATTTCACTTAGCTTGTGGGTAGTCGTGTTTTGTTTCCGAAAAACCATCCTTTCCAGCAACTTGATCTGGCAGCGAAGTAAATTCAGCTCCTCCGAATTTCCAGGTCGAGAGGTCGGCAGGGTAGGCGAGTACGTTGATGGGTTCAGTTCAGGCTCGGGCTCATCCCTTTCTTCTGATGTAAGAGCAGGAGGGCTCGGGGATCTCAAATGATAACGATCAGACATCTTGTAAACACTTTTAATCACTCACAATAATAATGATTCACAAAACTTAGTTTTACAACGAGATACACACAGTTCGAAATACAAATGAATACTGTCCGTTCTGCAACCAGAGCGAGCCTATTTATACGTTTGAACAAATGTTAACGTCACATAGCAACGACTTCCGTTAACATTTGTTTTACAATAAAATTTAGATTTAATTTAGTAAAAATAATGTAATAGCGCACAATATTTGATTTGTAATTAATGACACTTTTTAAATACTATAAAACTTAATTTAGTAGCAATAATTTTATTTGAATGAACTGACAGTTACAATGTTCCAATACTTATACTTTTAATTTTAGAGTTTTAAAATAAATCAAACCTTATAGGTTAATAATACTTAGGCCAATTATACTTCTTTAATACGCTTTTTTAATGTAATGCAAAATCACTTATTTATTTAATCCACTGATTCATGTTTCCGTTACGTTCGTCAGCTGATATGACGTTTGTTTTAGTCTGTGGTACTATTTTTATTTGCCAGCGCTATCATACAAGCCTCTTTTTGCTAATGCTATTTATATAAATGGAGTAAATATAATTAAATCACGTTAAAGGTAAGCGTCCACAGGTCCGCGTCGCACGTATCAAAGTCAAATCGTTTATTTCAATTAGACCCATAACAGGCACTTTTGAACGTTAACTTACAAAATAAAATAAATTAAGAGAATGATTCTAGTTGCACATTCCAAATGGTAGTTTCGTATGGAGAAGAATGTGCAAGAAACTCCATATCAGACGCATCGCACGTAACGGATTTTAGTTTGCCTTGTATAAAAACTCATACAACAGCGTCCACTGATCCGCACCGTACGGACCGCTCATCGGCAATTCGGCAATGCCTACATGCGATGCGTACCGATGACGTCATACGGAATGCCGATCAGTGGACGCGCTCCGAAAGTTATGCTTCCTTTTTCTAGATTTTTTTTCTTGTTCTTCCTCTTCTGCTAGTAAACAAGCAATAACGACTTCTTCATCGCTTTCCTACATTCTCACAAACACTTTCCGCAAGTACGATCACTACAAAAATCCGAATGAAGGTGGCATCGGCAATCCGATTGCTGATACTCGCGTCGGCAAACCGATCGCTGCCGATACAGTGGACGCAGTCTAATTAATCCGTTACGTGCGATGCGTCCGATACGTGCGATGCGGACCCGTGGACGCTTACCTTAAGCCGTTGGTTCCGAATTTCCGATTGACATTTGTAGATCTTTGACAGGCGTTGCCCAAAAGTCTGACAACCAGTATTTTGCATGACTATCGTTTTACTTAGTTACGGATTGTTGACGTCAGATAGAAAGTCGTTCCTTGTAAAACACTGGTATTGAGCTGCATCCAGGTGATGATGTTATTGTACCTATATACCTATGAGAGCAGCGGTGGCCCAGTGGTGGCGGCCCAGACTTACGAACAGTAAGTCGTGGGTTCAAACCCAGGCAGGCGCATTACTTTGTGTAATTCTTTGTGTAATATATCACCACTGCTCTCCAAAACGGTGAAGGAAAACATCGTGAGGAAACCGGCATGTCCTAGAACCAAAAAGTTCGAAGACATGAAACATCTACCAATTCGCACTGGGCCCGCGTGGTAGACTATAGCCCATACGCAAAATACGCGCTTAGACGTGGAGTTGCGGATACCAGCCCGGTATCTTTAATCTTTTATTAATCTTTATTGTAGGTTATGCGTAAGTATCGAAGACATTACTCAGGTACTATTGTATACGGGACTTCACGAACAATATATTCATTTGATTCTTGTGTCCTAGTGGACTCAAATCTATAAGTCTAGTTTGATGAGATGACATTCCTGAGACATGAAATCACAGTTTTTCTATGAGAAGTCTTAGCATGCCCTCTCTAGATGCCGAGAGCAAGTAAAACATAAAGAACTAAGTACAAGATTTATTTCACGAATAGAATAGAATAGAAACACGAAAAAATAAAACAAAAAAAAAAATTAAAACACAACTTACGTACGGATGACGTCGAGCGCCATTTTGAAATATACAGGGGTTTGCGTTCGGTCGCAGTTCCATATTTAAATATTGTTCATAGACAAACGAAATTATTTTTGATTGAATAGTAAATGAAGTTCGTCGCACTTATTGTTTGAATTTCGCGCGCTATATGTATGGTCTTCTGTCAAACGTATCTAAGCTCTTAAATTATAAAACCATCGATGAGTAACTGAGCGGTAATGTTGGTAAAGAAATTATTTAATTAATTAAAGAATAAAAGAGGAATATTCAAAACCTTCCCACAGTAAACAACATGGACACATGAGAACTATTTTAATCTTATTTGAACAACCTTGTACCGTGTCTTATTTCAACAACCTCATATAATTATTATCTTAAAATTACTTGAAATTCTCAAAATATATAAGTAAAGTTAGTTATTTATTGAAAACTTACATAATCATCATTACTAGTGGTCGTATTTCGAATTTTTGAACACTTCTTCTCCATAAAAAAGTGAAAAGAAAAGTAAAAAAAAAACTAGGTACGCGAAAACTCACTCTCCTTCTTGCGCGCAATATTTTTAAAAAGGGTTTCAAAGTTTTTCCTAACCGAATTATATTTCTTACTTATTTCAAATAAAACTACAACCAAACGCAAGCCAACCCACCACTTATAATCCACATATTTTTCACAATGACATCACAACAGATCCACAGATTACATAAATTATTAAGTGTACGGAAATATTCCAAAGCGCGCGCGAGTTGCAACAAAACCGACAAAAAAAAGGTTAACAACGTAAACGTCAGATGTAAAAACTGCTGTAAAATTCCGTTCATAAATTAATACATTAGGTATTTATAAAAAAAAAATAGTTTTAAAGTAACCCGTACTATAAACAACTATTGTTTCACGATCGCAAAATGCACAGTTTCGACAAAAACTATCGCGATTGCATTCGTCAGTGACGCTCTAAGTTAATTTTCAACTGATTTTTTTAGTTGAAATCCTTGGTTGCGCCACTTACTATCAAGTGGGTGGGGTTTCAACTTGAGACCTCCCACTATTTTTACATTTTATACATATTAATAGATTCGTTTGTTTTTATTATTATTGTTCTAGCAGCTACGACTACCGTATCTAACTTTCGTGTCTTCAAAAATTTGCCTCTGTGTTATTTTTATTTTATTAGTTACTAGCGGGCGGTTTTACCAGTGTAGTTCCCGTTCCCATGGGAATATGGGGATAAAATTTCCAAAAAATAATATTACGCCCTTCTATTTTAAAAGGGGCCTCATTTTAAAATAAAAAGGGCGTAATGTTATGCTATGGAAATAAAAAACTCTGCATAGACTATAGCAATCCCAAATAATTTGCTGTTATGCGTTGAAGAGTTTCGTCGCCAGTCTTCTTCAACAGTTTTTCTTCACCAAATGATGTAAGAATCGGTGCGTGTGTACCTATAATTTTTGTGGAGTTCCCTCAATTCCTTGAGGATCCCTTATCTGATAATATGAGTTTTGTTACATATGGTAACAGTCTGTTAGTATAACTGGAGGTCTTTTTCACCTGTTTTTTTTAAGAAGTCGGTTGTTTTGACTGGCCTGTTGGTCTAGTAGTTAATGACCCTGACTGCTATGCCGGAGGTCGTGGGTTCGATTTCCACCCAGGACAAATGTTTGTGTGATGAGCACGATCATTTGTTCTGTGTCTGGGTGTAATTTATCTATAATATGTATGTATTTAGAAATATATGTATGTATGTTTATCAGCTGTTTAGTACCCACAACACAAGCTCTTAAGCTTAACTTGGGACTAAATGGCGTTGTGTGATAAGTTGTGGAGTATTTATTTATTTATTTTATTTTTTGTAAAAAGTTTTTTTTAAAGTCGGTTAAAAAGGAGTGGACCGACTTGGAAAACTCTTTCACCGTCGGGAAGCTACAATATCCCCGGGTGACATAGGCTACTTTTTATCATCAAAGATTGTCTGCCTCGTTGGTCTAAAAGTCGCAAGCGTAGCTGCTCATCCATCACTGGTTCCCAAAGGTTCATTTGAAAATCAGCGTCAGACAGCATCTCAGCATCTGTCTGGCATTACCGCTGAAATGAGCCTTTTGGCGCAGCCGTGAGACATGCAATTTATGTCTTTTTTTTTGTTATTATCTTATTATTTTTTTCTGTGCGTGTATCCAACTGTTGCCAATAAATGTATTTTCTTTCTTTCTTGTTTCTTTCTGAGCAGAAGGTCCCAGGTTCTCCGGGTCGGACTTTTTTTTCCGCAGTTTTGCTACGGAACCCTTCATGAGCGACTCCGATTCGCACTTGGCTGGTTTTTTGTTTAAATATTCATTAAATGAACAGCAAGTTATTTACAAAATCAAAAATAATCTATCTCAAAACATCGATATTTAAGCCGTTTTTGACGTCATACTTAGAAGGAAGCTTAACCTTAAGTTTTGAGTTCAAGTTTAATAAGTTTGCGCCATTTAAAAAAGATAGGTATTATTATAATAAGAATAACAGGTTTTAAAAATACTGCGTCATCAAATAATTTTGACCATTGAGGTTACAAGAAGTTAAGGAGCTTGTGGCTTAATAATGACAGGCGCACGGGACGAGCCAAGGTTAAGCAACGCTGGTCGAGGTCGGTCGGCGAATGGGCTTTTTAACAAAATTTTAGTTTTTCGTCCCTCATCTAGATTACAAGAAAATATTCGACACATATTAAAAAAAAAAAGAAAAAATCGAATAAGTAACGAATAAGGTGTTTTTGTATTGTGCTCACACCATTTAAACATTTAACTTATCACTATACGTGAGGACTTGTAATTGGCTTTCTGGTGACTATGGTTTATTTTTTTTGTTTTGTTTGTTTTTAATAAATAAATATTTCATCTTTTTTCACGTAATCAAAAATTAGCGGCGATACATCGAGTCAAAATGTCGCATGACGTCACTAGCCAGTACAGTTTATACTGGCTAATAATGACGTTACAAGCCCCCAACTGTAATGCGCTTAATCTAAGCAGTTTTCCATCAATTGGAAAAAGAAAAAAATACAAAATCAAAAGTCATTTATTCAAATTAGGCTGAGTATCAGCAATTTTTGAACGTCAATAATTTCATAAGACAGTCCCCCAAGACGCCCGCCCTTCAGTGTACGTGTCGATTATTTTCTTGTAATCTATATGACGGACTTATAATTTATAATTTTGTCAAATAGCCCATTCTCTCGCTGACCCAATTCGCCACAGGAGGGCAGGACGGCGCAGGCGGCGGAATGCTGACTTGATACCGCCAAGGGGCCAATGGACCAAAGATCGGGGACTCTATCGTCCACGCTGCACAGTCCCTAGAGTTGTGGTGAAGTCCCAGTGCATCTGGACATCGCTGAAGGTGGAGAGAGAAGCCAGAAACAGAAGCCCGGAATTGGGCTCCTCTGGATGGGTCGCGAATGTCATGCGTAGCAAAATCAAAAGTCTTTTTTCAAACTAGGCTGAGAATCAGCACTTTTTGAACGTCAAAAATACATAAAGACAGTCCCCTAAAAACAGCCCACCCTTCGCCACTTCCTAGTGTTTTTGCTGGGAAGAAGAAGTGGCGGAACAAACTCCCCAGCAACACATCTGTCTGATTCGTTCTGAGCAGTTCTCGCAGCCCAGCCATCAAGACGAAAGTAGGTGCACAGGCGAAGTTTTTAGTGGATGCAAGCCCCACATAAGCACGTTGTCTCCCCGGGCAGAGAGGTATGCGTTAGGCATTTTCATCGCTGATAAAAAAAAGGTCGGTCTGCGAAAAGGTGACCATTTATTACATACTAGCAGACGTCCCGCGATTTCACCCGCGTAGTTCCCGTTCCCGTGGGAATACAGGGAAACACCCGGGGATAGTGTAGCTTCCCAACAGTGAAAGAATTTTCCAAATCGGTCCAGTAGTTTCGGAGCCTATTCAATGCAAACAAACAATCAAACATTTCCTCTTTATATATGTAAATAATTACTTATTAATATAAACTACAATCATGAAAAGAGTGCTTAGATGGTTTGGTCACGTTGATAGAATAAATGAAAGGCGAATACCGAAAGGTATTTAAGGCAGATGTAAGTGGGAACGCCGCCGGGAGGGGACACCCTAGAAGGACGTACATAGACCTTATTGGTGAGGTTCTTCAGAATAGTCAGGTGCGTAGTACAAGCAACCTGCGTGTGTGTATGACGACATGTATGAATGTAAACGAAGCAAAAGAAGTATGTAAGAATCGTAGCATATGTCGCTCTGTAGTTTCTGACTAGCCCCAAGGAAAAAGGCGTGAGTTTATGTATGTAAGTAATCTATTCTAATATTATAAAGACGAAGGATTTGTATGTTTATATGTAACGGATTAACTTAAAAACTACTAGACCGATTTGAGAAATTCTTTTACAGTTGGGAAGCTTCACTATAACGGGTGATCACGCGTAACGTCCGCAAGTAAATGCTAAAAATGTACTAATTAAATAAGTTTGTAATGAGTACAAAGGTCAATCAAAAGTTGATTTTATTATGAAACTCAATAGTTCTTAACATTCTATTACCTCTATCCGTTTGGTGGTCGGTACTAACAAAGTAGGGGTTGCTTTTGAATAAAAAAGTCCCACCGAGTTTTATGTGAAAAACAACAGTTTTTTCTTTGTCTGTGATGTCAATCTTAATGCCTCTCATTTGTGTCTTCAATGTACAGACGCCAGCACATCGAGTTACCCCAATGTGTCAAATTTCTTTGATCGTTCTTCAACTTTATGTCAAACAGAATATAAGGTTCATATTCAATTGGGAAAATTTGACACATTGGGGTAACTTGATGTGCTGGCGTCTGTACATCACTTGGCCAAAGTTTCCTTAGCAAAAGGGCATTCTCCTTTCAGGCAATCGGTTCAGCAGTTTAGGCGTAAAAAGGCAACAAACAAACAAACAGTCAAATACGCATGTACGAAATTAGTTAGAATTATAACTCTAGTTAAACATTAATATATACAAGTAGCATAACATAATGTGGTATTTATAAATAAACAAACATATTATTCTAATATGACTTCCTAGCATATAACTAACTAACATATTGGCTTAAAATTGAGGTTAAATTAATAACTGATTCTAGATTTTGAATAAACCTGTTTACCGGCTACACGTGTTAGATACAGGATGTTAGTAAATTGTGTTCTTTTTTTTTGAATAATTTTATTTATTTGGTTAGTAATAGGACCCTGCTCTACTTGTTTAAAGGCTAGACTCATTAATTAGGTATTAGGCTATGTCTAGTATATTTAATATATGCATACATAAACTTGCGCCTTTTGGCCTATCGGGTAGATAGTAACTACAGCAGCCCTAGCCCAATTTTTTGACAAAATGACGTAACGGCGATATGAACTATTTTAAAATTTAAAATGAAACTACCCTCCAGCACGTTGGTTTGAATTAATAAGGCATTTTAGCCTGTTTATTCGTATTTGTCTTTTTTTTATGTTATTCTTACTAAATACTGTAAAGAACAATAGAAAATAAAATAAAAAACACGACTGTCATGTCATAAAAATTAAGTAAAAATAAAAAAAAAACCTGATTGTACCCACCGCATTGCATTTCTTTTTTCTATAGCCCTATGTTACTCGGGGCAATGCAAGGATTCTAACGATACCATACATGTAAATCAGTTCAGTTATTTAGAAGTTATGGTGGAATAAAGAAACTAACAATCTGGTAAGTAATAAAAATCTCATTAGATTCAGAAATCACGAGTTTTATACTTACAGTTTAAGGTAAAAAAATATGAAAATTCCCGTCGGATTTCTGTAATTTCCAGGGTGATGTAAAGAACATAATTATCATGGTGTCTGTATTTCTAAGCTGTTTGTTTTGACTCATCTCCAAAACGGCTGGACTGATTTTGACGGGACTTTCACTGTCAGATAGCTGATGTTACAAGGAGTAGCTTTCATGCTTTTTTTTATATAAAATGGGTTATTCGACAAAATATTAGTTTTTATTCCCTCATCTAGATTAAGTACCTACAATAAAATATTCGACACATATTTTTTACCACGTGTCAAAATGTCGCATGACGTCACTAGCCAGTATAGTTTATACTAAATAATGACGATACAAGCCCCCTCCTTCAACTTTAATGCGCCTAATCTAAGCAGTTTTCCATCAATTTGAAAAAGAAAAAACTATGTGTCGAATATTTTCTTGTAATAGCTAGTCAATATCTATACCTACTAATATTATAAAGCAGAAGAGTTTGTTACTTAGGCTATTAGGCTATGTAACATCACGCTATGACCAATAGGAGCGGAGCAGCAATAAGGAATGTTGCAAGCGGGAAAAAAGCTTCCGTTGCGTGCGCTGCGTAAACTGTTAAAATTACGCAAAAATCAAGTATTACGAAATTATTCCTCTTGAAACGCGAAGTAAGTCGCGGGCAGAAGATAGTTAATATTATAAACTGGTAAAGTTAGTAAGGTGCTAAGGGGTACTCTCTGGATCTCCTGAACCGATGAAAATTATTTTACCAATAGAAAGCTACATTATTTGTGAGTATCATAATTGTGTACCTATTTTTAAAAACTATAAGGGGGGAGAAGGGGTTGTTAAAATACAGAATACACGCGGACAAAATCAAATCTTGTGGTCAATAATTAAGTCTAAAATCGCCATTACTTGTTCAAATTAATTTATTCGTTTTGTAGATATTTTACTACCAAATACATTTAAAAAAAGATTTATCGCCTCCTATTAGTTTAGATACATGTTCGGTAAACGACGCCGTTGAACTCTTTGCTTTGCTTGACGTCAAATTTTAATTGCGCAGTTAAAACAACAAGGTTAATTTTATTTCGGTGAACTGAAATATAATTTGACCACAAATGAGAGCCCTTCTCGATCGTGTAGGACACCGCGTTTTTAGAGTATATAAAAAAAACGTTTTCTCTGTGGGATGGCAACCCTGATACCCTGATTTGACACTTCTTTTTCGCGCGTTTAATGGCACCGCACGGGAAAAATTGTTTCGGAAGAAAAGTTTTACAAAGAATAGGCAAATGCAGTTTAAAGTTAGTGTCATCGTAGTGTGCACACAATAGAATCATGCAACTCCAATTGGCGACCCCAAATTCACCGTGACAAACCTATTTGTGCGCCTTGACAGTGGCGAAGAAAAGTTAATTTGGTGTTTACGAAATCAAGAACTAAATCAAGAAATGCTACTGGTTACGATTGTTGAGCATAATATACCGTGGGGGTACGTGATACTTTCAACACGAAGATCAAATTTGTTACGAGATAACATTTTTGATAGTCTAAACTAACTAATCAACTAATCAAGAACTAAATCAAGAAATGCTACTGGTTACGATTGTTGAGCATAATATACCGTGGGGGTACGTGATACTTTCAACACGAAGATCAAATTTGTTACGAGATAACATTTTTGATAGTCTAAACTAACTAATCAACTAATCAAGAACTAAATCAAGAAATGCTACTGGTTACGATTGTTGAGCATAATATACCGTGGGGGTACGTGATACTTTCAACACGAAGATCAAATTTGTTACGAGATAACATTTTTGATAGTCTAAACTAATAATACAGTGTCAACTGTTGTGCTTTGGCTTTGTTACAAACCAGCACGTACGTGTTTATGCATTAAGGTACGAGATACTGTTTATGCAATAAAATCCACGGAACGATTAAGCTCCTTGAGCAAATAACCTTGAGGGCCTAACACTACCTACGTAATACCGTAGAATACATTCAAAATGCTCCTGAACGTCTTTTATAAGTGTTAAAACCAGCACGAGATGCTGTGGATATATTAATGTGATCATGGATTCTCCTGAACAACAATATACACTCATGACGGTAAGTCAGTAATGTCATAAATTTGCTGCTGAACAACCTAATGTATTAAGAACAGTGCGAGACACTAGAACAGTGCGAGACACTGTGTCATGCAGCCAAATATTATGTCCCTGAACAAGCATATGTATTTCCATTGTATGCAATACTGTGAAATGCAATATAACATTGAAAACTTTAGTTTAAATGGTATCTTATGTGATCCAAATTGATTCTGAGAAACCTAAAAGGTATTTCTTAATGTTTGAAATGTCATCATTGTCTCACTTGACTGTTGATTATAATTATCAGCAGGAGACCCAAATGATCAAACCCGCGAGGTAGACATTTGAGATATTTTACTACGATTTCTTTCTGATTTGTATTACAAGCACTGGGCCAAGAGTATGAATATATTAAAAAATATGAAAATCTAAATATTCATAAATATATTTACAAAATGCATCACATAGTTGAAAATTCACAACTTCTGAATGCCTAGTTTATTTCATATGGGCAGCGATCTCTGAAGCTGGGGAACTAGAGATGAGTACATTGTCCACCAAAATGTGCAAAGTACTATGTATGCAAAGACATGTCTAGGATGTATAATCAATGAAACAATAGATGTAATGACTATCCTAAATTCACTTAGTGATATTTGTCATGAACAAACCTATTATTTTATAAGTTTGTGTAGTGAATACAACTAGAAATAAGATTTAAAAATGTGCTAATTCTGTTATGGAAACGGCAACAAAAGCAATATTTGCTAAATACATAAATTATGTGTAAATACGAGCGGTCCACTCTGACAAGGGTATCAGAGTAAATCATCTAAGGTGATGACACATTGGTTCATACCATGGACTTGCTACAGTCCACCACCAGGTAACCTTTAATTTTCTGTGTTCCATGAGAACTCCAAGGTCCCTAGGTACATGCTGGGAATAACTACCTGGTTTATGTTGAAAGTTATTGACCCTACTATAATGTAGTTGTCTAATGGAAATATAACATTTGATTTCATTTCTTTGTGAAATTAAGTACCTATGTATATATATGTATGTTACATTTCAAAGAAAATTGTTAGACACAGATCAGATGTCACATGTTTTGATTTAACAGTGAAGTTTCACTCATGCAAATGAGTATTACTAACATTTTTCAGTTGGTTACTAAAACACCATGCTGTCATTTATATAAGGGAAATGTAGTTACTTCAAAATAAATGCCTTGTAATGAAACCTAACGTTTAACAAAGATTTATAATTATTAAACTTTAAAAGTTCATAAAATCTAGCAAGTTCAGCAGGATTTTAAAATTTTGTTTGAACTGCAGTCAGTGAAAGTCAAAGATTCATTTGCAGATTAAGAGTAAGATTAGTGTCCATATTCCTTTAGGAATCATATTTACTAGAAGCTTTGACTGTTTGTACCTACTCTAGGTACATATTAATATTGTTGTATGCATTACATGCACCAAAATTAAAAAAAAAAAAAAAAAAGTAGTTCAGGCTTCCTATCTAATAAAAATATTAATAATATTTTATGTATTGGCCATACATATAACAAGTGTTTACTGATCAACAAAACAACAATTAGTATGTATTACCTTGAAACACTTGGCTTCAGCAAAAGAGAAACATACAGAAGAAATGGAATGTATGAAGTACCTAGCATAACAAAAATCAAAACTAAATGATGATGCTTCAATGACTTATAGGGTTACAGCAACATTGTATGGTAGCGAGGTAACATAACACAAGACAGGAAATATTTAAATTAAATAATATAAAATTTGATTTACAGATGCTTCTCTTCTTCAAAGGCAATAAGCTCGCCCCCTATTACGTGGGACTTAAACACAATGGCAAAATGTGGGTGTACTACAGGTACAACTCTGCCTGACCCCCCGGAAAATTACAGGGCGTCATGTTTGCTTGCTTCTCTTCCAGGCTGAATTTGAGAGGTTTGCAGGTCTATGGGTGACCATAGACTATATCTTGTTCTGATGTAATATCCTCTAAACCATTAAGAACTAATGGAAGTTTTTTCCTTTCTGAATTAGTGAAGTGCCTTGCATAATTGAAAAGTAATTATGAGGTTCTTCGGACAAAACTACTGCCCTAGTATGCACTTGTTACTCAATTGTCACACCTCAATCAGATTAATTGAAGAATATGGGATTGGTATGCAAATACCTTTTAAAGTTGAGGCATGTTGCTTCAATCTATGGATAACTGGGCAGATGAGGATTCGAGAATAATAACATAGCTAGAGTGGGGATTATCTATAGAAATATTTAATTAAAGCATGCTGTTGGTTCATTCCCTCCCAGAATCAACACAAACTCCAAATTATATGTGGCTGGGATTAAAGGCCGTTATAATATATTTAGTACACTCATTATACTGTATCTTGTCAGTCATTGCTATTGACAAAAAGTTGATAGTAACCAACAATTTTTTACTCTAATAGTGAATTATTATCTTTTCAGTTCAGACTACTTACTGAGAAATTTTACCCTGGCAGCAATCATCTTCTGTAAGAAACATTCATATGCAGAGGTTTGCCAGAAAGCTCACTAAATGTTATTTTATCATCCACGAGGTATTGTGAAATAATTTAATATTATTTATAAAAACTGATGGTCATTCTGCCTAAACTCAGATAGACATCTACCCTCATTACTAGATGTAATGCTGTAGGTACTTCACTGAAACACTTAGAAGAAATGAAGGCTACAGCTTACTAAACACTGCTTCACTTTACCTTCTGCTGGAGAGAAGAAGTAGCACAAGTCACAGATCAGGATAAACCTTTAACGAAACGCTCAACGGAATATAATCGTTCTGCGCAAGTATCTTAATACTTGGGTTCTCCTTCGTTATTTCTTATTGCTATAGTGCAAGAGTACTGAATAATTAGTTGACCATGAAATATTTATACATGTCTTAGTGGCAGAACATTATGTACAGTAATTAATATTGTTCAAAATACAAATACATAAATTTCATCTAAAATTGTAAATGACATCAGTTAAATCACCATCCTAGGACTATAATGCTGTGGTTGTTCTAACTAGAGATTTACGAACATATTATATCAATCGAAGTCGGCTATCGGGACTAGTGCAAAATATTTTTGCTAGTTACTATTAGACAACAAATATTTGCTAGTTACTAATATTATACGAGAACATACCTACAGACAAGCAATTAAGATGGATTATGATGGTTAGTCATGAAGGAAAGTGGTAATAATACTAAAATATTGACTCCCAGTAGCAGACGTACAAAACAAGACAAGCAAAAATATCATGATGCAATTAGCTAAGACAAGTCTCTTAAATGATTGCTAGGTTTTATGATGCATCAGCGAATGCTAATGTGCCGCAGGACAGATTTATTTATTTTTTGTCTTTGCTTCCAATTTGAGGACGTAATAAAGGGATTTTGATATATTATAAATATATTTATATAGGTACATTTAGTACTATAATGTGACTAAAAATCTAATTGGTTTAGTTAATATGACTAAAGAACATTTATTTGGTAATTATTGTATAGGTTAATACCTGAGCAATGTTCTCACTAAGTTTAAATACTAATACTACTAATAAGTGGTTAAAACACTTTGAGCAAGTTGATTTCATGTAAAAGTTGATTCTAAATATCTGTTAAATCCTCTTTTATCTCAAGTGGCTTGCCCATAGCAAGCATGTGGCAATGGCCCATGTCGACTTGATACTCTAAACATCTCATTTGTGGTCAAATTATATTTCAGTTCACCGAAATAAAATTGAATAATCAGACGAACTTACCTTAAGTGAAGTCCGATTATAATTTTATGAAGGGTGAACTGAAATATAATTACCCGCCCAGCCCATTCTGTTTTTTGATAAAAAACAGTCCCTGGTCGAATGGGCCAACAATAAAATAATCTCTAAAAAAGTGTCAAATCAGGGTATCAGGGTTGCCATCCCACAGAGAAAACGTTTTTTTTATATACTCTAAAAACGCGGTGTCCTACACGATCGAGAAGGGCTCTCATTTGTGGTCAAATTATATTTCAGTTCACCCTTCATAAAATTATAATCGGACTTCACTTAAGGTAAGTTCGTCTGATTATTCAATTTGAGGGCACGATTTAATATATTAGGCAAATCACTTGTTTGCAAGTTGGGCCACAGACCGCCAATTGCATACGATACCACCGGTTTCTAGGTATTTCTATGAAATTTATTCTGAGCGCGGCAACACTGCGGCCTTTAGACTGCAGTGCGAACCGCAGAGCGTTCACACGTAGGTAGTACTAAGTCTTATTTTGAGTCGCTCTTTTAAAGTGCAAGCGAGCAGCTGCAACGTCGCGTCGCATCTCGCTGTGAGCTGACCCTAAGTGTTAGTATTTATTAACGGCATATAACAGACAAAAATAGTAAATGATCACCAAAATTAAACCCGCATCTTAATGTAAAATTATAACCAAAGTTTTAACATCTCGCTATCCTGTTTAGGCAAAATGACTCCAAATAAATCATTGTTAACCCAAAAGTAGTAAATGATCACCAAAATTAAACCAGCATATTAATGTAAAATTATAACCAAAGTTTTTACATTTTGCTTTCCTATTTAAGCAAATTTAACAACGAAAAAATTTTAAAGTGTAGACGACGGAGCCCCGCTAGGCGAGGCTCCTATTTCTGTCTGCAGGGCTAAAGGAACCTAACTAACCTAACGTCGGGATGCCCCAAGTCCTGATTATGGGAGCAAACTCTTTGGGATTTAAGCAAACCCGTACAAAAAGAACAATTCATTTTGAACCAGTAGTTCCAGATATTACCTCCTACATATATTTCATTTGTTTTACACGATCATCCTATCACCGTGGTCCAACCAGTTGGACATAATTCCACCGTTGTACCCCGGAAATAGAGCATTAATTTGCTCGCTAAGATTTGGTGATCATTTACTACATTTGGTGTTCGAATACAATTTAAAGTGCAGTCATGACTAAAATAGCTAGTACTATTGTAATTTTAGACTTTATTTTTCTGGTGTCAAGTTCATATTTTTGGTAAAAGAACTAAGGGTGATACCCTTAGTTTTTTTACCAAAAATATGAGCTTCAGAAAGCATTTTATGGTGCTCATTATAGTACGTGTACAATCCATTATTATTATTTTTCACCCCTGCAGCCGCACGAGCAACCGGACAGGGTCTCACTATCGGTGCATCATGCTGCAGCTAGGGTTTTCAAAATACTGTTACGGCTAGCCCTCATTCTGCCTATTAAGGATCAGCAGTCGTTTTCCTCATAAAGTCATCAGTTCGTGCTACAGCAAACATGAATAGTGTAATAAGCCCTTATAGGTGAAACTATACGACCGGCTTCCGCCCATTTTCCCTCTAGATGGCGCTGAATTAAACGTCTGGCAGTCAAAAGGTTAAGGGCGCATTAGTAAGTCGTAGTAAGTATTAGTAGGTAGTTGATGCCGTGTTCGGACATTTACACTTAATTGAATTTGGTAATAACATTGAACGCGAGTCGAACTCGCGCACGAAGTGTCCCGTACCATAGACTAGGTAAAGTTCCTTTCTCCGTTGATATCGTACAAAAAAGAGCAAAAAAAACGCGTTTGCTGTATGGGAGCGCCCTTAAAAACTCGTACTATATTTTTAACTAAAGGCACAAGATTTTGGTGAACACCTACACATCTGGGATTGAGCCGGTTCCTTGTATTTTGCCTTCAAAATTATGACACCATCGTTTTGACTTTAAGCACGATTATTCAAAAACGCATGCATAAACAGTTTTGAAACTTTGTATGGTATTATTAGCGTCAAGAAGGACCGAATACAGTTTTCAGCGAACTTATACCTTGTCTCATTAAAGCGCTGCGATGTTTTTTCGGGTTTTCATAAAACCGCGATAACTTGAAAACTATAAAAATGTTCTTAAATCTAATTGGGGCACTAAGGGGCACATATTAAGAGCTACTCGTGTATGTTTATTCTACAGGAGCACATCCAATGGTTTTAGAGATATACCTACGATTCATCAAAACGTTACTCCAGTAGGAAATGCAATATCTCGAATATCTAAAGGGGCACATTTTGGCATACATGTAAGCTCTCTGGCCGCGCACAATGTTTCTCTCTCCGATCATTGGTTTAGAATTTTCTTGCTAGAAAAACGTTACCCCAGGAAGAATCGTTTTTCCGTTTTTTTTCCAAAACGACAGGGGGCATAGATTTTTTTATGTGGGTGCATATTTACAGCAGATAAGGCACCAACTATACATTCTACTCATATAACTCTAAGAGATGCTTTCTTGCTGGGGTAACGTAGGTACCTACACAACGCTATGACCAAATTAAAAAAAAAGTGTTATGTCTGATAACCACCTGTCTTAAACATTTATGTTTAAGGTGAAACAAATGCACACCTCTGCCTAATCCTATGAGGATAACAGTAGAAGGGTGATGTTACTGTATTAAACAAACATTTAAATAACGCAGCGCAATGAAATAAGAACCGTACGGACATTTGAGATATAAGCACTGAAATTGATTCCAATTGGCATTGAGAAATATGCGATCTACACATTCCTTGTTATTATTAAAGTTTCAAAGATAAGAAATACCCACATAGGTACCTACATAAATAAACTCACGCCTTTTTAAACTATAAAAAAAATACATTAAATAATATTCCACAATTTTCATCTAGGTACCTACCTACTTACCAAACTAAGCAGAGCTTGTGCTTTGGGTTTTAGACAACTGATAAACATACTTATATTTCTAAAGGACGGTAAGGCTTGAATCCAAGTTTATTTAACACTAGCAGATGTCACGCGGTTTCACCCGCGTTGTTCCCGTCCCCGTGGGAATACAGGGACAAAAAGTAGTATATGTCACCCGGGGATAGTGTGGCTTCCCAACGGTGAAAGAATTTTTGAAATCGGTCCAGTAGGTTCGGAGCCTATTCAATGCAAACAATCAAACAACACCATAATGTGTACAACCTACCTCGGTAAAACCTTTTAGGACTACGACTTAGTTCTTTATCCAGCTCATTCTAAAGTTAAAACCTAGGTACCAAAAAACGTAATCTAAACACAAGCAAGGTTATTTAAGAAAATCCTCCAAATATCCATACGATTAACCTCTGATATTGCGAGCAACACCACGTGCAAGTCTAGTATGCAAATAATTAAATATCAACGCGAATAAATAAATAAATTATCATTAATTTGCGTGAATAATTATTAATAATAGAGTTTATTCAAATGGTTAACGTCGTTAAATCTTTTGGCAACTTTACCTTGTGCTGACAGAAGTTACACGTGTTAGGTACAGGTTGCTGTTAACTTATACACATGTATATTTATTAGAGTAACTAAATAATAACAGCATCACAGGTTGATCGAAGGTTAAGCTACGTTTGACGAGGTTAGTCCGTGGAATGGTGGACATTCTATACATATCAAGACTCTTCCTACTTTTTATTGTACACCTTAAAAAAATTATTTACAAAAAAAACAACCGACTTCTTAAAAAAAACATTAACAGGTGAAAAATAACTCCCAGTTTCGGAAGTCTGTGGCTTTGGTGGTTTTGTTTCGTTTATTACTGGCCACCGACTTCCAAAACTGGAGTTAATTTTCACCTGTTAGTGTGTTTTTAAGAAGTCGGTTGTTGTTTTTTGTAAAAAAGTTTTTATTTTGCAATTTTTAGTTTCTTCGTTTGTAAAGAAGGTCTTTTTAAACTTCAAAGAATTTGTGAAATTGGTTAGCAATTGGAAGTTCTTTCTAAACATTAATCTGTACATCTCTGCCGGGCCCCTTTTAAAATGGAAGGAAGTAATGTTATGTTATGGAAACACAAGAACTCTGCATAGACATCAGACTATTGCCATCGCAAATAATTTGAAGAAACGTACGTACGAAGAAGAACACCACACGTTGAAGAATTCCGTCGCGTGTCTTTTTCAACAGTTTTTCTTCACAAAATGATACTTTCTAAATGAAAATGCATAATTAGTTACTAAAAATGTTAAAATCGGTGCGTGTATACGTACCTATATTTTTTGAGGAGTTCCCTCAATTCCTCGAGGATCCTTCATCAGATATGAATTTTGATACAAATGGGACCAATCTGTTAGTTTTAAAAAAGAAAAATGTATACAACCGAATTGAGAACCTCCTCCTTATTTGAAGTCGGTTAAAAACTTTAACCCTTTGACCGCTTGTGTCACATAATACAACATAAATATTTCCGTGCCTCTACCACGCATGTCGTATTTCTGCGACAGAAAACAAACATGACTTTTTCGTTTTATTTTTGTAATATTGACTGCGTGGTACAACTAGGACCATGATTAAATAGACACATTTTAATATACAACAAAATCTATTGATCGATTGCAATAGGTAATAGGTATTTACAAGGCGGGTACGTATCATAATCCCGAAAGTCAAAATACCGATGATTGAAATACCGACGTACAAAACACCGAAATTTAAAATACCGAAAGTTTCAAATGCCGATAGTCGTTATATCGAAACACAAAATACCGATGTACAAATGTCCGAAAGGACGAAATCCCGAATGGACGAAATCCCGAAAGAATAAAATCCCGAATGGACGAAATACCGATGGACGAATTACCGATGGACGAATTACCGATGGATGAAATCCCGAATGGATGAAATACCGAATGGACGAAATACAGAAATTGTCACCGTTTCGAGAAAACGAAGGCGAGTGAGCGAAGCGAGCGTACCGTGGCAGCGGCTGCTGAGCGCCAAATTCCCTCTTTTGCAAAGCAGGCATGCATAGTAGATTAGGTAGATTTCCTACTGAATAAAAAAAATATATCAAAAGTATAATCATAATATTAATCAATATAATTCAAGTAAAACAGTTACTCAAAATGGAAACGGCTAGGTTAGGTTAGGTTAGAACTGTGACCACGCAACGCGCGAAGGCGAGCGAGCGAAGCGAGCGTGCCGCGGCAGCGGCCGCCGAGCGCCAGATAAAATATCTTTAAGTTCTCATCTACCATGCGTGCGTGCATTGCAAAAAAGGGGCATCTGGCGCTCGGCGGCCGCTGCCGCGGCACGCTCGCTTCGCTCGCTCGCCTTCGCGCGTTGCGTGGTCACAGTTCTAACCTAACCTAACCTAGCCTTTTCCATTTTGACTAACTGTTTTACTTGAATTATAATGAGTAATATTATGATTACGCGATAAAGAATTTTTTTATTCACAAGGAAACCTAATCTACCATGCATGCTTGCTTTGCAAAAGAGGGAATTTGGCGCTCTGCGGCCTTTGCCGCGGTACGCTCGCTTCGCTCGCTCGCCTTTGTTTTCTCGGAAACGGTGACAATTTCGGTATTTCGTCCATTCGGTATTTCATCCATTCGGGATTTTATACTTTTGGGCAAATGTGCTTTCGGGATTTTATACTTCGGGTTTTTAATCTTCGGGATTTCTAAGTTCGGGTTTTTAAACTTCGGGATTTCAATTTTTCGGGCAAATGAACTTTCGGGATTTTAAACTTTCGACCAAACATACATTCGGCGTTTCAATTTTCGGGATTTCGTACATCGGTATTTTAAAATTCGGTCTTTTAAAATTCGGGATTATGATACGTACCCTTACAAGGCAGATGTAAGTGGGAACGCCGGGAGTGGACGCCCTAGAAGGACATTCATAGACCTTATAGTACTCGCAACCGGCGTGTGTGTATGACAACATGTATGAATGGAAACGAAGCAAAAGAAGTAGTATGTAAGAACCGTAGCATATGGCGCTTTGTAGTTTCTGCCTACCCCATGGGAAAAAGGCGTGAGTTTATGTATGTATGTATGTATGTTGTAGCAATAGTAGCCACGCGCTTGGGGCACGGCACCAGATATTTAGCCAAGTGGTTAAAAGGTCAAGGGTTACTTAGGGTATTACAATGGGTGGTTTTATCGCTAAAATCGATAGTCTTACAGATAACCTTATATGTACTTAGTACTATAAGATAGTCTATATGAGATCGCTTTTTTTATCTTTTTTTTATATTTTAGGGTACTCCCTGATTCTAAAAGATCCTATATGTTTTAAAAAAAATCAAATCGGTCCATGAACGGCGAACTTATGAGGTAAATACAGCCAAATTGAGAACCTTATCCTTATTTAAGTCGGTTGAAACCGAAGGACGCTATGTCTGCCTCGATTATCAAACCCTGGACCTCATGCTAAACAGTAGCGTTTGCTACCACCAGACCAGCGAGGCAAATCGAGCGAGCGTGTACTACATGATATTCGCAATAATAAGTACCTATTGCGAGTACTGTATTACATTAACGTTCATCGACAGAACATGATCCCGCGACCCACACTGAGCTCTTAACTGTCCGCTATTGTGCCCAAGTGTTTCTTAATTGGGTATCAATCGTGTGTGTTTGACACTACAATGTAACTATGTGTTTATGTATGTGAGTTCATACATAAGTACATGAGCCGTTGGTTACACCAACCCCCAATGATATTATAAGTAAAAAAAGGCGTAGATAAGTTACCTTTCGATAGGTATTCAAAAACAACACACTAACGCACGCACGCGTCCGTGAAAAAAGAAAAAATACGTGTCGACTATTTTCTTGTAATCTAGATGAGGGACTAAAGCTGTATACTGCATGCGGGCAGCCGCACGGCTGCCCGCACGTTACGGTTGCGTATGCGTTTGCCTGTGATATAGCAACGTATAGCAACCGTCCGGGAGGCCGGAGCGGTCTGCGGGTAGCCGCATCGCAGTGAGCATAGAAATGAATATTACGTACATAATTGTGCTTGCGGCCAGCCGTCCGGCTGCCCGCATGCGGGTAGCCGCATAGTGCGTATGAGCTCTTAGAACTAAAATTTGGTCAAATAGACCATTTGACACATTAGTGTAGGTTGATGTGTTGGACTGTTGGCCTCTGTAGGTACTTTTTTACCCCTTTTTAGATACAAACACACCTCTTAAGCCTATTGGCTAAAGAGGTGTTTGTATCTAGAAAGGGGTTTGTGTCTACTGACAATTCTCCTGTCACAGTGTTTGTTACGAAACTACTCCACCCTAAAAGGCTTGACCGATTCTTATGAAATTTTGTGTATACATATAGGTATATTCAGTGAATAAAATTAATAAATTAAATCTTAGGCGAAACGAAGTTAGCCCGGGAGCTAGTTATTATTAATACTTCTTGTCTCAGTCAGCTCCTAGCACAGGCGTGTTTGTTATTCAGCCTAATTGAAGAGGTTAACAGTGATATTAACAAAGTGTGTCATATTGCTCACAGTTCTCTATTAGAGGTGCCTGGAACGACTCTGTAACTACGAACGTTATTTTGATTTCAAATCTTCCTTTCATGTGGGTTAATGGCCAATCTTTTATTAGTAGATTATTAACCAAGGGGATAATGCAGTGTCTTCTGTCGCGGGTGACGATTTAAATCGCGAGCGTAACGAAGGACTCGAGGTTTACTCCCGAGCGTAGCGAGGGTGTTAAAAACTTAAATCACGAGCGAAGAGAGGGATTTAAGACGAGTCCTGAGTGTAGCGAGAGATTTAAGTTCACCCTAGACTAAGACAGGTTTATCACCGAGGAAAATACTCTACTTTTCGTACCATTTGCGAAAAAATTAACACAATACTAATATGAGATAAGCCTTTATTAAAAATAATGACAATTAAAAGTAAAATAAACTTAACGTTTATGTATTTGAAGAAAACAAAAACGCGGCAAATTCCTAGACTAATATTTTTTTGTCGGAAAAGCAAAGGCATCAAGCTCATACGGCCTCGTCGGTTTTCGTAATTTTATTGAATAATCATAACTGCATAATAAATGCGTATTCATTTTTCAAAAAGATGTATACAAACTGAATGGTGTGAACACAGATGTAGTTTCAGTATAAATTTCGGTAAGTAGGTATTCTCCTAGAGGATGAATGAAATTCAGTACCTACAATTTTCTTTCCCTACTACTATTGTTATGTTGGCTTTTTGTGGCATAAAATGTCACTTTTTTGAGCAAGTGGTACAGACCTACGAAACTATATTATTCTCGTGTCACAATGTTAGTTACCTAAGTTACCTTACTCCTCCAAAACGGCTTGACGGATTTTTATGAAATTTTATATGCATATTTAGTAGGTAAACATTTACCCTGAGTAACATAGGCTACGTTTTATCCCCTGCATTCCCAAGGGAACGAGAACTACGCGGGTAAAACCGCGTGACGTCTTGTAGTTGTAGATACACTACTAATATCACGCCTGTAATCCCCGAAGGGTTAGGCAGAGGTTTACTTGCAGTACCTACACCTACATTTAGCCAGTTATGTTAAAGTCCCATGTAATAGGGGGCAAGCATCTTGCCACCAATCGGGCACAAATCCGTGACTCCGGGCTGCTACTGAGAAATTCCAGATGGAAAAACTCAAATAACACTTTGCCCGACCTGGGGATCGAACCCGGGACCTCGTGCTCAGCAGTAACGCTTGCGCCCACTAGACCAGCAGGCAACAAGGCAGATCTCAAATCTCATTGAGTTAGATATAAATCGGTTTTCTTCGTGGACAATTATTATTGTGTGTGAGTTTGTTAAACCGAAGAACACTAAGACGTGTTAAATAACGTAGGTATTATTAATTGAAATGATTTGAGTCCGTACTTAATCCCACGCCAGATGGAATGCGTACAATAAAGGATGCCAAAGTGTTACAATTTTATTGTTGAAGTACCTACTGAAAGCCACTTGTACCGTAAGAAGCATAATGCTGCATAAACCATAATTATATGGAGCATTAAGGTAAGCGTCCACAGGTCCGCATCGCACGTATCGGACGCATCGCACGTAACGGATTAATTAGACTGCGTCCACTGTACCTACCTATCGGCAGCGATCGGATTGCCGACGCGAGTATCAGCAATCGGATTGCCGATGCCACCTTCATTCGGATTATTGTAGTGATCGTACAGTCAGCCTCATAAGTATCGACTTATGAGGCTGACTGTACGATCACTAAATAAATATGTATATGTTCATCGGAACATATACATATTGCTTTGATTGCTTAGATTGTTAATTGTAAGTCTCTTGTGTCTTTTCAATAACTACACTGTTGTATTAGGTTAGCCTGTAATGACAGTGGGTGTTTAAATAAATAAATAAATAAATAAATATTTCCCAAACTCATGAACACCTTAGCTTACACAAATTGCTAAACAAGACTAGTGAATTTTGAACCTTTAAGACGTTAATTAAATCCTGGCACTATAGTCTCTTGTTTAGCAATTTGTGTAAGCTAAGGTGTTCATGAGTTTAGGAAATATGGATAATATGTTTATCGACATATGAGGCTGACTGTACGTGCGGAAAGTGTTTGTGAGAATGGAGGAAAGCGATGAAGAAGTCGTTATTGCTTGTTTACTAGCGGAAGAGGAAGAACAAGAAAAAAAAAATCTAGAAAAAGGAAGCATAACTTTTGGAGCGCGTCCACTGATCGGAATTCCGTATGACGGCATCGGTACGCATCGCATGTAGGCATGGCCGATGAGCGGTCCGTACGGTGCGGATCAGTGGACGCTGTTGTATGAGTTTTTATACAAGGCAACCTAAAATCCGTTACGTGCGATGCGTCCGATACGTGCGACGCGGACCTGTGGACGCTTACCTTTATGCTCCTTACCAATAATACTATGTAAAAATTGTAGATAAGTTACCTAAACAACATTCGATCTTCAAAAACGGCACACTACGCACGCGCGCTATCGTTGACGGCGCGACGCGACACTGAGGTAAAGTGTGGCTAGTTAGCCACATTTTAACGTGTCGCTTGCTGAGCGCTTATAACATATATAGACTTTTTTACTTAAAATATCATTGCTCCTTACGGTAATTTGTTAACGTGTCGTGGTATTTGTTAGGAAAATCATGGTTTAAAAAAATGGCTGTAAGTTGCAGTTTTTGAACAAACATAGCTGCCTATGGAAGGAGAAGGTATGGAGTAGTTCTAGTGGTTGCAAGTGCCGTTGCTAAGCAGGAGGTCTCGGTTTGATTCCCGGGCGAACTGTTATTATATTAGGTTTAGAAAGAAAGAAATAAAGAAAAAGGAGAGCAATGAAAGTCACTAACCACACGATAAGAAACAAAACAAACTTATTCAAGTTATAATATAATAACACCCCCCTTTTGGCGTCGGGGGTTAAAAAGGAGATGTTTCATTTTTACATGAGGCTCCGGCCACAACATGTAACTTTTAGCGCAGCTGAGAAACCTAACCCCTGAATAGAATAAAGTAATTTTTTTTTCATAACATCAAATGGTTTCTAAGTACGAAATAAAAATTAAAAATGTTCGACAAATTGTTCTAAGAGTTATGACAGCCATGACAGGTTGTATAGAGATGACGTTTACTTAACCTAGAACTAGGTTAATTTTGAATTCGTTCAGAAACACACTTTAAAAATGGAGACTAAAGATTATTGTAACGATGAAATCGCCACATTTAATTACCCGTGTTTAGTCAAAACTTACGTACAAGAGAATACTAGTAATTTATTTTTACGACTACAAGAATACACACATTTTTTAATTATTTTCTACGTAACATTGATTTGATGCGATATGATTTCAGAACGAATGAAGTAGGCAAACAAACGAGACGCTCGAGAAATTCAGCATTCTGAATGTAAATGAAGCCAAAGAAGTAGGTATGTCAAGAACGTAGCCGTAGCAGATGGCACTCAGTGGCTTGTGCCTACCCCCATGGGAAAAGCCAGTACAATAGGCAACCAGTGATGATGATTTTTATTACCTTAGTCGAAAAAGCCATCCTACAGGCGTCATCTTGCCAATCGTAACACTATACTTATGTATTGAAAGCTTAACCCTTTCGCGTGCAATACTATTCACACCTTCGATGTTTTGGGCCCCCTATTTTTGGGCTAGGTCAATATCTTTGCCAATGCCCGTTTGTGACTTTTTATTTGTCGACAAATGGTTGTAACAATATTCTAAGAAGTATCGTTCGCTGTCTATAGTCGCACAATGCTAATATACCTAGCTACTTTATACATTTGGGCGCAACGTTCACAATTATTTCGCCAATGCTTGCGAAAGGGTTAAACGGTGGTGCATTTCGAACGCTGATGACGTTTTTTATAATCTTGTCGGAAGAAGTTATCTTATAGGCGTCATCTTGGTAATCCTAACACTATACTAATGAATTCAAGAATGCTTGTGCACTGCGACCGCTGATGACGATTTTTATCCTTACGACCTTAGGGTCGAGTCACAACGGAATGGCAGCGGCCGGTGCCTGCAGAGCCGGCGACAAGACGCGCGAGGCATCGCGACTATTTTCATGTTTTTCAAGCGATTTAAGTA
Source organism: Euplexia lucipara (assembly GCA_921972225.1). Classification (NCBI taxonomy): domain Eukaryota; kingdom Metazoa; phylum Arthropoda; class Insecta; order Lepidoptera; family Noctuidae; genus Euplexia; species Euplexia lucipara. The sequence goes on along the minus strand of OV179169.1, from coordinate 2,558,644 downwards.
CTACATAGCCTTTTAAGTACTTATATAGATAAAGTTTAAAATTATTTCTCATTGAAAGTGCTCGGCGCGTCGTTGCCGTTGCGGTGTTACTTGGCGCTTAGTCGGAAAAAGCCGCCTTATAGGTTTTTAGTAATCGTAGCTCTATAGGTACTTATGTATTGGAAAAAGAAAAAAACAGCCGATTTTCGACCACTAGACGCCTACAAAACTTCCTACGTGCATTCTTGCAGTAGCCGTTATAACGGCTTTTAGATTAAAGTTACATAAAAAAAAACATCTAATCAGAGATAATTACATTCTAAAACAGTTTTAACACCTAGATAAAATTATTGATAGTTATCTCCAAGATAAATGTTATGTTTAAAATATTTCCCAATCATTGTTACATAGTTAGATTGTGAATTAACTGTCCTAAAGATTAAAGTTGGTTATCAATGATAGATGGAGGAATCAATGTTGACTTAATTATTTCTTACCTACAATATTTTCAAGTTAAAAAAATGTTGAAACACTATGGTCAAATCAAAATAAATGTAATCATGCAATCTGTATTTTTTTTAATTTATTCATGTAATGAGTATATGGCTTTTCATGCCTATTGCTTATTTTTTAAAAGTATAAATGAATACCTACTTAACAAAATGCACCGAATTGTCTTTCATTACATTGTATGTTGAAATCAATAAAAAAAATTTGAATAGATAAGATTATTTTGTGTTTATGATTGTTACATTTAAAAGTACAAGGGACTTACTGATTATTCAGCCTATTCTGTGGAGGGTAAAAAAACCATAAAAAATGAAAAAAAAAAAGTAATTAAAAATAAGTGCTTTGCTCAAAAAAAATCTTCAGTAAAAATAAATTAACCGGGTTTCTGAGACCCTAAGCAAGATTAATATAAAAATGGCAGGCAAAAATAAATAATTAATCGACGCTGTTAAAAAAAAAGGAATAAAATGTTAACACTACATTGTTTACAAGGACAGTTAGGTAAAATACTCGAGCTGTTTTCAAATTTTTTCAAGTTTGTTGTTCTAGTTCACGAAGATAAAAACAGTCTACTTCACTATAATCTTTTCAAAAATATTGATAATAAAGTAATCAAGTAGGTATGTTATCTAGTCTTTCAAAAAAACTATTCTTAAAAATTAATTATTTAAGTACTTAGTACTTAATAAATTATTTAAATAAATTGTACACTTAGCTTACCTTTTAAAAGGGCTGGCATTGTTTTTCGCACCAATGATATGATAGGCAATGGAATTTAGCGCAGGTGCAGCCAAGTAATATTTTTTTTTTCACAATTAAAAACACCACAATCACTGATTACTACTATAACGATAATAAACTTTGCATACAGTTAATGTGTATTATCAAGCAGTTTACACCCAATCAAGGGTTTAAATATGAATTTTGTACTAATATAGATAAAGAAACAATTACGTACGATAAGTAACGATTACAGTATAAAGTTAGGCGTTTTAATGCTAACACCAAAAACTAATGTGGGCGACCGTCCTCTCGCTAATGTATGCGCCGCCGAGCGAATAGTAATAAAATTATACACGGCATAGCGTCGAATTACGCGTCTCCCGCTTTTAGTTAAAAGGTTAACAGCCAATTGACTACGGTTTTTTTTAATCAGTTAAAAATACAGGCACTAGCATTAAACTAAGGAGCTCATGTCGTACTCACCGTCGCTAGCGGGTCGCATTCCACCTTTCCCGATGTGCGTGGGCTCTCATTTTCATCTTGTTCACGTAATACCACTTTACGAATATCTAATATTTTGGTATCAAAATGCAAGGAGGTATAAAAAACTAGGATGACCACTGTTACATTACAACTGTCAAAACTGAACTTCACTCGGGTACTTGTGCCAAGTGCCATAGACAAGGTTATGTTTTATAAATAGATTTTGATATCGCTATTCGATAACAGATGGCGCTGGTAGATACTTTAAATTGAGTTCGGTTACTGCGTGTTTTTTTTTAATTCTAAAAACTACTTATTATCATGAAATTTTACGTACTAAATAATTCTAATAAGCCTAATTTCTGCTGTAAGGCATTTGGGAGCGTCCCATTATAAATAAATCTTACTAATTTGGACCCAGCACGCGTAGCATGATCACCGGAGAAACGGTCTTTGTCGTGTCTCGGAAGAAAAGAAATTAAGTGTTCATGCTACGCAGGCAGGTTTATTGAAAGAAATTTGACAGATTGAGGTTCCTGTCTATATAATCTGTCACTTTGCCGATTCGTCTGTAGACAAAGGCCGTTTCTTCGGTGTTTAATGTGTTCATGCTACGCATGCAGATCACAATGCGTTTCGTATCTACAGAAACAAATCGCTAGCAGAGCGACAAGTAAGCAAAGTGCGCATCATTTGGTGTTTAAGTTTTGACTGGTGATTTAGTATTAAAAACATATAAAATAAAATAAACTTTATTTCGGACAAATCGCATTCATGGTTTAGTAAACACAACAATCTTAAACCTATGTTAGTAGCTACTTAAAATCTTAATACTATGTGACAAGAGAATTATTTGCGACACATCGACGAGTAATTTTATGCAGAAGATGAGAATCGCACCTCCAAGCTTACAAATAGTCTTCAAAATCTAAATACCTAGATTACCTAGATATTTTTTAGAGAAGGTATTTAAAATGAAAAAGGTCCCAGTATAAACCAGAATTAATACTTTTACCTACCAGCGACCAAATTATTGAACTAGACAATCATTTCATTGCCAAGTTTAGGGACTAAAACTTGCGAGGAAGGTTTTTGCAGACTCAATAAAAACTCAGCTAGAGTAAGATTTCTTTCTCCCAAACAGTGTTCAGCTATAATCGTTAAAAGGTCATTTCTATTAACTTCGCATCTTGTGCCTTCGTAATTTTCAGGACATAGACAAGCTGGGTCGTCCTCCTCGTTCATGTAACAGCTCCCGTTGTTCAGACAATGTCCGTGACACAGTTCCATTTGACACCTGTCACCTGAAAAACCGGCGTCACATCTGAAATAACGTCAATAGGTTAAATAGAATAGAAATTAAAAAATAAATGAAGCAGAACATCTAAGACATTAATTAAATGTAATGTGACACCTTGTAACAACATCAATTATTTAACAAATATATTTATCATTAAGTTCGTTTATTCTCTTTCATTCTTATCTTTTAAATAAGAATTCAATAAATTAATATATAAAAAATATATTAATTTTTTTGCATCGAATATAGGTATTGCAATCGTGGGGGGTTGAGTCTGCTATTGCAATCGTGTCTCAATGACCGGTCATTGATCGATTTTTGACGTATAACGTCAAACTTATGACATATTTCCTATACAAAAACTGTCAAAGTTGTCAAATGTTCAATCAATGACCGGTCATTAAGGCACGATTGCAATAGCAGACTCAAGCCCCAGTTATCTACATTCTACCATAAGGCATGCAAAACTTGGCAACTAGAAGGAGTCATTATATTTTAACTTGTAAGTTTAACGTTCAAAAGTGCCTTTTAATTGGCCTAATTGAAATAAATGACTTGATTTTGACGTTGACTTTGGTACCTACCTACCGTAAAACGGTAAGAATAGAAACTCAAGGATGAATAGAAACAATATTTGAGGAGGATTTTCACGCTGGTTTAATATTATTTGATAATACCAAAGTGTCGAAACTATAATTATTAGCTCAATCATACGAGGACTCTAAAGGACTCTAAATCATTAGAGTCCTCGTATGTAACAAACAACTTCGAACTTTCGCGAATTCCTCAAAGTTAAGTTTCTTGAGTTTCTATTTAAGTACTCCGTTTTACCGACACTTAAAAAATCTAGGTTTTACATAAATATAAATTAATTAAAATAGGCAAAACATTGGGATATATTTATGTAATTTCCTGATTCTAATAAAGCTAATAATAAGTAGCTATAGTATCTATCTAATAAAAAAGGTTGTAATATATTATAGGGGAGAGCAGGTAGGCTTCGTACAGCGGGAGCGTTCGTACAGTAGTCATATTTACACTATCCAATACGTTACCGCGTTGATCTTTGTGTGCGTGACGCTAACCCACACGCATGTGTGAACCGCGAGGTGGCGGGTCAGTGCGGCCGCCGGGTGCAACGTGACGAGTCAATACGTGTTTTCGCACTCGGTAAGTATTTTTCATATTCACTTTTGAACGCGTATATCTGTTATAAGTTTTAGTCGAACTGTTAAAGTAGTTTTATTTATTTTATGTAGTGATTACGTAGTTTATTATGATAATAGTAATTTTAGGCTAACTATTACAGTTATTTTTATTTTTAATTTTATTGTGGATTTCTCTGGTTGGGGTACCTTCGTGCAGCTATGAATGGGGTAGATTCGTACTGTACGAATGCTCCCCATTCTTTACTTTGTGCCAGCAAAAATATGAATCACTAATGGTAAATGACGATAAATGATATTATTTTTGTAAATAGGTTTTCACAAACACTTTTACACGTCGTTTTTTTTAGCAAATGAGATTGGAGTTTCACTATTTGACTACTCTGAGAAGAAACACCGAAATGAACTCAGAGGTCATAGTCTCTTTTAAAGTCCAGACATTATCTTGGTCAAATCATGTAAGATCCACGCAGATTAGTGTCTGAGATAATCTTTTGAGGAAAGAACCACACATAATGATGGGACCAGATCAGTCAGTGCAAGCATTTGTCAGTAATCGTGAGCTCAACTCGGAACTTGAGGAGCTCCACGTGCTGACGAACAATACCAAAGAAAGAACTGACAGACAAAATTTAAAATAAATAAATAAAAGACCTTAAAAAGATTTTCTTTCACAATTCACAATAAAAAAAAAATTAAAATATATAATATACTTTCAAAGTAAAAATACATGTCAAACTAAACTAAAGTGTTGTTACAGAACTATGCCGAGAATATACATAAAAAAGGGACAAGGACAGGAGAAGTAGATGAAGGTGCAATGAAGTCTGCGATGAAAGAAGTTTTGGATAAAACTTCATGAATAAGGAAATCTGCACAGAAATATGGTGTCAAGCCATGGTGGTGTAAATGTATAATATCGGCTAGTAGGTATTTAATGAGAGCTCTTACCATTTATAAATGGTAAGTCTTATAAGCCTAGTGGACGGAGGGAATTTTGTTGGCTTTAGAACTCCTCTATTTTATAATTTGTTTAAATTTTTAAGTTTTTGAAGTTTACAATATGTTTTTAAGAAACAATAATTGTTAATTAGTACTGCATGAAGACTGATTACTTTGAATTCAATAAACATTTATATTACATTTGTAAAATGGCATTTTTATTGATTGTACGAAGGTTCCCCACTATGTACGAATGCGCCCAACGCTATGTACGAATCTACCACACGTGTGGGGTAGTTTCGTACGTTTTCCATGTTTTAGAAAAGTAACCGTAGCTTCGCCATGCTGAATAGTATCAAGACAACACTACACTATTTTTAAAGCTAGATAAATAGGGTACTCATAGACATTAAAATTATTTTAAAATAGTTAATAGTTTTTCGTATAATCGGCTAAGAATAAAAATTGTACGAATCCTACCTGCTTTCCCCTAGTAAAGTATTTTTTTTACAATTTAAAAGTGACTTAAATACATTTGTTCTATCATTAATGGATATTATTAAAAAAAAATTAAGGAATTACTATAAAATCCTCAAAAGGCTGCTCCCTAGTATCATTGGTCAAATATAGGTTCCATGTAAGTAAATTTTTAGAACGTGAACGAAAAACAGTGTGATCCAACTAGGCAAGGAATAAAAAAGTAGAATATGTTTTACCTGCATTGAGGAAGTCCATTATCATGGACAGTACAGTTGCCTTGGAAACAATAGTTTTCGCAGACTGAAACCTCGCACCTCTCACCGATGTAACCAGCCTTGCATTTGCAAATAGATTGTTCACCGACTTTCGTTCCGTGGACACAATACGACCCATCATTTTCGATAAGATTACTCAATCGATTGAGAGCTTCACAATTTTCAATGCCGTGAACTAGATCTTTAATTTTATAGTTGGCGACGATACCAACAGGGATATTTGTCTCGTTCACCGTCAACATGTGCGTAACTCGAGAAAAGTCTCGAGGAAATGCGTAAACTTGCCTCACTGAATCAACAAAATCTACGGCTATGTAGGATTTCTTGGCAATAGCCAGTGTGTTCGATGGGTTGTTATAGGCAATTTTCGAGATTGGTTCGTAAGCAATGACATATGTCTTTAATTTCCTATTCAATGCGAAAGTGTACAGTCGATATTCATTGAGTTTTGCGGCTTCTATCCAGAATATTGACTGAGACTGCTGGTCAAGAGCCAAGCTTAGTGGCTCTAAGTTGTAGGTTGTATTTAAAGATATAGAAGTAATATTCTCAAACACTTCTCTCTCGGTGCCATTCAATCGAGCTCTCTCTATTGTAGGGTTCTTCATGTTTGTGTTGAGCCAGTAAATGTACCTGTTAAACAATAAAATCAGTTGTGAGTAGGTAAATAAAAAAAGATCTTGTCGAGTAAAACATTATTAAAGTCATTGTTAACGTACCCTTTACAGCTATCTACGACAATATCTCGCGGGATTCCTTCGTCCATCTTTATAAAAAGATTTCCTTTTGTATTGTTCTTGGCTTCAGGCTTCAATGAAATAGAATTGACGCTTCTTTCGTTAGTGTCAGTAAAGAAGACTGACTCGGTGACTGGATCGTATGCAATACCATGAATGTTTCTACCGTTTCTTTCTGTGAAACATTTGCTTTCTACGGAAGATAAGTCATATCCACAAATAGTGTCGCCGTCGGTCTGTTTGTCGACGTAGATCATCATGTTGTGGACCTCGTCGTAAGCTAACGCTGTGAGGTTTTGGGACCGAAAACTAATAGTGCTTGTTTTGGTATTGTTGGTATAAAACCTGAGTTCATCTCCTACGCTTACAGCAATGTCTGAAACAAGAGGCAATACTGACCTTAGCAATATAACGCAATAGAAACCTTTGAGGAAATTCAAAGATAGCTTTTGTGGTAAATAGTGGTACCCATAAAAGTGTTGTTGTGTCATTGTGTTTAGCCTTGCGAAGAGTTTAAATTAATTATAAAGAAAAAATGTACCTACATATGTTGGTAACATTATTGTGATATTATTAATGAACCATCATCTGCCTAGCCTTTTCCCAACTATGTTGGGGTCCTGTGCTTAACATGGAGCAACTGCCTGCCTGACGTTTATATTCCCGGATATAATTGGATACAATACTAATGCTCGTGCTTCACCTACCATTATGTTTATGCGTAAGCTTTTAGGGATTGCAACATATTTACTTAGATGACACAAATAAAAGACTCGCGACGGGTGACGCGCCAAGGTTGAAAATTTTCAAAGTAAATTTTTAATCGATGATGAAAAGAACACATGGTACTCAATACTCAATACTTTATTGCATTCCATAATGTGTACATAATAGCAACGTATGTTATAACATCGAATCAATTATGGACCCTGTCGGGCACAGCAAAATACCAGATGGTATCCAGATGTACGACAATGAATATTCCATCTTTGCGTTTACTTCTCATTTGAAGCATGTGGTGCTAAGGAATGAGGATCATCGTATGAGGAAAGTCTTGGTATAAATGTGGAGGGTTACAAGAGTTGGTTAAGGCCAAAAACGAGATTATGGATTGAGTGAAAGGTTATATGGGGACTACTGAGATGAAGAAGAAAATAATGCCGCACCGAGAAGCAGAGCTATTGCGTATCTATCATCATCGCTGACAGTTCATAGTGATGACCACTGGCCAAAGTGTTCAATGATTGACTGTAAAACAGCTAGTTTCGTATCATAGTCATCATCATGATAGCCTTATCATCCATCAGTGTGTATCTAGGATGACGTCATGCGCCCTCACAGAGTTGTGACGAAGCGCACTGTACCCCATCTGATAGTCACCGTAACTTGAACTGCTCTTAAAGTGTTTTGTTAATTCTCAGTTGTCTTCAAAGGTCGTTGTGCAGCTGGACGCCAGTTGGTCACTGGCCATTAAAATATAGCTCTGCACAAAAACAAAGTCGGTTGAGGGCAGAAGCAGTGCTGCCACCTCTCTGAAGCCAGTAAGCGCTAAAAGTGCTTGAAAAAAGCGCTAGATTCCGCTAGATTGCATAAAAAATACACACACAAGTAATACCTACCAAAAATTTCTTTTAATCATTTTAAATCTAAATTAATAAAGAGCCTAATCGCTTTCGCTGTCTGAGCAGGTTCTGTAGACTGAATTTCTGTAGGTCCAGGTTGCGGTTTTTGAGGGTTTTGTAATTTCCATTTATATTTTTGGTTTTACGTGACGTGTGTTAGAACATTTTCGGGAAAATCGTAGTTTTAACAACGATTTTCCCGACGGTAGCCATCCCGACATGTAGCCTCTTTGTAATCCCAATCGTTTATGTAAATTTGCGTTTATCGTGTCTGTGCCAGGTCTGCCAAAAAAGCGCTATATTTTCCGCTAGGAGTTAAAATTGAAATTTCAGCGCTAAGTGTTCCAAAAAAGCGCTAGAACTCCGAAAGCGCTAAGGTGGCAGCACTGGGCAGAAGCATGATGGTAAATGTTAAAACAACTCACCCCAAGAGTCCACCAAACCCACGCACAGCGCTACCAACGTCAGCACACACCGTGTCCTATTCATCGTGAACTATAATATTGTTATTTTACACAAAGCTGTCAAATAAGAGTAATATATTAAGTTAACGACCTCTTCTACTGATCGCTCTCACAATTATAAAGTAGAACTCTGTTTTGCCCGAAATACAATAGTGATAAGATAAAACTGGTCAAGTCCGAGTCTGGCTTTGTTGTTAACACATACTCCGTGTAGCGACATCTATCCCTCTAATAAGAACTAAAGACATGACATCCTACATCGCGATGTTAAAGTTATCCGCGCGATTGAACCTAAACAAGATCCCGACAACAACCGTCGTCGGAACAGGTAGTAGCCCACCAGACGCAACACCCGTCTGGTTGGAGGATCTGAGTCTTTCAATGGGGGATGCGGACCTTTACACCCTGTTCCTTAGACCCCTACATACATACATACATAAAGTCGTAATTTTCCCATAAGGGTAGGCAGAAACTACAGAGCATATGGCGCTCTGTTCTTACATATTTCTTTCGCTTCGTTTACATTCATACATGTTGCCATACACACAGGTTACGAATACTACGCACATGACCCATTTGAAGAACCTCACCATACCCCATCCCTTCCCGGCTTTAATTTTATTCTCAGAAAAGCAGGACGTATCTTTTTAATGGTTATTTGGGCTGCAGCTCAGAGGATGGTCCCCATTGTGAATTTAAACATCTAAAATTAGAGCTTCGACGGATGATCATCAGCCATCAGGCGATTGGCCGTTACGACAATCGGCAGAATGACAGCCGAGCAGTGGCGTGTGGGCTCAATTATCTTAAGAGGGAAGCCGACCAAGAATAACTTAGTTTTGGAGTAAATACTTAGAATATTAGGCAATACTAGAGCCTGGCTTCCACTCTTTAATAGTGGAAGAGTAGTCTTCCAAACTTCCAAAGGGATGCCGGTAGGAATCGAGTTGTATGGACACTTCCCTTCTGCAGCCGAGTTCACATTACTACTCGTTCTGTGTCTGGGTTTTAATTATCTATAGTACGTTGTATTTAGAAATATTAGTACGTTAACCAGTTGTTTAGTACCCATAACAAAAGCTCTGCTTAGCTTGGGACTAGATGGCGTTGTGAAAGTTGTGGAATTTATTTATCTACATATTTATAGAATTAGACCATTATGAGTCACTTTTGGACGTCAAACTTAAGTTAAATATTAACTCTACCAGTTTGTATTTAAACTATTGCGCTTCAACATCATTGATTGCATCACTGTTTACCATCGGATGGGCTGCAGTCAAGCACTACTATAATATTAAAAAATAAAATCTGATTGCCCCTGATATTGAATGGAGAAGAATGAGCAAGAAACTTCATACTTACTTACTCTTTTTTACGATTCATGAGATACAACCCGCTGACAGACAGACGGACAGTGGCGAATAAATTATTTTATTTTATTGTTAAATGGATTTGTCAGCACCCACGTTGGCACGGAACTCTAATAAGATAAGTCATGGTGATAAGAGTGTTAAGAATAGCGGTTTTTCCCCTCACCTACTCTTCGCAAAGATAACGTAACCCTTGAACTTGTATGTCAGCATTATCAACATAATTGTTAATTATTGGTGGGTTTTCAAGATATGAAAGTCCGCATGTTAATTGCAAAAACTGAGTCGTTCCATTAAAGCCATTTCAGACGAATGAAATAAAGAACCATGAGCCTTTTTAGACCAAAGGCATTCAATACTTACTAAAGGGTATTTCAACAAGAACTATGTTTTCTAAAAGAAAATAAAACAAAGAACTTAGAAGTTTTTTTTTTTTTTGTTGTATTATAAAGAGAAAAGTTTGGCAATTATGAATGAAAAATGATGAATGATTATGAATTGAAGCTGACCGACCATTCAAATCGCCGTAGATTCGCTCAGTTTATTCAGGAACAACCTGCTGGTTTTTCTGAAAAAATCATTTTTTCAGACCAAGCCCTCATTTTCATTTGTCAGGGTACGTCAGCAAGCCAAATTGCCGCCTTTGGGCTTCTGAAAATCCTAAAGCAATTATTGAGAGGCCTTTGCATGCTCAACGTGTCACTGTGTGGTGCGCTATGTGGTCTGGAGGCGTGATTGGCCCGTTTTATTTTTATTTTTTTGATGAAAGAATCAACATTTGTCAGCGTGGTCGTGGTGGACATTTGCCAGATATCATTTTTCATTAATAATTGCCAAACTTTTCTCTTCATAATACAAAAAAAAATCATTTTCTTCTAAATTCTTGTTTTATTTTGTTTTAGAAAACAAAGTTCTTGTTGAAAAATCCGGTATAAACACATCACGAAAAATTGTTTTATCCGATATCTAATAATTGTGGACAAAAGTCGATTACTCTAGTTTAGTACGCTCCGCTGCCGCTCCAATATTGCTATATTCTGCTAGATGGCGTTACTGACACATGAGATCACACTTTTTCTCTGATATTTTCTTCGCATCATGTCCTCTATGAAGTATCTTTAATTTCTTTTTCTTTGTTTAAGACCAAACTCCAACCAATAATGAAACTTATGGCATTTGAAAGCTTTTGGGATATTTAAACTCATATTATGGTAGCCAGATCTGAACATGGCGCTTTGGAACATTTTCAATAGTGAGACAGCCTTTGAACTCAGTTTTCGCTTATTAAATAAAATAAGAAAATAAAATTTATTTAATTCAGGCAATCCACACACACTTACTCATAGTACAGAAAATTCATTAAAATAAAAAAAAACACCAATTACCTACCATCTTTTCTGTATTATTTGGAGAGGAAAGTTACCCATAAAGTTTATTAAAATATTTACAAGTTAGCCGAGTGCATTTGTGAAAATTGTGAACCAAGTTGAATTTAAGTGCTTAAACAGCTATAAAACATTATTATTTCTGCCGACAATATTATTATTAACGTTATAAACCTATATGTGTACATAATGAAATACCTACCTGATATCATAGTTAGGTACTAAAAATCAAAATTAAAGTAAGTACCTACTTATATTATAATTATTTTATTATTCTTAAGTAAAAGTACAGACTGTAATTTTTTGCCAATTGAACATAAACCTTATTCAGCTTGTAATAAAGTTGAAAAAACTATCAATTAAATTTGAAATATTGGAGGAGCTTGACGTGCCTGCCACTGTACACACCAGGGGCTCGAGTCTGCTATTGCAATCGTGTCTCAATGACCGGTCATTGATCGAATATTTGACAACTTTGACAGTTTTTGTATGGGAAATGTGTCATCAGTTTGACGTTATACGTCAAAAATCGACCATTGACCGGTCATTGAGACACGATTGCAAAAGCAGACTCGAAGGCTACGCGTCAAGCTATGCATTTCTAGTTTACGCTGACCTCACGTTGTACGGACGTCCTATGCAATGCGAGATCAGCTTATACTGGAAATGTATAGTTTGATTTGAAACCGTGTTACCAAAAGCGTACTATTTATAAAATTAATTATCACATTTTAATGTCAAGTTAAGTGATATTTCTGAGGCAGTTTTGTGTACTGCATTCAATAAATCGGCTAGAGTTACATTTCTTGAAGTCACATTCTTCTCATCTTCGCATCTGGAACCTTCGTAACTGTCGTTACAAAAACAGGCAGGCTCGTCTTCCTCGTCCAAGCTACAGTCCCCGTCGTTCAGACAATATCCATGACACATGTTGAATAATTGGAGAGATTTGGCTAGCATAGACCGTAATTTTGGGACTGACCTGGGATGACGAAGCAATCTTCTTCAGGGGCCCCTGTCCTTCGATGATGAATGTAGCAATCGCGTAGGCTGGAGTCGATATACAATCTGCTATTGTGCTGAACGATTGAAAATTGTGATGATTGGTTTTATAGGCTCAAGCTACCGGAGCGAGCTCTTAGCAAACGTGCGGGTTACTTTTTTCCGTTGAGAAGAGAATGTTGCAACACCTCAGCGTTCAGTGTGGCGCGCTTGCAAAAACGTTTCGTTTTAGGCATGTCCCGTTTGGAATATGCTAGTCGATTAAGTATTAATCGATTTTAAAAGAATGAAAAGAAAATACGTAGTATTTGTGCGTACATATACAAAAGTACCGAACATGCTGCCGGCGATAAAATAATGCTTATTTTATCTAAGAACTAGATATATCAAAATTAAAAACATCTACCCCAGTTTTAAAGAGAGTCCCTCGCGGCGCGAGGCCATCCGTGGCATCAAGTTTAGTGCGCTGTATTCGCCTCGCCGTCCGAGAGAACTCTATAAGTGCATGGGAGCAACTACTCACCTTTCCGTTTAGAGTTCTGCATGTGCAAAAAAATTTGGCTAGTAAAAAAACTTTGACAGCCCAAATTAAAGAGAACTGTAACTTTTCGGCCCAAAATTTTGAACCAAAATTAACAACGCACCCTACACAAAGAAGTTTATTGCACTATGTAGAGTCTAAACTGAGTGAAGGTGACATCAGAGGTGCAGCTAGGATCATTTTCAGCAGCGATGTGGTTGCGCCGTACTCTCCAGAGACACTTACAGCTCTGGAGAGCAAACACCCCGCCCCTGCGGATGACCTCGTCTTCCCTGACCCCCCCGATCCGTTAACCAACTCACTTGTAGTTACAGCGCACCAAGTGAGTGCGGCCGTGAGCTCATTTCGATGTGGCTCCGCCGGTGGACACGACGGCTTGTCGCCTCAACATCTGAAGGACCTAATGTGTTCAGGTGCCGGGGAAGCTGGCGAGTCCCTTTTGAAGGAGCTTACGGCCCTCATTAATCTAATGCTCTCCGGCAATGTGAACGAAGCCATCATTGATATTTTGTACGGGGCAAATTTATGTGCCCTGCGCAAGAAGGATGGTGGCATTCGTCCCATTGCCGTAGGTTCCGTTTACCGTCGCACCGCAGCTAAAATTTGCTGTGCCTATTACAGCGAGTCGCTGGCAAGCAAATTTCAACCCCTTCAGCTAGGTTTCGGGTCTAAAGGGGGCTGTGAGGCTGCGGTACATGCTTTAACAACGTATCTAAATAGCAATGAAGGTGAGGTCATCCTTAAGGTTGACATTAAGAATGCCTTTAATTCCGTAAACAGGGACACCTTGTTGACAGAGGCTCAAAAAGAAATACCCAAAATTTATAGTTTTCTTTATCAATGTTACAGACACCCCTCTAAATTACTTTATCAGGCCAACCTTTTGGATTCAGCCGTGGGATGTCAACAAGGTGACCCTCTTGGGCCTGTCATTTTTAGTTTGGCAATAAATCCAATTATTCGACAACTAAATTCAAAATTCAACGTTTGGTATTTGGATGACGGTACCTTAGGAGGTGAAGTAGACACTGTTTTGAAAGACCTAACCTTTTTAAAAGAAAAATTTCATTCTATTGGACTTGAGCTTAACATTTCAAAATGCGAACTATATATCCCCCAAACCACTGACAGACAGACCACCATTGCAAAATTTAATTCAATAGCACCCAAAATATCAATTACAGAAAGGAATTCCCTTCACCTCCTGGGGTCCCCAATTTTCGACGAATCCTTTCCAACGTTTATTGAAGAAAAAATACAAAATTTTAATGATGTTTCGGAAAGACTTTTCAAAATAAACATTCATTCGGCATTCACACTTATTCGATACTGTTGTTTTGGACCAAAATTTACATATAGCCTTCGCTCCTCTCATCTCTGGAAGTACCCAAAACTTTTAGAAAAAGTCGACCAAATTATTAGAACTACTCTTACATCGATATTAAATGTGGCCTTGGACGACCGAGCGTGGCAGCAAGCCACACTTCCCATTCGCTTGGGTGGTCTCGGCGTCCGCAAAATTTCAAGTTTAAGTTTACCGGCCTTCCTCTCCTCGGTCCATAGTACCGCTAAATTAACCAGGAATATTTTACCTGCGTCACTGGTTGATTTTGAGGTACCATGTTTGACCGATGCGTTGAACGCTTGGAAAATGACTTGTCCCAATACGGATTTACCCGACAACTTGTCTTCCCAGGGTCGGTGGGACGGGCCGCTTTGCAGTGCTATTCGGAATTCCCTTTTAAATACGTCATATAGTGCTGCTGAGCGTGCCCGTCTGCTGGCCGTGGGAGAATGGGAGTCGGGTTTGTGGCTTCAGGCACTTCCGTCAGCCACCATAGGCACTTTGATGGATGACACTTCATTTCGGCTCGCTACGTGTCTACGCTTGGGTGCTCCTTGTGTTGCTCCTCATCGGTGTCACTGTGGTGAAGCTGTCGACAGCTCCGGGCACCATGGCCTGTCTTGTTGCAGGAGTGCAGGTCGCATAGCACGACACGCCAGCATTAACGATATTATTCGTCGTGCTCTTGTCACCGCCGGCGTACCAGCAATTTTGGAACCTAACGGCTTGGTACGAGACGATGGAAAGAGACCAGATGGAATGACGTTGTTGCCTTGGAAGATGGGTAGGCCTTTGGTGTGGGACGCAACCTGTGTCGATACCCTTGCGCCATCTCATATTCCAAGTACGGGGAGTTGTGTTGGCGCTGCTGCTGCAGCTGCTGAGGCCCTCAAGCGGCGCAAATACTGTAACCTCATTGGAAGTTACGGTTTTGAGCCGTTTGGGGTCGAAACGCTCGGGTCATGGGGTCCGAGTGCACGCAGCCTTTTTAAGGAGATTTCTCGCCGACTGGTCGACACTTCGCGTGACCAGAGGGCTGGCTTATTCTTTGGCCAAAGAATTAGCATTGCCATCCAACGTGGCAATGCTGCCAGTCTTCTGGGCACGTTTCCAGATGACAGCGATGGGGAGGAGTACTTTGACGCCTAAGTGTTCCGATTTTTTACTATTTTATTTGTAGTTAGTTTAAGTGTACATATTTAAATTAGTTTTATTAAGATATAATAAAGTTTTTGATAGTGACTATGAAGGTTACAAATAAAATGGTAACTTAGAACTAGATACATAATGTTATACTAACTTAAGACTAAAAACATGTAATGCGATATACCTAAGAGATGCCTATTCTACAGGCAATGGGCAGACCTTAACTACAGGTCGCTTAGTAAGAGTATTACCGATGCGTACAGTTACGACTCGGGTAATACCGTCGGCGCCGGGATGCAGCTGATGCACGCGCGCGAGACGCCATTGCAGCGGTGGCAGTGTGTTGTCTATCAACACGACTACAGAACCCTCTCTAAGGGGTGTGTTAGTATTGTCGTGGAACCATTTACCTCTTGGTTGTAGCTGGTGTAAATATTCTACGCTCCAGCGTTTCCAAAAATGTTGAACGGCTTGTTGAATAACCTGCCATCTAGCAAGGCGGTGTGGATTGTCGTTAGACAAGTTAAATTCAGGTAAAGGCGTTAATGGTTCCCCGATGAGGAAATGTCCAGGAGTAAGAGGTAATGGATCAGTAGGATCATTACTAAGTTGACAGAGAGGTCGTGAATTACAGACCGCTTCAATTTGACAGAGTAGAGTATTGAATTCGTCCTTAGTTAGTTTCAATGTACCTATGACACGATGTAAGTGTCGTTTCAGACTACCTACGGCTCGTTCGACGAGACTGGCGAAATGCGGAGCATACGGAGGATTAAACAGCCAGGTGATTTGCATGTTTGTCAGCTGGTTGTTTATAGAAGTCTGAATTGACTCGTTTCGCAGAAACGTGTAAAGTTCGGAAAGATACCTGTCACAACCTACAAAATTCCGTCCGCAATCGGACCGGATTGTTTTGCAATACCCGCGCCGGGATATGAACCTACGCAATGCGTTCAAAAAGGATTCGGTTGAGAGATCGGGAACTAATTCCAAATGGATTGCTTTCGTTGATTGGCAAACGAACACGCATACACGGTATGATTTGTAAATTTTCGCGTTACGAAGTTTACTCGATTTAAGAAAGAAGTGTCCCGCAAAGTCAACGGACGTATTTAAGAAGGGACGAAGTGATCGAACCCTAGTAGTAGGTAATTGAGCCATGGATGGCTGTGGCGGGACAGGTCGTGCACGAACACACGATACGCAGCGTCGTGTACGCATACGAACAGCATCGCGAGCACACAGGATCCAGTAGGTCTGTGCGAGGGCAAACTGCAAAGTTTGGGGTCCCACATGTAAATGTGTTTTATGATAGAAATCAATGAGAAGATTAGTGAAATGGTGTTTCTTGGGTAACAGAATCTGATGCTTGGCATCATACGGTACGTTGGCCTGATTTATTCTGCCGCCGACCCTGAGGAGTCCGGCATCGTCCAAGAAAGGTTTTAGTTTTTGAAGACGTTTTGTACATCTATCGTCGTCCTTGAGACGCGAGATGTCTTCAAAAAAGCATTCACTTTGGACAAGTGATATAATTCTATTGAGAGCTTGTTTTGTCTCAGGAACTGTGACATGTTTAGTCGTAGGGCTATTGGATTTGCGGCATTTGTTTATGAATCGTAACATATATGAAATGACGCGTAACATCCTTGGAAGCGATGAAAATCGCTCAATGAACTCTAAGCTATTAGGGTCATTGGTTTGTGTGAGAAGAACGTGATTGCGACGTTCTTCGTCGGTGTGACATACGACGTTATTCTTAGGCCACTCAGACTCGTTTTTACTGAGCCAACCGGGTCCCGTGAACCATAGTTGATGGTTCAACTGAGAGGGGAGAACACCACGAGACGCAGGATCTGCGGGGGTATCTGCGGATTGCACGTGGCGCCACTGCGAGGCAGGCACGTTGCTTGTTGTATCCGCTATGCGGTTGGACACGTATGTCCGCCACTTGTCTGGAGACGAACGTAACCAGGCTAGAGTAATGGTGGAGTCAGACCAAGCGTAGACTTGGTCGAAACACAACCTACTGCTGTAAGCAGTGAGGACCTTTTTTATCAATTTTGACAATAGATGAGCACCGCACAGCTCCAATCTCGGGATGGTGAGCCGTTTTAAGGGCGCAATTTTTGTTTTGCCTATGAGAAGGTGTGTGCTGATGGCACCGTTCGAGTCAATAACGCGAATGTAGACGCATGCGGCGTACGCCTTTTCAGATGCGTCGGAGAAGCCATGAAGTGACACTTGATGAGTGCTAGGAAGAACATGACGAGGTAACGCGATGTCTTGTAGTAACGGTAGCTCATTGATGAACCGAAACCACAAGTCACAGATACCTTGTGGAGGGGTAGCGTCCCAACCTGAGCCTGATACCCATAGAAGTTGAATTAAATGCTTCACGAATACTGTCACTGGGCTTAGGAATCCGAGGGGATCGTAAATCCTTGCGATTTCTGCCAGCATTATGCGCTTTGTACATTTGCGTGAGTTAGCTACTTCATTCGTTTGATAGGAAAAGACGTCAGATTTAGGGTTCCACTTGAGCCCCAAGACCTTGACAGAAGTGTCAGTGTCGAGTGCTGACAAAATAAGAGCGTCATCATGATGGGAAGTTTCATTACTTAAGTGTGATAAAAACTCGGAACTATTACTGGTCCATTTGCGGAGTTCAAAGGTTCCTGCCTTACAAATGGAAGTTAGTTGGTGCTGAAGAGTGATAGCATCTTCAACCGTATCAACTCCAGTAACAACATCATCAACGAAGACTTCGTTAAGAAGTACTTGCGAAGCAAGTGGAAAGTTAGCAGCTTCATCAATTGCTAATTGACGAAGTGTTCGCAAAGCTAGGAAAGGTGCGGAAGCGACGCCAAATGTGACAGAGCACATACGATATTCCTTCACGGGATCATGAGGAGAGAATCTCCAAAGAATCCGATGGAAGTCCCGGTGTTCTTTACAAAGACCGATGTAGCGATACATCATCTTGAGATCAGCCGTAAAGACTATTTTATGAAGTCTGTACTTCAGCAAGATATCAGAAATGTCTTGATGCAATTTCTGACCAGTGAGGAGATTATCGTTAAGAGAGCGACCTGACGTAGTCTTGCATGAAGCGTCGTACACAATACGATACTTCGTAGTGGATGCGGAACTCTTCACCACAACGTGGTGGGGTAGATAGTAAGGGGTAGTGCCCGGACTCGCAGAGTCCGTCACTGGCTCCATATGTCCCAAGTCTAAATATTCTTGGATACCTTTGTTATAATTCTCTCGTAAAGCAGGGTCGCGAGACAGGCGTGCCTCTAGTTTGGTTAAACGCGAGAGAGCTATAGCACGAGATTCGCCCAAGGGCGTAGCATTCTCCTTGAAGGGTAGGGAAACTATATATTTTCCATTTGCATCTCGTGTGTGAGTATCGACGAAGATCGACTCACAGCGTAATTCGTCTTTTGTAAGATGTGGATGTTCTGCTATGGATTCCAACTCCCAGAACCTTTGAAGTTTCATGTCAAGTTGACAAGTAGTCGAGTTGACACTTAGTCGTTTCATACTGTCATATGAAATTCTACCACCTATAAGATAACCAAAAATGCTGTTGATGGCCACGGGTGTGCCCGGTGGACCCTTGATATTGTCCAGTAGCAGTATGCTATCCAGATAGTCAGATCCCAGTAGCAGTTCAACAGGCCGCGTTGAGCGCAATTCTGGGTCTGCTAGATCAAGATTTTGTAGGTGTTGAAACTTCTGAATATTCCCAATTGATTTAGGGATATTGGCAGTGTAGCTTGTCAGGTTAGGTAGGATAAAAGCTTCGATGTGAAGCTTCGGTTCGGGTTTGTTGTGAGGTGTGACCTCGCACAACACGTAACCACGTGGTTGGACTTCACCACCAATACCGGTGAGAGTGGTGCCTGCCCGCGCGGAGTACCGCGGCAGGCCGAGACGTTGGACGCACGACTCAGAAATGAGCGTAGTCTGCGCACCTTGATCCACAAGGGCGCGAACGGACCGCGGCGTGTAAGGCCCTTGGTTCAAGGGTCGAACATTTACAAGCGCAGTCGTGAGTAAGACTGTACAGTTCTGACTCGAAGGATGCCCCGTAGCTCCATGTAATGGAGGGGGCGTGAAAGTTTCCGCTACTGAGCGCAACTCAGGGGAAGAAGATGACTCCGTAGCCAGCAAGACGTTTGGAGTAGGCGCATCAACATGTAGTAAAGAATGGTGCCTTTGAGTGCAGACGCGGCAAGTATGGCGCGACATGCAGTCCCTTTGCTCATGACCAGAAAATAAACAATTGGTACAAAGTTTATTTTGTTCCACGAAAAGTTTTCGTTCCTTTGAAGTGAGCGTATGGAACTTCTCACATTTATATAAAGGATGTGAATTGTCCTTACAATACGCGCATTTAACTTTATTTAAGTCATCCACCGCAGTTGTTGCATGTACGCTCATAGCACGCGGTGCATTATGTTGCACGTCAGAGTGTGCGTGAGTAAGCGACATCGCACGCTTTCCCGCCATAGCATGGCGCGATGACGTCCCCGCAGCTGACCGGGCCGCGCCGGCCGCTCCGCCCGCAGCAGTGCGGGCGGGTACCGCGCGCTGCGCAGGCCCCGCGGATGTACTTGCAGTACGCGCGGATGCGGTCATCACTTCAGATGCCGCCAATTCCTTATCGAGGAAATCGAGAAATTCAGTCACGTCAGGAATTTCACATGAAGTTTTTAATGACAATTCAAAGCGCCTACGAATATTAGGGGTAATTTTTCGTAGCAAAATATTTAATAGTACGAAACTCCAGTCGTCAACTGGTAAACCTAATGATTTCAAAGCAGTAATATTCTCGTGATAACAATTTATCAAATTACGTAAACTTGATTCAACATTTTTCTCGCTAACCGACTCACAGTCAAAAATGTTGTTAAAATGTTTTGTTGAAATGATTCGTTTGTTTTCATAACGTGAAATTAATACCTGTAAGGCATTTTCGTAATTCGAATCCGTAACGGGAATAGATTTTATAAGATTATACGGTTCATCTTTTAAAGATAATAACAAATATCGGAAGCGTTCGACATTTGTTAAGGTGACGTTGTCATGTACAAGTGATTTAAATAAATCGTAGAAAGCATTCCAATCAGTTAAAATCCCAGTGAATGTTTGAAGCGATAAGCGCGGTAAACGAATATGTGATTGCGTTGATTGTTGAGCGCAGCAGCTGTTCGCATGTGACAACCCATAAAATCCGCCGCAGACGGACGTAACGCTTTGTTTACGCTCCTCCTTAAATGTGTCTAAGGCAACTTGGACCTTAAAGTACAAAGAATCGAATTGATTTCTCACGGCTAAATTATCATCGCGGTTAAATGTCTCGTTCTTTGCTGATAACTTTTCAATTTTCGCTTGAACTTGGAAAAATGATTTTTTGATTGAGGCTAACTCTTTAACACGAACTCGAAATTCGGCTATATTATTCGAACAGTCTACAATTTTTTGAATATTGTTAATCGCTAAATCACGTTCAAATATCAATTGTTCAATCTCCATAGCGGACATTTTTAAGAAATTGAGTTGTTATACTGTGGAGAATAACAATGTTCTCACGAGATAAAAGAAAAATGTTAGTTGTTTAGTAAAAGAGTTATAATATAATTTGTCGCAAGATACAAGTTGTAATAACATGCAATGTTAAATACAAAGACAATATTTCCCGTCGGTAGAACCCGAGCTAAAGAAATTTGAACACTGTGTCGTATGCAATACGGGCTACAGTTTGGTCGATACTGTAATTATGACAGCAAGCGATAATTTGGTTTACCGGTATGTTATACCTGAACCTTAAATTACACATAAGTACGTAAATACTAAATGTAATGTAATGTACGTTGTACATACAAAATAAAGAAATGAGTTGCAACAAACTATATTCAGAGTAATTAGACCTATTATTACTAGGCAAATGACTTCACGTGCGCCCGCTCTAAGTGGGTATATCTAAATACCGCCCGGTTCCGGAAATTATAGACGAATGTAATTTCGCCTAAAGTGATCAAAAGCATATAAAACCATATATATTTAGAATGATCTCGTTGAGATCGAACTGTACGTATAGGTATTTTTAAGAAATATCGCACGATGTTGTCGAAAACTCGATATTAATAATTTGTAAGTGGAGGTAGGTTCTCGCAACTTACGAACAAAGACAAATGAATTTACTTGAAATTGTTATTGTACAGCACAAATAATACGTTTATATCAATACCAGATGGTAAAATCCGGCTCGAAACTAATTATGTTGAATAATTGGAGAGATTTGGCTAGCATAGACCGTAATTTTGGGACTGACCTGGGATGACGAAGCAATCTTCTTCAGGGGCCCTGTCCTTCGATGATGAATGTAGCAATCGCGTAGGCTGGAGTCGATATACAATCTGCTATTGTGCTGAACGATTGAAAATTGTGATGATTGGTTTTATAGGCTCAAGCTACCGGAGCGAGCTCTTAGCAAACGTGCGGGTTACTTTTTTCCGTTGAGAAGAGAATGTTGCAACACCTCAGCGTTCAGTGTTGCGCGCTTGCAAAAACGTTTCGTTTTAGGCATGTCCCGTTTGGAATATGCTAGTCGATTAAGTATTAATCGATTTTAAAAGAATGAAAAGAAAATACGTAGTATTTGTGCGTACATATACAAAAGTACCGAACAACACATATTTACTTCACACCTTTCTCCTGTATACCCGGCATTACATCTGCAGTAAAGAAAATGAGAAATATTGTTATTAAATTTAAAAAAAAGTGTTTGTGTCCTTATGTACAGACGCCAGCACATCAAGTTACCCCAATGTGTTAAATTTCCCAATTGAATATGAACCTTATTCTGTTTCACATAAAGTTGAAAAACGATCAAAGAAATTTGACACATTGGGGTAACCTAATGTGCTGGCGTCTGTACCTACATTCTACCATAAGGCATGCAAAACTTGGCAACTAGAATCATTATATTTTATTTAACTTGTAAGTTTAACGTTCAAAAGTGCCTTTTAAATTACTAGAAAATGTTCGAAACATATTTTTTTCTTTTTCCACCATCTCCAAAAATTACGGCGATAGGTACATCTGGTCAAAATGTCGCATGACATCACTATCCTATCCAGTTTATACTTAATAATGACGTCTTAGGCCCCCTCTCCTCAACTTTAATGCGCTTAATCTAAGTAGTTTTCCATCAATTTGAAAAAGCAATACCTAAATACTTGTATACATACATACCTAAAACTAAACAAACAAAAGAACAGTAAACCAATTATAGGGCATCAAAAAACTCATCCGCATGGCTATCAACAGGAAAAATGCTCAGAAGACTAGCCGCATTGCCACGTTGTATGGCAATGCTGATTCTCTGACCGTAATAAAGGCCAGCCCTATGGTCACGTGAACAGTCGACCAAACGCTTGGCGATGTCCCGGAAAACTAGATGAGCATTCGGACCCCATGGCCCGAGTGTTTCAACCCCAAACGGTTCAAATATATAATGTACTACATATTGTATATTATATTTTTCATAATCTAACTGATTGACTTGTTATATTTTGATACTCATACACTGCCTGTTAAAAAATCAGATCAGATCAGTCAGGAAAATGAAATTTAGACAACAATTTAAGGAATTTGTCAGAATGAAAAAAAAACTAGGTCTGAAATAAATGATTACCCATAGATATTTCTATGGTCTTACATATTATTATTATTATTATAAAGCTCAAGTCCGGTCCAGCATGGAGTATTCTTGTCACTTTTGGGATGACTCAGACAAATACCACTAAGCCACACTCGACTCAGTAGAGCGCAGAGCCAATATTAAATTATCAGTTGTTTAGTACCCGTAACACAACACAATGGTGTTGTGTGAATAGTCGTGGAATATTATTATTAAGTAGGTATTTTTAATACTATTTTTATTACTTAATTAGTTCAAAAATTGTCACCAATACGACGAATCTTCTTTCTAACGTCACTTTTCTTTCACTTTTCTTTTCTTTTCTTACATTAATCATCGTGACTTTGTCGAATTATTTTGTATGTTAATAAAAAAAAAGGATGATTGAAACATAATTCATATGCCAGTTGATTCTTTGATATGGTCTCAATCATACCCTATAGTTATGGGATATCTAAAAAAACACGTTGTATAGATCGCAACGGTTCACCACCAACTACACACAAAGCGATTGGAGATTGTTTATAGAGGAAATAGTAATAATAAGTAGATAGTTTTTTTTTACATGCAAAGAAATGTCACAGAAAATTTTCAATCAATTCTTTTTAATACGTTTTCAGTTGTCATACTTGTCATCAAACTTCGGTGCGTAACTGGACGCCAGTTAGGGTCGCCGCACACGGGCCACCGGCCACAGCCACAAACGCCGCCACACACATTGGGGTAACTTGATGTGCTGGCGTCTGTACATATAAAGAAGTTAATAGGAGTATTACATATGAATAATAAATAAATAGACTGTAGGTACATTCATACTAAAAAACTAAACCATTCGCTGCTTAAATTCAAAAGGGTCACAAATCAAATATTTTTTTTATTGCAACAATCTATTATCTTCCGTTAATATTTTTATGTGCAATAAAGACACCCAGTATTCAGATTGTAATTATCAGATTGTGTACTAATAAAGGCTTTAAACGCCTTGCTGTGATACACTTACCCATACGGAATAAAATAGAAGATTTTCAGCATAATTATGACCCTTTTTAATTCGGCATAATGTATTTAACGCGGCGACAAACTTATCTGATTTAGGTTTTTAAAATTAATTAAAATGGGTAGCAAAAATAATAGGATGGCAGCTACAGTGAAGTGGTACTTTAAGTTTAAAGAAGCAAAGCTAGCGCAGCACGTTCCCAGATGACAGCGATGGGGAGGAGTACTTTGACGCCTGATTTTTTTTTTTTTTTTTGTTTACTTTTTTTTGCACACTACTGTCCAATTAACTTTAGACATTGGCAGAGTAGTCGACATTGGCAGAGTAGTCGACATCGGCTTTGTTTGCCATAATAAAAAATAGAATAGAATAGAGTGTTCCCATTTTGTTTTGCCTAGGGGGTTTTTGTTTTTTTTAGTTACTATTCTTTTGTTTTGTAGTTAGTTTTTAAAGTGTACATATTTAATTGATTTTAATTAGTTTGATGGGATAAAGGTAATTTAGGCAGTAAAAATAAAAGTAGCAGCTTTATTAACCGACTTCAAAAGGATAATCTCAATTTGATCGGTATTTTTTTTAGTTGTAAGCTTTGTTTATATTTAAATTGGCAGTGATTTTTTGGTGTGGCAACTGAATTTATTGTTAGGCGACAACTTGACGGAAGATAAAAAGTAGAATATAGGCTTCCATAAATTAAACAATTTATTTATTTATTTATTTATTTAATATGGCTCTTTAACAATGAGTACACTGTTACATTCATATAAAAAACATATATCAAACAAAATTTTAAGTGCCCCATCACTTATAAAAGAGCACTACATGCACAACAATAATAGGTATACGCCATAACAGCTTACCAACAAAAAATAAAATAAAAACAAATACAACGACAATGAGGTTGTTTATAAAATTAACTTGAAGAAATAAAATCTGCGAGCAACTTGGATGTTCGTTTTTATAGATCCATGCCTTTTGTAGCTCATATAGTAAATATAATTGTGTTAAAAATATTTAACCGCTACTTACCTAGTTATTTTTTTGTAACCAAGTAAGTTTAGTTTGTAGTCGCCTAACAAATTGTTATTCGCCTCAAAAATAATTAGCCTATACATTCTGCTTAAATTCTAAGCAGCGAATCATGAAAATAACAGTTATTAACTAATTTCTAGGTTTTACACCAAAATTAACTGATACTTCCGAGGCAGGCGTTTGTAGAATCGACAATACATCTGCTAGAGTAAGATTTCTATTATTTAAACAGTCAGCGAGGCTAATCTTGGAATCATCCTCGTCGTTTTTATTATATTCGCATCTGGCACCCTCGAAACCGTCGAGACATAGGCATGAAGGCTTGTCTTCTTCGTTCAAATTACACTCTCCGCCGTTCAAACAATGTCCATGACACAAATCCACTTCACATCTTTCCCCGTTATATCCGATATCACATCTGAAATCAGGAAAATGTAAAATATTAATGAAACAAAATTTAAACTTCCCATTGGTCTAGTAGGTAGCCCTAACTGCTGACGTGGTTCTGATTCCCACCCAAGACAACATTTTTGTGTAATGAGCACGATCATTTGTTCTGTGTCTCTATGTGTAATTTATCTATAACTAGCTGGTCGCGGCCGCGACTTCGTCTGCGCAAGATTAGTATTCGAGTAGCTTTTTTCTTCTCCTGTGTCCTATCTACCAAAAATCATCAAAATTGGTTCTGCGGCTTAGGCGTGAAGGCGTAACAGATTTGTTACTTCCTAATGTGCATTAGAAATAAATTATAATTTTTAATGCAATAATGTGGTATACCTACTATTTTGGCGATAATGACTTACAAAAATACCTACAGATAGAAGCTGTCCCGGGATTTTTGTAGGATTACGGTGACGTTGACTCTAAGTTGTGAAATATTATTACTAACTTAACCAAGCATGGAAACTTTGTTTATACCACCACAGTCTCAAAACCTATAGTCGTCCGACGAAGCTGTCTAGACAGGGCAATCATGCGGGGTGTGAGGGGGGAGGCGCGGGAAAACCGCTCCCAAACTGCGAACAAAACGATGTTCGTAGTGCGGGAGGCATTATTCAGGGCTAACGTGTGTAGACGTAATAGCGCAACCAGCTTTCAGACTAGCCAAAGTACAAACATCTAACATTTGCAAAGTAGCATTAGCACGAGCAGAAAAAACGAGAAGGATTACAAGTACTAAATTATTTAGAGCGTCTACCACCTACACAAAAAAACCAGAAACCGAAAACCATGTCGTGTCTGCAGAAAAGAAAAAAAAACGGAAAGAAACAATTTATTATATCGGTATGTCCTGAAAAAACTGTCTTATGCGTAGAAAATTGTTTTACAATATGTCACTTCTTTTTGATTTCATAGTGATGTACCCAAAAAAAAAACTATTAAACTTTTTTTTCTGATTAAATAATGTTTTACTTTTTACCAAAAAATCTAACCCCGCCCTCTGTTCACTGCCACTTGTCTAGAATTCGTTAGAAATCGCATACAATCAACTACGAGAATACTCGTAGTTGGCAGTGGGGCCCAGATCTTGTAACTACTACGAGTATACTCGTAGGTTGGCAGTCAACGTGTTAAAGAATTGTCACCTCTTCCTGACTTACAGCTTCAGAAAAGGTCAGAGACAGACGTTGATAGATAAGAATTAATTTAGAGATATCAAATTGGTTTTTTTCCTTGAACTTTGACAACTTTGGTCGTTGTGTTAAAAATGTCAACTACGTCAGTATGGTATCTTAAGTAAGTTTAATTTAAAAATAAAAGAATTGGCACAGTAATTTACTCTTCAAGCAAACCAATAGAATGAAAAGATTATTTTTACCTGCATTCAGGGAGTTCCGCATCATTGAGACTACAGCTACCTTGCAGGCAATAGTTCTCGCAGACTGAAACTTCGCACCTCTCACCGATGTAACCAGGCGTGCATTTGCAAATTAATTGGTCATTGATTTTCTGTCCATGAACGCAAAACGATCCACCATAATTTTCCATAGCTTTACTGACCTGACTCAAAGCATCGCAATTTGCAACGCCCTCGATTTGATCTTTTATTTTATAACGTGCTGTCATACCAACAGGAATTGTTGTACCTTCCACCCTAAACATATGATTAATCTCAGTAAACGTCCATGGAATAGACTTGTAATCCCCGTGTGTATTTGCATAAATCACGGAAATGATCGCGTTTTTCGTTGCAGCCAAAGTATTTGATAAAATATGGTACGGTGTGTGTGGGAAAATTAAGTAAGTGATGACGTATGTTTTGGATTTCTCGTTCATTTGGGAGGTGAACACTCGGTACTCTTCTAGGGTTCCAGCCTCTAGCCAGTATATAGCCTGATGGCGTTGGTCAATAGCTAAACTGTATGGCTCGATGTAATGACTTGAGTTGTAATGTAGTGAAGTAATATTCTCAAAGATTTCTCTCTCAGCGCCATTCAGCCGAGCCTTCTCTATTGTAGGCTTCGCGTAGTTTCTGTTGAGCCAGTATATATACCTGTAAAAAAGTACAACCAGTTGTTACTATCATGAAAAAAGAATTGTCTTCTATACATATAAAAAGACAGTAAAAAAACTGTGTCTGTACATTGAATATATTTAAAAAATAGTAATTGAGGCGGGTTTAGAAACAGTAATAGAGCACGAATCCGAAAACAAAAGTCTGTCTGTTTGTCTGTTTGTCTGTTTGTTTGCACACGCTAATCTTCGGAACTACTGGACGGATTTGAATGATTTTTTTTTTGTTGCATAGATATTAAGTCTGGGCAACACATAGGCTATAATTTATCTTAGAAACTGGAACACCTGATGCAGAACCGCAACAGACCAGCTAAACTATATGAGATACAAAAATGGTACCATAGCAAAAATTGTTCCACGTGATGAGCATTTTTAGCTGAGAGAATAAATTTGAAGATCCGAAACACCTGATGAGGAACCGCAACAGACCAGCTAAACTATAGGAGATACAACAATGGTACCATAGCAAAAATTGTTCCACGTGATGAGCATTTTCTGCTGAGAGAATAAATTTGAAGATCCGGAACACCTGATGTGGAACTTCAAGAGCCCAGCTACACTATAACATATATAGGAATGACGTCTTAGCAAGAGTTGTTTAGCCTTATGAGCACTCGCTGTTGACGTTTAAAAATCGAAGATCTGGAACACATGATGTGGAACTCCAAGAGCCCAGCTACACCATAACTCACATAGGAATGACGTCTTAGCAAAAGTTGTTCGGTCTGATAGGCATTTCCTGTTGACTTATAAAAATCGAAGATCAGAAACATTTGATATAGAAATGAAAGCTATCACTAATTTCATTGCATAATTATAAAATAACATAAGTACCTCCACGCGGTGAAGGCGGGAACTGTTCAGGACTGATTTTCGATGACGATAGTATATCATTGAAAATTTGACTCTACTGGCCAAAACTCCCATTTTTTTTATCGTATAAATATGCCTTCGGGCTTATGTTATTTGAGTATTTAACTTCCTTTTCCATTTGTCTTCGTTACACGGTAGCCTACCCGGTAACGCAGGGGAGCAGCCACTTAGATTTTAATTGATCAGGTATCATCACAATAAAACTATAACCATGCCTAAAAAGAGGTCAAATCTTTCCCAATGTTCCAAAGGTGCTAAATGATTAAAGATCATAAGATCCCAACAATCTACCGAAGAGCGTTAGGAGAGACTTGATGCTGTTCGAGAACATGTGGCTGCAACTCGCTCCGTGGAAACTTCTTGGGATCGCGAAGCACGCCTGCATTCTCAGCGTATTTACGCATCTACATCCAGGTCTCTAGACACCAGTGAAGAATATGTGCGCGACTGCCCGCTAATCATGAACATCATGCACTGTCTCGCGAGTTGGAGACGTTCACGGAAAAAGCATGACGCTTGAGTTTTCAGCGTATATACGCATCGACTCTAGAGATAAGTGGGGCTATAATTTATTTTGGAAAATGGAACACCTAAAGTAAAAGAGATATAAAAATGGTGCCATTGCAAAAACTATTCCACGTGAAGAGTCTTTTCTGCTGTGAGACTAAATTTGAAGATCTGGAGCACCTGTAGTGGAACTCCAAAGCCCAGCGACAGTATAACATATATTTATAGAAAATGGCGTCTTAGCAAAAGTTGTTTAGTCTAATGGCATTTCCTTTTGACCAACAAAAATAAAAAATCTGGAACGTCTCGCGCATCCCATTATTTTCCCGTCCCCGGGCTTTTATAATTCGACATCAGACGTTTCAGAACTTCGATTTTGACGACCCCGTTGTCGCTGGCATAAGCAACAGGATCCGCGTACGAAGTCGCGGGCAGAAGCTAGTAAGTAATAAATTATTGAACTCATTGGTTACGTACCCTTTACAGCTATCAACGACAATATCTCGCGGGGTTCCCTCGTTCATCTTTATTAAAAGATTTTCGTTTCCATCCAGATTGCAATGAAATAGAATTGACGCTTTTTTTCTTGGTATCAGTAAAGAAGACTGACTCGGTGACTGGATCGTATGCGATACCGTGAATCTTTCTACCGTTTCTTTTGGTGAAACACTTGGTTTCTTCAGAAACAAAGTTATAACCACAAATTTTGTCACCCGTGCTCTTTTTGTCTACGAAGAGCATCGTGTTGTGGACCTCGTCGTACGCTAACGCTATGAGATTTCGGGATTGCAAACGAATGGTGTTTGTAATTTTT
Source organism: Euplexia lucipara (assembly GCA_921972225.1). Classification (NCBI taxonomy): domain Eukaryota; kingdom Metazoa; phylum Arthropoda; class Insecta; order Lepidoptera; family Noctuidae; genus Euplexia; species Euplexia lucipara. The sequence goes on along the minus strand of OV179169.1, from coordinate 2,528,717 downwards.
TTGTTGGTATATAACCTTAGTTCATCGCGGAAGCCAACAGCAATGTCTGAAACAAGAAGAAGATACTCTTAGCTAAATAAAGCAGAGCTAGCACAGTGTTAGTACTTAACAACAAAAAAACAAAAACCATAATCAAACAGTTTGTGACAAAATTGCTGCAAGCGATGCATCATTGAAACAATTTAAACAAAAACTGTTTTCTCTAAATCTTCAAAATAATATGTTTCGTATTCCTGCTTCTACAAGCAGCTTTTGTCTAGTGCTAAGTATTATAAAATGGAGTTTAGATATAGATGTGGAAGATGAAGAGCACCATATGAAAAAAAACTAACAGTTTAAAAAAATAATTTGGTCAGTGGGTAGGTAGTCTTTTGGGGCGGTTTTTTTTTTCACCCAAATAAATTTGGATAAGGGTGAATGTGTCTATGATAAAATGATAAAACATCACACTCCTTGTCCTAGTGAGGTGCCCGGTGGATTGACAATTCATAGGTCTCGAGTTCGAATCAAAGGCACGCATCTCTGACTTTTTGGATTCATGTGCGTAATGTATAATTATCACTTCCTTCAAAAACGGTGAAGGAAAACATCGTGAGGAAACCGGCATGCCTGAGAGATATTCCTCGAGGGCATGTGATGCCAAGCCAGAGACCCATGGGCGGCATTAATACTCTGACACCAGCAGTGCTATTCTGTAAATGGTAAATTAAATCACTTCGAAAGTCATTTCGCCAATCATCTCGAAAGTCATACTTACTACGCTTCCCATGTCGCCTATACAAGTTTCGGTATTCACATGTCAACGTCAAAATACTCACCCGTTTTAGTTCATCTCACTTTGATCACCACTTGGTGGCGCAGTGTCGAAATCACTCCATTAAAGAATACGATATTTTAATTTCACATGATTTCACTGCGGATTCTGAAGTGATTTCGCAAATAAACTTTTCAGAATAGCGCTGCAGGATAGTTACTAACCACACGATAAGTAGAAAACTGCTAGGACTCACCCCAAGATTCCGCCAATCCCACGCACAGCGCCATCAACGCCAGTACACACCGTGTCCTACTCATTGTGTACTCAAAATTTTGCACTAAGTTGTTAAAACAAGTACTTAAACGGTATGGTAATATGTCCTACTCAGCTGCTCGCTCTTACAATTATGAAGCAATGCGCAGATTTGCTGCAAAATAAATAGGAATAAACTGGTGATAAGACAAGGAAAATGTTGATGGTCAGGGTCCGAAAAAATAGAGGTGGGTTTTATCCTACATACTCGCACAGATAACTTGGTGACCCCTTAGTGTGGCAACTGAGAAATTAGAAACTTGAAAGCCCGTTTCAAGACTCAGATAGGTACAGATGCCAGCACGTCAAGTTACTCCAATGTGATAGTTTTTCAACTTTATGTCAAACAGAATAAGGTCCATATGCAATTGGGAAAATTTGGCACATTGGGGTAACTTGATGTGCTGGCGTCTGTACAACGACTTACAGAAGTCATTGCAATGGATTCTATCCTTGTTTGATTAATGTCAGACGGACGCAGATGGCAGATGTTCCTGGTTTACCTGGAGCGTGCGAGTAACTGTTTATGGTTTTTGAAAATAAATAAAACGTTTTTTTTTTAAGCATCTTTGACAACTGAGAATTTACATAAAATGGTATAGAACTTCAAGTTAAGGTGACAATCAGACGGGATACGGTCTGCATCGTCCCATCAAATCATCCTAGTTACACACTGATAATAGCATGATGACACCTACGAAACAAGCTGTTTGACAGTTAATCGTTGAACACTTTGCTCAGTGATCATCACTGTGAACTTTCAACGGTGATACGACATAGCCCTGCTGAAGTAGGTAACTTTTGTTTCATTCTATTAGCAAACCCCTCCCATATTCTCATATAATTCCATTTAGAAAGAAAGAAAATATTTTATTTGGACGCACAGAACATAAAGCAAAAGAACAGCAATACAGATAAAAAAGAAAAGATTAAAAAACTAAAGACAAAAATAAAATAATAATAATAAAAAGACCTGTGCGAGACCAAAAAGGCGCCTATCTCAGCATTAGCTGCGACATTGAAAAATATAAATATCGGCAAGAGAATTAGGCTACATACTGGCAACAAACATAATGTTTCTAGGTATGTACATACCCCTAATTTCAATAAGATCCACAAGTTTTATATAAAGGTAAAAGCAATAGTATGATATCATAATGCTTTCTTAGAAAACTTAAGTTATGTTTTTTTATGTTACAAGGTAAATCTGAAGTCTCCAAAATTTGATACCTAGGTATAAAGAAAAAACAGCCGACTTCACTAAAAAAACACTACGTAACAGGTACCTATAAAATAACTCAAATTTCGGAAGTCTGTGGCTTTGGTGCTTGTGTTTCATTTATTATTGGCCACCGACTTCCGAAACTAGAGTTATTTTATACCAGTGTTTTTTGAAGAAGTCGGTTGTTTTTTAATGTGAAAAAGTTTTAATTTTGCAATTTTTAGTTTCTTCATATGTTCTACTTCTAACAATTGCTATTAAAGAAGTTCTTTTTAAACATGGATCTAGTATACTTACATCCCATGTTATGGAAATACGTAAACCATGCACAGACATGTGACTGTAGCAATCGCGAGTAATTTGCTGTTATGCGTTGAAGAGTTCCGTTGCTTGTCTTCTTCATCAGTTTTATTCTTCATCAAATTATACTTTCTAAATGAAAATTCTTGATGCAAAAAGAAAATGCTAAAAATGCAATTATCGGTACGTGTGCACGCACCTACATTATTAGAGGAGTTCCCTCAATTCCTCAAGGATCCCATAATCAGATCGAGGTTTTGATACAAATAGGACCAAGCTGGTAGTATTAAAAATATTTTATAATAAAATTTGATAGGGTTATCATATACAGTCGAATTGAGAATCTCCTCCTTTTTTTGAAGTCGGTTAAAAAGAACTTCATTTTTATGTAGTTAGTTTTAGTGTACATCTTCTCGACCATGGGCGGCAGCGACAAGTCACTGCCTACTCCAGCCACGTGGAGCCCTGACACAGCTAGAAGGCGTCGCGGCAGACCCAGAAGAAGATGGCGGGACGACTTCGACGAATTAAATGACCAGTGGCTAACTATGGCCCTGGATCGGAAAACCGGGAAGTCATGAGGCCTTTGCCCAGAAGTGGGATGACGCAGGATATCAGCACTGTCTAAAAACCTACCGTCGTCCGACGAAGCCGTCTAGACAGGGCATCGTGCGGGGTGTGAGGGGCGAGACGCGGGAAAGCCGCTCCCGAACTTCGAATAAAACGATGTTCGTAGTTCGGGAGGTATTATTCAGGGCTAACGCGTGTAGACGTTGTCGGCATTTTTCCAGAGATCAAAGGCGAGCCAGCCCCAATGCTATCCTAGCAATGATTGGCAATAGGCTGGACTGCCCTTATATCCGACATTGCTGTGGCAGGCTTGTTGCTGTGCCAACACGTGTTAGACATTTTTAATTGTTAATTTTTAAATTTTATTTTTTTAATTTGTATTTATTTATTCGCATGACTAATTAATGTATATATATGAATGAATTTGTAATTTAATCATGTGTAACGGGTGTCTTAATTACCTGAATAAATAAATTTATTAATATTATTATTTTAAAGGCGTCGTCCTACTGTATTAACATTTATACTGTGCTATCAGTACAACGTGCAACTAGAACGAAATAAATAAAATTTTCAACGACTACCTGGCCTACAACTCGCGTCTATAGATTGGCATACACAACATCGTAACCAACAAACTATTGTCCTTTATACGCCTCATACATATATCTAATAGACACCAATAATACAAGTCACATTACATGCCATTGTTTTGTCCAATGGTTACTAGGAACCCATGATATATTGTGTACGTTACATAGAAGCTATATTTAGATACTTAGAACTAGAGTTTTTTGGATTTTTGGTTATAGAATCTACGCGTTCTAAGGATTTTCGGTTCCGTATTAATAATACAATAATAATAATTTAACCCCGCAAGGCAGCTTGTGGCAAGCTGTTGGGTAGTAGCGACCCCACGGATGATATCCCTGGAGATGTCTTGTTCCTCATCTTTGGCTGGTCTTCATTGGCCGGCCAGAGTGAGCACTGGCGAGGAACGGAGCTCCCACCTCTTCCATGCCTTATTTGGCCGGATAGAGTGGAGATCGAGCACATTTGCTCTCCCAAGATCAAGATCTCCTTCAAGCACCTTACTGGAGTAAGGTGCTGGTAGGGATCTTGACCGTACTTTGGGAGTGTCCTGATAGCCGTGGAATGCCGCTCCTTTCGTTGCCCTCTTGTCGCTTCGTCACTTTGTGCTAGCGGCCGTTTTAGAGGACCCATTATTGAGTGTGCAAGTCACCCCCTGCCATTTAATCCGTGTAAATACCTATGTAATATTGGTGAGGCAGGGGCCTTAATCTTTCATTGATCTAGGTATCCAGTCCATTTTAGCCACCCTAGCCTATAGTCTAGTACTTTTGTTGTCATAGTCTGCAATAGTCTTACACCAGCCGTTGGTTTTACTTGGGTGCACTTGTGTAGTGCATACAGGGAAAATCTGCGGTTAGTGCCCCATTTCATTAAGATGACAATAGGCCTCTGCGAGTTGACTTCAGCCCTTTGTACGCCTTCCAAAGGTCCGGAACCCCAGGGGTCCGAGAAATAAAAACGTCATAAAAAACATAATAATTTCTTTATTGACATAATAATTTACAGAAACATGTTTGAAGCCTCTGACTCCTGAACTAGGTGCGTCAGGTGTCAGCGCTCTCTCCCATTGTATTGGCTTATTAGGTACTAACACAGTATAAATATTAATACAGTAGGACGACGCCTTTGATCTCTGGAAAAATGCCGACAACGTCTACACGCGTTAGCCCTGAATAATACCTCCCGAACTACGAACATCGTTTTGTTTGCAGTTCGGGAGCAGCGTCTCGCCCCTTACACCAAGCACGATTGCCCTGTCTAGACGGCTTCGTCGGACGACTGTAGGTTTTTAGACTGTGGTACTAATGTCAACATAGAAATATACAAAAACGTGTGTTCTAGAAAAAAATTTTTTTTTTAAGTTTATTATGTTTTTATGGTACCTATAGTCTTTTCACAAAAAAAAATTAAACCGTCTGTGTCTAACTAGTGCCACACTAATAAAAAAAAAAAAAACCGTCTGTGTCTTTGTTGTGTTTTTTATTTAATTTTTGCCACCGACCAGCGAATCTAAGGTTATTTTACACTTTTGCGTGTTTTTTTCGGCTGTTGTATTTTTTTGTGTGAAATGTGTTTTGTTTCATATTATTTAGTACGTGATTTTTCAGTTTTAGTTTTTGAACTCATTTTTTCACAACTCTATTGAGGCCACCTCGTGTTTGAGAAGCAAGACTTAAGGTTTTTATAAATCGTCCCACCCATTTTATAAAAACCATTATGCAAAACATATAAATTATAATATAAATAGTTAAACCTTATCGCACCGGACATGGCAAGTGTGAACAGATCAATTTCTAACAGTCAATGAAACTCGATGACTTGCTAAAAAAGAAAACAATAGACCACAGACAATCCCGCCAAAATTACCAAACAAACGCTCTATGCTTGGCCGTGATATTATCTGTATGGTAGTGGGTAAGTGCGAGACATTATTTATCAAGGGTTCTGCGTAGCGTACTTATAATTTATTTCTAATGCACATTTGGTAGTAATAAATTCATCTGCAATGTCTTCAGGACTAAATAGCAGAACCAATTTTGTTGAATTTTAGTGTAAAGATAGATAGGACCTTGAAAATGAAAATAAACAGCTATTCGAAGTCCTGCTCAGACGAAGTCGTGGACACCAGCTAAACTAATTATCTAAATCCAAAATAAATGACGGAGTTCAGGGGAAACAAATTTATATAACAAGAAATACAACCTTCTTTTTTTGTGAGTCGGTTTAAAATAAAAACAAATACCAACATGCCAATGGATCTCCGAAACAACAGATTCAATAATAAAGTGGAGAGGAAAGTGACAGTACAATATGTAAATAACATTATTTAGTGTTTCGCTGCGTCATCCAACCAATTTGTTGCGCCGCCATCTTGTATTGATTATTGCACAGAGATGCTGTGGAGCTGCAATATAACTAAACTTATAACTTATTATTAAGTGTTACTTACAACTTTTGTATCGGGTGCTCGTATGGTGTAGGTACGACTGGCCTGTTGGTCTAGTAGTTAGTGACCCTGACTGCTATGCCGGAGGTCGTGGGTTCGATTCCCACCCAGGACAAATGTTTGCGTGATGAGCATTTTTTTCTGTTTCTGTGTGTAATTTATATATGATATGTATGCATTTAGAAATATACATTAGGTATGTCTATCAGTAGTTTAGTACCTATAACACAAGCTCAGCTTAGCTTGGGGCTAGATAGAGGGCGTTGTGTAAAATTTATAGAATGTTTAATTACTTAATTATTTTTTTTTGTGGAAGTGAAGAGGGATGATAGTGTGTTACAGGAAACCGAGGAAGCGCGCACTGTTTGATTTGACTAATGAGCGCGCGGTATTACTACTTCTCACCATAATAACATGATTATTATGATGAAAAGCTGTTGTGCTAGCATAGTAGTGTGACCGGCGGACTGCCAAGCCTTAGGACTCAAGTTTAAACCCAATGGCATTCATGTGCGTCTTGTATGTTAACCTTTATTCAAATGGTGAAGAAAAGCATCTTAAGGCATGTATCAAAATTCTATAGTCTGAGAAACAGCGTTTTTGAACGTAGAAAAATACCAGTGAAACCAAAAAGCCAAAAAGCCCGCCCCTAAAGAAAAGAAGAAGAAACATTTATTTGACACGAACACAGGCACACGATAAAATAAATAAAAATACAAAAGAAAATACTTAATACAAAAAAAAATTAACACTAAAAAAAATAATGAAGAATGTGCCTTGCGGCTGCGTCAAATAGGTCCAGTTCAGCAAAAATGCGAGACAACTAGTGCCTGACGCTGGTCCCTACACCACTTTCTAGTGTTTTTGCTGGGAAGAAGAAAGCTACCATCATTAGTACCTAACTCTTTAAGATTTCATGGTGTGCAATAAAGAGTAAGTATTCCAAGAAAAGACGTTTTCACCTGACCGTTAAATAGCACCATAAAATTAAGTAAACCATCCTAAAAATTAATATTCGACTCCACATCACGCGCGTCCATCACCATTTTGAAATTGGAACGCTCAACCATAGACAATAACGATGGTATCGATGGTCGTTTAGCATACAACATCGTTTAGTTTGGCAAAGGTATCAGTCATACATCCACGGGCCATTTTTGTGGCAACAATTAATAATAATTGAACGCTATTATGGACTGTTTAGTTTTTAGGGTTCCGTACGCAAAGGACAGAAACATTTGACATTTTCACAGATGACTTATTTCTCACCCTCATCCACACGCACACTCACATTTCTCACTACGTATATTTTATTCATACAAATAAATTTTATTAAGTTTAGTCTTATTTCTTGAGATATTCAGCTAAATGTGTGTTAGGATCCTTTTTGATAAAAGCTATTTTCAATTATGTTAACCTCATTTTCATTTCGCAAAAACGATTCAAAGTAGCTAATTGCCATATAAATCGTTAATAATTGTTCATATCGTTAATAAAACAACTAGCTTTCTAGAATATTGTTTATTTTTAAAAAAAAACATGTATCCAATTTACTCTTCTTTCTGTGCGTAGTCCGGTTCACCGCCAAACCCGTCCATATCGTCATGAAGACTCGGATTGCCCCTCAAAGATTTATAGAAATCCAGGCAGTCTCTAGGTAGAAAAAGAAGTGTATAATAATAGGTCTTTAACTATGAAATTGCCGTTTTGTATGAAAAAAATTAAACGATTTTTTTTCATGTATTTTTTATTTGTATTAATCGAAGTAATCACCCATGCAATCAATGCATCTTTGCCAACGCAGTGGCAGTTTATTGATCTCTTCTTAAAGAAATCAGCTGGACGGGAGGCAACAAATTCTTCAAAGGCATTTTGTACTGCCTCTCGGGTATTGAATTTTTTTCCCGCCAAGAAGTTATCCAAATTCTGGAAAAAGTAGTAGTCTGTAGGCGCAAGGTCTGGTGAGTAGGGTAGATGACGGAGAGCTTCCAACCCCAGTTCTTGCAACTTGGAGACCGTCTGCTGTGCAGTATGAGGTCGCGCGTTGTCGTGCAGGAGCAGCGGAGACGAGCGATTGACCAATGCTGGTTGGAGATGTGCCAGCTTCTCCATCATTGTGTTCAGTTCTTCACAGTACACATCTGCAGTAATGCTCACCCCGTTTGGTAAGAAGCTGTGATGAATCACACCGGCTCTAGACCACCAAACAGTGACCATCACTTTTCTAGGGGTAAGTTTTCGTTTAGGGCATTGTTTAGGTGCTGAACCAGGATCCAACCAACTTGCTGAGCGCTTGGGGTTATCAAACAGAATCCATTTTTCATCGCAGGTAACAATGCGGTTCAAAATTCCTTCATTTGTGTGTCTGTTGAGCAGTGCAAGGCACGTCTCGACGCATACTTCGCGCTGGCGATCATTGAGTTCGTGGGGCACCCATTTGTCAAGCTTTTTTCCCTTGCCAATTTGACGCAAATGGACCAATATTGTTTTGACGCTAACGTCGATAGCTGCTGCTAATTCAGCCGTAGATTGTGCATCATCAGCTTCCACAATGGCCTTTAATTCGTCATTGTCGACCAAAGTCTTCGGACGACCGCGAGGTTCATTTTTCAGGTCGAAATTTCCAGAACGGAAGCGAGCAAACCAATAACAGGTGGTGCGTTGGTTTGTCGTCGTTGATGTTGCGTGCCGCTTGTGCCGCGTTGCTGCCACGTTCCACGTTCCATAATTACTCGAATTTTTAACGTGTCCATGATGACGAAAAAGATTGAAATGCGATGAAAATGTAACACTTATCAATAAACAAATGACTACTTTTGGAAAAAAAAACATGTTTTTAAAATAAAATTAATTTGAAATTAGAATTCTTAGCCAAACAAAAATTACTTTGATTTGAAATGGCCAGTACTGCAAAACGGCAATTTCATAGGTAAAGACCTAATATTAGCTAAAAACAAAAAAGTAAGTTAGTCAAAACATCAAAAGTTAATATAAACTCAAAAACTTACCATCATCAGTTGTTATTATCTGGTACGCCTAAAGCGTTAAATATTCGGTCTATTTTCTCCATATTTTATACACTATAATAACAAGATTTGCAGTAACAGTGCACATAACATGATAACAAGAGAAGTTCAATCAATCCTGCTCAAACGCATGGCTATCAAAATTTTCCACCAAGTTTTTGCTGGATAGAAAAATATGAATAAATTTTCCCAATATCCTTAATATTTTATTCGTTTTGATAAAACTTACTAGGTATAATAATGACTGCGATGTGTATGGATCCCTTTCTTTGTATTCATCAATACCTACAGAAACACAGAAATGTGTTTAGCGAAAAATATCCAAGCGTACTGAATCGATTTTGGGATTTAACCAGTGCATTTTTTAAATAAAAATTAAGTTTAACAAAAGAGATTCATGCTTTCTGAATCTTTTTAGTGATTTATCTTTTGAATAGATTTGAAGTAAATATTATAATCTAAAAGGATCCACATGCTTTGGATTTTTTTATTTTATTTAGTTTTGTGTCAGTTTTTTAGACTGACCGTTTTACAATAAGATCCAAGGAAAATGGATCGTTTTTAAGAAACTAAAATAGGGGTTCGCCATACATGTGGCTTGGTAACCAGTGTCATTTTTATGTCAAAATATTCGTATTTTACTTGGATTGTTTTTGCTAATCGAAAATATAGACCTTGACTAGCAGTTTGGTATACTTAACTCATTTTCGGTCATGTTGTGGGTTGGATCGTTTTTGCGTATCTACGTCCATATAATCCGAACCAAGGATTGTTTTTATCTATTTTTTTTTTCTTTTTTTTTTAACCATTCAATAACTAAGTATGTGCCGCAGCGAAGAGTGGCAGGGTACAGCTAGTAAAAAATAAAAATAGAATTAAGTAAGTTACGTATAGTTAAATTACCCACAAATTTGTTACTATTATTTATTTTATCTATTTGGGAAGATGCTCCTACCACAGGCATAACTTGCTAAAAATGAGTACCCAAACACTGCCATTGTTGTAACTATTTGTGAATAAACATTTTTGATTTTTTTATTTCTGTTGCCGCTATGTTGTTGTTTGTTGAAACACAGGTTGATTGTTTTTTACACGGTGACGCGGAAGCGATGCGCATGCGTATTCTTGGTCCGTAGGGTACGGGGTAGTGCCAACAGCATCCTATAGAATCTATGATGGCGAGTAGGCTTGATTGTGTGTTTGTGAAACATTGCTACAAGGTTTCGGCTGGGCCTGCCACCTTGCAGCAGTGATGTCACAACCTGTTTCTGTTTTTTGTTTTGTAAGAGTATTGTTACTAACACTGGGAGTTTTGTTACATGATTTTAACTAATGACCAATAATATAAGAACAAGTACTCAAAGTAAGTTCTATAGAAACCGACTCACACACGATTTCGCCCGCGTTTTGCACTAAACGCGGCTTCTTAGATGCGTTATTATGCAAAGTACCTATAGGTAGTGTCAAAGTCAAAGTCAAATCATTTATTTCAATTAGGCCATATAAAAGGCACTTTTGAACGTTAAACTTACAAGTTAAATAAAATATAATGATTCTAGTTGCCCCTTCCCAAAGGTAGTTTCGTATGGAGAAGAATGGGCAAGAAACTCCATACTTAATGTTTTAAAATAGTTTTTACAATATCCTGTATACAATAAACGTGTCATAGGCCTCCCCTATAGGTCTCCAATAACACCGGTTGGAAGCGGCTCGCATCCAGCGCGTTCCCGCGGCCTTAATGAGGTCGTCTGTCCACCTTGTGGGTGGACGTCCTACGCTGCGCTTGCCGATACGTGGCCTCCACTCGAGAACCTTCGACCCTATTGGTCATCAGTCCTCCGTGCTATGTGGCCCTGCCAGTGTGCAGTTCCAGCAGTGGACTTCCTGTGGCTGAAATGATGATGATGGCGATGAAACATGTCAAATGTTAAATACAAGATATGGTACAGAACCCTTGGTGCGCGTGTCCGACTTGCCATTTGCCGGTTTTTTTTAAATGGCGCCCCGCAATATATGGGTGTACCTACTTCCGTAACTGTTATGATTTAATTGCTTTATTGCTAGGCTTTAGCTTAGAAAAATAGAGGAAGGACAAATAAACGATCGATTGTGTTGGATTGGAGACGATAAGGCTAGTAAAAAGATGATTATTGATATGCCAGCAAATAATAATAATAATGTTTACAATTTTCCCACAACGCTATCTAGCTCCAAACTGCCCGACATGGTCCAGAATAGGCTGGCTGGAGGACTAAATTTTAGTTATAAGGCGTTTCACATTACAATAACGCACAAATAAAAGAATTTACGTACATACATACATACATAAATTCACGCCTTTGTCCTATGGGGTTAGGCAGAAACTACAGAGCGCCATATGCTACGATTCTTTCGTACTTCTTTTGCTTCGTTTACATTCATACATGTTGTCATACACACACGCCGCGCCGGTTGCGAGTACTACGCACCTGACCTTTCTGAAGAACCTCACCAATAAGGTCTATGTATGTCCTTCTAGGGCGTCCCCTCCCGGCGTTCCCACTTACATCTGCCTTATAAAAGAATTTATAACCCATTAAATCTAATTTTCAACTTACCGCACTTATATCATAATGTATTATTTCAAAATTGTTTAAGTAGATCCAGTGGTTACCACCGTCGCAAGCTAATCAATTTAACTTCTTTGTAATATTAGTATCGAATAAAGTATTGAGTATTGTAAGCACAGCTTGTGCTTGAGTAATAGACAACTGATAAACATACTACTTAAAGCACAGGATTACATAGTTCAAGCACGTAAATCTTAGAAATGTATTTAAGATTGGGTATAATTTAGACGGTCACCAAAAATATTTTTAAGACTCTAAGCCTAGGCCCCAATAAAATAAACAACTCCAAAAAATCAATTGACTTTATTGAAAGGGCCCTAAAGAATATTATATTATGATCCAAAAATCGCAAACCTTGCACAAATATTATTTTTGGTGCCTTAAATGGATCAGCGGTCATCAAATTGCCGCCAAGCGCCAGATCTCTTCTATTGTTGGTAAATCACGTGGGTTAGGTTAGGTAGGTAGGTAGGTAACATCTAAGTACTTAGTGACATAATTATAATATTTAGTCTAAAGTGTATTTTAAAGGCGTCCATATATTTATATGGCAGTCAATAATACGAAAAATTGGATTTAGGTAATTCATAATATTTTAGGAAACGTTATTTGGTGACCATTTATCCATTTTGGTAACCGTTTAGATTTTTTTTGGTAGTAAAATAAGTACTTCTTTGGGCGGCGTTTAAACACAAGCCTTAAAATTTAAGCAAAATTGTACTAAATATTATACCTTTTAATTTTTGAATAAATAATATTATTTCACTTATATATTTCCAAATACAAATACAGATTATAGATTAATCACACCCAGACACAGAACAAGTAATCGTACTCATCATACATGGGGTATGGGGTCACTGACCACATCACCATTAAGCTACTAGACCAACAGACCCATCAAATTTGACAAGTCTAATGATATAGTGGCTCCCACTGTTACGCAGGAGGTAGTAAAGAAAATAAAGAAAGAAAAGAAAGAAAAGTGCAACAAAGATACACCTTAAAACTAAAAAAATCCAGAGATAATAATGCCAAAAGTGCCTCAGCTCAGCATAATGTCAGATGAGAACAAGATCTACCTATCTGACGCTGATATTTTTTTTTTTTTTTTTTTTGATTTCTTTTTATGTTATTTGTAGTGGACTAGTGGTATCGATTCCCACCTAAAACAAAAGCTTGTGTGATGAGCACATGCATTTGTCTTGCAACCCAAGACACGCACCTCTGATTTTGCGGATTAATTTCTTTGAACTTAATCAATCTTCAAAAAAAGAATGAATCAATTAATGAGCAAAAATGAATGACAAAAAAAAATGGAAAAGAAAGAATGAATGAATGAATGAGAACCTTAATCTTTCTTTTTTTCTTTCTCTTTTTTTTACTTCTCTTTCTTTTTTTTCTTTTATTGTTGTGCATTTAGTGCTCTTTTAGAAGTGATGGGGCACTTAAAATTTTGTTTGAAATATGTTTTTATATGAATGTAACAGTGTACTCATTGATAAATAAATAAAAATAAATAAAATAACTTTATTGCATATCATTTTGGCTTAAATTACATGTCAGGGAGTCTTTATTTAAGCATAGAAATGCCTGTAGTTGAAGGCTCCGCTCTTCCCTTACATTATAAATATGTAACTAGGCAAATGACAAAAGGAAAATAAAAAAAGAAATAAAACAAAAAGTAACAAAGAGAACAAAATAATAAAGATCTATTGTATATTATGTGTCTGAGTGTATTTGGGTGTGACGGTGTGCGTGTGTGTGTTTGTGTGTGTGTGTGTGTGTGTGTGTGTGTGTGTGTGTGTGTGTGTGTGTGTGTGTGTGTGTGTGTATGTGTGTGTGTGTGTTGTGTGTGATGGTGTTTGCGAGAAGGAGGTTTTGCGTTTTATAATTAAGTTACATGTTGCAGAAGTGACTCCGTATCATCATATTTTAAATTTTGAAGCCATAATGTTAATTGTTTTTTGCATAAAATTCCAAAAAAAAAGAGCCAAATTAAATAAAATAAATAAATATAACTGTGAAGGAAAACATCTTTTGGAAACCATGTGAAGCCGAGTCAGAGGCGGCTCATGGGCTGCATGACAACTGTGACATCAGGTTACTTAGGTACCACAAGAAAAGATCTAGAAGTTCCAAAAATACCTATTAAATTAATGTGTCACATATTCCGGGTCGCTGTTGGGGAAATTCGGACAGAAAAAAACCAAACGTTCAGCTACCTATTTGATGATAAAAAAAATCTAACACTGTAAAAAACAAGATACTTAAAACAACAAGTAGGTTTTCCCAAAATGAGTCGGGCACCGAAGACAAAGGGATAACCTATGCACCTTTATAAATGATATCACTGTTATCTTACAGCAAGACCAAGTGTCTCATTTTTATACAATAAAAGTTTCTGAAGGGTTCTGTAGGCGAACCGATGTGTTCCGAGCTTACAGGACTTCGCTCCTGCGTGAGCGATCTAAAAGCGAACGCGAAAACAACAGGCAGTCGTAATACAACGAACACTACGCTTACATTTTTACGCGGTGGCTTAATATTTTCACGCGAACTGCCGGTCGATCCAGTATAAGTCACGCCGTGAACACTTGAGTGAAGTTTAAACTGTCAATGCCTAGCATTAGTATGTAATGACAGCTCAATTCGCCCTCACTACCTACGCCTACATTTTCACGCAGTGATTTGACCAGAGTCACACCAATCAGACCAGCATCTGAATGTGGTTCCGGACGATTCCAACAAATAGGTATAATAAATAGGTTATAATTTAATTGATTAATATTTAACTAAAGAATTTTTTTAAATGTTCAAAAAAGCGCTCTGCATGCCTCTCTCCTACACATTGTATCTTAATTTTGCTAGGCCCGACAGGGTCCATAATTATTACTTGAAACTGTTAAACCTTCCACCTGTACGTACATTATTGATTGAAATAAATACTTGAATTCACAAACAACCATGTAGGACATAGGAACCTCGTCGGGTCGCACGTCGCATCACATTGCATTGAATACGCGTGTCAGTCACCGCATAGAATCGCGTCACAATCGCGTTCGCTTTGAACCGCCTACGTGCGACGCGACGACGTAGCGTTTGAGGCTGCGCAAACGTAGACAGACACGGCCGGCGCACCAGCACCCAATCTTCAGGACTATGAAATGTACTAGTTATATAGAAATGTAATATTCATTATTAACTTGTACTCAACATTAGTTTGAACCACAGATAAAGATAGACCTAGATTTAAAGTAACACTTTGCGTGTCTAGCTTACGTACAAAAATCGTAAGTGCAGGCCACGTTCGCGCTCCGTATGCTTCCGTTTTAATTAATTTAAAAAATAATTTTTAATCGTATACCCTCAGTAATACCTGGTTATAAAATAAGTAAAACAAATCATTCGTATTCGTATTACATTGCGTACAGTAAAAAAATGGCACACTTGGTTTTCATACAGGCGTGATTCTTGAATTATCTGGGTCTATATCTGTGGTTTCAACACATCACACAATCGGATTAATCATCATCATCATTTCAGCAGAAAGCCGTCCACTGCTGGATACAGACCTCCCCCAAGTGTCAGCACAAAGACGAATCCTGTGCGTCTCGCATTCACCGGATTCCAGCGACCCTCGCCAAGTCGCCTTTCGGTATCCAGCCCCCATAGCCAAGTTACAAACGATTCCCTTTGTTTTGACCACGTGACTTATCACCTTTCGCTAAGTCACGTGGTCAAAACAAAGGGATTTGAGGCGTTCTCGATTGTAGAAAGAGAATAGATACTTACGAATCGTTTGTAACTTGGCTAAGGGGGCTGGTGTTGATGGCCAATGTGATTAATCTATGCAAAGTATTGTAAAACCCATTTTAATATATGTAGTAAGTATGGAGTTTCTTGCCCATTATCCTCCATATACGAAACTACCTTTTGGAATATACAACAAGAATTATGAACTTAATTTGTTTGAAAGAAAGAAAGAAATAAATGATTTTCAAATGAACCTTTGGGACAAGTGACGTTTAACGTTCAATAGTGTCATTTATAGGTCTAATTGAACAAAATGAATGATTGATCTATTGAAGATAATACCTACGGACACCAAATACCTACACAGACGGAAAGGGTATAAGGGTAAAGGGGTTCCGTCATAAGGCTACGGTACCCTAAAACCGATTTAAATATTACTGATTAAAATAAAATTCCCAGGGTCAGAGCAGTTGTCATTGGATTTTAACGTCTGGAATTTCCCAGTAGTCAATCGGAGCCTAGATTTATGCCTGATTTATGGCAATTATGATATTCCTTATTTAGTTTTCGAGTGGATATTGACTAACCTACAGGCCCAGCCATATTACTAATTCTATTACTATTCTGTTTTTATTATAGAAAGAAAATGGCGTATATGGAATCAGCTGTAGGTACTACTGTGTTTCCCAATCAGGTTGTGGAGATCGGACTGGAAGCCGACCCCAACATAGTGAGTTGGGAAAAGGCTAGGCTAGGCCATGATGATGAGAACGCGAACGTTCTTAGAAAACTGGGAATACTCAATACTCAATACGTTTATTGCATTCCACAATGTGAACTTAGGTGGTAGGTACATAAGGATATATGCATTAGTTTTGGATCAGTGTGGGCCCTGTCGGACATAACCGAGCTATTATAAATATTTACAATTTTAATATTAATCTACTCTTTTGTTTTAACAAGTGTAGGTAGGCTTATAAATAATTGTAAGTACTTATGCATCATATCATTTTTACCACAGCAGTGATAGCCTAGTGGTGTGACCGGTGGATTGCCAATTCATAGGTCTCGAGTTCGAACCCAAGGTACGCACCTCTGATTTTCGGATTCATGTGCGGATTGTATAATTATCACTTGCTTCAAAAACGGTGAAGAAAAACATCGTGAGGAAACCGGCATATCTGAGAGATATATGTCTCGAGGGCATGTGATGCCAAGTCAGAGGCCCATGGGCGGCATTAAAACTCTGACACCAGGTTAGTTACTAACCACACGATAAGATGAGATGAAGAGAAGATTTTTACCACACATGTAGGTATTGAATGTATACATTGATACATACATACATACATACATAAACTCACGCCTTTTTCCCATGGGGGTAGGCAGAAACTACAGAGCGCCATATGCTACGATTCTTACATACTTCTTTTGCTTCGTTTACATTCATACATTCGTTTACATTGATATTTGTTTGAATTATTATATTATTATTATTCTTCTATACTTAAGTATCATACTTAATATTTCTTTTTTTTTTTGGTTTATTGTTTATTTATTAAATTTATTATTTAAATATTCATTTATAAATATGAATAACCCCAGTAAGATACTTCGGCATCAAGTATTAAGGGGTCACCAAGTTATCTAATTGGTTAGGTAACGAAAAAACCATTTATTGTTTTTGTTATTTCTTATCTTGTACAGTCTTTATTAGAATATTTCTTATAAATAAATCGCATAAGCAGTGTTTTGTTTCAAAATCTGAAGAGTTATCGACAGGAGACGACGCATGAAACAGTCTAATTTTGCTAAAAATAAACATTACTTATTACATTTACGAGAGTGCTAATAACTGTAAAATGTGTAGAATGTGGTGTGTTTTGGTGGTGGTAGTGCTTTGTATGAAGTTGGTGTGTTCTTGGGGTGAGTATTCTCAATACCAACGTCTTCCTTGCCATGTAATTACTATTTTTGTACGCCCACAAGGCAAAACATAACGCCCTCAATATATTACCGGTTATGAACTTATAATAAAAGTTAATGCTTTAGGACAAATCGTTGTGTGATGACAACAATTTGTCTTAAAGCATTACACACACACACAACACACACACATTACGCTATTATTTGTTCACTGTATTTTATCTATAAGAATATAAAAGAATAGTTAAAAAATGAATATACCACAACTTCCACACGACGCCATCCCAGTCCTAAATTAAGCTAAACTTGTTGTTGTTTGTGGTTTATTTCTAAATACATAGGTACCTACATATTATAGATAAATTCTGTGGCCCTAGTGAAAAGGGGTATAAGTCCAATTTTGTCAAAAATGAGTTAAGTGTACCAAAGTGATCAGAAAAAAATGCTCTATCGTTTGGTGAAGACAGATCTAAGCTATCTCTAAAAATAAGAAAGTTACTTTGTGTAAAAGGGTCCAACTGACACCAAAAAAAAACTGTAAAAGTCGGTTTTCTGATCACTTTGGTACATTTAACTCATTTTCGACAAAATTGGACTTATACCCCTTTTCACTAGGGCCACAGAATTATACCCAGACATAGAACAAAAATGATCGTGGCTCATCACACAAAAAAATATTTTGGGTGGGAATCGAACCACGCCCTTCGTCATTGCATTCAGTGCCACTAACCACTACACTTACAGGCCAGTCGTATCAGTTTTAATTTTATTTTGATTATTATGTAGTTATTAATAAATATTTCTCATTTTTTCAGACTTCGCCGTAAGCAGAGGAGATGAACAATTAAGCTTATATACAAACGAAGTTATTACAAGCACCATAACTATTAAGCAACGAAACCTCACAGCGTTAGCTTACGACGAGGTCCACAACACGATGCTTTACGTCGACAAACATCCAAACGGCGACACTGTTTGTGGATACGACTTCACTTCGACTGAAAACAAATGCTTTACCGAAAGAAACGGTAGAACCATTCACGGTATCGCATACGATCCAGTTACCGAGACAGTTCTCTTTACCGACAGTTACGAAAGAAGCGTCAATTGGTTTCCCTTAAGACCTGGATCTAACAACAAGGCCAATACATCTGGGAAAATTTTATTAGATGATGGCATTCCACGTGCCATCGTTGTTGATAGCTGCAAAGGGTAAGTTACAGTGACACACATAAACTCATATCTTTTTCTCATGGGGGCAGGCAGATACAACAGAGCGTCATTTGCTGTAACTTTTTTTGCTTCCTTAACCTTCACACAATAAACACACGATGGTTGCGAGTACAGTACCAAAGAACCTGACCTTTCTAAAGAACATCATCAATAAAGGTCTGTGTTGTCTTTCTAGGGCGTTCCCTCCCCGCATTGCCACATAATATTATTCATAATGAAATAATACCAGCCTGTTACTGTTCCACTGCGGGGCAAAGACCTTTTTTTTCATACAGAGAAGGGTCGAGCATTGATCACCACGCTTGCTCAAGACGGTTTGGCGATTTCAAACTTATATTAACTATAAATTCAAGTTTCGTCACGATTTTTTCCTTCACCGATGTTAATGATGTCTAAGATAAACTTAGAAAGTACATATGAATTGAAAAAGTCACATTGGTACTTGCCCGGATCACAACCTCATGCATGAGAGGTAGGCGCCTTAACCTCTGGGTCATCACGACATCAGCCTTATAAGTGGTACCTTTTATTAGTCGCCTCATCGCCTGTCATTGATCCTCTTAACGTGAACAAACCGTAAGTGGAAAACCAAAGACAAAACAGTTTAATGTACTTATTGCTCAACTTAACCTATTAACTTTATATTAGTCACAAAGTACTACCTCGTCGTCATAGTAGTCTAGGGTCCTTGGTTCGGTACCCCCTGGGTTACTCGAAGCGTTCTTAGTAGCAGCCGAAATACCCAATTCACCCCAAGCAGCCTGAGCAAAAGACTGCTGTTGATTGGCTCATTCTTCCACCACGATGCCAAATTCAAACTCTATTTTTAGTTTCTATGTTTGCCACACGCCAAGAAAAATACCCCTTATCACATTGAACTTAAACATACTGGTGAAATCTGGATGTACTACCAGTGGGTGTATACCTCTGCTGTGCATATTATATTTTAACTTGGTTCCCAAGATTGCCTAATTTGGGGCCAGTGTTAAAACTGTGAACAAAAATGTTTTAAAAACGAATTATTATTCCTTTATTTCACTTAACATACCAATGCGGGCCGTGTTCAGGATTCAGGAGTACTGCCTTCTGGATCAAGCCCTTGATCCAGCCGCCTAACTTGAGCTTCTTAAGGTGTTGGTCGAGGCTCTTGGCCATTGGTCGTCACGACTATCGGCACGATGATTGCTGTACCCACATCCCACATGTCGACAACCTCGCGAGCCATTATTATTATTAATTGGTTTTATCTTTTAACAGGTACATGTACTGGCTCACCACAAACACGGCGATTCCTACAATAGAGAGAGCTCGATTGAATGGCGCCGTAAGAGAGGTTGTTGAGATTGTCACCTCAATACCTGGCACCAATAATACCTATTTGGAACCACACAGCTTGGCGATTGACCAACAAACAAAGGCTATTTACTGGATGGAACCATACACGACCACTCATTACAAACTAGTCACGGCTGAAATAAACAGGAAAAACAAAACATCGTCTATTTCTTATGGCTCTATCAAAGATCAAGCATTTATCACTCCATTAAATTCATTAACTATTTCAAAAACACACGTCATACTAATGGATTTCATAAATAAAATAAGGAGAATTCATAAATTTCCTAAAGATTATAGCGTAGTCAACACTGGTTTCGCTGTTCAAGATGAAACAACCCCTGTTTATATAGTAGCTAACTACAAAATTACAGACCAAACTAATGGAATTGAGGACTGTAGTGCTCTTAGGCGGGTCAATAGTGCTGTGGAAAATAGTGCTGTGAAGGATAACAGTGGGGATCTGTATTGCGTTCACGGAATCAAAGTTAAAGGACAATCTATCTGCAAATGCCGACCTGGTTACATCGGCAAGAGGTGCGAAGCTTCAGTCTGCATGAACTACTGTTTCCAAGGCAGATGTCGTCTCAACAATGCGGGACTTCCTGAATGCAGGTAAAACATAATCATTAATTAGGTATAAGGAACAGGGTGTAAAGTTCCTCATGCACCATTGAAAAGGGAGGATCCTCCAACCAGACGGGCCCATTGTGTCTGGGTGGCCACTACTGCTGTACGATTGCTGTCGGGAACTTGTACACATTCAATTGCGCGGTTAACTTTAACACCGCGATGTAGGTTGACAGTAATTAGTTTGTATGTGGCGGGATAGATGTCGCTAACACATTCAATAGAACTAAATACGGCATGGTTTTCTTATATCCAAGATTAGGAAGCTGAGCCAATGTGTAAATGGATAAATAAGAAATTATTACAAAAGAGTGACAAAAATCTATAAGAGTAGGCTTTGATTGTTTGGTTACGTTGAAAGGATGGACGAAAGGTGACTGATAAAAGGTATGTGACATAGCCCAGCGGATTAGCAGGTTGAAGTGGCAGTGGGCAGGGCACATAGCACGGAGGACTGATGACCGATGGTGTCGAAAGGTTCTCGAGTGGAGGCCACGTATCGGCAAGCGCATTGTAGGACGTCCACCCACAAGGTGGACAGACAACCTCATTAAGGCCGCAGGAACGCGCTGGCTGCGAGCCGCTTCCAACCGGTCTTAATGGAGATCTACAGGGGAGGCTTATGTCCAGCAGTGGACTTCCTATGGCTGAAATGATGATGATGATAAGCCAGATGTAAGTGGAAACAACGGGCGGGGACGCTCTAGAAGAACACACAGACGTTGTTGGTGATGTCGTTCAGAAAGTTCAGGTAAGTAGTGGTCTCAACCGGCGTGCGTGTATGACCGATATATGAACGTAAAGAAGTGTGTAAGAATTGTAGCATGTGGCGTTCTATAGTATCTAAACCTCATGGGACAAAGGTGTGAGATGGTGTGAGATTATATATAGTATTTTAGAGGAACTTTGAAAGAACCTTTCGAAATCGGTTGACTTGAATGCGGCCCGTATTATGGGAAAAGCTACAAGTATGAATTTAAAGGGTCTTAAAAGTACAGGGTGACCTAAGAGCCGACGAATGGATTGTGTGAAAAATGTGTTTATGACGGAAAATAGACATAATAACTATGGTGGAACAATGCCACAAATAAATGGTAGTAGAGCAGGAGGATCATAATGATATTTTCTTTGTTACAGGTGTAATGCTGGTTACTCCGGGGACCGATGTGAGGTAAACGTGTGTCACGGACGTTGTTTGAATGACGGGCGCTGCTATCTGAACAAGAAGAGAGAACCAATCTGTAAATGCAAAGGAAATTATGTTGGAGATCGATGCCAGACTTCAGCCTGTGAGAATTATTGTCTGCATGGCTACTGCAGTATCAATGATGCAGGACTTCCTCAATGCCGGTAAAGCATATTTTTTCACCTTCTATTAAATACTAGAAAGTCAAATGTCATGGTCTTAAGGCTGAGGGTCTAAGTCCTGATAATATACATGATGTTTATCAGAATGGTACGCCTTTGAGAATAGTCCAGATAGTTAGTTATCTTGGACATATAATAATTTACACCTAACCTTTAAGACGATGATGACATTGAACGGGATCGGAGGGCGTAATCGATTCGGAAGAACACATTGGCTTGCAGGTTTGCCCACTTTAGGTTAGGTTAGAAACATGTTCTCTCGAGTTAACTGCACCTCCTTCTACACGTATAGCCTGTAGGCAAGATATAACTACGCAGAGATCGTACATTGCTCTTTGCGTTCTGTTTAATACCGCGTTTAGGATACTGGTGGCGCTTCCCCACTTCTATAGTGCGACAAGAATGTTCGCAGCTGTTTATGTTCATTGCTTCTATGTGCGTAAAAGATATTGTTCCCTGGGTCGTAGGATGTGGAGAAACTCCATCAAATTCCTTAACCATCATGATTTCCAATCCTTAACATGATTTAGAGTCACCTAGACTGTCTGTACGTGGGCCGTTGTTGTGCATTCTCGCCCTTTATTTATTGTATTGCACGTTTTGTTTTGCTGTTTTCTGTTTAAAGACAGTGCCTGCTAACATAGTTATT
This sequence comes from Euplexia lucipara, assembly GCA_921972225.1. Classification (NCBI taxonomy): domain Eukaryota; kingdom Metazoa; phylum Arthropoda; class Insecta; order Lepidoptera; family Noctuidae; genus Euplexia; species Euplexia lucipara. The sequence goes on along the minus strand of OV179169.1, from coordinate 2,505,984 downwards.
TAACTGACCAGTTTTTAAGTTAATTTGTTACATATAATAAAGACATTCAATACTTAGTAACTTTAGACGGGACATCAAGACAAGAACAACATTTTCATTCGATACTTGTGTCCTAGTGGACACAAGTCGATGGGTCTAAATTAATACGCTCCACTGCCGCTCCAATATTGCTATATTATGCTAGATGGGCACTGCTGAGACATGGAATCACAATTTTTCTATGACATTTCTTCACAATCATGTCCTCTCTACAGTATTATAAATCTCTTTGGTTATTTTGCATACAAAAATACAAATCGTTACTCTATAAAACATTATTATTAGTAATTCATCATTGGCAATTAGTTTTAGTATTAGTAATTAATATTAGTAATTAGTAGTAATTAGTATTAGTCATTAGTATTAGTCATTAGTATTAGTCATTAGTATTAGTCATTAGTATTAATCATTAGTATTAGTAATTAGTATTAGTAATTAGTATTAGTAATTAGTATTAATAATTAGTATTAGTAATTAGTATTAGTATTAGTATTAGTATTAGTATTAGTAATTAGTATTAGTAATTAGTCATTAGTATTTGTCATTAGTACTAGTCATTAGTATTAGTCATTAGTATTAGTATTACTATGGATAAAATATTGGTTTCCTTGCTTAGTTATATAACACTGTTTCAATGTCTTCTTATTTCAGATGCAAAACCGGCTATACAGGGGACAGATGTCAAGAAGACGCGTGCCAAGGATACTGTCTGAACGACGGTCTTTGTTACCTGAACGAGGAAGATGACCCAGCATGTGTCTGTGTTGGCAGTAACGAGGGTATCAGATGTGAAACGGATAAAAATGATACTTTAAATAATGTAACCTTAGCGGATTTATTGTTGACTTTGCATAAACGTCCGTCGGAAATATTGGTAAACTTAGCAGTGAAGTCTGAAGATGATGACATTTTTACGAAATAGCAAACATGCCTATCAGTGGCGAAGTGGCCATACAACTCGATTCCTATTGGCTTCCCTTTGGAGGTTTGGAGGACCAACTCCACCACTTATTATAGGGTGACTGGTAATTAGTGACCGATACTTAAACACGTGATTGTATTCATGATTTCAATAAACTTTCCCAGAGAAACTTTTTTTTATACACAATAACTTATAACACAATAAAATAAAAAAAAACGCTGTTTTGATTTCCGCACGCGGGCCTGTGATCGATCACTGCAGTAGGCACGAATCGGCACGATCTGTCAGCTGATAGTCTGACCTCGGGAAGGGCAAAATCTACTAGTAGTAGTAGCATCACACGCTCCCCCGCCACCCCCACTGCTCCCGTTGTGCAGTACTGACGTAATTGAATTAATTGAAACTTAATGAGTATAAAAAAAGTTTCTTTGGGAAAGTTATTCGTACTCATGAGTATATATTTTCGTCGAGTAGGTAAAAACTTTCGTATGCAACAGAAAAATTACACCCTGCATAATTAAAATTATTGTTTTGTTATACAAAGTGTGGGAAGATAGTCCAACGAGCTATGAAGTACCAGTAGTAGTAGACCAAGCAAAGTTGGTCAGGCAGGGAATCGTTCCATGTAAATATGACAAGTACAGACGCCACCAGCACATCAACCTACCCCAATGTGTCAAATTTCTTTGATAGATTATTAACTTTATTTCTAACGCAATAAGGTGCAAATTTGACAGCTTGTGGTAGCTTGATGTGCTGGTGTCTGTACAAAAACCCCTTTTCGGGTTGAGTATAGACTAGAAATAAGGTTTCTTTATTACTAAGTATAAGAAAAACTGTGATTTTATTTAATAAAGTTTTTAATAAAAAATTTTGTTCTAAAATGTCTATTATTTGTAGAAAAAGTTTATTGTAACCGAATGAATGTGTAATGTTATTTTATTTTACATGCATACTTTTACCGCTTATTTTACCCTTCATTTGGGGTAAAGACACGCTGTCTGACCAAGATGGTAAAATGTAGGCACAGTTTTCTTTCAATTAGATTAAGAATTTAGGGGCGTTAGTTCAATATAAGAATTGTTATAGAATTATTAGATACTATACAGGGTGTTAAAATTAAAATGGAAATGGGCAGGACACGTAGCGAGAATGACTGATGAACGATGGACAATCCGCATCACTTCATGGCCAGGTCCAACAGGCACTCGGAAAAGGGGAAGACCTGTAACTAGATGGACAGACGACATCACACGAGCTGCAGGAAAGAACTGGTTGTCAGATGCCAAAAACCGCGACCGTTGGGGTTCTCTGGAGGAGGCCTTCACCCTCACTACTTGAGGGGTTCATGCATGAAATTATGTACCTATATATTAGTTTTTATTTTAATTTAAATTTACTTAGTCAAATCAACTAATCAAATCAAATAATTATGAAATATCTATTGAAATTTAATCTATAAGTTCATCTATATCCTTTTTTATTACATTAAAATAATAAAAATAAATGATTATTAGATATGTTAAAAAAATGTTAACAACGATGCAAAGTGTCTTTTAAATGCATGAAATAAAAGGCTTTTTTATTTTTATTTTTTTTTATTTTTATTTATTTATACAGGGTGTCTCATTCAAATGGGTCAGTATGGGAAAGTCTGAAAGTATATGACATACGAAGATCTGTTCTGAGGAACCATGACATCAATTTTAATAAAAAGAGAAACTGCATTCATACATTTTAAAAAACAACTGTACTCCGTTTGGGAATCGAACCCGGTTATTTTGAAAAAAAAAAACCTACACTATTTCTATTTAGATATCGATTGTGTAGGTCTTAAGCAGTAAATGCTGTACTCCGTTTGGGAATCGAACCCGGTTATTTTGAAAAAAAAAAACCTACACTATTTCTATTTAGATATCGATTGTGTAGGTCTTAAGCAGTAAATGTCTGTATGAAACATGATGTCTAAAATGAATAAAATGCATTGTTTCCACATACTTTAATTTACTTTAGTAGGTGCTCGAAGTGACCTCCGCCTTTTTCAATACAATATTCAACACGTTTAGGTAACGATCTTACAATTGCATTTTGTATCTTCATGTGGTGAATTTTAGGTTAATTTCTCCTTTAAAAAATGGGTGTTAGGTTAGGTTAAAACTCTGACCTCCTACGCACGAGCCGAGCGAGCGAAGCAAGCGGTGCTGCGGCAGCGGCCGGCGAGTACCAGAAACGACTTGCCAATGTAAGTAAATTATAAATGATGATAAATTATAATTTAACTTCATTTATATTTACTTACATTGTTTAATTTTTTTTGCCCCATCGAGTAACAGTGTGACTGGTTGGGAATAATCGGTGCATTGCTCTGTCCTACTTACTTACTGTCATCGTGAAACTACTGTCTAAACACTATAGCCGAGTGAAAAACAAAATTGTGTAGGTGAGAAGTGCAATAATTGTTTAAACGTATTATTAATAATACTGCTGACTCAATCTTTTTCGCGAAACAAGTGCTAACAACAATTATTCGTAAATTATGATGATACTATCTAGAAGTATAAGAACGTAGTTGTAGTAGTTTTTATGTAAACTATGACGTATTAAAAGAACGATATCCGAACGCGCTTCTCAAATTGATCACCGTCCAGTTGTCGTAATAAACAATAATTTTAAGAACTAATGTCGCCTGTGATACAAGTTTATCCTAGTACAGGCGTAATAATAATAATAATAATAATTTATTCAAGAAAACATTGTTTACAAAAAGTTTACATTTAGCCAAACAATAGTATTTAATTTATCCTACACAATTTATACTTAGTTCTAATTATAAACTAAAGCTAAAATGTTTCTACTACAAGTGGAAGTAGAGGGATCAGGTTATGCGTTAATTAGCGACCCACCTGAACTAGGTTTATTCAAACCTGTGTTTCAGGCCATCACTTTACATTGCAGTAACGTACATAGGGCTATAAATAAATTGTAAGTAAATCTGATGTAACTAATAGACTATTAATAACTACGAGAAAAAACCTATTGGAACATTAAAACCTAAAACTAATTTATATAAATATACAAAAATAAGTAACTTTCGAAGGAAATACACAAATTATCATGACAAAACTTCTAGAAGTTGTTCTGTGTCTGTGTAATTGAGCAAAGTTAAATATTCTGATAACACCGTACCTACTACATTGTCTAAAACTTATACTATGTATGTTTAGTACCTTGTTTATTCTGTTATACAGAAATGGTCTTAAAAATACATAAAATCGGTTAGCAAACGCATGTTTAGTTTGAGGATTTGCGCAGACCAGGTCCTTTCTCCTCTTATTGGCCGGAACTAACTCAAATGGAAGTTCAGTGTGCTGTTGAAATACTATGCTAAGGATGAATAGTTGGCGTACTGTTAGTACATTACAAGCTGCGTAAAGCTGGTGCGTAGGAAATCTAAAAGGGCGAAAAGTAGCAACCTTTAAAATTTATCTTTGAGCGCGCTCTAGAGGGAGTAAAACTGTTTTTGCAGCTCCACCCCAAGAAGTTATGCAATAGGTAAGAATGGATAATAATTTTGTAATACCCATATTATTTCTAAGACTAAATACCTACTGTATTTTACCAATTTAATTTTTCGAATAAAGCTTATTATTATTACAAAGTACTTAACACTGATAAAAAAAATACATAAGTACAACAAAGAATGACCAGGCAGTCAAATAATGTTTCCTTTTTAAAAAACTTGTATTACAATGGATAAAACCACTATCATATGAGGACACTGAGGCTCTCCTGCAGCACACATCATAACTCACTCATCCACGCACACACTTACTCACATGTACATTTCTACAATTACACACATACATCTCACACACACACATCCTACACGAACATTCATACATACCACAACACATCGCATATTTTCATCTCACAATATTGCATACACAAAACGCACACTAAGTTACGTATATTTAGTTTTAATCTACTTCCCTAAAATTGTATAAATTATAATTATAAATAGTAAACACTGGCATTTCTTGTGTACATTATGTAAATTTAAGTTACGGAAGAGGGAAGTGTCCTAATACAGGCATTTACTTGCTTAAAAGGACACTTCTATCACTAGTATGTAGTACAAACTTGGTAAAGAAAATAAAGTATTTGTATTCAAACATTTCTGAGGTGCTGTAGAAACGGGGCAGTCCCCAGAACTGACTATAGACTGCTAGTCCGTACCGGTAAACTATTTGCAGTAGGCATCTACCGAGGTAACGCTGGTTCGCCAGTTTGGCGAATGGCAGCTACCTACAATAAAGCATTCGAACACATATTCTTCTTAGCGTGTTATATCGACACTAAATTGTGTGCTTATTATCCCAGAATTCAGCTTCGCCAAAACCACGGATGCCTATGGGCAACACCAACCGCTGACGCAGTAATTAGGTTCACACTTTTGCAGGTGACAAGCCACGCGGTGCAAGCTAAAAAATGGTTTGTTGAGAGGTACCGCATCGTATCCTTATGTATGAGACTCTTGAACTCTCAGAGCTGAGCGAACGAGGACGTCGGCACGTCAGCACGGCTAGGGCGACATCATATTATAAACAGCACGTGCATTGCCTCCAACAGCAACAAATTAAAATGATTCGCATAAGAGGTAAAACGCCATTCTGACTACAGACGTTGCTCGATGCACAGTTTGTATTACTCACAATTACCTATTATTGTTTCTCAGCCTGTCTGTGTATCGTTACTATATTATCTGAACTAAGGTACTCAGGAGTTACTTGGTGTCACGGTTATATTCCTGTAAAAAAAATATCATAATTCTTACTTTTGAAGCACCAATTTTATTAAACAATATGTCTGACCCTGTGCCGTTATATGTAATGATGAGTGGGACACAGTGTATGCTGACGTTAATAGTCCTATGCGTGGGGCTAGCGGACTCTTGGGGTAAGTGCTAGTAGTGTCTTGTTTTTAACCGACTTCAAAAAAGGAGGAGGTTCTATGTTCGTGTGTATGTATGTATGTTACCTGATTTCTCCCCCATTTGTGGACCGATTCTCAAACTTGAAAGAGGTGGTCCCATTTTAATTGAAGATCTAGTGCTGATCTTCGGAGATATACAGCGGAGCTCTTCAAAAATAGACGGAAAATCTGTCGTGATTGCTGAAATCGCTTGGATGTTTATTGTTTATACTACATCATGACGTAACATCACGCCTGTATGCTCTGAGGGGTACGCAGGTGGGTACAATATACCTAGGTTTCGTCAGTTAGGTATGTTAATTATAATTTGTTAGGGATTAGTGGAAAATTCTATTATCATGACAAGTATTGTTAACAATTAACAATATAAAATAAATTCATGGCAAATATTTTTATGGTAACAACTAAAATGGAAAAATAAAAAACTTTTTTGCAAAAAATAAAACCGACTTCAAAAAAACACTAAACGGTGTAAAATAACTCTAAATACGGAAGTCGGTGGCCCATCAAGGCCCATCGGTGGCTAATTTAATATAACGATTTAATTTATTGCAATTTAATTATCAATATTTAATTTAAATAATTTGTAATGTTAATAATGTGTAATGTAAACCGTGCAATAATATTTAAACCGTGCAATACTTTAACTTAACCACTTTCCCGTCCCATGAGTCACATAATTATATGTGATTGTTTAAATATTGTGTCTACTTTGTGGAAAGGGAAAGTGTAACAATAAGATATTATTAATAAATTAAATAAATTTTACCAAATATTACTATTTTAATGTTCCATTTAAATTATATCTAAATTATTATTTCTCATAATAAAATGCGCCTTCATCCTCTCTCCTACTTTTATAATTTTGCTGTGCCCGACAGGGTCCATAATTGATTCGATGTTATAACATACCAACTTTTATGTACACATTATGGAATGCAATAAAGTATTGAGTATTGAGTATTGAGTATCATGAGTAAGACAAACCCACCAAAGCCACAGACTTCCGAATTTAGAGTTATTTTACACCGTTTAGTGTTTTTTTGAAGTCGGTTTTATTTTTTGCATTAAAGTTTTTTTATAATTTACCATCATCCATCTTCCATACATCTATCTCTATTTCTAGTCTTTCACGCAATAAAATTCATCCGTCGTTTCTTAGGTCTTCCTCTACTTTTGTAACCCTCCATATTCTTACTCAAAGCTTTACTCAAAACATGGTCCTCATTCCTTTGCATTATATGTCCATTGTACCGTGACAACAGATTTCTACACAGCTTATGGGTCACAAGCGCCACTTTTAGACCTTTTGTGTAACACCACACAACCCCGTCAGCATCCTCATCTTAGCTTCATGCAACTGCCCTTTATACCTACTTCCCTTTTGTGGCCCAACATGGACGCGATTGAGAAACCGCCGACCACCCAACCGCCGAAACCGAAACAGTTACTACTAGCCGGCTACACATCTTAGTTACCTCGCACATCTCTGGTGTAAACACAGGCTAAGTCCCGTCTATTAATAAAATTGAGCTAACGATTATCGCAAATGACGTTAAGCCTTCAAGGATAACTAGTCAAAAGAATTGAAAACATTATGATGCATCAAACAGGGATAACTGAGCGCTGTCTTATTCTACACACCGCACGCGCAGAGTATATCTTGCGGTTTATTGAGCGGAGTCAAATATTTTCCTCTTGTTTCAGACATCGCTGTAGGTATCGGCGATGAACTAAGGCTGTATACCAACAATATCAAAACAAGCACAATTAGTTTCAAGACAAGAAACCTCACAGCGTTAGCTTACGATGAGGTCCACGACATGATGATCTACGTAGACAAACAGACTGACGGCGACACTATTTGTAGTTATGACTTTAATTCTGCAGAAAACAAATGTTTCACTAAAAGAAAAGGTAGAAACATTCATGGTATCGCATACGATCCAGTCACCGAGACAGTTTTCTTTACTGATACTAACGACAGAAGCGTCAATTCTATTTCATTCCAACCTGGATGCAAGACCAATGCAAACGTAAATCTTTTAGTAAAGATAGACGACGGAATCCCGCGAGATATTGTCGTGGATAGCTGTAAAGGGTACGTTAATAATAAGTTGAATAATGTATTACTCTAGACAATCTTTTTACTACATAATAGTCACAATTTCAATGTTTAACAGGTACGTTTACTGGCTCAAGAGAAATTTGACAAAGCCCACAATAGAGAGAGCTCGACTGAATGGCGCTGATAAAGAAGTTTTCGGGAATGTTACTTCACTACCTATCAATGCAACTCATTACATCGAACCATACAGTTTAGCTATTCACTTAAGAACAGAGACCATATTCTGGCTAGAGTCGTGGAGGCTTGACCGATATGGATTGCATGCTACGAACTCAACTTTCAACAGGAAAACCAAAACAAATCTCTTTAATTTTCTAATTTTCCCCGACACTCCGTATGGAACTTTATTAAATACATTGACCGTTACGAAATCCGGGATTATTTCCGTGATTTATGCAGATAAACAAGGGGATTTCAAGTCTATTCCATGGACATATGCTGCAACTATTCCTTTGTTTACGGTAAAAGATACAACAATGCCTGTTGGTATCACTGCGAACTATAAAATAAAAGATCAAGTTCAGGGCATTGAGAACTGCTATGCTTTGAGTCAGGTCAGTAAAGCTATTAAAAATCATGGTGGGCCGTTTTGCGTTCATGGACAGGAAGTCAATGAACAATCTATTTGCAAATGCTCGCCTGGTTACATCGGTGAGAGGTGCGACGTTTCGGCTTGCGAGAACTATTGTCTGCACGGCAACTGTAGCCTCAATGATGTGGGACTTCCTAAATGCAGGTAAAACAGAACCTTCACTTTCTTTTGTTTCTTTCGAACCAAATGAATTACTTACATTGTTGGAAAATGCAATCCTTATTGCAGATGTGATGCCGGATATTCCGGTGACAGGTGTGAAGTGTACGCGTGCCAAGGATATTGTTGGAACAATGGTGTCTTTTCTCTAAACGACAAGAATGAGCCAGTATGTCAATGCAGCGGAGGTTATGTGGGAGATAGATGCAACGATCCTGTCTGTGTCAACTATTGCTTGCAGGGTGACTGTAGTGTCACCGATAAAGGACTCCCTGAATGCAGGTGAAACATATTTTTTCCTTGTATTATTAATGTTGTGTGTGGCACGACCACATTTATTAGCGCAGTTCTTGCAGTTGGCAGCAAATTTATTGACACATCTAAGGCCACTATCCCACTGGCGTTTTACGAGCGATGGCGCTGCGCAGACGTTGAAGAGACTGCCCAGACGCAACGTTAACGTCACGTTGTCGCGTGGGAAGCATCAACGTCCGATAAACGACGCGTCAAATAGGGTCATAATGGATTCTGACGAGGAAACACTTCTGCTGGCTTTACTACGACGACTTCGGCGAAAATTACGTAAAAGAAAAGAAAAAGTCGTCGTCAATTTTCCCTTCATGGTCCAATCGATTACAAGAAAGTGAATATTTCGCACTGTACTCCAATATAATATTAAAAATAATGAATCGGAATTTTATAAATATTTGCTAATGACGAAGACTACATTTGAAGAACTGTTAGAAGAGATTCAAAGTGGCATACAATATTTAGACACTAATCTTAGAGTGGCTTGTTATAACTTGGAATTTTGTAATTTTGTAACCATACGGACAGAGCATGTCGGCGTGACGGGGAAAGATGCGAAGTGGACTTGTGTTGCCAACAATCGTGAAGTTAACGTTGCGTTGTGCGACGTCAACGTTGCAAGGTCGAAAGGCGAACGTTTGCCACTAAAGATTTGCGACGTCAATGTCAAGACGTTGGAGAGACGCCAACGCTCGTCAAACGCCAGTGGGATAGCGGCCTAATACCATCACATACTGTACGGTTTCAGAAGAAGAATCAAGCTGTGGAATGAGCTCGCCAAGGTTTTCCCAAAACACTACAAAGGGTTTTGCAGGGTTGGCAAACGACACCTCTGGTGTTTCAGACGTCTCATCTAAAAGAAAAAAATCCATGCTTCGTTAAACTACAGTGATACATTTTCCTTATTTTAGTTGTAACGCGGGCTATGACGGGGAAAGATGCGAAGTGGACTTGTGTCATGGACATTGTCTGAAGAACATATTTGTGTTTGACGAAGATAAGTAAAAGAAGTGTCGACTGTTGCGAGGAGATGCGAAGCTGGTAAAAATTCAACGCCTTACTGACTGTTTAGGGAAAAATTACTCAAGCTGTAGTATGGAGCGTATTGTGGTGGCTCGCAGGATTTTTTGACGTAAATAGTCTTTTTTAAGGCGTACTGCCAAAGAGATTTGAGATACAATACAGGGTGAAATTGAAATTAACAATGCGAAGATGTAGCACAGCGTACTGCCACAAACACACAGGTAAAATGGCAATAGAGATTCTTAATAAGATACCGAAGGTTATTAGAGATCTGCGAACAAACTTATTTCAAAAGCATCTCAAGCATGACTTATAGAAAATTGTTTTTATACTGTTAAGGAATATATGAATTATAAGAAAAATGGGAATGTTGCATTGCATGACTTGAGAATTTTGAAAATTATATTTAAGGAAGTAACTTATTGTGGTCATATAATATTTGTAATTTAATGACTAAGTATTATTATTTGACATTAGTAATCTTATTTAATTATTATTATTATTTGAAACTTAATTATTATTTTTATTTGACATTTGTAATTTAATATCGTGACATTTATTGAAATCGTACTTTCTTTTTTCTTTATGTACAGACGCCAGCACATCAAAGTTACCCCAATGTGTCAAATTTCTTTGATCGTTTTTCAACTTTATGGTAAGCAGAATAAGGTTCATATTCAATTGGGAAAATTTGACACATTGGGGTAACTTGATGTGCTGGCGTCTGTACATAGCAATTTATTAATATTGTGTTGAATTCTTTTATATTATTTCCAATCATTGTTATTATTACAAAATTTGCATGCCTTTTTAGGAGGCGGAATATGAAGTTCTAATGTTTACCTATGCCTTCTCAAAATCTGTAAAATACCATATTTTAGGCAAATAAATAAATCTGAATCTGAATCTGAATGGATGCGAAAAATTTTAATATAAGTACCATACTGAGTATGTGTTCCCAAGAAAATACACACAAAACATATCAAATGTAAAATCTAATGAACATTTATCAGTGTTACGAAAAACTAACTTTTTTGTGTGTAATAGCATAAAATATAATTTTAGTTCCATGTATTGCTTTACGACAAAACTCGTGGGACCAAAGTTGTTGCTATCTAGTCGTGCGAGGTTGTTGGTGTTTTACAAATAACCCTGTTGTACAATAGTACTGTAGTAGTCTAATGTTTTGTTTGTTTTTATAATATTGTTTACCTTAAAACAAAAAAGTTGTGCATACCCCTGTCCCATGAGTCATATATTGTTCATGTTGATTATTTAACTGTTGTGTATCCTTTTTGGACATTGAAAGTGTTAAGTGATGTATTTACACAGCATTAAAATTTGTGATTACCATTTGGTGTCGTAATTGTAAATATGTCGCTGATATGCCTTTTTAAAATGAATAAATAAAATCTATAGTTTGTATATGGGGCCCCAGAAGCTGGGGCCCGAATGGCCCCGACATGTGAGAGCACCAACATCTAAATTGTTAGCCTCATCCACAAATAATGTTAAACCACGATGTACAGACGCCAGCAAATCAATTTACTCCAAACTGTCAAATTTTCCCAATTGAACATCAACCTTATTTTGTTAGAATAAAGTTGAAAACCTATTAAAGAAATTTGACACACTGGGGTAGGTTGATGTGCTGGCGTCTGTACCTACATAGTAATTATTATTTAAGTAAATTATAAAACTGTTAGTATGGCCACACTATTCAAGAATTAGGAAAGTTCCTGTAATGATAGTGATGGTAAGTTAATAAATAAATAGTGTGATGTGTTGTGTGTTGGTGTGTGACGGGTGTGAAGTGTGTGCGTGTGTGTGTGTATTTGTGAGTGTGTGGGTATTTTTGAGTGTGTGTGTGTGTAGGTATAATAATGTTGTTTAAACCTAAAAATCTTATGGGTACGAGGTCCGTAATAGTGACGATATAAAACTTAACATAACTCAGTCAGGAACCTGCAATTTACTAGCTGGCATCGCTCTCCTTAGATTCTCTAGGTATAATCAAAAGTACCTACATAAGCTTCTATCATATAATGTCACCATTATTCTATTATTATTTTATTTTTTGTATTATTCTATATTATGCCGGAGGTCGTGGGTTCGATTCCCACCAGAACAAATGTTTGTGTGCTGTGTGTGCACGATAATGTGTTCTGTGTCTGGGTGTAATTTATCTATTAATATGTATGTATAGTACCCATAACACAAGCTCTCAAGCTTAGCTTGGGATTAAACGGCGTTGTGTGAAAAGTTGTGGAATATTTATTTATTTATTTATTTCTATTCCTTATGGATCTGCCAGACTCTTACTGACTAAACCCAACCCAGTGTTCCAACCTGCACCAGGTGTCGCAAAAATTACTTACCTACTACGATTTTTCTGCAACCTCCGCCTGCCGTTAAGGCATGCTGCGCCAACAAAAAAAAAAAGAATACCTATTGTCATCTTTATTTATTTCTTGTAAATGTTAAAAATTGATATTAAATATTATAAAACCATAAAAAAAAAACAAAAAATATAGCGGAACACAGGTAGCGGGAGGGGTCCAAGTTGCCGGTGATTAGGGCTCCAGAGGCAGGAACCTCCTCATGATGCGGGCCGTATCAAAAAGTACTGCTTACTATTATTATATTTAATAAGCTCCCAGCTTCTGATTTAAAAAAATAGCCAAACAATAATCATTCAATTTAAAAAATCGGATTTTAATGGTAATATTTCGGTATTTTTTTTAAGTATGCATAATATACACACGTTCGTAAATTACTTTTTTTAATAACTTACTGGCTTTAATTTGTGCTGCAACAAAACAAGCAAGGAATTTATATTTTGGCGTACCTACCGATTTAAAACATGAAAGTGGCCGTCTATAGTCTAGCCTCTTCTTTTTAAAAACCACAGACAAACAGGAACCAGCCCGCCATATTAAGCCGAGTTCGCGCCAAATTCTTTACAACCGACAATATGGCTGTCAAATTGAGCTGTTGCACCTAACTATGTTGATTTATTAACTATTCTTTGGAAATGAGGAGTTCAACGTGATTTGAATGATAATTCTAGTATGACACTAGAGGTTTTTGACTAGGTACTCAGCATAGGAGAGCATCCTATTATGTAGGAGTCACGATGTTCCAGTGGTATCGGCGACGATTTACGTGTAGTAGATATTCAGACAGGCGCCTTACTTTGTAAGAAAAAAAACATCGTGAGGAAATATGTTCTAGAGTCAAAAATTTGAAGACTTGTGACATCTACCAACCTGCACTGGGCCCACGTTCTACCGAGCTTCTTAAAATTGTGTTATAATGAAGAGCAAATAACAACTTGGTTAATACAACTCTAAAACTATGAGAACTTGGAAATGGTCAGCCAACCAGGCGTCAGAATGGTTTGCCACTTTATTTCGTTAATATATTAATGTTCGCAAAGGTAGCATATATTTCACTATAGATAGTAAATAGTAGCAAATAAGTATTAAATAATGCACTTAAAAAAACATATATATATATATATATTTTTATGACATGATGACCCAGAGGTTACGGCGCCTACCTCTCATGCACGAGGTTGTGGTTCAAATCCGGGCAAGTACCAATGTGACTTTTTCAATTCATATGTACTTTCTAAGTTTATCTTAGACATCATTGACATCGGCGAAGGAAAACATCGTGAGGAAGTCTGGACTTATAGTTAATATAAGTTTGAAATCGCCAATCCGCCTTGAGCAAGCGTGGTGATCAATGCTCAAACCTACTCTGTATGAGAAGAGGCCTTTGCCCTGCAGTGGGACAGTAACAGGCTGGTACTTTTTTGTATATATTAATATATTTATTTTATTGGCACACAACATGCAGTATAATATATTTTTCCATTTGAAACCCTGACTCCCATGTTAGGTGAGACCGGGAGGGTTACAGGACTCGGGTCTTCGCCCTACTAGGAGCTAATGTTACAGTTAACAGTTTTTAGTTTTCATCAATATATATAATAAAGAAAATTACGTACCTACTATAATAATTAAAAATAATACAATTATGCACTTGTGTGGGTGTGATGTTTCACTGTGTGCGTGTTTGTGTGTATGTGTGTGTGGGGGGGGTGTGTGATGTGTTTATGTGTGTGTGTGTGTGTGTAGTGTGAGTGATTTGTCTACCTAACTATTTACACATGGTCTTAAGGACATATCTCGTTTGGTCCTGTTATCCGCTGACATTGACAAACGTTACCCTATCCCACCCAACATACCTGCATCTCAACATTCAGATTCTCATATAATCATACCAAAAGTATGTCTATAATAGTAAGTAGTACTCTTTATACATGGATGGTATACAATTGAGCTAAATTATTACCTCCTACTACTACCATTTCAAATACTACCACCTACTCTAGTATTGTATGTAACATAGAGACACGCAGCGCAGTAGTTCAGTTTAAAATTACGAAATAAGTGTTTTTCAAAATCAATTGATTTCAGTAAGGTAGTTAGGTTAGGTAGTTTGGTTCGCTATATATAGGTATGATAGGTTAGGTTCGGTTATGTATATATGTATATGTGGGATGTTAAAGAATGCATGATAATTTGAAGGAATGTAGTAAATATGAACGCAGCAAAGTCAAAGTCAAAGTCAAACCATTTATTTCAATTAGGCCCCGATAAGGCACTTTTGAACGTCGAAAAAAATTAACTTTAAAAATGATTCTAGTGGCCCCTTCCAAAAAGTAGATTTGTATGGAGAAGAATGAACACAGCGATGAATGAATGAGAGAGTGTGAATGTGGGAAGGAGAAAGAGGAAGGATTTGAATATTTTTGAAAAAGGAAGAAGGAAAAAAGAATGACGAGCGAGTGTCAAGATGAAAAGATGTTTTAAAATACAAGAAGCTTTATAATATTTTATTAAAGAAGTAAAGAAGATATTTTTATTTTATTACGGCGGTGGTCCGTACCCCTACATATATATTTATATATATATATATATGTAGGAGTATACATTACCTACGTGGGATCATTACAAATACCTACATATTTCAGGAATCGAATCACTTTCACCGAGCATTTCATGAGTGAATTAAATTACAAATACAGAGTGTTGACTGTTTAGTGACCGATACCTACTTAAACTCGTGATTGTATTAATGATTTCAATAAACTTTCCCAAAAATTTTTTTGTTGATACCTATTTGTTTTTGTTTTCATCTCCCTGACTGCTCGAAAATGTGTGAACGAGGCGCTGTTTTGCATGAGAGGGCTCGAGAGATTATCTTCAATGTAGACAAACATTGAGAGTACCTACAATTTAGAAAATTATTCATTCATAATTCGTAAATAAATTATGTTTCGAAAAAAACCTTGTTTTGCTGATCTTACCGAATTTATACGAATTGACAGCTATGACGTCGGACATGGCGCAAAGGCATTCCTATTCTCATTTGAAACGCAAACTTAGAAGTTTTTATTTTTGCACCACTTCATGCATGGAACCGTAGTCCTGAGTACTTATACGGTTTAAATTTCAATTTGCCACGCCTTCCCGAAATAAATGAGTAAAAAAATAATAAATAAATGTCTTGTCACACAGACAGACAGACAGAACAACAAACTGATCATAATAAGGGTTGCGTTCCGCCATTATAAGCCTACTACATCGCTCCTATTTTGTGGCAATAGAACTTATGATAATATTATAACTTCTAAGAAAATTTAACGTTTAACCTTAAGGTGATTCCTTCAAAGTATCCTGCGAAATTTAAACACAAAACAATAGCCAGCACGTCAAGCTACCCCAATGTGTCAAATTACTTTGATCGTTTTTCAACTTTATGCTAAACAGAATAAGGTTCATAATAATTTGGAAAAATTTAACGCATTGGGATAACTTGATGTGCTAGCGCCTGTATATAAACTCACGATGTTTTTCACGGTAGGCAGAAACTAGAGAGAACACATCAACGAGTAAATTCTAACAATTTCAACACAATAACATTTCAATGTAGAATTTGCTCAACACACACCAAAAAACAAACAAATGACAACAACCAAACAAACAAAAAAACAAATGCTACAAATGTTTAATTTGATGGAACCCCCTTAAGAATAGACACTTAAGCGTCTATAACGACATTCGATTACAAGGAACCCATAAAACTATTACTATTCAATACCACATTTAATTCGGAAGCAATCATAGATTTTATGATCGCTAACAGCGTCCATAGACACCTGGCTGAGTGTTAATATCATTGTTTATGGTTAAAGATTATGCACAGTTTTATTGGTGACTATTATGAGGAGGTGAGTCACGGAGAATGTGTTGTTTATGGTAGGAGAATGTCCTGCCAGTTGTGACCCCGTATTTATTAACTTAAACACAAAAGACATCACGCCCGTGGTAGGGCTCATCTACATTGCGCCAGTTTTGTTTTTAAGTCTCACGAAATAGGGGGCAAGCCTTTTGGCATCAACCGGGCGTAGTTCTAGACTCCGGACCGGACTGATACTGAGAAATTGGCATTGATGGAAAAAGCCCAATAACACTTAACCCGAGCTGTGAATCGAACCCATTACAACATGCTCAGCAGTAGCATAATGTACAACCACTGGACCGATAGAACAGGCAAAAATTAAATAAAACTTTTTTTAATGAATCTAGAGATTTCTTTTGTATCATAACTACACGAATAGCTACACCCGGAACGACTATCTGTAAGTAGACCCCACAAGTATTTGGTCTCGAGGGGGACATCGAACCCGCGAAACAGAGAGCCGCAGCCAATTGCTCAGCCACTGCGCCAGCCGAGCCGTCAATCTGTGCTAGACAATAAGGAAAATGACACTAAAAACTTAATACAATGCGCATATCAGTCTGGGTTAAAACAGTCGCTGAATCTTAATGTACTAACACAATGGTAGCTTCGTAAAATTGCAATAAAAAATACCTAATAATTTAATTAAAGCACCATTAAAGAATTTATATCCTTATATCGTAAAATCGATTCTCGAGAATCGATTTCTAATCGATAATCGGGATATTTGTATGCTATCAATTGGTGGCATGTGGCTCCCAACATTTCTTTTATTCTTGAGATTTACGTTGCTTACGTAACGGCTGCTGACATTGAATCTATCTTTATTTTACAAAAGAGAGCTGTCAGAGCCATTTATAATCTACCGAGTCGAGGAACTTTTTAAGAAAATTAATAATTAATAATAACAGTGCCTTGTCAATTTATTTATGAAAATATAATGTTTGTTAGGAAAAATCCTCATCTTTTCAGCAAAATTAGTGATAGACATAATTTTAACACAAGAAATAAAGATAAAATAGCGCAACCAGCTTTCAGACTAGCCAAAGTACAAACATCTTTTTTGGGGTACTGTTTCAAATGTTACAACAAAATACCTCATGATGTATTAGAATTAAATGAAAGGAAATTTATAACTTATATTAAAAGTACACTCTGTAAACAGGCTTATTAAAAATTAGAGGATTATATTGAAGATAAAAATACTTGGAAACATGCTGGTCCTGCTCCATAGGACATAGGAGGTTTGACAAAATCAAATTGGCTGCTAAAGTACTTACATTTTTGTTTGTTTGCTTTTTTCTCTGAACTCACACACTGATCTGCTGTTTGTTTTTAACTTTATTCATTTGTTTATTTAATGAGTATCTCCTTTAATAACATTCTACAGTGTATTGTGTATTTTTGTTAATATGTGAGTACAATGTATCTACCAACATAATATCTTTTTAATCGAGTCCATTGCTTTTTTTTATATACCTATCTCAGTATAGCTCTTATTACTCTAGGTGCATCGTCCTCACATAAAATCTGATTGTTGTATACAAAGTATTGTAATCCTATTTTAAAAGAGTAAGTATGGAGTTTCTTGCACATTCTTCTCCATACGAAACTACTATTTAGAATGTGCAACTAGAATCATTCTCTTAATTTATTTTATTTTGCAAGTTAACGTTCAATAGTGCCTGATAAGGGTCTAATTGAAATAAACGATTTGACTTTACTTTAACTTTGACTTTAACTTTGACTTTACTTTAACTTTGACTTTAACTTTGACTTTTTAATAAATAACACGTCTAGTCTCTTTAATAATTGGTTTAGACAGTATTATTTTAATATGTAACATTATAAGTTTATATAAACTAGGTACTAGCAGTCGTCACGCGGTTTCACCCGCGTAATTCCCGTTCCCGTGGGAATTCAGGGATAAAAAGTAGTCTATGTTACTCAGGGTGAATGTAGCTTTCCAATTGTCTATGATCTTGATTTTTTCAAATCGATACAGTAGTATTTGAGTTTATTCATTACAAATATACTGATACACATTTTTTTCCTACTTATAAAAGTAGTGTAGATTTATGTAGATTAGATCGATTTGTAAAAATATTTGTTGGGAAGCTACACCATCCCCGGGTGACGTAGGCTACTTTTTATCCCTGTATTCCCACGGGAACGGGAACTTTGCGAGTGAAACCGCGTGACGGCCGCTAGTAAGTAATAAAACTATATTAAATTAGGCAGTTCGTCATAACTTTGGCACACACAGACCTCAATCAATCAACCTGCAGCGCATAATAATTTTGCATACAATCGTTTCGGAACGTATTCGGCGCGCAATCGACTCATAATTGTCCGCCATTTTGGCATCATTCGCGCCAACCGCCATTGTGACCAATTTGTAACAATGGCTGCAATTACTTTAATATTAATTAATTAATGACGACATTTAATTGTTTGACAATGATATTCTATTTAATTATGTGTTGGGATCGTTTTTAATGTTTCTCTGGACGTAATTGGTTTGATAGAATAGGCTAATGACGTGTGTGAAAATGAAGGACGTAGGTGAGAATTTTATGGCTATGTTCCAGTTTGGGACAAAACGATTTGACGTAAGTAGACTAACGGCCGTTTTCAAAAACCTATAGACTACGTTTATGGATAGATCGCTATCCCGGATGAACAGTAAGATTTTATCTATCCATAAATTGTGTTCACAATCAAGGATATGAAATGTGCTATCTATCTGTAACCAACAATGCGCGGTCAGCGTAAACTGGAATTGTATAGCTTGATGTGTCATCATCATCATTTCAGTCATAGGAAGTCCACTGCTGGACATAGGCCTCCCCTATAGATCTCCAATAAGACCGGTTCGAAGCGGCTCGCATCCAGCGCGTTCCCGCGGCCTTAATGAGGTCGTCTGTCCACCTCGTGGGTGGACGTCCTACGCTGCGCTTGCCGATACGTGGCCGCCACTCGAGAACCTTTCGACCCCATCGGTCATCAGTCTTCCGTGCTATGTGCCCTGCCCACTGCCATTTCAACCTGCTAATCCGCTGGGCTATGTCGGTAACCTTGGTTCTTCTGCGGATCTCCTCATTTCTGATTCGCTTGATGTGTAGCCGTCATCATCTGCCTCGCCTTATCCCAACTACATGGGGTCGGTTTCCAGTTTAACTGGATGCAGTTTAATATACCAGTGTTTACATGGAGCGACTGCCTGTCTGACCTCCACCCCAGTTAATAATAATAATAATCCTTCCATGCCGTTTTCGGCTACGGCGACCGTTTCTTCCTTAACCTACTGGCATCTATCATGGGCTCTCATGTGGCTAGCAAAACCACCTTTATTTATAAATATTCTTGCACAGAGCGGACACATGAGAGTACCATTTACATAATTGTAATTTATTGCCGCAGGTGGTCGGGCTTTTAATTCGTCACGCTTAGAGTCTAGTTTTGAAAGCCGACGAGTTTCAAAGTCAAAAACTTTCTTTTTCACTAGTGACCTCCACTCTCCGCGGTTAGACGCAAGGTCTTCCCACCGAGATGGATCTACGTCACAACACTTCATGGTCGCTTAACATTCTTAAATCTTAAGAGTTGGCCTCCATGCTTTCGCTTGCCCTCCTGAAGTTCTGAATAAAGGATGCGCTTCGCCAGTCTCTGCTCCGACATGCGTGCCAAATGGCCGCACCACCGAAGTTGCCTTCTCGTGAGGTCCACCCCAGTTACTGGGTAACACGTTACCCCATGGTTAAACCAGTTGTCAGATTTTGGAGCTTCGGACTATCTGTAACGACTGTCATAGATCTACAAATGACAGCCGGGACCAGCGGCATCACGTGCTTTCCGAGGCACGGAGTCTTGAATTGTCACCTATCTGGACTCACCTCGTCGAGCGTAGCTTAACGTTCTACCGACCCGTGTGGTTGTTATTATTTATCCATAAGCACCTCCATTTTATTCTTACTGTAGCGACATCTATTTCGCCACATATGAACTATCCTACATCGCGGTATCAAAGTTATCCGCGCAGTTTTAACGTATACCTACAAGCTCCCGACAACAACCGTCGGGCAGTGGTTAGCCCACCAGACACAACATCCGTCTGGTCGGAGGATCCTCCCTTTTTAATGGTGGATGAGGAACTTTACACCCTGTTCCTCATACCTCCAATTACTAATATCTATATATATAAAAGAAAGTCGTGTTAGTTACACCACTTATAACTCAAGAACGGCTGGATCAACATGAATGTCCGGAATAGCATAATAATTAATAAAAAACTTGAAAAGTCCTCGAAAAAACAAATATCAAGAATATTCGTTGTCTCAAACATTTTCAAACGCAGCGCCATCTTGGATGACATGACAGGAGGCAAACTTCCCAGTTCATTATCAGGTGACAATTTCACATTGACAAGTCTTAATTAAGCTAAAACTAAGAAGGTAAGGTTATCAATTTATACGTACCTACGTTCTATTTTGTTACTAAACTTAGAAGTTTTAGCATAAAAAAGTCTTATATTTCAGAAATCAATTTACGTAATTAACAATGACGACAGAGACAAACTTTAATGATTCTTTGTAAATAGAATTCTACTGTTAAGACTTTAATTAAAGTAGACCGGGAAAACTATAAGTATAAATTATATGTAACATAGAGGCAATAGTTCAGATTAAAATTATGAATTTAGTATTTTTGAAATCAATGCATTTTAGTAAGGTAGTTAGGTTAGGTAGTTAGGTTAGCTATAGGATAGGTATGGTCAGTTAGGTTAGGTTATATATACATGTTGTAATTTTAATTCTATCGAACACAAAATGTTTAAATAAGATCACAGTAGAGACTCGCTACATAAAAAGTAGTAGTAGTTATTATTGGTTTGGATCTATTTGTTGTCGTCTTATTAAACGTATGTTTATCTGATATAAAAAAAAAATGATAAGAGCAATAAATTGACTCTAAGGCACAACGAAGTTTGCCGGGGCAGCTAGTATTTAATATAAAAAGAAAGTAATGTGACGGGTGTTAAGCGCAAAAGTCAAGAACAGGCTTTAATCTCTTTGGTTTCCATAGTCGAATCGCTGGTCTTATATGGAGTGACTAGTAATTAGTGACCGATACTTAAACACATGATTGTACTCATTAATAAGTACGGATAAATTTCCCAAATTAACTTTTTTTATACCTACTTTCTTTCTTATTTTCGTTTTACTACTTATTTTTATTTTGTTATTTTCATGTTTTAACAGTGTGCGCTTGTTTTACTTGTTGCCAATAAATATTATTTCTTTCCTTCTTCTTCTTTCTTACTTTCTTTCTAAAAACTACGGAATGGATTTTAATTGGTATGGAATTAGCTGACACCCTTGATTAACACATAGGTTACTTTTTATCCTTGTATTCCCACGGGAACGGGACCTACGTGGATGAAACCGCGGGACGTTTGCCAGTTGGTTCTAAGGCGGAACGCAGTTTACACTTTACCGGGTTAAGCGAGTAAGTAATAGTTTAGGTATTATATATTGTAGTCTGTCCCAAAACGCCATTACTATCTGATGACTAAGATTATTCTGCGCTAGTACTAAGTCACTCGTTATTCCGTCCCGCTTATGATTATGATAATAAGCGCAAATTGCGGACCGAACCTGAATGTCAATCGTTTCTTACCGTTCTAATCATTGCTAACTGGTGACGTAAGATGGGCTCATAATGACGTCATTTGACAAGACTGTTCTTGCATACTGCAGTTAGCCTTAGACAAATTAGGCTTGTTTGCCATCACATTGTTTAAAAAGAAAAAAAAATGTATGTGTGACACGCGTTAGAAGTTATACTTCTATGGCATAACCAGATAAAAATCTTTGAATTTGTTTTTCTATTTTTTTTGTTTTTTTTTTTAATAAAGTACTTATTAATTTAATTTCAAAACTCTTTTATTACTTTACCTATTTTTAGCACTTTACCTCAACATGTAACTTGATAATATAATATGTCACAGCTAAAGTTAACACAAGTAAAGCTGAGAGTGCCAAACTGATGAAAAGCGTAGGTACGGAAAATAATCTGAGTGAGCGAAGCGAGCTCGAGATTTTTCGGCACTCCTGCTCACATAGATTC
This sequence comes from Euplexia lucipara, assembly GCA_921972225.1. Lineage (NCBI taxonomy): Eukaryota > Metazoa > Arthropoda > Insecta > Lepidoptera > Noctuidae > Euplexia > Euplexia lucipara. The sequence goes on along the minus strand of OV179169.1, from coordinate 2,483,376 downwards.
AGAAAAGGGTTTAAATACAGACTGGGCACCCTGGGTTTCGAATCCGGTTGCTCAGTTATCCTAAAGCGGACACTGGCTGTAAGCCCAACGCGGCTTTGATATTATCAACCAATTTTTAACTATTCTGTACTTCACATTTCTTTAAAATAAAAAAGAGTTTGAGCGAGAGAAGCGAGCTCGAAAGTTTTTGCACTTTGCTTCTAAGTGACGTTCCCAGTTGCCTAGAATTCCTAAAGTTTACACTTTTCTATAATCAGGCCTTCACAATCTTTTCAAGGGTAATTTAATATTTTTGGGGACATACGCTGCAAATGAAATAATCAACTGCTACAACAACGCAGAAGAATAAGCGAGCTCAAAAATAAAAAAGAGAGTAAAACATTTACTTGCGTCACGCATAGGCAAAACAATAAAAACCTATAAGTATCTGGAATGTAAAAAAAAAATTAAAAAGTCCTGTGTTAGGCTAAAAGGCTACTACACCGGCATCATGTTACGATAAGAAAAACATTAAATACCGCCGCGCAATGATATTATAAGTAATAAGGTGTAGACAGGTTAAAAGCGCTCAGCAAGCGATACGTTAAAATGTGGCTAACTAGCTATACTTTACTTCTGTGTCGCGTCGCACCGTCTTCGGACGCGTGCGTGCGTTACCGTGCGTTTTTAACCGACTTCAAAAGGAGGAGGTTCTCAATTCGATTGTATATTTTTTTTTTTAGGGTTTGTTACCTCAGTACCTACTCCGTCATTTAGGGACCGATTTACAAAATTCTTTTTTTGTTTGATAGGGTATACTAACAGATTAGTCCCATTTGTATCAAAACTCATACCTGATGAGGGATCTTCGAGGAATTGAGGGAACTCCTCAAAAAATATAGGCACACATGCACCGATTTCAACATTTTTAGTAACAAATCAAGCATTTTCTTTTAGAAAGTATCATGTGGTGAAGAAAAACTGATGAAGAAGACAGGCAACGGAACTCTTCAACGCATAACAGCAAATTATTCGCGATTGCTATAGTCAGATGTCTATGCTGAGCTTTTGTATTTCCACAACATAACATTACGCCATTCTATTTTAAAAGGGGCCGGACGAGATGTACAGATTAATGTTTAGAGATAGAACTTCTTTAGCAATTGTTATCCAATTTCAATGATTCTTCCAAGTTTTGAAAGACTTTCTTTACATACAAAGAAACTAAAAATTACAAAATAAAAACAGTGGCTTTGGTGGTTTTGTTTTGTTCATTATTGGCCACCGACTTCCGAAACTGGAGTTACTTTTCACCTGTTAGTTTTTTTTTAAGAAGTCGGTTGTTTTTTTGTAAAAAAGTTTTTGAAGATCGAATGTTGTTTAGGTAACTTATCTACACTATTTGCGTATAATATCATTGCCGCAGCACTGTTATTCTGATAGGGCCCGCTGTCATATTACCAGACACGCTGTCGAACACTATTATTATAATCACCCTCCAGGAGAGATTAAATTTCATTCAAAAATCTTCTTTCGTATATTATTTTATTCTATTCGTTTGCTTCAACTGGTAACAGACTTAAAAAATGCCGCAAATAGGCTTCTGACTTTGCAACCGCTAAGAAATATCTTTCAGGCATGCCGGTTTCCTCACGATGTTTTCCTTAACTGTTTTTGCAGGCAGTCTTAACTATACTATACCCACATCACATGAATCCAAAGAGAGATGCGTGCCTTGGATTCGAGCTATGCAGCTAGCTTAGCAGCAGGGCTAGCATGGGCTGGGGATATAACTTTTATCCACCGGTTGTTTCCACTGACAAGGGATACAATTATCTTATCCACCTGCCAAAGCACGGCAACAGGGGGAAAGAGAATTATATCACTTTTTGACATTAGACGTGGATACTCATCCACGGCTTATAGCATGGCGACTAGTGAAAGATTTCGCGATTCGAGCAATCCCAATTGACAACAAAATAAAATAAATATCCAGTACAGATGTAATAAAACGATGAAAGTTTACATGACATTCTCGACTATTGTGTAATTTCATAAAAGTTTTCTTTTAATGGCAATAATTTCGAGGACAAGCGTTTCCCCTGGTTTATCCCCGTGAATAGTTTATCCACCCATGTCGCCATGCTCGGAGGGTGGATAAAAATGACAGAGGGGAATAGTATTTTATCCTCTCCCCGTAGAAAGAATATCTCCGACCATGCTAGCCCTGCAGTTAGCCGGTCACACTCACGCCACTTGGCCGTCACTGTTTAAATTGACATACACAATCAGTTAATGGTTTTTAACATAGGTACGATAAACTGTCCCAAACGCATTAAAAATTATGATAGCTCGATAAATAATCAATAATTCGTTAATAAATCTATCTATATATCCGTTCAGTGGCACAATGTTTGGTGATTAACATAATAAAGACATTCGTCGGCGGTCGCGACTACCGGACGCTCTGACTCTATTGTAACGTTAGCAGAATAATTACTAATGGTGTTGAGAATTAAACAGATAATATTTGGATTTTATTTGATGTAGTGCAGATAAAAATTGAAAAGAGAATGCTTTTCTGATTTGGTAACGATGAGAGGATGTATAATAAGACAAATGTAAGAGGAAACACAGGGAGGGGACGCCCTAGGGGATGGGCATAGATAGACCTTATCACCACGAGACCGTAACTGGGGGCGTTGTGTGACAAGATGGAGTATGAACTTATACGAAGCAACAGAAGTGTGTAAATAAAATGAAACTGAAAATAGTGTATTCAATGAAACAATCTCTACCAAACTGCAAGAGAATTGTAGCAAGTGGCGTTATATAATTTCTGCATATTCCAATAGGAAAGAGGCGCGATGTGTGTGAATATTTTATTAAATAAATATGAATACATCTTCATCATCGTCAGCAACGATTCCCTTGTTCAAAAAATAAACTAAAACTTGAAAATTGACAGTTGTCCCTCTTACTGACACATGGGGACAGTTTGACAGACTAAATTAGGTAAAGATGTCAAATTAGTTATTTTAACTCGAACTTTACCATGCTTTTGGTTGAAACGTTTAAAATGTCAACTGTTCTATGTCTAATGTCTATGTATGAAAACTTAAGTTTAATTTAAAGTGACAGCTCGTATAGACTATATAGATATCTGTCCGTCCTTTTCTTAGTGTACATGAGAGAAAAAGATGAAAATAGCCCAAATTAAGTTTAGTTCGACAAGAAGAGAAAGTAAGTAGTAAGTAGTAGTAAGTTTATTTGTAAGTATTAATGGTGTACAATAAAGAGTATTCTATTCTATTCTATTGTAAGAGAATTGGCTCTACCATCTGCCTAACCTCTTCCAAAATATGTTGGCGTCAGCTTCCAGACTAACCGAATACCAGTGTCTTAAACGAAGCGACTGCTTCCGCTTGTTTTTTTTTTAATTATTTTAGACTAGTACTTGACTGCAATCCCACCTGATGGTAGTACAGACGCCAGCACATCATGTTACTCCAATGTGTCAAAATTTCCCAATTGAATATGAACTTTATTCTGTTTGTCATAAACTTGAAAAACGATTAAAGAAATTTGACACATTGGGGTAATTTGATGTGCTGGCGTCTGTACAATCAATGATGGTGAAGCGCACTAGTTTATTAAGAGCCTAGTCACTCTACACCTTGAAGACACCTAAATTATACTCGAACAGGAAGATCGCAGCAGGCAGATTGTTCCAGTCCTTAAGCTTGCAAGTGGCGTTCTGTTGTTTCTACCTACTTATAGGTAGTAAAAAAGTGTGATTTTATGTTTTACGTACCTATGTTTTATAAATAATTCAGTGGCATTTCCCAAAATTATATTACCCATTTGTCTTCATATGAAATCGAATAACAGTCGGTAATAAAAATGAAATCAATAAAGGACAATGCTCACAATGTATGGGGAAAAAACCCAGGCACGGCGCAAATGAAATGTATCTCAGATTTTAAGTATTTATATGTGACTTAATATTCAGTAGGGGGGCATTACCAAAATCTTTTTGTTAAATGTCATAAATTGCTAGTTGTTTTATGTAAAGAGCTTCAAAAGTGTGTTTTTTTTTAAATTATTCCTTTCTTTACTCTTATTCTATAAATGACATTTAGGCATCTATTTTGACAACGCCATCTACATTTTGTGCAATGTTAGGGTAAACTTGGTTCGTTTTTGTAGCGAGCGACGACGACGGAAAGGTATTGTGTGAACAAACAACCGGTTTAGTTTAGTGCCTCTCCGCCTTGCAACAACCACTGAGAACATTATAATGGTTAGCGTAGTATGTTAAAATATATGTATATACATATTTTCTTTAAATAATTCTATTTAAAAATTACTTTCACGAAAAAAGGATTAGCAAAATATTAAGTTTAAAAACGAATTTTTGCCTTTATTTTTTTTTAGTATGAAACTACTATTTTATACTAAGAATTTGAGATAAATGTACCGTTTGCGCCGGGGCCTGGGTTTTTTTTGAGCATTATCCTTTTCACGTTTACTTGCTGTCTGTACATATTTCGTGAAGGAACGCGGGTTGGCCCAGCAAATAATCAATTTACGTGTGTGAACCACAACGAAATATTGTATTATATGTGGTATGTGACACTTTGACGCTTTGTTGACAGCTACGGGTGGTATAATTTGACAGGTGGCGAATTCGAGTTGGTATACTAAATACTTTGTGGGTATTTTTTTAATTATTTATCAATGAAATTGTGAACGCAAGCTAAGCTTTGTTAGGACTCTTGCGTGTGTTTAAACGTCAAAAACCTTATTTATTCAAATAAGCTTTTTAAACGTCAAAATTACATAAGATAGTCACCCAAAAAGCCCGCCCTTAGCGAGGACGGTGTAAGGTTGTAATTTCGGTGTTATTTTATCTTGCAACTCAATAAAATAAACACCCAAATAAACTTGTTCACAGTCAAGTCGCAGTCTCCTCAAAAATTCTGATATTATTTTCTTATCTTACTTTTTCTAATTAATAAAAACAGTGCCACTAGAGATTTAAACTATCATAATGTTATATAGCTATCGTAATGTTATATGTTATATTATTAGTAAAAAAAAGAAAGAAACGAACAAAAAAAAGGAAGAAAATACTGCATTTTACGCACTGAACATAAAACAAAAGAATAACAATACAGATAATAAAATTAAAACTTTTTACAAAAAAAAAAACAACCGACTTCATTAAAAAACACTGGTACAAAATAACTCTAGTTTTGGAAGTCGGTGGCCAATAATAAATGAAACACAAGCACCAAAGCCACAGACTTCCGAAACTAGAGTTATTTTATACCTGTTTCGTAGTATTTTTTAATGAAATCGGTTGTTTTTTGTTTTTAACTAGGTATCAAATTTTATGGACTTCAGATTTACCTTGTAACATAAAAAACCTAACTTAAGTGTTCTAAGAAAGCATTATGATATCATATTATTGTTTTTTACCTCTAAATAAAACTTGTGAATCTTTTTGAAATAAGGGGTATGTAAATAAATAAATGAATCATAAATATTCCACAACTTTTCACACAACGCCATTTAGTCCCAAGTTAGCTTGAGAGCTTGTGTTACGGGTACTAAATAGCTGATAAACATACTTATATATTTCTAAATACATACATATTATAGATAAATTACACCCAGACACAAATGATCATGCTCATCACACAAACATTTGTCTTGGGTGGGAATCGAACCCACGACAGCAGTCAGGGTCACTAACTACTAGACCAACAGGCCAGTCAAGTATGTACCTAGAAACATTATGTTTGTTGCCAGTATGTAGCCTTATCGAATTATATGTGAATTTGGGAGGGGTTACCTAATATAATGAAACAAAAGTTACCTACTTCAGCAAGCCTATTCCGTATCACCGTAGGCCATACATAGACAGTTCATAGTGATGATATCTGAGCAAAGTGTTCAACGATGAACTGTCAAACAGCTTATTTCGTATCATCATGTTATCATCAGTGAGTAGGTATGATGATTTGATGGGACGAAGCACTCCGTATCCTGTCTGAGAGTCACCTTATCTTGAAGTGCTAAACCATTTTTTGTAAATTCTCAGTTGTCATCAAAGTCGGTGTGAAGGTTAAAAAAAATAAAATAATAATAAAATCCAATAACAGTTACTCGCATGCTACAGGTGAACTAGGAACATCTGCATATGACATTAATCAAACATGGATAGAATCCATTGCAATGATTTCTTTAAGTCGTTGTAAGTACCTATCTGAGTCTTAAAACGGGCTTTCAAGTTTCTCATTTCTCAGTTGCCACACTAAGGGGTCACCAAGTTATCTGTGCGAGTATGTAAGAAAAAACCCACCTCTATTTTTTCGGACCCTGAGCATAAACATTTTCCTTGTCTTATCTCCAGTTTATACCTATTTATTTTGCAGAAAATCTGCGCATTGCTTCATAATTGTAAGAGCGATCAGCTAAGTAGGACATATTACCATACCGTTTATGTACTTGTTTCAACAACTTAGTGTACAATTTTGAGTACACAATGAGTAGGACACGGTGTGTACTGGCGTTGATGGCGCTGTGCGTGGGATTGGCAGACTCTTGGGGTGAGTACTAGCAGTTTTCTACTTGGTTAGTAACTATCCCGCAGTGCTATTCTGAAAAGTTCATTTGCGAAATCACTTCTGAATCCGCAGTGAAATCATGTGAAATTAAAATATCGTAAGTCTTAAATGGAGTGATTTCGACACTGGCGCCTCCAAGTGATGATCAAAGTGAGACGAACTAAAACGGGTGAGTATTTTGACGTTGACATGTGAATACCGAAACTTGTACAGACGACATGGGAAGCGTAGTAAGTATGACTTTCGAGATGATTTGCGAAATGACTTTCGAAGTGATTTACAATTTACAGAATAGCACTGCTGGTGTCAGAGTTTTAATGCCGCCCATCGGCCTCTGGCTTGGCATCACATGCCGTCGAGAAATATCTCTCAGGCATGCCGGTTTCCTCACGATGTTTTCCTTCACCGTTTTTGAAGGAAGTGATAATTATACAATACGCACGCACATGAATTCAAAAAGTCGTGTGCCTTTGATTCGAACTTTGGACCTATGATTTGTCAATCCGCCGGGCACATCACTAGGACTAGTTAAGTACAAGGAGTATGTTGTTTTATCATTTTATCATTGACACATTCACCCTTATCCAAATTTATTTGGGTGAAAAAAAAAACCGCCCCAAAAGACTACCCATTGACCAAATTTTCTTTTTAAACAGTTAGTTTTTTTTTAGTCTTTGTTTATATGGTGCTCTATAACTTCCACATCTATATCTAAACTCCATTTTATAATACTTAGCACTAGACAAAAGCTGCTTATAGAAGCAAAAAAACAGTTTTTGTTTAAATTGTTTCAATGATGCATTGCTTGCAGCTATTATGTCACAAACTGTTTGATTATGGTTTTTGTTTTTTTATTGTTAAGTACTGACACTGTGCTAGCTCTGCTTTATTTAGCTAAGAGTATCTTCTTCTTGTTTCAGACATTGCTGTTGGCTTCCGCGATGAACTAAGGTTATATACCAACAGTATAATTACAAACACCATCAGTTTGAAGTCCCGAAATCTCATAGCGTTAGCGTACGACGAGGTCCACAACACGATGCTCTTCGTAGACAAACAGAGCACGGGTGACAATATTTGTGGTTATAACTTTGTTTCTACAGAAACCAAGTGTTTCACCAAAAGAAATGGAAGAAATATTCACGGTATTGCATACGATCCAGTCACCGAGTCAGTCTTCTTTACTGATACCAACGAAAAAAGCGTCAATTCTATTTCATTGCAATCTGGATCCGATGGAAGCGAAAATCTTTTAATAAAGATGAACGAGGGAACCCCGCGAGATATTGTCGTTGATAGCTGTAAAGGGTACGTAACCAATGAGTTCAATAATTTATTACTTAAGACTTTCTAACTACATGATAGTAACAACTGGTTGTACTTTTTTACAGGTATATATACTGGCTCAACAGAAACTACGCGAAGCCTACAATAGAGAAGGCTCGATTGAATGGAGCCGAGAGAGAAATCTTTGAAAATATTACTTCACTACTTTACAACTCAAGTCACTACATCGAGCCATACAGTTTAGCTATTGACCAACGCAATCAGGCTATATACTGGCTAGAGGCTGGAAGCCTAGACCAGTACCGATTGTTCACCTCCCAAATGAACGAGAAATCCAAAACATACGTCATCACTTACTTAATTTTCTCACACACACCGTACCATATTTTATCAAATACTTTGGCTGCAACGAAAAACGCGATAATTTCCGTGATTTATGCAAATACACACGGGGATTACAAGTCTATTCCATGGACGTTTGCTGAGATTAATCATATGTTTACGGTGGAAGATACAACAATTCCTGTTGGTATGACAGCACGTTATAAAATAAAAGATCAAATCGAGGGCGTTGCAAATTGCGATGCTTTGAGTCAGGTCAGTAAAGCTATGGAAAATTATGGTGGATCGTTTTGCGTTCATGGACAGAAAATCAATGACCAATTAATTTGCAAATGCACGCCTGGTTACATCGGTGAGAGGTGCGATGTTTCAGTCTGCGAGAACTATTGCCTGCAAGGTAGCTGTAGTCTCAATGATGCGGAACTCCCTGAATGCAGGTAAAAATAATCTTTTCATTCTATTGGTTTGCTTGAAGAGTAAATTAATGTGCCAATTCTGTTGTTTTTAAATTAAACTTACTTAAGATAACTTACTGACGTAGTTGACATTTTTAACACAACTACCAAAGTTGGCAAAGTTCAAGGAAAAAAAACAATTTGATATCTCTAAATTAATTCTTATCTATCAACGTCTGTCTCTGACCTTTTCTGAAGCTGTAAGTCAGGAAGAGGTGACAATTCTTTAATTATGTTAGTATAGTTTCAGAACATGTGAAATGATTCCATTTTCCTTATTGCAGATGTAATGCCGGATATTCCGGTGACAGGTGTGAAGTGTACGTCTGCCAAGGACACTGTTCGAACAATGGGGACTGTTCCCTAAACGACAAGAATGAGCCAGTATGTCAATGCAGCGGAGGTTACGTAGGAGATAGATGCAACGTTTCTGTCTGTGTCAACTATTGCTTGCAAGGCAACTGCAGTGTCAATGATAAAGGAGTTCCTGAATGCAGGTGAAACATATTCTTCTCCTTTCACTCATCATCATCATCATTTCAGCCATAGGAAGTCCACTGCTGGACATGGGTCTCCCCTATAGATCTCCAATAAGACCGGTTGGAAGCGGCTCGCATCCAGCGCGTTCCCGCGGCCTTAATGAGGTCGGTAGGAGGTATCTACGGCGTGTTGAATAGACGTCGTGGTCACGTTTTCGAGGAGTCGCAAGTGGCCGGCACACCCATGTTCGTGGTGAAGGCGTACTTGCCCGTCAACGAGTCGTTCGGCTTCACCGCCGACCTGCGCTCCAACACCGGCGGACAGGCCTTCCCGCAGTGCGTGTTCGACCACTGGCAGCTGTCCACCTTGTTCGTGGACGTCCTACGCTGCGCTTGCCGATACGTGGCCTCCACTCGAGAACCTTTCGTCCCCATTGGCCATCAGTCCTCCATGCTATGTGCCCTGCCCACTGCCACTTCAGCCTGCTAATCCGCTGGGCTATGTCGGTAACCTCCTTTTATTAGTCAGACTTAATTTTATCATCGTATCTTAGAACCAATATCATCGCGTATGTACAGCAACATGGTTACTGCGTATCTTCGTCGACAGTACATAGTTATGATCACTGGGCACAGTGCTTAATGATTGACTGTCAATCAGCTAATCTCGTATTGGTTATCATCAGTGTTGTCTAGGATGACGTCATGCGCACAAGTAGAGATGTGACGAAGCGCACAGTACCCCGTCTGATAGTGACCGTAACTTGAAATCCACTTTAAGTGTAATACCATTTTTTTTTAATTTATCTGTTGTAATCAAACGTCAGTGAAACGATTTAAACCAATAATTGTGCTGTATGGTTCCAGAGGAACTTCATCGTATTTACGTTCAGGCTGGGGAAAGAGCTACTCGCAAAGGTTTACCCAAAAGTCTATACCATCCAAAAAGCAGTGAAAAGGTTTTCAAAGGGTCGGTAACAAGCGAACGACACCACTGGTATTGCAGACGTCCTTAAGGCCTATTCAGACCTAAGCGGTATTCGCTACCGTCTGCGACAGCGAAAACCCAGTGGGTATGCGGTAATATTACTGTTCAGACCTAAGCGGTATTCACTACCGTCTGCGGCAGAGAAAACCCAGTGTGTATGCGGTATTACTGTTCACACCATAATGTATTTCGCTATCCTAGTGGGTAGAATAACGCGCGGTAGTCGAGTTTCACTCAGAGAGGTAAGAAGTTTTTGCCAGTTAGTCATTTCTAAAATTCTAAGGTGTCAAAGAATATTCACGGCAGTCACGTTGCACAGCGGCAGCGAATCGCTCAGGTCGCTCTAGCCGCGGTACTTGATACTAAATACCTAAACGAAACCCGCGCGGCATGTACCTCTACCCACAGCGGCAGCGAATATCGCTCAGGTTTGAATAGGCCTTTACGGTGTGCCATAAAATATAAAGTATGCTACCTTACTGGTATAAACAAAGTTCCCATGCTTGGTTAAGTTAATAATAATATTTCACAACTTAGAGTCAACGCCACCGTAGTCATACAAAAATCCCGCGACAGCTGCATCTATCTGTATTTTTTGTAAGTCTGACATCAGACTATAGCAATCGCGAATAATTTGCTGTTATGCGTTGAAGAGTTCCGTTGCCTGTCTTCTTCATCAGTTTTGCTTCACCAAATGATACTTTCCAAATGAAAATGCTTGATTTGTTACTAAAAATGTTACAATCGGTGCGTGTGTATGTAACTATATTTTTTGAGGATTTCCCTCAATTCCTCGAGGATCCCTCACCAGATATGAGTTTTGATACAAATGGGACCAATCTGTTAGTATACCCTATCAAATAAAAAAAGAATTTTGAAAATCGGTCCATATGACGAAGTACTGAGGTAACAAACCCTAAAAAAAAAAATATACAACCGAATTGAGGACCTCCTCTTTTTTTGAAGTCGATTAAAAAATAGAATTTATTTCTAATGCTCATTAGGAAGTAACAAATCTGTTACGCCTTCACGCCTAAACCGCAGAACCAATGATTTTTTTGGTAGATGGGACATTGGAGAAGAAAAAAGCTACTCGAATACTAATCTTGCGCAGACGAAGTCGCGGCCGCGACCAGCTAGAAGATAAATTACACATAGAGACACAGAACAAATGATCGTGCTCATCACACAAACATTTTGTCTTGGGTGGGAATCGGAACCACGTCAGCAGTTAGGGCCAATCCCTACTAGACCAATGGGCAAGTTTAAATTTTGTTTCATTAATATTTTACATTTTCCTGATTTCAGATGTGATATCGGATATAACGGGGAAAGATGTGAAGTGGATTTGTGTCATGGACATTGTTTGAACGGCGGAGAGTGTAATTTGAACGAAGAAGACGAGCCTTCATGCCTATGTATCGACAGTTACGAGGGTGCCAGATGCGAAAATGATAAAAACGACGAGGATGCTTCAAAGATTAGCCTCGCTGACTGTTTAAATAATAGAAATCTTACTCTAGCAGATGTATTGTCGATTCTACAAACGCCTGCCTCGGAAATATCAGTTAATTTTGGTGTGAAATCTAATATATAATTAGTTGATTACTGTTTTTTTTTAATGCCGAATATCTGCTTTTTTTTTACGTATGGGTAGTTATTATACATATACCATAGGAAAGTATTTGAAGCATGTAGTAGGGTACACAAGCTGATAATTACAATCTGAATACTGGGTGTCTTTTTGGCACATTAAAATATAAACGGAAGTTATAAGATTGTTGCAATATAATGTTTTTTGTGACCCATTTCAATTTAATTCTTCTTAAGCAAGATCATCTTTAGTTTTTTTGTATGAATGTATAAGTTATTTATTATTCATATGTGTTGCTACCATTTACTTCTGTATATGTTAACTATTTATTATTACATTAACCGTTTGTAAAAAAATTAATCATTTTGTTACAGACTTTTTGTGTTAACTTGGTTCCTTAATAATTTATTTTTTTATAATTTTGAAGATATTTGTGCAGTTCTAGTTAAGTGAATAAAAAAAGTGTATGTAATTAACTTTGGATTTAATAATAAAAGAAATTGATATAGATATCTTCTTATTTTTGTGTTATTAGTACCTACGATAATGATCCACAACTTGCACACAGCGCCATCTTGTCTCAAACTAAGAAGAGGTAGTATTAAACAACTGATAAACATACTGACATATTTTTAAATACACACATAGGTACCTACTATAGATAAATTACGCTCAGACACAGAACAAAAGATCGTAGTCATCACACAGACATTTGTCCAGCAGGCCTTGCCATATTACAAATTCTAAGGCGACAATAGAAAGAAAATGGCGAATATGGAATCAGCTAATTGTCAACTGTCAAGTGTTAACGCTGGGCTGCCAGGGTACTCTAGCGCGTCGAGTATGTTTGCGGATGCAATGATTGATGATTTTTATGCCATTATACGCGAGCTTCTTGGCACGAAGTTAAGTTGTTGTCACCTTTGGGATGGCTCAGCCAAATACCAACTAGCCCCACTCGACTCAGTAGAGCGCAGAGCCAAGAGGCTCATTGGTGACGAAAAGCTGGTGGGTACCAAGCTTCATACCCTGGCCCACCGCCGCAAAGTTGCATGTCTGTCGGTCTTTTACAGACTGTATTTCGGTGAGTGTGCTCTTGAGCTCCACGAGCTCATTCCACCATCTCCTTTCTTCTATCGGGAATCCAGACGTACTGCAGGTTATCACCCATTCCTTGTAGATGTTCTACACATTCGCACGAAGCGCTTTGCCTGTTCCTTCATTATGCGCACAGCCAAGGAGTGGAATTCCCTGCCTGCATCAGTGTTTCCGAGTTCATATGACCCCAATCTGTTTAAGTCGCGAGTTAATAGGCTTTTTTTGGGTAAGCTCGTTCCATCGTCGACCACATCTCTGTCCGCAGGACAAGATTGAGGTCAAGAGTAGACCCATTACATATAAAAAAAAAGCGCTGCGCCTCTCTACTAAACAGAATTCGTGGCAGCTACCACAGCATTCTGGGGGCATTGCGGGACCGGTGAGATTGTCCAATGCTTGGCCGTTGGGTGGGACTGCACATGCAGGTCGGTAAGTGAGTTGGCAGGGCATTTTGTTTTCCTGTATTCTTTTATGTCTTTTGTTTGTTTTGATGTTTATGTGTACTTTGTTTTTTACTAACAGTATGGACTACAGTCTGAAATAAATTATTATTATTATTATTTTCATTAGCTTTTATTTCTCGGAACCCTTGGGTTCCGGACCTTTGGAAGGCGTACGAGGGGCCGAAGCCAACTCGCTGAGGCCTATTGTCGTCTTTAATGAAATGAGGCACCAACCGCAGATTTTCCCTGTATGCACTACACAAATGCACCTAAGGAAAACCTACGACTGGTGTAAGACTATTGCAGACTATGAAAACAAAAGTACTGGACTATAGGTTAGGGTGTCTAAAATGGACTGAATACTGGACTTGGACTTTGATCGTTTTTCAACTTTATGTCAAACACACTAAGGTTCTTATTCAATTGGGAAAATTTGACACATTGGGGTTACTTAAATAAAATCAGCTGTTCCCTACATTTTTGGTCACGTGATTTTGGAGTTTGTCCCATAGTAAAAGGTGATTATAATGATGAGTACAATGACCCCTTAAGAGGATGGCAGATATTTAGAAAGCACCTTATATGTGGACATGCTTAACGATTCCAATATAACTACAAATGTAAACTAAAACTAACTATAAATAAAGTTAATATGTGGAATACAAAATAGAACCAGCAGGGCTTTTGCGTATCTCCGTTGACTGTTCATGGTGATGATCACTGGGCTAAGTATTCAACGATTGACTGTCAAACAACTAAAGCAGCAACAACAACAGCAGCAGCAACAGCAGCAGCAGCAGCAACAGCAGCAGCAACAACAACTAGCAGCAACAGCAGCAGCAGCAAGCAGCTAGTTGCAGCTTGCAACTAGTTGCAAGTAAATAAAACAGCTGTTTTAGTTTTTAAGAAAATTGTTTGTAGTTATAGAATAATATCTTAAATGTTTCATTATCTTTAATTATGTTAAATATTGTTAATAACCCTTTTTTTGTACTACCAATCAATATGAGCTCCTGTCGCCTGTGATACAGGTTTATCTAACCTAGTACAGGCATCTAACATTCGAATCCCTTTGTAATTCTCAATAAGATTTTTGTAATTTTAATGTACCTATTTTAATTTTGAATAAATATATTATTATTATTTTCTTTATTTTACATTTTATACATATTCATTATATTTTTAAATATTAAAATACAAAAAAAAAAACATTTAAAAATATAAAAAATAGTAGCCCACCGGTATCGGGAACAGGGTCCAAGTTACCGGTGGTCAGGGCTCCTGAGAGAGGAAACGCCTAACAATGCGCGCCGTGTCCAAGAGTACTGCCTTCTGGATCAAGCTCTTGATCCAGCTGCCTAACGAGAGCCTCTTAAGGAGTTATTTTTTTTATTATTAACTAGTTTCGTGTTGGCATATTCACATCATCAGTGTGCAGAGATGTGACGAAGCGCACCGTACCCCGCCTGATAGTCACCGTAACTTGAAGACCACTTAAATTGCTATGGGTACCTATTCTACTATTCTCAGTCATCAAAGTTCGATGTGCAACTGGACGCCAGTTATAGTTACTGGTAACAGAATAGAATAGAATAGAAAAATTTTAATTTCAGACAAAGTCCATAGTGTTAGTAACAATTCACTTAATATCTAATATTAGTAGATACATAATTACAAATACAACAACTATTGAATTGAAATGGAATACAATGGGATTAAATTAAATTGAATTGAATTGTACCAAATTGAATTAAAATTTTGAATTAGGTAAATTAACAAATGCAATAACAATAATAATAATAAATAAACTAATGCACCGGCCTCTGAGTCATTTGTTTGTTTGTCATTACATTAATCATAAAGCAATGATTAATGTAACGACAATCAAACCTGTTCGCAAACACGCTCAGGATAGTGTTGGAGGTGGTCCGGAGCCTGCGCCCCAGAGATGTGCACCGCTTTCGCATCGTCGTGTAGAAACAGTCGACACGGGCTTCGGCGAACATCCCCGATGCGCTGCAGTGCCGGGGCAGCCCCAACAGCACCCTGAACGCATTATTATACTGAACGCGGAGAGCGTTGTACTGCTTTTGGGTATAAGAACCCCACAAGCTGGCTGTGTACAGGGACGTACAAAACGCTCTAAAAAGAGTTATCTTGACAGCCCCCGAGCAACGCGCAAACCTGCGGGCGATCATATTGGCCCTCACAGACAACGCTCTCCGCTCCCTATCGATGTCCGCATCATCCTTCAGGTCAGAGGTTACGATATGACAAAGAGATAAAAACTAATAGTGCTGCTGGTCACGCGAAATGTCGGCGAAGAAATCACTTTGCCTGCGTGCACTAGGGCTTCTTGGCCCAAACGAATCGACTGTACCTACTTCTTTGTTTCTTTTTGCCGCCATTTAATGTGCCTGGCCATCTAATGTCAACGCAATTTTCTGCCATGTTTTCATAGATGACATGATTTGAAATTGAAGGAAGGAAGGAAGAAGGAAAAAATATAACGCTTTTGAGATGATTAAGCTATTTTTCACTCGTCTTAAAATTACCTTAACACTGCAGGCTATTTACGTAAAAATTCTCCCGTAAATGTAGGTGAAGTGTAGGCGAATCTAGTTGTCATTCTTTACTAAATGCTAGACATTGACACTTGACAGTTCACTTCACTCAAGTTTTTAAGGGGGTTTTTACGGGTTATGAAAATCGATTCTTAAAACCTAAACTAGAACAAACTGCTAAATTAATGTTTAGTCAGCGAACACTACATCTTGTCGTCGATAATTAAAATTTCCAGTCAGAACAACCTTAACCTATGATTTTTAATTGCGGCCCCTACAATGCGCGATAGTATTATGCGTCGCGCGTCCCGTCGGCGGCATAAAGGAGTCGACGCACAGTGCGTTGCATTCGTAATGCACATGAAATGAACGCGCCTCTAATTGATTTGTAAGCGCCTGTCATGTTGGTAATGCCTATCATTTTTTCTAACGTCACTTGATATGTTTTGTAGTTTGATTTTAGAATTGTTTCTTTGTTTGATTGTCATTTTGTTTTCAAATAAGGAGCGTCGGAGGGGAGTTCAAAAAAGGCTCAAGGGGAATTCGTTTTCTAATGGCAGTATAAATCTAAAATAGTCAAAAATAGTCCTAAAGTATCCACATTTTACAAGTTTTTGACTTTGGCTGTCGCTGAAATGAAATTGCTACATTTGCTTCCGGATTTGAAGGTTTTTAATTAAAGAAATTGGCTTTCAGATGTTAATTTTTTATAGCTTCCATACTCACCATGCAAAGTGTTTTATAGTTATCTAAGCATAATAAGCGCTAAGGGAAAACGGTACCTACCCTAATTGTCTTCTGGCTGTATGTGGAATTCCACTCAAACTAATTCTTGCTAAAACTGCAAACAGTTTTGGTAAAACTAACTTAAGTACTTACCTTTTTGTATTACACAAAATGACAAACTTATCGTTGTAAAAAATCAGTACTTAGATTTAAATCGAGCCAATATTTTGACATCAAATACGGCGGGAAATCGTATAAAAACGTCTTCCCAAGACGATTCCATGAACGCACCGTGGAGTGATGTGAAAATTAAATTATATCGAGTTACGTTTGATTTGATCGGCACAAAACTGCACTTTGTCGCGCCGACGGCCGCTCGATTCCAATTAATCAATTACCATAACATAAATAAGCGCGCGGCGGCCATTTTAAGTGCGCCATATTGTCTTGAGCTGTCATTTTAGACACATTTTTCAGAAGGAAAGGTAACATTTTCTTGAGTAAGTACTACATCTACGACTTCATTTGATACTTTAAACTATCAAGTATCAAATAATTTCGATACTTGCCTACATAACATCACGCCTGTTATGTTATACCCAAAGGGTTAGGCAGAGGTTTACCAGTAATGGGAACACCCACATATCGCCAGTTATGTTTAAGTCCCATGTAATGGGGGCGAGCCTTTTGCCATCAGTCGGGCACAAATCAAGAGTCCGTACTGGTACTGAGAAATTCCAGATAGAAAAACTCAATAACGCTTTGCCTGACCCGAGGAACGAACCCGGGACCTTTTGCTCAGTAGAAGCGTTTGCGACCACTAGACCATCGAGGCATAATTATATTGTAAGTACCTAAATAGTATTTGATTAATACATCTCTTAGTTTGTCTTTCATATTTTCCATTAACAAAGCTCAACACAAACCGGTCATCTTTCCATTATAGCGCAAACGCTCTTACCATAGACAATGAGCGCTCACTTTTTTCACGTCCAAGGCAAAGGGCATAAGGTTGTTATTCCTCAACTGTCACTTCACTGACGTTGCATTTAACTTTGTATGTGAATCAAAGACGGATGCTATCAGTCGCACGCGCATCAAATACTAAGGAGTATGGTAGCCCTTTTTAAATGGGATTGTTTTATTTAAACGATTTCTGCGTTTCAATGTGGGTTTTGGGGTTTTGGTTTCCTGTTACTTATTGATTTTTGACGGGTGGAATTTAAAGAAACAAGATGTTTTTATATGGGACTTAAACATAACTGGCGAAATATGGGAGTATTACCAGGTACACCTCTGCCTAGCCCTTCGGGGATTACAGGCGTGACGTTATTTAAATATTAGGACGTTTTTGCTTTAATTAAATAAATAAATACATATTCCACAGCTTTTTTAAACTAGAGAGCTTGTGTTATGGGTACTAACTAAACAGCTGATAAACATACTTGTATATTTCTAAATACATACATATTATAGATAACTTCTTAACTTCTCTTCTTCTTTCTTTACTTTTCCTGAAATTTCTTACGGAATTGCACCTACCACTGTTTGTCTCTGCATGACCTAAAGGTTGACTGGTAGAAAATGCCTAAGGCATTAAGTCCGCCTATGTACATTTAAATAAATAAATTACACCCAGACACAGAACAAATGATCGTGCTCATCACACAAACATTATTTGTCCTGGGTGGGAATCGAACCCACGACCTCCGGCATAGCAGTCAGGGTCACTTACTACAAGACCAACCGGTCACACCCAAAACAACTATACTCCTTATAATAGCATTAGACAGAAGTAAAAGAAGGTTATTTTGAATGTACACTTTGTAGCGAAAGCTAGTACACTGAAGCATGTTAAAAATTGAAAATCACAGTGTCTGGACTAAAATTTTCTACTGCAATCAAATGGGTTGCCTAAAAAATTGTTGCAATATATTTATTGACTTATTCAATGTAATATAAAATAGGTTTCATTCGTTAACCAGCTCGCTGAAGATCGTTCTATAGCGGAATCTTAGATTATTAAGTTTTCTTAAATTTTCTAATGTTTCGCTCAATTTTCCTATTTTTCACTCATTAGAACACACAACAAAAATAGACTTAACGAAATTGGTCCAGCCGTTCACGCCCTGATGACCAAGAAAAAGAGGGATTCATTTTTAAATACATAAATGGATAAATACCTACCTTAACCTTGCTATAATAATTAGGTAGGTAATAATCGGCCATGCAAGTGATGATGCTTCAAGTTAACAACTAACCAGTCACAACCTCAGGTACAGTTGAAAACCAGCGTCCGGCACTAGTTGTCTGGCTTTTTTGCTAAACTGGACCTATTTAGCGCAGCCACAAGGCACACAATTATTTAATTTGTTTATTTCTTTTATTAATTCATTAAACCCCGAGAGGACACCGGTGTCCGCCTGTCATTGTCTTTCTAGGTATTGTGTCTCTAATTACCTCAGTTGAAAGATTAAAGTGTGCCTGTGTCGTGCCAAATACTTAAATGCTCTTTCTTTCTTTCGGTCTACAGGCGCTACTATAATACTTTGCTATTCCATAACTCTCGCCGTCGGCAAAGGATTGTTTACTAGACTGGCTTATCGCACACGACGATCGTAGACTACGACAGTAATATTAATGACTTTCTAAACTTTCCGGCTTATAGAGGAGCCTTGTGGCTTATTCACGGGTAGGTAGAATAAAAAAGGAGAACATTTATTTGGGACACGCATAGTAAATAATATTTAATAAATTCTTACCCTAACTCAATTCAATTTATTCATGAAACAATTAACATTGTGTTGAATATTTACACATGCTGTTGAATATTATATCTAAAAGTTCCTATGATTACTACTAACGCCATCTATTGTTCAACTTAAATAAACTTGTAAATGTCAAGATGACAGGAATAAATAAATGACTTCAGTTCGATTTGGTACAACAAGCACGCTGTTTTATTATAGGTTATGGGCCCAGGAAGTAAATTTTTCTCGCGAATATTAAAAAGTAATAGACAGTAATTGTCAGTGTGATTACGAAAATAATAAGTTTCGCAGTTAGAGAAAACTTTTGCTGTGCTGTGACTGTTCTATAAGTGAGTGAAGATGACGAACTACTTAGTGAACGTGCCGAAACTCAAAGGGCGGGAGAATTACAGCGAGTGGGCTTTCGCAGCGGAGAATTTCCTAGTTCTAGAAGGGATGTCGGCTTGTATCAAGCAGGCGGCATCATCGTCTGGAGTCGGAGCCGCAGATGACGCGAAGACTAAAGCAAAATTAATTTTAACAATCGATTCATCGTTGTATGTACACATTAGAGACGTCGCGACTACTGCAGAACTGTGGAAAAAGTTACAGAAATTGTTCGATGATTCTGGTTTTACAAGAAGAATCACATTGTTGAGGACCTTAATTTCAATCAGACTTGAAAATTGCTGTAACATGACATCGTATGTGACTCAGATCATTGAGGCTAGTCAAAAGTTAAGTGGAACGGGCTTTAAAATCAATGATGAGTGGGTCGGATCTCTACTTCTAGCTGGATTAAGTGAAAAATATTCGCCTATGATTATGGCGATTGAGCATTCCGGCATTGATATTACAGCCGACGCCATTAAAACGAAGTTGCTAGACATGGAGGAAGATAGTGGCGCCTCCAATGGAGCGTTTGCAAGTTTTAAGAAAAAACATGTTGGTAGCACTGGTGGACATAGACAAACGTCAAAGTCAAATTCGAAAGAAAAACAAATTAAATGCTACAACTGCAAACAGATCGGCCATTATCGTAACCAATGTAAAGAGAATCCTGTTGAAGAAACTAACAATAAAAACAAACAAACGAATGTATTCAGTGCTGTTTTTCTGAATGGAGCATTCAGTAAGAATGATTGGTATGTCGATTCGGGCGCAAGTGTTCATCTAACTGCAAACAAACATTGGATGAAAAGCACGTCGTATGATCACAACATCAAAGAAATTGTGGTTGCGAATCAAGATAAAATGCCAGTTGAGTGTAAAGGTGACGTGCAGATTACAACATTGGCTGATACCTGTGAATATGACATAGTTGTTGAAGATGTATTACATGTTCCAAGTTTGACAACAAATCTTTTGTCAGTAAGTCAACTCATATCAAAAGGCAACAGAGTGGTGTTTTCCAATAAAGGATGTCAGATTTATAACATTAGAGGAAATGTTGTAGCTACTGCATGTTTGGCAAATGGTGTCTATAAATTAAATATAGTTGAGAAATTTTCAGTAGCAGCTGCAGCAAGTGTTTCAAGTGATGTTTGGCATCGCAGGCTTGGCCATGTCAACAGCTATTACTTGAACCAAATGCAGGACGCAGTGGAAGGCTTACAAATTAACAGTAAGACAGATATATCGAAAAATAACTGTGAGACATGCTGTGAAGGTAAGCAAAGTCGTCTGCCATTTCCAAATAGTACCTCAAAAAGTGACATGACGCTACAGATTGTGCACACAGATCTATGTGGTCCGATGGAGGTTCCATCAATAGGAGGATCAAGATATTTTATGCTGTTGGTTGATGATTATAGTCATATGACTTATATTTATTTCTTGAAACAGAAAAGTGAAGCGTTGGCTTGTTTTCGTCAATATAAGTCAAATGTAGAGAATCAACTGAATCACAGAATTAAAATTCTACGGAGTGATAATGGGAAGGAATTTTGCAACAAAGAGTTTGATGCGTTTTTGAACCAGGAAGGAATTATTCATCAAAAGTCAAATCCATACACGCCCGAGCAGAATGGGTTAGTGGAAAGGTTCAATAGAACAATAATAGAAAAAGCAAAATGCCTTTTGTTTGATGCAGTTCTTGAGAAACGGTTTTGGGCAGAAGCCAGCCATACAGCAGTTTACTTACAGAACAGGACCGTTTCATCAACTCTAAATGGCAAGACTCCTTTTGAACTTTGGACAGGAAAGAAACCTAATATCAGTAACTTGAGAATTTTTGGCAGCACTGTGATGGTTCATGTGGCAAAAGAAAAGAGGCTAAAATGGGACAGAAAGTCAGAAAAATGCATTTTTGTTGGGTATCCAGAGGAAGTGAAAGGTTACCGCATATATAATCCCCGAGATAAAAGTGTGACCACCAGCAGAGATGTGATTATAATAGAAGATAATAAAACTACACCATCCGTGGAAACTACAGTGGAGGTGGATAGTTCAACTCAAACTTGCGATAAGTTTTTGGATTCAGTAGGGGACACAACAAAATTGTCAGATAATGAAGATAGCACAGTACTGGACAGTGATGAAACCTATGTGCCTTGCTCAGAAGAAGAACAGAATACAAGTAGTAGCAGTACAGACAGTACACAAACTATCATCACACGTGCTCCTCAGAGGCAGAGGAAACCACCTGTCAGATATGGTTATACAAATGCATGTGTGAATGACAGTTTTGAAGATGCTGGTGAGCTTACCTTGGATGAGGCACTGAAGGGACCAGAACGACAGCAGTGGTTGGAGGCAGTGCAAGATGAGTTAAAGTGTTTTGATGAAAACAATGCATGGGAACTAGTAGATACTCCTAAAAGTGGCACAATAGTGCAGTGTAAGTGGGTGTTGCGGAAAAAATATGAGTATGACAATAAAGTGCGTTACCGTGCAAGACTTGTTGCCAAGGGATTCTCGCAAAGACATGGAGTAGATTATACAGAGACATTTTCGCCAGTGGTTAGGCATACAACCCTCAGACTGTTATTCTCATTATCAGTACAGCTAGGATTAGAAATAACACACTTAGATGTGAAGACAGCCTTCTTAAATGGAGATTTAGAGGAGACTATTTATATGGTTAAACCTGATTGTTACTTTGCTTCTGATAATAATAATAATAAGGTTGTAAAATTGAAAAAGGCAATTTATGGGCTAAAACAGGCATCCAGAGCCTGGAATAAAAAGATTGATTCATGTCTGCAGAATAATAAATATAAAAAATCTGAGTTAGAGCCTTGTATGTATGTTAAAAATAATGTTAAATGTATAACTATTGTAACGGTTTATGTTGATGATTTTTTTATTTTTTCCAATGACTCTAGTGAAGTAAAGAGTTTGGAAGATATATTGTCAAGTCAGTTTAGTATTAAAAATTTAGGAAGAGTCAAACAATGTTTAGGAATGGATGTAAATTTTTGTAATGATGGTTCTGTAACTCTGAGTCAAGAATGTTATATTGATCAATTACTAAACAAATTTCAAATGACTGACTGTAAAATCATTGATACTCCAATGGATAGTAAGTTAAACTTAAATAAAGCCACTAATGTAGATAAATTACCTTATCAACAATTAATTGGTAGCTTAATGTATCTGTCCGTTTTGACTCGACCAGATATAACTTTTTGTATAAGTTATTTAAGCCAATTTAACAACTGTCATAGTAATGAACATTGGGAATATGCAAAGCGTGTTCTCAGGTATTTAAAGAAAACCAAAAGTTATGGTATAAAATATTCTAAAACTGGTAATTCAGAACTTACTGGTTTTGTAGATGCTGATTGGGGTAACAATAAATTGGATAGACGGTCTTATACCGGGTATTGTTTTGTGTTGTCCAGTGGGATAATTTCTTGGGAATGTAAAAAGCAAACTACTATTGCTTTATCCAGCACTGAAGCTGAGTATATGAGTATGTCAGAAGCATGTAAAGAGGCTATATATTTAAAGAATTTACATGCTGAAATAACAAATAAATTATATACTATTAAACTATATAATGATAATCAAAGTGCACAGAAGTTATCAGAAAATCCATTGTTTCATAAAAACACCAAACATATAGATATTAAGTACCATTTTTGTAGAGAGTGTGTTACAAATAATATTGTTAAGTTTCAGTATATACCAACATCTGAAATGCCAGCTGATATGTTGACTAAAGCCTTATGCTCCAAGAAACATTATACTTTTATGAACTTGTTAGGTTTGATTAATTTAAAGTGATGTAAGAATGTTTGTTATTTTAGATATAGTAGGGGTGTTGAATATTATATCTAAAAGTTCCTATGATTACTACTAACGCCATCTATTGTTCAACTTAAATAAACTTGTAAATGTCAAGATGACAGGAATAAATAAATGACTTCAGTTCGATTTGGTACAACAAGCACGCTGTTTTATTATACATGCAAACATACAAAAATAAGTACCTAATAATTATAATATAATAATAATCGACATTCTAGACCAATTAAAATAAGGTGCTACAACTTCATATATAATGTCAAATCGTTTTGGATATTTAATGTCAAACACGTTTAAATAGAAATGTCAGAAACTGGTTTAAGAAGTCAACAAATTCAAAATTATAATGTCAAAAAGCAAAAATATATATAATTATTTAAATCATTCGTTATTGTGTGACATTAAATCCGATATATTGTACAGACATTTTTCGAGTAAAAAGGCTTTTAATTTTGTTTTAAACGAGTGCAGTAACAAGGCAATAATATCCAATAAAAAATAGTAGGTACTTTAGGATGGGTGCAAAGTTTCGCATTCCTCACTAAAAGCTTGGATCCTCCTGGCAGTCGGGTCTACACCCGACAGTTGTTGTCAAGATGTTTGCATGTCATGTTCAATTGCGCGGATAAACTTAACATCGCGGCCAAGTAATTATAGCATTGCGACTGTAATTGCGAAATAGATTCCGCAACAGTGACGGTTGAAAAAAACCCGCAGTTTCGCTGTTTTACCGAAATACTGATCAAAATCATTCATTAGTAGATACCATCCCGCCACTGTATTCCCAAATCATGAAATCCCGAATCAAAAGACCACAAGAAAAGCGCCAAGTCTTATAAAACCCGACGTCGTCCGAAGTCTGTGGACGTTTGAAAACTCAACTTTGAACCCGTGTATAACCCTTCAGAAAAGGAACATCCATGAGGATTTACTGACTAAAAACCACCCCATCCGTCTCACACCTGGGCCGGGGGTCACGGGAACAGAAGATACTTCCACGACCCCCGACTCATCAGAAAAGACACCTACCTTAATCAGGACCGTGAAGATACAGACTTACTTTAAGCTCATCAACAGCTTGGCAATCTTCTTTAGTTGGAAGATTTAAAACAAGTAAGTACTTACTTACGTCTTTTCTCATGGGTTTTTTTTTTCATGGGCATATTGTAATCTCACTTGCTTCTAAAACGGTGGAGGGTCTGAGTGATATTTTTCGACGACACGTGAAGCCTAGTCAGAGGCCTATGATGGGCATCATTAAAATTCTGATACTACATTAGCCAATAACTACAAAAACGAAAAGAAGGAAGAAATGCAGAAGGAATATTGGGGTACTTGTGGTTTTTGTAAATATTTTAGTGACATCTATCTTTCCAAATACGAACTAATGACCGATATCTTAAATCGCAATATGATTTGAACGTATACAAGTTCCCGACTACACGGGCAGTAGTAGCCCACCAGGCACAACACCCGTCTGCGGAGAGTATCCTCCCTTTTCTATGGGGGATTAGAAACTTTACAACCAGTTCTTATACTTCTAATATGTGAAATATAAGCACAAAAAAGGTTAGGTATTGCAAATCTATAGATATCAGATGTATCTTACCAGACTTCTGCCTACATCAAAGCCAAAGCACATATTGATAGATAATCGAAAAATTCAACATGGCCGATTTTCCTGCTTCTAAGCCGAATCAATCAAAATTTACCTCACGCACTCTTGTCGATTATTCACAATATTCACGGAACGCATGATCGGCGGCATTGTAAAGAAATTAAAAAGAAATAGGGGCATAGACAACACCGCATTGTCTATCGCGGCGCCTCAAAGAAGGTCCGTTGCAACACAGAATTTCTAATGAATTTGATTAGTTTATTACGCGTGACAAGATGGCCGCTTTTGATTATTTGAAATAGTAATTGTTTGAATATTAAGTAAATTGGGCGTTGCGTTGACAATATTTAATTTTGGGCTGCTACTGAATTACCTTTTAAATGAATGCTTGAGCCCAGTACAACATTCTTTTCAAGCGACTATTGTAAGTACCTATGCTACTATAATTTGTATTTATTTGTTTACCTACAAGCGGACCCTATGGTCGTTGTCCTGCTCCTGCCGAAACGTTAGCTTTAAAACCAATAGGGTGTTTGACAGAATATGAACATCAAAATCCAGAAGACTTGTAAAATTTATACAAGACGAATTCGAAAGGTTATAGGTAAGTAAAAATCAAAACGTTACTTCGCACAACATGCTTCTTAATGTACCTACCTTTATGTATTAACTAGCTGCCCCGGCAAACTTCGTTGTGCCTAAGAGTCAATTCATTGCTCTTATTTTTTTTATATTAGATATACATACGTTGAATAAGACGACAACAAATAAATCCAAACCAATAATAACTACTACTACTTTTAAATTACAACATGTATATATATCCTAACCTAACTGACCATACCTATCCTATAGCTAACCCAACTATCTAACCTAACTACCTTACTAAAAAATACTAAGTTCATAATTTTAATCTGAACTATTGCCTCTATGTTACATACAATAATTTATGCCTATAGTTTTCCCGGTCTAGGTACTTTAATTAAAGTCCTAACAGTAAAATAAGTTCTATTTGCAAAGAATTATTAAAGTTCGTCTCTGTCATCATTGCTAGTTACGTAAATTGATTTCTGAAATATGAGACTTTTTTATGCTACATAAAACCTCTAAGTTTAGTAACAAAATAAATTTCAGAACGTGCGTATTATAAATTGACAACCTTACCTTCTTGGGTTTAGCTTAAGACTTGTCAATTTCAAATTGTCACCTGATAATGAACTGGAAAGTTTGACTCCTGTCATGTCATCCAAGATGGCGCTGCGTTTGAAAAATGTTTGAGACAACCGATATTCTTGATATTTATTTTTATGATGTCGAACGGGATAAAAAGTATCCTATGTCCTTCTCCTGGCTCTAAACTACCTCCCTGCCAATTTTCAGCTAAATCGGTTCAGCCGTTCTTGAGTTATAAGCGAAGTAACTAACACGACTTTCTTTTATATATATAGATGTTTCTAATCTATACCTCTAACTAATTACCACCGTTAAGTATAAAAGTAAGTTTACCTGTGTAAGTAATAACATTACATATTGCAGCAAATAACATTAATGTCAAACTCAAATATACGGCTCGCCAGCACACAGATTTATAAACAAGTTTTTTTTTTTTCAAATTGATGGGAAACTGCTTAAATTAAGCGTAT
Organism: Euplexia lucipara; assembly: GCA_921972225.1. Classification (NCBI taxonomy): domain Eukaryota; kingdom Metazoa; phylum Arthropoda; class Insecta; order Lepidoptera; family Noctuidae; genus Euplexia; species Euplexia lucipara. The sequence continues at coordinate 2,456,524 of OV179169.1, read as the reverse complement.
TAACTATGAGGAGAGGGGGCTTGTAACGTCATTATCTAGTCTAAACTGTACTGGCTAGTGACGTCATGCGACATTTTGACTCGATGTATCGTCGTTATTTTTTGATTACGTGAAAAAAGAAAAAATATGTGTGGAATATTTTCTTGTAATCTAGATGAGGGGCTAAAAATTAAAATTTTGTCAAGTAAGCCCATTGCAGCGACTTCTACTGGGTCCAATTGACAATCCAATCTATCAAGGGCCTAGCACAAATTTTCGATTTACAGCGAAACTCATCCATTTGCCACTAGCCTTTTTCCAACTACTCTAAACGGATGCAGCTGAATACCATGGCTTTACTTGAAGGAAATGCCTAACAGACCTCCACAACCTATACTGACATAGAGGTAACGAAAGATATAAGGAGTGTCGTGAAACCACGAAGATCAGAGTCATGAAATTTCTCATTTTAAATGGGTAAAATGCAAATTATTAAAAGGAAAAAGATAGATATGTCCTAGAGATGTGGCTGGAGATATATTGCTTGGAGTATACTGCCCCCCTAGCCAAGTTGACAATCTACAATCGTAAACGCGATTAGAAAACTAGCAATGTATGGGAATGACATCACCTTTCTCTAAGTCACGTGGTCAAAACAAAGGGATTTGAGGCGTTCTCGATTGTAGAAAGAGAATAGATGCGAATCGTTTGTAACTTGGCTAGGGGGGCTGGGCAGAGTTCCGCAAAAAATCTAGATACTTCAAGAACTTGGCGTCAAGCAACGTCCCATCTTTTTTTAACGCACAATCTCGTGTAGTTCTGTCATTCATCGAACACGTCTCTTGACGAGGCAGTCAATCTAGCCAGTCTTTCACATACTGCAGTCTTAGTAAGGACTACTATTTCATATTTCAGAAACAGGCAGTTTCTAAAAATGTTCTCTCACATTCTCAAACGACGTAGGTACCTACCTACATAAGCATATAACGTACCGATCAATACTTAATGTGCCAACAAGAAAATGCAGATGACCGCCATTATAACAATACAATGATCATTCCGCATTACATATTCAATAATCCCAATACCATTTACATTCTAATCACGTAATTTCTCGGCGCCATTGTATTTTTTTTTTTCAAACAAAATTTCTAAGAGATCCTTCTATAATCCCGCCGGAATTGACCAAAAAAATGTGTTACAATAACTTTTTAATATACATAAAATTTAAAAAACGAACTTGGCGCCTTGCCTCCGCCTGCGCAGAGAAAAAAAATCGAACAATACAGATTATGTCAGACAAAAAAAAGTGTTATGATTTATTTGGTCTATGGTTTTGCTGTTTAGTATTCATAGAGGATAATAGATGGCGCCAAAAGGTATTTGAACATTAATACATGTTTCCGAAATCGTGACACTTATTAATTCGATCATTAAATTTCAATAACGATTTTCACATTGAGTTGAAGTGTCTCAGTCATTAATATGAATATCTGCTCTAATTAATCGTGGTGATCGGTATAGAAGAGCTCTTTGACCTACAGTGGAACCACTTTAATCGTTCAGCTTTCGTAATTAGTATTTTACGTGTAAAATTAAAAATAGACGAGCTATCAAATTCAAAATGGCCAACGATCTCCGAAGAAAAGTTTACTACTTACTGAAAGAAATCCCAGTGAAATCCTAATTTGACAGCATAGGACTGTCAAATTAGGATTTGAGTCGCATTTTTTTAAAGGTTCTTATCAAAATATCTCTCTATATCCTAATAAATATAGCTTTAGTCAAAGACATTCAATACCTATAGACCGGACATCACGAACAAAAATGTTCGTCCGAAAAAGTGTGTCCTTCTGGATACAAGTCTATGAGTTTTTTGTAGTACGCTCTGCTGCCGCTCCAATATTCATATATTATTCTAGATGGCGTTACTGAGACATGGGATCAAAGTTTTTCTATGACATTTCCTTGACATGCCCGCTCTATAGTATTTTAAATCTCTTTAGCTTTAGTGTAAGTAAGCAGTGTACAGACGCCAGCACATCAAGGTACCCCAATGTGTCAAAATTTCTCAAATGAATATGAATGAACCCGGGAGTTGCCCGTGGTCCACCTACGTTTGTCCACCTGGTGGACCACGGGCAATTTTTTTTGCCCGTGGTCCACCTCAGTTTTATTGGGTGTACCACGGGAAATTTATTTTTCCCGCGGTCCACCCATGTCCACCTGGGTGTACCACGGGTAATTTTTCTTTCCCGTGGTCCACCTGCATTACCACCAGCGCCTGCACCTATGATGTGATACGTCGGGGTACCACAAGTAAAGAATGTTCCTAGTACTCGTAGGTATGTAGGCAGGTACTTATTTTAGCGGTACCGCGACGTTACGTAAAATTTCATGACTCAACGATAGGAAAGTATTATTTTTAACATTTATTTTTTTTTAATTTTTTGCACTGGGGTTTTTTAAAATTTAAAATTTTGTTTAAAAAAAAAAAATTAAACGCATTATTTTTGTTTTATAGAGTTTACAGTTATGAGAATTTTTCAGTGCATTGTATGTAGAGTCAAATGCTGGTTAAAACAAATCCAAACACAACATATCTGCAATTAATTTGTTAAGCGTCTTCCTTCTGGTGTGCTGAATAGCCTGGCTGCAGCATCAGCTCATCCTGTTGCCATCAGTGCATTGTGTGCAGAATCAAATGCTGGTTAAAATGAATCCTTACACGATATATCTGCTATTATTTTCACAAGAGTGTATTAGTCTGCAAGACAAGTTACCCTGGCTGCATCAGACCAAATATACCATAATCTTGCTTATTAATATAACACACATGGGTGTTTGAAATTTTAAGCCACGCTTGTTTGTATGTAAAGTTAAAACCCATAGACGTCTAAAATAGCAAAGGTAGCTTACACAAAAGAGCTGATAACCTTGAAACGGCGGAACCGATTTTGATGAATCATGTCTAGGAACCATCGCAAGAAACCCTGCTTTCAAACAAAAAAAACCGCATCTAAATACGGTTCACCTGTTTAGGCGCTACAGTGCCTCAGACAGACAGACAGACAGACACACACACACATAGTGGTCAAACTTATAACACCCCTCTTTTTGCGTCGGGGGTTAAAAAAAGTTGATGAAGCAGGGAGGTCACGACCCTCAGCATTGAGGAGTACGACGCAAGGAGGGAAATCAAATCAAATCATTTCTTTTGTTGTGATTAAATATATGTATAGAACGCAGACTTATACGAAATGCGTCTTTTAATTTTTATGTAGAACACACTAGAACATTCGAGAAGAACTGAGGAAAACAACTTAAAACCAAACAAATAACTTTCTTACATGGCCAGTATTACCAATGGCCAAATAATAAAATAGTACCAAAAGCTTCTATTCATTTATACATAATAAAACCATAAAAAAATTGGGGTCCTCATACATGAAACATGATTTTTCCACGTTTTTGGTTTACCTTCTATAATTTGCACGTACGTAACCCTTCCTAGTTTTTGTTAACATTTTTTTTTATTTTCATTAGTTGGTTCGAATTCACTGTTTTTTTTAAAAAGGATCCTAATCTTTACAATAATAGTCATCTTGTTATTTAATATAAAGGGACGTTAGGACAGTCCGCAATATCATCTGGACCATACATATCACACATACTTACTTGATTTTACTTAGATATATGTGGGTGTCGGGCGAGGAAAATAGTTACACAAAGTATTTCGCACAAAATATAATAAGAATCTTATTATATAATTATTAGGCACACCAAATCACTAAACACCACAAAAAACGTAGCGCATGCTCGGGTTGCGAACGATGTTGAAATAATCAAACGCGCCGTCAAATATGATAGGTGGACCACGGGCAATAGATTCTCAAAAGTAAATACTCAGGTGGACCACGGGAAAAATAATTTTCCCGTGGTACACCCAATAAAGCTGAGGTGGACCACGGGCAAAAAAAATTGCCCGTGGTCCACCAGGTGGACAAACGTAGGTGGACCACGGGCAACTCCCGAATGAACCTTAAGCTGTTTAACATAAAGTTGAAAAACGATCATAGAAATATGACACATTGGGGTAGCTTGATGTGCTGGCGTCTGTATTAGTCGAGTAGTCAGAACTTCCACATATCACGAGTTATGTCGAAACCCAATGCTATATTGGGCGGTCCTATCAACCGGGCACTCCCAGGAACGAAATCCCAGGTGAAAATATCCAATAACACTTTGCCTGACGTGGGAATCGTACGTAAGACTTGGGAGACGGAGATAACCACTGCTATATTTTCCTCATACAATTAAGTTATCACTTTATCAGTCAGTTTCGGATCTTGTCGGCGGCTGTCGCGTCGTAGGGGGAACACGAGTATGAATTTTACGCATCGCCTGCTCACTTGCAGGGGTAGTGATGAGACCACACTGTCCGTTTGTTGATATCGATAATAGAGATTATATGTATACATCCTCCATCATCATTAGACTTTTGATCGCATGCTGGTAGATTGGCGGTTTTGACCATTCTAAATTTAAATGTCGCTGCCAGTAATATGCTTGTAAGCAATGACATTATAAGTAAAAAGATGTACATAGATTATAAGCGCTCAGCAAGCGACACGTTAAATGTGGCTAACTAGCCACACTTTGTTTTTTTAGGGGTGGAAAATCCTCATGGATGTCCCCCGCCCGGGGAGGCGGAGGGGTCTGTCAGACTCTTACTGACTAAAAACCACCCCGTGTGCCTTCTCACACCTGCGCCGGGGGTCACGGGAACGGAAGATACTTACGCGACCCCCGACGGACTTCCGCGACTCCCGACTGAACTAGCCACACTTGACCTCAGTGTCGCGTCGCGCCGTCAACGGACGCGTGCTTGCGTTAGTGTGCCGTTTTTGAAGATAGAATGTTGTTTAGGTAACCTGTCTACACCTTTTTACTTATAATAAATATATCATTGCTAATAAGGGTAAAAAATACCCTTAACGTAAATGAAAACAACATATTATTTTACTCATCACTGGAATAGTTTTTTTCTTCTGAACACAAGCGTACGGCCAATTCAACTATCAAGCGCGAGCGACCGCGGCCGGCCGTACGTTCAGCTGATTGAAAGTGGCGCGCTTTTCATTGTGCGTAATAAAATAATCTCTGTAATAAAAATGAAAAAAAAAGTATTTTCCCAGCAATTTTTTTTGGTTAATTTTACCTAATTATATGTACAGAATGTGTAGTTATCGGCTATGTGATCGTTATTTTTACACTCTGTATAATCTAGATTAAAAATAAGGAAACTATGTTGCGCAGCCGCAACTTTGAAAACCGCAAAAAATTTCAGCTATTCCATACTAAAGTTACTGTTGAAAACTGTATGGGACAGCTGTTTTCTTTAACGAAGGATATAAGAATCAATTATCGGGCACAGCATAGTTTGTTAGGAGAGAGGAGGATTATGATAACTAATAAATAATAATTTCCCCTTTTGGGTTTGTAAAAACTAATAACAAAGTCGTATTCTATCGATATTATCCGACAACTTGTCCCATCCCTACTGAGGGGGATATCGTTTACACAAACGGGCATCTGCATAACAAATAAGACATGGAAATTGATTTAAACGCCGCGTGGATAACACCGCCGCCATGGGGAGCGTAATGTTGAGCTGTAACGTTGAGCTGTGGTGAGCTAATGGTGGTTCGGTTGAACATGAATTGTAGATCTTTGACAGTAGTTACTTGTAATCAGAAGCCAAGTCGACCTCATTATCGCTTACCATCAGGTGAGATAGTGGTCAAACGCGTGCCTCGTAATTATAAAAAAAGTTAAAATTTAAAAAACCCCCACCCCAAAAAAGTAAAACATTCAAAAACTTAAAAATAACACAATCCTATCGTCGAGCCATGAAATTTTACTTTACATTGGGGTAACTTGATGTGCTGGCGTCTGTACTTTAAAATTGACAATTAAAGTATCGGGAAAGATCTTCTAACTGAAATAAATATCTTTTAATTACAGTAGGTAGGTAAGAAGTAGCTTAGTGGAATAGGTACTCGACGGATTGCCAAATCATAGGTCTCGAGTTCGAACGCAAGGCTCGGACCTCTGTCTTTTCAGATTCATGTGCGTATTGTATAATTAGGTATCACTTATTGCTTCTAAACCGGTGAAGAAAAACATCGTGAAGAAACATGCAAGGAGAGATGTTTGCTCCATCTGGATAGTGCAATAATTTAACAAAATCCCGTTCATTCATCCTTTATCGGTTTGCCTTTTAAAAGTGTCATTTCAATGTCACGCCCTTTTAAATTGACAGAATGGCTAACTGTATAGGGGCGTGGACACTTTAATTCATCTTTTGTGACCTTATTAATTGTTCCTATTTATTGGGGTGGTGACTCTAAACAGGGAAACTACAATAGAAAAAAAAAATGTTCAACTGTGAGACGGAGTGGCGCATGAAGGGTTCCGTATTATCGTTCAGGATAAGAAATGCAGTGTTTATACGATGTTTTTTTTTTGTTTTTAGAAAGCTTACTAGCAATGTCGGTTTCACTTTACTAGTAGTTTTGTTAACCCCTCCAACGAAGCTAATATGCTTGTGTAAATTATTTATTATTCCCAATTTATTTCTTAACCCACTACAGAGTGGGTTCACGTCAATAGTGCAATGGATAGGGATCTAACTCACGACCGATAGACGCTATCCTAGCCAAACGTTGGTTTCGAACCCAATTGCAGTTCCATTTACTGGGTTTAATTGTGAATCTAAACTATCTAAGACAAAATACAAATACATAAAAAATAACAAATTTTGCGCGTACACACAATCCAATCCATCCAATTGCATTTAGTTTCGTGGTTTCGATACATTTTAATGAATTTTGATATATTTTAAATGTTAAATTTTATGTTATTTTAATTTAATTTATTTGCAATTCGTTATGTTATAAATTTTCAACACAATTATTGTTACGAAATAAAATACTTATGACTTATACAATTCGACGATTCAATTTTATTTATATACTTAACTAGAATTATTTTTTGTTCTAGCGCCAATAGAAATACGTACAGACGACAGCACATCAATTTACCCCAAAGACATTCAATACCTATAGACCGGACATCGCAAACAAAATTTTCGTCCGAAAAAGTGTGTCCTACCGGACACAAGTCTATGAGTTTTTTTTAGTACGCTCCGCTGCCGCTCCAATATTCATATATTATTCTAGATGGCGTTACTGAGACATGGGATCAAAGTTTTTCTATGACATTTACTTGACAGGCCCGCTCTATAGTCTTTTAAATCTCTTTGATTTACCCCAATGTGTCAAATTTCTTTTATCGTTTTTCAACTTCATGTGAAATTGAATAAGGTTCATATTCAATTGGGAAAATTTGACACATTGGGGTAACTTAATGTGCTGGTGTCTGTACTTTGTGCAAAATTTTGCTGTCTACCTAGATACAGACAGTCAAATGGATATCCCGTGCGTGCTTTATTATAATAGAGTACCGTTGTCACCCTTCGTGTACGGGACCCTAAAAAAACATGTCAAGTGAAACAGTTGACTGTCAAATGGTATTAGCAATTGTGCTGTAGGTATATCACGCCTGTGTTGAGCAGGGTGAGCAGAGCTCTGTTACTTGCTGTAGTTGTAACTATTACCAAGTGGATATATATATCGACCTAAGTATTAACTATACCAGTCTCTTACCTAATTCTTCTTATCGTGTGGCCTAACCATCCTGCGTAGCATGAACACATTGAACACCGAAGAAACGGCCTTTGTCTACAGACGAATCGGCAAAGTGACAGATTATATAGACAGGAACCTCAATCTGTCAAATTTCTTTCAATACACCTGCCTGCGTAGCATGAACACTTAATTTCTTTTCTTCCGAGACACGACAAAGACGTTTCGTTTCTTTGGTGTTCATGCTACGCAGGCTGGTGTCGGAGTTTTAATGCCGCCCATGGGTCTCGGCTGGACTTGGCTTCACATGCTGTCAAATCTAACAATAATTTAAATCCAAAAGTGCCATTGTGAGGCAATGGAATAGGGTGCACTGCTCAGTCCTTTTTAATATAGAATAGAATAGAATACTCTTCATTGTACAGACGCCAGCACATCAAGTTACCCCAATGTGTCAAATTTTCCCAATTGAATATGAACCTTATTCTGTTTGACATAAAGTTGAAAAACGATCAAAGAAATTTGACACATTGGGGTAACTTGATGTGCTGGCGTCTGTACACCATTAAAACTTACAAATTATAATTTTAAGGGCTACAAACGGTGATACAATGGGCGGCCTTATCGCTAAAAGCGATCTCTTACAGACAAACTTTGGATGCACTTGATAGTGGAGGAGAAAAGATGAGTAGGCAGTGTGTGGTGTACTATTTACATAAATATATAATAAGTACCGATAATTAAGACGAGCAAAAATAAATAAAAAAAAGTACATAATACAAATCATTCACAGAGCAACGAACAGTTATATTAAGATGTGTTAGGAGAGAGGTAATAATTAAGAGGTATTAACATAGTTCGTATAAGGTAGATACGAACATGAGCAGCGGTGGTCCAGTGGTGGCCCCGACTTACGCGCAGTAAGTCGTGGGTTCGAACCCAGGCAGGCGCATTACTTTATATAATTTATTTCATCACCACTGGTCTCTAAAACGCTGAAGGAAAACATCGTGAGGAAACCGGCATGTCCTAGAACCAAAAATTCGAAGACATGTGACATCTACCAATTCGCACTGGGCCCGCGTGGTAGATTGTAGCCCATACGCAAAATACGCGCTTTGACATGGAGTTGCGAATACTAGCCCGGAAGATTTACCTTTTTTTATCTTTAAGGTACGAACATAGTTTTAAGTCTAACTCAAATTTTTATATGGAGTTATGCTCCAAAGTAAAATGATTTTTATTATTATTAATATTATAAGTATCGTGAATTTTAGACAGTCCTTCTCCGATTTCAATAACACACTTTTCGAATTCAAAACAAGCAGCTGACAACAGCCATTTATAAAACTACTGACTTGTTAAACTCCCGATTAAAAGCATAATGTCGCATAATGTGTCATTGTTATTGAGCTCACTCCCTGCGCCCGCGCAGCTCTGCCACGCCCACAGATTAGCGACATAACAGCTATCAACTGAGTGCACATCTGTCGATGACGTCGATGTTGCTATTATACGCCTTATTAATAACTAGAGACCACATGCGACTTTGTCTACATTTTTATTAATTGACTAGCTTCTGCCCGCGACTTCGTACGCGGATCCTGTTGCTTATGCCAGCGACAACGGGGTCGTCAAAATAGAAGATCTGAAACATCTGATGTCGAATTCTATAAGCCCGGGGACGGGAAATCAATGGGATGCGCGAGACGATTCAAGATGTTCCAGATTTTTTATTTTTGTTGGTCAACAGGAAATGCCATCAGACTTAACTTCTTTGCTAAGACGCCATTTCTATTATGTATATGTTATATTGTCTCTGGGCTTTGGAGTTCCCCTACAGGTGCTCCAGATCTTCAAATTTAGTCTCACAGCAGAAAACACTCTTCACGTGGAATAGTTTTTGCAATGGCACCATTTTTATATCTCTTTTACTTTAGGTCATCATAATATGTTGCGTGACGTTCACGATCAGCGGTCAGTCGCGCATCTCCTTCCCCCACTTATCTCTAGAGTCGATGCGTATATACGCTGAAAACTCAAGCGTCATGCTTTTTCCGTGAACGTCTCCAACTCGCGAGACAGTGCATGATGTTCACGATCAGCGGTCAGTCGCGCACATATTCTTCACTGGTCTCTAGAGACCTGGATGTAGATGCGTAAATACGCTGAGAATGCAGGCGTGCTTCGCGATCCCAAGAAGTTTCCACGGAGCGAGTTGCAGCCTCATGTTCTCGAACAGCATCAAGTCTCTCCTAACGCTCTCCGGTAGATTGTTGGGATCTTATGGTCTTTAATCATTTAGCACCTTTGGAACATTGGGAAAAATTTGACCTCTTTCTTGGCATGGTTATAGTTTTATTGTGATGATACCTGATCAATTAAAATCTAAGTGGCTGCTCCCCTGCGTTACCGGGTAAGCTACCGGGTAACGAAGATAAATGGAAAAGGAAATTAAACACTCAAATAACATAAGCCCGAAGGCATACGATAAAAAAATGGGAGTTTTAGCCAGTAGAGTCTAATTTTCAACGATATACCATCGTCATCGAAAATCAGTCCTGAACTGTTCCCGCCTTCACCGCGTAGTACCTCCTACTTATGTTATTTTATAATTATGCAATGAAATTAGTGATAGTTTTAATTTCTATATCAAATGTTTCTGATCTTCGATTTTTATAAGTCAACAGGAAATGCCTATCAGACCGAACAACTTTTGCTAAGACGTCATTCCTATTTGAGTTATGGTGTAGCTGGGCTCTTGGAGTTCCACAACAGGTGTTCCAGATCTTCGATTTTTATACGTCAACAGCGAGTGCTCATAAGGCTGAACAACTCTTGCTAGGACGTCATTCCAATATATATTATAGTGTAGCTGGGCTCTTGAAGTTCCACATCAGGTGTTCCGGATCTTTAAATTTATTCTCTCAGCAGAAAATGCTCATAACGTGGAACAATTTTTGCTATGGTACCATTTTTGTATCTCCTATAGTTTAGATGGTCTGTTGCGGTTCTGCATCAGGTGTTCCGGATCTTCAAATTTATTCTCTCAGCAGAAAATGCTCATCACGTGGAACAATTTTTGCTATGGGGCCATTTTTGTATCGCCTATAGTTTAGCTGGTCTGTTGCGGTTCTGCATCAGGTGTTCCGGATCTTCAAATTTATTCTCTCAGCAGAAAATGCTCATCACGTGGAACATTTTTTGCTATGGTACCATTTTTGTATCTCCTATAGTTTAGCTGGTCTGTTGCGGTTCTGCATCAGGTGTTCCAGTTTCCAAGATAAATTATAGCCTATGTGTTGACCAGACTTAATATCTATACAACAAAACAAAAATCATTCAAATCCGTCCAGTAGTTCCGAAGATTAGCGTGTGCAAACAAACAGACAAACAGACAAACAGACAAACAGACAAACAGACAAACAGACAGACTTTTTTTTTTGGATTCGTGCTCTATTACTGTTTCTAAACCCCCCTCAATTATTATTTTTTAAATATATTCAATGTACAGACACAGTTTTTTTACAGTCTTATTATATGTATAGATATATTAAAGCAGCAATATAAATTAAATAAATTTCACAACTTTTACACAACGCCATCTAGTCTCAAGCTAAGTAGAGGTTGTTTACTATACAACTGATAAACATACTTATTATATATCTATATACATATATATTACCTACCTATAGATAAATTACACACAGACAGAATAATTATATACCTAGTCTAACATCCCGTTAAGAACGATCTTCTCTGAACTGGTAAATGAATGAAACCTTTTTTTATTAAACTAGCAGACTTACCGAGGTTTCACCCGCGTGGGTCCCGTTCCCGTGGGTATACAGAAATAAAAAGTAGCCTATTTGTTAATCCAGGATGTCAGCTAACTCCATACCAAATTTTATTAAAATCCAATCAGTCGTTTTTACGTGAAAGAGTAACAAACATCCATCCATCCATCCTCACAAACTTTCGCGTTTATAATATTAGTAGGATAGGATTTAATATGTCAATAAATATATTGCATATGGGTTGCCTAAAAAATTTCAGCCCAAGATATATTATGATTAATTAATAAGTAATAAAAATAAAATTGTTCACCGGTATGGTTAATGGACAAATTCCATAGGTACCAATTTTCGATTGGTATGTAATTTGTCTGAAATCTTAACTTTAATTTAACTTTCATTCATAAACCAGACCGGTGCAAGTTACTAGTATCCATTTACCTGAAAATCCATTATCCATCCATCCATCCATTCATCCATCCATTTTGTATCCATTTTCCTTTTTCCTTGTTATGAAATAAATTACTTACTTACTTACTTACTTACTTACTTACCTGTTTATACCGGCCTATACCAGAGAGATGTACGGGAAAAAAATAGACAACCTTACGTTTGCATTATCTATGGACTTAATACTTTCGATTGGGAATTTGCCTATTAACCAAACCGGTGAAAAGATAAAAATAAAAAAATATCCTTGACAAATTTTTTTTAGACAGCCCTTAAATGATAAATGATGTTTATTTTGCAAAAAGGTTTTCACAAACACTTTTACACGTCATTTTTTAACTGATAGATGAAATCGGAGTTTCACTAACTGACTACTCTGAGAAGAAACACCGAAAGAAACTCAGAGGTCATAGTCTCTTTTAAAGTCCAGACATTATCTTGGTCAAATCATGTAAGAACCATGCAAATTGGTGTCTAGGATGGTCTTTTGAGGAAAGAACCACACAGATATGAGGGGTTCAGATCAGTCCATGCAAGCATTTGTCAGTAATCGTGAGCTCAACTCGGTACTTGAGGAGGTATGTAATAATTATATTTATTAACATATTAAATTAAATATAAAATAGGTTTCATCCATTAACCAGCTCGTTGAAGGTCGTTCTTAACGGGATCTTAGACTATAAATGATCGTTCTCATCACACAAACATTTGTCTAGGGTGGGAATCGAACCCACGACCACTGCACGTGTAGCTCGACGGAAGAATCAGAGTGACAGATTATTTAACATTTTTAGTTTAGTTAGTTTAAGTCCTACGCTCATTTAACTCACTCACTCCAATATGTATGTACTACAAATATCTTCATTGCAATAAAAAATATTCTTATATTATTATTAGATTCTAACATTTTTGCCCATTATGATTGAAATAATGCTCGATATTATAGACTATTGTCGACTGAAGAATCAAAGCATTACTTCTCTTCATTTTGATGTGATTACAACACATACCTTATTGGTGAGGTTCTTCAGAAAGGTCAGGTGCGTAGTACTCGCAACCGGCGTGTTTGTATGACATGTTTGAATGTAAACGAACCAAAAGAAATACCTATACCTACGTAAGAATCGTATCACGTGGGCGCTTTATAGGTTCCGCCTACCCCCATGGAAAAAGGCTAGGCTGGGAGTTTGTCTACGTATGTACCTGTGTATGTATGTGATACTTTCACATTTGTAATATTAGACAAATGTAAAAGTTTGTGAAGATAAGTAAGTATCAGAATTTCAAAACCCAATAACACTGTCAAACCCGGGAATCGAACCCAGGACCTCGTACTAAGCAGCTGTACCTAGTGCTTACGACCACCAGACTAACGAGGCTGACTGTACTTTTTCAATGGCCAATATAAATCAATGCCAAAAACCACCAGTCTGCTTATGACAATGTAGAAAGAACGAACAAGTTATTCAATGTAAAATTGGACTTTGCCCACTTAGCACAAAGTTTAATTTTGCTAGACAACATAAAAGTTCTGAAGGTATTATTTGCTTTCAAGCTTAATTAATCTTAATTCTAGTATCGTCATAGGGTTCAGAATTGTATGTGGTCTCAGAGGTAAGTTTTATCAGTTGGAATTCTGAATATGTTGCTTGAGTATCACATGTGGAAAAGTAGTAATGAACCTTAACGAGTTTCTGATAAGGTTGAGTTTACATCACACGTGTTGTCATAATACTTGCATGCAGTCGAAATATTTGCCAGACACGCCCCCTGCTGCTCAAATATAGGGTGTTCCTTAAATAGGTGTATTTTTATAGAGATCTTATTTTGTTTAGACATAAAATTCATGAATCTTATTAGGGAAAGTAAATACTTTTATTACTTGATTTTGATTTTAAAATGAAAGACAAAGCACCCAAATTGATGGTAAATGGATAAAAAAAAACTTATATTTTTTTCTGTAAATAGTATCATAAAAACTATTACAATTATTTTGGTAAATATAGGTTCATACAAACACTTATACACGTCATTTTTCGTAAGCTAGGTGAGGTCAGCGTTTCGCTATCTGACTACTCTGAGAAGAAACACCGAAAGAAACTCAGAGGTCATAGTCTCTTTTAAAGTCCAGACATTATCTTGGTCAAATCATGTAAGCTCCATGCAGATTAGTGTCTGAAATGGTCTTTTGAGGAACGAACCACACAGATATGAGGGGACCAGATCAGTCAGTGCAAGCATTTGTCAGTAATCGTGAGCTCAACTCGGAACTTGAGGAGCTCCACAATGGTATGATATCATAAGGGCCGAGCCTATTACCATCAATGGCATAAATGCTTTTTCTTTCTTTCTTGAGTCGGGCACAAATTCAGATTCTACATAGAGAAAATCAGTTGTAAATAAAATAACATAGACTTGATCACACATTCTTTAATATTAATAATAATTTGACATTATAGGCATTGCTTTACATTTTAAATATTTATAATACATGTTGTTACATCTATAACTACTTGGTTTCAGGAGCTTAAGAGCCGATTTTGCAATCTTCAGATTACTTTTATAATTGGAATTAATTTTACACATGGTTTAAAATATAAAAAAAATAGGTAGGTGGTACACACGGCTTAACATCAAGTTATACATTTCCAGTTAACGCTGATCTCGTTTTGTAGGAAAATTCTGAACAATGCGATATCAGCTTAAACTGGAAAAGTATAGCCGTGTTTACGAGACGTCGCGTCGACGCACAACCATAGCGTACTTAGTTCTGAAAAAAATCGTCAATATTTTCGTTATTTTTTATCTTTAAACTGTATAAAAATAATCAAAATTTCTTTAATACAGAGAAAGAATACCTCTACGGACATTGCGGTCTGGGCGACGAGGCGGAGACGTGATGGTCACAGTTGCCTAGAACTTCTAAAGCCAGCAGGGCTAGCATGGCCGGAGATATTCTTTCCACGGGGAGAGGATAAAATACTATTCCCCTCTGTCATTTTTATCCACCCTCCGAGCATGGCGACATGGGTGGATAAACTATTCACGGGGATAAACCAGGGGAAACGCTTGTCCTCGAAATTATTGCCATTATAAGAAAACTTTTATGAAATTACACAATAGTCAAGAATGTCATGTAAACCAAAGTACTTTCATCGTTTTATTACATCTGTACTGGATATTTATTTTGTTTTGTTGTCAATTGGGATTGCTCGAATTGCGAAATCTTTCACAAGTCGCCATGCTATAAGCCGTGGATGAGTATCCACGTCTAATGTCAATAAGTGATATAATTCTCTTTCCCCCTGTTGCCGTGCTTTGGCAGGTGGATAAGGTAATTGTATCCCTTGTCAGTGGAAATAACCGATGGATAAAAGTTATATCCCCGGCCCATGCTAGCCCTGCTGCACCGGCTCCAAGCGCATGTGGCTTTTAACGAACTATGTTATTTTTAATGAAGTTGCAAAACCGAACGCAGTAATACTAAGTCGGCAAGCCCCAGAAAAACCATGGTCCATTAAACAAAACCATCCAACCACAAATTAGCTCGGTCGGCCATTTTGAAAATGTCTCATATTTACTTGACTCATTGGCGCCATTCTACCAGACATAGAAACGTCAAACATAGAGCTGCGACCGTTGACAATTGGCTCCCGATCTAGTCGATTATTCGGATCGATTTTTGTTGCACTTAAAAAGGCGGACGTCTGTGATTGGAGAAGGCTGCCAGGCAATGGCTGCTGTCTCTCTAGTCTATATTGAAGATTCTGCTTCTCCATCTGGTGGTGTTGAGTTCGGATCGCGAACCGGTTGACGTGGACCGGTATCGGTACAACTATCTTCGTGCCGGATCCGTTTTTGCTGGAATGGCTGCCGGATGCAAGACCGGCTTTGACACGTTTCCATTTCGCACGACGATTTTGGAACCATATTTTCACCTGGGGAAGAAGAAGTTTGAATTAACCTTAGATTACAAGAGAACGATATTTGTAGCTGGGTAAAAGTGTTACAGTACGAAATTAATATAAGAAGAAAATTATGTTGGAAATGGGAAATTTTGTTTGCCTTTAACATCAATGAAGCATGTTGTAGTTTTTTTCTTTAGCAACAATAATTATGGGAGTTTTGAAAATGGTTTTATTTGACTGGAAAAATAAGTAAGTACGTAGCTTTAGTTTGTGTTACACCTATCATTACTTCTGTCTTTATCACCCAACAGTTGACCATTAGGAAATTCCCATGACATTAGGTGTACCTATTATTATGTACAGACGCCAGCTCGTCAAGTTACCCCAATGTGTCAAATTTTCCCAATTGAATATGAACCTTATTCTATTTGACATAAAGTTGAAAAACGATCAAAGAAATTTAACACATTGGGGTAACTTGATGTGCTGGCGTCTGTACATGGTACAGGTAAGTGTGTTATAGTATTTAAAAAACAATACGCAAATGTCTGAAGTCGAGTCAGTTTAAAATACAACTATAATTTAGAATGACCTAATTAGTATTTTTTGTTTTATAATTGTGTCTAAATATTTTCTTGCTTTTCCTATTTAGTAGAACATTGTGTGCCATATTTAACTGTAAGATCTTTTTATATCATGTTTTAAAGCAAATATATATATAATGCTAGGTATTACTTACTATAAACAATTAAGAATAGTACCAAATCGTGTCTTGTGATAGTTTATGTGGAGAAGTGGACCTCATCTGAGCTTATTTTATCTGCTTATATCTAATCAATCAATCAATAATAAATCAATTTTTATTTGTTACATGTAAAAACTTGTAATTGGCCATCATGTTGTTATCGCTTCAAATATTATGTCTGCCTAGCTGTAAGTTTTCCGAAAAATATAAAATAAAGTATAATAAATAAAATACTAATATAGAAGAGAGAAAAGCTAAAAGAGGAACAGAAAAAGAAAAATAGGAAAGATTAGAAACTACTCGACCGATTTGATGAATTCTTTCACAGTTGGGATGCTATACACTATTCCCGGGTGACATAGGGTAATTTTTATCCCTGTATTCCCACGGGAACGGGAACTAGGCGGGTAAAACCGCTAGTCAGCCATATTCCTTACCTGAACTTCACTTAGCTTCAACGCTGAAGCAATCTGTGACCTCTCAGTGAGGCTCAAGTACTTCTTGGCGTGGAACTCCCTCTCCAGCTCCAGGAGCTGTTCCGAAGTGAAGGCGGTTCTTCTTCTGCGAGCTTTGCTCTCTCGTGCTGCATCCGTGCTCGAGTCTTCTGGATCTTGCTCTGAGTCGTTACCTGTGAAAAGAAACGTGGGGTTTGTATAGACACATTCGTTTCACAGCTTGTGGCTAAATAATGACAGCCGGGTAGATCGGAGGTTAAGCTACGTTTGAAGAGGTTAGTTCGTAGATGGGTGACCATTCATTACATATCAAGATATCTCCGTGCCTCGGAAAATACGTAAAGCCGTTGATCCCGGCTGTGATTTGTAGATCTATGGCAGTCTTTACAGATAGGACAGTCAGAAGCTCGAAAATCTGGCTATAATACCAGTTTAACCAAGGGGTATCATGTTACCCAGTACCAGAGTTGTGGAGGTCAGGTGGGCAGTCGCTTCATGTCACTATCTTTAGCCCTTACGCGAGCAATACTATTTACACCTCCGATTTTTTGGGCCCCTTTTTTTTGGGCTACGGCAATATTTTTGTTTTTTATTTTATTTTATTTTATTTGTTAGGGAGAAAAAACAGTTAGAAATACATTTATACACAATCTCACATATTTATATTTATTATTACACATGAGCTAACCATTATCATTGTCCATAAATTCACAAAAAAAAATGTTAAAGAAAACAGACAAATCGTGTGCATCGTAAAAGATCAGTTAAAAGAAAGAAAGAAAAGAAAATGCATACACTTATGAGTTTAGTAATAGTTTACCTACTGCTCTTGCCTTGATGCGATCTTTGGAAAGAGTAAAGAGGTCAAGCTCCATAAAGTGAGTGTTATACGCATCAACAAGGTACCGAAGAGGCACGCGCTCCCCAGCGTTAGTCCTGCACGAATTCGTGTAGAATAGTCGAGCGAGGCACACGCACCCCACGAAGCATGACAGATCTAGGTTCTATATAATTTAGATTATTTGAGAGAGGAATGCAGTCGAATCTGTTATTGCATATTCCATGCAGCATCATTACTCCTAGAAGAAATCGTCTAGACTCCAAACTAAGAACATTATAGCGTTTCAGTAATTGGTCGTAGGAGACTTTAGAAAGACAACATCTATAATAAATAATATCTTTGCCAATGCCCGTTTGTGTCTTTTTATTTGTCGTCAAATGGTTGTAACAATATTCTAAGAAGTAGCGTCAGCTGCTTATAGTTGCACAATACTAATATACTTTATACATTTGGGCGAAACGTTCAAAAAGTGGTAAGGCAATTATTTCGCCAATGCTCGCGAAAGGGTTAGCTGCATCGGATTAAACTGGAAAACGACCATGATGATATGTAATAACAGGAAGACGAGCTGATCTTCAAGTTTAAGCTACTTCAAGTCGAAGCCAGTTCATGTATGGATGACCATCTATTGCACAACTAGCCCTGGAAAGGACACTATACACGGGGGGTCTATGGATCAACTATACCAAAAGGTCGCTAAATGTCCTGCGCGTCCAGTATAATAATACTTTTAGAATGCTCTTGAGACTGCCCCGGTTTTGCAGTGCGTCAGAGATGTTTACACAGAATCGTACTGACGGCTTCCACGCAATCGTGCGGAAGAAAATAGCATCTGTGGCAGCTAGAACCCGGGCCAGTAGCAACAGCATTCTGAAAACAGTGGCTGCAAGTGTTTTTTCCCCTTTTCTGAGGCATTTTGTGGAGAAGATGACTGAGTAAGTTAAGTACTTGGTCATCTTCTGTACAAAGTGGCTCAATTTTACTTTATTTTCATTTTGTTTTTATTTTTATTTGTGTACTAACACTAGATATAAGGTACGTTACTAACATTGCGGATCCTTGTTGTCCGAGTATTTGATTAGATTATATTTATTATATTATTTCATTGGTCCCCGCTGTCATTTGTAGATCTTTGATTATAATCTTTACTGGGAGTCAGAAGCTCGAAAGTCTAACATCCAGTTTGAGCAAGAAGGATCGTGATACCCAGAAGATGTGTTGTGACTGCCAGATAGTTGGACTGATGTTTTTTTTTTACTTTAAGCTGTAAAAAAATCACTATTTCTATACCGAGAACTCAATGAGAAAACAGTCACAATGAAAAAGCAAATAATTCATTAAAATCTTATTGGGTTTCATAGAAATCATGTTTTTGGTTCAAGTTTAAAAAAAATACTACAGAACAAAAAATAAAACCAACTTAAAAAAAACACTAATCGGTGTAAAATAACTCTAAATTAGGAAGTCTGTGGCTTTGGTGGTTTTGTCTTATTCATAACTAGCTTCTGCCCGCGACTTCGTACGCGGATCCTGTTGCTTATGCCAGCGACAACGGGGTCGTCAAAATCGAAGATCTGAAACATCTGATGTCGAATTCTATAAGCCCGGGGACGGGAAATCAATGGGATGCGCGAGACGATTCAAGATGTTCCAGATTTTTTTATTTTTGTAGGTCAACAGGAAATGCCATCAGACTTAACAACTTTTGCTAAGACGCCATTTCTATTATGTATATATTATATTGTCTCTGGGCTTTGGAGTTCCCCTACAGGTGCTCCAGATCTTCAAATTTAGTCTCACAGCAGAAAACACTCTTCACGTGGAATAGTTTTTGCAATGGCACCATTTTTATATCTCTTTTACTTTAGGTGTTCCATTTTCCAAAATAAATTATAGCCTATAATATGTTGCGTGACGTTCACGATCAGCGGTCAGTCGCGCATCTCCTTCCCCCACTTATCTCTAGAGTCGATGCGTATATACGCTGAAAACTCAAGCGTCATGCTTTTTCCGTGAACGTCTCCAACTCGCGAGACAGTGCATGATGTTCACGATCAGCGGTCAGTCGCGCACATATTCTTCACTGGTCTCTAGAGACCTGGATGTAGATGCGTAAATACGCTGAGAATGCAGGCGTGCTTCGCGATCCCAAGAAGTTTCCACGGAGCGAGTTGCAGCCTCATGTTCTCAAACAGCATCAAGTCTCTCCTAACGCTCTTCGGTAGATTGTTGGGATCTTATGGTCTTTAATCATTTAGCACCTTTGGAACATTGGGAAAAATTTGACCTCTTTCCAGGCATGGTTATAGTTTTATTGTGATGATACCTGATCAATTAAAATCTAAGTGGCTGCTCCCCTGCGTTACCGGGTAAGCTACCCGAACGAAGATAAATGGAAAAGGAAATTAAACACTCAAATAACATAAGCCCGAAGGCATACGATAAAAAAATGGGAGTTTTAGCCAGTAGAGTCCAATTTTCAACGATATACCATCGTCATCGAAAATCAGTCCTGAACTGTTCCCGCCTTCACCGCGTAGTACCTCCTACTTTTGTTATTTTATAATTATGCAATGAAATAAGTGATAGTTTTAATTTCTATATCAAATGTTTCTGATCTTCGATTTTTATAAGTCAACAGGAAATGCCTATCAGACCGAACAACTTTTGCTAAGACGTCATTCCTATTTGAGTTATGGTGTAGCTGGGCTCTTGGAGTTCTACAACAGGTGTTCCAGATCTTCGATTTTTATACGTCAACAGCGAGTGCTCATAAGGCTGAACAACTCTTGCTAAGACGTCATTCCAATATATGTTATAGTGTAGCTGGGCTCTTGAAGTTCCACATCAGGTGTTCCGGATCTTCAAATTTATTATCTCAGCAGAAAATGCTCATAACGTGGAACAATTTTTGCTATGGTACCATTTTTGTATCTCCTATAGTTTAGATGGTCTGTTGCGGTTCTGCATCAGGTGTTCCGGATCTTCAAATTTATTCTCTCAGCAGAAAATGCTCATCACGTGGAACAATTTTTGCTATGGGACCATTTTTGTATCTCCTATAGTTTAGCTGGTCTGTTGCGGTTCTGCATCAGGTGTTCCGGATCTTCAAATTTATTCTCTCAGCAGAAAATGCTCATCACGTGGAACAATTTTTGCTATTGGGCCATTTTTGTATCGCCTATAGTTTAGCTGGTCTGTTGCGGTTCTGCATCAGGTGTTCCGGATCTTCAAATTTATTCTCTCAGCAGAAAATGCTCATCACGTGGAACAATTTTTGCTATGGGACCATTTTTGTATCGCCTATAGTTTAGCTGGTCTGTTGCGGTTCTGCATCAGGTGTTCCAGTTTCCAAGATAAATTATAGCCTATGTGTTGACCAGACTTAATATCTATACAACAAAAAAAAAATCATTCAAATCCGTCCAGTAGTTCCGAAGATTAGCGTGTGCAAACGAACAGACAAACAGACAAACAGACAGCCTTTTTTTTTTTGGATTCGTGCTCTATTACTGTTTCTAAACCCCCCTCAATTATTATTTTTTAAATATATTCAATGTACAGACACAGTTTTTTTACAGTCTTATTATATGTATAGATGGGCCACCGACTTCCGAATTTAGAGTTATTTTACACCGGTTAGTGTTTTTTTTAAGTCGGTTTTATTTTTTGCAAAAAAGATTCCTTTTTATTTTTCCATTTTTAGTTGTTTCCATACAAATATTTATGTCACGGTAATAAATAGGGTTATCCACTTATCCCTAATAAATGAAACTTAACATACCTAACTGTCGAAATCTAGGTATATTGTACACATCTCCGTACCCCTCAGAGAATACAGGCGTGATGATACGTCATGATGTTGTACAAACAATAAATATCCAAGCGATTCCAGCAATAACGACAGATTTGCCGTCTATTTTTGAAGAGTTCCATAGTATATCTCCGAAGATAAGCACCAGATCTTCACCAAATTAAAATGGGGCCACCTCGGGAGTATACTCTTTCAAATAAAAAAAGAATTTTGAGAATCGGTCCACAAATGGGGAAGAAATCGCGTAACAAACAAAAAAAAAACATACCATCGAATTGAGAACCTCCTCTTTTTTTGAAGTCGGTTAAAAAAGAATTGTAGGTACTTATACTTAGTAAAAAAACCATAGACCTAAAGAATGGGCTGAGCAATATCCGCACGTTCGCTTTATCTCTCTCACACTCTTACCAGTATTTACTTCAGAGCTGGATAATGAACACTCAGTCCGTTCTCTATGTCTATGGCAAAAACCGACGTAAATTATCTACGCTGGGAAATCTGGCTGGCCATAATCAGACATTGTGCGCCGATATCATTCCACCCTGATATTATAATTAAAATTAGTACAAAAATGCATTACACCGATAACACTGTCGTATAAAATAGATGTATCATAGCCATAATTTATAAAATCAATAGACAGTTTATTCCAATGTCTATTTTGATTAATTGATGAATATGACTGTATAAATTTTTGCATGCCTTACGGTAGAATCACTTGAAACATGTAATTCTTATAACACCATTGTAACATTTGATTTGATTTGAAAAGAACTAAAACTATTAAAAAAATAAAACGTTGCAATCTGTCAACAGAACTATTAGTCATTGGTCTCTCCCCATTTCCTGCGCTTTCTACAGTAATGGCGGCGGGAGCTTTATGGTCGATCGTTTAGTAAATTTTATTGTAATGGTGTTCAGCTTTAGGGGATTATGAATTTTGATACAGTTTGGTAATAGTATTGTTGAGACTAAGGTTTTAAATCTGCTTATTTGATTAGTACCTACTAGAAAACTCAAAGGAGATTGTTAGGTTTGTTTTGCATGCTGATTGTTGTAAGTATTAAATTAAGGATTTGAAAAAAAAACATTTTACCTACCTACATAATGATTAACTTTTAATTACCTACATCTAAATAAAGGAAAAAAAAGATCTTATGTTGTACCTACTAGCGCTTCGCTTGCGTCTTATTTAGTCATGACACTCACAAAAAAGTGACTTTCTATTCGTAAAAGATTTTTCTAAATCGGTTAAGTAGATCCAGATATCACCCTCCACTCCACATCATCACAAACTTACAAACTCACAATCTTTACCTCTCAACAAAGAGATTTAATGTCTTTGCCTCATTATAATATTAGTATGGAAGTATAGATAGATGTGTCACCTCATGCAGTACCCTTAAAAGATAAAGATAAAGATACCGGGCTGGTATCCGCAACTCCACGTCAAAGCGCGTATTTTGCGTATGGACTATAATCTACCACGCGGGCCCAGTGCGAATTGGTAGACGTCACATGTCTTCGAATTTTTGGTTCTAGGACATGCCGGTTTCCTTACGATGTTTTCCATCACCGTTTTTGAGAGCAGTGGTGATGAAATAAATTACACAAAGTAATGCGACTTCCGGGGTTCAAAACCACAACTTAAGTTTCGTAATTCGGGGCCACCACTGGACCACTGCCAGCTGCTCTCTGTTGTACCCTTATTTAAGTAAATAAATGATTTGATTGTGTTTTACATGGAGCCACTGCCGATCTCCTCCACCCACAATCTTGAGACTGGAAACACGACACCGCAGACTTTCGGGGTGACAGCCGGGACCAACGGCTTACCGTGCTTTCTGAGGCACGCTCTAATGTATGGTCAACGTCGATCGATCCTTACGGCTGTTACTATTTAGCCAGCAATAGTTCTCCAGACATTTGTATAGTGATATCATTATCTTTTATATGCACATAATTTTTAAGGGTCGGCAACACGCGTGTGGCGCCTCTGGTGTCGCAAGTGTCCATAGGCTACGGTAACCGCTTACCATCAGGCGGGCCGTGAGCTTGTTTGCCACCGTCGCGGCGCGGCGGCGTCGTGGTATATATAAAAAAAACATAATTAAATCTATCTACATATTTTCTACGGCGACTAAACAATTTGTTATATTTATAGTCAGATATTTAACTTTTATCTGAAGAATAAATATGGCAGTTTGACATAATAGGATACATTTAGTCTTAACAAAAGCTGTCAGACTTACATTTTTTTCCGTGGATATTTAGTAATCAGATGATTGAAAAATCGGAGCTAAACCACAGCTCAAGATTTACAGCAAACAAAATAACCTTCCAACAAATCTCGAAGCTCGACAAAACTAAATAAATGTCCTTCTATTCGTCTTCAAATGTCTTTCGTCCATGTCAATGTCTCCCTAAGTTTTTGCGAAGTCATAACCTCGGGGCCGAATGGACGATAAAAAGCGTCGGGCGATAGTCGAGTCAGCGCCACGCCCAGCAGTGGACAATCTAATGATTGGATTGAGAGGATTCTTTGAGAGGATTGGATTGAGAGGGCCACAGCAGTTGTAAAGACGAGACGTAGATTAAAGGTTTGTAGGGAAGTAGAAATAACATAAGAAAAAAAACGTATAAATTAGGACAAAATCGATAAAGGAGAAAGAATTATGCAATGAAAGATCTTACGGTGTATGTGGCAAGGTGGACTACTTACCTTTCAAATTTTGCAAAACAAATTAGTCTTGTATTTTTTCGCAATTTGCCGTTTAATGTGAGGCTGTAAGTTGAACAAAATATGATTTTCGAACGTAACACGTAATATATTATGTGTTCACAGAAATATAGGTACTCATTCAAATCACAAAGATATTTAAGTATATATTGAGTGCATTTGGTTCTACTATTGAATGTATTTAGAGGAGCTTGTGGCTAAATTATAACAGCCGCCTGGGTCGATCTAAGGTTAAGCTACGCTTGCCGAGGTCGGTCCGTGGATGGGTGACCATTTATTACATACCAAGACTCCTCCGTGCCTCGGAAAGCACGTTAAGCCGTTGGTCCCGGCTGTCATTTGTAGATCTCTGACAGTCGTTACTTGTAGTCAGAAGCGCGAAAGTCTAACAACCAGTTTAACCAAGGGGTATCGTGTTACCCAGTTACTGGGTTGTGGAGGTCTGACAGGCAGTCGCTCCATGTAAAACACTGGTATTCAGCTGCATCCGGTTAAACTGGAAGCTGACCCCAACATAGATGGGAAAAGGCTAGGCAGATGATGAGATAGTGAGTATTTGGTTCTACATAATATTTTTACAGCCTAAAAAGTGCGTTACGGCTATTCTATCGTATCATCACTCATCGCATAGGTATTATCTTTCACACAATCCATTCATTGTTTTTCATGTACAGACGCCAGCACGTCAAGTTACCCCATTGTGTCAAATTTTCCCAATTGAATATGAACGTTATTCTGTTTGACATAAAGTTGAAAAACGATCAAAGAAAGACGCATTGGGGTAACTTGATGTGCTGGCGTCTGTACTTTAGTAACCTTTCACGTCTATTCTGAACATTTCTTAGAAATCAGTAATAACTACCCAAGTTCTAAAAATCTCAATAAAAAACCTATTTCGATACTAAATACGTGCTAGCCAACACGTACCTACTTCTTAAATACCGACGGCACCAGCAGTTTCCATGAAAACCACGATAAAGGATCCCCTGAGCAAATAAATATATTTATTCCTTACGACTGTACAGCGATTGACAGTTATCGAGAGCGCGAAATGAATTGTAAAATCCGCCATCTTTGATTTACCGTCAAAAAAGAACGATTTGAACTGAGAATAGACAATACAACTGCATAAGTAAACTTTGTAGACGCATAAAGTCCCGCGCGATCGCGTTTCGAATTTTAAATTGAATTGTACGAGCGGCGAGTTAAATCGATTGTGAAGTCGAATGCATTTTAGTCGAATCAGATGTATCGATTAGGTTAAACAGCCCGTTCAAAATGGCGGTCACGTTTTATATCAGTTTCAATTTTCTCTCTGTCACTTTGGCAGTTTTCCTCGAATGAATGATGAATCGGGAATCAGTGTGGCGTAAAGTTGTTGATATATTATTTGTTTACTTGGTTATTTTAGCGTTCTGGCGAAGATACGGTGACGGGTACCTTTGGCGCAGTGGATGAGCGAATGGCTGCTGGGCTACGTGATGAGGGTTCGATGCCCGCACAGAACAATTTTTTGTATTGCCTACAGGCAACCCTAATTGAGGTCAGACATAACAAATGATCGTGCTCATCACATAAACATTTGGGAATCAAACCTACGACCTCCAGTATAACAGTCAGCGCCACGAACCACTGGATCAACAGGCCAGTCCAAGTAGTAGGTACTTTATGTATGGATGATATACCTACTATTATTACCTCCTACTACTAATTCAAATCCTACCCTACCCTATCCTACTACCTACTCTAGTATTGTATGTAGGTAACATAGAGACACGCAGCGCAGTAGTTCAGTTTAAAATTATGTATTTTGTATCTTTCAAAACTAATACATTTCAGTAAGGTAGTTAGGTTCGGTAGTTAGGTTCGCTATAGGATAGGTATGGTAAGTTAGGTTAGGTTATACATATGTAAGTATAAATGTTGTCATTTTAATTCTATCTCACACAAAATGTTTTATGGGCACATTAGAGACTCGCTAAATAAAAGGTATAGAAGCAGGTATTTTTGTTTTGGATAATCTATTTCTTGTCATCGTATTAAAAGTATGTACATTATCATATCGTATGTGTGTTTGTGGTGCGCAGCCATGCTATACACCAATCATTTTTAATTAATACAAATACTTAAAGGGCTTATTCTAGACGGTCTTCTCATTATATTTGTAAAGTATCAATAAATAATATTCATAAAAAAACAAAGTTATTAGCGTTTGTTTATATCCCAAAAAGTCATCCTATTTTTGGAAATATTGTACAGGCTATTCATGACATAGTAGTATTCATTAATCTCATCTCTCGCTCAAGTTCGCGTGAGCTGGCTCAAGCATGCCCCGCCTCCAACAGCTGTTTTCGTTATTTAAGTTTAACTAAATAGTGGCATATGTATTGTATTTAAAAATTGAATTCTGATTTTTTACTTTTGATTACGCAAATATGATCAGTAACAGGTACAGCCAATTTTTTCGTACTGATTTAAAAAAGTGGTGTATATTACTATGCATGCTACATGTATGGTCCATTTGGTGCTGGAAGAATGTTTTGTACCCACAGGATGAGTTGTTCCGTCGCTTCTGCGGACAAATTCCACAAGAACGCACAAATTATTGTGCAAGTGAAGTGAATTTATTGCTACTGACACATTTTTTTAAGTTGTCTATACTAACATTAATGATAAATACATTTTTAAGTTAAGTATTAATCTGTGTGTCTTTGTTCCGTGAAATAAATAGCTAATATACAGGCTGAAATTGAGTAGATGTGAAAAATTTAAATATACAATACTATGTGTTGTCAAGAAAATATAGAACATATCAAATATAAAATGAATGGACTTGTAACAGTTTTTTTTTTATTAAAAAACTATGTTACTGTAACTGAAGCTCCCATTTCATTTTATCGCATTTATTCAGTCACCCCTGTATAAAAATTCTCGTGTTACAGTGTTTCTAACCAAACTCCCGGTTGGCTGTCACCCAGCACGCGTAGTTTGAAAACCGTAATAGTACAGACGCCAGCACGTCTAGTTACCCCAATGTGTCAAATTTCGTTGATCGCTTTTCAACTTTATGTCAATCAGAATAAGGTTCATATTCAATTGGGAAAATTTGACACATTGGGGTAACTTGATGTGCTGGCGTCTGTACATTATGATATAAGTGCGGTAGGCTGATAATTACAGCCGAGGCAATATTGCTAGCCCGAGCCGCAGGCGAAGGCTACAAGAAAGCAGAGGCTGTAATTATCAAAGCGCACGAATGCCATACGATGTTTTATAACATATTTGCGAGGAAATAAATAAAACTCGGTCTGAAATTTTCAAATAAATACAATACTTACAGCGAAAAGAAAAGGCGCGCGGAATAATTTTAACTTTTTTTTTAAGACAAAGGCACAAAAACAGACAGTATTACTAATAAAGTAATAAATTAATATTTTTTTGTTTTGGTTAGTAATGGTTCTGACGTATTGTCAAAATACTAATAATATAATTAAATTAACGAATTAAATGTTTATTTTTATATTTTTGATCTCCCAAAGTTAATTTTGTTCATAAAATGTTGACCACTTTTCTGACATAAAAACTCTTTGCTAAGATTTTAAAAAAGGAACCGTTCGTTTCAAGTCAACAACTTACAAACTGTGCGTTTAACATTACCATTACGCACTAGTGCGTAATGAGATACATTATGATACCGAATTTGGCGGAATAAGAGATCTTTTACGAGCAAATGTGTTATAAAAAACGTTATGTTGACGGAAGAATCGTCGAAGTGACAGAATGATTGTAAAAACCTTTCTGCCGACTGAAGAATCTACACATTTCATCTCTTCATTCTTGACACTGTCGTGCTCAAAACAAAAGAAATGTATCTCTTACGGCTAAAGCTGGGTGTGAACATAAACTTAAGATTACATAACAACCTTTATCCTTTACCTATGTGTTCCCCAGAGAGTAGGCAGAGGTTACCTCACTTCATAGTAGACCCACATTTCGCTAGTTATGTTTGAGTCCTACCTATAAAAGCGCAAAGAAAAAAGGTTCGTTATTCAACAACGTACCAATTTCATAAAAAAAAAGTTACGTCAAAGTTGACAGATGTCACTTGAGTAAATCGCGCCAAAAGCAAAACAGTTCAGATGCGTTTGGATACGTGTCAATTTCACGCTACAGATGCGTTCGAGTGGCGTGAAATAATCTTTGTAATGTCAAGCAGCCATTTCTAATTGGTTTATTTGTTGATTTTCTACGTTTAGGGGAATGTATGTGAACTGTTTCGAGTGCCCATGAATTGTACGGAAGGGAATTGTCAGCAGGCTAAGGGCATTCGTTATACCCAATTTGTGATCCAATTTGTGTTTTTGTATCTTGCGCAAGTTTTATAACATCTATGGTCGATTTGTTTGTGGCCAGACTATTCTATCTTTTTAAATTATTTAAATTTATAATAATATAGCTAAAGAGAAACGTTTGTATTATTTTTTATTTGAACGCCTTTGGAACTCGGGAACTGCCAATAGGATTTGAAATCATCTTTTTGCATTTTGATAGCCTAATTCTTAAAGAAAGTTGTATTAACTCATTAGGCTCCGCGTGGACACCGGTGTCCGCAAACAATAGTAATTTAATTGTGTCTGGATTGCGGTAATTGACTAGTTAAAGGCATTTAATTTGATTGCATTTACTTAATTTTAATCTGTTTTAGGTGAGTACATATACTTATATGATTAAATTAGGCGCGGACAAAGTTGCAGCCAATAAATACCTAGTAATTATAAGAATTCTTATCCCTATCACTTGCTTCAAAAACGGTGAAGTAAAGCTTCCCGAGAAAACCTGCCTGAGAGATAAATATCTCGACGACATTTGAAGCCAAGTTGACATTAAAACTCTGACACCAGGTTAGGCATTAACCACAAGACGTTAAGAATGTCTGCAAAAACAATTGCGAGAAATGACAGCTTCGTAATGTCAAAGGTGTGTTCCTAATAGCCAAGTTGTGGCGAAGAGTAGGGCCATTTGTCAGTTTTCATTTGATATATCGAAGGGAAACGGTGGGGTCCAACGTGGGTTCAAATCAATTAAGGAACTAAAGCACTGGATGTCTTTGGTAGCCCGCAAGGCACATAAGTATATTTGTTTATAAAACCACCTAGTCGGATTTATCCGACACTATTTTAGGGTCCATTCCGTCTGAGTCGTATTTTAACTATACGACAAAAAAAAAGTTTGTCCAATTTAATTTTTTGGATCTTTAATTTACCATTCTTCCCAAAAATAGGCTATTTCTGGAAACATGATAAATGTAGGTATTGCCGATTTATAAGTCAGGCGCTGGGGGGCACGACAATCGATAAAAAATCAGTCCCAGTACCTATGAAATTATTCTATTACATAATAATAAAAACAAAAAGAAAAGTAAAAGTTATAAGGCATCAAATAATTCATCCGCAACGCTGTCAACGAGAAACGTGCTTCGAAGGACTGGCCCCATTGCCACGTTGAATGGCAATGCAGATTCTCTGACCTAAATAAAGGCCAGCCTTCTGGTCACGTAAAAAGCCGATCATCAAAAATAGTAATTATTGTATTGTTATTTTTATTTATTTATTTAGGATTTATTTTTCTTGTTAATCTGTAAAGTTTTTTTAAATCTAAGGCAACTGCACTATATATGCTTTTAGGGCGAGACTCCACCAAAGCGAAGACGAAAGGAGATGTCTAGTAATTAACCAATACCTAGTTCATTGTATTGTGCTTAAGCTAAGCACTGAGCTGTCAAAATGATGCAAGCTGATTGGTAGTACACATGCATCTCTTCTCTCTGCTTTGGTGGCAATCGGGCTTGATGCAAATGTTTTAACTCAGTAAAATACTTTCAAAATGACATGATTTTATTAAGATTGTGATTGATATAAATAACTGCAAATTTGACCAATATTATTAATTGACTCGATTACTATAAATATTTTTTAGTAATTTAAACCAGTGCTTGACTGCAATCCCACCTGATGGTAAGCAGTAATGCAATCAGTGATGGTGAAGCGCACTAGTTTGTTAAGAGCCTATTCACTCTAGCCTTGAAGACACCTAAATTATAATCGGACAGGAAGACCGCAGCAGGCAAGTTGATCCAGTCCTTCGATGTACGCGGTAAAAACGACGAGGCGAAACGCTATATTATATACACTATATTCATACACTTTATTTGCATTCCATAATGTCTTACGATCTTACAAAAAGTACAATTACGGACTCTGTAGGGCCAAGCACAAAGTTTAAAATTTAAATTAAGTAGGTAGGTACTTAATTAATTTCTGTTTTGTTTATTTTAACTAATGTAATAATGTTCACTCCGTAAGGTAGAATGTAGCCGATCTCAATAATTTATGTACAACATTAATACCTGTATCTACATTCAAAGCAAAGTTCTGATTCTAACTGTAGGTATAGTAGGTACCTACAGTATTTTAGTGCCGACTTTTCTAAGGAATAAAAATGGTGGTTTGATAGATTTTATAATTATACAACTAGTGCTTCACTCGCGACTTTATCCGCATCTTTTCGTACTTTAAAATCCCCTCCATCCCCCTCTTAGTTGTGAAAATATAATATAGTTCATGACACGCACAAATAATGTGCCTTTTCAGTGGTTGTCTTTTTAAAGATTGTTCAGAATCGGTTTAGTAGATCGTCGAGCCCTGAAATAGGTTTGAGCTAGCTACACGATGGCTGAAGCATGCATGCCGTCTGTCGGGCCAGTTCAACTGATTCTTTCCTCAGAAGACTGTCCTGCATCGTTAGACTCGCATTAATGTTAATACAATCTTACGTCTGGACTTTAAAAGAAACCTGAGAAGAAATGTTGAAAGAAACTCGGGGGTCACCCCGAGTTTCTTTCAACATTTCTTCTCAGGGATCAGTCATTTTGGAAATGCCGGCACCATTTAATTTTAAAATAAAAATATCGTGTGTATCTTTTACATGGCATTTTTTTTTAACGAGCGCGCTCCGCACCCTTAACCTCATTGCTAATGACGTCGATATATTCTGCTGTACTTTGAGTACATTCACTATAATAGCTACGGGTAGAATCAGCTACGATAAAAACAATGGCACTATTCAATTTAAAATAAGAGTAATGTTAAGAAAACTACAAAATCGCATTGGGTCTAGCCTGTGTTTGTATGTATATTTAAGAAATAAATAAATAAATACTTGGACGCTTAGATGGTTTGGTCACGTTGGAAGGATGGATGAAAGGCTTATTTATTTATTTATTTGAGGAGCGTATCGCATATCGTGTCCTTGAAGAGGACGTGTATAGCTTAACCGGGCGTCTCTGTAGAGATATCTTAAGCAAAAAGTTAAGGCCTCCAGCCAGAATATAAAAACTTAAAAACTAAGCGACTACGCTAAGGCCACCCCCTGCGGGGTACGAGCCTCGGCTTAGGGCGTCGCTGGGAGAGGACAGCAAGGGACGGCTGGATCTGTGTGGTTATTATTTGGGGGCAGCGAGTTTATTATAACTACTGCTCAGCTCGCGGGCTGGCACACAAGCAAGGGACGGGAGGACGAGTAATTATCGGGGGCGTCGCCACGGGCCTCGACGGCGAGGCCGGAATCGGGCTGCGTTCTTGCGAACTGTGCTGGTAGACTTATCGCTCTCCTGGAGGAGGGTGATAGCGTCATCAGGGACGGTGAGGGTGTGTCTCGGTCGCCGTATCTTAGAGATGCGGGACGGAGTGTATCGAGCGGCCGACACCACGAGGGGGTTGGGGTGTTTTTCAGCTACGTCCATGAAACGCTTGGTGAGGCGTTTCATGAACTGCTGAATCGTAGGGATTTTGAGATCTACGTGGACATAGAAGGGATGGATGAAAGGCGACTAACGAAAGGTATATAATATATATTTACAAGGCAGATGTAAGTGGGAACGCCGGGAGGGGACGCCCTAGAAGGACATACATAGACCTTATTGGTGAGGTTCTTCAGAAAGGTCAGGTGCGTAGTACTGGCAACCGGCGTGTGTGTATGACAACATGTATGAATGTAAACGAAGCAAAAGAAGTATGTAAGAATCGTAGCATATGGCGCTCTGTAGTTTCTGCCTACCCCCATGGGAAAAAGGCGTGAGTTTATGTATGTATGTATAAATAAATACTTACAGAAATAAATATTGTTTCATCATTCCAATTCATTTTATTTCAGAGGTTAGCCCTTACAACATCAGAAACTCAAAAAGTTTACTTCTTTATAATACCTAAGTACCTACTTATAACTTATAAGTAGATTAGTAGGTATAGATAACACGTCAAACCGCTATTATTTATTCTTCAGATAGAAGAATATAACAGAATACTCTTTATTGTACACCATACAAAACTTACAAATTATAATAAAAGGGCTACATAGAATGATACAATGGGCGGCCTCGTCGCTAAAAGCGATCTCTTATAGACAACCTTAGGATGAACTTGATAGTGGAGGAGAAAAGATGAGGGGGCAGTTTGTGGTACAAACATATGTGTGGCTTAAAATTTTAAACACCTATGTTTGTTATATTAATAAGCAACATTATGGTGTATTTGGTCTGATTCTGCCAGGATAACTAGCAGACTAATACACTCTTGGGAAAATAACAGCAAATAAGTCGTGTTTGGATTTATTTTAACCTGTATTTGATTCTGCACACAATGCACTGATGGCAACTGGATGAGCTGATGCTGCATCCAGGCTATAGGCCAGCACACCAATATGTAGACTCTTGACAAAATAATAGCAGATATGTCGTGTTTGGATTCATTTCAACCAGCATTTGATTCTACATACAATGCACTGAAAAATTCTCATACATGTAAACTCTAAAAAACAAAATTAATGCGTTTAAAATTATAAAATAAAAAATAAATTAAAATTGGGGTTTTCTAAATTTTTAATTAAATTTTATTTGTCTTTCATCAGATCTTTCTCCTGACATTATCAAACATGAAATAAAAGAATAAGCGAAACTGCAATGGACGAGCCGTTTACGCGTGATGCAAGGAAAATATGGATTCATTTTTATATGTATAGATAAGCGTGCCCGAATTATTGTTAACCGTGGCACTGGTTCTCTGTTTAGGTATTTTTATTCCATTGTGGTAACTCGATATTGACCTACCTTGATTAGTTTCCTCCCCGCCATCACTCTCTGCCTCACTCCCGACGCTCACAGGACTCTCCCTCTTCTCTTCCTCTCTATTCTCCCTCACTGGAGCAGGAACAGACTCCAGCACCCTTGACAGCCACGGCTCCGGATATCCCAACAGAAACGGGAAGCCATTTTGTTGCAAAAATGGCGCGTAATATCGCATCTGATTAAATCCATCCAATCTCTCATTGTCTTCTTCTTCTGAATTTCTTGAACTTTCAGATATATTATTTTCTATATCGATTTCTGGTGATTTTCTGTCACCGATTATCGATTCGATTGAAAATGGTTTCGGGACTTTCTTCTGTGTTTGGGTCTCCCCTATTTCTATTTTAGATTCCATTTTATATCACACACTGAATTTAAGTCACTCTTATTAGAAAAATCACAAAGGAACAGTCTTATTTTTTATTTTAATACTTTGTTACGTAAATCTCCATTTTTTTTCTACGGAATTTAATTTTCTTGGACTTAATATTTCACTGTCCTACAAAGTTCTTAATTTAAAAAAATATGGCACAACTAGTTTCATTTCAAGAATTAAGTGTCTTATTAAAAAAAAAAATACCGATTTGAATAATAACACTCCTAAATAATATTGGCAAAAATACTGTTCGATTTTATTTAAATTAATACCAAAGTCTTTTATTCTAAATCTAAACTTTAGAATGAAAAAATCACTAAACGAACGCGGTGTCCTATCCATACGTCCGTACACTACAAGATACGCGCGTAAACTCAATTGCCACGCCTCCATACGGGGTGTAGTCAAAACGTTATTTTATTTTATTAGTACTAACCACTGGACGAGGGAATGTAAGCTTTATTGCTAGCGTCATAATACTTCAGTCATTATCTCCTGACTGCATTACTAACGATCTTATTATTTACTTCGACAAAACCCGAAACCATCTTTACTGCACTTACATTTAAGCTCAATTTCATTTCACAGCGATTAACTATTGAACCGTCCAATTGTCAAAGCAATTTGAACTCTATTGAAGCGTAACAACGTCTAACTCAAAAAAGCCTTATGGATAAATACGACTTTAAGCTTCTGTGAAATAAATGATTAAGAACACTTTTGTGTGATGCGCGAAAGAGATGGCTTGATCGTTTTTGATAGGTTAGAGGGGGATAGTGCTAATGATATTTGTGGAGGCAGTGTACAGCGGTAATTGGTGGTGATCACAATGTTTTGCCGGTGTCAGCACGGGGTATAAATTTCATCGTTCCGTGCCCCGTTTGACTGCGGACGGATTACTTACTTTTCTTTCACTTTGATTTTAGTCAGTTCCTTTTTAGGGTTCTTTGAGTAAATGGCAAAAACGGGATTGTTTATTTGTCTTTTCTGCGTGTCTGTCTGTATATCACACGGCCGCTCTATTGGAAGAGTATATCGATGAAAAGGTAGGCGTACCGCGTACTTATTAAGACGAACAGCAACTAAATATTAAGTATTTAGGTGTCTACACATTAAGCCTATGAGGTTTTGTTGGGTCTCATAATTAAAATGTGCCTACCTACGATATTTCCAAGAAAATTTCTTGTGAGTCAATAGTTGTTGAGATATTCATTATCTAGTTTTTGTTTAATATTGGCATTACGTAAAAATTTGTCTACTCTAATGTTTTAACTACTTAAGTAAAAATACAATAAAAATTACACTAACATATTTATAAGCCTACATCTGATAGATCCACATGATCATGTTGGGTTCCACATATGCCTACCTACCTATGCGTAATTTTTCATCCCAACTACGGGACCATTTACTGTGCGTAGGTACAACACGCATTTGCTTTTATTATTACAAGGGTTTTTATCAATTAGGCTATTTTAGCTTCAGTGGAACTTTAAAAAGCTTCGCTATTTCATACATTTGCATCCAGCAGGTAAATATTGCATTGTGTATGAATCAGCAGATTTTTTATAATATTTCGAGGTTGGTCTCATACTAAAAGTTGTTTGTAATGTTAAGAAGGTAAATAAGAATTTACTCCCCGTAAAATTTTCTAGTGTTAACAAATTTACAAATTGGAGTAATTTAGTAGTAAGTATTTTTGAACCTTTTCACCCTGACCAATAAACGTTGAGTAAAGATACTACCAGTTCAATTTCCAGATTTACTAAACACTTGTCAATGAAGTTAAGCATAACTTAACTCCACATTTATTGAATGCGGGTTTGTAGGTAGGTATTTCAAATTCTTAATTTTAATCTGATTCACGCCTTTATTCCCAAGAGTTATAACATAAGCACTTAATACAGTGCCTATCACTGTCACGAATAATTTGCCTACACATCTCCGTTTATGCCACAGGGGGATAAAACTGCAGAATTTGTGTAGTAGGCTACTCGTATGTCTGCAGGGAAATTGAATAAATTAGTTATAGCTTCATCTATTTTACTTATAGTCATTAGGATTTTTTTGTAAATTTAAATGACAAAAGAATTTTATGGCAACAAAAATTCTTTCGCTTCCCTGTCAACTGAATAGTTATCTCTCTTCTAATTATTTTTGTGTCATCATTTCAGCCATAGGAAGTCTACTACTGGACATAGGCCTCCCCTATAGATCTCCAATAAGACCGGTTGGATTGGAAGCGGCTCGCATCCAGCGCGTTCCCGCGGCCTTAATGAGGTCGTCTGTCCACCTTGTGGGTGGACGTCCTACGCTGCGCTTGCCGATACGTGGCCTCCACCTTTCGACCCCATCAGTCCTCCGTGCTATGTGCCCTGCCCACTGCTACTTCAACCTGCTAATCCGCTGGGCTATGTCGGTAACCTTGGTTCTTCTACGGATCTCCTCATTTCTGATTCGATCTCGCAGAGTGACTCCGAGCATAGCCCTCTCCATAGCTCATTGGGTTACTTTGAGCTTATTTATAAGGCCCATAGTGAGGGACCACGTCTTTTTGTGTGGTAAGTGACAAATCTGGTCCGGTCTGGTCTGGTCTGGAGTTTTTATACTACGCGGACCTTTAACTTGCCTTCACGTAAGTACCGGTCGAGAAATATCTCATCGCGATGTTTCCCTTCGCAGTTTTTGTAGCCAGTGTCAATAAACAATACCTACGCACATTCAATGAATCCGAAAAGTCGGAAAGTAATCTCTGGAACAACAGTAAAAAAATATGGTTTTGTTAAAAGTTCCTAATGTTAATTCTTGAGGAAAGGCTATTTAAAATCTAAGACTATTCAACGTCTTGTAGGTAAGCCTTAGCAGTGGGTGAAACGGTGTACTTATTTACTAATTAAATACTTTAAGCACACATTACAAATGTTCAGAAGCGGACTTAACGCCATAGGCATTTTTTACCAGTCAACTTTTGGGTGAAGAGTGTGATGACACACAGTGGTAAGGTGAAATTCCGTAAGAAATAAGAATAGAAAGAATAAAAACAATTTACGCACACACACACACACTTTCTCACAATTTGACAGTTACCTATGTGTATATGACTTGTAAGAATCCCTTACAAATAAACTACCATGACTGTATTGGCCATAACGTTGGCGCATCTATTTTACACGACTAAATAACATTACCTTATCATAGGTTTTGTTTTCTGGAAAGCCAGCTATCCTCATCTCGAAGCTATCTCTCCAATCTACTCTCCCGAACGTAAAGCCAGCATCACCACTTGGCCGGCGCGGTGGTCATTAGCGAGCAATTTGTCCCCTCCCCTCCCCGAACCACTTTGCTAACCCCTCTAAATTGATTGTGGCTATTTTGGTACACCGCTGATGTGTACAAGATAATTTACGACTTATGTGGGTAGTTTGATGACTTCTTTGATATGTCATTGGTGTGGTTAGGTTGATTGTTCTGTCGTCTATAATTACTGTGTCTAGTATGAACGCTTGACGTTAATGTAACATCGATTTGAACGATTACTCATGCAAGTTTCTTGTAGCAGTACGGCTGCTGCTACTCCTGCACGCGTAGCTTGACCACGAACGGAACAGAAACGGGTAAATACTTATGTGTCTACCGAAGAATTGACAAAGTAGAAGGTAGATACTTTTCGACCGATTAAATAGAAGAATTAATAATGCTCGATATTTTAGACTATTGTCCACTGGTGAATCTATAAATTTTTCATCTCTTCACTCT
Organism: Euplexia lucipara; assembly: GCA_921972225.1. Classification (NCBI taxonomy): domain Eukaryota; kingdom Metazoa; phylum Arthropoda; class Insecta; order Lepidoptera; family Noctuidae; genus Euplexia; species Euplexia lucipara. The sequence goes on along the minus strand of OV179169.1, from coordinate 2,418,776 downwards.
TGACGTTGTCGTGCTCAAAACAATTTTTTTTTTTTTTACAATCAGTCACTTTGGTCGATTTTTTTATAGATTAATAGCCTTTTACACTCCTTCTTCATAAAAGCTATATCCAATATTACATACCTGCCTCCGTTCGCGAAGCTGGTCAAATAAACTTAATACTGGCACTAAAATCATCGCGTGAAAATTTAGGTGTAGGTATTAATAAAGATGAATTAAGCTGTCATTCCATACTAATGCTAGTCACACTTCATTCGGGTTTCACGGGGTGACTTTTTACTGAATTGACCCATTTCATTCGTATCGCATGAGGATCCAAAGTTTTCCCCTTCTTCCCATGGGGTAAGGCAGAAACTAAAGAGCGCTATATTCTGCGATTCTTACGTTTAAGTACTTCTTTTACTACGTTTACATTCATAAATTTGTCATACACACAGTCCGGTTGCGAATACTACGCACCTACCATCGATTTATCTCCTTATAGCGTTTCCACTACATTTTTATTAGTCTCCTTTCATTCAATCTTTTCAACGTGACCTAACCACATAAGCAATTTTTGTAACTCTAATTCTCTTTTTGCTTAGCTCATTAATAAAATGATAGCCAATATGTTATCGTATCAAAACTTCTCAGTCAAGTCTCGTATAGAGTTCTCACAAATACCTAAACCTCAAATTAGCTTCCCAAATATCTCCATGAACTGAATGCATTATTGCAACGGCTATAAATTGTATAACAATAGTTCATTCAATCATAAAAGGCCCATTAACGACGGATGCTGGACTTGGGACATCAGAATTCTAATGCCGATATTAATAGGAGTCGTGAGGGAAATCTTATATTAAGTTTTATATTGTTAAGGGAAGCGTTCTTAGTCATCATCAGCCTAAGCTTTTCACAACTAGGTTAGGGTTGGATTCCAGTTTAACCGGATGCAGCAGATGCAGAATAGACGTGGTCCCTCACTAAGGGCCTTATGAATATGCTCAAAGTGGCCCAACGAGCTATGGAGAGGGCTATGCTCGGAGTCTCTCTGCGAGATCGAATCAGAAATGAGGAGATCCGTAGAAGAACCAAGATTACCGACATAGCCCAGCGGATTAGCAGGTTGAAGTGGCAGTGGGCAGGGCACATAGACTGATGACCGATGGGGTCGAAAGGTTCTCGAGTGCAGGCCACGTATCGGCAAGCACAGCGTAGGACGTCCACGCACAAGGTGGACAGACGACCTCATTACGGCCGCGGGAACGCGCTGTATGCGAGCCGCTTCCAACCGGTCTTATTGGAGATCTATAGGGGAGGCCTATGAAACCTCGATCGAACCATACAGCTGTTTCCTACTTAGATACGATTATGGCAAACTAAGAAATTTAAATTAAACTATTAAACTTCCTCTGCAAATTTCATTCCGCCTTTAAAAAAAAATGTTTTTGACCTATTCTTAGCCCTACCGAATATTATGTAGGTACAGATATTTTCAAAGGAATCGGTCAAGCCGATTCGTAAGAGTTTTGTGGTAAACACTGTGACACGAGCAGTATAAATATAAGACTAAACTAATACTAATACCAGCTTGTTATTGTCCCACTGCAGGGCAAAGGCCACTTCTCATACAGAGAAGGCACGAGCATTGACCACCATGCTTGCTCAAGGCGGATTGGCGATTTCAAAACTATACCTAGGTATTAACTTCAAGTCCAGGTTTCCTCACGATGTTTTCCTTCACCGATGTCAATGATGTCTCCACAAGATATTCTTAGAAAGTACCTACCATATGAATTGAAAAAGTCACATTTACACCTAAGTACTTGTCTTAATTGAAACCACAACCTCAAGCATGAAAGGTAGGCGCCATAACCCCTCGCCCAGTACTACTAGATATCTAAGACAAGACTAAGTACAGACGCCAGCATATCAAGTTACCCCAATGTGTCAAATTTTCCCAATTGAATATGGGCCTTATTCTGTTTGACATAAAGTTGAAAAAGGAAACTTCGAGTTTGACACATTGGGGTAGCTTGAAGTGCTGGCGTCTGCACCTACCAGGTAAAACGGGGTGGATAAAACCAAAACTTTGAGGAGGATATTAAAAGTTAAAAGTTGTTTGTGGTGACATACGAGGAATGTAATGCTTTTAAATAATTTTGTTTCGACACCTTTTCAGTAGATATCAAACAATATTAAACTAGCGTAAAAATCTTCCTGAAAGTTTTGTTTCTATTACCTAACCCTTGAGTTTATATCCAGCCTGTTTTACGGTATCTAAAATCTATACTCTAACAAAGCATCAAAGTAATATGTGGAGTCAAAATCAACTCCCAATTCCCACATCTGCGACTAATTCGCAGAATAAACTTTCTCCAGAGAATCCAATACCCCTAACGAATCTCAAATAAATGTCATTCACACCAAAATCGACCTCTTATCGAATCACACAGACACGTAACGTATAATCTAAACAAATCACATTTTGCCAAACATTAATACGAATAGGGAACGGCCCATTAACGTGCCCCCGACATAAATCCACGATAATTGTAATAAACTTATTCATAACAAACTTAATATGGCTATAAAATTAAATATTAAAACACGCTGTACTGTATTGCTCAACGATCCACGCAAATTGCTTACCAAACATACCTGTCTCTTTCTATAATCTATACAAAAGACAGAGTCTGCACTATATTTGTCGGGTCGTCGTTGCAGTTGTTCTGTAAGTAATGAGGAACGTCACGCCCCGCAATCAAATTCCGGCGCCATGATTGGTCGTTTAGCAGGGTTCGAAGTTTGAAATGCTTTTTTTTTTCGCTATAATTTTCGTTCATTATCTGTGTCTATGTGTTAACGACGCGTTCAGCCGACGGTAATTTTTTAATCTCATTAAAGAGTTTACGTTTCATTAAATTGTTTCATAATTTGTTTATTGTGGGTAATTTAATTTGGGAGAGTTTTTTTTACTCGTGAGTGTTTTGTTTTGTTTTTTGCCCGACTGCGCGTATAAAAGGAGGGTTAGGTTTTTACTAGGCGTTAAATATGTTTGGGCTTATGTCTTATGGTAGAGTCAAACCTATACAATAAGTACCTATAGGTTTGACTCTACCACTTGAGACGTAAGCCGCTAAAAGACCATTACTACTAGAAGACCTCAACCTGACAAGGAATGGGTACCTTGTCCGGTTAAGGTCTTTTAGTAGGTCCACTAGTGCCAGATTTAGCATTTTTGTGTTAGACTCATGTGATAAAAAGCAAGCATATTGCTATTAACCGGCGGCTACTTACCTACCTACTGAGAAAATTTATATGAAAAATTCCAAAAAAACTTCGTCCGACTGGAGAATTGAACCCAGCAATGAAAAGATAGCCAATATTAGCAATTGCCCTATTGGCTATCTTTGCACACCAAACTTTGGTGACAAATGAGATTTTGAAGAAACATCGTGTTGCACTTAAAGTGGACTTTAAGTGGACTTAAAGTTACGGTGAGTCGTTGACTATCAGACCAGAGCTCGGAGGGGTACTTAGATACTGTGCGCTTCGTCACATCACTCACATCTCTGCGAGTGCGCATGACGTCATCCTAGACACACACTGATGGCCAATACGAAACTATAGCTGTTTGACAGTTGAATGAACAACTGTCAACGGAGATACGTGATACGCCCAGCATGCGTAGCATGAACAGATTGAACACCGAAGAAACGGCCTTTGTCTACAGACGAATCGGCAAAGTGACAGATTATATAGACAGGAACCTCAATCTGTCAAATTTCTTTCAATACACCTGCCTGCGTAGCATGAACACTTAATTTCCTTTCTTCCGAGACACGACAAAGACCGTTTCTTCGGTGATCATGCAGCTGTAGGTACCCTATACTTACTCTTAGGTATTTGTTTCTACACAAAACAGTATCCACCGGTCAGGTTAAAGTCCGGTTCATTTCTAAAGAAATAAACGAATAGAAACCGTAATAAGTCCTAAATGTAGGTTCTCTTTCTAACTTCTAGTGTTCTTTGTAAATCAATGAACGAACACAAAATTGATTTTCATTACCAACGTCCCGCATTTTCACTCTCCCCAACAAAATAAGCAGCTCCAATAAAATATTCAAAATATCACAGAAAATTTGAATTACAAATGGGAACAACAAATACTTCTGCATCCCTACGGATATTCAACAAAATTATAATAATATTATATTCGATACGCGAATCCGAACGTCATCTCACATCACTATTTGAGTGCACTTAAAAACCGTTACTAATGTCACATTTTGATTGCCAACTTATATTTGCATCTACGTCAAAAGAAATTAAACCTTGGCTGTTAAGAAATAAGTTTCAAAAGATCGGATTATGATGTTTGTATTTCAATGGCAGAATAGAAAACTCGGTGATACATTTTATTTGAAAAGCGAAGGAAATTCATTTTTATTTTCATACAGATACGTTGCATTATCAACTGAAATGTAGTTGAAATTTTGCTAGTGCAGGGCCAAAATAAAAATGCACTTGTAAAATGTATTGTAGAGTCTTATTACATGAGGAATAGAGCACAATATTGATTAAATATTTCTTAACGTACACTGCAAATTATTATTGTAATAGCTATGCGATTTCGCGCGCTTTTCCCCCGAAAATGGCGGTCTTTTGACATTTTGACAGTTTGCTAAGTCGCATTAGGAGGAAATGAACAATTATTTCACAAGAGGGGGTAGGCAGAGTCTAAAAGGGTTTAACTCAAGAACTATTTAGGTAACTGTGTAGATTAAAACACCTAGAAATAGGACTAGACAATTCCGAAGAAATAGGAACCTACCAACTTATTACTAACAAGCAGACGTCACGCGGTTACACCCACGTAGTTCCCGTTCCCGTGGGAATACGGGGATAAAAAGTAGCCCTAGCTCCATGTCATCCGGGAATAGTGTAGCTTTCCCTCAGTGCAATAGTTTTTTAAAATTGGATCATTAGTTCCGAAGATTACCCCCTACATACAAACTTACAAACAAACTAATTATACTTCTTTATAATATTACTAGCAGATGTCACGCGGTTCCACCCGTGTAGTTCCCGTTCCCGTGGGAATACGGGGATAAAAAGTAGCCTATGTATGTCATCCGGGAATAGTGTAGCTTTCCACCAGTGCAATCATTTTTAAAATTGGATCATTAGTTCCGAAGATCAAGTACCTACCTACCCTCTATAAACAAACTTACAAATTAACAAATTTATAAATGTATAGATTTATACCTCTTTATAATATTTGCATACATGAGTTGCAACTGCAAACAAAACTGAATCTAAGTATAAGTAAATACCTACCTACCTTTGACCTTACCTGTGTTTTAATTCATTAAACCTTTGATTAAACCTCAAGTGGACGCCGGTGTCCGCGCTGTCAATTTCTTTCTATTGTCTCTAATAGACACGATTGAAAGGTTAAATGAATAATAGAATATTCATCAAGTTAGCACTAAAGTAGGTACAGACGCCAGCACATCAAGTTACCCCAATGTGTCAAATTTTCCCAATTGAATATGAACCTTATTTCATTTGCAATAAAGTTGAATACTTATCAAAAACAGAACACCTGCGAACTCCCAAACAAATTTTTGTTTACATTTTTTTTTTGCGTCTGCCTATGAAAAAATATATCTATAAGTACCTATAGAGTTTGAATTTCTAAACAGTTTTTTCTATAGTTACCTATACTTTTATAGGAAGCCAGGAATTAAAGATATTTTATTCTAAAGTTTTAGAGGTTATGTCTATATAATAGGTTATGTCCGCTATAATCTTAGCACAAACAATCGTGTTTATTTTAACATATGTATTCTGATGCAGACATGTATTTCCTAAGTATATTAAAGCATTATGTAAAGCCAATCATTTTAAGCAACTTGACTAAGATTTATATTACATGGCAACATTAAAAGTATAGCTAATCCAAAAGCCATGAAGTCAAGCCAGAAAGAAATTAACACAAAGTTATGATTATTTATTTCATCAATAATCTAGTCAATTAAGCTCTCAATTATGAAGACTTTTTTTCCAGACTTTGATAGGCATTATGATTGATTTGATAAAAGTTGGTTATATTTCGTTGGTATCTATTACGGTGACATACGTAGACGCTTAATAATTTCATCAACAATTCCCTGGCCGGTGTTATTTGACACGTCATTGGGGTAACTTGATGTGCTGTCTGTACCTACATAAAAAAGCCTTGTTGGCCAAGTGGTCGCAAGCGCTACAGCTGAGCATGATGTCCCGGGTTCGATCCCCGGGTCGGACAAAGCGTTGTTTGTTGAGCTTTTCCATCTGGAATTCAGTAGCAGCCCGAAGTCTGGATTTGTGCCCGATTAATGTCAAGGCTCGCCCCCTAAGTATTACATGGGACTTAAACACCATTGAGAACCTCCTCCTCTTTTTGAAGTCGTTTAATTTTTTTTTGTAACCTACGTAAGTAGGTAGGTACTCCACTACAAGGATACAACTTTGCGCTTGACCAGCTATATAACAAATACGAACATTTATACGCAGTATGCATGTATAAAATATGAAAATCTAAACAGATCATAACAGCTTATTGATTTATACGTTTGCCGTCTCGCCACTTAAGTACAAGCACGATTCGACTGTACAAGTCCCCCAAGTAACCACAATACATGATGGGGGATGGGGGAAAGTCGGAAAATGTTGGTAAAGGTAGAGCCACAATATTTATCAATACGGCGGAGGAATAAAGAACATGTCTTAAGTTAAGTTTTGAGTGTAATAGATAGAAAAGAAAACCGGCCAAGAGCGTGTCGAGCCACGCTTAGTGTAGGGTTCCGTAGTTTCCCGCCCGTAACAATAAGTACTGTTGTTTCCATCCAAGTTCAAAATGATTTTTATAGAAAGTCCTTATAAAGTTCTACTTTTCAGTTTTTTTTCATATTTTCTAAACTTATGGTTTAAAAGTTAGAGGGGGGGGGGGGGGGGGGTTAATGCCGGTCGATTCAGTAAAAGTCACGCCGTAAAAACTTGAGTGGAGTGAACTGTCAATGCCTAGCATTAGTAATATGTAATGACAGCTCAATTCGCCCTCACTGCGCCTACATTTTCACGCGGTGATTTGACCAGAATCCTACTGCTGATGTAGGTAAGTGGAAACGCCGGAAAGGAACGCCCTATAAGGATATACACAGACCTTATTGGTGAGGTTCTTCAGAAAGGTCAGGTGCGTAGTACTCGCAACCGGCGTGTGTGTATGACAACATGTGTGAGTGTAAACGAAGCAAAAGAAGTAAGTATGTAAGAATTGTAGCAGATGGCGCTCTGTATAGCTTCTGCTTGCCCCGATGGGGATAAGGCGTTAGTTTATGTATGTATGTAGTTATGTGTTCACTCTATTGGTGTTGCCGTTGCCAGATCCAAGACAGCTTGCTAGAAATCATTTGAACTCCGGGACTGGTCGTTTTTATTTCGTTGTATTTATTGCTCGGCGCCTTTCAGCCTGCGTAGCATGAACACCGAAGAAACGGTCTTTGTCGTGTCTCGGAAGAAAAGAAATTAAGTGTTCATGCTACGCAGGCAGGTGTATTGAAAGAAATTTGACAGATTGAGGTTCCTGTCTATATAATCTGTCACTTTGCCGATTCGTCTGTAGACAAAGGCCGTTTCTTCGGTGTTCAATGTGTTCATGCTACGCAGGCTAGGGGGCGCCACACTCGCCACAGTTAATACATAGGTATTTTGGCATTACGACAGAAGTCAGATATCATACACTAAGTCCTTGTCCAAAAGTAACAAATTCGCAACGAATTGACACGGGATTTGAAGTTTAATGCTATGAATGTTGCATATATTATTTTCGGAGCTTCTAGCTGAGGAGCAATGTATTACAAAACGCATCAAACTCGCGCGTATATGTGAATAAGGCCTAAATTAAGTAATAACTACTCATACCACCTCAAAAAGTCAAAGTTCTCATAATCTTTCAGTGTCTCAAAATAAGAACGTCAAATTTTACCATGATCATAAATCTAATAGAACTCTTAACTATGACCAATTTCCTCAAACTCGAAACCACAACATAATCTGTGGCATCGTGTAATTTGGCGCGCTGTCACGATGACAGCTCGGCGGAAGGGGCGTGGCTTCCGGCCGCGTTCCGTTTTACTTAACGCACGCTCGCAAAATGACACGACCCATTAAAATCGACCAGTTTAACTTGAACTACCCTCCGTTTTGCTTTGATCTTAAATGTTGACAATCTTTGAGATTCAAGTGGTTTAGGGGAAGTGGGTGTTTTGAATTGTTATCCGATTACGTTGGATGTATTTTTATACTAGATTTGTGGTCGCTGGATATATTTAATGGAATTCCTCTTTCTATTTATGTAAGTTGTTATTGGTTTCTTGAAATATTATAATCTACGTAGGTAAGTTTATCATTGAACTGACTAGGGATCAAGGAGAATTTAACATAACATCGCGCCTGTAGTCCAAGAAGGGTAAGGCAGCGGTGTAGGTAGGTTCCTACCTGTACTATTAATATTTTACCATTGACAAGGCCATTGCTAATGACCAATACTAGCATTACCATAAAACGGGCACTAGTCCAAACTACGGGCGGCTGTAGAGAAATTTCTGATGGAGATACCAATAACACTTTGGTCTACACGGGGATCGTACTCAGGACCTATGCTCAGAGTAGTACCTACCTACTTCCGGTAATTATCTCTACTTATTTCTCATTCTTCTAAGTACCTACAAGCCAAAATAAAATTCTGTTTTCAAACAATAAAATAGCACTGTTGTTTAGAAAAATAGAAATATTTGTCTAGGTAGCATAGGGTGCTAAGATGAAAGTATTTCCGCGTCCATTATTCATAAAAAAAATACAGGACAACTTTTTATGCAGTGCTAATTTTTACAGCATGAATGAATCATGAAAATGAACAGCTTTCACTATGCGACAAAATCTAAAACCAAGAAAAACAATCATCGGTTTCGTAGAAAAGTTCAAACCTATGCGATGAAAATGTATGAATGACCAGCTGTTCTGTTTTTCGTTATATCAGATTTCGTCCTATAATGAAAGTTGTTCATATTCATGAGTCATTCATCCTGTGAAAATTTGCTCACTCCATAAACATGTAACCTGTATAATTAGGTATGTTTTCTTTCAATCATCATACTTACCAAAATAACTGAATCACCAGTTAGGGTGGTCACTGGTCTCCTATAAATAATCCTTAACAATATACTGAGAGCTCCTCCCAAACTGGCCATCTTCACTAATGGGATAATTAATAATGTCAAGATTTATAGCGCGTAACGAAACGACGCGACGCCATTTTGATGAGAAAAAAAAAGTAATTGAAATATTTTTGAAGTTATGTTTACAAATTATTGGTGATGCGGTTGAGATGTCTTTTACGCTAATTTAATGTTGTCAAAGTGTGAAAATAAAATATACCAAATGTGGTAGGTATGCTCAATGTTTTTGCGGGGAAATATTTTGACTCGTGTAAATGAGCGGTAGTGATGGTTATGGTCAATGATATTTTAACTTTTTACCTATATTATCGTTGGTTATAGTCGTTACTTTATAAGTTCAAACCTATATCTATATTTTATACATTAGTATCAACCCCAAACGGCTCGAAAGTATAACTACTAACAAGGTTACTATATTCCAAAACTATATGAAACTCTTGGGCCGTGGGGTCCTAGTGCTCGTCTTCTGTTCAAAGACATCTCCAAACGTTTGGTTGACGCTTCCCGTGCGTGACCCAAGGGCTGGCCTCTACTTTGGCCAGAGGCTATGCATTTCCATTCAACGTGGCAATGCAGCCAGTCTTTTGGGCACTTTACCAGCTGGCAGCGATGCAGAGGAATGTTTTGATGATTTGTAATTATTTTTTGTTAGGTTTAGTTATTGTTTTTTTTAGTCTTTGTATAATATAGTTAAGGTTTTACAAAAATAAAAAAAAATACTAATAGGTACCTACCCATTATAAAGTGCAATGATTTGTATTTCTGTATGTAGGTAAGTAATAATCTTAAAAACTACTGGAGCGATTTGAAAAATTCTTTCACCGTTGGGAAGCTACACTAACCCTCGGTGACATAGCCTACTTGTTATCCCTGTAGTCCCACGGGAACGGGAACTACGAGGGTGAAACCGCGGGACGTCCGCATGGTCTAACAAACATTGAAATAAATACTTACATACCTACAGGTATTTAAACCTTTTAACCATGGGTGTAGGCAGAAACAATACATATAACGCTACCTAATACGATCTTTACGTACCGTAAAACGACGTGGATAGAAACTCAAGGGTGAATAGAAACAAAACTTTGAAGAGGATTTTTACGCTAGTTTAATATTATTTGATGCTAACAAGGTGTTGAAACTATTTATCTTAATTATTTAAAAGCATTACAGCCCTCGTATGTAACAAACCACTTTTAACTTACGTGAATAACCTCCTCAAAGTTTTGTTTCTATTCACCCTTGAGTTTCTATCCACCCCGTTTTACCCGGTACCTACTTTTTGTGAGAACGACACACCTAGGAATAAAAGGTAGAGATAGGTTTAGGTAATAAAAAATAAGCAATAGAGTTTATTTATTTATTTATTTTGGCCAACCAACAACTATTAATAGTACATACTGATTAGGTAGGTACATGTATACCTAAATAGATTTTTTAGATTAAAGATTAGTACTACAACTTCGAATAGGTTAGCACCGCGGCATGCCCCATAAATGTTGATCAGTAAGGGTATCAAATTAACGTCTCAGTCAAAGGGATTTAAAAGACTATAGAGCGGGCATGTCAAGGAAATGTCATAGAAAAACTTTGATCCCATGTCCCAGTAACGCCATCTAGAATAATATATGAATATTGGAGCGGCAGCGGAGCGTACTACAAAAAAGTCATAGACTTGTATCCAGCAGGACACACTTTTTCGGACGAAAATTTTGTTCGTGATGTCTGGTCTATAGGTATTGAATGTCTTTGGTCTCAGTCAAATTAAGTACCTACAAAAATTATATAGAGTTGATAAATTATAATTAAATTATCATGTTGGCTCATTGTGCTCACATATTTACAAATATACCTACACTGTATACTTTAGATTGTTATTGAAAAGAAAATAATCATTAACTGGGCTTTGGAGGTCAGAATAGTCCTTCTCTAAGAAACACTGGTATTCGTTAAGACTGGAAGTCGCCTACATAGTTGTACAAAGGCGAATCTTATCATTAGTCGCCAGTCTAATCGAGCAATCAGGCGTAAAGGCACAGTATAAATATTAATACAGTAGGACGACGCCTTTGATCTCTGGAAAAATACCGACAACGTCTACACGCGTTAGCCCTGAATAATACCTCCCGAACTACGAACATCGTTTTGTTCGCAGTTCGCGGCTTTCCCGCGTCTCGTCCCTCACACCCCGCACGATTGCCCTGTCTAGACGGCTTCGTCGGACGACTGTAGGTTTTGAAACTGTGATAAAGGTAGATAGGTAAGGTGCATTTGAAAGTCAGCGTCAGGCAGGATCTCAGCATCTGTCTGGCATTACCGCTGAAATTAACCTTTTGGCGCAGCCGTGAGACATGCCATTTTTGTTGAGTCTCTTTTTTTGTGTTATTATGTTTTTCCTAGCAGACGTCCCGCGGTTTTACCCACATAGGTCCCGTTCCCGTGGGAATACAGAGATAAAAGTAGCATATGTGTTAATCCAGGGTGTCAGCTAACTCCATACCAAATTTTATTAAAATCCATTCAGTAGTTTTTACGTGAAAGAGTTACAAACATCCATCCAGCCATCCATCCTCACAAACTTTCGCGTTTATAATATTAGTAGGATTGTGGGTGTACCTATCTAGCTGTTGCCAATAAATGAATTTTCTTTCTTTCTTCTTCCAATCCTGAACCAAACTCTTCAATTAGCTACTGTCAATAATAATGCTTACGGAAGTTTTATAGACTTTAATAAAAAATGCAAACATCCATCGGAAATGTAAACATTTGAAACGTATAATAAAACTAATGTCTACCTCGTAACAATGGGGTGGACGTACCAATTACTGGCCAGTACAAATTGTAGCAAATTATCGAATTAATATTGAACGGGTATTATTGGACCAATGTTTTGGGGCCAATGTTTGGACTAACGTTTGCGGTGATGTTAAGTTTTTGTAGGTACGAATTTTCAATGATAACAAAAAAGAAAAAAATGACGTTAGGTATATATATTTAAATGGAAACCTAATGCTTTGTACACTATACATATAAATAGCTGGAGATTTTCCTTCTAACATAAGCTATCTGTGAGTGAATGAAAGATTCTATCGAAATAGTCGGATGCTTTATAAGAAAAATCAATACCCTACAGAATTAGAGCCATCGATTCGCTTGTTCTAAAACTAAACTAAAAATAATTGGCAAAATTGTGGTGTCTCTCTTCCACTAATGCCATAGAGAAGAGTTGAAGTTGAAGTTGAGAATTGACATATTTTACATTGCATTAGAAAAGGACAGAGACATACGGTGACTGAATAAGAACTAAGTGAGAGATGTCAAATAAGTATTTTCTTGAACCTCGCCATTTTTGTAGTCGATGTTTTTAAAATTTCAACAATGTCGGTCTGAACTTGACTTGGCTCTTGTAGATAACCGCATGAAAGTAGCCAGAATTAAGTTTATTTTGACAAGAAAGGAGTTGTCGCCATTATATCGCCTTTCTTTCAATCCCCAAACTATTGGCTCCAACATTGGTGACCAGCACCAACAGAGTGGCTACTGACAATCCTATAATTGATGGGTGCTCATGGCTCAATACATGTTATTAGTACTGCAAACTGTGGGGCTCTGTTTGTTTTGTTACGTAGACTTACAAAGACTGTAGAAGTGTCATGGAAGTAACTTTTTTAGCCGTCGGTAAACGGTTATTCGGCAAAGAAGTCACACTTTCCGAAAATCACTGTTGGATGTCTCTTTGTTAGTAATATTACCAGCCTGTTACTGCCCCACTGCAAGGCAAAGGCCTCTTCTCATACAGAGAAGGCACAAGCATTGATCACCTCGCTTGCTCAAGGCAGATCAGCGATCAGATGTTGCATAAATCAGCTGTGTTGTATAAAAAGGTCAAGGTACTCAACCAAAATATATGAAACTGATGATATTTCCAATTTGGTCATGAGTAAAAGTTGTCGATATTCATGGGAACAGCCTGTGAAACTTTATCCCATGAGAAAAGAAGCTCTGTATAGACTGAAGTAACATTTAAAATAAAAAACGATCCATTTTGGATGGCTTTTTATTTATTTGGCCCACTTTTTCTATTGCGCTGCGTGCCCTGTCACCTGCACATGTGAGGACCTAATGACTGCGTTAGCTGATGGTATTGCCGTACCCATATAACCATTTTTGGTCGCAGATTTGTAAAAGATGTAACAAGTCGCATCAGTTTCGTAACTGATACGACATATTGCGACTGTGTGGGAGTGCACTTTTAATTGTCGTAACCGTTTAGTAACAAAGTGACAGAAAGTAGTTTTAGTAACTTTGTGTTGTAGCTGTGTCGACTTGTTACAGACAAATTTGTGTACACACGTTTTACACACTTTGCGCATTGTATGTAACTAGTGTACAATATTGGTAACAATGTGTACTAACTGAGTGGTAACATGTGTAGTACCGTTACGTCAATGTTCCGGAACACTTATAACACTAACTTGGATAAATGGAAATCACTAGATCCAGTCATTCTCAAACTATTGTCTTATGTTAACTGCCGGTTTGCTGGTTTGCCGGAAATGATGTACGCAATTTCTGTCAATGACAATATTAAAATCGTTGGCAGGAATATCAGAAACAAATTTGATTTTTTTGAGCGACCGTTCAATTCTTCGCATATCAATGTATATGCAACATCACTTGATTATGAAGCAGAAGAATCAAGAGAATACAATTTGGAAGCCGTAAAATGTAAGCTTTTATTTATGCTTTGCAACTCCCAAATGGTATTTATTCCTGTATTGACAACGTTAGGGGTAATAATAAAATGAAAACATAAGAAGAAACGATTTTTATTTCGAAATCACAAAATCATCACTGACACTTAACGCACTATAACTTTACTAGCATTAGCTAGCTACTTGCCACTAATAATCTACAGATCATTTTAAAGACCTGCTTCAATCTAAAAAAGCTACTTAATAATAAGTCTACCTAATCAGTTTAATATACATTCATATAAGGTGGTATCAAAAATAGTATAGGTACTGAGTAAACCTAAATAGAGCAATAATAACAACAAAATTTTATAATTTTATATCCTGTTCACTGTCGTCTCCATCATCTATCAATCATAAAGATAATTTGTCAGCATATTCGTATAGTTAATCACTGTTTGTACTTTTGCAGCACAGTACATTAAGTAAGTTATCAGAACTGATATTCATAATTTTGGTTTCATCTTTTAGATCCCAAATCTTGTTTTTTATTTTCACGTCAGAGAGTACCACTATTTTCGATGATTTGTCGGAATATTTTTTTGTGTCTGGCGTATTGTCGTCTGTAAAAGGATAAAGTTAAAGAATATTAATTTCGTTTGAATAAGGAATTTAACTGTCTTCTCCACAAAGTTAGCAAAGCATTGGCTCTCCATACCATACTTTCGTCAAAATCTGACTTGAGTGTTTGTGTCTCTGTTGTGTGCACGTGTGTTACATTACATAATGAGCGTATAGGGGAGTGTGCTGTGTGTTTATGTGTAAAAGCAATTAAAACAAATTATATAAGTACCGATGTCATTTTCTTTTTCATCTAACTAATCCTCTGTTTCAGATTCATATTTTCTTGTGTCCTTTTGCATCTCCAGATTTGTATTTATCACTTCATCTACTATATTTGGCATTTTCAGGTTTATATTCATGTCTTCCTCTTTTTCTTGATCTAAACTTTTATTATGTGTAGTAGTATTCTTTCTCGTTTCACTCCTTTTTTTTTTCGATGTACTTGTGTTCATTTCACCCCTAAAATGAAGCACATTGAATGATTAATTGAGAAGAGCCTTCTTTAGTTAAAACAATGCAATATGGCATTTTATCTGGCAAACTAAAGTTTGGGAAACTGTGGACAAAAAATCAAAGAGAGACCATTTTAAAAGTTCAGTTACTTTGTGACGACTTTACGTAACATGTCCACACAATGTCGACACATTATCGTAACTTTGTAACTTGTTGTGACGAGAATATTTTTCACATAACAAAAAACATTTTTTCATTATTTATCGATAATACGGTTTATTACTGCTAAAATACTTTGTTATTAAATATTCAACTTTATTATTGCATTCAAATAGAAGCTTTTGAGAATAGAAAATAAAAATATCATTAAAATTAAAACAATGTGTATTTTCGTCGGAATGGTTAAATTATGATAATAATGTGGCGCGTTGATAAATTTCAACCTTTCCTACGAAATTACACGATGAATTTAATTTCCCATTAGGATTTGACTACATATTGAAAACCATAATAATCAATAAAAAAAAAACTCTTTGTTTACTTACCTAGGTGATAAAATGGCTGTTTCTTATTTTTTTAATAATTCACGTCACTTCACAAGTCAATGTCAACGAATGAGCTGTTATGAGCGATTGAATGAATGATTTGTGGGAACTCTGGTTAAAATATGGTAACAGTGTTACGACACAGCGACGTAAATTAGAAACCGAATGTTACTGTGTCGACTCTTCCCCATTTTTAGTTGCAGCGACTACTCTAACACGGAACGGCGACGAGATTATGTGTCGAGAATAAATCAGTGTACACACTAGGTGTGGAAACCGTTACGTCATGTTCCCAAAAATGGCTATATGGGTAGGTAAATACGTGACAAACACAAAATTTCAACAAAATTTTGAAAGTTAGGCTTTAAAACAAGACCGGGTCGACGGTGCGCTAGGCGGGGCCCGCTAGAGCCAGAGTCTGCCAGGGTTCCGGAATTCATTCGAAAGAGTCAGCGCATCTCTGGAACGCATAGGGCATTAGGAGGAACACGGGTGGGTTTTAGTCAGCAAGAGGCTGACACTCCCTTCTGATTCACCCAGAGCAGGAGCAGTCATTTGATAAATTCCCATCCTTAAAAAAGGGTCTAAGACGAAGAATAAAAAGCCACTTCTAAAATTTCGTAGCTCTGTACACACATTTCTGTAATCAATTTATAATTCGGTAATGAGTGGGTGTGAGCTGCGCTTAGTAAGCATCGATTCACTGTCCGTCACGCTATCAATAACGTACAATTAAAATGCTATTCGCGAACACGCAGTCACCGACACGGCCATTGCGTATCTCCGTTGGCACTGATATACACTGGCATAGTGATGATCACTGGAAAAATGCTCAACAATTAACTGACAAACAGCTAGCTTCGTATTGGCTATCATCAATGTATCTAGGATGATGTCATGCGGACTCCCTGAAAATTGACGGAGCGCGTAGTACTCCACCTGATAGTTTTTTTTTTTTTTTACA
The DNA here is from genome assembly GCA_921972225.1 of Euplexia lucipara. NCBI lineage: Eukaryota > Metazoa > Arthropoda > Insecta > Lepidoptera > Noctuidae > Euplexia > Euplexia lucipara. The sequence continues at coordinate 2,402,227 of OV179169.1, read as the reverse complement.
TGTAATGGGTCTACTCTTGACCTCAATCTTGTCCTGCAGACAGGGATGAGGTCAACGATGGAACGAACTTACCCAAAAAAAGCCTATTAACTCGCGACTTAAACAGATTGGGGTCATATGAACTCGGGAACACTGATGCAGGCAGGGAATTCCACTCATTGGCTGTGCGCATAATGAAGGAACAGGCACAGCGCTTCGTGCGAATGTGTGGAACGTCTACAAGGAATGGGTGATAACCTGCATAACGTCTGGATTCCCGATGGAAGAAAGGAGATGGTGGAATGAGCTCGTGGAGCTCTAGAGCACACTCACCGAAATACAGTCTGTAAAAGACCGACAGACACCGACCGATAGTTACCGTAACTTGAATATATTAACATTAAATTATCAGTTAGCATCAAAGTTCGGTTTACAAATGGACGCCAATTCGTCATTTAAGTCACTGGCAATCTTCTTATAGTGTGCTGTTAGTGCATAACCTGGGGCTCGAGTCTGCTATTGCAATCGTATCTCAACGACCGGTCATTGATCGAATATTTGACAACTTTGACAGTTTTTGTACCTATGGGAAATGTGTCATAAGTTTGACGTTATACGTCAAAAATCGATCATTGACCGGTCATTGAGACACGATTGCAATAGCAGACTCGACCCCCTGGTGTCAGAGTTTTAATGCCGCCCATGGGCCTCTGACTAGGCATCACATGCCGTCAAGAAATATCTCTCAGGCATGCCGGTTTCCTCACGATGTTTTCCTTTACCGTATTTGAATAGTTCCTCATTTCCTATTCTACCCATTTTTATCACCACAGTATACATTTCTCGCATTAATAGTGTCAAACCCTTGTATTGTTTAAATACAATCGCTCATTGAAAAATGGGGCTTAATTATTAATGTAAGGGTGAAATTGTGAAGGGTAAGGGTGATATTACACTCATGGGTTATTTAGTTGCACTTGTAATGGTTTTATTTTAATTTGGAGTTTTTTTTTTAACGGGACAAGTTTAGGTTAGGCAAAAATTTACCATCTAAGTTTCTTTCGGGTTTTTTTCTTAAAAAAGAAGGCAATTTAAAAATTAGGCGTCATTTAAGTCATTCGGGGGAAAATCTACTTGTACCGACAAAAATATTTTTTAACTTGACCCCTCACTAGGAATATCTACTGTCAATTGTCTCCATACAAATCTACTTTTTGGAAGGGGCAACTAGAATCATTTTTTAAAGTTAATTTTTGTTGGACGTCAAAAGTGCCTTATAGGGGCCTAATTGAAATAAATGGGTTGACTTTGACTTTTGAAAATTAGGTATGTGTGTTTACAAAACTCAAATCTTAGAATAAGAACACAAAGAAGTCCCGTTTACTACAAAACACGGGCGAAATCGTGTGTCTGCTTTATTATATTTGTGTGCGTTAAATGTGTTTACTCGCGAGCTGTGTTCGACGGAACGTGACTTTTAGTACCAACTGAGACGGCTCGCCTAGCAAGGAAGCCAATTATGGCTCAGTTTTAGTTTCACTATTTATAATAATAATACTATTACTACCTACTATTTACTTTACTTTTTTTTTAATACCTATTTATTATTAGGTACACTTACACATAACGGAAAAAAACACAACACAAAAAACAAATTAATAAAACATAATAAATTAATACACGCAAATAATAAAATGTAATATTACATCATGTTAATATTAAATAGCACCTAATGTAAGTTTTTGTCCTATTTATGTACAATGTTGCCGCGCCCCAACCGGATTTCATGTTGGAACTTATACAGGATGTAACGGAAAGGGTATATACATACAAACAGGATGAATAGAGTATTTAATAACGAGTCTTTCCTCAAAATTTCAGCTCCCAACTAATAACTTTGAAACTTCACGATATTATTTAATATCGACAGTTTATTAAATGCAAACTCGTCACAAACGTGTCACCGCACTATGAGGGTCATAATCCTGTCCGGCAAGGTTCAAATATATCTATCTCGGGTTCTGCGCGCCCAGTACAGACCTATCGGGCTCTGCCTAACCGCCGAAGGCGCGACGGCACGGGCGGGCTCAACTTTACAATTATGTATGTATATGTATAAAAACGTTGCCATGTCGTTTCTTATCACCGAGAGAATCCGTGCCCTTAGGATGTATATACCCTTTCCGTTACACCCTGTACAATTAAATGTAACAACAAATGTACACATGAATGCAATAAACATTTTGAGTTTGAGTTTGAGTTTGAGTTTATTACTATTTGCACTCGTACTAGGTTTCTATGCGTTATTATTCTAAGATTCAACCAAAACAGACGACCGATTCAGTAAAAGTTACCCCGTGAAATCATAAGTGGGGTAAACTGTCAATGCCTAGCATTAGTATGAAATGAGAGCTCAATAATTCACCCTCACTCTACATATTCACGATCCGCAACCGGCGGCGCGGCGTGTGTGCAAGACGTATGGTCATGTATGAATGTAAACAAAGTGAAAGAAGTATGGAAGAATCCTAGCATATGGCACTCTGTTAATTGTTTATGCCTACCCCCATGGGAAAAAGGTATGAGTTTTTGGAGGTATGAGGAACAGGGTGTAAAGTTCCTCATCCACCATTGAAAAGGGAGGATCCTCCGACCAGACGGGTGTTGTGTCTGGTGGGCTAACTACTGCCCGACGGTCATTGTCGGGAACTTGTATAAGTTCATACTGCGCGGATAACTTTGATATCGCGATGTAGGATAGTTCGTATGTGGCGAGATAAAAAGATGTCGCTACAAGTTTATGTACGTGTATGGTATGTGTAATGTATGTATAACTGCAACGCGCAGCGCTGCAACTAGGTAATCGCTCAGTGCACTGCACCCAAGCGCGGATCCACCGTTGTGGGCAGTGTGGGCATGCCCACAACCATAACATAACGTCACGCCTGTAATCCCCGAAGGGCTAGGCAGAGGTGTACCTGGTAGTACACCCACATTTCGCCAGTTATGTTTAAGTCCCATTTAATAGGGGGCGAGCCTATTGCCATCAATCGGACACAAATCCAGACTCCGGGCTGCTACTGAGAAATCCCAGATGGAAAAACTCAATAACACTTTGCCCGACCCGAGGATCAAACCCGGGACCTCATGCTCAGCAGTAGCGCTTGCGACAACTAGACCAACGAGGCAGTCCCACAACCCTAATGGGCTATTTAATAAAATGTTCGTTTTTCGTCCCTCATCTAGATAACAAGAAAATATTCGACACGTATTTTTTTTCTTTTTCAAATCGATGGAAAACTGCTTAGATTGAGTGCATTAAAGTTGAGGAGAGGGGGCTTGTAACGTCATCTACTATATAAAAATAAGTCGGGTTTTCCTTCCTGACGATATAACTCCAGAACGCACGAACCGATTTCCACGGTTTTGCATTCGTTGGAAAGGTCTCGGGCTCCGTGAGGTTTATAGCAAAGAAAATTCAGGAAAAATAACAATAAATTACATTATTAGGGCTAATAAAAATAAATTGGACTGGCCTGTTGGTCTAGTAGTTAGTGACCCTGACTGCTATGCCGGAGGTCGTGGGTTCGATTCCCACCCAGGACAAATGTTTGTGTGATGAGCACGATCATTTGTTCTGTGTCTGGGTGTAATTTATCTATAATATGTATGTATTTAGAAATATATAAGTATGTTTATCAGCTGTTTAGTACCCATAACACAAGCTCTCAAGCTTAACTTGGGACTAAATGGCGTTGTGTGAAAAGTTGTGGAATATTTATTTATTTATTTATTAATTAAATTACATAAATCAGATGCAACCTTCATAGTCACTATGAAAAACTAAGACACAAAATTAGAAAAAAGTAAATGACAGATTGACAACTGACATAATGTCAGGCAAAAAGTAAATATTGTTAAGTATTGTGTTCACTGTGAAATTGTGAAAAAAAGTAAAAAAAATAAGTTATTCGTTTCCTAACATTTAAATTGGAAAACATCAAATCAATAACGTGTATTGTGCAAATTTTTATTGAATTTCAACAGCAGGCATTTGTCTTTAAGGTGGTAAGTTGAACTGCGTAAATTATGTGGATCGTGCATAGTTAGGTAATAGAAATAATATTAATAATCTTCTTTTTTAATATATAAATTTTTCGTGTCACAATGTTCGTTCCCATACTGCTCCGAAACGGCTAGACCGATTCTCATGAAATTTTTTATGCATATTCAGTAAGCCTGAGAATCGGCTACTATCTATTTTTCTAACCTCTAAGTGATAAGGGGTGTTTACCCCAAATTTTCATTTTTTACACATAACATAACGTCACGCCTGTAATCCCCGAAGGGCTAGGCAGAGGTGTACCTGGTAGTACATCCACATTTCGCCAGTTATGTTTAAGTCCCATGTAATAGGGGGCGAGCCTATTGCCATCAATCGGGCACAAATCCAGACTCCGGGCTGCTACTGAGAAATCCCAGATGGAAAAACTCAATAACACTTTGCCCGACGTGGGTATCGAACCCGGGACCTCATGCTCAGCAGTAGCGCTTGCGACCACTAGACCAACGAGGCAGTCACTAGACCAACGAGGCAGTCATTTTTTATTTTTTTGATATTTTGATATTTTTATTAAGTGGCATCAAAAAATACACACAACTCTAAATTTGGACTTTTTTATCACCAACCCTTTTTAATAGTCATTTTCATAATTTTATCATTTTCTATCCCGCTCGATAACATCAATTATTATCACTTGGTAAGTTATCCCCTCCATATGTCTACCGGTGTCACTTCTCACCCTGTAAACAGCACGGAGTAGGGATGTTACCTCTACAGTTTTCTTGCTTGCTTCAAGCGTAGTAGTTAAACATTTTTACTATCTCAGTGTAACTCTCATATCAAATATATTCTCGAGTAACTTTATTATTTATTTATTAATCTATAATATAAAAATGAATCGCAAAATGTGTTGGTAAGCGCATAACTCAACAACGCCTGGACAAATTTGGCCAATTCTTTTTTTTATTGTTTGTTGAAGTTCAAAGATGGTTTTACGTCGATAAAAATTCGAATAGTTGCCGGAAAACCTCTAAAGAGATTTTCGTCAAACATTGCCAGCTGATGAACTCAATGCATGTCTAAAGTCCTACAATTGTGGAAACATGTCAAAGTACTTCATTTAAGCAAGAATATGGATGTCAAATTGCAAAATGACCAATCTGGAAACATATTCTCTCAACAACGCATTGGAAGTGGCAAATTTCCTATAGACATGTTGGCTGCATTAACATTTCTCAAAGTGTTTGTCAGTTAACTCGATCAAAAGATGAACTTATCCAGAAGGTGTTTTCAGATGTTTCTCAAAATTACAGGAACCATGATTGGTTGAGCGAACGAGCTATATTGGCTGCAAAAAACATAGATGTAAATGAATTAAATTAAAAAATGCAAGAACAAATTACAGGCGAATCGAGGATATATAAATCAGTTGATTCGGCTACTAACCAAGATGATGTAGTGAACTATCCACCAGAATTTTTAAACTCGCTGGATTTTCCAGGATTGCCACCTCAATCTTCAAATTAAAGGTTGGATCGGTAGTTATAATGTTGCGAAATATCAACCAACCGCGTCTTTGCAACGGCACACGGTTAGCGATAAAAAAATTACTAAACAACGTGATAGAAGCAACTATACTGAAAGGAAAGTATAAAGGAGAAGACGTTCTCATACCGCACATCTCAATTTTTCCAAATGATGTGCCGTTTGACTCTAAACGACTACAATTTCCAGTTCGGCTTGCTTTTGCTATGACCATAAACAAGTCCCAGGGGCAATCATTAAGTGTTTGTGGTATTAATCTGGAAAACCCATGTTTCTCACATGGTCAATTGTATGTTGCCTGTGCCCGTGTTGGAAAACCATCAGATTTGTTTGCGCCAGATAATCAAACAAAAAACATCGTATATCACAAAGCACTACAATGAAAATAAAACTGATTTTTGTTAATAATTATGATTCACATGATTAACAATAAAGGGATTACTTATTTTTAAATGCTTATATATGTTTTATTTAATTATATTTCTTATTCACAACGCCCTATCACCAGGGTGACGGTTCTGTTCAGGAGATTTTTTTGCCCCGACTATAAATTTTATGTAGGAACAAAAAAATGTCACATTACAAATCATTTTGACAGGAATTTATTGCAATTTAATTAGGCAGTACGAAGTCTGCCGGGTCAGCTAGTTATCTAGTATAAACTGTACTGGTTAGTGACGTCATGCGACATTTTGACTCGATGTATTGCCGTTATTTTTTAATTACGTGAAAAAAGGAAAAATATGTGTCGAATATTTTCTTGTAGGTAATCTGGATGAGGGACTAAAAACTAAAATTTTGTGAAATAGCTCATTAAGGTCAAAGAGAATAAAAAGCAAAAATCGTGCACAACACACAAAAGTCTTGGGTGGAAATCGAACTCACGACTTCCAGCACAGCAGTCGGAGCCATTCACCACTAGATCAGCAGGCCAACAACAGGATCAACAGGCCAGTCAAAATAGTACTTTATATATGGATGACAATATACCAATGAGTTACATTATTACCACACCACACATACCATATTATACCTACATTCTGAGCAAATAAATTAATATTATTATTATTAGTTATTTCTCGGAACCCTTGAGTTCCGGACCTTTGGAAGGCGTACGAGGAGCCGAAGCCAACTCGCAGAGGCCCTTAGTCGTTTTTAAAGAATTGAGGCACCAATCGTAGATTTTCCCTGTATGCACTAGACAAGTGCACCCAAGGAAAACCTACGACTGGAGTAAGACTATTGCAGAATATGGTAACAAAAGTGCTAGACTATTGGTTAGGGTAGCTAAAATGGACTGAATACCTAAAACTATGAAAGACTATGGCCCCTGCCTTATCAATGTTACATATACACAGATTAAATGACAGGGGGTGACTTGCACACTCAATAATGGGCCCTCTAAAACGGCCGCTAGCACATAGTGACGTAGCGACAAGAGGGCAACATGTCCTGAGGTGCTAAAGGAGTGGAGCGGCATTCCACGGCATCAGGACAATCCCGGAAGTACGGTCAAGATCCCTACCAGCACCTTACTGGAATGCTTTCTTCCTCCGAGCACGTTTGCTCTTGCGAATCTCCACTCTAGCCGGCCAACTAAGGCAAGAAAGAGGTGGGAGCTCCGTTCCTCGTCAGAGTTCACTCTGGCCGGCCAATCAAGGCAAGCCGGAGATGAGGAACAAGACATCTCCCGGGAGATCAGGTCCGTGGGGTCGCTACTGCCCAACAGCTCGCCACAAGCTGCCCTGCGGGGTTATTATTATTATTATTACCTCCTACTACGACTATTTCAAATATTACTACCTACTCTAGTACTGTATGTAACATAGAGACAAGCAGCGCAGAAGTTTAGTTTAAAATGATGTATTTTGTATCTTTCAAAATCAATGCATTTCAGTAAGGTAGTTAGGTTCGGTAGTTAGGTTCGCTATAGGGTAGGTATGGTAAGTTAGGTTTGGTTATATGTATACATATATGTTTTCATTCTAATATCTAATACTAAATGTTTAATAGCACATTATAGACTCACTAAATAGAAAGTAGTAGTAAGTAGTTATTATTGTTTTGGATTTATTTGTTGTCATCCTCATCATATATCATCATAAGAATGTATGTAATAAATAAAATAAGGTATAAAATTCTCGTGTTATAGCGTTTGTTACCTAACACCTGCGAAACGGGTAGACCGATTCCTATGAAATTGTATATTCAGTAGGTTTGATCCAAGAATAGGTTGTAAACCATATATTTTAAAGGTGGAACGAAGTAAGCGTGGGTCTACCGTTGTGGGCACTGCAGGGGGATGCCCACAACCCCGGAATAAAAATATAATATTTTAATTTTGATTTTGTGTGCCCAACTAACGGTTGCGCTTCGGGGACTAAGATAGTTGCGCAGTGCGCTTCGATGGTTGCACTAATTAATCATTGTTTTAACTCTTATTGTATTTTGTATAGTGTGTTGGTCTATGTCTTTAGTGTGTACCTACTGAATAAATGATTTATCTATCTATCAATAAATGATTTACTTTGAAAGTAAGTATATTATATTTTTATTTTTTTGTATTCTGAATGTAAGGACTATATTATGTGGAATCTTTTTTTTTAGATTTTCATTTCTAAATCTGTTTAAATTCTTTTATTTATTTTTTTTACATTTTGTCTGGCAGTTTGAGTTCTTTATGGGACCAACCCAAATGTTCTTTCTTTGGTATTGTTCGTCGGCACGTGGAGCTCCTCAAGTTCCGAGTTGAGCTCACGATTACTGACAAATGCTTGCACTGACTGATCTGGTCCCCTCATTCTGTGTGGTTCTTTCCTCAAAAGACCATCTCAGACACTAATCTGCATGAATCTTACATAATTTGACCAAGATAATGTCTGGACTTTAAAAGAGACCATGACCTCTAGTCTGAGTTTCTTTCGGTGTTTCTTCTCAGAGTAGTCAAATAGTGAAATACCGATCTCATTTACTAAAAAAGGTGACGTGTAAAAAAGTTTGTAAAAACCTATTTACAAAAATAAATATCATTTTCTCATTTACTCATTATCTTGTAAAAACTTTCTGCCGATTATGAAAGAAATAATGCTTGATGTTAGGCTATTTTATTTTATATCACCTATCTCAGGATGGCTGTTTTTTTTCTCATGGTACATCGTCCTCACATATAATCTGATTATGTACACAAATATTGTAAAATCTATTTTAAAAGAGTAAGTATGGAGTTTCTTGCACATTCTTCTCCATACAAAACTACCTTTTGGAAAGTGCAACTAGAATCATATTAATTTAATTTATTTGTAAGTCACACAGCACGAAAACAGGCACTTTTGAACGTTATGTTCAAAAGTGCCTGTTTTCAGGCCTAATTGAAATAAATTATTTGACTTTGACTTTATTGTCGACTATAATAGAACCGATAGGTACTTTTCTCATATTCATTCTTGACATTATCGAGCTCCAAACGAAAGAAATATTTCTACACGCTACATGTCACTTTAACCGACTTCAAAAAAAGGAGGAGGTTCTCAATTCGACGGTATATTTTTTTTTTTTTTGTGTGTTTGTTACGCGATTTCTCCCCCATTTGTGGACCGATTCTCAAAATTCTTTTTTTATGTGGAAGAGTATACTCCCGAGGTGGTCCCATTTTAATTTGGTGAAGATCTGGTGCTGATCTTCGGAGATATACAATGGAACTCTTCAAAAATAGACGGCAAATCTGTCGTGATTGCTGGAATCGCTTGGATATTTATTGTTTATACAACATCATGACGTATCATCACGCCTGTATGCTCTGAGGGGTACACAGGTGGGTACAATATACCTAGATTTCAACAGTTAGGTATGTTAAGTTTCATTTATTAGGGATAAGTGGATAACCCTATTACCATGACATGTATTGTTAACAATAACAATATAAAAATAAATTCATGGCAAATATTTATATGGGAACAACTAAAAATGGAAAAATAAAAATCTTTTTTGCAAAAAATAAAACCGACTTAAAAAAATCACTAACCGGTGTAAAATAACTCTAAATTCGGAAGTCGGCCCATCATGAATAAGACAAAACCACCAAAGCCACAGACTTCCTAATTTAGAGTTATTTTACACCGGTTAGTGATTTTTTTAAGTCGGTTTTATTTTTTGCAAAAAAAGATTTTTTTCGATCCTTCTATAGGTAAACAAAATCCGATACGGTGATGATGCTACGCTTACTGGATCCGCGTTTGAATGCACCAACGCAGCCGTACATACGTACCTATTACCCACGTACGTAGGTACGTATTTGACATATGGATGACGTTTAAGTTGTCAGGTACATATGTAGTTAAAACGAAAGTGTGGTAAGGAAGTAATTATCATTAACACTGTCACCAGCTCATCATAGGTAGACCATAAACTATAAACAACAAAGTATCAAAGGACACGAGTGCATTAGTTACCAAAAACAATAGTACGTGTTTATATTCGTCTGTTTGTCACAAGTAGGTAGGTACATTATAGTTATGATAGGTGCTGTCTGCACTGCCCTTTTACTGCACTGTTATTCCGTAACAATTACCTCGTGAAAATGGAGCTGAAGTGTCAGCGAATGGGGTATTTAACATTTTTTTTTGTTTTTATTCTGTCATCTAGATTACAAGAAAACATTCGATACGTATATTTTCTTTTTCAAATTGATGGAAAACTGCTTAGATTAAGCGCATTAAAGCTAAGGAGACGGGGATTGTAACGTCTTTATCCTGCAGTACAAACTGTACTGGCTACTCTAGTGCAGTTTGTACTGGTTGTACTGGTTTGTACGTCCGCGTCATGCGACATTTTGACTCAATGTATCGCCGTTATTTTTTGATTACGTGAAAAAAGAAAAAAATAGATACAAGAAAATATTCGACACGTACCTACCTATTTTTTCTTTTTCAAATTGATGGAAAACTGCTTAGATTAAGCGCATTAAAGCTAAGGAGACGGGGCTTGTAACGTCTTTATCCTGCAGTACAAACTGTACTGGCTACTCTAGTGCAGTTTGTACTGGTTTGTGCGTCCGCGTCATGCGACAATTTGACTCGATGTATCGCCGTTATTTTTTGATTAAGTACGTGAAAAAAGAAAAAATATGTGTCGAATATATTCTTGTAATCTAGATGACGGACTGAAAACTAAAATTTTGTCAAGTACTTCCATTAACTTGCCATTCTGTTATTATTTATTTATTTATGTTAAAACGGTTTTGAGAAACTAAATAAGTATATTAGGTAGGTATAAGAACATAGTTACAATTTATAACATAGGTACAATACAAGAATCTAAATTTAAACAACAAATAAACGCATACAAACAAAATAAAAACTATAAGATTGGCTAGGTATTTAGGTCCTCTTGCTTTCGCAGAAGCTTATCTAAGCATGCACACATAAAAACATTAAAATCATCGGCAAATATACCTATTACCAATGATATTATATTAAAAAGGTGTATACCTAGATAGTTTGTAAGCGCTCAGCAAGCGACAGGTTAAAATGTGGCTAATTAGCCACACTTGACCTCAGTGTCGCGTCGCGCCGTCAACGGACGCGTGCGTACGTTGGTGTGCCGTTTTTGAAGATCGAATGTTGTTTAGGTAACCTATCTACACCTTTTTACTTATAATATTATTGCCTATCACATTTCGGGTTTGCTTCCATGAGGCTATTGACCGCGGACAGAACGCGGGGAAGTGTATAGATAGATTACTTAGTATGGAATGACTTCTAGCTACTTTACTGAAGGATAAATATGGCGGTTTGACTTCGTTCAGGTTCAGAGACAGCAAGTTTGTCATGCTCCATTATATGTTAGGCACTGCTTGCGGTAGCGGTGGGGGCGGGTTACCGCTTTCCCTCAAATATAGCGTCAATGGCTAGAGACAGCGCGTTATGCTCGTGAACGGGTGCTGCTTGTGGTAACTGGTCGTCTTGCTTGCCTTGGTTTTGTTAGTGTTTGGTACTTGCTCGAAATTGTCTCACAACCATCAGCTGGGACAATTACAAGTTTAAATAATGGTTCTCTCAAAATTAATGCAGGTGACGCCGCAGCACAAAACAGTAGGTAGCCATTACTCTGCCTACAGCGTATTAATAAACTCATCCACCGTTAAAAAATATAGGTATCTCCATGATATAATTAAAAGTTTGTCAACACATATTGTCAACAGCCCTAATTAAACGTCCTCATTCTAATTTTAAACATGGCAATTAAACAATTTGTTTTCGACGCTGACAACGCGCATGGCTTGCAGCAGTTTATTACTGTGGCAACATTTTACTTGCAAGTGTGAATTACGTTTCGAAATGTCAATGAGTCGTGAAATGGAGTGTTTTCGCGCCTTTGAATGTATAAATATGTCTGACAGCTGTGCTGAGACTTTGTGGTTGAGTTAATAGCGTTTTGTTAGTTATATTTAACTTGCTAAGTATACTTAGTGATTTGCTGGTTCGTTTTAATTTAGAAAAGGCATGGGAAATTAATATTTCTTTATTAATTAAAAATACGTTAATGCATAAAATAACTACTTACTTAATAAAATAAAGCTGTTATAAAATTTATAAATTTATTTGTTGTCTTTTTGTTGGAACGCCATAATCTCTGAAATTGACATTAGATATTTGTTTTGTTTATTTGATAGTCCCGTCAGGCCTGAAAATGATGAATTTTATTTGACTTTTTAGAAAAGATGCACTGTTAACTGTTGTTAAGTATTATGTTCGATCCTGGGTTCGATCTCCGCGTCGTGCAAAGTGTTATTGATTTTTTCACCTGGGATTTTGTGGCTGGAAGTGCCCGGCAGATAAGTTGGCCCCTATATAACATGGGACTTCGACATAACTGGCGAAATGTGGAGGTATTAACTACAAGTACCTACGCCGCTTGATCCGTAAATACAAGCGTGATATTATGAATTATGAAAAATTATGTCTAGTTTCGGTTACGTACCTAGACAATACGATTGTAGTACCTACCTACTATGTACCAACATTATCAGCTCCATATTTTGTCTACGAAATCAGAAACCTAAACGGTGACACAGGAGTATAAATCACTAAAAACAAATTAGCCGTCGATTGTCCTAATACCTGCATCTTGAAACGAACGCGCCTCGATCTGTTCGCGCCAAAACAAACGTCAAAATTCCCGCCCATTTGTATCAATCACTTTGACAGCTGGGAAATAGGGTTGACAAAATCGTCTTCTAAGATTAAACTTAATACTTATCAAGGTGAAGAGAACGTTTGGACCTCTTTTTAACCGACTTCTATTAAAGAAGAATAAAATCATGTTCCCATGTGTTAGACGCAATCCGACCAATTACCAAAAGTCATTTGTTCAATATTTTACATCGGCAAAGGTACAGATAACGCGAAAAAAAACTAGGTACCTACTTAATGAAAGAGAAGTATGCAAAATTGTGTCATTTGACCACAAATAAGCCTGCTCTTTAATTGTAAAAGTATTTTAATACAACTAGAATATTTTTTTTTACTTATTTTTTTTTATAACATAAAAAAAACTTAAATAAAATTTAATCTGAGACCATCATTTTGACATTTACTATGAATGTTATTACTATTATTTTATTCTATTATAAGTATTAGGTATATTATTAGTGTGAATTGTTAAATGATTTGTAATTTGACTTCTATGGGCCCAGTTACCCGAAATAAATGAATTATATTTTTTTTATTTATAATTGCTTTTAAATAAAAAAAGTTTACTAGCAATGTAAACAATGGTGGATGACTAACTTTACGCCCTGTTCCTCAAACCTCCAAACAACTAAACTAAGCAGAGCTTGTGTTATGAGTAAGTACTAGACAACAGATACATTAGGTATTATATACCTAGACAAACTTATATATTTCTAAATACATACATATTATTGATAAATTACACCCAGACACAGAACAAATGATCGTGCTCATCACACAAACATTAGTCTTGAGTGGGAATCGAACCCATGACCTCTAGCATAGCAGTCAGGGCCACTAACCACTAGACCAACAGGCAAGTCTCAACACGATAGCACTTAGCTAAATACTGGATAACAAAAACAACAAAACAAAACAACAAAACAAAACAAAACAACAAAGCAAAACAAAACACCAAAAATAACAAAAAAACAAACAACAAAAATTTATAAAATTAAGAACTTTAGTGTCAAAGTCTTCCATCGACAGGCTTTAACCTTTCAATCTTTCTCTTAAAAAAGTAGAGACACAATAGAAAGACAATGAGAGCGCGGACGCCGGTGTCCTCTTGGGGTTTAACCTTTCAATCGTGTCAATTAGAGACACAATAGAAAGACAATGACAGCGCGGACGCCGGTGTCCGCTTGGGGCTTAACGTTTCAATCGTGTCAAATAAAGACAGAATAGAAGTCAATGACAGCGCGGACGCCGGTGTCCGCTTGGGGCTTAACGTTTCAATCGTGTCAAATAAAAACAGAATAGAAGTCAATGACAGCGCGGACGCCGGTGTCCGCTTGGGGTTTAACCTTTCAATCGTGTCAATTAGAGACAGAATAGAAGTCAATGACAGCGCGGACGCCGGTGTCCGCTTGGGGTTTAACCTTTCAATCGTGTCAATTAGAGACACAATAGAAAGACAATGACAGCGCGGACACCGGTGTCCGCTTGGGGCTTAACCTTTCAATCGTGTCAATTAGAGACACAATAGAAAGACAATGACAGCGCGGACACCGGTGTCCGCTTGGGGCTTAACCTTTCAATCGTGTCAATTAGAGACACAATAGAAAGACAATGACAGCGCGGACACCGGTGTCCGCTTGGGGCTTAACCTTTCAATCGTGTCAATTAGAGACACAATAGAAAGACAATGACAGCGCGGACACCGGTGTCCTCTTGGGGTTTAATGAAATTCGAAATCGAGACCCATGACTTGGAAGTCCGCAGATCGCACATCCAGGCTATGACTGCCGTTTCACATTCCCATCAAGAAGACAAAACACAGCCCTCGACACCCCACAATTGCTCGTTAAGCTTTAATGGCAACGTTAATTGTAAACGGCTTCAGAATTAGATTAACAATGAAACTAACTGGCACGGTAATGACATCGGATTGATCGCCTCGCATTCTTCCTAATGTGACATATGTTAATTTGAATTCTTTCGACGGAGACGGAGTGTGGACAATTTTTGTTCTGTCTTATTGGATTCCGGTTGGAGGATGTGACGTTGAAACCGTTAATTATTGTGTTTATTAAAAAAACTATTGTAAGCAATGATTTTAGAAGTAAAAAGGTGTAGATAGGTTATAAGCGCTTAGCAAGTGACACGTTAAAATGTGCCTAACTGCCACACTTTAGCTCAGAGTCGCGTCGCGCCGTCAACGGACGCGTGCGGGCGTTAGTGTGCCGTTTTTGAAGATCGAATGTTGTTTAGGTAACCTATCTACACCTTTTTACTCATAATATCATTGGTTGTTAGGTTTAATTTTTTAAGTTGTTATTCTATAATTCTGAATGTAACATGCACCCGTAACGATTACCTAGTCTTGTTACGTGATGACCAGAAACACAGGTTTCATAAACCTAGTTCAGGAAAGTCGCTATAAAATATTAATTCTAGGTTTCCAATAAATATTCCTTACCTAAGTCCTGAAATATTATTAATTAATGTAAACACATACTTATTTAGGTATTTGTTGGGTAGGTAGGTACCTACTAGCATAATTATTTGTTTAAGACTTAGGTATTTGTGGCTATTATTTATGTGACTAGACTATATTGTGTAGGTAACAGATTTAACCTTTCAATCGTATCAATTATAGACACAATAGAAAGACAATGACAACGCGGACGCCGGCGTCCGCTTGGTGTTTAATGATTTAATGAAGATTTGATTAAATACACAATACTCAAGGATAAGTAGGTATACAACGTGACAATGCCGCGAGTCTTTTGTGTACCAGGTACCTTCCTGAAGTTCTAGAGTTCCATTGGACAGTCGATGCGGATGAGTTTTTTGACACCATATTTTAGCGTAGGTATCTCCTATACTCTACCTATTTGTAATTATAAAACATTAGAAAAAAAGAGGTTTA
Organism: Euplexia lucipara; assembly: GCA_921972225.1. Taxonomy (NCBI): domain Eukaryota; kingdom Metazoa; phylum Arthropoda; class Insecta; order Lepidoptera; family Noctuidae; genus Euplexia; species Euplexia lucipara. The sequence goes on along the minus strand of OV179169.1, from coordinate 2,386,536 downwards.
TAGAAGCAGGAATGCAGAAAAATTTGTTTTTAAAATAAGTTAAGTACATAAATACCGATTTCAATTAAAATTGTTTTATTTTAAATTTAGAAAATAAAAGTAAAACAAATAACGTTCCACGTACAATTCTTTTGGGCTTTTATATCATTGAAACTGTAGTTTTCAACTACCTTAATTAAAAGTAAAGAATTAAGTTAAATCAATATGTTGATTTTATTTCTAAAAATAGGTAGGTAAATTATTGTTGAAATGATAACCTACTTACAACTAAGTGTGAAAAGCTCCAGTGAAAATAGATTATAAAAAATTGACGTCTATCGTATTTGTAACATGCTTATTGAACATACATACATACATACATAGTTTTATCTGCGTCAGAGTGTTGCCAGAATGTTTGCAGATGATTTAAAGCTGTTTTTGTCGGTCACTGGAGCAGAGGATTGTTTGGCATTTCAGCGGGACATTGATGCAGTTTTGGACTGGAGTGTGAGAAATAAGCTGCCGCTTAATATGTCTAAGTGTAAAGTCATCACATTCTCCAGGTCTCGTGCGCCAATCACTACTGCCTACAAGCTGGCGGATGTTTCACTTGAACGTGACTCAATAATACGGGACTTGGGACTTACCTTAGATAGTAGTTTAAATTTTCACGAGCACGTTAGGAAAGTGTGCAAAGATGCAAATAAGACATTGGGCTTCGTCATTAGAACTTCTTCTCAATTTCGTAGCGTCAGGGTTGTCAAGTTGCTGTACAATGCATATGTGCGCAGTAAACTGGAGTATAATGCAATTGTTTGGAATCCTACGGAGAAGTTGTATATAATAATGGTAGAAAAAATTCAGAGGAAATTTTGCCGTTATGTGTATAAGCTGACTTACGGGTATTACCCATTCTTATATCCTTCTTTATTCGTGTCGGGTATGATCGGATTGGATACTTTACAGCTGAGACGCAACTTAATGCATATTTTACATTATTGTCTTTTATTAAGCAACAAGATTGATAATCCATTGACTAGAGAGCATATCCATTTGTATGTTCCGCAGCAATACATGCGGGGCATAGGGCGGCGGCGGCATCAGCTTTTCGCGTGCCCACCGGCATGGCGCACCCATCAGGTCAATAGCAGCCCAACTGCGAGAGCAATTTCTCTCATGAATAGTTACCTTGATAGTAGTCCAGATGCCGACATATTTGTGGATAGTATCAACAGCGTAAGAAGAGATGTATTGTCGTTTTTAAATAGACTGCAGTTAATAATTTATTTGTACTGTAGTTAGTTGATTATGTGGACCGTGTGGTATTATTATTTTTAAATTTTTAATTGTAATTATTGAATTTGACCGTGATATTGTATTTGGACATGTTATTTTTTGTTATTATTTCTATTTTTTTTTTGTATTTGATAAATTGTTTTTTTTTTACATCTTTGACATTAATGTATCATTTTAATATGTTGTTTTCTTTGCCTAAATGTTAAATTCCTTTGACATTTTTCTATTGACATGTACGTATTATTTTTCTATTTTTTTTTTAATTTCGTGAATTCTTGATTAGTTGTTTTAAATGGATTGTGGAAATTGTTAGCATGTAAGCGTTTTGGTCATAGTAACTGTAAGCTTATATTGTGTTATGTTCAATAAATAAATAAATAAATAAATAAATACATAAACTCATGCCTTTCTACCATGGGGGTAGGCAGAAACTACAGAGCGCCATATCCTACGATTCTTACATAGGTAGGTAGGTACTTCGTTTACATTCATGTTGTCAAACACACACGCCGGTTGCGAATACTAGGTACGCACCTAGCCTTTAGCAGAACCTCACCAATTTATTGAACAATCGTTACAAAGTGAGCATTCAAAATAACCTTTATAACTTCTGTCTAATGCTATTGTACGTAAATGGAGTTTATTTATGTATTAAAAACAGTTGTAAATATCTATGTAAATTAATACTTTTCACTTCATACTCAATTCTTTATTGCATTCCACAATGTAGGTACCTACTAGGCTTTAGTGGTAAACATTTGTGATTTGACAAATGAAACAATCATGGACCCAATACTCAATACTCAATACTTCCCCCTCCTTCCTTCTTCCTTCTTCCTTACTTGGACCCTGTCGGGCATACACAGCAAAAAATAAATTTATGGAGGAAAGGACTTTTCATCTACGTACCTATTTAATAATCCAACTTAGGTACCTATTCTAAACTCACTTTTACAAAATAATGTATTAATTAATTTACAGTAGGTAATATGATTTTTTTACGTTCAAAAAGTGCTGATTCTCGGCCTATTTTGAGTCTTTTAATTGCAAAAGGCTTTTAATTTTGATTTCTACAAACTGTCCGATGAGGATCGAACTTACCACAGAACGTCGAAAGTCATATTTTGTGTGAATGAACACCAAATGATCCATGCACGCCATCTATTATTCAATAGAATTAATTTAGTTTATATAATGTTAAAATATGATACGCGTAGCGCCATCTAGTGCCGAGTAGCTCTTTCCAAGGTCACATGGAATGGATCATAGACAATCTCATAAATCATTCAATTCGTTTCAAATATAACCCGGCTTAGTTCACGATTTGAATTTGATTCTCACTAGAAATTATTGCTGCAAGTTCAGTTTTTTATTCATTTAGTCGGTTATTAGACATTTCACGGTCCAGTTCAAAATATTTTATATCAAAACATAATAAATTACGCAAATCTAATACATTAAATGCTTTAAAACAATTCATATTTTATACAATTGAGATTTAAATCCTTAAATTATTTGATTTTCAAACGCACTTGAGCAGCGTCAAGAAAAAAGAACAAAAATAAACACGTCAGCTGTCAAAATTTGTTGTGTCATGTTGCTGTAATATTTTTGTAGAAAACCAAACACTGTGAATTTGTCTGAAATAGAAATAATCAGCACCCATAGTTTATAACTCAGCTAACAAACTACCGCATCGGTATCACCACCATGCATTGGTACGGAGGAAGTATCGCGGAAGCGGTCAATCTATCAAAGCAAAAGAATGCCATTTTCGTGGTGTTCGTTGAAGGTAATTCGTTTTTTTTTCTTTTAAATTTCTATTTCATTACTTGTGTAACGTGATTGATAAGGAAAATGCAGTATTTAAAACGTTTTTGTTTGTATAAATGTAGGTCAAACCCTATGTCAAGTTTGTGAGGTTAACGGCAAACATTTTGACGTCATTGTGAGACAGAATTTTGCAAAGACATTCAATACCTATAGACCGGACATCACGAACAAAATTTTCGTCCGAAAAAGTGTGTCCTGCTGGATAAAAGTCTATGAGTTATTTGTAGTACGCTCCGCTGCCGCTCCAATATTCATATATAATTCTAGATGGCGTTACTGAGACATGGGATCAAAGTTTTTCTATGACATTTCCTTGACATGCCCGCTCTACATATAGTATTTTAAATCTCTTTGGAATTTTGTATTTTATGTATACGTATTATATATGCAAGATGTGAACGTTGTTGAAAAACAATCGATGTGAAGTCAGAGTCGATACTAGTAACAGTTAAAGGTGATTCACCTTATCTTGCACATAGTAACATTAACACCATGAAGCAATGTTAAAAATTATATGATCAAAGCTCACAGGGGGTCCCGTTAGCGAGTGTCCACTTTAAGTCAAGACATAGATGGCCTTGCTGGAGGCATTGTGTCAACAAGGCTAATGCATCTACAAGTTTTTCGATGGGTTCGATTCCCACCCAGGACAAATGTTTGTGTGATGAGAACGATCATTTGTTCTGTGTCTGGGTGGTATTTATCTATAATATGTATGTATTTGAAAATATAAAAGTATGTTTATCAGCTGCTTAGTACTTATAACACAAGCTCTGCTTAGCTTGGGACTAGATTGAGAGGTTGTGAGTTTGATCCCCACCCATTGAACTATTGACGTGAACCCTCTACAGACACAAGCATATTTAGCTTAGTTAACAAGAATGCTGTTGTTTGTTATGTTATGATAAAAGTGTCTCCCAACCCATGTGTATAGTGTGTGAGTGTGTGAAAACTTAAAATCACAGGATTTATAATATTAAAATAGAAAAGGCTCTTTGTCTTTAGAGAACCTTCCATATTTGTTGAATGGTATCATGTATGTACTTTTACCTTTTATAACACCCTATGTATCTACTCATGATCGCAATAAATATTTGAAGTTTATGTTTTTCTTTACTTGGCTTCCCCAATGGTGTGGTGATTGCGAGTGCTACCGCTAACCATAATGTCCTGGATAAGATTTCCCAGGTTGAGTTAAGTGTAACTGAGTTTTTGGTGAAATTTTAATGATACATGTTAATGAATATTCCCCTAAGAGAATTCGAAACATAGGACTAATGTTATGTAAAAGTCATTTGCTCAACTAAGGGCTGAAAAACAGCACCTTTTGAATCTTCAAACAACAAAAGACAGTCCCCAGAAAGCCCGATCTTTGCCACTTCCTAGTGTTTTAGGTGGGAATAAGAGGTGGCGAAACATACCTTCCTTCCACTTGACACCACCAAAACGACACCACCGGTGGTGTCGTATGGAATCTCTAGTCCATATGACACCACCGACCATTAGTGAGGTTACATACAAAGTTGTTGATATGAAAACTCCAATTAAGTTCAAGCAGTTTCATTAATGAGGTACTTACGTCATTTGACAAAGTTTATATTTATCTGTCATTCAAATGGTCATCTTGACATAGTTCATTGCAATTTGCATATTATTGTCTTTCCGTCCCATCTTTTTTATCTTTCTGGACATCATTAGGGTGGTGTCATATAGACTAGAGATTCCATACGACACCACTGGTGGTGTCGTTTTGGTGGTGTCAAGTGGAAGGAAGGGAAACATACCCCCCAGCATAAATGTTCATAGAAAACTAAGTGAACAACGTCGGTGCTATATTGTGTTAACAGCTTAGCTGCAAATTAGCAGCTTTTGACTTTACTTGGCAACCTTTGACTTGACTTAGCAGCCTTTTACATGACTTGGAAGCCTTTTACAAACATTTAATGAATGAATGAATGAATGATATATTTATTTGCAAGAATATAGGTAAACTAGAAGATGTACCGCGGTTTCACCCGCGTAGGCCCCATTCCCGTGGGAATACAGGGATAAAAAGTAGCCTAATTGTTAATCCAGGGTGTCAGCTAACCCCATACCAAATTTTATTAGTTTAGTTTTACGTGAAAGAGTAACAAACATCCATCCATCCATACTCACAAATTTTCGCGTTTATAATATTAGTATACCTAGTTGTTATGTTCGGCCATTGTTATGTTTGTTTTTATTCCACCAAGCGCACAAAAGTAAACATTTACCTTATAAGTACAAACAACCCATCAAAACATTGCAGAGTTAACTCACTCACAAATAAACAGCATTGCCCACCTGTTAGTGAGTCAACCCGACTGTCACATGCTACATTTGCCAACTGTACACTCGAGGGCAAAAACATCTTAACACTTTGTGATATTTAATAAATAAATATAAATATTCCACAACTTTTTTTTCACACAACGCCATTTAGTCCCAAGTTAAGCTTGAGAGATTGTGTTATGGGTACTAAATAGCTGATAATTTAATAAATACATATAAATATTCCACAACTTTTTTTTCACACAACGCCATTTGGTCCCAAGTTAAGCTTGAGAGCTTGTGTTATGGGTCCTACTAAATAGCTGATAAACATACTTATATATATTTCTAAATACATACACATTATAGATAAATTACACCCAGACACAGAACAAATGATCGTGCTCGTCACACAAACATTTGTCCTGGGTGGGAATCGAACCCACGATCTCCGGCATAGCAGTCAGGGTCACTAACTACTAGACCAACAGGCCAGTCAACGGAGTCATTTAACGGAGACTTGCTCTCTCCTGGACAAATATAAGTATAACTATACTAATATTATAAAGAGGTAAAATTAGTAAGTTTGTATGTAGGGGGTAATCTTCGGAACTAATGATCCAATTTTAAATATTATTGTACTGGTGGAAAGCTACACTATTCCCGGTGGACATAGGCTAGCTTTTTATCCCCGTATTCCCACGGGAACGGAAACTACGCGGGTGAAACCGCGTGACGTCTGCTAGTTAATAATATTCTACAACTTTCACACAACGCCACCTAGTTCAAAACGGGAGCAACGGTGGCCCAGTGGTGGCGACCCCGCCTTACGAACAGTAAGTCGTGGGTTCGAACCCAGGCAGGCGGCATTTAATTACTTTGTGTAATTTATTTCATCACCACTGATCTCAAAAACGGTGAAGGAAAACATCGTGAGGAAACCGGCATGTCCTAGAACCCAAAATTCGAAGACGTGACAGCTACCAATTCGCACTGGGCCCGCGTGGTAGATTATGGCCCATACGCAAAATACGCGCTTTGACGTGGAGTTGCGGATACCAGCCTGGTATCTTTAATCTTAGTTCCAAACTAAGCAGAGCTTGGGCTATGGGTACTAGACAACTGATAAACATACTTATGTTTTTCTAAATAATACATATTATAAATAAATTACACCCAGACACAGAAAAAATGATTGTGCCCATAACACAAATATTTGTCTTGGGTGGGAATCGAACCCACAACCTCCAGTAAAGCAGTCAGGCCCACTAACCACTAGAAAAACAGGCCAGTTGATTGATCTGAATAAAAACAGGTTTGTGGTTCACATCTGGTGACCATCAGAATGACTGAAAATAAGTAAGGTATACGTAGTAAATATTAACATTATGAACACGGTTAATAGAACTCTAAAACTACGATAACTTGGAAGTGGCCAGCCAACCTGACGTCAGGATGGCTGGCCACTTTATTTCATTGATATATTTCTTTGTACAAAGGTACCAAATATTTCACTATAGGTACTAAATAGTAGCAAATGGGTATTAAATAGTGCACATGGTCTTAAGGACATATCTCACTTGGTCCAGACATTCTGACGGTCACCACAACCGGGCAAGTACCAATGTGACTTTTTCAAGTCATATACAGTACTTTATAAGTTTATCTTAGACACCATTAGCATTGATGAAAGAAAACATCGTGAGGAAACCTAGATTTAAAGTAAATATAAGTCTAAAATCGCCTTGAGGAAGTGTGGTGATCAATGTGCATGCCTTCTCTGTATGAAAAACACTTACCTATTTTTTGTAAATCTGTTAAAAACGAATATACAGTGTAAAACAAGTGTCAACTTAGTGTTGCTCCTGACAGTACACATCTGGCAAAACGCCATGTTGCAGCATAATTGTACGAGAATTGGCAGTTGACACCACTGACCGTGACAAAAAACGTTTTGAATGGTTAAAGTTGTAGTTAAAAATGTAATTTTGGATATTATTAACTTTTGTATTTTTATTATTGGATTGTTGTATGTATTCAGAGGTGTTTTGGGTTAACATTAAATCTGAATCCAAGAATTTATTTTGATAGGCAAAGGCTAGGAAGTTTAAAATTAAAAATACACTGCAAACTCATTTATTCATATTAAGCTGAGGATCAACCCTATTTAACATAAACAATAAGATGCGACAGTCCCTCAAAATGTGTCCCCTTCACCACTTCCTAGTGTTTTTGCAAGGACGAAGAAGTGGCAGAACAAATTTCCCAGCAACGCAACATCTGTCTGATTGAGCTTTATTGATTAAGATACGGAATTTATTTTTTAATAGTGGAAGTTCCTTTGGGCATAGAATGTCACTAGGTATAGTCCGTATAGTTAGCGGCACCTTCTCCTTTTTTGAAGTCGGTTAAAAATAACTAATTAAGCCTACTGCAGATAATTAACTTTAGATTATGCATATCATTGACAGTGTGAAACTCGGTGACTAATTGATTCATCGATAAGATATTGCACCACTATTTAAATTAACATATCCGCTTTTTTTTAATAGTGACGTCAAACAAGATTTAATTGAGATTGGGTTTATAACATCACGCCTGTAATCCCCGAAGGGTTAGGGAGAGGTGTATGTGTAATATAAGTTTAAGTTCCATGTAATAGGGGTCGAGCCTATTGCCATCGATCGGGCACGAATCCATGCTCCGGGCTGGTATTGAAAAATTAATAATAAATAATAATAATAAGAATAATAATCCACAACTTTCACACAATGCCATCTCGTCCCAAGCTAAGCAGAGCTTTTGTTATGAGTACTAGACAAACTGATAAACTTACTTATATATTTCTTAATACATAGGTATATAGGGTGACTGGTAATTAGTGACCGATACTTAAACACGTGATTGTATTCATGATTGCAATAAACTTTCCCAAATAAACTTTTTTTATATCTATACTCTATACTAATATTATAAAGAGGTAAAATTTGTAAGTTTGTAAGTTTGTAAATTTGTATGTAGGGGGTAATCTCTGGAACTCATAATCCAATTCTAAAATTTTTTTAACTGGCAGAAAGCTACATTATTCCTGAGTGCTATAGGCTATAAATTGTTTCTATAACATGTATATTAACCGAGCTATCACAACTTTTGTCTAGCAAGTCGGAAAAAAATACCTCATAAAACAGAATTATTTGCGTGCGCTGCCTAAACAGTTGCTTAAAATTAAAAACAATGTATGGCTACCTGGTTTGTCTTAATTATTTCTACAAAAAAGTCCGCGATACCATATCTCTATCTTTTATATTTTATCTTTTATACTTCTTTTATTGCATTAAAACAATTTTTTTTCGGCATCCCTATGTTTGGTTGATTATTTGAGCAACAAAATATTAATTCTTATGACAATAAATTATTTCAGTATCACAAGAACATCATACAGATAAGATTTGCCATTTACAGTATATCAATTGGTCATACAGTTTCGGAGATAATATAAAATTACTAAAACGCAAAATGCCCCTAGCATAACTTTCATTGTGCAGACGTTTTACCTATTTGCCCATAGATGGCGTTCTGCAATTACGTCGTTTTTCTGAATCGCGGTGTTAAGACTTTCCGTGGATTGATGACCCTCTCGAATTATTAGCTAGATAGAGTTCTAAATTTTAATTCATGTCAGTTGCTTATTGGTTTCGGTTGTTACGTTCGTATGGTTGATGTTGTTGATAGAAATCTCATACATAATCGAAAATATCGTAATTTCGTTGTACGTTTGTTTTGTATGTTCGTAGTTTCGTACTTCGAGTTCGTTCTATCGTAATAATCGATACGAGTTATTCGATATTACGATTGTTTTGTTTTGTAAAGGCGGACGGTGTTCGAGTCGCTCTCCCTTTATTCATAATTGTTTTCAAGTCTGTGCGTAGTTTGTTGAGAGCGTACCTAAAAGGAAATCTCAACTGTCCCGGCAGACATCATAGCTGAAAATGAGCAGCGCCTCTCGAGAAATAGAAAATATATTCCGCAAGCACGCGCTAGAGAATCAAGCTCCGAGCGCTCACAGCGCCTCGCTAGCCAAAATGTGAGGACGTCGCGGGCCCGTGCTCGAGAAACTAGCGCTGAACGTGCGCACCGTCTATCTGAGTTAAGGCAGCATGTCTCTGAGACAAGGGATAGGGAGACTGGCGCTGAGCGCTCGCAACGGCTTGGTAGGCAAAATGTCATAACATCGCAGGCCCGTGCTCGGGAATCTAGCGCTGAACGTGCGCACTTGCGCAGCGTCTATCTCATTTAAGGCAGCATGTCTCTGAAACAAGGGATAGGGAGACTAGCACTGAGCGCTCGCAGCGGCTCGCTAGGCAAAATGCCATAACATTCGGTAATCTTTGAAGTTACTGATCTGATTCCAAAAAATATTTTACTAATAAAATTAAATACAGTAATATCAATCGAGCGTTATCTTATGTTAAAACAAGAAATTTTCCGCAGACGAAGTCGCGGGCCGAAGCTAGTACACAATAAAATAACAAAAACGCTGTTTGAAATTCCCGGGCGCGCGCCTGATAGTAGTGATAGTAGCGTCACACGCTCCCCCGCCACCCCCACCGCTCCCGTTGTGCAGTACCTACTGACGTAATTCAATTGGTTGAAAATGAATGAGTATAAAAAAAAGTTACTTTGGGAAAGTAATTCGTATTCGTGAGTACAATCACGTGTTTAAGTATCGGTCACTAATTATCAGTCACCCTATAGTATATCTATACATTAACTAATATTATAAAGAGGTAAAATTTGTTTTTTTTTGTAAGTTTGTATGTAGCCCGGGTAATCTACGGAACTAATAATAATAATACCAGCCTGTTACTGTCCCACTGCAGGGCAAAGGCCTCTTCTCATACAGAGAAGGCTTGATTATTGATCACCACGCTTGCTCAAGGCGGATTGGCGATTTCAAACTTAGGTAGGTATATTAACTATAAGTCCAGGTTTCCTCACGATGTTTTCCTTCACCGATGTCAATGATGTCTAAGATAAACTTAGAATATATAAGTATAGATTGAAAAAGTCACACTGGCGCTTGCCCGGATTTGAACCACAACCTCGTGCATGAGAGGTAGGCGCCTTAACCTCTGGGCCATCACGACTTCGACGGAACTTATAATACATTTATTTTTTAAATGCACTGGTGGAAAGCTACACTATTCCCGGACGACATAGGCTACTTTTTATCCCTGTAATCCCACAACAGGAACTACACGGGTGAAACCGCGGGACGCCTGCTAGTATTACATGTTATAGATAAATTACACCCAGACACAGAACAGATGATCGTGCTCATCACACAAACATTTGTCCAGCACGCGTAGCATGATCACCGAAGAACCGGTCTTTGTCGTGTCTCGGAAGAAAAGAAATTAAGTGTTCATGCTACGCAGGCAGGTTTATTGAAAGAAATTTGAAAGATTGAGGTTCCTGTCTATATAATCTGTCACTTTGTCGATTCGTCTGTAGAGAAAGGCCGTTTCTTCGGTGTTCAATGTGTTCATGCATGCTGGATGGGAAGAGAAGCCACGACCTCCGGCTTAGCAGGCAGGGACACTAACTACTAGACCAACAGGCCAGTCAAATTCCAGATGAAATAATTCAACTAACTCTATGCCCGACCTCGGTATTGAACCCAAGTATTGTTCTTTTCTTTCTACAATCTGTGTCTTTTACCTTGTCTCCAGGTGACAACGAGCTGTCAACTGAGATGGCAGCCACGATTGATGACAGCGCGGTGCTGAATCGTCTGTCAGATGAAGCCAACTTCCTCGCTGTCAAACTCAAGAGTGGTTCACCCAACTACATACACTTCGCTCAGATTTGTATCCTTTACAAAATATAGGTTTAATACTCAATGTCTTTTTTGCTTTCCATGTGTCTTCTAAGGTGGTAACTTTATAAATGAGGCCATTATGGTCCCTGTAAGGCACAGCAAAATAATAGGTAAAGAAGCCCTTTACGAGATCATTTAATTTTTAACTCCTCCGAAACGGCTCGACCGATTCTTATGATGTTTTATGTGTGTATTATGTTATTAGCGTCTGCGCTTGAAATATCTCAATTACTAAAAATAAAAATTATTTTCTCGAATTAGGCTGAAGATCAGAACTCTTTGAACGTCAAAAAATATATAAATAATACAGTCCCCTAAAACGCCCGTACTTCACCATTTCCTAGTGCTTCTGCTGGGAAGATGAAGTGGCGAAACAAACTTCCCAGCATCACGTCAGAAGGACGGATAAGTTCACACAACATTGGTAATTGAGAAACATAATCATTTAAATTTAAAAAAAAATGCTATATTTTAGCTAGGAACACAAATATACATGATAAAGTACTTATATTCTGACGCTCCATTTAGATAAATGTTCGCCAGACAACATGTTTGTAACGTTTTACAAGAACAAAAGAATCCATTAAAATGAATTCAAAATATCTCAATTCTTCACAATAAGCTGTTCCCTAACTCGGTAAAACAGACCAATTCGTGCCAGTGCCATCGCTGTTCTTCATTGGCCGGAATGGCACGCCACTCGAGGTGGTCTGCGCAGGAGTTCAGCCTGGAAACCTGGCCACCAGGATAGATAGGATCCTTGAGGAACACTGTGAGTATAATAACACCCTGTATTTTACAAAGAGGATTAATTCAATTTTAAGCGTTTTTGAAGGTATGAGGAACAGGGCGTAAAGTTCCTCATCCGACATTTAAAAGGGAGGATCCTCCAACCAGACGGGTGTTGTGTCTGGTGGGCTAACTACTGCCCGACGGTTGTAGTCGGGAACTTGTATACGTTCAAAATTGCGCGGATAACTCTGATACCGCGATGTAGGATATCGGTCATTAGTTCGTATGTGGCGAGATAGATGTCGCTACACATTAATAGCCCAATGGCTAAGGTGTCGGCCTGGCGTTCGAGAGGTCGTGAGTTCGATCCTCAACCATTGCACTATTGACTCGAAGCCACTTTATACTCAAGCTAATCTAGCTATTTAGCTTAATTGGTTGGGTTAACAAGACTACTTGTAATGTGCGACCCACATCGCTACAAAGCTTTTTATTTATTTACTACAAGGAGGATTTACAGTACAGCTAATAAAAACAAACAAATAAAATAGAAATGATGAAATGAAATGATATTTATTTCTGTAAGTAGATCTTCCCAGATACTTTTAAATGACATTTTTTTAAAACTAAATGGCATTTCCAAAGTGACTGATCCCTGAGAAGAAATGCCGAAAGAAACTCAGGGGTCATGGTCTCTTTTAAAGTCCAGACATAAGATTATAACATAACATATCGTCACGCCTGTAATCCCCGAAGGGCTAGGCAGAGGTGTACCTGGTAGTACACCCACATTTCGCCAGTTGATGTTTTTTTTAAGTCCCAAGTAATAGGGGGCGAGCCTATTGCCATCAATCGGGCACAAATCCAGACTCCGGGCTGCTACTGAGAAATCCCAGATGGAAAAACTCAATAACTATTTGCCCGACCCGGGGATCGAACCCGGGACCTCATGCTCAGCAGTAGCGCTTGCGACCACTAGACCAACGAGGCAGACACATAAGATTGTATTAATGTATTAAGCGAGTCTCACGATGCAGGGCAAAGTCTGGAAAGGCCTTTTGAAGAAAGAATCAATTCAGCTTTGAGTTGACCTGTCCCGACTGACGGCATGCATGCTTCAGTCATCGAGTAGCTCAAACCTTTTTTGTAAAAACCATAGTCACAATTTTATAAAAGCAGCGACTGATTTTTGTCGCCTTTTTTTATTTGCTGTTACGTAGATTGGTTTTTTTTAAACGATGCTTCCCGAGGTCGGTCCGAGAGTGGGTGAACATTCATTGCATATTCAAACTACCCCTCCGTGACTCGGAAAACACGTTAAGCCGTTGGTCCCTGGACTCTGGACTGTCATTTGCAGATCTTTGACAGTTGTCACAGAAAGTTTTACAACTACATTAACCTTTTTACATTAGTATTTTTACTTTGAAAGTATATTATGTTTTTTTTTTTTTAATTTTTATTGTGGATGTGAGGACCATGTGGATTCCTTTTTTTTTAATTTTCTTTTCTACATATTTTTAAGTTCTTTTATTTATTTATTTTACATTTTGTCTGGCAGTTTGAGTTCTTTATGGGACCAACCCAAATGTTCTTTCTTTGGTATTGTTCGTCAGCACGTGGAGCTCCTCAAGTTCCGAGTTGAGCTCACGATTACTGACAAATGCTTGCACTGACTGATCTGGTTCATTCTGTGTGGTTCTTTCCTCAAAAGACCATTTCAGACACTAATCGGCATGGATCTAACATGATTTGACCAAGATAATGTCTGGACTTTAAAAGAGACTATGACCTCTGGGTTTCTTTCGGTGCTTCTTCTCAGAGTAGTCAGGTAGTGAAACTCCGATCTTATCTACTAGTTAAAAAAAAGACGTGTAAAAGTGTTTGTGAAAACCTATTTACAGAAATAAATATCATTTATCATTTCACCAAAGTGTGATCCAGTCACTGGGCTGTGGAGGTAATCTAAAAGGCTCCGTGTAAAACACTAATATTCTTGCCAAAAATGTAAAAAAAAAATACGTAATAATACCTAATATGTTAATATTTTCTATACTCTAAAAGCCCACCTCTCCAACATATCTGACTTCTCATTTTCACAATTTGTGTTCGGTACACGATAAGAATCCTCGTTCCACAAATAATCGTCTTCTACGATATCCTTCTCACCGTTCTGGTTTCATTCAATCTTCCTTCTTCGTTCAGGCGGTTTTTTATTGGAATGCGCTACCTCTGAACATCAGGGTGGCAACCAGTTTGTTCACATTCAAAGTGAAGGCACGTGAGCACTTTCACAAGGAGTTGGCAAACTTATCTTGAAGTTAACTTAGCAGATTAGTATTTCTCCAGTAATTTATCTTTTTTTTTCTTGACATCACTTGTATTTGGATTTTATATAATATGTATGTATCCACACGACGACGTCGCAAAATGTTTGCATGTGATATGTACCGCATGAAATAATTTTAAATAGTTGAGTAATATGTTTAATTTTGTTATTATCTTTATTTTCTTTTTTGGAATAAACGGCTTTATTATTATTATATTATTATTATGTATGTACTATGTATCTATGTATTTATTCTAAATTATATTGATTTGACTTTCTAGTTTTTGTTATCTTCTTTCGCCTGCCATGTTCTATCTCTGCATCACCTTAATATAGACTGGCAGAAAATGCCTAAGGCATTAAGTCCGCCTTCATACAGTGTGTCTTTTACTAGTGCATAAAGTTTTAATAAGTAAATAAATATGAAAGTACTTCTGTCTTCCAGTCAAAGACAAGTCCCAATCGGTCTCGTCAGCTTCAGGAGTGACAGCATCCACATCTTCCGCCAGCATCCAGCCGACCGCCATCCAGCAAAACATTCAGCAGACTGTCAGCTTCGCTCAGGCCGAGGCGGCTGCTTCGGTACAACAGAGTGCTCCTCAGGAAGCGGTGGTGAAGCCAGAGTCAAGTTAGTAACTTGCAAAGAGTGCAAAACAACATACTGAGGAATATTGTAAATGCCCCATGGTTCACGAGGAACGACGAGATACATGAGTACACGAACATTGCAACAGTGGCCTCAGAAATAGAGCGCTATAGAAAACAGCACGTTGAACGTCTTACGCGTCATCCCAATCTACTTGCTTCCCGATTAATTGAAAATGCCAACGTGGTTAAGAGGCTGAAGAGAAACACGTGCTTTGAACAGACCTTTTATCGCTCAACTCATCTGATTATAGTCTGGCGACTGATTGCAGATTAAAACAAAACAAAAAAAAAAAAAAGTTAGTAACTTGAGGATCCAGCCATCCAGCAAAAAATAATACAGGGATAAAAAGTAGCCTATGTCTCCCGGGGACGGTGTAGCTTCCCACCAGGGAAAGCATTTTTTAAATTGCTCTAGTAGTTTTAAAACGTTTTCTTTACATACTAAAATGCAAATCTTTCATCCTTATAATATTAGTAGAGACAAGTTACTACATACATACATACATAAACTCACGCCTTTTTCCCATAAGTAGGCAGAAACTACAGAGCGCCATATGCTACGATTCTTACATACTTCTTTTGCTTCGTTTACATTCATACATGTTGTCATACACACACGCCGGTTGCGAGTACTACGCACCTGACCTTCCTGAAGAACCTCACCAATAAGGTCTATGTATGTCCTTCTAGGGCGTCCCCTCCCGGCGTTCCCACTTACATCTGCCTTGTAAATACCTTTCGTTAGTCGCCTTTCATCCATCCTTTCAACGTGACCAAACCATCTAAGCATACTCTTTTCAATTTTTGTTACTTCATCTTCTTTTAAACCACAACGTTGCTTTATCACATCATTCCTCAATCTGTTAAGTTACTATGGACTTTATTTTTTTATTACCATCTACATTCATTCATTTAGTACTTAAATAGGCATATGCAATAGACTTTTTTTTCTTCTTATTTGATACATCTGACTTCTTATTTTCTTACTATGGACTTGGAACTTTCTTTTTTTTCTCATTCTCAGCATCCGGCTCACCTCGAGCAAAGATCCCCAAGACTGGCCCCGCAGCCGAGCCCCTCACTCCGGACGACGTGGTCTGCGATGGTGACGTGTGCGTCCGGCGGCCCGCCAAGCCTGACGAGCCGGGCCCCAGCCAGGCCCCCACACCCAGCCTGGCCCCCACGCCGAGTCAGCCCGACACTGAAAATGCTCAGGTAGGCTTTGTTAACGTTTCATCTATGAACGACCTTTTTGACAAGTGAAGGTATTATTCATGGCGTTACAACGGGCCCTTTCAGAATAACAGCGCTGCGGTATTTATTGTTTTTCTTTGTATATCGTGGCATCATGCTAAAATTGGGGCCTTTTTGGTCTCCCACAGGTTTTTCCATTAAACAATATGTTAGATTTAGTTTCTGCTGTTAAATTCCTGTGCGTGTCCCAAATTAATGTATTTTCTTTCTTTTTGTCCTATGTAGATCACGTTTATGTAGTTTTTTTGTAGTTTTAGTTGTAAAGCTTGATATTAGAATTGCAATATACAGGGTAATAGGTACCTCGTACATATAATACAGACACAATGTCTACAGTCCCTGAAATTTAATTTCCAAGATTTTCCTGTTGTTCATTTTGACCCCTGACGCAAAAACGACGGGGTGGTATCTGTGTGTGTGTGTCTGTCTGTGGCATCATAGCTCCCGAACGGATGAACCGATTTTGATTTTGTTTTTTTATTTGAACTTCAGAGCGCTATCTGCAACGATTCTTACATACTTCTTTTTGCTTCGTTTACATTCATACATGTTGTCATACACCTCACCAATAAAGTCTATGTAGGACTTCTAGCGCGTTTCCACTTACATTTTCGTTATAAATACCAGTTCCAGAATCGTGAGAAGTTTTAGCGTCTATTATGTCCCTTCTAGCCTGTACGTTTAGTAGAGATGTTGTGATGCTGCAGCCAGGATCATAAACCCTCGACGAAACTCGTGAAAATTAAGATCCACGTTTGTTTTAGATAGAAATTATGTTTAACGCTTTTTTATATCATTATTATTTTTTACCAACAGTTTTTTTGTGTCATTTGATGTATATAAAAATGCTATAGGGGCTCCCACACAAAACTGCGATGCGATGCGATGCGATGCGAATTCGCATCGATACGATTTCGTCCGGTAAAGCGTTGGTTCAGGTGACCATACTTCGCAGATATTTGCGATGCGTTGCGAATTCGCAGTTATGTGTGGGAGCCCTAACACGTTATTTTCGTTTTGAAGTTTCAGATGTTAAACATTGTACACTAAATAACTTAAAGTAGAAGCGCCAGGGTAACCCAGGAAAATTAAAATTTTCTTCTTTTTTTTTGTAATTTGTCGTTCAGTGTGAGGTTGTATGTTGATTAAAATATAATTCGCGACCGTAAACAAACATGGCTTATCTGAGATATAATAATTAAAGTCACCAAAACCCTCTAACTTAATGTAATCCATCCATTCCCATCTATCCTTTTTCTTGAGATAATTATTCAATGGGATTGAACTACGGGTAGAGGCAGGGGTCGGGAGGGGTTAGGGAGGGGAACCAGAGGGAGGGGTGAGGGAAGGGGAGGGAGAGGTGATGGGAGGGGCGTGGGAGGTGTGGGGGAATGGGAGGGAGGGGGAGGAGGAGGAGAGGAATGGGGAAGGGGAGAGGGGGAGGAGAGGAATGGGGAAGGGGAGAGGGGGGAGAGGAATGGGGGGGGGGAGAGGAGAGGAGTTGATAAAAAATTATATGCAATAGCTTTACCGTGGCAGTCTCCGAATGCCACACGTCATTTTTTTTATAATATTATAATTATTAAGTGTTGTTATAATGATTTTAATGATTAATTATAATTCTTCAAACACATTCGTGTTACGTTCTCAAATCATATTTTATTCAACATACAACCCGAGTCCTGACACTGAACGGTAGCAAAAAACGCAAGTTTTTTTTTAATTTCGCAAGCTACCCTGTTGCATCCACCTTAACTTGCTTTCCGAGACACAGACGATTGTTTATACATCAATGACTTTAGGTATTATTTTTCTTAATTTGCGTACTAATAATATTACAGGAATCTCTCCAAAACACAGACAGTGTAGGCAGTATTGAAGAAAAAATGGAACGTGCTAAGGAATTAATTGAAGCTAGGAGGAGGGAGAAGGCTGATAAAGAAAAAGAGGTAGGGAGTGTTGTTACATGTATTTTTAACCGACTTCAAAAAAAGGAGGAGGTTCTCAATTCGACGGTATGTTTTTTTTTTTTTTTTTCTTTTTTTTGTGTGTTTGTTACGCGATTTCTCCCCCATTTGTGGACCGATTCTCAAAATTCTTTTTTTATGTGAAAGAGTATACTCCCGAGGTGGTCCCATTTTAATTTGGTTAAGATCTGGTGCTGATCTTCGGAGATATACAATGGAACTCTTCAAAAATAGACGGCAAATCTGTCGTGATTGCTGGAATCGCTTGGATATTTATTGTTTATACAACATCATGACGTATCATCACGCCTGTATGCTCTGAGGGGTACGCAGATACCTGTACAATATACCTAGATTTCGACAGTTAGGTATAATAAGTTTCATTTATTAGGGATAAGTGGATAACCCTATTACCATGACATGTATTGTTAACAAATAACAATATAAAAATAAATTCATGGCAAATATTTGTATGGGAACAACTAAAAATGGAAAAATAAAAATCTTTTTTGCAAAAAATAAAACCGACTTAAAAAAAAACACCAACCGGTGTAAAATAACTCTAAATTCGGAAGTCGGTGGCCCATCATGAAAAAGACAAAACCGCCAAAGCCACAGACTTCCTAATTTAGAGTTATTTTACACCGGTTGGTGTTTTTTTTTAAGTCGGTTTTATTTTTTGCAAAAAAGATTTTTTGTGGGATGGATACGGTGTAAAACATTATTTTACAGCTTTAAAACGCTCAATGGACTGAAAAGTGAAGCCACAAAATCGTGCTCCTGCAAGTAAAATACACACTCACGCACATACCTACACTGAAAAAACATGCTCATCGTTCCTCTTACGTCTAGAGTCGAGCACTGACATTAAGTGCGAGGGTTGCCATGGTAGGTATATGATTTATAATTTCCCCCTTTGATTATTATCAAAGGACTGGAACAGCTTGCCTGCTGCGGTCTTCCCGTCCGATTATAATTTAGGTGTCTTCAATGCTGGAGTGAATAGGCTCTTAATAAACTAGTGTGCTTAACCATCATTGACTACAAGCGAATGAATAATAGTAACAATGTTGTGCTAAACATACAGGGTGTAAAAAGACCCCTAACGTAAACGAAAGCTACATATTCTACCCATCACTGGGATAGTTTTTTTCTTCTAGAACATACCTGGGAATTCACTGGTTTTGGAGATATTGTTGGTCAAAGTGCAGTAATATAATATTTTTTTTCGGATTTTTTTGAATATCGTATTCTAAGTATCATTAGTAAACTTTCTTCCGAACAAACATTATCAAAATTATCGATTTTTTCAAAACAAATCACGCATATTTTGAAGTTACAAAAATGCAATAGTTACTAAACACAAGCGGGCCGGTCAGGTCAACGACCAAGCGCGAGTGACCGCGGCCGTCCGTAGCTCAGCTGATCGAAAGTTGCGTTGCGTTGTCGCGCTATTCAATGCGCGCAATAAAAAGCGTCTCTATTTTAACGCATTCAGTGCCGACGACGCGCATGCGCGTTTTTCCGACTTTTGCCATGTGCTAGCGACGCGTATGCGCGTCCACCCAATTTACCTAACTTTCACTGTTTACGAACTTACGAAAAAACGAACAATAAAATATTAATGACTAACAGACGTCACGCAGTTTCACCCGCGTAGTTTCCGTTCCCGTGGGAATACGGGGATAAAAAGTAGCCTATGTCCATCGGGAATAGTTTAGCTTTCCACCAGTACAATATTTTTTAAAATTGGATAATTAGTTCCGAAGATTACCCCCTACATACAAACTTACAAACATACAAATTTTACCTCTTTATAATATTAGTATAGATGAAAATAACAGGTAACTTGATCCGAACTCGAGAAAAACATGTTACAAAAAAATACTACAGTGTGATACAACCTTTACATGTACCCTAATTATTTTAAGACTGTCATAAAACTCGAAAAATTTCAAACTCACATAAGCGTCGTGCCGCACTTGGACAAAGTATTGAAGGCCGCACTAATGCGTCCAGCCGCACAGGGTAGACTTCCTTCAACCGCGCATAAGCGTTCATAGCACTACACGAAATATTTATTGAACGTGTATTAGCGTTTGCCGCACTGGGTTAGTGAGCTATTAATTAGCATTTGCGCAAAGTTCGCTAAAAATTCAGCACGATACGCGTTAAAGACGAAAAAAAATTATTTTCCCAGCAATATTTTATGGTTAAAATTACTTTGTTATATGTACAGAATTAAATTGCTTATTAGTCTTTTAGACTAGATCGTAATTAATTATTAAGAATTTAGTACGCCCCGCTGCCGCTCCAATATTGCTATATTATTCTAGATGGCTTTACTGAGACATGGGATCACAGTCTTACTATGACATTTCTAACACGTAGAGTACAGACGCCAGCACATCAAGTTACCCCAATGTGTCAAATTATCCCAATTGAATATGAACCTTATTCTGTTTGACATAAAGTTGAAAAACGATCAAAGAAATTTGACACATTGGGGTAACTTGATGTGCTGGCGTCTGTACATACAGATACAGAGTTTTTTTTTACTGGCCTGTTAGTCTAGTATTTAGTGACCCTGACTGCAATGCCGGAGGTGGTGGGTTCGATTCCCACCCAGCACAAATCTTTATGTGATGAGCACGATCATTTGTTCTGTGTCTGGATGTAATTTATCTATAACTAGCAGACGTCACGCGGTTTCACCCGCGTAGTTCCCGTTCCCGAGGGAATAGGGGGATAAAAAGCACCCTATGTCACCCGGGGACAGTGTAGCTTCCCAACGGTGAAAGAATTTTACAAATCGGTCCAGTAGGTTCGGAGCCTATTCGATGCAAACAAACAAACAATCAAACTTTTCCTCTTTATAATATTAGTATAGATCTGTATGTATTTAGAGACATATAAGTATGTTTATTAGATGTTTAGTACCCATAACACAAGCTCTCAAGCTTAACTTGGGACTAAATGGCGTTGTGTGAAAAGTTGTGGAATATTTATTTATTTTATTTCTTCGCATGACCTCTCTAAAGAATCTTCAATCTCTTTGATTGTTACTAACACTGTGAGTCTTGTTATTTGATTTGATTATAGTTATTTATGATATGAGTGCGGCAAGTTGGTTTTTACAAACGAGTAGACGAATAGTCACGAGTTTGTAAATACCAATTTCTGCACGTGTCTCATACAAGGTTTTTCAACACATTTGCGAGAAAACAGTACAATTATGTAATGAAACAAACTTTTTCAAGACAATTTTTAATGTCAAATAAAATATTAAAATACCGCGCATTTGCAAATGGCGCCACATGCACGTGGTGAAAATTAGAACTACAACTTTCGTCTCATTTTCTCTTTAGTATTAAAGTGAGACAAACGCGCTTCCAAGGAGGTTCGTTCAGTCAGCTTATTTATTCTAGTAATGTGAAACTCCTTGGTGGAATTCTTGTATAACTTTTTATGGAAATTAAAAATGATTACTGTTTACAGAAAAATCTGCTTGCTATTATAAATCTAACAGCCTCCCTTCTCTTTTCTTCTTACAGCTGGAGAAAGAGAAGGAGATAGAGCGTCGGCAGTCAGGGAAGGGAGTGGCAGAGCTTAAGAGATGGCAGGCAGATCAGGAGCTTAAACAGATACAGGTAAATGCTGCGTCGCAGGTTGCGTGCCAGTCCCCAACATTAACCCATTGACCGCTTGTGTCGAGAAATTGGCCGTGGGCATCATATCAAACAATTCCTCGGAACGCAACCAATTATACAATCAAATTAATAAAATGATTGGTTTCCAGGAGGAACGCCGTCGTGAGAAGATGGAGAATAACTTGGCTCGGCAGCGCATCTTAGAGCAGATCGCACAGGACCGCGCCGAGCGACGCGCGCGCGACCAGCCGCAGCAGAACACGCCGCAACCCTCCGCGCAGCCCGCACCCAGTATGTACAGACCACTAAATATACGTAAAGCGACATCTATCTTAGAGCAGATCGCACAGGACCGCGCGCGACCAGCCGCAGCAGAACACGCCGCAACCCTCCGCGCAGCCCGCACCCAGTATGTACAGACCACTAAATATACGTAAAGCGACATCTATCTTAGAGCAGATCGCACAGGACCGCGCGCGACCAGCCGCAGCAGAACACGCCGCAACCCTCCGCGCAGCCCGCACCCAGTATGTACAGACCACTAAATATACGTAAAGCGACATCTATCTTAGAGCAGATCGCACAGGACCGCGCGCGACCAGCCGCAGCAGAACACGCCGCAACCCTCCGCGCAGCCCGCACCCAGTATGTACAGACCACTAAATATACGTAAAGCGACATCTATCTTAGAGCAGATCGCACAGGACCGCGCGCGACCAGCCGCAGCAGAACACGCCGCAACCCTCCGCGCAGCCCGCACCCAGTATGTACAGACCACTAAATATACGTAAAGCGACATCTATCTTAGAGCAGATCGCACAGGACCGCGCGCGACCAGCCGCAGCAGAACACGCCGCAACCCTCCGCGCAGCCCGCACCCAGTATGTACAGACCACTAAATATACGTAAAGCGACATCTATCTTAGAGCAGATCGCACAGGACCGCGCGCGACCAGCCGCAGCAGAACACGCCGCAACCCTCCGCGCAGCCCGCACCCAGTATGTACAGACCACTAAATATACGTAAAGCGACATCTATCTTAGAGCAGATCGCACAGGACCGCGCGCGACCAGCCGCAGCAGAACACGCCGCAACCCTCCGCGCAGCCCGCACCCAGTATGTACAGACCACTAAATATACGTAAAGCGACATCTATCTTAGAGCAGATCGCACAGGACCGCGCGCGACCAGCCGCAGCAGAACACGCCGCAACCCTCCGCGCAGCCCGCACCCAGTATGTACAGACCACTAAATATACGTAAAGCGACATCTATCTTAGAGCAGATCGCACAGGACCGCGCGCGACCAGCCGCAGCAGAACACGCCGCAACCCTCCGCGCAGCCCGCACCCAGTATGTACAGACCACTAAATATACGTAAAGCGACATCTATCTTAGAGCAGATCGCACAGGACCGCGCGCGACCAGCCGCAGCAGAACACGCCGCAACCCTCCGCGCAGCCCGCACCCAGTATGTACAGACCACTAAATATACGTAAAGCGTCCTACTGCTGGACAAAGGCCTCTCTCCATTCCTTCCGTCAGTCGCAATTCTGTGCCACCTCTCTCCAATGTTTAAATTCCATTAAACAGTTGACCCTTTTCCAGCATCAGGTGACGGCGGAAGCCGGGCTCGCATCCAGTTCAAGTTGCCGGACGGCACGTCGCACACGGCACACTTCGACGCGAACGACACACTTCGCGAAGTGCAGCGTTACGTCGCTGATAATCTGCGGGTAATTAACGATTACTTATACTCCATTTACATTAGCATTAGACAGAAGTTAAAAATGTTTATTTTTAATGCACACTTTGTAACAAAAGTACAATTAAGCTTGTTACAACTTACCTCTCGTATGCCGTAATTACAGACACAATTAAAAAGCAATTGTGTCTCGCGTAGATCTACGTTCCGGCGTCACACGTGAAGTTAAGATATAATGCCAAATTTACTATAAACTCATTTTTTTTTTAAATATTATAAACCAGTGCTTGACTGCAATCACACCTGATGGTAAGCAGAGATGCAATCAGTGATGGTGAAGCGCACTAGTTTATTAAGAGCCTATTCTTCTAGCCTTGAAGACACCTAAATTATAATCGGACGGGAAGACCGCAGCAGGCAAGCTGTTCCAGTCCTTCGATGTACGCGGTATAAACGACGAAGCGAAACGCTTTGTCCGAATCGTGGGAGTGCCAACGATGTAAGGGTGGACACTCGCCGTACGCCGGGTTGTCCGATGGTAGAAAGGTGATGGCGGAATCAAATCATGTAATTCCCGTGCACACTCTCCAAAATGTATCCTATAGAAAAAAGGAAGGCTAGCTATCCTACGCCTATGCTCAAGGCTTTGCAGATTGGTTCTAACCTAATCTGGGTCACCAATAAGCCTCCAAAAACAATAAAAAAAAAATTCAAGTTCAATTTTACTGCAGATGACACACTTAGTTGTAACCAATGCAACATTTATTTTAAGAAATTATGTGGATTTAATTTAGTTATATTGTTTGCTGTATTAGTCGCCGAGGAGTTTGTTCCGCCACTTCTTCTTCCGAGCATAAACACTAGGAAGTGTTCGCCACTTCCTAGTGTAGTGTTGTGGGTTGGGTTTTTAGGGGACTGTCTTATGTAATTTTAACGTTCAAAAAGTGCTGATCCTCAGCCTAATTTGAAAAAATTACTTTTGATTTTGGATCGCAAGCATGTTTTTCGATCCCAGGATTAAACAGTATTGTTTCTAAAAGGTCTTAAAGGGAAAAAAACGAAAAATTGCTTGAAATATATTTTCAATTTTATTACACAACACAAATCACAATACTTCTTACTAATATTATAAACGCGAAAGTTTGTGAGGATGGATGTTTGTTACTCCTTCACGTGAAAACTACTGAATGGATTTTAATAAAATTTGTTAGGGAGATAGCTGACACCCTGGATTAACACATAGGCTACTTTTTATCAAATCAAATCAAATCAAATCAAAAATGTTTATTTGCAAGAAAATACATACAAATTACAGGGAAAGATCTTATTTCCCAAAAAGTCACTGTATTCTGCCTGCAAGCAAGCGTGCAAATTATTTACTATTATGTCATTATTATAAAATTATCATACAATTAATATCATTATTTAAATTATTATAAAATCAATCATTCATTCGTAATTTATCATTAACATTTATTTTTAAATTCCATAAATTCCTACACATACATATCCCTGTATTCCCACGGGAACGGGACTTAAGCGGGTGAAACCGCGGGATGTCTGCTAGTGTAATATAACGTCTCATCTCCAGAGGAAGGAAGTGATACCGTTTGCAACGTTGCTTTGAGAAAATTCTACGTAGTCTTGGATATAGGGCTCAGTCCTATAACCAAGACTACGTAGAATTTTCTTTGGACGCCTTCAATACGGGATCGGACTTGGCGCCACATGCCGTTGAAGAACATCTCTTTGGCATGCCGGTTTCCTAACGATGTAATTTTATATCACGCATTCTTTTTGTAATTTTGACATTTAAAAAAAATACTGTTTTCAGCTGTCATCATCATCATTCGCGCTCTGGACAGCATTCCCTCGCCACGAGCTGACGGATACCGATGCGAGTCTCCGCGGACTGCAACTGGCTCCTTCAGCCGCCTTGCTAGTACTACCACGCCGCACCGCAGCGGTCGTGGCCAGACCCTCGTCTGTGTCTAGCCTTATCAGTGAGTATTTTATTATAATAATCATTCATTCATTCATACATTTTTAGCGTTTATGCAGTGGGAGAATAAAACCAGATTGAAATTTAATACTGAATATTTATTTATCACTAAGCTTAACTATGTACAATATTTGATAGGTGCTACTACCAGCTAGACACATATTTTCAAAATCGTCTCGACCAATAGCGATCAACTAAAACATATGTGGGTCTGTATGTGCGCGCTGCTTTGAGTTAATTGGGCCGAGGTTATAAATATAGGTCTCGCACAGCTGAGTGCGCGCCAGTGTAATGTTGTGGTGCGCGCGCGCAACATGTGCGCGCTGCCACACATTCATTCATTCATTCATTCAATAAAACTAGCTACCCTGGCAAACTGTGTCCCGCTTTTTTATTTTAAAAAGTTACGATCTATAGTCTAGGATCCATGGTCCCTTTTGCACATGATCACTATCAAGTTAATTTTCCAATCATCTAAAAATTATTTTTGTTGGACAAATAAATTTCCAGATAATTTAAATAATCATTGTAATCGTACCTCAGAAAGGAGTCACGTTATAAATTGTTTGACAGATTATGAACAATAATAAGTTCATCAGTTAGATTACAAGAAAATATACGACACATATTTTTTTCTTTTTCAAATTGATGGAAAACTGCTTAGATTAAGCGTATTAATCTTTCAACTGAGGTAATTAGAGACACAATAGAAAGACAATGACAGGCGGACACCAGTGTCCTCTCGGGGTTTAATGAATTAAAGTTGAGTAGAGGGAGCTTGGAACGTCATTATCTAGTATAAACTGTACTGGCTAGTGACGTCATGCGACATTTTGACTCGATGTATCGCCGTTATTTTTTTATTACGTGTAAAAAGAAAAAATATGTGTCGAATATTTTCTTGTAATCTAGATGAGGAATTCCACTCCTTGGCTGTGCGCATACCACACTGACGCTGACGCTGACGCCCACTGACGCTGTGGACTAGATCGTTGTGTGAAAGTTGTTATTTATTTATAATACTTTTCTATCTCTCCACAGCGTTCTTCACACAACTGTTCACGACTATAATCCTGGAGCCTTCCCAGAGCATCCTCACTTGGCTGCGCACGCGCCTGTTCCCTCCCCCCGCCGCCCCGCCCCGCGCCGCGCGCTCCCCCTCCCCCGGCGCCCCCTCCCCCGCCGCCGCCCCCTCCCCGCCCGCGCCCCCCGGCGGCGTGCGCAGGCGCGGGAACATTCACCGCCTGCCATCCGACCGAGCTCCTGATGACGACAACAATACATGGAATGGTAATTCAACACAGCAAATGTAATGAGGAACGGTGTTTAAAAAAGTTACAACGCAACAAAAAGGATTTACTTCGGGTGCAAACGAAACTCTTTGGTTGTTGAAGCTTTGTCTGTGGAATGCTATGGTATCTGTGGTAATTACAAATGTCATAGGCATTGACCAATCACAGATGACCGTTGTTTGTCAATAACAAAAGACAAATTATATTAATACGAAGCTATATAGATGTAGGTATTATACGCCTTAAAATTGGTTGCGTTTATACTCGAAGTGTCTTTTTTAAAGTTCAGCCTAGTCCGCACTAGGTTAATTATAATTATGTAAAATATATTTTGTTCCTATAATAATTATAATGGTTTTATTTACGTATGGATTTCAGTTCGCTAGCCATGGTCACCTCTCCGAGTATTAAAGGGCAATCAATGTTAATTTAATCGTAAACATACTAAGTTTCTTACGAACATTATATTTTTACAATCATTTTAATTTTGTGCTAGGGTGACCTAATTACTTTGCAATCTTTTAGCCGCTGAAAATAGTCATAAATATGAGCTTTTTTTTCATATTCCAGAGTTTTAATATTCAATTAAGATTGCCAATTAATTTAAAGTTTTCCTGTATACCTAAATAATGTCCTAATGCGGGCATGGCTTTACATATATGTACTATGATCTTTGCGCCACTCGGCATAAGCGCAAATGGCGCTGAAAACGCGCCTCGACTTTGTTTATTTAAGGCTGGCGACACATTAGCGTCTGTCGTTGAAACGATGGCTAACGATTATATAACTTGTAAGAGAATAAACGCAATATCTAATCTTTAATATGAACAAGATTATAATTTATACTAGTTTTTATTTAATAGGCTTGCCCCCTATTATATGGGACTATAACATAACAAGCGAAATGTGGGTGTAGGTTGCAGGTACACCTCTGCCTAATCCTTCAGGGATTACTGGCGTAATGTTATGTTTATTATAAAAAATGTGTTGTCAATTTACTTTAGACCAACTTTTAATTTTTAAATACACAATAGACAATTACTTCCATAGACAACATACGAAAGATAGATAGAACTTCTTTTGATATATTATAGCAATTTTAGTATCTAATCGCGAATTAAAAACAGCTGTTCAATTTATATGTAAGCGTAACTCGACAAAATGGATGAAAGAACTGCCCCCCTAGCCAAGTTAGAAACGATTCGTATCTATTCACTTTCTACAATCGCGAACGCCTCAAATCCCTTTGTTTTGACCACGTGACTTATCACCTTTCGCTAAGTCACGTGGTCAAAACAAAGGGATTTGAGGCGTTCTCGATTGTAGAAAGAGAATAGATACGAATCGTTTGTAACTTGGCTAGGGAGGCTGATGTTTCTTTCGCGATTTTAGTGTTCGTCCCTTAGTAAAATAGTTGTTCATAGTATGAACTATGGATGGCTACATCAAGCTAAGCTACCCGAAACTGTCCAGACATTCCATTTTTTTCCAGTCAAACATAAACCTTATTCCGTTTGTAATTATGTTGAAAATCTATCAAAGAAATTTGACACTCATGACCCCTTTTCAGGTAATGCGTTTATTCTGTTGCATGTTGCATATCAAAATAAACGGAGTATGTATAGACTTGATTACGTCGGTGTGTAGAAAACTTTCCAGAACTAATATTGTTTTAAAAACAATATTAAAACCTATATCTTGTATGATTAGACGCCTGTATACGGCGACTCGTATTTAAAGTGTAACAATTAAACACACCCAGGGCGGCAAGATACTTTTCTCGTATGCACCGGGCCTCAGTTTGCCATAGAGCTAGGGTACTCTGCAATTATACTTGTGACGGTTTGATTGGATGGAACTCTGCAGAGCCACAAAATCTCTGCACTGTTACTGATAACTCTGCAGTCTTACTTAAAGTTGTTGATATGATTTGCAACACATTAGGTGTTTAAATACGCTTGACTTAGATTTTCGACTGTTATTTAAGTATTTAAAATTAATTATTCATATCACAGTCTTTTTAATCTGTACTCAATTGTTCAATGTAAACAAATAAGCACCATTAGGGCTAAAACAATTATATTTTCAAACTTTAAAAATACTGTTTCGAAGCTTGAAAAAAAACTGGTCTTCATTTATTAACTGTCACATTTGACATCTTTTTTTTTTTTTTTTTTTTTTTTTTTTAAATATTATAAACTAGTACTTGACTGCAATCCCACCTGATGGTAAGCAGTGATGCAATCGTTGATGGTGAGGCGCACTAGTTTATTAGGAGCCTATTCACTCTTGCCTTGAAGACACCCAAATTATAATCGGACGGGAAGACCGCAGCAGGCAAATTGTTCCAGTCCCTTGATGTACGTGGTATAAACGACGAGGCGAACCGCTTGGTCCGGGTCGTAGAGGTTTCATCAACATAAGGGTGGATACTCGCCGTACGTCGGCTTGTCCGATGGTAGAAGTGAGATGGTGGAATCGAATCATGTAATTCCTGCGCACACTCTCCAAAATGCATCCTGTAAAACACCGAAAGGCTGGCTATCCTTCGCCTGTGCTCAAGACTCTGTAGATTGGACTCAACCAGATCTGGATCACCAATTAGTCTCTTCGCACGCCTTTCCACCGAGTCCAAAGCTGCCAGGTGGCATTTTGCAGCACCGGCCCATATGTGGCTGCAGTACTCCACACACGAACGGACCTGTGCTTTGTATAGCATTAAAAGCTGTCCCGGTGTGAAGTACCGCCGGACCTTTGCAAGAACGCCAAGTTTTCTAGCTGCCACCTTGGCTTTGGACTCAATGAACCGCCCAAAATTCAGGTCTGAGGAGATTTCGACCCCTAAAAGCTGAAGACGATCGGTGCATTCCAGGGAGACATCACGAAAAGCAGGAGCTAAGGTAAACGGGCTCCTTTTGGCGGTGAACAGACACGCTTGTGTTTTGGCGGCGTTGAATCCCACCAGATTGGCTTCACCCCACTTGGAGACTGCCATCTGTCAATCTGTCAATGGCTTTTGTCAGTTAGACTACTGTCATGAAATAAATATAATGATGTGGTTATAAATGTGTTAAAGGCCGAGTGTGTTGAGGTTCGAGATGGGCCGCAGACCACAAACAGACTTCAAGCGATATTACGAGCTTCTATGAATCTTTATGTAATTTATTTTGAGCGCGGCAACACCGCGGCTGTAGACTGCAGACTTTAATGACATAGAGATTCATAGAAAATTTGCAGTTTATAGTCTGTGCAGCTCATCTGTGACTTGTAAGTTAACTCTGCAATAATGTATCTATATCACAACAGCAAATTTTCTCAGCAGTAATGTTAATTTCATGTAAAATACCAGTGATTAAAATTCACCTTAGATAGTAATTAGTTTTTGACTAAAAACTCTAAAAAGAAATGTAATCATTTCTCGTCACTATAAAACTAAATTTATGAATATTTTCTATGTATATATTGACCAATGTTTAAAAAATAAATAAAAAAATGTAAACATTAGAGTTTCAAAAAAATGTGTAAAATTAACTTGAAAAATTACAAAGTTGTGTATTTTATTTTCAGATATGAAAATGGGAACGGTTATTTTATTATTTATATTACTATTTATGTTCCGTTTTTATTAAATTCGATGACAAGTCTTGACTCATTCAGTGTTACATTCGACCTTTGATTCTTTCAACCCTATCTTTTTGTCTCCTACAAAAAAAAATCTTATTAAAATTCTCATTTTTTCTGCACATTGAATGGGTTACGACCAAACTGTAGAATTTTCCTAATTAGTTATAAACTATTATCAAATTTTGGTTGTAATTTATATTTAAAATAAATAAATGTTAAATATGTACCTACCTACATTGATTTTGTTTTGTTTACTTCGGAATTCCTATGTTATCGGACATTAAACTGTATTGAATTTGATCATAACATACATACATACAAAAACTCACGCCTTTTACCCATAGGGGTAGGCAGAAACTACAGAGCGCCATATGCTACGATTCTTACATACTTATCTTTTGCTTCGTTTACATTCATACATGTTGTCATACACACACGCCGGTTGCAAGTACGCACCTGACCTAAGACCTTTTTGGTCATAACATGGGCTCAAAATTCACCCAATATGATACCTACTTTGTCCATAATAAATAATAGCACAGTCTTAAAACCTACAGTCGTCCGACGAAGCCGTCTAGACAGGGCAATCGTGGGGGGTGTGAGGAGCGAGACGTGGGAAAGCCGCTCCCGAACTGCGAACAAAACGATGTTCGTAGTTCAGGAGGTAGGTATTCAGGGCTAACACGTGTAGACGTTGTCGGCATTTTACCAGAGATCTAAGTCGACGTCCTACTGTATTAATATTTATACTGTGGTAATAGTGTACAGACGCCAGCATATCAAGTTACCCCAATGTGTCAAATTCCTTTGATCGTTTTTCAACTTTATGTCGAACAGAATAAGGTTCATATTCAACTGGAAAAATTTGACACATTGTGGTAACTTGATGTGCTGGCGTCTGTACGTGTGTTGTCTTATATTGGGTAGAGTTACGTTGTGTAGTGTTCTCCAAGTAGGTATGTATCAAAATGACCATCACTTTAATGTCCTCAAACAGTTTACCTTTCCACGTCAATCAACCTTAAAATTCTTAAAATGGCGTGCAACAGCTGTCATGCGGAACTAGCGAAATACCAGAACGTATCAGTATCTTAATTACCATCAAGCGAAAAGAAATATGCATTTAATCCATTTATTTTCAATGACGACAGTTCGCAGACAAGACACGAAAGAAGATTTAATGTCTGCGTGACCATAGATAATGCGTTTAAATACCAGCTTGTTATGTTATGAAAGTTTGTCCGTATTTGACGATGACAAAAATTGTTAATGCCGTTAGTCCCGGCTGTCATTTGTAGATAGTTTTTTTTTTAATAATTTTATTTCTTTATTCATGAACAAGAGACAACCATACAGAATAACTTAATCTTTCAACTGAGGTAATTAGAGACACAATAGAAAGACAATGACAGGCGGACACCGGTGTCCTCTCGGGGTTTAATGAATTAATAATAAACGCAGAGTTGATAACATTTTTTCAAAGTTAACTTGACAATAAAATTTAGGCTGGTCAACAGTTGGAGAATGTGAACGGTACCTGCAGCAAACTTGCGAGGCCTGCGGAGCCGGCACCAGTCGGGGGTCGCGGAAGTATCTTCTGTTCCCGTGACCCCCGGCGCAGGTGTGAGAAGGGACACGGGGTGGTTTTTAGTCAGTAAGAGTCCGTCAACCCCCCCCCCCCCCCCCCCCCCCCCCCAAAACCAAAATAAGAAACCAGTCATAACATACTTGGGAAAAGGCAAAAAATTTATGTACCTACTTACTTAGGTACTTTTAACTTTTAAGTAAGATGTTCAAAAGTGCCTTTTCACGGTCTAATTCAATGATAAGCAAAGACATTCAATAGTTTTTAAATCTCTTTGATGATAAGTAAAAAGGTGTAGATACCTAGGTTATAAGCGCGCAGCATGCGGTTCGTTAAAATGTGGCTAACTAGCCACACTTTACCTCAGTGTCGCGTCGCGCCGTCAACGAACGCGTGCCTGCGTAAGTGTGCCGTTTTTGAAGATCGAATGTTGTTTAGGTAACTTAAAGTATTCACAGACGATCGAACTTGGTTCGGAGCGGACCACGAACCGTACGGTGCGGTCTACACAACAGACAAGCGCACCAGACTCCGAACCGTCCAGTCGGTTATGTGCTAGCATTGCGTGAACACGTCTCCTCGACATGCCGCCTATTCTATCAAAACAGGCCAAAAGGGTATTAGTTGCGGCAACTATCGTTGCTACATCGCCTTTACATAACGAACGAAAAAGAAAAAAAGAATGGGCAAAATTTTATCTCAGAAACAGACAACAATACAGTCATATGAACCTCATTAACCCGTCGCATGTCGTCGAACATTGTTTGTATGGCTTATGTGCCCCCGGGTGCACATAACGACATTCGACGGGAGATCTCGATGATAAAGATTTTCGTATATATCTTCGAATGAGTTCCGAAGCATATATTGAATTGTTTGATCTTGATCTTGATGTTGCGCGTACGGTGGCACAATAGCGACTGGACCGACATTTGGCCCGGTGCGCCGTCCACACGATCGGTTCGGTTCGGAACGCACCGCGTTCGATGTGCGAGCGCTCCGAACCAGCCGTACCGATATTAATAATAATAATGTCCAGCGGACCGTGCGCCACACGATTGAATTTGGTTCGAAGCGCACCATGTTCGTGGTCCGTTCCGAACCAAGTTCGATCGTCTGTGAATACTATTAATCTACACCTTTTACTCATAATATAATTTTGGTCAAAGTGAAATACTTACCTACTTCAATTATTTCACTTTGACGGCTTGAAAGTGAAAGTCAAATCAAAAATCAAATCAAATCAAAGTCAAAGTCAAGTTATTTATTATATTTAAATTGGACGCGCTGCCCATGTTTTCCCGGGACCATCCAGAAGTTGCGCCCCTAATTCCAGACAAAATTTTTGACAAAATGGCGGTACCTACCAATGAATGGGTGTTGTGATCAATCAATACATGGCAAAATTCATTCATTCAATTAGGACTCAGAATCATTAGGTATCCTACTTACCTTCCTTTTGAACGTGTAGGTAGGTACCTACTTAAAGATTAAAGATACCGGGCTGGTATCCGCAACTCCACGTAGTCCACGTCAAAGCGCGTATTTTGCGTATGGGCCTAGCATAATCTACCACGCGGGCCCAATGCGAATTGGTAGATGCCACATGTCTTCGAATTTTTTGGTTCTAAGACATGCCGGTTTCCTCACGATGTTTTCCTTCACCGTTTTTGAGAGCAGTGGTGATGAAATAAATTACACAAAGTAATGTGCCTCTGCCTGGGTTCGAACCCACGACTTACTGTTCGTAATTCGGGGCCGTCACCACTGGGCCACCGCTGCTCTTAGGTACCTACTTATTAAGATGCAAGTAGAGTAAATACACATGGCTAACTAGACATCAAGCTGTACATTTACAGTTGGACCTCGCTTTGTACGGAAATCCTATACAATGCAAGATAAGCTTATACTGGAAAATGTAAAGCTTGATCTGTGAATATACATAGTAATTTCTTCCTGACAATGAAAACGAATGCAAGTGGTAAATATTTATGGATTCATCCACCTTTACACAACAGGTAATTGAACGACTTAATACAATCACTAACGAGATCGGCGCGTGACATCAATCACGCGCTGTAGTGTTGCCCGTTCCGTTTTTCCGTTAGTTTTTTGTCCGATTTTACATAATTTTGGTGTCAAATCATGCATAATTTAGATGTAGGTAGGTATAATGTATTCGTATGACCCTCAGTTTCGAGTAGGTAAGTGACGGAAATGAGTTAGGCACTAATCGGTTTAGAATTCTTTTCTCCATCGTTGAATCTTAAATCTCAAATCGTTATTGCAATCAATCGATACAGGTGGTACACCTACCTAGGTGTTTAAAAATAGAAACAATTATGGACCCTGTCGGGCACAGCACAATTTAAACAAAAAGAAGTAGGTAAGAATTTCTTAAGTAGCAGACGTCCTGCGGTTTCACCCGCGTAGGTCCCGTTCCCGTGGGAATACCGGGATAAAAAGTAGCCTATGTGTTAATTCGGGGTGTCAGCTAACTCCATACCAAATTTTATTAAAATCCATTCAGTAGTTTTTACGTGAAAGAGTAGCAAACATGCATCCATCCATCCATCCTCACAAACTTTCACGTTTTTATAATTAGTAGGATATTATTGATAGGTAAAATATAAAATAAGTCATGATAAAAAAAATAAAAAAAATATCTCTTACATACGGCATTCCGGCCGTTTTTTCGATGCAATTTTTATTGGAATTGTTAGTTACAGTGCTGTAGGTAAGTTGGTGTGCTTATTAAAAGTAAGTTAATAATTATTAGGTAATAATTATTAGCTCCGTCGTTTCGATCATACCTAGTGAGTTAGCCAAAAACCTGTTGTGGCTTCTTTGGATAAAAAACTGCCAGACATCCAACCACTTTTTGAAATGTTGGGTAACTATTTAAGTTTCCGCCTAGAGCAAGCCTGGTGATAAAACTCGTGCCTTCTCTGTATGAGAAGAGGCTTTTGCCAAACAGTGAGACAGTAACATGCTGGTATTATTATTATGCAAGTTCTTACCTCTGCCTACACCTACCTAATTAAAATAACACGCTTCCAAACAGCTGTCAAAGACTTCAAGAGAGCAATACTCTCATTCGTACTCAACCGTGACCATCAAACACGCATAACGTCGACTTTGTGAGTGGGTAGAATAGAGACGCGAGTACTGTATAGTCGGGAAAGCTGACTATCCGGCCATATCACTAATACGACCGTATATCCGACTATCCGGCCATATTTTTAGTTGAAAAAACAAGTATCCAGCTATGTTTGCAGCCGGGTAAGTCAACTATCCGACCATATGGGTAATCCGCGACTAGCCAGCTAAATGACCAAGAGGCCCAGTTTTCATATTTTTATACTTATCTACATTAGGGCAATCAGAACGGAGGAGGAAGGACATAACCCGACCGTGTTGTTATTCTTCGGTAAAGCTAGGTGGGAGCTACTCGCAACCGCGTGTATGACCAGATGGATTATGTAAGAATTGTAGTAGATGACCGTACGTTATGTAGTTTCTGCGTCACTCTAAATGTCTGTTCTATTTATGTATGATGTATCATAAGCAAACCCTATTCCTAACATTCTCGCGCACTCAAGTGACCGCTGCAGATCTATGCTACGAAAGTAATGCGTGACGAATTTCACCGCAAGCAACAAACTGTTTGGCCGAATATTCGGCCTTTTTGCAAAACGAGTACTCGGCCAGTGGGTTAGTCGACCCATCTCTAGTTGAGAACATCACTTACGCTTTTCTCTTTCGGAGTAACAAACCTTTAGTAATTCATAAGCAAATATTAACTCGCCTACCTTGAACGATATGTGTGTAAAACTAAAGTCAGCATGTTTTATGTGTGTGTGTCGTTCTTGAAATCTTTGCTTTCAAAGGCCATAACATCTGTGCAGTGGCAGAATAAGCTAGATTGCCTGTTGGTCTAGTGGTTAGTGGCCCTGACTGCTATGCCGGAGGTCGTGATTTGATTCCCACCCAAGACAAATAATGTTTGTGTCATGGAGCACGATCATTTCTTTTCTGTCTGGGTGTAATTTATCTGTAACAAAATCAAAATCAAAATCAAAAGTCTTTATTCAAACTAGGCTGAGAATCAGCACTTTTTGAACGTCAAAAAAAATACATAATGACAGTCCCCCAAAAACGACCCACACACTTCGCCACTTCCTATATAGTGTTTTTGCTGGGTTTAACGTGTATGTAATTAGAAATATATCAGTAGATATGTTTATCAGTTGTCTAGTAGGTACTTATAGCACAGGCTCTGCTTAGCTTGGGACTAGATGGCGTTGTGTGAAAGTTGAGGAATAATTTAAGTACAGACGCCAGCACATCAAGCTACACTAATGTGTCAAATTTTCCCAATTGAATATCAATGAACCTTATTCTGTTTGCCATAAAGTTGAAAAACGATCAAAGAAATTTGACACATTGGGGTAACTTGACGTGCTGGCGTCTGTACATGAATTTTGTTTTATCATCAATTTATGGCTTCTAAGATACAGGCATATTGCCTAGTTTAGAAGTCAGTCGTTCGACCTTGAATTTTTGTCACTGTTGTACAGATTACTTTTATGACACAGTTTCTGTAATATCTTTGTATTTCGTACAAAATAAATATTTATTATTATTATTTATTAATTGCTTGCAGTCCCGCCCGCACAGAAAAGGAAATAAAATGCCTCGTCTCTGAGAAAGAAATTTTATACATAGAATTATTATTGTCATTTATCGGTTTTCTCATCTAATATCTGGTATTTGATAGTCGGATAAATTTAAAATAAATAAAATAAAATCGTGGTTTGACATCGCTCAGGTTAGGTTCGCTCCAGAATTGCTGATAATGTCCTCTTACGTCCGAAAAGTTGTCGGCGGACGACAGACGTGGAAAAGTCGGTAGCGTGAGCGTCGTCCAAGCAAACTGGCCTGGGGCTCGAGTCTGCTATTGCAATCGTGTCTCAATGACCGGTCATTGATCGAATATTTGACAACTTTGACAGATTTTGTATGGGAAACGTGTCATAAGTTTGACGTTATACGTCAAAAATGGATCATTGACCGGTCATTGAGACACGATTGCAGTAGCAGACTCGACCCCCTGATCAGTTGGTGACACGTGGTGTCCTCCTACCTCTTAAAATGTATGACAAGTTGAAGAGTAGCTCAGAAATGGTGTACTCCCGAAGTCCCAACAAACCGTCACTGATGGGGTGATTGCGCAGAATGCGCACGCGTAAGAGAAACCTCTAGGAGGAAAACCGTGTGGTTTTAGTCAGTAAGAGTCTGACAGACCCCGCCCCTGGCTGGAGGACATCCATGAGGATTTCCACACGAAAAAAAAAAATATGGCTAGGATCACTCGATGTTTTTTTTTCTTATTTTCCCAATGTGGGACGCCACACTAATCAATAGATAAGTCAGTATGGGCAGTGCCACTCTTTCTGTCTAAATTATAATTTACTAGCAGACATCACGCGGTTTCACCCGCGTAGTTCTCGTTCCCGTGGGAATACAGGGATATAAAGTAGCCTATGTCACCCGGGGATAGTGTAGCTTCCCAATGGTGAAAGAATTTAGCAAAACGGTCCGTAGTTTCGGAGCCTATTCAGCTCCGAAACTACTGGACCGTTTTGCTAAATTCTGCGAACAAACAAACAATCTTCAAAATCTTCAATCGTTCAAAAAACAACAAATCAAAAATAGGTAGGTATTCAAAATCTAAATCCCTACAATTCTTGAAAGCCAACATGATTACTATGGAAAGATTTGACGGACACTTTTGTCGACGGCCAAAAATTGATTTTTTTTAATACTTATTAAGTAAACAATAATTGCAACTGGTCACCAATCTACATTTGTTGACCAGGTACCTAAAAAGTACTTTGAAAGGAGGAAGTAAGTACCTACAACAAAAAAAAAACCAGTAAAAGGAACTTCGTAAATGCAATCAGCAATACCTAAGTATTTATAAAAGTAGTCTATATTTATCTTTTGGCGGTGATTGTTGTTTGTATCGACGCGACGACGTCAGATCATCAATGACGTAGGAAGGAATCGACATTATAATTTACCAATATCCTGCTTTGTACAATGTGTCTGTTTAGTTAAACCTCAGCATCATCGATGATCGATTCTTTACGTGTCTAGAAGGCTGGCCTTTATTTTAAGGTCAGAGAATCTGCTTTGTCATTCAAGGTTCCCGTTGACAGCGATGCGGATGAATTTTTTTGATGCCCTGTAATTATTTTACTTTTGGTTTTTGTTTTTATTATGTATGTAATTGAATCATTTTTAAATAAAGCGTCATCATCATCATTTTTGCCAAAAGACCGAGTACCAGTCCAGAGTCCAATGCAGTGTGTTCTGTCTGAACAAAGGCATCTCCCAAGTGTTGCCTCAACGACAATCTAGTTATAATATAACTAAATAAAAGCCACATCAGTTCTTAATAAACAACTTTTTGAAATGGTAACATCTAATTTAAGTGCTAAGCTGCTGTGAAATTAGATTAGGTATAATAAATTCAGCGTCTATTGTAATTGTAACATGCTTAATGTAGGTACTTTCGTTACAAAGTGTGTTTTAAAAAAAACAACCGACTTCTTAAAAAAACACTAACAGGTGAAAAATAACTCCAGTTTCGGAAGTCAGTGGCTTTGGTGGTTTTGTTTCATTCATTATTGGCCACCGACTTCCGAAACTGGAGTGTTTTTTTAAGAGGTCGGTTCTTTTGTTTTTGTAAAAAGTTTTTATTTTTCAATTTTAAGTTTCTTCGTATGTAAAGAAAGTTTTTCAAAACTTGAAATAATCATTGAAATTGGTTAACAAATTGCTAAGAAAGTTCTATCTGAACATTATTTTTTACATCTCTGCCGGGCCCCTTTAAAAATAGAAGGGCGTAATGTTATGTTATGGGAATACAAAAGCTCAGCATAGACATCTGACTATAGCAATCGCGAATAATTTGCTGTAATGCATTGAAGAGTTCCGTTGCCCGCTTCTTCATCAGTTTTTCTTAACCAAATGATACTTCCTAAATGAAAATGCTTGATTTGTTACTAAAAATGTTAAAATCAGTGCGTGTGTATACCTATATTTTTTGAGGAGTTCCCTCAATTCCTCGGGATCCCTCACCAGATATGAGTTTTGATACAAATGGAACCAGTATGCTAGTATACAGGGTGTCTCATTCAAATCGGTCAGTATGGGAAAGTCTGAAACATACGAAGATCTGTTCTGAGGAACCATGTCATCGATTTTAATAACAAGAAAAACTGCATTCATACATTTAAAAAAACATCTGTAATTTGTAGTAATATTGTAAACGTGGTCACTTCGAGCACCTACTAAAATAAATTAAATTATGAAGAAACAATGCATTTTATTCATGTTAGACATCATGTTTCATACAGACATTTACTGCTTAACACCTCCACAATCGATATCTAAATAGAAATAGTGTATGTTTTTTTTTTTCAAAATAACCGGGTTCGATTCCCGAACGGAGTACAGATGTTATTTTTTTTTGAATTTATGAATGCAGTTTTTCTTGTTATTAAAATCGATGACATGGTTCCTCAGAACAGATCTTAGTATGTCTTATAGTTTCAGACTTTCCCATACTGATCGATTTGAATGAGACACCCTGTATACCCTTTCAAATAAAAAAATAATTTTGAAAATCGGTCCACAAATGACGGACTAATGAGGTAACAAACCCAAAAAAAAAACCGAATTGAGAACCTCCTTCTTTTTTTTGAAGTCGTTAGAACCTTTATCAACTTCTGTCTAATGCGTAAATGGAGTATTCTAAGCCGTTCGCGAGCAGCGCTTTTGCCAGATGTAGACACACCCTAACTCATTCCGCACTTGGAACTGGAAATTAGAAAGAACGTAACGAACACAAAAGTAAATACAAGTGAACTATGCTAAGTGAAGCAAAAGCTACACTTTCGCTACTTACACCCATTTCTCTATGGCAGGCACGCGTCTTGATTTATTCATCTTGTTGAATGAGGATGTATCTATTTGCCGGCCGTGGTCGAGAGGATGGTCGGCAGCGTCGAGTCCAGCATGCGTAGCATGAACACATTGAACACCGAAGA
Organism: Euplexia lucipara; assembly: GCA_921972225.1. Taxonomy (NCBI): domain Eukaryota; kingdom Metazoa; phylum Arthropoda; class Insecta; order Lepidoptera; family Noctuidae; genus Euplexia; species Euplexia lucipara. The sequence continues at coordinate 2,346,350 of OV179169.1, read as the reverse complement.
AACGGCCTTTGTCTACAGACGAATCGGCAAAGTGACAGATTATATAGACAGGAACCTTAATCTGTCAAATTTCTTTCAATACACCTGCCTGCGTAGCATGAACACTTAATTTCTTTTCTTCCGAGACTCGACAAAGACCGTTTCTTCGGTGATCATGCTACGCGTGCTGGGACGCGATGGTCCTTCTGCGAAACGACCGTTTCGCAGAAGGAGGCTGCAGAAAGGGAGATGGAGATTAAGAGTACATCCACTCACCGGCCCGCAGCAGACGCCCCGGACGCAGGCGGAGGGCGGGTAACGCCCTCTTCCAGGTAAGAAGCAGTAAGTTAGGCCGACAGCCAATAACAAGTTCTCACTTTAAAATAATGAACCATTAATAAATTTTGGTCTATAGATAGATGATGGACCTTAGAAAAGAAAATAAGCTACTCGAAGTTCTTACTAATACAGACGAAGTCGCGAGTGCCAGCTAGTAAATTATAATTTATTAATGTTTTTAGTCTTAAGATTGTGTTCTTCACGGTCAGTGGAAGTATGATCTGGCTGTAGATAGCTTTTAGATGTGTTACAAGATAAACTTAATAATGCTTCTTTGTTATTATTAGAATTATTCTTATTTACATTACTAGACTAGCACTAGGCTTCGCTTCGACTTCGTTCAACCACCGAAAAAAAAAACACTAAAAAGCATAGTCTCTAGCCCATTCTTCTCCATACGAAGGCTCATTCATCTTTTTGGAAGGGGCATTTTGAATCATTATAAAAGCTTTCTTAATACCTATTTAATTTAACTTAAATTTGACGTTCAAAAGTGCCATATACCGTCCTATCCTAAGTAATTGAAATAAATGGTTTGACTTTGACTATAGATTCAGAAGTCGGTGGCAATAAATAAATACAAAATAAGTAACTAAAGCCACAGACTTCCTAATCTACAGTTATGTTACACATAATACTTAGTGTTTTATTCAGCGTTTGTATTTTTTTTTAAAGATCTTTTGTTAAACTAACCATTTTTCTGTTTTGTCTTATTAAGCGAGATTAATAAAAATACTATTCTTTCTTTAGAGGCTAGATTACGCATGCGCACGGAAACACGTGTTATTTTATGCTTTTTCGTTTTCCTAACACAATGGTGTTAGTCAAAGACATTCAAACTCACGGAACATCATGAAAAAAATTTGTATCCGATACTAAACTTGTGTCCTAGTGGACAAATTTTGTTAATTGGAAATTAATTTGTTAAGAAAGTAACTGGGTTGTGGAGGTCAGACAGGCAGTAGCTCCATGTAAAATACTGGTACCTATTCAGCTGCACCCCAACATAGCCGGGAAAAGGATTATGTAAGTACATAAATGTGTGTCAAAAGAAAAAATCTAAAAACTAAATATCTACCTGTCTTTGGATTTAAATGCATGTCAGTTGATTTAAATAAGAATGCAGGAAATGTTAATTAGCACAAAATAATCAACTCATGTTTAATTCCTATTGAAGCGATGTCCCCTTCTAAATATAAGGGTTATTTCATACTGTGTTGCGAATCTGAAATATTTTCATATTTTTTGTTAGCAAAGTGGTCGCTTGTGCTACAGCTGCAGGGCTACTTATTACTATGCGTTTCAAATGAGAATGGGAACGTCAATGACCTCTATCTGTCAGGTGGCACTTGAAAAGTACGGGCCACAACTGCCACAAGACTAATTCATTTAAGACGTTTTTTCATTTTCAATAACTGCGACTCGGTAAAACATAAAAATAAAAATAATATAATTACGCGAATAAAGTTTCGTTGCAGACTGCACTTTTCAAGTGACATTTTGACAGATAGAGGTCATTGACGTTCCTATTCTCAATTGAAACGCATAGTACGTATCTCCGCTGACATTTAATTGTGATGATTACTGGAAAAAGTGCTCAACGATTAACTGTCAAACAGATAGTTTCGTATTGGCTATCCACAGTGTCAATCTAGGATGATGTCATGCGCACTGGCAGAGATGAGACGAAGCGCACAGTACCTACCCCGTGGTGACCCGTCCGATAATCCCCGTAACTTGAAGTTCACTTAAAGTGCAATATCATTTTTTTTGTATTATGTCAGTTGTCATTGTCAGAAGTAAAACAGGCGTAGGTACTTAATGTTATGTTTCTTAGTAGGATTTTGTGTAAGTAACAATTCTAAAAAATCGTGAAACAAAATACTTGTAGGTAGTTACAAATTGTGACATAAAGGCAAGTAAACACAATACACTTCCGTCTTTGGTCATTGTTAGAAACAAAAGCTTAAAGTGAACGCGACCCAAATAAAGAAAAAAACTTTCTCGAATTCTTTTTTTGAATTTTCTCCCGTTTTCATAAAACCACTCAATGGTTGCACATTTAACTCAAACTAAGACAGGACATGAATTTAAATGCGGAAAAAAAGCGAAAGTCGTGACGAAGTTGTTTTTTTTTTATTATTAGTACCGTACCGCAGTGGCCAGTGAGCAGCCGTCTTTAGGTGAAAGAAGAAATGGGTTACCGACCTCTTCGCGCGCTTAGTTTGGACCAAGCCTTTGGCGCGAAATGACGTTTGACGTACTTTTAAAATTGCCGCGCGAGTATTACAACAAAATACGTTCCTAAATACATAAAATAAATAAATAATGGATTTAAAAGAAATAATCAAGTGGTTTATACCGTGTTTTCATATATTGCTACTAAAAAAAGTGAAAATGTGCGGGCGTTTGGCATACATTTGTTTGTTTTTACTTTTTATTTTGCGACCCAGTTGTGGTGTGAACGCAAACCGCCTAGTTAGTGATGATATTGATACCAAAAATGTAGTTAATTTTAATTATTTAGACATTACAAATAACAGAAGTGATTATTTTGGTGCGAAAATGGAAAGGAAAGAAGGGAAAATTCTTGACACCTCTGTGGGTAAGTTTTTAACCGACTTTCAAAAAAGGAGGAGGTTCTATGTTCGTGTGTATGTATTTTTTTTTTTTTTTTTTTTTTTTTTATGTATGTTACCTGATTTCTCCCCCATTTGTGGACCGAATCTCGAAATTCTTTTTTTATTCGAAAGAGTATACTCCCGAGGTGGTCCCATTTTAATTTGGTGAAGATCTGGTGCTGATCTTCGGAGATATGCAACGGAACTCTTCAAAAATAGACGGCAAATCTGTCGTGATTGCTGGAATCGCTTGGATGTTTATTGTTTATACAACATCATGACGTATCATCACGCCTGGTATGCTCTGAGGGGTACGCAGATGTGTACAATGTACCTAGATTTCGACAGTTAGGTATGTTAATTTTCATTCATTAGGGATAAGTGGATAACCCTATTATCATGACATGTACTGTTACAATCAACAATATGAAATAAATATATAGCAAATATTTGTATGGGAACCACTAAAAATGGAAAAATAAAAAACTTTTTTTCAAAAAAATTAAACCGACTTCAAAAAAAAACACTAAAAGGTGTAAAATAACTCTAAATTCGGAAGTCGGTGGCCCATCATGAATAAGACAAAACCACCAAAGCCACAGACTTCCTAATTTAGAGTTATTTTACACCTTTTAGTGTTTTTTTTTGAAGTCGGTTTAATTTTTTTGAAAAAAAGTTTTTTATTTAAATTTATTTTTATATCAAAATCGATTCTTTTTTTAAATTATTTCGTAACTAACAAAATGAATGCCATTTTAAATGAATTCATAAAATCATTACCAAAAAGTGCACAACAAACAAAGTTAACGGACTTCAAAAAGAAGGTTTACCATTCGTAATTATGAACCTATGTACCTTTATTATTATAAAGGTCGTGTAATATTATGATGTTTGTATGCCGGAGATTTTCTCAAAAACTGCCAATCTCATTTAGGATTGGAAGGTTTTTAACCTTCCTATACTCGCGCATTGGTCTGTGAGACCAACGAAGCACATTTTCGTAAATATTTTTATGTACAAAAGTCCTACAAAGTTGAGTTCCTTGCTAGCTGCCGGATTTGTTGCTAGCTTCATTTCAGTGCACGCCGCGCGTTTGTGCGAAACGCACGTGTAGTAGCATTTGGCGCCAATCGGTCCGTGAGACCGACGCGAGTATAGGTGTAACTTTTTATGTAAGTATTAATGTAATATATTTTGTGCATGTATATGTGTTTTATAAGCCAAATATGTATAAAAAGGTAGTTTGATAGGTTATTTTGTATTATTTAGAAGTTTATTTTGTTTTTAAAAAGTTATAAAGATTTTATGTTTGTTTTCGTAGGACATAAGAAAAAAAACTTAAATTAAAAGACTGATTTGTGATAGACGGAAAGTCATTAAAATAATTAATAAACTTAGTATGATTCATACTATTTTGTTTTATTATACCTTAAACTTTAAAATAATAATAATATTATTTGGGTTTTATAGTAAAAAAAATATCTTGTAGAGGTACGAACTATCGGTCTGTGACACCGTGCGCGAGTATAGGTGTTACAAAAATTGGCGCGAGTATAGAAAGGTTAAATATTAATGTTGTACGTACAGGGGGTCGAGTCTGCTATTGCAATCGTGTCTCAATGACCGGTCAATGATCGATTTTTGACGTAGGTACCTATAACGTCAAACTTATGACACATTTCCCATACAAAATCTGTCAAAGTTGTCAAATATTCGATCAATGACCGGTCATTGAGACACGATTGCAATAGCAAACTCGACCCCCAATACACCCATAAGGTACCTACCTACCAACATAACAATCGTTGGCGCTGGTATCCTACTGGTAGTTAGGGTTCTCAACTACAACAAAAGAAAAGTCCTAGGTATAAAAATAGGTACTGTTTGTTTTGTTAAAAAATGTTAAAAACATTTAAAAAATAAATTACTGTTAATTGTAATAAAATACTGTTGTTTTGCTTTCTCCAACCTATTATTATATACTACTATTAGGTACAGCTACTATTATTATTATTACTTACTATATTTTTTTTATTTTACTGTATTTCTGTATAAAAAACAGCTGGCAACCCTACTGGTATGCAGCCTTTTTGCACGCACAGGCCGTTTTATTTTTTATCTTTAAGTTTCGATTTTTGTTTTAATTAAGTTCCTGTGCCGCCAAATAAATGAATTTCTTTCTTTTTTATTTTCGTTCATTCTTTTGGTAGAAGCTGAACTTACTCGATTCTTGACACTGTCGGGCTCAAACAAAAGAAATGTTTGTACAATTTGTCTATAATTATCGTTTCTACTGTGGACAAAATCCTTTTCCACGCTGTACATGCTACGCGTACAGGTAGGCATTGTAAGTAATTTTTTCCCTTAACTATTTGTTTTGTTATCCGCCTCTTGTGAGTCACGATGGAGTCAATGGACTCTCCTTTTTAAATTGGGATTTAAAATATCACGGTACGGTGTCCAAAAAAATGGCAAAACACGATAGGTACATAGGTACAAACATCAAATTCAAAGATTTATTTGCAGATAAATATGGTTACATAAGTTCTTAAAATAATAGTACAAGTAGCTTAACATATTATTCAATCATAACATAATGACATGCAAATTTTAGAATATAATTAATTAATTAATTGATAGAATTATAGAATTTATAGTCAAGGAATTCTTTTATGTCATAGAACGGATTCACAATTAACCATTCGTGCAAAGCCCTTCTGAACCGGACCATTTGGAGCTCTTTAATCTGATTAGGAATCTTGTTATAAATCTGAATACACATAGGATAGCAACACCGCCCGTATAGTTCAGTTTTCGTTCCATAAATAATTAATCTATTAGGATACCTATCTAGTTTTGAACTTACATTTATCTCCTAGTTTTTCAAACATCTCAGGGTGAGATTTGGTAAATTTACATAGGTACAATGTACTTCCTCTATAAGTAATGTTGTTAATGTAAGTAAGTACCTATTCTGAGTTTCATCACGCCTGTAATCCCACAGGGGTTAGCCAGGTAGCCTACCACATTTCGCCAGTTATGTTTAAGTCCCATGTAATAGGGGGCGAGCCTATTGCCAGAATCGAGACTCCGGGATGCTAGTAAGAAATTTCAGATGGAAAAACTCAATAACACTGCCCGATCCGGGATCGAACCTGAGATCTCATGCTAAGCAGTAGCTCTTGCGACCACTAGGCCACCGAGGCAGTCAAAACGCGATTTGGTATTAAAAAGAGCAACCTAGATGGTTGGCGGTTGTTTAACCAGACAATCCTGTACTATACATCATCTTCATGGCAGTCAGCAATGCCATTGTATTCGAATATTTTAAATTTTAACGGTCACCCATCATCCTTGGACGGCCAAGGTCAGTCCGTGGGTGGACCAATCATAACATAATGAGACCCCTTCGGTTCTCAGAAAGCTCGTTAAGCCACTGGTCCCGGCTTCCATTATGCGATTTTTCACAATTGAAGCGCTAAGTGGACAAAGGTGTTATTATAGGTACGTCCTACAACAAAAACATATTTCTGCTACATAATACATTTGCAAATCTGGAATATAAACTTGATCCCACCAAAACATTTGGAACCTCAATCTGTCAAATTTCTTTCAATACACCTGCCTGCGTAGCATGAACACTTAATCTCTTTTCTTTCGAGACACAACAAAGACCGTTTCTTCGGTGTTCATGCTACGCAGGCTGGAATATAAACTTGATCCCACCAAAACATTTCATGTAAAATGTTGCCAAGACGACCACACAAGGTTTGCCCTGTGAAAAAGATATCAGAGATCTCATGTAGAGCCAAGCTTCTGAATCTACACGGCCTAACCTACCGACCCTAACTTCACAAATTCTACATATCAGTAAAAATGTATGGCTTCGCCGTTTCGCTACCGTCGTGGAGGTGATGCGAATATTTAGTTTCTGAAGTAGATAGAATACGAACTCTCTAGTACATCGGAAACCAACTCTATGAGGGTTCAAAAAAACGACGAAACACTTCGAGAAATGGTAGGTAGTGCCCTTGCGCTTCGCTTGGCTCGTCTTGGCGGGGGCACTCCCGTGCGATTGGCAGTTAACATCTTTGCTAGTTAGCGTCTGTAATCATGTAACGAATTAGAATAGGCGCGTTATAAATGAAAAAAAAAATCGCGTTTAACATTAAAGTTTGTATCATTATGCATAAGATGTTGGCAGATTCATCGCAGAGTTGATTGTTATTCAGAATAGCTTTTCTTTATAAACTTATTTTTATCTCTCTTGACTATGTATTTATTTTGTTTTAAGTATGTATGTATCTTTTTTTTTTGTCACTTCATTGTTCTTTTTTTTTTAACCCCCGACGCAAAAAGAGGGGTGTTATAAGTTTCACCGCTATGTGTGTGTGCAAAGACATTCAATAAACTATAGACCGGACATCACGAACAAAATTTTCATCCGTAACTTCTGTCCGAACGGACAGATGACACATAGTCTTACGTAGGACATCTGCCTGTCAAGACGCATTTGTGTCAACTTTGTGGAAAGTTGAAAAATATTATTTTCCACGAAAACATGCATGGTTGCGCCTTACGTTATTGCAAATCCCGTTACGACAAAAATAATGGACGTCGCTACGCTTTATTTTCGTAGGTATTCTTTGTATTTATTTAGTAATTAGAATTAAATCATTTTCATAGATTGTTCTAGAACATTTGGCAATTCTGTATTTAACGCCCTCTTGTGTTGAGTAGCTTATAGTACTGTTTTGTAGAGATGGGATAAAGTTCATCGATTCTGTTATCGATAAATGTCAAAATAATAATAAATAGATAACTCAACAAAATATTACAATAATAAATTAAATTTATTAAAATATTATACTGTATGAACATTTCAAATAGGTTTCTGTTATTTAAGGTTTCCTAAAGAAAATTGTTGTGAACACGAGACTTGGATACGGTTTTTTGTGTGAATTAATATGCATAATTTAACATTTCTCATCATCTTTTACATATCGTATTAAATATTTTAACAGTATTGCTAAGCCAGACTAGGATTCATTTCACCTCAAAAAATTAAAAGATAAAAGATATTTATTTCCAGATAGATTGTACAGTTCCACTTCCAGACTAATAATATAATCTATTAAATTTATATAACTCAAATTTGTAAAAAGTATAATGAACTCTGGTACCCAAGGTAAGATTTAACTTGTGTTATGGATACCAGTGCTCTCTCATGGTTTGCACAGAGTTACATTAAATATTAGATGGAGGACGTGGTTTTAATGGAATTAGTAGAAGGCAGTAAGTATTTTTATACATAACAGTCTACACACAAATTTTAATAACTTACAACAAAGATTCATAGGCACCACTTACTTTATCGGCAAGAAAATTGCAGTCCGGAGCTTCAATAGAATTTTTTTCTATGTTCTTATTTCTATGCATTAATTTTAGTAAAGATACGAGTTTTGCGTATGTTTCAATATGCACGTTATGTTTTATTTTTAAAGTAGCTTTCAAAAATTGGGTAAATACTCCACACTGCAGATGATCGCCTCGTCTGTGATAAATCTAAAAAATAAGATAGCAACACAGTCTCCTCAAAACTGCTTGCACCCTTTGTAAGTCTCCATTCATTGAAGACATGGTATGGTTTCAGATATTTCTCAGGTAGGAAACTTAATTCTGCATTAATAACTAGTTGTTTCAACTCTTCCGGTGTTATAATACTGTTCTCGTCGCTAGTTTCACTTATATTTACGATTATTTTAATATTTTTTAACTTATTCAACTCTTTTCGCCAGCCAAGAAATTTTATTCCCGCTCTTTTATTTAAATTAAGACGTGTTTGGAAATAGCACCCATGATATTTTATTAAGTACTCAAAATATATTACGTAACATTATTGAAACTAGAAATAAATATTAACAGGTTAAATATCAGTTTTATTTGCATTAGATACACTTATTTTCGCTTAAATACAACAATAAGTTAATAATTCTATAAATTACATTACAAGACATAATTATCTTTTTGCAAAATTTCTTTAGTTAGTACGAAATTCCGAACGTGTTTGTCTTTGAGGTCGAATTCAAAATCAGAACTTCGAAAGGAACTGGTCTTTGTCTCTCTCTCTCTCTTTCTAATGGCGGGAAAGAGATAGAGTGTGAATGTTTCAAATAGTATGATTAACCCGAGGCTGATTAAGATATTTGCGGCTCTAAAACAAAAATTAAAAAGTTACTTGGTCTCGCTGATTTCAGGCAGCAAAACCTACATGTTTGAGCTACTGAAGTGAAAAAAATATTATAACTTTTATCAATATTATCGATACCTTAATCTAGATGGTAACATCCCTATCACAAGTTTCTACTTTCTACTTTACGGCACGTGGTACTGCCAGACTTACGATTTATCCGTTTATCTACGTATTTTCGACCTTGCTTCGGATATATCATAAACGTATACGTATAAGATTCATAATCTATATTTTCTTGGTTTATTTTTTAATAGAACATACGTAAGGAATACTGCGCTATTAAGTAGGAAGTTTTAATAATTTTCTACAATATACGGCGCCAGCGCTGAACCAAACACAAGGTCGTAATAGTGAGCAGACCATATTAATTATTATAAGCATAATAATGAAACTGGATTTATTTTCTAAGTCAATAGTTTTGTAATTAGTACCTAAGGTAAGACGATAATCACTTTCTCATTACGGTCCTCTTTTAATTTCAGTTACAAATGTGTTTCTTTTTTTATGCCTGGCTTAATTTGTTTAGTTTTAATACCTATTTATTTAACTGATTTGAAATATTTTTTATTTTTCCGGCATTTTCCTTTGATCTGACAACACTAAAATTTAATTCGGCTATAGCTCGCTTGGTGGCCACCAACCAGAATTATTATTTTAGTCAATTTCATTCTTGAGTTTGCCGTTGCCGTTCTAATATCGCTATTTAATGCTAGATGGCGTTACTGAGAGATGGGATCACAGTTTTTGTATGACATTTCTTCGCATGCCCCCTCTATAGTTTTTAAATCTCTTTGTGTGTGTGTCTGTCTGTCTGTCTGTCTGTCTGTCTGTCTGTCTGTCTGTCTGTCTGTCTGTGGCACCGTAGCGCCCAAACGGGTGAACCGATTTAGATGCGGTTTTTTTTATTTGAAAGCAGGATTTCTTGCGATGGTTCTTAGAAATAATTCATCAAAATCGGTTCAGCCGTTTCAAGGTTATCAGCTCTTTTGTGTTAGCTACCGTTGCTATTTTAGACGTCTATGGGTATTAACTTTACTCAAAAACATATTTGTGTCCTAAAATTTCAAACACCCATGTGTGTAATATTAATAAGCAACATTATGGTGTATTTGGTCTGATGCAGCCAGGATATCTAGCAGACAAATTTTAATACACTCTTGGAAAAATAACAGCAGATATGTCGAGTTTGGATTCATTTTAACCAGCATTTGATTCTGCACACAATGCACTGATGGCAACAGGATGAGCTGATGCTGCAGCCAGGCTATCCAGTACACCAGTAGGTAAACTCTTGACAAAATAATAGCAGATATGTCGTGTTTGGATTCGTTTTAACCAGCATTTGACTCTACATACAATGCACTGAAAAATTCTCATAACTGTATAAGTACTCTATAAAACAAAACTAATGCGTTTAAAAATTTTAAAATAAAAATTAAATTAAAAATTTAAAAAACCCCCACCGCAAAAAAGTAAAACATTTAAAAAGTAAAAAATAACAATTTAGCCATGAAATTTTACGTAACGTCGGGGTACCGTTAAAATAAGTACCTACATACGGACAAGTACGAGGAACATTGCTTACTTAAGCGGTTCCCCGACGTGAAGTAAAATTTCATGGCTAAATTGTTATTTTTTACTTTTTAAATGTTTTACTTTTTTGCGGTGGGGGTTTTTTAAATTTTTAATTTAATTTTTACTCTGTTGCACCTACCCAAGGTAGGTGTTCCATCTCTGCACCACCTTAAGGTAGACTGGTAGAAAATGCTTAAGGCATTACTTAAGTCCGCCGTTGTACAGTTTTTTTACTTGTGCATAAGTCTTTAATAAATAAATAAATTCATGAATATATCATCAGTAGTGCGATTCTGGTCAAATCACCGCGTGAAATAGAAGGCGTAGTGAGGGTGAATTGAGCTGTCATTCCATACTAATGCTAGGCATTGACAGATCACTTCACTCAAGTTTTCACGGCGGGCGTGGCGTGACTTTTACTGAACCGACCGGCAGTTATTACCAATGTTTATGTAAAAAAGTCGATTCTCTAAATTTTGTTAGATTAACACCTTTGACAACTTAGCCCTTTCGTTACGAGTGCCTAGAATGCCGAAAGGGAAATGACCATTTGCGGAGGAAACTTTGGCCAAACGATGCACATGGAAATCACAAATGATAAACATTAAGATTGACATCACGATAAAGGAACAAGGGCGGTTTTTCACATAGAACTCGATGGGATTTTTTTATATTAAGAATCCCTACTTGGATAGTGCTGAACACCAAACCGCAATATTAGAATGCAATGAGCCAATAAACAATTAAGTGTCTTAAGTAAGTATTTGAAAATCGGGTTGTGAATTTGTGATAGGTACCTTTGTGGTTTTACAAAGGTATCGAAACCCTATTTTGTCACATGGCAAATTTATAATACCTAGCTATATACTATTTCGGTTACTAAATTAGTACTGAATATGTTTACAATCACATTAATTGGCAAAACATATCTAGAAATGAGCATTTTCCTTTTGACAGCTAGTTAAGCAAGGTCACGTTGAGAGCATGAATGAAAGGGGATAACAAACATGTAAGGCAGATCATCAGCAGATGTAGGTAAATGGAAACGCCGCCGGGAGGGGACGCCCTAGAAGGACATACCTACACCGAACTTATTGGTGAGGTTCTTCAGAAGGGTCAGGTGCGTAGTACAATAGCAACCGCCGTGTGTGTATAACTATATACAGTATGAAGATGACGCTCTGTGGTTCCTGCAGTTAATGTATGTTTGTATTTTTCCTAGACTGTCATGAAAGATTATATGGCAATCATCGTTCTTAAAGAAAAACTCTAAAGTAACATAATGAATCAATAAATTGATTATCAGTAATAGAGGGCAATTTCTCCAACGGTAAATCCAAGGTAAATCTGACTTGATTGGTTACAGTGAGAGCCAATCTCACTGAATCCAATTTAATAGTAATTCAAACGGATTGTGCAATTGATAAGATAACCACAAAATACGGGGCATAGTATAAATATTAATACACAAGGACGACGCCTTCGATCTCTGGAAAAATGCCGACAACGTCTACACGCGTTAGCCCTGAATATTACCTCAAGAACTACGAACATCGTTTTGTTCGCAGTTCGGGAGCGTCTTTCCCGCGTCTCACCCCTCAGTCCTCACACCCCGCACGATTGCCCTGTCTAGACGACTGTGTACGATACGAGGCCTCTATAAAATAGGTCTTCAATAAAACATGCAGTGTCGGTACCTACCACCTACATCCATTTGGTCTTTAAGTTAAGAAAGAGTGAATAGGTTACTTCTAGGCAAGAGTGCTTCATCGTCGACCACATCATCGCTTACCTTAAGGTGAGATAGTGATCAAACGCGTGCCTATCAATAATAATAATATAAAAAGTAGAGTCTACTAGTGCCAAAGAAATTTACAGAATACATATTATCTACATATACTCACGCCTTTTTCCCATGGGGGTAGGCAGAAACTACAGAGCGCCATATGTTACGATTCTTACATACTTCTTCTGCTTCGTTTACATTCATACATGTCGTCATACACACACGCCGGTTGCGAGTACTACGCACCTGACCTTTCTGAAGAACCTCGCCTACAAGGTGTAGCTGTATGTTCTTCTAGGGCGTTCCCTCCCGGCGTTCCCACTTACATCTGCCTTATACCTAAATACCTTTCGTTAGTCGCCTTTCATTCATCCTTTCAACGTGACCAAACCATCCAAGCATATTAGTTACACTTTAGATTTATCAGAAAAATAAATTAAATAAACCCTGGTTTGAATGCCTAAGAGACGCAGGAGGAAACGACAGACACCAGTTACTATGATTTACTGTTCCATGAAAGACTGACTAAAAAAAAAATATTCCCAAAGAATTAAATAGAAAAAGCTTCCCAAAACACAACTAGATGGCGTTGTCGTCGAATTAGAAGTCGCTATGGTTACGTTACCGCGGAGAGTATAAGACGTTGCGAGAATTTTTCACCGTTGCTCTACTGCTATATCCGGAGTCTGGATAATAGGCTTATAATTCTATTTTTGATAGTGAAACTGTCACTAAATGTGACGTGACGCTTTTAAATTATACAGAAACACATTAAAATTACAGGTTGATTTAGAAGAAGAGTAGACTAGGTCAGTATCAGAAATTTATTCATAAAAATGTGCCGCCATTATATCTTTCGCTTCGGCCGTCTAGGAAACCGTGGTTTCGTAACCGGTTTCCAAAACGGCTTTTTTTATACTTCTACGTAACTGGTTTCCAAAACGGACTTTTTTATACTTCTACGTAACTGGTTACGAAGGAGCACTTACCCTATGTCCCGTAAGCCACCTACGAAACTGACTACGAAATAAGAAAACCGAAAAAGTTAGTAAGTACCTACTTTCTTTTTGAAATTCTAATCATTTGGAACTTTAGGAGCTCCACGTCCTGATGAACAAAACCAAAAAAAGAACATCTGGGTTGGTTGCATTAAGTCCTGAAACTGTCAAACAAAATGACCCATGAAAAAAATCCACATGGTAAGGCCCATGAAAAAATATCCACATGGTAAGAACCATATCGATTTTTTTTTATCACTTTTCCGAAATCTGTTACGATCTTGTTTTTTTATTGTTTCATTTTGTTTGGCTGTGTGAGGACTTATGCAACTAACCCAACTGTTCTTGTTTTGGTATTGTTCATCAGAACGTGGAGCTCCTCAAGTACCAAGTGATTCACAATTATAAAAAAAATCCTACACAAGTAAATATTCATGGCATTATGTACATTAGATTAAATAAAGAATGTCAAAAAGAAAGTACTTACTAACTATTTCCGTTTTATTATTTCGTAGTCAGTTTCGTAGGTGGCTTACGGTACAAAGGGTAAGTACTCCTTCGTAACCAGTTACGTAGAAGTATAAAAAAGTCCGTTTTGGAAACCAGTTACGTAGAAGTATAAAAAAAGCCGTTTTGGAAACCGGTTACGAAACCACGGTTTCCTAGACGGCCGAAGCGATATCTTTGACGTTCGATAACAAAGACGTTCAATAATTAATTACTCTAAGTCTAAACCATCACGAACAAAATTGTCATCCGATATTTTGTGTCCTAGTGGATACAAATCGATGATTCTAGTTTAGTACGCTCCGCTCAAAGACATTCAATAAACTCTTTGATTATGCTAGATGGCGTTACTGAGACATGGGATCATAGGTTTTCTATGACATGTCCCGACATAGCCCAGCGGATTAGCAAGTTGAAGTGGCAGTGGGCAGGGCACAGCACGGAGGACTGATGACCGATGGGGTCGAAAGGTTCTCGAGTGGAGGCCACGTATCGGCAAGCGCAGCGTAGGACGTCCACCCACAAGGTGGATAGACGATCTCGAACGCGCTGGATGCGAGCCGCTTCCAACCGGTCTTATTGGAGATCTTTAGGGGAGGCCTATGTCCAGCAGTGGACTTCCTATGGCTGAAATGATGATGATGATGATGTCCCGAAAATATTAATTCGCTTGGCTCGTCTTGGTTAATATTAACTACAGATACACATAGTTCATGTTAGAGTATGGTATTTATTGTATCCAATTCGAGGAGCCCTGTTGGGTTCATAGTAACTACACTAACACACGTTTGATTCGAGGTTAAGCTACCCTTCCTGAGGTCGATCTGTGGATGGGTGACCAACCATTATGTTCATGTTAGTATGGATTTATACACATTTCGATGAGCTAGTGGATAAATAATAACTACCACAAGTTGATTGGCGGTTAAGCTACCCTTCCTGAGGTCGATCCGTGGATGGGTGACCATTACGTTCATGCTAGTATGGTTTTATATCCTTTTCGATGAGCTGGTGGGTAAATAATAACTACCACAAGTTGATTGGAGGTTAAACTACGCTTCCTGAGCTCGATCCGTGGGTGGATGACCATTCAATGTTTATCAAGATCCCTCCGTGCCTCGGAAGTTACACGTAAAGTTGAGCGGAACCTTAGAAAATTTAAGAACAATAATTAAACATTTTAAAATGCAGCGCCATCTTTGATGACATGACAGGTGATATTTAATGTCATCCCGGTTCATTTTTACACGACATAAATTGATTCTAAGGTGGAACCACAGTCTAAAAACCTACAGTCGTCCGACGAAGCCATCTAGACAGGGCAATCGTGCGGGGTGTGAGGGGGAAGACGCGGGAAAGCCGCTCCCGAACTGCGAACAAAACGATGTTCGTAGTTCGGGAGGTATTATTCAGGGCTAACGCGTGAAGACGTTGTCTGCATTTTTCCAAAGATCAAAGGCGTCGTCCTACTGTATTTATATTTATACTGTGGTGGAACGAAGTTTGCTCATGCAGCTAGTAGGTCTACCTATTAGTATATTGATTAATCTTAATATATATTATGTACTTAAGTTGTTAACCGGCTTGCGTGTTATATAAAAATAAAAGATCTTAGGTAAAACACATGGAGAAAGTGAGCATTGTTTAAATCATTCTAGTTATTTTTAAGTTATAAAAACCAATCTTAATTGCACGTTGATTATCACCGTTCACGTTTACGCTTTTACTTTTAATTTAAGTGGTTTAAAAAGTGAAAAAACAATAGTTAGGTGTATTATGCGTTTCAAATAAGAATAGGAACGTCAATGACCTCTATCTGTCAAATGTAATGTATGTACCTCAGTGTCTCAAGTCCAAGGTTTTCGACCAGTGTGTGTTGTCAGTGATGACTTATGGCACTGAAACGTGGTCCCTCACTATGGGCCTTATGAATAAGCTCAAAGTAGCCCAACGAGCTATGGAAAGGGCTTTGCTCGGAGTCTCTCTGCGGAATCGAATCAGAAATGAGGAGATCCGTAGAAGAACCAAGGTTACCGACATAGCCCAGCGGATTAGCAGGTTGAAGTATCCGTGGGCAGGGCACATAGCACGGAGAACTGATGACCGATGGGGTCGAAAGGTTCTCGAGTGGAGGCCACGTATCGGCAAGCGCAGCGTAAGACGTCCACCCACAAGGTGGACAGACGACCTCATTATCATCATCATTTCATTTCCATTTTTTTTAACCCCCGACGCAAAAAGAGGGGTGTTATAAGTTTCACCGCTATGTGTGTGTGTCTGTCTGTCTGTGGCACCGTAGCGCCCAAACGGGTGAACCGATTTAGATGCGGTTTTTTTTATTTGAAAGCAGGGTTTCTTGCGATGGTTCTTAGACATAATTCTAATAATAAGTACCTACCAACATACCTATAAGTACTAGGAACATTCCTTACTTAAGCGGTACCCCGACGTGAAGTAAAATTTCATGGCTAAAGTGTTATTTTTAACATTTTAAATGTTTTACTTTTTTGCGGTGAGGGTTTTTTAAATTTTCAATTTAATTTTTTGGGGAAAATCTTCATGGATGTTCTTCACTCTTGGGTTAGCGAAGGGTCTGTCAGCCTCTTAGTAACTAACAACCACTCCGATGTTTCTTCCTAGACTTGTATTAAAGATTAAAGGAGCTTGTGAGCCTTCTACGGATTCTTTGTCCTAAGTTGCTCCCGAGTAGGGTCGCTAGATGGAAAAATAAAAGGTCGAAGTAAACATACATACTTCCATAACGTCACGCCTGTAACCCCCGAAGGGCTAGGCAGAGGTGTACCTGGTACACCTACATTTCGCAAGTTATATTTAAGTCCCATGTAATAGGGGGTGAGCTTTTTGACATCAATCGGGCACGAATCCAGACTCCGGGCTGCTACTGAGAAATTCTAGATGGAAAAACTCAATAACACTTTGCCCGACCCGGGGATCGAACCTGCCCAAGTAGCACAGATAGCTGTATAACTACTCACTTTTAGAACTATTTGAAACTCTAAGCGTATTAAGACTCTTTTAAGAGTACACTGGTGATCCTACAGGTGCATAATAGCTGTCAGTGATATTTAAACAGCTTAGGCTGATTAAGAGCTACATTAAGGCTGATTAAGACCGACAAAACTAACATTAATACGCTAAAAGTGCTATAAAGGTATATTTTCAACGACTCTATTTAGCTTTCAACCTTTTCTAATGCCTTAACCGTAGTAAGGGCTGTTTAGTGGATGTAATTACGCCAAATGCTGTATAAGAAGGCTTTTGTGAACTTCTATTACACTGACTTTTTAAAGGGGCATATTTTATGTGAACTATTATGACGTTAATATCTGTATATTGGATGATTTGTGGCCCTTATAACAGCTTATTGCTGAATACGTCTACCGCGAATCAGCCTTAATACTGCCATTGATATTGTCTGCGTAGCGGCTGTTTAAACATTCACTAGATGCCTTGCAGCTGCTTAGAGACTCACTAGTGTATCTAATTAACGGCTTCGACTTTATAGTGGTTCACATAAGTACCTTAAATCAGACTTTAACTGAATAAAAGTAACATGTGGTACTGTAATCAGTCAGTGTCTAGTTGATGATAGCGATTATCTGACGTATATATTTTATTGCTTTATAAATATGAATTCGACTTATTCGTGGAAAATGAAAGCAAGAACAGGAGGCATTCGAAGAAAATTATCAAAAGAGTACCAAAGAATTATGAAGACAGAAGAAATACAAACTTCAAGTCGGGAAGTAACGCAAATCGTGACAAGTATTTTGAAACAGGATGGTTCCGTACAAAATATTAGTCGCAATAGCTCAGAAGATGTTGCACATTCAACAAATTATGTGTGTCCAAGTTCTTCTTCCAGTAACCTTGGTGATAAAATTAATTGTTCAATTTTAAATATAATTTTTTAAATTTTAAATTTAATTAATTATTAATAATTTTAAATAAAAAAATTTAAAAATTTTAAATTTTAAATTTAATTAATAATATTAATTGTTCATTTTTTTTCTTATTAGTCAGTTGTTTTTGCTTGAGTTAAGTTAGTTTTATTGTCGGTAGCTATATATATTACTGGTATTCTGTATGTTGAGTGTGCTAGCTAACATGTAGTGAATAACTAATTTTAATTATTTTGTAATTATAACTAATTGTACTGTGTAAATTCAAGTTCTTCTAACTTATCAGACAGATGTGTTGCTGGGGAGTTTGTTCCGCCACTTCTTCTTCCCAGCAAAAACACTAGGAAGTGGCGAAGGGTGGGCTTTTTGGGGGACTGTCTTCTGTAATTTCGACGTTCAAAAAGTGCTGATCCTCAGCCTAATTTGAATAAATGACTTTTGATTTTGAAACACCGGCAATTATAACTCAAAAAAAATATCGAGTTTTGAAGACGATGACGACGGCAACTATAGTGATGTGAAGCACTCATTGTTTAGAAAAAAAATTAGAATATGGGCTATAGAAAAGAGCATTAACCATGTTGTTTTAAAAGATCTAGCAGCAATTATCAAGACTTGATTCCGCAAATATTACCAACTGATCCAAGGACAATTTTAGCAATTCCTCGAAATGTCAACAAAAAATAAGTCGAAGGTGGGGAATACTAGCACAATGGAATAGCCAATTCTGTGATTAAAATTTTGAATAGTTGGGATGAAGCTCTAGACGAAATTTCATTAAATATTAATTGTGATGGATTGCCAATATTTAAAAGTTCTAAACACGAATTTTGGCCAATTTTATGTAACATCCACAAAAATACTGGCATAAAGCCATTCATTATTGGTATTTACTTTGGAGTTGGAAAACCAAAAAACTTGGACGGTTACTTAGAAGCTTTTATTAATGACATGAAAACAATTTCGCTCTATACTTTCTAATTCAATTTCTGCCTGTTGGTACGATAACAAATTTTGCCTTTTTAGATCATAATTCATTTTCTTCCAATCATGATTCGGCTTCGAATGTTCGTCCTTGATCAGCTTCAAAATGTTTTTATTCTTTAAAGGCTGGTACAATGCTCAATCGATCACCATCCGGTTCTGAAGTACTAACGATCTTAAAAGGCATTATTCTGTAATAAAGAAATGAAACAATCACTTAGTTATAAGAAATAAATACATAACTTGTACAATGGTATCATCTGGGTAGGTAGGTAGTATTGTTTGCATAAGCTTTTAACAGTTCGTAGGTACCTGCTTGTTTAAGTCAATCGTAAACGTTATTGCGCATTGAGACATAAAAACAGAACTAGTTATAGGTACAGACGCCGGCACATCAAGTTACCCCAATGTGTCTAATTTTTCCAATTGAATATGAACCTTATATTGTTTAACATAAAGTTGATAAACGATCAAAGAAATTTGACACATTAGAGTAACTTGATGTGCTGGCGTCTGTACATTAAAAGAGTACGCAACGTTCCTTCCGATCATCCAGGAGGCAACGACGACAAGCAACTGGTGAACGTGCGTACTGAGAGCCAACTGAGCACTATAAAACAGGCGCATCTAGCGCGCGAATGACAAAATTTCAGAATATTATCACATTAACAATTTTGAACTAGAAGTTATCCATACGGTGGTTTTAGAAATAATACTACGAATCCCTAAAGAGTCTGTTTAACAACTGTTTAATGGTTCACATTATGGCTAACGGTAGAGCTTGTGGACCATTAAAAGTTAAGAATACAGCTTATAGCTACATACTATAAGCTGATTAATTTTTCAACTTTTATGATATTTTATGTATGAATTAGGAATGTATTGTATTAGTTTTTACTTCCGGATACCATAGTAATAACTTTTTATCTTATGATTCTCTTCAAAGCACCAAAACTTGTTTATTCAAGTTTTCATCACGGCTTATTTATATGATAAAACTAATTAAAAACAGAATATTTTCGTGGCGCACTAAAATTTTGTTAGACAATACATGTATGTAATGTCAGTGAAATTACATTCCCAATCATTTTTCTTTTATTATTAAGTAAAACAATGTACTTACCAGAGAATATGAATATAATATCCACGTATAATTCACTCCACGAAACAAGTGTTCAATTAAATTAGCAGCTTGTAGAGTTATGTTTTCTTCTATTCTTCACTTTTACACTGGTCGCAAGCAGCCTTTCCCGGATTAAGACATCTTTTAAGAGCGTAGATGTGACATATTTACTGAATAAAGAGTAATTTGTGATCTCTTAGTCAGTCGATATTCAGCGCACAATACTGTCGTTACCCTTTATAACACTGTTTAATTACTGCTACACAGCTCCTAAGCAGCACCGTGAACTTAACGCTGAATAATTTGTGCCCATTTAAGAGTTATAAGAGCTGTATACGGCCCTACACAGCTCTTGTGTAGCTTTTTTATGCAGGTTTAAGCATGGTGGGAATCGGTTATTCGGCTGATAAGCAGCTTAGTGTGCTACTTGGGTGGGGCCTCACGCTTAGCAGTAGCGCTCGTGGACTTTTCGAAGAAAAGGCCTTGAAAAATCCTGAGATTTGATACACTTTGTGATTACTCTGAAACGTACTCAACAATTTAAGAAAGTCGTAATATTGTCGTTTTTATATTACACTGCGGATCTCGCTTACGCGTTGCACATAGGTAGTTTTTAGTTTTTTTATTGAAAATTCTAAAAATCCTGAGTTAATGAGATTTGTGAAATCCGGCCGTAATCCCGAGAACAGTCTGGAAATCCTGAGTTCTCAGGACAAATCCTGAGATATGGTAACCCTAGTCCCGAGCGAAGCAGGGGCAGTCGCTAGTACTTAAATTATATAACATTAAACTTTCCAGAAATATAGAATGACCAGGAAATTATACGATCTACTAACCTTAATGCGATAAACGTAAAAAACGTTAGCTCAGAGAAAATTAAAGGTAATCTAAGCCATTACCATCATGATGACGCTTTTTGTTTTATGCCATTTGTTCCGAGTTATGATAATAGAAGACATAAATGGCGGAGTGAAAGATAACTTTAATTGGTTAGAATAAATAAATATTCTACGACTTTCCACAAATCGCCATTTAGTGCCAAGTTAAGCTAAAGAGCGTGTGTTATGGGTACCTACTAAACAACTGATAAACATACTTATTTATTTCTAAATACATACATATTATAGATAAATTACACCCAGACACTGAACAAATAATCGTGCTCATCACACAAACATTTGTTCTGGGTGGGAATCGAACTCACGACCTCCAGCATAATAGCAGTCAGGATCACTAACCACTAGACCAACAGGCCAGTCAAAGAGGAAGCAATGATATTATAGGTAAAAAGGTGTTGTAGATAGGTTATAAGCTCTCAGCAAGCGACACGTAAAATGTTGCTAACTAACCACACTTTACCTGTGGCGTCGCGCCCAAACGGACGCGTGCGTGCGTTATTGTACCGTTTTTGAAGATCGAATGTTGTTTAAGTAACCTATCTACACCTTTTTACTTATAATATCATTGGTTAGAAGAATGTAAACGTGAAAATACGGAACAAAAGATTAAACTGACGTAATTTTTGATGTCTTAAATCTTTTCTTTCTTTCTGTCTTTCTTTAGGAGCTTGTGGCTAAATAACACCTCATCTCACCTGACCTCATCTCTGACCGCAGGACAAGATTGAGGTCAAGAGTAGACCCATTATATATAAAAAAAAAAACAACAGCCTCAAGGGTCGAACGAAGGTTAAGCTACGAGGTTGGTCTGTTGATGGGTGACCATTAATTGCATACCAAGACTCCTCCGTGGCTCAGAACTCACGTAATGCCGTTGGTCCCGGCTGCAATTTGTAGATCAATTGACATTCGTTTCAGATAGTCAGAAGCCCGAAAATCTCACAACCAGTTTAACCAAGGCGTTTAGTATAGTCACAGTCTAAAAACATACAGTCGTCCGACGAAGCTGTCTAGACAGGGCAATCGTGCGGGGCGTGAGGGGCGAGACGCGGGAAAGCCGCTCCCGCACAGCGAACAAACCGATGTTCGTTGTGCGCAAAGAGATTTAAAATACTATAGAGCGGGTACCTATGTCAAGGAAATGTCATAGAAAAACTTTGATCCGATGTCTCAGTAACGCCATCTAGAATAATAATATATGAATATTGGAGCGGCCCCCGAGTGTACTAAAAAAAAACTCATAGACTTGTGTCCACATAAGACACAAGTTTTGGACGAAAATTTTGTTCGTGATGTCCGGTCTATAGGTATTGAATGTCTTTGGTTGTGCGGGAGGTATTATTCAAGTCTAACACGTGTAGAAGTAATCGGCATTTTTCCAGAGATCAAAGGCGTCGTCCTACTGTATTAATATTTATACTGTGGTATAGTGGAACGCGGGTGAAACCGCGTGACATTTGCTAGTATTTGAAAACGATATAAGTACGTACTACATCCGCAAACGATGTCGCGTCTGCTAGTAAAGTCATAAAATAAGTATTTGTTTTCCTTCAAGTCGGTTAAGTTTTTTCACCTTGTCATATTGATATTATAATATAACCTCTAAAAATAGTCAAATACTTTGCATTGAACACTTCTATATATTTGTTAGAACCAATTAATGACCCTTTTAATGTGACTAGGTTTTATAGCCGCTTGTTTGGAAAAAAGAGTAATGTACAACTACATATATTGTGTGTATGACAACATGTTTGAATGTAAACGAAGCAAAAGAAGTATGTAAGAATCGTAGCATATGTCGCTCTGTAGTTTCTGCCTACTCCCATGGGAAAAAGGTGTGAGTATGTATAGCTGCTGGGCTTCGTATCGCGGGTTTCCTGCTCGCATGGTACCTACAGATAATTGTGATAAAATTAGGCTGAAAATCGGCACTTTTTGAACGTTAAAGATATATTAAACAGTCCTCCAAAACGCCCACCTTTCACCACTTCTTAATGTTTTTGCTGGGAAGAAGAAGTGGCGGAACAAACTCCCCAGCAACACGTCTGTCTGAACTGCCTACTCATCTTTTCTCCTCCACTATCAACTCCATCCAACGGTTGTCTGTAAGAGATCGCTTTTAGCGATAAGGCCGCCCTATGTAGCCCTTAAAGTTATAATTTGTAAGTTTTTATGGTGTACAATAAAGAGTATTTTATTCTATTCTATTCGTTTAAAGAACTTGAATCTATACAATAAAATGCTCAGTAAATAGCGTAAAGTTTTATAAACCCGAAGTGAAGCATTTAAAATTATAATACAAGACCAAACAAACGCAAACCCACTGGCATTGCAGCTCACTATTCCTGACACCCTAAGTCGCCTGAAGAGACGCAAAATCATTGAACTAGACAGCCTGCGATGATCTACCTATTACAAAGAGCTGATCGCAGTGGGGAACTGACTCTGCATGACAATAATATTATTTCTGATAATAAATCTGTTCATAGTCAATGGACTGAAAGCACGATAAACCAAAAAAAAATAAAAAAAAATCCAAGACTAGTTTGATAATCTAGGTTCACAGTTGTTCTCGCTTCAGCAAGTGAGTCATAGTCTGGGCAGAAGCACCGCACTCGCATCGGATGAACAATGGGTCAATACCAGGAGTCACCAAATGGCGGAGCGCGGTCCGCATCCGGACCACAGACCGATTTTGTGCAGATCGCTAGTACGAGAGAATTTGTGTGTGGTGAAAATATCTAAAACGAAAAAAAATGGCTTTGAATCTTCCTTCTCCTTACTTTGCTTGGGTTAATATATATTTATGAAGCAGCATTTTCAAAGATGACTTCATTAGAATACATTTCGATCTCGTCTGACCTACTGTTGAGGATTTACTGTTGTGAGCTTGCACCAATTCTACTCCAAACTTCAGACAAATAGTTCGCAACAAAAAAATGGCATACGTAAAGTAAAGTACTTAATACAAAAAAACAATACCTTTGTTGTTTCCGTAATAACATTTATTTAGTATGTTGTGCGGACTGCGATGGTTATTTCATTTCTTAAAACGGACCCCGAATGAAACTTATTGGTGATCCCTGTTCTATACTTCCCCACTTCTTTAGATAGGGAGACTACATTCATATCGTGCTGATAACCGGTTCTAATCTGTTACAGCACGCGAATGGACCACTTTCTCACCATACCTGACTTTATCTACCATATTATCACAGTCTAAAAACATACAGTCGTCCGACGAAGCCGTCTAGACAGGGCAATCGTGCGGGGTGTGAGGGGCGAAACGCGGGAAAGCCGCTCCCGCACTGCGAACACAACGATGTTCGTAGTGCGGGAGGTATTATTCAAGTCTAACGCGTGTAGAAGTTGTCGGCATTTTTCCAGAGATCAAAGGCGTCGTCCTACTGTATTAATATTTATACTGTGTTACTATCATGATAAGCTTTAAACTGCCTCCGTGATTGGCAAGTACTACTGCCGAGAATAAGGTTTTAGGTTTCATTTTCGCGTCGTATAAAGTGTTATTGGGTGGTTCTATCTGGGATCTAGCAGCCTGGACTTGTATCACGTCTTGACATACAGACAGATAGACAGACAGACGGAGAACATTTTTTTTTTATTGAAGCATGGAAGACTTAGGTACAGCTTAAAAAAAAACGAAAGTATAGTCGTCAGGAAGCCAATTACAAGTCTTCGCGTGTAGATATTAACTGGTAATTGTGATGAGAGCTAGCAACATTACATACATTGCATTTTTAACATTTTAAAATAAATATAAAATAATAGCAGACGTCACGGGGTTCAACCGCGTAGTTCCCGTTACCGTCGGAATTCAAGGATAAAAATTAGCCTATATTACTCAGGGTAAATATATTTTTTCAATGGCAAAAGAATTTTTGAAATCGGCTCAGAAGTTTTTGCGTTCTTTCATTACAAACATACGTAGGTACACACACATTTTTTTCCTCTTAATAATATTAGTGTAGAATACAAATATTATTAAGAGGAACGTCGACGTTTGTACAATGAAGCTTGCCAGAAAGTTGATATAGATCTCTTTAATACAAGCGTGTCTAAATTAAAAAAATCTCTCTGTAACTCCTTTTTCGATAGCGTAACATAGCCTTTGCTTTTTATAGTTTATAAGATCTAACACCGTCTGCTACCGTAGTGTTATTTTAATCAATTTTTATTTGTTACTTGTGAAAACTTGTAATTGGCCATCATGTTGTTATCGCTTCAAATATTATGTCTGCCTAGCTGTAAGTTTTCCGAAAAATATAAAATAAAATAAAATAAATTTGAAATCAATCAATTCAATTAGGATGAAGCACTACTTAATGTGTAAGTTGATGGTGGTCCTCTCATTAATTCGTCATTATTTAAGTTACTAACAATAGCGTTTAAGTGTTAACCTGTTACTAACAATTTATGGATCTTGTCTTGTCCGAAATCAAAGAGATTTAAGAATTGAATGTCTTTGTCCGAAATAAAATTTTATTTTTATTTTATTTATTTTGGGACAATAAACAGCCACAACAAAAATATTTTTATTGTTTAATAGTAATGTAAAATACAGAAAACACAATAAAACTAATTTAAATATACATAAAATATGTACACTTAAACTAACTACAAATAAAATAGTAAAAATCGGAACACTCAGGCGTCAAAGTACTCCTCCCCATCGCTGTCATCTGGAAACGTGCCCAGAAGAATGGCAGCATTGCCACGTTGAATGGCAATGCTAATTCTTTTGCCAAAGAATAAGCAAGCCCTCAGCACGCGTAGCATGATCACCGAAGAAACGGTCTTTGTCGTGTCTCGGAAGAAAAGAAATTAAGTGTTCATGCTACGCAGGCAGGTGTATTGAAAGAAATTTGACAGATTGAGGTTCCTGTCTATATAATCTGTCACTTTGCCGATTCGTGTGTAGACAAAGGCCGTTTCTTCGGTGTTCAATGTGTTCATGCTACGCATGCTGGTCACGCGAAGTGTCGACCAGTCGGCGAGAAATCTCCTTAAAAAGGCTGCGTGCACTTGGACCCCTACAATATATATTTACAAACAATAAAATAGGTTCTTAGGTGTGTTATATGTATATATTTAAATAAAAAAAAAAACAAATAAAACTAATAGAATGATTTTATTTTATTTTTTTACTAACTAAAATTAAAAATGACCTAAACAATTTTTGTTAAGCGGCAAAGTGATCGTATAAGGGTTTTATTCCTTTGGAGGTACGGCACCCTATAAATAAATATACGCGTCGACTAGAGAACCACCTACTTTTTATAGTCACCTAATAAAAACTTTACGTATACGACTGAAGTTAAGAAAGATAGGAAATAACGACTTAATCAGAGAAACAGAGCGCGGTTCCTTAAACATTGAAATAATTTGGAATGGTTTGATGTAATGTGATAGTTAAAATGACCATGACGTGATTATTTGAGTAACAATAATCATGTACTTACATACATACATATACCTACAGGGATCGATCACTGTTTAATAATAATAATAATAAAGAGCTTGATCCAGAAGGCAGGGACACGGCGCGCCCGATACCGGTGGGCCGATTAAATATTTAAAAATTAAATTTATATGTATACAATGGAAATAAAGAGAATAATAATAATTTTAATTCAGAGAAACCTACATAATGAACAAGTTTGTGCAAAGGTACCAAATATTTCACTTTAGGTACTAATTAGTAGCAAATAGGTATTAAATAGTGCACATGGTCTTAAGGACACATATATCTCACTTGGTCCAGTCATTCTGACGGTCACCCTTTTTCCCATGGGGGTAAGTACAGACTACAGAGCGCCATAGGTATAATAATATGCTACAATTCTTACATAGGTAGGTACTTCTTATGCTTCGTTTACATTAATGCATGTTGTCATACACACACGCTGGTTCCGAGTACTACGCACCAGCCTGACCTTTCTGAAGAACCTCACAAAAAAAAAATGTGTTTATGTCATGACCAAATCAGAACAACAAGTTGATGATTGGATCCTCCTTTTAAGCAAAGAAAAAACCTGTATTAGGAGATTCCGCTCTTTCACAGCTAGACAATTTTGCAAAAGAATAGAATACATAACATTTTTACATTATTCACGTGATTGCGAATGGGGGGGGGGGGGGGGGGGGGGGGGCGGATTGTGTGTGTGTTTGCGCATGTATGTGTGCAATGTGTGCATGTGTGTGTGTGTGTGTGTGTGAGAGAAATGGGTGAGTTAGTTCAGTTAAACTATGTGTTGCATGAGCGCCTCAGTATCATCATAAGTAAATGGTTTTATCCAATTTGTTACAAATAAGGTCTATGTATCCATGGTCTATGTGTCTATGTGTAAGGTCTATGGTCTATGTATCTGTCCTTCTAGGGCGTCCCCTCCCGGCGTTCCCACTTACATCTGCCTTGTAAATACCTTTCGTTAACTAAGTTAATTTTTATAACAATAACAAGATCTCTGACGCTTTTTTGGTGTTTGTAAAACGATACATGGTTCTGACATCCATATCCACTAGACGATAACTAATTCTATTGAAAATAGCACCTTAATAATAGGTAGAATACAAATAACTTATGGTATCGAGCGAGTTAACCATAGGTTGTCATGCTCTATTATTTTACGACGGTGAAAAGAAATCTTTAAAACAGTGTTGGAGTAACACTTGAAAACTTAAGCAAGTAGCTGATACCGATATTAATGTTTGCAAAGTGATGTTTGTGGAAATTTCGTACGCTACCGCGACCCCCGGCGCAGGTGTGTGATAGAACATCGGGGTGGTTCATTGTCTAAAAGACCAGGATTATGGAGCAACTTAACTCTTAAACTAGTGCTTAGTTTATCAAAAAT
Source organism: Euplexia lucipara (assembly GCA_921972225.1). NCBI lineage: Eukaryota > Metazoa > Arthropoda > Insecta > Lepidoptera > Noctuidae > Euplexia > Euplexia lucipara. Next base: position 2,318,488 of record OV179169.1, on the reverse strand, counting down.
GATAACTAACTTTTTCATACACATACCTAACTTCCGAACAAAATATTTTTAAGTAACGAAACGTTTCTGAACGCTTGTCTATACGTCGTTCTTATAATCTGTTCAAATTCAAATTTCAAATTCAAAAAAATTTATTTTGCCTCTAGAACCCACTCACCATAACATAGTTGGTGATGATACCTGGCTCGACTTGATCCTCTCCTCGAATCCTTCCTTAGTCGCTTCACATGGTCAATGTGTTGCTCCTGGCTTTTCCCACCATGACCTTATTTTCCTATCTTATACTCTAAAACCTCCCAAACCTTCTCCTATTTTCCAGTACAAGCGTGCCTTTGCTCGTATGGATACCGAGAAACTACAGAGAGATGCCTCAAATATTGACTGGACTACCCTGGAACAAGCAGCGACAGTTGACGATAAGGTGTGCTGCTTTAATAATGTTGTGGTCAAGCTATACGACACCCATGCTCCTTTCAAAAAGATTAAGTTAAAACGCCCACCTGCGCCATGGATGAATAGGGGAGTTCGGATGGCAATGCGACGCCGAGACCGCGCATTTCTGAAATTTAAAAAGGGGTGATCGGATGATAATTGGACTCTTTTTAAGGCTGCTAGGAATCGGTGTAATCAGATGATACGCAACGCTAAACGCCGCCATATTCTTGATAATATCACTTCCTCTTCTCCTGCTGATATCTGGAAATTCCTTGGAACTTTAGGTATCGGTAGGTCGCGGCATTCAGACCTTCCTAGCACAATTGGTTTGGATGATCTAAACCGCCATTTCGCTACTGTTTCCCTTCTAGATATTCAAACCAAATGTCAAACTCTCGACTACCTCGCAGGTCTGACGCGTCCCAATATTGCCCTCTTTGTCTTCACCCCAGTCGAACCGGTTGAGATCAAAAAGATTATCCTCTCCATTAAATCCAAAGCCGTCGGTTGCGACAACATCAGCCGCCATATGATTGTGACTGCTCTTGATCAACTCCTTCCTGCTATTTCCCACATAATAAATTTCTCCCTATACTCCGGTGTTTTCCCTGCCTTATGGCGAAAAGCACATGTACGTCCTCTGCCTAAGGTTCCTAATCCCAGTCTTCCTTGTCACTTTCGCCCAATTTCTATTCTTCCCTTTTTATCTAAAGTCCTTGAGGCCTGCGTTCACAAACAATTTTTGCAGTTTATACACCACAATGCTCTTATCAGTCCTTTTCAATCCGGTTTCAGGCCAGAGCACAGCACCGTTTCAGCTCTGCTTAAAGTGACTGACGATATTAGGCGTGGTATGGAAGATACTAAGGTTTCTGTTTTGGTTTTAATCGACTTCTCCAATGCTTTTAATACCGTCAGTCACGAAGTCCTTTTATCCATCCTTTCCTATCTCATGGTCTCTTCCGAGGCGGTTGAATGGTTTGCATCTTATCTTCAGGGGCGTCAGCAGTCAGTTCATGTTGGGGACTCTTCCTCCGCTTGGTGTGACCTCGAAACTGGCGTCCCTCAAGGCGGCATTTTATCTCCACTTTTATTCTCCATTTTTATAAATCTTATAACCACTGAGCTTCAGTGTGCGTATCATCTTTACGCTGATGATCTACAGCTCTACTGTCAGGCAAGTATTGACAACATTTCCTTGGCGATAGATGAGCTGAACCGGGATTTAGATATCATCAAGGACTGGTCTAATCGATTCGGGGTGGCGGTTAACCCTTCCAAGTGCCAAGCTATCATTTTGGGGAGCTGCCATAGCATAAGGAGGCTGAAAGGTAAGTCTGTGCCACCGGTCATCTTTGATAATCTAAGCATTCCGTTCAGCTCTGACGTCAAGGATCTTGGTCTTCATATTGACAATTGCCTGGACTGGCATAAGCAGGTTGCGACTGTCAGTCAAAAGGTCACTGGAACGCTGCGGTCACTATACCGTCTAAAAAATCTTCTCCCGCCTCACATTAAGGCACTGCTTGTACAAGCCCTTATCTTCCCCATAATTGACTATGGTGATGTGTGCTACTATGACCTGAATGCAGATCTTCTCAATAAACTTGACCGGCTTCTAAATAACTGCATTCGATTCGTTTTCAACCTACGTAAGTATGACCACGTTTCCGTGCATAGGGCACTAAAATGGCTACCTATCCGTCAGCGCAGAGCCATGAGGGCTTTGACAACCCTTTTCTCGTTACTTAACAATCCCACTTCTCCCTCTTATCTGACTAGACAGTTTCAATATTTATGCTCTGCGCACGCTTTGAATCTTCGGTCCACGAATAATCGTCTTCTACGATGTCCTTCTCACCGCGCTGGTTTTATTCACTCTTCGTTTTTCGTCCAGGCGGTTTTCCTTTGGAATGCGCTCCCTCTGAACATCAGGATGGCAACCAGTCGGTTTTCATTTAAAATGAAAGTTCGAGAACATATGCATAAGATGTTGGCAGGTTCGTCGCCGGGTTGATTGGTAATTGGTACTCAGAATAGTTGTTCTTTATAAACGTACTTTTATCTCTCTTGACTGTGTATTTATTTTGTTTAAGTATGTATGTATCTGTGTATTTATTTTGTTTGAGTATGTAAGTATGTATCTGTGTATTTTTTTTAGTGTCACTTATTTGTCCTTAATTTTTACTCAGTTACACCTACCTTGTTCCATCTCTGCACCACCTTAAGGTAGACTGGTAGAAAATGCCTAAGGCATTAAGTCCGCCTTTGTACAGTTTTTTTTACTTGTGCATAAAGTTTTAATAAATAAATAAATAAATATATTTAAGCTACGTTTTCCTCCGCTTTCTAGTTTTATATAATGCATGCTGTGAAACTCCTTAATTGGCTTCAGTAGGTACCTCATAAGACATTGTTATTACCTTACCCCTTAATTGGCTTCAGTACCTCATAAGACATTGTTATTACCCTGTTGAGTTTCCTATCAATAAATAAAAACAAATAAATCTCCGATCGACCCGTGCGGTTTTACCCACATGCTCTTCCAATTTCCTATACTAGAATTACTTATTTTTAATATAAAAGGTTAGGCAGAGGTGCAGCAGTAGTACTACTGCTGCTACATAACATGAATGTGGGTGTACACCCACATTCATGTTATGTTCATGTTTAAGTCCCGTGTAATAGGGGGCGAGCCTATTGCCATCAATCACAAGTCGAGACTCCAAGTTCCTACTGAGAAATTCCACATTCTTACATATGACTGGCCTGTTGGTCTAGTAGTTAGTGACCCTGACTGCTATGCCGGAGGTCGTGGGTTCGATTCCCACCCAGGACAAATGCTTGTGCGATGAGCACGATCGTTTGTTCTGTGTCTGGGTGTAATTTATCTATAATATGTATGTATTTAGAAATATATAAGTATGTTTATCAGCTGTTTAGTACCCATAACACAAGCTCTCAAGCTTAACTTAGGACTAAATGGCGTTGTGTGAAAAGTTGTGAAATATTTATTTATTATTTATTTTATTTTTAAATAAACTCAGGCATGTATTCCTCGCCCCAGGGATCGTACCCCGAACCTCGTGCTCAGCACTTGCGACCACTACATCAAACAAGGTAGTCAGTGTTTATATAACAGTATTTTCTCTTAAATTTCAGGCCGTACCTTTGGTCGTCCCCTTAAGAAGATGATGCAGGCGCTGATCCCGCTAGCCTTTCAAATCGGCGCCGCGTCAACATGGGCAGTAGTCGCCGCGCTGGTTGGAGTGAAGACTCTGCTCGTCGCACTGGCTATACTGAAGCTGCTGCTTGTAGCGGGCGCTGCTAAGGTGATACTTCTTGTTATTTCATAAAATAGTGATTGATACCAGTGATGGCACCGCGCTGGTCATAGTGCAGACTCTGACCGTCGCGGTGGTTATTCCAATTCTGCTGCTTGTGGTTTGCGCTGTTAAGGTGATTCTACTCGATAAAAATGAGTGATAAGCGCAATGTCTATGTGGGTTATTGTCGCCGCGCCCGCGCCGGTTGAAGTGAAGACGCAGATCGTCACACTTGTTATCCCCAAGCTAAAGCTTATGGCGGGCCTTGCTAAGGCGATAGTTATTGATATTATTTAGTGCTAAGCGCGATGTCAATTAGGTGGTATTCATATAACGGCATCGCGACTTTGACCCACACTCCAAGGTCATTTAACTCTCGTTTGTCAAATAAATTAAATACAACTGGTCAAGCGCAGGCCGAACTTACACAAGAAGGGTTCCGCACTATAATAAAAGATAGGTAGGTACTGTACAGCAACGATTGTTAAAAGATCCAGTGAAAAAACGAAAAAAATCAATTACGTGTCTCAGTCAATTTTCATCCTTTTACTTTCATTTTATTTATTACTAGCACTTCGCTCGCGACTTCGCTCGTGTGCATTTCAAACTCTAATATTTTTACTATCCCCTCATAGTTTTAAAATAAAATGTAGCCAATTGAATGTTACACTCAATAATGTGGCTTTCTTTTGATAAAGGAATTTTCAAAATCAGTTCAGTAGATCTAAAGATTACCCTCTACAACTTCACAAACTCACAAACTTTTCCTCTTTATAATATTAAGTAACGATTGTTACAGTTTCAACAGAAAAAGCAAACATTAGTTATGTGCCTTGCGGCTGTTCCAAATACGAGTAGCTCGCTAAAATGTTAACTTTAAACCTACGGTTTTTGAGATGACAGACAGACGGACAGACAAACATCAGAGGCTTATTTTTTTAATATTATTAACTAGCTGCTTTACTGCAATCCTAAGTGATGGTAAGCAGTGATGCAATCAATGCACTCTGGCCTAGAAAACACCGAAATTATAACACACAACACCTATTATTATTATATTAATAGAGTCCTATTGAATACGGAACCCTAAAAACAGATTTTCGATATAACACAAACATTTTGCACATTCTATACGAAGAGAAAGTTACTTTTAAAACCGGATTTAAGAAAGGGATGCAGATACTATTAAGGATGAGAGTGAAAGAGCTAAAGTATTAGATGCTATGGTTTACTGGTCTTAACTCAATAGGATTAGTGTCACTACTAATTAGGGTTATCATCTGTCAGCATTGTAATGGCTTTCTTTCTTTCTTTGAAAAACCTTGGCTCATCAAGATAGGTACACCATAACGGTGAAGGAAAACATCGTGAGGAAACCGGCATGTCCAGGAACCAAAAACTCGAAGACATGTGACATCTACCAATTCGCACTGGGCCCGCGTGGTAGATTATGGCCCATACTCAAAAACTGCTGAACCGATTAAAAAAATATTTTACCATTTTAAAGCTATATTATCACCAAGTAATATAATAGAGCAGAGGTGGCCCAGTGGTGGCGGCTCCGACTTATGAACAGTAGGTTAGTCGTGGGTTCGAACCCATAGGCAGGCGCATTACTTTGCGTAATTTATTTTATCACTACTGCTCTCAAAAACGGTGAAGGAAAACATCGTGCGGAAACCGGCATGTCCTAGAACCAAAAATTCGAAGACATGTGACATCTACCAATTCGCACTGGGCCCGCGTGGTAGATTATGGCCCATACGGAAAATACGCGCTTTGACGTGGAGTTGCGGATACCAACCCGGTATCTTATCTTATCTTTAGGTACACCAACCATCTACGGACTATAGCACAGGCAAAAATACCACAGTCTAAAAACATACAGTCGTCCGACGAAGCCGTCTAGACAGAGCAATCGTGCGGGGGTGTGAGGGGCGAGACGCGGGAAAGCCTCTCCCGCACTGCGAACAAAACGATGTTCGTAGTGCGGGAGGTATTATTCAAGTCTAACGCGTGTAGAAGTTGTCGGTATTTTTCCAGAGATCAAAGGCGTCGTCCTACTGTATTAATATTTATACTGTGATAATACTATGCAGAGATTTGATGTTTTGTTTGTTTGTTTATAAGGAAAGTCAGGCTGTGGATAATGATGATGATGACTAAAGGTTTGCCCATTAACCCATAGTGGCGGATGTTAAAATTTAAAGGGAAAACACGAATTCCACGCGAACATGACGCAGACGCGGCGTTATACTTACATACAGAGTGTATTTTTAATCATGGATCAAATTTTCAAATCTTGTTCTTCTGTGTTCTGTTGTGTACATTTTGGTCTAGTAGTTACTTATCAAACTTTTGTATGATGCAACAGCTAATATTTTTTTTTAATTTTTGAGATTGTTGATAGTAAAAGTTGTTGATATTCATGGGTAAATTGTGGCGTGACTAAAAATACACCTTGTATAACACAGCCGACGTCACTCGGTTTCACCCGCGTATTCCCGTTCCCGTGGGAATACAGGGATAAAAAGTAGCCTATGTCACCCAGGGATAGCGTAGCTTCCCAACGATGAAAGGATTTTTCAAATCGGTCTAGTAAGTTTATTCGTTACCTACATACAAAAATACAAATCTTTTCGCTATATATGTATAAGTAGTTAGATTAAGTTGCCTGTTGTTAAGGTGAAAATACTTGACACGTATTTTTTCTTTTTTCACGTAATCAAAAAATAACGGCGATACATCGAGTTATAGTGTCGCATGACGTCACTAGCCAGTACATTTTGTGATAGCTAATGACGTGACAAATCCCCACTTCACAAATTTAAAATGCGCTTAATCTAAGCAGTTTTCCATCAATTTGAAAAAGAAAAAAATATGTGTCGAATATTTTCTTGTTCTAGATGAGGGACTAAAAACTAAAATTTTGACAAATGGCCCATTTAAACTGTTTTTTTAGTATAAAAAAGCTAACATTACAGTTTTACATTTATCAGCTAACTAATAGATTTAATCCGGAACTGACTTCCAAGAGCGCGTTAAATATCATCAACAAACACCACTTATGTAAGTAATAGGTATGTCTTAATTCAGGTCGCCCCAAATAACATACAAAATAGAGAGTTAAAAATACCTTCCCGTATATATTTCAATTTTTTTTTTTTTTTTTTTTTTATTACTGATAGGCACGCGTTTGACCACTATCTCACCTGATGGTAAGCGATGATGTGGTCGACGATGAAGCACGCTTGCCTAGAAGCAACCTGTTCACTCTTGACTTGAAGACCCCTAGGTTGTAGCTATCAGGAAACACCGACACCGGCAGGGAATTCCACTCTTTGGCTGTTCGCACAATGAATGTGTTTCCATAACGTTTAGTACGTATGGTTGGGATATCTACCATGTACCGGTGGCGCAGTGCTGAACGCCTGGTGGTCCGATGATGGAAAGGGCTTGGTGGAATTAAATCGTGCAATTCCGATGCACACTCTCCGAAATATAACCGATAGAAAACCGACAGGCTAGCAACTCGGCGTCGATGCTCAAGACTTTGAAGTTTTGACACAACGAGTGCATCATTGCCGATGATCTTCTTGGCTCGTTTCTCAATAGACTCAAGCGCATCAAGCTGGTATTTGGCGGATCCGTCCCAAAGATGAGAGCAGTACTCCATACACGACCGAACTTGCGCTTGATAGAGGTTGAGCAGCTGTTCCGGCGTGAAGTAACGTCTCACCTTTGCTAAGATACCTAACTTTTTTGCAGCTATTTGAGCCTTTGCCTCGATGTAAGAGCTAAAATTGAGAGTGGATGACAACGTTACACCAAGAAGATCAAGATGGTCGGTTATCGGCACGGTTACACCTCGGAAAGATGGAGCCGGGTGGAATAGGCTCCGCTTGGCGGAAAACAAACACGCCTGGGTTTTCGCAGCATTGAACTTGACCAAGTTGGCATCACCCCACTCGGCGATTGCCTTCAAGGACAAGTTCAAGCGCTCGACCATAGCTTCTCGGAGAGACTGGATCTGTGACCCACTAGCCCGTGCGTCAGACATGTAGCTCTCGACAACAGTGCTGTCGTCTGCATACCCAAAGGTACCGGGCTTAAGCAGTTCATTAATATGCAGCAAGAATAATGTTGCCGAGAGTACCGACCCCTGAGGGACCCCGGCATTGATGTCTAACTGACCGGATGAGCAGCCATCAATTACAACTCGGATGGACCGACCACTCAGGAAGTCAGCAATCCAGTCACATAGACCAGTGGGCAGACCGAAAGAAGGAAGCTTACCAATGAGACTTTTGTGCCAGACCCTGTCAAAAGCCTTCGAGATATCGAGGGAGACGGCAAGCGCTTCCCCATGCTTCTCGATGGCCTTACTCCAGATGTGAATGGCATACGCTAGAAGATCCCCTGTAGACCGATTTCGACGAAAGCCGTATTGCCGATCACTGAGGATGTCATTAGCTTCTAGGTATGCCAGGAGCTTAGTGTTAAGCACCCGTTCCATACTCTTACAGAGGATGGACGTTACAGAGATGGGTCTGTAGTTAGCCGGGTCAGCTCGACTGCCCTTCTTGGGCACGGGCTGCACGTTAGCTTGCTTCCAATCAATCGGCACTTTTCCAGTCTCATACGAGAGACGAAATAGGCGTGTCAAGATCGGAGACAATTCAGGCGCACAAGTTCTAAGAACAATTGCCGGTATCCCGTCAGGGCCACTAGCTTTATTCACGTCAAGGTTGCGCAATACCCTGCGGACGTCCTTCTGATGGATGCGAATATCCGACATACTCGTCTCGCATCCATCAAGAGATGCAGGGGGCCGCGCGTCCCCAGAATCCAGACGCGAAGATTCCGCAAAAAGAGAAGCAAATAAGTTCGCTTTCTCTTCAGCGGTGTGAGCCAGCGACCCATCGGGTTTCAGCAGTGGTGGTAGTGAAGGGCGGCAGAAGTTTGATTCAACCGACTTAGCCAGGGACCAAAATGCTCTACTACCAGCAGGGTGAGAAGCTAATTTGTTCCCAATTCGGCTGATGTGGTCAAACCGAGACCTCTGCAACACCTTTTTGCAAGACTTGGCAGCCCTGTTAAAGGCTTTCTTCTTCTGACTGACGTCATTTGCTTTACGCATGCGAGCATCAACCCAAGCTCTGTATGCCGCGTGTTTAAGCGCCTCAGCGCGGTTACACTCGGCCCCAAACCATGGTCGAGCTGCGCCTGACGTTGCTACATCAGAGAACGGAATGAAGTATTCCATCCCCTGCCGCAACACTTCCGTAATGGCAGCTGCGCACGAGGAAGCGTCATCCGAAGAAAAGCAAGTAGGCTGCCAAGGATAACATGAGAAGAAAGATCGCATGCCATCCCAGTCTGCTGACCTGTATCGCCAAACCCGCCGGGTGCCTTTTGGGCTGGGATCGGGCGGGGAGTAAACGGACACAGACTTCACCAGACAGTGGTCGGAACTACCTAAAGGTGAAGATATCGACACCGAGTAGTGGTCTGGATCTGTTGTCAGCAGAAGGTCCAAGCAATTGGCTGTGTGCGACTCAACGTCCGGCACCCTTGTTGCCCCCCGGACCAGCTGGGTGAGATTTAACGCTAGCGCTAGCTTACGCGTCTCTCGTCCAGCATGATCTGTGCACTGGTACGGGAAAAGCCACTCTTGATGGTGGGCGTTAAAGTCCCCCAGTAACACCAATTGGGCAGAAGGGAACCGCAGCTGAGCCGCATCCGCCGCTTCACTAAGATGCTCTGCGAGCCTGGTTGTCTCCTGATCTCCGCTGTGCGAACGGTAGACACAGGCGTAGATAATTTTATCCAGGCCTGTGTCCACCAAAACCCAAAGCGTTGAGTACCTGGAGTCCTCAAGGTTCCGTAGACGCTGATAGCAGATGTCGTCCCGGGCGTACATGCATACACCCGCTCGTGGTTTGAAGTTGTGCTCCAAGGTAAACCCTGGGTAAGATAGGTACGACACGTCAGACGGACTTCTGATCTGCGTCTCCGAAAGGAAAAATCAATTGACTACATAATCGATTTTTTTACTTACAAATAACTGTATTTAAAAAACTTTCATCGCAATAGAAAACGCAACTTAAATTAATACTAACTTGTACATCTGTGTTGATGGCCTTAGGCCCTTTATAAATGATCAAATTGAATTGACTACCTCGGTGGTTTTGTTGTTGCAAGCGCTACAGCTAAGTGTGAAGTCTTGAGTTTGGGTCCCGGGTCGGGCAAAGCGTGTTTTGTTTCGCTAGAACACGTGACAATCATTTCATCCTACTAGTATTATAAACGCGAAAGTTTGTGATCATCCCACAAATATTTGTCCTGACTGGAATCGAACCCACGACCTCCGGTATAGCAGTCAGGGCCACTAACTACTAGATCAACAGGCCTCCTAAACCAAAATTCTAAACTAGTGAAAAAGAAACAGCTATTCAGAACATGACATTTAAAAAAAAATTAAAAAGTAGGTACATGACATTACCACAGTATAAATATTAATACAGTAGGACACCTTTGATCTCTGGAAAAATGCCGACAACTTCTACAGGCGTTAGTTTTGAATAATACATCCCGCACTACGAACATCGTTTTGTTCGCATTGCGGGAGCGGCTTTCCCGCGTCTCGCCCCTCACACCCCGCACGATTGCCCTGTCTAGACAGCTTCGTCGGACGAATGTATGTTTTTAGACTGTGACATTACATAATACTAATCTGTATTTGCCTACTCTAGGGCGATACAGCGCCATAAATTAAGTTGCCACGATTTCAAGTCAATTTTTGTTTTTTTTTTGTTTTTTAATTAACAAATTTTAATAAACTAATAACTATTATTTAATCGAACAAATTTGTAATGCTTAGGTAATCTTTTAATCATGCCATATCTGATTCGTCTCGTAATCTGTTATTTTATGCATAGGTATAACTTATACAAAATAATTTCGATGTTTCAAATCTGTCTTCAATCCGTCCCGAGACGGCTCACATTTTTTCTTTTGGTCTACACTGTTAATGCTTATTGGTTAGGAATAGAGTGGTGACTGTGTACTAAAAAAATGCTAATCCAGACCTCTTTCCTTTCCAGGTTGGCGCCCTCTTCGGGCACAAGACCCACGGCAGTAGTCACGGCTGGGAGCCTCCCCACCAGAAAGAGATACACCTACATATACACAACGGAGGGCATCCCGAGATACATGACGAACATGGGGCCATATGTAAGATGGTTTTGTCTATTTTGTAGGTTCCCCAGATACATGCATCCCAAGATACATGACGAACATGGGGCCATATGTAAGATGGTTTTTCTATTTTGTAGGTCCCCCAGATACATACATCCCGAGATACATGACGAACATGGGGCCATATGTAAGATGGTTTTGTCTATTTTGTAGTTTCCCCAGATACATGCATCCCGAGATACATGACGAACATGGGGCCATATGTAAGATGGTTTTGTCTATTTTGTAGGTTCCCCAGATACATGCATCCCGAGGTACATGACGAACATGGGGCCATATGTAAGATGGTTTTGTCTATTTTGTAGGTTCCCCAGATACATGGATCCCGGGATACATGACGAACATGGGGCCATATGTAAGATGGTTTTGTCAATTTTGTAGGTTCCCCAGATACATGCATCCCGAGATACATGACGAACATGGGGCCATATGTAAGATGGTTTTGTCTATTTTGTAGGTTCCCCAGATACATGCATCCCGAGATACATGACGAACATGGGGCCATATGTAAGATGGTTTTGTCTATTTCGTAGGTTCCCGAGATACATGCATCCCGAGATACATGACGAACATGGGGCCATATGTAAGATGGTTTTGTCTATTTTGTAGGTTCCCCAGATACATGCATCCCGAGATACATGACGAACATGGGGCCATAATATGTAAGATGGTTTTGTCTATTTTGTAGGTTCCCCAGATACATGCATCCCGAGATACATGACGAACATGGGGCCATATGTAAGATGGTTTTGTCTATTTTGTAGGTTGTCCTAGATCGAGGCAAGCTACTTATTAGCTATCATATTCATTACCAGTAACTAACCGACGGCGTCCAGTTGCAGACACAGAACTTTGATGACAAAATTGAGAATTTACAAAAAATTGGTATTGCACTTTAAGTGGACTTCAAAGTCAAATTCAAACCATTTATTTCAATTAGGCCCCTGTGAGGCACTTTTGAACGTCGAACAAAAATTAACTCTAAAAAGTGATTCTAGTTGCCCCTTCCAAAAAGTAGATTTGTATGGAGAAGAATGGGCAAGAAACTCCATACTTTCTCTTTTAAAATAGATTTTACTTACAAAACTTTTTATACATTAATAAGATTATGTGAGGACGATGCACCTAGCAACCAGGTTGATTTTGTCAAGACTCCAATGATTGTCCTATGGAGCAGGACCAGCATGTTTCAAGTTACGGTGACAATCAGACGGGGTACCGTGCGCTTCGTCAAATCTCTGCGAGTGCTCATGACGTCATCCTAGATACACACTGGTGATAGCCAATACAAAACTAGCTGTTTGACAGATGATCGTTGAACTCTTCGCCCGGTGATCATCACTGTGATCTGTCTATATGGAGATATGCTATTGCTATAGCCTTGCAGGAATCGCATTTCTGCAGGGCTTATAGCAATAGCTTTAGCTTTTCCCTCGTATTCTTTTCAATAGATTTCTCATTACTGAAGACCAGTAATCAGTTCATTGACTCCAAAGTTGCCCGATTTATGAGGACGTAGCTTCCTTTACATGTTAGTGACGGTGACCAACCAGATCAATATATTGATGAAACACTGAAAGGTGTAAAATGACCAAAAATGACTTAAGTTTGAGTTGTCTTTTTCCACCTACAAACGACATGTTCGTCGTGCCTGTTTGTCCTTTAGAATAATAACGCAAAGAAGCCGCGTCTAGTACAAAACACGGGCGAAATCATGTGCCCACTTTATTATCTTTATGTGCGTGAGCCGAATGTGTTTACTCAGGAGCTGTATTCGACGGAACGTGACTTAGAGTACCTACTGACGCCGATTTTGGTTCAGTTTTAGTTGCCTCGGTTTTTGTAAGTACTCGTACTAAGTTTCTATAAGTACGTCATTATTCTAAGGGAGTTCCATTGTATGCCTTTCAAATCCATCTCAGTTCAACACGTCCTTGATCAGTTACCTGAATGATGAGAATGTATAAACTCTAGAATTTATTCAACCTAGTGTCAGAATGGAAGCAAGCACCCATATCCCCTGCTGCGGGGGTCAAACCATTAGCCCCCATGGTCAACGGTTACTACTTTGGACCCCCGCCGTATTCAACACCAGCGGGGGTCAGACCTGGTAACGGCTTCTACATCGGCGCTGCCCCAACAGATGCTACCAGAAGAATACTAAATATCAAGTTGTAGAAGATGATAAGTAAGTGGTTACTTGCGGGATTGTCACCACAAATGCTTTTCTTTTCACTCTGTGAAATTCAATTCTTCAAGACTCTGTTCTTTACTTCCATTACACATGGAATTTTGACAGTCACTACTCCTACAAAAGCTACTAGAAGAATACTAAGTTGTAGAAGATTGAAAAAAATCAGTAAGTGGTTACTTGCGGGATTGTCACCCCTGTTGCTTCTCTTTTCACTCTGTGAAATCCTATTATTCTTCAAAGAGTCTGTTCCTGCTCTCCTTTACATCTAAAAGTTTAATTGTCGCTGTTCTTACAGATGGTATTAGAAGAATACTAAGTTGAAGAAGATTGCAGGAATCAGTAAGTGGTAACTTGCGGGATTGTCACCATTGAAGCTTCTCTTATCACTCTATGGAATTTTATTCTTCTAAGAATCTGTTATTCCTCTCCTTTACATCTAGAAGTTTCAATTGTCGCTGCTCCTTCAGATGTTTCTAGAAAAATACTAAGTTTTAGAAGATTGCAAAAGATCAGTACTTAAGTGGATACTTGCGGGATTGTCACCCCTGCGCGCGTAGTATGATGCTGCGCCTTTCATGCTGTGGAGTCCGATTCTTTTAAAAGTTTAGTTTTCCCTCTCGTTTACATCTAGAAGTTTCATTTGTCGCTGCTCTTACAGATGCCTCTAGAATAATACTAAGTTGTAGAAGATTGCACGTGATAAGAAAGTGGCTACTTGCGGGATTGTCGACACTGATGCTTCTTTTATCACTCTATTGAATTCTATTCTTCTAAGAGTTTCTTCTTCCCCTTTACATCTGGAATATTCATCTGTCGCTTCTCCTACAGAGGCTACTAGAAGAATACTAAGTCGTAGAAGATTGCAAGTGATAAGTAAGTGATAACTTGCGGGATTGTCACCACTGATGCTTTTCTTTTCACTATGTGGAGTTCTATTCTGCTGAGAGATTGGGTTTTCCTCTCCTTAAAATCTGGAATGTTCATCTGTCACTGTTCCTACAGAAGAATACCAAGTTGTTGAAGATTGCAGGTGATAGGTAAGTGGCTACTTGCGGGACTGTCACCACTGAAGCTGCTCTTGTCACTCTGTGAAATTCTATTCTTCCAAGAATCAGTTTCACCTCTACTTTACCTACATGAGAAATTAGATGTCTCACTGGTTGTAAGCCTTCTCACCTTTGTCACTGGTTTTACCAATGACGTATTATACATAGACGTGTGATGCAGGAACATCACGGCTCGCAAAAACAGCGAAAAAACACTACGAGTATTAGTAGCAATGATATTATTGGTGGGAACGCCGGGAGGGGACGCCCTAGAAGGAAATACATAGATACATACGTATTGTTGAGGTTTTTCAGAAAGGTCAGGTGCGTAGTACTCGCAACCAGCGTTAGTGTATGACAACATGTATGAATGTAAACGAAGCAAAAGAAGTATGTAAGAATCGTAGCATATGGCGCTCTGTAGTTTCTGCCTACCCCCATGGGAAAAAGGCGTGAGTTTATGTATGTATGTATGTATGATATTATTAGTATAAAGGTGTAGATAGGTTATAAGCGCTCAGCAAGCGACACGTTAAAATGTGGCTAATTTAGCCACACTTGACCTCAGTGTCGCGCCGTCAACGGACGCGTGCGTGCGTTGGTGAGCCGTTTTTGATGATCGAATGACGTTTAGGTAGCTACACCTTTTTACTTACAACATCATTGATTAGTACCTAGCTAGATAGATACATTGACAAACGAAGAAAGGGATACTTAGTTAAATAAAATGTTATGTTACGGAATTCCTATTGTTAGAAAGAGTAAAAAAAAAATATTTTATAATTTTATCATTTTAATTTCAAGCCCAGCCGCGGCTCCTCTTGTTCCTTTTACGTTCTAAACGTTCTTCACGTAGATCAGCATTAATTAAAAGTATTTTTGTTGCCGTTTTCAGAAATTTAATCGCAAAATACATACAAACGAAAATCAAAAGGTAACACTTTTGGTTTCGTCAAATTTGAGGTTAAAATTCCGAATATTCGCCTGTCAAAATCAAATTTTCGTTCGTATCATTAAGAATTAGAGTAGGTTTAGAGAATCTATATGTCAAATGATTTTCGTTCTGACGAATTTTTCGGAACGGATGGAACCGTGGTAGGAAACATGCGAAATTTCGAACGAAACTTCCTTTTTCGTTGAATAAGAGTAGACCCCCTGGTTTGTAAGCTACTAAATCGTAGTACGGTACCTTGCATTCTTATTGCCACTACAGAGATCGGGCAACGTTTCTATAGTTAAAATATCATTGGGTTAAATAAATTTTATCTGACACAAGTTTCTAACTAAATGATAACTTTGTAGGTGCTGTATTTAGCATTAGTTTACGACACAATCCGTAGCGTACCTAAATGTGTAGGTACTTAGCTAGTACACAGCACTGCGATATTTATATTTTTAAATGTCGCAGCTAATGCTGAGATAGGCGCCTTTTTGGTCTCGCACAGGTCTTTTTATTATTGTTTTATTTTTGTCTTTAGTTTTTTAATCTTTTCTTTTTTTTTTATCTGTATTGCTGATCTTTCGTTTTATGTTCTGTGCGTCCAAATAAAATATTTTCTTTCTTTTCTTTTCTTTCTTTCTTTTACACTATGTAGGTACCTACTATAACATATTTTTCATGCGGAAGTCACTCTCTGTATTCAAGTTTTACTAATGTTTTCTCATGAATAACTACCGCGTAGGTACTATGCATTTCGTAGGCAGCAGTTATCACCTTTCTTAGAAGTATTACGCCTTACGGTAACAAACCGACGAGAAAGTGATTCTTCAAAAACAAAAGTGGGTTTTTCGATAACGCATGAGTCATGACGCATTGCCAGTTAACTAAAATGGAAAAAGCGAAAGTTTAGAAGGGGCAGATCCCGTAATTTTAATAACGCTCTCATTCAAAGCTAAATCTGTCAAAATTACGTTTAATTTCCCTACTTTTATGACAAGTTTTAACATTAGTAGTATTTACCTATTAAAGGTTTGTAGATTTGTCGATGATTTGAGAACGCGACCAGATTTTATACTATCATTTAATACTAGAAAGAAGAAAGAAAGAAAAAAAGAAAGACTGAAAGAAAGGCAGAAAGAAAGACAGAAAGAAAGACAGAAAGAAAGACTGAAAGAAGGACAGAAACAAAGATAGAAAGTCATTTTATTCTACGGGAGTTAGCAATTAGCATTTTGGTATTTCCAAGCCAGTTTTAAATTGGCCTTAATTTATAGCTGTTAAAAATTATAGTAAATTGATGTTTTTAAATGTAAAACATTTGAAGCGATGTCTCTTATCGAAAAACAACGCTTAACTCTAAACTGCTAGCGACATCTATGATCAAATAGAGGAACTAGTGAAACTTTCAAAAATAGTACACGTAATGTTTTTCCAGTTTGAATTACTAGATGGCGGTGTAAATTATGTTTTTCAATAGTATTAAAAACTATAAAGTGATTAATTATTAATTTTGTAACGCACACAAAGCCTTTAATTTATGAATCAAATCTATTTCTCAGTAGCACAGTTTCCATGTACGCCAGCACGTCAAGTTACCCCAATGTGTCAAATTTCTTTGATCGTTTTTCAACTTTATGTTTAACAGAATCATGTTCATAATCAATTGGGAAAATTTGACACATTGGGGTAACTTGACGTGCTCGCGTCAGTACGTTTCTATTATGTTGACTTTGTTCTGCACAGCTAGATGGCGTTACTTTGCAACCACCAAATATTTGACAACTTTTAGTTTAGCTACTCACTACTAGATGGCGTTGTAATACTTTTTTTTATTTTTTACAGCTGCATGGAACAGAGATGGCACGCCAGCTACTTCAGCCACGGATAATAAGAATATTAATTTAGTTATAAACCCTTATGCAGCAGTCGCAGGTCCTCAAACTATCAGCACTCCTTACGGGAACTATGTAAGAGTAGATAGTCCTAATGCATTGTCTTCATTGTCCAGTCTTAGCACGTAGATCAATAATTTATTAGGTATTTGAATATTAATAAATTGAATTGTAAAGAAGTCTGTTTTTATACGTATTTTAGAAACATATTAGTACCATTGACTCATCATCCGGATAGGTACAGGTATTGTAGAGGTCTCACCTGCCCCGTTAAACCTGATACCGGGGCAGATGAATCAATTTTTCCCATGACGATGACCCTTTAATAAAACAAAGGCACGGGTAGATGAGACTTAGTCTCATCAAGTCTCATGAGTTCTATACAATTTAATTCTGTATCCCCAGCGTGAAATTTTTTGTTGGTTTTTCCTAACGTCAAAATTTTTCATATGTAGGTATATTAACCAATCGTGTTGTCTTGTTTGCTTAACCTAGTGGCCGCTAGCATTTCCTCATTTTAGACGAGGCCATGTGTAGCGGTGGACTATGTTGAGATAAACGATAGATTATATGGAAGTTGTATTAAGTCGCTACAAAATCGGGTTTGTTGATTTCTGATCACAGTTTTATTTAAAAAACTGTGTAATCATTTTCCACAATAAGCCCACTGTTAGCACAGATCTTGTAAAGTTATTTTGGCATTTTGTGTCAGGAAACCCGACACAATGCAGATAGAATATAATATATCTATGCTAAATTACGATATTCTTATCTTAAGGCAATTTTCGAAATCGTTACACGTTTTTAATAACAAATGTAACTGCCGAAAGACCAACTGTACGTACAGACGCCAGCACAACAAGTTACCCCAATGTGTCAATATGAACCTTATTCTGTTGAACATAAAGTTGAAAAACGATCAAAGAAATTTGACACATTGGGGTAACTTGATGTGCTGGCGTCAGTACCTACTATTCTGAGAGCAATGATTCGTTTGTTCTGTGTCTGGGTGTAATTTATCTATAATATGTTGTAACATAACAGAACTAACCTACCTAGGAGGAGAGCACTGTTGTAGGAAAAGATTAGAGGGAATAGATAAAAGAATTTATTATTAACAGGCCTACCTAATGGAGCTAGGATAAAGAAGAGAGGAAAGCTGATGAATGAAAGATGAAGGATGAAATGAAGAAGAGGTGGCCCTCTCTCAGCAGTAGTTGTGGCTGAGGGGCATCAGGCTTCGGTATTCAGTAGAGGAGGCGGAGGCCGTCAAAGGTGTCTCTCTCTGCTGTAGGGTAGTCGAGGGACGTCAGGCTTCAGTCTTCTGCAGCGGAGGAGGAGGCCGTCAGGAGAAGGAGTCCGTCAGAGGAGGAATCCGTCAGAGGTGGTCCTCTCGGCTCTAGTAATGGCCGAGGGACGTCAGGCTTGAGTCTTCAGCAGCGGAGGAGGAGGCCGCCAGAGGTGGTCCTCTCGGCTCTAGTAATGGCCGAGGGACGTTAGGCTTCAGTCTTCTGCAGAGGAGGCGGAGGACGTCAGTTTAGAGGGCCGGAGGACAGAGAGGCCATAAGTATTAGACTCGCAGCTAATATAAGTGACTTGTTAAGCCTTTCAGATCAGAACCCCGACTGCCAAATTCCACCTGGCTCCAAGGTAAATGGACAGAATGACAGATGATTGAATTTTGAAAGGTTTTAGAACACAATACAAAGCAAAGTAAAAGAAAAATAATGAGGTCGATGTGGTTTACATATACGACCTACAACTAGCTCCAGACAAATTAAAAATAAAACTAGACCTGTCACTAGCAGACATTACGAAGGTAAACAAACATAATTTATAGAAAAACTTAAATAATAAATATGATAATATAAGACAAAAGGTATGCTTTGCCTCCAAGTAATGAGCATGTAGCTACCTAGAGAGGGTGAATGCTTTAAAATTTCAGGTTAAACAATGCACAAAAATGTAAGTAAAATCACAATGTTAAGACAACATTACAATGTATGTATTTAGAAGTATATCAGTATGTTTATCAGCTGTTTAGTACCCATAACACAAGCTCTCAAGCTTAACTTGGGACTAAATGGCGTTGTGTGAAAAGTTGTGGAACATTTATTTTATTTATTTATTTATTCCTTGAATTACCATTTTTATTTATCATCTTTAAGAATTAGGTACAGACGTCGTTAGTCAGAAGCTCCTAAAGTCTGACAACCAGTTTCACCAAGGGGTGTTGTGTATGCAGTCAAGACGGCTATTGGCTAATCTAATCTATCACTGGGTTGTGAAGGCAGACTGCTCCATGTGAAACACTGGTATTCTATTAAACTGGAAGCCGAACCAATATAAGTTGGGAAAAGGAAAAGGCTAGGCAGATTATGATGTTATAAATAATACTTTATTCAAAGACAATGAATTACCTAGTATTTTAAATCTCTTTGACTTTATTTAACTAAGTATCTACCTACTTAGGTTTTCGAGTAGGTAATTTCTATTGTCAATCGTCATCGCTTGATTTTAGAAATACTTTACTTTGTTCTATGTATTTGCTTCAAAAACTTTAATATTTTGAAAGCTTTGTGTATGTTACCAGACATAGCTTTTATTGAGAAGGTACTATTAAAAATTAAACTAAGGATCGATACATATCTGCCGGAAGATGCGCCGAGCGTATGCGACACTGTACCTCGACGCACTACTTAACGCATCAGCGAGGTTGAGTGTGAATTGTCAAAGGTTAAATGTTTTATTATGGCGTTACGCGACCGATAATACGCGACGCCGACAAATATGTACCGACCCTAACATTAGAAATAAGCCACAAATGGCTTCAATTCCCGTGTTCAAAAACTAATGTGAAATGGAAAGAGATAGCCGAGAATTAAATACGAGATATAAAATTATAATGGCCGATTGGAGCGCTTGAACCATCTTAAAAAGTGTAAATACAATTTTTGGTCTTAATTTTTTCCATCTAGCCCCCTTTCGAATCGCGCGATAAGGAACTTCGTTCCAAAAGTGTCGTTGCAATGACATTGGCTAAATGCACAAACCGTGCGAAGCCAGAAAAAAAAAAAAAACTTTTGGTCTTAATTTTTTCCGTCTAACCCCCTTTTGCAACGCGCGATAAGGAACTTCGTTCCAAAACTGCTGATAACTGTCCGCGCCCTTTATTATTAATTTCATAAGCGACAAAAAGATAGAAATATCCTAAATAAGGTTTAGTTCATGAACAAAGGGAATTGGCGCCAATATTAATTTATTGTGTTGCATTTATAATTGACATGTGACAACCACTAGCCCAAAATGGGCCAGCGTGGTGGATAATGGCCCACTCTCTCGTTAAGGGGAAGTGTCCCAATTAGAGGAAAATTAAATTATGATATCCTATGCATTTTAAGGCTTTTAATGCTTAAGTGTAAATAATAAAATGTCTACAATATTTTGGTTGTTTTACTATTTTATTACTTTGTCTTTATTTTTCGGGTACAAACGGCTGGTCGACTCTTCACGTGACCAGAAGGCTGGCCTTTATTTATGCCAGAAAATCAGCATTGCCATTCAACGAGGCAATGCCACCAGTCTTTTGGGCACTTTTCTTGTTGACAGCGATGTGGATGTATTTTTAGATGCTCGATGATACTTTTAGTTCTTTTAAGGTACCTTATTCTTATGTTATAGTAAAAATTAAACAGTACCCAAGGCCTTAAGTTTCAATAGTTAGAAAACTTTTACTTGTTAAATAAAAATGGCTGATTGACAGTATTTGTATTTATACGTCAACCGCCATGTTTTTTCGAGAGACAAAAGTTATGTTAAAAATCTGAAGTAAATGTATTTTTTTTTACGGTTAATGCAGTTTATCTTAGAAATCACTGACATCGGGACTGAAAACGTTGGAATGAAACCTCGACTGGGAACTGAAAACACCAATCCGCCTTGAGCAAGCATGATACACTAAATACCTATTGCTCGTGCCTTCTCTGTATGAGCACTAATGAGCAGAGGCCTTTGCCCTTCAGTGGGATAGTAACAGGCTGGTATTGTTATTGTCAGTATTAAATTATAATTATGTATGCGACTGAAAGACTTGTATCTATGGTCATGAATAAAAAAAATAAAAAAAAAAATAAAAAAAATTAAATTATAAAATAAGATTTTTAACCTACTACATAACATAGGTAAGTAAGTACTCGTTCTAAAATTTACTAAATTAAATTAAAAAATAAGCTTACAGTTAACACCAAATCGCTTTTAATATATCTAAACTAATAATATAAACTCTACTGTTACTTAAAAAGCTAATTAGACTAGGATCTAAGGTTATCTCATCAATAACACAGCAACAATAAAACGAAGTCTTAGGTACTAGCAAAATCAAAAGGAAAAAATAAAACAAACCTGGCATTTTTGGCTTTTATTTTACACACCAATATCTGGGGAACCCTAAAAGGGAAGTTTGTTTGAGAATAGGAAGGCTCTGCCTGCCTCCCTGTTTACTTCGTTTGACATAAACACATTCAATACTTACTATTCTATTGACGGGACATTACGAACAAAATTTTCATTCGATGATTTGTGTCCTAGAGGATACAAGCCGATTAGTCTAGTTTACTTCGCTCCGCTGCCGCTCCAATATTACTATACAGGGTTATTTTTAAAACACCAACAACCTCACAGGAGTAGATTACTAACATCATAAACAACAACATTTGTTCTACGACTTTAACGAAAACAGACAAAAAAATATCAACTCTCCATACATAATATACTTATGTCCGAACAGTTGATTGAGTTTTGTATGGAGAGTTGATATTTTCTTTTCACTTCAGTAGCTCAAACATGTAGGTTTTGCTGCCTGAAATCGGTGAGCAAAATGCGATTTTGCTCACCGAGTGAGACAAAGCAACTTTTTAATTTTTTAATCTGAAAGCCGCGAATAAGTATCATAAATTCAGCCTTGGAAATCGAAACATTCACACTTTATCTCTTTCCCGCCATTAGAAAGAGAGAGAGAGACAAATACCAGCCCTTTCGAAGTTCCGATTTTGAATTCGACCTCAAAGACAAACAAAGTTCGAAATTTCAAACTAAGTAAAGAAATTTTGCAAAAAGAAAATCATTATTATTTTTAATGTAATTTATTGAATTATTAACATAATGTTGCAAACGAAAATAAGTATTTACTGTAAATAAAACTGATAGGTATTTAACCTGTAAATATTTATTTCTAGTTTCAAAAAGTGTTCTCGCTGCTGAAGTGAAAAATTATGTGTGTTACACGAGAGCAAAGTTTTTTGCATCTCGTGCCTTTGAATCCCTCGCCACACTCAGGATTCAAAATCAGCACTCGCAGCAAAAAATTACTTTGCTCTCTTGTTGCACAAATAACTATTGTCTGTTTTCGAAAAAGTCGTAGAACAAATAATAATAATAATAATAAGCACCTCAGGTTATGTTGCTCTCTTGTCGCTACGTCACTATGTGCTAGCGGCCGTTTCAGAGGGCCCATTATTGAGTGTGCAAGTCACCCCCTGCCATTTAATCCCTGTATATAAAACATTGGTAAGGCAGGGGCCATAGTCCTTCATAGTTTTAGATATCCAGTCTATTTTAGACACCCTAACCTATAGTCCAGTACTTTTGTTTTCATAGTCTGCAATAGTCTTACACCAGTCGTAGGTTTTCCTTAGGTGATATGTGTGATATTGATCAAAACATTTGAGTACAAAATAACTTATACACTACAGCGATACATAAAAACAGATACATAGGCATGTTATAGTAGAGAGCAGGGCAAGGCCCAGTCCTGTGCTAGGAATTAACCTGTATTACAAGAACTAGGCAAATGCTCCGCTCTCACACCAAAAACAGGTTCATATGAATCATCATCACAGTAGCATACAAATCTTGACTCACTGAGTTCCCTAATTAGGCATGCCTGTTGATAGGGACTCTGACTTTTTATGTTGTTGTTTATGATATTAGTAATCTACTCCGGAGAGGTTGTTGGTGTTTTACAAATAACCCTGTATTATGCTAGAAGGCGTTAGTGAGACATGGAATGATGGGATCACAGTTTTCTTATGACATTTCTTCACCTCTTTTACTGTTTAGTGGGTACAACTAACATTTGATAATAGATAAACTTGACTGGTAGTGCTATTCTGTGAAAATGTGTGTGAAGTGAGGTTAATAAGTAATAATGCCTGGTAAGGACTGTTTTTTTAAGCGCTGGCATGGGTACGTTAGTACTCAATCTTCTTCTTATATATAAAATTCTCGTGTCACAATGTTCGTTCCCATACTCCTCCGAAACGGCTTGACCGATTCTCATGAAATTTTTTATGCATATTCTGTAAGCCTGAGAATCGGCTACTATCTATTTTTCTAACCTGTAAGTGATAAGGGGTGTTCAGCCCAAATTTTTATTTTTTATTTTTTTGATAATTTTTATTTTTTTTACTTTTTTATTATGTGGCATCAAAAAATACATACAACTCTAAATTTGCATTTTTTTATCACCAACCCTTGCTACATAGTCATAACAGAACTTTTAATGACTTTGAAATATCACGAGGAAAGGGAAGAGGGAGGGGAGTGGGAGGGGGAGAGGGGAGGGGAGTCGGAGTGGGGATCGTGAAAGGGGGAGGGGGAGATTTTGAGAGGGGAGGGGGAAAGGATTTGATAAAAAATGCTGTGCAATAGCTTTACCGCGGCAGTCTCCGAGTGCCACACGTCATTTTCTCTTTTTTTTTTTAACCATTCAATCACAATGTGTCACAGCAAAGCGTGGCAGGGTACAGCTAGTACTCTATAAATTATTTTGTTCAGCTGTCACAATTAATAGTTATTTTCACTTCAGTAGCTCAAACATGAAGGTTTTGCTGCCTGAAATCAGTGAGCAATATCGCATTTTGATTAATCCCTCGCCACACTCAGGATAAAAAGGATCAAAGGCACGAGATGCAAAAAACTTTGGTCTCGTGTAACACACATAACGTTTCACTTCAGCAGCGAGAACACTTTTTGTAACTAGAAATAAAATGTTTACAAGTTAAATATCAGTTTTATTTGCAGTAAATAGGTACTTATTTTCGTTTAAATCCAACAACGAGTTAATAATTCAATAAGTTACACTAAAATACATAATTAAGTAATTATGTTTTTGCCTTTTTTTTACGTCATTGTCTTTGGGGTCGAATTCAAAATTGGAACTTCGAAAGGGCTGGTCTTTGTCTCTCTATCTTTCTAATGGCGGGAAAGAGATTGTGTGTGAATGTTTCGAATTTTATGATTAACCCAAGGCTGAATAAGATACTTCTTCGCGGCTTTCTGGTAACCTGAATTAAAAAGTTACTTTATCTCACACGGGCAAAACCTACATGTTTGAGCTACTGAAGTGAAAAATATTTTTTTATCCAACTTTTTTTATACAATGAAGAAAGAAGTTTAAGGTTTGATCGCCACTCTGCCTTGAGCAAGCGTGGTGATCAATGCTCGTGCCATTCTCTGTATGAGAAGAGGCCTTTGCCCTGCAATGTGACAGTAACAGGCTGGTATTATTATTATTCAATACTAATGAACAGACAAGCTAGCTTCATAAACGTTTGAGCACCTCTGTGTTAGAATCTATCGTGAGACTCGCTACCCTTGACACGTAACCTTGCGGACTGGTTTGAGCGATCAAAATGTTAGAAACTTAGAATTCTCTGCGAACCAGCGTTGATATTTCCACTTTTGTTGGTTTATTTATGGCGACTAGCTTGTGGACTTGTGGCTAAATAAGACTGGTGACGAAACTACGAAGCTACGTTCGACGAGGACGGTCCGTGGCTCGTGGCTCGTGGCTAAATAAGACTGGTGACGGGTCCATCGAAGCTACGCTCGACGAAGACACTCCGTGCCTCGAAAAGCCGTCGGTCCTGGCTGTCATTTGTAGATAGGTATATGACAGTCGTTACCAATGATATTCTAAGTAAAAATGTGTAGATAGGTTATAAACGCTCAGAAAGCGAGACGTTAAAATGTGGCTAACCAGCCACACTTCACCTCAGTGTCGTGTCGCGACCCAACGGACGCGTTCGGCTTTAGTGTACCGTTTTTGAATATCGAATGTTGTTTAAGTAACCTATCTACACCTTTTTACTTATAACATCATTGGTTTATTTATGGCGACTAGCTAGTGGTCTTGTGGCTAAATAAGACTGGTGACGGTTCCATCGAAGCAACGCTTGATGGGGAAGGTCCGTGGCTCGCTTAGCAAGAAAACTCCGTGCCTCGTCAGTCCCGGCTGTCATTTGTAGATAGGTATTTGACAGTCGTTACAGATCAAAGAGATTTAAGATAATATCACAATATTGAGAGGACATGCGAAGAAATGTCATAAAAAACTATGATCCCATGTCTCAGTAACGCCATCTTGAATTATACACGGTGATTTTTTAATCTTCTGACAAATTTTTACAAGGTGTTCTACCCATGAATATGAACAACTTTTACTATGGGACCATCTCGGAAAACACGAAAATAAAATCGGCTGTTTCATACATTTTGGTTGAGTAGGTATCGGAGGACTATTGTATGCAACAGATAGTTTTTTTTTCGTGATTTCCGAGTTGGTCCCATAGTAAAAGTTGTTTTTATTCATGGGTAGAACACCGTTGTTTAGAAACTATGGCACAGTTTTTTTATCTTTCTTGATGGTAAACGATGATGCAGTCGACTATTTTACAAAAATCAAATTCAAAAGTCATATCTTCAAATTAGGCTGAGGATCAGCACTTTTTGAACTTTTACTATGGGACCAGCTCGGAAAACACGAAAAAAAATTATCGGCTGTTTCATACATTTTGGTTGAGTAGGTATCGAACTTTTGTATGCAACAGCTTTTTTTTTCGTGATTTCCGAGTTGGTCCCATAGTTTTCGTATTCATGAGTAGAACCACCATGTGAAAATTAGTCAGACCATTAAAAAATCGCCGTGTATATTAATATTGGAGCGACAGCGGAGCGTACCAAACTATGCTCATGGACTTTTGTCCAGTAGGATACAAGAAAGTTTTGTTCGTGTTGTCCCGTCTATACTTAGTACCTAAGTATTGAATGTCTTTGTTACTCAATCAAAATCAAAATCAAAATCAAAATCAAAAGTCATTTATTCAAATTAGGCTGAGGATCAGCACTTTTTGAACGTCGAAATTACATAAGACAGTCCCCCAAAAAGCCCACCCTTCGCCACTTCCTAGTGTTTTTGCTGGGAGGAAGACATGGCGGAAGAAACTCTCCAGCAACACATCTGTCTGATAAGTTAGAAGAACTTGAATTTACACAGTACAATTAGTTATAATTACAAAATAATTAAAATAAGTTATTCACTACATGTTAGCTAGCACACTCAATATACAGAATACCAGTAATATATAGCTACCGACAATAAAACTAACTTAACTCAAGCAAAAGCAACTGACTAATAAGAAACCTCCAGGTATAAAGGGTGTGCCAGCTTACATGTGCAGAGTTGGATTAAATCCAGAGATCTGCAAGACAATGTAACAAAATGATAAACTAGAACTGTCGAAGTTAAAATAATAAAACAAAAAAAAACAGGTAGTCAGGTCCCCGTAAATCTGACAACCAGTTACCCAGTTACTGGGTTGTGGAGGTCTGACAGGCAGTCGCTCCATGTAAAACACTAGTATACAGCTGCATTCGGTTAAACTGGAAGCCGACCCCAACAAAGTTGGGAAAAAGCTAGGCAGATGATGATGTGAGAACCATACAGTAATATTAGTGTTTGAGATGGTCTTTTGAAGAGTGGAGCAGTTCACATCCACATCTAGGACTATTCGGGAAATACAGCCACAGTGTTCTAAATATTGCATTCCAGTAATAATAATAATAATAAAGGGGTTTTAGAGGGCCCATTATTGAGTGTGCAAGTCACCCCCTGTCATTTAATCTGTGTATATGTAACATTGATAAAGCAGGGGCCATAGTCTTTCATTGTTCTAGGTATTCAGTCCATTTTTGCTACCCTAACCTATAGTCTACTACTTTTGTTAGCATATTCTGCAATAGTCTTACTCCAGTCGTAGGTTTTCCTTGGGTGCACTTGTCTAGTGCATACAGGGAAAATCTGCGACTGGTCCCTCATTTCATTAAAGTCGACAATGGGCCTCTTCTGCGAGTCGGCTTCGGGTTCCGAGAAATGTAAGTGTATAAAAATAATAATAATAAATAGTGGAAATAAATGGATATAATAAATAATTATTCCACAACTTATCACACAACGCCATTTAGTCCCAAGTTAAGCTTGACAGCTTGTGTTATGGGTATTAAACAGCTGATAAACATACATAATATATATATATTTCTAAATAGATACATATTATAGATAAATTACACCCAGACACAGAACAAATGATCGTGCTCATTACACAAACATTTGTCCTAGGTGGGAATCGAACCCACGACCTCCGGCACAGCAGTCAGGGTCATTAACTACTAGACCAACAGGCCAGTCAAAAGTCCAGTCTTATTTAATTCCCTATTTTTAGTAACTCTAGAGTGGACTGAAGCACTCATTAAAATTTTAATTTGGATCTCGCAACCTGTTCGTCTGAGCTCATTATTTTGAGGTATTCCTCGAAGCGCTACTATTTTGAGGCGCTCCTAATGAGGCGCTCCTATTTTATTCCTCGGAGCGCACCTTTTAGGAGCGCTCCCGATAGCAATTAAAAATATTCGTTTTTTTTTTCCTCTAAGAAAATATATTTTTTTAATTGCTGTCGGGAGCGCTCCTAAAAGGTGCGCTCCGAGAAATAAAATAGGAGCGCCTCACTAAGAGCGCCTCAAAATAGTAGCGCTTCGAGGAATGTCTCCATTATTTTGATATTAGTCATAGGCACTTAATTTCTAACATATCTACATGGACGTGTCATATTATAACGTTTCTAAGAAGCTATGAGCTCACAGGTGACGACATACTGTCGTAATCTTGGACACTTGGTTAGCACTGACCGCTGCACGATCACCCACTCACCTTATTGGTATATTTACAGCCTCATGTATGTATGTAGGTTCATCTCTATATGCGATCGAAGTAGACTCTCTCAACAAACTAAATTGACAATATATACTCAACAGTTTAACGATAATATGAAGCCTAATCTCAGTCAATTACACACCCACTTAAGTTTTCCAAATCAAGACGTCAAACTCCGAATATGCCTCGCCGCCATTTTGTTTTCATTGCCAAGCTGTTGCTTCACTGGCTCGACACTTCCATAACTATGGATTGTTTATCATATGCTAACATCCTAGAAACATAGTCTGTCAGACTTTGTTTAGAAATTATGGCACTGTTTTTTTAACTTTTTTGAT
This sequence comes from Euplexia lucipara, assembly GCA_921972225.1. NCBI lineage: Eukaryota > Metazoa > Arthropoda > Insecta > Lepidoptera > Noctuidae > Euplexia > Euplexia lucipara. Next base: position 2,290,010 of record OV179169.1, on the reverse strand, counting down.
GGTACTTAAACGATAATGCACTCGAATATTAAAAAAAACCAAAATCAAAAGTCATTTCTTCAAATTAGGCTGCATGAGAATCAGCACTTTTTGGACGTCAAAATTACATAAGGCGGCCTCCGAAAAAGCCCCCGCCTTCGCCAACACGTCCGTCTGAAAAGTTAGAAGAACTTGAATGTTGTATACATTCAAGTTCAATAGAAAAAGTTATTATTATTAATCAACCCAATAAAATTATTCGCAACATCTTAGCTAGCACACTCCAATATACTTGTAGAATACTAGTCGACATTAACACTAAGTAAACTCAATCAAAAAATAAAACCGACTTCAAAAAAATGGAGTATTCCCGTTTGAGCACCTATGCATTTAGCACCAAAGGTATTCCCATTTCCCATAGGTTAATGCATAGGTGCTCAATAAATAGGTGCTCAAACGGGAATACTCCAAAAAAATCACTAACCGGTGTAAAATAACTCTAAATTAGGAAGTAGGCAGGCTATAAGTAGGTAGGTAGGGGGTAAGCTTTGGTGATTTTGTCTTATTCATGATGAGCCACCGACTTCCGAATAATACCCGTCCGTCCGTCCTTCCGTATAATGTGTACCTACCAAATAAGTAGGTACTGTATAGTTTGTACGTTTCATAAATTATTGTGTGTATGTGTGTTAATGATGTCAAACAAATATTTTTCTTTCTTTCTTTCTTTCCCTTATAAATGAAACTCAACATACCTAACTGTCGAAATCTAGTTATATTGTACACATCTACGTACCCGTCAGAGTATACAGGCGTGATGATACGTCCTGATGTTGTATAAACAATAAACATGTAAGCGATTCCAGCAATCACGACAGATTTGCCGTCTATTTTTGAAGAGTTCCGTTTTATATCACCGAAGATCAGCACCAGATCCTCACCAAATTAAAATGGGACCACCTCAGGAGTATATTCTTTCAAACAAAAAAAAAGAATTTTGAATCGGTCCACAAATGGGGGAGAATCAGGTAACATTCATAAAAAAAAAACATAGAACCTCATCCTTTTTTGAAGTCGGTTGAAAATAAACTGACTAAAAAGAAGCCTCCCGGTATAAAGGGCGTGCCCCCTTACATGTGCAGTGTTATTACATTCATAGATATGCGAGACAATTTCACAAAATAGTTCCTATTTAAAGAGGTCAGGTAGGGTCATTGCGCCGGTTAGCGACCAGTTAGCTGAGTTGCCCACTTCAGATGAGTGAAAGAAAATGTTACTTACAAGCCACATAGTATGTGTCAATGCAAAATTGGTCCCAAATATAGTCTAGTTTTGATATAAAACATAAAATAATAGACTTTAGTACACAAAATATTTTAAAATGCTGAAAAAGTCATAATATAGCGAAAACGTTAGTTTGCGACCACTTGCATTAGTTAATGTCCGCCAGTAAGCTAGTTTGCGACCACTATTTTAATATTAAAAATATGGCAATAAAACAATTATAATTTATTTTTAAATGTTCTTAATTTTGGTTTTTAGTTAAATATAATTTTAGAAAAAATAATTGTTCACAAAAGTCGATTTCTTAACCCACTTTTCGCCTTCCTTGGCTAACAGTGGATCTGGTCCCTTTGTCTCGATAGCATCAAATGTCTTCCCACTAAACCGATCTTAAATTGTAGTTAAGAGGTATCTGATACAGTCTACACGTTTCACATATCCTGACAGTCCCCCAAAAAACCGGCCCTTTGTCGTTTTCCATTGTTTATATTAGGAACTAGCAGACATCACGCGGTTCCACCCGCGTAGTTCCTGTTCCCGTGGGATTACAGGTATAAAAAGTAGCCTATGACATCCTGGAATAGTGTAAGCTTTCTTCCAGTGCATTTTTTTTTTAAATTGGTTCATTAGTTTCGAAGATTACCCCCTACATATAAACTTACAAACAAATTTTACCTCTTTAAAATATTAGGAATAAGAAATGGCAGAACAAACTCCTCAGAAACACGCCTGTTGATAAGATAGAAGAACTGAGTTTTTAAATAATTAGTTCGAATCAAATTATTTACATACTCAATAAACTTAGACACTTTGGGTTTGCGGCTATTGTTTCTCTCATACTAAAATATGGTGGTCGCAAACTAATGTCTTTGATTTCGTTAAAGTGTAATAACGACCACCTTTGCCAACCAATGTTTGAAGGTAATTTTCTCAAAATTCCTTCATAGAAACTGGTGGTCGCATACCAAAGAATTGCGTCCTTACACTTTAACAATGCTATACCTTAAATTGCGACAGTCCCGTGTAAACCATTAGGATCATAAATAAGCAAAACAAAATATTGCTGTATTGGTGACATTGCGACCATGCGGTCGCAATCTAGCGATTTTGGTAAATAAACAATTTGGTTACCGACCACTGGATTTTACTATAATATTGAATAGAAAAAAAAAATACCACTAGATAATTACGAAAACTTAACTATTGTTCTAATTAAACAACTATCATGCGTGTAAAACATGCCTTAGGTAATAAAACTTGAGTGAGAGCGCCGCGCGTCGTGCTATTTTTTTCTCAAATCACCATAGAATTGCACACCGCTAAATTATTACGCGTATTCAGCAATTTTTTTTCAGCGTTGGGTTAATCCTTATGTTCCAAACTGTAGTAATTCCAGTTGAATAGTCATTTGACAAACGAGTGAATTTTTTTTTTCATTAATTTTTCATCTAGAACTGCTATTATCACGATTTCAAGAAACTTAGTCAGTCAAATGGTCGCATACTGGAGGTGGTCGCGTAACCGGCGCAATGACCCTACCTATAACATTTTAACATAAGTACATAAAATAATACCAGCTTGTTACTGTCCCACTGCAGAGCAAGTCTCTTCGCATACAGAGAATATTATATTAAACAATATTTAGATAGGAAAGATTATTAATTTTGTATATACTTTACGAATAAAACGTAAACACTACTAGACCGGTTCAAAATATTCTTTCGCCATTAGGAAGCAGCACTATCCCCGAGTGGCATAGGTTACTTTTTATCCCTCTATTCCCACGGGAATGGGGAACCGCGTGACGTCCGTTAGTTTTTAATGAAGCTTAAAATACTATCAATAAAATTTGACATACCTATTGGAGTAGCTTGATGGCCTCCGTACGTTGGCGCCACATAACATTATCAGCCATCAAATCTAAAATGTTGTTGATATTAAAACCTGCAACTGATTGTTGATCGACTGGTTGTCGGGCAACTAGTTGAGCAATCGACAGCCATTATGTTGCTGTGTTAAGGACATGTTAGTAACGAATTACTTTGGATCTATGCTGTGCCCGACAGGTTCCATAATTGTAACTTATGTAATACTAGCAGACTGCAGACGTCACGCGGTTTTGCCCGCGTAGGTCCCGTTCCCGTGGGAATACAGGGATAAAAAGTAGGCTATGTGTTAATCCAGGGTGTCAGCTAACTCCATACAAAATTGTATTAAAATCGCTCAACCCGTTTTGACGTGAAAAGGTAACAAACATACACACTCACAAACTCACAAACTTTGGCTTTTATAATGTTAGTGATCATCATCATCATGCCAGCCTTTTCCCAAGTTCTATGTTGGGTTCAGCAACCAGCAGGCCTAGCCATATTACAAATTCTATTTCTATTATCGTAATCGATATGGCGACAATAGAAAGAAAATGGCGTAAATGGAATCAGCTGTTTGTCAACTGTCAAGTTAGTGTTAACAAGAAGAATTTGTAATATGGCTGAAAATGAAATACACTTGACAGTTGACAAACAGCTGATTCCATATACGCCATTTTCTTTCTTTAATAGAAATAGAATTTGTAATATGGCAGCTGAATACCAGTTTTTTACATGGAGCGACTGCCTGTATGACCTCCACAACCCAGTTACTGGGTAACACGATACTCTTTGGTTATACTGGTTGTCAGACTTTCGTGGTCTGATTGCTCGTAATGGTTGTCAAAGATCTAGAAATTACAGCTGTTAATAAATTATAGTCATATTTTATTATTATTCAATCATTTGTACAACTGACCTGTCGGATTGGCCTGTTGGTCTAGTAGTTAGTGACCCTGACTGCTATGTCGGAGGTCGTGGGTTCGATTCCCACCCAGGACAAATGTTTGTGTGATGAGCACGATAATTTGTTCTGCGTCTGGGTGTAATTTATCTGTAAGTAATATGTATGTATTTAGAAATATATATGTAAGTTTATCAGCTGTTTAGTACCATAACACAAGCTCGTGTGAAAAGTTGTGGAATATTTATATTGATTTATTTAACTAATTAGTGGCTGATCATGGAGTGAACATTATTAAGTAAATCTTATTTACAATTATGAATAGTTCTCTGATGGCCCACAGGTTAAGGCATCTTATGCACGAGGTTGCGGTTCAAATACGGGCAAAAACCAATGTGGCTTAATAATATATTTTAGACACTGTTGACATCGTTGAAGAAAACCTGGACTTATAGTTTAACATAAGTTTAAAATCGCTAATCGGTTTTGATCAATACTCGTGCCTTCTCTGTATGAGAAGAGGCCTTTGCCCTGCAGTGGGACAGTATCAGGCTGGTATTATTAAAACCCATGTATCACAATCACAAGTAAACGATTTGATTTAAAACTTTAACCTAGCAACACATAAATGTCTGCTACGAAAATAAAACATTTTTATTAAAATAATAATATCTTTGAACAGGTAAATAATTTGACTTTTAAATGTTAGCCAATGTGTGTTCCAAGGGCATCGAGATGTGACGTCATAGAATTAGTCGCCCGCGCAGCTTGGATCTATTTTGTACGAATGTTGATAAAGATTTCAAATAATGATGCTAATATGAACATGTTTTAAAAATCAGTCAAATGCGAGTCGGATAAGCAAGTGAAGGATTCTTCTGTATGAGTAAAGGCACCGCAAAAAACATGTTTCATGTCTTTTATTTCTATAGCAGTTATACGAGTAGTAAAGTAGATGTATGGCAATCCACAAAATATTTTTAAACAATTTTTTTTTAGTTTTTAATGATTTAATTTTAACTTGTCTTTTCTCTAAGCACTTTTGACTTAGGTATTTCAACACACACACCACACTACCTCACTACTTACACCCACACCACACTACCTTACTACTTACACTTACACTCGTACTTACTCACACCTCACTCACACACTCACTCGTGACACACACATCACACATATACGCGCGATCTGGCCTTTTCTAAATGTCGCTTTTTTTAATCTATAATTTTATTTTTAGTTTTGCATGTTTACATTTCTACATCTCGATTGCAATATAAATGATAAGTGGAAGAGCGGAGACTCCTAAGACAAGCAATCCCTTGCTTAAAAGGTGATCTCCAATTATTTGTATCTCTAAGCCCATTGTAATCGAAATAAACATTTTTTTTTTTCTTTGCCATTTACCATGCTTGCTATTATACTGCCTCCTAAGATACAGGTTTTTGCCTAGTTTGGGAGGCAGCAGGCCATGTACTTTTGTTAAGCTAACTGTCTTTGTACTAGTTCTAAGATTGTAATTTGTTTTTGTGTTCTAAATAAAAATATTATTATTATAGTAATAATCACACTGAAAATTTGTATCACTGAACGACTAAGTTACCTACCGTGCCACTTTATCTGTTTATTTCTAAAACATAGATGAGGCAAGGGTAATAGGCCTTTCATAGTACTAGGTACGTTACCCAGTTCACTTTGGTCACTCTAACCCATAACCCAATACTTACCTTTGTTTCTATAGCCTTCAATGGTCCTACACCAGTCGTAGGTTTTCTTTGAATGCATTTGCATAATGCGTACAGGGAAAATCTGCGGTTGGAGCCTCATTTCATTAAAAGCGACAAGGGGCCTCTGCGAGGCTCACAAAGATGACTTAAGTAAGAAAATAAATAAATCAGCATATGCACTTTTCTAAATAGCAAGAAAAATAAATCTGGATGCGCTACTAGTTGCATATCACGGCTTAGTGGCGTCCATTTTGCGATATGGTATTATCTTTTGGGGCAATTCTACTGATCAACATATTGTTTTTAAAGATCAATGTGTGTTCTGAAAGTTGATGAAAGCTGTGTACCATTCTTTAAATCGCTAAAATTACTTACATTACCCTCTTTATATATTTTTGAAAATAGTGTTTTCGTCAAAACAAACATGAGACTGTTCGAAAAAGTGTAAACGTTACGAGATGTTGCGGTTCGTAGCCAATACGCAAACTGTTTAAGCAATCAGCGTTGTAAGACTGCATTAGTGAGAAAGAGCGTTTTAGGCATGGCACCACGCATTTACAATAAATTACCAGATGTCTTAAAAAAATTGAATGTAACGCAATTTAAAAATGAAATAAAACTGTTATTGACTGAAAAGTGCTATTACACGATTGATGAATTCCTAAATGACAATTTGATGTAGACCTATTTGTATGACTGTAGATTCAATTAATTTATTATTGTGACCGAATTATGATTACTTATTTTTGCATTGACTATGGGAATTTTGCGATATTGTGACATGTGTATTTATTGATTAATCATCTTTGTAGTAATTTTGACATCTTGACATACGTACTAATTTATGTTTACTTCTCGCATGAGCAATATTTTTATTTTGCATGCAGCCATTTTTGTACGCTTCTTGGCATAATATAGCGACCTATGAACTCTATTTAAGAACTGTATTTACTACCTATGTTTTACAAATAAAAATGATTTGATTTGATTTGATTTGAGGAGGCTTCGTCCCCTTGTACGTCTTCCAAAAGACCGGCCAGGGTTCCGAGAAAATTTAAAAAACACTTAATATTTTGACTGTCGATTTGCGGATTGTCAATTATGGTTAATGAGATACAGACGAATGGACGGACGAATAGCTTTAGGATAGGATTAAGGTCGCGTTGGAGGCTTTTGGGTAAGGAGATCAGTAATATTAAGATCAGAAAAAAAAATAAATGGGTATCTAAAGGGATTAGAATCTGCAGTAAAAAACAACGCTAATTACTCTGGAAACAAAGATTTAACCCAACCAGTGAAAATAAAATGACATTTAAAGAGTACTCAAAAAGATTTAAAAAAATTATTAAACTGACCCAGTAAGCACAAAACAACTATCTAATTAAAAATTCTAAAAATAAATCTAAAACATCCTGGCAAATAATAAACAGCACAAAATCTATATGTGAACGCATAACTAGAATCAAAAAACATAATGTAATATTAACTGACCCCAATGAAATAGCTCAATCATTCAACGATTTTTTTATCGATCAGACCTCAGATACACCACCGAACACAATTAAAGGTGCTGTAAAAATAACATATAACCCACATTCTATTTTTATGGCCCCAGTTGTCCCTCAAGACGTCATAAGGGTGATCAAATCTTTAAAAAACAAGAAGAGTTTTGGATATGACGGTATTTCAACAAACGTTATAAAATTTGTATGCACTACTATAGCTAACCCTCTAAATCACATTATTAACGCAAGCATATCCGCTGGAATATTTCCCGATAGCCTTAAAACCACAAAAGTTAAACCACTGTACAAGAAGAACAGTAAAGATGATATCGCAAACTATAGACCAATAGCTTTAACCCCTGTATTTTCTAAAATATTTGAAAAAGTAATTTATGAGATATTTTATTCATTTCTGTCAAAATACAATATACTATGTGAGGAACAAAAAGGTTTTCGTAAAAATAAAAAACTTTTTTACAAAAAAAACAACCGACTTCTTAAAAAAAAACTAACAGGTGAAAAATAACTCCAGTTTCGGAAGTCTGTGGCTTTGGTGGTTTTGTTTTGTACATTATTGGCCACCGACTTCCGAAACTGGAGTTATTTTTCACCTGTTAGTTTTTTTTTAAGAAGTCGGTTGTTTTTTTTGTAAAAAAGTTTTTATTTTGTAATTTTTAGTTTCTTTGTATGTAAAGAAAGTCTTTCAAAACTTCAAAGAAACATTGAAATTGGATAACAATTGCTAAAGAAGTTCTATCTCTAAACATTAATCTGTACATCTCTGCCGGCCCCTTTTAAAATAGAATGGCGTAATGTTATGTTGTGGAAATACAAAAGCTCAGCATAAACATCTGACTATAGCAATCGCGAATAATTTGCTGTTATGCGTTGAAGAGTTCCGTTGCCTGTCTTCTTCATCAGTTTTTCTTCACCAAATGATACTTTCTAAATGAAAATGCTTGATTTGTTACTAAAAATGTTGAAATCGGTGCATGTGTGCCTATATTTTTTGAGGAGTTCCCTCAATTCCTCGAAGGTCCCTCATCAGGTATGAGTTTTGATACAAATGGGACCAATCTGTTAGTATACCCTTTCAAATAAAAAAAGAATTTTGAAAATCGGTCCATAAATCACGGAGTACTGAGGTAACAAACCCTAAAAAAAAAAAAAAAAAAAAAAAAAAAAAAAAAAAAAAAAAAAAAAAAAAATACATCCGAATTGAGAACCTCCTCCTTTTATTGAAGTCGGTTAAAAATATCAATATGGCCATATACGACCTAATAAATAAAATAATGACTAATGTAGATCAAAAAACACCAATTTGTACCCTTTTTATTTATTTATTTATTTATTTATTAAAACTTTATGCACAAGTAAAAAAAAACTGTACAAAGGCGGACTTAATGCCTTAGGCACTTAATGACTTTTTACCGATATGACAAAAGCTTTTGATTACGTGAAACATGAAAAGCTTTTAGACAAACTCAATGCTTACGGTATACGAGGAAATGCTTAAGTCTAATAAAATCATATTTGAGCGGACGTTTTCAATATACAGAAATTTCTAAAATATGCGTTAAATCCAAACGTGAGGTTAAATATTTATCTGGTCCTAGAGAAATTAAAAATGGCGTTCCGCAAGGCAGTGTTCTAGGGCCATTATTATTTTTACTATATATAAATGATCTACCCCGCCACATTCCATACCCTTGTGTGTTATTTGCTGATGACAGTACGGTCCTAATAGACTGTCTCAACAGAAGATGAAATAAATAATTATCTTAACTTAATAATTAATTGGCTAAACAATAACAACCTGATCATAAATCTTACCAAAACAAACATAATGCATTTCTATCAAAAAATTCTTCCATTAAACTTAAACATTAGTTATAAGGGACAAAGTATTGACAGCGTTAACGTAGCAAAATTCTTGGGCATATTGGTAGACAGTAATTTAACTTGGAAACCACAAGCTGAAGAAATTTGCAAAAAATTAAGCACGTCTGCATATGCTCTTTACAATCTGTCCAAAAAAGTGAACATTGATACATTAATGGTTGCATATCATGGATTAGTGGTTTCCATTCTAAGGTTTGGTGTAGTATTTTGGGGTAATTGTTCCGAAAGGGAGACTATATTTAAAGCCCAAAAACGTTGCATAAGAGCCATTTTTAATCTTAAGGTTACAGATAGTTGCATTCCTATTTTCAAGACACACAACATTCTAACTTTTCCTAGTATTTACATTTTAGAAGTAGCCATATTCGTTAAATCTAACATGCATCTATTTCCTACATACAATGATACGAGGATGCGAACCACTGCCTTGAGATCAAAATATCAAAATGTATTGTATACAGGTGGATATAACACGGCATTGCTTAAAAAAAACATTATTGGTATGGCACCTATTATATATAACAAATTGCCAAATAGTATAAAGAATCAGCCCTTAAGGAAATTTAAGAAACTTCTGTCGTCTTTGTTGACCAACAGATGTTACTATTCTGTTACAGACTTTTTAAATGATGTATTGTAATATATGTATAATGTCATTAATTGTTTATGTAATAAGTTTTCAAACGTAACTGGTTTTTAATGTAAGTTTAATATAATTAGCTGTAAGTTTTACCCTAAAATTTTTGTATGCCAACAGGCAGAATGTACTGGGAACGTATTATAGAAATTAACACCAATATTGTAACACCTGCATTCTATACAAATAAATAAATTATTATTATTATTATTATTATTATTATTAAGGAACCCTAAAAAGGGAGGAAGGAATTTTTTGATAATAATATTTCACAACTATCACACAACGCCATCTAGTACCAAGAGCTTGTGTTATGGGTACTAAACAGCTGACAAAACATACAAATACAGGTTGTAAAAAGATCGGTCTTTTTACAACCTGTATTTTATTCTGTTATTTTTTCATAAAAATGACAACCGGGACCAACGATCTTAAAGTACCTACAACACAACACAAAAAAAAAACATAAAAAAAAATAAAAAAATCTTGCAAAAAAATCTTCTTGTCTTCAAAAACTTCTTAATCTTCTTATCCATCGCAGAAACGAAGGGGTAAAACGTAACCTCTATCAGGCTATGTCTGAAACATCTCTTAGATACAGACAAAGCCAAGGAGAGGCTAGGTCAAGACCCTTGTGATGAGCACGTGCTGGGGCAAAATGAGGCTGGTCCAAAATGAGGCTGGTCCAAAATGAGACTGGTCTAAAATGAGGCTGGTCCAAAATGAGACTGGTCCAAAATGAGGCTGGTCTTAGATATACAATAATACAATAATAATAGGATTGTTGATTAAATGTTAGTTTTTAATCCCTCTTCTAGATTACAAGAAAATATTTGACGCATATTTTTTCTTTTTTCACGTAATCTAATACTTAATCATCTTCTTTCACGTAATCAATAAAAACATCGAGTCAAAATGTCGCATGACGTCACTATCTATACAGCAAGCCTAGCCATATTACACATTCTATTTCTATTATAGAAAGAAAATGGTGTAGGTATATGGAATCAGCTGTTTTTCAACTGTAAAGAGTGTCTATTTCATTTTCAGCCATATTACAAATTCTACTCGTGACAGTTGACAAACAGCTGATTCCATATACCTACGCCATTTTCTTTCTATTGTCGCCTTATCGATTACGATAATAGAAATAGAATTTGTAATATGGCTAGGCCTACAGATTCCAGGGATTATATGTAATGTATCTTTCCAAAGGTGAAAGAATTTTTTAATAGTTTTTGAGTTTATTCATTACGAACACACACACATTTTTGCCGCTTTATGATATGGTAGAAGGGATAAATATAATTATTGTAGTTAAAGTACATAATATTGTACACAAAATGGTTTTTACATTTCACATTCGACAAAGTACAACAATTCTGTAGTTCAAAAGATATCAACGCGCGCATCTAATACGTCGTATTTAAAAGTGTTTTTTGGTAGAACAACAAAATAATTATTTAATCGTCTCGTTAATCTAGTTTAGTGGTTGGTAGCGCTATTCGCTGAGCTTTAGGTCCTAAGTTCAATTTCCAGGTCAAATAAAGGGCTTTTGTCTAGAATGCCACAGTATAGCATTCCGGAATTTGAACTTGTTCAAGAAAATCATCATTTGTAGCCTAGCCTTTTCTCCAACTATGTTGGGGTCAGCTGCCAGTCTAACCATATGTTGTTCAATACTAGTATGTCACTTGAAATGTATGTAAGTAAATACGTTTATTACGAAATTAGTTGGCATTCAGTACAATATTTGACCATATGATTATGCGCACTTGTACAAACAAAGAACATAGTTTACACAATATTTGCTTGCTTATATCATTGTGGATACCTACAGAGTTGTAGGACAAAGTAAGTATATAATAATAATAATAAATTTATTTATTTATGTATGCTTAGATGTTTTGGTCACGTTGAAAGGATGGATGAAAGGTGACTAACGAAAGGTATTTACAAGGCAGATGTAAGTGGGAACGTCGGGAGGGGACGCCCTAGAAGGACATACATAGACCTTATTGGTGAGGTTCTTCAGAAAGGTCAGGCGCGTAGTACTCGCAACCGGCGTGTGTGTATGACAACATGTATGAATGTAAACGAAGCAAAAGAAGTATGTAAGAATCGTAGCATATGGCGCTCTGTAGTTTCTGCCTACCCCCATGGGAAAAAGGCGTGAGTTTATGTATGTATGTTTGTATGTATGTTATTTATTTATCTCTTCACAATAGGTTCATCTTATAATTAAAAACAGTTAATGGAATTTACTAAAAATTCACCTATGTGAGAGACCGGTGCCTGATGTAAGTTTTATTTAAAGAATCTGTGTTACAAGTCACCGGTATATGGCCGTATCTAGCATATTACCACAGTCTAAAAACATACAGTCGACCGACGAAGCCGTCTAGACAGGGCCTTTCGTGCGGGGTGTGAGGGGCGAGATGCGGGAAAGCCGCTCCCGCACTGCGAACAAAACGATGTCCGTAGTTCGGGAGGTATTATTCAAGTCTAACGCGTGTAGAAGTAGTCGGCATTTTTCCAGAGATCAAAGGCGTCGTCCTACTGTATTAATATTTATACTGTGATATTACTAAGAGGCGTTACTTTTAAACACCTAAATACCGGTAAAGAGAAGATGGTACTCGCCGCTACCTTATCTCGATTAGACTTTAGGGAATTATTTATTAAGAAAAAAAAAACAAAATAGTAATATTACGCTAAAGTTTGAAGAGTTTATGGCTAAATATACCAGCCGCAAGGGTCACACAAAGGTTAAGCTACGCTTTCTAAGGTTGGTTAGTGGATGGGTGACCAAGGGGTATCGTGCTTCCCAGTCACTGGGTTGTAGTCCATAACCCAGTCGAAAAACGGCCAGGCAGATGAAGACTGTTCATGTTGGGTCCAAAAGGGGAGCAAGATGATGAAGACAGTTAAACCACCACTATTTTTTCCCAGTCCCAAAATCACTAAAAAGTGTTGAAGGGCGGGCATTTTGGGGGACTGTCTTAAGTATTATTGACGGTCAACAAGTGCTGATACCCTGCCTATAATTTCAATAAACGACTTTTGATTTTAATTTAAATCATGTCTTGTAATGTTTCTTTTAATAATAATATATTTATTTTTATTAATCAGACAACAATATTACCTTGTATACTACTTTACTCATCTGCCTAGCCTTTTCCCAACTATGTTGGGGTCGGCTTCCAGTTTAACCGGATGCAGCTGAATACCAGTGTTTTACATGGAGCGACTGCCTGTCTGACCTCCACAACCCAGTAACTGGGTAACATGATACCCCTTGGTTAAACTGGTTGTCAGACTTTCGGGCTTCTGACTACAAGTAACGACTGTCAAAGATCTACAAATGACAGCTGGGACCAACGGCTTAACGTGCTTTCCGAGGCACGGAGGAGTCTTGGTATGTAATAAATGGTCACCCATCCACGGACCGACCTCGTCAAGCGTAGCTTAACCTTCGATCGACCCATGCGGCTGTTATAATTTAGCCACAAGCTCCTCGCTATACTACTTTACTAATTTTCTTAATATAACGTAACATCACGCCTGTAATCCCCGAAGGCTTAAGCAGAGCTGTACTTGGTAGTACACCCACATTTCGCCAATTACGTTTAAGTCCCATATACTAAGGGGCGAGCCTATTGCCATCAATCGGGCACAGATCCCGACTCCGGGCCGCTTCTGAGAAATACCAGATGGCAAAACTCAATAACACTTTGCTCGACCCGGGGTTCAAACCCGAGACCTCGTGCTCAGCAGCAGTGCTTGCGACCACTAGACCGATGAGGCAGTTCGATTTGTATTATTGAGAGAAAGATTGTTAGAAGAGTTGAATTTTTTCTATTTATTAAAACCATTTTTAATATCTATGTGTGAATGAACTGTTACAGCGTTTTCATTGATACACACGCCATCTTGTTAGAAGGTCAGCGGAATAATAAAATGTTGTTCATTGTAAAGTTTATACGGCTAGCTACGGTAACTGCCTACTATCAGGCGGGCCTTAAACTTCTTTGCCACCTCAAAGATCTTCATAATAATCTGCCAAACCCTTTCCCAACTATGTTACATTTGGCTTCCAGTCTATTTATACTTTTATTCTATACTAGCGACTCGCCCCGGCTTCGCACGGGTGCAATTAACCGCTATACCCCTGCATTTTAAATCTATAATATATTTGAAAATATTTTTAGGTTACCAAGACAAGATAAACTTACTACATGATACAAAAACTTAAAATAAATAAATAACTAAACCTAACAGTATATAACTACAAAGCGTCAAAAAATTCTTCGGCATACCAGCTGGTAAAGTGCCCAAAAGACTGGCGGCATTGCCACGTTGAATGGCAATGTTTAGCCTCTGGCCAAAGTAGACGCCAGCCCTTGGGTCACGGGAAGCGTCAACTAAACGTTTGCAGATGTTTTTCGTAAATATTCATTTAAATTATATTCTGTTAAGGGCAATATTGATCTATATTAAGTGGATTTATTTATGGTACTTAATTGGATAAGGATTAATGCTGTATTGCTTAAAATAGCTTCGTAAATAAGTCATTAAAATGAAAGGATAAAAATAGTTATTGTGGGTTATCCCTAAGATATAGACATATACTATTGCGGACTTTTTTGTAGACCTTTTTAAGGTGTACAATACTGTAGTAAATTATTTTGATCTATCTTCATATCATTATTTATTTTAATCTTGTCAGTGTGGCCATTTTCCAGATATCGGCAGGCCTAGCCATATTACAAATTCTATTTCTAATAACGTAATCGATAAGGCGACAATGGAAAGAAAATGGCGTATATGGAATCAGCTGTTTGTCAACTGTCAAGTGTATTTCATTTTCTGTCATACTACAAATTATACTCGTTAACTCTTGACAGTTGACATACAGCTGATTCCATATACTCCATTCTCTTTCTATTGTCGCAATAGATTAGACATAGAATTTGTATTACGGCTAGGTTTGCAGGGCATTTAGGGACCTCACTAATTTTCTGACAGCTGATTTTTACGTGTATATGATAGACACAGTCTTTGAAAATCAGACAGCAACTATACTCTCAGACACACCCCGTGGGCATTATTGCTTAAAAGACAGCCTAAGCATCGCGTAGCTGGATAAGCTAGCTATACCCAAAAACCTAGTGATAAATACCTACATTCCCAAGATCCGGAACCACAAAACTAGTACAGAATTCTAATAAAACTTCATAATTAAATCACTTCAGGATTCGCCTGTCTCTAACTGACTACCATACATTAATAATAACCATTTTGAGTTGACATTTTCTTAAGCCGGTTTCCCCCCGCGGGGCCCCAGACTTGTATGGAAACGGGGGGACGCGACACGTCTGTTAGAACTGGTTGTATGTATTATAGCAACAATTCAAGGTTTTCTTGTATTTTTCCATGCAAACCGCGTTTTTTTTAACACATTCTAAGTATTATTCTTGAATAGAAGTAGTCTTGTGTAAGCTGTAGTGATGATGTTAGAAAAAAATATGTTTTAGCTGCTTTTTATACTTATGTTTCTTTGAAATGGAAAGAAATGAAATGATATTCATTTCTGTAAGTAGATCTTCTCAGATACTTTTACATGTCATTTTTTAAAAACTAAATGGCACTAAATTGCATTTCCAAAGTGAATTCCCTGAGAAGAAATGCCAAAAGAAACTCAGTGGTCATGGTCTCTTTTAAAGTCCAGACATAAGATTGTATACATGTATTATGCGAGTCTCACGATGCAGGGCAAAGTCTGGAAAGGTCTTTTGAAGAAAGAATCAATTCAGCTTTGAGTTGAATTTTGCATTGTAGTAAGTCCAATGTTTAATTCGATTAGACCACCTTTCAATCGTGTAAATTAGAGACACAATAGGAAGACAATGACAGCGTGGATGCCGGTGTCCTCTTGGGGTTTAATTAATTAAAAGACACTTTTAAATGTAAACCGGACAATGGAAGCTTCTACTATAAAAAACTAACTTTTCCGGCAAACTTCGTTCCACCGAATCAATTCATGTTTTGTTTCCTTCTTAATTTTAGCGAAAGACTTGTCAATTAATGTCAAACAAGTCCATCAATCAGACATTACTTTCTCATTTATACAATTAGTTGTGTGTAATGTAATTAGTGAGTTTTTCAAGTTTATCTTACACTAGCAGACGTCACGCAGTTTCACCCGCGTAGTTTCCGTTACCGTGGGAATACGGAGATAAAAAGTAGCCTATGTCCACCGGGAATAGTGTAGCTCAACAAATCACTCGCTAGTGATTTGAACAGAACGGGACAGACGACCTCATTAAGGCCGCGGGAACGCGCTGGATGCGAGCCGCTTCCAACCGGCCTTATTGGAGATCTATAGGGGAGGCCTATGTCCAGCAGTGGACTTCCTATGGCTGAAATGATGATGATGATGATGATGATGATTTGAACAGAATCGCAAAGCTGGCCGTACCCACCGTTTCTCGCGGCCCCACGTTCACAGTGAGACACTTCATTGTCAGATTATTAAGTTAGATCATAGACTAGATTAAATTAACACTTCTAGAATACTGGTTCTGGGAGGGGCCCGCCAAGTTAGAATATCGAGGTCATGTTAGTATCGATGACCTTTCGTAGACCTTTAGACGTTTGACTAGATATATTTCGCGAGAGTTTGTTCTAAGTATTAACATAACATGACTTCACGCATGTCATCGCCGAAGGGTTGGGCAGCGTCGTAAGTACCAATAGTATAAGCACATTTCGCCAGTTATATTTGAGTCCCATGCAATAGGGGCGAGACTACTGCTATTAATGGGGACGAATCCAGACTCCGGTACCGATACTTAGAAATTCCCGATAGAAAAAACTCAATAACGCTTTGCCTGACCCGGGGATCGAACCAGGGACCTCCTCCTCAGCAGTAGCGCTTGCGACTACTTCACCTATAGAGTAACGAGGCAGTCAAAGTGTGTGTTTGTTCAAAGTGTTATAAGGCTTTAGATTATTCCGGAAATGTACCCGGTTAGTGCTAACATGCTGTCATTACATGCCACTGAAAAATACTTGTAAGTAGTCCATTTATAATAGCATTAGAAAAAACAGCTCGTACGTAGAACCAGAACATTTCATTTTAAAGGAAAGTGTAGAACAATTTTTATTCTAATTGTTTTATTTCAAAAGAAGAATAAAAGTGAAACGAAGAACGAGTCCATGTATTGTTCATTCATGCTTCTTTTACCTTCTTATCATTGACACTGTCATTTTGAACTTAAATGAAAAACCTACACATTTTTTCGTAAAAAAATTGTTGCAATGGTTATGGTAACTAAGTGTGACTTGTGACAGCTGATGTAAAACTAAAATAAATTATAATAAATTCTTCGTCCATCGTAATTGAAACATGCTTAATTATTGTACTTTCGTTACAAAATGTGCATTAAAAATAACCTTTTTTTAACTTTTGCCTAATGCTATTGTAAATCTATAGGTACTAATATTATAAAGAGGAAAGATTTGGTTGTTTGTTTGTTTGCATTGAATAGGCTCCGAAACTACTGGACCGATTTGAAAAATTCTTTCACCGTTGTGAAGCTACACTATCCCCGGGTGACATAGGCTACTTTTTATCCCTGCATTCCCACGGGAACGGGAACTACGCGGGTAAAACCGCGTGACGTCTGCTAGTAGATTATAAGTTATTGCAAAATAATAAAATAGTGCGTAGTGTATAATAATCATTGCATTTAAAACTGGTGAAGGAAAACATTGTGAGGAAACCAGGACCTTTAATTAATACAAGTTTGAAATCTCCAATCCGATTGCAAGCGTGGTGATTAATGCTCGATTGCTCTTGGCTTCTCTGTATGAGAAGTGGCCTTTGCTGGCACTCAGACAGTAACTGGCTGGTATTATTTTGTGGAAACTTAGCATAGCTTATCAGGATGTATTGTTATAATAGTTACAGAGAAAATGGATTGTCAATGTCCTGCTTGGTGCGAAAATCACCCCGCTTTTGCCTAAACCCCATTTGAAACGCTTAAAAATACCTACTTTAGTTGTCTATATTTCAGTGCTTATTTTACCAGCATCTTTTTTTTTTAAGTAGATTATACTATATTTAAAAAAAAAACACCCCATTCAAATTGGGTTACCTACTTGTTTAGAAGCTACAATGCTACAGACAGAGACAAAAAGGAATAAATTCAAACATGACATTTCCCTCTTTTTATTGATCATTTTGAAATGTGTCACAGCTACGTACTCAAAATAACCCTTAGTATTTTTTATACACAGCCGCGCGCCACGCACAACACAAAATATTCAAAAATCGATTTCAACAAAATCGTTTTAAATAACTCGATACCTAAGATTCGAATCCGGATTGTCTATGACATCATAAGCCACGTAGGAAGATCATCTCAAAGTCACTTTAGCGAACACTACAGGTCAAATACATTATATATATACCTTTTTTAGAATGGTAAGGACAACCCGTTCTCCTGACCAAGGATATTTGACGAGTGTGTTTGATTTTCAATTAAGAATATTGTGCTATCAGCCATCTTTACGAATTGGCGCCGATATTTGAAATTTGAATGGTGTGACGTTAGTGACAGAAGATACAAGATGGACGGCTTGAAATGTCAATGTCAAGTTGATTGCGAAATTAGAACGGATTTGACTGACTGGATTGTTTTTTTTTTGTCGTTGTTATAATTATGGTGGTTAAGGCAGATGATCTCTTGCACGGAGATGTGGTTTCAAATCCGGGTAAGGACCAATGTCAAAGCCAAAATCTAATCACCTATTTCAATTAAAGAAACTAAAGTAATTAAAAAACAATGTATGGTTATTATTAATTGGAAAAAGTCACTTTTGAACGTCAAAGTCAAGATACCAACGTCAGTATGATATATAGTATCATAGTCTTAATTCTCTATACAAATCTATATTTTTTATATGATAATATTTCTTTCAATTGTGACATTCAAAAGTGATTTTTAAAGTTCTAAGTATTGAAATACCTAAATCATTTGATTTTATAATGCAGGCATGGATTTCAGACTCTTACTGATTAAAAACATACCAGTTCCGTCTCACACCTGCGTTGGGGGTCGCGGGTTCGGACGATTCTTTCACGATAAAGAAGACAGCCTAGGCTAACAGACACTGAGACTACACCTCGTAGAGCAAATAAACTATTATAAAAATCACCAAAAAATGGTTATGGCAATATATGCCAAACTTTAGATAGCTTTACTAATTCGTAAGAATATAACTCAAAAATTACTGACCCATTAAATTTTTTTTTTTTTAGAAAGCTATAATAGTATCACCAAGTAATAGTAATAGAGCAGCGGTGGCCCAGTGGTGGCGGCTCCGACTGATGAACAGTAAGTCGTGGGTTCGGACCCATTACTTTGCGTAATTTATTTTATTACCACTGCTCTCAAAAACGGTAAAGGAAAACATCGTGAGGAAACCGGCATGTCCTAGAACCAAAAATTCGAAGACATGTGACTAGGGAATGCAATCTCGTCTCGCCGAGATCCCGATCTCGCGAGATCCCGGCCATATTTTACGAGATTGTATCTCGTCAAATTTCGTACGAGATCTCGCGAGATAACGAGATCGACAAATGACGAGATCGACGTGTATTTCATAGCGCGGCTGCGCGCGAACTGAATCCTGGCCGTTGCCTAAATATAGATAATTATTGTTTTGTTACCAATATTGTAAGAATTTGAACTGATTAGCTACAATAGGTATAATAATTATAGACATAAACAAATGTTATTAGAGTTAGAGACAAAAATAATAAGTACTCTGTCGATTTTTAAAATAAAACTTACATTATTTTTATAACTAAGCAACGCAGTTTCTATTTAATTACATATCATGTCAATTACTAGTTCTTAAAACAAGCATTTGCATATGTTTTAATTGCGATTCTTCCAATCTCGCGAGATCCCGTAATTTGCGAGATCTCGCGAGACTGGGTTTTGAGTCTCGCGAGATCTCGCTAGGCGGAAATCTCGTACGAGATTGCATTCCCTACATGTGACATCTACCAATTCGCACTGGGCCCGCGTGGTAGATTATAGCCCATACGCAAAATACGCGCTTTGACGTGGAGTTGCAGATACCAGCCTAGTATCTTTATCTTTATCTTATCTATATTAGAGGGGTTGTTAAAGAGGGGATGTTAAAGTTTGAAGTGAGAAATACGTATGGATTTTCGCGGACAAAGTCACGAGCTATATGCTAACTTAATAGATTAGGAAAAGGCGGATGTGTGCACTAAGAAATAGTGAGAATGAGACATTATTAAAAATGCAAATAACTCATTCGTGCACTACCAATATACACACATAAACTCACGCGTTTTTTCCATAGAGTTAGGCAGAAACTACTGCTAAACTATTACGAATTACTTATGTTAAGTTGAAAATATAGGGTGACTGGTAATTAGTGACCGATACTTAAACACGTGATTGTACTCATGAATACGAATAACTTTCCCAAAGAAACTTTTTTTATACTCATTAACTTTCAATTAATTGAATTACGTCAGTACTGTACAACGGGAGCGGTGGGGGTGGTAGGGGAGCGTGTAACACTTCTCTACTACTAGCAGATTCCCTTCCCGAGGTCAGACTATCAGCTGATAGATCGTGCCGATTCGTACCTACCTACTGTGATCGACCACAGGCGCGCGCGCGGGTATTTCAAACAGCGTTTTTGTTATTTTATTAAGTTAAAAGTTATTGTGTTTAAAAAAAAAGTTTTTTTGGGAAAGTTTATTGAAATCTTGAATAAAAATGAAATGTTTAAGTTCCATAAGTATACCTACCTTATATTATGTATGTGTGAGGGCCAGAACATTGCTAACAACCGGACACTAATCTGGACACCGTGTTGGTTTACTACAAAATTTTTGATTAAAACCCAATAAAACTTCTAAAGTAACATTTTAAATTGGACATCGTGAGTTACCTACCCGATCAAACGCCCGAAACATATTTCTCGGCGGCAAATAGTGTAAAGTTAAGTCAGAGGCCCATGGGCGGCATTAAAATTCTGACACCAAGTTAGTTACCAAGTTACTAACCACACGATAAGAACATTTTTAATTGGCACTTTATAAACAACACAATTGCTGCCTTACGAAGTGTGATAAAAAACATACCTTTGTCTATGGTGTTTTTCTTGGAAATTATTGATCCTACACGACACGACTGATATTAATTTTAACACCGCAAATAAATATTCATAAGAATGGCTATAATTTTGCTTTTAATAGAGTCTATTTAACTAGCTACTTATTTCATTTTTCAAAGGAGAAAAAAGATCTGTTTTCGAATCTGTGTCGCAATAAAAATGGCGGTAAAACCAAGACGTGTTCGCGGGATAGCAGGCAAAAGGTATTTCAGTATTATGCCAATCATGTTTTAAATTCTTGGCGCTGGTCATACAGCCTACTTTGTAATTTTAATAAGAAGCATAGGAATTTGACATTTACAAGACTTTATAAAGAGATGATTGCGAAATAATTTTATTCAAGTTATGTCATGGTTTTATCTATCAAGGTAATTCAAGTTAAAAGTTAAAATTAACACATTACTTAAGTGCGTTATTATGGTAATAGATACTATCAACGGCCTTCGAATCAAATAAAAAAAATACCTATTTGCTTAACACTTGTCTTATTAAAATAAATATGTTTCTAAATGATTTAAATAAATCACAGACAAAATGTACATTTATAAAATAATAAATCAAACTCACCGGTAACCAAGAATTTCTAGAAAAAGAAACACAAAATTCAAAAAAAAAATATTAATAAAAATCCTACAGACCATCGATACGTCCGTACACACAGACACACAAACCAAACTGAACGATAATCGCTACGGAGCGAGATATCGATATGAGAATCGATTAAAAATCGACAAAACAGGTTGTACGTTTAATTATGTGGCATTATGATGAGACTGTTAGGTTAGACTCTTGCCTCCTGGCGGATTTTAAAACGATATTCGGAAAAAAATGGCGCGGGCAGATTTATTTTTACTTTTTGGAGGGAAACTTTTCAATGGGTTCTGTCTGCGGTTGGCTTTTCTGCGGTGATTTTCATACAAAGTGATACGAGTATGCGAGAAATGAAAATGAACTAAGGTTCAAAAGTGTAGACGTGGGTTTTCAATAAACAATTAAATAAATAAATGTATTTTTTTTCAACTAAGTAATTCCCATGTGTGCATCATTTGAGAATCATTTGTTAGCAAAATTTGAATGTGACTGATCTTTTTATGTATCATGCGAGATGTAATGAGCATTTGCACAACAATTTATGTTTTTTTTATTTGATTAGATTAGCTAGTGGCAAAATAGTAGCACTTGCACGGGTTATTTATTTTATTTAATACTTCAAGCACACTAATGTACAAAGGCGGACTTAATGCCATAGGCATTTGGCGGGGCGATCAAAAGTAAAGCTACGCTTGCGAAGATCGCTCCTTAGATGGGTGACAATTCATATTTATAAAGGAAAGAGCTTTCCCCTCCGTGCCTTGAAAAGCACGCCAAGCCATTAGTCCCGGCTGGCTTTTATATTGTGTAATCCGCGACTGCTATTTAAGCAGTACCCTGAAAGTCTGATAACAAGTTCAACCAAAGACTATAGTGAAAAGATTATAGTGTATATGTATGTTGTTGTATATACATTTGTATGAATTTCTTTATATAATCTCACAAACACAAATACACACATAAATACACACACGTACACACACACTCACACACACACATACACATATGCGCACACACTGGCGAATGCTCGCGGGTGTGCATACATAAACTTAAAAATTGTGTAATAAATTTAGGCAAATATAATGTTTTATAGTTAAGCTAAATTAATGTGATCTAGTTAAGGGAGTGCGGCTTCTCCTGGCACAGGGGTTTTTACACTTAAAAGGAGAAGTCAACCTCAATATTGTTAAAACCAAAGAGATTTAAAATACTATAGAGCGGGCATGTCAAGGAAATGACATAGAAAAACTTTGATCCCATGTCTCAGTAACGCCATCTAGAATAATATATGAATATTGGAGCGGCAGCGGAGCGTACTACAAAAAACTCATAGACTTGTAACGAATTAACATTTTTCATTTTTTTTTTTTTTAATCAGTCACTGGGTTGTGAAGGTCAGATAAGCTCCATGTAAAACACTGGTATTCAGCTGCATCTGTTTAAACTGGAAGCCGACCCCAACAATCTATATTCTAGAAATCTGTAAATTTGTGAGACAATATCCGAAATTCTTCGTTAACATCTCTGACCAGCCTCGCCGATATGCACCGCGTTCACGATTTGAGAATACCCTCGTGTTACCCCAATCGAAGCTAAAATTACACAGCACTAGCCCTTACGTTGCATCAATTAAAATTTATAACAGCATTCAAAATGCTATAAGAATGGAACAAAATGACAAAATATTTATAAAACGAGTTAGAAAATTATTAATTGACAATTGTTATTACACATTAAATGATTTTTTTAATGATGACACCTTAATGGACTAACGTTGACTGCTTATTTATTGAATTTTGGTTTTTATTTCTTGACATTATGTATTACAGTATTTCTTTAACATGATTGTATTTGGATTATTACTTTTTATTTAACGGTGACATCATAACGGACTAACTTTTTCTGCTTATTTATTGAATTTTGGGCTTTATTTATTGACATTTTGTATGATAGAATTATCTTTGACATTTTATTGTGATTGTACTTTGATTATTATTTTATTTTTACTGACATGATGCATTTGACTATAATTAATTTCAATTTGTCGACTTTTATTATTTTACTTAATTGTTATAATTTTTAATTTTTTCTATGACATTTGTTTACATATTTAAATGAATATTCTAAATTTATAATTACTGTTTATTAATGTTTAATTACTGATCCTTAAATGCTACTATCATTATTGTAAAAAATTGTTGTGCCCGACAGGGTCCATGTGAACTATTCTATTATTATTAAGATCTTGTAAAACACATGTGATATGCAATAAATGATTGAATTGAATTGAATTGAATTGAACATTGTTGGGAAAAGGCGAGGCAGATGATTACAGAAGATGCTGAAAAGAATTTTATCTAAAACCTATTTACATAGTTAACAGGCTTCTTTTAACTGCATTAATTACTTTTTGTTTCTCTGCTGTTCTTAATAACTCGTATATTCATTTAAAATTCTTATATTTGAAAATATAAAAAATAGTAGGCCACCGATGGTTAGGGTCTCAGTGACAGGAACCTCCTCACAATGCGAACCGTATCGAGGAGTAGGTACTCCCTTCTGTATCAGGCCTTTGATCCAACCGCGTAACGAAAGCCTCGACAGATGGTCGTCGAGGCTTTTGCCAATAAGACCATTGGCCGTCACAACTATCGGCACAATGACAGCAGAATCCACATCCCACATGTCGACAATCTCGTGGGCTAGGTCAAGATATTTTATTTGTTTTTCTTTCTCAGCTTTCACGAGATTTTCGTCATGTGGGATGGTAATATCAACTATCATTGCGTGGCGCGCTAATCGGTCTATCACTACTATATCCGGCTTATTGGCAACAATAGTCCTATCAGTAATGATAGACCGATCCCAGTACAATGTGGCATGGTCATTTTCGAGAATTGGGTCGGGCACAAACTTGTAGTACGGTACCTCAGTGTCCACAAGCTGGTATCTCAAAGCAAGTTCCTGGTGAATAATCCTGGCTACTTGATCATGCCTGTGCAAGTATTCGCCGTTAGCCAGACGAGAACAACCAGAGATTATATGTCTGATGGATTCGCCATTGCGGTGACATGCCCGACACACGTCAACCGTCCCGTCCTTCATAATATGTCTCCGGTAGTTGTTCGTTAGGATAACTTCGTCCATAATTGCACATACAAAACCTTCAGTTTCTTATTATTATTTTGTCTATCATTGTTAAGTACCATAGTTGTAAAATGTTTTTTCAAATTTTTGTTAATCTTGTTGCATATGATTTTAAAATATCTCCTGGGAGAGGGCACTGATGGCTCTTGTAACACAGGTTTACCACCTAGCACAGGAGTCAGGGACTTTACACAATCTTGTAACCACTTTCTTTTGTAGTGCTTAAGATTAGGTACTTACATTCTACCTATAATATCTTTCTTGTTTTTTTAATTATATATAAAAAAAAATACGACTTAAAAAAATACTACACCACCAATTGATTGGTAGGCGGGGTCTCGGTATGTAAATTAACGGTCACCCATCCTCAGATCGACCTCATCAGACGTAGCTTAACCTTCGAACAATCCATGCGGCTGCGTTTATTTAGCCACAGGCGCCTCAACAACAACAATCGTTCTACAACTTGAAGGTTTTCTCATCCGCCCACGGATCGCCAAGCCCCTTCTCTTAGATGTCAATGTTCAAGGACATTATGGCGAGCCGAAATGTCAAACTATTTATTATAATGTGAATAGATATTAGGCACAAACACGTCGCTGTAGCCGCCATGTCGCTAATAAATGTTTTATTATAATCTTGTTAGATGAGGTCGCTTTAGAATCATTAAGTATACTTATTAATAAAGTGGTTGTCGAAATTAGTCCGTTTTAGCTATTTGTACTGATTCTACGCTCTTAATTACGTCCATACAATGACATTAAAAATAAAAATGGCAATGGTATAATATGTACGTATATGTATATGTATTTAGGCATTATAAATAATATTTTTATTTCAAGTTTTTGTTACCTTTTTGCGCCTACCATGTTCTGTCTCTGCACCACCTTAAGGTGGTACTGGTAGAAAATGCCTACGGTATTAATAATAATAATAATAATCTTTAATTCAGGTTATAAAAACCCATAGCAAGCAGCACAGTAATAATAAATAAAAATAATATTTAAACCACACTCGGTTTATGTCGTGCTTCATTAAAGCGTCTGAAAACTATTCCAGCCGGCCAAAAGTCAGTACTGAGGAAGACTGCTTTATGCGTCGCAGGAATTTGAAGGATGTAAGACTTGAAGTACCTAAGTCCGCCTTTGTACAGTTTATTTTACTAGTGCATAAAGTTTAAATAAATAAATATTATAAGTAAAATGGTGTACCTAGATAGGTTATGAGGGCTCAGCAAGCGACACGTTAAAATATGGCTAACTAGCCACACTTGACCTCAGTGTCGCGTTAAGTTAAGTGACACGACGAACACAATTTTTCAATTTGTAAGAATGTACTTACGGGGTTTCCGAAACATTATTCTAATGCTGGTACCAACAGAATGATTTGTGATTTAAACAACATTGCGAAGAGTATGCTTAGATGGTTGAGAAGATTAATTAAAAGCGATTAACAAAAGATTTATTTGTAAGCAAGATGTACCTAAGTGGAAACGCTGGGAACGCCTTAAAAGGACGTACACAGACCTTATTGGTGATATTCTCCAGAAAGGTCAGACTTTATGTACTTATGTAATAAAAGAAAGAAAGAAAAAAAAGTGTTGTGCTCTGTGGCAACGCCACCTTATATTTTTTTATTTTGATATTACACATTTTAATGTACCGCTGACGTACATGACGTACATGCATTGTTTGTGAATGTACGACTATTAGTTTTAAAGAAAAAAGCAAATTAATATGGCGTTGCTGCGGAAAATTCTCTCTAGCCACGCCACCTGTAAACAACATTTGCAGATACAATTTCAGCTATTTCTCTGAAGTTATATAATGTACGAGCGCTCTATATTATGTACACGTGATAAGTATGAAGAAATATGTTAATCCTAAAGTTTAATTCTAAACTCACGAATTGTCCGATATTGACAAAGTTGTAGTTACTAGCAAATACAATTTCAGCTTTTCTTCAGAAGTTATACATATAATGTACGAACACTGTATATTATGTACACGTGATAAGTATGAAAAAATATGTTAATTCTAAAGTTTAATTGTAAAGTCACAAATTGACCCCTATACAGGATGTAAAAAGACCGATCACATAGCCGATAACTACACATTCTGTACATATAATTCAGTAACTTTGACCACAAAATATTGCTGGGAAAGTACTCTTTTTCCATCTTTAAAAAAGAGATGTTTTTAAATGCGCGTAAAGGGAAGTCACCTCCTCTCACCCGGCCCGCAGCAGACGCACCGGGCGCAGGTGGAGGGCGGACAACATCCTCTTCCAGCACCCTAAATGAGTTCAGGGGCGACGGACTCGGGAACATCCGCCGCCCCCCACGTACATGGACCTGAGGTGGTGCGATGGCGGCGCGTCGTATTCACGCGTGCCCCTCTTAGACGTCGCTGTTGTGACATCACTATTTAGTTTGTTAATAGTGTGCACATCACTAGATATTATCTATGTATCCAGTTCCTATCTGTCATTCCAGAGCACAGACCAATTAGCTTTTCCAGAGAGACACTACGATGTGTCCCCGTCTGTGACACTACTACTGTCTGTCTGTATTATATTGTGTGTGTGTCATTTATTAATAGACCAAGTCAACCTCAACGGTGTGTGTCGTATTCAACATGCCTACAGAACATAATAGTCGCAAGGGGAGTTTAACACCCCACTCCCCTCGCTGGCTTGGCGAGGCCCGTGGGGCCAGCAACAGTCGGAAGTATCTCCTGTTCCCGTGACCCCCGGCGCAGGTGCGACTCGAGACGGAACACGGGGTGGTTTTTAGTCAAACACTAATAGATTGTACTAATCAATTCCCAAAGAAAAATAAAAAAAGAAATATCTGATTACCTATGTGTTTATTATACCTATATTATTATGCTGGCTCGCTAATGCTTAGGCCAAACGCTACTGCTGAATATCATTCAGGGTCACTTAGTTGAAAGCCGGTGTTTAGTTAAACGGCTAGGCAGTTAATTGAACGGCGGATTAAGCAAGTTGGCAGCGTAATATCTATTGCAAAAAAAGGAGGCGGTTCTCAATTCGGTTGACTGTTTTTTTTTTTTAGGGTTTGATACCTCATTACTCTGTCATTTATGGGCCGTTTTTGAAAATTATTTTTTGATTTGATAGGATATACTAACAGATTGGTCCCATTTGGATCAAAACTGATATCTGATGAGGGATCTTCGAGGAATTGAGGGAACTTCTCAAAAAATATAGGCACTTACGCACCGATTTTAACACGTACGTGGGGGGCGGCGGATATTCCCGAGTCCGTCGCCCCTGAACTCTTTTAGGGTGCTGGAAGAGGATGTTGTCCGCCCTCCACCTGCGCCCGGTGCGTCTGCTGCGGGCCGGGTGAGAGGAGGTGACTTCCCTTTACGCGCATTTAAAAACATCTCTTTTTTAAAGATGGAAAAAGAGTACTTTCCCAGCAATATTTTGTGGTCAAAGTTACTGAATTATATGTACAGAATGTGTAGTTATCGGCTATGTGATCGGTCTTTTTACATCCTGTATAGGGGTCAATTTGTGACTTTACAATTAAACTTCAGAATTAACATATTTTTTCATACTTATCACGTGTACATAATATACAGTGTTCGTACATTATATAACTTCTGAAGAAAAGCTGAAATTGTATTTGCTAGTAACTACAACTTTGTCAATATCGGACAATTCGTGAGTTTAGAATTAAACTTTAGGATTAACATATTTCTTCATACTTATCACGTGTACATAATATAGAGCGCTCGTACATTATATAACTTCAGAGAAATAGCTGAAATTGTATCTGCAAATGTTGTTTACAGGTGGCGTGGCTAGAGAGAATTTTCCGCAGCAACGCCATATTAATTTGCTTTTTTCTTTAAAACTAATAGTCGTACATTCACAAACAATGCATGTACGTCATGTACGTCAGCGGTACATTAAAATGGGTAATATCAAAATAAAAAAATATAAGGTGGCGTTGCCACAGAGCACAACACAAAAAAAAAGCATTTATTTGGCCCAAAAACAGAAATTAAAAAGAGAAAAATTTAATTAAAAGAAATTAAATAAGTACCTAATCAAAATAACACGACAAAAATTGTGTGCCTTGCTAATGCGCCAAAAGGGTCCGGGTTCAGCAAAAATGCCAGACAACTAGTGTCTGACGCTGATTTTCAACTGGACCTGAGATTGTGAGGTGTCTTGGACGTAGAAACAGATTGGTAATTTTTGTGAGGATTTAAGGACCGTAGCAGGTGTCGTACTATCGCAATAGTTTCTACCTACCCTTATGGGAAAACGGCGCGTTCTACATTTCAAGGCGGATGAATGAAGCCTAAAATTAAAACACACATAATACCATAGTCTATGTTTATATCGCCATAGAGCAGTCCGTAGGCGCCGGCGCCATTTTTTGTCGGCACCATTTTTTTGTGGCAACACTGGACTGGTTGAAATTACCGGTTACAAGCTGATGATGTCATCATCACATTCTTCGTATGCTGGTTAACTTAACCCGTCA
Source organism: Euplexia lucipara (assembly GCA_921972225.1). Classification (NCBI taxonomy): domain Eukaryota; kingdom Metazoa; phylum Arthropoda; class Insecta; order Lepidoptera; family Noctuidae; genus Euplexia; species Euplexia lucipara. The sequence continues at coordinate 2,260,709 of OV179169.1, read as the reverse complement.
TCACTCACTCTTGTGACCGTCGGAAATGTTAGCTAATTACTTATTTACGTAAGTAACTAATGGCACTTAGCTCCTGACTTCGTCTGCGTGAAATTTATACTTTTCCCTTTAAACTTTAACTTTCCCTCCACCCATTGTTGTTTTGAAAATCAAATATAGCATAAGTTACTCGGTAATAACATAGTTTTCAAATGAAAATAATTACCTATTGAAATCGGACCCGTAGTTATTGAGTTTCTACGTTACGAACATACAAAAATACTAATATTTCCCCTATATTATATTAGTATTAGTGTAAGTAAATTACTCAGGTACCGTAGATTACTTTGGTAATGATGTTCAGCTTATAAATGTTCCCACTGCTGGGACACAGGCCTTCTCTCTGTGAGAAGATTTGGGCCGTAATCTACCACACGGGCCCTGAGCAGGTTAGCAATGTTTTATGGCAACACCAAACTAAACTTAAGTAATGCAATATTATAGTAAGAAACACAGAAAGGTCAGACACAGATTTACAAGAGGATTATCTTAATAAAAGCCATCTTCCTCATGACAGGCTGATGTTGAGGCCATTGAGCACAATTTTCCTGATAGTCTCGTGACCTCGTAATTACAGGACTAGTTAGTACAGTTGACTGCACTGTGGTGATGGCCTAGAACACTAATCTTGTGATAGCCTAGGACAGATTTAAATTTTCGGGTGACACAGGTGCTAACGGGGTACGGCTTCTTCGGGAAGTACCTGTGTCAGGGAGCTAGACACTCGGTGTCACCACTGCGTCGAATGTCGAGAGGACACGGCGCGGCACATGCTGGCAGAGTGTGCCGCTTGGGAGGAGCCGCGCCGTGCCCTCGTCTCTTGAGTAGGCAGTGACTGGTCGTTGCCGGCTGTAGTCGAGAAGTTGATCGGCAGCGTCGAGTCCTGGGTCGCGGTTGTGGCCACGGTCGTCTCGCAGAAGGAGGCTGCGGAAAGGGAGAGAGTTTACCTATGTGTAATTTATCTACAACGTGTTTTTTTTTTATATCCCATAACTCTAGGGTATGATTGAGACCATATCAAAGAATCAACTGGCATATGAATTATGTTTCAATCATCCCTTTTTTTACTATCATACCTACATTATAATTCGACAAAGTAACGATGATTAATGTAAAACACCCTTACGTGAAAGAAAAGTGACGTTAGAAAGAAGATTCGTCGTACTGGTGACAGTTTTTGAACTAATTAGGTAATAAAAATAATATTAATAATACTTAATAATAATATTCCACGACTATTCACACAACGCCATCTAGTCCCAAGCTAAGCAGAGCTTGTGTTACGGGTGCTAAATAACTGATAATTTAATTATGATTCATGATATTATTATCTCCGAAACTATGCATTTTTGGACCATCTATTCTAGGAGTTTTAATTTTTACCTACAGAATGTAACCCTAGAGTTATGGGATATCAAAAAAAAAACACCTTGTATGATATAAATAAATAAATAAATATTCCACAACTTTTCACACAACGCCAATTAGTCTCAAGTTAAGCTTGAGAGCTTGTGTTATGGGTACTAAACAGCTGGTAAACATACTTATATATTTCTAAATACATACATATTATAGATAAATTACACCCAGACACAGAACAAATGATCGTGCTCATCACACAAACATTTGTCCTGGGTGGGAATCGAACCCACGACCTCCGGTACAGCAGTCAGGGTCACTAACTACTAGACCAACAGGCCAGTCAAATATATATGTACTTATTTAAAAATACATAAGTATGTTTATCAGTTGTCTAGTAGTCATAGCAGAAGATCTGCTTAGTTATTGGCTTGATGGCGTTGTGTGGAAAGTGGTGGAATATTATTAATATATATGGGAGATGCGGAACTCTGCACCCCGTTCCTCATACTCCTAAAAATGCACAACGGTTCCACCATAAACTGGATTTCTTACGAACGTGCAACCAACTGTATTTAATCTCGCCATCGATTGAAAACTAACAAGGTTTGTTATAATTGGCCAGTGATTATTATTGATTATTGTTTCTTTGACAGTTTACCTTCAAGTTTGTTTTAATGACGAGGTAACTAAGATCTCTCCTTCATGCATTTTGCTATGGCATCATCAGCCTAGCGAATATTTTTATATGTAATTAAACTGACGCAGAGCAGCGGTGTCCCATTCGAACTCAGGCAGGCGCATTACTTTGTGTAATTTATTTCATCACCACTGCTCTCGAAAACGGTGAAGGAAAACATCGTTATGAAACCGGCATGTCCTAGAACCAAAAATTCGAAAACATATTTACAGTAACATCTACCAATTTGCATTGGGCCCGCGTGGTAGATTAAAGCCCAAACGCGCTTTGACGTGGAGTTGCGGATACCAGCCCGGTATATTTAATCTTTTAATGTAAACTGACCATCTGACATGCTCTATATGTACACTCATGTTTGCACATACCCTTTTCCAAGAAAGTCGTAGGGAAACAAGCACTATCAAGCAAGAGACATCACAAATACAATCCTAACACCTTTCGGCCCCCTCCGTCACAAACCGTCAAGCCATTAGTTTTAAATTGATCCCTTTGTAATCACCCTAAGCCCAGGTCCGAACCCCACAGGGGGCGCCCTTAGCGAGTGTCACTTAAATTCTGATGTACTGCCCCTGGCTGGAGGCCTTGTGTATTGAGGTCGTTCACAGGTTTGTTCGGTTAAGCAGATATAGCAGCACCACTCCTCAGTACACAGCGAGACTAAAAAAAAAATGACGTGTGGCACTCGGAGACTGCCGCGGTAAAGCTATTGCATAGCATTTTTTATCAACTCCTCTCCTCTCCCCCTCCCCATTCCTCTCCTCCCCCTCTCCCCATTCCTCTCCTCCCCCTCTCCCCTTCCCCATTCCTCTCCTCCCCTTCTCCCCCTCCCTCCCATTCCCCACACCTCCCACGCCCCTCCCATCACCCCTCCCTCCCCTTCCCTCACCCTCCCTCTGTTTCTCCTCCTTAACCCCTCCCGACCCCTGCCTCTACCCGTCCCCATATCCCCTCCCCTCTCTCCTCCTCCATTCCCCTCCCCTCCCCCTCCCTTCCCCACACCCCTCCCCTCCCCTCCCCCTCCCCTCCTCTCCCCTTTCCCCTCCCCACTATCACCACTATGCCTGCAATATAAATATATTATATATATATGTATAAATATATATGCAATAGCTTCGGCCTTCAAGCCACACCTTGCCCGTCGGAGTGGGGAGCGTGAGGTTTTTTCGTTGCGGAATTTCTGGATTCGGTCCCCGCGCTCAAGGCCCGCGATAGAAGCTATGCAATAGCTTAAAAACATACACACGAACATAGAACCTCCTCCTTTTTTGAAGTCGGTTAAAAAGTAACTTAAATCTTTATTAAAGTAAGCATCCTTTTTCGTTAGCAAATAATAATATCACAAATCAGCTGGCAGTTACCGGTCCGCCATGTTAGTGTGTGTGTTTTTTTTTTATAATCAAACGGCAAAGGAATGCAAGGTTATGCCTGTCACGGAATATTTAATACACATTAATGATGTCTGCTGAATGTTGTATGTTCGTTTTAATGAAGAAAATATATAGAATTTGGCTTAATAAAATAACTTTTATTTCTATTTAGAAGGGAAAAATTGCAAGCGAATGTATTTTGAAACCGACTAATTAAAACGTACTAGGCTCTCAAAATAATAATTAATTATAGAATCAGGGCGATATCTCATACCAACTTCCACTCCCCCAATTTAGGGGATGGGGGCGAAAGTTATGAGTTTATGAAATTTTTTGTTGGTTGTATACTAAACTTAGATTACATACCAAATTTCAGCTTTCTAGCACTTCAGGAAGTACCCAAACATTTAGATGATCATCAGTGTGTCAGTGTGTAAGTGACGAAATCGGTGTATTTTAGATATCAATAAAATCTAAAGTATTAGAGCTATTCAATTGAGACTTTGTTTGTTTAATTACTCTATTAATGACATCATATCCTGAGAATATGATTTCTCTGGTACATCGAAAACCAACTCTATGAGGGTTCAAAAAAACGACGAAACACTTCGAGAAAAGGTAGGTAGTGCCCTTGCGCTTCGCTTGACTCGTCTTGGCGGGGACACTCCCGTGCCCCCAGATTTCAATATAAAGGATCCCAAATAACATATCATTATTTGCAGACGTCACGCGGTTTCACGCGCGTAGCTCCCGTTCCCAAAATAATTCAGGGATAATGAAACCGACTTAAAAAAAAACACTAAACGGTGTAAAATAACTCTAAATTAGGAAGTCTATGGCTTTGGTGGTTTTGTCTTATTCATGATGGGCCACCGACTTCCGAATTTAGAGTTATTTTACACCGTTTAGTGTTTTTTTTTGAAGTCGGTTTTATTTTTTGCAAAAAAGTTTTTTATTTTTCCATTTTTAGTTGTTCCCATATAAATATTTGCCATGAATTTATTTTAATGTTCTTAGTACACACATCAAAAGTGTCTAGGGATCAACATATATTTTTGCAATAACTTTTCTCCGGATTGATATTAATTAAAATTTTCTTTAAGGATTCATCAAATAAAGTGTTTTCGTTTGTCACAGTAACGATAAACCAAGTCACCTTTGCATTAATAAAGAAATTTGCCATTTTCCTAATAAAGGGATTTTTGACATTTGAACCACTAACATTAAAGTTCGAAAAAAATACTGAAATAACAGTTTTCTTTAAAATTTTATTGGGTAACTTAAAAAATTAATAATCTGTGTTTCTACCGCGAACACTAACAACACAAGAACATCGGTTTGGCATACTCAATGAGTTCATCCAAATCACGCTGTGGAATGGCCGCCCATGTTCGACGTACTGTGGCTTTAGCTCTGAATACAAGTCAGAGTGTTATCAGTCGACTTTGGACACGTTACCGAAGCACTGGTACCGTGGCTGAGCGCCATGGAGGACGGTATCGCTGCACCACACGGAGACAAGACCGATACATTCAAATCTTAACTCGAAGAGCTCCAACAATAACCGCCATGATGTTAGCCGTGAGGCTTCATCACTCTTCAGGGAACTTAATTAGCGACCAAACAGTCAGAAACCGCTTGCATGAAGTGAACCTTCATTCCCGAAGACCGCTACGGGTACCACTTATAGCAATGCACAATCGTAGGATTCGATATCAATGGGCTCTTGAACACAGAAATTGGGCAGAAGAACAATGGCGTTTCGTGTGCTTTTCTGATGAGTCTCGTTTTGGTATGAGACCGGATACAAGACGTATACGACACTGGAGAACCCCTGGACGCCAACAGCGATTAAAATCCTGCCAGGAAGTTCATCCTTATAGTGGTGGAACCATCATGGTATGGGCGGGTATTTGGATCGGCGGAAGAACTCAGTTGATTTGGATCAGAGGCAACCTCAACGCTCAAATTTATGCTGAGACGATTGTATCAGACGTCATCGTTCCTCTACAAGTGCAAATCGGTCCCTTATTTCAGTTAACGCATGATAATGCACGACCGCACACCGCAAGAGTTGTAAGATAGACTCTCGCCGCAGCTAACATCAATGTCCTGCCCTGGCCTGCTCAGTCGCCAGACTTGAACCCGATTGAGCATGCATGGGATATGCTACAGAGAAGAGCTCTGCCGAATATGGCGGGTATCCAGTCGCAAGAAGACCTTTTTTTGTTGTTGCAACGAACATGGGCGGCCATTCCACAGCGTGATTTGGATGAACTCATTTTGAGTATGCCAAACCGATGTTCTTGTGTTGTTAGTGTTCGCGGTAGAAACACGGATTATTAATTGTTTAAGTTACCCAATAAAATTTTAAAGAAAACTGTTATTTCAGTCTTTTTTTCGAACTTTAATGTTAGTGGTTCAAATGTCAAAAAACCCTTTATTAGGAAAATGGCAAATTTCTTTATTAATGCAAAGGTGACTTGGTTTATCGTTACTGTGACAAACGAAAACACTTTATTTGATGAATCCTTAAAGAAAATTTTAATTAATATCAATCAGGAGAAAAGTTATTGCAAAAATATATGTTGATCCCTAGACACTTTTGATGTGTGTAGTTTTGAGAATCGGTTCACAAATGGGGAAGAAATCAGGTAACATACATAAAAATAAAAATAAAAAATACATACACACGAACATAGAACCTCCTCCTTTTTTGAAGTCGGTTGAAAAGTAGCCTATGTCACCCATAGGCAGTGCTGCCAATCGCGGGGAAAATCCCCGATTTGCGGGGAATAGAGGGTTGGCGCGGGTAAAGCCCGGGAAATGGCATAAATCGGGGAATTTCGGGGAATCCAGACCGATTTGGCTAAAACTATTTTATGTTGGGTAATATCTACAACTAAAAAATCACGTTCGGACTAGGCAGATACAGCTCGACACTACTAACTTGATTTTGAATGGCAACACAACTCAAATGCCTGCTCAACAGTCAACTGTCATTTGATTACGATTTTGTATTTATGAACGCATCCATTTCTACATTGTTTTTTTAAATTGGTGCATTCAGTTTTTATTTTTGAATAAAATTATGCAGCTGTATAGCTAAAGTGGAGAATCTTCTAAAATTTGAACCTAATCGAAATATGATTACTGCGAAAATATGGCAAAAATAATATCCTACTATTCCAACTAAAATGAAGGCCACTATCTGTGAGCCAATTTTGTTATTTATGTTTTTTTTTATTTTATAAAACTTTTTGTAGTAAGTACATACCTATCTATATCAAACAAATTTTGAATAAAACTGTGTTTTTATTCCGAAAATATCAATTCGGGGAATTTGTGGGGAATAAATCAAAAACAAGCGGGGAATTTCGGGGAATTGACAACACTCACGCGGGGAATCGAGAATTTTTCATTGGCAGCACTGCCCATAGGGGATAGTGCAGCTTCCCAACGAACGGTGAAAGAGTAGTTTTCAGTTTACTTTTTGCGTACAGAAATACCAATACCTATAAATCTACTTTATAATATTTGTTATGAATAAATAATCTTTATAATATTTGTATTACGTATAGATAAAGACTTACAATAATTCTACAATTGACATTTTAAATCATCTTTTTTTTTGTAAAATGTTTAATCTTTAAATGCCATTTCGGTGTTATTTATAAATCTAATGACAATTGTGTGGTTTATAGGTATGGATGACATTCATATGTCATTTTGTAATGTCAGATGTTAGCATAATATCACACTGTACCTACCTATTCCTCGAAGGGTAAGGTGAGAGCTGTATACAGGGTGTTTGGCAGAACGTCGAATATTCGAAAATGGTGGATAGGTGGGGTCACACTAGGGATGACCCCCCTAATTGAAACTCCTCAATCACTTTTTCTTTTTTTTTTAATGCAAGTTGTAATTAAGATTTCAGTTTTTTTTGTTTTCAAATTGTTTTATTTTAAATAAAGAAGAATAAAAGTTAAACGAAGAACGTGTCCATGTTTTGTTCATCCCCGCTTCTTTGAGGTTTTTATCAGGGACTCTGATCTGACAATTTTCAACTACTTAAAATGAAATAATTTAACTAAATTAAATCCACATAATTTCTTAAAACAAACTATTGCAATGGTTACAACTTAGTGTGACAGCTGCAGTGAAAATTACATTAGTTATAAGTACAGACGCACATCAAGTTACCCCAATGTGTCAAATTTCTTTGATCGTTTTTCAACTTTATGTCAAACAAAATAAGGTTCATATTCAATTGGGAAAATTTGCCACATTGGGGTAACTTGACGTGCTGGCGTATGTACAGTAATTCGTCTGTAATGTCTATCGTAATTGTAACTTGCTTATCAGCTTATTGTAGGTACTTTCGTTACAAAGTTTGCATTAAAAAGAACCTTTTTTAACTTCCGTCTTAAATGATATTGTAAATGGAGCATAGTTATGTACAAAAGTAATAAATTGCCAATTCTAACACATATTAAAATAAGCTCTTAGACGCGAACAGACCCGACCGAATATGTTTTTGATATTCAAAATGTTGCTCTGGCCGGATGTGGACGAATACCAGTATCAGACTGAGCTAATGGGGATCCTTGGGACGAATTGTCAAACCATAGCATTTAAAGCACACGCGTAAGAAATAATAAAAAATAAAAAAAATGTTTGCTCCACAATATAGCCTTAGCTGGTAGCATTATTTCTACAGAAACATAAAGGAGGTAGGTATATTGCAGGAGACTGGTGCCTAAACTAGGCTCGATGCGTGGATTTCAAATCACCAGGATGTGACAAACAGGGGGTCGAGTCTGCTACTGCAATCGTGTCTCAATGACCGGTCAATGATCGATTTTTGACGTATAACGTCAAACTTATGACTAGGGAATGCAATCTCGTCTCGCCGAGATCCCGATCTCGCGAGATCCCGGCCATATTTTACGAGATTGTATCTCGTCAAATTTCGTACGAGATCTCGCGAGATAACGAGATCAACAAATGCAGCGTGACGACGTGTATGTCATAGCGCGGCTGCGCGTGAACTGAATCCTGGCCGTTGCCTAAATATAGATAATTATTGTTTTGTTACCAGTATTGTAAGAATTTGAACTGATTAGCTACAGTAGGTATAATAATTATAGACATAAACAAATGTTATTAGAGTTAGAGACAAAATAATAAGTACTCTGTTGATTTTTAAAATAAAACTTACATTATTATTATAACTAAGCAACGCAGTTTCTATTTAATTACATATCATGTCAATTACTAGTTCTTAAAACAAGCATTTGCATATGTTTTAATTGCGATTCTTCCAATCTCGCGAGATCCCGTAATTTGCGAGATCTCGCGAGACTGGGTTTTGAGTCTCGCGAGATCTCGCTAGGCGGAAATCTCGTACGAGATTGCATTCCCTACTTATGACACATTTCCCATACAAAAACTGTCAAAGTTGTCAAATACTCGATCAATGACCGGTCATTGAGACACGATTGCAATAGCAGACTCGAGCCCCAGAAATGTTGTGCAGTCGAACAAATAGTATGATATTTATAAAAAAAGCACGTAGGTATGTAGCTTGGCTTTTGGAACGTTGTTTCCTATCGCGTATTGCGAAAGGGGGCTAGACAGAAAAAATTAAGACCAAAAGTTGTAACGAAGACACCCGGGTGGATCGAAGTTACTAATCAATCGAAAGGAACTTTGTACCATCCGGGTCCTTGACACCTCTCAAGTTTTATTTTATCCTCGTGGGCTCGGGGCCTTTAATGTTCAGGTATTTAATAATAATAATAATAAACCATTTATTTCAGGTAACAAAGACCCATAGATAAATACCTTAACCTAAAAATACATACTAATAACACTTGTTAGTAAAATCTTATAAAACTATGTTATTATCACTTCACTAGCACGAAATTATATCGTATAATTATATCTATATCTTATTCGTATTTGCCACGATAGTTTGATCAAGTTAAAGGCTACATACAGCACAAGTAGTACGTTTACGCCTGATCGCTGCGAAGCCCTCAGTGCCTGAATCATCAAACATGCCCGAAGAACTGCAGTAGCATGGCTGCCCCCCCAACAGCATCCAGAACTCATAATTATTATATTGGACCCAAAGAGCACTGATGGCTTTCTGCGTGCTGCCTGTCTAGACTGCACGTACTGCTGTTGATTGACAGCGCAATTCTCCTTCACTTCACCCATTTTCACGAGGTGATTTAACAGAATAGCTCTGAAACGTCCGTCGATGCGTCTCCATACTCTATAGTGAAACGACTCCCTAACCAATAACTGGAAGCTTTTATCAATTAGTCTAGCCTTTTAAGCGGAAAATTAAATGTTTCGTAACTAATTGCTAAACTATAAAGCTCTGTGTGTCTGTCTGCAAAAACCGACAAAATCGCGGGAACCGTTTGATTTGAAGGCACCATCGCACTTGTAAATTAAATGGGAAAGTTTGTTAGTGTGATATGTGTATGGGTGCCAGTGGCTTACCACTAAGTCTGGTTACCAGTTGTAAGTCTGTCATAATTTTGAACCCAGACAGGACCTTTACTGTCTACTAATGTACAGACGCCAGCACATCAAGTTACCCCAATGTGTCAAATTTCTTTGATCGTTTTTCAACTTTATGTCAAACATTATAAGGTTCATATTAAATTGGGAAAATTTGACACATTGGGGTAACTTGACGTGCTGGCGTCTGTACATACGCCAGCACATCAAGGTACCCCAATGTGTCAAATTTTCCCAATTGAATATGAACCTTATTCTGTTCTCAAATAAAATATGTATTTTGTACGGAGCCCGAAACATTATTGCAAGTGGTCGGTCTTGACGTTTTTTTTTTTATATATCAAGAAACTCAGGAATTTTAATGGACCAACAGTATGCTAACAATAAAACTATACATTTTTCAGCCCAAAATATAATATACCTTACTTATGTACCTAAGTATGTAAACCTTATATTGTATGGGAGGGAAGTTTCTACGCTTAGTGTGACATGTTATTTAATTGGGGAGAAAAGGGACTTGTGATAAAATAATAAAAGTCGCACAGGTTGATAGAAGGTTAAAGTTAGATTTTTTACAGCTTTAAGAGACTACAGACCTTTCCCAAATCCCTTTGTTTCGACCACGTGACTTATCACCTTTCGCTAAGTCACGTGGTCAAAACAAAGGGATTTGAGGCGTTCTCGATTGTAGAAAGAGAATAGATACGAATCGTTTGTAACTTGGCTAGGGGGGCTGAGTATTATTGTAATTTGAACAAATTTCGAGTATGGTTGTAATTTCAACTCGATACCTCTACCCGTTCTCGAAATAAAGCGTCGTAACAGACAGAGGGACGGACGGACAACAGTGACGGACAAGTGATCCTAAAAGGCTTCCGTTTTTTTCCTCTTGAGGTAGGTAAAAAGAGGTCTGAAAATAACGCTGGTTGCTGACAATAAACTCGCTTCCAATAACTTTAAAAGAACAAAACTGGCGAAACGCAGGTGAGAGGTTCAACATCATCAAATTGTAACTATTGAATCCGTTAACAGATCCTCGTGCGAATAGCAAGGTTGTGCCGTGACGAACTACGCCGGGCTGCGCGGGCGCAGGCTAAGAAGTTTTTATCGTGAAGAAACACCGTTGTGATCAAATGAGCGGTGTTTAGGAGCTAGGAGGTAGGTTTCTGATGTTATGTTGAATTTAGAATTGGTCTGAGGTTGGTAATACAAGAGCTGCTCTTCTAAACCTGCAAAGAGAAGCCTTATAGGAATCGAGTTGTATCTAAGACTCTGCGACACTGGTGTATAATAAAGTAAGTACCTATTTAGGTAAAATTCTGCCATCTGCAGGCTATTTTGGCGTGCTGATCCTGCGCAGACGAAGTCACGGCACCAACTACTTTATAATATTACTAGCAGACGTCACGCAGTTTCACCCGTGTAGTTTCCGTTCCCGTGGGAATACGGGGATAAAAAGTAGCCTATGTCCACCGGGAATAGTGTAGCTTTCCACCAGTACAATAATTTTTAAAATTGGATCATTAATTTCGAAGATTACCCCCTACATACAAACTTACAAATTTTACCTCTTTATAATAATATATTAGTATATTAGTATTAGTATTAGTATATTAGTATTAGTATTAGTATACTAGCTGACCCGGCAGACTTCGTACTGCCTAATTAAATTGCAATAAATTCCTGTCAAAATGATTTGTAATGTGACATTTTTTTGTTCCTACATATTTTATAGTCGGGGCAAAAAAACCTCCAGAACAGAACCGTCACCCTGGTGATAGGGCGTTGTGAATAAGAAATATAATTAAATAAAACATATATAAGCATTTAAAAATAAGTAATCCCTTTATTGTTAATCATGTGAATCATAATTATTAACAAAAATCAGTTTTATTTTCATTGTAGTGCTTTGTGATATACGATGTTTTTTGTTTGATATCTGGCGCATATAGACAAACAAATCTGATGGTTTTCCAACACCGGCACAGGCAACATACAATTGACCATGTGAGAAACGTGGGTTTTCCAGATTAATACCACAAACACCCTGGGACTTGTTTATGGTCATAGCAAAAGCAAGCCGAACTGGAAATTGTAGTCGTTTAGAGTCAAACGGCACATCATTCGGAATAATTGAGATGTGCGGTATGAGAACGTCTTCTTCTTTATACTTTCCTTTCAGTATAGTTGCTTCTATCACGTTGTTTAGTATTTTTTTTATCGCTAACCGTGTGCCGTTGCAAAGACGCGGTTGGTTGATATTTCGCAACATTATAACTACCGATCCAACCTTTAATTGAAGATTGAGATGGCAATCCTGGCAAATCCAGCGAGTTTAAAAATTCTGGTGGATAGTTCACAACATCATCTTGGTTAGTAGCCGAATCAACTGATTTATATATCCTCGATTCGCCTGTAATTTGTTTTACATTGCACTTGCATTTTTAAATTTAATTCATTTACATCTATGTTTTTTGCAGCCAATATAGCTCGTTCGCTCAACCAATCATGGTTCCTGTAATTTTGAGAAACATCTGGAAACACTTTCTGGATAAGTTCATCTTTTGATCGAGTTAACTGACAAAAACTTTGAGAAATGTTAATGCAGCCAGTCAACATGTCTATAGGAAATTTGCCACTACCAATGTCAATGAGTTGTTTAGAGAATATGTTTCCAGATTGGTCATTTTGCAATTTGACATGCATATTCTTGCTTAAATGAAGTACTTTGACATGTTTCCACAATTGGAGGACTTTAGACATGCATTGAGTTCATCAGCTGGCAATGTTTGACGAAAATCTCTTTAGGGGTTTTCCGGCAACTATTCGAATTTTTCTCGCCGTAAAAACCATCTTTGAACTTCAACGAACATTTAAAAAAAAGAATTGGCCAAATTTGTCCAGGCGTTGTTGAGTTTTGCGCTTACCAACACATTTTGCGATTCATTTTTATATTATAGATTAATAAATAAATAATAAAGTTACTCGAGAATATATTTGATATGAGAGTTACACTGAGATAGTAAAAATGATTAACTACTACGCTTGAAGCATAAACACTAATAATAGCCGAAAACTGTAGAGGTAACATCCCTACTGCTTGCTGTTTACAGGGTGAGAAGTGACACCGGTAGACACATGGAGGGGATAACTTACCAAGTGATAATAATTGATGTTATCGAGCGGGACTATTAAAAAGCAAGGGTTGGTGATAAAAAAGTGCAAATATAGAGTTGTATGTATTTTTTGATGCCACATAATAAAAAAATAAAAAACTTTTTTACAAAAAAAACAACCGACTTCTTAAAAAAAAACTAACAGGTGAAAAATAACTCCAGTTTCGGAGCCAGTCTGTGGCTTTGGTGGTTTTGTTTTGTTCATTATTGGCCACCGACTTCCGAAACTGGAGTTATTTTTCACCTGTTAGTTTTTTTTTAAGAAGTCGCTTGTTTTTTTTGTAAAAAGTTTTTATTTTGTAATTTTTAGTTTCTTTGTATGTAAAGAAAGTCTTTCATAACTTGAAAAAATCATTGAAATTAAATAACAGTTGCTAAAGAAGTTCTATCTCTAAACATTAATCATACATCTTTGCCGGCCCCTTTTAAAATAGAATGGCGTAATGTTATGTTGTGAAAATACAAAAGCTCAGCAGACATCTGACTATAGCAATTGCGAATAATTTGCTGTTATGCGTTGAAGAGTTCCGTTGCCTGTCTTCTTCATCGGTTTTTCTTCACCAAATGATACTTTCTAAATGAAAATGGTTGATTTGTTACTAAAAATGTTGAAATCGGTGCATGTGTGCCTATATTTTTTGAGGAGTTCCCTCAATTCCTCGAAGATCCCTCATCAGGTATGAGTTTTGATACAAATGGAACCAATCTGTTAGTATACCCTATCAAACAAAAAAAGAATTTTGAAAATCGGTCCATAAATGACGCAGAACTGAGGTAACAAACCCTAAAAAAAAAAAATACAACCGAATTGAGAACCTCCTCCTTTTTTTGAAGTCGGTTAAAAAAAATAAACATGTCAAAAAAATAAAAATTTGGGGTGAACACCCCCTTATCACTTAGAGGTTAGAAAAATAGATAGGTAGCCGATTCTCAGGCTTACTGAATATGCATAAAAAATTTCATGAGAATCGGTCAAGCCGTTTCGGAGGAGCATGGGAACGAACATTGTGACACGAAAATTTTATAACCTAACTATGCACGATCCACATAATTTACACAGTTCAGCTTACCACCTTAAAGACAAATGCCTGCTGTTGAAATTCAATAAAAATTTGCACAATACACGTTATTGATTTGATGGTTTCCAATTTAAATGTTAGGAAACGAAAAACTTATTTTTTTTTACTTTTTTTTCACAATTTCACAGTGAACACAATACCTTTCAATATTTACTTTTTGCCTGACATTATGTCAGTTGTCAATCTGTCATTTACTTTTTTCTTTTTGTGTCTTAGTTTTTCATAGTGACTATGAAGGTTGCATCTGATTTACGTAATTTAATTTATTTTTATTAGCTCTAATAATGTAATTTATTGTTATTTTTCCTGAATTTTCTTTGCTATAAACCTCACGGAGCCCGAGACCTTTCCAACGAATGCAAAACCGTGCAAATCGGTTCGTGCGTTCTGGAGTTATATCGTCAGGAAGGAAAACCCGACTTATTTTTATATAGTAGATTAGTATTAGTATTAGTATTAGTATTAGTATTAGTATTAGTATATTAGTATTAGTATTAGTATAGATATCTTCCAAAACTATGTTGTGTCTGTCTCCTAGACTATAAGATCCGGGTCATCTCATGCATAAATCATGACCGCTTTGTCAGCTGTTACACTGAGATCGCCAAACCTCGCCGTCAGAGACGACGCGAATACTGATATACTACTAAAACTTGATGACTACCTCTTCCGAGAGTTGACAGTGGTGTATGACATATATAACTATGTCACGAACAAAGTTTTCATCCGATACTTTGTGTCTTAATGGACCAAAGTCGATTAGTCTAGTTTAGCACGCTCCGCTGCCGCTCCAATATTGCTATATTATTCTAGATGGCGTTACTGAGACATGGGATCAAAGTTTTTCTTCTAATATTTCTTCGCATCTGATCTACTCCCTATAGGTAGTATCTTAAACTTTGACTGAATAGAACTTCTGGAGGTACCTACTCAACTTAATACCATTCAATGAAATGATACTAGCTCTCTTTTCTTTCTTAAATAGCTTCCTAGCAGTGTGATTTTTGTATGCTTAAAAACTTTTTTGCAAAAAATAAAACCCACTTAAAAAAAATACACTAACCGGTGTAAAATAACTCTAATTTAGGAAGACAGACTTCCTAAATTAGAGTAGATTAGTTAGTGTTTTTTTTTTGAAGTGGGTTTTATTTTTTGCAAAAAAAATTATGAGCATACAATATTTTTTTTTAGTTTTTATACAAATATTTGCCATGAATATTTTATATTGTTATTTGTTAACAATACATATCATGGTAAGAGGGCTATCCACTTATCCCTAATAAGTGAAACTTAACATATCTAACTGTCGAAATCTAGGTATATTGTACAATCTGCGCATCCCTCAGAGCATACAGGCGTGACGATACGTCATGATGTTGTATAAACAATAAACATCCAAGCGATTCCAGCAATCACGACAGATTTGCCGTCTATTTTTGAAGAGTTGCGTTGTATATCTCCGAAGATCAGCACCAGATCTTTACCAAATTAAAATGAGACCACCTCAGGAGTATATTCTTTCAAATAAAAAAAATATTTTGAGAATCGGTCCACAAATGGGGGAGAAATCAGGTAACATACTTAAAAACATAATAATACATACGACACGAACATAGAACCTCCTCTTTTTTTGAAGTCGGTTAAAAAACTACTACTACTACTTGCTTGTATGATTAAAATAGAAATCGCAAGCTGAATTAAATAGTTTAAGTACGTACTTAAATTACTTTTTGTTAATATTTTTAAAACTGAATGGCATGATTTCTAAATTGACTGATTCTGATGATATTTAATTACAAGTAAAAAGGTGTAGATTGGTTACATAAACAACATTCGATCTTCAAAAACGGCTCATTAACGCACGCACGCGTCCGTTGACGGCGCAACGCGACACTGAGGTCAAGTGTGGCTAGTTAGCCACATTTTAACGTGTCGCTTGCTGAGCGCTTTAAACCTAACTACACCTTTTTACATAAAATATCATTGATTGTATTTAATTATTTTTAATGCGAGTCCTAACCAAGGTATGCAAGCTTCAGTCATCGTGTAGTTTAAACCTACGAGGCACGGAGGATTCTTGACATGTAATGAATGCTCACCCATCCTTGGATAGACCTCGACAAGTGTAGCTTAACCTCCGATCGAGATATAGGTATGCGGCTGTTATAATTCAGCCCTAAGCCCTTTAAACTCTACTATTTAAATCAAATACTACAAATACTCGTCTTCTTTGTTTGAACTCAGTACCTCACGATCATCAACCAACCTTGAGACTGTTGGGCCATCAGAAGTGACCCTAACCAAAGCTAATAATACTTACTGCATTCTTGTACCTATGTATGTATGTTTGTATGTATGTATGTATGACGTCAGCCTACCTGAACACGTTCTTAGAACTAACGACTTAGACCATACCTGATTTTGAGGAGTTGCGAAGATTTTGACGAGGTGGTATAATATTTTTCTTCTATTCTATTCTATTTTTGTTTATGGCAAACAGAGCCGATGTCGACTATTCTGCCAATGTCTAAAGTGTATTGGGCAGCAAGTGCGCAAAAAAAAAAAAAAAATCTTCAGTTTGTACAGTTGGACTCAATGTTATATTTTTCTGAAATGGTATTAAAAAGTTGAATGTCAAATTCAAATTCAATTTTTTTTTGTCGTGACGGTTCAGAGGATAAGGCGCCTACCTGTGACTTTTTCAATTAATTTACTTTCTAAGTTTATCTTAAACATCATTATGTTGACATCGGTGAAGGAAAATATCGTGAGGAAACCTGGACTTATAGTCAATACAACGTGTTTTTTTTTATATCCCATAACTCTAGGGTATGATTGAGACCATATCAAAGAATCAACTGGCATATGAATTATGCTTCAATAATATTCCACGACTATTCACACAACGCCATCTAGTCCCAAGCTAAGCAGAGCTTGTGTTACGGATATTAAACAACTGATAATTTAGTTATGATTGATGATATCTCCGAAACTATGCATTTTTGGACCTAGGAGTTTTAGTATTATTTTTACCTACAGAATTTAACCCTAGAGTTATGGGATATCAAAAAAAGCACTTTGTATAAGTTTGAAATCGCCAATCCGCCTTGAGCAAGCGTGGTGATCAAAGCTCGAGCCTTCTCTGCATGTGAAGAGGCCTAGTTCCCCTGCAGTAGGACAGTAACAGGCTAGTATTATAATAAAAAGTTAATTGTATCACTGGTCGGAAGCAATTTACTGCTGAGTATAAGGTTCTGCATGGCTATAAGGTTCTTTTATTTGCCAGAACTTTAACCCTAGAAGGATATTCATATTGTGATGTACGTTAAAGATAATCATGCGTAAAATTTACGCATGTGTTTCAATTAGCTTTAATGTCAAGTGTAATAATTGTTTATTTGAATAAACCAAACGTAAGTAATATTTTTTTTATATCCCTATGAAATAATTAAAACCCTTTGTGATGTTTTAAAATGTATTTAATAATATTAAAAAACAACAAAATCTTTGAACCTCTTCTACAAATTAACAAAAAAAGGAAAAAAAATCTTAGGTTATAAGCAAAGACATTCAATAGCTATAGACCGGACATCAACATCACGAACAAAATGTTCGTCCGAAAAAGTGTGTCCAGCAAGCGTAGCATGAACACATTGAACAACGAAGAAACGGCCTTTGTCTACAGACGAATCGGCAAAGTGACAGATTATACAGACAGGAACCTCAATCTTTCAAATTTCTTTCAATAAACCTGCCTGCGTAGCATGAACACTTAGTTTCTTTTCTTCCGAGACACAACAAAGACCGTTTCTTCGGTGATCATGCTACGCGTGCTGCTGAATACAAGTCTATGAGTTTTTTGTAGTACGCTCCGCTGCCGCTCCAATATTCATATATTATTCAAGATGGCGTTACTGAGACATAGGATCAAAGTTTTTCTATGACATTTCCTCGCTTGTCCACTCTATAGTATTTTAAATCTCTTTGGATATAAGGTATTTTTAAAGAATAGGAGCTGCTTTCTGTAATCAGCAGACGCTTTTCTTTCATACAAAGAGCCAGTTCGATAACATTACACAACACAACATCACGCCTGTAAACCCTGAAGGGTTAGGTAGAGTACCTGAAGTACACCCACATTTTGCCAGTTATGTATAAGTCCCATGTAATAGGGGCGAGCCCTTTACCACAGTCTAAAAACATACAGTCGTCTGACGAAGCTGTCTAGACAGGGCAATAGTGCGGGGTGTGAGGGGCGAGACGCGGGAAAGCCGCTCCTGCACTGCCAACAAAACGATGTTCGTAGTGCGGGAGGGTTCAAGTCTAACGCGAGTGGAAGTTGTCGGCATTTTTCCAGAGATCAAAGGCGTCGTATTACTTTATTAATATTTATACTGTGCCTTTGTTATCAATCAGACACAAATCCGAACTCCGGGCTTCTACTGAGAAATTCCATATCGAAAATCATTCCCCGACCCGGGGATCGAACCTGGGCCCTCACGCTCAGCAGTAGCGCTTGCGCCCAATAGATCACAGTCAAAAAGACCAGTTTGATATAGCTACATTTTGTTTGCAATGTTCAATATGCCGCATCCGACGCTTCCCACATTCGTGTATCCGACCACGCGTTCTTGGGTCATTCGTATTTTTGGGACAAATATGCACGTTTGATCCGCCATATTGATACGTGAGGCCGCAGATTTGTCAACACTAAGAATTTTAACTAAATTCACGTTGAAATAAAACAGAAAAAGTTACAAAATACGTTTTTATCTTGTTTTATAGCCGATGCCATTAATTAATGAATTAATTATGATATAATTACACTTTTTATGCTTTACTAAATGTAAATGTTATTCGTAGAATTATAATTGATTCGAGTTGTGATGTAACTGGGAGATTGACATTGAACTGTTCTTTTAGTAGTAGTTAGATAATTGTCTTAGTTGTGTATGGCGATTTATAACGCTAATTATCGACAGCTGTACAATTTAATTTGTAAAGTTACGCCATCTAGCTACACATCTTCACAACTTTCAGTTAGTGACATCTATTAGCGAGTAGCTGCGCTTTTTCAATGCTTCAAAAAGAGGTGTTCTAAATTTCGCATTGTTCAAGAATTAGATGTCACTAGCTCCACATAATGGACTGCGCATGTCAAAAATTCATGTCATTCACACATCATTTTATTTTGTGAAATCCCAAAAGCGAGTTGAATTTGTGCAAATATACGGACGTGGTGTCTTCGGGCATGAGTGCCATATATAAACGAACGATTCTGTTAAATAAAATAATCTGGACAATGTAATAGTAGACGTTTTAACGGGAGTGTGGTGGTTAGATCCTGAAAGGAAAATTGACTTTATTGCAGTTTCCCCCTGAATTTTCGTGTGGTGCGTTCTGTTCATTAAATTTCTTGTTTTGTTTCACATTCCTAAGACGATGTGACTGCACTGCAACTGGTGTGTATAGTGGATTACTTATTGTCTATTTTTGACTACGTTTTCGATCTATATTTATCGACAGTGATTCTGTTTTAATTAATTACTTTACGAAGATTCGCAAATTGCGTAAGTTGCACATTTTGTATTCGATATTTCAGCGTCCGTCCGTTAACTAGACCGTTGGGGCAGTTGCTAAGGCAATATATCTTCAATGCATGCTAAAACACTACTTACGTATGTTTACATACATAGTAGGTACCTACACAAAGGTAGACTGAATTTCAGTGGTCAAAATTTTTGTTAATACCACAACCAATTAAGATTTTGAAGGTTTTCTCTAAAAACGAATGAAAAAAAACTAAAGATAACACAAAAGACATATATTGTTGTTTGCATCCTAATT
Source organism: Euplexia lucipara (assembly GCA_921972225.1). Lineage (NCBI taxonomy): Eukaryota > Metazoa > Arthropoda > Insecta > Lepidoptera > Noctuidae > Euplexia > Euplexia lucipara. Next base: position 2,240,605 of record OV179169.1, on the reverse strand, counting down.
ATATGAGCAAACAATAATTTATTTAAAAAAAACAACATTTTGACAACTCAACATTATAACATCTAGTTGGCCATGCACCACAGTCCTACAATGTGAAAATATGTTGTTTAATAACATTCTTCTTAGAGTCTTATAGCTCTATATTTCTAGTATAACTCTTGGTTGAATTTATCATAACAGAAATCTGCTGAAACTATTACAATGTATACCTACTGTACTATCCTACTTCTGGACACAGCCGTCTTCTGCTCCGTTCATCAACTGCCTAGCATTTTCCAACTATGTTGGGGTCGGCTTCCAGTTAAACCGGATGCAGCTGACTACCAGTATTATACATGGAGCGACTGCCTGTCAGAGCTCCACAACCCAGTAACTGGGTAACATGATACCCCATGGTCAAACTGGTTGTCAGACTTTCGGGCTTCTCACTACCCATAACAACTGTTAAAGATCTACAAATGACAGCGGCTTAACATGCTTTCCGAGGCATGCTCATCTTCTGCTCCCTTGCATAGTATCATTTCAACCTCTACCAACTTAGCAGACAGGTGTAATGCTGGGAAGTTTGTCATACCACTTCTTCTTATTCCCAGCAATAACAGACTTAGGAATTGGTGAAAGGTAGACATTTTCAGGGTTTATCTAATGTAATTTTTGATGTTTAAACATGAGCTTTTTCGTAGCTTAAACTGATTGAATTCTGGTTTTAATTTGATCTTTAGTACTGCCCTTCTTTATTCCATTTCATTTATGTTGAGGTTTAGAAAAACTCAATTGAAGTTTGCCAGACTCGGGGATCAAACCAGGGACCTCATGTTCAGCAGTATCGCTTGCAACCAAGGCGGTAAAATCCACAAGCTCCTCCTATAAAAATTTGATTGAATCTAAAAACTGATTAAAATTATGTTATTTTAAATTCCTACCTATTACTCATTACAATGAAATATAGTTAATCAGATCTAATTAATACTGAATCTGGTTTAAAAATTTTGCCCATGATATCCCAAGGTTACCGTTGTGTGGAAATAATTAGCATATCCTTGTAACTTTGCTAATGGCATTGATAACAGGATTGATAAGTTCGCCTATGATGTTAAATGTAAACCTGATCCTGTTAACAGGTTAAATTAGTACCAATATTAATAATGAATTCGGCAATTTATTTCTCCTATTGTTGATGTATGTGGCTTGCTTGTTCCACCATACAAGAAAATAATTTATTACTTATTTATTTATAAACATTATGACTCAAAAATGATTAGTCTATGTATAAATAACTATGTTTGCAGAACTGACATTAAACAGAAAACAACAAAACAAAACATACAATACAATAAATTAGTAGTTGATTCACCATTGCGGGGCAGCCCTTCAGAGATGTCACAGCAGCAACCTACATACAAACAGTCTTGCCAACATAAAATGATGTTTATCATACTGTTAGAGCTGCCTGATAGACATAGAGAATGGACTCAGCAATACCTGCAAAAAATTGACCACACCCTAGAAAAAGACAGAGGGACTGTGCGGCCTATACCTGTCTCTTTTAATCAGAATTCGAGAAAGCTCCAGCTAGTTAGCAGCTAGCTAAGCTATATTTTAACAAATGAAGCATTTTCGTTTAGAAAGTATCATTTGGTGACTTCTGAAACTGGAGTTATTTTTAACCAGTAAGTGTTTTATTAAGAAGTCGGTTGTTTTTTTTTGTAAAAAACTTTTATTTATTTCTCAATGGCTGGTCACTAGGTAATTCACTGACCACACCATAGGAAGACAAAGGATGACCTCTTTCTTGCTGACCTCAACCAGACCTCTTTTCCTATTCTTCACAAACACTTACAATTTTCTAGGAAACTTTCAGTCTAGGTTTGTAGGCTTCGGTAGTAATAAATAATGTTTTATCAAGCTGATCTTTAACCTTTACCACGCCTAGTCATAGTTCTACCAGGGAAGGGTCGGGGGTGATGAATGGGGGTAAGTAGTGGGGGGGGGTCTCTAATCAGATGCAGCAGTGACTCAAATGACCATGACATTATGTTTGATGGAAGGACAGTTTTTGTTGATATTTAGATAGTGTTGTTAATTCAGTACTCCATGTCGTAAAGTCGATTTTTTATTATTTCTTAGGTGAAGTTTTTTGCTAGTAGATGTTCCACACATTCGCACGAAGCGCTTTGCCTGTTCCTTCATTATGCGCACAGCTAAGGAGTGGAATTCCCTGCCTGTATCAGTGTTTCCGAGTTCATATGAACCCAATCTGTTTAAGTCGCGAGTTAATAGGCTTTTTTGAGTAAGCTCGTTCCATCGTCGACCTCATCTCTGTCCGCAGGACAAGATTGAGGTCAAGAGTAGACCCATTATATATTATGTATATAAAAAAAAGAGTACAGTCGATTACCATAAGGAAACTTTTTTCCACGCTTGGAATTTCTCCTGTGTTGTGGGCGCGTTTACAGATATTTAAACTAACATTCACAAACAGCCAGACCCGTAGTTCATTCGAATATTTGTTCCGTAAGGGAATTGAACTCGCGTCACGCAGCGCAGCAGCTAATCGTTTAGCCAGACCGCCAACCGTCCCGTCTACTTGTTATAAACAGATGACCAAATGAATCCTCATGTGAGAAAAATCAAATATGATTTTAACTGGCAGAAGGCTACGGGATTTCAACTGTAAAACTAAAACATCTAGATACTTGTACCTACCCAATTACCTACCAAAGAATTTCATTCAAATTAGTCCATCCGTCTAGCCTATTTGCCATGAAATGGGCACAAATCCGGACTTCCAGCCACTACTAAGAGATCCTTTATGGAAAAACCCAATAACACTTTAAATATCTAACGTGGGAATCTAACCGAGAGCCATATGTTCGGGAGTAGCGCTCCCGGCCACTAAAACAACGAAGCAGGCTTTCTGAGTAAGGCTACGGATACGAAGTCAGCGGGAAGCGGGGCGCCAGCGAAGCGGACTGCGCGCAACGCTTGAACAGCGCTTCCCGCTCCGCTCCCGCCCCGCGGCCTTCGAGACCTTGGCCATTTTTTTATTGCCTGTGACTAACTCAGGGGCTCGAGTATGCTATTGCAATCGTGTCTCAATGACCGATCATTGATCGAATATTTGACAACTTTGACAGTTTTTGTATGGGAAATGTGTCATAAGTTTGACGTTATACGTCAATGAGACACGATTGCAATAGCAGACTCAAAGACATTCAATACCTATAGACCGGACATCACGAAAAAAATTTTCGTCCGAAAAAGTGTGTCCTGCTGGATACAAGTCTATGAGTTTTTTGTAGTACGCTCCGCTGCCGCTCCAATATTCATATATTATTCTAGATGGCGTTACTGAGACATGGGTTCAAAGTTTTTCTATGACATTTCCTTGACATGCCCGCTCTCGTCCACACCGAACTTTGATGACAACTGAGAATTAACAAAAAATGGTATTGCACTTTAAGCGGACTTCAAGTTACGGTGACTATCAGACGGGGTACTGTGCGCTTCGTCACATCTCTGCGAGTGCGTGACGTCATCCTTAATACGACACACTGATGATAGCCAATACGAAACTAGCTGTTTGACAGCTAATCGTTGAGCACTTTGCCCTGTGGTCATCACTACGAATTGTCAACGGATATACGCAGCCCTGCAGTTACTTATAAATCTATGCATTGTAACGCGCCGCGCCCGCTCCGCCACCTTCTTGCCCGCTGCCTTACTATAAAACATTTCACAACTTTTCACACGACGCCATCTAGTCCCAAGCTAAGCTATGAACTTGTCTTATGGGTACTAAACAGCTGATAAACATAATATATATTTTTAAAAACATAATACATATTATAGATAAATTACACCCAGACACAGAACAAATGATCGTGCTCATTACTGAAACATTTGTCCTGGGTGGGAATCGTACCCACGACCTCCGGCAAAGCAGTCAGACTCACTAACTACTAGACCAACAGGCCAGTCAAACTTTACTACTTACTGTGCCTTACTGTGTTCAATACTATTCAGACTCTCTCAAATCGACTCGTAAATAAGTACAGTTCAATGTATTGCATGTTGTAAACACGCCCATAGTTTACGTAGGTACGTAGTGTTTAGCCGTAGATCCGGGTGTTATGGACGTCATAGCTAATCTTGGAGCTACACTCTTTTCTCCTCCACTTTCAAGTCCATCCAAAGGCTTGTGACTTCTCTGTATGAGAAGGGGCCTTTGTCCTAAAAAGGGACAGGCTGGTGTTATGGGCTCTTGGTTTTACATGCCTACGAGAAATATCTCAAGGATCAGTTGCCAAGTGTCCATACAACTCGATTCGTATCGGCTACCCTTTGGAGGTACGGCCGAGCAACTCTACGAGTACCGATGTTGAGTAGTGGCAGCGAAACTCTAGTATTGCCAAATATATTATGGGTATCTACACCAAAGGTATACAGGATGGTAGGTAGACGTGTACGTTACCCCAGCAAGAAAGTATCTCCTAGAGTTATATTAGTAGAACGTATAGTTGGTGCCTTATCTCATGTAAATATGCCCCCAGTCGTTTTGAAAAAAAAAAACGGAGAAAACGATTCTTGCTGCAGGGCTAGCATGGGCTGGGGATATAACTTTTATCCACCGTTTATTTCCACTGACAAGGGATACAATTATCTTATCCACCTGCCAAAGCACGGCAACAGGGGGAAAGAGAATTATTGTATCACTTTTTGACATTAGACGTGGATACTCATCCACGGCTTATAGCATGGCGACTAGTGAAAGATTTCGCGATTCGAGCAATCCCAATTGACAACAAAACAAAATAAATATCCAGTACAGATGTCATAAAACGATGAAAGTACTTTGGTTTACATGACATTCTCGACTATAGTGTAGTTTCATAAAAGTTTTCTTATAATGTCAATAATTTCAGGGACAAGCGTTTCCCCTGGTTTATCCCCGTGAATAGTTTATCCACCCATGTCGCCATGCTCGGAGGGTGGATAAAAATGACAGAGGGGAATAGTATTTTATCCTCTCCTCGTGGAAAGAATATCTCCGGCCATGCTAGCCCTGCAGGGGTAACGTTTTTATAGTAGGAAAATTCTAAGCGAATGATCGCAGAGAGAAAAATTGTGCATGGCCAGAGAGCTTCTTATATGTGTGTCAAAATGTGCCCCCTAAAATCTGTGCCTTCTGATTTTCGAGATATTGCATTTCCTGCTGGAGTACCGTTTTGATGAATCGTATATCTCTTAATGTATGCCCCAATCAGATTTAAGAAAATATTTTAAATAGTTTTCAAGTTATCGCATTTAAAGCAGATAGGGCACCAAATCTGCCGTTCTCTTTTACATATTTCGACTGATTCTAATTAGGACGGCCTCGTTGGTCTAATAATTGAAAATGCTACCCTAAGCTGTGAGCATGATGACCTGGGTTTGATTCTTAAGTTGGGCAAAGAAATATGATAATCCTGAATGACCATCTACGTTGCACTCATATAACTCTAGATAGTTTCTTGCTGGGGTAACGTATAGTAGGTAGACCAATGTCTTTAAGAGACAGAACTAATAGTGATACAAATACTAAGTATATTTTTGTTAGCGTCCCTTTTAACTAAATTGACCCCTCGCCACTATCAGACATGCCGGTTGCTATTCAAATTTAAAAGAAAATGTCTGCCATCCCTATTTTTGTATTTTTAATAACTTCTAAAACAATGTTTACCGTACAGTTTTAATAATAAACTCATGAGCGATGAATAATTGTTTATAAAATATGTTTTTATTATAGACATAACTTTGTTTTGCGACTTTCGTTATGATGGTGTTGTGCCTGATGACTCAGTCAAGGTTAACCCGTCATGTGCCGGAATGTAGATCGACGCGAGTAACAATTGCTTTTTAATTGTATCTACACCACTATTTTTTAATAAGTACAAAAAAAAATTGGGCTGTATTCGTACCTGTTACTGATCATATTTGCGTAATCAAAAGTAAAAAAAACGAAATTCTATTTTTAAATATTAAACTTAAATAATGAAAACAGCTGCTGTTGCGGGCATGCTTGAGCGAGATCACGCGAACGTGAGCGAGAGATGACGATCAGTGAATACTACTATGTCATGAATAGCCTGTACAATATTTCCATAAATAGGGTGACTTTTTGGGATATAAACAAACGCTAATAACTTTGCTGTTTATGAATATTATTTATTAATACTTTACAAATAAAATGAGAAGACCGTCTAGAATAAGCCCTTTAAGTATTTGTTCTAATTAAAAAATAGAGGTGTAAGTAGGGTAGAATGACGAGAGCTCCCCAAGTTCCAGGTTGAGCTCACTGATAATATGTAAAAAGCAAGTTGCCAGTTGCTGCAATAATTGCTGCATGTGCAAAGCGCCTAAGTTTAGTTTATACGATTATATTATAGCGACTGACTGGCATCTGTTGATAGCTAATTTTTACGCGATATAACCGGCTTTTATGGCGTAGTGCTGTGCTGTGATTTATCGATAGTCTTGTTAGTATATCACTTCATTTCACCAAGATGTATTAAACAACAGTAAACTTGGCCGAGAAACTGTATAAAAAAGACAGTCCCATAAAACGTTTGCCTTTACGATTTTCACGAAGAAGTGGCGCAACAAACTCCCCATAAGGATTCAAGTTAAAAGAACTTGAATCTATACAATATCTTATGTACCTACTAGAGGAAAAAAAACAAATATGACATGGAGTCAGATATATCAGAACAGTAAACTCAAAGGCGAATTAGTTGTTTCTTCAGAAGGCTTTTCCAGTTTTGCCCTGCATCGTTAGACTCGCATATAATCTTCATATACAGTCTTATGTCTGGACTTAAAAGAGACCATGACCCCTGATTTTCTTTTCTTCTTAGGGATCAGTCATTTTAGAAATGCCATTTAGGTTAAAAAATAATGACATGTTAAAGTATCTGGCAAGATCTACTTATAGAAACAAATATAAATTCACTAGCAGACGTCCCGCGGTTTCACCCGCGTAGGTCCCGTTCCCGTGGAAATACAGGGTTTAAAAGTAGCCTATGTGTTAATCCAGGGTGTCAGCTAACTCCGTATCAAATTTTATTAAAATCCATTCAGTAGTTTTTACGTGAAAGAGTAACAAACATCAATCCATCCTCAAAAACTTTCGCGTTTATAATATTAGTAGGATTTCATTTCATTTGGTAGGTACTAAACAATGCGACAGTTCACTCAAAACTGTCACCAACTTCAAACTATCGACTTACAGTCCTCTTGCTGCCATCGACATTTTTCCCTCACTAGCACATAACTCGACATTGACCGCTGTTGATGCTCCCATTCTTGTTAGTGATGTAACTGTAACGATATTCAGTTTCAAATAACAACGAAACGCTACAAGTTTTTATGCTAGACAGGTAGCAAGCTTGCTATTTGCATTTATTTGCAGTTACGAATATCATGCTAAGTTAATTTGCTATAGAGCTTTGCATTTTCAAACACGATAATACATTTGTACTTACTATAACCACAGTCTAAAAACATACAGTCGTCCGACGAGGCCGTCTAGACTGGGCAATCGTGCGGGGTGTGAGGGGCGAGACGCGGGAAAGCCGCTCCCGCACTGCGAACAAAACGATGTTCGTAGTGCGGGAGGTATTATTCAAGACAACTTTACACGCGTTAGGCGTGTAGAAGTTGTCGGCATTTTTTCAGAGATCAAAGGCGTCGTCCCACTGTATTAATATTTATATTGTGCTATAACTTTGGGACAATTCCCGTATTTTTAAGTAAGTACGTTGAAATTGGAATCTGTCAATTAAAAATAATTTTCTTCTACATTTTATACATTTGATTGTCGCTGAGCTGAGAATGCGACTAGCGATTGAACGTTCTTAGTTTCGGTAATTGGCCTTCTGAGTGCCTAGTGCGAGTTTGTTTTAATTTAACGCGATCGACACGTTCATGACGTTCGGCACTCCGATTGGCCCGCTCCAAGCTTTAAACCAATCAGAGAGCCAAACTCGGTGAACCTTTCGATCGCGTTAACGTAAAAACAACTCGCACTTAGGGCACTGATCAATGTTACTTACTTCCAATGCTGAACTTGCCTGCTGCCTTAATCCCTTTTTATTTGCGGTAATGTAAAATTAGCAGCCAAACATATCCTACATCGCGATGTTATTTATTATTATTTATTTATTTATAACAATCTTACCTACACTATCATTACAGATCTATGATCCAATGTGACAGAGTGGCCTTACTACTCACTAAATCCTAAATCTATATACCTAGTTAATAAATATCTTAATAATTCACTCAAGTTGCACCACAATACATCTACCCTCACGTGAACCTCATGCGTATGGCTCTAGTGAGAGGAGTTCTCGCCAGTAGGTTGGTCCTGGCTGCAGGCACAGCGAGCAGGGGCGGGCTGCTGAACAGCTGTACCTGTCGCAGCACTCCCGGGTTATGCGCCACGCCACGTAGTAGTTTCACTACATACGCTACTACTGCTATGAGCGAAAACTCCCGTCGTACTCTTAGAGTGTTATACCCTACCATACCCAGAACAAATAGTGAAATTAGTGTAGTGTAATAGTTAAAGTTCTCCGCGCGATTAAACGTTTACAAGATCCCGACAACAACCGTCGGGCAGTATTCGATCTCGTACTCACAAGCGGTATTGAGCCCCTAAGTCTTAGGAGAGACTTTGCCTTCCTATGTCTGTTCTACCGGTTGTATAATGGGTTGTGTTCCGAGGAATTGTTTGATATGATGCCCACGGCCACTTTCTATCATCGCACCGCTCGCCGTCGTCAGGGAGTTCATACTCACACACTGGAGCCGAAATGGTCCCGTACAGTGCGGTTTCAGAGGAATTTCACATGGATTGTGGAATGAGCTCCCTGCCGAGGTTTTCTCAGAGGGCTACAGTATGGAGTTCTTCAAAAGGGGAGTAAATAGGTTTTTAAAGGGTCGGCAACGCGCGTGTGGCGCCTCTGGTATTGCAAGTGTCCATAGGCTACGGTAACCGCTTACCATCAGGCGGGCCGTAAGCTTGTTTGCCACCGTCGTGGTATAAAAAAAAAAGCCCACCCTGACGTCCCAGTCTGGGTCGAGGATCCGAGCTTTTTTATGAGAGATGCGCAATTTTACACCCTGTTCTTCGTACCTACCCCTATAAACTTTCACACACTCATTTCTTATTCTATTCATCCCGACAAAGACCTAAAATATAGGGCGCATAAACCCGCGAGCGTGTTTAAAACCTATGTTGGTTTTAATGGTTGTAGAATATGGAAGCTCTTAGACGCGGCTAAGATGATTTCGTTCAGTTTCAAATTTTCAATCTAGAGAATTTATCAATCTTCAAGAACGTTAATTAAGGACTAAATAGTCATCATCATCTGCATAGCCTTTATCCAACTATGTTGGGGTGGATTTCCAGGAGCTTGTGGCTAAATTATAACAGCCGCATGGGTCGATCGAAGGTTAAACTACGCTTGACGGGGTCGGTCCGTGGATGGCTGACCATTTATTAGTGTTTTACATGGGGCGACTGCATGTCAGACCTCTACAACCCAGTAACTGGGTAACATGATACCCCTTAGTTAAACTGGTTGTCAGAATTTCGAGCTTCTGACTACAAGTAACGACTGTTAAAGATCTACAAATGGCAGCCGGGACCAACGGTTTAACGTGTTTTCCGAAACATGATGGGGCCTTACTTAATATGTAATGAATTGTTGGCCATCCACAGACGGACCTCAACTAGTGTAGCATCAATGGCTTAACTTGCTGGGTCTTCAAAATTAAGATCTAAGAACTGAAAGCCCCAAGTCGCTGTTATTATTCAGCTCAAAAACGTCTCTACAGTTGAGAACTAGATTTATAATTCATTTAAAACAAGCAGATGTCTAAACAACATGTGGAAGAAAGATGATAAAAGCGTGCTATTTATTACCAATATGTATAAAATTTGAACAACGCAATTTCTGGCGTCAAGCCATCTGCTACGTTCGACCATAACTGTTGTCTTACCTTTCATGAAATGATGTTGAGGTGGCGATGCCAAGATGGAAAGTTTGACGGACTATAGGCCTACCTTAAACGCTGCTGACTGCCTCTTTGGTATTGTGATCGCAATATCTTCTACAGGCGTGATGACCTGTGTTAGATTCTGGGCCAAAGTCTTATTGAATTTCTCAGTAGAGCATTCCGTATTCTAGATTTGACAATTCATATTATGTACTTTCTATGTTTATCTTAGGCATCATTGTCACCGGTGAAGTTAAACATGCATCGTGAGAAAACCCCAACTTATAGTTTATGAGTCTGAAATTGCTACTAGAGTAAACGTGGTGCTTTCTCCGTAGGAGAAGAGGCCTTTGCGCTGCAGTAGAATAGTGACCGATTGGTATTGTTATAATTATTTCTAATTCACAGCAGTATGTGTTTAGATTGAATAGATGGTTCAAGTCTACTCTCATTCAACGAAGAAAGATTTTTTGGAACAGACTAAAATCCTTAAGTCACTGAATGTTCTGAAATGTGGAGAGCTTTTTAGAACTTACAATTAATTCCTGTCCTTGACAACACTGCTTAACCTCGAATATTGGTCCCTTCAGCACGTGTTACATCAACACGAAAGGCACGTGCTTCAACGACGTGTATTAAAAATTGTTATAACGCGCAAACAGTGACAGTTTTCTGGTCGTTTGCCAGTTTATGACTAATTTCTATCGTCATGTTTCCTTGTATTTATTTATTGTTTGTTAGAACTACGAGGGCTGTTGCTATTGCAGCATTAATTTGCCGGTATATTTAATAGTTTAAGAAGTTTTAGGAAACGCATAAAGAATTTAAATTCCACGTTCCATCTTGATGAGCTGGACTTCCTTTTCATGGGCTACGCTACGCTGCTGGCAAAAGTAACAAAAGACAAGTTGGCTCTGCACAACATCTCGCTAAACACAGGCCAATTTTCTATGTCTCTGTCTCCCTAGTGTGTCCTTTAATCACGAGCAAATGTGGAAACAGAAAAAGGAGACCTTTGAATCGTAGTGGAACAACATATGCTTATAACAAAGATATTTAAAATACTATAGAGCGGACATGTGAAGAAATGACACAGAAATACTTTCATCCCATGTCTCAGTAACGCCATCTAGAATAATATATCAATATTTGAGAGGTAGCAAAGCCACTGCTCTAAAAACTCATAGACTTGTGTCCACCAGGACATAAGTTTCGGACGAAAATTTTGTTCGTGATGTCCTGTCTATAGTAAACTAAGTATTGAATGTCTATGGCTCATAATAAGACCCCTTCTAGCTAAACTGCTAAATTTATTTTGTCACAATCATCACTCTTTTTATCGTAAAGAAATTTGGGGGGCTTGACCTTGAAGTGGGACAATTCAAAGAGATTTAAAATACTATAGAGCGGACATGTCAAGGAAATGTGATAGAAAAACTTTGATCCCATGTCTCAGTAACGCCATCTAGAATAATATATAGATATAGGAGCGGCAGCGGAGCGTACTACAAAAAACTCATAGACTTGTATCCAGCAGGACACACTTTTTCGGACGAAAATTTTGTTCGTGATGTCCGGTCTATAGGTATTGAATGTCTTTGTGACAATATAAGCTCATATCCTTCCATAATAAGGAAATGCGGAGGTTTTTGCGTTGCAGTGTGACAATACAATATAAGCTCATAATAGGACCCCATCTTGCTAACCAGCAACCAATGTTTCTTCTGTCTGTCTCCTAGTATCTTCTTTTATCATTAGGAAATATGGAGGCATTTGTCTTGCAGTGGTGATCCACTGCAATTTACGCTCACATTAAGACCCCATCTTGCAAAATAGCAGCCATGTTTCTTCTCTCTTGTTTCCTAACATCTCTTATATGTATACAACGTGTTTTTTTTTATATCCCATAACTCTAGGGTATGATTGAGACCATATCAAAGAATCAACTGGCATATGAATTATGTTTCAATCATCCTTTTTTTTAAAATTAACATACAAAATAATTCGACAAAGTCACGATGATTAATGTAAAACACCCTTACTTGAAAGAAAAGTGACGTTAGAAAGAAGATCCGTCGTACTGGTGACAATGTTTGAACTAATTAGGTAGTAAAATAATATTAATAATACTTATTAGTAATATTCCACGACTATTCACACAACGCCATCTAGTCCCAAGCTAAGCAGAGCTTGTGTTACGGGTACTAAACAACTGATAATTTAATTATGATTGATGATATCTCCGAAACTATGCATTTTTGGACCATCTATTCTAGGAGTTTTAGTATTATTTTTACCTACAGAATATAACTCTAGAGTTATGGGATATCAAAAAAACATCTTGTATAAGGAAATGTGGAGGCCCAAGCCTTACAGTGGGACAATACAATACACGCTCAAAATAAGACCCCATCTTGCTAAACAGCGGCCGATGTGCTGCCTAATTGTCTTCTAACATCTCCTTTCATCATAGGGAACTTTTTAGGCCTTTGCGTTGAACTCCGTCTTGCTAAACAGCGGCAAATGTACTCTCTCGTCTCCTAGCATCTCCCATCCATCAAAAGGCGTTCTGTTTTCAACCATAAAGCTAATTACCCATCGTAAGTCGTCTTGTAAGACATGTAGCGCAAGCGCATGACGTCACGTTACATTTGGTCTTCTATTAATAATTCGCGTTCAGCGGCCCGAGATACGTGCCAACTATGTATAGCTATGTGTTTACAAATACCACGTTTTAAGAAGTAATCGGGTTTATCGGAAGATGGATTGGTTATGTTTCCTTTCTTCTAGAAGGGTTTTAGCGTGTCTCCATCTTTGAAACCGACTGTTTTGGTCTTTGTCGCATGATAAATGCCAAATTTATTGCATCTAGTGATCGCCTAGTATTCGAAATTTGACCGCATTAAATATTACGACTGCTTCAAATTTCAGTGTATTTTATTTCTTACATAAATGTTTAAAAATATTAGATTTCTGCACTTTTCCTCTACATAAACTTTCACCGTGGCAAATCTTTTTCTTAAAACGGGATCCAAAGATTTCGCTTAGCCTATTAATGTTTAGATGTTAGGTATATAGATATTGTTTTCGCCGAGTTGTGCATATAAACTATAACTATAATAAAATCTCTCAACTCCTCCGTTAGGAGAAAGAGTCCAGAAACCAAAAGATTCGTAGACAGAAGATTTGACAGATAGTCAGAAGCCCGAAAGTTTGATAACCAGATTAGCCAAGGGGTTCCGTGTTACCCAATAACTGGGTTGTGGAGGTCAAATAGGCGGACGCTCCATGTAAAATACTGGTAGCCAGATGCATTTGGTTAAATTGGAAGTCGACCCCAACAAAGTTGGGAAAAAGCTAGGCAGATGATGATGATCATGATGATGTGAAAACCATACAGTAATATTAGTGTTTGAGATGGTCTTTTGAAGAGTGGAGCAGTTCACAGGCACATTTAGGACTATTCGGGAAATACAGCGTATCGTGTTTTAAATATTGCATTCCAGTCTTATTTAATTCCCTATTTTTAGTAACTCTAGAGTGGACTGAAGCCCTAATAAAATTTTAATTTGGATCTCGCAACCCGTTCGTCTGAAGTTCAGTGGTTCTATATTTGCGCGTGGGTATTGATTTTTACCTGGCTAGGAGTCGCTTAGTGTATGGAATTATCGTGGTGTTTCCATCGCCGATACCTAATACTCTTTACTACACACATACATACATAAACTTACGCCTTTTTTTTACGTGGGAGTTGGCAGAAACTACATTCGTTTTTATAACGTTCTACATATTGTAAGTAGCCATACACACACGCCGGTTGTGACTGCTACGCGCCTGACCTTTCTGAAGAACATCACCAATAAGGGCTGCGTACGACCTTATAGGGCGTTCCCTACCGGCGTTTCTATGTTTCTTAGACGTGTCGATGGCAAATATGGGCACTAGAAATAGAGCAAGAATTTGTCATTGTGGCCAAGGATTAGCCAATCGTCAGGAGTTGGTTGCCCATGACTTAAAAGAAGTATTGTAAGTAGTCATACACACACGCCGGTTGTGACCGCTACGCGCCTGACCTTTCTGAAGAACACCACCAATAAGGGCTGCGTATGACCTTATAGAGCGTTCCCTCGCGGCGTTTCCATTATTTTTCTTAGTCGTGTCGATGGCAAACTTAGCCAATCGACAGAAGTGAGTTGTCCAGGGTGCTCTGGACTAAACAAAAGTCGAATAGTGCATCTCTCAGAAAAGCTTCTTTCTTGCATTTCTTTTATTAGTCGCCTTCATTCATCCTCTCAACGCGACCAAACCATCTTAGCATATTATTTTCGATTTTTGTCACTACATCTAATTTAAAACCACAACGTTGCTTTATCGCATCATTCTTCAATCTTATCATTCATAGTTGCCAAAGACATTCAATACCTATAGACCGGACATCACGAACAAAATATTCGTCCGAAAAAGTGTCTCCTGCTGGATACAAGTCTATGAGTTTTTTGTAGTACGCTCCGCTGCCGCTCCAATATTCATATATTATTCTAGATGGCGTTACTGAGACGTGGGATCAAAGTTTTTCTTTGACATGCCCGCTCTATAGTATTTTAAATCTCTTTGATAGTTGCAATACACATACTTCCTAAATGCTGCATTTATTCCATTGAACACCATAATAAACACTAAAAATAATTACTTTAAGAGCTACTAAAGCGAATAATATAAGCCGCATAAGCTGTTAAGCAACGCTAAACCTTTGATTGTCGGCCGTAGATGGGTGACCATTTAGTACATAATATCAAGACCTCTCCGTGCTTCAGAAAGCACGGCTGTCATATTTAATAAATAATAATAAATATTTATCCTTGATAAGGTTACCGACATAGCCCAGCGGATTAGCAGGTTGAAGTGGCAGTGGGCAGGGCACATAGCACGGAGGACTGATGACCGATGTGGTCGAAAGGTTCTCGAGTGGAGGCCACGTATCGGCAAGCGCAGCGTAGGACGTCCACCCACAAGGTGGACAGACGACCTCATTAAGGCCACGGGAACGCGCTGAATGCGAGCTGCTTCCAACCGGTCTTATTGGAGATCTATAGGGGAGGCCTATGTCCAGCAGTGGACTTCCTATGGCTGAAATGATGATGATGATGATTTATCCTTGATAGTCGTTACAGATTTTTTTAAAGTTGAATTTATCAACCAGTTCATCTACTCATGGAGTATTGTGTTTCTCAGTCCCTGGGTTGTGCAGGTCATTTAGTTAGGCGCTCCATGAAAACCCTGGTGTTCAGTTGTATCTGCTTAAACCAGATTCCCCATCATATTTGCGAAAATGCCCTGCTGGCATATAATGATGGCCGTTAGTGAAAGTAGTCTAGTCCCCTAGCAATGTCGGTAAAAATATACAATAAATTACCAAAAAACTTAAAGAACTAAATCAAACAAATAGCTTATATTAAATACACATACTAAACTTTAAAAAAAAAAGCAAAATACACCCATATAAAACAAATAAATAACTACAATACCTAAATATATTATATAATGTTAGATACAAATATACCTCGTACATAATAGGTAATTAGGTATATATAACACATTATAAATATTGCAGTATTAGTACTTGCTTACTCATTTAAAATAAGATAATAAGAAAGTATTAAGTTACTGCTGCATTAGCCCTCTTCCTCTCTTCTAAGTTTTTGCTGTGCCCGACAGGGTCCATAATGATTCTGTACCTTTATATTCTTAAGACCATTTATGTATATTGTGGAACGCAATAAATATTGAGTATTGAGTATTGAGAAACTTTAAGCAATAAGCTACCTCAATCTGATCATATGAAATATTATATCTGCAGTCTGCACGTTTTATAATTATTAATGTAATTTAAATACTGCAATACATCCGACAGATCTAAAGACAGCTTCATCATAACATAGCAGTCATAAACGAAACATAGACAAAACAATTTTCCAAATAATCTTTTAAAAACATGAAACAAGATCGGAATAGCATAAACAAGCAGAAAAAAACTTCAAAAAATTCCGCCAATGTTTACAGACATAATGAAAATAAAAATAAAACAGATGTCGGCTTTAATATATCTAAATGCGAATTAGTAATAGACTAAGGAGAACTTCATTCAGTAAATGACGTACCTACTCCCATACTTTGTGTGTGTGCGTACTTTACAATGTATGCATCATGACGTCATTATTCACGAATAATAGCAGTTGATGTCTCAGGGTGGCGCCACTTTCTAAGCCAACGAAATCAAATTCAATACATTTTAACATTAGTTCCACTTTTCGCCGCATGTCACAAAGATTAACACAGTGTGAGTGACATCTTTGTCAATGTGTGTATGTTTAGTGACGTGTTTTGTGGTTGACGTGTGTATGCTGACCTTGTATGTGTGGGTGTTAGCATGTAATACACTGCTGGCATTTCCTCTCGGCGAATGTTTTAAATAACTATGGTTTGTAGTTGAGAAATTGACGGTTAGGTCAATATTTTTGCCTTGATGTCTTGAAGATTAATTTTGCATTACACGTAGGCTACGTGGTCTTGTTTAAGATCTACCTAATGCTACGTAGATCATTTCTTTTCCGACAAGCGTTAGGTAGAGGCATAGTGCATAAGGCCTTACCTACTAGGCTATTGCGACGTCATATTTGGTTATTAAGAGGATGTATGTTTGGAACTCTTTCACGCAAGAACTACTGAACGGATTGTAATTAAACTTTACAATGATATAGCTTGCACATCAAAATAACATAGGTATAGACTATATTTTACAAAGGTATTGTGTAAATTGTCCAAGATATAGCAAAAAATGTCAAGTGAGTCCGATAAAATTCAGCCGTCTAAGAGATATTTTGGCGTGCGCTGCGAAAACCGTAAGCTACACGAATATGCAGAACTGAGTTAGTAAACAATATTATTAGTTCGTAAAACAAGTAACATCACCCCACCAGATTTCGCCGCCCTTCATTTGCAAACTACCGTTGAAATTTAAACACATCCTTTCATGAAACTCAAAACCCCGTGAATCAAATCAAAACAAAAATAAAAAGTAACAATTTACCTATTCAAAACCAGACGAGTCCGTTATAAATCTACCCTCTTTTGAAGCTGCTTGGAGGGTGCTTTTCGCTTCACAATCTAGATAGGTATATAGACAGATGGATCCGACCGGTTTTGTTGTTACAGGAAGATTAGCAGACGAATCGGCTTTGACCGTTGATTTTCAAGGATAAACTTGCAACCCTTTATGTGAATCCAAAATAATAAATAAATAAATAAATATTCCACAACTTTTCACACAACACCATTTAGTGGGACTAAATGGTGTTGTGTTAAGCTTGAGAGCTTGTGTTATGGGTACTAAACAGCTGATAAACATACTTATATATTTCTAAATACATACATATTATAGATAAATTACACCCAGACACAGAATAAATGATCGTGCTCTTTACACAAACATTTGTCCTGGGTGGGAATCGAACCCACGACCTCCGGCATAGCAGTCAGGGTCACTAACTACTAGACCAACAGGCCAGTCAAAATGGCCGACAATTGTAATAGACGATTCGGACGGATTGGGTCTGTTGAACACGAAATTGTGCATTCTTGAAGTTGTATAAAGCCTCGTCCCCACTAGGAACAATTGTCAAGCGACAAGTGTCCCCGGAGACTTCGGGCGATGTCGCCCTACATCGCTCCACGTCGCCCGATGTCTTGTCTCCGTCCACATCAATTCAGTCGAACATCTACTCTTCATCGGCTGTGCGACAAGGAACAGTTTCAACAATGTCTTCCGACATCGCCCGACATCGCCCGTCATGGCTCGATGTCACAGGGGACACATGTCGCTCGACAAATGTTCCTAGTGGGGACAAGGCTTAGGCTCTAGACAGACGGACCGCGTTTCAACTGCAATACAACCGCAAAATTGCAGTTCGGATGCAATTTGAATGCAGTTGACACGACTGCAATAGAACTGCAAACCAAACTTGCAGTCCGATTGCAGTCGAAATGCGGTTGCGGTTGGATTGCAGTTGAAATGCGGTCCGTCTGTTTAGAGCCTTAAAGGTGTCAGATATTTCGCTGTTTTGATTTATTTATTGACAATAGTTTTTGCTTGTGGCTAAATACCTACTAATGGCCGCACGGGTCGCTCAAACGTTAAGCTTCGCTTGCTGACGTTTGTTCTGTGGCTGGGTGACCATTCGACACATATCAGAACTCCTCTGTGCCTAAGAAAGCTCGTTAAGCCGTTGGTCCTGGCTGTCATTTGCAGATCTTTGACAGTGGTTATGGTATATTAGTTTAACCAAGGTGTAATATGTTATCCACGCACTGGATTTTGGAGACCACACAGGCAGTCGCTTCTTGTAAAGTCAAAGTCATTTATTTCAATTAGACCGTTAAAAGGTACGTCTTTTGAACGTCATACTTAAAAAAAATTCTAGTTGCCCCTTCCAAAAGGTAGTTTTGTATGGAGAAGAATGGTCATGAAACTCCATACTTACTTCAGCAGCCTGCGTAGCATGAACACATTGAATACCGAAGAAACGGCCTTTGTCTACAGACCAATCGGCAAAGTGACAGATTATAATATAGACAGGAACCTCAATCTGCCAAATTTCTTTCTATACACCTGCCTGCGTAGCATGAACACTTAATTTCTTTTCTTCCGAGACACGACAAAGACCGTTTCTTCGGTGTTCATGCTACGCAGGCAGCGGTGGCCCAGTGGTGACTGCCTCGACTTACGAACAGTAAGTCGTGGGACCGAACCCAAGCAGGTGCATTACTTTTTATAATTTATTTAATCACCACTGATCTGAAACCGGTGAAGGAAAACATCGCGAGGAAACCGGCATGTCTTAGAAACAAAAATTCGAAGATATGTGACATCTACCAATTCGCACTGGGCCCGCGTGGTAGATTATAGCCTATACGCAAAATACGCGCTTTGACGTGAAGTTGCAGATAGCAGCCCGGTATCTTTAACTCCATACTTACTCTTTTAAAATAGGTTTACAATACTTTGTCATACATTAATCAGATTATAGTAAAACACTGGTATTCTGGGGGTCGAGTCTCCTATTGCAATCGTGTCTCAATGACCGGTCAATGATCGATTTTTGACGTATAACGTCAAACTTATAACACATTTCCCATACAAAAACTGTCAAAGTTGTCAAATATTCGATCAATGACTGGTCATCGAGACACGATTGCAATAGCAGACTAGAGCCCCAGTTGCATCAGGTTAAACTATGTTGGGGGTCGGGCTGCCAGCCCGACCCCCAACATAGTTGGGAAAAGGCTAGGCAGATGATGACGATAAGCTCGCGTTTGACCACTATCTTACCTGATAGTAAGCGCTGATGTGGTCGACGATGAAGCACACTTGCCTAGAAGTAGGTACTTACTTAACCTATTCACTCTGACTTAATGACCCCTAGTTGTAGCTATCAGGAAACACAGAATCCGCCAGGAAATTCCACTTCTTAACTTAAGGTAATTAGGTATACTAGGTATGCACAAAGGATGTGTTCCCAAAAAGTTGAACGTAATATTTTATTAACCGCCTAAGACGCTCAGAGCTCCCTTTTAATGGTCTAATTGAAATAGTCATTTCTTTTCGTTGTATTTTTTACTACTTTAATTGAATTAATTAATTTTCTATTTCTTTATTTTTTGTATATTGATTATTGTTGATTTGACTTTATAGTTTTTGTAACCTTCTTGCGCCTACCATGTTCTGTCTCTGCATCACCTTAAGGTAGACTGGTAGAAAATGCCTAAGGCATTAAGTCCGCCTTTGTACAGTGTCTTTTACTGGTGCATAAAGTTTTAATAAATAAATAAATAATAAATAATTATTTGTTTTCGTTGTATTTTTTACCAGTCTAATTGAAATAATTATTTGTTTTCGTTGTATTTTTAACTAGTCTAATTGAAATAATTATTTGACTTTCGTTGTATGTTTTACCTACCCAAAACTAAACATATTTATATTATAGCACACCTATCTTCCAATGAACATGCCTATCAATATCGCATCACCCTTTGCCCTTGGGGACTAAAAATAAAAGTGAACGTTGTGCTAGCGACCGACGGCTCTGTGTAATCACCCCCTTATGCCCTTTACAACCCCTTTCAACCCCATCCAGTGTTTCTGACGTGCTCTAAAACGAGGTTTTTTTTTTTAAATTCACAAATTGGTTGACGCACATGTTCTTTAAGAGCTGAAGGTAAATGGATACTTATCTTGGGATCGTTGAAGTTGGTCGTATTGTGTGGTGATCCATACTTACTATGAATATTATAAACTAGCAGACGTCACGCCGTTTCACTCGCGTAGTTCCCATTCCCGTGGGAATACAGGGATACAAAGTAGCCTATGTTACTCAGGGTGAATGAAGCTTTGAAATGGTGATAGATTTTTTTTAAATTGGCACAGTATATTTTGAGTTTATTCATTACAAACATACGCACACAAATTTTTCCTCTTTTTAATATTAGTGTAATTGAGAAAGTAAGTCTGTTTGTTTGTTTGTCGGCTTTTCACGACTAACCGCTGAACGGATCGTTATGAAATTAAACGACGAGATATATATATCATATCCTAGAGACGGACAATACGGATATAATTATGCTATAGGCACAGTCTTAAAACCTACAGTCGTCCGACGAAGCCGTCTAGAGAGGGCAATCGTGCGGGGTGTGAGGGGCGAGACGCGGGAAAGCCGCTCCCGAACTGTGAACAAAACGATGTTCGTAGTTCGGGATGTATTATTCAGGGCTAACGCGTGTAGACGGCATTTTTCCAGAGACCAAAGGCGTCGTCCTACTGTACTAATATTTATACTGTGCTATAGGTCAATTTTCAAATGCAGCGCCATCTTTGGTGATATGGCAGACGATGACTAATGTTTCCCCAGTTCACATTTGACAAGTCTTTAGGCTAAAACTGAGAAGGTAATTCAACATCAATTAATTCTGAGGCGGGACGAAGTTTGCCGTGGCAGCTAGTACCTATGAAACAAAAATATAAAATTCTAGCAGACGTCCCGAGGTTTCACCCGCGTAGTTCCTGTTCCCGTGGGAATACGGGGATAAAAAGTAGCTTATGTGTTAATCCAGGGTGTCAGCTAACTCCATACCAAATTTTATTAAAATCCATTCAGTAGTTTTTCCATGAAAGAGTAACAAACATCCATCCATCCATCCATCCATCCATCTATCCATACTCACAAACTTTCGCGTTTATAATATTAGTAGGATGCGTCGATGTCACTTCTTACCATTCTGTATGAGAAAGAACAGTTACTACCTGGTGGAGCTCCTCAAGTACCGCATTGAGCTCACAATGACTAAAACTTGCACTGATTGATCTGATCCCCGCATATCTATATGGTTCTTTCCACAAAACACCATTTCAGACACTAATCTGCATGGTTCTTATATGATCTAACCAAGACAAAGTCTCTAAGTGGACTTAGAGACTGAACTCTGAGTTTCTTTCGGAGTTTCTTCTCAGTGTATAGTCAGATAGTGAAATGCCGACCTCATCTTGCTAAAAATGACATTTAAAAGTGTTTGTATGAAACTATTTACAGAAATAAATAACTTTTTATCTTTTTACCGATTTTTTGCTCTAAACTTAAACTATTTTATAACCCTAAGAGAATCACCCCTCCAATAGATTAAATCCAAACTCCGTAACACCACTCGACAAACATTGCATCATTAAAACGAAGCGACACTAAAAGCCCGCTAATTTGTAGCCAATAAACTGCCCTCTCAGCGTTCGGCAAACCTCGGGGACGCTCGGGATAGCCGAACGATCCAGTTTCAACTGGTTACTGGGTTATTGGGGCAACGCACACGCGCGCTACATCCTCCCAGCCCTTTGTCCTGTTGATGCAGTCGTTGTGCAATATCTGGGGATAATAGATTGAGTTTTAAATTGAAATTTTAATTACCAAAACACTAAAAAAGGGTAACTTTATTATGGATGTTGAAATGCTTTGATAACTACGTTAAAAAACCCTGAAGAATATTAGCCGTTTCCTCCATTTTGTCAATCTATGCGATTTTCATAAAGTAATATTTTTTGTCTTACTGTTACTAAGTACTTGGAAATCTAACTGCCTTCTACATAGGTATATATTTATATTAAATACTTGATCATTGTTTACGTTTTGGATTTTCCAGACTTCGCCCTGCATCGTTAGACTCGCATAAGATATTAATAAAATCTTATGTCTGGGCTTTAAAGGACACCCCTGAGATACCTTCGCCATTTCTTCTCAGGGATCAGTCATTTTGGGCGTTTTAGCCATTTAGTTTTTTTTTTTTTTTTTCAATTATTCCCTGCCGGAGTCGGTGGTGCCTGATAGCTACAACCTAGGGGCCTTTAAGTCAATAGTGAATAGGTTACTTCTAGGCAAGCGTGCTTCATCGTCGACCACATCAGCGTTTACCATGAGGTGAGAAACTGATCAATTTCAAAGTCAAAGTCAAAGTCAAACCATTTATTTCAATTAGGCCCCTATAAGGCACTTTTGAACGTCGAAAAACAATCGTGAGCTTATCAATAAAACAAATGTGGTCATCAATTTCCTATTAAACAACATTGATTTTCGCCTTTGAGTCACATGAAAATTTACCAATCTAACCTAACATAAAACAAACGATAATCTAGAAATCTAACAAGCCATTATTAAAATTAAAAGATCTATTACATTGCTAGTTACATTCGACCTCATTTCTACCCCTAAACCTTTTTTCTCGAAACCATCATAGTTTACCTTGGATTCTATGACTAATTCTCCCACCAACACTGTAATTTGTGGCCTAAAAGCCTATAGTATGGCCTTATTGCTAGAAGTCAAGGTTATTAACGTGTGAGTCAGCTCTTTCAAGGTCAAATGGGCCTACCTGTCTGGATTATAAGTTCAAGATTGTTGCGATTCTAATGGGTTGTTCAGATGTGTTTTTTGCATGTTCTGCCATCGTAGCTAGTCTTTAGTTTTTTAAGTTTTTGCTTTACACAACATCTTTTCGTTTCGTGTGGTTAGTTACTAACCTGGTGTGTGTGGTATGACTTGGCTTCACATGCTGTCGAGAAATATCTCTCAGGCATGCCGGTTTCCGCACGATGTTTTCCCTCATCGTTTTTGAAGCAAGTGGTCATTCTTGCTTAAATGGTTTGGTCACGTTGAATGGATGAATGAAAGGCGACTAACGAAAGGTGTTTATAAGGCAGATGTAAGTGGAAACGCCGGGAGGGGACGCCCCAGAAGGACATACATTTACCTTATTGGTGAGCTTCTTCAGAAAGGTCAGGTGCGTAGTACTCGCAAGCGGCGTGTGTGTTTAACAACATGTATGAATTTATTTAAACTTTTTTTTTTTTTTTATTTAAACGAAGGAAAAGAAGTATGTTAGAATCGTAAGTGGCATATGGGTGATTCTACGGTATTTGAGTATTTTGTGTCCCCAAAGAAAAAATCATCTGTTTAATTTAATATTAATAATTCAACTACTTGGCATTATTTTGCCTAAGTAATGACAAGGGCCAGAAGATATTTCTATTTTTTTTCATTTTATAGGCTCCAGGGGAAAATGTGTTATCAGGGGAGAGACACTATTGGCAGAGTAGTGACAAATTACAGCAGGAAAGTGACAGGCTACTAAGTATTATCTAAGGAATTTTAATAATACTGTATAAAATGAATAAATAATAGCTTTATCGTTATATTTTTAATGAATAGAATACAATCAGCCTTAACAGTTGAAACATATTCACAATATTAAGTTCTTAAAAAATTAAGTTTCGATCACCATCAAATAATTTACATATGAAAATAATAATAAGACAATAATAATATCTAATTATAATATAATTAATGCATATCACTCTCGTCTGTGAATTAAACAAAATTAGTAATTACAACAATAGTAATCACAACACTTAATGTTCAACAGTTTTTAATAATTAAATACTCGAAAAAGTGTAATTTCACATTTAAGGCTTACCTAAATAGTAAAATGATACACCTATGAGAGGTTATCTTAGCAAGTAAACTTAAAAATCATTATTATAAATGTAAACTTCCATTTTAAGAAAGAACTGAATCAATAATTTCGGTTAAACTAAGTATTTTCTACTTATATACTAAACAATAAATAATTAACTTTTTGAGCACATCAACCAGCTCTAAAAAATTGTAGAATACTCTATTACTCATCATAAGTAAACTGGCAAAAAAGAGTAGCACCTTCAATAGATTTCTTTAAATAAAGTAAAATAATAATCTCTCCTTCTTCGTCATCAAATTCAGACTTGCATACGGCAGCATAACTATATTTTTTATCACTTATCTGGTATTCCACAAGTATAAAATCACAGGTATCACTAACATATGAATGATAGAACTTTAAAAAAAAAATCTCCGGTAAAGTTGTCCATTGTAGCAAGGTTTGTCTACATGCCCATCTGATACCATGTCTGGTTTCAAGATAATTCCAAGTAAATTCAGAAAAAAATCACCCCATTCCCTTTCAGTCGTGTTTAATACACTTAATTTATCCCCTTTCTCCTTTTTGAAAATTTTGCTTTTCTTTCGCTTGTAATTCTGTATTTTTAATCAGATTGTTTTTAATTTTTTGGTAGCGTTTTTTTTTCTGCTTGGATCTGGTTTTTTAGCCTCTCATCCCTTGTTTGCTTCTTTATCATGTTTGACATGATATCTGCGTAACTAGAACAAATGAAATAAACCGTTTTGAATAGTAAATATTTACAAAAAAAAAAATTGTCACTGCCCCTGCATGGTATGATTTTCCCCTGGCATAGAAACTGGCAGAGAAGTGACGCCAGAGAAGTGACAAAATTGGACATAATCTCCCAAAAGTAATACCGCATGTTTTTCTGACCACATTTTACACAATAAATGTCATCTACACACACTAAACATTGCACTGTGCCAATTCACAATTATTTAACGATGAAATATAAAAAGATATACTTACCAAGGGAAATACTGGAACTACTGGCACAAGCACGTTCTCAGACAATGAATTGAAAACTGACGCCACATTGTTTTAGTTGTGCTCAACACTGTTAGCTTGCATTTAACTTCACACTGTCCCACGCGCGTCGTTTATGGTCAAAAATATACTTTAGCACTTTTAGGTGAAAATCACAGTCTTTCAATTTCGCCAGGTGAAGTGACGCTTTTAGCAAGTGACGTGAAAATAAGATTTTTTTAAATTATATAATAAACACTTTTGCAATGTATTGTTATAACATATGTTTCAAAGTTATATTAGCTATAACACAATATTAAAATAAAACACAATGCCATAAATATTAAAAGTATTAGGCCATAAAAATGAAAAAAATGCAGTAATGGGGTAGGCCAGGGGAGTATACATTTGTTACTATTTTATAATGTTAATGTGTAAAATTAAACCACTATCGTGAATTGACTAAGTGGTCCAAATGAAAGAAGTTATACTTTATTGCATAAGCACACATTAACGGCAATGTAATTAGTTTAACATAAAAAAAATCTAAAGGCCGTTGGAATCCAAATAGCGTAGAATCACCCATATAACGCTCTGTAGTTTCTGCCTACCCCCATGGGAAAAAGATAGGAGTTTATGTATGTATACCTATGTATAATCATTATTACAATACGCACATGACATGTATCCGAAAAATCTGAGATGCGTTCATTTGTGCAGGGCTTACAAACCCCTACAGTAACGATGAGAAGTCCGGAATATATGATAGTTCGTTCACCTATATAGCCTGGATGTACTGAATCCTGGATCTAGGTCACCTGTACCCCGTCCCTTCCCCACACCCCCCCTTCATCGACTATAGACTTCCTCCTAATAATAGAGATGTGTCCTTTGTACTGTTGAATGATATTCGTAACTGTTTAAAACTTTTTTGTGGTGTATGGAAGATAGATGGAAGGTTTAGCTGTTCGTGTATGTGATTTTAAATATTTGTAAGGTATAGGGAAAAAAATCTAGTAACAGACAATATTTTTAGAAACAAATGAAATTAGCTCTATAGGCTAGAGCTATAATGCTAAGCTATTGGTTATGGACGATTGCTCTTTATCTTAGTGCTAAGACAGTTTAATGATTTAACTGAAAGGTAGGCAATATTCTGACCAAAAACTGTTACAAAAAATTAAAGAAAATTTACTACACATTTACAAAAACTAATTAGGTAGGTACCTTAGATTTCTGGAGATCGTCACCAATAAGGCTATATGCTTTCTAGGGAAATGAAATAATGATTTTCATCATCATTTTGGAAATAAACAAAAATACGAGCCTCCCGGCGATTCCACTTACATGATCTGCCTTATTTTAAGTAACTTTTGTTCGTCGCCTTTGATCCAAATCTTAGCGTGTCCAAACAATCTTAGCATACTCTTTGTAATTCAATAATCATCACTTTCCCAGAAATCCATGTTCACATTTAGTAGGTTATCCCGGGCAAGTCGGTGACCTCTATTAAATGGGTCAACATGCACCCCGCCCGTCGCTGCAATGTAGCTGGTGACCTGGTTGCAGGAACCAAGCTGTATTGAGGTGTTAGCTGATTGCCTATCATCGTTATATAATTAATATGCTTTTTTTTAATTTAAAAAAAAAAGGTTTTGTTATGTGAATAATACTACACGTTTGTACTTGTGAAAGAACTATATTTAAAACAAAAAAATCACCGAACCTTATACTTTGGCCGGTAACACATCGTTAGCGCGAATTTAAATCGACCAACGCCATCTATTGAGTTGCGAGGAACTAATCTTACGAATAATGCTTAAACATTATGTGTTTTACCTCTCTGTTATGTTTGTTATCTCATAACTCCGTCATTATTGGACTGATTTTCATAATTCTTGTTTTGTTTGAGAGGGTATTTTTATGGATCCCGGGTGGTTCCATTAGTTTTTATTTAAACACTGGAAAAATATCATCCTTAACAAATAACTAAAAATTGATAAATAAAAACTTTATTTTTACAAATAATACAATCAGATTTAATAAAAAAAACACAGTATTGATTTTTTAATAGTCAAATAACTGAAGAATAAATATGGGGGTTTGACAGCTTCTATGATAATAATAAAAACTAGCCCTAAAAGGTGTAAAATAACTAAATAAGTCAACTGCTCTTGGAGCAGGCAGACGCCGTCTTTCGGCTGCAATGATGTGAAGGTTGTTCATATTCGTGGTTAGAAAAATCTCTGAAAGTTTGTCTCATGATTAATTTATTATTTTATTCACAATACTTAACTTTATACACTAGAAATGAAAATACAATCTAAAAACTAAAAACTAAATCTAAAAAATGATTATTATTATGTCTCATGATTAGAAATACACTAAAACAAGAAAAAAAGGAAAAAACAAAGAAAGGGAGAGAGATTATAAAGAGGTTACAGACTAATTACGGCAATAAATAATAAGGTATGTTTGCTGGGCTTCTATATGAGACAAAGAAAGAAAATACTTTAATTGGATGCACAGAACATAAATAAAAGAACAACAATACAGATAATTAAAAAAACAAGAAGAGATTAAAACACCAAAGACAACTAACAACAACAACACTAACTAAACTTGACAACTAATATGAAGTCAAAGCACAGACAGACACATATAAAAGCAGCTCTTAAAGATAAATGATAAATGATATTTATTTTATAAATAGGTTTTTACAAACACTTTTACACGTCACCTTTTTTAGTAAATGATATAGGAATTTGACTATTTGACTACTCTGAGAAGAAACACCGAAAGAAACTCAGAGGTCACAGTCTCTTTTAAAGTCCAGACATTATCTATATCTTGGTCAAATCATGTAAGATCCACGCAGATTAGTGTCTGAGATGGTCTTTTGAGGAAAGAACCACACAGAATGACACCAGATCAGTAAAGTTAACATATTTCTAAGTTTTTATGGCGTACTTACAAACCTTAATCCTGTGTTTCCGGTACTTCCTATAAAATACTACAGCATTACTTAACTAATGCTATTGACGTTCTTTACCGATAAACCTCGTGAATTGATCGTCATGACTCAGGCGGTCTGAACAGTTCTTCAAGGGCAATAGGTCACGGTTCTATGGTAAGAAGGGCGTGTTTCCATGATTTATTCGTTTGTTAAAAAAATGTTACTAGCACGGCATTGTCACTTTTTCCTTTAATTTCTTGTTAAGCAGTCGTGATGGCCCAGAGGTTAAGGCGCCTACCTCTCATGCACGAGATTGTCAAATCCGGGCAAGTACCAATGTGAGTTTTCCAATTCATATATACTTTCTAAGTTTATCTTAGACATCATTGACATCGGTGAAAGAAGACATCGTGAGGAAATGTGGACTTATAGTTAATATAAGTTTGAAATCGCCAATCCGCCTTGAGCAAGCGTGGTGATACTGGTGATCAATAAATAATAATAGTAATAATAATTTTATTTCAGTAATTATAAACCATACATTGTTAGTAAACATTGAAACTTATAAAACTATGTTAGTAAACATGTGAACATGACAACCCATTTGAAATTGGACAATCATAATTGCTCGCAATGCCATTCAGGAGACTGTTAGCGCTGCCCCGAACCCTCTGCAGCAACGAAGCGGCACGCTCGAGCCTTCTCTGTATGAGAAGAGACCTTTGACCTGCAGTGGGACAGTAACAGACTGGTATTCTTCTTGTTAAGAGCCCTCCTGGGTTCGGAAATTACGTTATGCCTTCAACTCATCACACAGACTTAGAGTAACCAGGTGGAAAATTGAAAATTCCTGAGAAATAGACTGTTTCCCATATAAAACCACCATCACAGATTGCATCACTGCTTACCATAAGGTGGAATTGCAGTCAAGCACTGGTTTTTAATATTGTCTTGAGATTTTCTCGCAAACGTAATTCACATGCCTGGAACAATCAGTTATTCACGGAGGACTCTCCGTGAATAACTGATTGTTCCAGGCATGTAACTTCACCATCATCATCACCATGAAGTTACTTTAAAACAAAAAATAAACTGAAAAATCTACTGTACCTATTTAAAAAAAAAATTAAGTTTCATTTAGAGATAAGCTTACCTACTATATTATACAAAAACTTAAAATAAATAAATAACTAAACCTAACAATAAATAACTACAAAGGGTCAAAAAAGACTTCTGCATCGCTGCCAACTGGTAAAGTGCACAAAAGACTGGCGGCATTGCCACGTTGAATGGCAATGCTTAGCCTCTGGCAAAAGTAGAGGCCAGCCCTTGGGTCACGGGAAGCGTCAACTAAACGTTTGCAGATGTCTTTGAAAAGGAGACGAGCACTCGGACCTCACGGCCCAAGAGTTTCAACCCCAAACGGCGAAAGTATAACTACGAACAAGGTTGCTTTATTTACGCCGCTTGAGGTTCTCAGCGGCCGCAGCAGCAGCGCCAGCACAGCATGTTGACCCAGGAAGATGGGATGGCGCAAAATATCGACCCAAGTAGCGTCCCATACTAAAGGCCTACCCATCTTCCAAGGGAATAAAGACATACCGTCCGGTCTTTTGCCATCGTCGCGTGTCAAGCCATTGGGTTCTAAAATGTTCTGTACCTTTCTATTTAAAAATCGTATAATCCTATAATTTCCATAATCCGGTCGCTGTCCTGATAAGAGCTTAAATATCCTGAGATCTCAAGACAATCCCTTTTTTTTAAGGATGGACTGTTACTGACTAAAACCCATCCGTATTCCTCTTAATGCCTTTAGCGTTCCAAGGCCGAACGAAAGGGTGACTCTTGCGAACAAATTCCTCAACCAGATATCAAAAATACCCTACCCTAGAAAATACTCTAAATTACCATAGTTCTCAATATTATAAAGATCGCTAGGCATGCTCTTAAATTCACATAAGCACTTGAAATATTTTACGTAGGTACTTTTTTTATTGCAATAGCCCAGTTCTCTCGAATTCCTTCGTGACACACATAAATAATAATAATTACTTTTAGGAATAATTTACTTGCTGTGCCCCGCGTTTTTACCCGCTCCTTGGGTTCGTAGTGTAATGTCTACTCGTACGAGGTTGTTCAGAAAGGTTAGGTGCGTTGTATGCAATGACTTATAAGTAAAAAGGTGTAGATAGGTTACCTACACCTACCTTAGTGTGCCGTTGTTGAAGATCCCATGTTTCGATCTTCAAAAACGGCACACTAACGCACGCACGCGTCCGTTGACGGCGCGACGCGACTCTGAGGTCAAGTGTGGCGGGTTAGCCACATTTTAACATGTCGCTTGCTGAGCGCTTATAACCTATCTACACCTTTTTACTTATAATATCATTGATTACTTACATGTATGAACGTCATCATCATCATCATTTCAGCCATAGGAAGTCCACTGCTGGACATAGGCCTCCCCTATAGATCTCCAATAAGACCGGTTAGAAGCGGCTCGCATCCAGCGCGTTCCCGCGGCCTTAATGAGGTCGTCTGTCCACCTTGTGGGTGGACGTCCTACGCTGCGCTTGCCGATACGTGGCCTCAACTCGAGAACCTTTCGACCCCATCGGTCATCAGTCCTTCGTGCTATGTGCCCTGCTCACTGCCACTTCAACCTGCTAATCCGCTGGGCTATGTTGTATGTATATGTATGAACGTAAACGAAGCGAAAGAAGTATGTAAGAATCGCAACAGATAGCAGTTATTTTACCTACCCCCATGGGAAAACGGCGTGAGTTTATGTTTGTGTTTTAACTGTAAGAAATCACGAGAACACAAGCTGCGTTCAACTGTTCTCCCTACCTTACCTAAATTCGATAACAATTCAAAGTACTATAGAGATGTCAGAGCAGCGGTGGCCCAGTGCAAGCAGGCGCATTACTTAGTGTAATTTATTTCATCACCACTGCTCTCAAAAACGGTAAAGGAAAACATCGTGAGGAAACCGAACCGAAAACCGAGAACCGAAAATTCGAAGACATGTAACATCTACCAATTCGCACTGGGCCCGCGTGGTAGATTATGGCCCATACGCAAAATACGCGCTTTGACGTGGAGTTGCGGATACCAGCCCGGTATCTTGTTAGGGTTCCGTAGTCAACTAGGAACCCTTATAGTTTCGCCATGTCTGTCTGTCCGTCCGTCCGTCCGTCCTCGCTTAATCTCTGTTACCGTTAGCACTAGAAAGCTGAAATTTGGTACCAATAAAAATGTTTTATTAGGGTAGCCCCCCTATAATTATGTAAAGTGGGAAGTGATTTTTTTTTTAATTTCAACCCTATCGTGTGATATATTGTTGGAAAGGTATTTAAAAATGAATAGGGGTTTACTTAAATCATTTTTTGATAATGTCAATAATTTCGGAAATAATCGCTACAAAAGTAAAAAACAATGTGTCCCCCCCTCTAACTTTTGAACCATAAGTTTAGAAAATATGAAAAAAATCTGAAATGTAGAACTTTATAAGGACTTTCTAGGAAAATTATTTTGAACTTGGATGGAAACAACAGTTTTTGTACAAAAAAGACAAAAAGTTGTACGAAATAATTTCTGGACTAAGTTTGTAGTATAATCGTATATGCAAGCATTTTGAACACTTATTGTGACGGACGGGAAACTACGGAACCCTATACGCTCTTGGCCGGTTTTTTTTTGGGGTTATTCATCGAGAATTTCTCAATAACAGCTCGGTAATAGTAACGAAAGACTCTTAAGACATAAAACTTAAACCGAACTGGCGAATTGTGTATTTCACCTGTACCTATCCCTTTGAGTCGTATTAGTCGTGATGATCGTTCGTGTGTTCAACTTACCGTGAAACTGTACCGCTACGTAACTTCACAATCAATCAAATGACTCACACAAAATTGTTGGTGCTACGAGCTACGCGCCTGAATATGCTACGATTAGGTCAGGGCGCTACGCCGTAGCAGCCTGATGTCTATTGTATTATTATTTTATTGGTCGTCATACATAACATTATTTCTTAATTATTTGAGGATTTTTTGAATTACTTATTATTCAATATGTGTGTCCACAGGGCACAAGTATCAGATGAATATTTTGCTCGTGATGTCCCGTATAATATAGGGTGACTGGTAATTAGTGACCGATACGTAAACACATGATTGTACTCATGAATACGAATAACTTTCCCAAAGAAACTCTTTTTATACTCATTAACTTTCAATTAATTCAATTACGACAGTACTGTACAACGGGAGCGGTGGGGGTGGCGGGGAAGCTTGTGACGCTACTACTAGTAGAATTTGCCCTTCCCGAGGTCAAACTATCAGCTGATAGATCGTGCCGATTCGTACCTACTGTGATCGATCATTGGCGCGCGCGCGGGATTTTCAAACAGCGTTTTTGTTATTTCATTGTGTTATAAGTTATAGTGTATAAAAAAAAAGTTTCTTTGGGAAAGTTTATTAAAATCACGAATACAATCACGTGTTTAAGTATCGGTCACTAATTACCAGTCAGCCTATATTGATAAGTATTGATTGTCTTTGGTCTAACTGAATGTAGCTGAGTAACATACATAACATCACGCCCGTAATCCCCGTAGGGCTAGGCAGAGGTGTACCTGGTAGTAGGTACATCCACATTTCGCCACTTAAGTTTGAGTCCCATGTAATAGGGGGCGAGCCTTTTGCCTTTAATCGGGCACGAATCCAGACTCGGGGCTGCTATTGAGAAATTTCAGATCGAAAACTTAATAACATTTTGCTCGACCCGTGGATTGAACCCGGGACCTCGTGCTCAGCAGTAGCGCTTGCGACCACTAGACCAACGACTGCCCAGTCTAGTCAGTCAATTAACAGTATTTAACATAGAGCGATTGCCTTGTGACTTATTCCTGAGCCGTTGTTTTGGGCTAAAAAAAACATCCAAAATATGACTACTTTTTACCCGACTGCCAAGACAGGGTTATGTTTTAAAACATTAAATTTTATTAAACAATAAATCTCTATTACGGAACATATTGACTGCACAGTCAATTTGGCATAGAATGATTGCAGTCCAGATTATTTATATTATTATTTTTGACTGGCCTAGGTCTAGTAGTTAGTGACCCTGACTGCTATGCCGGAGGTCGTGGGTTCGATTCCCATCCAGGACAAATGTTTGTGTGATGAGCACGATCGTTTGTTCTGTGTCTGGGTGTAATTTAAATATAATATGTATGTATTTAATAATATAAGTATGTTTATGAGCTGCTTAGTACCCATAAGGCCATAACACAAGCTCTGCTTAGCTTGGGACTAGATGGCGTTGTGTGAAAGTTGTGGAATATTTATTTGTTTTAATGGGTCCCGAACTCCCGACTGATACAGTCAATATATTCCTTATTAGAGGTTTTTTGTTTAATACAATTTATGTATGTTTTGATTATGAAATTAGATATTTTAATGTTGCAGTAAAAACATGGTTTCTACACTTCTTGATTGAACTTGTTTTTTTTTCTTTTTAGTTGTTTAAATTATTTTTTTTATTACTTTGTGTTCTGCCTGTAAAAAAACACATTTAAAAAACACGAGTGACTCATCGCCGTAGCTCGTCGCATCTGAACTTGCTACGCCACGACCATGGCATTAGGTCATGGCTTTACCGCGACTCTGATAATGTTTCCATTGATATACGGCACGGTATTACTTGGTGTGTAGGTACTTTACAATAGAGGGACTTATATATCTTCATAGTAGCAACCCCACAGGTCCATTGAAGACTATAATCTACGCTTACGTGAACATCACTAAAACAAAATTTTGAAGAAAATTCGGTTTCTTAAACATTTTTCGAATGCAGCGCCATCTTGGATGACGTGACAGGTTTGTCTCAAGAGGCCAGTCAACGCTTGAGATGCAGATTTTATTTATTTATTTATTTATCAATAGGTTCACGAACGATTGTTTACCCTAATTATATCATAAAAGTAACATGTACAAAAAGTCTTATAATAGTGCAACAATCACTTAGAGGTAAACTCTGCATGCATAAGAGTTGTACAGGACTGACTAAATAAAACAAACAAGTACCAAATTAACTAATAGAAAAAGAAAAGTATCCAAAATAAATTACTTAACTAAATGTACAAAGTAAATTACTTACACTACGTAAGAAAATTAAGGAAACTGGTCTTCAATTTGGTTAAGGAGTCGAAGTGCAGATCAATTTGGTCGCTGCAATCGTTTACAACCTTACATAATCTAGCAACAGGTGAATTGGTTCTATTTCTTCGTTTTATTAGTGGAGCATTGCGCAGTCGTCCTAGAAGAGGACGTTAACTGCTTAACAGGGCAATCCTGTGGAGATGACTTAATAATTTAAGACCACCAGTCAGGGTATATTGAATGAATTCAATTGCGAAAATTTGACACATTGGGGTAACTTGACGTGCTGGCGTCTGTACATTATGTATAATGCCCGCAAAATCACCTGGTTCATTACATATATATTAAGCCTTCGGACAATAAAAAAAGGTTGTATTATCGTCTGACACTGGACACAAACGTCAGATCGTTCGATAACGCTGACTGATTGCCGCATTTCGTTCCGCCTTACATAAGTAAGGATAGCTGACGGTGAGCGCGTTGTTTTACTGCTTATACCCTTACGGTGACGTCATTATGTTGCGGTTAATAAATTATATTTTAAGTTAGGAGTTACTGGTCGTTGGAAAAAGTGCTTGAATTACTTCTTTGGAGGGTAGTTATTGTGACGTTTATACAAGGTGGAATTATGGTTATTAGCAGGGATATTGCGTTGAGAAAGAGGAAAGAAAGAAAATAAAGAAAACATATTTCTTTGGCACACATGCCACAAGTGCACAAAACAAAGTAAAAAAAATAAATAAAAAAACTAATAATAATAATAAAACTTTTCTTTCTTTCTTTCTCTCGTTTCTTTCTCTCTTTCTTTCTCTCTTTCTTTCTTTCTTTCTCTTTCTTTCTTTCTTTCTCCCTTTCTTT
Organism: Euplexia lucipara; assembly: GCA_921972225.1. Taxonomy (NCBI): domain Eukaryota; kingdom Metazoa; phylum Arthropoda; class Insecta; order Lepidoptera; family Noctuidae; genus Euplexia; species Euplexia lucipara. Next base: position 2,205,529 of record OV179169.1, on the reverse strand, counting down.
CTTTCTTTATTTCTTTCTTTAAGTATTTCATTCTCTCTTTCTTTCTTTCTTTCTTTCTCTCTCTCTTTCTTTCTCTTTCTTTCTTTCTTTCTTTCTCTCTTTCTTTCTTTCTTTAGATATACAGTCAAGTTAACAGGCCACGTTTGCCAAACTGCGTTCCAAAACACAGATCACTGACGACGATTAAAAAGCCATAAGTTGACAGTTCATAGTGACGATCACTGGCCAAAGTGTTCAATGGTTAACTGTCACACAGCTATTGGCTATCATCAGTGTGTATCTAGGATGACGTCACGCACTCGCAGAGATGTGACGAAGCGCACAGTACCCCGTCTGATAGTTTTCTTTTTGCTTTCGTTATCATCATCATCATCATCATCATCATTTCAGCCATAGGAAGTCCACTGCTGGACATAGGCCTCCCCTATAGATCTCCAATAAGAACGGTTGGAAGAGGCTCACATCCAGCGCGTTACAGCGGCGTTCATTAATGAGTTTTTGATGAGAGTTTAATGAGTTCTTGATGAGAGTTTGCCGATACGTGGCCTCCACTCGAGAACCTTTCGACCCCATCATTAGTCCTCCGTGCTATGTGCTCTGCCCACTGCCACTTCAACCTGCTAATCCGCTGGGCTATGTCGGTAACCTTGGTTCTTCTACGGATCTCCACCTCCTCGTTTTTGCTTTATACTGTATAAAATCATGACTTTCATCTAACACAATGAGTTTTTAATTAACTAGCAGACGTCAAGCGGTTTCACCCGTGTAGGTTCCGTTCCCGTGGGAATACAGGGATAAAAAGTATCCTATGTGTTAATTCAGGGTGTCAGCTAACTCCATACCAAATTTTATTAAAATCCATTCAGTAGTTTTTACGTGAAAGAGTAACAAACATCCATCCATCCATCTCTTCATATTCACAAACTTTCGCGTTTATAAAATTAGTAAGATGACACAAAAACAATGTCAGATTAGCGGAGTATTCCCGTTTGAGCACCTATGCATTTAGCACCAAAGGTATTCCCATTTCCCATAGGTTAATGCATAGGTGCTCAATAAATAGGTGCTCACACGGGAATACTCCAGATTAGCGGCTTATAATTTCAATTATTTCTCATAGGGCTGTTATTGCTTAGTGAGCACATTTCACACACCTATATTGTTAGTTTTTTTTGCGGATACCATAGCAAACAAATACTAAACTAAATCGGCTTATAGGCACCGAGTCAAAGCTATGAGTAACACCGGCTAGCACTGTTACTATTTGGCTTCAGTCTACCGCAGTTGCTAATTACCGATAGGCAGGGTTGGCATTATTAAAACAAGTTGTTTTAAAACACATGTTTAAAACAGTTTGAAATAAAACTATGTTTTTTATTAAGTGTTTTAAAACACAGTTTATAAAAAGTTTTAAACGATGTTTAGGTAACTGCCCGCTAGTAAAGTCCCGCAGGGAAAGTCCCTATGTCGGCCGTCGAAAGAAAATAATTCACTGGATTAGTGGGTTTTCCCCGCTCTCTCTAGTTCTCTACTTACCTACACTACAAACAAGGTCTATGTAAAGTGTTATTTTTTAATACTAAATTAGATTAGAGATACTGAGATATGCAACAAAACGTAAATATTTATCGTGCTGTTAGTTTTTACTAATGTGAATTAGGAAATAATTTAGAATTTATTATTTTATTATTCACTATCCCTAATTGCTTTGAAATTGATCCATAAAGGTAAACATTAAAAAAAACACTTGTTTTAAACGTTTTAAACTGTTTGTTTTATAAAATATAAAAAAAAACTGTTTTTTTCCAACCCTGCCAATGCAGGCAGGTATACTAATTTATTTATCACCTTGTTAGATAAAAAGGAAAGAATAGAAAAGAAAAAGTATTAAATGGCTAGTACAAGACTCCGATACGAGACAAAAAACCCGGTCAAATGCCTGCATGGTTTGTTACACGAAAATTTTGATAGTATTTTTAATTTGTTTTGGCTTTTCTTCTCAGACGTAGTCAGTTAGGAAATGCCGACTTCAACTAGCTTAAAAGAAAAAAATACATGTCAAAAGTGATTTCCATATTCTACCTACTTGCATAATAAACTGCCGCGTTGGTCTAGTGGTCGCAAGCGCTACTGCTGAGCACGAGGTCCTGGGTTCGATCCCCGGGTCGGGCAAAGTGTTATTGAGTTTTTCCATCTGGGATTTCTCCGTAGCTAGCAGCCCGGAGTCTGGATTCGTGCCCGATTGATGGCAATAGGCTCGCCTCCTATTACATGGGACTTCAACATAACTGGCGAAATGTGGGTGTACTACCAGCTACACCTCTGCCTAGCCCTTCAGGGATTACAGGCGTGACGTTATGTTATGTTGCATAATAAATAACTTCATGTCAATGTGAGTCGTACTTGCGCGCGATAGATTCCGTAACATTATCTATACTTACAGCATTATTAATATCGAACAAAATCTGTCAAAAGAATCGCGTTTGTTGTATGGGAATCCCCACTTTATTGCCACATAAAGATATTTATTTACCTGTAACTAAGAAAAAAAAAAAAAATGTTGAAAAAAGAAAAAAAAAGAAAAAAAAAAAAGAAAAAAATAAAGAAGAAAAAAAAAAGAGTATTCTATTCTATTCTATTCTATTCTATTCTATTCTCTAAATGTCTGTAAACGCACCCGCGACACAGGAGATTTGTGTGGGGCAACGTTCTGTTTTGTTAAGTAGTCGTTTCTGTCCCATTCCTTCCATCATGCGCGATTCTGCGATTCTTCTTTCTAAGTCTTTAGAAATCTATCTAGTTCGCCCCTCCATCTTCTTCCTGGCCTGGTCTCCCTGTCTCAGGGTACCAGCTCTGTGCTACTTGAGCCCACAGTTTGTTCGTCATGCGGCAGACGTGTCCTGTCAGGCAGCCTCATGGTGTGACTGACGCACTGACAAGTCACTGCAGTTCTGTAAATGGTAAATCACTTCGAAAGTCATAATTTACTACGCTTCTCGTGTCGCCTGTACAAGTTTGGGCTTCCGTTTTAGTTCGTCACACTTTGATCATTACTTGGTGGCGCCAAAAAGGCTCCGAAGCTCCTGGACCGATTTGAAAAATTCTTTCACCGTTGTGAAGCTACACTATCCCCGGGTGACATAGGCTTCTTTTTTTTCCCCCTGTATTCCCACAGGAACGGAAACAACGCGGGTGAAACCGCGTGAAGTCTGCTAGTACTAAATGAACCAGCAGATTAGTCATTACCACACAAAAAAAACCTTAACCAAAACCAACAATTAAAACCAATCTTACTATTTTTTGTGCGCCATAAATGGCAGAACACGCAGATCTATCTGTTAATTTAAGACCTTACACATAATTGTTTTGCTGTATACTCGTGTTTTACAATAAAATATATTCTATTCTATTCTTAATAATTTATTTCTGTTTGTTCCAGATACATGGCGTCCGTCGTACAGAATAACCATCAACTGAACCCTACTCTCCCTTTGAATTCCGCCATCTTGAAATAAAGATATAACAAAAAAAAATGCGATCCGTCAACAGCCGTCCACGCACGCACAGAACAAAAGTCATAAAAAAACTAAAAATAAAAAAAAAATACGAGCTTACCAACATAAAAATACTGTGTTCTAAACTATAGTTACCAACTTAAGCGCGAGAATTTTTTTTGTTAAATAAAAAGAAAAAAGTTTTTTGACTAAAAAGCTTTAAATTTAAAACTCTGTAGTTTATGGATGTAATATTAAATAGTTGCCTTCTATTAGTTGTAGACAGTGTTGGTCCAATCTCTTTAATAAATAATAAGTAATAATTTTTCCCCCTTTGTATAAAGAAAAACTGTTTTAGAGGTGTTATATTCAAAGATTGAGCGAAGGTTAGTATGGTCTTTATGATATTTTATTCATAGCAAAATTGGGTTCAATTCCCCGTAGTCTGATTGTTTGAAATTATTCCTTATCCTTATTAATAAACTTCTTCCTTTATTGAGTAGTTGGGAGTTTAAAATACACCACTATTTTTTAATTAACACAAAAAAATGGGCTGTTTCCGTACCTGTTACTGGTCGTATTTACGTAATCAAAAGTAAAAAAAAAACGAAATTTAATTTTTAAATTTGGCTACTATTTAGTTAAACTTAAATAACGAAAACAGCTGTTGGAGGCGGGGTATGCTTGAGCGAGATCACGCGATCGTGAGCGAGAGGACGATTAATGAATCCTACTATGTCATGAATAGCCTGTACAATATTTCCATAAATTGGGTGATTTTTTGGGATATAAACAAACGCTAATAACTTTGCTGTTTATGAATATTAATTACTGATACTTTACAAATATAATGAGAAGACCGAATAAGCCCTTTAAGTATTTGTACTAATTAAAAATTAGTGGTGTATAATTGGCGAAATATAATCCTATGCCTTACCCTTCGGGGATTATAGGCGTGGAGTTTGGATGGTAGAATTTAAAAACTTAGAACTTTGAATTTTTCAGTGATTTTTACTTACAAAGCACTGTTAAAGGTGTTCAATTTAATTTATCTAAGTCCTGATTGAACCATATTATGTTTCTTGCTGAAGTATTTTAGTTCTAAATGTCTTGTTATTTACCTTCCAGTGTGAATTAAAAAACAACAATGGAGACTACCGAATTGGAGAAGAATGCCGTCACAGGCTCCGAAGAGACGAGCCAGCTTAACAGGAACAGGGTAAGCAGACCTATACTTGAAATATTTTGGCTCAGAATTTATCATAATTTATATATTGAAACCAATACGTACTAGACTGGACATCACGAACAAAGTTTTCATCCAAAACCTGCGCTCCAAGATGGCGCTGCATTTGAAATTTTCTTCATATTCCTTTTGCGTGAATTTACCATGGTTTTAATAGATAAAAGATCAGTGGTTTAGTCGTCAAAATCCGACAAACACACAGAGTAACTTTCTTACTAATGATATAAGTATGGACTTAACATCACGCTAATTATAAAACAGTTAGTGCTTCTAATAAACTGCTGCAATCTGCAGCTACCCATAAATAGTGCTCTGTTACACCCCCGTGTTCAATGCCAAGGTCTAAGACCCAAGGTATAAGCAAGGCCAAGTGAATACTAATGTTATATGTTGTTATGTGTTATCTGACAAGGTTATAACGCAATATAAATCTGCTTGTTTAAAGTACTGCAGTTAACTTTTCACAATCACTTGTCAAAATCAAATGCTCCCTAAAATGCCCGCCATTCACAAAACTCACACTGTCCCTAGCAGCTTTTTGTCGCTTCTGGAATTATTAAATTGAAAAGTTTATTTAAAAGTGAATGGCGCCGGCATTTCCAAAATGACTGATCCCTGAGTGGAAATGACGAAAGAAACTTAGGGGTCGTGGTCTCTTTTAAAGTCTAGACATAAGATTGTATAAATAAATATAATAATGCGAGTCCAACGGTGCAGGGCAAAGTCTGGAAAACCTTTGTAAAGAAAGAATCAATTCGGTATTATAATAATGCGTTCAGGATGTTGATGGGGTTGCCCCGCTGCTGTAGTGCTTCAGGCATGTTTGCAGAAGCCCGAGTCGATTGTTTTATGCAACGATGAGGAAGCGATGCGCCTCCCTGGTGCGCCGCGTGCGGGCCAGCCCCAACATCATCCTGCGCTGTATTGCGAGCAGACTCGATTGTCTGTATGTGAGTCGCTGCTGCAAGCTGTCCACATCTGTGATAAGCGTGTGGCAGTGACTCATATGTATTCATGGTTTTAGGTTAAGTAATTAGAATAGGAATACTAACATATGATTAAAAAAAAATGTTACTAACACAATGAGTTAATGTTACTTTCAATAAAGATAAATAATAATAATAATTATTCAGTTTGTGTTTTTAGTGGAAGTACCTGAGTATGCTAACCCGAAAAGAAGCTGTCCTTTTCTAGTTTAGTGCAGGTACTTACACTAAAAATTTAATTAATAACGACGAGCGTACCTACTTAAACTCATCATTATAATTCATCATTATTAAAAAGCTGTTCTATGGAACAGCTTCAGCTTCAGCTTATGCTCACAAGGTATGCCTTGTGAGCATAAATTCAAATTCAAATGTTTTAAATCAGACTTACATCCATAAATTGTTAGTAGTAGTATAAGTAGGCTAAGTAGCCTAATATTAATATTAAATTAAATTCAGAACAGCTGATTATTTTTTCGCGCTGAAATGGAGTAACAAAGGAGACTTATATTTTTAACTGCCTTAAAAAAATGAAGGAGGTTCTCAGTTTCGGAAGTCGGTGACCAATAATGAATGAAACAAAACCGCCAAAGCCACAGACTTGCGAAACTAGGGTTATTTTACACCTGTTAGTGTTTTTTTTTAAGAAGTCGGTTATTTTTTTTTGTAAAAAAGTGTTTTTAATGCGATTAGCGCAGTCGCGGACTGAAATTCATTACGTAAATTTTCCTTTTATCTTGTATGTGTTATATGTATTATAAATTAAAGTTGAAATTCCCTAATATTCATCTTTTCAGAGTTTCAAATCAAAACAACTGGTGCGAAGTCAAGCGATACGCGAAACGCATTCACCACCGCGCGCGTTGTCACCCGCGCAACCTACTCCTGTGGTCACAATCTCAGCCACTGCCGTCGCAAACTCGACGCCTAGCGTTGGTGTCTCGTCGCCTAGCGTCGGTAACACTTCGCCTAGCGTCGATTACACAGCCAGCGATGACGACAACGCCACGAATAACATCGAAAATGGCACGGATGACGTTGGCGACGCAGTGCGTAATATCACAACGTCGCCTAGCGCTGAGAACTCTCCGCCTAGCGTGGGAAACTCGCCGCCTAACGTAGTTAACTCCGGCGCTCCAGCAGCAAAAGCGAGTAATGGACGAATTGTGAGTGTGAGTGACGATTCTAGTCATGTTAGTGTTAGGTGTAGTGATGTGGTTAACAGTAGTGATGTGAAACATAGTGATAGTGATGATTTTAAGAAGAAGTTGCCCGTTGAAATTCAGGTGAGTGTTTATTAAATAAACAGTAATTGGTTTTACTTGGGAAAAGAATAAAAGGGAGTTTTTCAGAAAATAATAATTATCATTCTTTCAACTGTCAGTGGCCTAGCACCGCATTTCCCTATGAATGCGTCACTTGCAAATGTTCGGTAGGCCCTTAAAAGTTGTAGCCCAACTGTTCCAACGGCGGGGTTTTTGGATCATAATGAAAAGAAACTAAAATTGAAGTTTAACATAACATAACATAACGTCACGCCTGTAATCCCCGAAGGGCTGGGCAGAGGTGTACCTGGCAGTACACCCACATTTCGCCAGTTATGTTTAAGTCCCATGTAATAGGGGGCGAGCCTATTGCCATAAATCGGGCACAAATCCAGACTCCGGGCTGCTACTGAGCAATCCCAGATGGAAAGACTCAATAACACTTTGCCCGACCCGAGTTTAATCTATAATGGCAAAATAAACAAATGCATCTTTCTTATTGTAAAAATGCTGTACAATCAGTCTACTCTAAAGTATACGACTTAAGACTGACTTTTATTAAAGTAAACCCATATACTTAACAGTTTTTTCAAGCTTTCTAGCAATGTGTGTTGCACATTCGGTAGTCTTGTTAACCCCTCCAACTGAGATAAATATGGTTGTATCTGGACTGGGTTCACGTCCATAGTGCAATATGGGTCGGCATCGAACTCACGACCATAGTCATAGTCAGTGATAAATAATAAATGTATCTGAAAAATTAAGTACATTGTGCATATAAACAAAAAAGAAAATCATGTAAGAAATATTACAATTATGCATAATTACAAAATAATGGGACCTCTCGATCGCTAGAGTGATGTCTTAACCTTTGGGCTTATAATTTTTATACACACTTTTCCCCATGCTTGTTGCATAACCTAACCACATATTATGTTCTTTAAGCATTTAAGCGCTTGCCTAAATATTAAGTGGCGTGCCCCTAGCGCCGGGCCAAAATTGCTACAAATCAATAAAATAATACCAATAGTGAAATAAGGAGAAACAATTGTTGTATCGATTTTTAGTTTTTGTTACATAAATAATATCTCAGTTCGTTGATGGTTTTAGTTGTACCACACAGTCAGTATTTTGAAAATAAAACGAAAAAGTCATACGTCTTCTCTGTCGCAGAAATACGAAACGCGCGGTAGGGACACGAAAATGTGTGTCATATTTATGCGACACAAGCGGTTAAAGGGTTAAATAATATTTCTAGCGTTTTCGATAGAATAAAATACTACTCTTTATTGTACAGACGCCAGCACATCAACCTACCCCAATGTGTCAAATCTTTTTGATAGATTTTCAACTTTATTCTAACACAATAAGGTTCATGTTCAATTGGGAAAATTTGACAGTTCGGGGTAGGTTGATGTGCTGGCGTCTGTACACCAGAAAAAGTTACAAAATATAACTTTAAGGCGTCGATATACGTGAATTGGACTTCATTTAGGATACATTAAAACCTTTTTTTTCCATAACCCTTCCAAGATTGTTTTTCATAAAAATATATATTAATCTACACAATATAGAGCATGTCCTCTTCGCTTCAAAAAACATAAAAATATAATTGAAATATCATAAATAAATATGCAAAGTGGCCTCTGTTTTTGTAACTTATTACCATTTTTCTCTTTAACTATCAATCACTGAATATTTTAATTGCCACCAATATATTATATTAAGTAATGCCGAGGGGACCTTTGGCTTATTTTTGCCAATAACTTTCTTAATTATTTATATGGATTTTTCTACGTAATCGCTACTCGCAAATCGCGTAGCCACCCCTCCGGCGCCCAATAAATCAGTGCGGGACGAGACGCTGTGCTGAACGGACCTGTGACACTTTTCTCCGCAAACAAAATTATTGTCGGTAGCCCAACCAATTAGATTTTTTTTGGGTTTATTTAAAGCGTGTGTTAATATTAGGTTATTTTAGTTTGTAATTAGGTAGCGTTGTACATAATAATTACTAGTTGTCCTTAATTCTTATTATAATATCAAAATGGGTGACAAAAAAAGACGCAATAAGCGTAATTAACCGACTTCAAAAAAGGAGGAGGTTCTATGTTCGTGTGTATGTATTTTTTTTTTTTTTTTATGTATGTTACCTGATTTCTCCGCCATTTGTGGACCGATTCTCAATATTCTTTTTTTATTTGAAAGTAGACTTCTGAGGTGGTCCCATTTTAATTTGGTGAAGATCTGATGCTGATCTTCGGAGATATACAATGGAACTCTTCAAAAATAGACGGCAAATCTGTCGTGATTGCTGGAATCGCTTGGATGTTTATTGTTTATACAACATCATGACGTACCATCACGACTGTATGCTCTGAGGGGTAAGCAGATGTGTACAATATACCTAGATTTCGAGAGTTAGGTACCTATGTTAAGTTTCATTTATTAGGGATAAGTGGATAACCCTATTACCAACTAACAGTTTTAGTAGTCTGACAATGGTATAATTTTGTTGTCATGGTAACACAACAGCAATATCATATAGGTACAAAATGTATATAATGTTGTTAAATAAGTTAGTATAATAGAACGCTTCAAAATCACGCAAATTGGCGATGTTATAGGTAATCCGGTCTTGGAAGGATGAAAGAAAGAAAGAAAGAAAGAAAGAAAGAAAGAAAAGAAAGAAAATATATTTATTTGGGACACGCACAGGAATTCAGAATGAGATGGATGGATGGATGGAGTCAGATTGTCAATTTTCGTAAATCTGACCGGTCCTTCCAGGTTCATAATGTGGAACATTATGAACCTGGAAGGACCTATTGCAATAAAAAAAACTATGATTATTAAAATAAAATCGCTATTGGTAGAATCATAATAATAATATCCTTCTAAGAAGACATAAACATTACTGTTTTTTTTTATAATTTGACGTGAATGACGGTAACTCAGTCGCTTTTCTCGGTAACGCAGTAGTATCTCATACAAAATCTAGCTGTCCTAGCAAGCATCTCGCTTCAAATACATTGACATTACATTAAAACTTGTCACGGCACTATTAAATTAAAATATCTATGGAAATTAAGGTAAGTATGAACTTTATCAACAGACTTATAAGTTTATCTTTTCTTTAACGGTGTATTAATTAAAAAATATTTCTTGTCTTGTCCCTCTCTCTGTTACCAAGCAAAAGTGAGCCTTAAATTCGGCTTTTTTTGTGCAATTTCGACTAAGATCGTTTGATTTAATGTTAATTGCTGGCGGAGTGAGGCGGGTGTTCGTAGCCTTGACGCTGGCCGTGTCAGTCGAGCTCAAGTCATCCGGAGAGGCGCGTGTGTTTATTGTGCGGCCGCTGAGTTACCGACGACAAACGGTGAGTTTTATAGATATTTGAATGTTTTTTATTGCGTTTTGTAATATAATAAGTAAATATTTGCATGCACTCAAAAATGATTAAGTATTTATTATCATATGACCCAAATGGTAGAATACACGTTATTTTTACAGCTGCGTTACCACTGCACTGCGTTACCACGAGAAGTAACGCGGTTGTAGGTGCATTAACGCAGTTGCAAAGTAAACAGTTTTCGATGTGTGTTTTTCTTTTTGTACAGTTCACTTAATTAATTATTGGGTTATTTTGTTACAGTATATTATTTTCAATACAATGGCGTTAAAACACCGGCTGAAAACAACGGCGTTATCGGGAAAAATTGAAACAGGACCCTATACAAAAATAAAGGCTAAAAAAATCATCTTCAGAGATATCATGCTACTATAAAACTTACAAACTAACAAATTGTACTTTTATCTGGGTGTTGCCCAAAGCAATATCGATGACGAGGGAGAAATTAAAGTATGGTTTTTAAAAGCAGTTGACAATGCGGGGAAAATGTTCAAGCTTGTTGAAAGGGATGTTTCGTATGAACCATATGATAATATTGTCGAGATATATCTTAACCCTAAAATAATTAAGAAGGGTAAACCTGTATATTACAAATTTGATGTTCCATTAAATATATTTGAGAAATAAGACTGATGGATGAGACAAAGCTTTTATGTTAAAAATGTTAATTTGAGAGGATTTTGTTTTGTTTTTGTTTTTAAGGAGATGTTTTATTTTATTTCAAAGATTTTATTATTGTTTTTAGAGCGTTTCTATTAGTTAAAGCGAACATAAACATCCAGTGCTATGATAAGAATACCACTGTTTTACTTATTCAACTACTGCGTTACCTTTTGTCCCTCTTTTTCTGAATACGTTAAGAGCTATAAAGCTTGAATATAATGTTGAACCAGCACAAATTTTATTTATTTTTGTTTGTCTACCATATTTCAACCTATACCATAAAGATTGAGCTTAAATTGCTATTATTAAGGCATATTTTGAGAAATTACAGTAGCTTAAATTAAAATAACGTAACACATTGGTAAACTTAATTAGAAAATAAGATATTAGAATGAGATGATTGTGATTTTACATTATAAGATTATTGTAATTCTTGTCTAAGTTTATGTCTGATAGGTTTTTAAAGTTTAGTTAAAAGTTCCTACAATAAAACTGATTATTTTAGGTAAGTAACACAGTTGTTGTTTTTCTACTCCTTCCCTTGTATTAATATTAAACAAAACAATAAATAGTAAAAAAACATCGCTGCTAATGCCTGTAATGTTTACTTTAAATATTGATGAAACTAAATTAAACTAAAAAAATAAAAAAAACTAATTTGTTTTAAAAATATTTTTTACGCCATAGTTAGTGAATTTGGGCCCTCGAAAAAAATAATGGCCCTAGTACATTTTACCGAGTAAATTCAGACATAAAAAGTTAACATGTAAGTCTCTTCATCATAGTTAAACCTAAAACGCGTAATAGGTTCATAGATGTTTATCATACAATTAGCTGTACCCGGCATGCACCTACTACCTACCTACTACTTACCTACAACATAACATACACAATAATACTAAAAAATACATGTCATACATAATTTCTTACCGTTTAAACCTTCCCTGAAATGCCACAAATACATATTTCAAAACCAAAACTAGCCAAATCGGTCCAGCCGTTCTCGATTTTTAGAGAGATTAACGAACAGCAATTCATTTTTATATAAATAGATATACGAATAAAGAAACTAAAATATATAATACCAAAACTCATTCATTTATAGAAGAACTAAAATTAATATTAATATAAAAAAAAACTACAAATTATACATAAATAATTATATTTTCCCTTGCTTTCGATCCTGGACATTCAAAAGGTTTTACACCTCTGCATTAGAGACAGCTACTGGAAGCAATAAGTAGATAGCATGCGGCGGGCGGCGGGCGGAGGGGGCTGGGCGCCGGGCGCTGCGATGCAATATTATAGCACAAATTAAAGTTCGCGTTTCACGAAATTATTGTTAGGGGTGAGAGGCGCACGCGGGGGGCTTTGTCGTCGTAACGCCCACATGAGCAAGGTCAATGGCGTATATCCAGCTCTTAAGGCGATTAACACACGGCACCGCGCACCGAGGCGGTTCCGAAGGTCTGCCGCCACGGTCGGGCGGTGTACGTGTGTAAGCAAAGACATTCAATACGTATAGACCGGACATCACAAACAAAATTTTCGTCCGAAAAAGTGTGTCCTGCTGGATACAAGTCTATGAGCTTTTTGTAGTACGCTCCGCTGCCGCTCCAATATTTATATATTATTCTAGATGGCGTTACTGAGACATGGGATCAAAGTTTTTCTATTACATTTCCTTGACATGCCCGCTCTATAGTATTTTAAATCTCTTTGTGTGTAAGGCATCAACGGATTTATTAGAGGCCATTGCGACATAAGATCCGCTTCACCGCCTACCGTGGCGGTGCGCGGTGCCGTGTGTTAATCGCCTAAGGGCTCCATTGGGTGATACAATGGGCGGCCTATCGTTAAAAGCGGTCTCTTACAGACAACTTTTGAATGTAATTGATAGTGGAAGAGAAAAGATGAGCAGACAGTTGGTGTTGTCCATCTCCCTTTCTTAGCTATTCCCCTCCTCCTACAGATAACATCAGGCGGGTGGGACGAGTCTCACCGCGAGCGTCAGCGCGCGCGCCGCTGGCACTCGGACGCGCCGCGCGACCTGCTGTCCAACAACCCGCGCGTCAGCTGCGTGTGCGGCTACTGCGCAGCTTGCGTACACTGCAGGTACTAACTACGTCATCATATGATGAACATGCCACTCGGACGCGCCGCGCGACCTGCTGTCCAACAACCCGCGCGTCAGCTGCGTGTGCGGCTACTGCGCAGCTTGCGTACACTGCAGGTACTAACTACGTCATCATATGATGAACATGCCACTCGGACGCGCCGCGCGACCTGCTGTCCAACAACCCGCGCGTCAGCTGCGTGTGCGGCTACTGCGCAGCTTGCGTACACTGCAGGTACTAACTACGTCATCATATGATGAACATGCCACTCGGACGCGCCGCGCGACCTGCTGTCCAACAACCCGCGCGTCAGCTGCGTGTGCGGCTACTGCGCAGCTTGCGTACACTGCAGGTACTAACTACGTCATCATATGATGAACATGCCACTCGGACGCGCCGCGCGACCTGCTGTCCAACAACCCGCGCGTCAGCTGCGTGTGCGGCTACTGCGCAGCTTGCGTACACTGCAGGTACTAACTACGTCATCATATGATGAACATGCCACTCGGACGCGCCGCGCGACCTGCTGTCCAACAACCCGCGCGTCAGCTGCGTGTGCGGCTACTGCGCAGCTTGCGTACACTGCAGGTACTAACTACGTCATCATATGATGAACATGCCAAAAAACCTGGCCCCTATTAGGAACAATTACCTTATTTATGTATGTACCATAACATTACGCTTGTTTGTATTGCAGAGGCCGTCGCCGCCGCCCCTACTGCACCACGAAGCAGGACTCGGGCATTGTGTGCCCCGACGACTGTCCCGACAACTCCGACCATGACACTGGTAAATACACTCTACTCTTACACGTAAAAACTACTGAATGGATTTTAATAATACTTGGTAGGTATGGAGTTAGCTGACACCCTGGATTTATAAATATAAAATTATAAATACATAAATAATAATATTTTTTATTTTTATTTTATTTATTAACAAGGTTCACCAACAATTGTATACATTTAAAAACAAACAAAAAGAAAATAACAATAGTACAAATAACGAAATAACAATGCAACAATTACTTAAAGGTAAACTCCACATGCACTTCTAGACAGTAACATACCTACTTTAAAATACTAATAAAGAAGAAGAATTAAAAAAAAAAATTACAATATATCTAGTTATTCTATTGCTAAAGGACATGTTTCATTTTTGTATGGGCCTCCGGCCATAACATGTACGTCATCAGCGAAGCTGCGAAACTTACCCCTGAATAGAATAAAGTTAATTTTTTTACATAATATCATATGGTTTTTATGTACAAAATTAAAATTGAAAAAGTTTGACGTTTGTCCTAAGGGTTATTGACAGCCATCCATGACAGGTTGTAGAGATGACGTTTACTTAACCTATAATATAATTGTTTAGTTTTTGTTCATCGGACAAATAAATCATTAATAGTCTAAGATCATAATTACTGTGATCTTTCATAAAAAATATTAGACAAAAGTGGTTCACTAAAGCAAGATCAAGAATCATTTCTTTAGGGAGTATTGGCTTATCATATAAAAGTTAAAACCTACTGTGTTCAATCCCTGCTGGATACGTTTATTTCAATACATTTCCTTCAGCTAGTTTTTAAATCTCTTTGCCTTCAGCTAACCGGTCTCATTTGTCTAATGTTATACAGAATATGCTATAATGATGCTGTAATTATTGAATAGATTGGTATGGTACTAGTAAGATTGAAATTAAAAATGTAAGTAGGTACATAATTGGAGAACAAGGTACCGGCCAACCCCAAAACCATTGGAGAAAGGGTCATTGCTTTTTGGGTCGGCTTCCAGTTAAGCTGGATGCCGCAGAATATAAAGAGGGCGGTAACTGGGTAACATGGTACCTACCATTTGTAAATATTGGTATCAGATTTACCTACTGACTTTTATCTATCCATAACAACTGTCAAATATCTTCAAATGACGATGGAGATCAATAAATAAGCCATTTGGCTTAACATGCTTTCTGAGGGATGTTAAACCTTTGGTGAACTACAGAAGGAGTGTAGGTACTCTCCAAAAAAAAGAAATAAAAGAACAAATCAGGATTTAAAACTTTATTCTTCTTCTCTTACTGATACATCTTCAAGTACACAGGCACTATGTGTCGTTCTAGGTTTGTACAACCTGGTACAAAACAACTCGAACTAGATATACCAACCTTTTGTATGAGTTTAATTATATGTAATGGGCAAAACCTGTGGAGGTTAGTTTGGATTAGAGTCAGCTTCAACGATAGGTGGTTCATATTCTAAACAAACAGCACTTCTAGCCCAAGTCCAACAAACATTGCACACCAATGAACGATAACTGACCTGTAAAAACAATGCAGAATAAACTCACACATTCACAGATCAATACATAGTAGTCATAGTATTTTATTGATAAGGTATTCTTACAAGTCATATACAGATAAAAACCACATACTACATAGATTTACAGTTAACTATTTTACACACCTGTCTAGGTTATATTCTTCTAGAAATGACATCTCTTTCTGGAGCATTCAGGAACAAATCTGTGCGACATCTCAATGTTGATGTTGAACATACAACACAAACATTCCTACTATTAAGGTGAAGATTGACTGCACGCTGTACATTTCTTCTAGCAGATACCCAGCATGAATAACATACTCTGCCTCCAGAGGATATCTAAAAATAATACATTTGTTAGGATTTTTACCAAGCTTGATAAAACATTTTCATAGTTTTATTATGTATTTTTCCCATACAATTGACAATCATTACTTTCTTATCGCATAAATCAGTCTATTGCAGGAGAATTATTATTGTAAGTGTAATCTTAACATATATAAAAATCATACATAACGCATATTTACAGTAGGTAACAGACCTGTTGTGGAGTTATCCGGGCTGTGATTTCATCTCTCTCAGGACCATGTGGAATACTGTGTGATCTTCTCTGAGAGAGAAAGAGATCTGGTAGATACATCTACCAGCCTGCAGGCACTCACCTCACATCAATGGCAAACAATGGCACCATCTGGTATCTGAAATTATTATCATGATGTTAGTGATACTATAAATTGTTGTAAAAGCCAAAAAAGCAAAGTGAACTGTTTGCAAATAATAGGTTTAATTTTATTTAATTAAATTAGATATTGCATCTCTCTGAGGCCACTCGTTAAATTATGCGACCTCCTTGAGATTAAAGATAAAAGGCACCACATACATTATGACACAGACACATACATTTGATTCATATGTTTCACTGATGGGTCCTATTCCATTACCCTGCGTTACTTTAGTACTACTATGAGTACTCTCAAGAAGATTACTAATTGAGTTACAACATGCCTTGCATAATGCAGCATCAGGAGCTATCTGAAAACATACTTATATATACTCTGAAAACAAGTTCATAATACCTAGTTAACATATTAAGAACTGTTTATAGTCATTTGACAGTTGAAAGGATAAAACTCAAACTCAAAAAGTGTTTGTATTAACATTTGTTTTTACATTTAATATAAGTTCCAACATGAAACCCAGTGATACTTATTACATGTTGAGTCGCACACGTTTGAAACTGTTTGTTTAAAAATTATATTCTTACCTCTTGAGCCATGTCTTGTTAAAAAATTAAACAAAAGCTCTGGACCTAAATCTGCTGCAATATAATGACTTCATAACTAAGTATCCCTTTATTGCACTTCACACAAGCCATTTTCCAACAAGCCAAAGGATCTGCAAAAAACAATGAGGTAAACCTTATGTTTCCAACTTAATCCAACTGATTTACAAATATTTTTCAATAATTTACCTTCAATGTAAGTAAAAACAGAAGATTTCCAATGGGCAGACGAATCCAAATCGCAGGTTTCTGAGTTCGAGTACCGCTAAACAAAGCCAAAGTCAATCCAATAATGAGCAGATATCACAAAACCGAAGTTATAGTAGTATAAAATTGAGAAAATGCAAAATAACACTGAAAACCACGAAAGCCAAAATCAAATCGAGTCGAACGAAATTGTCACTGACAACTTGACAAGTGACATAAACGAGTTTAAAGTCAAGCGGTGTTTTTAATTCGTTCAGAAACACAGTTCAAAAATGGAGACTAAAGATTTTTGAAACGATGTAATCATCACACTTAATTATATTTACCCAAAATATGTACAAGAGAATAATAGTAGTTTATTTTTAACCGTACAAGAATACACACATTTTTTAATTATTTTCTATGTTTAATGGATTTGATAAGACATGATTTCAGAACGAATGAAGTATGCAAGCAAACGAGACGCCATGTTGAATAAAACATGGCAATAATTGAAAAACTAACACTTTTTGTACACAACAAATCAGATTCAAATTCACCAGATAGTATTTTTCCCCAATTTGTCATTTTTTTATCCTTTTTTTCGACATACGTACATCTGATGGCCGAAAATGAAACATCTCCTTTATGAGGGTAGTCTTTATTTTGCTGAGAGTGTCGTGACTTAGATCTATTTTGTCGCTACATTCATTTATGACTTTACAAAATCTTGAGCAAGGGGAATTAATATAATTTTTATAATAATGAAACATAGTTCTAATAATTGCATAAATAATAATTATCTAGATTATTCTAATACAATACACAATTAAAATTATTAAGATAATTTATTATACCCAATACACAGACCTAATAATTTAAAAATATATTTGCATAATTATTCATAATTTTTACACATATAAGAACTTAAAATAATATTATTGGGATTGCTACTTAGCCCTCTTCCTCTCTCCTAATGTTGTTATGCCCGACAGGTTTCATATTGATGTCTATTATTTTGATAACACCATCTATGTAATACATATGGAATGCAGTAAAGATTTGAGTATTGAACACTTATGCTACTTTTCATCTCTGTATTCCCACGGGAACGGGACCTACACGGGTGAAACCGCGGGACGTCTGCTAGTGTATTATAAAGAGTACAGATTATTAAGTACCTAACAGTGGCGAGGGGGAAAAAATATGTGTCGAATATTTTCTTGCAATCTAGATGAGGGACTAAAAACTATAATTTTGTGAAATAGCCCATTTGGAATTATTTTCACGCGTTTGGGGGAAAATCTCTGGATCTACTGAACCAATTTTGATAGTTCTTTTTACCAAAGACACACCACGCACCAACTATGGTACAAAAAATGTGTTGTATGAAGGTGCTGCATTATATAATAAATTACCAAACAACATTAAAAATACAAAAACAATGGCAAAGTTTAAAAAACTTTTAAAATGTTACATTTTTCAAACTGTAAGCGCACCTTAGTACATGCCACTTCCAGTTGCGTGCGCTCCGTGTATGTTTACGTTCTACTAAATTACTCGCTTGACTAAATTATTTTCATTTACCCTACACCTCTAAAATATTTCGATGTATACTTAATACTTTTTATTTTTGTCAAAGCTGTTACTGTAAATCAATCCATAATATTTTATGTACTATTTCTCATGTAAGTGAATTTGTAATTCTTATGGGAAATAAAGATATCTCAAACCTCAAAGAAAGCCAAATTATTTGTGAGTGTCATAGGGAATATTTTATTTGTAAAACTACGAGGAGTACCTAAAGATATAGATACCGGGCTGGTATCCGCAACTCCACGACAAAGCGCGTATTTCGCGTATGTGTAAGTCAAAGTCAAAGTCAAACCTTTTTTTTCAATTGGGCCGTTTAAAAAGCAGTTTTGAATGTTAAACTTACAAGTTAAATAAATTATAATGATTCTAGTTGCCCCTTCCAAAAGGTAGTTTTCTATGGAGAAGAATGGGCAAAAAAACTTACATTATATTATATTTATTAATCTACGCGGATGGCAAACTTAATTTATTATTTTCCATGTTGTCACATAGCCTATCCATTAGAGAGTTTAAGAATGTACAGTCACGGAATGAAAAGACGACGCATTTGCAGTCATTAAAAAAAACCCCCAAAGTAAAAAAAATAGAAATAAAACTTGAGCAATGACACTTAATGTCGCATCGGGGTACCGCTTAAGTAAGAAATCAAAGTCAAAGTCTAATCATCTATTTCAATTAGGCCTGATAACAGGCACTTTTGAACGTTAAACTTAAAATAAATTAAATTAATACGGTTCTAGTTGCACATTCCAAAAGGTAGTTTCGTATGAAGAAGAATCTCCCTAGTAATTATGTAACACCGGGAGGAAACTGGCTTTGAAATGCAAAAAAAAATCGCTTCGAAATCGGTCCATCTGTTTGAGTGCTACGATACCTCAGATAGACACACACACAAACACACACACAGACTGACACAGATCGACATCAAACATAAATATAACACCCCTCTTTTTGCGTCGTGGGTTAAAAATGCTACCCACACCTACATGCGGTGATTGATTTCTTTTATATTTATACTTCTTTGTATGTTTGTTCACAGGCGCATCTAATAACAATACGATGAGAAAATCTAGCAGTCTTGATGTTGACGATCAACCATACTACTGTAGGTAAGTAATAAGACAAACTGTATGATCATCTCGTAAGGCATATTATTATCAGTAACATAGTTCTTTCTTGTTTTTTTCTCCTTTTATTAAATATTTATCTACCTCACACTGTTCACTACAAATACATTGTTTATTTATTTTACACACACACACACACAACACACGCTTAGACACTCACACACACGCATACTAATTATCAGTCTGCTTTTACATCCGGTGACACCTCACAACCTCAGGTCCATATTTGGCGCAGCCACGAGGCACATATTTCCTTATTTTGTTTATTTTTATTGTCATTTTTTAGTTTCATTCTTTTTCTGTACTTATTTTTATTTTTAACGTGTGCCTGTGTCGTGCCAAATAAATACTTTTTCTTTCTTTCTTTCTTTCTTTCTTTCTTTCTTTCTTTCTTTCTTTCTTTCTTTCTTCTATCTGCCTAGCCTTTTCCCAACTAAGTTGGGGTCGGCTTCCAGTTTAACCGGACGCAGCTGAATACCAGTGTTTCACATGGAGCGACTGCCTGTCAGACCTCCACAACCCAGTAACTGGGTAACATGATACCCCTTGGTTAAACTGGTTGTCAGACTTTCGGGCTTCTGACTACAAGTAACGACTGTCAGAGATCTACAAATGACAGCCGGGACCAACGGCTTAACGTGCTTCACCGAGGCACGGAGGAGTGTTGGTATGTAATAAATGGTCACCCATCCACGGAACGACCTCGTCAAGGGTAGCTTAACCTTCGATCGAAACATGCGGCTGTTATAATTTAGCCACAAGCTCCTCAAGATAAAATGTATGATAAGAGAGAAAAAGGGCAGGAAGCGAACGCGTGGCAGGTCTAAAAGGAGATGGTGATATGAGCTTGACTTCTTCTTCAACACAAAAGAGACATTTAGAAGACGCTCAGGCAGGTATCTTATTGATACCCAACGGAAATTGGACTTAGTCACAGCTAATTTATCTGCTATTATTGGATGTACTGACGCCAGCACATCAAGTTACCCCAATGTGTCAAATTTTCCCAATTGAATATGAACCTTATTCTTTTTGACATAAAGTTGAAAAACGATCAAAGAAATTGGACACATTGGGGTAACTTGATATGCTGGCGTCTGTACCTTTTTATTTTAGTATTTTTAAATATTTGTGTCGATTTTCATCCTGTATTTTTTTTGTATAAGTTGTAATAAAACACTCACAAACCCACAACACACGCATGCGCCTGATTACACCTACCGAGTAGAGTGGCGAGACAGTAAAATCCTTCTCGGCCGAGACAGTGATGCAACCGAGTAGCTGTTCACATGTATTTTTTAAATTGTGGCGAGACATTCAGTCAGTTCAGTTTACCGGACAGTGCAGACGCGAAAATACATGAGAGTAAAATTCGCGGGAAAAATGACGTGTACTGACCGAGTGGCGAGTAGTTGACGAGTGACCGAAATGCAGGTGTTCACATTCACCGAGTGGGCGAGCGAGACAGCGCGGAGAAGCGGGAGGGGGGTACTCGGCCTAGTAAATAGAATGGGGTCCGAGTGGCTGTCTTTTTTTTTTTTTTTTTTTTTACTCTTTATTGTACACCATTAATACTTACAAATAATAATTTTAAGGGCTACAAGCGGTGATACAATGGGCGGTCTTATCGCTAAAAGCGATCTCTTACAGACAACCTTTGGATGGACTTGATAGTGGAGGAAAAAAGAGCGCTCGGCCGAGCACTCGGCCATGTGTTTACAAGTACCGAGCGCTCGGCCGAGGGCACTGTCTCGCCACTCTACTCGGTAGGTGTAATCAGAGTGCCTATTGCGAGTTTGTTTTACGTTAACGCAATCGACACGTTCATGACGTTCGCCGCTCCGATTGGCCCGCTCTAAGCTTTTAACCAATCAGAGAGCCAAACGCGGTGAACGTTTCGATCGCGTTTGCGTAAAATCAACTCGCACTTAGGGCACTGGCACCAATCTGTTTTACTTCCGTGACAACTGACAATCTCAGGTCCAGTTGAAAACCAGCGTCATAGGCACTAGTTGCTGGCATTTTGCCGTCGAGAAATATCTCCCAGGCATGCCCGGCCGGTTTTCTCACGATGTTTTCTTTCTGCTAACTGCCAACTCTTCGTGTTTGCTCATGTTATAAAAAGTTAAATTTATTCTTTTCCAGATGTCCCGAGCGTAAAGAACCCAGACCAAGAATGCTTACTAGACATGACTCCGGTAAGACATTTTTTTTTTAATTTTTGACCGTTTTTACTAACAAGTTACTTTGTAAGCCCTACAAATATGAATTTAATGGAAATCTGTTATAAATATTACATTATTATTATTATACCAGCACGACTAGAGTGTTCTATTAAACTTTAACACACCCCCACGGCTTCGTCGTTCTGAAATTAAATTATAGCTTACTAGCAGACGTGCCGCGATTTCACCCGCGTAGGTCCCGTTCCCGTGGGAATACAGGGATAAAGAGTAGCCTATGTCATCTGATTCCAGACGATCGCTACGAGCCGACAGTTCCCGAGCTGGTATGCTTTATAAAGGACACCCTCAATAAGAACGGCCGCGACAGGATGGCGCTGCTCAAGATAGAGAGGGAGCTGCACGCTCTTGTTAATGATACAGGGTAAGCAGACATGTCTTCATTCTTTCAGGACTGGCCTGTTGGTCTAGTAGTTAGTGACCCTGACTGCTATGCCGGAGGCCGTGGGTTCGATTCCCACCCAGGACAAATGTTTGTGTGATGAGCATGATCATTTGTTCTGTGTCTGGGTGTAATTTTATCTATAATACGTATGTATTTAGAAATGTATAAGTATGTTTAACAGCTGTTTAGTACCCATAACACAAGCTTTGCTTAGCTTGGGACTAGATGGCGTTATGTGATAGTTGTAGGATAATTATTTATTTATTTAAAAAATCGGCAAATATTTTTTTTTGTGTTTTTATCATGACGGGAATTTACTTCAAAACTTCTATTTAAGTATTTTATTTGTTGTTATTTCCAACCTGTTGTGGCTTTGGTTACAATTTTACTAAAAAGCTACAAGCGTAAACAAACCATCATAATACTAATTTATTTAGGGTGACCGGAGTATGTCGTCTTCTTTCATACATCTCATACACTCCATGCATAAGTTCCCCGGCAAACTTTGTTCCAGCTTGTAATCAATTTATGTTGTGAACTACCTTCATAGTTTAATCTTAAGACTTGTCAAATTGTCACATGAAAATGGACTGGGAAGCTTTTTGGCACCTGTCATGTCATCCAAGATGGCGCTGCATTTGAAAAATGTTTAAGAAAGCATTTTTTTTTCTTTTGTTTGTTATTTAGTCGTTATTTCCTAATTTCCAAGTTGTTCCTATAATGTTATTTTTACTTTAAACGCACACATACATGAACTCACGCCTTTTTTCCATATGGGTAGGCAGGAACTATAAAGCGCCATCTACTACGATTCCTACATACTTATTTTGCTTCATTTACGTTCATACATATAGGGTGACTGGTAATTAGTAACCGATACTTAAACACGTGATTGTATTCATGATTTCAATAAACTTTCCCAAAGAAACTTTTTTTTTATACACAATAACTTAGATCACTATAATATGACAAAAACGCTGTTTGGAATCCCCGCGCGGGGCGCCTTGGATCGATCACAGTAGGCACGAATCAGCACGATCTATCAACTGATAGTATGACCTCGGGAAGGGCAAAATATCTACGGTGACTGGGTCTGTAATTAGTGACCGATACATAAACATGTGATTGTACTCATGAACACAAATAACTTTCCCAAAGAAACTTTTTTTTTATACTCATTAACTTTCAATTAATTCAATTACGTCAGTACTGCACAACGGGAGCGGTGGGGGTTGCGGTGTAGCGTGTGACGCTACTACTCATTAAATTAGAAAAGCTATGGAAACAGCATTGCTCTCAAAAAGTGGCACCACGAAAAGTACGACTAAGTAGGCGGGGCTTTAAAACTACGTCTTTTTGAGAACTAGTCTACTGCGCACTCAGTGACGGAAGGTCGCATTGATCAAAGCGTTTGACGTTTCATTATTTGGATAAAAACATTGGTGGAATTATAAAAAAATGACTTCTTGTGTAGTAAAGTGGTGCAAAAAATGCAAAGAAAGGCGGAAAAGTGATACTGGGATAAGTTTCATTGGTGAGTAAAAAGAAATCCTTTTATTTACTGTTTTACCAGTTCTAACAAATATTTGAATGACATTGACACTATAACCAAAACATAGGTTTATTTAGTCAGCCTAAAAATAGGCAATTCTAAATTGTGTCTGGATTTTCCCTTATTGGCGAGTTATTAGGCGGTTAGAGTATAGCATTTAAATATTATGTATACTAATAAATACAAATGTGATTAAAACACTAACGAGTAATTCATTGTGGCCGGTGTTATGCAATAAGTGCTCGTAACCAGCCCAATTAATTATTCTTTTTGGATTTTTGTTTTTGTAAATAAGTAAATTTTATTTTTTGACAAACATAAGCTTGTGGGTTATTTTGAATACACGAACATTATATAAACAGTAATTACCGATTAATTGTCGTTGTAATATTTTCAGTTTTCCTTAAAATGAACTAAAGCGACTGTTGTGGATAAAAGCTGTTCGTTTAGAAAGAAGACAGGAAGATTGGGCACCAAATAGATTCAGTAAGGTGTGCTCCATACATTTTGAAGCTCAAGACATGTATCTGTCGAGTAAGGGTAATCGCATGTTGAATAAATCTGCAGTACCTATATGCACGGTAAATAATTTTCATATCAAAGGTTTAATTTTAATTATTTTTATTTTTTGTGTGGTCATTAACCTTATTTTTGGTCTTTTTAGATGGTTCATAGAAGAAGGAACGGTTGCGTCCGCAGACAGAATAATGGTAATAAATTATGGTCATTAACTTCTGTTTAGATCAGAAAATATTTTACAAAGTAAAGTAGTAGTAGATTTAACATTGTATTCAAGTTCAAGTCTATGGTAAGGCGTGTAATTCCAGTATACCTACTTACCAGGTTCTCATTAAATGTTTAAATAAAATTTTAACGTATCAATTTTAACCAGAAGAAGTACAAGACGGAGTATCAACAAATAATATTTCCGTGAATATTAAGGCTCACAAACATAATTAAGCAAGTTAATTATATTTCGAGGAATGTATTTTTTTATTGTAGTGACATGGTTCTCAAGTCATTATAAGTCATTTTTGGAATGAAGTTTGTACCAAAATATACCTACTTATTATTGAAAAAGAGTAACCATAAGAAGCGACTATTTAGAATGGGCTGTTGTCCGTTGAGCTTCACCTTTCTTACTAATTACTGTTAGAAATTTCAAAAATACCTACCTTGTTTTTTGTAAATTAAATTGAAATAAATGATTTTCACTTTCACTTATTGTTAACACTCGTTTGAACCAACATTGCAATAAACCGCGATGAGTGAAAGGACGGAAGGGAAGCCTTTGCCCAGCAGTGGGACACAACAGGCACATAATAATAATTATTATTATTGTTAAAATTCTTAATTTGTCAATAAATATATTTTTACTTTATCCGAATTTTATTGATCTTCATCGGCCGCTTTAAAGTGATATCTTGAAAACTTCTAAACCAATTTTGATATATCTTGCATTTATACCTAATTACTCGTACCGATACCTGATTAAGGAATTTTAGTAATATTATGGGGAAATAGCCACAGATGCACCAACACTTTTCACACTACAAAGAAGACTGATTAGAATATTAGTTAATATAGATAACACAGACAGCTGCATACCCCATTTCCAAGAACATAAAATTTTAACACTTCCTTGTATATAATATGTCGCCGCCAGCGATGGCTGAGCGATGAGCTGAGACCGATGGGGGTTTCGTGGTACAGAGTTCATAACGTAGAATAGCAATCTTCATTGCAGTAATAACCTTACTTAACAATCTTAATCACAAAACAACTCAAATCTAGGTAACTGACAGTTTCGTGCTGGATGTGTGTCTTCGTCGGTGCCTCAAATCAATCTAAGCTAATTGGTCTGTGATCTGAGCTCCGCCAAGCTCCCACGCACCAGCACGACTCTGTCCACGTGACATTACCGAAAACACATTCGCGCCATTTTCAAATGACAAGTAACGTCACGCTGGTCACCATAGACTCTGTACAAAGTTAATCAACTTCACAACTTATTATTCAAGAATATCGCTTGCCGCGACATATATATTGGAATTGTGCAAAAGAGATTGCCCAGGAACAGTACTCTTGATAAATCACTCGTGTCTCAAGTCTTTAAACGACATGAAATATCTAAAATAAAAATATCTTTTTTAAAAAGACTTAATGATCATTTAAAATGGGATAGTTTTTTGAACAATAATTAGTACTTTTATGTTTCCTACGTTATAGAACGCCATTTTTTACTATCAGCTGTCAATACTAGGGATGTTTATTTTTAACCGCCTTCAAAAAAATAATTTTACGTTACGTTTTTTTCTTTTGCGGGTAATGTGCATACCTACCTACATAAAATAAAACGATATCGATTTTGTGTTGATTGTTCAATCTATTATTGTAAAGTAGGTAATAACAGAGTTCTAAGTATAGTATTTTTAATATCAGTGGTTGTAAACGACGGCATCGGCGCCAAGTGGTATTCGTGAAATATCACTGGCTGGTTTACGGAAATCTATCTCTCATCAGTATGGGTACAACCTTATTTGACATTTATTGCGTCTGTCATATTTTCGCAATACAATACTGTCATTTCTACTGGTTTTGGTATGTTGTGCGTCGAGTCGAGCCTTTTAGTTTAAAAACAAATATGCTTCAAAGACACCAAGCTAACCCGTAAACCTATTCAGACCCTTTTAAATAACTTTTCAACTATTTTTTGGTCTAACATAACCTCAAAATAGTAATTTCATTTTTGTAAATATCTCGGAAATGCCATTGTCGTTTGTGTTAAATCTTTTGAGGTAGTATATAGACATGCCATCGAGTATTTTAAAGATAATTTGATGAAGACACAACAATGTTAAATTGAGTACATTTGTCCATAGCGCCGTGGGCATTGTCCTTTGTCAGAAACAATCAAAACTGTTTATTACACGAGAACACATACAGACTCACTACACACTACGACACAAAAATAGAATAAACATACCAGGCTCTAAGCTGAAAATACACTCCACAAGCACTTTAGTAATGTCAATTAAAATATATAATAAATTACCAGACGAAATTAAAAATGTTCAAAAATATAATTATATTTATAAATAAATTAAAACAATTTCTAATCCGTAAATGTTATTATAATATACTTAAACGAGTATTTAAACGATAAATTTAATAAATAAACAATAATACCAAAAAGAAAAGCAAAAATATTTTATAATACTTACCAATAATAATAATATAATAATTACTTATAATAATTTAAACAAATATCAATGTATAAGTTCAATAAATGAGTAGTAAAAATTATATGTAAGTATACTATTATTTATAAGCCTACCTCAGCCTACCTACACTAAACAAAAGAGTAGTAGAGATTATTATAAAATTTGAAATATTTATAATAGAACTCCTCGTAATTCTCCTAATTTTTATATTGTTATGCCCGACAGGGCCCACAATGATGCATATTATTATTATATCCTTATGTACCTACCACCTAAGTTCACATTGTGGAATGCAATAAATATATTGAGTATTGATTAAAAAAAAACAATAGTATAGAAGTATCAATATAATTTGTATGTATGTATTGTATATAGATAATTTACATTTATATTCTGTCGGAATTCATTAAAAAAAGTCATTGTTAAATATACACAAATAATTTAATTTAGCTAAGTAGGTATCTACTGCATAACACCATCCACGCTCGGCTCGCTGTCATCTTGACTCCGCCCAGTGACCTTGATGCACCCAATCGCGCACTAGCTTCGTCTATTATAGTGTGTCAGTTGTTTGCGTAAATGGAACCAAAATTGAAGCGTTATTTGTATGAGAATTACGTTTCCATAGCTTTTCTAATTCAATGCTACTACTAGTAGATTTTGCCCTTCCCGAGGTCAGACTATCAGCTGACCGATCACAGGGCGCACGCGGTTTTTCAAACATTGTTTTTGTCATTTTATTGGGTTATAAGTTATTGTGTGTTAAAAAAAGTTTATTTGGGAAAGTTTATTGAAATCATGACTACAATCACGTGTTTAAGTATCGGTCACTAATTACCAGTCACCCTATATAATGCACGAGGATAACAATAATGAACGACAACACAACAAACAACAACAACAACAAACAACAACAACAACAACAAACAACAACAACAACAAACAACAACAACAACAACAAACAACAACAACAAACAACAAACAACAACAACAAACAACAACAACAACAACAAACAACAACAATGATTTTTTTTTTATTTCTGTTGCAGCCGCTGCATAGTCCGTTTCCCGGTGATGTCGTCATACGGTCGTATGCTGGTGCACCGCTGCGCCGCGCTGTTCCAACTGTCGCATAATCTCGACATGACAAACAAAACATCAGTACTTGTATCTAAGAGCGGTAAGTTAGTATATTAAACTACCTGTTGCCACCGGCTTCGCCCGCTACAACTCGTAAAATATCCCACGGGAAGATATAATCGGGATAAAATAGTAGATTGTTTATCTAGGGAGCAAACAACTATTTTAAAGGCGAGGGATTAAAAGTATGTCACTCGAGCTTAAAATAGTGTTGCTCCCGAGGTGGACACTCTACTTTTTATCACCCTCTATGAGAAAATAAGTAAGTGCAACTTTTGAACAAGAATTTATTTACGTACAATTCAGAATCATAAGACATAGAGTATACACATTTTCCGAAAAAGATTTTGCTCTTCTTGCATTTTTCCAAAGGATGAAATTGTTGTATGCTTTGACATTATTGTTCACGGGATTTTGTAAGTAAAAGACTTTCCATCATATTGTTAGCGTCCGATACAATATTCTCTGGAGTCAATATAATACTTTCACTTGAGGAAGACGCACTCATTTTTTATAATTCTAAAATCTGAATATGAATTAACTACGAACGAAAGCAGAATGCATTTAATTTCGCGTTTTTTAAGAACTCGGTTGTTTTTTTTTTGTAAAAATGTTTTTTTTATATATCCCTTAACTCTAGGGGTATGAATGAGACCGTATCAAAGAATCAACTGGCATATATGAATTACTCGCAGACGTACCGCAGTTTCACCCGTGTAGGTCCCGTTCCCGTGGGAATACAGGGATAAAAAGTAGCCTATGTGTTAATCCAGGGTCTCGGCTAACTCCATACCAAAAAATCCATTCAGTAGTTTTTACGTGAAAGAGTAACAAACATCCTCAAAAACTTTCGCGTTTATAATATTAGTAGAATTTTTCACTAATATATATTTTTGTTTGCATTTTTTCATACAAAATAATTCAATCAAGGCTCGCTTATTAATATAAAAACACCCTTACAATAATAATAATGACAACGTCGCTTTTCCTTAGCTTAAAATAATTATGAATGATAGTATTTATCAATGTGCCTTAGTTTGACCTACATTAATTCTGTGGCCCTAGTGAAAAGGGGTATAAGTCCAATTTTGTCGAAAATGAGTTAAGTGTACCAAAGTGATCAGAAAACCGACTTTTACAGTTTTTTTGGTGTCAGTTGGACCCTTTTACACAAAGTGTTAGAAATGGATTATGTTTACTAGATATTTAATATAAGTTCTTTTTAAATTTCTACACTTTTGTATATTTATATCACTTTTAATAAATCGGATGTGCGCGCACGTAAGAGTCTAGTACTTGTTTTGATTACGTAGTGTTCGGTAGTGGGAACTAGTGGGGAGACCGAACAGATATAAGGTTACGCACGCGCTCATTCGAGTCAGTTGAGTACCGGACAGCGAAGTAATACTTAAAAGTACTGTGAGTGTGACTTTATGAGAATATTATGTACATTGAGTGTATTTGTGTAAGATTTGTGTATTTATTACATGTTGTTGTGAAAAATATACCAATTTAAAGACTACAAGTGGAGTGTTTGACTATTTTTAAACCCAGATATAGTAGCTTATATCTGTCTTCACCAAACGATAGAGCATTTTTTTCTGATCACTTTGGTACACTTAACTCATTTTCGACAAAATTGGACTTACACCCCTTTTCACTAGGGCCACAGAATTATGATAAATTATATTTATTTCTGTAAATAGGTTTTCACAAACACTTTTACACGTCTTTTTTTTAACTAGTAGATAAGATCAGAGTTTCACTACCTGACTACTCTGAGAAGAAACACCGAAAGAAACTCAGAGGTCATAGTCTCTTTTAAAGTCCAGACATTATCTTGGTCAAATCATGTAAGAACCATGCAGATTAGTGTCTGAGATGGTCTTTTGAGGAAAGAACCACACAGAATGAGGGGACCCGAGCAGTCAGTGCAAGCATTTGTCAGTAATCGTGAGCTCAACTTGGAACTTGAGGAGCTTTTATGATTGATCATATCTTCGAAACTTTGAACCACATTTATGTCACACATGTCGAGGACTTTTTGCATTATTTTAACGTACTTCCGTTTGGGATATGAAAAAAAAAAACAGGTTAGATAAATAAATACGTATTATTTCCGTATTATTTGGACTGGCCTGTTGGTCTAGTAGTTCGTGGGTTAGATTCCCACCCAGAACAAATGATTGTGTGATGAACACGATCATTTGTTCTGTGTGTGGGTGTAATTTATCTATAATATGTATGTATTTAGAAATATATAAGTATGTTTATCAGCTGTTTAGTACCCATAACACAAGCTCTCAAGCCTAACTTGGGACTAGCGCCCGATATTAATATTCAATCCAAATCCCGATCCTTTGTTTTCGACGGCTGCTTCTGATTGGACATCTTTAAGACTCGGATAGGCGAATTCAGTCGTTGATTGGTTACAGACAAAGATCGGGATCAAGATAGCAACCGAGATAGATTATTAATATCCAGCGTAAATGGTGTTGTGTGCAAAGTTGTGGAATATTTATTTAATATTATTATATTTATTTCCTACAGGTACGTCGGGAGGCAGGATCCCTTGCACCAGCTTCAGGGAGTGGTGTACGGCCACGTTCCCTCCCAGTCCTCTCCGCCACCAGCCTGACGTGCCGCATGCCAAGTAAGTATCTAACATATTTGTTTACTAGCACAGCACTCTGTTCGCGACTTCGGCCGCGTGCATTTGATATTTTAACACTTCCGCTGTCCATAAAGTAGACACAATACCGGGTATAACGGGGTCGATAGAAACTCAAGGGTGAATAGAAACAAAACTTTGAGGAGGATATTCACCTAAGTTAAAAGATATTCATTACATACTAGCAGACGTCTATTAAACAGGGTGTAAAAAGGCCCTTAACGTAAACGAAAACTACATATTCTACCCATCAATCAAACACTAGGAAGTGGCGAAGGGTGGGCATTTTGGGGGACTGTCTTATGTAATTTCGACGTTCAAAAAGTGGTGATCCTCAGCCTAATTTGAATAAATGACTTTTGATTTTGATTTTCATCACTGGGAAAGTTTTTTTTCTTACAGAACATACCTGGGAATTCAAATTTGTGTTTCAAGTATCATTAGTAAACTTTCTTCCGAACAAACATTATCAAAATTATCGATTTTTTTTATAACAATTTACGCATTTGAAGTTGCAAAAATGCAATAAGTAGATACTAAACAAGCGGGCCAGTCGGGTCAACGACCAAGCGCGAGTAGCCATATGCACAGCTGATCGAAAGTTGCGTTGCGCTGTCGCGCTATGCAATGCGCGCAATAAAAAGCATCTCTTTTTTAAATATGAAAAATAAAAGTATTTTCCCAGCATTAATTTTTGGTTAAAGTTACTAAATTATATGTACAAAATGTGTGATCTGTGATCGGTCTTTTTACACCCTGTATGTATGTATTTAAGTTTATCTTAGACATCATTGACATCGGTGAAGGAAAACATCGTGAGGAAACCTGGACCTATAGTTAATATAAGTTCCAAATCGCCAATCCGCCTTGAGCAAGCGTGGTGATCAATGCTCGTGCCTTCTCTGTATGAGAAGAGGCCTTTGCCCTGCAGTGGAACAGTAACAGGCTGGTATTATTATTTATGTATGTATTTAGAAATATATAAGAATGTTTATCAGCTATTTAGTATCCATAATACAAGCTAAGCGTGGCATGGGACTAGATAGCGTTTTGTGAAAGTTGTTGAAAAATATTTATTTTATACTAGCACCCGCGGTTTCACCCGTGTAGGTCCCGTTCCCGTGGGAATACAGGGATAAAAAATAGCCTATGTGTTAATCCAGGGTATCAGCTAACTCCATACCTAATTTTATTAAAATCCATTCAGTAGTTTTTACGTGAAAGAGTATTTATTTATTTATTTAACATAGGCATACCAACGCCCCATTTACATACAAATATTTGAAAATAACATTTTAGAGATAATCCTGTGTAAATGGGTCACTTACAGGCATGCACATCATTCTTGGAGTAGGTCAAATTTAGTTTAATTAGAAGCTAACATTAAACATTGCAATATTAAGATTTTAACAATATATAAATAGGTTCCCTAACTTAGATTAAATTGAGATTACAATATAATTATTAAATAAACCATCAAATGAATTGGATTAAATTACACAAAAGATATGAACAACACACAGCTTAAGTGTATCAAAAAAAAAAAAAGAAAAAACACTAGATTATTAAATTACAATAGGTGTACATTCAAAATCATAATAGAAGAGGTGGGAGGGAGAAGTGCGAGTAGGCGGCTGATCACAGGTCGATATTCATGATTTTTGATTTAAATTTTCGCAGACTGTCGAAAAATATATCGATGCTATTATCGGTAGCGCAGACTTGGTTGTAGGTAGTCATCATTCTGTTTAGGGGAGCATGGCGGCCTAGGTTTGTGCGACATGCAAGAGTAACAAACATCCATCCATCCATCATTCACTCACAAACTTTCGCGTTTATAATATTAGTAGGATTTATATTATATTTAATTATTTTTATCCCTGTATTCCCACGGGAACGGGAACGGGAACGGGATCTACGCGGGTGAAACGGCGTGCGTCTGCTAGCGTACTTATGTATGTAACTCTATTAATTTTTTGTTATCAGGTCTATACTTAAACGTGACACGCATTCATTGGACGAGCCGGGCGCTGGTTCGCTAGCTAACAACAGAAGCAAATCACTGGAGCAGAGAGAGAGGGAATACGAGAAAGTGAGACGGAGGATATTCAGTTCGGTAACTATCTAAGAAAGAGAAAGTATTCTTAAGATTCTCAATTAAAAAAAAGCAAATAAAATGGTAAGCAAGCAAGAAAAAATAGCATTAGTGCCAGTAGGGAATATGCATGTAATTTAAATTTGGTTCGAATGTTTTTTTTTTTCGAATCTTTAATGGCAGATAATGTGAACTAAATCATTATTTTAGTTTTTAATAGCGTCATAATTATTTAAAATTAAAAATAAAAGTGCGAATTGAGCGCGGGAAATTCAAATTTGTGAAAAGCGTCACCGTTGGTTATAACGAAACGTGACGTCAAATACTACGACAACAAGACAAGTTACGCCTACAAAACAGGAACTGGAAAATATATTTATTGCCGTGTGTGTTGTGAATTAATTTAATGTTCTAGTGTAATTTTAGCTTCATAGTGAGGTTATAAAACATTTAAGAAAATGACTGAAAGTGGTTTTGTAAAAGCACTATGTGATAATGTTTTTGCATTTGAGTACAAGCAATACCAGTAAACTGGTTTTGAGCTTTTTTCATGGTGAAATGGTTAGAAGAACGAAAACACCCAAAGTAATAGTAATAGGATAATAGTAAATGACGTCATCGAAATGGCACGCGAACATGTCGGCGTTTAAACAGCTCAATTTTATTCGGAATTTTAAATATTTTAAGCTTCCCTTAAGATTGCCGTGGGAATATAGGGATAAAAAGTAGCCTATGTCATCCGGGGATAGTGTAGCTTCCCAACGGTAAAAGAATTTTACAAATCGGTACAGTAGGTTCGGAGCCTATTCGATGCAAACAAATAAACAATCAAACTTTTCCTCTTTATATTACTTATTAGTATAGAAAACAACGATGTTTTTGATAGTTTTATGTTATGTTTATTATTTGTATGTTGTTTAGCTGTTTGTTGTCCCCAGATAAATAAAATCAAATATTTGTTCTGTACTGGAATAACGCAGCATTGGAGCTGATTCAGTCAGATACACCACAGTTACAAGTCTGACTCGTCTGACGTATAAATTTTGTTTTTGGTTACAGCAAGACGAGTCTCAATGGCCATGGCTCGCATCTGGACCTATAAGGCTGCTTACACCTGAAGCTGGTGGAAGGAATAAACTCTTAAAGGTATGTTCTATGACCTTTTTATCTTAGTATAAGTTTTTAGAGTAAAAGTTTTTTATGTTTGTAGTTTCTGTGTTTTTCGTTGCCTTGGTATGTTTAACTTTATTTTTAGTAAGTTATCACAAACAATTCTAGTTGCTTTTTAGTTTTGTTTATATTGTGAATAACCTTGCTAGTTTGGTTTTAAATATTTGCTTGAGCAGTGTCTAAAAATAGAAAATGAAAAAAAGAAAGAAAAATCATTCATTTGGAACGACACAGACACACGTTAAAAAAATAAAAATAGGTAGGTACAGAAAAATAATGAAACTAAAAAAATACAGTAAGAATAAACAAAATAAGGAATTATGCGCCTTACGGCTGCGCCAAATAGGTCCAGTTCAGCAAAAAAGCCAGACAACTAGTGCTGGACGCTGGTTTTCAACTGGACCTGAGGTTGTGAGGTGTGACCGACGTAAAATAATCAATTTATAGAAATAAATATCATAAAAGCAGACTGATAAGTATGCGTGATAACTCTGAAATCGCGAAAAAAAAAATCAGCTGTTTCATACATTTTCGTCGAGTAGGTATTAAACTTTTGTATTCAACAGCTGGTTTTATTTTCGCGATTTCAGAGTTGGTGCTATAGCGAAAGTTGTTCATATTCAACAGTAGAACAGCCTGTGAAAGTTTGTCCCACGGTCAAAATTACACCCTGTATTTCTGAGATTGTCTGTATGTGTCTTAGTTGGTAAGCCTTCATAAATAAATAAATAAATTAACCTCAATCTTGTCCTGCGGTCAGAGATGAGGTCGACGATGGAACGAGCTTACCCAAAAGAAGCCTATTAACTCGCGACTTAAATAGATTGGGGTCATATGTACAGACGCCAGCACATCAAGTTACCCCAATGTGTCAAATTTCCCCAATTAAATATGAACCTTATTCTGTTTGACATAATGTAGAAAAACGAGCAAAGAAATTTGACACATTGGAGTAACTTGATGTGCTGGCGTCTGTACTTGGAAATACCGATGCAGGCAGGGAATTCAAAATTACAAACTTCATGAGAACGATATGCAGATTTAATTCATTTTAATATTATTAGAGTAATCGTTTTTGTTTGATAGCCACGATTCAGGCTCTGCCTAGTGTGGTTTCACTGTTATTTTTGTAAATTGTAGTTTGAGTTCTTATTAAAGTTATAATAATTAAAGTAGAATTCATATTTTGTCAACACGTCTACTGCTTCCTCTCCCCAGGTGCAGTCTCTAGAAGGCAGTGGGCCGGGCTGCAGCGGCTCTTGGCGCGGCGCACGCGGTCCGGTGTCCAAGAGCCACAGCTTCGGGGGATATGCTGCTGCAGAACCGCACACGCCAAGGCTGCTCAGCAGACAAGGTAGGAGCTGGCTTTCGGAGACCTTAACCCTAGAAAGATAATCATATTGTTATGTATGTTAAAGATAATCATTTGTGTAAAAGTTACGCATGAGTTTCAATTCAAAAGTCAAAAAGTCAAATCATTTATTTCAATTAGGCCTGAAAACAGGCACTGTTGAACGTTATACTTACAAATAAATTAAATTAATATGATTCTAGTTGCACATTCCAAAAGGTAGTTTTGTATGGAGAAGAATGTGCAAGAAACTCCATACTTACTCTTTTAAAATAGATTTTACAATATTTGTATGCATAATCCGATTATATGTGAGGATGATGTACCATGAGAAAAAAAAAACAGCTATCCTGAGATAGGTGATATAAAATAAGCAACGCGGCTGGTAATTGTATGAGCGTATTGAAAGATACATGGTGCTCACATATTTACATAATATTTAATCCAAAGTTGATTATTAAAAAAATAATAATAATCATTAAGTTAATACTTAAAATAAAAATAAAAAATAAAATAAAAAATCAATTAGCTATAATATCAAGTGTAATTGTTT
The DNA here is from genome assembly GCA_921972225.1 of Euplexia lucipara. Lineage (NCBI taxonomy): Eukaryota > Metazoa > Arthropoda > Insecta > Lepidoptera > Noctuidae > Euplexia > Euplexia lucipara. The sequence goes on along the minus strand of OV179169.1, from coordinate 2,169,454 downwards.
ATTTGGATAAATCTAACGTAATTATTTAGTTACATCCCTATGAAATAATTAAAACCCCTTGTAATGTTTTAAAATGTATTTATTTATATAAAAAACAACAAAATCTTTGAACCTTTCTTTAGTTATAAATCACATTTTTTTTAACTTAAATCAGCCTGTTTTACTCACAACTCCAACAACAAAACGAAATAACAAGTAAAATCAGTTGAAAAACAATACAACTACCATTTTCACTTAACATCTTAAAAGTCACGTAAAAGATAATCATGCGTCATTTTGACTCATGGGGTCGTCATATCTCAAAATCGGTAACACTAACCTCAGTGACGCGTGCGCCTCGCGGAAGGTCCAAGCGACTAGTGAGATGTCCTATACGCATAGCAACGGAATCGCACTATTTAGAGAGATAGAGCAATATTACGAACAGGCATGCGTCATTTTGACGTCACAACGTCTTATAAATTGGTTTGCCGGGTGACACTTCAAGAAACTGCGTTACGCTCCGCTCACGTTATGCGCTCACAATGAGAGCGAGTGAGAGGCACGCGTCCCTTCCACTCGGGCATGGTTAGCCCGCCTAAGAGCGAGAGAGACAGACATAAATTATTTTACCACTCCAAGTCGTTGTCACGTAAAACTTTCGCCCGTATACCGAAATTACAGGCAACCAATTTTTTTACGCAGACTATCTTTCTAGGGTTAATAATAATAATAATAATAATACTTTATTGACACAAATCCTTACAATTCATACATATATCAGTTAACTTACAAATTGAGGCGAACAAAAGTTGACACCCTGATTCCTAAACTAGGAATTCCTGTGACTTAGGAGTCAGTGTTCTACTGCTACTTGGACACTATAAGCCATGTAAGCATTTTTAGAGCTGGTAAGCTGATATTGCACTAAAATATTATATTATTAGGTAAACAGTAAAAAAAAATTAAACAAAATAAAATAAGTTTGAATTTGGAGTTAAATTAAACGTAAAATGACTGCGTGGTTGATTACGTGTGTGTGACTGAGTATCGTGTTTGTGATGTATGTGTGTGGGTGAGAGTGTGTGAGTGGGTTAAGGCACTCTCTTAAATAATCTTAAAGTAGAGAGCAGCGGTGGCCAAGTGGTGGCGGCCCCGACTTACCAGTAAGTCGAAAGGCAGGCATTACTTTGTGTATTTTATTTCATCACCACTGCTCTCAGAAACGGTGAAGGAAAACATCGTGAGGAAACCGGCATGTTCTAGAACCATAAACTCAAAGACATGTGACATCTACCAATTCGCACTGAGCCCGCGTGGTAGATTATGGCCCATACGCAATATACGCGCTTTGATGTGGAGTTGCGGATACCAGCCCGGTATCTTTAATCTTAAAGTACACGTCATTGGTAAAATGATCTTCACGTAAATTTTTAAAGAGTAAGTATGGAGTTTCTTGCCCATTCTTCTCCTTTCAAAACTAGCTTTTGGAAGGGGCCACTAGAATCAATTACTTTTTTTTATGACGTTCAACTTTTGTCGTACCTTTTAACGGTCTAATTGAAATAAATTATTTGCTTGATATATACGTACACGTTACAGGTGACCTGGCGTCTAGCAGCTGGCGTCTGTCTCCATCCAGCTCTGGTTACAAGACCCTCAGTCTTCGCAGTACGGATTCCATCACTCCTTCTCCTACCGGTATGTCCAAGAATATAAATAAAACAGCGAAAGAAAGAAAGAAAAAATGACGTGTGGCACTCGGAGGCTGCCGCGGTAAAGCTATTGCATAGCATTTTTTATCAACTCCTCTCCTCTCCCCCTCCCCATTCCTCTCCTCCGCCTCTCCCCATTCCTCTCCTCCCCCGCTCCCCTTCCCCATTCCTCTCCTCCCCCTCTCCCACTCCCTCCCCTTCCTTCACCCCTCCCTCTGTTTCCTCTCCCCAACCCCTTCCGACCCTCCCCTCCCCCCCCCCTCCCCTCCCACACCCCTCCCCTTTCCCCTACCCACTATCACCACCACTATGCCTGCATTATTATATATATATAAATATATATGCCACACCTCCTTGCCCGTCGGAGCGTGAGGTTTTTTCGTTACGGAATTTCTGGATTCGGTCCCCGCGCTCAAGGCCCGCGATAGAAGCTATGCAATAGCTTAAAAATGCGTTAATTACAACAGAAATACACCTTAAAACTATAAAATACAGGGATTATACTGCCAAAGGGGCCTCAGCTCAGCGTAATGTCAGATGAGAACACAGGGTGTACTATCTGACGCTGATTTTCAGCAAACACTGGGGCTTGTAGGCTATCGCAATACACTGTTAATGTAGACTCAGCAACTGTCGTGTAAGTCAGGCCTTAAGCATGACGTTCTACGTGCCCTCATAGTCAATGGAGTTTATACAAGGTGTTTTTTTTATATCCCATAACTCTAGGGTTATATTCTGTAGGTAAAAATAATACTAAAACTCCTAGAATAGATGGTCCAAAAATGCATAGTTTCGGAGATATCATCATCAATCATAATTAAATTATCAGTTGTTTAGTACCCGTAACACAAGCTCTGCTTAGCTTGGGAATAGATGGCGTTGTGTGAATAGTCGTGGAATATTATTATTTATTTTTATTACCTAATTAGTTCAAAAATTGTCACCAGTGCGACGAATCTCCTTTCTAACGTCACTTTTCATTCACGTAAGGGTGTTTTACATTAATCATCGTGACTTTGTCGAATTATTTAGTATGATAGTAAAAAAAAAACAAAGGATGATTGAAACATAATTCATATGCCAGTTGATTCTTTGATATGGTCTCAATCATACCCTAGAGTTATGGGATATAAAAAAAAACACGTTGAATATCCTAAACTCAGCCAGTTTTCTAGCAGGGCACTTATAACTTGATAATGTTTTGTTGTCAGGTGGCGCGAGTCCCGAGCCGGCTGTAGCCGCTAACGTCCCGGTGTGCAGCAACGTGGAGACAGCCGGCGTGGTGTGGTGCGTCACCGACATGTCTGCCGTCCCGCCGGGCGCCATGGTCATACATCCCCACGTAAGTCCATAAATACAACATAAACACACGACATTTTCCCATGAGGGTAGGCAGAAACTATACAGAGCTCCACCAGCTACGATTCTTGCATACATCTTTGCAGACTGCATCTTGCAGACTGGTCTGTTGGTGCAGTAGTTAGTGACCCTGACTGCTATAGTAATAATAATAATAAAAAGGAAGAGACGAAAGAAAAGTCCTTTGGAAGGCGTACGTGGGGCTGAAGCTAACTCGCAGAGGCCCATTGTCGACTTTAATGAAATGAGGGACCAATCGCAGATTCTCCCTGTATGCACTAGACAAGTGCACCCAAGGAAAACCTTCGACTGGAGTAAGACTATTGCAGAATATGGTAACAAAAGTACTGGACTATAGGTTAGGGTTGCTAAAATGGCCTTATGGCTAAAAGCCTCGTTGAGCATCTGTCGAGGCTTTTGTTGCACGGTTAGGTTAAGAGCCTGATTCAGAAGGCTTCTTCTTGATACGGCCCGCATCGTGAGGAGGTTCCTGTCTCTGGAGCCCTAACCACCGGTAGCTTGGACCCTGCTTCCGCCACCGGTGGTCCACTATTTTTTATATTTTTAAATGTTCTTATATTTTTATATCAATATTTAAAAATGTAATTTATATGTTTATACAGGAAATAAATGGAATAATAATACCATTTTAATTCAGTAATTATAAAGCATACATTGTTAGTAAACATTGAAACTTATAAAACCAGCCGTAGGTCATTGTAGGAATCCTACAATATTTACTGGAAACACTACCATTTTTATAGCGACTCAATTGTTCATTCGGTCTAAAAACGGACTTCCGTTTACCATTGCTGTGTGCAAGCATTGTATTCCGTAATAAATCGTTCTTGTGGTAAATTACTTACAGTTTTTCACTTTAAAATACCTACAAACTATAAAAACTACAGTCAACGCTCTTTCAGTCGTGGGTTCGATTCCCACCCAGGACAAATGTTTGTGTGACGAGCACGATCATTTGTTCTGTCTGTTGGGTGTAATTTATCTATGTATAATATGTATGTATTTAGAAATATATAGGGTGACTGGTAATTAGTGACCGATACTTAAACACGTGATTGTACTCATGAACACGAATAACTTTCACAAAGAAACTTTTTTTTATACTCATTAACTTTCAATTAATTCACTTACGTCAGTACTGCACAACGGGAGCGGTGGGGGTGGCGGGGGAGCGTGTGACGCTACTACTAAAAGATTTTGCCCTTCCCGAGGTCAGACAATCAGCTGATCGATCACAAGCGCGCGCGGAAATTTCAAACAGCGTTTTTGTTATTTTATTGTGTTATAAGTTATTGTGTATAAAAAAAAGCTTCTTTGGGAGAGTTTATTGAAATCATGAATACAATCACGTGTTTAAGTATCGGTCACTAATTACCAGTCATCCTATACCTACCTACCCATAACACAAGCTCTGAAGCTTAACTTGGGACTAAATGGCGTTGTGTGAAAAGTTGTGGACTATTTATTTATATTTTTTTTGTTCTGTCAAATCATTTGATTTCTGATTTGATTAATTTTAACCCGTAGACCGGACGTCCGCTTACCAACCCTGACGGCACAGTGTACCAGTTCGATCCGGCCAACCCACCCGTGCTCTTCGATCCGGCTGTGGTACAGAATGAGCAACAGAAAGTAAGTAGGACTTTGTGTTACCTACATCATTTATTTACAGTTTTACACATACACAGTGTAAGATGTCATTTCTTCAAAATCTTTGACAGACGTTACCATTTTGTCTGGCAGTTTGAGTTAGAGTGAGGAGGAGCTGCTGGTGGCTGAATTGACAACATTTCAAAATTGACATGACCCTCAAACAAAAATAGCGTTTGTTTATTTTTGTATGCTGAGTTCAAATATACCTATTTTTTTTTATTGCTCTTATTCTGAGAAAAAAAAAAAACAAAAAACATGCGTCACTTATTTGGTGGAATAAGGTTACCTTTGCGTAAGCAAGGTAATTTTTAAGATGAAAACCGTAATGTCAAACAAGACTTATCTAATGTCAAAATGACATATCTAATGTCAAACAAGACAATGTGTGTGTCAATGTGTGACATTGACAACTGCTAAATGACAGTGACAACCAAGTAACAGTTTTTTTTTGACGTATCACAGTAAAGCAAAGGATGTGTCGCCATTCCACCGTATGAATGACGTCATTTGGCGCTAACGTCTTTTTAGAATGCACCGAATTTCAAAGTTAAAATTATGAATGAAAAGTACATCATTTCGAAAAACCAACAAATATGGGTCCTCTAGTTTTGGATTTTCTTTTATACAATGAGATTTAAAATACTATAGAGCGGGCATGTCAAGGAAATGTCATAGAAAAACTTTGATCCCATGTCTCAGTAACGCCATCTAGAATAATATATAAATATGAGCGGCAGCGGAGCTTACTACAAAAAACTCATAGACTTGTATCCAGCAGGACACACTTTTTCAGACGAAAGTTTTGTTCGTGATGTCCGGTCTATAGGTATTGAATGTCTTTGCTTTTATATAACGTAATAAACGTAATAAAACATGCAGGTTAAAATTTTGAAATGTTGTCAATTACAACAGCCGCATAGGTCGAGGTCGGTGCGCGGATGGGTGACTTTGTGGTGATTTATTACATACCAAGACTCCTCCGTGCCTCGGAAAGCACGTTAAGCCGTTGGTCCCGGCTGTCGTTTGTAGATCTCTGACAGTCGTTACTTGTAGTCAGAAGCCCGAAAGTCTGACAACCAGTTTAACCAAGGGGTATCATGTTACCCAGTTACTGGGTTGTGGAGGTCTGACAGGCAGTCGCTCCATGTAAAACACTGGTATTCAGCTGCGTCCGGTTTAACTGAAAGCAGACCCCGGAATGCTAGGCAGATGACTATAAAAGATAAAGATACCGGGCTGGTATCCGCAACTCCACGTCAAAGCGCGTATTTTGCGTATGGGCCATAATCTACCACGCGGGCCCAGTGCGAATTGGTAGATGTCACATGTCTTCGAATTTTCGGTTCTAGGACATGCCGGTTTCCTCACGATCTTTTCCTTTACCGTTTTTTGAGAGCAGTGGTGATCAAATAAATTAAGTACACAAAATAATGCGCCTGCCTGGGTTCGAACCCACGACTTACTGTTCATAAGTCGGGGCCGCCACCACTGGGCCACCGCTGCTCTGGCAGATGATGATGTAAGAATAACGATCTAATAACAAAATTGTACTTTTTTCAGTTGGATCCGAGCAGCGAAAAACGCCGCGGTAGATTGGAGAAACAGCATTCTTTTATTGATAGTGGTAAGTACATTATTCATTGCCAAAATGATGACGACTTGACTTAAGGCGACATTGACTGCCCGCGTCCTTGAGCGATACACTGCCGCCCGTCGCCCGCCAGAGCCCCGCTTCAACGCACACCCAGATTATTCGAAAAAACAACCCACCTTGATTTATCAAAAACAATACAAATAAAAGCCGTATACTAAAATATGGGTCATTAAATTGTCTTTAATAATGATTAAAGTTTCATGTAAATACGTCCCATAGTTTTTGCGTGATCATCGTTTTTTTGTCCAAGTTAGACAATACTTTACAAATTAATTACACTATGTTATTAAAATATAATTTCACATTTTCACATATCAAATTATGAATAAAATTGTCATGAACATATATTTTTTTCAAAGAAATAAGACTAGAAGTTTAGACGTGATGTTCAATATAAAATCATCAAAAGTCGTATATCTGCGCCTTAAGGGGCCTTGCTCAAAATCCGCTCGCTGGAGTTTAGGTAACATCATTGCGATGCAATATTTGTGTGTACGGTTCACGAACACACGCGTAAAGCTCGAGCGTAGTGATCGCTTAAACTGTTTTAATATTTTATATCATATTTTGAGTTTCTAAGTAAATTAAGACGGTTGAGAAATAAATCTCCGGAATTTTGGTGTTTACATATTTGTTTACTATGTTGGTACACATGTTAAAGTACTTTGTAAGAAACTTTTTTTTTATACTCATTAACTTTCAATTAATTCAATTACGTCAGTACTGCACAACGGGAGCGGTGGGGGTGGCGGGGGAGCGTGTGACGCTACTACTAGTAGATTTTGCCCTTCCCGAGGTCAGACTATCAGCTGATAGATCGTGCCGATTCGTGCCTACTGTGATCGATCACAGGCGCGCGCGCGGGAATTTCAAACAGCGTTATAAGTTATTGTGTATAAAAAAAAAAATATTTGGGAAAGTGTATTGAAATCATGAATACAATCACGTGTTTAAGTATCGGTCACTAATTACCAGTCACCCTATATTTTGATTACGTGAAAAAAGAAAAAAATATGTGTCGAATATTTTCTTGTAATCTGGATGAGGGACTAAAACTTAAATTTTCGCAAATAGCTTATTGCTGATATTTAGTCAAAACGTTTATTGCCTTGATGACGAACAAATATGAACGAAAAAAATTGACAACCAAGTACAGATGCCAGCACATCAAGTTACCCTAATACGTCAAATAACTTTGATCGTTTTTCAACTGTATGTCAAACAGAATAAGGTTCTTATTCAATTGGGAAAATTTGACACATTGGGGTAACTTGATGTGCTGGCGTCTGTACAATAATCCTTAATCTTATTAGTATGTAATATTGATTTGCTCAATGAAAACGAGTAGGCGTTTGGTCGTACAAAATGTAAATAGGTTACTTCTGTAGTTGATATTTCTGTAATAAAGTTATATTATATAACTTTATTTAGTTGTTTTTGACTGGCCTGTTGGTCTAGTAATTAGTAACCCTATGCTATGCCGGAGGTCGTGGGTTCGATTCCCACCCAGGACAAATGTTTGTGTGATGAGCACGATCATTTGTTCTGTGTCTGGGTGTAATTTATCCTGAATGTGTATGTATTTAGAAATATAATTATAAGTATGTTTATCAGCTGTTTAGTACCCATGACACAAGTTCTCAAGCTTAACTTGGGACTAAATGGCGTTGTGTGTAATGTTGTGGAATATTTATTTATTTTATGGATACAGAAATCGAGTGCCAACCAAATGAGGAGTGTCGCAGCAAATGTTGCTGCGACTGTCGGCGAGACGACGGCTGTCAGGTGAAGAACGCTACAGAAGCAGAGAAGGTACAACCGGATATTTTAATATCAAGATCCCATAGTTAAAGTTATGTCTTGATGGCCCAGAGATTAAGTTGCCTATCTATCATGCACGAGGTTGTGGTTCAAATCCTGGCAAGTACCAATGTGACTTTTTCAATTCATATGTACTTTCTAAGTTTATCTTCGACATCATTTGACATCGGTGAAGGAAAAACATCGTGAGGAAACCTGGACTTGTAGTTAATATAAGTTTGAAATCGCCAGTCCGCCTTGAGCAAGCGTGGTTGTCAATGCTCGTGCCTTCTCTGTATGAGAAGAGGCCTTTGCCCTGCAGTGGGACAGTAACAGGCTGGTAATACTTGAACCAATCAATATGAACCAATAAACATATTCATAATTATATGATTAATCTTGTTTAATATCTCTAGGAAACCATCACAAAACCACAGAGTCCCTACAAAACGACCACACAAATAATAGCACACGAAGAAACAACAGCAAAACAACCAGAATTCGAAGAACCGCCCAATGAACAACCAGTGCAGTACGAAGTGCCCAATCAGCAGGCGGTATACGAACCAAAGACCAATCAGAAGCCGTACCAACCGCCACAGAGTTTCGAACCGGCCAATCAGACCGTTGCGAATAACGGTTTGAATCATGGAACTGTGAAATTGGCCAATGAGGGACAAGAGGTCCATTACCAGCAGTATCAAACTCAAGGATATAGGACGGAAGAGGTGTGTGTTTATATTGATTGTATTATATAAGTATTGTATTTTGACTGGCCTGTTGGTCTAGTAGTTAGTGACCCTGACTGCTATGCCGGAGGTCGTGGGTTCGATTCCCACCCAGGACAAATGTTTGTGTGATGAGCACGATCATTTGTTCTGTGTCTGGGTGTAATTTATCTATAACATGTATGTATTTAGAAATATATAAGTATGTTTATCGGCTGTTTAGTACCCATAACACAAGCTTTCAAGCTTAACTTGGGACTAAATGGCGTTGTGTGAAAAAGTTGTGGAATATTTCATTTATATTATTTATGATATTTTTTTTTTATTTGACTGGTTCGTTGGTTTCGTAGTTAGTGGCCCTGACTGCAGTACCGGAGGTCGTGGGTTCGATTCTCACCTAGCGTTGAAAAAAGCAGGCAAATTTCCCGTTTCTTTCCAATTTCGTTGTTCCATTCAATGTTTCATTCGAAGGTGTCGAGAATTTATTTTAGTATATCTTTCATGTTTTTTTTTTCATAAAACCGAAAAGAAACTGAAAACTTTGTTTTTTTTTAAATACTTGCTTTAACTTTTTCCATAATAATACGTACTAATAAAACGAAGGCTAGAATGAAAAAAATATATACTTAAGTGTGGTAGTAGACCTCCCTTATCTTTTATTTTTTTTTTATTTTGCCCATTAAAAATTATTATTTTATTTATTTATTTATTTTTGCCTAAGGCATTAAGTCTGCCTATGTACACGAAAAAAAATCAACTGTTTCATAGAAGTAGGTATTGAACTTATGAAATGTATGAAACAGTTGATTTTTTTTCGTGATTTCAGAGTTGGTCCCATAGGGAAAGTTGTTCATATTCATGGGTAGATGGGCAGTCAGGGTTACTAACCACTAGACCAACAGACCGGTCAACAACATCACCATTTTTTAATCAACATTTCTCTCATTAATCACCAGGTAACATCACCGCCGCAGATGGTTAACTATGTTCCGCACGAAGTCAACTTGCAAGTCATGTCGCAACAGAAAGTGGCGCAGTTGCCTCTACCAGATCCGAATATACGTAAGTATTTATGGGATAACTATAGCTTCATATTCATATATCTCATGCAGCAGGGCTAGCATGGGCTGGGGATAAAACTTTTATCCACCGGTTATTTCCACTGACAAGGGATACAATTATCTTATCCACCAAAGCACGGCAACAGGGGGAAAGAGAATTATATCACTTTTTGACATTAGACGTGGATACTCATCCACGGCTTATAGCATGGCGACTAGTGAAAGATTTCGCGATTCGAGCAATCCCAATTGACAACAAAACAAAATAAATATCCAGAACAGATGTAATAAAACGATGAAAGTACTTTGGTTTACATGATATTCTCGACTATTGTGTAATTTCATAAAAGTTATCTTATAATGGCAATAATTTCGGGGACAAGCGTTTCCCCTGGTTTATCCCCGTGAATAGTTTATCCTCCCATGTCGCCATGCTTGGAGGGTAGATAAAATTGACAGAGGGGAATAGAATTTTATCCTCTCCCCGTGGAAAGAATATGTCCGGCCATGCTAGCCCTGCAGGAGGTTGTTCAAATCTGGGCAAGTACCAATGTGACTTTTTCAATTCATAATGTACTTTCTATTGAGAAATGAGATAGATTGAAGAATGATGTGATAAAGCAACGTCGTGGTTCCAAAGAAGATGTACTTACGAGTTACAAAAATTGAAAAGAGTAAGCTTAGATGGTTTGGTAACGTTGAAAGGATGGATGAAAGGCGACTAACGAAATGTATTTACAAGGCAGATGTAAGTGGGAACACCGGGAGAGGACGCCCTAGAAGGACATACATAGACCTTATTGGTGAGGTTCTTCAGAAAGGTCAGGTGCGTAGTACTCGCAACCGGCGTGTGTGTATGACAACATGTATGAATGTAAACGAAGCAAAAGAAGTATGTAAGAATCGTAGCATATGGCGCTCTGTAGTTTCTGCCTACCTCCATGGGAAAAAGGCGTGAGTTTATGTATGTATGTACTTTCTAAGTTTATCTTAGACATCATTGACATCGGTGAAGGAAAACATCGTGAGGAAACCTGGACTTATAGTTAATATAAGTTTGAAATCGCCAATCCGCCTTGAGCAAGCGTGGTGATCAATGCTCGAGCCTTCTCTGTATGAGAAGAGGTCTTTGCCCTGCAGTGGGACAGTAACAGGCTGGTATTTTATTATTATTATAGCTAATGCTTTACGGTTTTAATAATAATAATAATGTTTGAATTTTAAGAAGAAAGAAATAAATATTATTTATTGTATTTATTTATTTTCAGGACAAATGCCACTAACGACTATGACGAACGTGGTGTATCAGGCGCCCATGGCCCAAGGATACAATCCTTATCAATGCAGGGTTGTAAGTAATATTTATGTACCTTATTACTAATATTATAAAGAGGAAAAGCTAGATTGTTCGTTTGCATTGAATAGGCTCCGAAACTACTGGACCGATTTGAAAAATTCTTTCACCGTTGGGAAGCTACACTTTCCCCGGTTGACATATGCTACTTTTTTTTTTCACGGGAACGGGACCTACGCGGGTGAAACCGCGGGTTTTCTGCTAGTTCATTAATAAAATTATATGTTAGTTTTTATAATACGGCTGAAGATACAAGCGCGCTGAAGGTACTACAGGTAGGTACACCTCTGCCTGACCCTTCGGCGCGTACGCTTACAGGCGTGATATTATTACTTATTATTAAACTTAAACTCGAAACCTTTACAGGATGAACAAACAACACTTACTTAATTTGAAATATCTGCTAATGTCTAATAGGTACTTAATCTAAACTTAAAAATAAAAAACTCTATTAAAATCTTTAACTTAAGTTTGCACAAATTTATCATATAAAGTAGAAAACATTTATGAGTATTTTAAGATGTCAGTTATATTTAAATATAACTGACATCTTAAAATGTTGTGCATTTAATTATTATTTTAGAATAGCACTAAGTTAAGTAGAATACTAAATGTAACAACTACTGATTGTCCAAATAAATAAATAACTAACAAAACCTTTGCGAATTCACTCAGATTGCACGCAAATATGTCGATTAGCAAATGTGTTATATTTTATGTTATTTATAAAAGGCAAACCAACAGCTTCTGTATACAGCATTACACAAGAATAATAGTAACAAAGCATCAGACTTATACAGTCGCCAATAATAGGTCGACCAACATTCTAAGTGAGTTAAAAAACACTTAATTATTATTAGCTATTACAAGTATACACAGTTGTGGCGATGGACATGCCCTCAACCCTATTTAAAATCTATAGCGACAATGGTAAAATAAAGCCTCGTCCCCACTAGGAACATTTGTCGAGCGACATGTGTCCCCTGTGACATCGGGCGATGTCGGGCGACATCCCGGCGACATTGTTGAAACTGTTCCTTGTCGCACAGTCGATGAAGAGTAGTGATAGAGTGTGGACGTGCGTGCAACCTGCGACAATGTGGTCTAATGAGCCGCCTAGAACACTGAGATCATTAAATACACTTGTTTTGTTATATTCATCATAGTCATAATCATCTTTTTTTGCACAAACATGAGTACAATACATACCACAAAATATTGACAGCATGCAAGAGATGTTGAAAAAAGATTAAAAACAGGTCATCACAAGCAAGTACAAGTACTGCAAGCACAAGCACAAGCGCAAGTACTCTTTAATCCACCATCTTCTCTTTTTTTTGTTCTTAATGCATTCATCATTAAATAAGCCGCAATGTGTCTTCCGGAGACATGATTGGTTCGACTGAACTGATGTGCACGGAGACAAGACATCGGGCGACATGTCTCCGGGGACACATGTCGCTCGACAAATGTTCCTAGTGGGGACGAGGCTTTAGTGTTAACCCTGCGAGGCTGCGACTTTGCCTGTATAGTGAATACCTATTTTACTGAACAAGGTCTTAACACCGGCTCTGGTCGGTCATACGTTTTTTTGTAAGCTTTCTTGGAAGAAATTGAATCAGAGAAGCCGTAGTCCGACTAACACTAGGTCTATTTTTGGGTGGGCGTGACCACAAAGCAGTTTTTGGGGGCTAGATCCGCGCCCGTATATGCGATATTATCTTTTTTTTATCTTAACCCAGTGCAATAAAATGGGGATAAGTTAATAAAATCGCAAACGCCTGCTACCATCCGCGTCCGCCACAGTCCGCCACAAACCGCGCTAACCAATTTACGTTCTGATTTACTAGAAATGTTAATATGTATGTATCTATGTATTTATTCTAAATTATTGTTGTTTCCCTTTCTAGTTTTTGTTATCTTCTTGCGCCTACCATGTTCTGTCTCTGCATCACCTTAAGATAGACTGCTAGAAAATGCTTAAGGCATTAAGTCCGCCTTTGTACAGTGTCTTTCACTAGTGCATAAAGTTTTAATAAATAAATGTTCAATTTCGCGAACTACATTGACGGATACCTTTTAACCAACACTAATGTTCTTCCAGGAGCCGTCTCTGCAGATGTACCCGCAGGTGTTACAGACAGACGAACACAAGCTCGCTCCCTCGCCACATCCCAACGAAACCGCTTTCAGGATCGGTAAGTTGACTATCATTATATTCAAACATTACCCTCGTCGCCAATTTGTTCTATCTGAAAGAAATAATTAATTAGTTAATCGCATATTCTTGTGTTTTCGCAATTTGCCGATTAGTCTCAGGTTGTATGTTGATAGTCAGATGTCTATGCAGAGTTTTTGTATTTCCATAACATAACAATACCCTCTTTTATTTTAAAAGGGGACCGGCAGAGATGTACAGATGAATGTTTAGAAAGAAATTCTTTAGCAATTGTTAACCAATTTCAATAATTCTTTTAAGTTTTAAAAGACTTTCTTTACATACGAAGAAACTAAAAATTCCAACTAATCACATGATATGAAGAAGAAGAATAAATAAATGTCCGTGTCGTCCGCAGACCCGAGCTACCCGTACGCGGCGGTAGACTATACCGCGGCGACGTGCGGCGCCTGCGTCGATACCAACAACATGCAGAACATGCCGCAGCATCAGCATCAGCAGAGAAGGTATTTATATACAGGGTGTAAAAAGACCGATCACAAAGCCGATAACTACACATTCTGTACATATAATTAAGTAACTTTAACCAAAAAAAGTATTTTCCCAGCAATATTTAATATTGCTGGGAAAATATTTTTTTTTTTCTATCAAATGAGATGCTTTTTATTGCGCGCAATGACAGCGCGACAACACAACGCAACTTTCGATCAGCTGAGCGTACGGCCGGCCGCGGCCACTCGCGCTTGGTCGTTTTTTGTAGGGCGTCACCTTCCGGCGTTTCAATAAATATTACAAAATTATCAAATTAACCTTTTAACCGCTTGCTCGCATATATATGTAACACATATTTCCGTGTCCCTATCGCTCGTGTCGTATTTCTGCGACAGAGAACACGCATGATTTTTTCGTTTTGTTTTTTAAATACTGACTGTGTGGTAGAACTAAAACCATTATCGAATTGAGATATTATTTATGTAACAAAAACTGAAAATCGATACAATTGTTTCTTCTTATTTACTGTAGGTACACGTATTATTTTATTGATTTGTAGCAATTTTGGGGCCGGCGCTAGGGGCACGCCAACTAATATTGAGCCAAGCGATTAAAACGTTAAAGAATAAACCATTTTACGATAGTTTGTGCGTTAATATCCCTTCTACCCAAACTCTTACAGAGAGTAAGCGTGATTTTAATATTAAAATTATACTTTCAGCTACAGCGTGCCGTACGGTCAGATGGAAGTACCTCAGCCGGTACTCCCTCCCTACCCGGTCGGCAATGTACTCCTTCCACAACCTCATATACAACAGTTATCACCATACGCGGTAAGTCATCATCATCATCTGAATGACAAAATGCGCAAAAAATCTGCTGTTACACACATTTAGGTCAAACTGGTTGCTAAACTAATAATGTATCTGGGTGAATATTCGAGCATTTTAACTGCCATCATTATCCTCCCCTAAACGCTGGAGATGGCATGATCATGACTGATCAAATCTCCTTGTAATCAACTAGCAGACGTCCCGCGGTTTCACCCGCGTAGGTCCCGTTCCCGTGGGAATACAGGGATAAAAAATAGCCTATGTGTTAATCCAGGGTGTCAGCTGACTCCATAACAAATTTAATAAAAATCGATTCAGTAGTTTTTACGGGAAAGCGTAACAAACATCCATCCATCCATACTCGCAAACTTTCGCGTTTATAACATTATTAGGATAAAGATTGTTTATTAATAGTTCTAATTATAAGTAGAGAGTGTGGGAGTGTGGGTGTGTTGTGTTGTGAGTGTGTTGTGTGTAATTGTGTGGAGAGTGGAGTGTTGTTGTTTTTGTAATTGTGAGTATTGTAGTGTGTTGTTGTGGTTGTAGTCTTCTGGGCACTTTTCCCGTTGACAGCGATGCGGATAGTTTTTTGATACCCTATAATTGTTTTGCTGTTCTTTCGTTTGTTTATTTTTTTAGGTATGTAAGTAACAAGTTAATTTAGGATGAAGATTAATAAAACCCCTGAAATATCCCAAAGTCACCTTGGGTATTGTTTCTGTCACCAGCAATATCAGGAGCAACTCCCCTGGGCGGTTCCCTCTCATGGCCTGGCTCCACAGAAGCTGATGCTGCCCGAGCTGTACCCCATCATGCAGTACCCGCAGCCCACCTACCAACATTACAACATCGTGTACCCACAGGTAAGCAAACTAACGTAGCGCCATCTATCTCGCCACACTCGAACTGACGTGTCCTACATCGCGATGTTAAAGTTATCCGTGCGCTTAAGGTGAATGTGCCCGGGTAGTTCGCAAAATTCAAATAATCCTGTGTTTCTTGCAATTTATTATTATTATTATTTATTTAATACTTCACGCACACTAATGTACAGAGGCGGACTTAATGCCATAGGCATTTTCTACCAGTTAACCTTTAGGTGATGCAGAGAAAAGCAGTGGTAGGTGCAATTAAAAATGAAAATAAAAGGAATCATAATAATACTAATACATATTTTGAGTATAAAAACATGAACATGTACACTATAAATATAATATATATATAATATAATATATTTATTGTATAATATATTATAATAAATTAAATAATTGAATTGCCATTGCAATTTGCCGTAATTAAGACAACACTCTAAGTGCATATAATTCCATTGAATGATTATTGCATGAAAAAGTCATTTAATGGGATAAAATTAACTTATAGGGTTGTATTGGTGATTTTTTTTTATTTATTTTTTTAGCAAGGGGGCCATACCGCATACCTCTAAATAAATAACAAAGAAACCTGTATTATTTCAACACCAAAACACTATTTAAACTAAAAATAAACTTTCAGATATAATAACCCCTCCTTTTTAACTTTTCTAGGTGATCCAGCAGCCTTATCCAATCTGCCAGCCAGTCTACCCAGTCATGGACAAGCAACCAGACCAGAGACGAAACAGTCTATCGAATCGACCATCGAAACGGAACTCAGTATCCGGTTCCGCCCGGGCCACGCCATCTAGCGAAGAAAAAGTGCACTACGATGATAGTACTAGACAAAATTCCGAGATTGCAGCTAAAATACAACAGATTAAAAGTCAGATGGCGCAATTGGATACCAGAGATTATAGATTGGACAGAGACAAGAGGGGCGGGGGTGGGGGAGAGTGGCGCCGGCGCAACAGTGGTAATGGACTGCTTGGGAATTGCCCTGTTAGTAACTTTAATGCAAGAGTTATGGGGTGAGTAAGGTTCTATTTATAGATAAATAGTTTCGAAATTATAAATTTTGTAAGTGAAAATTATAACAGTAATATTTAAATTTTAATAGTAATTTATTGTTAAACATGATTTGTGTACATTTTGTACTGAATTCCAGTTAATTTTTGTTTTTGCCGGGTGACACTTCAAGAAACTGCGTTACGCTCCGCTCACGTTATGCGCTCACAATGAGAGCGAGTGAGAGGCACGCGTCCCTTCCACTCGGGCATGGTTAGCCCGCCTAAGAGCGAGAGAGACAGACATAAATTATTTTACCACTCAAAGTCGTTGTCACGTAAAACTTTCGCCCGCATACCGACTTTACAGGCAACCAATTTTTTTTCTTTAATTCTCACACAAGCACGAGAACGAGAACGTTCCGTTCCGTGGGAATGCAGGGATAAAAAGTAGCGTAGTAAAAAAAAACCTAATTATTTCAGACGCGGCCCCAATGATGACAAGCATTTGACCACGGCTGCGCGCGCCATCGTAGATACTATAAGGAACATGCAAGCAAAAACTACATGTAAGTACTTCTTACTGTAGTCATTTCATGTGACGTCATTCACACATTGTATACTGGTTAGGGGCACATACTATGCGTTTCAAATGAGAAAAGGATCTACTTTGAGCCATGTTGTGAAGTCATAGTGGTCAATTCGAATAAATTGGGTAAGATCAGCAAAACAAGGTATTTACTAAATGTAATTTATTTAAGAAGATGTAGTAACAAAAATTGAAAAGAGTATGCTTAGATGGTTTGGACACGTTGAAAGGATGGATGAAAGGCGACTAACGAAAGGTATTTACAAGGCAGATGTAAGTGGGAACGCCGGGAGGGGACGCCCTAGAAGGACATACATAGACCTTATTGGTGAGGTTCTTCAGAAAGGTCAGGTGCGTAGTACTCGCAACCGGCGTGTGTGTATGACAACATGTATGAATGTAAACGAAGCAAAAGAAGTATGTAAGAATCGTAGCATATGGCGCTCTGTAGTTTCTACCTACCCCCATGGGAAAAAGGCGTGAGTATATGTATGTATGTATGTAATTTATTTAAAATTGTGCTGTTTCTCGCTATCAAAGTATTTGTCTAAATTAGAGATAATCTCTCGAGCCCTCCCATGAAAAACGGCGCCTCGTTTACTCATTTTCGAGCCGTCAGCGAGACAAAAACAAATAACAACAAACAACCGCTTAACAAACAGAATTAATAAATAAAACGTAAGCACTCCACAAGACTAATTAATTTAAGAACTTTTTTCATTTTGAATTATTGCGACTCGGTAAAACAAAAACAAAACATTATTGATACGCGATTAAGGCTTCGTTGCAGACCGTACTTTTTAGCTGATATCTGACAGGTAGAGGTCATTGACGTTTCTATACTTATTTGAAACGCATTAATAGTACGTTGCACATAATGAAACTATCATTTCTGTACATTTTTCTAAACCCAACTGCGTTGACCTTTTTTTTTGTTTTGATGTTACACACATACATGAACTTACGCCTTTTTCCCATGGAGGTAGGCAGAAACTACAGAGCGCCATATGCTACGATACTTACATACTTCTTTTGCTTCGTTTACATTCATACATGTAGTCATACACACACGCCGGTTGCGAGTACTACGCACCTGACCCTTCTGAAGAACCTCACCAATAAGGTCTAAGTATGTCCTTCTAGGGCGTCCCCACACGGCGTTCCCACTTATCTGCCTTGTTAGTCGCCTTTCATTCATCCTTTCAACGTGACCAAACCATCTAAGCATACTCTTTTCGATGATGTGATGTGCTTTTACTTAAAACTGTCTGAAATCATGATTTTTATATAACCCACCCTGTTTATGTACCCTGTATGTCGTACATATGTATATAACATGGACGTATTTCCGCTCTCGAGAACAATAGTCACGCTAAATCAGGTTACTAGTAACATAGTCTAAAAACCTACAGTCGTCCGACGAAGCCGTCTAGACAGGGCAATCGTGCGGGGTGTGAGGGGCGAGACGCGGGAAAACCGCTCCCGCACTGCAAACAAAACGATGTTCGTAGAGCGGGAGATATTATTCAGGGCTAACGCGTGTAGACGTTGTCGGCATTTTTCCAGAGATCAAAGGCGTCGTCCTACTGTATTGATATTTATACTGTAGTAGCAGCCTGGATTCTGGATTCGTGCCCGATTGATGGCAATAGGCTCGCCCCCTATTACATGTGACTGAAACATAACTGGTGGTACCAGGTACATCTCTGCCTAGCCCTTCGAAGATTACTGGCGTGACGTTATGTTTGTGTTGTTACTTATTTATTTATTTATTTATTAAGGTAAACCAACAGCTTCTGTATACAGCATTACATAAGAATAATAGTAAAAAGTATCAGACTTATACAGTCGCCAATAATATACTTACCTTTATAATCTCCAGATCATGATAATCGCCGCGACTATCAACGCCACGAGCACAAATACGACAGACAGGACAGACCGGACTACAGGCGTCGGGACAGAGAAGACAACAGGGACAAGGACACGGCGAGGACAAGCGAAGGACATCCCGAGAGATACGACGCCCGGAACAGGGGACTTAACGTACCAGTGTTTAGACAGCCTTATCTATTTAGACAAGTGAGTTAACTTTATTCATTAACCCTCGAGAAGACACCGGCGTCCGCGCTGTCATTGTCTTTCTATTGTGTCTCTAATTGACACGATTGAAAGGTTAAATCTCTTTTTAAAACAGCATTATTTTTTATTCATCTTCATATCGTGTGTTTTCGCGTTGATAATACTAGCAGCCTGCGTAGCATGAACACATTGAACACCAAAGAAACGGCCTTTGTCTACAGACGAATCGGCAAAGTGACAGATTATATAGACAGGAACCTCAATCTGTCAAATTTCTTTCAATACACCTGCCTGCGTAGCATGAACACTTAATTTCTTTTCTTCCGAGACACGACAAAGCCCGTTTCCTCGGTGTTCATGCTACGCAGGCTGTAGCAGCAGCTTCGCCCTCTACAACTCGAAAAATAACCCACAGGAAGATATAATCGGGATAAAAACTATCCTATGTGTTAATCTAAGTTATAAACTATCTGTGTACTAAATTTTATCCAAATTCGTTCAGTAGTTTTTGCGTGAAAGAGTAACAAACATCCATCCATCCAAACATACTTTCACGAGTTAATAGGCTTCTTTTGGGTAAGCTCGTTCCATCGTCGACCTCATCTCTGACCGCAGGACAAGATTGAGGTCAAGGGTAGACCCATCCTACTATAATATTATAAACGCGAAAGTTGGTGAGGATGGATGGATGGATGTTTGTTACTCTTTCACGTAAAAACTACTGAATGGATTTTAATAAAATTTGCTATGGAGTTAGCTGACACCCCGGATTAACACATAGGCTACTTTTTATCCCTGTATTCCCACGGGAACGGGACCTACGAAGGTGAAACCGCGTGACGTCTATTAGTATTATTTTTATTGGAGTGTGCTAGCTAACATGTAGCAAGTAATTGAATTTGATTGATTTATAATGATTAATTAATTGCACTGTATACACAAGTTTATCACACGTTTTACTGAAGAGTTTGTATTGAATTGGCGAAGGGCGGGCTTTTTGGGGGACTGTATTATGTAATTTTGACGTTTATAAAGTGCTGATCTTCTGCCTAATTTATAAATGATATTTATTTATGGGAATACGTTTTCACAAACATTTTTACACGTCATTTTTTTAACTAGTATAAATAGATGAGATCGGAGTTTCACTATCTATCTACTCTGGGAAGAAACACCGAAAGAAACTCAGAGGTCAGTCTCTTTTAAAGTCCAGACATTATCTTGGTCAGATGAAGTAAGATCCATGCAGATTAGTGTCTGAGATGGTCTTTTGAGGAAAGAACCACACAGAATGACCACCAGATCAGTCAGTGCAAGCATTTAGATTAATGACTTATGATCTTTGAACATTTTTCAGATGGCTCCAGGAACGTGGTGCCGTCGATCGCCGGGACCAGTGCATCCAGGTGAGTATTTATGCGTTAAAAAGACGAACTTAGAAAACGTTTGTGAACTCACGATGCAGTAGAAATTTGGACCGAGTTAGGAATACAACAATCCGTTTCATCACAAAAATTAGGTACTGTTGTCACTCAAAAAACTGCCGCGCTTAAATGGAACTGGGGCTCGAGTCTGCTATTGCAATCGTGTCTCAATGACCGGTCAATGGTCATTGATCGAATATTTGACAACTTTGACAGTTTTTGTATGGGAAATGTGTCATAAGTTTGACGTTATACGTCAAAAATCGATCATTGACCGGTCATTAAGACACGATTGCAATAGCAGACTCGACCTCCTGGGCTGGTCACATCTGCCGCATGTCAGACGATCAGTGGGCCAAACGCGTGACCCAATGGGTTCCCCTCCCTTACATGGCAAACGACATCGCGGTAGGCCCAGGCGAAGATGGTGGGGCGAGCTGGCCTCCTTCGGCAAAGACTGGTCCCAAAAAGCGCATGACAGAGAGAAGTGTAAAGAAAGTAGGGAGGTCTTTGCCCTGTAGTGGGAAAATTCAGGCTAGTAATAATAATAATTAATAAATTTGGTTGGGATCTTGACCGTACTTCCGGGATCGTCCTGATAGCCGTGGAATGCCGCTCCACTCCTTTAGCACCTCAGGACATGTTGCCCTCTTGTCGCTACGTCACATGTGCTAGCCGCCGTTTTAGAGGGCCCATTATTGAGTGTGCAAGTCACCCCCTGCCATTTAATCTGAGTATATATATAACATTGGTGAGGCAGGGGCCATAGTCCTTCATAGTTCTGTTTCATAGGGTGCCTAAATGGACTGGATACCTAGAAAGGTATCCAGGCCATTTAGGCACCCTAGCCTATAGTCCAGTACTTTTGTTACCAAAGTCTGCAATAGTTTCACACCAGTCGTAAGTTGTCTAGTGCATACAGGGAAAATCTGCGGTTGGTGCCTCATTTCAATAAAGGTGACAATGGGGCCTCTGCGAGTTGGCTTCGGCCCCTCGTACGGGAACCCAAGGGTTTCGAGAAATATAGTAATAATAAACATTTAATAAACAGATCATACAATCCAATTTGTTAGTAATGAGTTCTCAACATAAGCACTAATGTTAGTACGCACACACATTTGGAGAATATTGATAATAATTACTAATAATGTCAAAATCAGAAAATGTCAAAACCAAATAATGTCAAAATCTAACAATGTGAAAATTACCCCTAATCATGTCAAAACCATTATTATTATGATAAAAAACAAAGAAACATTGAAAAAAAAAAAACTTTACTTGAACCATCATTATGAACCAATAAACTTTATTATTACTAACTACTTACTTTATTATTATTTTTAATATAAGCGAGTAAGAAAATAATTAAATAATAATCAATTTGTTTCAGTACTAAACCACCCCCGTCGACCTCACCCGGACACCAGAAATCCGCGACGTTAACTTAACGCTAAATATTCACAAGCAATAATACATGTACATACTTGTATCGTGGTAGGGTAGGCAGAGATATAGCTTCATAGTCTCCTTGTTCTTATCGTGTGGTTAGTCAGTCTCTAACCACACGACCTGGGGCTCGAGTCTGCTATTGCAATCGTGTCTCAATGACCGGTCATTGATCGAATATTTGACAACTTTGACAGTTTTTGTATGGGTATGGGAAATGTGTCATAAGTTTGACGTTATACGTCAAAAATCGATCATTGACCGGTCATTGAGACACGATTGCAATAGCAGACTCGACCCCCTGGTGGCAGAGTTTTAATGCCGCCCATGGGCCTCTGACTTAACCTCACATGCCGTCGAGAAAATAATGTCTCTCAGGCATGCCGGTTTCCTCACGATGTTTTCCTTCACCGTTTTTGAAGCAATTAATAATTATACAATACGCACACGAATCAGAAAAGACAGAGGTGCGTGCCTTGACTAAACGCGGCTCCTATGCGTTTATATTCTAAGCATACAACATTGTTTTTTTTAACTCAGCTGTACAATACATTTATGTACAAGTAAGTCGACAAAATTCATGGAACAGCTGTTTTTTTTCGATTTTAGGATAATGCCCATAAAAGTTACCCATTTTCCCATAAAATTACCCATTTTCGGATGTAGTAAAGAAAGAAAGAAAGAAAAATATTTATTTGACATCAGTCATCAAAACACACATACACACAATAATTTATAAAACACTAAAAAATATACAAAGTAGGTACATACCATGTGCTGTGTGCCTCACGGCTGCGCCAAAAAGGTCCATTTCAGCATTCATGCCAGACAGGTGATGCTGTCTGACGCTGGTCTTCCAATGAACCTTGAGGGGTAGTAGGTAGTACACCCTTTTAAAATCTAACTAGTGTTCGAATTACAGTCCTGTGAAAATACTCTTGAGGTAATATGAACACAAGAGCTATAATTCTGCCCACCCCGCCACTTATTGATACGAAACAGTCAAAGGAATCTACGTAGTCTTAAAGATCTCACGCATAACCGGATCTAGTCATTTTTTTTTAAATAAAAACAATTATAGATTAGTCGTTTTTTTAAATAAAAGGTTTTTTTTTTAAATAAACTACAATACTTCCTTTGACTAAATGGTTAGTGTACAATAAGTTTAACTTATGTATTAAGAATTTTATGTTCATCCATTTTTTTTTAGTTTTCGTTTTTACCGTGGGATTGAGTTTTGTGAATGAAAAATAGGTATAAGATACAAGATTATTTATTTTGCTACAACATGAGTGCACATAAGGGTTCGGTTTAGTCATTTTTATGTTTTGCCTTAATGGTGTACAAAATATAACAAATGTCTTTTAATTACTTAACAAACAACGGGTGCTTAAAACAAAAAACAATTTTGTAATGTTGAAAGTCAAAAGTTATTATTGTTACATACATTTTATTCATAGTCAGTGATAAATAATAATAATCCAAATATTTAATTCAAATAAATGTTATTATTAATGAAAGTGGTCCAAATATTTCTTAAAAATCAGGGATAGGGCGTTAGTTTATCGGTCAAAAATTCGTAAGTGCTTTGTAACTTTTTTAAAAATTAGACTGCCTCATTGGACTAGTGGTACTAAGGACGACTGCTCAACATAAGGTCTTGGATACGATTCTCAGATTAGTAAGATTGAGATTGACTTTTTCCATCAGGAGTCTGGGTACACGTCCAGTTGATGGCCCCATAAATTGAAATTTAAACATAGAACAATGCGGTTGTACTTTTGATATAGGTACCTCTGCCCAACCCATGGGCTAATACAGTCGCGATGGTGTGTTATGTTGTGTTTTTATAAAATATACTTAAATTATCTTTGATTTGGCGTTAAAATTATTCTAAAATACCATTATTGGTATACATTTTCGTGTTTACGAATATAATTATGATAATGTTTGTCCCACTGCTTAGCAAAGGCCGTCTTATCATTTAGAGAAGATACAAAATATATCAAAAGTAACTTATATTATTTTACTACTAAATCGTTCACAAAACTCAACTCTATGTTAACTCATCCTTTATGATTAGTTCTTAGTCACAGTTAAGTTAACTCGAGACATAATTGCAAAGTAAATTTTGTTTAGTGAATTAAACATCAAAATAGCATAGAGATCTAAAAGAAGCACAGCCATAAAATATCTGTCTATGGGCGAATTTCACCAATGAGGTTGATCTTGTTGGATTAGTAAGCTAAAAAGTATAAAAATTATACCCATAATCGATTAACACCTCATTCATCACAATCGGAACCAGCAGTTCAGATGCTACGGTGGAACATTAATATAAACATACAAAGACAACCCTTTCTTTTAGCTTCGTCGTAGTCGGGTAAAAACCGGCATTCAATAGCTGTCACTGTCATTGTCAGTTTTGACATTGACAGCTTAGTGAAATCCACCTTAGCCTGACATAATTCTGTTTTCTAATTTCATGCTATGTGGTTCTAATTGTTGATTGGAAATAACGACAGCTGATCACAAACACACATGAGATGTGACCGAACACACTTTTAGATGCTATGCTATATTCACTAAAGTATTTAGCTCTATGGCGATGTAATAAAAACCAAAACTATTGAAAGTAAGCAGAGTTATCAGTAAAAAAAGGAAGAAAAATGAGACATGTCTATGCAGAAAAAATATACGAGGACTTTTATATAGGGTGACTGGTAATTAGTGACCGATACTTAAACACGTGATTGTATTCATGATTGCAATAAACTTTCCCAAAGAAACTTTTTTTTCATACACAATAACTTATAACAATACAATAACAAAAATGCTCTTTGAAATTCCCGCGCAAAATCTACTAGTAGTAGCGTCACACGCTCCCCCGCCACCCCAGCGCTCCCGTTGTGCAGTACCTACTGACGTAATTAAATAAATTGAAAGTTGAGTATAAAAAAAAGTTTCTTTGGGAAAGTTTATTGAAATCATGAATACAATCACGTGTTTAAGTATCAGTCACTAATTACCATTCACCCTATATATATCTCGGGACATTCAGAGTTCTAATATAAATCCCGGAATAGCAAAGGGTAACAAAGAATAAAAAAAAATGGGGTCTTCTGTTAATTACTTGAGATTTTTTTTTAAACTTAAGAGCTCATCTCTATCGAGTATAAAAAAAGTTTCATTGGGAAAGTTATTCATATTCATGAGTACCTACAATCACGTGTTTAAGTATCGGTCACTAATTACCAGTCACCCTATATTTCCTCATTATATTATCAGTATTGACTGAATGAGACAACCACCAACACAGAATAATAAAATAAGTTAGTTATTTGAACTCGAGTAAGTAATAGAACGTACCCCGAATATAATATTGATAAATGTTAGACAGTAAATTATAGTGTCATAATAATTATAATTGTTAGAATTCAATAGTCTTCCTAGGATTTCCGCAATGTACCTACTGTCTTCCCAGTTTGTAAATAAACAATTTCAACAAATGAACTACCATAGTTGTACAACTTGTATGTGATTTTTTTTTTTCACTCTGCTTATCTTTCTGTAGTTAACAAAAAGATAATGGAAATAATAATTAAACTAAACTACTTAAACTAAAAAAAACTATTTGATGTACAGATTTCACATCAAGTTACCTCAATGTGTCGAATTTTCCCAATTGAATATGAACCTTATTCTGTTTGTCATAAAGTTGAAAACCGATCAAATACAGTTGACACATTGGGGTAACTTGATGTGCTGGTGTTTCACCTATATCAACCAACAGTCGGATCTTTTTTTTCTTTGAAAAATTTGTCAAAAGAAAAAGAAACATTGTAATTTTATTTAATAAAACTCCCATTTGCTATCTATCAATTTTGGAAATAGGAGTATTGAACCGCGTATAGTGACATGGTTACGTCATGCAGGAATCAAAATCTAAGGTAATTGAAAATCTTGGATAGACACTAATTATTCGCCTGGCCTGTTGGTCTAGTAGTTAGTGACCCTGACTGCTATGCTAGAGGTCGTGTGTTCGATTCCCACCCAGGACAAATGGTTGTGTGATGAGCACGATTGTTTGTTCTGTGTTTGGGTGTAATTTATCTATAATATGTATATAATTAGAAATATATAAGTATGTTTATCAGTTGTTTAGTACCCATAACACAAGCTCTGCTTAGTTTGGGACTAGATGGCGTTGTGTGAAAGTTGTGGAATATTACTTACTGGTAATTGATTCAGACCTGTTGAAGTTACACTACCAATCAGATATCAACACTATTCCCATTGAAATAAAGTCGAAAATCAATTCGCGAAAACGGCAACGATTTGCCGCTAAGTTAAGAGTTTCTTTAGCAGTCAAAACCATACTTTAAGTCGAATTAGTCTCATAAAAGGTTTATGCATTTTTGACTTTATTTCAAAATAAGCCAAGGTTGACATTTGTTTGGCAGTCAAAACCGCACTCAAGTCACAGTACTGACTGACGTAGCCATATCATCTAAATGCCGAACAAAATACCGACAAATGTATTGGTAACACTGATAGGTTTCAAATTGTAATAGAAGACAATACTCCTGAATTTAGTAACAAGTTGTAATAATATTGAGTAAAAAAAAATGTCTATTTCCACTAGAGATGTGCATACCATAAGCAAACACAGGCGGAAAACATTGATTTGTTTCGATTTACTTCGTTTTGGCGGGAAATAACAAGAAATTGCGAAAAAAAAATACTTCCAAAAGAACTTAAAAAGAAGATGCAGATTCGACCAGCATAAGCTATAAAGTCAGTTTAGCATTTTAAAGTCGGTCTACTAAGAACTTTTACTTGTAACTATTCCATAACTGTTGATTTCTTATATTTAATTATTGCATAGTTCTTTACCGCAACCACACGCCATTAAATTACCTCTGTTCGCGGACACCGGTGTCCACGCGGAATAATTACGTTGATTTCAGAATGACCGCACTATTGTTAAGTTCGTAAAAATGATTGTAATTCCAGTGAAAATTTAACTTTATGTGTGTGTGTTAAAGTATTTTTTCCAAAACCACTTTTTTGGTAACTTTTTTTAAAGCTAAATTGCGATTAGAACAACTAGTTCATTACTTACCTACCTATAAGTTTGATTTTTCAAACAATATGAGCAAGTGTTACTAAATATAGGAATACTCTCTTAGAAACATGTTAATCTTTCAGTTTTTACCGCCAGAAATTGTCCTGTCATAATAATTATTACGTATCAACAATTTGACAGTTGAACTGTCATGGCGCACGATTGTAGGACGCTATTTGTAAAGTTTATTGTAACATGTAGAGTATATTATTGTTAATAATAAAGATTTTAGCCTATATTTTTTGTTTTTTTTTTATTAATTTTCCCACTTCAAGACAAAGAAAAAGCTATAAGGGACGTCAATGAAAGGCGGGAGTTAGCGACAAACTGTTTTGGGGCCAAGTTATCCGAGACTTATCCTTGGGTCTGTCACTCTAAAAACCACCCCGTGTTCCTTCTCACACCTGCGCCGGGGGTCACGGGAACGGAAGATACTTCAGCGACCCTCGACTGACCCGACATTTTAAGTCCTCATGAACATAGACATAAGTCACACACTCTAACCTATAGGTATATTCCATTTATAAAAGTTGCACTTGTTAACAAATTGCCTGCTACATCATAAATATGACATTTTGAACTGTCAAACACGACTTCGCGCTTATTTTTAGTTAAACAGCTCACAGATAATAAATTGGCGGTGGAACATACGATCTATATTTTATTAATTATAATACAGGGTGTAACCTAAACGAAAACTACAAATTCTACCCATCACTGGGATAGTTTTTTTTTTCTTCTAGAACATAGCAGAGAATTCACTGGTTCTAGAGATATTGAAGGTCAAAGTGAAATATTTTGTTTTCGTCTTTTTTTTCTAAATCGTATTCCAAGTATTATTAGTAAACTTTCTTCCGAACAAACATTATCAAAATTATCGACTTTTCAAAACAAATTACTCATTTGAAGTTACATAAAGGCAATGAATACTAAACACAACGAGCGTCGCAGGCACACAAGCGTGCGGTCGGTTCAACGACCAAGCGCGAGCGGCCGCGGCTCGCGCTACGCTCAGCTGAACGAATCAGTTGCGCGCTTTTCATTGCGTGCAGTAAAAAACATCTCTTTTTTAAAGATGGAAAAAAAAAAACGTTTTTTCCCAGCAATATTTTTGGGCATAGTTCCTTATTATAGGCATGTACAGTATGTCTAGTTATCGGCTATTTGATCATTCTTTTTACACCCTGTATGTGTAAAATCCACAAATATTCTCCACATACAAACCTTGCACTCCGTATTCATAAAACACCTATCATAACATACAGGCATTCCCTTCACACAAACCTTGCACTGTTTTGCATAAAATACCTATCACAATAGCTATTTGTGAATATTTGGGAAGATTTGAATAAAAAGAAGAAAGCAAAGCATTACTACTGTGACTAGGGAATGCAATCTCGTCTCGCCGAGATCCCGGCCATATTTTACGAGATTGTATCTCGTCAAATTTCGTACGAGATCTCGCGAGATAACGAGATCGACAAATGCAGCGTGACGACGTGTATTTCAAAGCGCGGCTGCGCGCGAACTGAATCCTGGCCGTTGCCTAAATATAGATAATTATTGTTTTGTTACCAATATTGTAAGAAATTTGAACTGATTAGCTACAGTAGGTATAATAATTATAGACATAAACAAATGTTATTAGAGTTAGAGACAAAATAATAAGTACTCTGTTGATTTTTAAAATAAAACTTACATTATTTTTATAACTAAGCAACGCAGTTTCTATTTAATTACATATCATGTCAATTACTAGTTCCTAAAACAAGCATTTGCATATGTTTTAATTGCGATTCTTCCAATCTCGCTAGGCGGAAATCTCGTACGAGATTGCATTCCCTAACTGTGACTGTGACGTATGGTATGATTTAAAACAATTCCTTATACACAGTGGCACTTGGCAGGTTTCACAGCAGTACGGCGTCTTTTGTGTTATCTTGTTCCGAAGACATACAAAACAACGTTTCCGGAAATTCCGGTTGTTTGCTGATGTGTAATCTGATGGTTCCATCAGAACGGGCCAATGTGTATAATTAATTGGTATCTGAGGATGTCGGAGCGTAGGTCTACTGATGGAAACAGTTGACTTACGAATCTGCGGACAATGTGATAGATGATTCGTGAGAATGGTATCTACAAGACTAAGACGAAAAGCTAAATGATTCTGACGTTTTTGTGTAGATGACTCTAGAAGAATGCGAGCGTTAAGGATAGAAACATTTAGGAAGCGTTTAAAGAGTTTCATGTACCATTTGGCACAACGTTTCCGTTCTAATAAATAAGGCTCGAGCATTTGGTCTTTCATATCTACCCCCCCCATGAATTTATTATAATCCAGCACCACCTGCGGTTTAAATGGTACTGGACGATATAATGGACGCGACGAGACTGTAGGCAAGGCAGTAGCTGCACCATGACAAGTGGAAATCATGGTTACTCGGTTCTTGTCTTGCCACGATAATATGGAGACATCGCCGGAATGTCTCGCTATGAATTCCCCCTTTTTAAGCGGAGCCTTATTTATTACAATGGGAACGTCTCTACGAGAAGATCTCAAGGTACCAACGCAGTCGGTACCATTGAGCTTCAAAAATCTAGCTAACAGAGGCGAATTGTACCAATTATCCATAAATAGTCTATATCCTTTGTTTAGCAGGGGACTTACGAGCTTCTTTACAACAGATGTGCTTTTAAGTTCACCGGGCGACTGCTCCGAGTTAGTAGCACATTGTTTACCGGTGTAAACAATGAAAGACCACAAATAACCAGTGGTGCTCTCACAAAGCTCAAACGTCTTGATACCATACTTAGCAGCTTTGTTCTGAATATACTGTTTAAATTGCAATCTTCCTTTCCATTTGGTCAAACTCTCATCTATACAAATATCTTTGTGCAAAATATAATTTGCCTGAAAACTAGAATTTAAATGATTAATTATTGGTCTCAGACGGTATAGTGGATCAGAGCTGCTAGCGGCGCTAATGTTGGAGGGACCTGGATAATTATATGCTGCGGGGTCGGAATCTGCAAAATGTAATGCTCGGGTTATCATTTCATACCTTCTCCGTGTGAAGATGCGTCTGAAAACTTCCGTTTTCAGAAGAGGATCGACAGAAAAACAACTGACAACAGTTGGCATTCTGACGATCCCCAACATCATCCAGAACGAAAAAAGGCATAAAATTTCGTGAACGTTAGTGGGATACCATTCAGACTGGAAAGCAGCAGATAATTTAGTGGCATACAGGTTCGTTTCAACCACAATTAAGCCTAAGATGTCATCGCCCCAATAGGAGCGAAAAGCATCATATGCCGAATTGTAAGCATGAACAGAACCCGTACGCTCTGGTCTAAAATTTTCCTCCTTGCCTTGAAAGGACTCCGAAGTTGACCATTCAAAGTTGAGGTTCTGGCCTTCCAGTCCTAATTGACTTACCGCTCCATCACTAGCGTCGAGGAATTCATCATCATTTTCTCTCTCGCTATCATCCTCTCGGTCATTGTTTCTTTCGGCTCTGGCAGCACCTTGCATTCTCATCTGTCGTCTCCTCAATACATCCGTCGCCAAGCTTACCAATTCAGGAGGAACGTCTTCCTCGTTCGTCCAAATTTCATTCAGTGGGTGTCCCACTTCCCACCAAGTGTTCCCCCCGCGGCCCCGGTTCGGATGCCCACGCCCACCTACACTCTGTCCTCGCACACCATTTCGTTCACCTCTCCGCCTACTCATTCTTCTTTCATTACCTTCCCTTTTGTTATTTTTACTATCATTCCTTTCACGCTCCTCAGGGTACACATATAAAGCGTGGGCATTCGGGGATAAAAATACGCCATTGTCGACATCAGCGACATTATCTTCCAGCAGTTCACCATCCTTCCCAATAATATATGTCACCACTTCCCCGGGTGCGCTGCAAAAATATATTTACTCCAGATTTATTCCATATACGTCCGTATACATAGGTAAGATACTGAAGATGACTATTTATTCGTAAATAATATCAGTACATATCAACTTACGATTCTGACGAAAAATGTATACATATTGGAGATCGGGACCTGTCGCGGGGCGTAGAAGCGCGAGGCGACGGTACATCCTAAAATATACAAACGATAAAACCACTGAAATCCAACTACAAAATATTATATTGTTTTATTATGTATTTTAAATCTATGTACACCTTAACTATGTTTTAGTTTCAACCCCTAACTCGAAAGTATAATGACCAACAAGGTCGCTATATTTACGCCGCTTGAGGTTTTTCATCAGTAGCGTCAGCACAGCATGTCGGCCTAGGAAGATGGGATGGCGCAAGAGTATCGACACAAGTTGCGTCCCCTACTAAGGTCAACTGCAATAAATACAGAAATATTGCAAAACAAAATAATGAAAAAAGTATTACCGTGTGTAGCAACCCCGGTCCGGGGCGCTCTGGTGACGAAAGAGGAGAGTACGGTGGAGCCTCCGGCGAAGGTGAACACTCCCATGCTTCACCCTAAACACAAAAAAAAACCATTCAATTGCAATTTAAAAACAGTTCACTACATAAGTATTATGAAACAAAGTCCCCCATCGCGTTTGTCTGTACCTATGTATGTTTTGATCTTTAAAACTACGAAAAGGATTTAAATGCGGTTTCTTTTAACAGTTAAAGTGTTACAAGAGAAAGGTTTAAGTGTATAACACATTGTAATAAAGCTTTTTGACAGGATCAAGTCGTCAAAACTATTGATTTCCGGGAGCTTTCTCTGAGCATAACAAATGATTTTACAGTGAGCGCACTTCTTTTTAACCGACTTCAAAAAAAGGAGATTTTTACTAAAAATGTAAAAATCGGTGCGTGTGTACCTGTATTTTTTGAGGAGTTCCCTAACACCGTCTGCTACCGTAGTGTTAATTTAATCAATTTTTATTTGTTACATGTGAAACTTGTAATTGGCCATCATGTTGTTATCGCTTCAAATATTATGTCTGCCTAGCTGTAAGTTTTCCGAAAAATATAAAATAAAATAAATAAAATAAATAAATTCCTCAAGGATCCCATCATCAGATCTGAGGTTTGATACAAATGGGACCAACCTGGTAGTATACCTTATCAAATAAAAGAAGAAATATGATAATCGGTCCATAAATGGCGGAGTAATCGCGTAACAAACACACAAAAAAAAAAACATACCGTCGTATAGAGAACCTCCTCCTTTTTTTGAAGTCGGTTAAGAAAGGAAAGAAAAGAAAGGAAAGAACTTCTTTAGCAATTGTTAGCTAATTTCAATTATTCTTATAAGTTTTGAAAGACTTTACATAGGTACTCAGAAACAAAAAGAGCAAAATAAAAACTTTTGTACAAAAAAAAACAACCGACTTCTTGAAAAAACACTAGCAGGTAAAAACTAACTCCAGTTTCGGAAGTCTGTGGCCAATAATGAACGAAACAAAACCACCACAGCCACAGACTTCCGAAACTGGAGTAATTTTTCACCTGTTAGTGTTTTTTCAAGAAGTCGGTTGTTTTTTTTTTTTGTAAAAAAGTTTTTTTGTTCTAAATTGGTCGCTAGTTATGTACGTATATTATAACATACTATAAGGAACAAAATCATGACAAATCACACAGAAAAGAATGTATTTGTGTCAGGCAAACAGATTGATTACGTAAAAGAATATATCTACCTTGGAAAACAAATATCGTTTGATGCAAAAAATAACGAAATTGAAGTGGATATAAGAATCAACTGTACCTTGAAGAAATTTTGGATGCAAAAAGAAGTCCTTAAAGGAGACTACCACATAAAGTTTAAAAGGACAATAATGGAGACCTGTATTCTACCAAGTTTGATATATGGAAGTCAAACATTGACATAATATACAAACAAAATAAAAGACAAAATTGCTTCATGTCAACATTCCATGGAGAGGAGCTTATTAAAACTCAGAAGAATACAGAAGATCCGAAATGAAGAGATAAGGAATAAAACTAAACTTACAGATGCTGTACAACATGCTCTACAACTGAAATGGAAATGGGCAGGCCACATTTGAAGGTATACCGATAAAAGGTGGACAATAGAGACAACAAAATGGTCAGGACCTGAAGGCAAAAGGAGCAAAGGGAGACCGCGTAAACGATGGGTAGATGATGTGATGGAAGTGGCTGGGCCCAACTGGATGAAGATGGCTCGGGACAGAGAGCAATGGCACGGGTTGATGGAGGCTTTTACCCAAAAGGGATCCACATAGGCTTAAGGTGAAATAGTTATTATGTTTGAAAATCAACAACTTGTACTGTGGAATAAATAAAGCTTTATTATTATAAGGAACATTAAAGTAGATTACCTCATTGTCAATAAACTCATCATCGTCACTCTCCTGATTGACTTTCTGGTCTTTCTCGTCAAACAAGTGGTCGAGGAAGTCCGCAGGGGACTGCTCATTATCGCGCCACTTTGACATGCTGTAAAACAAAAAGAGAATCATTTTCAAAGGACCAGAACCCAACGGTTCAGAGACATAAAAGCTCATGATAATGATAATAATAATAATTTTTTTATATTTTTAAATGTTTTTATATCTTTTTTGTATCAATATTTAAAAATATAATTTATATGTATGTACAAAAAATAAATGGAAATAATAATATCTTTATTTTCAGACCTAATGTCCATAAAGTAATACAAATAACACATCAGACATCATCTCTGGTTGTTCTCGTCTAGCTAACAGTGAGTACTTGCACATACACAACAAGTGGCCAGGATTATTCACCAGCAACTTGCTTTGAAATACCAGCTTGTGGGTTTTGAGGTATTACAGGTATGTGCCCGACCCAGTTCTCGAGAATGACCATGTCACACTGTATTGGGATCAATCTATCACCACTGACAGTACTATTGATGTTAATAAGCCTGATATAGTGGTGATAGATTGTATAGCACGCCGCACAATGATAGTCGATGTTACCTCATGACGAGAACCTTGTGAAAGCTGAGAAAGAGAAAAAAATAATAAATAAATGTTCCACAACTTTCCACACAACGCCATTTTGTCCCAAGTTTAGCTTGAGAGCTTGTGTTATGGGTACTAAACAGCTGATAAACATACTTATATATTTCTAAATACATACATATTATAGATAAATTACACTCAGACACAGAACAAATGATCATGCTCATCACATAAACATTTGTCCTGGGTGGGAATCGAACCCACGACCTCCGGCATAGCAGTCAGGGTCACTAACTACTAGACCAACAGGCCAGTCAAAATGAAATATCTCAACTTAGCATGTGAGGTTGTCAACATGTGGGATGTGGACTCGGCTGTCATTGTACTAATAGTCTATAGTAAAAATAATATTCCACAACTTTCACACAATGCCATCTGGTCCCAGGGTAAGCAGAGCTTGTGTTATGGGTACTAAACAACTGATAAACAACTTTTACCTATATTTTTAAATACAACATATTATAGATTAATTACACCCAGACACAGAACTGAACCAAACCATTCACCAGAGGATAAATAAACCCGGCTTGTCACGCAAATTGTCATAACTGCAGAAAGTATACCCATTTCACCAAAGTTTGCAGAAGTGGAAACACCACAGACAAGCCAACAGCTAGCAACACATTAGTGTTGCCACAAAAGCCAGAAGTTTCAGCAGCAGCTCCCTAGTCTGTGTGACACTTTAACAGCCACACAGCCCATACCTTTATTGACAGTGGTAAGCTTTTCAAGTTCCAATTGAGCTCACCCTAACTGACAAATGCTTGCACTGACTGATCTGGTCCCCTCATATCTGTGCAGTTCTTTCCTCAAAAGACCATCTCAGACACTAATCTGCATTCTGCATGGTTCTTGCATGATCTGACCTTGATAATGTCTGGACTTTAAAAGAGACTATGACCTCTGAGTTTCTTTCGGTGTTTCTTCTCAGTGTAGTCAGATAGCGAAATACCAACCTCAACTTATAAAAAAAATTACATGTAAAAGTGTTTATAAGAACCCATTTACAGAAATATTATATCATTTATAATTTTTAGACAAAAAATTTTGGTCATTACCTACTGAATTCAAAACCCCATCCATGGAAGGAAACCATAACATAAGCATCCAATAAATGTACTTTAGCTTTAGTCATAGATGGGGATTTTACTACATAACAAATAAATGATTATTGAATTATTCATAATTTTAGTTAAGTACCTACCTATATCTGCATAATTTTAGTTCATTAGATAAACCCCAATCGGACGCCGGCGTCCACGCTGTCATTGCCTTTAGAATTAAGTATTGTGTCTCTAGTTTGTTTTTTTTGTACCTGTTTTAATTTTTAATAAATATATTATTATTTATTATTAATTTAATAACACTTTTATAAAAGTATATATAGGTATAATGGGTCTACTCTTGATCTCATTCTTGAGGAGCTTGTGGCTAAATTATAACAGCCGCATGGGTCGATCGAAGGTTAAGCTACGCTTGACGAGGTCGGTCCGTGGATGGGTGACCATTTATTACATACCAAGACTCCTCCGTGCCTCGGAAAGCACGTTAAGCCGTTGGTCCCGGCTGTCATTTGTAGATCTTTGACAGTCGTTACTTGTAGTCAGAAGCTCGAAAGTCTGACAACCAGTTTAACCAAGGGGTATCATGTTACCCAGTTACTGGGTTGTGGAGGTCAGACAGGCAGTCGCTCCATGTAAAACACTGGTATTCAGCTGCATCCGGTTAAACTGGAAGCCGACCCCAACATAGTTGGGAAAAGGCTAGGCAGATGATGATCTTGATCTCATTCTTGTCCTGCGGTTATAGATGAGGTCGACGGTAGAACGAGCTTACCCAAATTATTAACTGGCGACCTAACTCGACTTCTCTCA
This sequence comes from Euplexia lucipara, assembly GCA_921972225.1. Classification (NCBI taxonomy): domain Eukaryota; kingdom Metazoa; phylum Arthropoda; class Insecta; order Lepidoptera; family Noctuidae; genus Euplexia; species Euplexia lucipara. The sequence goes on along the minus strand of OV179169.1, from coordinate 2,133,201 downwards.
ATAACTTTGTCACAATTTTTTCTCACTAACATTGGCCCGGTCGTCCATAATTAGAGACTGTACAATAGGTACTCCGTGGGGACCTCTTAGAAGCGGATCACCGAAATTCCAGACACATTTTTAACAGCTATAATTATTACTCATAACAATGTAGGTACTTCATGCAGATTATACTCTAAATAGAATCATTCTAAGCAAAAAATATTACCAAACATTACTTACTTGAGTAAAATCTAGGACAAACGCACAATAATCACCCACCGAAACTTTTCGCGCATCAAAATAATGCAGTATTCACTATTGAAGTAAATATTTATTTTATTTTGTTTGACTATTGATTGCAGTGAATGCATAGCACAGAGTACATTATACCATAGAGTATAGCATTAACCACTAACCACAGTCTAAAAATATTAATACTGTGCATTATTAACAATTATTAACATAGAGGAAAGTAATTTAAAATTGGTATTATGGGGTATGGAGATAATGGAGACCCTGGTAGAATTTTTTGACTAGTTGACTACCTCTAATGTCAATTGATCGTCCAAACAGCACCATCTATTATCACCATCCACAAACTTATAACGTGTGCGTACTGTGAATACCTAGATAAAGGAATTGTGCGTACAAATGGAACCTATTCTATTTTACCTAATTTTAAATTAATGTTTATCTTTATTCAAAATCATAGTAAAAACATCAAATTAAAAACAAGCAAATTAAGAAGCAATAATTTCAAAGTCAAGGATACAAAAACAATTTTACTTTTTACAAAGATTATTTATTTATTAAATTATTCTGTCTTATTCACAAACACGGCACGAAAACCACAAACAAGCGCAAACGCGTAATTATTACGCAGCTTGAAATCTACTCTAAGATTTAATACTAAGAATCCTTTTATTGATTAAAAAGAGGAAATTAAAGTTGCTGTAAGATTCAAATAAGTAACGAACTGCCATCTTTTAGTAAGATTTGCCACTACAAGAACTTAAAACAGCGACATCTAGCAGTACGAACGGCGAAAAAAAGAAACAACAAACTATTTAAAACCATGACGTTTAGTGGTGAGGCATGGTACAAACGCTTCAAAGTTCAAAGGTTTATAAAACTGTCAACAGATGGCAGTTGCGTCATTATATTCAGAGAGTTGCTTTAAAAAAAGAAGCTTTTGAGTTTTTTAAGAATCTGAACATTGTCTTCTTGTTTACTTGTGTAGCGTTGTGTCTCTCAACATTTATTAGTTGTACAGAGGCCAGTACATCGAGCTACCCCAATATGTCAAAATTCTTTGATGTTCAATTGAGAAAATTAGACCAACAGACGAGAGGTGACGAGACGAGACGGACAATTTGAAAATTATCCGTTTGTTGATTTAAAACAAAAACATCAGTTCTAAATCCGGTTGTATAATGGGTTGTGTTCCGAGGAATTGTTTGATATGATGTCCACGGCCACTTTCTATCATCGCACCGCTCGCCGTCGACAGGGAGTTCATGCTCACACACTGGAGCCGAAATGGTCCCGTACAGTGCGGTTTCAGAGGAATTTCCTCCCGCGTACACTTGGATTGTGGAATGAACTCCCTGCCGAGGTTTTCTCAGAGGGCTACAGTATCGGGTTCTTCAAAAGGGGAGTAGATATAAATAGGTGTTTAAAGGGTCGGCAACGCGCGTGTGGCGCCCCTGGTGTTGCAAGTGTCCATAGGCTACGGTAACCGCTTACCATCAGGCGGGCCGTAAGTTGCCGGAGCGCTTGGCCAATAAGACAGTTAACTAAAGTTGTCTTTTTTTTTCACTCTAGGTAGGTACAGACGCCAGCACGTTAAGTTACCCCAATGTGGCAAATTTCTTTGATTGTTTTTCAACTTTATTTCAAACTTAATAAGGTTCATATTCAATTGGGACAAATTGACACATTGGGGTAACTTGATGTGCTGGCGTCTGTACAACGTATTCACATATATGTATACCTAATGTTTTTTCTTTGTAAGTATACAAAATATTGTACAAACTATTTTAAAAGAGTAAGTATGGAGTTTCTTGCCCATTCTTCTCCATGCGAAACTACCTTTTGGAAGGGGCAACTAGAATCATTATATTTTATTTACCTTTTAAGTTTGACGTTCAAAAGTGCCTTTTAAACGGCCTAATTGAAAGAGTTTAAATGACTGAATGGAACAACTGGTTGCACAAACACACAACCCTCCTCTCCGTAAGTCGGTTAACTCCTACCTCCCAAGTCCGTCCCCTTTGACTCACAACAACAGTCACTTGATTAACGCTACCACTGCACGCGTCTCGCTCACTCCTGTACACGCATGGTGCTCCGTCTCACTCGCTCGCGAGTAGCTTCACTCCCTATTGTCTAGGTATTTTTTATAATTGTTTTTTTTATATTATTGTTTGAGAAGAGTCAATTATGTACTTAAAATATAATAAAAAGATAGTAAATTGTGTAAAAATTAATCAACTATCAGTACTTTATTATGTATATTCGTTCCTAACATCCCCTCTTGGTTTTGAAATACATACATATAACCTGACCAAGCCTAGGTAAATAATATCACTTATGTAAGGGTTAGAAAAAAGTGTGGTAAGTACTTACAACATTTAACCAGTTACATTTAAGTCCCACGTAGAAGGAAGTTACATTGCAGTAGTTCCCCCATGTTAAACCAAATCTTGTAGCAGACAATTTCACCACCTCTCAGCTCAAATAAACAACAGGATTAATAAAAACACATAGGTACCTATATACAACAAAAAAACAATCACGACTGTAAAAAAGTTGTATCAAACTGGACAAAGTCTCTTAGTTATGAGGATACGTCAGCTCTTCTGGTTTATCATGGGTAATATAATCACACACCATAACAATACAATCTTACAGTACTCTATACACTACACTACACCACACTAAACCACACCACACCGCACCACACATCACACCGCACATCACATCTAACCGCATTACATCTTACACACGCGCCACGCCTAACTAAAGCACACCACGATTCACGTGATAATACTCAAGATGCTATAATAATAAATAACAATATACTTACTGTAATAAAATTGTGTAACATTAATTTTGTTTAAGATATGGAAGGGCGGAGTCTCCTAACACAGGCATCGTTTGCCTAAAAGAAGGCAGCAAACAGAAATCATTGTATAAAAAGCAATTTTAAACATTTTTTCACATAATTATTTTTAAGAGATCTACGTCTTCCATATAGCTGCTGCATAGGGTTTGGGATTCTCAACAATTTCAAGGTCAATTTCTAGGACACACGACAGCTAATTACTGATTTAGACTTTTAATAATAAATCAATAATGGATAATAATTTAATTCAAGCAACAAGACTCATAGAGCTTTTCTTTTCAATAGGTCAATTTTATTTTAATTTTGAGGATGACTTTACTTACTTTTACATTCTACGTTGTTATTTACGCTGTTGTTTACGTTGTCATTGCTGAAAAACTTTGGTCCTGGGTCATCTTGTTTTGGGATGTTCCAGATAGTTGGCCGACTATGATATACAGTATAAGGAGTTCAACTCAAACATAAAAATCAAACATTAACTTCAGTCAGGAATCGAATCGGCACTTCACCGTATCTCCTCCCCCTCGCAGCCACAGTAGCACTTAGTACCTACATCGTCTGTTTCGTTACGTCTCATCTTTAATTTGTTCGTTCTGTCGGCCCACGACACGCGCTGTACCGGGAGTCTGGATGGAGTTGTGAGGCCGAAAAATAATAAAATAGAATAGAATAACTTCATTTTTTATAAGACATGGTATAAAAGATACCACAATATTTTTATAAAGGACAATAAAGAGTAATAATATAGGTACTTACTTAACCTACAATGTTTACGACAAAAGAAGTGCTTTTTTTATTTTTTATTTATAAAAAAAAAACTTACACAATTCATTATTAACGTACCTACAACAATTATCTAAAAAAATTGAAAAAGAACAGTAAGTAAAAGAAATACTTAGGGCATCAAAAAATTTAACGGGAAACGTGCCCAAAAGACTGGCCGCATTACCACGTTGAATGGCAAACTAATAATAATATATTATGTAACATTATATGTAGCTTAGACAATATTGCAACCCACTGCATTATCCACATTATTGTCAAAAAAAAGAAAACCTCTGATAAGAAAACAAAAGAAAGTGCCACGAGATAAGCGTTATTCATTATACTTTGTAACATAACAAAAAAATAATTGATTGAATAATTATTAAAATACAATACATTACAATGAATTAATAGTGTGTGAAACCTAATCATTTAAAAAGAATTTTATAACATTTTTTCTAAATTAATGAATTGTAATTTACTATAATTTATGTTAACGAATTTTAATTTCATTATAATTACAAATAAGAAATTATTATTATACATACATACCTACATAATGAAAACAAAAAGGAAACTTTAAATAAACAAATTGAATTTAAATTTTAATTACTCTGACTGCTGCCAAGACTTTTACACGTCGAAATTAAAGGTAGACCACCTTTCAGTACCTTATTTATGCAAATAAATTATTTGATTTGAACTAAAAATCACTCCTACAAGTTTTGTCTTCAATCCGCTAAGACGACCTTAATGCGCAAAGTGTATTCTGTACGGCTCCAGTAATTTATAATAAAGTACCTAAAAGTTGGACAGAATTTCCTCAATCTGTGTCTAAAAATAAACTTCGTACTTTTTTGACCTCCAGAGCCTATTATAGAGTTACTGAGTTCCTTAATGAAAAAGAATTTGACATGACATAGAATTTTTATTAATTTGTTAATCAACTTCTTTTTAATAATTTCTTTATAACTTTGACCTTATTGACATTTTTTTTATTTTTAAATGTATGAGTTTATTCTATTGTCCATTACTTGAATTTTATAAATTTATTTTAATTGTTAACAATTTGTATGCCCATGTGACGGCAAAATGTGGAGAAACTAATTATAGTAAGTATAACATCTATGTACCTACCCATGTTTACAAAATAAATGATTTGATTTGATACAAAATATATTCAGCATTATGCAAAAATAAATCAAAAAAATAATCACAAAACTAGATCCCTTCTCCCGTTCATTCACTATACCTATAGACACATACCGTACCAGACTGCTAATTGTCGCAATTACTGAAAATGCTCTCTCATTGCTGTGAAACTCGTTGGTTCCTCCCCCTCCGCCCTCTCGGGGAGGGAGGGGGGGGGGGGGGGGGTTTAGGCAATAATGTCTCATTACATAGACTTATGGACACTACAGTCGCTAGATGGCGCGGTTAGCGATGTGCAGAGCTGGGATTCGGTGGAATTGTGATTTATTGAAAGTTATTTGATACTTATTGAGAGTTAGATGGTAATTTGCGAATGTTGTAGGTATTGTAGGCATGAAAATAGAGTCACCGCGGTCCTGGAACGCAAGTTAGGAGGAACACGGATGGGTTTTCTGACGGATGGATGGGTCAGTAAGAATCTGACACAATACTCAATACTCAATACTCAAATCTTTATTGCATTCCATATGTATTACATAGATGGTGTTATCAAAATAATAGACATCAATATGGACCCTGTCGGGCACAACAACATTAGGAGAGAGGAAGAGGGCTAAGTAGCAATTCAATAATATTATTTCCCTTCCTTTCTTTTTTTTTCCCTTTCGCTTTACCCAAAGCGGGAGGAGTCATTTGAGGATTTCCCATTCTTAAAAAAAAGGCATGAAAATTGAAAATGATTAATTACAGAGATTTTCTCTGCAAATTGATTCTTAGAGCTTTATTTTCTTTTGTACGTACTTAGATAGTATAATATTATAGGCATGATGACGGTGTTTAAATGTTAGGGATATTCCTAGAAGCGCAACTATTTCTAAGCACAGCCATCAAAGCGCAACTAAGTTATTCCACGAAGCTCAACCACCAGTTGCGCTCACAAAATAAAAATAAAAATATTATATTTTTATTCCTCGAAGCGCAACCATGATTAAAATGAGAGAACGAGGGGTATGATGGATTAATCAAAGATATCGATAGACATTTAATATTGACTGTCTAAATCATTTACTTACCAGGCAAACATAAATTGACTGGAACTGAGTGTTAAGCTACATAGATTGGTTCTGGTTGACACCTATAATAACCAGTTCGGCTTTTTGCAACTAGAACCATTCTCTTAATTTATTTTATTTTGTAAGTTAACATTCAAAAGTGCCTGTTATGGGTCTAATTGAAATAAACGATTTGAATTTGACTTTGACTTTGGCTCTACTGATAAATTTGCTAAGAAACATAAAGTTTCTTAGCAAAGCTATATTTAAGAGTGAAATTACGACTATTTTGAGAGAACCTAGCCCTAGTAATTAGTTAATAAGAGCTTTTTTATTTGTTCTGCTCTAGCAGAGTAGCAGCTAGCTATTCTGTATTGTATTCTGGATAACGTCATGAGTAGTGTATTTGTTACTTTTATTGTAAGCTTCCCATTGTATGCCTACGGTGTAATATACTGCTGTTTGTTATTCCTATCCAATAAAATAAAATAAAATAAAATAAGCAACTTTTGGTCAATAATCTTGAAAATACAAAAAGGTTAATTCAATTGAATTATGACTGATGTTTTGAAAAGCACCAGGGTAAAAGAAATGAACAGAAAATCGAGGCATATAAACAATTTAGTAGAAAAGAAGTAAGAAGAAGTTTATTTGTAACGTTATGTTACAAATAATCCTCCTCCTCAAGTTCCGACTTGAGCTCACGATAACTGACAAATGCTTGCACTGACTGCTCTGGTCCAATCATATCTGTGTGGTTCTTTCCTCAAAAGACCATTATCAGATACAAATCTGCATGGTTCCTACAATGACCTAACCAAGATAATGTCTGGACTTTAAAAGAGACTGTGACCTCTGAGTTTCTTTCGGTGTTTCTTCTCAGAGTAGGTAGTCAGCTAGCGAAATACCGACCTCATCTTCTTATTAAAAAAAAAATGACATGTAAAAGTGTTTGTATGAACCCATTTACAGAAATAAATATATCATTTATCAAATAAACTTCTTTCCGCTTTTTTCCGCCTTGCAAGCATTCCCTTTACATTATTTATTATGGTGGTAATAACGTTTTCCCCATGTAAAAAGTTGAGAATGGTGCCGATTCTCTTGTTCTAAAAACTACTAAAATTACAGAATTTGTCTATGAGGACTGCTGCTGAATGCTACGGGTACAATTTTTAGCGATTAATAAAAAAATAAACGCATTTTTTCAACTTATCCCCCAATTTTCCCCAAACAGAGTCCATCCCTGGCTCCCATCCAATTAGCGATGAGATTAAAGATATGCCGGGGGAGCTATTACCTAACAAATTACCTCTCAACGGTGGAACAGCCGCGCCTGGCCGCTCCCCCGCCCGCAGCCGCACACGGCACAAGCGGTGGCGGCAGCGGGAGCGTTGAAGAAGCTTTGACAGTGCAAGTGTTGGGGTACGAGGAACAGGTTGTAAAGTTACACATCGCGCATTCTTCCTATCGTGTGATAGTTATTAACCTGGTGTCTGTTTTTATGCCACCCATGGGCCTCTGGTCGTGATTCAATATCTCTCAGGCATTCCTCAGGAAAGAAAAGGGAAGATCCTTCGACCAGACGGAAATAGACAGGATTTTGTATCCTACGATACGTTAATTTATGTAGTTCGTGTATGGTGGGAGAATTATTTACTATTGCTAAAACACACTATTTTAATTACTTATCTGTATAGATGTACAGACGCCAGCACATCAAGTTACCCCAATGTGTCAAAGTTTTCCTGAATTGAATATGAACCTTATTGTGTTTGCCATAAAGTTGAAAAACGATCAAACAAATTTGCTACATTGGGGTAACTTGATGTGCTGTCGTCTGTACTGCCATGACACATGCCCTGGCAAACTTTATTCCGCCTTAGAATCAATTTATTAGTTTAAGTCCTATTCTCAAATTAATTACGCATTGAAGATAAACTCACAATTTCATAAAAATCGGTCAAGAAGCTGTTTTTGAGAAGTTTTATTACAAACACTATGAATACACAAGAATTTTAAATATTAGACATATTACAGCAAAATGTAATCTTTTGCAGAGAAGAAAAATGAAAACTACAAAAATACGTTTAACATCGCTTGCCGCTCATGTTTTACGTCAGCTCCCAAACGCTGTACGTTTCATTCACTGTTAATTGTTTTAATCGCACTCACCTACCGTTATATACATCGCTACATAGCGACACTGTATACACAGAATCGTGTCTATATGACTATATGTATATACGGAACACGTTGCAATGCGGGTGGGGAAAGATACGTCAGCAGTTATTGCAATCTAGCAAAGTGGGATCCCGCAATCCAGCTGGTTTTTAGGGCCTGTGGGATTTTTAGGGCATTTTACAACTCAAATAGAAGTTGTAAATCAAATCAAGCATTAAATAGAAATGATTGAAATGACTTACTACTGTCAGTACTTGACATTGTTTTTGTTACCTACGTATTACTTTAGTTAGTGACTTTTCTATTGCAACCATATAAAAAAAAGTAACTAACTATTAGTGAATGTAAACGCCAAATGAATAATCTTTGTGAATAAATAAAATTGTTTATTATTTCGTAAATTCTTTAACTACTGCCTACCGCCCTTTGAAAAATGCGTGAGTTTATGTATGTATAATTTTGTCAGAGAAGTAATCTGACAATATTAGAGTTTATATATTTTTAATTTAATTTAGTACATAGACCAATGATATTATAAGTAAAAAGGTGTAGATAGGCGCTCAGCAAGCGACACGTTAAAATGTGGCTAACTAGCCACACGGCTTGACCTCAGTGTCGCGTCGCGCCGTCAACGGTGTGTGCGTTAGTGTGCCGTTTTTTACCCCTTCCAGTGGACAGCGATGCGAATGAGTTTTGTGACGCCATTTTTTAGAGGTAGTTATTAGCTTTATTTTTATTTTTAGTATATGTTAGTTACCACAAGACCTCGTGTATGCCGCGTTGGTTTAGTGGTCGCAAGCGCTACTGCTGAGCATGACGTCCCGGGTTCGATCCAAGGGTCGGGCAAAGTGTTATGGAGTTTACTCATCTGGAATTTCTCAGTAGCAGCCCGGAGTCTGTATCTGTGCTCGATTGAAGACAATAGTTACGTCCCCTATTACATGGGACTTAAAACATAACTGCTGAAAGGTGGATGTAGGTAATATTACTATTATCATTTATCCCTCATTGTTTTTATCCCTTTTGATTTTGGTTTGTGTGTTTGTCTGTGTCTTTTGTGTGTAGGTACTAAATGTTTTATCAATCTATCTACAGGTACACCTTGGCCTAGCCCTTCGGGGATTACAGGGCGTGATATTATATGTACATATGTATAAAATTAAGTATAGAAAGAAGAAAAAAGAAAGAAAAGAAAGAAAAGAAAGAAAAGAAAGAAAAGAAAGAAAAGAAAGAAAAGAAAGAAAAGAAAGAAAAGAAAGAAAAGAAAGAAAAGACAGAAAAGAAAGAAAAGAAAGAAAAGAAAGAAAAGAAAGAAAAGAAAGAAAAGAAAGAAAAGAAAGAAAAGAAAGAAAAGAAAGAAAAGAAAGAAAAGAAAAATACATTTATTGGCAACAGCAGGATACACGCACTTTAAAAACATACTTACTTAATAACAAAAAAAAAGAGACAAAAATGGCATGTCTCACGGCTGCGCCAAAAGTTTCATTTCAGCGGTAATGCCAGAGAGATGCTGAGATGCTGCCTGACGCTGATTTCCAAATGAACCTTTGGGGAAAAGTGACGGATGAGTAACATTTATCAATATACTTAATAACAAAATACATAGTACCTACTATACTAAACACCTATTCACAGCGAATTCATTTACTCGTACAGGTAAACGTTGCTACATTAATTTAGATAATAGACACTTTCAATGGAAGTCCATTGCATCAATATCATAGCAATGGTTATTATTATTTTATCTTGATTACTTACATAAAAAGCTTTGCTTTTTCGACATATACTCGTCCACCGTGGATCAACGTTGTATCAATAAAAATGTGGGTGTAACGAACCTTAATATAAGTCAGATGGTTCTGTACCTAAAAAAATATTAAATTACCCGAAAGCTTTTTAGACGTCTCCTGCATGAGGTTAAGGATTATCCGGGCAAGTACCAATGTGAGTTTTTCAATTCATATGTACTTTCAAGTAAGTTTATCTTAGACATCATTGACATCGGTGAAAAAAAACATCGTGAGAAAACCTGGACTTTATAGTAAGTTAATATTATAAGACTGAAATCGCCAATCCGCCTTGAGCAAGCGTAGTGATCAATGCTGGAGCCTTCTCTGTGAGAGAAGTTGCCTTTGCCCTAGAGCGGGACAGTAACAGGGTGCAGGTTTTTTTATATTATTATTTTTAAGATAAGAATATAGCGCGCGTATTGAATATTGAGAGTGAGATTTAGCATGGTGAAATTTTATATGTAGAAAACTGCACAAAGCTAAAACAGTGGAAATTTAACTACTAGACAACCATTATTACACTACGTTTAATATCGTGTACTGAACTAATGATATATTTGGGTGTTTGTTCGTATATCTGGGATTCCACCTTATATAATGGATGACACCCACAAACCATCCTTTGCAAACGTAATATAATAATATATATAATAGTAATATTCCACTTTACAACGCCATTCTAGTCCCACCCCAGCAAAGCAGAGCTTGTGTTACCGGGTACTAAACGACTGATAAACAAACTTCGAAAGTTACAAACAATAAAGACAAACATTTTGTTTTGGATGGGAATCGAACCCACGACCTCCGGCATAGCAATCAGGACCACTAACTACTAGACCAACAGGCCAGTCAAACACACCATCGACTCCTACGTCTGTTACTACTAACCCACATTAATCCGCTCTCATTTCATTCAAGTGCACGGAACCCTAATACCTACCTTTCAATGTTTTATCCCCTATCAGGAGTTATCAGCGTTTTCCTAATTGACAGTAAGTGACGGCAAGTGTCGGGAGTGATGGTAAACAGTGGTGGCTACCGTTTGAATATAACATGTGTTTTTATGTCAACAGGCTTAGGTGATGGGGTGGCTTAATGGCTAATAACCCGATCGATAACACGATTTTTAAGCCACGCAACCAACCAATGCAACTCGGCAACAGCGAGTCTTGGGACGAATCAGACAGATGTGTTGCTGGGGAGTTTGTTCCGCCACTTCTTCTTCCCAGCAAAAAAACACTTGGAAGTGGTCAAGGGCGCTACTACTGAGCATGAGGTCCTAGGTTCGATTCCTGGGTCTGCGAAAGTGTTATTGAGTTTTTCCGTCTGAAACTTCTCGGTAGCAAAATCAAAATTCTTTATTCAAACTAGGCTTAGAATCAGCACTTTTGAACGTCAAAAAAAATACATAAGGCAGTCCCCCAAAATGCCCCACCCTTCGCCACTTCCTAGTGTTTTTGCTGGGCAGAAGAACTGGCGAAGGATAAAAATGTTCATAAAATGAAAACTACCGGGCCAAACTACTTATGTTAAATATTTACGGGACCAAATGGCAACTATTCCGCATCGAACAAAAAAATAATCACGTAAATCGAATCATTAATCTCGGAGTAATCGGTGTACATACATAAAAAAAAATATGATTGAATTGAGAACCTCCTCCTGAAGTCGGTTAAAAAAGATAAAAGATACTTGGCTGGTATCCGCAACTCCAAGTCAAAGCGCGTATTTTGCGTATGGGCCATAATTGCGCGGGCCCAGTGCGAATTGGTAGATGTCACATGTCTTCGAATTTTTGGTTCTAGGACATGCCGGTTTTCTCACGATGTTTTCCTTTACTTTTTGAGAGCAGTGGTGATGAAATAAATTGGGGCCACCGCTGCTCGATAACATGGTTTATAAGTCATGCAACCAATACTACAACTCCTGAAAATTGGAATCAACAGTGACAAAACTTGTGACCGGCGCCGGCGCGGCGTCGGACTATCAAATTCATTGGTCTCAAGTTTGTAAGCAAGACACCTCTATCTTTTCGGATTCAAGTGCGATTGGGCGAATTAACTATGAGTAAAACGAACCAAAATGATCAGAAAAGAGCAGCGGAATTAAGCTGAAAAAATATAACTTCACCTTTTCTTCCCCGTTGTCAACGATGTACAAGACAAATATTTTAAAGAGGATATTATTTGTTCCTTTTTTTGTTTGCATTGAATTAGGCTCTGAAACTAGTTAACCAATTACAAAAAATTCTTTCACCGCTGAAAAGCTACACTAACCCCGGGTGATATAGGCTACTTTTGATTCCTGTATTCCCGCGGGAACGGGAACTGCGCGAGTAAAACCAGGTGACGTCTTCTAATCTAAAATAAATTTATTTATTTATTTATTATTCGGCTTTTCAACAATAAGTACGCTTATTTATTTTAATCTGTACAATTCGAAATTAAGTCTAAGCGCCTCATTACTTACAGAAAAGCACAGCATGCACTACATACGACGTACGGCGAGTATCCACCCTTATGTTGTTGAAACCTCTACGACCCGGACCAAGCGGTTCGCCTCGTCGTTTATACCACGTACATCAAGGGACTGGAACAATTTGCCTGCTGCGGTCTTCCCGTCCGATTATAATTTGGGTGTCTTCAAGGCAAGAGTGAATAGGCTCCTAATAAACTAGTGCGCCTCACCATCAACGATTGCATCACTGCTTACCATCAGGTGGGATTGCAGTCAAGTACTAGTTTATAATATTTAAAAAAAAAAAAAAAAAAACATTATGCGCAGATAATACCTAACATAACTAATACCGTAATACAAAGGTTTGGAAATAAGACAAATAATTATCTTATACTCAAATTACACAAATAATACATAAATTGCTTACAATACTTATTAAAATTAGTGTAGGTGAAATTAAATTAAATATACAATAAATTATTTCAAAATGATTAATTAAAATTACAATTGAAAATTAAAATTTGATACACTAAAATTCGCTTTTATATATTCGCTAAAATGCACTTTTTATTACATTAAAATTCGTTTATAATGATTAAAATTTTAAAATTAAAATCAATTATAATAATTTATATAAAAATCGATTACAAATTACAATTTCAATTTCATAAATTAAATTTGATTTCACTATGTTATAATAAAAAAAAAAAATTAGAAAGTACGTAAGTATGAATTGAAAAAAACAATCGAATTTAGGATTTTCTTTACGAAGCGCGTTCGTGGTAACCTGTGAGCAAATTAACAAAACAACAGTGACCCTCTGAGAAAGCCGGTAGAAATGAAAACTTGCATGGTTAATTTACTTTACGAATACAGAAGTCTCGGTTACGGTAACGGTAACAAAGTCAAAATTCATACATTCAGATTAGCCTGAGGATCAGCACTTTATGAACGTCAAAAATCACATAAAACAGTCCCCCAAAACGCCCGCCCTTCGTGACTTCCTAATAATTTTTTGGAAGAAGAAGTGGCGGAACAAACTCCCCAGCAACAGAACTGTCTGGTAAGTTTTAAGAACATGGGTTTAAACAACATTGATAATTAATAAACATAATCATTTAAATTAAATAATTTGCTACACGCTAGCTAGCACTAACAATGTCGGTAATAGTTCAGTGTCCCGAGTTCAATGATATTTTCCCATCTCTAAAATGCTCAACGCGCCAAAAAAGTTGCCATTGAAAAAAAAACAGCTCCAATAATAGACTCCAAATCTCCCCACAGACTAAATATTGTGTGAATTTGTGTGCCATAGACCACAGAACTGGCTAATTACTTTCCCACCGCGATACGACCACATAATATGTGTACTCTGTATGTTTGATTTGCAGAGATAAGCGCCACACGGCAAACACGACGGCGTCCGATGTTTTACGATTTAGATTTATTAAAATATGATTATGAGAACCGTGCCGTGGGATATTTTAAATGGGTGTTTATTGAGATAATAGTTGTACATGATGTACAGGTTAAAATGGATTTTTAACCCCCGACGCAAAAAGAGGGGTGTTATAAGTTTCACCGCTATGTGTGTGTGTCTGTCTGTCTGTCTGTCTGTCTGTCTGTCTGTCTGTCTGTCTGTGGCACCGTAGCGCCCAAACGGGTGAACCGATTGAGATGCGGTTTTTTTTATTTGAAAGCAGGGTTTCTTGCGATGGTTCTTAGACATAATTTATTAAAATCGGTTCAGCCATTTCAAGGTCATCAGCTCTTTTGTGTTAGCTACCGTTGCTATTTTAGACGTCTATGGGTATTAACTTTACTTACAAACATATGTGGGTCTTAAAATTTCAAACACCCATGTGTGTAATATTAATAGGCAACATTATGGTGTATTTGGTCTGATGCCGCCAGGATATCTAGCAGACTAATACACTCTTGGGAAAATAACAGCAGATATGTCGTGTTTGGATTCATTTTAACCTGCATTTGATTCCGCACACAATGCACTGATGGCATCTGGATGAGCTGATGCTGCAGCCAGGCTATCCAGCACACCAGTAGGTAGACTCTTGACAAAATAATAGCAGATATGTCATGTTTGGATTCATTTCAACCAGCATTTGATTCTGCACAAAATGCTCTGATGGCAACAGGATAAGCTGATGCTGCAGCCAGGCTATCCAGCACACCAGTAGGTAGACTCTTGACAAAATAATAGCAGATATGTCGTGTTTGGATTCGTTTTAACCAGCATTTGACTCTACATACAATGCACTGAATAATTCTCATAACTTTAAACTCTATAAAACAAAAATAAAGCGTTTAAAAATTTTAAAATAAAAATTAAATTAAAAATTTAAAAAACCCCCATCGCAAAAAAGAAAAAACATTTAAAAAGTTAAAAATAACACTTTAGCCATGAAATTTTACGTAACGTCGGGGTACCGTTAAAATAAGTACCTACATACCTACAAGTAATAGGAACATTCCTTACATAAGCGGTACCCAGACGTGAAGTAAAATTTCATGGCTAAAGTGTTATTTTTAACTTTTTAAATGTTTTTTCTTTTTTGCGATGGGGGTTTTTTAAATTTTTAATTTAATTTTACTTACTTACAATAAAATAAAACGTTTTGGTGCAAAACCAGCGTTAGACATTACTTATTTGGCGCGACCGCATAATAATAATAATAATAAGTTTATTTAAAGCAAGCAAGCTATCTTAGTTTCTAGGATACAAGCACTTTGAGATACAGCTTATGAACAAATACAATTATGTGAACATCTGTGTCTGAACTAGGTAACTCAATATCTGTATTTCAGTCAGCAGCGCTCCTCCCTTAAAAGATACATTTCACTGTATACAAAACAAATCAATGAAGTGAAAACAAATAATTAATAAATAATTTAAGGTTATAAAGTGTAAAAAAGGCCTCCTTGTGTGTGGTGTGACAGTGTGTGTATGTGTGTAGGAGGGTGAGTATTAAATTTACCCAGGTACGACAAGTAATTTTTCAGTTTCATCATAGTTAAGTTTAAGTATGTATTCAAATAGTTTCTTTTTGAGCTCTCTAATATTTAAACTTCGTACATCGATGGATTGGCTGATTTTATTATATAAATATGGACCTAAGAAGGGAAAATATTTGTTCGCGAATCGGTGTTTAAATTTTGGTTTATTGGGGAAGGTTATGTCTCTACGGCGGCATGACGCAACAATATTTTTTTTGGTTTAAAAAAAAATCAAAAGTCTTTATTCAAACTAGGCTGAGAATCAGCACTTCTTGAACGTCAAAAAAACAAATGAGACAGTCCCCCAAAAACGCCCCACCCTTCGCCACTACCTAGTGTTTTTGCTGGGAAGAAGAATGGCGAAACAAACTCCCAAGCAACACATCTATCTGATTCGTTTGAAAATCTATTCAAAGAATCTAAACAATGAAATTCTCAATAAATAACACTAAGGTTTATACACTTTGTACAGACGCCAGCACATCAAGGTTACCCCAATGTGTCAAATTTTCCCAATTGAATATGAACCTTATTCTGTCCGACATAAAGTTGAAAAACGATCAAAGAAATTTGACACATTGGGGTAACTTGACGTGCTGGCGTCTGTACATTACATTTCAGAATGATTGTCACGTGTTAGCTAGCACACTCCAATATAGGTACCAAGAACAAAAAAAAAGTAATTAAAAATATTCATATTAACATTAAAATCAAGATTTTTAGGGTCATTAACTACTAGACCAACAGGCTAGTCAAACTACTGCCACAGTCTAAAAACATACAGTCGTCCGACGAAGCTGTCTAGACAGGGCAATCGTGCGGGGTGTGAGGGGCGAGACGCGAGAAAGCCGCTCCCGCACTGCGAACATAACGATGCGCGTAGTGCGGGAGGTATTATTCAAGTCTAACGCGTGTAGAAGTTGTTGGCATTTTTCCAGAGATCAAAGGCGCCGTCCTACTGTATTAATATTTACACTGTGCTACTACTTTCTAAGTTTATCTTAGTAAAGACATCATTGACATCGGTAATAACTAATAACCTAATGATGTGACCGGCGCGGACTGCCAAGCCATTACTTAGTAGGTCTCGAGTTTAAACCCAAGGCACCTCTCAATTTTTGGATTCATGTGCAACGTGCGTATTGTAAATAAATGTATTATTATCCTACATAGATTATTTATATCCTACTAATATTATAAACGCGAAAGTTTGTGAGTGTGGATGGATGGATGGATGTTTGTTACTCTTTCACATAAAAACTGAAAAAATGAAAAATGAAATGAAAAATAGTTTATTCACTTAAGCAACACAGACAACAATACAATTATTACCTCCGCCAAACTGCAAAACAGTTTGTTGGCAGATGTAGCTCCCTTTGTCTATCACAAGCAAAGCGAAAGGCGGGAGTTTCGGGGTGACTATCTTCTGTATTGTTTAGCGTCCAAAAAGAACTAAATTCTCAGCCCAATTTGTGTAAAAGAGATTTGATTTCCGATTATGATTTTCTCAGAAATCATTAACTTCATTTGCTTGCCTTTTCCGAACTATATATTTATTTATTAAAACTATATGCACAAGTAAAAAAAAAACTGTACAAAGGCGGACGCAATGCCATAGGCATTTTCTTCCAGTCTACCTTAAGGTGGTGCAGAGACAGAACAAGGTAGGTGCAACAGGGTAAAAAAATAAGGATATATGGGATGCGATGGATGATGATCCAGTCCAAACGGATGTAACTGAATACCAGTGTTTTACATGGAGCTACTGCTGGTCTGACCTCCCAGTGACTGTGTTGAACACACACAAGATCCCTTGGTTCGACAAGTTGTCAGAATTTCGAAGTTCAGAATATTCGTACATAACGGCTGTCAAAGATCCACTATGACAGCATTGCAATGTGCTTTTTGAGTTATCTTCTCAAAATGCATATGTATTATGAAAGTTTGTGAGTTTGTGACTTTATAAGGGGTGATCTCTGGTTCTCCTGAACCGTTTTGAAGAATTATTTCACTAACAATAAGCCGCATTATTCGCGAGTGTCAGTCTATATTTTATTTCTAAAATTAATAGGGGATGGGGGATGATGTTAAAGTTCAGAATGCACGCGGACAAAGTCGCGAGCGAAGTATTAGGCTAATAAAAAAAAACCTATAGTACCTACATTCACACACAGATATAATAATCTCTTAAAAAATAGAATACTTATCGATCGAACATTTCGTCAACAAATCGTAGAGATAAAGAACGACACTAAAAAGTAAATAATTCATACTTACGTTGACGTTATCTGTGACACCTGTCAATTTGCCCGCCTTAACTGACATGTGGTGGGGTTGCCAGCTTTGGGAATGTATTTTGGTTGATGTTACGTGTATACAATATTTTTATGCTTACGCCAAAGTATTATTCGACATTCTCGTTGGTCTAGTTGTCGTAAACCGTAGTGGGTTCGATTCCGAGGTCGTGTAAAGTTTTATTAAATTTTCTTTAAATGATAAATGATACTTATTTCTGTACATGATATAGGTTTTCACAAACACTTTTACACGACATTTTTTTAACTAAGTAGTAGATGAGATCGGAGTTTCACTCTCTGACTACTCTGAGAAGAAACACCGAAAGAAACTCAGAGGGCATACTTAATAATAATATGATTTAAATGATTTATAATATTATAATAGTAAAATATGAAATTGAAAAATGTTTGCATGTAATATGTACCGCATGAAATAATTTTAAATAGTTTTTTGTTATTGTCTTTATTTTCTTTTTTGGAATAAAACGGCTTTATTATTATTATTAATTCGACAATACGATTTAATGGAGCCCTCGGATCGCTAGACGTAGGTAAGTACGGCTGCGCCACATGGTGGGCATCTTATTCATACGAACTAAACGTTTTGGGAACACCTTTTGTACGTACAGCGAAGGAGAGGAATTCCCTGCCGGAGTCGGTGTTTCCTGATAGCTACAACCTAGGGGTCTTTAAGTCAAGATTGAAGAGGTTGCTTCTAGGCAAGTTTGCTTCCACATCATCGGTTACCATCAGGTGAGATAGTGACCAAACGCGAGCATACTAATACAATAAAAAGAATACGCACATAAATCCAAAAAGATCTACTATTTATATAACAGTATAATTGACACGTCCGCAATAACCTGGCAACACCAACTATTTTAAGAAAACCCAAAAACGATTCGGAAATTACATTGTGATTCATTGCATCTGACAAGAGATGTGTTTATCTAAGTAAGTATATCTTGAAGATAACAGATATTGGGAAAGGTATGTTGCGACATGGCTAACATGTTTAAATAGGCTAACTTGTTTGCGAGTTACAAATTGATGTTTTTGAAACTAAGTAGGTATGGGAATTCGGAACAATTTGTACACAAGGATTGATAGTAAATAAATAAATAATAAATAGTAACTAATGGTCGCATAGTCTGGCTCTCAGGTCTGTAGGAACACTGGGTTGTAGGGCTCAGCCAATCAACCAACAATTTCAGGTTTCCTCACGAAGTTTATCTTAGACATCATTAATTTCGTTGAAGGAAATCAACGAAATTAATGATGTCTAAGATAAACTTAGAAAGCACATGTGAATTGAAAAAGTTACACTTGTACATTCTTTGACCAAGATAGTGTCAAATTCTGCATTGTCATCATCGCTCGATGAGCTTTCAAGACTTTCCAGAATTAAACCCAATTGTGTCGATCGCGTGCATACCTACCCATCAAAGATCGCGGTCAACTGAGCTTGCCATATAGATACTTACTATAAATGCTTGTTATATTGCCCGGATTTGACTATGCTTTTTATCAATACGGCAGTACTTTTCAATTTAAAGCACGACTCAGTCTCTTAGCTAAATGGTATTAAGCTACGAAGCCTTGAGTCATTACTTAAAAAAACAAAAGAATATTTCTGCTAATAACTAATCCACCATCCCTATCTAAATAACCCACCCCAAAACATACAAATATCAAAACGCGAATACATTAAATACGTTTATATCAAACCTCCTTACCTCCACAACTCTATAACGAGCTACGATTGTCTATGGCAATCCCCTTAATGGCGCCAATTTAAGTTAAAATGAAATTTTCATCCATATTTCGCTTCCCTCTGCATCCCTCGCTCCCTAACTGCCGCTTATTAATTATATGGCTCGAGCAGACTAATTTCGGTGACATATTTTATGTAGATTGCTATTTACTTAATCATAAATTTTACAAGTTTTATGTAAAAGAATATCATTATCTACAATGAGCTATTTGACAAAATATTAGTTTATAGTCCCTCATCTAGATTACAAGAAAATATTCGACACATAAGTATTTTTTTCTTTTTTTTATTTTTTTTCATAAGCATTAAAGTTGAGGAGAGGGGGCTTGTAAGTTGTAACGTCATTATCTAGTGTAAACAGCCCCCCTAGCCAAGTTACAAACGATTCGTATTATTCTCTTTCTACAATCGAGAACGCCTCAAATCCCTTTGTTTTGACCACGTGACTTGGCGAAAGGTGATAAGTCACGTGGTCAAAACAAAGGGATTTGAGGCGTTCTCGATTGTAGAAAGAGAATAGATACGAATCGTTTGTAACTTGGCTAGGGGGGCTGTACTGGCTAGTGACGCCATGCGACATTTCGACTCGATGTAAGTATTGCGGTTATATTTTGATTATGTAAAAAAAGGAAAAATATATATGTCTAATATTTTCTTATAATCTAGATGAGGGACTATAAACTAAAATAGCCCATTACGAAACTATAATCGACTGTCTCGTTGGCAGTCGTTGGTCTAGTGGTCGCAATTGCAACTACTGAGGTCCCGGGTTCGATCGCCGGGTCGGGCAAAGCAGCACGGATTAGTGCCCGTTTAATGGCAATATAGGCTCGCCCCCTATTAAGTACATGAGACTTAAACACAACTGGCGAAACGTGGGTGTAGTGACAAAATTACTTTTTAGGTTAAAATTTTACAGCGTTTTACAGGAATAATGATTTTTTCATGATTCTTCACAGTTACGGGGCCGACCGCTAGTATTCTCAATACTCAATAATCAATACTCTTATTGCTTTCCATATTATGTGTTCTTAGTTGGTAGGTACAGACGCCAGCACATCAAGTTACCCCAATGTGTCAAATTTCTTTCATCGTTTTTTAACTTTATGTCAAACTGAATAACGTTCATATTCAATTGGGAAAATTTGACACATTGGGGTAACTTGATGTGCTGGCGTCTGTACCTATATAAATGAGATCATTATGGACCCTGTAGGGCACAATAAAAATGGTAGGAGAGAGGAAGCCTTGACGAGATCATTTCATTGTAATACAAACAATGTGTACATTTAGAAGAATAATCGTCACATGCTGGCAGATTTCGCGCACTTTCCCCCGTTTTTAGGGTTTCATACGAAAATAGGAACCGTATAGGAACCCTTTTAGGATCATTTTGTTGTCTGTCTGTCTATCAAGACTTTATTAGGACAGGATATCTTGGAAATATCGAGTTGAAACTAAAAAGTTTGTAGAAGTACAAAAGTCTACAGTATTTTGAAACTGTTAAAAAATGAAACTTTTAAATTAACATTAGGTAAAGATATTTGATATTTGAAAGAATAATAACAGAATGGTATATATAGAAGGCTGAAGCAGAGGAAGACAACCAACGATGGGGAGACGATTTAAAAAAAATAGCAGTTTCAGAATGGCTACGTAAGTACAGCAAGGGATAGGCAAAAGTGTAAAGCCTTAGAGGAGGCCTTTGCCGAAAGACAAGCTGTTATGATTAAGAGGGGTGAACCGAATGCCGAGGACTGAATTTAGATTTAGATAATTAGATAGAAACAAACATGGAAGAAATAGTACCCCTTTTGTTACTTTATTTTTATTTTTGTAAAACAACAATTTTTATGTACAGTGTTACCATTAACAGCAATAAAGGCTTAGGTAGGTATATAATATTATTAAAGATATTTAAGAAGGCACCTACAGCTTAAATTAAAAACAGAAAGAACCTTAGGTACTTACCTATTTCTCCATGTACTCTCAGGGCAACAAAATTTAAAGAGAATTTTCTGTTGACCTACAACTATGACAAATACCTACTTACTGTGAAAATGGAATTCTTGGAATGGAATAACAAGAAAAATCCAAAAACCGTTAATTTTTAATTGCATCACCTGAACTAGCGTTCGAAATTTCAAAGTGGCATTCCTTATAAATGGAAAGGCTTTACTCATCAGCACAAGCTAGAACAGACTTTAAATTACTTTTACGATAAATAATAATAATAATATACACAATAAAGCTCACATTTAAAAAGTTAAAAATAAAATTTTCCTATCGTTGAGTCATGTAATTTTATGTCGCGTAAGGGTAAAGCTTAGGTAAGAAAGGAATCTTCCTAATGGGTATGTACAGACGCCAGCACATCAAGTTACCCCAATGTGTCAAATTTTCCCAATTGAATATGAATCTTATTCTGTTTGACATAAAGTTGAAAAACGATCAAAGAAATTTGACACATCGGGGTAACTTAATGTGCTGGCGTCTGTACCTACCTACTTATTAAACAAAAAATAAAAGAATAAAGGAGAGTTTTAGTGTTAGGTAATTACCTACTCTAACGTTTTATTCGATGTGTTTTTTAGTTTATGTAAATAACTTACATCTTCATTTTATTACAATCTGGACAAAATAATTCTTGTCAAATCTTGTCGCATATTAAAAACCACATAAAATTTATTATACTTACAACATTAATCACATACCTATTAAAGGTTTATTGTAGGTACATGTTTAGTATTACTAGGTACCTACTTACTTACTTACTTTAGTTATTATTTGTAAGTTTTTATGGTGTACAATAAAGAGTATTCTATTCTATTCTATTCTATTCTACTTACTAAATTTTAATGTACTAAATCCCAATGACAATAGACAATACTATCTGTGATATTCTACTTATAATTTTTCAGAAGCCCGAAACCAACGCGATGCATTCGAAATCCAGTTTTCAAGAACACCACCTTACTCTTTCTTTAATTCAAATAAAACTATACAGCCGTCCCTTTCTCGCACGTTGCGATTGGATTGAAAAGTTCCCGCCTTACGTCAAAAACAATGGTTGGAAGAAAGAAAAAAGAATAGCGCCGTCTCGCTCGCACAGCGTTCGGATATTTTTGTGGAGGAAGATTGTAAAATGATTTCTGATTTTGTTTTTTATTATTTTTCATAAGGTTTGTTTTTTATTGACTTGGTTTTATTGTAAGCGGTAGCGGTTAAGTGCATTTACGAAGCGATTTGTTTGATTTTTATGAATCCTTTGTGTTCTGGTAGCATTTCACGACTGTTATTTTAGAAGGGTAAGGCAGAGGAGTAAGAACCTAGTGCACCAACAATTGGCCAGTTATCTATTATTATTATTACATATAATAAGACAGTAAAAAAACTGTGTCTGTACATTGAATATATTTAAAAAATAATAATTGAGGGGGGTTTAGAAACAGTAATAGAGCACGAATCCAAAAAAAAAGTCTGTCTGTTTGTCTGTTTGTTTGTACACGCTAATCTTCGGAACTACTGGACGGATTTAAGTGATTTTTTTTTGTTGTATAGATATTAAGTCTGGGCAACACATAGGCAGAACCGCAACAGACCAGCTAAACTATACGAGATACAAAAATGGTACCATAGCAAACATCTACCGAATAATTTCACCACGCTGCCTAGACTTGTAGTGCAATTCTGTAAAAATCACCCCGTGATTATGCAGGTGAAGTGAAGGCGAATTGAGCTGTCATTCCATACTAATGCTAGGCATTGACAGTTTACTTAACTGAATTTTTCACTTATTACCTACAAAAAACCGTCCGTTTTTTTTTTTAAAAACCGTCTTTTCTTCAGCAAAAAGGCTCTTGGCAAATGCACGGATGAACAACAAAATAATCTACTACTGGCTTTCCGAATGTGCTTAAATAACTAACGTAAGTAGGTACTTAATCCTTTTAAAACAAAAAATAAACACTCGCTTTACGACAAAAGCTTACTTACTTACAGAAAACAAACAAGGAAGGAACCGAGTTCTACTTACGCAGTTATTATTAACCTACTAAGTAATAGGTATTATAAACGTGAAAGTTTGTGAGGATGGATGGATGGATGGATGTTTGTTACTCTTTCACGTAAAAACTACTGAATGGATTTTAATAAAATTTGGTATGGAGTTAGCTGATACCCTGGATTAACACATAGTCTACTTTTTATCCCTGTATTCCCACGGGAACGGGACCTACGCGGGTGAAACTGCGGGACGTCTGCTAGTAAAGAATAGAAATATATATGAAATAAAGGCTAACATGGACAGATAATATTGCAGAACACAGATTTCATTCCAATAATGAAATCCGTAATCAAAACAAGTTCCTAATCTATCTAGCCTTTTCCCAACTACTTATGTTGGGGTCTGCTTCCATTTTAACAAGGTATGCAAACAGTTTGACTTTGATATTTTTAAAACAATAAGACTTCCGCAAAAAAGTGTTTATCCTCAAACTTTTTCATAGGTTAAAAACAGTGAATGAATAGAACATAGAAATAGAAACGGCGATAATTACTTAATTTTACTTTTTTGTTAATATTATTTTTGTATTATTGTAATGTAGGAATGGAGGAAGATCGTATACAGTTATATGTGTTTACGTAATTACTGTTGAGGTTTGGTACCTTCATAATAATATATTAGGTATCATTCATTTCTCCGTCTATCGCTTAAATTCATTCTTCATCCTACCGCTACGCTTCGTTGCTACTTATCATACAAAGTGCCGGGTTCGACTCCCGAGCAAGTAGAAAGTGGACCACCCATCCATTTCTACAGTAATATTGTTGTTTTTTGTTTTTTTTTTGTGTCATTACGCGGCAGTGTGTGCGTATATTTTGTTCCACATTAATATCATACACAAGCTCTAAAGAAAGAAAGAGAATACATTTATTAGCAACAGCTGGATACACGCACAGACGTGGAGACTTGTAATTGCCTGTCAGATAACCTTACTGTTACTTATTTCCATCGTATTTAGCTGTAAGTCTTCCAAAGTCGTTAAATAAATAAATAAACACGATGTAGCTGAATACCTGTGTTCTACATAGATCGACTTCTTGTCAGACCACCACACTCCAGTTACAGTCCACTGGCTATATATAGTTAGTTGGCAAACGTTGGCGTCATGTAAAATGTGGACTGAGCTGTCATTTTGCCGATTGTTGCAACGGCCAACATTCTGCCGGTCGATTCTATTCTATGCTTTTTTTTTTATTATGGCAAACAAAGCCGATGTCGACTATTCTGCCAATGTCTAAAGTGAATTGGACAGCATGTGCGCAAAAAAAAAGAAAAATCTTCAGTTGATCCAGTTGAACTAAATGTAGATCTGCATGGGTTAGTATGGGACTGAAACGAACAAGAAATTGTTAGTATGTACATTTAATAAAATTTATACCACATTAAAACAGGCAGAGATTTTAGGAGACAGCTCACATTTTTATATTATTGTGACGGATAAAAACTATCAGCGCCACAAGCAGTTCAGGGGAGGAATATGTTAGAATGGAGGAAAGTTAATTGGGAGAGGGATAGCCGGTTGATTCAGTAAAAGTCACGTCGTGAAAACTTAAAAGACGTTAACTGTCAGTGCCTTGCATTAGTATGGAGTGACAGCTCAATTCCTGTGGCCTTTTACTACACTGCACAGAATCGCACTGCTGCAGCTGATACTAAATACCTCGACAACAGGAGGTCGAGTCTGCTATTGCAATCGTGTCTCAGTGACCGGTCAATGATCGATTGTTGACGTATAACGTCAAACTTATGACACATTTCCCATACAAAATCTGTCAAAGTTGTCAAATATTCCATCAATGACCGGTCATTGAGACACGATTGCAATAGCAGACTCGAGCCCCAGGTAGATGGAACCCTGCATCCGCCATCGGTGGTCGAGGTACTACTGCTTACATTAACGTTTGAAAATAATTATTTTATGTGAGAATACATGAGAAATATTACACTTATAAATAGTAGAATCAGCCACAAATTAGGGTGTGAATTTTTATCAGCAGTTCGTGACTTTTTCGGTTTTCCGGGCAAAAGTTTAGATTAAGCACTAAGTCGTTTACAACGATGCTTTGAAGCGCCAAAGTGAATTTCCGATTGCCACTCTAATGGACAAATATTCGAAGATTATAACACATTAAACATTATTATTATGTAATAACTTGAACTATGTGTCAATGTTTGTACTTGTATACTTAACATGTGCTTATCTAATTGATAGGCGCCACTTTTTGACTTGAGAGCCACGAAGAGACGTTTTTCTTTGAATTTACGGACATTCAAAGAAAAACGGAAATTATTGATAGTGTGAGTTTGAGTGAGTTGGCATGTTCTAAAATGCTTGCGCAACGTATTATGACATGTATTTTTACGATCTGGCAAAGCCAAGACTGATCCATATTGCAAATCAATAAAATAATGAACATTCATGAAAAGAATGACAAGCTTTTCCTGTCTAAAGCAGGAAAAACTTGTCATTTTATATCTCATTGATTATGATAAAGATCTTAAAAAAATAACCAACATCTTATTTATGAATCACTCGTAAATCTTAGGTAACCTTGAGGCGTGACGAATCACTAAAATGTTGCAATTGCTACATATCTTTGCTCAGTTACAAAACTTTTTGATGAAAACAACAAGATAACACAATAATTATGTATTCCCTAAAGAATTAGGCAGCGGTGTACCTATAATATGCATGCACGTATTAATTAGCCAGTCATATTTATGTTCAATGTAAAAACTTTTTTACAAAAAAAACAGCAATCGCGAATAATTTGCTGTTATGCGTTGAAGAGTTCCGTTGCCTGTCTTCTTCATCAGTTTTTGTTCACCAAATGATATTTTCTATACGAAAATGCTTGATATGTTACTAAAAATGTTAAAATCAGTGCGTGTGTGCCTATATTTTTTGAGGAGTTCCCTCAATTCCTCGAGGATCCCTCATCAGATATGAGTTTTGATGCAAATGGAACCAATCTGTTAGTATACCCTATCAAATAAAATAAATAAAAAAAATCGGTCCATAAATGACAGAGTAATGAGGTAACAAACCCTAAAGAAAACAAAACATACAACTGAATTGAGAACCTCCTCCTTTTTTGAAGTCGGTTAAAAAGAGGCGAGCCCTTGACTGGGTACAAATCCAGACTCCAGGTTGTTACTAAAAAAACCCAATTGGTAGGTTACGCAACAAGACTTTGCCAGGAACTCTTACACGAGGCAGTCATACCAAAACAACTTTTACATAATTATGCTGTGCTGCTATATGATGTTTTACTTACCACAGATTAATTGGAGATAAAAAACAAGGTCCCTGCCAGATTTATAAATACTATATTTTACTGAGAGATTTCAAAAAGGGTGTTGTCTATCTCGCGCTTGCCCTAAAATTATGATTTGGACCTTATAGGACCATTGATAAGATCACCGAATTATCTGAGATCACCGTATTATTAGGTACCAGTAAATGGTAAACTTTTTATCTTTTTATCAAATACCTAGTTACATACCATTGCAAACGAAACAGTAAGTCTATGTAGTAGTCTGCTTCAAAGATAAACACTAAGATTTCTAAGAACATTATCTTTAATATAAAATTGAAGAAAGATATCTCTTTATCTCAGACGAGGTTGATCGTTTAAGATGTCAAATCAATAGTTTAATGCCTCGAAAAGCAAGTTAAGTTGATGGTCCCGGCTGTCATTGTAAATATTTGACATGCCTACAGTGACACATGGACTGTCTCCTATATCGTATATGATTTTATTTCGAACATCTTAACTCACATATACACAAACAGTCAGACTTAAAGCTACTACTTGTAGACCTTACAAATTTATTTTACTCCGTTCGGGAATTAAACCCAGGTAACGCAATGCAAATCAATCAGCCACTGCGCCAACCATGAGTTCAGTCGCAAGAGAAGTCAAAAAATCTGACAGCCATTTTCAAAGTTTCCGCCTAAGTTGGTTAAGTAACGTACTTATTACTTCCGAATAATATTACTTTACTTCTTAAATTTCTCATAGGTATTTACGGGAACTGTGTACTGTTCTTTTTGAG
The DNA here is from genome assembly GCA_921972225.1 of Euplexia lucipara. Lineage (NCBI taxonomy): Eukaryota > Metazoa > Arthropoda > Insecta > Lepidoptera > Noctuidae > Euplexia > Euplexia lucipara. The sequence continues at coordinate 2,105,481 of OV179169.1, read as the reverse complement.
AAAATAAATTCTTTAAACCAAAGTTGCAGCCTGTGTTGAATTATCGTCGTCTGTCTTATTGTAAACTTATCAAATCTTCTCTAGGTTCTAATTTATGTTTTTTCAAAGTATTTTTACTTGGAAACATCGTAAAGAAATCGAAACATATCGTTAATTATAAATTATATATCTAAGTCTCAAACTGTCAATCCATCTGAAGTAAGCGTGGTGATCAATATTCACCTTCTCCGTATGAAAAAAGGCCTTTGTTCTGTCATATCACAGTAACTGGTTTGTATTATGAAGTACCTAAACACTTACTAGCAATGCTGGTTGCACATTACTAAGTTAGTAGTCTTGTTAAACCCTCTAACTAAGCTAAATATGTTTGTATATTTATATTTACAAACTTAGGTCAAGAGTCGACATCATCGCTAGATGTGCCTCAAACAAACCCATTAACCATAAACCATTGCAAGTCTATATTGACGTTTATCTTTCAAAGACTTTCGTTACGCAAGCTCAAAGCAACTCGATCGTGACGCATCGAAAGCTCATTAAATATAATTTCAACATTTAACAAGTCATCGTCAAAAAACACATCTTAATAACATAACCTCGTATTCATTTAAAAAACCAACAGTAAATGCCGTTGTAAGAATGAAAAAAAATACAAAAAAACTAAATACGTCGTTAAGAGAAATAAAGCGAGCTGAAGAACATTATTTGGTTGTACAAACATAAAATCTGCTGCGGTTTAGTTTAACTGGTAGAATAAGACGATTCATGCGTGAATCCCTTCGTGCTAGAACGAGGAAGACAATGTTAAAGCGAGACGGAAGACAATGGGGGTGGGGCGTACTTAAAACCAACCACACTTGGGCTTTGCCACCCCAGAAATTTCAGTACAATGAATAGAAATGGAGGTGCCAGCTTACTCTGGTCGTACCGCCCAGTCGTTTTGTCCACACACGACACAATATGACGATAATCGGTGCTACTCGTCGCCTTAATAAAATAATTCAGTTGTTTGTAACTACTGCTCTCGGGTGGATATCCGAACGCGTTCGATATTTAAATTTTATTATTTCGTTTTTATTGCGCGGCCGCTAAACTGTTTCGGTGTGTGCCTGTTTATTTGGTTGTTTTAAAAAAAAAGTGTGTTGTGAACTATTTTTTTTTAAATCTGTGGTTATTGTTTTCTTTTTTAACTTTATTCCTAGTTGATAGGTGAGTGTTTATTTTTAATATTTTTAGACATAAAAATAAAACACAAAAAAACGTCTTTTGAGATAAGTTTTTTTCTTTCATAAACTTCTTAGCTTTTTAGTATTTGTGTGTTAATAAGATTTTCTGTAATCCTTGTTAGAATCTTGTAAGAAAAAAATAAAGAATATCTTAAAGTTTTAATTATCTATTAAATCAATACCTATAATCTTGACGGTTTATTTGCACTAATCACTCCTAAAGACGCCCTTTACGCAATTGAAACTCTTGCGAAGCTCTTACGTATGTAAAACAACCAAATATGGCAAAGTACCTATGAAAAAGTTAAGTTCTTAGTTACTTAGGTATCTTTAATTCTGACTTGTCGCATTCAAAGAACAATTTCAAAACACTAAAGACTTATTAAATTAAGTAAGTCGGTACCTACCTACTAGGTACTGCTATTCTCTGCATCACCTAAAGGTTGACTGGTAGGAATGCCTATATTAGCATTAAGTCCGCCTCTGTACATATGCCTGAAGTATTAAAAAACAAATTAGAAAAAATGGAATCCCTACTCGATGAAAAGAACATTGTTGGAGACACAAATCTACTAATAATGTCATTGAAAAAAAAAAAAATTCACACACACGAACATAGAACCTCCTCCTTTTCTGAAGTCGGTTAAAAAGTGCAGAGTCGTAGATTCAGTCTTCAGGAAGCATTTGGGGCTGGCACGCACTATATGTTGAAAAAAAAAAGAATTGGACGCATAAATCAAACTCAAGTCTAGGTAGGTACCTGAAGAAAATACCTAATGTGTTTGAGCTAAGGGTGGATCTTCCATAGTAAGATAACTTTTATAGGATAACCATTTAAGATTTATAACTTCCTTAATTTCAATATTATTATGTTTTTAAACAAAAAGCGCTTCATCCTCTCCTCTAAAAAACTAACTTGCTGTGCCCGACAGGGTCCATAATTGTTTCTCTATAATTACCACCATTACTACCAGCCTTGTATACATTATGGAATGCAATAAAGTATTGAGTATTGAGTATTGAGTATTTTGCCTGCACCTAACGGCCGTAGCGTGATGTTATATAGTCTATAATCTTCCTTAAGAATTGAGCTATCAAATGTAAAAAAGATGTTTTTAATACGACTTGTAGTTTCAGATATTATAATAGGTACTCAATACTCAAACTTTATTTGCATTCCACATTGTGTACTTTGGTGGTAAATTAAAAAATGAGATCATTATGGACCCTGTCGGACACAGCAAAAGACAAAGACATAGTAGAAGAGAGAAAGATTTAAAAATACAAAAAAAAATATCTTAATTGTATCCAACAATATTATAATAGGAATAGATTGTTTTATTTGTTTTTTATTAGAGCTTTTAAACAAATTCTTTTTTTTAAAACATAAGTATTTAATCCGGCGCCTTTGTAGGTACCTACAGTATTACTTGTGTAGAAATGTTTAGATTCTACAATCTGCCAGTTTGGCGATTCTTCCGTCGTCAAAATCAGTGTTTTTTTGATTTTTTTATACCACGACGGTGGCAAACAAGCTTACGGCCCGCCTGATGGTAAGCGGTTACCGTAGCCTATGGACACTTGCAACACCAGGGGCGCGTTGCCGACCCTTTAAAAACCTATTTACTCCCCTTTTGAAGAACCCCATACTGTAGCCCTCTGCGAAAACCTCGGCAGGGAGCTCATTCCACAATCGAAGTGTACGCGGGAGGAAATTCCTCTAAAACCGCACTGTACGGGACCATTTCGGCTCCAGTGTGTGAGCATGAACTCCCTGTCGACGGCCAGCGGTGCGATGATAGAAAGTGGCCGTGGGCATCACATCAAACAATTCCTCGGAACACAACCCATTATACAACCGGTAGAACACATAGGGAGGCAAAGTCTCTCCTAAGTCAATACCGCTTGTGAGTACGGGATCGTCGACGAGTCTCACAGCTCGCTTTTGAACCGAGTCAAGGGGCCGAAGCTGGTATCCAGGTGCTCCCGCCCAGAGATGACAGCAGTACTCCATATGGGGCCGAATCTGCGACTTGTATAGCAGCAATCTCTGCCCCGGCCCCGCTTCGCTCTATTAAGCACACCGAGTTTTTTGGCCGTGTCCCCCCGTAAAATCACCCCGTGTAATCTATAGAGTGAACTGTGCAGATGGAATCGATGAACAGATGGTCGTTGGGGCCGAAAGGTTCTGAAAGACGCAGGGTTGGAAGCCCTCCCACAAGGCGGACCGTCGACTTGGTGAGAGTCGCGGGAATCCAACGGATGAGAGACGCACAGGACCGGTCGTTCAATTTTGCCAGATTCATGCGTCGCGAGAATTTGAAGGTGGTAAGACTAACGCCCGATATTAATATTCTGTCTCAATCCAAATCCCGATCCTTTGTTTTTGACGGCTGCTTCTGATTGGACATCTTTAAGACTCGGATAGGCGAATTCGGTCGTTGATTGGTTACAGACAAAGATCGGGATCAAGATAGCAACCGAGATAGATTATTAATATCCAGCGTTAAAGTCTGTGGCTCTAATCGACTTCGTCCGCGACAGCTTCAATATTGTTTGTTCCTTGGTATTGACTTGACTTTGGGTCCTCCTAGATACTCTCAACCGAGACACATACAGAAGCATAGTAGGCACGGCAGCGCGAAAGTCCTAGTTTACAGGAGCGGTACCTACCGCGTTTGTTGGTTGTAATGAGGTGAATTTTTGAAAACCTATATGCAGGCGTTAATATTCGAAACAAATGATCTAACAGTGAAATAAAATTCACTGTTATGATTTAGCTCCATCAGTTTTGAGTGCTTTAGGATTGTTGTTAGGTGATGAAGTGTGGCGACATTTGGAGGAAGCCTATGTTTAGGAGCGGCTGAAATGGTTGATGATGATAATGAAGTGAACAGTCAATGCCTAGCATCAGTATGGAAGCTCAATTCGCCTTCACTTCACCTACATTCTCACAGGGTGATATTTACTGAGTAAAAAGCACTGCTTGTCATGCGTGCATGTAAATAAAATAAAAAAATCCACAACTTTCACACAACGCCATTTAGTCCCAAGCTAAGCAGTGCTTGTGTTATGGGTACGAAATAATTAATAAACATATACTTACATATTTCTAAATACAAACTTATTACACTAATATCACATGCAGTCTTTTAAACTGTGATATTAGTGTAATATGTGTATAGTACATACAGTTGTCCTACGAAGCTGTCTAGACAGGGCAATCGTGCGGGGTGTGAGGGGCGAGACGCGGGAAAGCCGCTCCCGCACTGCGAACAAAACGATGTTCGTAGTGCGGGAGGTATTATTCAAGTCAAACGCGTGTAGAAGTTGTCGGCATTTTTCCAGAGATCAAAGGCGTCGTCCTACTGTATTAATATTTATACTGTGCTAATATCATAAAAGCGAAAGTTTGTGAGTGTGTACGTTTGTTACTTCTTCACGTCTAAACGGCTGGAGCGATTTTGATAAAATTTGGTATGGAGTTAGCTGACATCTTGGGTTAACACACAGGCAACTTTTTATCCCTGTATTCCCACGGGAATGGTACCTACGCGGGTGAGACCGCGTGACGTCTGCTCATTACTTACAGATAAATTACACCCAGCCAGACACAGAACAAATGTTCACACAAATATTTTTCCTGGGTGGGAATCAACCCACGACCTCCGGCATAGCAGTCAGTGCCACTATCAACTAAACCAACAAGCCAGTCGATGTAGTTGCAGTAGCATGAATAGAGATCTTCACAAATACACTTTACGAACCAAACTAGTCTATGGTTACCGTCAGTCTATGGCTACCGACACATTTACTCGTTAATAGCTAGGAGGATATATCTGTAGGGCATGCAAATATTTACCTCGTGCGGGTAACGAACCCGCAACCGCGAGTTTGAAAACTTTTAATGGCTTCGTGAACGTTTGAATACGGGTGCCCGACTTTGGAACTTACTTACTTGTGAAAGCAATAGACGTAAGCTTATTTATCCCTATACTTCTATTGTAAATTCTAATACATACATACATACATATACTCACGCCTTTTTCCCATGGGTGTAGGCAGAAACTAGAGAGCGCCATATGCTACGATTCTTACATCCTTCTTTTGCTTCGTTTACATTCATACATGTTGTCATACGCACACACACGCCGGTTGCGAATACTACGCACCTGAACTTTCTGAAGAACCTCACCAATAAGATCTGTGTTATCTGTGTATGTCATTCAAGGGCGTCAACTCCCGGCGTTCCCACTTACATCTACTTTTCGTTAGTCGCCTTTCATTCATCCTTTCAACGTGACTAAACCTATTTTTCTAAGCATACTCTTTTCAATAAATATCATAAAAATAAAAAATATATATTTCAAATAAAAATAATAAATAAACATTCCACAACTTTTCACACAACGCCATTTAGTCCCAAGTTAAGCCTGAGAGCTTGTGTTATGGGTACTAAATAGCTGATAAACATACTTATATATTTCTAAATACATACATATTATAGATAAATTACACGCAGACACAGAACAAATGAACCCACGACCTCCGGCATAGCCGTTAGGGTCACTAACTACTAGACCAACAGGCCAGTCAAATATATAGTAAATAGTGTAATATATAGTGTATAAATTTAGTAAATATCTGCGTATGTAGGTAAATATAACTTAAATTGATTGAAAGGAAAAATATATTTTCCTCTAATTGACACAGAAACCGCAACCTGAAACTTAGAAAGTCACTTTTCAATCATTAGGTATTTAATCACTAAAGTTATGGCTGACCAAGATTACAAACAAAATCGATTTTAATTAACTGATAAGCATGGAGTGTTTCATTAGCCGTTATTAAAAGCTCCTCAGCGATGATTGAGTACATTATCACTAAATTAATAAATCGTTATCTATCATTTAGTCGCGTTTTATGTCTGTGCGCTAATTTATTAATGAACTATAGGTGTACACACGATTTTACTCGAAAAACACTAAACGGTGTAAAATAACTCTAAATTAGGAAGTCTGAGGCTTTGGTGGTTTTGTCTTATTCATGATGGGCCACCGACTTCCGAATTTAGAGTTATTTTACACCTTTTAGTGTTTTTTTTTGAAGTCGGTTTAATTTTTTGCAAAAAAGTTTTTATTTTTCCATTTTTAGTGGTTCCCATACAAATATACAAATATTTGCCATGAATTTATTTTATATTGTTATTTGTTAACAATACAGTCATGATAATAGGGTTATCCACATAGGTGGATTCATTTATTAGGGATAGCCCTAATAAATGAAAATTAACATACCTAACTGTCGAAATCTAGGTATATTGTACACATCTGCATACCCCTCAGAGCATACAGGCGTGATGATACGTCATGATGTTGTATAAACAACAAACATCCAAGCGATTCCAGCAATCACGACAGATTTGCCGTCTATTTTTGAAGAGTTCCGTTGTATATCTCCGAAGATCAGCACCAGATCTTTACCAAATTAAAATGGGACCACCTCAGGAGTATACTCTTTCAATTAAAAAACGAATTTTGAGAATCAGTCCACAAATGGGGGAGCAATCAGGTAACATACATAAAAAAAAGACATACTCCCGAACATAGAACCTCCTCCTTTTTTGAAGTCGGTTAAAAAGGTAGTATATATATACGGTAGTATGGTGTTAAATAGACTTATAACGTTCCTTAAGAATTGGGCTATCAAAAATGCCAAAGATATTTTGATTGACTGCTATTTTAAGAGATTACTTTTTATCCTTCAATTCCCACGGGAACGGGACCTACGCGGGACGTCAGCTAGCTTATAATATTAAAGTAGGATTCCTCACTTACCCAGCGATATCGGAATAGACTGGATGCCGACGCCAAAATAGGTGGAAATAAGCTAGACAAACGATGATATAAATAAATAACCCCTTACTTTTACAACAACGAAGCCACTGTTCTAACAGCCACGCGACAAAACCAAACAGATCGTTTAAATAGATAGATAACGAATTATTAATAACGATAATGGAGTTATTATTTATTACTGTTGGGGACTGAGTCCATAGTGCCTCTATACAAAATGCTAGACGCAAACCTATTAACGAAACGTAGAATTTTAACATTGAAAATACTCGTTTTGAAGTAGGAGCCTGGAACTGACGACACAGGGAATCCTAGTGTGAGATTCAGGAACTAATCTACTGAATGTATTTTAACGAACAATAAAACATATTATTACTTACAATGTTTTCATTTCTCGGAACCCTTGGGTTCCAGACCTTTGGAAGGCGTACGAGGGGCCGAAGCCAACTCGCAGAGGCGCATTGTCGACTTTAATGAAATGAGGGACCAATCGCAGATTTTCCCTGTATGCACTAGACAAGTACACCCATGGAAAACCTACGACTGGAGTAAGACTATTGCAGAATATGGTAACAAAAGTACTGGACTATAGGTTAGGGTAGCTAAAATGGACTGGATACGTATAACTATGAAAGACTATGGCCCGGCCCTGCCATATCAATGTTACATATACACAGATTAAATGGCAGGGGGTGACTTGCACACTCAATAATGGGCCCTCTAAAACGGCCGATAGCACATAGTGACGTAGCGAGAAGAGGGCAACATTTCCTGAGGTGCTAAAGGAGTGGAGCGGCATTCCACGGCTATCAGGACAATCCCGGAAGTTCGGTCAAGATCCCTACCAGCACCTTACTGGAATGCTTCCTTCCTCCGAGCACGTTTACTCTTGCGAATCTCCACTCTAGCCGGCCAACTAAGGAAAGAAAGAGGTGGGAGCTCCGTTCCTCGTTAGAGTTCACTCTGGCCGGCCAATCAAGGCAAGCCAGAGATGAGGAACAAGACATCTCCCGGGAGATCAGGTCCGTGGGGTCGCTACTGCCCAACAGCTTGCCAAAAGCTGCCCTGCGGGGATATTATTATTATTATTAAGTTAATATATTGAATGTTATTCAGTTACTTTGAAATGAAAATACAGGTGACGTGAAAGCAAATTGAGCTGTCATTCCATACTAATGCTAGGCATTGAAAGTTCACTTCACTCATGTTTTCACGAAGTGACTATTACGGAATCGAGCGGCTATACTGGCTGGCTTTATAACTCTCCTGCAGGGTAATTGCGTATCTCCTCACTGGCAAAGTGTTCAACGATTACAAACGACGATACGAAATTAATTGTTTGACAGTTACGCAACTAATTTCATGTTTGCCGTCATCAGTGTGACGAAGGGCACAGTACCCCGCATCTGATTGTAAAGTGCAAAACCATTTTTTTTGTAAATTCTCAGTTATCATCAAAGTTTGGTGTGACGCCAGTTAGGCACTGGAAGAAGATTGCCAATGCCCTGCTAGAGTAGTGTGTTAGCGTTATCAGGGACGGTGAGGGCGCACAGAGGCTCATTTTGTACCCCTTAACCTTTCAATTGAGGTAATTAGAGACACAATAGAAAGACAATGACAGGCGGACACCGGTGTCCTTCCGGGGTTTACCGAATTCAATCAAACTTCTTTAACTTTAGACGTTCTATGAAATCTAGACACGTTCAAGCCAGTAGAACTGCTTTGCGATTCTGGTCAAATCACCGCTTGAAAATGTAGGGAGGGTGACTTGAGCTGTCATTCCATACTAACGTTAGGCATTGACAGGTCACTTCACTCAAGTTTTTTACGGCGTGACTTTTATTGAATCGACTGGCTGGTGAGTATAGCACCGTGTGTAATTTTACACGTAACATTTGGAGTCAGTTTTAAACCCCTTGTAACTCTAATTTATTATTTCACTAGGAGACGTCACGCGGTTTCACCCGCGTAGTTCCCATTCCCGTGGGAATACAGGGATAAAAAGTAGCCTATGTCACCCGGGGATAGTGTACCTTCACAACGGTGAAAGAATTTTTCAAATCGGTCCAGTAGTTTCGGAGCCTATTAAATGCAAACAAACAAACAATCAAATCTTTCCTCTTTATAATATTATTAAATGACAGTTTATACTTGACGCAATTAGAAGTAGGTATGATATTTTGCTACGCATCTCATCTGAACACAACTACTATTTACATTACGAAATCGTTAATTTAGAATTGAAATGTAGGTGTTATGTGCATTCCAATATTTAATTTATTCATTACAAGTGTGGGCGTACAGCCCACACTTCAGTGCAAATAAACTTTGCAATGATATTCCTCGCCGGTTTAATACAGCCGGTCGATTCAGTAAAATTCACGCCGTGAAACTTGAGTGAAGTGAACTGTCAATGCCTAGCATAAGTATGGAATGAAAGCTGATATTAGTTATGTGTATTTTTTCACTAACAAGGAATTTCGCCTTCATCGTGAGTCGTTTACAGGCCTTTTAACTTATATGCCAATACTATAAGTATGAATAGTTTTTTCCAAGCGGGATTTAAACGCGTAATACCAGTGAAGCACAAGATCGTTCAGCCACTTCGCCAACCGTATCGTCAAATATAATCTGCAACATAAAATAACCTAAACAAATATTCCAGCTATAAAACTGAAATCTTTCCCACCATTTTATTCAGACCAGATATAAGAAATGTCTCATAAATTGAAGGGTACCTTTTAAATATTTGTGTTTAATTCGATCGGCTATCGAGCTTGTTCAATATTTTAAGATATTCATTTGGTAGGCATACTTAAGTCGAAACGCCGGGAGAGGACGCCCTAGAAGGACATACATAGACCTTATTGCCGAGGTTCATCAGAAAGGCCAGGTGCGTAGTACTCGCAACCGGCGTGTGTGTATGACAACATGTATGAATGTAAATGAAGCAAAAGAAGTATGAAAGAATCGTAGCATATGGCGCTCTGTAGTTTCTACCTATAATACCCCTATGTGAAGATTTGGAGAGATTTGGTTCAACCCAGCAATATTTACATTTTTCTTTCTTATTTGTATTATGTACAGACGCCAGCACATCAAGTTACCCCAATGTGTCAAATTTCTTTGATCGTTTTTCAACTTTATGTTAAACAGTATAAGGTTCATATTCAATTGGGAAAATTTGACACATTGGGGTAACTTGATGTGCTGGCGTCTGTACTAAATTAACACTTTCTTTCTTTCCTTCTTATTGTGTCTGGTAGACAACGAACGGATCTTGTTTCATGTTATAAATGAAAATAATACCGAATCAAAACCGGTCCGTTCGGTTGTTTGGGAGCTACAATGCCGCAGACAAACACAGACACACGCACACTGATACACAATGTCAAACTCATAACACCCCTATTTTTAGTCGGGGGTCAAAAACAGCTCCCTTAGCGCCCTACCGCTATCAAATCTCTTACACGTAGCGGCGTAGACTCTCGTAGACCGTCTACGAGTTCCGTAGCTCTTTTACAATTAAAAGGGATTTAATTGGAACAATATCAAAATAGGTATTTTGTTTACAATATAAAAGCTAAAGAGTTTGTTTGTTTGAACGTATTAGGTAATATTTGGAACTTCCAGTAGGATTTGAAAGATTTTTTTTTGCGTTTGTTAGCCCAATAATCGAGGTAGTTGAATAGACATCGACGCGCGACCAGTACCTAACTATGATTTTAATATATTGGAATACCTATAATAATAATTATTTTAATTTATTGCTATGTCGGTAAAGAAGAATCTCTTTACCGACATAGCTTAGGGATAGCGAACATTTATTGAGTAATTCTGTTTGTTTATAAGTTTGTTTATTTATTTGTCGGCTTGTAACGACTAAACGGCTGACCAGATCGTAATGAAAATTAAGAAAATAGAAAGATTATCCTGGAGACGGACATTGGCATATCTTTCGTTTACAATGGAAAATTGACGAATAATAAAATTGAAGAAAGTTCGTTTTAAAAAATGCAGAACGCCATCTTGGATGACATGATAGGTGATAAGAGCCTTTACCAATGTTAGTATTGCATAAGATAAACTTGGAAAGTATACATAGACCAGCACATCAATTTACCCCAATGTGTAAAATTTCTTTGATAGGTTTTCAACTTTATTGCTAACAGAATAAGGTTCATATTAAATTGGGAAAATTTGGCAGCTTGGGGTACATTGATGTGCTGGCGTCTGTACATTTGAATTGAAAAATTCACATTGGTACTTGCCCTTTGGTTCTATAACTTCGTGCAAAACATCTGGGTCACCGCTACATTTTTTTTCTGTTATATTATTTATTTATTTATAGATTAGCCAATGATTGTTTACACATAACATTACATTATAATTTAGACATATACATTTACAAGTGTAACAATCAATTATGTATAGACTAACACCGCATGCACAGTAGTCGGATTAAATATGCAAAATAATACAAAATTAATTACCTAATTTACAATGATTATTTAGGTTGACAAACTGTATTTCGGTGAGTGTGCTCTAGAGCTCCACGAGCTCATTCCACCGTCTCCTTTCTTCCATCGGGAATCCAGACGTACTGCAGGTTATCACCCATTCCTTGTAGATGTTCCACACATTCGCACGAAGCGCTTTGCTTGTTCCTTCATTATGCGCACAGCCTAGGAGTGGAATTCCCTGCCTGCATCAGTGTTCCCGAGTTCATATGCCCCCAATCTGTTTAAGAGAATCTGTTTGGTCAAGAGTAGACCCATTATATATATAAAAAAAAGGTTAAAAATTAATCTTATAATTAGGTTAGATTTATAATAAGTAGAATTCATAATACATATATCAACAAAAATAAAATTGAAAGTAAAAACTATTGCTAACTACAGTTATTTTCTCCAACAGGTGCACACAGAGCGATGTAAACCGGTCAACACAACACGATGTCTTCTCAAATACTACCACACGGTATTTACCGCCGGGACTCAAACGACATACAAGAGAAACCGCTAGAAATAGACACAGAATCTAATCCAGACCGCAGCCGATCCAACAGCCCCAAAAACATGAAATACTACAAGCAAATGGATGAGGAGAAAACTATATTGAATCAAGGAAAAAAATCTTTTTGCATAGATGCTTTGTTGTCGCGACAGTTGCCAGAAAGTAGTCTACAAGACAAAATGGCGCAGCAGAAATACTTAACCATCATCCATAATAAAAACTTCATAGGAAGATACCAGGAAAATTACGACTCCCAAATCGAGCAGAACATGATTAACAAATGCGAAGGGAGAGAGAGCCCAAGATCTGGGCAGAGAAGTCCCAGGTCTGGGCAGAGCAGCCGGTCTGCCAGTCCAGGTTCTGATGATGGCAACCGGTCTGGGAGTTACAGTCCTCCAATTTCTCCAGGTGTTGAAGGTGGCAATGAAGAGTATGAGAGTTATAGGCCTGGTGAGTTGAAGTTTGGTATTTTTTTTCTAAAGTATGTTGTAGGAGCTTAGTAGTAGGAGTTGTAGGAGTAGTGGCTAAATAGTTACTGCCTCACGGGTCGATCCAAGGTTAAGCTACGCTTGACGAGGTGGGTTTCTGGATGGGTGACTCTTCATTATACGCCACTAATTTTTAATTAGTACAAATAATTAAGGGGCTTATTCTTGACGGTCTTCTCATTATATTTGTGAAGAATCAATTAATAATATTCATGAGCAAAGCAAAAAAAGCAAAGTTATTAGCGTTTGTTTATATCCCAAAAAGTCACCCAATTTATGGAAATATTGTACAGGTTATTCATGACATTGTAGTATTCATTAATCGTCATCTCTCGCTCACGTTCGCGTGATCTCGCTCAAGCATGCCCCGCCTCCAACAGCTGTTTTCGTTATTTAAGTTTAACTAAATAGTGGCGTATTTAAAAATTGAACTTCGTTTTTTTTACTTTTGATTACGCAAATATGATCAGTAACAGGTACGGATACAGCCTTTCTTTTGTACTAATTAAAAGAGGGGTGTATATATCAAGACTCCTCCGTGCCTCGGAAAGCACGTAAAAAAATAATAAGAATAAAAAATGTTTATTGATAAAGCAAGAATAAGTTATAATCAGAATTTATGATTGGAGCTTCCTTTTAGGCAAGTAATGCCTGTAGGAGGCTCCGCTTTTCCATAGCAACATGTGTCACAAAGGCAAACAGGGCATAATTAATTATATACCTATTATTATTTTTACTAAATCTAAGAATTAAATTAAGACAATGGGCTATAGATTACAAGATAATATTCCACACGTACTCGTTGCTTTTACAAATTGATAAAAAAACTGCTTAGATTAAGCGCATTAAAGTTGAGGAGAGGGGGTTTGTAACGTCATTATCCAGTATAAACTGTACTGGCTAGTGACGTCATGCGACATTTCGACTCGATGTATTGCCGTTATTTTTTGTGGACGTGAAAAAAGAAAAAAATATGTGTCGAATATTTTCTTGTAATCTAGATGAGGGACTGAAAACTTTGTCAAATAGGCCATTGTGTTAACGATTGAGTGTTGATGCATGTGAGTGTGAAAGTGAATGTGAGTGTGTGCAGTCCGTAGGTGTGAGTGAGATTACCATGAGTGTCAGGATGTGTATGTGTTAATGTTTCAAAAGTATTTCGGTGTCATTTTAGGTAGGTAAGTGTTTTAATCCGTACGTAAAGCCGTTGGTCACGGCTGTCAATTGTAGATCTATATGACATTATGTGATTCGTAGTTTACTTTGTAAAGAAAAAAATAGGAAATTTTTAGAATAGAATAAAATACTCCATCTGTCTATTGTACACCATAGAAACTTACAAATTATGACTTTAAGGGCTACATAGTGTGATACAATGGGCGGCCATATCGCTAAAAGCGATCTCTTACAGACAACCTTTGGATGGACTTGATAGTGAAGGAGAAAAGATGAGGAGACAGTTTTTTGTGTACTTACATAAATATATACCATACATTACTATTTGAATAAATATTATAAAATAATTATAAATAAGATAAATTATAATCCATAAATACTAATGTAAAGATTTCTTTTCTAATACTATTCTTAATAAATTACTAAAGATATGCTTCTTTCCTCACAGGCATAATCCCAAAACCAGGACTTCTTCCTCAAAACCCGGCCCTGGTAGCAGCGCAATCAGCCGCCCTCTTCAATTACCCCCAGCTATCTCAACCGGGCGCTCTGCCCCCGGGGGCTCCAATGCCGTCCGCGTTCCACCATCCAGGAGACCGAGTGCTGCATCACATGCAGCTGGAATGGCTGGCCAGAACTGGAATGTTCTACCATCGGATACCAGAGCTTGGAGGTACGTGGTTATGTATGTCAATTTCTAGTTTCTATCATAGTTTTGTGTATGTGAAGTTAAGCTACTGTTAGCAAGATGGGTGACAATTCATTGTATACAGGGTGTCTCATTCAAATGGCTCAGTATGGGAAAGTCTGAAACTATAAGACATACGAAGATCTGTTCTGAGGAACCATGTCATCGATTTTAATAAAAAGAGAAACTGCATTCATACATTTTAAAAAACATCTGTACTCCGTTCGGGAATCAAACCCGGTTATTTTGAAAAAAAAACCTACACTGTTTCTATTTAGATATCGATTGTGTAGGTCTTAAGCAGTAAATGTCTGTATGAAACGTGTTGTCTAAAATGAATAAAATGCATTGTTTCCACATACTTTAATATACTTTAGTAGGTGCTCGAAGTGACCTCCGCCTTTTTCAATACCGCCTCTGGACTATTTCTTGTGGGGTTACGGACGAAGTGTACAAAACAAGCTATGAAACCGTTGTAGACCTAAAAGTAGCCATAGAGACAATTTTAACGCAAATTCACCACATGAAGATACAAATTGCAATTGTAAGATCGTTACCTAAAAGTGTTGAATATTGTATATCAAAACTTCTCCGTGAAAGCACGTTAAACCGTTGTTTACGGCTGTCACTTACCTATATACTTAACAGTCGTTACGAATAGTCAGAAGCTTGTAAGTCTGACAACCATTTTAACTCAGGGGTACCGTGTTACAGTTACCGGCACGTAACTTGGCAAGAGATTGTCGTAGTGGGGGAAGTTCGCGCATATAAAAATGTATGAAATTGTGCGTGCGCAAACTTCCCCCACTACAAAAACTCTTGCCAAGTTACGTGCCGGTAATTATACCTAGTTACTATGTCGTGGAGATCAGGCAGGCAATAAACCATGGGCACACGTTGAATAAAGATTAAAGATACCGGGCTGGTATCCGCAACTCCACGTCAAAGCGCGTATTTTGCGTATGGCCTATAATCTACCACGCCCCATGCGAATTGGTAGATGTCTTCGAATTTTTGGTTCCAGGACATGCCGGTTGTCTCACGATGTTTTCCTTCGCCGTTTTTGAGAGCTATGGTGATGAAATAAGTTACACAAAGTAATGCGCCTGCCTGGGTTCGAACCCACGTTGAATGGCAAAGCTGATTCTCCGGCCTAAATAAAGATCACGTCACTATCCGCGATTTCCCGAAAAACTAGATAAGTATGGTCTGAGATGGTCTTTTGATCCTAAAAACAAAAGATAGAAGACGCCGTAGATTTAGAAACAGCACACCATTCATCTTTTTACCAAATCTTATCTCGATCGAACAACAAATGGTCGCATTTACACTACGTACAGCAGACAGGCTTAACTTTGTCTGTCATCATGATAAATGTAATCAATCAAGATTGGAACTAAATTGTAATACAGTATTAATGATAGGAATGGTTTGTTAGTTTGACTGTTTATTACAAGAAACAGACTGTTGCCAAGTCTGTAGCTGGCACACAGACAGATGGCGGATATTGAGCATTTGCTAGTACCGTGTGTCTCAACTCAGATTAATGATATACTTTTGGACTTATAATATTATAAGTAAAAAAACTTTTTTGCAAAAAATAAAACCGACTTCAAAAAAAACACTAAACGGTGTAAAATAACTCTAAATTCGGAAGTCTGTGGCTTTGGTGGGTTTGTCTTACTCATGATGGGCCACCGACTTCCGAATTTAGAGTTATTTTACACCGTTTAGTGTTTTTTTTGAAGTCGGTTTTATTTTTTGCAAAAAAGTTTTTATTTTTCCATTTTTAGTTGTTACCTTAAAAATATTTGCCATGAATTTATTTTATATTGTTAATTGTTAACAATACATGTCATCATAATAGGGTTTTCCACTAATCCCTAATAAATTAAAATTAACATACCTAACTGACGAAATCTAGGTATATTGTACCCACCTGCGTAACCCTCAGAGCATACAGGCGTGATGATACGTCATTATGTTGTATAAACAATAAACATCCTAGCGATTCCATCAACCACGACAGATTTGCCGTTTATTTTTGAAGAGTTCCGTTGTATATCTCCGAAGATCAGCACCAGATCTTCACCAAATTAAAATGGGACCACCTCAGAAGTCTACTCTTTCAAATAAAAAAAGAATTTTGAGAATCGGTCCACAAATGGGGGAGAAATCAGGTAACATACATAAAAAAAAAAAAAAAAAAAAATACATACACACGAACATAGAACCTCCTCCTTTTTTGAAAGTCGGTTAAAAATGTGTAGGTAGGCTATAAACGCTCAGCAAAGACACGTTAAAATGCGGCTAACTAGCCACACTTGACCTCAGAGTCGCCTCGCGCCGTCAACGGACGCGTGCGTGCGTTAGTGTGCCGTTTTTGAAGATCGAATGTTGTTTAGGTAACCTTCACCTTTTTACTTATAATATCATTATTTTGGACCATAAATAAAAAAAAGATCATTGTTAAAGTCACTGATTCTCTCAAAAAGGTGGCTCCAAATTTTACTTTAACCCTTTTTAAGGAAAAAAGAAAGAAAATGCATTTATTGGGCACAAAAGGCACACAATAATAAATACTTAGGCACAAATAAAAACTTTTTTACAAAAAATTCAACTGACTTCTTAAAAAAAACTAACAGGTGAAAAATAACTCCAGTTTCGGAAGTCTGTGGCTTTGGTGGTTTTGTTTTGCTCATTATTGGCCACCGACTTCCGTTGCCTGTCTTCTTCATTTTTCAGTTTTCCTTTACCAAATGATACTTTCTAAATGAAAATGCTTGAATTGTTACTAAAAATGTAAAAATCGGTACATGTTTTCCTATATTATTTGAGGAGTTTCCTCAATTCCTCAAGGATCCCTCATCAGATCTGAGGTTTAATACTAATGGGACCAACCTGGTAGTATACCCTATCAAATAAAAAAAGAAATTTGAAAATCGGTCCATAAATGGCGGAGTAATCGCGTAACAAACACACAAAAAAAAAATTACCGTGGAATTGAGAACCTCCTCCTTTTTTTTAAGTCGGTTAAAAAAAAAACAAATTAAAAAAAAACAAATGATAAAAAATTGTGCCTCGCGGCTGCGGTTATGCAGCTCAACCTGTGTCAATTACCGTAAGTCAGAGCTCCGAAGGCCTGACAACCAGTTAAAATAAAGGGTAGGTAGGGGGGGGGTAGGGGTAGGGGTATCGTGTTATCCAGTAACTGGGCTGTGGAGGTCAGATTGGCAGTTCCTCTATGTAATACACTGGTATTCAGCTTCACCCGGTTTAACTAGAAGCCGAGCCCAACACAGTTGGGAAAAAGCTCGGCAGATGATGTTGAAGTCGGTCTACATTACGTTTGTACAGTCAGCCTCATAAGTCGATATACATGTCCATATTTCCTAAACTCATGAACACCTTAGCTTACACAAATTGCTATACAAGACTAGTGAATTTTGAACCTTTAAGACGTTAATTAAATCCTGGCACTAGTCTTGTTTACCAATTTGTGTAAGCTAAGGTGTTAATTAGTTTAGGAAATATGGATATGTATATCGACTTATGAGGTTGACTGTACCTACGTTATTTTATAGTCTTCTTTCTCGCAAGTAATTCGTGCTGGTATTCAGCTGCGTCTTGTTGGGTTAAATACTTTCAAAGACAAGCATACCCAAACGCAAAAGCCATCACAAAATAGCTATATTAATCATATTGTCACACTTATAAGAAAAATACATTTTTTTATCTTATATCACCACAATCAGAGACCTCAATTGACGAATAACATGTCAATCGTGTTATCGTTATTGAAATAAATATTATTTTCATCTTAAATATTGATGATACGTTTTTTTTTTATCAGCTGTCATAAATAGCATCTATCGTAATATCATCATCATCAGCCTAGCCTTTTCCCAACTATATTTGGGTTCCTTGCGAAGTATGTGTGGTGTAACAATGAATGACAGACTGAGGAATGATGTGATAAAGCAACGTTGTGGTTTAAAAGAAGATGTAGTAACAAAAATTGAAAAGAGTATGCTTAGATGGTTTGGTCACGTTGAAAGGAAGGATGAAAGGCATATTTATAAGGCAGATGTAAGTGGGATCGCCGGGAGTGGACGCCCTAGAAGGACATACATAGACCTTATTGGTGAGGTTCTTCAGAAAGGTCAGGTGCGTAGTACTCGCAACCGGCGTGAGTGTATGACAACATGTATGAATGTAAACGAAGCAGAATCGTAGCATATATTATGGCGCTCTGTAGTTTCAGCCTACCCCCATGGGAAAAAGGCGTGAGTTTATGTAGGTATGTATGTATGTGTGTATTTGGAATTGCTTTGAGTCGTCATGAGTGAAGTGATCTGTCAATGCCGAGCCTAGTATAGAATGACAGCTCAATTCGTCCTCACTATGCCTACATTTTTCCCGATTTGACCCGAATCGCACTCCAGCACTTTTTGAACGTCAAAAATATAAATAAGACAGTCTCCCAAAACGCCCCCTTCACCAATTCCTAGTATTTTTGCTGGGAAGAAAAAGTGGCGGAACAAACTCCCCAGCAACACATCTGTCTGATTTATTTAACTTGAATCTATACAATGAAATGCTCAGTAAATAGCACAAAGGTCTATCATAATAGCACAAGGTCGGCTCAAAGCTGAATTGATTCTTTCTTCAAAAGGCTATTCCAGACTATGCCCTGCATCGTGAGACTCGCATAGTAAATGAATATAATCTTATGGCTGGACTTTAAAAGAGACCATGACCCCTGAGTTTCTTTCGGCATTTCTTCTCAGTGATCAGTCACTTTGGAAATGCCATTTAGTTTAAAAAAAAAAGACATGTAAAAGTATCTGAGAAGATCTACTTACAGAAATAAATATCATTTCATCATCATTTCATTTCATCATCATTTCATTTCATTTCATCATTTCATCTAAATTTTCTAAATCATTACATTTTAGAATGATTGAATATTGTTCTTGGTTTCATCACAATGATTTATACAATGTGCGTATTGAAGAATGGGCCATTTGACAATTTTTTTTTTGTATTTAGTCCCTCCTCTAGATACCAAGAAAATATTCGACACATATTTTTTTCTTTTTCAAATTGATAGAAAGCTGCACAGATTAAGCGCACTAAAGTTGCGGAGTGGGGGCTTGTAACGTCATTAGCTAGCATAAACTGTATGGTTAACTGTAGGATAATATTAGTAGGATAGGCAAAGATTGTACGTCTAGACATCAGGTGGGCCATATGCCAATGTCGACAAATTACTAACATAAAAATGTAACCGTCCGCATTTAATCTAATTCTTATCGATTAATTCCTAAAAACGATGACATATGTGTCAAACATGATTAGCAGTATTAAACAGCCCCTAGGGTAAATAGTGTTTAGCGGGGGGTAACGTTGAGAGGGGTAACATTAGTTTATGGGTAAATAAAATTAAATAAATTAGCCGGCACTTATTTTTATGGGGTAATTTGTGTTTATTGACGAGTGTAACTCATTTAAATGATTTGGAAATGTAGGCAAGAAATTAGATATTACAATAACAGATATCATTTTGACTGCCTCATTGGTCTAGTGGCCGCAAGTGTTACTGCCTACTGTTGAGCATAAAGTCCTGGGTTTGATCCTCGGGTCGGGCAAAATGTTTTAAATCTGGAATTTCTCAGTAGCTGCCCGGAGTCTAGATTCGTGCCCGAGTGATGGCAATAGGCTCGCCACCTATTACATGGGACTTAAACATAACTGGCAAAATGTGGGTGTACTAACAGGTACACCTCTGCCTACCTTTGAGGATTACAGGCGTGATGTTACATTAATCTTCTTTATTTAGTGTTCTCAGTGACTAACGAGGTGCCAGAGCCTTCAAGTCGCTCATGGGCCTCTGACTTAGTATCACAAGTTCACATGCCGTCGAGAAACAGCTCTCAGTCATCCCGGATTCCTCACGATGTTTTTGACTTGTATTCTATAGATTTAAGTTCTTCTAACTTACCAGACAAACGTGTTACTGGTGAGTATATTACGCCACTTCTTCTTACCTGCAAATACACTATAAAGTTGACGTTTTGGTGAACCGTCTTATGTCATTTTTGACGTTCAAAAAGAGCTGATTCTGAACCAAAGCATAAATTAATTTTCATTTGATTCTTTGTTTTGCAAACTCCTCCAATGTTCTTTTGTGATTAATTTAATTGCGGGTTCCAAGACAAATTAATCTTTCTATCTGTGGCACTGTTCTTATTAAGCCATTAACCATTATTTTCATTCGACAGCCAATTAAGCTCGCTTACCTATCCAATCTCATACCTATCTACGCAAAAACTTAACTGCACTATAGTTAAACAACCCCTGTTTGTAAACCACCCCTTACTATTTACCGTCAACAGTGCCACCTGCGATGACACCTACCCTTTCAATCAACCCCTTTTAAAAAACAGAACTGCTCATAAAAAAACTGGTGTTAATCTGTGGTAATTCTTTTTATTGGCTATGGTTTTAAAACAGCAAGTATACCTCACCGATGTCATTTTGTTTTTTTCTTTTGTGTTCTTCTTCTACCTGTCGTGTAGTTTGTGACAAACCGGTAGGCCTAGCCATATTACAATTTCTATTTCTATTATAGTAATCGATAAGGCGACAATAGAAAGAAAATGGCGTATATGAAAACAGCTGTTTGTCAACTGTCAAGTGTTAACGAGTAGAATTTGTAATATGAAATGAAATACAGTTGACAGTTGACAAACAGCTGATTCCATATACTCCATTTTCTTTTAATTGTCACAATAGAATAGAAATAGAATTTGTAATATGGCTAAGGCTGCTAGAAGTCTAAGCACAGCTTTTACATCATGGCTACAGTATTAAGGATCGTTATTTTTTCATTACAACATGTGCAAATATATTATGGAATTACCGCCAAATTTCTTTTCACTAACAAAAAACATCCATTTAAATATTTTAAAGCTAACATACCATTGCTAATTCCTGATTTTTATAATCAAACCCCATTGATGGGAATTTCCCACAACTTAAGGCGATGTTGCAGTTATTTTAAACATATTGAACCTCGATAAGTCTAGTAAGAATGAAAATGTTCAACAAAAAAAATATTTTAAAAGCCGTACCTAGACTAAAATTTTGTTAATAAAATAGTCTAGTTATTGGTTAATTTTTGTGCGTGATTATTGTTTTTCTGTCCGCGTTAGAACTTACTTTACTCATTTATTGCACTATTAGAAAACAATCAAAAATCCAAATATTAAAAAGAAAAACTAATGCGTGTGTGTATGACAATATGTATAAATGTAAACGAAGCAAAAGAAGTATGTAAGAATCGTAGCATATGGTGCTCTGTAGTTTCTGCCTGTGGGAAAAAGACGTGAGTTTTGTATGTATGTATGTATGTTAAAACTAATCTTTTTTCACCTAAGAAAAATGTTTGTGCGAAGAGTACGATCATTTGATATGTGCCTGAATGTAATTTATCTATTATATGTATGTATTTAGAAATATATAAGTATGTTTATCAGTTGTCTAGCATTCATAACACAAGCTCTGCTTAGTTTTAGACTAGATGGCGTTGTGTAAAAATTGTAAAATATTTATTTATTTTGTATGTGTTTTTTAAGAAATAAGACCGCATTTTAAGACGTGATTTTCAATTTAAATTCGCTAAAAGTAAGTTAACTGTGCCTTAAATTTAACGGAAGATTAGCCCAGCATCCCAACTTTGCCCAACAATAAAATCATTCAATTATGTGATTGCTAACAGGTGCCGCTACCCTACAGGCTCGACATATGGGTCGGCAATAAACCAGCCACCCTACTTAGCGCGGGTCACCCCTGCTTAACCTTTTTAGTTGAAAAGATAAATTGAGATAGATTATCATCTTTTTAGTAGTTGGTAAATGTGTGATTTTTTTTGGTGCGCTTTATTATTGCAAGACTAAATTGTCGGATTTTTGGGGATCTGAGTACCCAAAACGACTGTCAAAGATCTATCTCTACAATCTACTGACGTTGGTTTGAACCCGATCGCAGCACCACCTACCGGGTCCAATTGTTAAACTAAACCATTCTCGAATTGAACACACACCAAAAAAAAACATCAAAATCGGTCCAGTCGTTTAGGAGGAGTTTAATTACAAACACACGCACATATTATTTACATATTATAGAGACTAGCTGTCCCAGCAATCTTCGTTCCGCCTTAGAAATTGATAAAATTAGTTTTTAGTAATTTACGTCCTTTACTCAGACCTACTGATTTCATGATGACTTGATGATTTATTTAAATGACTGCCGGCACTATCGGTTTAACTTGCTTTCCTAGGCACAGAGATGATCATCAACGGATCAAACTCGGAAGCGTTGCTTAACCTCAGCCACGATACTCTTTCCGAAGAGTCAACAAGTTTGTCTAGCTAATATTGCATTACCCACGGCTTCCAGTTTAATAGGATGCAGGTAAGTGCGACTTCCTATCTGATCTCCACAACTCAGTGACTGGATATCACGGTACCCCTTTAGTTGCACTGAATTATAAGATAAAACTTACACCTTAAACGCATCAACTCCAATCTAAAAACTCCTTTAAAATAAAATAATCAAATAAAAGCGAGCAACGCCGTACACAACACACAGTTAATTAACTGTCCGATTATGTAATTAAATAATTTAGTAGATAAATCTTAACATGGCCGCTTCAGAACTTCATTTAAAAATCAACAGAGGCCCGACTGAACGTAATTGTTGACCGTGTGGGGTCTCAGTTGTAGCGATCAATACTTACAGGGTTTAGAAGTATGGGGACCAGCTAGGTTATTGCGTGTCTAAGCTAGTTTCGTGTCGATTAGCATCAGTGTGTAACTAGCTAGGCTGATGTCATGCTCAGATGTGACCCGTGAGTACCCCGTCTGATAGTCACCGTAAGTTGAAGTCCACTTAAAGTGCAATACGATTTTTTTGTAAATTCTCAGTTGTCACCAAAGTTCGGTTTGCAACTCTGACACCTGGGGCTCGAGTCTGCTATTTTGCAATCGTGTCTCAATGACCGGTCATTGATCGAATATTTGACAACTTTGACAGTTTTTGTATGGGAAATGTGTCATAAGTCTGACGTCACACGTCAAAAATCGTTCATTGACCGGTCATTGAGACACAATTGCAATAGCAGCCAGTTAGTCACTGGCAGTGGGAAGATAGTCCTGCTGGTTGTAAAGTTCCTGATCCCCCATAGAAAAGCTCGACTCCTCCTCGCAGACGGGTGTTGTGTGTGGTGGGCTACTACTGCCCGACGGTTGTTGTCTGGTTCTTGTATAAGTTGTCGCGCTGTATGTAGGATGTCAATCGTAAGTTCGTATGTGGTGAGATATATGTCGCTACAATGGTCAAAAGGGAAATAAAATCTGATTCGATGAGTTCAGAAAAAGATAAGATAAGATTTTTTAAAATAAACAAAGGGAATTCATCACTTTTATCTAACTTATAGCTTACCCCAATGTGTCAAATTTCTTTGATGGTTTTTCAACTTTATAACATACAGAATAAGGTTCATGTTCAATGGGCTATTTGACAAAATTTTAGTTTTCAGTCCCTTTCTAGATTACAAGAAAATATTCGACGAGAGATATAGCGAACGTGCGGCCAATAGTTGTCTCTTTCTTTCTTTGACCACAGACCTACAGGAGAGAGATAGGTATTGGCCTCACAGATCCTTTGTCTTTTTCTAGGGAGTGGTCAATTTTGTGCGAGTATTGCTCAGTCTATTCTCTATTATCTATGGGTTTGCCACTAACTAAGAGGCGTACTGAATGCCATAAATATTTTCTAGCACTCAACCGCATCGCACGCATCGCCAGATATAATTTATTAAGTAGGACCCCAATCCGGCTCGCTTCTTTGCTCAAAAATCAAATGATGATTACTTTTAAACTTAAATGTGTTTTAAAAGGCGAACTAATCATCACGAGCGCTTGTCCCCCGCCGGCACTCAGTCCCCCGGCCCCCATCATTCCCCCGGGGGACTTTAAGCCAATTATCTGGCACCAATTTGTTCTCACAAACAAAGCCCAGCCCTTGCCAAATTAGATCCCCGTGTGTGAGTGAGGGGACACTATCGATGTGTGCTGGATATCGATATACTTTTATTGTATTTTTAATGAAAAATAAAAAATATCAACTTCCTACTTATTTTTAATATTTATTTGCCAATCAGGCAGTATAATGCCGAAAGGAAAGGTTTGAGTCAAAATCAATAGTCATCTAATAATATATGACGAGTCAAATTTGTTCTTTTTTTGCTATATTCCGCGCTAATTGCTGGATCTGCCAGTTTCATTATAATAAACTTTGGATTTGATACAATATGGTCATAGGCTACGTAACATCTGGCTTCGGACCTTAAGAAGCTGGTAAAACCACAAAGATAGTTGTAACAATACTTCAAAATCAAGTTTGATTAGCTGGTTGGTGACAAGCACTGCTACTGCTGAGCTTGAGGTCCCGGGTTCAATCCCCAGGTCGGACAAAGCGTTATAGAGTTGTCCCATCCGGAATTTCTCGGTAGTGGCTTTGAGTCTGATGATGATTCATGGCAATAGGCTCGCCCCGTATTATATGAGACTTAAAATATAACTGACGATTTTTTGGTGAACTGTGCCTAAACTGGTCTAACCATCCGGGGTTATGTGTTCATGACCCGACCACGACGTGGAACAGAGATTTTACTATAGCACGTACACAAAATGGTTACTTATTTCAATTGTGTTTTATTGTGCCACTTATCCCAGGAATTTGTGCTTTGTACTTTTTGAGTAATAAGTGTGCGATTGTGGTCGGGTCAGGAATCACAACAAGGGGATATACTATACGTGTACATATTTTTAATAATGTTATGTCATGATTTTCTATTCTATTCACAAAAATCTGTGACATCGACACATTCCCATCCCTACAAAACCCCGTCGGGCGGCTCTCGGGCAAAATTTACAGTTACAGTAAAGAATCTATTTATCGGCTCTTTTGATAGTCGCCATATTGGATAAGGGTTTTTAACAGTTTAGAGTTCTGTAAAGTTTTGGCTTGATTTTGTACTGATTTTTGAATGCTATCGTGCTGCTGTCGTTTGTTCGATTACCCAAGGCTAATGATTATGTTATGAGACGTAATCTTCTTCTCATCGTGTGGTTAGTAACTAACCTGGTGTCAGAGTTTATGAGACGTAATTACGTATAATTTATGAATAATATGTATAGAGTATTTTGTTAAGTAATCAACTGATTACTTAACAAAATCCTCTATACATATTATCTTGCCTAGTACTCATAGCACAAGCTCTGCTTATTTTGGAACTAGATGGCGTTGTGTGAAAGTTGTGTAATATATTTACTGATTGAAATATTTAAGAGAGGCTTTCTAAGTATCAAGGTATGGCACAGTATGCACGGTTCCGACGGACTGTTGATTTAGTGGCTGAGCCACATTCTGACCTTTGACATTTAGATTATTAAAATATTAAATCATATTAAACTAATTACTTACTCCGTATTAAATTTAGGTTATTTTATTTTTGACATTGTTAAATAACTGTGTGTTAGTGCGTAAGGGTGTATTTAAGTTAAAATGTTTGTCTGAGGTTTTAACACAACACTAACCTTGTTATTATTTACTATGCTTTCGGGTAAAATGTAGCGAACTGACCATAAAATAACACCTTATTGTAATGACACGTACATTTACGAATACATTTGATTTGATTTGATTTGAGCGATTCATTGCTGTGCTGCTTCTCGGGTGTTTGATTCCCACATGGAACAAATATTTAAATATCGTCTAGAGAGAGTTTCAGTTTTAATATCTTTTTTTTTATTACATTTTACTTAAAGAACAAAAGTAAAAAGAAACTTCAGGCCTAGCCATATTACAAATTCTATTTCTATTATCGTAATCGACAAGGCCACAATTGAAAGAAAATGGTATTTATGAAATCAGCTGCTTGTCAACTGTCAAGTGTTAACGAGTAGAATTTGTAATTTGGCTGTGTAATGAAATACACTTGACAGTTGACAAACAGCTGATTCCATATACGCCATTTTCTTTCTATTGTCGCCTCATCGATTACGAGAATAGAAATAGAATTTGTAATATGCATAGGCCTACTAGTTTTGTCACTTAGTTAGATACGGAAATGATTGAAGGTCCTTTAACAAAAAGGTTTGTTTGTAAGCAGAATCACCGGGATGGGACGCCCTAGAAGGACATACACAGATTTTATTGCTGATGTTCTTCAGAAAGGTCAGGTGTGTAGTACTTAAAACCGGTGTGCGTGTATGACTATGTATGAATATTTAATGAAGAAAAAGGATAAGCAACGATATTATAAGTAAAAAGATGTAGATAGGTTACCTAAACAACTTTCGATCTACAAAAACGGCTTACTAACGCACGCACGCGTCCGTTGACTCCGCAATGAGACACTGAGGTCAAGTGTGGCTAGTTAGCCAAATTCTAACGTGTCGCTTGCTGAGCGCTTATAACCTATCTACACCTTTTTAATTATTGTATCATTGTATGTATGGATCGTAGCAGATAGCGTTCTGTTTACTATCCTCCGCAAAAAATGCGTCAGCTTATATGTGTCATCATCATCATCATCATCATTTCAGCCGAAAGAAGTCCACTGCTGGACATAGGCCTCCCCCAAATGTCGCCACAACAACCGGTCTCTGTGCGTGCTTATGTGTAGATATCTATGTTTTAATCCCAACTATGTCAGGATTACCTTCTAGTCTAACCAGATGCGGCTGAATACCAGTGTTTTACATGGAGCGACTGCCTGTCAGACCTCCACAACCCAGTAACTGGGCAAAATGATACCCCTTGGTATGTCTGACTTTCGGGCTTCTAACTAACCAATAACGACTTTCAAAGATCTAGAATTGACACCCGGGACCGACGGCTTTTCAAAGGGGTTTTGATACTTAAGTAACTAATGAATGGACACCCATCCACGTACGAACCTCAGCAAGCGCCTCATAAAATAATTTACATGAAATGAAATCTGCAACAAAAGGATGTCTCAAGCAAGAGTAGGGAATGGGTCTACAGCGCATGCGTGAACTTACCACGCCTACAACATCCACCCCTTGTATATTATGGAAAATATATGTATCATTGTCCTTTCTTATAAGTAGAGGGTAAGCAGTAGTCTTGTGTAGTTCAAACAAAGCGATTATGGATACTATACATAGAGAAGACATGCGAAGGAATGTCATAGAAAAACTGTAATCCCATGTTTCAGTAACGCCATGTAGAATAATATATCAATATTGGAGCGACAGCGGAGTGTACTAAAATAAGCTCACTTGTGTCCACTAAAATACAAGAGAGAAAGAAAGATTTATTTGTCAGAATATAGTACAATAGATGTTAACGTTATATTAAGTTTCTTATATTCTACCATTTCTGGTGTACAAATTTTTAATCTTAAATAACTAAACTCTTAGGTAACTAATTACGTTTATACCTAGAATTCCTAGATGACAGAAATGTATGTATAGAATAAAATAAAATGTAAAAAAAAGGTTTTTTTTTACATTTTATTTTATTCTATACTCTGTCATCTAGGAATTCTTTTGTTGAATAATAACATTTGGTTATTAGCAATTAAAACAATTTTCTTTTAAATATGTTGAAACCAAGGCTCTTCAGGCAGTTTGGCAGCTTATTATAAATTCTTATAGCCATACAGTATGAATTTTTGCTGTGTATCGCAGTGCGTGCCAAGTAACGGATAAAAATTGAATGATTTCTCAGTAGCGCCCCGAGTCTGGATTGATTCTTATTTAATGGCAATAGACTCGCCCCCTATTATATGGGACTCAGGACATAACTAGCGAAATAGTATTGAATGGTCCTCACGTGATGTTACCAAGATAATGTCTGGACTGGAGTTTCTTTCGGTTTTTCTTCTCATAGTAGTCAAGCTTAGCCATATTACAAATTCTATTTCTATTCAATTTCTATTATAGAAAGAAAATGGCGTATATGGAATCAGCTGTTTGTCAACTGTCAAGTGTGTTTTATTTTCAGCCATATTACAAATTCTACTCGTTAACACTTGACAGTTGACAAACAGCTGATTCCATATACGCCATTTTATTTCTATTGTCGCCTCATCGATTACGAGAATAGAAATAGAATTTGTAATATGGCTAGGCCTGCAGGATAGTGAAACACTAACCTCATCTCACTAGTTAAAAAATATTTATTATTATTATTATTATTATTTTTTTTTTTAATATATTTAAGTACTTATTGCACGTGTAAGTCTCATATGTGTCATACGTACTAAACGTTTCGGGAACACATTCATTGTGCGTACAGTTAAGGAGTGGAATTCCCTGCTGGAGTCGGTGTTTCCTGATAGCTACAACTAGGGAATGCAATCTCGTCTCGCCGAGATCCCGATCTCGCGAGATCCCAGCCATATTTTACGAGATTGTATCTCGTCAAATTTCGTACGAGATCTCGCGAGATAACGAGATCGACAAATGCAGCGTGACGACGCGTAGGTATTTCATAGCGCGGCTGCGCGCGAACTGAATCCTGGCCGTTGCCTAAATATAGATAATTATTGTTTTGTTACCAATATTGTAAGAATTTGAACTGATTAGCTAAAGTAGGTATAATAATTATAGACATAAACAAACGTTATTAGAGTTAGAGACAAAATAATAAGTACTCTGTTGATTTTTAAAATAAAACTTACATTATTTTTATAACTAAGCAACGCAGTTTCTATTTAATTACATATCATGTCAATTACTAGTTCTTAAAACAAGCATTTGCATATGTTTTAATTGCGATTCTTCCAATCTCGCGAGATCCCGTAATTTGCGAGATCTCGCGAGACTGGGTTTTGAGTCTCGCGAGATCTCGCTAGGCGGAAATCTCGTACGAGATTGCATTCCCTAGCTACAACCTAGGGGTCTTTAAGTCAAGAGTGAACAGGTTGCTTCTAGGCAAGCGTGCTTCATCGTCGACCACGTCCTCGCTTACCATCAGGTGAGATAGTGGTCAAACGCGTACCTTATCTTACTTCTCATACTAATATTATAAACGCGAAAGTTTGTGAGTATAGGTATAGATGGATGGAAGGATGTTTGTTACTCTTTCACGTAAAAACTACTGAATGGATTTTAATAAAATTTGGTATGAAGTTAGCTGACACCCTGGATTAACACATAGGCTACTTTTTATCTCTGTATTCCCACGGGAATGGGACCTACGCGGGTAAAACCGTGGGACATCTGCTATTCAATAATAAAATTTAAATATAGTTTACACCTCTGCCTAACCCTTTGCTGAATACGGGTGTGATGTTCCGTGTTATGTAGTGTAGATATGTAAATTAATCATTCTGGTAGATACCGAACCTGAGATTTGTATCGCAGAAAATCAACCGCTCCACAAAACGCTATAAATAAACAAAATAATTCCCCAATCACTTATTAAAACTTAACACATTTAAATCACTAATCACCGAAATATCACCATTTGTGATTCTGTGAGTATAAAAATAAACAAATTAAATTTCAACACTACTAATTGTAATCACCCTCTATATGCACCCTTAGTTAATGCTGCCAAGACAAATTTAAACCTTAAACGTTTCGCAATAAGATACCAAATAGCCTAAGATATCTCAGGATAACGTGAATCAAAGCGTGTCAGACAAAAATGAACTCTATTTATAGTAAAAATAAGGGTGTGATAGTCATAACTTAGTTTAGTAAGTGACGACATATGATTAGTTTGTCGCAATTA
This sequence comes from Euplexia lucipara, assembly GCA_921972225.1. NCBI lineage: Eukaryota > Metazoa > Arthropoda > Insecta > Lepidoptera > Noctuidae > Euplexia > Euplexia lucipara. The sequence goes on along the minus strand of OV179169.1, from coordinate 2,075,192 downwards.
ATTTTATTTATATTCCTGTTGGCTTTAATTTGGGGTGGGCAGGGGAATTAGATGAATTAATACGTCTTGAATAAAATTACAATATTATGATGATTGTTTTAAATCTCATTAATTTCTTTATTACTTATTATATATTTATTGCAAACAGCAACTACTAACTATAGTTCGTACAAAACGGAAATTGATTTTATTTAAGTAGAGACATAAGTAGATTCTTAAAATAAGCTAAGATTGTGTATAAATTAATATCCTATGATAATATCCGAGTTGAGTAAGAAGATACTGATGAGTAAATTCTTACAAAAATAAAACCTAATCTCATATCACACAGACATAGAACTTAATAATGATTACATATGTATATCATTTATGACTATTGTTATAGGTAAGCGCATGTAATATTCTGTAACGTTATGAAAGTAAAATCATTTAACTTTTGAAAAACGCTATTTATATCACAGTAAAAAAACGAACATGTAGGTAGTCGCATATAAACTGTGTAACATCTGATGATGTTATCGTGGAAAATACGACGCCATAAAATAAAATGACAGTACGGCGTGGTGACGACCTCACGCAAAATCGTTTGGCACCATCTCGCAGCCATCTCTCCGCCACCACGCGCATCGCGCACTCATTGCTCAAATCAAACAGCGCGCGCTTCTCTGACTTCCTGTAACACATTATATCTTGAGTGTAGACCGCGACTTGGCAAAGGTAGTGTAGGGCGTCTTCAGGCTAGCTGGTAAGATGACCTGCGGAAGATGCTGGATGTGACAAGGCGCTCATTAGGGGAGGCCTAGACAGGCTCTCCGGCTGACTAAGCAACAGCTGCGAATACTCACAGCTGCTATAACAGGCCACGGGCCATTTAACAAACACCTCTTTGTATTAGGAGTTACAGACAGCCCACTGTGCAGAGCTTGTGTCGCGGTGGACGAGACGGCATCGCACGTGCTTCTCAACTGCCCAGTGGTTGCCGCATACAGGGCTAAGTTCTTCGGAAACCCAGGTACCCTCCGAGAGATTGCCAGTAGCGTTAAACCGCTGCTGGCCTTCCTCGAGGAGCTAGGATGGATGGAGTAGGGCATATTCTCACCCGTACGCAAAATACGCGCTTGGTCGTGGAGTTGCGGACACCTGCCCGTTAAACCTAACCTAACCTAACCTAGGGGAGGCCTATATCCAGCACTGGACTACTGCAGGTTGATGATGATGACTCCGACATAAGATATCCAGCAACCGAGACGATGTTTCACAACAGAAACTGGAATTGAACTCCAAACTGTTCGATTCAAAGCTCACCCCATACACACCCCACCATTGTCATTTGCCCACGCGTGAAAGTGACAAAATAACAATAATAGGATCAATTTGGCGCCAAATTGGGGTCGACACGGAATCCACATGCCGATATTATGGTCGACCCTATCTCTTTTCATGATGATGGGGTGCACCATAAAATAAAGTGGTACATTAAATTCATATGTTATGGGGTTTTGATTATCGTGGGCCTGCTAGTACGATGTTTCAGTTCTGGGCAAATACCCAACGTCTGCTTAGCCTTTTCCCAACTATGATTGGGTCGGATTCCAGTTTAAGCGGACAATCTCTAGCCATTATAGTAGAAAAATATTTTCTTTAATCAATTAACTGTTGTCGTGATGGACTAGAGGTTAAGGCGCCTACCTCTCATGCACAAGGTTGTGGTTCAAATCCGGGCAAGTACCAATGTGACTTTTTCAATTCACATGTACTTTCTAAGTTTATCTTAGACATCATTGACATCGGTGAAGGAAAACATCGTGAGGAAACCTGGACTTATAGTTAATATAAGTTTGAAATCGCCAATCCGCCTTGAGCAAGCGTGGTGATCAATGCTCAAGCCTTCTCTGTATGAGAAGAGGCCTTTGCCCTGCAGTGGGACAGTAACAGGCTGGTATTATTAATATATTAATTAACTGTTAATATTGTGGACATTTTCATCATTGGACTTCTTCATTTCAAATTTAAATTGCAATCCTTTATTTGCAGAATATGGGTGGGTATACAGGTGTTAAAATTGAGATATATCGCCATACTAAGGCTCATGCCATGCAAATCTAAAAGCGTAATAACAAATAAATTACAAAACAATTAATTAACCACAGTATCAATTAAATAAGGCAACGAAAAACAACTTACGGAAACATACATACTTAAAAATAAACAAACAAAAGAACAGTAAACCAATTATAGGGCATCAAAAAACTCATCCGCATCGCTATCAACGGGAACAGTGCCCAGAAGACTGGCCGCATTGCCACGTTGTATGGCAATGCTGATTCTCTGACCGAAATAAAGGCCAGCCCACTGGTCACGTGAAGAGTCGACCAAACGCTTGGCGATGTCCCGGAAAACTAGATGGGCATTCGGACCCCATGGCCCGAGTGTTTCAACCCCAAACGGTTCAAATATATAACTTCCAATAACGTTGTTATATTTGCGCCGTTTGAGGTTTTCAGCACCTGCGGCAGCCGCACCAGCACAACCTGCCGTACTAGGAAAATGGGATGGCGCAGGCGATTTCAGGACAGTCGATACGCCCCCAAAGGGTCTTGCAGGCTATAGTGAGTTGATCAAAACCTCTTCTCAACTCCAGCGAGTTAAAGCCCACACATAATTATGACGTTGGAGAGTGTAATGCCATCCTAGCTTTTCCTTTAACGGATCAAGCCAGAATCCTGTACAAGATTGCCTTTTTTTGTTTTAAGTAGATATAAATTTTAACTGTTAGTAGCTAGTAAGTGATGATGTTACAGGGCGATGTTATCGCTTAGGGATAAAGCCCTTTAAATAGAGATTAAAAAAAACGTAATGCAATCGGCGAGAGAAAAACGCAAGGTAGGTACCTACATGATAGTTCACAAGATTCTAACCAAAGACATTCAATACCTATAGACCGGACATCACGAACAAAATTTTCGTCCAAAAAAGTGTGTCCTGCTGGATACAAGTCTATGAGTTTTTTTTAGTACGCTCCGCTGCCGCTCCAATATTCATATATTATTCTAGATGGCGTTACTGAGACAAGGGATCAAAGTTTTTCTATGACATTTCCTCGCAAGTCCGCTCTATAGTATTTTAAATCTCTTTGATTCTAATTGACCGATCTATCAGTCTCCAACACCATATTTTAGATATTTCAAAGCCCCTCTAACAAAAGTGTTTATACAAGAGATATAGCGCACACTCACACATAGGCAGACGCCATATCTCGCCATGGCTCGGGGGGCGAGAATCAAATTACGCTGATTGGCGTCTTGCGCTCGACGGAGCGACTTAACGCTATTGTGTTGATATCCGAATTGTGCTAGACTGGGCGATTTGACAAACGTGTATTATTATTATGTACTAGACTAGCAAAAGCCCGTGACTTTGTCCGCGCTTTTCGTGTGTTTAAAGAGTGACCACGTGTCTGAGTTTTATTGCCGCCTCTGAGGCTCTGACTTGGCTTTACGTGTCTTCGAAAAATGACTTCTATACTTAATAAATATCAATACAATATATTTATTACAATAATAATCTAATTGTAACATGCTACTGTACTTTTAATACAAGACGTGAATTTAAAAAAAAACCTTTTTTAACATCTATCTAATGCTTATTGTAAATGGAGTATCTCTTTACATAAAGTTTTCGATCGTTTTTATTCCGAACGAATACCATATCTGACCGCCAAAATTCAAACCGAGAACCCGCCATCTTTACCATAGATAACATACAGTTCTCCCATAGACAATAAATGTAACCTCCTCCCGTTGGATTAGGAGCACACGTATTCATTGCTCTGGCTATAAATCTGCCAAGGGTACGATGCACTCCGAAAGTTGCTCTACTTTACGATATACGATTTAAAATAATATATTGTTTTGTGTTTGTGTGTAGTTTTGAGATGTAAGCTTCTGCTAAAGTTTTACCGATGGGGTTTTAGTATAATATGGTCCTTCTTATCTATATTGTAAAGATATGAAGTTTGTGAGGTTATGACGTTGTAGGGGGTAATCTTTGGATCTTCTGAACCGATTTTAAAAATTGTTTTACTAGTAGAATTTCACATTTTTTGTGAGTGTCGTAGGCTTATATTTTATTTTTAAAACTAAGAGACGGTGGAGGATATGTTGAAGTACGAAATGCAGCAGACGAAGTCGGGAACGAAGTGCTAGTTAAGTAGAGCAACTGCTCCTTTTGGTTAATTAATACTACAATACACCTCCGCCTCACCCTTCGGGGGATAGATGACGATTAATGAATACTACTATGTCATGAATAGCTTCAATACTAAATACTCAATATTTATTGCGTTCTACAATGTACATAAATGGTCTTAAGAATATAAAGGTTGTAACGTAACAGTACCTACCTACCTAGGAGGAGAGCACTGTTGTAGGAAAAGATTAGAGGGAATAAATAAGAATTTATTAATACCAGGCCTACCTAGTGGAGCTAGGATAAAGAAGAGAGGAAAACTGATGAATGAAAGATGAATGGATGATATGTAGAAGAGGTGGCCCTCTCTCAGCAGTAGTAGTGGCTGAGGGGGATCAGGCTTCGGTCTTCAGTAGAGGAGGCGGAGGCCGTCAAAGGTGTCTCTCTCTGCTGTAGAATAGTCGAGGGACGTCAGGCTTCAGTCTTCAGCAGCGCAGGAGGAGGCCGTCAGGAGAAGGAGTCCGTCAGAGGAGGTCCTCTCGGCTCTAGTAATGGCCGAGGGACGTCAGGCTTGAATCTTCAGCAGCGGAGGAGGAGGCCGTCAGAGGTGGTCCTCTCGGCTCTAGTATGGCCGAGGGACGTTAGGCTTCAGACTTCTGCAGAGGGGGCGGAGGACGTCAGTTTAGAGGGCCGGAGGACAGAGAGGCCATAAATATTAGACTCGCAGCTAATATGACTTGCTAAGCCTTTCAGATCCAAACGAAGACTGCCAAATTCCACCTGGCTCCAAGGTAAATGGACAGAATGACAGATGATTGAATTTTGAAAGGTTTTAGAACACAATACAAAGCAAAGTAAAAGAATGAGGTCGATGTGGTTTACATATACGACCTACAACTAGCTCCAGACAAATTAAAAATAAAACTAGACGTGTCACAGCTGACATTACGAATGTAAACAAACATAATTTATAGAAAAACTTAAATAATAAATATGATAATATAAGACAAAAGGTATGCTTTGCCTCCAAGTAATGAGCATGTAGCTACCTAGGGAGGGTGAATGCTTTAAAATTTCAGGTTAAACAATGCACAAAAATGTAAGTAAAATCACAATGTAAAGACAACATTACAAGGTACAGAATCATTATGGACCCTGTCGGGCACAGCAAAAACTTAGAAGAGAGGAAGAGGGCTAAGCTTGTACAATATTTCCATAAATTGGGTGACTTTTTGGGTTGTAACCAAACGCTAGTAACTTTGCTGTTTATGAATATTATTTATTGATACTTTACAAATATAATGAGACGACCGTCTAGAATAAGCCGTTTAAGTATTTGTACTAATTAAAAATGACTGGTGTATTTTATTTCCAAACTAAGTGGAGGGTACGTTAAGGTACGAAAACTCGCGCCCCGAAGCGGCGACCTAAGTTGGAACTAGTAAGCAATATTATGGATTCAAAAACAAATCAAATGGCATGGATTTTTTATAGTACAGCACTGCTGAAGTAGAGCCACTATCCAACCAGCTCGCTGTCCCAACTTTTGGTATAAATAACAAGACGTTCAGTAGTCTAGAGGGGAATGTCAGACGACAAAATATACGGATTTATTTTATACTACCTTCTTACTGCGGAGTCGGTTGCTGTTTGTGCAGATCTGTTTGTTCACGGCACGGGTTTTCAGGCTGGCAGGCACTGAAAGCTGACGCAAAATTTCAAAGCAAGATTTTCAAGAATCAAGACATAGAACTCATAACATGTACTTTTACTTTAAGAGTATTATATTATTGTAAATTTAAGGACTATGTAGATATTTAAATTTTATTCTATTTTTTAAAATTTCTTCTTAATTTTTTGTCTGGCTGTTTGAGTAGTACTTTATGGAACCGACCCAAATGGTTTTATCTTTGATATTGTTCGTCAGCATGTGACCAGTTGAGCTCACAATTTATAGTGCGAGAGCCGGCTGCAGAAATACCTACCTCATAAGATACCCCAATAAGCTGTATTTAGATCGTTAACCGACACTGAAACACGTAAAAAAAATCAGGTCTGCCAGAGCCAATCCTGCCGGGTCGTAGAAATAATTGATATTTTTTGACGTAATTTTTTAGTAAAAATTACCTCATAAGATACCCGAATGAAAGTGCTGGCAGCAGTTAACCATTGATTAGTTATGTAAAAAAAAGTTGGTCTGCCATTGCGCAGCCTGCCGAAAGTACTTGGCAGACCTCTTTAAAATGCCCTTCTGACACACTAAACCTACCTCATCGAGTACCCGGATGGGACCAACGCTAAATAATAACCAATATGCCCCTGATAATGGATCAAAAGGTCTGCCAGGTCTAAGCTTGCCGAAACTTAGTGTTTAAAGCGTTTGAAGTTGATATGGAGCATAATTTCACCTGTAGTCAAAATAACATTATTTTGTTTCTAAATTTATACAAATGTATGAATATTAAATATTTTTTATCAAAACATTGAATAAAACAACAAGTGTAGAGATAATAGATGTATATTCAAAATTTAGCACAATCACTACGAGTTCAATAACATGCTTACAATTTATATACAACTATCAAAACTTAGTTTAAGTTGGCATTACAGTTACCTGAATTCTGTATTTATATGTGGGTTTAGGGAATTAAGTAGACTTTTGAGTGTAGAACCTTTTATTGCGTAAATCATCGAAGGAACAGCTAACGCCTAACCAAACTGACCACCCCCAGGATCTCTCAAAATCCAAGTTTAAACAATAATGGTTAGGTTGACTAGCCATTTACTGTCAATACCTGAGTAGGTACGATAACTATCTTAATTCAAAAATTACAAGCCATTAAATAACTAGCTACAATGATGGTGAAATGACAGCAAGAACTATTATTAAAAATATAAAGATGCAAAAAAAATGAAAATCAGTCAGATTGAACTGTACTAATGTAAATCAGTAAAAGTTTGTACAAAAATAAAATTATAACTTAACGTAGAATCTCAAATTAATAAAAATCCCTTCATCACTTGAACTGTCATATGACTTATCAATATCGTCGTCCTCTGAATCTTTAATTATAATAGACTCTACACTGAGTGGTGTTGGCTCACCTTCATACCATAGAGGTTCTAGGCGATTGTTATTCAAATCCCACCCGTATTTTTTGGTATTTAATTTTATCCATTTATTTGAACATGCGTTTTGCCACATAGCGTTTACGAAAACCGTTCGCAATATTTTTTGTTTTATAACCTTTTTACATGGCGGCATTCTACATGAACTATAATTCCTATTTTTTTCAACAAGGGACCTTTTAATTTTTTGCTTGCGTATGTTTTATTAAAGATAACGTATCTGGCAGCATTAGTATTTGTAAAGTTTTTATTTCCATACATTTCGCAACTAAAATTATGAATCAAATCAACTACTTCTGTATCATTCTCGTATACAATATTCTCGTCTTATTTATTGAAAGCTTCCTGGTAGATGGGATTCTGTTTTAACACCTGGAAAGGTTTAGATTTACCTTTATTGTGAAAAACAGCTGAAGTATCTGTCAAAAATTAAATGAATTTCATCAGCTTCTATGGTGCAAATTTATTGTAATATCATTTCGGAAAGTTTTTTAAATGTGCTGGGAATTGAGGATGGTCTCAAAACGGTTGCGATCATGAAGAATCAGATACTCGAATACTTTTTCATGCATATAGAAAAAGACGCAACTAAAGTATCCATTTTAGCATCTGACACAGATATTTTAGTCGGTGTTTTAGCACACGCCTACCCACTGAAACCAAATATTTGGTTACTTTCGGGCGGATTATCAAGAGCCAAAGATCCAAATGCTATTAAATTGTACCCATTTATCAAAAACACTAGGTGAAACGTTGTGTCGTTCTTTACCAGCATTTCATGCATACACTGGTTGTGATTACACCGTTGTTTTTTACAATAAAGGTAAATCGAAACCTTTCCAGGTGTTAAAACAGAATCCCATCTACCAGGAAGTTTTCAATTAATAAGACGAGAATTTTGTAAACGAGAATGATACAGAAGTAGAAATGTATGGAAATAAAAACTTTACAAATACTAACGCTGCCAGATACGTTATCTATATCTATATAATATAATAAATATAATAAGACAGTAAAAAAACTGTGTCTGTACATTGACTATATTTAAATAATAATAATTGAGGGGGGTTTAGAAACAGTAATAGAGCACGAATAAAAAAAAAAGTCTGTCTGTATGTCTGTTTGTCTGTTTGTTTGTACACGCTCATCTTCGGAACTACTGGACGGATTTAAATGCACCACAACAGACCAGGTAAACTATAGGAGATACAAAAATGGTACCATAGCAAAAATTGTTCCACGTGATGAGCATTTTCTGCTGACAGAATAAATTTGAAGATCCAGAGCACCTGTTGTGGAACTCCAAGAGCCCAGCTACACCATAACTCACATAGGAATGACGTCTTAGCAAAAGTTGTTCGATCTGATAGGCATTTCCTGTTGACTTATAAAAATCGAAGATCAGAAACATTTGATACAGAAATTAAAGCTATCACTAATTTCATTGCATAATTATAAAATAACATAAGTACCTCCACGCGGTGAAGGCGGGAACAGTTCAGGACAGATTTCCGATGACGATCGTATATCGTTGAAAATTAGAATCTACTGGCTAAAACTCCCATTTTTTTTTAACGTATAAATATGCCTTTCGGGCTTATGTTATTTGAGTGTTTAATTTCCTTTTCCATTTATCTTCGTTACATGGTAGCCTACCTGGTAACGCAGGGGAGCAGCCACTTAGATTTTAATTGATCAGGTATCATCACAATAAAACTATAACCATGCCTAGAAAGAGGTCAAATCTTTCCCAATGTTCCAAAGGTGCTAAATGATTAAAGACCATAATATCCCAACAATCTACCGAAGAACGTTAGGAGAGACTTGATGCTGTTCGAGAACATGAGGCTGCAACTCGCTCCGTGGAAACTTCTTGGGATCGCGAAGCACGCCTGCATTCTCAGCGTATTAACGCATCTAAATTCAGGTCTCTAGACACCAGTGAAGAATATGTGCGCGACTGACCGCTGATCGTGAACATCATGCAGTTTCTCGCGAGTTGGAGACGTTCACGGAAAAAGCATGACGCTTGAGTTTTCAGCGTATATACGCATTGACTCTAGAGATAAGTGGGGGAAGGAAATGCGCGACTGACCGCTGATCGTGAACGTCACGCAACACGCACAATATAGGCTATAATTTATTTTGGAAAATGGAACACCTAAACTAAAAGAGATATAAAAATGGTGCCATTGCAAAAACTATTCCACGTGAAGAGTGTTTTCTGCTGTGAGACTAAATTTGAAGATCTGGAGCACCTGTAGGGGAACTCCAAAGCCCAGAGACAATATAACATATACATAATAGAAATGGCGTCTTAGCAAAATTTGTTAAGTCTGATGGCATTTCCTGTTGACCAACAAAAATAAAAAATCTGGAACGTCTTGAATCGTCTCGCGCATCCCATTGATTTCCCGTCCCCGGGCTTTTAGAATTCGACACAAGACGTTTCAGATCTTCGATTTTGACGACCCCGTTGTTGCTGGCATAAGCAACAGGATTCGCGTACGAAGTCGCGGACAGAAGCTAGTCTTTAATAAAACAACGCAAGCAAAAAATTAAAAGGTCCCTTGTTGAAAAAAATAGGAATTATAGTTCATGTAGAATGCCGCCATGTAAAAAGGTTATAAAACAAAAAATATTGCGAACGGTTTTCGTAAACGCTATGTGGCAAAACGCATGTTCAAATAAATGGATAAAATTAAATACCAAAAAATACGGGTGGGATTTGAATAACAATCGCCTAGAACCTCTATGGTATGAAGGTGAGCCAACACCACTCAGTGTAGAGTCTATTATAATTAATGATTCAGAGGACGACGATATTGATAAGTCATATGACAGTTCAAGTGATGAAGGGATTTTTATTAATTTGAGATTCTACGTTAAGTTATAATTTTATTTTTGTACAAACTTTTACTGATTTACATTAGTACAGTTCAATCTGACTGATTTTCATTTTTTTGCATCTTTATTTTTTTAATAATAGTTCTTGCTGTATTCTGTATTTATATGTGGGTTTAGGGAACTAAGTAGACTTTTGAGTGTAGAACCTGTTATTGCGTAAATCATCGAAGGAACAGCTAACGCCTAACCTTGAAAACTTCCTGGTAGATGGGATTCTGTTTTAACACCTGGAAAGGTTTCGATTTACCTTTATTGTGAAAAACAGCGGTGTAATCACAACCAGTGTATGCATGAAATGCTGGTAAAGAACGACACAACGTTTCACCTAGTGTTTTTGATAAATGGGTACAATTTAATAGCCTTTGGATCTTTGGCTCTTGATAATCCGCCCGAAAGTAACCAAATATTTGGTTTCAGTGGGTAGGCGTGTGCTAAAACACCGACTAAAATATCTGTGTCAGATGCTAAAATGGATACTTTAGTTGCGTCTTTTTCTATATGCATGAAAAAGTATTCGAGTATCTGATTCTTCATGATCGCAACCGTTTTGAGACCATCCTCAATTCCCAGCACATTTAAAAAACTTTCCGAAATGATATTACAATAAATTTGCACCATAGAAGCTGATGAAATTCATTTAATTTTTGACAGATACTTCAGCTGTTTTTCACAATAAAGGTAAATCTAAACCTTTCCAGGTGTTAAAACAGAATCCCATCTACCAGGAAGCTTTCAATAAATAAGACGAGAATATTGTATACGAGAATGATACAGAAGTAGTTGATTTGATTCATAATTTTAGTTGCGAAATGTATGGAAATAAAAACTTTACAAATACTAATGCTGCCAGATACGTTATCTTTAATAAAACATACGCAAGCAAAAAATTAAAAGGTCCCTTGTTGAAAAAAATAGGAATTATAGTTCATGTAGAATGCCGCCATGTAAAAAGGTTATAAAACAAAAAATATTGCGAACGGTTTTCGTAAACGCTATGTGGCAAAACGCATGTTCAAATAAATGGATAAAATTAAATACCAAAAAATACGGGTGGGATTTGAATAACAATCGCCTAGAACCTCTATGGTATGAAGGTGAGCCAACACCACTCAGTGTAGAGTCTATTATAATTAAAGATTCAGAGGACGACGATATTGATAAGTCATATGACAGTTCAAGTGATGAAGGGATTTTTATTAATTTGAGATTCTACGTTAAGTTATAATTTTATTTTTGTACAAACTTTTACTGATTTACATTAGTACAGTTCAATCTGACTGATTTTCATTTTTTTTGCATCTTTATATTTTTAATAATAGTTCTTGCTGTCATTTCACCATCATTGTAGCTAGTTATTTAATGGCTTGTAATTTTTGAATTAAGATAGTTATCGTACCTACTCAGGTATTGACAGTAAATGGCTAGTCAACCTAACCATTATTGTTTAAACTTGGATTTTGAGAGATCCTGGGGGTGGTCAGTTTGGTTAGGCGTTAGCTGTTCCTTCGATGATTTACGCAATAAAAGGTTCTACACTCAAAAGTCTACTTAATTCCCTAAACCCACATATAAATACAGAATTCAGGTAACTGTAATGCCAACTTAAACTAAGTTTTGATAGTTGTATATAAATTGTAAGCATGTTATTGAACTCGTAGTGATTGTGCTAAATTTTGAATATACATCTATTATCTCTACACTTGTTGTTTTATTCAATGTTTTGATAAAAAATATTTAATATTCATACATTTGTATAAATTTAGAAACAAAATAATGTTATTTTGACTACAGGTGAAATTATGCTCCATATCAACTTCAAACGCTTTAAACACTAAGTTTCGGCAAGCTTAGACCTGGCAGACCTTTTGATCCATTATCAGGGGCATATTGGTTATTATTTAGCGTTGGTCCCATCCGGGTACTCGATGAGGTAGGTTTAGTGTGTCAGAAGGGCATTTTAAAGAGGTCTGCCAAGTACTTTCGGCAGGCTGCGCAATGGCAGACCAACTTTTTTTTACATAACTAATCAATGGTTAACTGCTGCCAGCACTTTCATTCGGGTATCTTATGAGGTAATTTTTACTAAAAAATTACGTCAAAAAATATCAATTATTTCTACGACCCGGCAGGATTGGCTCTGGCAGACCTGATTTTTTTTACGTGTTTCAGTGTCGGTTAACGATCTAAATACAGCTTATTGGGGTATCTTATGAGGTAGGTATTTCTGCAGCCGGCTCTCGCACTATTACTGACAAATCTAAAATCTGTGTGATTCTTTCCGCAAAAGACAATTTCAGACACTTATCTGTGAACTCGGAGTTTCTTTCGGTGTTTCTTCACAAAGTAGTAGTAGATAGTGAAACGCAAACCTCGCCTAACTAAAAATGTACGTGTGAAAGTGTTTTTATGAACTGCTTAGTCTCTTCCAGCCCCATAGAATATTTAAAAGCTCAATTATAAAGTTTACTCTCAAAAATTCCACTACAAAGTCCCGCCATTACTTACTACGAAATTACCGTTCACATATACCAATAAATTATAGTAATTAACAATTCCAATTATAAATAAATAACAAATAAAGAAGAAGTCGTTATTCCTATATTATACAAGAACAAATATATTTACCAGAATGCATTCAGACGTGGGCCGAACAATATTTTTAAACTTAAACTAAAGCTGGACACAGGAAAGTCACGTACAGCCAATATGACTAAACTATTTGTTTACCAAATCGACACTTGAGCACGATTTTCTATTTATTTTCTGTACCTACATGTAGGTTTTAATGCATTTATAAGTTATTGAAAGTTTAATTTTGCCTGTACGAGTGTTGACTCTCGCCCTTTGTGTGGGAGAAAATAAAGATGAAAGGGTTCTTTTTGGTTGAACGTTGTGTGGGCGTGTAATGGGCTTACAAATGGGAATAAATTATTTTGTACTTTAGAAAATTTTTATCTGACTGAGTTAAATTGATATAGTCCTATATTGTTAGTGATTTGTATTTATTACTGTTTTGTGCTTTATCTGTAAGTGAACAATAAGCCAACGGAAGCTTATAATGGTGTAGGTACCTGTATTTTATATGTCATGCATGCAAAATATTTACATGAACCAGGAAGGTTTGTAACTAGATAAATAATAAATAAATATTTCACAATGCCATCTAGTCCCAAGCTTAGCAAAGAGGTTGTGTTCTAGGTACTAAAACATAAATTTCTAAATACATACTTAATATAGATAAATTACACCCAGACACAGAACAAATGGTCGATTTAAAAGACGCCTTTTTTCTTTAGGCTTTTTTTATTTAAATTAAATGTATTTTTTTTACCACAAATTACTTACAGACACTATTTTATAAAGTAATACTATTTTGCGGACGACTGGTGCATAGACTAGGTTTTTGAAAAACCTGTGTGGCAGGTCACTGGATAAATCACAGAATATGATGTAAGAAGTCCTAAGATATTACTAAAAAGCTTTTTGCTTATTAATCCAACTAAGTGGAACAAACCATCACATTATCACCACTTCTTATCCCAATCACCCCAAAAGACCACCAATAAAAATAATACAATAAACAAACAACCGAAAAAAAGAAACATGGCGGTGCGGTGGTTCGCGCCAAAAATTTGACAGATGCGTTCATGACATTATCGTGTTGGGCAAACAACGCCAAATGTCGCGTTCGTGTTATAGTAATTGTTAATTATCATTTTTATAAGCTTAGCGGCGGAACTTTGATGCGATAAATTAGATAAATTAGTTATATTAACGTTCGGTTAAATAAATAGCGGTTAAGTGAGCCGTGTTTTTATTATTGATTTGATTAATTATTGAGATTGGCTAGGAATAGATTAATTCAATTACACGTAGAGTACAGTATTAGTAATCTTTTTTGTGTTGTAATATTTGATAAATTGATTTTGTTTTTTTACAGAAACAAATTGTATAAAAATAATTCACTAAGGCCCAAGGTCGTATTTCTCCAGCCTGTAAACCGCTACGGGAAACCGCGCAGTGTAGTATCACAGTATAAATATTAATACAGTAGGACGACGCCTTTGATCTCTGGAAAAATGTCGACAACTTCTACACGCGTTAGACTTGAATAATACCTCCCGCACTACGAACATCGTTTTGTTCGCAGTGCGGGAGCGGCTTTCCCGCGTCTCGCCCCTCACACCCCGCACGATTGCCCTGTCTAGACAGCTTCGTCGGACGACTGTATGTATTTAGACTGTGGTAGTATGCAGCATCAGCAGCATACAACTTTCATATTAAATAGTGACTAGTGCGGTTCAGAAGCGGATTCCCGCGGCGGGAAAACCGCCCGGATAGCTTGACCCTAACTGGACTTCAAGTTACTTCGCTTCGTCGCATCTCTGCGAGTGCGCACGATCATCCTAGACACACAATGATGATAGCCAATACCAAACTAGATATTTGACAGTAATTAATCGTTGACAACTGTACCCAGTGATCAACACTGTCAACTGTCAACGGAGATATACCTTTGCAATAAATCTGTTGATCTCTGGACTTAAACAACGATCAATAACCATGTACCTTCCATCCTCAGGTGCCCCCCACGCCCTCCTCGGCAAGACTCGGAGACCTCGCACAGCATTCACGTCACAGCAACTCCTCGAGCTGGAGAAGCAGTTCAGGATGAACAAGTACCTATCTCGGCCCAAGAGGTTCGAAGTAGCCACCAGTCTGATGCTTACTGAAACACAGGTGAGAATAAAATAGTTTTGAATGTAAAGAAGTAAAGAAAACAATGTATTTGTTGAACCCGCATAAGATAAAACAAAAAAGAAACGGTTAAATTAGCAACTAAACAAACAAAGTTTAAAAAAGTTCAAAATAACCAAACAAAATTACGAGGCCAAAAGCCAAAGGCCAAAAGCAGGGTTCTGTAACATTTTACAAAAATACCGTCACAGCGTTGGTATTCTGTAATGGCCCAAAGTTATGTCGGAAACGAATGTTAATTAATACATCCCTACAAACTGTCACAAGCTTACACTAAAAAATTAAATTAGTAAAAAGAAAGACAACATAGCTAGGTGACTTTTAATTGTTGTCAGTTTCACACTCCGTAAATCAGTCAAAAAAATATAGGTACATATAGGTATGCCACAGAAGACATGTATATATTACTATAAGCAAACAGTCAAAAACACACTGAAAACAAATAAAGCAATGTAATTCTGGTGGTATTTCTCTTAAACTGAATCAAAGATTGGTTGATTTCTGATTCAATTCATTAAAAGTTACCCTGTAGGTATCTGTGGGTAGGTATACACAAGGGCAGCGTACAAAATGATTTACTCGCAAAGAGCTGAGTCATTCAAAACACTCTAGGTACACATCGCAAAGCTATTTTAAATACAATCACCACTAAGTGATGTAATATTACTATTGATACCGCCATGTTGACATTAGTTAAAATATTCAAATGCATTCCGTGAAATCCTAATACGGACGGACTAACGCCATTTTTATCTCTAAAATTAATATGGTTGATACATACAATACAATGCAAAGCCGCATACAGCATTATTTGTTTATTTAATACTTCAGGGACACAAATGTACAGAGGCGGACTTAATGCTATAAGTATTTTCAGTACCTTTGGAATGCAGAAAAAAGCAGTAGTAGGTGCAATTTTGAACCTTAATGACACAAGAACATATTTATCTAATTAAATTAGCGTGTACAACTTGTTAGCGACTTAATTAGACTGATTGAATACTCAGTGATTAATTCGACTTTTCCAGAGGGACGGGAATGTGTTTTGTTTTTGTATTTAGACACGTCAACATTAAATTTCACACAAAAACTGCTGTTAGCATAATCAATTTGCAATTAACTGTAAAAAGTTTTTAGAAATTCAATAAAACTAGCAAACGGTAAATTAAAAAAACAACTAATGAAAATAATATTATAAAATCAAACTCTCTCGCAGACACTACAAACAACCCAATTTTGACATTTGTTTTGGCGCCAACACCTGTCAACATGGCGGATTTGTGCTTACAAATGTATGTTAAGATTACAAGGGTGGAATCGTAAACGTTATGGCTTTGCAGGTTTACGAAGGTTTAAAGATTAATCTCACACCCTCGGGGTGGGTCTTAGAAATTTATACGATATTTACACCTGTTCGGATTTATTATACGAGTAGGTAGTTATATGATTTTATGGGTTGTGAATGTGGGTGGGAGGTTTAAATGGGATCGAACAATATTTCTGTGATACTTACACGGATTGTGGTTGAAAAGTTTTAAGGTAGAAATATAGGTAATTAAAGGTTCAAATTATCTAATAAATTGAACATTACCTACCTATTACATTTCTACCTCAAAACTTTCTAGAGCGGCTTGACTAAGACTTGTGTATCATAGGTCTTTCAGTAACGTTTTCTTCTCTTTCGATCAAAATATTATAATCCAGAATCTCAGAAAATATTATTTATTTCAAATTGATAACCAACAATAAATTTGTCCACAGGTAAAAATCTGGTTTCAAAACAGAAGAATGAAATGGAAACGTTCGAAAAAAGCTCAACAGGACTCCAAAAATAAGGACACACCACAGACTGAAGAAAAAAAACCAAAGGAAATACAAAATGAACAAGAGAAGCCGTCCCCAATGGCGGGAGATTTGACAGCTGTCAAACCCATGTTAGACAGGGATAGAATTATCGCGTTAGAAAGAGAAAGGGCGATGGCTGCCGCGAATTTCAATTCGAATATGGAAAATAGGCGCGGTTTGGTCGTTATGAACCAAGATGGTGGCCGGCCTATGGATATGTTTAGGCCGTACGTGGTATGAGAGTAAATTAACTTTTCGTTTTTTTATTAATTTGTTAGCATTTTGAGTATTGTAATGTGATTCACAAATATTTTTCTTTTTTTCTAAGCAATAGACGAATATTTTTTTAACCATAAACACATTGGTAGCGCAGAAATATAAGACTTAAAACTTTCGTTGTATGTAAAACGTCGCAATAACTTTTTTATTCGTAATTGAGTATGTCAGAATGGTCGAAACGTATACTATAGTTAACGAAAGCTAAGATTACATACCTACCTAGTCAAGCATAGTGTATATTTCTACATTTATTGTTAAATAATAATGCACAATGTAAATACTTAATAATTATTGTAATGTGTAATCTAATAACGTAGGTAGAACAAATAAGCTCTTTAATATACAAGCCAGACTTTTAATTGCCATTTTGACTGAGAAAAAAAAACATCTTAAAGTAATATTTTGTGTAGCGTACAAATAATGATGTAATAATAATAATAAAAATAACCAGCCTGTTACTGTCCCACTGCAGGGCAAGGCCTCTTCTCAAACAGAGAAGGCATGAGCATTGATCACCACGCTTTCTCAAGGCAAATTGGCGATTTCAAACTTATATTTTATTATAAGTCCAGGTTTCCTCACGATGTTTTCCTTCGCCGACGTCAATGATGTCTAAGATAAACTTAGAAAGTACATGATATGACTTGAAAAAGTCACATTAGAACTTGCCCGGATTTGAACCACAACCTCGTGCATTAGAGAGAGGCGCCTTAACCTCTTGGCCATCACGACTCTAAATAATGATTTACTGTAAAGTTTTACTAAGTATGTAGGTACATACCTACCCGTTTTTCTTTCAATTTTCAAAAGTGTTATTTTTATTTTTAAACGAGCTTTATTTTTAGATAAATACACATTGTCCTATTAGATTACATACTTGACATTATTATAAGGACTGATACAGGCCAAATTTAGTACCTAATAATGTTAGGGCTGGTGCATATTGTTGTAGAGTTTCTTTTTTTAATTTTCATTGTTACAAAACATTTCATCAAAACTTATTAACATCCATATGAGGTGTGGTAGGTACAATGTTTTATACATATTTCGCAATAAATATGCACCATTATTTATTAAAAACCATAGATTAAAGCATTTAGCAAGTTTACCAAAATAATGGCGGCAAAATGCATCGTTCGATAACTGTCAAATAAGTTAAATTTAAGAAAAGATGTTTTATTTTTAATTAAAACTTAAGTTACACGAATTTATTTTATATTTGTAAGGAAACAAGTCAGTATTTAGTTATAATTAAGTGTATTGTATTAAATATTAACAATTAAGACATCTTTCGAACCAGTATTATTGTTTATAAGTTACTAACATTTACGCCATTTTGTAAAAATGTAATTAAAGATAGATTTATAATACAGATAGATTAAGTTAGAACTATTTGGCCATACTGATGTGCATTATTTGATGAATACGATATGTACTTATACTTTCCCGCGTAGTTCCCGTTCCCGTGGGAATACAGGGATAAAAAGTAGCCTATGTCACCCGGTGATTGTGTAGCTTCCCAACAGTGAAAGAATCTTTTTTTGGTCCTATTGTTTATCTCCGTTGCCAGTTCTTAGTGATGATGGCTCGGCAAAGTGCTCAACGATTAACTGTCAAACAGCTAGTTTCGTATTGGCTATCACAAAGAGATTTAAAAGACTATAGAGCGGGCATGTCAAGGAAATGTCATAGAACAACTTTGATCCCATGTTTCAATAACGCCATCTAGAATAATATATGAATATTGGAGCGGCAGCGGAGCGTACTACAAAAAACTCAGACTTGTATCCAGCAGAACACACTTTTTCGGACGAAAATTTTGTTCGTGATGTCCGGTCTATAGGTATTGAATGTCTTTGGGCCATCATCTGTGTGTATCTAGGATGACGTCATGCGCACTCGGAGAGATGTGACGAAGTTCACAGTACCCAGTCTGATAGTCACTGTAACTTGAACTCCACTTAAAGTGCAATAACATTTTTTTGTAAGTTTGTTCAGTTGTCACTGGCAATGGAAAGATGTTCAGTAACCCTGTAGTATCTAAGTACCTATAACTCCATTTACAATAGCATTAGAAAAAGATCCGAGGCTCGCAGGAATGCAGATCATTTTATTTTAGCCCTTTAGAAGGCGCATATTTATGCGACACAAGCGGTTAAAGGGTTAATAGAACTTTCAACTGTTTTTTTAAAAGGAAATCAAAAATCTAAAAATCACTAAACTGCGCAAGTATGGCCATAGCTTAAGTTATACCTAAGTAAGTAAGCATTAATAAAATACTTTAAATTGTATTACCATTGACAAGATGTACAATTGTAGCCAAAATAAGAGTGTAGTACACATTTAACTGGTAAAATCTTGGTTGTGGGTGACCTGGGGCTCGAGTCTGCTGTTGCAATCGTGTCTCAATGACCGGTCATTGGTCGAATATTTGACAACTTTGACAGTTTTTGTATGGGAAATGTGTCATAAGTTTGACGTTATACGTCAAAAATCTATCATTGACCGGTCATTGAGACACGATTGCAAAGCAGACTCGACCCCCTGGTGTCACAGTTTTAATGCCGCCCATGGGTCTCTGACTTGGCATCATATGCTATCGAGAAATATCTCTCAGGCATGCCGGTTTCCTCACGATGTTTTCCTTCACCATTTTTGAAGCAAGTGATAATTATACAATACGCACATGAATCCGAAAAGTCAAGAGGTGCGTGCCTTGGGTTCGAACTCGAGACCTATGATTTGGCAATCCACCGGAAAAATAAAAGTGGAACAATCAAAACTCATTTAAGTATGTAAATTAGGTTGAGAGTCAAACCTTTTGAACGGCCGCCCGGCCGCCCTTCCCTTCACCATTTCCTAGAGTGTTTTTGCTGGAAAAAAAAAAAAAAAAAACTAAAACTCCAGACTCCGGCCTCTCCAAACTCTAGATTGAAAAACCCAATACGTAACACTTCCCGACTCGAGAATTGAACCCAGTACCTACTAGTCTTAGGGCGAGACTCGACCAAAGTGGAGACGAAAGGAAATGTCTCTAGGATATTTTATTGCGCTGAAGCTAAGCGGTGAGCGGTCAAATACACATGCTGATTGGTTGTAAAATACATCTTTGCTCGTCCCTTTTCTCTTCTTCTTCGTCTTTGGTGGAGTCTCGCCCTAATTGTATCCATAATTGTACATCTATTGTATTTAGGTAATAATAAAAACCTGTAACTAAATGTTTCTACGTGGAGTCCTGTACCATATTGATGAATAAATAATCGTAAATAATAATAAATTATATGCAAATTATAAATAAAGATATAGTTGATATGTTGGAAGTTGCCGTTTTATTTTTTCTTGCATACATAACATTTGTTTTTTCCCTACATCTATACTTACCTTCATCAGTCCTTACAGATGTAAATATTATTAATTTCATAAGAGTGAAGTTTTTATTGTTTTCTATAAAAGTTTACAAATGGGCTTAGGTACCTGACTACATAATCTATGTTCAGTCGCCAGCACATCGAAGTTGCCGTTTTATTTTTCTTGCCTACAAAACATTTCAGTTTCCATAGAACTATACTTACTTTCATCAGTACTTACAGATATTCAAATATTATTAATCAATTCATAAAAGTGAAGTTTTTATTGTTTTCTATAAAACTTTACAAATGAGCTTAAGTACCTAACTATATGTAGTTAGGTACCTAAGCTCATTTGTAATGTTTTTTAAGTTTTTTGTCTCTTTGCTCAGTCGCCAGCACATCAAGCTACCCCAATGTGTCAAAATAATTTGATAGTTTTTTAACTTCTTAACATACAGAATAAGGTTCATGTTCAATTGGGAATATTAGACTTAAAGGTAGCTTAATGTGCTGGCGTATGTACAAAAATGATAGCCTAGTGCATCGAAAAATTCATCCGCCTAGCTGTCAACGGGAAAAGTGCCCAAAAGACTGACTTGAATGGCAATGTTGATTAAATCTATAAATACATACATAAACGAACGCCTTTTTCCCATTGGTAGGCGTAAGCAGAAAATAAAGAACATCATCGGCTACATACCTACTTCTTTTGCGCGTACTACGCACCTAACATTCCTGAAGAACTTCACCAATAAGGTCTATGTAAGCCCTGCTAGGGCGCCCCTCCCGGCGTTTACACTTACACCTGCCTAATTATAAATGTGACGAAACCATCTATGCATACTTCTGGTCACGTGAACCGTTTGGCTTTTCACTCGATCGTCTCTCGTCAACATTTCATTCGGCTATTTGACAAAACTTTAGTTATAGTCCCTCATCTAGATTAAAAAAAATATTCGACACATATTTTTTATTTATTCACGTACCTAAGTTAAAAATAACGGCGATACATCAAGTCAAAATCTCGCATGATGTCACTAGCCAGTACAGTTTATACTAGATAATGACGTTACATTACAAGCCACCTCTCCTCAACTTTACTGCGCTTAATCTAAGCAGTTTTCCATCAATTAGAAAAAGAAAAAAAATACGTGTCGAATATTTTCTTGTAGGTAATCTAGATGACGGACTAAAACCTATAATTTTGTCAAATACCTCATTTTAAAACGTGTAGTATTTAGATAAGTAGACGGAGGAAACTCTAGAGAAGAATTTTGGTATTAACATAGATAAGACCTTGGAAAAAAAAAACCGGATCAGCCCATCCCTTGCTGTCCTCTCCCAGCGATGCCCTAAGCCGAGGCCCGTACCCCGCAGGGACGGACGTTTTCATTTATTAAGTCATCTCATCCTCCTATAGGATAACTGCGAGATGCCCCACAAAAAAAGAAGAATAAAGTTAGAAATACTACTTAATCCTGCGTAGACGAAGTCGCGAGCACCAGCTAGTGAAGAATAAGTGCAAAAAGCTAACACGAACGACGAATTTGGACCAGTTATGGGCCGTATGTATCCTATATAGAATACCGAAAGGCTAGCTACCCTACGCCTGTGCTCAAGGCTTTGCAGATTGGTTCTAAGTTTCTAACCAAATCTGGGTCACCAATAAGTCTCTATCTATCCTCTATCTACCTATCTAGGAGCTTGTAGCTAAATAATAAGAGCAAAACGGGTCGTCGGAGGGTTAATGGGCTATGCTTGACCAGGTCAGTCCGTGGATAATAGTACCGTATATCCTTACATTCATATCGAGGCATTTCTATCTAAGCCTATGAGACTTTTTCTTAAATTGAAGTAAAGAGATTATTAGATAAAATTTGGAAAAGCATAAAGGTCTATAAACATTGTATCTAAAAACGACTATTCCTAATTTTTTTAACCGACTTCAAAAAAAGGAGGAGATTCTCAATTCGACGGTATGTTTTTTTTTTTCCTGTGTTTGTTATGCGATTTCTTCCCCATTTGTGGACCCCATTTGTGAAAATAAATTCATGGCAAATATTTGTATGGGAACAACTAAAAATGGGAAAATAAAAATCTTCTTTGCAAAAAATAAAACCAACTTAAAAAAAAAACACTAACCGGTGTAAAATAACTCTAAATTCGGAAGTCGGTGGCCTATCATGAATAAGACAAAACCACAAAAGCCACAGACTTCCTAATTTAGACTTATTTTACACCGGTTAGGGTTTTTTTTAAGTCGGTTTTATGTTTGCAAAAAAGATTTTTTATGAAATATTAGTGACTTTCCACAACTTTGGTTTACTTCTTTAACCTATTTTAGGCTCCCTAAAGTACTCATAACATTCCCTTGAAAATTGTGCGTACCTTGCGGAGGCTGTAGCGGAGGAGGCTGCTGCGGCGGCTGCAGCTGCCCATGCATCACTATCTACACCTGCTGTACAAAGACTTGCTAGTGGCATCGAGTTGCGCCATTTCGCATAGACAAGCCATGGTGACTCCGCCGAAGATGGTGCAACGGACGCCTTCAATGTTTGTGTCTTCAAAGTATGCATGTCAAAAAAGACGTGTAAAAGTGTTTGTGAAAACCTATTTACAGAAATAAATATAATTTATCATTTATCAATACTCAATATCTTCATTGCTTTTCATATGTATTCTTAGGTAGTAAGTATATAAATAAGAACATTATGGACCCTGTAGGGCACAGCAAAAAGGTACGAGAGAGAAAGTCAATATACCAAAAAATAGTCTACATAGATATAGTAACCACCACTATTTTTTAATAAGTACAAATACTTGAAAGGCTTATTCTAGATGGTCTTCTTATTATATTATTTTGTGAAGTATCAATAAATACTATTCATAAACAGCAAAGTTATTAGCATTTGATTAATTCCCAAAAAGTCACCCAATTCATAGAAATATTGTACAGGCTAATCATGACATAGTAGTATTCATTAAACGTCATCTCTCGCTCACGTTCGCGTGATCTCGCTCAAGCGTGCTCCGCCTCCAACAGCTGTTTTCGTTATTTAAGTTTAACTAAATAGTGGCAAATATTTAAAAATTGAATTTCGTTTTTTTTACTTTGTTTATACAGCCCATTTTATTTTGTACTAATTAAAAATTAGTGGTGTATACATATACATATTTCTCTATTGGCTCCACTTTTCTCTAGTGATTAATTTCCATGATTACAAAAGGCAGATGATGACGATATAACCACGCCGAGTCCTTAATGAGTAGTCAAATCTTTTCGGCGTAACATTTGGTACAAAACTGTCTAAAGTGTACCAACTATAGGTATCTACTGGTAGGAACAGTTAAATAACATGCGACTGGTAACGGTTCGCTTACACCACTAAATTAAGCCGAGGGGTGAAGGGGGGAGGTGTAGGGTGACCATAGATAAAGGAAACAGTAAGGTAAAAAAATGTGATGAATTTGCCAACGTTAAACGTGTTGGGTGGTGCTGATGGGTAAGTAAAATTGGATGCTTCAGAAAGCGTAAGTGGGGGGGGGGGGGGGCATGAGACATCATCATCATCCACAGCCTGACTGCACCCAATGCTGATTATGGAGCTCTCTTCTCTGTTGCCAACCTCCACGTTCTTTTTTTCTTTTTACTTGGGGGGGTGGGAAATCCTCATGGATGTCCTCCGCCCCGGTGAGGGCGGAGGGGTATGTCAATGACTTCGTTAAACTCGTAAGCGCAAACTACATACTTGTATATTTTTATATCAGCCAAATTTACATCATCAACCATAGACTTCCAAGTCGCTTCTTTTGTATCTACGTTTCGGTATTCTTAATTGATACATTCTATGCAGTTTGCGCTAGCGAGTTTAACGAAGTCATTAATGGGTCCGTTCCGCTCGCGGTGGAAACCGCGCTTCAGACTCTTACTGACTAAAAACCACCCTGTGTTCCGATTCACACCGGGACCCCGGAATGATGCTGGCCCCGCGGGAGAATGCCTGATATAGACATTCCAAAAATCACAGCCTAATTTGAATGAATGAATTTTGTTTTTTGTTTAATTTTCAGTATTATAATAAATATTATTTATCATTCGGGACTGTCCCCCATTTTCCCAAACCATAGACACCCTTTATTCTGAAGTGATGTTGGCAGTATAAATTGGTGTGGAAAAACTCAGCCGCTCTGTATTCAGTTCCCGTCGGAGAGAGAGAGGGAAGTGGTGCCGTCTCGCTCTCACGGTGCCTGTTATGGATATCAGGGGTATTATTCATAGTGCGGTGTAAAATGTTGGAAAAAGGATGAGAGCTTGCGACCGCATTAAAATGTGGCGTTTGTTTATGATAAAAAAACAACTGCAGCGCATAACTCGTAGCAAGTATCATGTTGCACGTAGCGCGTAGCTCGTAGCAAGTTTGGTGTAGCACGTAGCGCGTAGCCCGTAGAAAGTTTATTGTAGCACGTAGGGCGTTGCCAGTTAATGTTAGGGCGTATAATAAGATATCATAGCGCGTAGCACTAAGCATTAAAGTAAGCAAGTTACATTTTGCAAGCAGAGCGTAGGTAACTCGAATTTCGAGTTGCACTCAGCGTAGACTGCTATTTTTTTTTCGAGCAAGGAAATTACAACCAATTGACAGAAATAAATATTATTCATATAAGTAATAAACAGAAATTGAATAAAATATTCTATGTATGCGACGAGTAATTTACAAGAAAAAAATATTCTAGTTTTGTATATTATGTGTGAGGACGATGACGTTCATACAATTAAAACTACCAAACTAAAATAATATGCAGATATCTCTTCATATTATTTTAACATAACTTTGTGGCCAGACTATGAGTACGGGCAGGGGGCGTGTCCGCAGTGATTGATGCCTTTTGTTTCAACAACTTACCGCTGTTTGCAGCCACCGATACTAAACGTCGATAACTTGAGACTGCTTCGGGGTGTTTTAAGTTCTAAAATATCATCTTCCTGGGGTCGGCAGAGCATGTAGCTCTTCCAAACACCTCTATCACCACCTCTTTTATAGTCTGTATCACAATTGAAATTCAATGCCCAATCTCCTATTTTAGGTAAGTCACTACGATACATGTACCTTAGAATAAGTCAAATTGTAATAAGGATTGTGAAAAAAACTTCTTCTGCTATGCCTTATTCCCTATTCATTTGGGGTCGGCCTTTTTTGTTTTAAGGCGCCAAGACAGTCGGTCTTGGGTTGTCTATTCCTCCACCTGAGCCTAGTGGCCTGTGGCCTTTGCTTCTCTAGGGCCTCGGCTAGGGCTTTCCTTCCAGCTTGGTTCTTTGTTTTATTATTATTTGTTTTTCAAACTTCTCAGAGCTCTGGAAGACGTAAGAGGGTCCGGAGCCAACTTGCAGAAGCCCCTTGTCGATTTTAATGAAATCAGGCACCAATAGCAGATTTTTTTACTATTCAGAAAAAAAGGAAAAAAAAAACATTATTTTTATTAGGTAAGTATATATTTGACACCAAACTGATGGCACTGAAACGTGGTCCCTCACTATGGGCCTTATGAGTAAGCTCAAAGTAGTCCAACGAGCTATGGAGAGGGCTATGCTCGGAGTCTCTCTGCGAGATCGAATCAGAAATGAGGAGATCCGTAGAAGAACCAAGGTTACCGACATAGCCCAGCGGATTAGCAGATTGAAGTGGCAGTGGGCAGGGCCATAGCACGAAGGACTGATGACCGATGGGTTCGAAAGGTTCTCGAGTGGAGGCCACGTATCGGCAAGCGCAGCGTAGGACGTCCACCCACAAGGTGGACAGACGACCTCATTAAGGCCGCGGGAACGCGCTGGATGCGAGCCGCTTGCAACCGGTCTTATTGAAGATCTATAGGGGAGGCCTGTGTCCAGCAGTGGACTTCCTATGGCTGAAATGATGAATGATGATGTTGATGATATTTGACACAACCGATTCTTTCCGCTTTCATACACAACATTTTCCTCACAGCAGTATTTTTAATAAACTTAACTCCTTTGCATCAAATGTCCATTCGCGTAACACCACACATCTCCTTTAGCCTTCTACTTATTACATTCTAAAATAAAATAATCGCTGATTAAAGGCCTCCTCCTTAATCCAGTATAAAAAATTGGTGGACAAAACTCAATCTCTCAGGACAGCCAAAACTAATTTACTCAGAAAACCTACACAATTTATTACCAGTACCTAAGTATGCCTAATTGTAAGGTTTTTTAATCTTCAATTTAGAAGACGTCACCACAAAATATATATCTTGTCTATACCTACATCTATATAACCTATGCCACCCACAGATCCATAGATCGCCAAACAATGATGACAGAAGCGAAACTGTAGCAAGTAGAAGTGCAAATAGTATCTACAAATTCAAACAGAATACAAAATCGAGGAGCGAATATCAATATTTGATATTTGGTATTGTAACGACACCCTGCTCTCGGCTGCGGCCATTTTCAGTTTGCTTTCGCGCGCTTTTTGACATTTCGATGATGGTATAGTATTTTTTTAAACTGTCATTTCTTTTTTTTTATGCTTTTACCTTAGAATAAAAACGCATTGAAACCTACGTACGAGTGCTAAAAGTGAGGCCACTAAAACTGAGCCAAAATTAGCGTCTTTGCTCGGCGAGCCGTGTCAGTAGGTACTTAAAGTCACGTTCCGTCAAACACTGCTAGCGAGAAAACGCATTCGGCTCACACTCACAAAGATAATAAAGTGGACACCTGACTTCGCCCATGTTTTGTACTAAACGCGGCTTCTACTATTCTCAGGCTTTTAATAACTAGGTATGTATCATCTTACTTTTAATAATATTTGTCCCGTTCCGACAGCAGTCGAGATCTTCTCAAAGAGAAGATTTTGTTTAAATTATGCGCACTCGCATTTTCCGTAGGTCTGTACAAAAATATGTTTATGAATAAAAAGAAGCGCACATCAATCAGTCCCAGGCTCCTGAATTGCAAATGGCCGGAGATTTGTTCATATTTTTACCTCACCACTAATTGAATCTCTCCAAAATGCTACGAATTCTGTATGCGTTTTAAAATGGACAGAAGTCCTTTATTTGTTTGATTTACTCACGTTTTTTTTCCTAGCCACCACTTTTGGATTTAAGAGAACCTCATTATCACGCACGTTCAGCTTTTTCGTCCATTTTCGCAAAGTTCATAATCTTTTAAACTTTTTCCAAACCAATCTTAGTCAATCTCTCAATGAAAGTTTCTTGACGTTTCCTTCATATTGTGTCTGTAGTGGCATAGTATCTTTATTTCTTTAAACATTGGCCCATATATATAGCATCAACGTAGTACTATTATTTATTTGTAAAAAAAAACACATGTCTCATGTTTATGGTACTCGCCATTAACGTGTAAAAGCAACATTTTAAAACCTTAAATGTAATTAAAACAAAATAGCATAAGTGGACCAAGGAGGTATATTATCTAAGGGACCAAGTGTGGTCATTTGTTTTCTGTATTTAAAAAAAAAAACATACCGTCGAATTGAGAACCTCCTCCTTTTTTTGAAGTCGGTAAGTAATAAGTGTAAAGTGACTGAACAAACTCATACTACTTAGGTACTTTTATACCTAGTTTAGCGTTTCTTTACTTCCTACCTATGGTACACAAATTGAAGCATGGTGTTGTAGGTACTTAGTTTTCAATTTAATTTTGATAAAATCCCATTTTTAATAAATACAAACCAAGTACTTAGGTACCAACATTTAACAAGAAATAAAACTATACCATTTCATTTTTATTAGGATACATACAACATGAGTACTCAACATACTCTCCTTCGCCTTTATTCTACGAAAAAAAAACTAACATAATTTACCACAAAATACCGCCATAAAAAAAAAACATTCGTCCAAAAACAACAAAAGACATTACACCAACCGCAAACAATCAAAGACAATAGGGACGATATTTTTAAAAAAACAACAGCTCGTCACGTCTCGGGAAGGCGGGAAGACGGCGGCCGTTGATTGGTGCAAATTGAATTTGGAATCAAGGAGCGCCGGCGGGTAAAGGGGGCGCGGGAGGGGTGTTGTCGTGTTGGCGATCGCTCGCTGATTGCCCGTTTGCGGTGCGACTAGCTTACTATGGATAAGACTTATTGTTTTAAATAAGTATTGTATTGTTTTTATTGCTAAATTGTTATATTAACAAATTGTATACGAAACGTCACTCTCCCTTTTTACCTTCACTAACTTATATATCCCTCTCAACTTCCGTTCGTCTCACCCGATCACACTTTTCATAACGCTCTTGTCACGCATTCACCCATTCACCAGCTTACTCCCCAAGTCAAGTATGCGTTAAAAAGTTTTTCTTCAAAAATACAAACAATGCAGGAATATCTCTGTTTAGATAGCGAGGCGTGTGCTCATGCATGTGTTCTCTGTTCCAAGCATTCAACATTCACACTTCAGTAAAATACCTACGCTACTGTGAACTCGCCTTTATGGCACAAGAAACTAATAGAAACGATCGACACAAGCTAATTCTGATAATATCGTCTGACACTTAAAGTCAAACCACTGACAGGTCCTTTTGAAGGTCAGACTAAAAAAGTTAATAATAAGGCAAAGGCCTCTTCTCATACAGAGAAGGCACGAGCATTGATCACCACGCTTGCTCTAGGTGGATTGGCGATTTCATACTTATATTTTTACTATAAGTCCAGGTTTCCTCACGATGTTTTCCTTCACCGATGTCTAAGAAAAAAAAAGTTCATAGGTATATTAAGAAAATTATTATAATTTGTTCCCGGCTAGGAATACTACAAAGTATAGGTACCTACTTATAGGTACCTAGCTGATGATTTTTATGTACAGGCGCCAGCACATCAAATAAGTCTATCATTGCTTTATAAAACCGATCCAGTCTAGAATGAAGTTCCTACTTACCCGGGTAGGGAGGATTCTAATCTCAATCTCGGTGTAAGTTTGTTTGTTTAAACTAGGTAGTGTTGATCGTTTTTAATCACCGACGGGGATTTCATTTCGAAATAAAGGTTGTAACAAAGGTTAAAGGAAAGAAAAATTTGTAGGTAGGAAGGTAGGTACCTGCGGTTAATATTGCGTATCATGGCAACTGCAGAAAATATTCAGCGTAGGTATATCACAACAACTAGACTTCTTACTCCACCCCATGAAAACAAAACAACTGGTAAATAAAGCAATAAAAATACAAACAAGCACTAAACATAACACAATACGTACCTAATAAATTAATTCTTCGCTCCATTTCACATAAAAAGGCTGGACAGAATTAAATCACGACTAACGCCATCTAGCGGCGTCCCTCATGAATACAACATGAGCTACTGACTGCTAGATGGCGGTGTTACAAATTTATCGCCACTTTTATTGTTACGACCACTTTGGCCGCGTTTCGCGGGCTTTTAGCTAAATTACACTCATTACTTACATACTACGTTAACATATTGCTGTTTGTGTTCTGTGCAGCGATTTTAGCGCTACTTTACTTTGTCTGATATCTTTGCTAGTGAAGAAACTTGGACTGTATTGTGTTTGTGAGGTGGGCAATGCAAAGGCAAAGAATTTACCTACACAATTTATTAATAAAATACATAACACACTTAACATGCCATTCATCTATACTCTATACTAATATTATAAAGAGGTAAAATTTGTAAGTTTGTATGTTTGTAAGTTTGTATGTAGGGGGTAATCTTCGAAACTAATGATCCAATTTTAAAAATTATTGCACTGGTGGAAAGCTTCACTATTCCCGGATGACATAGGCTACTTTTTATCCCCGTATTCCCACGGGAACAGGAACTACGCGGGTGAAACTGCGTGACGTCTGCTAGTAATTAATAAAATCTGTTAAAAAATGTCTAGCACGAAATTAATTAAATATAAAAAAAATACAGAAAAACATTTATACTTTTTTGACATGTAATATTTTTTTATGTTCTTTGACATTTAATATTTTGTAATCCAAACTAAATTTATACAAAATAGAACCGAGATCATATTCTATTAGTCCATGCACGAAATATTCAAGCAGCATTTTGAGCCCGCTTTGAGCACTATAATTTGTTCAAAGTAAAATTGTCGGCCCACCTGTATTGTGCTATGGTTTATGCTCGAATAATTTCTGACAAAACCATCTTTGTACACCATGTTTTTTTTTTTTTATTACTTTTAGGCACGCGTTTGACCACTATCTCACCTGATGGTAAGCGATGATGTGGTCGACGATGAAGCACGCTTGCCTAGAAGCAAACTGTTCACTCTTGACTTGAAGACCCCTAGGTTGTAGCTATCAGGATTCATTTTTGCAATTGAAAAATTATTGTTTGATTGATTGATTGACAGATGAACTTTCCATCTATTTATCAGCCGATTAAAAGTTACACAGATAAAATGATTAAAGACAGAAAGATGTCTAGAAACGGCTTTACAGTCACTTAAAGACCCAGGTACCTATCCTAAATAAAAATTAGTTAAAACCAATAGTTTCTAGTTATTTAGTGTCCAAGACTGAATTAATTTAATCATTACAAAAGTCGGGTCACATCGCTTCAGCAGCTTAAACTCCAAACACACGCGATAAACACAAATAAAATGGCACAGATAACATTTGCCGTCCTAATTTGGCTAATGTATCATAAACATTTTTGCTTCATTTGTTTCACTAGGCTGAGTGGGCAGTTACCGTTGCCCGGCGGCGCGGAACAATATATACCCTTTGTTTATGGTATTCTTTGATATTCAAAGCGCGCAATTTGTGGGGGGTAAGCAGACATGAGATTTGACGCATAATAACGGCTTAGAATAATTGAATTATGTAGGTACCTTTGTTCTGTAATACATTTTCTTTTGTACTTAAAAAAAAAGTTGAAGTTTAACATTTCTATTAGGTTTTCAGTCAGAAAACCCCCTATTTATGTAAGATTATTTACGATATATAATGATATCAAATAATTAACTTCTATCTTCTCTATACGAATCTACTTTTAACTAAGGTCAACTAGAATCATTTTTATATTTAATATAACTTAAGTTTGACGTTCAAAAGTGCCATAATATGGTCTAATTGAAATAAATAGGTTTGACATTGACTTAGAATTAGTCACTGGATTGTGGAGGTAAGACAGGTAGGTACCTAGTCGCTCTATGTAGTAAACCACTGGTATTCTTAATGTTGCATCCAGTTAGACTACAATCCGACCCTAACAGGGTTAGGAAATGGCTAGGCAGATGATGAATAAATAATATAAAGAAATATGTGCATGTAAGAACAATAAAAGAACTACTTATTAGAAAATAGCCATTCGGTTTCACAATAAATTTAACAGCCCATGAAAATGCGCGCTCGGAATTAAATAGGTATTACCTATACGAATCAGCCAAGAATGCAATTTTTAATTTTCTACAACATTTCATTCATGAGACCTGTGGATTCCAACTATTTTTGTCTAGGGATTAGGTACATTAAAAAATACGTTTTTCTATACAATACACTAGCAATATCTTCTATATTCGTGGGTGCGTTTACAAACATTGAAATTCACATACACAAACAGCCAGACCCGAAACAACTACCTGTAGGGGCTGCTGTAGGCCATACAAATATTTAAACCGTGCAGGAGTCGAACCCGTGACACGTAGCGCAGCAGTCAATCGCTCAGTCATTGCGTTAATCGTGCCGAAAGAACCAAGAACCTTATGGTTAAAGAAAAATAAAATGTATAAATCTATTATACTTACCTTGGTCTTGTTTAAAGTTAAGTTTTAGATCAAATGTTAGTTTTCTTTTTCACACCTAGCTCTGCCTAATTCTTCAAAGTTTATATGCGAGATGTTATATAACAAAACAAATTGTTCTTACAGACCACTGTTTGAAAAACAATGGATTAGGCCCACTCAGCCATAGACAATATTCTCGTTCACAGACAATTTGACAAAGTTTTAACCGGCCCGTATGTTGATGGTATGGTGTTTTTATGTAAATCTACCATTGTACGAGTGCGTCGGAGGATACTGATTTCTGTAGCCACCGAATTAAGTATATTTGGGGATTCTTGAGAGTTGCTAGTAGGTACCGCCTATGAGGAGCTAGTGTAGAAATCTTTTTAAGCTTACGTAGTTACCTACTAAAAGGCTTCCAACGGGTTCTATTACTAAGCCTACAACTAGGGTTGCCAGTTTACCAAACCTAATAGCTGGACAGACCAGCCAGTGTGGCCGGACATTTGTAGAAAAAGGCCGGACACCCTACAATATTAAGCAGTATTAATAGGTAGATTGGCCAAAAAAACTGGTTGTCTGTAAGGTCGGTTTACGGAGGATAGTTTAACGTGACAAGTGTGACAACGTCTCTGCTCTTGCTCCGATCGTAACGTTACAATGAGCGTAACGTTAGTTTAACGTGACAAGTGTGACAGACAACGTCTCGGCTCTTGCTCCGATCGTAACGTTACAATGAGCGTAACGTTGCAATGAGTCATCCTTTTTCATGCGTGTAGCGTCACGTCAAAATGTATGTAAGTAAATCAAGCTTTTTTTCATTATTACTATAAATTACGTTTTCTTAAAAATCCCTACAAAAGCCGGACAAGCCGGACAACGTTTATTTCGGCCGGACACGCCATCTAGAAGCCTTACTCGTCCGGCTTTATCCGGACGCCAAGCAACCCTACCTACAACAAATGGTTTAAATAGTACCTAATTATGCAGCCGCATATTGCAGCTAAAATACCAATTAAAAAAAGCCCGGCGAGCATGTACAGCTTGGCAAAAAAGAGTAGAAAATAATGGAGGCGCCACTGTGCTCTTCGTATGGCAACCCATGGCAACCGCATAGCGTACCAACCTAGTCTTGATACTTAGGTGTTTTTTAGACAAATTAATCTAATTATGTATTATTTTTTAAATCAGTAAGTAATCACTTTTAATCGTGTCAATTAGATACACACAATACATAGACACAATAGAAAGACAATGACAGCGTGGACACCGGTGTCCTCTTGGGGTGTAATGAATTAATTGAACAAGGACGTGTTCTTGACACGCAACTGATTACTTACCTAAAAATAACATATTGGGTAAATACTCCTGAGTTCACAACATTGTTTAGGAATTATAAAAAAAGAAAACATTACATTGTATAACATAATTTTTATATTTTATTCTAGTAAATCTTCCTCTAAATATTCTACCCCGAACACGTAGGCCGCAAACTCATCTGAGTCATGTTCAGGTTCAGAGGTGATGCTGCTATCATCTTCTAGATTTATTACTAATCACTCTATTTCCTCGTTATTTTTTTTTCTCCAGTAATCCTTTTCTATGTTTATTACATGTTAGCACGAGTTCTTCCAATCCTCCTCGGTAATAGCTTGGAATGCACGTTTAGCTGCTTCCTGTAAAGACGAAATATTTCATTTATCCCTAACAATATTAAAAGTAAAACATTTTTATCACATACTGTTAATAAGCCGGATGTAGAAAATACCCTTTTGTTTATCTCCTTCCAGCACGATTTTGCTTAGAACGATTTCCCTGAATTAAATAATAGATTTAGACTATAGTACGACAGTTTCTTTTACATTTCTAATGCAAACGCTAGAACAAATAATTCTTTCCCTTGATATCGCACTTAAAGTATAATTTACGTAGAAATTGAATTTTCATTCGGTTAAAATAAGTCACCAAAGTATCAATTTATCTCAACGCGAATAATGCAGAAAAAATGTAAACATAACCTATGTGCTCGACATATTTTGTTTCAAATCTCTAGTTATTCCTTATGCAAGCAAATTAATATAGCTTTGTATTCATCAATTAACACTTGATTCAACTAAAATCAACAAAACAAACTCTTACTTACCTGTCTTATCAGCGGTTCTTTGGTAAACATTGTGAAATTCAGAAAGAATAGTTTGGGCCTCATGTTCCGCCAGATATCGCCTGTACACCTTATAAATAATCTCCCTGCCAGCGCTCCGAATGGTTTTATTCATTATTCTTCACTTTTTACCTTTATTAATCAACGTTTGGTGGTCGAAATTAAAATTTTACGAAATCGTGAACTTTGTTTATTATGAGATGTCATTATTTTGGAAATGTTGCCAACAGACAAAAATTTAGTTCCGTTTCTACACTTTTTTGCCAAGCTGTACGCTAGTCGCATAAGATGTGTGACCCACTTGAGCGGAAAAACATTGGTACTCCACTATCTCATTACCTAAAAATGTTTTTCATAGACTATTCACATCAGTAACTCTATACAGTTCCTGCCAAATTTAATCTGTATAATGTTTTCCGATTTCCGACTTGACTTGTGGCAGGCACTCACATTTAGCAAATCTTTATTTACCGCCAAGATAAGCTAAATTAAACCTTATTTCTTTCCAGATTGGTACATTTATCAAGTGTTGTAGGTAAATAAAAGATTGTTAACGACCTTTTTCTCAAATATTTTAATGGCGGTCGAAAGCGCTCGCAAATCGGCCATATTGGATTGGTTTTCCCGCTTCTTTTGTATTGATTTGAATTCGTTAACTTGTTATTTTCGCTGGTGAAGTGATTTTCTTTAGATTAGTTTGGAAAAATATGTTTTATCTGTAGCTAATGTAAATTAACATTCATACTTTCTATCAATTTATTAAGACTGTATCACGCGTTCGCGATTGATAAAATGTAAAGAAGAATCACGCCTTTTTTGGAAACCAATCAATAAAAGCGAAGGTAAGTAATTTTTATAGCCTTTACCAGATTAAGAGTATATTATTAGATCATAATGCTATTAATAGAGAAGGAGAATCTTCTGATAATGAACCCCGCTATATAAAATATAGATTAAAGACCAATTTGATAGTACCTCGTAAATTGTAAACTACTTTCGTCTATGGAGTGTTTATAATTTTATTTTATGACACCAATCTCAGGCCCTTTCCCATCTTATAGCAATCACTATAAAATGTAACTATTAACTCGATATCGCAATAAACGCTTTGCTATTGAGTGGGCAATCATTGCTTTTATTATGTTCGTGTTCGTAAAGACTATAAGCATTTACTTCACATTTAATAGCCATTAAACCATCGTGATGGTTATTCGCGGGTAAACTATGACTTGGGTAGGTATACAAGATAGCACGTGGGGAGCACTTTAGCCAACCTGTGTGCCTTTGTATTTTATAATATTATTGTATGCTTTGGTGTCAAAGCAGTACCTACTTTATATAATTTTAATTAATAAAACTGACACCGAATTTTTTACACAATTTCAACACATCTAGCGCCATCTATGTTTGCTATTCAAAAATATATATACCAACCACGTAAAAGCGCCATCGACTTTAAGATATAGACTACCATCGCATTTCACGCTACCATAGTCTGCGTAAAACTTTAGAATATTTTTCATAGATGTCGCAGCAAATGAAATTGTTATAACCCGACCAATTTGAAAATGTCATGACGACGTCAAGAAATCACTTCGGTAGTTTCATTTTTAGGGTATTCTTGATTTATTCACATTATCTAACATTATTTTAGTTTAGTTAATAAAAGTTAGCGAGAAGTTAACATGTGTCGCGTCCATTGATAATTTTATTGTTTATTTACACGTAAAACAATGTAAAGTGTTATTTTTATTGTGTTTCTGTTATGTTTTTGTGTTTGTGTACAAAATGAAAGTTATTGAAGCGAAAATTGTAGTTTTAGGATCCCAAGGTAAGTTGATTAGATTTTAAATTCTTTCAAGTTTTTCTCATGATGTCGTAATAAAATTGTACTTCAAATGAATTCATAAATTGCTATACCTACCGATATTTATTTCATCATAATTTCTGGCATGCGAAGAAAAGAAGTTTTGAAACAGCTAGGTACAAATAAGTAGATAGGTAGGTACATAATTGATACGTAACTTCTTTGAAGTCCGAGCAATTGTTTATTGTTCTATTATTTATGTAATGCGATTAGATAGAAAGTTATCTTGTCGATCATTGTCTATTAATAACTGCCCTAAGCCTTTTGTTTAGGCTATTAATGTTTGAGACAATACGAACGTTCGAAAAAGTTGAAAAAAGAATACCTATCTACTCAAATCAAATCAAAATACATAGTATCTTAACTAGGCTGAGAATAATTATTTTTTTAATTAAAAAAATAACAAAAGACAGTCCCCCAAAACGGCCGCCCATCACCACTTCCTAACTTAGTGTTTCTGCTGGGAAGAAGAAAATGTGCACAACAAACTTCCCAGCAACACATTCTGTCTGTATAAATGTGGAAAACTTGAAGCTATACTTACATACAAAATAACCAGGTCACTTTAGGTAAACATAGGAATCCTTCTCTGTATGAATTTATGAAAAGAGGCCTTTGCTCTGCAGCCAGACAGTAACGAGCTTGTAATATTCATTAAAGTTAAAGCTGATTCTTAATAACTACATAATTAGGTATAATGTTAACTAAGTGGACACACTGAGATGTTTGGGAGGTTTAAACTGTTCCTGGAAAAATGTTGGGCTGTTTGGAGTAACCTCAGCAAAACAGCTGCCATGGCTGATGCACAATGGTCCAATTTAGGACTAAGCGCGGACACAAAACTCAATGCATAGATTATTATTATGAATATTCACGGATGTTTAAACAGTGATGGAGTAAAAAAAAGTAAAATGTGATTAAATTTTCCTTTACAATTTCCTGTAAAATGACCTAATCTAAAATAAGGATAAAAAGGGGAAATGTGTACATTTTAACGGTCAAATTTTTGTAAAATGGTTGTGCCATACTGAAGTTTGACTTCCTCCATCCTAAGTACCTTTTCACATCAAATCATCACTCTGAAAACTATTTTCCTAGCGTTACGAGTGAAATAATAAATTAAATAAATAGTAAAATATGGTGTTCCGTCCTGACATTGTGGAACTCATTGAGTTTTGAGACAATTTATTTATTTAGAAAACCAACAGAGATACATATAATATATAACAAAGAAATATAAGACAGTTTAGTAGGTACAGCTAATTATAGGTTTCCCTGTTTAACTTAATTTGTGTATGCCATGCGAATGGACTCTAAACAATATGCAAAAATAAAGTAAAAAGATATTAAATAAGAAACTATGGTGAAATACACTATGGGAAACTATAGTTATCTTAAAAATATAATTCTTATGTACAGACGCCAGCACATCAAGTTACCCCAATGTTTCAAATTTTCCCAATTGAATATGAACCTTATTCTGTTGGACATAAAGTTGAAAAACGATCGAAGAAATTTGACACGTTGGGGTAACTTGATGGGCTGGCGTCTGTACCTATGACGGTCTGAAATAAAAATATTCTATTCTATTACGTTATGAAAATGTGTAATAAAACCAAACAAACAATAAATGAGTTATGCATAGTAAATGCTTAGTGTAGCGTAGTTGCTTACTAAATGTTATTATTAATAATAATCTTTTTAACCCGAGCTTTAAAGTTTGTTTGAGTTGAGCTCACAATTACTGACTAATGTGTGTACTGAATACCTAGTCAGGTCCACACATACTTGGGTGGTTATTCTCTGCAAATAGGTACCTACCATCGCAAACAATAATCTGCAATATGAATTGTCAAAAAAGCAATATGCTATAGCAAAGAGCATATTGCTTTTTTGACATTGCAGTCAAGAGTTTTAAAATTATTTTAGCCTGCACAATGAATAAAAATCATACTGAATCAACTGTATAAAATACAAATACTAATATAGATATAAAGAGGAAATGTTTGATTGTTTGTTTGCATTGAATAGGCTCCGAAAATACTGGACGGTTTTGGAAAATTCTTTCACTGTTGGAAAGCTACACTATCCCCGGGTGACATAGGCTACTTTTTATCCCTGTATTCCCACAGGAACCGAAACTATGCGGAACCGCGTGACGTCTGCTTCTATTAGATACAATAATTTAATATGATTACTTCAACACTTGGAACAGCCATTACAATTACAACACAAAATGATTCATTAGTTGTTAAAGTCAATAACTAAGCAAGTTTTACGGGACAGTTCCTGTCTGTAGTTACACAACAAATGATTTCTGCAGGCAAAAATAACTTCTGAGTCCTGGTTTGATTCCCGGGTCTGGCAAAGTAGGTGTTTTGGGTTTTTCTACTAGGAAACCTGTAGAAATTAGGGAATAATAAGAGATTGCTACAAGCTCACAAACTTTACCTCTTTATTATAATAATACTAGCAGACGTCCCGCGGTTTCACCCGCGTAGGTCCCGTTCCCGTGGGAATACAGGGATATAAAGTAGCCTATGTGTTAATCGAGGGTGCCAGCTAACTCCATACCAAATTTTGTTAAAATCCATTCAGAAGTTTTTACGTGAAAGAGTAACAAACATCCATCCATCCTCACAAACTTTCGCGTTTATAATATTAGTAGGATTCAACAACTTTTCGACAACGCCAGAGCTTGTAATATGGGTACAAAACAGCTGATAAACTTGCTTATATACCTATTTCTAAATATAAACATAGTTTAGATAAATTACACCCTGATACAGACAAAATGATTATGCTCATCACACCAACATTTGTCTTGGGTGGGAATCGAACCCACAACCTCACACCAAAAGATCAGTTGAAGCAGTAAGCTAATCTAATAGTAAATAAATAATCTCCTTCCATTATGATACCTCATAAACACTTATAATCAAACACACATTCCAGTCATATTCTGTCATTTACCCAAGATGAATGAACCTTTTTAAGTCCAAACTTAAAATATCATTCACTAATTACATCAGCAATAATACAAAGACTTATTCATTATCTTCAATAGGAAGTAAAAGTATTTAATCTTATAAACATAAATATGTATATGTAGGTATGTAATTTTATTATGATAACGCAATATTAATTACCTTTGGAATAAAACATAATTACCTACTTAGATTAAGATCGAATACCTAAAGATAAGATAATTATTCAAATGTTCTTGACAGCTGCATAATTACTCAAAGTAAGAGTTTTTTTAATTTTTTTTTTATTATACCACGACGGTGGCAAACAAGCTTACGGCCCGCCTGATGGTAAGCGGTTACCGTAGCCTATGGACACTTGCAACACCAGAGGCGCCACACGCGCGTTGCCGACCCTTTAAAAACCTATTTACTCCCCTTTTGAAGAACTCCATACTGTAGCCCTCTGAGAAAACCTCGGCAGGGAGCTCATTCCACAATATCATTATTATTATTGTGGTTTTTGATTAAAACAATAGGTCCTACACTCAGACCAACAATAAAATGAAGATGTTGAACGTCAGAATGACTGGGCCAAGTTAAATATTATGTCTTGTGTACTATTTAATACCTATTTTAAGTTGTTGTTTGTTGTTTTAAAGTTGTGTAAAAAAATATATGTTAAGGTAGCAAATAGGTAGTAAATATTAACATTAACAACGCGGTTAATACAACTCTAAAACTACTAGAACTTGGAAGTGGCCAGCCAACCTGACGTCAGGATGGCTGGCCACTTTATTTCATTGATATACTTCTTTGTGCAAAGGTACCAAATATTTCAATTTAGGTAGTAAATACATAGTAGCAAATAGGTATTAAATAGTGCACATGGTCTTAACTTCTTATGGACATATCTCACTTGGTCCAATCATTCTGACAGTCACGGAAGACGGCATGCCGCAAACATTAAAAGTGAAGCTCTAGCGACCTCGTCGGTTCTTTAATTAAAATTATCTTTATTTTTGAGTAACCAGAGCAAGTTTGTCATGCTCCCATAGACGTCGCTGCTTGCGGTAGCGTCGAGGATGGGGTTGCCCCCTTCCCTCAAATATGGCGAGGAGGGCTGATCTTTGCGTTATGCTCGTGAACGGGTGCTGCTTGTGGTGACTGGTCGACCTTACCAATGGTTTTATTGTTATAACAGTTAACTGCTTATTGGTTTCACTTCTATGGTCCTAGATTATCATTTTAATTTTAGAGTCACAGCCTTATGAATATAAGCCAGCATTGCACATGTAAGCGAGTACCTACGCCTTTTATAGGTACCTGGAGGCTGTTATTTTTCAGTTTTGTAGTTGTTTTGCTTGAGTTTAGATTTCAATGGACTGTCTTTATGTATTTTTTTGACGTTCAAAAAGTGCTGATTCTCAGCCTAGTTTGACTTTATTCAAACTAGGCTGAGAATCAGCACTTTTTGATTTTGATTTTTATTTTAAAGCCACGGAACTGTGCTCCTGCAAGTCCTCAACGATCTGGACAAAGCGTTTTGCCTCGTCGTTTATACCGCTTACATCGAAAGACTGGAACAAATTGCCTGCTGCGGTCTTTCCGTCCTACTATAATTTAGGTGTCTTAAGGCTCGAGTGGCGGCTCTCAATAAACTAGTGCGGTTCGCCATCATTGATTGCATCACTGCTTACCATCAGGTGGGATTGCAGTCAAACACTAGCTTATAATATTAAGAAAAAAAAATACACACTCACTCACAATGTCTTTTAAAGTCCAAACATTATCTTGATCAGATCATGTACCTACCTAAGAACCATGCAGATTAGTGTCTGAAATGATCTTTTGAGGAAAGAACCACACAGATATGAGGGGACCAGAAATCGTGAGCACAACTCATAAATGTGGACCTACTATCACTATAGGTGCACCTCTACCTAACCCTTTCGGGTATACTGGCGTGATGATAGATTTTAATGGAATTCTAACATAAAACTCAACGGTCATTGACAGGCCTATAATAATGTGTTAGTAAACATTTCCAGACTGATAAAAGAACTTAATTGATAATGAAAATGCGTAGATAAGTAAATAGTAATAGGACTGCCTCGTTGGTCTAGTGGTCGCAAGCGCTACTGTTGAACATGAGGTCCCGGGTTCGATCCCCGTGTCAGAAAAGCGTTATTGAATTTTTCTATCTGGAATTTCACAGTATCAGCCCGGAGTCTGGATTTGTGCTCGATTGATGGCAATAGGATCGTTCCCTATTACATGGGGCTTAAACGTAACTGGCGAAATGTGGGTACCTACTACAAGTACGCTTCTGCCTAACTCTTCGTGGATAACGTGGCGTGATGTTATGTTAATTATAATACCAGCCTGTTACTGTCACTTTGCAGGGCAGCGGCAAATTGGCGATTTCAAACTTATATTAACTAGGTAGGTATAATGTCTAAGATAAACTTTGAATGTTCATATGAATTGAAGAAGTACTTGCCGGGATTTGAACTTTAACCTCGGGGTATTCCTCAAAGCGCAACCATCACTTGAGTTCGTTGCTAAAAAATTCAAATTAATAAAATTAAGCTCAACTAAATGATTCCTCAATGCGCAACCATCAGTTGAGTTAGTTGCTCAAAAATTCAAATTAATAAAATTAAGCTCAACTAAATGATTCCTCAATGCGCAACCATCAGTTGAGTTAGTTGCTCACAAATTCAAATGAAAAAAAATAAGCGCAACTAAATGATTCCTCAATGCGCAACCATCAGTTGAGTTAGATGCTCAAAAATTCAAATTAATAAAATTAAGCTCAACTAAATGATTCCTCAATGCGCAACCATCAGTTTAGTTAGTTCCTCACAAATTCAAATTAAAAAAATTAAGCGCAACCATGGTGGAAAGAGGGGGATGATAGATTCATTAATGGTATCGATAGACCGTTTTAAATGAACTTGCCTTGTTTATTTAGTAAAACTACTAGGCAACAGAAATTAACTGAAACAAAGCGTTTCAGCAACTTTTGGTCAATAATACATAGGTACAGTTTCATTAGATTAAATTATGTTAGTTGGTTTAAAAATTACCAGGGTAAAAGATATGAACAGAAGCAATCTAGTTGCGCTTTGAGGAATACCCCATGATCACGTGCATAAGAAGTAGACGTAAGCT
Organism: Euplexia lucipara; assembly: GCA_921972225.1. Taxonomy (NCBI): domain Eukaryota; kingdom Metazoa; phylum Arthropoda; class Insecta; order Lepidoptera; family Noctuidae; genus Euplexia; species Euplexia lucipara. The sequence continues at coordinate 2,032,823 of OV179169.1, read as the reverse complement.
TCTTAAACATTACGCATTTTAAATCTGAAATCTTTTCTTGTGTAATTTATTCAACTTTATTGTAAGTACGTAATTCAATTATTATTATCGCCCTACAATGTGCGATCATATTGATGTGAATCAACTGTTTATCAGATAAAATTCTGCATTTATCTAAGTATTTGTCATTGTGAATGGTGTACCTATGTACTAGTACATAGGTACCTAAATGTCTGGAAAGGTCGATCTACAGACTAATACATATATACAATTAAGTTGAATGCGAAGTTTTATATCTAAAAAATAACAACAAACTAATCAATTAATTGCAGACATCACGCAGTGATAGTTATACGCACAGTGAGATTGTGACGGTGAAAAACTACTCTTTAATTTAGTGCTGTTGTAGCTGAATGTGCTTTGCTATCTCACGAAGAAAATATACAAGAGTAGGTAATGGCTGGTAAGGTAGGCCTTCTAACGAGATGCTTAAATTGAAGATCAACGCCCAGCCTTCTGCCTTGTCTTTACCACAGTATAAATATTAATTCAGTAGGACGACGCCTTTGATCTCTGGAATAATGCCGACAACTTCTACACGCGTTAGACTTGAATAATACCTCCCACACTACATCGTTTTGTTCGCAGTGCGGGAGCGGCTTTCCCGCATCGCGCCCGCACAATTGCCCTGACTAGACGGCTTCGTGGGACGACTGTATGTTTTTAGACTGTGTCTTTACCGTGCCGTCGCTAATTGTGAAGACATTTGCACGCCATGTTATGGCAGGATATGCCGAAACAAAACCATTGTAAAACCTTTTATACCATATTCTGGCAAATAAATATTTTTGATTTCATTTGATTTGGAGATCCTGCGGTCGTTGTTATATCGCGGATCCGATATCAACTAGGACCTCGAGTTTTTGACATTTGATACTATGATTTCACTACTTTAAATAATGCAGGCACCCATGATGTTATACCACCAGTTCGTTGTCACAGGATAGAATGGTGCAAAGAAGCAGTTGATATTATTTTATTTTTTTATTCATTTTGCACCATTAGAGTAATTGCTGTACGGCGTTCTGATGCGAGGGTAAATAAATAATAATTAAATAAAAATCACAATTTTTTTCATTAAGCTAGCATTCTTAGTTTGCGAGATTCATAGGTTTCTTTAAGTGACCTGGATTCATTGCTCATTCATTCATTCGAGTGTAGTTAACATTCGTAATAATTATACTATTACTAGCTGTACCCTGCCACGCTTCGCTGTGGCACATTGTGATTGAATGGTTAAAAAAAAAAAGAGAAAATGACGTGTGGCACTCGGAGACTGCCGCGGTAAAGCTATTGCATAGCATTTTTTATCAACTCCTCTCCCTCCCTCTCCCCCACACCTCCCACTCCCCTCCCCACTTTCCCCTCCCTCCCCCACCCGGCTACTGCCTTTTGCCCTCCCCCTTTCCCTTCCCCTCTTACATCCCCCTTCCCCTACCCCTCCCCTCTTCTCCCCCTCTCATTCCCTCTTTCTCCACCCCCTCCTTTTGCCCTGACCTCCCTTACAGGTTAGAAAAATAGATAGTAGCCGATTCTCAGGCTTACTGAATATGCATAAAAAATTTCATGAGAATCGGTCAAGTCGTTTCGGAGGAGTATGGGAACGAACATTGTGACACGAGAATTTTATATATAAGAAGATACTTTTATATACCTACTAGGTATAATATTATAAATGCGAAAGTTTGTGAGGATGTTTGTTACTCTTTCTCGTAAAAACTACTGAATGGATTTTAATAAAATTTGAGAGCTATAGAGTTAGCCGAGACCCTGGATTAACATATAGGCCCGTTTTTATCCCTGTATCCCCACGGGAACTGGACCTACGCGGGTGAAACCGCGGGACGTCTGCTAGTATACATATACATATAATAATAAAAATATGTCGTGGCGAACGATATTCAGAAATAAGAAGTCGTGAAGTTGACTACATTAGTACAGAGTATGGTAAACGCCGTGACGTCGCGTCGGCTGTCATTTGCAAATGGCGCGAGCGATGTCACGTGGATGGAGTCGTATTGGGAAGTGGAAGCTAGACAGAGCTCAGTTGGATTTGAGACACCAACGAAGACACTAGTCCAGTGCGAAACTATCTGTTTACCTACCTGAGTTATGTTATGTGATTACTTTTATTAAAGTGAGGTTATTACTGCAATGAAGATTATTATTTAACGTTATGTACCTGGTACCACGAAACCCCTGTTGTCGGCCCATACCGCTCAGCCATCGCTGACGCCGACATCAGAAGTGGGATAAGGACTTGCTACCCACTTGGATGGCGTGCTTTGCCAAGTCGTCAAGATATATCAGAAGAAAATTATCGAAGCTTGCTTGATATTGCCAAGGCTGCGCTGGGAGCGCTGGCATGGCGAACGAGCAGCGATAGCTACATCGGGCTCTAGCAAGAACGTTTGCGAGGTGCAAGATGCAAGTGTAGCGGGTTTGCAGTGGCGTGGCGCGGTGGATAGACGCGTGCAAAATAGCTGGTATTGTGGGCAGTCACAGCACAGCAATCCGGTGAGTCGTGTAATTTTTGTTTTGATTTCACTACCGAATGATCACATTCGGAGTTTGTTCGTCATTTTAGAGGTTAAATGCAAAAGTTTGTATAACGGGTACGTAGGTATACCTATGAAGTACAAATAGATCGTATCTACTGTATGTACCTACTTAGCGAGCAAATTCTTTGCGACGTTTTGGTTTATGGTCTTTGTTTACCTGTTTTATTTTGGGGTACCCACGTATTACGATTAATTATCAATTGAAATGTGACAGGCGGTCACGATGTATTTCTTGGTTATTTTTAAACAAAAATGTGCAGTGGATTGTAGTTACAAATCTAACCAGATAGGTACTTGAAATACGGTACGTAAAATAGAGAACCATCAGAGGATTTCTACTTAATGAATATTGCCATACTTTGATTATTGGTTTACCGTACGTACACGACGTACGTCTATCGGCGCCTTACAAAATTAGCTTAGACAAAAGGCTACTAGTGAGAGCAACGGTTCAAGAACTAGTAGATGCTTATTACATACGCTTTAGTAAGCCTCCGTTTGGGAAACCTATTCTCTCGGCAAAACTGGATAGGCTATTTGAAGTTAAGTACCTAATAAACTTGCAGAGGGCTATTTTAATGCGTTTAGGAATGACAATAATGCTATCGAAATGTTATTTAACGTTTGAATTACGTAGCCATATTTTGGTACGTTGTGATACAACAGCGATCGAAGTTGTGACAATTTAAACTCAGTAAGTAAATAGACGTAACCAAGAATAGAGTGATAGACGTAACGCGACACATTCACTACTTTTGGAGTCATCGCAGTGAACCGAGAAATAGGCTTCAAAACCTGAACCTTAACCTCTGACGTCAACCTTACAGACTAAGTCGGACGAAAGGAAAGTAGTGTGATAGGTACTCGGTTCAAAAACTAATGAGTGATGGGTACTGTTATTTGCCCTAGTTAATCCCTGTTTCTAAGTCCTGCTACTTTAGTAAGGATTGAAAGGCTGTTCGGTGTATAATAATTTAATAAACGCTGACTAAAGCCGGTTTGAACATTTCGAAGCGTTCATTTGTGAAGCGTTATGTAAAGTTTCTAGGCTATGATATCACAGCTAAGGTGAGCTGAAGCTCAGTTAAACTGCCTTTCTTGATAACATTCACCATGTTAGGCGGTTCATAGGTAGTACCATGTTTTCGGAAGTTCGTTAGTTTAATTTTTCGTTTTTTTTTAATTTACCCCCACTGTTTTTATTGATGACTAGTAAACAATTTGGTCCATTTATTTGGAAATTGGGACACTGACAGATAAGATAACAAATAATTTCAATTTTACCGACTAAACCTGGTTGATTATTTTCTTATTATGAACTCTCAATTTAAATGAAATTGAAATTCAAACTGATGCAAGTGCGGCGCTATTCCCTTTACTTTTTTTGTAAATCGGATGGAAACTTGTTGATATCACCACGGTATCAGAAGGCTGGTTGTTAGCCTACATTTATATTGAGCAAAGATGAAAATCGGTTTGACCATAATATTAGGCTCAGGTTCTTAAATTAGTTTGATTGTGTTTTAATTAAAAATGAGGAAAGAAGTCAAACTAAATTGAATTCAGGTATGAAGGCCCCGATCACAAAGTTCCTCGAGAATTGAATGTCATAGTTAATGACAGTGGTAGTGAAACCACATCTGCTTAAGAATAGCTTGTATACTCATACTCGAAGCTTGGACCGCACCTCATGAGTAACATGTGGCGATGGGTCTATAAGGAATCGTGGGTGCGATTTTTGTCTGTGTTGGTGCACAGATTTTAATGAGTTGAGTATGCATTTCTTATAAATGATGATAAAGAGTAACAGAACTGTTAGAATAACTGTGTTGTAACTTATTGGTCGGACCTTTTCTAATTACTAGTGCGCAGTGCGCTGTGAACGAAGGATAAACGAAGTATTGGAGTTATTAGCAGAGTTCAATACTGTGCCTAGACATGAGAAGCCAATAGGATGTTATCTCGTTTATTAATGACAGAAATGCAATTGAATAAACTTAAACCGACTGTCCAAGATAGTCTTGAGCGTCTATTGACTGAATTACAATACGGATTTATTGATGGCTAGTACATGGTACTTATTGGTGGTTAGTACTTATTGTCGGTTGGTGGTTGGTACTTTGGTAACGTGCAAAAGTTCCAACTCTTAATGATTAAATCGCTGTCCTTCTGCACGAAGTAGAGATAGTACCGTGTACGATAATCCGACCGAGTGATTCCCACTTTTCTAAACCTGTTTTTGCTTCTCGAAAAGCGTGATGGTTTCGAGCGTATGTCAGTAGATTATTGACAGTTAAATCTACTAGGTACTTTGGGTGAATTCCCACTATCGTGTAGAGATCAAACTTCTTGGGTCAATGGTAATGAAAAACGTTTCTCTAAGTCCCGTTTTGGCAGTACTAAAACAAAACTTAAGAGTTTGTAGCTTGGTTTACATTAAAAATGAAGAGCCTAGCTAGACTAAGCTTTACCCGAAGTTTAAAGGGTATTTTAAACGCTTGCGGGCGATCAGTATGTTGTAAAGTAAAGTCTTAAGATACCAACCTGTGAAGTTCAAACGGGTTAGAAGACGTGCAACTAGCTTTAAATTCCTCTATCCATCGTGTAACCGGGGCAAGCCCGCTTGAACTTCTGATAGGACGTGTGGCTAGACCATTATATCTTGTAACTTTGGATGATACTGAACCAGAAATAGACATTGACAAGACAAGAGAGCAAGCGGCAACAAACATAAAAAGAGCGCTATTTACGAAAACTCTAGATTTGATAAAAATAAAGCTAAAGTAATGAAATTTAATCTTGGTGATTTAGTTTTAATACAGAATGAAGAGAGAAATCAGACGAAGTTAGACCCAAAATACAAGGGACCATTAAAAATTGTAGAACTGCTTGATGGTGATCGTTACTTATTGAAATCTTTGACTGGTAATAGAACTTATAAGTACGCCCACGATCGCGTACGAAAGATTCCTCCAAGTTATCTGCCGAGTTAGATTTGCCTAATGTAGAAGATGGTGAGGAGGGTGCCTCCACCAGCAAATGGAACACATACCTTGGCTATTTGGTCGCACTGCACGCACTAGTCTGTAGTCGTAACTGCAACTCGGTGTGGAGTTGTTCAGAGCGCGATGGGCAGCTAGTGGTGTGGCGGGGACCCGGGTCTCGAAGGAGACTATTTGTACGGTCGTGTATTGACCTGGGAGTCGCGGACTCTAGATGAGGTGTTGGTCGTATCACAAGAGGTGATGACGATATGGGTGGCAAAAATAAATTGTCACTAGCTGCTATGGGCAGCCGGGCCATGAGTGTGTTTTCTTTTTGAAATTTGATAATTATGAGTCTTGGAGGAACCTTCCGTGTATAAGTAAGTTGTTAAAATGGCTTAGTTAAAGTTCATTTAGTTATTGTGTGTACTGAGTAGTAATTAGTAATGACTACCTGTAAAGTTTTGGAATACGTTTCATCTAATTTAACGTATGCTCTATGGATAAAGTGTCATTGTTTGGTGACCGAACCAGTTGCGCCGGAGCATGTAAGAGGTGCGCGTGGTCTGCTTTTTATGCGCAGCCCATCCTTTCCGAGGGGTAGCACTTACGCGGCTGAGATGGTTAGCTTCTGGGGATGGATCACTGGGCGATGGACTGGCAGACAATGACTAGCCTGTGTGGCAATGACTAGCCTGAGTGGCAACGACTAACCTGAGTGACTATGACTAGCCAATGGACTGGCAGACTATGACTAGCTGAGGGACTGGCAGACTGTGAAAGGCCGGTGGACTGGCAGACTATGAAAAGCCGATGGACAGGCTGACTATGTGACAATCTATGTACTTACAATTTATGTGTGACGACACAAGGTGTTGTTTGTCTAAAATGATCTCATGTAAAGTGATCTCATGTGTTTTATGGGAGGATTCCCACGTAGAATTTTACCTGGTGGGTTCTAAAAGGCTGGATTATTGTGATTTCCTTAATCCTTGAGACCTTGCCAATGCTGGCTACATTGTAGAGCCATGGTTGTTAAGATTTAACGGCAGGATAGCCGAACGGATTACTTTCAGAATGTTTTTGTTTTCAGATCAGACACACGAGGACGTGTGAGGGTCATGATGGCCGTGTCGTGGCGAACGATATTCAGAAATAAGAAGTCGTGAAGTTGACTACATTAGTACAGAGTATGGTAAACGCCGTGACGTCGCGTCGGCTGTCATTTGCAAATGGCGCGAGCGATGTCACGTGGATGGAGTCGTATTGGGAAGTGGAAGCTAGACAGAGCTCAGTTGGATTTGAGACACCAACGAAGACACTAGTCCAGTGCGAAACTATCTGTTTACCTACCTGAGTTATGTTATGTGATTACTTTTATTAAAGTGAGGTTATTACTGCAATGAAGATTATTATTTAACGTTATGTACCTGGTACCACGAAACCCCTGTTGTCGGCCCATACCGCTCAGCCATCGCTGACGCCGACAAATATATTAATATTCCACAACTTACACACAACGCCATCTAGTCCCAAGCTAAGCAGAGCTTGTGTTATGGGTACTAAACAGCTGATAATATATTTCTAAACAGGTACATACCTACATATTATGGACAAATTACACCCAGACATAGAACAAATGATCATACTTATCACTCAAACATTTGTCCTGGGTGGGAATTGGACCCACGACCTCCGGCAAAGCAGTCAGGGCCACTCAATCAACAGGCCAGTCTAAAATCGCCAATCCGCCTTGAGCAAGCGCGGAGATCAATGCTCGTGCCTTCTCTGTATGTAAAGAGGCCTTTGTTCTGCAGTAGGACAATAACAAGGCTGGTCTTATTAAGTACTAGATTTTAACACCAAGATATCAAAGGAAAGTTTTCTCTTAACAGACTCACTTTCTGATTTATAATATTACCTACCTACATAACTTAGTTCTAACTTAGAAATCAGCTTGGCAGAGCGTTAAACCGTAACGCACGAGGTTGAGATATGATACCTTACTGTACATTAGGTATGTGTTATATTATATGTTGAATCTATGTGTTATATCGGTCAAGGGAGATACTGAGATCTTACTTGCAGGCGTTGGATACAATATGTTCGATTCAATACTTGTGGAAGTATGCATTTCGATTAATTAAAAGCGCTAAAAGGATTAGTAACAAAAATAACGTGTGACACCCGACAGAAGTGATAACTAAAACTTATCTAAGTGGGTTAGAGTGAGAGAGCAGGAGCCTGCCAAAGTGCCAACCGCTGCCGTATGCGTGAGAGAAAGGGAAGCCAGACATACTGGCGCCGTAACGCGCTACGTAACGAAGCGGTTTACCCTCCCATAAAAAGTCATCACTTCGAAAATATCAAAGAGATTTAAAATACTATAGAGCGGGCATGTCAAGGAAATGTCATAGAAAAACTTTGATCCCATGTTTCAGTAACGCCATCTAGAATAATATATGAATATTGGAGCGGCAGCGGAGCGTACTACAAAAACTCATAGGCTTGTATCCAGCAGGACACACTTTTTCGGACGAAAATTTTGTTCGTGATGTCCGGTCTATAGTTATTGAATGTCTTTGGAAAATATAAACCTTGACACTGAAATCCTCATATCCTTCTGACTTTTAAGATTCATGTGCTTTTTGTATAACTATCACTTGCTTCAAAAACGGTGAAGGCATAGGTACATCTCGTGAGGAAAACTCAATCATTGAGAGATATTTTTCGACGGGCATGCGAAGCCAAGTCATTGCAGAGCGGCATTAAAACTATAACATCGGTTTAGTGACTAACCGCTGTCGGCTGGAACTGGAAGTGAAGGTACTAATAAGACTGGCAGCATGGCCACACTGTATGGCAATGCTTTTCCTCGAACAAGGCACAAACAGCTCTTGGGTCCCGCAAAGTGTCAACTAAATGAAAACTTATTTTCTGTGAATAGGTTCATACACACACACAATTACGCGCTATTTTTTTTTGCTGGAAGGTGAGGTCGGTGTTTCGCTATCTGACTACTCTTGAGACGAAACACCGAAAGAAACTCTGAGGTCAGTCTATTTTAAAGACATTATCTAGGGGCAGATCATATAAGATTGTAAGAACCATGCAAATTAGTGCCTGTAAACCCCCCCCCCCCCCCCTTACATCTGTGTGGCTCTTTCCTTACCAGCAGAGCGATTCTGGTCAAATCACCGCGTGAAAATGAAGGCGTAGTGAGGGCGAATTGAGCTGTCATTCCATACTAATGCTAGGCATTGACAGATCACTTCACTCAAGTTTACAAGGCGTGACTTACTGAATCGACTGGCAGATCAGTCAGTCCAAGCATTTGTCAGTAATCGTGAGCTCAAACTCGGAACTTAAGGAGCTCCACGTGCTAACGAACAATAACCAAGAAAGAACATTTGGGTTCGCCCCATAAATATAACATTCCAAATAAATATTCCACAACTTTTCACACAACGCCATCTAGTCCCAAGCTAAGCAGAGCTTGTGTTATGGGTACTAAACAGCTGATAAACATACTCATATATTTCTAAATACATACATATTATGGATAAATGACACCCAGACACAGAACAAATGATCGTGCTCATCACACAAACATTTGTCCTAGGTGGAATTCGAACCCACGACCTCCGGCATAGCAGCCAGGGTCACTAACTACTAGACCAACAGGCCGGTCAAAACATCTTGTAAGATCTTTAAATAACTTATGAGCACTCGGATTCCACGGCCCGAGAGTTTTAACCTCAAACAACTCTAAAATTTAAGTTTTATATAAGGTAATCTCAAAAAAAGTTTGATAAAAGTGGACTTTACAAATTCTTACAAAACAAAAGTCTCCTCCTCATGCTAGTTCTACCTTTGTCGACCTAATCTAATCTCGATAAGAGATATCGTACAGTAGCCAGTGCACTGTAATAAATTCTCGTGATTATAATGTCAATAATATTATCTTCAGTATTGCATGCTTTGCTGTCATTGCGTCAGGATGCTGACCGACTAATGTGAGGTTACTTGGAATGATAAGACAGTTGTGTTTAACTTTCGGTTTCATTGTTTATCTTAATTTATCTAAAACTTGAATGGAATAAGGCAAAGGTAAGATATAATAATTATATTAATATACAAGTACTTAATCTAACTACAAATAAAATAGTAAAAATTGGAACACTTAGGCGTCAAAGTATTTCTCCCCATCGCTGTCATCTGGAAACGTGCCCAGAAGACTGGCAGCATTGCCACGTTGGATGGCAATGCTAATTCTTTGGCCAAAGAATAAGCCAGCCCTCTGGGCACGTTTCCAGATGACAGCGATGCGGAAGAATACTTTGACGCCTGAGTGTTCCAATTTTGACTATTTTATTTGTAGTTAGTTTAAGTGAACATATTTAATACTAGCTTCTGCCCGCGACTTCGTACGCGGATCCTTTTGCTTATGCCAGCGACAACAGGGTCGTCAAAATCGAAGATCTGAAACATCTGATGTCGAATTCTATAAGCCCGGGGACGGGAAAACAATGGGATGCGCGAGACGATTCAAGATGTTCCAAATTTTTAATTTTTGTTGGTCAACAGGAAATGCCATCAGACTTAACAACTTTTGCTAAGACGCCATTTCTATTATGTATATGTTATATTGTCTCTGGGCTTTGGAGTTCCCCTACAGATGCTCCAGATCTTCAAATTTAGTCTCACAGCAGAAAACACTCTTCACGTGGAATAGTTTTTGCAATGGCACCATTTTTATATCTCTTTTACTTTAGGTGTTCCGTTTTCCAAAATAAATTATAGCCTATAATATGTTGCGTGACGTTCACGATCAGCGGTCAGTCGCGCATCTCCTTCCCCCACTTATCTCTAGAGTCGATGCGTATATACGCTGAAAACTCAAGCGTCATGCTTTTTCCGTGAACGTCTCCAACTCGCGAGACAGTGCATGATGTTCACGATCAGCGGTCAGTCGCGCACATATTCTTCACTGGTCTCTAGAGACCTGGATGTAGATGCGTAAATACGCTGAGAATGCAGGCGTGCTTCGCGATCCCAAGAAGTTTCCACGGAGCGAGTTGCAGCCTCATGTTCTCGAACAGCATCAAGTCTCTCCTAACGCTCTTCGGTAGATTGTTGGGATCTTATAGTCTTTAATCATTTAGCACCTTTGGAACATTGGGAAAAATTTGACCTCTTTCTAGGCATGGTTATAGTTTTATTGTGATGATACCTGATCAATTAAAATCTAAGTGGCTGCTCCCCTGCGTTACCGGGTAAGCTACCGTGTAACGAAGATACATGGAAAAGGAAATTAAACACTCAAATAACATAAGCCCGAAGGCATACGATAAAAAAAATGGGAGTTTTAGCCAGTAGAGTCTAATTTTCAACGATATACCATCGTCATCGAAAATCAGTCCTGAACTGTTCCCGCCTTCACCGCGTAGTACCTTCTACTTATGTTATTTTATAATTATGCAATGAAATTAGTGATAGTTTTAATTTCTATATCAAATGTTTCTGATCTTCGATTTTTATAAGTCAACAGGAAATGCCTATCAGACCGAACAACTTTTGCTAAGACGTCATTCCTATTTGAGTTATGGTGTAGCTGGGCTCTTGGAGTTCCACAACAGGTGTTCCAGATCTTCGATTTTTATACGTCAACAGCGAGTGCTCATAAGGCTGAACAACTCTTGCTAAGACGTCATTCCAATATATGTTATAGTGTAGCTGGGCTCTTGAAGTTCCACATCAGGTGTTCCGGATCTTCAAATTTATTCTCTCAGCAGAAAATGCGCATCACGTGGAACAATTTTTGCTATTGGACCATTTTTATATCTCCTATAGTTTAGCTGGTCTGTTGCGGTTCTGCATCAGGTGTTCCGGATCTTCAAATTTATTCTCTCAGCAGAAAATGCTCATCACGTGGAACAATTTTTGCTATGGGACCATTTTTGTATCTCCTATAGTTTAGCTGGTCTGTTGCGGTTCTGCATCAGGTGTTCCGGATCTTCAAATTTATTCTCTCAGCAGAAAATGCTCATCACGTGGAACAATTTTTGCTATGGGGCCATTTTTGTATCGCCTATAGTTTAGCTGGTCTGTTGCGGTTCTGCATCAGGTGTTCCAGTTTCCAGGATAAATTATAGCCTATGTGTTGACCAGACTTAATATCTATACAACAAAAAAAAATCATTCAAATCCGTCCAGTAGTTCCGAAGATTAGCGTGTGCAAACAAACAGACAAACAGACAAACAGACAGACTTTTTTTTTTGGATTCGTGCTCTATTACTGTTTCTAAACCCCCCTCAATTATTATTTTTTAAATATATTCAATGTACAGACACAGTTTTTTTACAGTCTTATTATATGTATAGATATTTTAATTAGTTTTATTGTGTTTTCTGTATTTTAGATTACTATTATATCAATAAAGCAGTACTTAATATATTATCACGACTGTTATTGTACATAATGTACACGCACATTTCGCCAGTTATGTACCCATGTCCCATGTGATTGGGGTGAGCCTTTTCTCTTCATTCGGGTAAAGATCCGGATTCTAGATGAACAACTAGATCACGCTTTGTTGTCCATTATAATATGATTTATCTGAGTTATAATAATTAAAATCACCAATACAACCTTATAATTTAATCTTATTAAATTAGTTTTTCATGAAATAATTATCAAATGGGATTATATGAACTTAGAGGGTCGCAAACAATTGATATTATATATTATGTAAAAAGGTGTAGATAGGTTAGGACTTAAACAACATTCAATCTTCAAAAACGGGACACTTAACGCACGCACGCGTCTGTTGACGGCGCGACGCGACACTGAGGTCAAGTGTGGCTATTTAGCCACATTTTAACGCGTCGCTTGCTGAGCGCTTAAAACCTATTTACACCTTCTTATAATATCATTGGTCGCACGCAAATCAAATTTTGTTCAATAAACAGCCAGACACTGAACGGAAAAATGCAAAAAAAACAAGAAAATTTGAATTTCGCTGGCTACCATGGCGCATCCGCCTTAAGAGACATACGTGTTGCTAGGGAGTTTGTTGCGCCATATTATATTTCCACAAAATCACTGTTCTTAAAAAATATTATGTAATTTAATCGCAACCACGCTTAGATTCTAAACCGGTCAGAAATCGATTAAGATTCAAACTAACAAAGTATTGTAGACAACATACAAAAAAACACGCAGGTAGTTACCAAGTACTTATACACAAATACATATAATTACATAGGTACTAATAATAATTTATCAAAATCAAGAAACAAGACTCTCAGTTAGTAACAAAACAATACACTTACAAACTAGGTAGGTAGGTAGGTGCGTTAGTAACATACCAAAGACAAAAAAAATAACAGAAATGTGTCAAATTTCTTTGATAGTTTTTAGGGTTCCGTAGTCAACTAGGAACCCTTATAGTTTCGCCATGTCTAGGTCTGTCTGTCCGTCCGTCCGTCCTCGCTTAATCTCTGACCGTTAGCACTAGAAAGCTGAAATTTGGTACCAATATGTGTATCAATCACGCCGACAAAGTGGTAAAATAAAAATGGGAAATAAATATGTAAAGTGGGAAGTGATTTTTTTTTTAATTTGAACTCTAACGTGTGATATATTGTTGGAAAGGTATTTAAAAATGAATAGGGGTTTACTAAAGTCATTTTTTAATAATGTCAATAATTTCGGATATAGTCGCTCCAAAAGTAAAAAACAATGTGTCCCCCCGCCCTCTAACTTTTGAACCATAAGTTTAGAAAATATGAAAAAAATCTGAAATGTAGAACTTTATAATAAGGACTTTCTAGGATCATTATTTTGAACTTGGATGGAAACAACAGTTTTTGTACAAAAAAGATAAAAAGTTGTTCAAAATAATTTCTGGACTAAGTTTGTAGTATAATTATGCAAGCATTTTGAACACTTATTGTGACGGACGGGAAACTACGGAACCCTACACTAAGCTTGGCCCGACACGCTCTTGGCCGGTTTATTTAACTTTATGGCAAACAGAATACAATTCATGTTTAATTGTGAACATTTATTGATGTGCTGGCGTCTGTACTAAGGCTACTTATAATTAAGTATTTATTAAGGATCTCCAAAACTTTATTAGTTAGAAACATTTCAAGATGAATTGTAAAATTAGTACCTAATTATGTCAAAAAAGTTTTCATGATGATGCGTTCTGAAATTTTTACAATTTAAATAACCTTCATGTAGGTAGTTCAACAGGAATGTACCAGTTTTTATCCAACTTTGTTCCTTTCCTGTTTTCAAAGAGTGAAAAGGATAGCAATAGCCTAAATTTAGTTTAGCTGGCCCACGAGGAAATCTACACCATTATCCAATTTAACGAACACATCATGACCTTAGATGGCCTGTTGATATCTGATATAAGTAGATATTTTCCAGATACAGACAGCTAAATATTTTTAACATTAAAAGGCATTTCGACTGGCCTGTTGGTTGGTCTAGTAGTTAGTGACCCTGACTGCTATGCCGGAGGTCGTGGGTTCGATTCCCACCCAGGACAAATGTTTGTGTGATGAGCACGATCATTTATTCTGTGTCTGGGTGTAATTTAAAGTTAAAGAAACAAAGATTTTTGTATTTGTATTTATCTTTAGTATGTATGTATTTAGAAATATAATATGTTTATCAGCTGTTTAGTACCCATAACACAAGCTTGCGTTGTGTGAAAAGTTGAGGAATATTTCCAACTTGCCTGATCCAGTGATCCTAGAAAATAATTGCCGTTGAGAATCCTCCGAAACAGCTTAACCGATTCTTATCAAATTTTTTGTGTATATTCAGTAGGTCTGAGATGTGACATAAACATTTTTTTTTTTAAATAAGCAACGGCGGAACGATGTTTGCTGAGACAGTTCTTTTTTGTTCAGTACAAAACTAGGCATTGAAGGCTTAAATACAGTTTAGCCAAAAATACCAATATTATTTGTACCCAATCTAATTAGGTATATTAATACATACATTTGTAAAAATGTACAAGTACGATTTGCAAAATAAGTTATTATTATACTGTTAGGATAAGCCAAATGAACATTCCGAACTTGGTATAAAAGCGCGCGCGCGCCGTGACAGCTCGGCTCTTTGGTCGGATGTCACTCGTGGCGGCAACATCGTTCAAAGGGCTGTAAGCTTTATTATTTATCGTTATTTCTTTATTGCTCTGTTATTTTGCTAATTTGCTGAATCCGTTACATTACTTGTCAATTTTAAATGGTGTCATAGGTTAGTTTAAGTTATTGTTATTTTGTTCCTTGGATATGTGATTACATTCTATTTTGTGTACCACCGTGTTGTTTTTTTTTAAACATTTTCTCATCTCATTTCTAATAATACTATGTATTTAACTTAAATCGAAATATACCGGTCAAAAAGTGGCATATTATACAAACACGTTAGTTAACGTCGAATTTAATGTATACCAAACCAGTTATCGTTTTTGTCATTATTTAAATGTGTCACATGCATTATTAATAGTGAAAACTAACCAGTTTTTACCAAAGCAACTTACCGCTTTTAACGATTTTGATGTTATAGCTATTTCTGTTGCTGACCCACTTTATTTCCGACTAGCAGACATCCCGCGGATTCACCCGCGTAGGTCCCGTTCCCGTGGACACGTATTCCACAACATTTCACACAACGCCATTTAGTCCCAAGTTAAGCTTGAGAGCTTGTGTTATGGGTACTAAACATCTGATAAACATACTATATATTTCTAAATACATACTTATTATACATAGATAAATTACACCCAGACACAGAACAAACGCTCGTGCTCATCACACAAACATTTGTCCTGGGCGGGAATCGAACCCACGACCTCCGGCATAGCAGTCAAGGTCACTAACTACTAGACCAACAGGCCAGCCAGTATAGATAGTAATGTTGTGCTCATAACTTGTAATTAAATGAAATTAGATATTTATTATGCAAGTCGGATATGGAAATCACTTTTAGACGTCATTTTTTTTTGTTCTTCTAAACTAGCTGAAGCCGGCATTTCCTAACTGATTACCTCTGAGAAGAAAAGCCGAAACAAACTCAGGAATCATCGTCTCTTTTTAAGTCCAGACTTTAAAAATATTGTTTTTTTTTTTTTTAATATAATAATGGGTCTACTCTTGACCTCAATCTTGTCCTGCGGTCAGAGATGAGGTCGACGATGGAACGAGCTTACCCATAAGAAGCCTATTAACTCGCGACTTAAACAGATTGGGGTCATATGAACTCGGGAACACTGATGCAGGCAGGGAATTCCACTCCTTGGCTGTGCGCTTAATGAAGGAACAGGCAAAGCGCTTCGTGCGAATGTGTGGAACATCTACAAGGAATGGGTGATAACCTGCAGTACGTCTGGATTCCCGATGGAAGAAAGGAGATGGTGGAATGAGCTCGTGGAGCTCTAGAGCACACTCACCGAAATACAGTCTGTAAAAGACCGACAAACATGCAACTTTGCGGCGGTGGGCCAGGGTATGAAGCTTGGTACCCACCAGATTTTCGTTACCAATGAGCCTCTTGGCTCTGCGCTCTACTGAGTCGAGTGTGGCTAGTTGGTATTTGGCTGAGCCATCCCAAAGGTGACAACAATACTCCATGCTGGACCGGACTTGAGCTTTCTAAAGAACTAAAAGCTGGTCAGCTTTGAAGTACCGCTTAACCTTATTTAGGATGCCCAGCTTTTTTGCCGCAGTTTGAGCTTTCGTCTCAATGTAGGCATCAAAACTTTCGTGTAACAAACAATGCAGGGCAGTGTCTGGTGTAGCCTTTTGAGGAAAGTGCCGGAAACAATGAGCCATTTGACAAAATTTTAGTTTTTAGTCCCTCATCTAGATTTCTAGAAAATAAACGACACGTACCTATTTGTTTCTTTTTTCACGTAATCAAAAAATAAAGGCGATACATCGAGTTGAAATGTCGCATGAGGTCACTAGTCATAGTACAGTTTATGCTAGATAATGACGTTACAAGCCCCCACTCCTCAACTTGAATGCGCTTAATTAAGGCGATTATCACACTGCCCCGCATCACGCTGCATGTTGCGTGTCTCTGAACTGAATTGAACGCGCGTGGATGCATTTTCTGTGTGTTGGACTGTGCGTGTTTTCCATACAAACGGAGATACTTACAAGCAACGGAAGAACACGCATCCACGCGCTACGCTGCATCATGCGGGGCAGTGTGTTAATCGCCTTAAGCAGTTTTCCATCAATTTGAAAAAGAAAAAATATGTGTCGAATATTTTCTTGTTATTTAGGTAGATGGGGGACTAAAAACTAAAATGTTGTCGAATATCCCATTTGGGTAATCAGCATGTATATGCCAGCTATTATAAGCTTAACTTTACAACTAAAGAGCTCTCACGACCCGACATAATCTCTAGTGAGTTAGATAAAAATAGGCATACCAATTACCCAAACCACCGAATAATAGGATTGTAAACGGAAAGTATTCAATCTGCATGGCGTTTACACTTAGGTACAATATTGTGTTTTTATTTCTGAATTGGTAATAAGAAATTAAAATTTGTGATAGATCATAGTAGGACATACAAACAGGGGCTCGAGTCTGATATTGCAATCGTGTCTCAATGACCGGTCATTGATTGAATATTTGACAACTTTGACAGTTTTTGTAAGGGAAATGTGTCATAGGTTTGTCGTTATACGTCAAAAATCGATCATTGACCGCAGACTTGACCCCCAGAACTGACACCGTTTCCTCATGGCGATAGGCAGAATTTACAGAACGCAATCTGCTACGATTCTAAAATACGATTCTGATTCTAATTCTATCGAGACCGGGCAATTATCCTTGGACCCTGAGGTATCTGGCCTTTAATAGTAGTTAGTAAAACTTTTTGGGGTGGATAATTTTCATGGATGTATTTTCAGTATGGAGTTCTTCAAAAGGGGAGTAAATAAGTTTTTAAAGGGTCGGCAACGCGCGTGTGGTGTCGCAATTGTCCATAGGCTACGGTAACCGCTTACCATGCAGGCGGGCCGTAAGCTTGTTTACCACCGTCACGTCGTGGTATAAAAAAAAAGATGTCCTTCGCCCCGGGGAGGGTGGAGGGGTCTGTCAGACTTTTACTGACTAAAAACCACCCCGTGTTCCGTCTCACACCCGCGCCGGGGGTCACGGGAACAGAAGATATTTCCGCGACCCCCGACTGGTGGCGGCCCCGCGGGCCTCGCCAAGTCAGCGAGGGAAGTGAGGTGTTAAACTCCCCTCGCGACGTCTAAGGGTAGTTAGTGACCCTGACTGCTATGCCGGAGGTCCTGCGTTCGATTACTACCCAAGACAAAATGCTTGTGTGATGAGCACGATCATTTGTTCTCTGTCTGGGTGTAATTTATCTATATAATATGTATGTATTTTGAAATATGTACTCAAGTATGTTTTTCAGTAGTCACTCATAGCCACAAGCTCTGCTTAGTTTGAGTGTTGTGTGAAAGTTGTGGAATATTTATTTGTGAATAAACATTTTGCCCCAAACTCATCATTTTCCTTTTTCTGTTTTCAGGTGTAGGCAAAACCAGCCTTGTAGTTCGATATATAGGGAAGATGTTTTCGAAACACATATCGCCGACGATAGGAGCTTCGTTCTTCACCTGCAATATTAATCTGGAGAATGCCAGAGTCAAACTACAGGTAATTACTAGTTGTTATTTAAGTATTAATTGAATAACCAGAAGAGAATGTTGCGGGAAAACTTACCTTAGGTATATCATCATCAAAAAAACCGGCCAAGAGCGTGTCGGGCCACGCTCAGTGTAGGGTTCCGTAGTTTCCCGTCCGTCACAATAAGTGTTAAAAATGCTTGCATAGGTATATGATTATACTACAAACTTAGTCCACAAATTATTTTGTACAACTTTTTGTCTTTTTTGTACAAAAACTGTTTCCATCCAAGTTCAAAATAATTTTCCTAGAAAGTCCTTATAAAGTTCTACTTTTCATGTTTTCTAAACTTATGGTTCAAAAGTTAGAGGGGGGGAAACACTTTGTTTTTTACTTTTGGAGCGATCATTTCCGAAATTATTGACATTTTCAAAAAATGATTTTAGTAAACCCCTATACATTTTTAAATACCTTTCCAACAATATATCACACGTTAAGGTTGAAATTAAAAAAAAAATCACTTCCCACTTTACATACTCGTATAGGGGCGCTACCCTAATAAAACATTTTTTTCCAATTTTTATTTTACCACTTTGTCGGCGTGATTGATACACATATTGGTACCAAATTTCAGCTTTCTAGTGCTAACGGTCACAGAGATTAAGCGAGGACGGACGGACGGACAGACGAGACATGGCGAAACTATAAGGGTTCCTAGTTGACTACGGAACCCTAAAAAAGGCTAGGCTGATGCCTAGCCTTTTTCTAACTATGTTGGATTCGACTTCCAGTCTAATTGAAAGATTAGAGCCATGGGGTCCGAGTGCCAATCCAGTTTTTCAGTACATCGCCAAGTGGATGGTCGACTCTTCACGTGACTAGAAAGCTAGCCTTTTTCTGAGTAAGGCCGTTGTTTAATGGTGGCTATTTTGTGCCTTTCAGTTACTTTTCCCATTGACAGCGATGCACACAATTTTTGTTGATACCATAAGATATTTTATACTTACGTACTTACCCACTTAGTTTTAACATAAGTACATTGTATATACATTACTATTCAGACCTCAAATTGTATGTCTCTTAAAAAAAAAAATACGTGTGGCACTCGGAGACTGCCACGGTAAAGCTATTGCATATCATTTTTTATCAACTCCTCTCCTCTCCCCCTCCCCATTCCTCCCCTCCCCCACAACTCCCACACCCCTCCCCTCACAGCTCCCTCCCCTTCCCTCACCCCTCCCTCACTTTCCCTCCTGTTCCCCGCCCCTCCCTCTCCTCTCCCCTCCCCCTCCCCCTCCCCTCCCACACAACATCCCATCTAATCGCACATAACGCCTTGTCGAAGACTGCCGAACTGAAACGACGTTAGACGATGCACGGCCTTAGAGCCACACCTCCTTGCCCGTCGGAGTGGGGAGCGTGAGGTTTTTTTTTCGTTACGGAATTTCTGGATTCGGTCCCCGCGCTCAAGGCCCGCGAAAGAAGCTATGCAATAGCTTAAAAACATTTGAACAAATAAAACATAAACAATCTTGGTACCTACTGTTCAATATACAACGTGGCGCTACAATGGTGACATTAATTTAACACACGGGTAGGGCTAGTGGCCATTAACCACATAAATTATGATTGGTTAAAATAATTGGTAATTTGAACAAAAACATTTTTCAAACAAACTAAATAATAAAAAAGTGACTACAATTGGGATCACTCTGTGCAAAAATTCATTCATGAAATTACTTACCTAGATGCACTTTACTCGTTTACGTTTACTCAGAGCGGCAACGCGTCGCTTCGCGCGCTGGCAACCGCGCAACGCGCCTTGTACTCTGTGATCCTTTGACGGCATTCTATCAAAGAATCCGTCCGACACAAAAGTACTACCTACCTACAGCGGAGCTGTTTAGTCAAACACTTATCATATCACGCTCTCTTATTACTATGAGTTATTACCACTATTATCACTAGGTACTTTTATTTAATTGTCTTTATTTAAATTTTCTTATTTTCAATGAGTCCACCTTGTTGACGAATACAAAGGGCCGGACGGCGTTTCATATTTTCCCGCACATTTGAAAATAAATTGTCACTTACAGCCATTCCTCTCAATTCGGATGTGTATTTGCCATCACAAATTCACAAATAATAACGTCCTTAATCGTAGAACACGTAGGTACTATGTAGATCGGAAAACTAACGAAAACAAAGCAAAGCGTCTTTATCGCAGTACTATAATCTATTTACTATTCTTATTACACAAAACTAAATAAATAAAACAATAAGTAAGCGTCTTTTTCGCGAAACATTCACAAAACAACGACGAAATTATGCGCACGACACGAGCGTAAAGATGTGTGTCATGGTAACGGGTCCGGCTAGCACTAGATAAGAAAAGAGAAGGATTCGGGTGTGGCGGGGGTGGAAGGGAGAGCGCGCGCGCCGACAAAAGGATAGAGGTATTGCTTATTCGTTTCAATTTCTTTGACGCGATGTTATGATCCGTGACCCCGGCAAACCGCTGACCGCTGCCCTATGATTATTTTTGTACAGGATGCACCAAAATGCTTATTTCTATATTTTTTATTTTTTTAAATTAATCAGTAAATAATGACGTTTTATGGAAATAAAATTACTTCCTAAAACGAAACTGGGATAACGTATACGTGTGTTAAGTTAATGTCACCATTGTAGCGCCACGTTGTAGAAGAGTGTGCAAGAAATAAAAAATAATGTTAACGCTCTTAAGATAAGAAATGCCGAAACAAACTCAAAGGTCATGATGACGCGATTTACAATTCGAATACTTTAACTAAAATACCCGTGTTTCGCAGTTACTGGGTAGTGGAGGCCTGACAGGCAGTCGCTCCATGTAAAACACTGGTATTCAGCTGGATCAGGTTAGACTGGAAGCCGAACCCACGTAGTTGGGAAAAGGTAAGGCGGTTGATGACGCGGATCCACCGTTGTGAGCACTGTGGGCATGCCCACAACCCTAATTGACGTCAGACAGAACAAAAGCTGTGTAGCTGTGTTATACCTGGAGGCTGTTATTTTTCAGTTTTGTAGTTGTTTTGCTTGAGTTTAGATTTCAATGTTAATATGAATTTACCTTTTTTTTTTCTTAATCTCGGTATATTGGAGTGTGCTAGCTAACACGTGACAATCATTCTGAAATGTAATGTTTTACAATGTGTGTAAACATTAGTGCTATTTATTGAGCATTTCATTGTATAGATTCTTTGTATACCTAGTTCTTCAAACGAATCAGACAGATGTGTTGCTGGGGAGTTTGTTCCGCCACTTCTTCTTCCCAGCAAAAAACACTAGGAAGTGGCGAAGAGTGGGCCGTTTTTGGGGGACTGTCTTTATGTATTTTTTTGACGTTCAAAAAGTGCTGATTCTCAGCCTAGTTTGAATAAAGACTTTTGATTTTGATTGATTTTGATTTTGTTTTTTTGTGCGGAGTGATGAGCAGCTCATCACTAAAACATTTGTCTTGGTTGGGAATCGAACCCACGACCTCCGGCATCAGTCAGGGCCACTAACCACAGCAACCACTAGACCAACAGACCAGTCAAAGTATTACCACAGTACAAATAATACAGTAGGACGACGCCTTTGATCTCTGGAAAAATGCCGACAACTTCTACACGCGTTAGACTTGAATAATACCTCCCGCACTACGAACATCGTTTTGTTCGCAGTGCGGGAGCGGCTTTCCCGCGTCTCGCCCCTCACACCCCGCACGATTGCCCTGTCTAGACAGCTTCGTCGGACGACTGTATGTTTTTAGACTGTGGTATTACTTTATGTATGGATGTTATAGCAATCGAGTTAAATTATTACCTCCTACTACTACTAATTCAAATA
This sequence comes from Euplexia lucipara, assembly GCA_921972225.1. Lineage (NCBI taxonomy): Eukaryota > Metazoa > Arthropoda > Insecta > Lepidoptera > Noctuidae > Euplexia > Euplexia lucipara. Next base: position 2,010,684 of record OV179169.1, on the reverse strand, counting down.
CCACTACCTGCTCTAGTAGTGTATGTAACATAGAGACACGCAGCGCAGTACTTCAGTTTAAAATTATGTATTTTGTATCTTTCAAAATCTATGCATTTCACTAAGGTAGTTAGGTTAGGTAGTTAGGTTAGCTATAGGATAGGTATGGTAAGTTAGGTTCGGTTATACATGTGTATGCATGTTGTCATTCTAATTCTATCTAAAAGAAAAGGTTTAAAGAGCACATTAGTGACTCGCTAAATAAAAAGTAGTAAAGTTATTATTATTTTGGATCTATTTGTTGTCATCTAATTGAAAGTTTGTTTATCTCTTATACCCTATCCTACCAATATTATAAACGCGAAAGTTTGTGAGAATGGATAGATGGGTGGATCGATGTTTGTTACTCTTTCACGTAAAAACTACTGAATGGATTTTAATAAAATTTGGTATGGAGTTAACTGACACCCTGGTTTAACACATAGGCTTCTTTTTATCCCTGTATTCCTACGGGAACGGGACCTACGTGGGTGAAACCGCGGGACGTCTGCTAGTACTACATAAAATTCTCTTGTCGCAGTGTCCGTTACCAAACTCCTCCGATTGTTTTGGTCTGAACTCAAAACCCAAAAAGGTCCATTTCAGCATTCATGCCAGACAGGTGATGCTGTCTGACGCTGGTCTTCCTATGAACCTTGAGGAGAACCCAGTGACGGAAAGAAAACATTAGAAAACGAGTAAATAAATCAGTTAAGTGTCTGAGTGTGTGAGGGGTCTTGATATTACGTAATGAATGGTCATTCTTCCACGGACCGACCTTGGATAGCGTAGCTTAACCTTCGAGCGGCTCGTGCGGCTAGTATTTACGCAGGGTAGGCATTCAAAATATCGCACCGAAGTGGTATCAATCCGATAATCGTGTTTAGCACACTTGACTTGGTATTATGTCGGTTGATAAAACAAAGCCGCAACGGAAGCCGGTATTGTGGATTGTTTTGTATCGAATCAACTATCTATTTGAGAGGCATTTTCTTATTGTTATCTAAGTATACTAATATTATAAGGAGGTAGAGTATGTGAAGTACGGCGACTCTATAATATGCTTTTTGTGAATAGCGGTTTGTTCAATAGCGGTAGAGAATGTAGAGATGCTCTTCCGAACTTCCAAAGGCAAGCAGATAGGAACAGGAGCTGTATGGACACTTCGCCATTGTAATGTGGTAGTCATTATCTGCCTAGCATTTTCCCAACTACGTTGAAGTCGGCTTCCATTTTAACCGGATGCAGCTGAATACCAGTGTTTTACATGGAGTGACAGCCTGTCTGAGCTCCACAACCCAGTAACTGGGTAACACGATACCCATTGGTTAAACTGGTTGTCAGATTTTCGGGCTTCCGACTATCTGTAACGACTGTCATAGATCTACAAAATGTCTGTATTGCCCTGCATCGTGAGACTCGCATAATAAATGAATACAATCTTATGTCTGGCCTTTAAAAGAGACCATGACCCCTGCGTTTCTTTCGGCATTTCTTCTCAGGGATCAGTCACTTTGGAAATGCCATTTAGTTTTATGGAGGTATGAGGAACAGGGTGTAAAGTTCCTCATCCACCATTGAAAAGGGAGGATCCTCCGACCAGACGGGTGTTGTGTCTGGTGGGCTAACTACTGCCCGACAGTCATTGTCGGGAACTTGCATAGGTTCAAACTGCGCGGATAATTTTAATAGCGCGATGTAGGATAGTTCGTATGTAGCGAGATAGATGTCGCTACAGTTTAAAAAAAAATGACATGTAAAAGTATCTGGGAAGATCTACTTACAGAAATAAATAACATTTAATTTCATTTCATCATTTTATTTGATGTTTAAATGTTTCAGGTATGGGACACGGCTGGACAAGAGAGGTTTCGTTCAATGGCGCCCATGTATTATAGAAATGCGAACGCAGCTTTGCTAGTTTTTGATATAACTAGTGTCAACAGCTTCGCGGCTATCAAGGGATGGGTGAAGGAGTTACAAAGGTATGTCATAATCAGTTACGACACCTATACCGTATGGCTAGTACGGGCCCCGTCTATATACAGGGTGTCTCATTCAAATGGGTCAGTATGGGAAAGTCTGAAACTATAAGACATACGAAGATCTGTTCTGAGGAACCATGTCATCGATTTTAATAAAAAGAGAAACTGCATTCATACATTTTAAAAAACATCTGTACTCCGCTCGGGAATCGAACCTGGTTATTTTGAAAAAAAAAACCTTAACGTAACCCCACAAGAAATAGTCCAGAGGCGGTATTGAAAAACGCGGTGGTCACTTCGAGCACCTACTAAAGTAAATTAAAGTATGTGGAAACAATGCATTTTATTCATTTTAGACAACATGTTTCATACAGATATTTACTGCTTAAGACCTACACAATCGATATCTAAATAGAAATAGTGTAGGTTTTTTTTTTTCAAAATAACCGGGTTCGATTCCCGAACGGAGTACAGATGTTTTTTAAAATGTATGAATGCAGTTTCTCTTTTTATTAAAATCGATGACATGGTTCCTCAGAACAGATCTTCGTATGTATTATAGTTTCAGACTTTCCCATACTGACCCATTTGAATGAGACACCCTGTAGAAGAGACGGGGCCCCGAAATGATGATATTATTCGTAAAGTAGTAGGTATTTTTTTTAATTTTTAGAATCACTGTAATTTAACATTTAGGCACGCACCACCCACCCATTACCAGTCACCCTATAGGGTGACTGGTAATGGGTGGGAATTTCAAACAACGTTTTTGTTATTTAATTGTGTGTAAAAAAAAAGTTTCTTTGGTAAAGTTTATTGAAATCAATAATACAATCACAAGTTTGAGTATCGGTCACTAATTACCAGTCACCCTATAGTATAATACAATAATCTTCTCACATTCCAGTAACGTACCAGAACCAATGGTTCTATCAGTGGTGGGTAATAAGAGCGATTTAGAAGACTTGCGGGCCGTGCAGTCCAGTGAAGCTGCACAGTTCGCGGCGTCCATTGGCGCGCAGTACTGCGAGACGTCCGCATTACACGACCAGGTAACCCTTAATAATAAATAATAATATTCCACAACTTCACAACACCATAAGTATCGGTCACTAATTACCAGTCACCCTATATAACTTTCAATTTGTCTGTTATCTGTGTCCGTAGTCCGCCGTCAAAATAGGCTCTCCACTATGTTCTCGAAGCGCTTCTTTTGCTATTTGGGGCGATATCTTTATAACAAAATCAATAAGACGCTTGATGTTTACAATCTTACTAAGACCAAATGTAAAATTAAAGTGATGGTATGGCTCCAAGACTTGAATTATGAGGATACTGAGAAACTGCTTGCTGCCCCGGTTTAATTTATCTGCTTGCTACACTCACATCAGCTACTCTGGGAATTACCTACACACATTCATACAAAAACAATCACTCACTTACTCATTTACATGCACATATACACACAAATACTAACAATACTAACACTAGAATAAGAATATTACCATATAAAAATATACTTAATGTGAAAATTATAATAACTTACAATACAAACAATTAATGTTAAACTTACCTTATTTCGGAATTTTCTAGAGCACTTACAAAATTATTTAAATGTAACCATTACCTAAGGGGCGGAGACCTGGTGTCCTGAAACACAGACCTTCCGTCTAGCTTAAGCACCAGTCTCCGCACAATATAATATTACTAATTTTTGTTTTAATTGTCTAAACCGTTATTAAAATGTACTGATAAATAATGTATTGTGGTGAGAAAATAAATAAATAAATAAATAATTTTTTCAGCTGGGAATAGACCAAGTGTTCCTGAACACGGCTGCATCCCTCTTAAAGCTGTCCAATTCCAACCTGGTGTCATCTCTGAGGTCCTACGACTCGGCCGACGTGGATACTACTAAAATACTCACAGGTACGTGGTGATAGCTGGTGATTACTGCTGTTTCGTGGGGATAATAAATACAACAACAAATTTCACACAACGCCTTCTAGTCCCAAGCTAAGCAGAACTTGTGTTATGGGTACTAAACAGCTGATAAACATACTTATGTATTTCTAAATACATACATCGAAATATACAAAAAACATTCAATACGAAATTATATTATTATTATTATTTTTATTCGTTATTTCGTTTACGAAATTTCGTTTACGAAATAATAAAAATGAAATTACGTTTGTTGGTCTTACTAAAACTTGAAAATGGCTGGATTTTGTATTTGGATAATAAAAACGAAATTCAATTTTTAAATATGCCACTATTTAGTTAAACTTAAATAACGAAAACAGCTGTTGGAGGCGGGGCATGCTTGAGCGAGATCACGCGAACGTGAGCGAGAGATGATGATTATTGAATACTACTATGTCATGAATAGCCTGTACAATATTTCCATAAATTGGGTGACTTTTTGGGATATTAACAAACGCTAATACCTTTGCTGATTACGAATATTATCAATTTTGAAAAAGTTGAGCTCACGATTACTGACAAATGCTTGCACTGACTGATCTGGTCCCCTCATTCTGTGTGGTTCTTTCCTCAAAAGACCATATCAGACACTAATCTGCATGGATCTTACATGATTTGACCAAGATAATGTCTGGACTTTAAAAGAGACTATGACCTCTGAGTTTCTTCCGGTGTTTCTTCTCAGAGTAGTCAAATAGTGAAATACCGATCTCATTTACTAAAAAAGGCGACGTGTAAAAGTGTTTGTAAAAACCTATTTACAAAAATAAATATCATTTATCATTTATCAATTGATAGTGATACTTTACAAATATAATGAGAAGACCGTCTAGAATAAGCCCTTTAAGTATTTGTACTAATTTTATTAAAAACTAGCTGCTCCGGCAAACTTCGTTGTGCCTTAGAGTCAATTCATTGCTCTTATTTTTTTTTTATATTAGATATACATACGTTGAATAAGACGACAACAAATAAATCCAAACCAATAATAACTACTACTACTTTTAAATTACAACATGTATATATACCCTAACCTAACTGACCATACCTATCCTATAGCTAACCCAACTATCTAACCTAACTACCTTACTAAAAAATACTAAATTCATAATTTTAATCTGAACTATTGCCTCTATGTTACGTACAATAATTTATGCCTATAGTTTTCCCGGTCTACTTTAATTAAAGTCCTAACAGTAAAATAAGTTCTATTTGCAAAGAATTATTAAAGTTCGTCTCTGTCATCATTGCTAGTTACGTAAATTGATTTCTGAAATATAAGACTTTTTATATAAAACCTCTAAGTTTAGTAACAAAATAAAGGACAATGCTCACAATGTATGGGGAAAAAACCCAGGCACGGCGCAAATGAAATGTATCTCAGATTTTAAGTATTTATATGTGACATAATATTCAGTAGGGGGCATTACCAAAATCTTTTTTTTAAATGTGATAAATTGCTAGTTGTTTTATGTAAAGAGCTTCCTTCAAAAGTGTGTTTTTTTAAATTATTCCTTTTTTTACTCTTATTCTATAAATGACATTTACACACATTTACATAAATCTATTTTGACAACGCCATCTACATTTTGTGCAATGTTAGGGTAAACTTGGTTCGTTTTTGTAGCGAGCGACGACGACGGAAAGGTATTGTGTGAACAAACAACCGGTTTAGTTTAGTGCCTCTCCACCTTGCAACAACCACTGAGAATATTATAATGGTTAGCGTAGTATGTTAAAATATATGTATATATATATTTTATTTAAATAATTCTATTTTAAAATTACTTTCACGAAAAAAGGATTAGCAAAATATTAAGTTTAAAAACGAATTTTTGCCTTTATTTTTTTTTAGTATGAAACTACTATTTTATACTAAGAATTTGAGATATGTACCGTTTGCGCCGGGGCCTGGGTTTTTTTTGAGCATTATCCTTTCAGAACGTAGGTGCGTATTATAAATTGACAACCTTACCTTCTTGGGTTTAGCTTAAGACTTGTCAATTTCAAATTGTCACCTGATAATGAACTGGGAAGTTTGACTCCTGTCATGTCATCCAAGATGGCGCTGCGTTTGAAAAATGTTTGAGACAACCGATATTCTTGATATTTATTTTTATGATGTCGAAAGGGATAAAAAGTATCCTATGTCCTTCTCCTGGCTCTAAACTACCTCCCTGCCAATTTTCAGCTAAATCGGTTCAGCCGTTCTTGAGTTATATTAGTGAAGTAACTAACACGACTTTCTTTTATATATATAGATTAGTGGTGTATATTTCTAAATACATACATAAGATAAATAACACCCAGACACAGAACAAATGACCATGCTCATCACACAAACATTTGTCCTGGGTGGGAATCGAACCCACGACCTCCGGCATCACTAAACCAACAGACCAGTCAGGCCGGCCATAGTCTGATTTCAATTTACCTTATCAAATAAATTAAAAAAACGTTTTATTACTTACAGGCACGCCTACAGAGGAAGACGCAACGCACACTGGGAAGGTGGAACTACCCGCATGGAGCATAGACAGCATAGCACATGGAGACATACAGAAAAATATGTGTTGTTGACATTAATTGTGGTTTTTTTTAGAACCAAAGACATTCAATACTTACTAATGGACCGGACATCACAAACAAAATTTTCATCAAATTCTTGTCTCTGGGTAGACTCAAGTCTTTAAGTTTAATTTAGTACGCTCCGCTGCCGTTGCTATATTGCTAAACTATTTTAGAGAATGGTCTGAGTGTTCCTTATCCAGCTCTGAAGTAAAATACTGGTAACAAAGTGTGAGAGAGATAAAGCGAACGTGCGGCCAATAGTTGTCTCTTTCTTTCTTTAACCACAGACCTACAGAAAAGAGACAGGTATTGGCCGCAAAGTCCCTCTGTTTTTTTCTAGGTAGTGGTCAATTTTGTGCGGGTATTGCTCAGTAATAATAATACTAATAAATAATAGTTTCTTTTTGTTATTAAAGTACCGTAGATTGTTGCGTTTAAACACACAACCTCTGCAGCTTTTTCGTATAGTACTATAGAAAATCAACTGTCAATATAGCTGTCAGTGTCAAAAAATTTGGTCATCATTTGGTCTTTTGGCGTATAAAAAGTATCCTAAATATCTTAAACTATGAATTTACGTTCGATAAAATTTACAGTAAGACGAATTTATATACCGATGTCCCTTTTAAAGAATATCAATCGAAACGAAGACTAACACAAAAAATAAGGCTTTTCTCAATGCATTCTGGTTGGTATCGTACAAAAAGACATATCGTCGCCTTAGAGTGAAAACCTCGTAAGTGTAATAGATGTTGAATAGATGTAACTTTTCAGGAGGAAGAAAAAACTGCGCGATTAACTGACAATGTGAGTACGAGGTTCTCATTTACTGCCAGAGATGGCGCTATGATCAAATGAACAAATTAGTCACATCAGCCTGCGTAGCATGAACACGTTGAACACCGAAGAAACGGCCTTTGTCTACCGACGAATCGGCAAAGTGACAGATTATGTAGACATTTCTTTCGTTTCGAGCATGACAATGTCAAGAAAGATGAGAAGTTATATGCCGAAGAATGCCGAACAATGCCGAGCATGAAGTGCGTATCTACCTATTTTCTCCACTTTTGACAGTTCTTTTCGAAACATTTCCTGCCAACAAGTGTCAAACAGTCTACATCAAATGAGACCTAGACAAGAGCAACTTGACAGTTGCTATAGACAGCATTTAAATTTCTTTCTCTACGTACAAACGCTTTGTCAACGAGTCGCCTCATGCTCGGGTAGAAGAAATGTCAAGTTGGACAGAAAGAAATTTGTCGAGATTCGGAAGAAAGAAATTAAGTGTTCATGCTACGCAGGCAGGTTTATTGAAAGAAATTTGACAGATTGAGGTTCCTGTCTATATAATCTGTCACTTTGCCGATTCGTCTGTAGACAAAGGCCGTTTCTTCGGTGTTCAATGTGTTCATGCTACGCATGCAGGAGGTGCGTTGCGAGGTTTTCTTCCTAGAAACGCAATAAAATAAATTTGAGCAAAAATGCATTCCCGAGGTTTTCACTCTAAGGCGGCGATATTGACATTTTAAACTAAATATAGAATGATGTCCTTTCATCAAATCGTACAAAGACATTCTGACATTCAATACTAAATATAGAATGACATTCAATACTAAATACTAAATATCAACTAAATAAATATAGATGTCCTATCATGAAAGAAATTTCCTCCCGACACTTTGTGCCTTGGTGGACACAAGTCGATGAGTCTAGTATTGCTTTTTATTGCCGCTCTAATGTTGCTTTATTATTCTAGATAACGTTACAAAGACGCTAAGATAGAATATAAGACAAACTGTTCTTTGAAATTTCTTCGCATGTCCTCTCTAAAGTGTCTTAACTTAGTAGTCTTTGACTGTCCTGTTGGTCTAGTAGTTAGTAACCCTGACTGCTATGCCGGAGGTCGTGGATTCGATTCCCACCCAGAACAAATGTTTGTGTGATGAGCACGATCATTTGTTCTGTGTCTGGGTGTAATTTATCTATAATATGCATGTATTTAGAAATAAATAAGTATGTTTATCAGCTGTTTAGTACCCATAACACAAGCTCTCAAGCTTAACTTGGGACTAAATGGCGTTGTGTGGAAAAGTTGTGGAATATTTATATTAATTGGTATCTACTTGAAATTCTTATTCATTTACTGTAGATCATATTTCCTTATGATGAAGGTAAATATGGCTAAATAAGAAATGTCTTTTGGGTCGATCGAAGGTAAAGCTACAAGCTAAGGTTGGCCCGTGGATAGGATAAGATAACCTCTCTGTGCCTCAAACTATGTAGAACCCGTCTAACATGTTTTGTAGATTAATATATAAAAAAAAAGTGTTTATTTGTAACTTAAGGCAAACCATTTTACTTCTGCCAAACTACAGGGTAGTTTGTAGGCAGACGTTGCTCCCACGATATAATATAACGTATGTACGTTCACTTTTCCATTTACCTAATAAAATTACAAAAATAATCTGACCACAACCAAATTACTGCAGAATACTACAAAAAAAGTTAAACTACTAGATTTAAATTTCAAATTACTTACAGGTTTGAGAATTACTGAGGTTTACACTAAAGTTAGACAAAAGATAATAAGATTCAACTTTGTTTTTAAATGTTGTTTTTGTTACATCAGTTTCAAATGGTAGGCTGTTAAAAATACGTAGTGGGAACTAAATATTTTTTACATCTATAAATACTATAGAGCGGGCAGATTTCAGATTCAGATTCATTTATTTGCCTGAAATATGGTATTTTACAGATGTTGAGAAGGCATAGGTAAACATTTGAACTTCATATTCCGCCTCCTAAATTAGGCATGCAAATCAAGGAAATGTCATAGAAAAAATTTGATCCCGCGTCTCAGTAACGCCATCTAGGCAGCGGAGCCTACTAAAAAAACTCATAGTCTTGAATGAAAATTTGTTTGTGATATCTCGTCTATATTATGTATTGAATGTCTTTGCGTAGTCAGAACTCCGAAAGTCTGGCAACCAGTCAAGGGGTATCATGTTACCCAGTTACTGGGTTGTGGAGGTCTGACAGGCAGTCGCTCCATGTAAAACACTGGTATTCAGCTGCATGAGGTTAAACTGGAAGCCGACCCCAACATAGTTGGGCAATGACTAGGTAAATGATGAATTTCAAAGATCTTCAAACAAACACAAGCCCTCTTATTATAAAAAGTGGTCTTAAAAAAAAAGCACCGGGTTTAGTACTAGGTTTAAACCATGAACTTGAATAAATGTTATTACAAAAAGAAGTTTATCGCTAGTCCTAGAACTATCTATGGTACCAAAGTTAGACCATCGTGCCCCCTTTTTTTTTTACTAAGGGGTGGAAAATCCTCATGGATGCCCCCCGCCCGGGGAGGCGGAGGGGTCTGTCAGACTCTTACTGACTAAAAACCACCCCGTGTTCCTTCTCACACCTGCGCCGGGGGTCACGGGAACGGAAGATACTTCCGCGACCCCCGACTGGTGCCGGCCCCGCGGGCCTCGCCGAGTCAGCGAGGGGAGTGAGGTGTTAGACTCCCCTCGCGACGTCTAGGAGGAGTGCGCGTGAACACGACGCGCCGCCACCTCGGGGCCATGTACGTGGGGGCGGCGGACATCCCCGCGTCCGTCGCCCTGGACCCAACCATCGTGACCCCTAGTTTAACTATGGTACTAAATTGTTAGAAGTCAAATTCATGATTAACGTTAGTACCGTAACAAACCTAGACCTTTTAGTCCTCGTTTAAACCTGGTACTTACGGAAGTTTTATAATAAGACGGAAGATGTTAGTAACAAGCACTTTAACTGCTATTTTCTGCTATTAACCTTTCAATCGTGTCAATTAGAGACACAATAGAAAGACAATGACAGCGTGGACACCGGTGTCTTCTTGGGGTTTAATGAATTAAGGCATACAAATTTCAGAATTATTTAACTCAAGAGATCTGCCCTAACATTGCACAGATGTAAACGTTTTTTGTATTAAGTTTGTTCATAAGAAATAATCATCTAAACTTTGCGGTGTAAGGATGCTTGTGTTCCAGCAATGGTCACGTCATAGGTTGATTATAATTACGACTAAAACGCTTCGCGAAATAATAAGAAAACTAGGATTTTCCAAATTTATATTTTTTATTTATGAAATTAAGAAAAATGCCTTTTCTTGTCACAACTGCCAAGTTATCTAAGTATCTACTTAATCTAATTAGGAAATGTGCTTACGCTTTTGTACACTTACATTCCATTTTTTTTACAAATAAACAAATGACAGTTTGCACGACACGTGCCAAGACAACTTTGCACAATATGTGCAAAATCAATCAAATAAATATTGTTTTTTTTTAAATAAGACTGTCATCTCAAACTGATGAAATTGATTTCAAGATAACGTTTTTTATGTTAAAATGAGGGTCATTTCAATTTATGAACACACTCCACAATTGGATACATATTTTTGCGACCTCCTCTGCGTTAATATCTTCACAAAATTATAGTCCATGTAAAATTCTTAAGCATGAACACATACTTTAAAAAAATAATGAAAATCCGTTAAATAGTTTTTGAGAAGAATAACAAGCCATGCCATCCCCACAAACTATTACTATCACATTTTAAATATTTAAACGATTTTGCACAAATTGTGCAACGGCATGTGTCGTGCAAACCTTCAAAGCGCGATTCGACTTGTTTATAAATATTATAAGAACACAGGTCTGTATTATTATTAGTTGTTTTAAGTAATATAAGAACTAAGTTAAAAACATATATTTTAAGAAGAAGAAAAGGGGTATCTATGTAAGTAAGGAACGTAGCAGTTGGCGTTCTGTAGTTTCAGCCTACCCCCATGGGACAGAGGGCGTGAGCTTATGTACTATGCGTTCCAAATGAGAAGATCTGACAGATTTAGGTCATTGACGTTCCTCAATGACCTAAATCTGTCAGATGTCACTTGAAAAGTAAAAAAAAATTGATACGCGAATAAGTTTTCGTTGCAGACCGTACTTTGCAAGTGACATCTGCCAGTTAGAGGTCATTGACGTTCATATTCTCATTTGAAACGGATAGTATTGACTGGCCTGTTGGTCTAGTAGTTAGTGACCCTGACTGCTAAGCCTGAGGTCGTGGGTTCGATTCCCACCCAGGACAAATGTTTGTGTGATGAGCACGATCATTTTTGTTCTGTGTCTGGGTGTAATTTTTCTATAATATGTATGTATTCAGAAATTTATAATGGCGTTGTGTGAAAAAGTTGTGGAATATTTATTTATAGTCCATCCATCGTCGACCTCATCTCTGTCCGCAGGACAAGATTGAGGTAAAGAGGTAATTAATTAATTAATTTATTTATTGTTTTTTTTTTTTTATTTTTTTTTTATACATAATATAAAGTATGTATGTAGGTATATTTCTAATTCACCGAAACTGAACACCAAAGTAAACATCACGCCTGTAAAGAGGAGATAGGGAGACTGTGTGTAACTATAATTCACCTACAATGGGCCATTTGACAAAATTTTAAGTCCCTCATCTAGATTACAAGAAAATATTCGACACGTATTTTTTCTTTTTAAAATTGATGGAAAACTGCTTAGATTAAGCGCATTAAAGTTGAGGAGAGGGGGGGCTTATAACGTTCTTAGCAAGTATAAACTGTTTGGCTAATGACGTCATGCGACATTTTGACTCTATGTATCGCCGTTATTTTTTAATTACGTGAAAAAAGAAAAAAAAGTATTGTGTCGAATATTTTCTTGTAATCTAGATGAAGGACTAAGAACTACAATTTTGTCAAATAGACATTCGCCAGTGTTATGCTTATGTCCTATGACAAAGGAGATAAAATATCAAAGTCAACATCAAATCATTTATTTCAATTAGACCGTTAAAAAGCACTTTTGAACGTCATTGTCAAAAGTTAAAAAAAAAAAAAAAAATGATGCTAGTTGCCCCTTCCAAAAAGTAATTTTGTACGGAGAAGAATGGTCAACAAACGTAATGCACGTTGGTATCAAAGTAATGTATTTGTTTCTTTCATCAGAATTGAAGTCTACGGTTCAGAGAACATGAACACAGCAGTGGTGCAAAAATTATTTGATCGGCTGCTGCGCTGCGTGTCGCGGATTCGATTACCGCACGGATTAAATGTATTGATCCGAGTCCTAGTTGTTTAACTCGTTGGCTACAGAAAAACACACACGTTGCGTATCCACTCAATTTTTTAACTGGTTGTCTACAGAAAAACACACACGTTGCGTATCCACTCAATTTTTTAACTGGTTGTCTGCAGAAAAACACACACGTTGCGTATCCACTCAAGGAAATCGAGTGCGGCCAACGCAGGGTATGAGATTACGTATTTTCTGTTATGGTTGTGGGGCAAAAAAAAACTAATTTTAGTATGGCCTATTTTTAAAGAAAAAATCTACTTAGTAATGTATGAAAAATGCTGATAGATGTCATACATTTTTAGGCTTTTCAAATCGCTGTTGCAATCACCCATCTTAATATTATGTTTTGCTACTTGTTACACATAATTACGCTCAATTTTAGATAGTTATTATGTTAATTTACCTTACGCTAAAAACGGTATTGTTATAATATTCACAGCAATAATGCCCAAGATTATTAATCATATAATTTAGAAATAAGACAATATTTGTAAATAAAATAGTTATATTTTTGATAGCGATTGTAATTTCAATATAAAAACATTCGATTGTATGAATTTACTGTGTACAGACCAGACAATTTTGTATAAAGTTATTAATAAATATATTTTTTATTAAAATGTATATTTTTTATACTATCATAAATTTATCATCACTCGTTAGTTCGTTATTAGTTGGGATGTAGGATTTTATTTCTGAGCGACTTCTTGGTAGGACTTGTGCCTTTTGGCATCAGTACAATCGATTTATCGTGTCCGTTACCCCAGCCAGAAGTTGTCGAAATTTACCATTTGAATCTGATAGATAATTAGTTGTGCGGCTTCTGTAATTGTTGCGCACATTTTTAAATTTGTTGCGCTTATAGTTTTTTAATTATTTCACAAAAACATTTCCTGCTGCGGTAACGTTACCCCAGCCAGACCTTTTTCTTTCTAATGGGAATTTTTAAATAATTACTAGCTATAAAATTAGTTGTCTAGATGAAGTAAATGTTGTGCCTTATTTTGTATTTGTTCTTTCATCGGTTGCGAAGTTATTCGAGATTTTGCTGGGGTAACGTTTTTGGTTTTGCTAGATCTTTGAAATGGTTAAGCGGATTCTTATCATATTTTGTACATGGCTTCTTAGGAATTAGTTTAAATTTGTTGTGCAATAAAAAAACCAAAATAATACATAGCTTAAAGGTTATTTCATTAAATAGAAAAACACTTCAATTGGTCCCAGCACTCTCAATAACAGCTCTTAAGACTTACTTTAAACGTTATTTTAAAGCTTGTAACTGCCTTCAAATGTATGTAAAGTTTCATTAGTATCCTGTAAGTATTTACCAAGTTATGATGATATTGAGTTCTTCACGAGCACGGTCTTGATGCACGCGGTGTTATTTGGCCACTGGATTGGATATATGAACTGAATGTTATGTCAATAATTAGTTGTTTAGTTCAGTTGTTTAACAGTAAAATTTCAGCTCAGTACATTGGATAATTAATGAGATAATACGATTAAAGTCATTAGGAAGTGAATGACCGTGGTAACCCCACCAAGTTTAGGTGGTTACGAAAAAGCGAAAACGCAGAACATTATACTATCTTTTGAAATGTTTAGTATAATACACCTTACAATTTCGGTACAGACGCGTACACTGTTAAATACATTAATAATATAATAATATATCTGTACTATAAAAACATTATTATTATCTTCCAGTTGCACAAACTTATCAAAAATCACTGATATAACATGTCGTTCGGTAGGACGCGGAAGGGGTGGGGTGAAGGGGCGCATTGTTTGCATATCGCACTAAACATGCTCCATAATCACATTTCATCTTGTAGAGTGCGCGTGCGTTTCGGCAGTTCCGTTTCCTGTTTTTGCAAATATTTGCAGAGTGCGTGAGAGCTAATATATAATAATAATATTTTTATTGCAATAAAGATATTTGTAGTACCTACGTACATTTTGGAGTTAGTGAGTTAAATTATCGTAGGACTTAAACTAACAAATAATAAGTTGGGGTGAGCCACTGTTCTCCTAGCTAGGTAGCAGAGCAACCTGTGTTAAGGAGTGACAGTTTGCCTCCCTAAAAAAGATCTTAAATAGTAATTAACAATAGTGTTACGGGTTCTCTCCAGTGTCAAGTACTTAGTTTACTTAAAAACACTATTATTATACAACGTGTAAAAATGTTTACTAGATTAAATCTGCATTTACACTGAAGTTGATTACAAAGTCTGGGTGAAAAAGTAAGTTTAAAGTAACAGTAGGTACAAATGGGATAGTTTTATGAGAGTCATGCATGATTGAGTATGCGTGAATATATGATGTTTGTGTACTGTTTGTGGACGAGTGGTTGCTGTTTGTGAGTGCGGGTGTGTATGTGATGTGTGTTTATGAAATTATTATTGGACTATTTAAAATTTGTTGTGGCTAAAACGAGAAGGTGTGTGGTAGATATTAAGAGATCCTAAAGATATAAAATATTAAGTGTGGCGAATTACTGCTAATGTGAAATGCTTCTATTGATGATCATAGTTATGGTGGAGGCTGCTTGATGAATTCACGAACAAGGTAAGCTTGTATAATGTAACTACAGAAATAGTAGCAAAATTATTATTAATATGTACCTATTATTTAACTTATACTTAAAAACAATCACAGATTAAAATTACCCATAGGTACTTTAAAAGTTCAATTGAAATGATTATATTACCTGTCAATAAAAATTATTTAATGATCACGTAGTTTTTTTTAAAACTTGTGTACATGTCTGTACTAAATTTGTAACACTATCCGACATATTTTAGAAGGTACCATAATGTTTTGCGTTTTCGCTTTTTCGTAACCACCTAAACTTGGTCGGGTTACCACGGTCATTCACTTCCTAATGACTTTAATCGTATTATCTCATTAATTATCCAATGTACTGAGCTGAAATTTTACTGATATACAACTGAACTAAACAACTAATTATTGACATAACGTTCAGTTCATACACTTGAGAGCAATAAAATCGCACACCCCTTGTAATTTGG
Source organism: Euplexia lucipara (assembly GCA_921972225.1). NCBI lineage: Eukaryota > Metazoa > Arthropoda > Insecta > Lepidoptera > Noctuidae > Euplexia > Euplexia lucipara. The sequence continues at coordinate 1,994,934 of OV179169.1, read as the reverse complement.
TTTATTACTGATTGTTTTCTAAAGTCGAAAGATATTGAGTAAAAATCATTAGACAAAATTAAAGCATACAAGCTTAGCTTTACAAAAACATAAAATTAAAATCATTGACCTTCACGTAACTTACAAAAACCGACCGTACACCGAATTCCCCAAATTCACGCGTTTGCGTTGTCACTACTTGCACCCTTAGCCGCAGGTATAAAAAGGTCAGTTTATTGGAATTTTTATTCAGTTGCATACCGAAGGTCAACGTGATAACATCTCTACTGGAAGCATACGGATTTACTGGAAAAATATGGATACCACGCCCGCAGAAGCCGCTCAAGTTATTGCCTTGCTCGAAGCAGGCCATAACCAAAGTGAAGTTGCTCGACGGCTAAATTTGAGCCGCTACTCTGTTCGTCGTGTATACCAGAGGTTCCAAGAGACCGGTGGCTACATTCGGCGACCAGGATCTGGCCGGCGACGCACAACATCAGAGCGTGATGACCGCTTTCTTGTGACAAGGTCTTTGAGAAATCGGCTACTGAACGCGGTTCAACTGGGACAACAGCTTCGAGAAGTTCGCAATGTCAGTATAAGTCGGTGGACAGTTCGAAGAAGACTAGGTGAAGCAGGAATGACTTCACATCGCCCAGCAAATGGTCCCAAATTGACCACAGCTCACCGACAAGCCCGGCTACAATTTGCTAGGGAACATTTAAATTGGACGTATGACCATTGGCGGGCTGTTATGTTCTCTGATTAGTGCAGAATGACTTTACATGGTCATGATGGACGCTCTAGGGTCTACAGAAGGTCATCAGAGCGATTTTCACAATGCTGCATAAGCGAACGTGTGGCTTTTGGAGGTGGATCGTGTATGTTTTGGGGTGGCATAATGTTGGACACTAAAACTGACATTGTATTCATTACTACGGCGAATACCGGCCCGAGATCGAGAAGTTTGACGGCTGCACGATACGTCGAAGAAGTGCTCGAAGAACATGTGAGGCCGCTTGCGTGGCTTATGGGAGAAGATTTTCTCTTAATGCACGACAACGCCAGACCGCATGTCGCTAGAACAGTTTGCGACTACATGGAAGATGTTGGAATCACCGCGATGGAGTGGCCAGCTCGTAGTCCTGATCTCAATCCGATTGAGCATGTCTGGGATGAGCTAAAAAGAAGAGTTCGAGCAAGAAGCCCTGCTCCTACGCGCCTCCAAAAGCTTCAACTTGCCATTGAAGAGGAGTGGAACGCCATACCACAAGATTTCATGGTGAAATTAATACGGTCCATGAAAAACCGATTAAGAGCTGTAATCAAGGCTAGGGGAGGGAATACACCTTATTAAAAAACAATTTGATCAAGCATTTTGAGTTTTATTTTTATTCTTTGTTAAGCTAAATTGGGTAATTTTATCCGTATGTTGGGTTTTGTGCCCTAAAACTCCCTATGGGTACTTTTTTTACACTGTATTTGATATCATTAGAAAGGTACTGAAGTAAACATTCAAATAGTGTAAGTTTTATTTTAATATGTATTCACATTTATGAAAAAAACTGCTTTAACAACAAAAAGTCAACGTGTGCGATTTTATTGCTCTCAAGTGTATATCCAATCCAGTGGTCAAATAACACCGCGTGCATCAAGACCGTGCTCGTGAAGAACTCAATATCATCATAACTTGGTAAATACTTACAGGATACTAATGAAACTTTACATACATTTGAAGGCAGTTACAAGCTTTAAAATAACGTTTAAAGTAAGTCTTAAGAGCTGTTATTGAGAGTGCTGGGACCAATTGAAGTGTTTTTCTATTTAATGAAATAACCTTTAAGCTATGTATTATTTTGGTTTTTTTATTGCACAACAAATTTAAACTAATTCCTAAGAAGCCATGTACAAAATATGATAAGAATCCGCTTAACCATTTCAAAGATCTAGCAAAACCAAAAACGTTACCCCAGCAAAATCTCGAATAACTTCGCAACCGATGAAAGAACAAATACAAAATAAGGCACAACATTTACTTCATCTAGACAACTAATTTTATAGCTAGTAATTATTTAAAAATTCCCATTAGAAAGAAAAAGGTCTGGCTGGGGTAACGTTACCGCAGCAGGAAATGTTTTTGTGAAATAATTAAAAAACTATAAGCGCAACAAATTTAAAAATGTGCGCAACAATTACAGAAGCCGCACAACTAATTATCTATCAGATTCAAATGGTAAATTTCGACAACATCTGGCTGGCGTAACGGACACCTATTTATCTCCTACTAAAAAGCGGTCGCCGACTATCGGACGGACAGCCTAAAACTATTAGGCTTGCAACAGACTTAGGCTTCCCCACATTTGGCGTGCGCGATCCTCGGGTGTGCGAGTAGCGCGAGCGCCGCGCGCGCGCTGCACACATACACAAACACTACTGTTAGCTTTGCTATTAAAAAGAAATGGGGATAGCGGGCGAAGGGGTAAGAACGCGACTCGAACGTCGCGAGCGCGCCGCGCGCACGCTGCACGCACGTCACACGGCAACAACACCGGACGCTCGCGCTACTCGCACGCCCGAGGATCGCGCACGCCAAATGTGGGGTCAGCCTTATAACACGCCATGCCACGCGACGTCAATATAGTGTTCTCATTGGTTACAGCTTGGCAAAAAAGTGTAGAAACGGAACTAAATTTTTGACTATTGGCAACATTTCCAAAATAATTACATTTCATAATAAACAGAGTTCACGATTTCGTAAAATTTTAATTTCGACCACCAAACGTTGATTAATAAACGTAGAAAGTGAAGAATAATGAATAAAACCATTCGGAGTGCTGGCCGGGAGGTTATTTATAAGGTGTACAGGCGATGTCTGGCGGAACATGAGGCCCAAACTATTCTTTCTGAATTTCACAATGTTTACCAAAGAACCGCTGATAAGACAGGTAAGTAAGAGTTTGTTTTGTTGATTTTAGTTGAATCAAGTGTTAATTGATGAATACAAAGCTATATTAATTTGCTTGCTTATGGAATAACTAGAAATTTGAAACAATAAATGTCGAGCACATAGGTTATGTTTACATTTTTTCTGCATAACTCTGGTATAGCGCGCTGAGATAAATTGATACTTTGGTGACTTGACTTTTAACCGAATGAAAATTCAATTTCTACGTATATTATACTATGAGTGCGATATCAAGGGAGAGAATAATTGGTTCTAGCGTTTGCATTAGAAATGTAAAAGAAGTTGTCGTGCCATAGTCTAAATTTATTATTTAATTCAGGGAAATCTGTTATCATTCTAAGCAAAATCGTGCTGGAAGGAGATAAACAAAAGGGTATTTTCTACATCCGGCTTATTAACAGTATGTGTTAAAAATGTTTTACTTTGAATACTGTTAGGGATAAATGAAATATTTCGTCTTTACAGGAAGCAGCTGAACGTGCATCCCAAGCTATTACCGAGGAGGATTGGAAGAACTCGTGCTAACATGTAATAAAAATAGAAAAGGATTACTGTAAAAAAAATACTATGAACGAGGAAATGGAGCGATTAGTAATAAATCTAGAAGATGATAGCAGCATCACCCCTGAACCCGAACATGACTCAGATGAGTTTGCGGCCTACGTGTTCTGGGTAGAATATGTAGAGGAAGATTTTCTAGAATAAAATATAGAAATTATGATAATGTAAGGTTTTCTTTTTTTATAATTCCTCAACAATGTTGTGAACTTAGAAGTATTTACCCAATTTGTTATTTCTAGGTAATTAATCAGTTGCGTGTCGAGAACACGTCCTTGTTCAATTAATTAATTACACCCCAAGAGGACACCGGTGTCCACACTGTCATTGTCTTTCTATTGTGTCTCTAATTGACACGATTAAAAGTGATTACTTACTGATTTAAAAAAAATATACATAATTAGATTAATTTGTCTAAAAAGCAGCTAAGTATCAAGACTAGGTTGGTACGCTATGCGGTTGCCACCGGTTGCCATACGAAGAGCGCAGTGGCGCCTCCATTATTTTCTACTCTTTTTTGCCAAGCTGTACTATAAGCACCTTTTTCAGATTTGACCAATAAAACCGCGTGGTATGGCGTCGGGTATTACAAATGTGCTGGAGCCTTTATTCAGTACATATTAGCGAATTATTTTGGCGGGCATAAGATTTTGATGTTTTGAAGTAGACCGGTGCTCCGTACAGATCCGGGCTCGTAGCTCCATTGTCAAAACCTTGACTAAAAACGTCACATTAAAGTACATTCCGAATTATCAGGCAGTCACAAAAGTGGAACCAACAGTCGTTAAATCGGTTCGTGTGGACAAACTTTGTTAAGAACAACAAATAAAAGACAATTTTATTCAAACAAATATATATAATATCCATTTTAAAACCTCTCACATAATCACGACATACATAATAAACAAACTCAATTGTAGGTAACTGTACCCTTAAAATATAAATTACATTAATTGCGATACATATGTATTTAAAATGCAATATTGGCCCGATTTTTATATTATACCAGCCTTTTATTGTCCCACTTCTTATACAGAGAAGACACGAGCATTGATCACCATAAAAGTAGAAAGTAAATAATTATGAATTATAAAACAATTCTACGACGAGCTATTGCTTTTTTTCATCTTGTGATTTAGTTTGACCAACGGGATTTTTTTTCCTCTTGGCCAAATCAGTTTGACAAAATAGTTTGACCACGAGGAAGCACCGAACAATGCATAGGTATTTGCCAAGCTACTTAACAACCCAGTATCATAGGCCGTACCTCCGTTGGTAAACATGGAGGAAAATTATGCCAAACTTAAACTCTTTACAGTTATATAAAAACGACTTAAACAAACATGATGGGGCGAAATGTGGGTATACTTCTGCCTAGCCCGGCGGGGATTACAGGCGTAATATTATATGTACAACACTATTTTTTAATTAGTACAAAAAAATGGGCTGCATCCGACCCTGTTACTGATCATATATGCGTAATCAAATGCAAAAAAAAACGAAATTCAATTTTTAAATAAGCCACTATTTAGTTAAACTTAAATAACGAAAACAGCTGTTGGAGGCGGGGCATGCTTGAGCGAGATCACGCGAACGTGAGCGAGAGATGACGATTAATGAATACTACTAGTTAAGTCATGAATAGCCTGTACAATATTTCCATAAATTGGGTGACTTTTTGGGATATAAACAAACGCTAATAACTTTGCTGTTTATGAATATTATTTTTTGATACTTTACAAATATAATGAGAAGACCGTCTAGAATAAGCCCTACAAGTATTTGTACAAATTAAAAATTAGTGGTGTATAATTTGAAGGTGCATACTTGATATAACTTATCTTCACAGCTATTACTAACAGAGTATACAATACTAGTTAATTATTTTAAGACAATTAGCCAGTAACATTAAAAACCGGGCATAATAACTCTGAAATGCATACATTATATAAATTTAGATATCAAAACATTGAGCAGCACACTCATATAATTTTATAATAACATTCGACACATAAAAATACAATTCAAAAATTTCCTAAATTCTCACATCAGACTATTGTTTAGTCTTTTTAACACAACTCGAAGTTATTTAACGAAATATATTCCTATATTTTTCTTGCATGGCAATTTCAATTGTTTCATAAAATCTATTATAAAGATTATAACGATATATAAGGCACTTCATGTAGGCTTGGATTCATTATTATATATAAAACCTAACAATTATAAACTTTTAAAAATCTTTTGTGAATGAAATATATGGATAACTATTGTCATTCGACATTAAATTATATGATATATGAAAAGAAATGGATTCTTTAGCTCTCTTAAACTTTAATTGTTTGTTGGTTTAGCATTTGCACACATCAATCACTGTTCAACACAAGACTCTGTGGTTTGATAATATGGCAAACACCACAGACTTACAAAAAATTAGAGGTTCTCAATTCTCAATGTATTTTTTTACAATACTCAATATTTATTGCGTTCCACAATGTACATAAATGGTCTTAAGAATATAAAGGTCACAGAATCATTATGGACCCTGACCCTTAATATATATGTTACCTCATTACTACGTCAGTTATGAACCGATTTAGGATATTGCTTTTTTTGTTTTCTATCTGGAGTTTCTCAGTAACAAGCCCAGTATATTTTCCGTATGAAGGTGTACTATTTATAGCTACACCTCTACTTAACCCCTAGGCATACCAGGCGGGTGATGTTTTCTACATAGGTACTTCATACTGAATATAAGTTAAAAATAAGTACTAATGCCAAATAATTTTGTATTTTTTTTCTGGTGCAATACATGTACACCTCTGCCTCCCCCTTCGAGGATAGCAGGCGTTATGTTATGTTAGAATTTTGAATAAAGATACTTCTTAAATAGATGCCATACCCACTAAGGTAGAATGAGCAAGAATTGGACGAAATCTTAATACTAAATACCCGCATGAGGTAGGCAGTAATTAAACAGTATATTTTAATAAAAAATAGTAATTATTGACAAATGCAGAAAATGTAACAAAGATCAGAAAAATCCTACTTTTCGATCTAATAACAGGCAGTAAAGTGTAAAAGTATTTTATGAAACCTATTTACGGCGTAAATATCATTCATCATCAGGAAACAAAGCATATTCACCTATACTCCACTTAAAATAGCATTAGACCGAAGTTAAAAAAGGTAATTTTTAATGCACACTTTGTAACGAAAGTACAATTTAATTAAACATGTTACAATTACGAGCGACGCTGAATTTGTTATAATATATATTTTCATAGCAACTGTCACACATAGTATTGCCATTGCAACAATTTATTTTAAGAAATGATGTGAATTTCATTTGTGGATTTTATTTCATTTTATTTGAAAATTACAATGTTAGTGATAAAAACTTCAAAAAAACATGGATGAACAATACATGGACACGTTCTTCGTTTGACTTTTATTCTTCAAATTTGAAATAAAACAATTTGAATTAAAAATGGTTTTCACTTATCTTGTGAAACATGCGGAACGGTTGAAGATGTTCATCATCTACTGTTAGAATGTGTTAGGACAAAGAAAGAAAGAAAGTCAATATTAAGCAGTCTAAAGATAAATAATTTTGATATTGATCCATAAGTAAAAATGTTAGCGCAGCTTTCATCTGAGAGGTAGCAAACCTATTGAGTGATTTATTTAGTTTTTAATATTGTAAATTGGTTTAGAATGGTTTAAGTTATGATGAGGCTGACTTGCCATTGTGGACAAAAGCCTCAAATTAAAATAAAGAATTTAAAATAAAATCTTTACAATAAAATGTTCTGAATTCCTGCTTCTACGAGCCTATTTTTTTTTCTATTGCTTCTATTATAAATGGAGTATGAACTTCTAGGGAATAGTAACATAGAGTTAAACTTCAACTCTTCTCTATGGCATTTGTGGAAGAGAGACACCACAATTTTGCCAATAACACGTAGGTACTATGATATACCATCAAACGCTGGAGATTAAATTAGTAATTATTGTTGATTTATGAAGAGTGAAAAGATAATTTATAAATTAACCGAAAAAAAAAAACATGAGACCATATTCTGCACAGATATTTCAGTGTTGTAAGAGAGAAAAAAAAAGGGGGGAGATGGAAAAGTATTTTTTAACATAGAGTTAATAATACCTTTTATGCAAAAGCGACGTTTTGATCACCGTCGTCCGTCAGATGGCGCTGACACGTAAACATTACGTACAACACACGTAGGGGCACGGAAATCTGTGTCGTATTTCTACACACACAAGTGACACAAGCGGTTAAAGGGTTAACCATAAGTCTAGGTAAATATACTCTGCCTTTTAAGACCTCTCTGATCTTTGTTTATCAAAGTTATGTAACCAGCTATTGCACTAACATTAAATGACTAATTATATCTACAACTCATCCTTTTCAGGTTCAGCAGGGATTTCGAAGTCGTCAGATTGTGCCTCTGTATCATCATAGTCTTCGCTAAAGTCAGGCATCTGACCCTGAGGTGGAAGTCCACCAAAACCGTAGGGATCTGGGCCGTGGACCTGAAAGTAGTTAAAATAAAAGGTTTATACTATGAAAAAATCGTACTAAATTTTTGAATGCCTGTGGTAAGGGGCCCTGGCTGTTATGCCGGAGGTCGTGGGTTCAATTCCCACCCAAGACAAATGTGTGTTGGGTTGTGCACATTTGTTGTGTCTGGGTGTAATATATATTTTTTTAACATGTTGATACCTATTTAGAAATAGTTCTGTGAAAGTTATAGAATATTATTTTTTAATTTAAATGTTTTAACATTTTCGGCACACTGCATGTCGTGTAGAACTGTGCAATGCTTCCAATGCTAACTTAGTATACCCCCTTGTACGCAGTTGTCAAACCTACTGAGGTTAGCAACGGGATGGGGGGGATAGAACACAGATTGCTTTCTAAGTTTAAACACTCTCTTAATATATGCTACTAAGCCCAGTTTATATCTTGCTAATCCTACTAACATTATAAATGTGAAAGTATAATATTGAAAGATATTCAATAACTACAATGGATGGGACATCACAAACAAAATTTTCATCCGTTACTAGGACACAAGTAACGGATGAAAATTTTGTTCGTGAAGTTGACACAATTCTATGAGTTAAGTCTGCTAAGCTCTGGTGCGGCTCCAATGCTAACTTAGTATACCCCCTTGTACGCAGTTGTCAAACCTACTGAGGTTAGCTGCAGGGCTAGCATGGGCTGGGGATATAACTTTTATCCACCGGTTATTTCCACTGACAAGGGATACAATTATCTTATCCACCTGCCAAAGCACGGCAACAGGGGGAAAGAGAATTATATCACTTTTTGACATTAGACGTGGATACTCATCCACGGCTTATAGCATGGCGATTAGTGAAAGATTTCGCGATTCGAGCAATCCCAATTGACAACAAAACAAAATAAATATCCAGTACAGATGTAATAAAACGATGAAAGTTCTTTGGTTTACATGACATTCTCGACTATTGTGTAATTTCATAAAAGTTTTCTTATAATGGCAATAATTTCGAGGACAAGCGTTTCCCCTGGTTTATCCCCGTGAATAGTTTATCCACCCATGTCGCCATGCTAGGGGGGTGGATAAAAATGACAGAGGGGAATAGTATTTTATCCTCTCCCCGTGGAAAGAATATCTCCGGCCATGCTAGCCCTGCAGCGGGATGGGGGGATAGAACACAGATTCCATTCCAGCTTTAAACACTCTCTTAGTACATCCTACTAAGCATTGCTAATAACTTCCTAATCTTGCTAATATTATAAATGTGGACGTTTGTTATTATTTCGTTTTGTTTCGTTAGTCATGACAAATGTTTGTGGGATGAGCACGTTCATTTTGTTCTGTGTCTGGGTGTAATTTATCAGATAATACAAGAACATACATAACTAGGCTAAGAACAATGTTACTAACTACTTTAGATTTGTATTGTTACTAACACTAGGTTAAGAACATTGTTACTAACAAATTTATGGACCAAGTCTGAAATAAATTTAATTATTATTATTATAACATCACGCCTATTACCCCTGAAGGGATAGGGCACAGGTGTATCTAGGTACTACACATGACTTGACAAATGACTGGGAATGGGTTGGCACTATGTCACAGCCATCTCTCCGCCACCGCGCGCGGTCATTGGTCAAATCAAATAGTGCGCGCGTTACCTGGTTTCCATGTTACACTTTTCACACAAAAAATACCCAGCAACCGACAGGTAAGATAAATATAATTCAAATCAAATCAAATTTATTTATTTTGTGAATACAGGGTACATCAAAATGTTATAATAATAAAAAGGTTCCGAGCTGTGTCCCGCCCAAAGGCATACAAAATATTGAAATATATTATTTAAAAAAAAAATGAAATTAGATACTTACAATAACAATAATAAAATAAACATTTCAAATTGCTTACCTTGACATACGCTGCTTCCATCTCGTTCGTCCATGTTGTATCTTCATCGTTGGGCAACATCCATTCTTCGCAGTACTTCGCGTGGTTGAAACAGATCTGTAAGTTAATAATTATTATCGTATGAACTGACTTCCGAAGTCGGATAACTTCTATCTATAAATTAAACTAAATATGGCGGTTTTACATCGCTCAGGTTAGGTTCGCTCAAGTTAGGTTTGCTTAGATTTTTTTTTGAGTCGGTATTTTTGGCAAAATGTTATCTTTAAGCGTATTGAAATAAAATAGGGAGTGTTTTTTTTACGGTTTAGGTAAGCTTGTCGAAAAATCTGTTAATTTATGAAAATAAATTCGTGTCTTTTATGTAAAATAATCTATCTTGAAGATTTTTAGTGGCTATCCACCTATCTATACATAGGGTGACTGGTAATTAGTGACCGATACTTAAACACGTGATTGTATTCATGATTTCAATAAACTTTCCGGGAAGGGCAAAATCTACTAGTAGTAGCGTCACGCGCTCCCCCTCCACCCCCACCGCTCCCGTTGTGCAGTACTGACGTGATTGAATTAATTGAAAGTTAAGAGTATAAAAAAAAAATTCTTTGGGAAAGTTATTTGTATCCATGAGTACAATCACGTGTTTAAGTATCGGTCACTAATTACCAGTCACCCTAGATATACATATATCATACTGGGGAGACTGATAGTTACACGAATTTTAAATGTGTATTCTGAGCGTCTTAAAGGGCCGATTTTGGGTGCCATGTGAGTTTCGAAATTTCTTTTTTCCGTTTCACGTGACCCTTTCTCCAAATACGACCTCATTTTATGGCCGAGACGTCAACATGGCCCAGAGGTTAAGGCATCTCATATAAGCGGTTATACATTCAAATCTGGACAAGTACCAAAGTGACTTTTCCAATTCATATGTATGTGTGTATTTCTAATTCTTATCATAGACATCATTGACGCCGGTGGAGGACAACATCGTGAGGAAACCTGAACTTAGTTATATAAGTTTGAAATCGCCAATCCGCCTTGGAGGAGATCCGTAGAAGAACCAAGATTACCGACATAGCCCAACGGATTAGCAGGTTGAAGTGGCAGTGAGCAGGGCACATAGCACGGAGGACTGATGACCGATGGGGTCGAAAGGTTCTCGAGTGGAGGCCACATGCGAGCCGCTTTCAACCGGTCTTATTGGAGATCTATAGGGGAGGCCTATGTCCAGCAGTGGACTTCCTATGGCTGAAATGATGATGATGATGATGATGAATCCGCCTTGAGCAAGCGTGGTGTTCAATGCTCGAGCCTTCTCTGTATGAGAAGAGGCCTTTACCTGGCAGTGGGACAGTAATAGGCTAATATAAGATATAATATACATATATTACCTCTCGTTCTGCATCAGGCATGATATCATCATCAGGCCTGTTCTTGTACAGCGAAGTGATTTCGTCTTCATTCTCCTCAAACATGCGCTCGCACTGGAAAAATACAAACAATCATTAATTAGCATTTAAAATACATGGGGATTTTAAATTTTTAATTTATTTTCGGTTTAGTACTGTAGCGACATCTATCTCGCCACATACGAACTATCCTACATCGCGGTATCAAAGTTATCCGCGCAAATCGAACGTATACAAGTTCCCGACAACAACCGTCGGGCAGTAGTTAGCCCACCAGACACAACACCCGTCTGCTCGGAGGATCCTCCCTTTTCAATGGTGGATGAGGAACTTTACACCCCGTTTCTCATACCTCCAAAGTACTATACTCCATGCGACAGTAGTTAACAAAAGGTAAACAATTAAGACATTTATTTTTAGTTAATAACACAGTTTAAAAATAAAATGCAGCTGAAAACAAATTTAGATACAACAAAAACGATTACATGTTCAATTAAACAATTTGTTTAAACAGTAGTTGTATTTAATTAATAAGCGTTTATGTAAAAAGACTTGTCAAGATTGTTTACCTTTAGTTAACTACCTACTCGGATGGAGTATAACTAAACCCGATCGCTGTATTGTAACTAGGGCATCAAGAACCGGCCCTATTTTAGGAACCGGTTCTTTCGGTTCTAAACTCAAGCTGGAACCGAGTACCCGGTTTTTTCGGTTCTTTCGGGTTTTTTCATATATTCAAGTTTAAAAGGTATGCTATCTTTTATATAGAATTCCTACTATCAAAACGAATAAAGGGAAAGGATCTAAATAAAAGACACTTTATTGGTAAGCAAATATATATTTTTTTTAAATTAAGTATACTCAAATTACAACATCGTTTTTAAGTATTATTTTACCACAATCAGTTCTTTTGAATTCAGTATTTTCGCAACCAATTGACAATCAGTTGTTTATAATTCACTACACTACAAAGATCAGAAAGTATCCATTAAATAATAAAAATGTAACTTTAAAAAAAATATCAATTTTACTTTTTCGGTATTTCGGGGTCCGGAAGTTCTTTTGTAGTACATGCACTATCCTGTGCTGATGTAGTTGGACTTTCTAAACTGAGTTTATATACGTTTTTTAAATGTTTTTGTAAACTGCCCGTGCTGCCGCCGCCTGATTTTAATATCTTTTAGCATAATTTACATTTTGCTTCACTTTTATTTTTGTTTCTCAGAAAGTAGTGCCAAACAGAGGTCTTAATTGTCTCTTGCCTTATTAATCACTTATTCAAAATCCATTCTTTTGTATTTTGTTCAGGAATACAGTCAATCGAAACATGCGTCTGAAATTTAATAAACTTTCTTAGTAAAGTTATTGATTCGACAAGTTGGTCGAATGGTTGAACAGTCGGTGGCCTAGCTATAACATCGTGAGGCAACTGGCATGTCTTTTGTAACCAAAAATCGACACGAACATAATATTAAAACAGCTCATAATATTAACACCAGTGTAATTTAGTCCAGCCTGAGCAACGCTGTTATTTTTTATGATTATTTAGTTTTTAGTTACCTACTAAGAATAAGTATTTTAATATAGCACGCGCCACGTGTTCTACCAAGTGCCCAAAACTAAAATACTACCTACCTTGATTTGTGTTGTATAACTCACAATACATATCAGATTGGATGCCATAAGACAATAATAAACAAAATAATAAAATAATGTGAGAAAAGAGAAATAAATAAATAGGTGTAACAAACTTACCTATTTATTTATTTTTCATGTCGCTGTCCAGCCAAGTCTGGCTTAGTTATTATTCTATCTATTCCGTCCAATATGTTTCTCCCATTCTCCCACAAGAGTGAAAGCGTAATACTTAACGAATTGCAATTAAAAGAAGTATTCTCAATTGATTGATAAAAATAATAATAACAATATGCAATAATATTTTAAGTCACTTACTTGTCAAATCGGCGTCAAAAACAATACACCCACTCACAACATTTGTACGTATCGAACTAAACAAAATGGCGATAGCACGTCTACCATTGTTGCCAACCAGAGATTGTTACGGTGAGAGCTGTAGGGTTACCGCCCGAAATTCAAATATTCGTACGTTTTTTTACAAATACCAGCTCGCTATCGGCTAGTATGTGTCATTACCGCGCATACAACTTTCATTACCATACTATCAAAAATTTGCCGAATCCCTTTAAAAAATCGCTAGTTTCTTAAAGATTCATCAATGATATTAAAATAATAACGTTATTTATTCATTTAACAGTGAAATAACAGTATTTATTCTGTTTGGATAATACCTTGATATTCAGCATAAAGAGTATTATAAAGATAATTTTATTTCTAAATTTATTTTAAGAGAGAACCGAAAGAACCGAAACGACCGGTTCTTCGTTTTACAGAACCGGTTCTTTAAGGGACCCTCAGAACCGGGAATTCCCGGTTCTTTTGGAACCGGGAAAAACCGGTTCCGATGCCCTAATTGTAACCGTAATAATAATTTGAAATAGTTTTTTTTCTCATGCAAGTGAATTTAATTATTTTTAAGATTTTTTTTTTGTAATTATGTTTTTGACTGAGCGTGGATCCAGCTGTTGCCAATAAATGTATTTTTTTCTTTCTTAGTAATAAAGTTCTTAAACCATAAATACTCCTATGTGATAAAATCAGAAAACTGGCACGAGACAAATATTTTGGATTGTTCCATATCATAAATTAATTATTTTTAAGTGTTTACGAGGCAAATAAAATACTAAATCATAGTTCTAATTGGCCCTTCTAATACGGAGTTTTAGATACCTAATTACTTAAAAAAAACAACACAACGATTTTTTTTTTATTTTATCATTTATTTAGATCGCATTCTGCCTTAGAATCATTTTACTAGTTTAATTTTATTTTTATTAGTTTTCGTCCTATACTCAGTCAGACCTACTGAATATCCACTCAAAATTTGATAAGAATCGGTGAGGCCGTTTGGGAGGACTTTTGTTACAAACACTGTGACACGAGATTTTTATATCTTACTAATATTATTAACGCGAAAGTTTGTGAGGATGGATAGATGGATGGATGTTTGTTACTCTTTCACGTAAAAACTACTGAATGGATTTTAATAAAATTTGGTATGGAGCTAGCTGACACCCTGGACTAACACATAGGTTATTATCCCTATATTCCCACGGGAACGGGACCTACGCGGGTGAAACCGCGGGACGTCTGCTAGTATTAGATATAGATGAAACACAGACAGATCTAGTGTTGTAAACTCACATAGTACTCCAAGCTCTTGTTCAGATCATCGTCGGTGACGAACTTGGTCTTCGAGAACTCAGGATTCATTCCTCCCTCCTTGGTGATGAGCTGCATAATAGCCAGCTTGTTGGTAGACTTGTAGTACACTCTGACGTAGTCGTCCATTTTCTTGCCTGGAATTGTTTTATAAAAGTGTTTTTAAGGTCAGGGTCTGTATGCGGGAGGTCTATGGATCAGCTACACCAAAAGATCGCTAGATGTCTTACGAATCCAATATAATAACGTTTTCAGGATGCTGCTGAAACTGCCCCGTTTCTGTAGCGCGTCTGAGATGTTCGCTCAGAATCGGACTGACGGCTTTCATGCAGTCGTTCGTAAAAAACTCGCATCGCTGATGCGTAGAACGCGGGTTAGTGACAATATCATCCTGAAAACAGTGGTGGAGAGCCGAGCCCTTTCTCGCCTTTTCTCTCGATTTAATGGGCCACGGTAAGGCTTCCGCGGGAGGGGGGCGTAGCCCAGTGACCGTTGTCTTGTGACACTATGTCAGACGAGAAGATACCGCGTAGCTTTCCGAACGCTGCCCAACCGACTCGGATTCTACAATTGACCTCTTTCTCGAAGTAGAGTATATCGAGAAAGAGGTCAAATTGTCGAATGAATTTGAATTTGTCTATACTAATATTAGTATAGACAAATTCAAATTCTAACTTATGACACAGACGTGTTGCTGCCTGCGTAGCATGAACACATTGAACACCAAAGAAACGGCCTTTGTCTACAGACGAATCGGCAAAGTGACATATTATATAGATATCTCTTTCGTCTCGAGCATGCCAATGTCAAGAAAGATGAGAAGTTATATGTCGATTCGTCAGTAGACAAGAATCAACAATACCGAGCATGAAGTGCGTACCTATTTTCTCCACTTTTGACAGTTCTTTTCGAAACATTTCCTGTCAACAAGTGTCAAACAGTCTACATCAAATGAGACCTAGACAAGAGCAACTTGACAGTTGCTATATAGACAGCATGTCAATGTCTTTCTCTACGTACAAACGCTTGTCGACGAGTCGCCTCATGCTCGGGTAGAAGAAATGTCAAGTTGGACAGAAAGAAATTTGTCGTGTCTCGGAAGAAAAGAAATTAAGTGTTCATGCTACGCAGGGTGTATTGGAAGAAATTTGACAGATTGAGGTTCCTGTCTATATAATCTGTCACTTTGCCGATTCGTCTGTAGACAAAGGCCGTTTCTTCGGTGTTCACTGTGTTCATGCTACGCAGGCTGAGGAGTTTGTTACGCGCCGCTTCTTCCCATCTCCTTTTTGGGAGACAGTCTTATGTAATTTTTTCGTTCTAAAAGTGCTGATCCCCAGGCTTATTTGAATAAATGAATTTTGTTTTTTAAACAACTCACAGATCTCATCAATTACTTCGGAGATGTAAACGGCGGAGCGGTGGGCGGGAACCTTCTCTTGCATGGTGTTGCCACTCGCGTCCATCCTGAAGTTGCCAACCTGAAATAAACAATTTATTTATTTTTATTATTGTGATCTGTGCTTACACAAAATACAAAATCCTACTAATATTATAAATGCGAAAGTTTGTATGGATCTTTGTTACTTACTCTTAAACGCAAAAACTACTGAATGATTTTTTAATGAAACTAGACAATACGCTTATACGTCAGAATTACACATTGGCTATAAAATAATAAAGATATTGAATGAAATGTCTTAAGTATAACGATAAGTGTAAAGTAAGTAGGAAAAAATTCTGCCATCTTCGAGCTATTCTGGCGTGCTAATCCTGCGCAGATGAAGGCGCGGGCACAAGTTGGAACAAAACAAAAAACGGACTACCTACTGAAAGTAATAATCAATCAGCCAAAGCCACTTCAGACATTAAATTTATTTCCGACATAATGGCGGCTATTTTTTTTTGTATAAATATTCTGATATTTATTAAAAGTTCTTAGCTCTTTTGTAAGCAAAGTGTGAACTGCTAACATACAAATTATCTAAAAACATAGGGGGTTGGTCTAGTGATATGATAAGATGTTACCGTCCGCGTCGCTTCTTATCTAATCACGCATCATTTACCCACGTGTAATATTTGCTCTAGTTTACATACTATTACCTCAGTATAAATATTAATACAGAAGAACGACGCCTTTGATCTCTGGAAAAATGCCGACAAACTCTCTGGAAAACGGCATTTTTCCAGAGTTCAAAGGCGTTGTCGTTAACAACGTCTACACGCGTTAACCCTGAATAATACAAGCCCACCCTAAGAGCCCGTCCTATTTTCAGACCTACTGAATATGCACACAAAATTTCATAGGAATTGGTCAATCCTTTTAGGAGGAGTATGGTAACTAACATTGTGACACTAGAATTTTATATAAGAAATCACTAGACCTGCTGATTAAAAATCATTCATAAAAAACCCAATTACGCTGTACAACGATTACTATAATCAATATTTTTACAGCTTATAGAGAAAGATAAGGCTTGTACTAATCAGCTTGTTTTAATTACAATTTTTTACTTTATAAAAAGTAAAATTAACGATCAGACAATGACTGCCCTGTTGGACTAGTTGTTAATATTCCAACAACTATCCTCCAGGTTGTGGGTTTGATTCCTAATAAAATTGAAAAAATGCACACAAATGTTTATGTGATGAGCATGATCATTTGTTCCGTGTCTGGGTGTAATTTATCTATAATATGCATGTCGTGGTAAGCGATATTCTTGAATAATAAGTTGTGAAGTTGATTAACTTAGTACGAAGTCTATGGTGACCAGCGTGACGTTACTTGTCATTTTGAAATGGCGCGAATGTGTTTTGGGTAAAGTCACGTGGACAGAGTCATGCTGGTGTATGGGTGCTGGGCAGAGCTCAGATTGATTTGAGGCACCAACGGAGACACACATCCAGTACGAAACTGTCAGTTACATTATTTGAGTTATGTTTTGTGATTACGATTGTTAGGTGAGGTTATTACTGCAATGGAGATTGTTATTCTACGTTATGAACTCGGTACCACGAAACCCCAATCTGTGTCAGCTCATCGCTCAGCCATCCCTGACGCCGACATGTATATAAATTTGGAAATATAGAAGTATGTTTATTAGTTTTCTAGTACTCATAGCACAGACGCCAGCACATCAAGTTACCCCAATGTGACAAATTTCTTTGATCGTTTTTCAACTTTATGTCAAACAAATTAAAGTTCATAAAAATTACGCATTCTGCGATAATTTTGCCTATTAACTATCACAGTTAATGAGACCACAGACAGACAGCAGACAAATAGTATTAAGATGCCATTGTCACCTTTAAGGTGAACAACACTAAAAACTAGCTGAATAATTCTGTTCATGTGTTAATTGCTAATGTAATCAACATTTTAACCATTACAAAGTGAGCAATTAAATGATTTCTATTACTGTAAATTGGTTTTTACAAACACTTCTATAAATCATTTTATAATTAGTGAGGTGAAGTCGGGTGTTTCACTGAGAAGAAACAGCGAAAGAATATTAGAGATTACAGTTACTGTCCAGACTTTATCTTGGTCAGATCAAGTGAGGATTAATTCAGATTAGTGTCTTATTTGAGGATATAACCACACACATCTCAAATGACCTGTCCAGTCAGAGCATTCATTTGTCAGTAACGGTGAGCTGAACCCGGAACTTGACGAGCTTGAGAAATAGTATTTATTGCATACTAGCGGCCCCAACAGATGTTGTCCTGCCCAAAAGTTGGTTTAAAACCCAATCACAGAGCCACCTATTGGGTCCAATATTGTGAATCTAATGGTGGTGGTTTGTTGTTTGTTGTATAAATAAATAATAATGGCTTATGCCTACGTTAGATAAGACTTGGAGGTAATGGGTCAATATGTGGATGTACCATTCTCACATTGTATAGGATTTCCGTACAATGCAAACTCAGCGTAAATTTGAGATGTACAGCTGTATGTAGCCGTGTGTACATTATAAACAGTACTAAACTCAACGTTCAGGTAAAGTATGTGTCATGATTATAGTTTAAGTTATGTCAAAAAGCATTTAGCAGTGTGTATTAAAAGCATTATTACACACTGTAAATAGATAATATATTAGTATATAATAATTTACATAGTTGTACAACGACTTGTACAGTAACAATACAATATGTATTTTGTTATAAGTGAGTGATTGATTATATGCTGTACGCTGGTTATTGAAGAAATTGTATAAAACTTTGAACTAAAGCTAAGTCAATTAGAACTAATACTTACATCGATTTTTTTCCATTTATCTACTTTTTTTATCACATCGTTAAGCTCCTCGAAGGTCGTCCGGCACACTGAAATAACAAGAAAATTAAAATTAACCATCAAAACTAAAGAAAATAGATGAGGATTTCGGCTAAACAAACACACCTAAACACTTCAAGTTTGTTGGGTCTATTCGCGCAGATACCGCTACAAATAAAATTGTAAACGCACAGAAAACAGTTGCTGGACGCATCTTTAAGTCTTAATTAACTAATCAGCACAAATAAGTGTTTAATTTACAAGAAAAACCAGATAAATGTCAGGAAATTTTCAATACGTATGAAGAAGTTTATCTTTTTCCTGTCATACACGATCTCTATTCTGATTGGTCAAGAAATTTTTACATTTTTTTTAAATGCAATACTTTGATTTTATTGGTTACTTCATGACAACAATAAACCAACTAACTAGAAAAGGATGACCAGTGGTGACATCGCTATTGTTTGTAAGGGTTATTTTACTTTGTCAGCTTATTCAGAAAGTCAAAGTGAAATGTAATCTTCAAAAAGTAGAGCTAAAACAGTTATGAAGTTTTAAGCCCGCACGACATGATGTAATTTAAAATTGTCTAAATTTCCATAATGAAAATATGGGTAAATCAACACTATTTACATTTTCTCATTCAGCAACACAACAGCAATAAATCTTTGTGTTTTTGGTTGGATTTTGTCTATGTGTGTGTAGCATGGAACAGGAAAAACATCAATGTCAAGACAATCACTTATCACATTTTTATCACATGAGCTAGTATTATTATTGAATGTAACATTTCCAAAAAACATTTTATAATTAATAAGGGGGTGCTTGTAATCAATCTTGCTAAGTAAATCACTTAAAAGTTATTAAAATTTTGCCCTTTCTGACTCCCTCGACTGCCCGTTCTCCGGTTTTCCGCCCGCGGCCCCCCACCTATCAACCGACCCAACCAAACCAAACTTACCAACAGTTCGCATTCGGTCTCTATGCGCGCGGGACGTTTGCTCAACGGCATGTATAATTTTTTTATGCACATCAAATTGTTCAAAAACCTTAAAATACCTTGAATATTACTGTTGCATCGTCTCGGAGTGACGTTCCAGTGAGTTTTGTGAAGAAATACGCGCGTTTCGTGTAAAAATTCAGGTAAGTGACTGCTTGACAGATTGCGTCTTTTCCTATTCCAAGCTTATTATCTAGTCTTTTTAGTTGATTTTGATTGCTTTCGTCTGTGTAATATTGTGTAGTGTCGAAATAGGGATGTCGGGGATAATACCATATTGCCTGTTACGACTTGTCCGGCGCACCTGTGCCATTACCATACGCTACTCACTCTGTCCAGTATAGTATTGCATATTTTAGGTAACCTTTAAAAAATCAGCTTATTAATTGACTGCGTCATGTGCAGTTAGAAAATCCCAATTTCATAATGAGAGAGCGCGCGATCGGCACAAGCTGACTACTTGGCAACGCGCTGCCAGCCGATAAAAACTTGTTAAAAAAATAATATATCAGACAAAAAATGTGTTATTATCCGTGAACCGGTGTTTCTCTTTGTTTTCTGTGTGAAATTGTCCCTTTGTCCTTCGGTAGGGCGCGCTGGGCGCGACGCGGCACAGGAATTTCGACTCTAGAAAAGTGCCATAATACAATGATGGTATACATTGGTAGGTCGCGCAGCTCGTCGCTAGCTCGCGTCGTTTTCACAACGCCTGTGTTCGTGCGTATCTACGTGGACGACGTCAGTGTGCTCGTGCGGTAGTTTGTTTATAGTCACAACCGGACGAATACGACATCTATTATTACAGCAGTAAGGCTCGGTATCGTATGTAGGTCGGCGTCCTCGTCAGTGTTTGTCTATCGATCTCTGCGGTGGCCAATGGCACATGTCGGCGCGGTCCTGCGCGGCCGCGCCTCGCTCCGCTCTTTGGTGAAAGCCGGGCGCGCTCGGACGATACATTACAATTCATGTACATCTATACGATGTCTATAAGTACTATCTTATCATTGGAAACGCTGTTATAACACCCCCCCCCCCCCTTCCCCTT
The DNA here is from genome assembly GCA_921972225.1 of Euplexia lucipara. NCBI lineage: Eukaryota > Metazoa > Arthropoda > Insecta > Lepidoptera > Noctuidae > Euplexia > Euplexia lucipara. The sequence goes on along the minus strand of OV179169.1, from coordinate 1,973,941 downwards.
CACTCGGCCACCCGTCCCCTCACCCCCACCCGCGCCTGCTAGTTCCGAAGGCCTACTAGATCATGAGTTTTTCAAATAAGAACCCGCGAAGTTGATGTATAAATTGAAATCGTGAATGTTTTGTCGAGCGCTGTTTGGCGACCTCCGGCGTCACGGTGCGCGGGGGGAGGGAGCCAGAAATAGAAGTGCGGATTGGAAACGTGCGACGTGGCAACGCCGCGCGCTCGTCCGCGCTCAGTGTCGGTTCAAAATGGCGTCTGTGCGTGATCGATACCGCGGAATTTGCGTTGAAAATGACCGTATTTGTGATGTATCTGGTTGTGAGTCGGCCGGAGGGCTACCCTGGCAGCACGGGGCGAACGCCCCGCACCCGGCACTGGCTCACGAACCTCTCAAAGTACGTATTTCAACCATATTGCGCCGACACTTTGCCCCCACATGAATACTTAGGTATGGCTTAGGGCACGCTTGCAATCTTGATGATCTAGACATCTACAGCATATCCGATATCCGATATTGAGATATCTTGAACTTTTAGCCTGCAGTGTACTAGATATGGCAGTTAACCTCATGCATTGTACATCGTTAGACAACTTCCTAAAGTTACGTAACATGCGTGTTCTTTATGCGGGAAAGTGTGGTTACTGGCTAACTAGCTAACTAGCTTTCTTTAAATGTGTTTTATCTATGAATCTGTTGGCCTTAACAAAAAGAGAATAAATCGAGTCTCATCATTCGCAAGTTGCATCTGATAAATGGAAACAAAATGGCGGCGGAATTGTAAAATTAAGACGCAGTAGCGCGCTGAATGTTGGCAACGTCGCGCTTCACAGGTCGTAATTGTGTGTAGTCGACTCACTTGTTCGATAAGAAGTTTCAAGGCTATACGTTTGTATCCTCCGTTTAACAATGGGATAAATTTAATGCAAACGATAAACGAGTTTAATACTTAATGCCAGCGTATTGGTGTTGTAATTAAATTTTAGTAATAACTTTAGTTGGTGTGAGGCACTCACACATGGGTAGGCTAATTGAGGTTAATACTTGGCGTGTCTGTTGATACCTGTTTACTGCGCACACATACATATGAACCAACAAACAAACTAGGTTGTTATTGGGTGGAAGAGATCCTCAGATAGAATAATGGATCGGTCATAATCTGTATACTTACAAATGTTTACATCATTTCGTGCCTCGACTGATAAATAAATATTGCATATTCATGAAGGATTTCTATAAATTGAGAAATTGGTGGTTTTTCTACATTTTTGCGTACTGTTTCATCACATTGTTTAATCAGTTATCTAGTAGAATGGATGGAATTACAAATTGGGGTCCACAAACTGGACTTGCAATCGTGACTTGAAATAGATCGGACAATTGCTCTGAATTTAAAAATAAACTTCTCCGTCGATAAATAGATTTGCCTGTTATTTGTTTTGACTTTGCACATTGGGACAGGTCTTGTTTTGGGTTTTATCAAACGTCATCTGGCAGCAGCTGATTACTGGCCCTGTCAAAATTTAACTCAACATACATTAATTAAAAACTTTAGACAATATGTTTAGCTTTTGTCTTTGTTCTTTATTCATATTTTGTCCATAAATAAAAGGTTTTAGATATTTTCTTCCTCTTCTTAATTGCTATGTAGTTATTCTAATCAATAAAGCCGAACAGTTTGTTTGAACTACCATTCGTATTTGAAATAATCTGTTTTCACGTGACAGGCCAAATTCATAAGGAAGGCCATAGGTTTCATTTAACGAAACACTACGACCCTTAGAAGCGGGTGAATCCGCTGGGCACTGCTGGTCTTTCATAACCTGTTTCAAGTTCCTGTGACGACTAAACTCCCCATGGTTTACTGACTAACTGAAGGTGATAATGACGTGCAAAACTCGCGTTTTAAACAAAAAATCGCCATTTTTCCTTAACTGATCTTAATGTAGGTCTTTTACATCTAATTAGATGCCGAGTTTCAGTGCAGCTATGTTTAATTAAAGGCATATTATGGCTTCTTTAATTGCCGACTGCTTTTGTACTGTTTATCCATTGATGACATAAAAACTCTTTTGATGTCTCCATTCTTCAAATAAAATTTAGGGTGAACCATGATGAAAGTGGAAAGTTTGCATAATAGGGTTATTGTTGACAATTATGCCCCAACAATTTTGGGTCCAGCTGACGGGAATTGGGTCACTACGGTCTTTGTGAGGGGTATAGGGTAAATATTAGCAATATTGAACCATGGCTGGCACTCAAATCGAATTAGGTATAATCATGTGGTGACCTCCAAGTCTCTTTCTGATATCATGAATACATGACCAAGATTGTGTGAAAATTGCAAGGTGTATGATCTTAACTTACGGTAAAAGTGTCATATTTCTTGGTGGTTAAATAGGTAAAACGACGGTAAAAACAGAACTGTTTGGTCCTATATCACGATAATCTAGATAAATCCAAACTAATAGATGGATGGAACTGTAAATGTAATTTTGTCTGATGAGGTCGTTATTAACTATATTTCTTGGTTGAAAACCTTGCATTTGATTGGAGTATTTGTAGGCAGGCTACTTTGAAAACTGTTTAGAACCTGTTCTCAATGCACTTACACATTGTAGGTTACAGAACTGGTAGTCATAAGCGTAACGGTTTATCTTGGGTTTCTAATTAATTGCTATTTGCATACAAAATAGGTTACATAGCCTATCACTAAAAGAAACAACGTAAAACGCATTACAAAACCACAAGTTGTGTCCATATTTGGATATCTGAAAGCCTGCAACTAGTTTTAGTCATTGCACTTTATATTTTCCCTCAAAATCACCTGTAATTTTCTTGGCAAAGGTACCACCTTCCGACCTTTATACTCTGTTTCAAACATGGCATTTGCCATTTAAACACTTCACCGACGCATGACTTGGCGAAACAATTTGTAGCAGTCATGGTGAATTTACAAAAACAATAAATTAAGGACAGGCTTTGAGAAAAATAAGAGTAGAAATGATTAGTAATGGTAGTTATTTCATTTCTGTCATTTTGAATACCTTGTCCGTTATTACTCGTCCGTCGTATTTCCAAAATGGTTACACCTCAATATCCTCAATACAAAGCGTGTTACAACTTTTTATTCATATTTACCGGTAATGTTAGCTCATCATTAATTCACACTAAATAACTAAATTCCGTTAGGTGTTGTTTTCAATTACTTTGAATATATGTTGTGTTGATTAGCAGTACCTACTTCTTGTATTAAAGTCCTCTTTCATATAGCTCGGTCTATTAATTGTACCATAAACCAAGCGAAAAGCTTTAGTTCCTTTTTTTATTGCTAATTTTAATTATTTTGTAATTAGTGTAGCTGTAGTATTACCAATATGTAGTTAGATATTTTGCTGTGTAGATAATTTTTTGTTTAATTTTTTTCAATTTAATGTTTTAACCAAATATTTTTAGGTTTTGCTGAACCATAGGACAGGCAGCTAATATGAATAGAAAACAGTACAAAACAAACATCTAAATAAAAATAAAATAACATAATCTGAATTTGTTTCTTTTCTGTTTTGACCTAATATTCCTGTTTAAACCTTTCTAGGTAATGTAAAAAAATATTGTTGACATTTCTAGTCTCTGTATGCCAAATTGATATCTTTTGGTACTTTTTTTTAAAACTAACAGCAAGGACTTTCGTAACATGTGGAATGTAACGATAGTTAAACTAATTTTGATTTTCTATTTTACTGCATTGCCTAACAATCAAGAAACTAACGTCTTCACATTACAAATATCTCACTCGTTTCCATTTTTAATTCACTGAAGTGATTTCATTATTACCCTCGCCGAAACACCCCCGCTTGTTGTCGAGTCACTACATACAGATTGAAGTAGGTATCTACAAGTAACGATAGAAAGAACCCAAAAATCCATACTTCAATAAGTTACCTATGCCTATGATATTGTTCAGGTTCAACTATGTACCCCACAATAAAATTGACCATGCTTTATGCATTTTCTTAGTTTAAATTTAATCAGTGCATTGTTTTTGGCGGGAAATAAACGCGGAGTGGCCCGGGTGTGCTCTCGATACTGACTGTTGTATAATTTTAGAGAAAGGAGATTTTGTTTTGGTCCGCCAGTGCCGCGGCGGTGGTTCGTGGCATTTCATATGGTTGCAAGTCCGTTTCGCTCGCTATTATTTCTATGGCGGCGTTGCCGTTCCGTCTGGTGGCTCGGGCTCGATTCTCGCTCGGCCCGCCGCGGTTGGAGGCGCTGTTGAGCAGTCAGTCGGCCGCGCAGCTCGGTGCGCGACGTTTGTCCGAGGAAGGGCTCCGCTTGCGTCCCTCCAGTCCCAGCGCGGCAGTGTCGTGGGTGCGAAAGAGATAGCATACAGAGCGAGCGAGATAGCGCTATGGCAGTGTCGCAACCTCGCCCACCTGACCGTGTTGACGCCGCGCTCGAAAAAGTTGCGCCGTTGCGCTATTTGGAGGCGCACGAATGTGCTCGCTCGGAGCAAGCCGTGACGCGCTATTATCTTTATTCATTGTCTCGAAACAGTTTTTTGAGTTATAAAAGACGTTTTCTACATTTATTTGAAGATACCGACGTGTCAGCATTTAATATTCAAAGGTATGTACTCTGGTTTGTTAGTTTTTGACATCGATGCGTTCGAGGCCAATCGTTATCTGGATTGCAACAGAGATAGGAGCTCACATCTCCTCGTCCAGTAAACTGGGTTGACTTATGTTCTCCTTCTTGTAACATTGATTCGCATTGACGTTCGGTGAGCCGCGCTGTGTAATTGTTGGTATTTAGTCGCCATTTTCTACGTCGGTGACGAATACCACCGCGCCGTCCTCGTTTCCCCCGGCCCGATGCAAACCGGACTTTACCGCTCTACTCTGAAAGATGATTATCCTTAACCACCTTTAACTTTTTCTTCAAACGAGATCCGCTGGCTATGATTCATTGTAGAAATAATAATACTTACCTAAAGATTTTTGTGAGTGACTGTACCGTGAAAGAGGCTAGTCAGATATCTAAAAAGCAGATAATATCAGTACGTGGCCATGTAAAAAAGGCGGGACGTAAGCAGGTACACTAAGTACTGGATATTGTTTAGTGGCCTGCGCTGCAGACTTGAAAGTCTAAGCGAGTAGATATTTTGCGCCGGCCCGGTCGCTGTTGTGCAGCTAGCTAGGGTGTTATCGATTTGTGTACGTTTTCCGCTATAAATAAGTACGGGTTTGTGTCATCGTCGCCGCTGCCGGACCGGTTTCTGAACGAAACCTGTGTGGGTGCTGTGACCGGAGATTCGAAATTCCAAATTCGAATGCGCCTCGCCTTCTAGCTCTCGAGTACCTACCAATAGTTCGTGTTTAGTTGCGTAATATGTTTATAAAGGCTTTATACATTCATCGGAGTATGTTGTGTTAGTCACGTTGCATTTTTTTTAAATGGTATCCAATTATTAAGACATTTGACTTATTTCGGGAAATATTCTGATGTCATTTTATTACTCTGACCCTGAACGGCATGCTAAAAATGCTAAAGTTGTAAGAAAGTGGAACGATGTTGATTTAAATTTGTTCGGGACGTGACGTCATATTTCGCACACAAACAAGGTACTTTTAATTCTTTTTTTTATATTTGTAAAACTTGTAATTAATAATTCGAAATTTCGAATTTACTGTAGCTGTGTACTGTGTATGTGTAACCTGACAGTGAATTTATTTAATTAACCGTTAAGTGTTATAATTATAAAGTTATTCATTCACATAATTAGATGGTGAGTTACTTATTAACAACTAATAGTTTATTACGTATTTACGTTGACAGTACAGTAGTTAAATATTTGAAACAAAACAACTCTGCAGTTCCTCATGTAAAAATGGCGGGCGCGGTTATTATCAGTTGGTTGTTATTTATTCAGCAACTAACGGATCGATGAACTAGATTCGTTAAAGTGAGCTGTAATGGTCGACTACTGACGACTTGTGTTTATTATAGAAGACAGTTTACGTATTGAAAGAAGTATTTTAACGCTCGAACACTGAAAAATCGTTATTTTCATAATCACATGCGCGTAATGAGCCTAACCTATAAGGACGCGTTTTCATCAGTTTTTATCAGCGTATTCCGCGTACAAACAGTGAATTAATTACATTCCATGTTTTCGGCCATTCCAGTTCTTATTATAATAGTAAAACCTTAAAGTAACGTGTTTAGTCTTCGTTAAAATGGAGTAGGCGCGGAGCCGCGGAAGATTATCAAATGTCATTAGTTTATCAGCCATTTTGCTTACTCGTGCTCGGTAAGTCTTTACGAAGAAGTCTGTAAACCTAAATAACCTACCTTCGTTTTTAAAGACTTAGTGGTCAGTAGGTAGTCTTAGGGGCGGATTAAAGGTAAGTGACAAAATTAAATTTGAAGGATGGTCTGTCATAGTCACAGATACGGATTACCAAAAATCTAAAAGTCTTACATAAATTGTCTTGGTTTATCATAGTACCTACGTGTTATTAGCAAAATTGTGGTGTCTCTCTTCCACAAATGCCATATAGAAGAGTTGAAGTTGAAGTTTTACTTGAAGTAACAACATAGAAACATAGGATTGAAGTTCTTATGAAAATTCTCTCAAGTCATGCTTCATCTACCACCATTAATAGTTTTTTTTTGTCTTTGAACTATCAAACTGAGTACTTATCATTAGTTTAACCAATTAATTGGTATCCTTTTGAACAAGTTGTACACTGGTATAACCCATGAGGTTTTAACTCAATCCCCCCCATCCCGTTGCTAACCTCAGTAGGTTTGACAACTGCGTACAAGGGGGTATACTAAGTTAGCATTGGAAGCATTGCACAGTACTACACGACTTGCAGTGTGCCGAAAATGTTAAAACAATATAACTTAAAACGTTAGCCATGAGTTTCTAAATGGCTAAGCAACAAAAGAAAGATAGCTTTATCATCTTTCAGAGCCAATCCATTGTAACTTTGGTCTGTTCCTATTCACATTCATAATCAAAATGGTCCTCACTACATTACTAACCCCCAATGCAAAAGAGTATTTATGTCAAACATCTGTTTCTGTCTGTCTATGACATTGTATCTCCAAAACGAATCGACTGATTGTGGTTTGGTTGATTTATTTCTGATCCTCTGCATGTCTGTCCCGTATTAAGCTAAATCCTTAAAGATTTTGGGCCACCAATACCGATTCTGGGCAACTTCTGTGATTGTTAATAAAAATAATGTTATTTAACCTTTAAATTGAGGTAATTATAGACACAATAGAAAGACAATGACAGGCGGACACAAATTAAACAAAACTGATGGTTTTTCTGTGTATATAACCTCTATAAGAGCATATCCTAATTTATTTCATCTATATAATCAAACAATAAACATTGTGTTGAATATAGTACTGTACCTCTTGACTGCAAGCATTTTAGGTTAGGTAAGGTTATAAAAATATTGATTTTATTATCAGTCATAGACACTTGTGTAGGTATTCCTCTATAGATTGGGAAACTATTACCTAATTAGATTAACATGTTTTTAAGTAATGGATACTTCTTTATTGACATGTGGTTTTTACACATGTTCTTAAATTGAAGGTCAAATGACACTTAATGAAAACTTAACACTGGCTTCCTGCCTAGCCTTTTCTCCTAATATGTTGAAGTTGGCTTCAAGTCTTAACTTATGTAGCATGTAAATACCTATATTTACATTTCTTATACACTTCAATGTGTCAAAAATACATTCATAACCCCAACCCTTCACCACTGCCGGAACAAACTCCCCAGCAAATGGTTACTTTCCATGTATTTTCTTATTACCATGGGTCTAAATCTTGTCAGAGTTCTAAATAGTCTAAGAGACATTCTATTTTGATAAGGAATATGCAATTCTCTAGTCAAGAACTATTTATTTGTAAATTCAATGATTTGTGTAATAATTTGAATGGTAGTAAAGGTATGCAAAAATTAAACTTCCTGGGTGTCTCATAGTTACTAGATTCAACAGAAACACCATAGTCTATTGTACACCATATCTCTGCAACATTTTCCCCGTAAATAAGTTAAATTAAATAATATGGTTTCTTTTGATAAAAATCATACTAACAACATCCTTATCTGTAATTCCAGGTGATCGTGTGATGGGAAATCGCTGATCATCCAAGATGATGAAACGGACAGGTGTCCCGAGGCTCGGGCCTGATGAGCCCTCGTCTATGCCTCCCCAGAATCAATCGCAGGTAAGATTTATCTAAGTTTATAATATCCTTGTTTATAACCATAACCATTTAGTTAGCCAAGCAGCATAATATTACAAACTTCGGGTATATTACCACAGAATAGCCTGCAAATTTTCTTCTATGTTCAACAAGATATGATTTGCGACTGTAACATGTATGTACCTACAGAATTATAATATTAATAAGTTAAATCATTAACGCCCTATATTAATATTCTATCTCAATCCAAATCCCGATCCTTTGTTTTTGACGGCTGCTTCTGATTGGACATCTTTAATCTTTCAACTGAGGTAATTAGAGACACAATAGAAAGACAATGACAGGCGGACACCGGTGTCCTCTCGGGGTTTAATGAATTAAGACTCGGATAGGCGAATTCGGTCGTTGATTGGTTACAGACAAAGATCGGGATCAAGATAGCAACCGAGATAGATTATTAATATCCAGCGTAAGACAATTCTTTCGGTAAGAAACTCAATTTTTATTATTCTAAATTAACTGGTTACATACCTACATACCTAAAAATATCATATCATCCGCGTCGCTATCAACGGGAAAAGTGCCCAGAAGACTGGCCGCATTGACACGTTGTATGGCAATGCTGATTCTATGACCGAAATGAAGGCCAGCCCTCTGGTCACGTGAAGAGTCGACCAAACGCTTGGCGATGTCACGGAAAACTAGATGGGCATTCAATATAAATTTTGCATTTGAGTTCATATTGAATGATTATTTCATGAAAAAGGTCATTTAGTGGGATTAAATTATCTTAGTGTTGTATTGGTGATTTTAATTGTTATAATTCAAATAAGCTATATTTGAAATTGTTGCTAATCTAATTTTAATCAACATGCAACTTGACACTTTAAGGCAAAATGCAAAAAAAAACAAAAAAAATCTAGGTAGGTATTTCGTGGGCTTCCCTGGCACATCCACCAGTCAAATGATTCCTGAAGCCAGGTTTATGTAACCAAACTTCGTCCATTACAAACCAAAGAACATCTTTGGGTCTGTTTTCAAGCATGGTGCTAAAAAAATTGCTTTTGGTCGGATGGTAATTATCTCATTTTCCTTCATTTTTACTGTAACATTGGCTATGTCATGGCCGTAGTCACGATTAGACTGAGCTTATCTAAATATTAGATACCTTCTATCTCAGTAAAATTCGTACCATAAAAATATTAGTTTTTTTTTACTCAATCACCAAAGTCTTAAACGAACAAGGGGTTTATTCCAACATGGCGGCAATGGCGGGAATACCAAACTGTCAACGGTATAAATGTCAAAGGCTGTACGTTTCAGTTCTTAAGTTTATCTTGTACAAAAATATTCTAGACAGTCATTGTTATTTTACCTGAAAGCATACGCGTATCTAATTGAATAACAAAAAAACTACGTAAACACCAGTAGGTAGGTACCTATAATTGTATTTTTTTTGTCACTCGGTACAATGGGAAAACAAAATGGCGGATGTTGTGAGCGAAGTTTTATTTTTATTTACTTTGCGTTCTTAATGTTATGCTTGCTTTATTTATATGAAAAATTCGGAATGTAGGCCTTGGTGGAAATCTCTAAACACTAGGTACTTGATTTAATCGTCTTAAAGTCATATGTCTTTTGTTTCGACGAAGAACTTTAACTTGTTGTCTAAAGACATTCAATACGTACCATAAATGGGACATCACAAACAAAATTTAGTGGGCACAAGTTGATTAGTCCAATTTGGTACGCTCAGCTACAGCCTCACTATGCTTTGTTAAGCTAGACGGCGTCACTCAGACATGGGATCACAGTTGACCAAGATTTGTTCGCATATCTCCTCTAGTATCTAAAATCCCTTTGTTGTAGACTATCCATTACGTCTTGAGATCCCTCCGTGCTGCGTAGAGCGCGTTAAGCCGTTGGTCCTGGCTGTCATTCGTAGATCTGTACCAGTCTTTACAGTCAGGAGCTTGACTGTCCAACCAGTCTTACCAAGAGGTATCGTGTTTCTTACCTAGCAAGTGGGTTGTGTAAGACAGATCATAGGCAGTCGCTCCATGTAAAATGGAATAGGGAACAGCTAGGCAGAGTGATGGTTAACACCACCACATCTAAAGGCTATGCTTACCCATAAAATCACATGGTTAAGGCCATCCTTAACCATGTGATTTCATGGGAGAAGCATGATGACGACTTCTTCTTTCGCATGGTGTGTGCGTCTAACCTGGGGGTCGAGTCTGCTATTGCAATCGTCTCGATGACCGGTCAATGATCGATTTTTGACGTATAACGTCAAACTTATGACACATTTCCCATACAAAAGCTGTCAAAGTTGTCAAATATTCGATCGATGACCGGTCATTGAGACACGATTGCAATAGCAGACTCGAGCCCCTGGTATCAGACTTTTTATGCCGCCCGTGGGCCTCCTGACGCGGCTTCACATGCCGTCAAGAAATATCTCTCAGGCATGCCGAAGGTGCCTTGGGTTAGTACACCAGTTACACAGTAATATACTGGCTGAAAGACAAGTTGCAATACTCCGCAAGTCATTGGGTACTTTGATCTTGACTGTTCAAGGTCAGTGTCCTACGTTAATACGACCTTTTAATACAATAAGAGGCTAGCTTAAAAAAACGGTTGTCTTTTCACATGTGCGACCCTTAGCTCAGTTACTGGGTTGTGGAGGTCAAAGAGTCAATGGTTCCATGTAAAACACTGGTGTTCTGCTGCATCCTGGGGGTCGAGTCTGCTATTGCAATCGTGTCTCAATGACCGGTCAATGATCGATTTTTGACGTATAACGTAAAACTTATGACACATATCCCATACAAAAGCTGTCAAAGTTGTCAAATATTCGATCAATGACCGGTCATTGAGACACGATTGCAATAGCAGACTCGAGCCCCAGATAGACTGGCAGCCGTCCTCAACATAGTTGGGAAAAGGCTAGGCAAATAATGATGATAAAATGCGTTACTTAAGTATTTATCAGTCAGTAGCGTTACGTCACGCGGTTTCACCCGCATAGTTTCGGTTCCTGTGGGAATACAGGGATAAAAAGTAGCCTATGTCACCAGAGGATAGTGTAGCTTCCCAATGGTGAGCAAATTTTTCAATTTGGTCTAGTAATTTCGGAGTTTAAATGCAAACAAACAATCGAGTCTTTCCTCTTTATAATATTAGTAGGAATTACGATCGTGTGCCTGTGTTGTGCCAAATAAATGCATTTTATTTATTTCTCAAATAAGAATAACGCCCTCTGGTAGGCATCTCTTTCCTGCAATATTCATTTGAAATTTGTTCTCTAATTTAACGCGACCTACTTACCACCAACCGTTACGTTCAACTGTAAAATATAAATCAAACTATAAACGTCACGTTAATGATTCTCAATTCCTGTAACTAACGGAACGTTGTTTAGTACTGAAATCTTCGGCGAAATTGTTGCAGTCTTTATCATCATCTGCCTAGCCTTTTCCCAACTACGTCAGGGTCGGTTTCCAGTTCAATCGGATGCAGTTGAATACCAGTGTTTTACATGGAGCGACTGCCTGTCAGACCTCCACAACCCAGTAACTGGGTAACACGATACCCCTTGGCTAAACTGGTTGTCAAATTTTCGGGCTTCTGACTATCTAAAACGACTGTCAAAGATCTATGACAAACGACAGCCGGGACCAACGGCTTTTCACCTCATTAAGCGCAGCTTAACCTTCGATCGACCCGTGAGATTGTTATTATTTAGCCACAAACAAGCTCCTCTTGTAACACCATAAATAATTCCCAGCAGGGCTAGCATGGCCGGAGATATTCTTTCCACGGGGAGAGGATAAAATACTATTCCCCTCTTTCATTTTTATCCACCCTCCGAGCATGGCGACATGGGTGGATTGGATTCACGGGGATAAACCAGGGAAAACGCTTGTCGTCGAAATTATTGCCATTATAAGAAAACTTTTATGAAATTACACAATAGTCGAGAATGTCATGTAAACCAAAGTACTTTCATCGTTATAATACATCTGTACTGGATATTTATTTTGTTTTGTTGTCAATTGGGATTGCTCGAATCGCGAAATCTTTCACTAGTCGCCATGCTATAAGCCGTGGATGAGTATCCACGTCTAATGTCAAAAAGTGATATAATTCTCTTTCCCCCTGTTGCCGTGCTTTGGCAGGTGGATAAGATAATTGTATCCCTTGTCAGTGGAAATAACCGGTGGATAAAAGTTATATCCCCAGCCCATGCTAGCCCTGCAGAAACAATTCGGCATTTTATTTATTTTAGATGCACAGATAGCAAAATTGTATTTATAAATACAAAAATAATCATTGCGATTCATATCGTAATCTTTGCTTTTAATGATTTTTGTATTGTTGTATGTATATTTTTTATCAGTAGAACGCTAATAGCCGCACCTATTGTAATAGGTAACACCGTTTAGTACGAGTTGAATGCTCTTTAGAGGCTTATCGGGCCGCCTGTGACGAATCACAAGATAGACAAAAATAATATGGGTTTTCCTAGCTTACAAGTGGTAGGGAAAAGACTGCCGAAATCTTTCTTTATCATAAAAGAATAAATCTAAAAAGCAGTTAGTTAGCCTAGCAGCCAAAAAGACAAGACCTCTTACAAAAAGGGTGAAGGAAAACATCGTGAGGAAACCGGCATGCCTGAGAGAAATTTGTCGACGGCATGTGATGCCAAGTCAGCCAGCTGGATTCCACTTAAGAAATGTATCCTTCAGAAATCAGAGTGACATCAGTATTTTTTCCGATAGAATGGATCATTGTAGGTTTTCCTAACCCGATCTGAGAATAACAAAAACACGTCGTCTTAGGGTCTCCCCACATTTATCGACGCGGAATCGGCTTAAGCCGAGTGCGTATCACCACACTACTCGACTTTCGCTCGTTTCGCCGTCGGCCGGCGTCGCGACGCGTCGTCTGAGCCGAGCCGATGCGAATGGTATCAGTAAGACCCTTATTACGTAGACATAAAAGCTTTTTTGACCGGTGTTAGCCGATTCCGCGTCGATAAATGTGGGGAGACCCTTAAAGTTCGAACCAGCTCATTCTACTTCCATTTAAATTAAACACGTCAGTCATACTAAAAAGCGACAAACTTAATCTTCCAGATGTGTATCTGTATTGGATACGTACCAAAACTTTGTCTATTCTATTCGCACCGTATCAAAGCTATCCTTGGCGAGGGGTCAATAGGGAGCAATGACACTAAAAGTTACTCACTATATGGGAAAGTTGTTGGGGAAGAATCGTGTGTTCCCGTGACCCCCTGCGCAAGTGTGAGACTGAACACCGGGGTAGTTTTAAGTCTGTAAGCGTCTGACAGACCCTCTGAGAGGCCCTTCCTAGAGCGTAGGACATCACTGAGGTTTCATACACAAAAGGTCGACCAAACGTTAAGCTACGCTTGACGATCCGTGAATGGGTGACCAAAAATAGGCTATTTGACAACATTTTAGTTTTTAGTCCCTCATCTAGATTACGAGAAAATATTCGACACATATTTTTTCTTTTTTACGTAATCAAAAAATAACGGCGATACTTCGATCGAGTCAAAATGTCGCATGACTTCACTAGCCAGTACAGTTTGTACTAGATAATAACGTTACAAAACCTACTCCTCAACTTTAATGCGCTTAATCTTAGCAGTTTTCCGTCAATTATTATTATTATTATTATTTATTTATTATTATTAATTACAAAAAGAAAAAAATGGCTGTTATTTGTAAATTTTTGACAGTCGTTACGTTAGATATAACCCCGAAAGTCTGACTACCAGTTTAACTAAGGGGTATCGTATTACCCAGTTACTGGGTTGTGGAAGTCAGATAAATAGTCGCTCCATTTTAAACACTCAGTCAGTCATCTGGTTTGACTAACCGACCATAAATAAATTGGGAAAGGCAGTGCTTGAGGATGATAATATATCATTAATGAGGGCTGTTGAGCCGGATGTGAGCTGTTATGCGAATCAATAGAATCTTTACTAGTATTATAAACAACCCAATGGTGAAAGCCCGGTTTGAACAATTCTTTTACCATTGGGAAGATGGCATGGATTTGGCTCTGATGTCAATGGGCTGGCCCCCTTTTACAAGTCAAAAGACAAACAATTTGTTTCAATTAGGCCCTTATAAGGCACTTTTGAACGTCGAACAAAAATTAACTTTAAAAAATGATTATAGTTGCCCCTTCCAAAAAGTAGATTTGTATGGAGAAGAATGGGCAAGAAACTCCATACTTACTCTTTTAAAATTAAGATTCTATGTGAGGACGATGCACCTAGAATAAAAGTACTATACTAAGATAGGGGTCTCAAACATAACCCAAAATGTGGATGTACCCTAGGTACACATTTGCCTGTTCCTTCGGGGAATATACTCAACTGAACTCAACTCAAAATGTTTATTGCATTCATGTGTAGGTACATTTGTTGTTACATTTAATTATATAAGATCCAACATGAAACCCGGTTGGGGCACAGCAACATAGTACATAAATTGGACAAAAACTTACATTAGGTCCTATTTAATATTAACATGATGTAATATTACATTTTATTATTTGCGTGTATATTTTGTTTTATTAATCTGTTTTTGTGTTGTAGCCGTGATACGTGATATTGTGTGTTAAATGTAGGTATTCATGGCAGTTAAATGAATAGTTCACAAATTACCGAGAAGCAGTAACATGATATTTCTATTTACGTCTTTATTATTTTTATATGCAACACGGGTTGAGTATTGTCTGAAATTGCTTGACGTAATGCGCTCGACAACTGTTTTTTTGTCAAATAAACGAAATCCAATTCAATGTAAGGTTTTTATGTAACCACTCGAATTACTAAGGCTTTTGAAATAGAACGGCGCGTTGTAGTAGTGTTTTTCTTACCTTGTTCGGCATATTGGAATTAATTTACGAACTATGTCATAATGAAATGGACTCGATAGTGATAGAATGAAATAGAATAGGTACTCTTTATTTGTACACCATAAAAACTAACAAATAATCTTAAGAGTTAGAAACGGGAAGATCCTCCTCGCAGACGGGTGTTGTGTCTGGTAGGCTACTACTGCCTGACGGTTATTGTCAGGAACTTGTAAATACGTTCAATCGCGCGGATAACTTCAACATCGCGATGTAGGATGTGTTGTCTCATTAGTTCGTATTTGGAGCGATAGATGTCGCTACAGTTACATAGGGTGTTACAATGGGCAGCCTTATCGTTAAAGCGATCTCTTACAGACAGTCAAGTCCATCCAAAGGGACGGACTTGATAGTGAAGGAGAAAAGATAGCCCAGTGGTTAAGCGCTTGCTTCTCTGCCACAATCTCATGTATGAATACATGAGGTTGTGGCAAGTACTTTGTAAGTACAATTCTTTATGTACTTTCTAAGTAAGTTCATCTTAGACATCGGTGAAGGAAAATATCGGGAGGCCTTATTACAAATTCTATTTCGATTGTCGTAATCGATAAGGCGACAATATAAAGAAAATGGCGTACATATGGAATCAGCTGTTTCTCAACTGTCAAGTGTTTAAAAAAGCTGAAAATGAAATACACTTGACAGTTGACAAACAGCTGATTCCATATACGCCATTTTCTTTCTATAATAGAAATAGAATTTGTATATGGCTAAGCCTGCTGGACTTGTGATTAATATAAGTCTGAAATCGCCAATCCACATTGAGCAAACGTGGTGATCAAAGCTCGTGCCTTCTCCGTATGAGAAGAGGCCTTTGCCCTGCAGTGGGACAGTAACAGGCTGGTATTATAATAAACTCATTGCGTTAGGCTGTGCATTGATATCCCTTCCACCGTGTATAATATACAACTAGATACAGTAAATATGTAATCCAACTAACTTCTGCCCGTGGCTTTCCTGCGTAAAATGTAACTTTCCCAAAACTATCCCAAAGGAACACGTTACAGGGATAAAAAGTATCCTACGTATCGTCAATTCAGGAAATGGTCTATTTATGTGCCAATTTTCATCTGATCATCAGTTTACGCGTAATCGAGTAGCAAACACAAAAGAGATTTACGATGAAATGTCATAGAAAGACTGTGATCCCATCCCATGTCTCAGTAACGCCATCTAGAATAACATAGCAATATTGGAGCCGCACCATAGCTTAGCAGACTAAACTCATATAACGGATGATTTTGTTCGTGTCGTGTCGTCCATAGTAAGTATTGAATATCTTTCAATATTATACTTTCACATTTATAATATTATTTGGATTAGCAAGTTATTCGTAGGTAAGGCTCAGTAGGATGTATGAAGAGATCTTCTAAAGCTAGTAAAAAAAACGGTGTCTATCCCCCCCATCCCGTTGCTAACCTCAATAGGTTTGACAACTGCGTACAAGGGGGTATACTAAGTTGGCATTGGAAGCATTGCATAGTTCTACACGACTTGCAGTGTGCCGAAAATGTTGAAACATTGAAATTAAAAAACTTTTTTACGAAAAAAACAACCGACTTCTTAAAAAAAAAAACTAACATTGAAATTGAATAACAATTGCTAACTTGTTCTATCTAAACATTAATCTGTACATCTCTGCCGGCCCCTTTTAAAATAGAATGGCGTAATGTTATGTTGTGGAAATACAAAAGCTCAGCATAGACATCTGACTATAGCAATCGCGAATAATTTGCTGTTATGCGTTGAAGAGTTACGTTGCCTGTCTTCTTCATCAGTCTTTCTTCACCAAATGATACTTTCTTAATGAAAATGTTCGATTTGTTACTAAGAATGTTGAAATCGGTGCGTGTGTGCCTATATTTTTTGAGGAGTTCCCTCAATCAAAGATCCCTCATCAGATATGAGTTTTGATACAAATGGGACCAATCTGTTAGTATACCCTATCAAACAAAAAAAGAATTTTGAAAATCGGTCCATAAATGACGGAGCACTGAGGTCACATACCCTAAAAAAAAAAAAATATACAACCGAATTGAGAACCTCCTCCTTTTTTGAAGTCGGTTAAAAAGATACTCACATTTGGATAAAGCTTGTTTAGTGAAGCAATATTGGTATATTATGCCAATTTTTTCTATGACATTTCTTCGCATGTCCTCTTAATTCATTACTTGACTCTCTTCATTCTCTTAAATCTCTTAGGTTAGACTCAGTGTGACCATTTGTGGCAGATTTCTGCCATTTTGGCAGATTTAGCTCCTAAATTTTGTCCGTGGCATATTATGTTGACGATTTACAAAAGTGGCAGATTTAGGCAGATTTTAAAGATTTCGACTAAAATCACATTATTTAATATAATTTTGAATTAATATACTTATAATTAAATTATAAACTGTATTTTTATGTCCTGGTATATGACAATTTCAAAAGTCAACAATTTTAACACTATATTCCAATGACATTATGTATTTAAACAGCAATCAAAGACAATGTGTCTTTTAAGTTGTTATTTGAAAACAAAGATCCACTTTCAATTCATCCGAACTCCACTGTGATCTCTTTGCCCCTGATACACATGTAGGTATTTAGGAGTTAATGTCAGCACTGAATAATAATAATAATAATAATATGTCTTTATTTGCTTAGAATGCAGGTACATACAAATCGATCACTTATCCGTAGTAAGTATGAAACCTGGAATCCAATTATTACTTCAAAGAATGCAAACCTTTCTGACTTAACTGTGTACTTACTCATTCAAGTTAACTACGATAAATTAAATTTGATAGAAAAATACAAGACATCATGTTACAATCAGGTGGAAGTAGCACCACTACCGGGACCATTTTTAAAAATCTTGAACTCGGTTGGTGCTACAAATTATCCAAACAGCAAATTTCGCGAAAGCGTTATTATGTCTGCCGAGTTTATTAAGGACACGGAGACTTTCATTTCATTTATTCATTCATTTAACAATTCACATTGTGTTTGAAATATATAGTACACTTATTAATATTACATCTAAAACCAATAAAATATCCAAACAAACAGTAAATTTCATTAATAATAAAATCAAGAATACAATACTACAATACTTATGTCAATAGAAATTTAATATAATGTCAAAAAAATTTAAATAGTTTAATAGTTTTTTAATAGTTTCATTGTGTTTGAAATATTTAGTACACTTATTAATATTACAGCTAAAACCAATAAAATATCAAAATCAAACAGTAAATTTCATTAACAATAAAATCATGAATAATATACTTATGTCAAAAGAAAGTTAATATATAAGTCAATAGAATGTCAATAGAATTCAAATAGTTACTTACAGGTATATTATATAATTACTGTATAAATTATCATGTCAAATTATTATAAATCTATTCTCAAAAATTCCAAAAATTAATAAATTATAAAAACTTAAATATAAATGTCGAAGTAATGGTAGGTAAATTACTAAAATATAAAAATTATTTATCATCATTTGTCATCAATTCGGATACGGAGTATAAACATTTATTTAACAGGAATGCTTTAAGTTTAGCTTTGAATAGAGTACCTTTGTAAATTAATGATCTTAATTCAGTGGGCAACCCATTAAATAATTCCACTGCTTGATATTTAGAGCAATGTTTAACAATACCAAGCTTAGGAGCAATTTTATTTTTTATAACTTTTCTTCTAGTTTTCTCTCTAGATTCACGTTCTTCTTGTGATTCATATTCGTGAATTTATTTCGCAAAGTGGCTAAGTAACACTAACACATACAAACTTGGAACAGTTAAAATATCTAATTTTTTAAAATACTCTTTACATGACTCCCATTGTGGGATTCTGACAATCGTTCTTAACGCACGTTTCTGCAGTATAAATGCTCTTTGACAATTATACTCGTAACTGCTCCCCCAAAACATAATGCTGTATCGCAACCTGGATTCCACCAATGCATAATATACCGATTTTAGTTGTTTTATATCAATATCGTCCCTGAGGCTTCTTAGTGCGTAACAAGCTGATGATATTGAGGAATCAATGGCTGTGAGTTCTTTTTTCCAATTTAATAGGGAATCTATGTAAACTCCTAAAAATTTCACTTCCTTTACTAGTTCAATATTTTCCTTTTTGAGCTTTATATCTATGCTATCTTTATTACGTGACGTTGTTTTGAACAACATCGCTTGGGTTTTATTTGTATTTATTATTAAATTGTTCGCTGTAAACCAAGAAGAAAGTTTTTCCAAACAGTTATTTACATTTTCTGTCAACTCATTTAAATTTGGTGACCCGATTATGGCGTTCGTATCATCTGCAAACATTACAAGTCCTGCGTCGGGTTGGGCATTATTCATAAAATTCAATAAATCATTAGTGAAAATAATATACAGTATTGGTCCCAAGATTGAGCCTTGAGGCACACCGCGGTTTATTTTGGTCATTTTTGACTTATATATTACTTCAGTCACACACTTGACGTCACCATTGCTTGCTTTAGTGTCTTTTATTTCTACGTACATTCTACGGTTTTTTAAATAAGATGTCATAAGTTTTAACGCTTTACCTCTAATGCCATAATGCTCTAGTTTAGCTAGAAGTAGGTCGTGATCTATTGTGTCAAAAGCGGAACTTAAATCAACTGACTGACTGACTTCTTACCTCCTTTAAACCAACTAAAAACATGGTCAAAAAGATGTAGTGCATAAGAAAATTCTTTAATATTATTGTTATTACAGAAATTTCTTTTAATTCGTTAGGATTTTTTCCTTTTTGCGTGATGGCATTTTTTTTGGCATTTTTGGCGCCTAGTGTGGCAGATTTTGGCAGATTTTAGCCCAGTTTGTGGCAGATTCGCCATTTATGAGATGGTCACAAGACTACTTGATATTAAAACATCGCAAAATAAAACTGCGAGAAATGTAATTTATTTTTGCTACCACGGCACGCAATCCATGATGAGCAAGACTGCCGTGCTTTGCCGGTTTTTATCGGACAAAGAAGTAATGATACTCACGTACATTGGACTGGTCACCGCTCTTGCTTAACTTGTATCGCAAGGAGAAATAAGGTCTTTACCTTATATCTTCTTGCGATACAAAATGCCCTTGGTATTGCAGGTTATTGGCTTGGATACCTAAGCTTTAACATAATATTTTCGATTTGAAAATTTTTTTCACTTCTGGGAAGCTACACTATGTACGGTAGACATAGGCTACTTTTTATCCCTGTGTGTCTACAGAAACTGGAACTACGCAGGTAAAAACGCGGGATGTCCGCTTGTTCTATAGAAAATGACTTACTTCAAAATCGAGTACCTATGTCCGAAGATGCAAACTAAACCATTATTGTGTACAACAGATAGTGGCGTGCATAAAATTATAAACAAGGCGGGGTTATCGACACGATATAAATTGATGTATCGACCTAGAGGTGTATGTTATGTCGCAGGACTGTTGGAAGTCATCGTTCTTTTGCGAAATGTCTGGGAATTTTTAAATAACATAAGTTTGTTTAGAACAAGTGGAAACGAAAGCTGATTGGTTAATTATTTTTTTTATTTTATGAATTCTTTGTTCTATTTGCATGCGTAGCATGATCACTGTAGACATTTTGTCTACAGAAAAATCGACAAAGTGAAAAGATTGTAGTGACATGTTTTGGGCACGAAAATATCAAGAACTAGCAGACGTCCCGCGGTCTCACCCGCGTAGTTACTGTTCCCGTGGAATTCTAGGGATAAAAAGTAGCCTATGTCATCCGGGAATAGTGTAGCTTTTCACCAGTGCAATAATTTTGAAAATTGGGTCATTAGTTCCGAAGAAATTTTACCTCTTTATAATACTTATTAGTCTAGATTCATTTACTACCTACTCTATTATTTAAATTTACTATATATCTCTTCTTTTTGTATCTAATAATAATAATAATAACATGTATTTATCTGTTCGGAACATGTCTAGATTGATCTTTATTTTTATTTATATGTACAATATTAAATATAAGTACTATGTTATATTGTTTTACTCAACCGTCACTCGTCCCAAAAAGGTGAATTTGAAAACCAGCGTCAGACAGCTGCCTCTGTCTGGCATTACCGCTGAAATGAGCCTTTTTGCGCAGCCGTGAGACATGCCGTTAAATTTTTACGATTTCTTTTTCGTTATTTTCATGTTTATAAATATTCTTTCTTTCTTTTACATACCTGTTACTAAGTTGGTAACCATGTTTCACGTGCAGGTCAGATCATGGCCACACTTGGGTCAAATATAGCTGTTATATATCAATCTTAATACATGGTGATATTTACGTAACTCTAAACCTCGTATTATTGCAAAGTTGATGAAGTTTTCAATAATCTAAAGAGCAATTACGTCACGATGATTGGACTATCTCGTCTCGTCGATAATTATGAATATCAATATCTTGCAGTAAAGACGCGTTTTTGACAGATTACAATTGGAACTCGCGAACGTTTTTAAAAAATACGAGTCTTAAGAAAATCTTCTAGGATTTACACAAACCAACCATTTTTCCAATCATCCTGCGACGTACACCTACATCTTGTTTGTGTTGCCTTATCATGACCGGCGTAGGAGCTAATTGAACGGAATAGTGTAAAATTTTACACTTGTATTGTGTGTAGAATTATACACTGTTATCTCTCTGACTGTCTCTCTCTGATGACTAGCCTGTTGGTCTAGTATATAGTTAGTGACCCTGACTGCTATGCCGGAGGTCGTGGGTTCGATTCCCACCCAGGACAAAAGTTTGTGTGATGAGCATGATCATTTGTTCTGTGTCTGGGTGTAATTTATCTATAAAATGTATGTATTTAGAAATATATAAGTATGTTTATCAGCTGATAAGTACCCATAACACAAGCTCTCAAGCTTAACTTGGGACTAAATGGCGTTGTCTGAAAAAGTTGTGGAATAATTATTATTTATTATCTCTGACCATCTCGAATGGTCCTTAATATCTGAACTATAGAATAACTGACCGCCGATTTTGTTTCGGTTTTTCTTCTTATTTACACCACCGCAGAATAGAATGGAAGCGAATCTTTGCAACATAGCATTATGAACTTTCAATTGTCATACAAACTAAATACGAGCCAAAAAACATAAAGGGTCACTCGTCTTCGGGGGAATTCTCGCGCATTCCCTGGAATTGTCTATGGAATCATCTTCGTTTCCATTACATTCCATTCCACGGCCGTATTAATTGTCCCTTAGAGTAATAAGTTAGGAAAAACTAAATACTTACATCGAGTTTTAGAAAATGTTTATAAATGTTAGCAGAGTATTTTTTTGATTTAGATTGATTTTAAATATACATTTTTAAAAATGACCCCCCAAAATCATATTCATGGCGACGTAATATTTTTGTCTATAGGAAGGCCTATATCTTCTGTAGTGAAACTTAATACAGACCGCCGATGACAGATCAATTAGTCCCAGTATTATTACCAATGAAATTTTTTTTCTTCGCCTCAAATATAACGTTAGTAAGCTTGACCCAGATATTGTAGTTTAAAATTGGCACAGATTCTTAAACTACAAAGAATTGAGCCAACTTATTTTGTTCTGAAGCCGACTCGCTGGTTTACTAATGTTTTGTTGTGATAACATGCATTGAAAGTGATACAGATAAATCAGGAACATTATAAGCTCACGCTAACAAATGCTTGCACTGACTGATGTGGTCCCCTTATATCTGTGTGGTTCTTTCCTCAAAAGACCATCTCGGACACTAATCTGCATGGTTCTTACATGATTTGACCAAGATAATGTCTGGACTTTAAAAGAGACTGTGACCTCTGAGTTTCTTTCGGTGTTTCTTCTCAGAGTAGTCAGATAGTGAAGCTCCGATCTCATCTACTATTTAAAAAATTACGTGTAAAAGTGTTTGTGAAAACGTATTTACAGAAATACATATAATATTATCATTAAATGGAATGTTTTGAGCGTGAATGTGGAGTGTCAAAAGCTCTTCTTTTTAGTTAGGCTAAAGAAGTAAGGATTGAGATGATGACTAGAAAGGAGGTGGGTTTAATTGAGAAGGTTGTTTTGAAGGAGTTGACAAACCAATGCAATGGGCTATTTGTCAAAATTTAACTTTTTAGTCCCTCATCTCAATCAATCAAATCCAAAGTCATTTATTCAAATTAGGCTGAGGATCAGCAGTTTTTGAACGTCAAAAATTACATAAGACAGTCCCCCAAAACGCCCGCCCTTCGCCACTTCCTAGTGTTTTTGCTGGGAAGAAGAAGTGGCGGAACAAACTCCCCAGCAACACGTCTGTCTGATATGTTAGAAGAACAGTTTAAACAGCATTGGAAATTAATAAACGTACTCGTTTAAAAATTAAATAATTTGTTATATGATAGCTAGCACACACCAATATACAAGACATTAGTAATAAGAATAGTTAGTACCGACGTTGACAACTAAACTTAAGCAAAAAAAGTAACTAAATAAATAAATCTAGATTGAAAGAAAATATTCGACACATATTTTTTTTCTTTTCTCACGTACCTAATCAATAAATAACGGCGATACATCGAGTCAAAATGTCGCATGACATCACTAGCCAGTACAGTTTATACTAGATAATGACGTTACAAGCCCCCTCTCCTCGACTTTAATGCGCTTAATCTAAGCAGTTTTCCATTTAAAGCCGTTAATCTAACTATCCAGAATTCTCAAAACCTTTCAACAACGCACACTTTCACGTAAACAGTTCTTAGCATAAAACAAGATAATATATTTGCGAATACGACAAAATGAAAGTGACTCATGGAGTTAAAAATAAATAAAACGCCAACGCTTGCTTCGAAATAGTTGTTATTCCGTTGTGGCCTTGGTTACTTATCTACCTGTGTTGTAAAGTGTAAACAGTTGCTATTTTCTGGGTTTTCGTATCATTACGACTGTTTTTTCCGTAGGGTTAGGCAGAGGAACTTCCAACGCGATTTTAATAGGATCATGTTACTAAATTAATACGCGTTACTAAATTGTTCCTATTCTTTGTTACAGATTCAACAAGCAGGTGCAAGCAATATGCATACTTTGGCCCAGTCGGCCCAACCGCAGATTTTAGGTGAGATTCTAACAATTATTACATCTGACTGTTTAGTTTTATACAAATACTTTTCTACTTAACATAACTTACTTCTAAATAAATAAATAAAGTTATAAGTTTCTGTATCTTTCTTACTTTGTTTATTCAAGGAAAGGGTTTTTTTTTTTCGTAAAAATAGTATTCATCCTCGATTGATTGGTTTCATCTACATATTATTATACTAGCTTCTGCCCGCGACTTCGTACGCGGATCCTGTTGCTTATGCCAGCGACAACGGGGTCGTCAAAATTGAAGATCTGAAACGTCTGATGTCGAATTCTAAAAGCCCGGGGACGGGAAAACAATGAGATGCGCGAGACGATTCAAGACGTTCCAGATTTTTTATTTTTGTTGGTCAACAGGAAATGCCATCAGACTTAACAACTTTTGTTAAGACGCCATTTCTATTGTGTATATGTTATATTGTCGCTGGGCTTTGGAGTTCCACTACAGGTGCTCCAGATTTTCAAATTTAGTCTCACAGCAGAAAACACTTTTCACGTGGAATAATTTTTGCAATGGCACCATTTTTATATCTCTTTTACTTTAGGTATTCCATTTTCCAAAATAAATTATACCCTATATGTTGCGTGACGTTCACGATCAGCGGTCAGTCGCGCAACTCTTTCCCCAATCTATAGAGTCGATGCGTATTTAGGTACGCTGAAAACTCAAGCGTCATGCTTTTTACGTGAACGTCTCCAACTCGCGAGACAGTGCATGATGTTCATGATCAGCGGTCAGTCATATATTCTTCACTGGTGTCTAGAGACCTGGATACCTGGTAGATGCGTAAATACGCTGAGAATGCAGGCGTGCTTCGCGATCCCAAGAAGTTTCCACGGAGCGAGTTGCAACCTCATGTTGTCGAACAGCATCAAGTCCCTCCTAACGCTCTTCGGTAGATTGTTGGGATCTTATGATCTTTAATCATTTAGCACTTTTGGAACATTGAGAAAGATTTGACCTCTTTCTAGGTATGGTTATAGTTTTATTGTGATGATACCTGATCAATTAAAATCTAAGTGGCTGCTCCTCAGCGTTACCGGGTAGGCAACCATGTAACAAAGATAATAAATGGAAAAGGAAATTAAACACTCAAATAACATAAGCCCGAAGGCATATTTATACGATAAAAAAAATGGAAGTTTTGGCCAGTAGAGTCTAATTTTCAATGATATACCATCGTCATCGAAAATCAGCCCTGAACTGTTCCCGCCTTCACCGCGTGGAGGTACTTATGTTATTTTATAAATATGCAATGAAATTAGTGATAGGTTTAATTTCTATATCAAATGTATCTGATCTTCGATTTTTATAAGTCAACAGGAAATGCCTATCAGACCGAACAACTTTTGCTAAGATGTCATTCCTATGTGAGTTATGGTGTAGTGGTCTCTTGGAGTTCCACAACAGGTGTTCCAGATCTTCGATATTTATACGTCAACAGCGAGTGCTCATAAGGCTGAACAACTCTTGCTAAGACGTCATTCCTATATATGTTATAGTGTAGCTGGGCACTTGAAGTTCCACATCAGGTGTTCCGGATCTTCAAATTTATTGTCTCAACAGAAAATGCTCATCACGTGGAACAATTTTTGCTATGGTACCATTTTTGTATCTCCTATAGTTTAGCTGGTCTGTTGCGGTTCTGCATCAGGTGTTCCGAATCTTCAAATTCATTCTCTCAACCAAAAATGCTCATCACGTGGAACAATTTTTGCTATGGTACCATTTTTGTATCTCCTATAGTTTAGCTGGTCTGTTGCGGTTCTGCATCAGGTGTTCCAGTTTCCAGGATAAATTATAGCCTATGTGTTGACCAGACTTAATATCTATACAACAAAAAAAAAAAACATTCAAATCCGTCCAGTAGTTCCGAAGATTAGCGCGTGCAAACAAACAGACAAACAGACAAACAGACAAACAGACAGACTTTTTTTTTTGGATTCGTGCTCTATTACTGTTTCTAAACCCCCCTCAATTATTATTTTTTAAATATATTCAATGTACAGACACAGTTTTTTTACAGTCTTATTATATGTATAGATATGCTATATTGTCGCTGGGCTTTAGAGTTCCACTACAGGTGCCAGATCTTCGAATTTAGTTTCACAGCAGAAAACACTCTTCACGTGAAATAGTTTTAGCAATGGCACCATTTTTATATCTCTTTTACTTTAGGTGTTCCATTTTCCAAAATAAATTATAGTCTATATGTTGCGTGACGTTCACGCTCAGCGGTCAGTCGCGCATCTCCTTCCCCCACTTATCTCTAGAGTAGGTGCGTATTTACGCTGAAAACTCAAGCGTCATGCTTTTTCCGTGAACGTCTCCAACTCGCGAGACAGTGTATGATGTTCATGATCAGCGGTCAGTCATATATTCTTCACTGGTGTCTTGAGACCTGGATACCTGGTAGATGCGTAAATACGCTGAGAATGCAGGCGTGCTTCGCGATCCCAAGAAGTTTCCACGGAGCGAGTTGCAACCTCATGTTGTCGAACAGCATCAAGTCCCTACTAACGCTCTTCGGTAGATTGTTGGGATCTTATGATCTTTAATCATTTAGCACTTTTGGAACATTGAGAAAGATTTGGCCTCTTTCTAGGTATGGTTATAGTTTTATTGTGATGATACCTGATCAATTAAAATCTAAGTGGCTGCTCCCCAGCGTTACCGGGTAGGCAACCATGTAACAAAGATAAACAGAAAAGGAAATTAAACACTCAAATAACATAAGCCCGAAGGCATATTTATACGATAAAAAAATGGAAGATTTGGCCAGTAGAGTCTAATTTTCAATGATATACCATCGTCATCGAAAATCAGCCCTGAACTGTTCCCGGCTTCACCGCGTGGAGGTACTTATGTTATTTAATAAATATGCAATGAAATTAGTGATAGCTTTAATTTCTATATCAAATGTATCTGATCTTCGATTTTTATAAGTCAACAGGAAATGCCTATCAGACCAAACAACTTTTGCTAAGATGTCATTCCTATGTGAGTTATGGTGTAGCTGGGCTCTTGGAGTTCCACAACAGGTGTTCCAGATCTTCGATATTTATACGTCAACAGCGAGTGCTCATAAGGCTGAACAACTCTTGCTAAGACGTCATTCCTATATATGTTATAGTGTAGCTGGGCACTTGAAGTTCCACATCAGGTGTTCCGGATCTTCAAATTTATTGTCTCAGCAGAAAATGCTCATCACGTGAAACAATTTTTGCTATGGTACCATTTTTGTATCTCCTATAGTTTAGCTGGTCTGTTGCGGTTCTGCATCAGGTGTTCCGGATCTTCAAATTTATTCTCTCAGCAGAAAATGCTCATCACGTGGAACAATTTTTGCTATGGTATCATTTTTGTATCTCCTGTAGTTTAGCTGGTCTGTTGCGGTTCTGCATCAGGTGTTCCGGATCTTCAAATTTATTCTCTCAGCAAAAAATGCTCATCACGTGGAACAATTTTTGCTATGGTACCATTTTTGTATCTCCTATAGTTTAGCTGGTCTGTTGCGGGTCTGCATCAGGTGTTCCAGTTTCCAGGATAAATTATAGCCTATGTGTTGACCAGACTTAATATCTATACAACAAAAAAAAATCATTCAAATCCGTCCAGTAGTTCCGAAGATTAGCGCGTGCAAACAAACAGACAAACAGACAAACAGACAAACAGACAAACAGACAGACTTTTTTTTTTGGATTCGTGCTCTATTACTGTTTCTAAACCCCCCTCAATTATTATTTTTTAAATATATTCAATGTACAGACACAGTTTTTTTACAGTCTTATTATATGTATAGATATTATTGAATGAATAATAGTGACAATGTTGTGCTATACATATAACACATGAACATAGTGTTTTTTAATAAATTATATCAGACTCTAAAGAAAGTGCTACGGACTTGAGTAAAAGTGCAAATTGACACTATTCTTAGTTATTAACACCTAACACATTAAGTTAAATTGATTATTAGTCTTTTAGGCTAGATCGTAATTAATTAATATTAAGAATGTTGTTCTTAGGAAAAAAATCTACATATTATACTATCTAGACTGATATTAAAAAAAGGAAATATTTGGATTGTTGTATGTAACGAATAAAATTAACAACTACTGGACTGGATCTGAAACATTCATTCACCATTGGGAAGCTACAAAATCCCCTGGTGTCATAGGCTACTTTTATCTCTGTATTCCCACGGGAACGGGAAATTCGCGGGAGAAACTGCGTGACGTCCGCTAGTCCTTCAACTGTTAACCACCTAAGTCAAAGTCTAATCATTTATTTCAATTAGACCCTTAACAGGCACTTTTAAAAATTAAATCAATAAAATTATGGGAAAGATTTTTGTTGCACGTTCCAAAAAGTTGGTTTCGTATGGAGAAGAATGTGCAAGAAACTCCATTCTTACTCTTTTAAAATAACATAACGTCACGCCTGTAATCCCCGAAGGGCTGAACAGAGGTGTACCTAGTAGTACACCCACATTTCGCCAGTTATGTTTAAGTCCCATGTAATAGGGGGCGAGCCTATTGCCATCAATAGGGCACATATCCTGACTCGGAGCTGCTACTGAGAAATTCGAGATGGAAAAACTCAATAACAATGCCCGACCTAGGGATCGAACCCGGGACATCATGCTCAGCAGTAGCGCTTGCGACCACTAGACCAACGAGGCAGTCAAAATATAAAAAAAATAAAAGTCTATAAAAATATATTTTACAATATTTAATGAAGCACATTATAGTTGACCATGCTATAACCACAGTCTAAAGACATACAGTCGTCCGACGAAGCTGTCTAGACAGGGCAATTGTGCGGGGTGTGAGGGGCGAGACGCGGGAAAGCCGCTCCCGCACGGCGAACAAACCGATGTTCGTAGTGCGAGAGGTATTATTCAAGTCTAACGCGTGTAGAAGTTGTCAGCATTTTTCCAGAGATCAAAGGCGTCGTCCTACTGTATTAATATTTATACTGTGCTATAACTCCGTATTCCTATCATCAGATATCCGCTCCCCGGCCGGGCCTACAACGCTGCTGTCTGTAGGCAGCGGCAGCTTCGCCCGCACGGCAGCACGGCCGGCAGGCGGCGGGCCCGTCATCAACTACCTGAAGACGAGCGCCGTGCAGTACGCAGCCAAACAGCCGCAGCCGCCGCCGCAGGTGCCTCAGAGGCTTAAGGTTCGTACAAATAGCTTTTTATTATCCACGCTAAGCTTGTGGCTAAATTATAACAGCCGCATGCAAGGACTAAAATCCATATTATAAATTCTATTTATTTATTATTATTAATTACAACGGTTATACACCAGTTACAGTAATTAATTAATTTCTTATGTATTATATAAACTTAAATTTCATCTGGATAGGTACAGCATATACATTACATTATAAAATACATTTTGTTGGGTTACAAATAATTAAGACATACAATAATATTCACGTACAATATCTTTCACAAAATCTCGAGCACAATAACATGATTTGGTTGAATCTGTCATTCAACACGTCACAATCGCGTAGGTCAAAAATAAGGGCATTGATTGCGCTGCGCATGCGACACAGCGGGGAATGCGCACGGGACACTGTGTGGCTCTGCGCAGTCGCGAATAGTCTGTGCCGGCGGCTGGGCCGGTGGCGTAGGTAATTATCAGGGACATAAAAAAAAACATAATAAATTCTATTTCTATTCTATTGCAACAATAGAAAGAAAATGGCGTAGGTATATGGAAACAGCTGTTTGTCAACTGTCAAGTGTATTTCATTTTCAGCCATATTACAAATTCTACTCGTTAACACTTGACAGGTTGACAAACAGCTGATTCCGTTAAACACCAATTTCTTTCTTTTGTCGCCTTAATAATCGACTACGATAATAGAAATAGAATTTGTAATATGGCTAGGCCTGCAGCATGCGTAGCATGAACACATTGAACACCGAAGAAACGGCCTTTGTCTACAGACGAATCGGCAAAGTGACAGATTATATAGACAGGAACCTCAATCTGTCAAATTTCTTTCAATACACCTGCCTGCGTAGCATGAACACTTAATTTCTTTTCTTCCGAGACACGACAAAGACCGTTTCTTCGGTGATCATGCTACGCGTACAGGTTGTCAGACTTTTGAGCTTCTGACGACCCGTAACGACTTTCAAAGATCTGCAAATGACAGCCGGGACCAACGGATTAACGTGCTTTCCGAGGTACGGAGGAGTCTTGATTTGTAATTAATGGTTACCCATCCATTTTGTATGCACAGTCCCTTACCTAGCTAGATATTAAGTCCTACCATAAAATCTACTGAAGAGTTTATAGCTTAAGACTACTCGTGGCGACTGTCAACAATCTAGTCACACGATATATCTGTGTGGTTCTTTCCTCAAAAAAAAAAAAAAAAACATTTCGAACACCAATCTGCATGGTTCTTACATGATTTGACCAAGATAATGTCTGGACTTTAAGAGACTGTGACCTCTGAGTTTCTTTCGGTGTTTCTTCTCAGAGTAGTCAAACACTGACCTCACCTTCTGCAGGGCTAGCATGGGCTGGGGATATAACTTTTATCCACAGGTTATTTCCACTGACAAGGGATACAATTATCTTATCCATCTGCCAAAGCACGGCGACAGGGGGAAAGAGAATTATATCACTTTTTGACATTAGACGTGGATACTCATCCACGGCTTATAGCATGGCGACTAGTGAAAGATTTTGCGATTCGAGCAATCCCAATTGACAACAAAACAAAATAAATATCCAGTACAGATGTAATAAAACGATGAAAGTACTTTGGTTTACATGACATTCTCGACTATTGTGTAATTTCATAAAAGTTTTCTTATAATGGCAATAATTTCGAGGACAAGCGTTTTCCCTGGTTTCTCCCCGTGAATAGTTTATCCACTCATGTCGCCATGCTCGGAGGGTGGATAAAAAAGACAGAGGGGAATAGTATTTTATCCTCTCCCCGTGGAAAGAATATCTCCGGCCATGCTAGCCCTGCTGGTTATAAATGACATGTGTTTGTATGAAACTGTTTACAGTAATAAATTTGATTTGATGATATAATATGATTTCTCCATCAACTACTTAATGAGCAATACACCAATTACCTACATGATTCCAATAAAAAAAATACATTGTACCACTAGTCCTCAACGATAACTTTGATAATAGATAACATATCCATGACCTGCATTATCTAATGTATAAACAATAATCAAGTAAATAGTATTTATTGTTCGTTTGTTTTGTTTACGTAATAATCGTGTTATGTAATGGTACGAGCGTAGGTTAGTGCTGTTGTTGTTAGAATATAAACTCCCCTGAATTTTCAGATTCCAGTGCGTATTGTATATATGTCAGATCCTTAGTTCAGTTGAGGTCATGATCAGACATGTAGTGGGCGTAGAATTGGGATAAGGGCTAATAAAAGAAAATAAACTCCTCGTTCACACAACTACATTACTCTTACAGTAACATTAGAGTCAACCAGCTACGACTCTTTAACTTAATTGGAAACGCTGAGCAGTTCCTAGGCTACTAGGCGTCACGACCGCGTCTCAACAATCACTGTTGTTCCATACCGACACCCTACCGCTAGAATCCGCACAACGCCTAACAAAGACGCTTGTGTTTCGGTTGTAATGTGCATACAAAGCATCACACAGGATCCGACATATAATTATCACTTGCTTTAAAAACTGTGAAAGAAAACTTCGTGAGGAAACAAACTAGCATGCTTGAAAGATATTTCTCGACGGCATGTGATGCCAAGTCAGAGGCTCATGGGCGGCATTAAAACTCTGATACCAAGTTAGTCCCTAAAGGCACGATAAGAAGAGACTAACAATCTGTTATTGCCCCACTGCAGGGAAAAGGCCTCTTCAGAGAAGGCACGAGCTTTGATCACCACGCTTCCTTAAGGCGAAATATACGATCTGCTGTCGCTCATTTTCCCTCTAGATGTCGCTAAATTCAACATTTTTAGTTTGTTTTATGGACATACATACATAAACTCACGCCTTTTTCCCATGGAGGCAGGCAGAAACTTCAGAGCGCCATATGCTACGGTTCTTACATACTTCTTTTGCTTCATTTACATTCATACATGTTGACATTCACACACGCCGGTTGCGAGTACTACGCACCTGACCTTTCTGAAGAACCTCACCAATAAGGTCTATGTATGTCCTTCTAGGGAGTCCCCTCCCGGCGTTCCCACTTACATGTGCCTTGTAAATACCTACCTTTGTTTTAGGTGAACAATTAAATAAATAAATATTCCACAACTTTCACACAACGCCATCTAGACTCAAACTAAGCAGAGCTTGTGCTAGGAGTTCTACATACTAGATGGAAGAGCCTAGGAATTTTAAATACATAAATTTCATAGATAAATTACACCCAGACATGGAACAAATGATCGTGCTCATCACACAAACATTTGTCTTGGGTGCGAATCCACGTAAATAAGTCGTAAAAGTAGTTGATGCAGATATCGGGTAATACACATAAAATATGATCAATAACATTGCCTCAAAATCCATAATAAATAATAACCCGTTTTATTTCTCCAACAGGCTTTACCACAACAACAGCCGAACTTAAGCGCTCTACCAGCTGCCCTAGGGCGCCAGTCTCCGGCTCCTGCGCCCCTAGCGACCCCGCCAGGCGTGGGGCCCGGGGTGGGGCCCGGCGGGGCCGCACAGCAGGCCGCCGGCCAGTTCCAGCGGCTGAAGGTGGAAGATGCACTGTCTTACCTCGATCAAGTCAAATACAAGTTCAATACGCAGCCCCAAGTCTACAATGACTTTCTGGATATCATGAAGGAGTTTAAGAGCCAGACGTAAGTGTTATTTAATTGTATTTTTATTGTTTTTGTTTTACATGCTGCTCTAAGGCGTGTTACATGCTTGTTAGGGTGCTAAACGGCAGAGTTCGGCAGTATAATAAAATATTGCTAGCTGCTGCGACAACCTTCGTTCCGCCTTGCACTCAATTTATTAGTTTTGTTTAGTTTTTATTAGTTTATGTCCTATTCTTAGACCTAATGAAAAAACACACAAAATTGCATAAGAATTGGTCAGGCCGTTTAGGAGGAGTTTGATTACAAGCAGACGCACAGAAGGTTTGTAATTAGTATATTATACAAAGAATAAAGATCACCAACTAGCCCCTATCCGCGACCTCGCCCACGTAAAAAGTAACTTCTCAAGATTTAATAATAATAATGTTTTCCTTGTTTGATTTGAAAGAGATCAGAATCAGAGTCGGTAATGTTATTTGCTATGAATGTACGCACAGACTACAATATACCTTATGGCATGCAAATTGTTACATAAATTAAAATATCAACAAAACAAAACAACCCGAAAGTCTTACAACCAGTTTAACAAAGGGGTATCATCTAACCCAGTTACTGGGTTGTGGAGGTCAGACAGGCAGTGGCTCAATGTAAAACACTGGTATTCAGCTGCATCCGGTTAAACTGGAAGCCGACCCCAACATAGTAGGGAAAGGGATATGCAGATGATGATGATAAACAAAATAAAACAGAAAATAAAATGAAGTCAATCTAAAGAAGTTAAGAATACTATAGTCAGGTACATAACTCTAACTTCGTCTATCTTTTATCATCATTACTATATAGGGTGACTTGTAATTAGTGACCGATACTTAAATACGTGATTGTATTCATGATTTCAATAAACTTTTTTTTATACACAAGAACTTACAACACAATAAAATAACAAAAATGCTGTTTGAAATTCCAGCGCGCGCTCCTGTGATTGATCACAGTAGGCACGAATCGGCACGATCTATCAGCTGATATTCTGACGTAATTGAAAGTTAATGAGTATATAAAAAAAGTTTCTTTGGCAAAGTTATTCGTATTCATGAGTACAATCACGTGTTTAAGTATCGGTCACTAATTACCAGTCACCCTATGTGTAGTGAGTGCCGAATCCAATGTGTTAAAGACCTTTACAAGTATTGTAGCACGCCTAAGTAAATAGGATAAAGACAGGTTGTATTAATATGCATGTTAGTGTTAATTTTTATTGAAATTACTTACTTGTTCTTGTAAGAAATATAGCTATAGTGAATATACAATTTATTATTTTTTATAAGTAAATTAATGTTGAATTGATGAAGGTTTTTCCGATATTTAGATACCTACTAAGACATAATTTACGTAATTTTAATTTATTTTAATGCCAATAACTTACTACTCTACTAAATTTCTTGAATAATCCCATATTTAAAACTGCATGATAATATTATGATCTGAATGATGAAAACAATTACCGTTTGAATACCATGAAAAAATTAATGGCTGCAATTTTTATTGTGTCTGATTTAATGACATTTTAAACAAACCGACTACTAACAATATCCTCCATCTTAATTTTAGTTTATATTGCAGTATTGACACCCCAGGCGTCATCACCCGGGTATCGAACCTGTTTAAAGGGCACCCGGAGCTGATTGTTGGCTTCAACACTTTTTTGCCACCCGGATATAAGATTGAAGTGCAGAGCAATGGACAGGTATGGAAACCATTTAAAAAATTTCAGCTTTTTTTTTGGTAGCAAGGTGTTGGGTTGATTTCACAAATAGGTTTGTGCCCAAATGGCAATGAGACTTCTCCCCTACCCCCTACATAAGATTTACATACATACATAAACTCACGCCTTTTCCCATGGAGGTAGGCAGAAACTACAGAGCGCCATATGCTACGATTCTTACATACTTCTTTTGCTTCGTTTACATTCATACATGTTGTCATACACACACGCCGGTTGCGAGTACTACGCACTACGCACCTGACCTTTCTGAAGAACCTCACCAATAAGGTCTATATATGACGTAGGGGGGTAAATATTCGAGCGTTTCAATCGCCATCATTACCTTCCCCTAAATGTTAAGGGAAGATAACGTATTTAATGGAATATTTTAGCCAGCCATGTCCAGATTCTGGTACTTTAGCAGATTCTGAGAATTGCTGAAATATTGAATTAAATATACAGTAGAATTCATATATAACGACTAACCGATTTTAGCGACGATAATGTTTACTCAAGTTAGGTTTTATAATTAGGTACTGAGAAAATATAACCGTTTAGTGCGACTCCGGTTTAAGCGACCAACTGCTTATAGCGACCAGTATTTATGATAATACGTCCGGTTAAAACGACGCGCAATGTTTTGTTTACACTACTGAACAAAAGTTTGTCAAAAACGAACACAAATCACAGACTTTCTAATGTTAGTAATACTAGATTAGTCACTAATCACACGAAAATAAGGGACAAAAGTGAACTCATCCCCCCCATCCCGTTGCTAACCTCAGTAGGTTTGACAACTGCGTACAAGGGGGTATACTAAGTTAGCATTGGAAGCATTGCACAGTACTACACGACTTGCAGTGTGCCGAAAATGTTAAAACATTGACACCTCGCCGGTCTATAGTCACTGCGATACAGGAAGAAAAAACAATTTCTAAAAAACCTAAAGACATTTAATACTAACTACAACGACAACATCACAAACGAAATGTTCATCCGATACTTGGGACCTAGTGACATAAGTAATTTATTACGCTCCGTTGCCGCTCCAATATTGCTATAATTCTATATATGGATAGATAGATAGATAAAACATTTATTTAGTACACACAAAAGACACAGACAAACACACAATACAAAAAAACTTTTTTGCAAAAAATAAAACAGACTTCAAAAAAAACACTAAACGGTGTAAAATAACTCTAAATTAGGAAGTCTGTGGCTTTGGTGGTTTGGCCTTATTCATGATGGGCCACCGACTTCCTAATTTAGAGTTATTTTACACCGTTTAGTGTTTTTTTTGAAGTCGGTTTTATTTTTTGCAAAAAAGTTTTTTATTTTTCCATTTTTAGTTGTTCCCATACAAATATTTGCCATGATTTTTTTTTATATTGTTAATTGTAAACAAAACATGTCGTGATAATAGGGTTATTCACTTATCCCTAATAAATGAAAATTAACATTCACATTAACAACTGTCGAAATCTAGGTATATTGTACACACCTGCGTACCCCTCAGAGCATACTGGCGTGATGATACGTCATGCATGATGTTGTATAAACAATAAACATCAGGCGATTCCAGCAATCACGACAGATATGCCGTCTATTTTTGAAGAGTTCCGTTGTATATCTCCGAAGATCAGCACCAGATCTTCATTAAATTAAAATGGGACCACCTCAGGAGTATACTCTTTCAAATAAAAAAAGAATTTTGAGAATCGATTCAAAAATGAGGGAGAAATCAGGTAAAATACATAAAAAAAAAAAAAATACATACACACGGACATAGAACCTCCTCCTTGTTTGAAAGTCGGTTAAAAATCAAAAGTGATTTAAAACAATGAACGATGAATGATACAGTGTGCGGTGTGCGTCTTAAGGCTGCATCAAATGGGAGTCCAGCTCAGCATGTGCCAGGCTAATGTACCTGGCGCTGATATTCTGCTGGATCCGTGCAGTGGCGTACGGACGCCAAGCAGACAAGAAACGAAAAAATAAAATAAATATGGCGTTACATAGACATCAGATTTTCTATGAAGTGTCCTCTCTATAGAATTTTAATACATACATACATACATATCGTCACGCCTGTAATCCCCGAAGGGCTAGGCAGAGGTGTACCTGGTAGTACACCCACATTTCGCCATTATGTTTAAGTCCCATGTAATAGGGGGCGAGCCTATTGCCATTCATCGGGCACAAATCCAGACTCCGGGCTGCTACTGAGCAATCCCAGATTGAAAAACTCAATAACACTTTGCCCGACCCGGGGATCGAACCCGGGACCTCATGATCAGCAGTAGCGCTTGTGACCACTAGACCAACGAGGCAGTCTACTAATACCTGAGTGACGTGTTGTTGCGTGGTGACAGCGAGTCTCGAGTTTCGTTTGAGAATTCGGCTGTTTGTTAGCAAAAGTTCGCCTCGGGTAGTTTTCGTAAAAGTTACCGATGTTAAAACACTTGTAATCTTGACTTTGTCCGTAGAATTGCATTAAATACCTACAGAAAACGCTTTCATATCCCATAGATTTAATCCCATATCTAGATTACCAGAAAATATTCGACACGTATTTTTTTCTTTATCAAATTGATGGTAAACTGCTTCGATTAAGCGCATTAAAGTTGAGGAGAGGGGGCTTGTAACGTCATTATCTAGTATAAACTGTACTGGCTAGTGACATCATGCGACGTATGATTTTGTCAAATAGCTCATTATGTTCTGAGGGCTTGCTATGAGTTTTTATACTTACCTGACCGGATTGACGGTTAATTACGGAACAACTTACAATTTAGATTGAAGAATTATGTGATAAAATAAAACAACGTTTGAAGAAGTAGTGACAAAAAATGTTCACATTGTTCATGTAAGTTGAAACACCGGGAGGGTACGCCCTAGAAGGACATACACATACCTTAATGGTGATGTCCTTCAGAAAGGTCAGATACGTAATAATTTGTCAATCGGTATGTATGATCTTACCAAGATAATGTTTGGAATTTAAAAGAGACTGTGACCTCTGAGTTTCTTTCGGTGTTTCTTCTCAGAGTAGTCACATAGCGAAACACTGACCTCGCTTTCATATTACAAAATTACGTGTAAAAGTGTTAGTAGGTACCTATTATTCAGAAATAAATATCATTTCATTTCACTGGAAAAAGGCGTGAGTGTAATGTTATTCAAATGGAAAAATGTATTTATCTATATTGTTACCAGATAGTACAGTCAGCCTCATAAGTCGATATACATATCCATATTTCCTAATCTCATGAACACCTTAGCTTACACAAATTGCTAAACAAGACTATAATCATAGTGTGAATATAATTATAGTGCCAGGATTTAATTAACATCTTAAAGGTTCAAAATTCACTAGTCCTGTTTAGCAATTTGTGTAAGGCGATTATCACACTGCCCCGCATCACGCTGCTTGTTGCGTGTCTCTGAACTGAATCGAACGCACGTGAATGCATTTTCCGTGTGTTGGACTGTGCGTGTTTTCCATACAAACGGAGATACTTACAAGCAGCGGAAGAACACGCATCCACGCGCGACGCTGCATCATGCGGGGCAGTGTGTTAATCGCCTAAGCTAAGGTGTTCATGAGTTTAGGAAATATGGATATGTATATCGACTTATGTGGCTGACTGTACTTAATAAGTATAAAAGCTCGTGGTAAGACATAACTTAATTATGTATATCTCGTCGACAATAGTACAATGTTCTCCCTTCCCGCAGGTGTCGGTCTCCATGCCGTCCCCGACCGGCTTCGGCGCGGGCGGGTCGGCCGGCGCCTCCAGCGTGGTGCTGGGCGTGCCGCACGCGCCGCCGCCGCAGCCGCAGCTGGTGCACCTGCTACCGCAGCCACAGTAAGTACACCCGACCAGGCCTGATTTTTAAACGACTAAAAAAGGAGGAGCGTCCCCAATTTGGTTGTATTTTTTTTGTGACATTTATTTATAATTTATAAGTAAAATTTTAAGCAAAACATACTAAAAATAAGATTTTTTTTTTGCAAAATATTACGACGATTAAGTTGATGAAAAAATACTGAAAGGTGTAAAATTACTCTAGTTTTGTTTATTTAAAAATCGGCTAGATATGTAAATTACATCTATACAATAAAACTAATTAAAATAAATTAAATGAGTAAGGTACACTTAAATTAACTACAAATAAAATAGTAACAAAAAATCCCCTTGGAAAACAAAATCAAATAGATATTATTTGTGTACAGACGCCAGCACATCAAGTAACCCCAATGTGTCAAATTTTCCCAATTGAATATGAACCTTATTCTGTTCAACATAAAGTTGAAA
The DNA here is from genome assembly GCA_921972225.1 of Euplexia lucipara. NCBI lineage: Eukaryota > Metazoa > Arthropoda > Insecta > Lepidoptera > Noctuidae > Euplexia > Euplexia lucipara. The sequence continues at coordinate 1,934,710 of OV179169.1, read as the reverse complement.
AACGGTCAAAGAAATTTGACACATTGGGGTAACTTGACGTGCTGGCGTCTGTACCTACCTTACAGTAACAAACACAAAAGATTCACTGTAAGTAGTTACTCATTAAACCTTAACAAACTCTTGCCCTCTCTTTTTGAAAATGGCCAAAGATTATGATTGGATGAGATCACATTGAAAGGATGAATGGAAGGGGACTAAAAAAGCAATTTTCAAGTCTGTTGTACTTGTACATGTAACATTAGGTATATTATGTTGAGACAATGATGACGAACCGTGCGATGTGCAAATGACAGATTGTCAGTGGTGATACACGCATGCTAAGGCAGCATGCGTGTATCTGATAGTCTCTAATAATATACCAGATATTTAGGAATATACACCACTATTTTCTAATTAGTACAACAAAATGGGCTGTATCCGTACCTGTTACTGATCATATTTGCGTAATCCAAAGTAAAAAAAAAAACGAAATTCAATTTTTAAATATGCCACTATTTAGTTAAACTTAAATAACGAAAACAGCTGTTGGAGGCGGGGCATGCTTGAGCGAGATCACGCGAACGTGAGCGAGAGATGACGATTAACGAATACTCCTATGTCATGAATAGCCTGTACAATATTTCCATATATTTGGTGACTTTTTGGGATATAAACAAACGCTAATAACTTTGCTGTTTATGAATATTATTATGAGAAGAACGTCTAGAATAAGCTCTTTAGGTATTTGTACTAATTAAAAATTAGTGGCGTATAATACTAATCCCAAGTGTTTATAGCAAGAATTTTCATCTGCAGAAATAGCAAATCCGTTTTAAACAAGCATAGTGATTCATGCTTGTGCCTTTGCCCTGCAGTAAGACAGATTATTATTAAAAGGGCGGGCTTTTTGGGGGACTGCCTCGTTGGTCTAGTGGTCGCAATCGCTACTGCTGAGCATGAGGTCCCGGGTTCGATCCCCAGGTCGGGCAAAGTGTTTATTGAGTTTTTCTATCTGGAATTTCTCAGTAGCAGCTCCGAGTCTGGATATGTGCATGATTGATGGCAATAGGCTCGCCCCCTATTACATGGGACTTAAACATAACTGGCGAAATGTGGGTGTACTACCAGGTACACCTCTGCCTGGCCCTTCGGGGATTATAGGCCTGACGTTATGTTATGTCTTCTGTAATTTTGACGTTCAAAAAGTGTTAATCCTCGGCCTAATTTTAATAAAAGACTTGATTTTATTTATTTTGTTTATACTGAGATACGTATTTTTGAACCTACACTTTACTCAAGTAACAATAAAACAAAACGCTAGTTGTTCAATATTATTATGTAAATCGAGAACCTAACCGTATGTACTGCGTGTGACGCAACAGCTGTTTCGGTCCATTCACCTCGCGTCGCGCGTCACAAGTCAATATTTTTGTTGCCAACTTAGGTATTTTAGTAACTTTTGTATTCAAGTTTATTTTGTTGCATTTAAATGGTTTATTGTGGAGGTTATTTTGTAGTAGGTTTATTTTATTGGTTATATAATAATACTAGCCTGTTACTGTCCTTAATCTCTGAAACTAATGATACAAATATGATTTGACTGGCATGTTGGTCTAGTGGTTAGTTGCCCTGACAGCTAAGCCGGTGGTCGGCGGAGCGTTTCCAAACCGAGAAAAATGTTATAGATAAATAACACCCAGACACAGAACAAATGATTGTGCTCATCACACAAACATTTGTCCTGGGTGGGAATCGAACCCACGACCTCCGGCATAGCAGTCAGGGTTACTAACTACTAAACCAACAGGCCAGTCTTTCAGTTTCAGTTTCAGACCTTTAGTTAACTACCTACTCGGATGGAGTATAGAAATACATTCGTCCCTTATCAATACTAAACATAACTCCTTGTTCATAGGGAGGCTGAAAAGGAGGTGGTTCGACGATCAAACTACTCCAACATGGAAATGTAAGTAGTAATCTTAATGAATATCTTTATGATTGCATCATCTGTCTAAATTTGTCCCAACAATGTTCGGGTCGGCTTCCAGTTTAACCGGATGCAGCTAAATACCAGTGTTTTACATGGAGTGACTGCCTGTCTGGCCTCCACAACCCAATTACTGGTTAATGCGATACCCCTCGGTTAAACTGGTTGTCAGACTTTCGGGCTTCTGACTACCCTGTCAGAAGCCTGAAGTAACGACTGTCGAAAGATCCCGGGACCAACGGGTTAGGCGATTAACACACTGCCACGCACCACGCAGCGTAGCGCGTGAATGCGCGTTTTAACGTTGCTTGTAAGTATCTCCGTTTGTATAGAAAACACGCACAGTCCAACACACAGAAAATGCATCCACGCGCGTTCTGTTCAGTTCAGAGACACGCAACAAGCAGCGTGATGCGGGGCAGTGTGATAATCGCCTAACGCTGGATATTAATAATCTATCTCGGTTGCTATCTTGATCCCGATCTTTGTCTGTAACCAATCAACGACCGAATTCGCCTATCCGAGTCTTAAAGATGTCCAATCAGAAGCAGCCGTCAAAAACAAAGGATCGGGATTTGGATTGAGATAGAATATTAATATCGGGCGTAAATGTGCTTTCCGAGACACTGAGAAGTCTTGATCCGTAATAAATGGTCACCCATCCACGAACCGACCTTGTCAAGCGCAGCTTAACCTTCGGATTTAGGCGGTTAATTTACGGCACCGCGCACCGCCGCGGTAGGCGGTGGCGCATTGGCCTCTAATAAATCCGTTGATGTCATTTTGATTTTGATGCCTTGCACACGTACAGCGCCCGACCGCGCGGTCGAGCGTGCCTTCAGACCTTTAGAACCGCCTCGGTGCGCGGTGCCGTGTAGTAATCGCCTTATCAATGACTAGCAGACGTCACGCAGTTTCACTCGCGTAGTTTCCGTTCCCGTGGGAATACGGGGATAAAAAGTAGCCTATGTCCACCGGGAATAGTGTAACTTTCCACCAGTACAATCATTTTTTAAATTGGATCATTAGTTCTAAAGATTAGCCCCTACATACAAACTTACAAATTTTACCTCTTTATAATATTAGTATAGATATAGATAATTGCCAGTGCATCTTATTGTTCTGTCTACACTGACCTTAACCTAGCTTGATAATCAGTCCTAAGGTTAAACACTACTGAAAAGTTTTAAGTAATGTGACTGCCTTGCTTTTCTAGTGGTCGCTAGCATGACGTCCTGGGTTCGATCTCAAGTTTGAGCACAATGTAATTGACTTTTCCATCTGGTATTGCTAAGTAGCAACCCGGATACTGGATCTGTCCCCGATTGATGGCAATAGCAAGACTATTGCCATCAATCGGGGACAGATTCTATTACATGGAACTTTCTAGTGTTGATGAAGAGTTTTCCTAACCTCTCCTTTTATCCTCAGGTCGGTAAACAACGCGATCGTCCACAATCTGTCAGTGAATCCGACGCCTACCAACACGCTGCATCAAATTTCACAAGCTCATCAGCAGATTGAAGCGGCTGCGATTCATCATGCATCTGCACCGGGTAAGCAATTTTACCAATTTATATTATCTGTTACTCATGACTGCGTTCGTCAGAAATTTAAGAATAAATTGTTTTGAATGGAATCTTAATGATTTTTCTAAAATCAAAAAGTAACCTATGGTATTGCTATAAGATCAGCTATCTGTTAGTGACTGGTATTTGACCTAGTTGTTAGTGGCACTGACTGCTATATTGGAGGTTGTGGTTTCGATTCCCACCCAAGACAAATGTTTGTGTGTCGGGTGTAATAAGTATGCATTTAGAAATAGGTATGTATGTATGTTTATCAAGTTTTCTAGTTCATATAACACAAGCTGTATTTGGTTTGGTACTAGATGGCGTTGTTTGAGAATTGTAGAATGTAATTATTATTATTGACAAAATTTAAAAAGATAGAACTGCCATTTTGCCTCCTAACGTCTTTAAAATGATGAAATTAATTACCGTTCGAATCTAATGATAAAAACTTGCGGCTGCTCTATTTGAGTTCTGATTAACTTTTGTACCTATCCTCCCACGCTCCCTACCACGCACAGTACTATATGTTCACGCTGTCACACAGGGTCCGCGCAGCCGTCCAACCCGACGCACGCTGCGCCTGCGCCGGCCAGCCAGCCGGTGGAGTTCAACCATGCTATTGAATATGTGAACAAGATTAAGGTGAGTTTCTAATTATTTTAACACAAAAAGCTTATTATCAGATGTATTTTACAGCGTTTGGGCATTTAGTAACGTGAATGTGAACATTTTATTTATTCTGACTGGCTCAGGGCAGGCATTTAGAGGGACCAGCTTGTGTAATTTTGACGTTTAAAAAGTGCTGATCCTCAGGGTATTTTGGACAAATGACTTTTTACCCGACTGCGCCAGAAGGGGGGTGTACCGATAATCTTACAACCAAGGGTATCATGTTACCCAGTCAATGGGTTGTAAAGGTCACATACTATAGGTATTCGCTCCTTGTACAAAAGATTATAATATACAGGGTGTAACGGAAAGGGTATATACAAACAAACAGGGTGAATAGAGTGTTTAATAACGAGTCTTTCCTCAAAATTTCAGCTCCCAACTAATAACTTTTAAATTTCACGATATTATTTAATATCGACAGTTTAAATGCAAAATCATAACAAACGTGTCACCGCACTATGAGGGTCATAATCCTGTCCGGCAAGGTTCAAGTATATCTATCTCGGGTTCTGCGCGCCTAGTACAGACCTATCGGGCTCTGCCTAACCGACGAAGGCGCACGGCGCGGGCGGGCTCGACTTTACAATTATGTATGTATATGTATAAAAACGTTGCCATGTCGTTTCTTATCACCAAGAGAATCCGTGCCCTTCGGATGTATATACCCTTTCCGTTACACCCTGTATAGGGTAACTGGTAATTAGTGACCGATACTTAAACACGTGACTGTACTCATGATTTCAATAAACTTTCCCAAAGAAACTTTTTATTTATACAATATAACTTATAACATAATAAAATAACAAAAACGCTCTTTGATTGAAATTCGCGCGCGCCTGCGATCGATCAGCTGATTGTCTGACCTCGGGAAGGGCAAAATCTACTAGTAGTAGCGTCACACGCTCCCCCGCCACCCCCACCGCTCCCGTTGTGCAGTACTGACGTAATTAAATAAATTGAAAGTTAATGAGTATAAAAAAGTTTCTTTGGGAAAGTTATTCGTATTCATGAGTACAATCACGTGTTTAAGTATCAGTCACTAATTACCAGTCACCCTATATAAAAACGTCATCAAAATATCGTCACACTACCCAAAAAAAAAGAACTAAACCGTTCGAGCTAGTGTTCAGTGATAGTGAATAGTGTAATGTAGTGATAACTAGTGCTATAAAATCAACACAAGAACGAAGTGTATTCGCCTTAATAGAGACAATAAGAAAAGTGCTATTGGACACATTCTTAGTAAAGACAATTTATTAGTTTAAGTTATAATTAAATTACTTATTAGTCTATATACAAGGCTAGATTGTAATAAAAATTTGGGTCTATCTTTTAGATGTACTCTAGAACAAGGGAAAAAAAAAAAAAAAACACTACCCAAAATGATGAAATTAATTACCGTTCGAATCTAATGATAAAAACTTGCGGCTGCTCTATTTGAGTTCTGATTACCCACCTTAAACCCACAACCATGTACAATGTTACACCACCAAACTGACCCATCATGTTATTGTCTTTATCCTCATACAGTCCCGGTTCTCAAGGCAACCGGACAAGTACAAGCGTTTCCTGGAGATCCTGCATGCTTATCAGCGAGGTCATCGGGAGATGAAGGAACCTCAAGCTAAGCTGCAGACGGAGGCCGAGGTTTACTCGCAGGTTTGTTGTTTATGCTTTATTTTAAAACACCGTAAGTTTATAGTATTATCACAGTCTAAAAACTTACAGTCGTCCGACGAAACTGTCTAGACAGGGCAATCGTGCGTACCCCCATGTGTCAAATTTCTTTGATCGTTTTTCAACTTAATGTCAAACAGAATAAGGTTCATATTCAATTGGGAACTTTGACACATTAGGGTAACTTGATGTGCTGGCGTCTGTACTTTCTAAGTTTATCTTAGACATCAATACATCATTGACATTGGTGAAGGAAAAACATCGTGAGGAAACCTGGACTTATAGTTAATATAAGTTTGAAATCGCCAATCCGCCTTGAGCAAGCGTGGTGATCAATGCTCAAGCCTTCTCTGTATGAGAAGAGGCCTTTGCTCTGCAGTGGGACAGTAACAGGCTGGTATTATTATTATTATTATAGTTGAATACCTGTAGTTAGTTCCATATTCCTCAATATACTGATTTGTACTCTTTTTTTCCATCAGGTGGCAAAACTATTTGAAAATCAAGATGATCTACTAGCGGAGTTTGGTCAGTTTCTTCCGGATGCTAAGGCGGTAACTAAACCTGTCCCCGAGGTACGGGAACGACACTACCCGCACGTGAGGTCTCCGCCTGTGCCTACGCACCATCAGGTAATATAAACTAGCCTTTTTAACCCACTTAAAAACGCAATAAAGGAGAATGTCCTCAATTCGGTTGAATTTTTGTTATTTATTGAACTGAACTGAAAATTGTCTAAAAATTGGAAAATGAGACATTTTTTCGGCTTCACAAAACAACACTAACAGATGTTAGCATGTTGTTGTTGTTATAACTCTAGTTATGGAAGTCAGTGGCCAGTAATTAACGAAACAAAACTACCAAATCCACGTAATTCCCAAACGGATGTAATTTACATTTTATCAAGAAGAAGTCAGTTGTATTTTTTTTTTCTAAATTTAAAAGAAGTTAAAATCACTTTTCTTTGTTTTAATTATAGATAAAAATGTGTAATTGTTGTGTAATTATTTGAGAATCAAGATTGCCTACTACGTGAATTCTGTTGTTCTATCGTGAACGCCCGGCGTGACCCTTAACGTATATCCGATCAAATCTAGACCTGAGAATCGTCCAATTTTGGTTGAAAATGATGCGGAAATCAGCACAACGAAAGTAGTATCTTTTTCAATTGAGAAAACTTAGAGTTTACGTTAAGGTCAAACTGGGCGTTTGCCTGAGGTCATATCATATATCCTTGGTTACCACCGCCCCCTCCCCGCAGCCCCCGCGCGCGGACAGCTCGCCCCCCGAGCGCTTCCCGGTGACGTCACCGCCGCACGCGCCGCTGCACCAGCACCATCATGCGCCGGTAACTATCTGATCATCTTTTTAGCGATTTCAAGATTGGGCCCATAGCAAAAGTTGAACATAATGATGAGTACAAAGACTGCTGAAGAGGTCTAAAACGACCTCAATTTAACCGTGTATATGTATGTAAAACTTTATTTTCAATGACAACACGTGATCACATACCGCACCGTTCCGCCTGTCTACCGCAGCACGAGGGTCGTTATCATTGTTATCAGATCAACAAACTAATAACATGTAATTTTAATGACACACGATAACATTGTTTACTTCGCTGATATATTGAAATAACAACGGCGTATTGTATGAAAGAGAATCTTACTTTTGCTTAGTGTAACAGTATTAATAGAAGGAGAAGGCAAATCCACACTCATTGGTTCTTTCTTCAGAAGGCATTTCCAGACCTTGCCCTGCATCGTTAGACTAGCATAATGTCTGAACTTTAAAAGAGAGCTAGGGGTCTTTGGTCCTTCATGACACACATAATAGATATCTAAGGTCATCAGAAAACTTGAGTCTAGATATGCCCATGCATACCACTAATTTCTACGGAAAATCGTTCACAGTGGAAGCTGTTCGGCTATGGAATGCTTTGCCTGTGTCAGTGAGACAAGCTCAAACATTACCATCATTTAAAGGAATGCTTAAAAATTATTACCTTTCTCCTAACACGTCATAACAGTCTGTTACTCTGTAAATTATTAGTATTTATGTATTGTATTTATTTATTTTCTTTTTTTTGTTTTCTTATTTATACCTACTTATTTTATATTTGTATGTTAATTATCTATGTAAATAGTACACCACAAACTGCCTATTCATCTTTTCTCCTCCTCCATCAAGTCCATCCAAAGGTTGTCTGTAAGAGATCGCTTTTAGCGATAAGGCCGCCCATTGTAACACCTTATGTACCCCTTAAAGTTATTATTTGTAAGTTTTTATGGTGTACAATAAAGAGTATTCTATTCTATTCTATTCTTTGGGTCAAGAGTGAATAGGTTACTTCTAGGCAAGCGTGCTTCATCGTCGACCACATCATCGCTTACCATCAGGTGAAATAGTGATCAAACGCGAGCCTACCGCTAATAATAATAGATAAAAAGAGACCATGACCCCTCAGTTTCTTTTGGGCGTTTCTTCTCAGAGATCAGTCATATTGGAAATGGCGGCGCGGATCTGGGAAGATCTACTTACAGAAATAAATATGGTTTCGTTTCACAACAAAACACCATGATTTTTAGCGTTGAAATTTTCGTTTTTTATTATGCTTAAAATCAATCCGTTGCGTCAATCAAAATAAAGTTGAAAATAAACTGCGTACTTCTATCGGCATTGGTGTGTTATTCAATTCAATTCAATTTATTGAATTCAGATAAAATTGCAACACAAAATGTTATAAATTATCCATATTTGGGGTAATAAATAAATAAATAAAATAAAAATGAGTCATTCAAAACACACACAATACAAAACTAAAAAAAATAATAATAATACAATAATGGACACGCAATCATGAATGCAAGACATGTTGAGTTATCCAGTACTTCATGAAGGTGCTTTCAGTGTCTATTCTCCAGCAATGAGCTGCAAGAAACAGCTTCTTGCAGCTCATGAAGTGTGTTATTAATGAAAGTTTATTTATTTTTTACTCTATTTCAAACTTTACCAAGTTGATAATGATTTGTATACCGCGCTGCGCTGCACCCTGCCAGGTGTGTGCTAGCCCTTACTGGGCATAGCCATCTCTACCAACCTCATCCATTATCATACCTAACCAAGAACAAGAAATAATATAAAGTGTATGTGTATGGTTGTTCAGCAGCTGCCCAAGCACACGAGCGCGGCGTCCAGCACGGTGACGGCTCCGCCGCAGCCGCACCATCATCTCAAGAGATCTCCAAGCTTCACGTCTTCAAGCACCATGGGTGAGTTTCCAAATCAAATAGACATATTTTACAAGGTGAATGTACAGCGACATCTGACTCTCCACATACGAACTAACGACTGGCTTTTCTTACGGCGATTAAACACTGCCACGTTAACGTTGCTTGTAAGTACCTCAGTTTGTATAGAAAACACGCACAGTCCAACACACAGAAAATGCATCCACGCGCGTTCAATTCAGTTCAGAGACACGCAAGAAGCAGCGTGATGCGGGGCAGTGTGATAATCGCCTTAATCGTGATGTTAAAGTTATCCGCGCGATTGAATCTATACAAGGTCCCGACAACAACCTTCGGGCAGTAGTAGGCCACCAAACACAACGCCCGTCTGCGAAGAGATTTTTTCTGGGGAATGCGAATCCTTGCACCATGTTCATCATACCCCTGAACTGTACCATTTGTGTGGTTCGTTCGGTAGCCATTTGCATTTTTCACTGCCTTTTTTTTTTAAAGATTTGTGATTGTGCCGCTGATCTCATTTCCATTTTAGTTGTGTGATCATTATAACTAGGTCAATTTCTGAAAAGTTTTCGTAAACGGCTTTTTTTTTAAATAATGTAGGAAAAGCATTTATTTAACTCGCGTCAAGTACTTAATATTAGATAAAGAAAAACAAATAAATAATATTTACGTGCATGGCGGCCAGACGAAACAAGTAGTTCTTGACGCTGGTGTTAGTGAATCAGTTGTAAAATGTGATATTAAGAGTAAATTATTGGCTTAGTGCATTTCCTAACCTCCTCTTTACAAAATTTAACCAACATTGTCTTTCCTACAGCGGTAGGGGCCCCGCCGCCCAAGAAGTCCCGCCTGTCCGGCCTCACGGGCCCCACGGTGCGCGACGTGTCATACGCAGAGGCCTCCAAGCTGGCGACCGTGCACGAGTTCAACTTCTTCGATAGAGCTCGCAAGGCACTACGCTCGCAACATGTCTACGATAACTTTTTGAGGTGAGTTTGCGTAACCGTGTACCATCATCAAATAAATAAATAAATATTCCACAACTTTTTACACATCGCCATTTAGTCCCAAGCTATGGGTACTAAACAGCTGATAAACATACTTATAAATTTCTAAATACATATTATAGATAAATTACACCCAGACGGAACAAATTATCGTGCACAACACAAACATTTGTCCTGGGTGGGAATCGAACCCACAAGCTCTGGCATAGCAGTCAGGGCTACTAACTACTAGACCAACAGGCCAGTCGGTCTAGCCTTTTTCGCTACTATGTTGAGATCGGCTTCTAGTCAATCAAATCAAATCAAAATTTAGAGAGCATTTATTTCAGACATGGTCCGTAAATGATTTAATAACACATGAATTATCATAAAATTAAATTAAATACAAACATGTCATTTGATAATGACATCACCTGTGTATGACTTTTTAATGCAATGAATTATTTGAGTATGGAGAATTAATTGTGAGACAATGATGACGAACCGTGCGATGTGCAAATGACAGACTGTCAGTGGTGATACACGCATGCTGCCTTCCTACTGATGTTTTTAGAACTTTCCTTAATTATAAAGTCAACTAAATTATTTTATAACATTATAATAACCAACAAACACTTGACAGATGCCTGCTTCTCTTCACCAACGAGATCATCTCGTCATCGGAACTGCTGTGCGTGACCGCTCCGTTCCTGTGCCGTCACCCGGAGCTGCAGAAGTGGCTGCAGGACTTCCTCGGCCCGCCCTCGCCGCCGCACACGCCGACCAACACTAACGCGTTGCACACCGGTGAGAATTTTTCAAATAAGCCCTTAAAACCTTGTCCAGATATACACGCGAGTTTTATGCGTTTTGTAATACATTGCTCTTCAGCTAGAAGCTCTCTAAATAATGAATGCAGCATTCATAGCATTCAACTTAAAATCGCGTGTCAATTCGCGGCGAATTCGTTCCTTCTGGACAAGAACTAAAAGACCTTATTGGTGATGTTCTTCAGAAATGTCAGAAACGTAGTACTTGCGACGAAACGAAGCAAAAGAAGTATGTAAGAATCTTATCAAGGTGGCGTTCCGTAGTTTCTGCCTGCTAAAAAGGCGTGAGTTGTATGTATCCATGTAAATTTAGCTCTAACAAAATAACTACAATAATTTACCTTGACCGAATCATCCAGGAAAACGGCGTTCATAACACTATTATCAGTTATGCAACATTTTCCGTTTATGTTAGTAAATAATTCAATGATGCCAATTCTATTAATATTACATGACATGTTCTGTCACGGTAAATACGCCGCCATAACATAAAATGACAGTACCAACCTCACGCAACATGGAATGATCGCGCGCTGATTGGTCAAATCAAATAACTTTCGCTTTTCTGGTTTCCTGTAATAACATATTCGTGAAATCACTCCGACACAAAATATCTAGCTACCGAGAGGAAAAATGTTACCGTATCCACACTAATATTATAAAGAGGAAAAAAAAATGTGTGTGTGTTTGTAATAAATAAACTCACCATTATAAAGCTATGTTCACTCTGAGTAACATAGGTTACTTTTTATCCCTGTATTCCCACGGGAACGAGAACTACGTGGGTGAAACTGCGTGACGTCTGCTATCAGTAAATAAAAGTAATATCTGTCTTCTACAGGTTTCAATAACTCGGCCTTTGGTGCAGCAAGCAGTGTGTTGTTTGAACGTGAGCGTCCTCAAGGCGAGAAGCTTCGTTACGAGCCCATCGGACAGCTGGGCGCGCAGCTCAGACATGAGAGGCCTCAGGGAGACGCAGCTATGGATATAGGTATGTTATGTAACATAAACATATTTGCCTTTAACCTCATAATTACAACCTCTTGAAGTCAAGAGTGAAAAGGTTACTTCTAGGCAAGCGATCATAGTGATCAAGCGCGTGCCTCAATTATATAAAAGGAATAACATCAAGGAAACTAAGGATCCTAGTTCTAGACAAACATTTTTCAAGTTTGCAGTTTGTTTTGCAGTTGCTTGGCAGTTGTTCATGTCAGACTTTTTTTTAGCATCGATCAATGGGTCGGTCGCGAACACCATGTTTTTCTGATCGACTTCTAGTATAATTATCTGTACAGATCGTGGCACGTAACTTGAACTATGGTCTTCAATGCCCGTAACAGATTTTCCGATCTCAATCGAAAAGCGGTATGACATATTGAAACTGTTTATAGTCAAAGATCGCTATGTTAGTTCAACGTATTGTATGCCTTGTACTAGACGTTGTAGTAAGGCTTGTCCCTCCCGCAGACCTGAGCACGTGCAAGCGGCTCGGCACGTCGTACGTGGCGCTGCCGCGCGAGGCAGGCGCGCGGCGCTGCTCGGGGCGCGGCGCGCTGTGCCGCGACGTGCTCAACGACACGTGGGTGTCCTTCCCGACGTGGAGCGAGGACTCCACCTTCGTCACGTCGCGCAAGACGCAGTACGAGGAGTACATCTACCGCTGCGAGGACGAGCGCTTCGAGGTGAGCCACACCGCCCACTAGCTCACAGCTACCTGTCGCTGTGAGCGGGACGCCGAGCGGAATGAAAATGTACGAAGTACGCCACGAGTCAGTCGAGCGGCGACTCGAGGCGTGCTTCATATGTGCGGTAATAACCTAATGATTAAGGCTTCAGCCTGGCAATAGAAAGGTAGAGAATTAAATCTCCACCCATTGCACTACTGACGTGAACCCACTCTAGACAAGCATAATATTTACCTTAGAGGACTTAACAAGATTACTAATAATGTGTAACCCACACAGAAGTTAATAGTTTACTTTTAGGCAATCTTACTGCATTCGGTGTCTGTGTGTATTTTATCTACAATTATTTATTTATTTTATTTTATACTATTCGGGAAACTTACAACTAAGCAGACAAAATATTTAAAGTAATAACAAAATGATGACCAATTACAAGTTTCACTTGAAATAATAATTATGTTTGTATATAAAACTATCATATCAATTGTCTAGTACTCATAGCACAAGCTCGACTTAGTTAGGGACTAGATGGCGTTGTGTGAAAGTTGTGGAATATTTATTTTTAGACGTCCCGCGGTTTCACCCGCGTAGGTCCCATTCCCGTGGGAATACAGGGATAAAAGTAACCTATGTGTTAATCCAGGGTCTCGGCTAATTCCATACCAAATTTTATTAAAATCCATTCAGTAGTTTTCACGTGAAAAAATAACAAACATCCTCACAAACTTACGCGTTTATAATATTAGTAGGATTTATTTTTGTACCTCTGTGCACCGCTTAGGGCAGGGAAATATAGGTTTCGTGTAGACATTAAACAATTGACTACAAGAAACTTCTTGCAAGAAATTAGCGATGACTAACTAACTAATGGAGGATACTCCATAACTATCTTCATTCACAAACCAATCCCTCCTCATTCCAGCTGGACGTCGTAATAGAAACCAACGCGTCAACCATCAGAGTGCTGGAAGGTGTCCAGAAGAAGCTCTCCCGCATGACTCCTGAAGACGCAGCCAAGTACAGACTGGACGACTGCCTCGGTGGACACTCGCCCACGATACACCAGCGGGCGCTGCGAAGGATATACGGTGATAAGGTGGTACGATCGAGTCGAGACTACTAGGCATGCTGTGTAGGGGTAGATTGATATGGGGGGTAGTTTTGGCAAAAGGGAAAGTAGTTTTGGCAAGGGGAAAGTAATTTTGGCAAGAGTGGAATTAGTTTTGGCAAGGAGGGAAAGTAGTTTTGGCAAGGGGGAACGTAATTTTGGCTAGGGGGAAAGTATAAAGACTTCCAGAAAGGTTAGATTGTTATGTGAGGTCAGATAGGCAGTCCCATCATGTAGTATTGAGATGCAAATAGTTATACTGGAAATTAATACCAAGATATTTGAAGACAGGTTTGGTAGGCAACGGTAAAGTGAAGTATAAGGCACAGAAATAGGGGGTACATTAAATTTGGTAGCTTATGATAGACTAGGGGACTTCACACGGTTTAACCCGCGTTTTTCCCGTTTGCGTGGAAATACAGGGATAAAAATTAGCCCATGTCACCCGGGAATAATGTAGCTCCCCAACGGTGAAATCATTTTTCAAATCGGTCCAGTCGTTTTTATGTTTAGTTGTTACTTACAAATCTTTTCTTTTTATAATGTCAGTACAGAGAAGGACACAAGAGTTCAGAATTTCTTTTCGAAGTAATATTATGTAGTGTAAAGTTGTGAAGCTACATTCATGGAAAAGTAATTAGTTTGATCTCAAAATGACTGGGACTAGTTCATATTTCGAATTCGTTTCCGTTGAAAATGCATCTTTTATTATCTGTGCAAAATACTCGCAAATCATAAAGTACAGACTAGTTAAAAGTATTATCACCTAAAAATTCTTAAAAAAATATCGTTTTCTGGGGATTTTATTGATAATTAGAATTAGAATTTTCATTGTAATATTTCAGGACGTTTATATAGGGTGACTGGTAATTAGTGACCGATACTTAAACACGTGATTGTACTCATGAATACGAATAACTTTCCCAAAGAAACTTTTTTTTATACTCTTTATCTTTCAATTAATTCAATTACGTCGGTACTGCACAACGGGTGCGGTGGGGGTGGCGGGGAGCGTGTGACGCCACTACTAGTAAATTTAACCTTCCCGACTTCCCGAATTCAGACTATCAGCTGATAGATCGTGCCGATTCGTGCCTAATGAGGTGCGCGCGCGGGAATTTCAAACAGCGTTTTTGTTATTTTATTGTGTTATAAGTTATTGTGTATATAAAAAAAAGTTTCTTTGGGAAAGTTTATTGAAATCATGAATACAATTACGTGTTTAAGTATCGGTCACTAATTACCAGTCACCCTATATGCTCATGGAACAACTTTTGCTGTGTCATCAACTCTGAAATATGATAAAAAACGACATCTGTTTTTCATAGTATTTTAGATTTCGTCGACATTCATGAGTGTTTGACCCCTTGTAATTATTGTCAATGAATAAATTCACTCTATATGTAGAAGTTATTCTCGCATAGTGCCACTATTGTTTTCAGTTCTACAAATAATTAGTTGGCTTCAACATTATTTTAATTTCACAATCTGCTATTTTTATTTCGCATTTTTTTTTACACAGCAATGCATGCCTTTGTCTATGCTCTTTTATATTTAGTTTTAGTTATTTTTAAGTTGGTTATGGTATATTATGTATAGTTTTTTTGTTTATTTGATGCACTTTTGCACTTAATTACATGCCTAATGGGGCATGGTAATTATCTATGTTATAGTTGGAAGCTTGCATTTTATATCTGCGAAGGAAAAGCTTAAAAGTAGTCCAAAGCAATTGTAGTTGTTATGTGGTGTTCATTGGTATTGCAAAATGCCTGTATTCAACTGCATCCAGTTAAAATCCCAACTCCCAACATGGTTTGGGGAGATCAAGGCAGTTGAGTTATGTACCCATATGGTGGGCAGTGACTGCCTCATTAGTCTAGTGGTTGCAAGCTCTACTGCTGAGCATGAGGTCCCGGGTTCGATCCCCGGGTCGGGCAAAGTGTTATTGAGTTTTTCTATATGGAATTTCTCAGTAGCAGCCCGGAGTCTGGATTTGGGCCCGATTGATGGTGATAGGCTCGCCCCCTACTTACATGGGACTTGAACATAACTGGCGAAATGTGGGTGTACTACCAGGTACACCTCTGCCTAGACCTTCGGGAATTGCAAGCGTGATGTTATGTTATGTTCCATACGCTGGGTGCTGGGCACTGACAGTGTTGAGGCCTATGTCTGGCAGTTGACATACTACTGCCATTGAAAATATTGAACTTTTCTTACCAATTAACACCACATACTATTATCTAAGTTTACTTTTACTGTACTTACTTTAATTCAGAATCTTGGACAATTACATTTATTGCCGTTATGGAAAAAAACTCGCAAAGCTATAAAGGCAAGCACAAAACAGACTGTTTTTAACTGCCTGCAAAAAGGTGGTTCTCAATTCGACAGAAAGATTTTTCCGCGATTATTCATCCAAAAATGATTATTTTTTTTATAGAAAGAATGTTGAGTAAGGTCCCATAGAATTTTAGTCGAGAATTTATTTTTACTGCTTAAAAAGTTAATTTTTCCAAGATTCTGAATAAAAGTTTAGCTATGATGCAGGTAAGATAATATTGTTATCGTTGCAGGCTGTGGACATAATCGCTGGTTTGAAGAAAAATCCTGTGGTGGCCGTCCCGGTTGTGTTACGACGACTGAAGGCGAAAGAAGACGAATGGCGGGAGGCACAGAAGGTAAATATTAATTTGTAGCATATGCAAAATCCCAATAGGAGTACTTTTACACACGGCTACACGTCAAACTAAATATTTCTAGAAATTAACTGACCTCTCACTGTACGACAACACTATAAAATTCCAGATCAGCTTGTGCTGGAATTGTAAAGCTTGATATTTAGCCGCGTGTACTTTTTAGCATCGTTGCCATCAACTTTTACTGTGGGAGCGAAAAAAAAATCGTTACTTGTACAGAGGCAGAACGATAAATAATATATTTTTCAGTAAATTACTTTTACAAACACTTAAACTATTGAGTACTTTGAGAAGAAACACCGAAAAAAACTCGGAGATTACAGTGTCTCTTAAAGTACAGACGTTATATTTGTCAAATCATGCGAGGACCGTGCATATTAGCGTCTGAGATGGCCAATTTTAGCTTTATGCCTTGTTCCACCATATTTGAAATATTCTATTAAATTGAGACAATGATGACGAACCGTGCGATGTGCAAATGACAGAATGTCAGTGGTGATACACGCATGCTGCCTTCCTACTGATAGTCTCACTTAATAACCTCCTCCTTTTTAGAAGGTGGTTAAGTCACTATACACCATCCTTTTTACGAAGGCATCACAATGTTTTCCTTCACCGTTTTTAAAGCAAGTGTATTTTACGCACATGAATCCGAAAAGGTCAGAGGTTTGGGAAACCGCGTCCGGCTACCAACCAATCTGCGCACCTAATAACACCCATCTTGGTAATCGGAGGTTTCAAAAAGCATGGTGTATAGCCTGTAAATTAAAATCAGTCTTAACAATAACGTAATAAAGTTGTTGTTGTTACTAATCTACCTCCAACTTCACAGGGCTTCAACAAACAATGGCGGGAACAAAACGAGAAATACTACCTTAAATCCCTCGACCACCAAGGCATCAACTTCAAGCAGAATGACCTGAAGGCGATGCGCTCCAAGTCTCTGTTCAACGAGGTGGAGTCTGCGTTCGCGGCGCGCCGGCCTGGGCCGCACGTCGTGTTCGACTACAATATGCAAAGTCGGCAAGAAGGTAACAAATTCACTTTTAAACTGTGCTGCGGTACTGTAGCGAAGTCAATTAATGCATAAATTATGGTGTAATTATAGACTGTAATTTATAGACTGAGAGTTATTCATGGCTGCATTTTATTTACATTAGCTTAATCTCAATGCTCAAATCAAATAGCCCGCGATTCCCTTCTTCCAAAACCTGCCATGCTACAGTGGAGTAGACAATGGTTTCGCTCTAAACACGTTACCTCTTTTACCTCGCCACAGTTGAGTAAAATTGGGTTTAGTGTATAATTTTTCAATAGATCGTTACGTCACCGACCTTGATTTAAAGGTCGCGCCTAAAATCGTATACAAAACAAACTACGCGGTAATTTTATTACGTATTCCTTCTTTATAGCAAATACGCTTTGCGTTTCAATATTACGTTATCATAACATAAAGCTTATTTCACCAAATGAATTGTGTAGAGGTGTAGGTACTTATAGGACACTCACGTTCTGCCGTTTAAAATATTTATCAATTTTATAAAAAACAGTCACTAAACATGGAGTAATTACAATACCTAATAATTAAGTATGTATGGGACCTATAAAACTTGGTTAAACCATTCTCACTATTTGTTCTTTACATAAAATCGTTTACCACACCAACAATGTTGTCTTAGTATCGTAACATTATCTTTATTTTAATTGTAAACTTACTGAATACAATTTAAAGTTGAACTAAAAAATATGTAAACATAGGTGTTCATTTTGCTGTTATCTTATTTTGCTATGTTATTTTGTTGAGACAATGATGATGAACCGTGCGATGTACAATTGACAGAATGTCAGTGGTGATACACGCATGCTGCCTTCCTACTGATGTCTCTAATAAAATATATATTATAACATAAATTACTCATGTATAAACTTTAACCACAGTGTAAATATTCATACAGTAGGACGACGCCTTTGATCTCTGTAAAAACGACGACAACGTCTACACGCGTTAGCCCTGAATACTACCTCCCGCACTGCGAACATCGTTTTGTTCGCAGTGCGGGAGCGACTTTCCCGCGTCTCGCCCCTCACAACCCGCACGATTGCCCTGTCTAGACAGCTTCAGTCGGACGACTGTAGGTTTTTAGACTGTGCTTTAACTACCTATGCCAAATCTCAAAATACTCCCGGCGCGTACAAAAAAATACTAAGATCTGTGTACAGACGCCAGCACATCAAGTTACCCCAATGTGTCAAATTTTCTCAATTGAATATGAACTTTATACTGGTTGACATAAAGTTGAAAAACGATCAAAGAAATTTGACACATTGGGGTAACTTGATGTGCTGGCGTCTGTACATAGATTTTCGGAAACGCGAATACCCAACCAATTTTCTTATTAATTAATAGGAAACTCGTTTACCCCATCCTGATGTCTGTACGATTAAAAAACTAATTACTACTCTTCCTTCCGATTCAATTATCAATAATGGACTTTAATTAAATACAATTGTTTCCTCATTAAGGTGAATAACCACGCTTCCAGTTAATGTTTGGAGGTGAATGCTTGCTATTTGTACACGACTTTAATGATATAACAGGTGATTTTTAACGTATAAACAAAAGCGATTTTGTTAACATAGTAAGTGTAATCTTTCTATAACGTGGTTAATGACCAACTAGGTTTTTATGCCGCCAAGGGTCTCGGACTTGGCCTCTTATGCCGTCAAGAAATATCTTTCATACATGCCGTCAACTAACAAAACACGACAAATTTGACTTAATATAAATGAGAGAACCCAAGCCTGAATACTGATTTATATTTTACTAACAGACGTACCGCGGTTTCATCCGCGTAGGTCCCGTTCCCGTAGGAATACAGGGATAAAAAGTAGTCTGTGTTAATCCAGGGTGTCAGCTAACTTATGGAGTTAGCTGACACTCTGGATTAACACACAGTAAGAAAGAATCAATTCAGCTTTGAGTTGACCTGTCCCGACAGACGGCATGCATGCTTCAGTCATCGACTTCAACATCAGCTCTAACCATAAAAAACAGTATCTATAATTGTCTTTACCTTGTCAACAGCTATCAAAATCCTTCGCGACACAGCTGAGCTGCTTATCCACCACGCGCGGCGTCAGACCGCGATACAGAAGACAGAAAAACGACGGATCAAACGACTGCTCAGACATTTCCTACCTGATCTCTTCGCACATCCGAGACAACCGCTTTCTGATGACGAGAGGGATGAAGGTACGTTCCTAATCTTGCTTAACCTATAATATATGTATAAAATGGGGTAACATCACGCTGTAGAAACGGATTTTGTCGACAAAGTGTCAGATTGTGTTTTTTTTTATTATTGTTGATACACTCGCGTTTGACCACTTATTGGTAAGCGATGATGTGGTGGTGGACGATGAAGCACGTTCGCCTAGAAGTAAACTATTCACTCTTGACTTAAAGACTCCTAGGTCGCAGTTTTAACAGACTCCGGCAGGGAATTCCACTCCTTAGCTGTACGCACAATGAATGTGTTCCCAAAACGTATAATAGTACGTTTGGATGTCCACCAGGTATCGTTGGCGCAGCTCCGTACGTCTGGTGGTCCGATGATGGGCTTGGCGGAACTAAATTGTGCAATTCTTCTGTCTTTGGTTAAAAGAGAATACTATTATTTAATTGTACACCATAAAAACTTACAAATTAAGCATTATAACTTGATCATTATTTAAATTAAAGTGTTATTAATAAAAATGACAATGTCAAGAATGCAGAGAAGTGTGTTGTTTCTTCATTTGAGAGTCTATAAGTCATGATTTTAGACATTCCATTTTTTTTCTACAATCTATTGTTGATTCTTCCATCGACATACTAACCCGTTTTTACGGTGATCACGCTACCCGCGCTGTAAACCCCGAAAGGTAAACCAGAGGTATACTTCTAGTTGAGACAATGATGACGAACCGTGCGATGTGCAAATGACAGACTGTCAGTGGTGATACACGCATGCTGCCTTCCTACTGAAAGTCTCAATTCAATTATCTAATTTTTAGAGTACACAACAAAGTCTATTCATAAATATACTAACTTTATATAACAAATTAGCATTGATAAAATGTAGGTCAAGGTATGCAATATACATGAAACAAACATTAGTATGTTTATATTGTAGCACGATTTTACGGAAGTAAAGGCTAGAATAGACACATAGATATACACACACATATTTATTAATGGTCAAGTACCAATATCTCTTTCTAAGTTTATCTTAGACATTGATATTTTATTTCGCCTTAATAGAGACAATAAGAAGTGCTATTGGACAGTCTTAGTAAAGAAAAATTGTTAGTTTAAGTTATAATTAATTTACTTATTAGTTTGTTTATATTGTCTCTAAACTAAGGGAAAAAAGACATTTTAAAGTTATTGCAAGTCTAAAATCCGCCTTGAGCAAGCGTGGTGATTAATGCTCGTACCTTCTCTGCATGAGAAGAGGTCTTTGCCCTGCAGTGGGACAGTAACTGACTGGTATTATTAGTTAGGCTAGTAGTAGATCTTAAATAAAGCCATATCTAGCCAAAAAATTGAATTTTAAACACAAACAAGATACTGTTACTTACATTTTTTTCTTTTCAATGCCATTCAATAACGATAAATATGTTTCCTTCTGCAGAGGAGAAAGATGATGCTGGCAGTCCGGGCAGTCCAAGCGTTGAAACCACAGAGGATAAGAACACCAACGCTGTGAAACAGGAAAAACAAGAGGTAAGCATATGTACAAATAACACAAGGATCAAGTCAGACATCAACAAAATGATCTCAACTACTAACATAATTGAATTTTGTAAATGAAAGAAAGAAGAATAAGATTAAAGATTAAAGATTCCGGGCTGGTATCCGCAACTCCACGTCAAAGCGCGTATTTTGCGTATGGGCTATAATCTACCACGCGGGCCCAGTGCGAATTGGTAGATGTCACATGTCTTCGAATATTTGGTTCTAAGACATGCCGGTTTCCTCACGATGTTTTCCTTCACCGTTTTTGAGAGCAGTGGTGAAGAAATAAATTACACAAAGTAATGTGCCTGCCTGGGTTCGAACCCACGACTTACTGTTCGTAAGTCAGGGCCGCCACCACTGGGCCACCACTGCTCTAAAGAAAGAAAGAAATAATGATAATATGCACACGCTGTAAAAACATGAAAAAGTTTCACGGCTGCACCAAAAGGCTTATTTCACGGTAATGCCAAAATTCTGCATGATATATCTGACTGCCATTCGTAAATCTCGTAATAAAATAATAATCTTGTAGTAAATGTCAGATAGGCAGTTGATCAAATTAATATACTAAAAATTCGCCTGCAAATAATATTTAAGACTTTAGTTAACCCAGAAAAAGGCTAGGCACAGGCAAGTTATAAAATTGTATTAAGAGTGTCGATTTTAAAACACTAACATGTATAAACGCCTTTTTCCCATGAGGATAGGCAGAAACAGCAGAACGCCACCTCTAATATATTCCTTTTGCTTCGTTTATCCGCGCACGCTGGTTGCCAGTACTGCTTAGTATTATAAAACCTGACATAGTCGCCACATACGAACTAATGATTGATATCCTACATCAAGGTGTTAAAGTTATCCGCGAGATTTAACGTATAACGATATACAAGATCCCAACAACAACCGTCAGGTAGTAGTAGCCCACCAGACACAACACCCGTCTGCGAGGAGGATCCCAGCTTTTCTATGGAGGACGAGGAACTTCACTCCCTGTTCCTATAACTTCTAAAAAACCCCATCCTAATAAAAACCGTTTTCTTGTTCACAGTCATCAGAATCGGATAATGCGTCGGACAAGAGCGGCAAAAACAACAAGAATAAAGAAAATAAACCGAAGAACAATAATAATACCGACAGTAAAGGTGAGAGGATAATCTATGCTAATATTATCAAAACAAAAGATTTGATTGTTTGTTTGTTTTCATTGAATAGACTCCGAAACTACTGGACCGATTTGAAAAATTCTTTCACCATTGGGAAGCTACACTATCCCTGGGTGACATAGGCTACTTTTTATTCCTGTATTCCCACGGGAACTACGCGGGTGACACCGCTTGACGTCTGCTATTTATTTATTTAAAACGTTAAATAAAATATTCTAATATTATCAAAACAAAAGATTTGATTGTTTGTTTGTTTTCATTGAATAGGCTCCGAAACTACCGGGCCGATTTGAAAAATTCTTTCACCATTGGGAACCTATCCCCGGATGACATAGGCTACTTTTTAGCCTTGTATTCCCACGGGAACGTGAATTACGCGGTGGAAACCGCGTGAGGTCTGCTAATTATTTATACAATACGTAAAGTTTAAATCGTAATTTAACCTGCGTTTACGTCAAAGCTAGGGTACTGTCGAGACAATGATGACGAACCGTGCGATGTGCAAATGACAGATTGTCAGTGGTGATACACGCATGCTGCCTTCCTACTGATGTCTCTAACAACTCGTTATTTAGAATGTTATCTAAAAATCATCAAGCATCATTTTTATGGATTTTGAACTATACTTTGATTCAAGTAGCTTTTTAGAAAATGGACAGTTAGTTTTTGAGTTAGACACGAAACTGTTATGTTCTGTAGGCTTGTTAAATAGGACACCGTTGAGGTTGACTTGGTTTATTTCGACACACAGTATATTACACAGTCGTACAGTAGCAGCTTCGCAGACAATGAAGTGACGCTGGTTAGGAACCGGATACATACATAATATCTAGTGAGGTGCATACTATTAATCAACTAATTAGTGATGTCACACTAGAAACTAAGATAATAGATGAATACTTTTAACTTACTTTGCATTATATTCTATAGATTCACGTTCTTTATATCCAACAGATGTATTACTAGGAAACTAGGAAGTGGTGAAAGTTAAATAATTATTGCTGATTTTCAGCCTAATCTTAACGATATTTTAGTAAAATTCTTGTATCCAAGCTCTGAATTCATAAAGTTACATCCCAAAATAAGTAAGACCAAAAAACTGGTATTTCATTTAGCATGTATCAAATACTATTTCTAACATACATTTTTAATTGTTCCAGAGAGTTCAATAGCGTCAGCAAACAGTGTGAAGCGAACTAGCAGTAATGAAGAGATGTCCATGAAGACTGAGATTAAAGCGGAGCCACAGGATCTCGAGGATGATTATAGAGATCATCCTGCTAATGTGAGTCTTATAATTATTTAAATAATGTTATTTTTAGTCTACTAAATCTGAAAGGTATTGGTGTATTCTACAGATGTATTTTTAATTATGAGACAAATTTTCTCAGGCAATAACTCATAAGTAATTATGAACAAAACACTATGGGACCAACTTGAAAATCGCCATACAAAATTGGCTGATTTTGTTCCATTTTGTTATACAATTTGCATCAAACTTTTTTTATCGTGATTTCAAAGATGGCCCTATTGTGAAAGTTGCTCATATATTTTATGGGTAGAAAAATACTTCGTGAAAATTTGTCTCATGATTATAAATACTCTTTGTATAAGTGTTACTGGACTAAAAGTGGGAACATTCTTAACTATCCCCTGTCTGGGGTAGGCTAGGGGTATGGTTAGCTCTATATTGGTTAAAATTAGTATTCTTTGAGTGATCTGGGTGGGAGTTTAAGATTCACTCGCGCATTCATTGTGCCTCTGCCAGGTTTTGACTTGCAAATGATGTAGGCGGAACCCAACTACCTCGATAGTTTTAGCGCCGTCGAATTCTCGAGTAAGGTGCAACAAGAGCTTGCCTCTGATTGGGTGATTTTGACTCATAACGCCTCGACAATAAAATCGTTGAATACAAAGAAGGTTCGCTAATATACCTTTTCCTTCCGCATCAGGAGGCGCGCTTCGTGTGCACGTCGTCGTGGTACCTGTTCCTGCGCGTGCACGGCACGCTGTGCCAGCGCCTGGGCGCGGCGCGACGTGCAGCCCTCGCCCTGTCCGCCGCGCGCGCCGCCGAGCGGCCGGCGCGGCCCCCGGTGGCGCACGCGCTGCGCCTGAAGCCGTCCAACCTGCCGCCCGACGCCGCCGACCCCGACCACTACTACGACGTGCTGCTGGACCTGGTGCGCGCCGTGCTGGACGGGAACATGGACGCGCCCGCCTACGAGGACGCCGCGCGGGAGATGCTCGGGATCAAGGTACGCAGCCAACCTGCAATAATATGTCAAGTGTTATAGATATTGTGATTGGCGGATACAGACATTGTGATTGCGCACATTGCTTGAATTTTTATACATTAATGACAGTCCACATATGTGACACATGCGCTATGAGTTACGCATGCTTTGCAAAGTTTTTATCCGTCTATAATTATAGTTGTAATAGGTGCTTCCGAGCCTACTTTTCGCTGCAGTACTTGTAATAATCACATTGGTAATCATTTATAAATAATTATAATCAACTTATTTATGATCACGGTCGTGTCGGCGATCATATAACCGACCCATGATTATTCCTGGTTTAACATATAATACATGAACTAATAATTATGTTATTGTTCTAGGCCTACCCAGCCTACACGCTGGACAAGCTGGTGAGCATCGCCGTGCGCCAGCTGCAGCACTGCGTGGCCGAGCCGTGGTCCGTGCGCGCCGCCGAGCTGGCGGCCGCGGGCGGCATGCGCGGCCCGCTGGCCTACGTGCGGCGCGCGGCGCGCTACCTGCGCCAGGAGCACACCGCCTTCCTCGTCAAGCTGTACGGCGGCGACTCGTGCCGCGCCAGCTTCGAGCTGCTGGCCGGCGCCGCGCTCGGGCCGCTGGAGCGCGACGCCTGGCCGCTGTTCCGGGCCGCCGGCGCGCCCGCCGCGCCCAAGCCCGTGTTCCTGCTGCGCAACGCGCGCGCGCGGGCGCCCGGCTACACGCACAACGCGCACCAGCTGCAGCACGCGCCCGCGCACGCCGCGCGGCCGCACGCGCGCCGCAAGCCGCCGCGCCTGCACGACGCGCCCGACTGCTCGCTGGGCCGCCTGCTGGCCTTCCGCCCGCTGCAGCTGTACCAGCGCGGCTCGCTGGCGGCCGCGCGCGCCAGCCACGCCGCCCTCAGCGCGCGCCGGCGCGAGCGCTTCCGCGCGTGGCTGCGGGCGCGCGACGCGACCTAGCGCGGCACACGCGACACAAGGCACGAGGGCGGCACGGCGGCGGGTCGCGGACACGTTTTAGTGCTTGCGACGCGCTGCTGACTTAGGACTACACTGATAGCGTTACACCATGTCAAACTGTAAATATTCAGTCAGTGATAGTGTTACACTGTTGTTAACAGATCACAACACAATATTATTATATTTATAATAAAATTTTCTTGGTTTCATTTTACTCCAACCCATCATGAATCTGCCTAACCTTTCACCAACTATATGGAGATAGGCTGCCAAATTTACTAGTTTTACAAACGACTGCAAGGTAGTTTTGCAAACCTCCACAACCCACTTGTAAATATCCTTGACAACACTACTACTGAAAATTTCCAGATGAAAAACCCACAACAACACTACTACACAGAAATTCCAGATGGAAAAACCCATAGCAACACCTGCTTTTTTAGTACGGTAAAGAACTCGGCGTAGAACTCATTTGGGTAACAAATATTGATAAAATTTTGAGCTTTTAATTTACTGGACAAAGAATTATTTAGTGTCTCTAAATTTTTACAAGTAATTGGCCTAAACCTTATTTGATTTTTTTGCTAACTCGACACTACACAGAAAATTCTAAATGAAAAAACCAATATTCTCAACTGGAAATTTAACCCTCAAATGAGGTCGACGAACGTAGTCGCGGCGCAATACACACTGCGCCCGCCGGGCCGCCGACCTATCCACACAAATTATAGAACACAACGTTTTTCATTATAGAACACAACGTTTTTCGACACGTGGCAATCACTTGATTTGACGTAATGAATGATCACCCCATCCACGGACAGACGCGATTTTCAAAGCATAAGCGCAGCCCTAATTATCAGGTATCTAGAGACAACCGGACAGCAAGACGAAAGCGTAAGATTTTAAGTGTACTAATTAATATCAATCAATGAAGAACTTTACTACGTGATTCTCTTATACTAGTGTCACTTACTCTGGCAGGGCAATCAGGGATTTAAATTTTAGTAACACAAAAATTTTGTCGTTAATTTGGTGTGCGTTACCCCAGCAAGAAAGTATCTCCTAGAGTTATATGAGTAGAACGTATAGTATGTGCCCTATCTGCTGTAAATGTGCCCCCTGTCGTTTTGGAAAAAAACGGAAAAAACGATTCCTGCTGGGGTAACGTTTTTCTAGCAGGAAAATTCTGAACGAATGATCGGAGAGAGAAGAATTATGCATGGCCAGAGAGCTTATATGTGTGCCAAAATGTGCCCCCAAAAATAAAATCTGTGCCCCTTCAGATTTTCGATATATTGCATTTCCTGCTGGAATAACGTTTTGATGAATCGTATATCTCTAAAACCACTGCATGTGCCCCTGTGGAATAAACATACACTAGTAGCTCTTATTGTGTGCCCCTTAGTGCCCCAATTAGATTTCAGAAAATATTTATAGTTTTCAAGTTATCGCAGTTTAATGAAAACCCGAAAAAACAAACATCGCAACGCTTAAATGAGACAAGGTATAAGTTCGCTGAAAACTGTATTCGGTCCTTCTTGACGCTAATAATAACCATGCAAAGTTTCAAAACTGTTCATGCGTGCGTTTTTGAATAATCTTGCTAAAAGTCAAAACGATGGTGTAATAACTTTGACGGCAAAATACAAGGAACCGGCTCAATCCCAGATGTGTAGGTGTAAACCAAAGTGTACACCAAAATCTTGTGCCTTTAGTCAAAAATATATGGTGAAAATATTCTGCTTGGAATGTTTCGCATTAAGTAAATATAAACAAAAAACCAAAACATATAAACAACGGCTGGTTATCCGACCAAATTTGTAAATGACTACTACAAAGCGACGGATTCATGCAAGCCCCAGCAAGAATCGTTTTATCCGTTTTTTTGCAAAACGACAGGGGGCACACATTTTTTATTTGGGGGCACATTTACAGCAGATAGGGCACCTACTATACGTTCTACTCATATAACTCTAGGAGAGACTTTCTTGCTGGGGTAACGTAGGTACACCATAGAATGTCACTTTTTTGAGCAAGTGGTACGAAAAAATATTTTTTCTAGGCAATTTTTCGTGAACTCTTTGATCTAGACTAGGTATACCTTACCAATTGAACTCATTATATCTCCTTTATTAGGATCCGATTAAATCTGTAAATTGCGACTGGCGACTAAATATGGGAGAAAACACATCTTCGCTAGTTTTTGAGATATAAATTTGGCTCTGCCGGGGAGCCTCTCCAGCAGGGCCACCTATAAACCCTTATATCTTTTGAACCAGAGATCGACAAATTCTGATATTTGGTGACGGACAAATTAACGACAAAATGTTTGTGTCATCAAAATTAAAATCCCTGATAGTGGCCCTGCCAGAGTGAGTGACACAATTAAATGATAAAAAAATACTGGTTTCAGATCAGATATTCCTTGGTATTCACCCCACTATTTATTTGGATGCTGAATTTGAACTTGTTAGGTCATCGGGAAGTGGGTTATAATTTTAATCTATAGGTCAGTCAGTGATAAAAATGCATTGTAATGACGTAACCGTTTGAGGTGTGTCTATAAATTTTGAAAAAAAATGTTTTGCTCGCAAGTTTCAATACTTGAGCCAAATTTGACATGTTATCTATATAGTATACTAATATATAAAGAGGAAATGGTTAATTGTTTGTTTGCATTGAATAGGCTCCGAAACTACTGGACAGATTTGAAAAATTCTTTCACCGTTGTGAAGCTACACTATCCCCGGGTGCCATAGGCTACTGTTGAGACTCGGGGTCGGGTTGTAAATCAAAGATGTTAAAGTTCCAGTCAGTCATATTTTAGTAAAACTTAGGCTAACCACACACGCGACCCACTCGCAACATTGGTGACCCCGACGTGATTCATCTGTCAGCTTTTGATTAGCCACCACTGCTTCGAATTGAGCAAACCAAAGACGTGGTGATTCCTTCCAGAAATCCGGTATCCTGCTTGACACAGTTATCTGAGCTAAGGCACTTTCACCCGCCTGGCCTTGGACTGGAATTGTCGACGAAGGATTCATTTTTACTGGTCGCACACAAAATGGGGTTTATTCACTTCAATCGTCGGGGTCACCAATGTTGCGAGTGGGTCGCGTGTGTGGTTAGCCTACCCAACAAACAAACTAAGCTTATAAAATTAAGTCTATAAGGTCTAAACTCTTATACTTGTTATAAAAGAGCATTTATTATGTTAATGTTCCTTATAGTGGCATATTATTAGAAGATTTAGCTAATATTACCTTTATTCTTATAATTTGGCTGGGTAAACGGTAATAAATCCAATTAATACGGCTACAATAAGGGTTCCAAATGTATTTTTCTTATAGAGGCTAGTTACATTGCATTTTAGCCATATAATATTCAAAGTCATATAAAAGCTTTTAATATGGTCAATTATTCTTAGAAAAGTAATGCACAAGGTAACTGTGAGGCTTTTTAACTTATAGGAGCATCTGATAAGACGTCTATCCAACAAATGAATTCTAACATTGTATATGATCTTTACAAGGATGACAGCAATCCGTATTCCCTTATATAGTGATTATAAAGATATTATTCTGTACATGGTAACATTAAAATGTTTTACATAACTAGATTCGCTATTTTGAAAGTACAGCAGATTGTGTGAATTTATTACGGAGTGGAATTTACATTTTAAAAATGGATTCAAAAGACTGGAAGTAGTTTAAAAGGAGCGGTGGTTACAGAAGAAAAGTAAAAAAAGTTTACGAAAACATGGTTTCCCAGCGTTACACCCATCAGCTCTACTCCTATGATGCTACAAAATGACCAAGCCGATACTAACGAATCAGCCAGTGGTTCCGCAGAGGATTATTTTATAGAAAATGACAATTAAAAGTAAACCAATGAGGAAGAATATATTAGTAGCGATAGTGATACAGACATATTTTTAAATGAAGAGTTGCAGAATATTGATATTCGTAGTGACATCAGAGAATGGGCAGTGAAATTCAACATTTCCCATATCGCTTTAAGTGACTTATTAAAAATATTACATCATGTAATGCCAAACAAAATGCCATTGGATGCGCGTACATTGCTCAAAACAAATAAAGTAGAAATATGCATGACTGAAATTGGTACTGGACATTTTTGGCATAATGAATTACTTACACAATGACAAAAACCCTTCCAAAACTATAAAGTGCCCAAGAAAATAACCTAGAATTTAAATATCGATGGTTTACCGATACATAAAAGTTCGAATCATCAACTCATTAAATGTAAATGATTAAATGTAGATTATAATTCGGTATAGTATTTTACACCATTAATCCATACTTCGTAAAATAAAACAACTAATTTGAAAATCACGTATTTTTATTAAAGTTATCATTTTTATATGAGGATATCATGCAGCCATATCAAAATCCAGAGGAAGAGTGGCTCTCAAATCGGGCATTGTCTAAAGGAAGACTAATTTTTTATTTCTTGGTTTAAGGACTGACCTCAATGCTCACTCAGTTAGCCCGCGAAACAGTTGGTGGGTTTATAATAGAAATCGCTGTTTAAACATAACCTGTAAATGATGCCTGATTTGGGAGCTATCTCTTGGTTTTTTACTATCAAAACTAGTTTTTTAAGCCTTACTTATGACAGTACTTCAATCATCAGTCTTTTTAACAACAATTTAAAAATAAAAAAAATATCTTTGCAATGTATAATGATTTTATACAGTTTACAGTAAAAAATAATGCAGAAAAAAACGTAAAATTTAAGAAAAAGCCGACGAAAAATTTCAACGCAGGGGGGTTTGAAATCATGTACTGAATCCATGGTAAGCGGTTGCGCGTCGATGTCCCTGCCACCCTGTATATATATATAGATTCTTTATTGTGTACTTACAATTATAATTATACGTATAACAAACTTAAAATTAGTGCACAAAAGCAAGCTTATTAAAGCAGCCAACCCAACCATAGTGAAACAGAAATTTTATACATATGGGAACAAGACTAGCTAGGTACAGGATTTGGTTCGTGAGAAAGGAACCCTGACTGTATGTAAAATGGCGATAGCATAAGCAACAAATGTGGCTATTATAAAGTCTTCAGTCTCATAGACTCCTTGTAGACGTTGTGCGAATCGTTTTGCTCTCATAATAGCATTATTTATAACCTGACTAAATAATTTATAACGTTTGTGGCACAAAAACAGCTTAAATTCAAGGGCGGGTTGATACTACAACACACAGCGTACCACATTTTATCATGCATTTGAATTCCCATACACTTTTCACTATAAACGAGCACATAAATCAATTAAATAAACTACATAACATAATAACTTACCGTTCACTTGTCAATGAAATGGTTGACGTTTCTCTTCATTCGCCAAATTGTTGCGAAAATGTAAAATAATCACTAAAAAACACTTATTGCAGAATCATAAACAGACGACTATAAGGGCCTACGGCTTTTTAAGAGCCTTTGATTTGCCACAATGAGTTTAATTCCCTTGTACCGGACCATAATAAAACACGTATAAGGGTGATCGCCCGTATTAACACTTTCTATATGTTTCTTTCAAGTGTGTTGGCTTTTTAGGAGCTTTTTTCTTGCCATTATAAGTTTAATTTCCTTATTACTTGTCATAATATAACACGTATAAGGAAAAAAAGTGGACAATAAATCAACTATCAGGGGGGTATAAGGTTATTGTCTTTATAATTTGTGCCCAAACGCACCCTTATTAGCGATAATGCGGCTCCTATAAGAATAAAATTTTTGGCAATATATGCCATTACAAGAGCAAGTTTTGTTTGTTGGGTAAGTTTTACAAAAAAAGTAGTATTGAGAATATCTTCTTATATCTAGCCGGCGCCAATGTATCAGTTTTGCCAATTACTAAATATAACCGTTACCACCGGCTAGATATAAGATATTCTCAATACTACTTTTTTTCCCCTATATTCCCACGGGACCGGGAACTACGCGGGTGAAACCGCGGGACGTCTGCTAGTCACTATAGTTAGTTACAAGGGGGTCAAAAGTGGCTCCAAATGGTTCGTGTAGAATTTAACACGGTAGATACTGCTCGCCCAGTTCTGTTAGCTTGAAATTGGCTTGATATGCTCCCGCGTGTATACCTACTAATGTTTATTGGGGAAACTACTACTATCAAATTAAAACTTTATATATCATTCTTCTACCCACATATATTTTTTATTACACTATTGGTACCTACTTAAATGTTTTTTTCTGAGTATGAGTAAAAATAAGCGTTATAATAAAAACAATAGGAGTTTAAATATATTTACATTAATGATATTATTGATTAAAATTTTCGGAAACATACATACATTTTTTTTGTACATGAGTTATGAACATCGCAGTATGAATGAAAACTTTAGGATGAAAAATTTAAGGAAGAGTGATCATTCGGATTAGGTAGGGTAAAACCGGGTAATGCCGGTCAAGAGATAATACCGGTCACTTCAATATCTCCCACATTATTGCGTGGAATAATACTGCGAAATAGGAGCACGACGTCACCCCGCGCCTACGCCCGCCCCCTCGCTCAGTTGCCAGCCAACATCGGGGATGGATGCAGGTCAATAGTTTTTGCGCCCGTTTGATGTATTTTTTCGAGGTCGAACATTAAGAAGTGAGTCTTTTTTATTAGACTTTTTTCACATTAAATTTCACCAATAATCATTGCATTATAACTATCAAACATTCTAAGCGAAAATCAATTTTGGTCTAGTCGCGACTCGCGTTTTTAATCTAACATTGTTGTCACGTAAATGTTACTAGGCGGCTAATGCCGGTCAGGCTGACTGGTATTACACGCAAGTAAAATTTGTTAATGAATGGTCTCTTTGTTTATTTTAAAGTTTGTTAAATATTTCAGAATGTCCAAAACAAGTAGCTAGCGACATCCAAGGGTAGCATGGAGCCATATAAACTACACAGAGCTTTTAAACTAGTCGATGCAGGAAAATCTATAAGAGAAGCAGCGCGATCTATTGATTTATATTTGCTGTGATTACGGGCAAAACAATGAGATCTGGTATAGGTGTATCCTTTGTGTCGACTGGGCACATGCTGAGTGTTCTGGATATGACTCTCCTGAGGGTTATATCTGCTTCGTATGCATCCACAAAGGTTGACCGGTATTAGCAATCGATTGACTGGCATTACCTGCAACGGTGTCGAATACCGGTCAAAGATGTTTTTTTAACTGTTGATTATGCCAAATTTGTTTAACTAATCGATCTCAATCATTGTGATTTTGTTAGAAGAATAGTTAAAGTTTAATTATTGTAACGGATAATAAGGAAATATTGATTATTTTCTGAGTTTTTACTATTTCTTCTTAAGTGACCGGCAATACCCGGTTTTACCCTACAAATCATTAGGAAGAACAATTTCGGGTAAAGAACTTTAGGTCAGCCAATATGGACCCACAAATATGATTGTGTTCGAGAATAGCCACATTAGTTAGGGACTGGGTCGCAGCTATTAACGCCCATCTTCAGAAGGAATAAAACAGTGTTCCCTCTATAGATGGAGAAACAGGAATTGTAGGTGAGAGTAGAGTGCTGCTTATTATATAGGTGAAGTGTATGTTCCTATGTGCATAGTGCGTGATTTGTATTTGATGCTCGGTGACCCTAATGTTTTCATTTATAAAATTTTAAATCGTGCTTTAGATTTTATGTTGTGATAATAAAATAATAGGATTGACAATGCCCGTGATTTGCTAAAAAAATCTCGCAAGTCGCGACCCATCCCAATACCTATCACCCGCGACCCGAGTTCGGGTAAGGGTCAATTTATACTAGCGCAGAGTCGAAGCGTATCAAAGCGTCTATCCAAAACTGAACATAACAAATTCAACCTTAACTCTACAGCGTAACGCACACATTACTTCTGGGATTTTAAAAAGACGCCGCATTCTTAGGAATACGCGCGTCTACGCGTGAACAACGCTGATTGGTGCGCGCGCATTCTTGCGAAGTATAGTGTGCGTTACACTGTGGAGTTAAGGTTGAATTTATTATGTTCAGTTTTGGATAGACGCTTCGATGCGATTCGACTCTGTGCTAGTATAAAATGACCCATAGAAACGCTGCCCTATGCTTAGAGAGCTGACGACGACTGCCGCTGTGATCTTTGAAGTTGGAATATCGACGCGGCGACGGAGCTGCACTTACTTCTGCCGTTGGTAACATACCCCTCGTATGTAAGATTCTAATCAAACTAAAAAATTAATAGGGAAGCTAAATGATTTGCAACCCAGGGTTTGCCAACGTGCAATGGAACGCAGTATTCTTGGCGTCAAACTGACAGACCACATTCGGTGGTTCACAAGTGGGCTCAAAAACTAAAGAGATTTAAAATACTATAGAGCGGGCATGTCAAGGAAATGTCATAGAAAAACTTTGATCCTATGTCTCAGTAACACCATCTAGAATAATATATGAATATTGGAGCGGCAGCGGAGCGTACTACAAAAAACTTATAGACTTGTATCCAGCAGGACACACTTTTTCGGACGAAAATTTTGTTCGTGATGTCCGGTCTATAGGTATTAAATGTCTTTGTCCAAAACACAGATCACTGACGTTAAGTATTCGAAAAGCCACCAAACTGAAATGGGACTGGGCTGGCCACGTCTGTCGTACCTATGCCAAATGAGCTATGGGCCAAAATAACCACCACGTGGGTAACTGACACAGCTAGAAGGCGTCGCGGTGAAGAAGATGGCAAGACGACTTGGACAAACTAAACGACCACTTTAGCCCTGGATCGAAAAAACCATGGGGAGAGGCTTTTGCCCAGCTGTGGGGTGATGCAGGCTAGCAGTATCAGTATCAGTAAATGCTTTACTAAACGGGTTTAGAAATCATTAACTTACCCAATGGTCCTGGCATGCGACTGGAACGCACGGTGTCGGGACAGCACCTTCTCACTTTCCCACTCATCCGTTCACTATGAAAAAATCATTTCTTTGTATGTCCTGAATGGCGGGACGGTACACTTAATGTGCAACGTAACGACATTTTCCCTCATACGAGTTCACTGACTAGCGCTTACTTTTACTCTTAATAACTTCACTGCCACTCTCACCGACTTGTGCACTTATAAGCAATTATATTATAAAGAAAAAGGCGTAGATATAGGTTACTTCAATAATAGGTTACTTAAATAAACAACATTCGATTTTCAAAAATGGCACACTAACGCACGCACGCGTCCGTTGACGGCGCGAAAGCGACACTGAGGTCAAGCGTGGCTAGTTAGCCACATTTTAACGTGTCGCTTGCTGAACATTATAACCCATATAACACCGCAACGAGCCAATTTTGAACTGTTTTTATTTGACTTGATTCTCCGTGTTCTTAATGTCCGTCGCGCTCGACAGCTTGCAGCGAATTGAATTGCGGGTAGGTATAGATAGTGCATTCATAAAAGTATCGACCATAGAAATCTTCTTTATTATATCTATGGTATCGACTCAACCCAGTAGGTAGGTACTTAGCAAAACTGGTACATGTAACTACCTTCAAAATCATTTAATTTTACCTTGTTATCAAAGAGATTTAAAATACTAAAGAGCGGGCATGACAAGGAAATGTCATAGAAAAACTTTGATCCCATGTCTCAGTAACGCCATCTAGAATAATATATGAATATTGGAGCGGCAGCGGAGCGTTCTACAAAAAAGTCATAGCCTTGTATCCAGCAGGACACACTTTTTCGGACGAAAATTTTGTTCGTGATGTCCGGTCTATAGGTATTGAATGTCTTTGCTTGTTATAGTTGTTCATAATCTTTGTTTTACAAAATGAATAAGCATTACAAATACCTACACACTTACCTACTATCGTCACACTATACATATAGGTACATGTATTATTATTTTTCATAATTAGGTAGGTACAGTGAGACATGCCATTTTTGTGTCTCTTATTTTGTGTTATTATGTTTTTACTGTGCGTGTCTCCAGATGTTGCCAATAAATAATAGTTATTTGTTATACAAGAGTGCAAAGTTGCTTTTTAACCGCGTGTTCAGTTTTGATGACCGAGCAAGCGAAGGATTCTAAAATTGAATCACGAGCGCAGCGAGTGATTCAAAATTAGAATCCTGAGCGTCAGCAAGGGAATCAAAAGAGCACGAGGTGAAAAATCTTTGCACTCGAGTGCAACACGTAACTTTTCATTCTACCTCAGCGAGGAAATGACTAAATGCAAAAAAAAAAAACCTTTTCTGAGAAAGTTTTGGCTCCTTTTGCTAGTCGCCACGTGTTGAACATATCGTACTGTTTTAAATACTTCTCGCGTGATTGTTGAGGGCGAAAGCTCATTTGCGCATTATTAACAGTTTCAGTCAATTCTGTTGGCGTCAAACAAACTTCCTCATCACTCATTTTAGTTTTTTCACTTGTTTTCAAGTTTCTTGTTTTTAACATCAGGTTTAACCCTACAGCGCATAGTGGGACACATGTGGCACATACCAAAGAAACCTCTATATTTCAACACCCGAATTAAGTGGCGTCATCTAATAAAAATCAAGTAATTATGAAAGATTGGTAAACCGAATTTAGTACCAAACATTTTGGTTAGATGTCATTGAATGAACATCTTTTTACATTTTGTTCAAAACCAACGGTATCTCGAAATTTGTTAACAAGTGGCGTGTAAAAAAAGCAAAATACCCGATAATTTTGAATAGTTTGGATAAGAAATAATTAGTGGAGGTAAGTTTGTGTTTCTATTTGTTATCTCACTTGTTATTTTGTAATTTCATAAATAAATAGCACATAGAAATACAACATTTTTATCAGTCACATGACTGATGTGGCACACCATGCAATGAGAGTCCACAAAATGTCTATTTTGCTTGCAGATGAGCCGAAGGAAAAGAATGAATTCTGATGATATTCAATACTTTCTGGAAATTCCCTCTGGTAGTGAAGACGACTTGGAACTGTCTGATGAGGACAGGCATGACGACTTGATCAGAATCCAGGATTTAGTTATAAACGAAGTGGAGACATGCCCAGAAGTACTACAGGACGACTTCTTCGGTGAAAACGTGAGCATACCAAGTCCAAGGTCTAGCAGTGGTATGTTAGAGACTCAGTCAATAACCAGTGTTTCTAACACAGTCAAACCTAGTACTTCCAGGCAAGCAAATCCTCGATCCAGCCGAGTAGCATCACGACCTCAAGCAGTACATTCTCCTCGCTTCATTTCACCTTCCCCACAACCTGTCAGGCCTGCCAGGCCAAAACCTAGGAAGAGAGAATACATATGGAGGAAGATGGACTTTCAGCCACCTGATGCCACCTTTCCTGGTGTTGACAAGTTGGAACAACCATACACTAGTTTTGAAACACCTTTGCAGTACCTACTTTTTTACTTTTTTGACGACGATTTGCTGGATCACGATGCTGAGGAATCTACTAAATATAGTGTTCAGAAGAATTGCTCAAAGCCTGTTTTGATTACAAAGATGGAGCTTCTTCTATGAGTTTATTTTTCAAAATAATCCTATTTTTCTATAAAATTTTCTATTTTTTCCCGAATAGTTTCTATTTTTATAAGTAGAAATATTTGGATTGTAAGATTCGATAACCTAAAATTAAATTAATTATTATAAAACACATTATTTTCTTATATAAAGTTTGATTATTATGAGTTTATTTCATTTATGTGTTCCCAATAAATAGTAAAGATTTACATTGTATTGCATGATGTGACAGATGTGGGCCATACGGAAAAGCTTACATAAGTAATGTTTTCATTGAGTTGCGATTTTTTTAAATATTTTTCCGAGAAATAGTATCATATTTTCTAGCTAATATATTTTTTTCAAGCCGAAAAAAAAAGTCATGCACTGTAGGGTTAACAATGACGTGAAAAAATGCCGCGTAAAGAACCGCGTACAAAGCAAATTGAAAAAAGAATACCAAGAAGGTTCCGAGTCTGAGTTTTTAACAAATTAAAAAAAAGTTGTATGATAATATTCGGCACCATAGAGGTAGCAGTAAATAGGTTTAATGATTTTTTTATTCACAAACTTAGTGCACACGATGTTCTAAATTCAATTTACTTTATCCTCTAGAGAATAAAAACGGCTTTTCCACTCAGATATTGAAGATTAAAAATACTCTTTCCGAGATGGTGGGATGAAAATGTATTTTCTTTCTTTCTAAATAGTAAACCAAGATAGGTTTCGGGGTAATTTTATTTACTTAATAGGAACAACAAACAGTTACAATATTATGTAATTTTAAAACAGAATAATTAACATTATAGTCTAGAAACTATAGAGAGGACATGGACAAAAATGGCATAAAAAAACTGTGATCCCATGTCTCAGTAACGCCATCTAGCATAATATAGCAATATTCGATTCAATACTTAGTACCATAGACGGGTGTGTCAATGACAAAGAAAAACTGTAAAAATTTTGTTCGTACATCACCAAAGACATTCAATACCTACCTATAGACCGGACATCACGAACAAAATTTTCGTCCAAAAAACTGTGTCCTGCTGGATACAAGTCTATGAGTTTTTTTTAGTACGCTCCGCTGCCGCTCCAATATTCATATATTACTCTAGATGGCGTTACTGAGACATGGGATCAAAGTTTTTCTATGACATTTCCTTGACATGCCCGCTTTAGAGTATTTTAAATCTCTTTGTACATCACTAACAAAATTTTCACAGTTTTTCTTTGACATTGACACACCCGTTTATGGTACTAAGTATTGAATCGAATATTGCTATATTATGCTAGATGGCGTTACTGAGACATGGGATCACAGTTTTTATGCCATTTTTTCGCATGTTCTCTATAGGTAGTATCTTAAAACTCTTTGATTAGTAAGTTGTTAGTAAGGAATGACAGCTCAATTTTATTCACCTTCAATTCAATGCTCTAAGCCATCACTTCGCCTACATTTTCAAGGAAGAATTTTATAGATTAGTAGCTGTTGCCAGCGTCTTCGCCCGCTACAACTCGAAAAATATCCCACAGGAAGATATATAATCGTGATAAAAACTATCCTATGTGTTATTCTACAGCTTGGCAAAAAAGTGTAGAAACGGAACTAAATTTTTGACGGTTGGCAACAATTCCAAAATAATGACATCTCTTAATAAACAAAGTTCACGATTTCGTACAATTTTAATTTCGACCACCTTTCGTAGGTTATAAACTATCTGTGTACTAAATTTTATCCAAATCCGTTCAGTAGTTTTTGCGTGGAAGAGTAACAAAATTTCACGTTTTTAATATTAGTATAAATATTTAAGACCACTGCTGTTTGTAAAACTTACAAACGTATGCTTAATGCTACCTTTTAAATAAAACACCACAAAACATTCAAAGTTAATTTATTGAACAACTATTAGTTACAATGTTCACGCTTTACGATTGGAGCGTCAGCAGACATTCAACTAAACATAATAATAATATTGTCGTTAATACCATTAAGACGATATATTTTGCTTACAATAGGCCATCCGAACTTCCCTTACGTAATAATAGACTCTGAAGTTGTGTGAAATCACTGGAACAATAATTATAAGTGTCTCGGCAAAAAAGTTAAGAACAAAACAATCATTTTCAGAGCTGGCAACATTGTTAATCAAGTGTCATTCTGTTTTAAAAAATTGTCTCCGTATCGACCGATTGGGTAAAAAATATTTAGGGTCATAATTTAATACAATTCTTAATTAGCAAAGATATATATTTTTGTAGGGTTTATTTTCTTTCTTCACTCTGCACGAACTAAGTTAACAACACAAGACATGATTTTTATCCGGCAAAGGGCTTAACCTCTTAAATAACTTCGATGTAAAAAGGTAATAAAACCAAAATATATACCGAAAATATTGTGCATGTATGAGCTGGCCGCACGTGTACAGATTTTCAATTCAATTTCCTGAATCATTTTCCTTGTTCCGGTAACATTAATAGCCGCATTTCGTACAATATGGCGGCAATAAATTACACGGTGACACATTTCTCGCGTTCAGAAATTTAATTTATGAAACTGTGAAGGCCAATCATTTACGGCAGCAAGCTTTTCTGGCCCGGTAGCTCTTTTCGAACGATCGAAGTAAAGTCACATTAAAAAATTGACAAGACGCGTTTTTTTTCTGACCGTTACCGCCACGGAGTTCTGGCCAGACAGCCTATATGCACAATACGAGACTTTTCCTAAGCTTTTGACCAATTCACAAAAAGCAGAAGAGCTGGCTTGCTATCAGTATCGTCAGCCATTTTAAGCACTGCGCCTATGTCCTACTCTAACATACGATTCAGAGAGTTTAGCCGCGTAAACGGCGTGAAACTTTAATGAACTTTATAAGGCCCCATTAAGCATGAGTTTAAATACACTTAACCAACTGTATGTTATAAGGTGGGCACTTTCAAAGTGATGTTTTCCGCTTGCACTTGAACGTTGGCCGTCGAACGGTTATGTCTCATATGTGACTTAACAAGATCTGAATTGACGAGCGCGGCCATTAGACTCAGTTCTCCTGCTAAGACTGTGGCGCATATAAGAGAAGCTAATCTTGCAGAGTTCTCAGCAGGGCGTGCTCCAGCTCCTTTAACACCTAGGATATCCAGACAGGCGCCTTGTCCCGTAAGAACAGTACCTCCCCCAACCGTACCGACCTCTAAAGAAGGCATGGTACAGGTGACGTAAAGATCATCACCATTTTCTCCACACACTTCCATGTTTGTAGAACAATTCGAGCTGGTTACATTCTGAGCCGGATCTTGCCCTGTAGCTATGTAAATAGCAGTTACCATATTCGCTGCATGGGCGTTATTTCCGCCTATAGATCCAGCCAAAGCTGACCCTGAGAGATTCTTGATTTTGTTACACCGAGCCAGAGTTCTGGCATCAGTTTTGAAGATTGTTCTTAGGCTATCGTTGGTTATCGTCGTCTCACAAACTACCCTTTTCCCTCTACCTTTGACCCAGTTTATAGCTGCAGCCTTTTTGTCTGAACAATAGTTCCCAGACAAGCTAATAACCTCCATATCTGGGAAGTAGTTTTTAAGTAATTTGAGGGCGTTCTCGGCTCCTTTTGAGACCATGTTCATACCCATTGCGTCACCTGTCGTGGCTCTGAATCTTAAGTACAGTGTAGCCCCGTCTACTCCTATATGAATCTCTTGGAGGCGAGCGAATCTTGATGTAGAATCAAAGGCTTCTTTTAACACGGCGAAGTTGTCTTTATTATCTACCCATTGTCGACATTCATGGGCTCTGACAACGTTTGGGAGCTTTATAGCTGGAGCTCTTGTCATGCCAACGTCTTCAACGACACTTATAACTCCTCGCGTACCTATCGCCTTTGCTCCTCGGTTTGTGGATGCAACCAATGCCCCTTCAGTTGTAGCCATAGGGATCATGTATGGCTTGCCATCGACTACCAAAGGACCTGCATAGCCGACAGGGACACCAACATATCCGATAACATTTTCACAGCAAGCGTTTAACACTTTAGAATAATCATAATTTAAGTAAGGCAACTGTTTGATTGCCAATTCTGTTTGGAATCTTGATCCGACGACTTTCCTTCGCAGTCGAACGCCACGGAGGGGATCGCCTAATACTGCTTCTAATCTATGTAATGGTATATGGGACTGCTCAACTAACATTACCACTTCATCGTCACTTAACGAGATGCAAGCTCCTTCAGATCTGTATATTTCGAGGCATTCAGCCATTGGGCGCTTCTTAGAGTTAAGTTTGGCCGCAGAAGAGCTAGGAGAGAGCGTAGGCCATTCATCTTCTATAACGCCCTCGGTTTGTGTGGAAACTTCTGAATTGGAATCATCTCCAACAGAGAATTTGGGTTTGCTTCTGGCCTGTTCTGAAACTACTTCTTTGACTGTCATGTCATTCATGTCTATAACCCAGTTCCTTTGCTCCTCAAAGAAAACAAATTTGATAATCAGAGCGCAAAGCAGAGTTGCTATCACGAAATAGTCGGCAGAAACTGAGAACCATTTGACATATGAGTGTAAAAGTATATTGTCATTTGTAGCGGGGGTCAAAGTGTCTGTCGGACCCTCGATAATACCGTTATCAGAGCTCCAAGGCCACCGGCTGGTAAGATGGACACATAGGAGACCCGCTGCCATGATCATTTTCACCCTTTGAACAACTGGGTTTGGTTTTAGATCAGCTTCAGAAAACGGACTGTTTGGAGACATTTCTTTACGTCCTGAAGCAAAATCTGCGACCAAGGACAAGCAGGCTGGGTAGAACGTGACAAACACTAAGTAGTCTACTAACAGAGCTAGGCAGGCGAAAGTACACATGTGTTCTAGTCTAGGCACACCAGATAATGCTCCGACTCCCACTAATAGAACTGCTAGGAGAGTATCTAGAGTTGCTGTAGGTCCAAGCAATGCTAGGGCTCTTCCAACCCTCTTGCCTTGGTCTTCACCAGCAGACCATCCAGCCTTGGCCATCCTAGCGCCCCTTGCCACGTCAGCGACCAGCAAAAACAGGAACGGAGCATCTTTTATACTAGCCAACTCGCTCCAAAACAGACTAGCGACCGCCGACGTGAAGATAAAGCTGGCGAATGTGGAAAACACCCCGGCGATGATGAGGAGGTACTTCGAGGCGATTTTGTGTAGGTTTGAGATTTGGTAGTAAGCGTAGAGGAGTGCTGCGCAGCGGACGAAGGTCATGATCACGGCATCTGCAGCCTGGTACTCAGCTTCGAGCCCTGGGCAAGCTCTGGCCCATCCTGCGCAGTGTTCGGATCTGTTGCCCGGGCCATTTCTCTCGACGCTCGCGGCGCACGCGAGTAAGGCCAGGGTCGCCACTATCACTTCCCATTGGTGACGGGCGCAGAACTCGCCGTGAGCTCCCCAGACTTTCATTTCTACTGCTTAGCTGCGTAGCAGCTGATATCTGGAAATAGAGGGAAAATAGAGATTAGTTTTTAATGCTTTTTAAAGTGGATGGAGTCGAAGTTTGTTTGTAAGAGATCACTTTTAGAGTTCAGTCTTATCTGATGTATTCAAATGCAATCTAGATCTTCTCAGATATTTTTATATGTCTATATTTTTTTAAACTAAATAGTGCCTATGACCTAAATGACTGATCCCTGAGGAGAAAACATGCCGAAAGAAACTCAGGTGTCATGATCTCTTTTGATTCTTCTTTTTTGTGAGCAGCAGGGGGAAGATTGGGAATATTTTGAGTTCTGTCTTCTCAAATCCACCACTTTTCATAAGTAATTGTTAGCTTAAGTCATGGTTAAGATGACCACGTTTAAAAATCAAGAAATCAAAAGTCTCCTAATAAGGCAGGGAATCCGCAATTTTTGAACGGCTAAAAATATAAAAGACATTCCCCCAAAACTCTTTTCCCACTACCTTTGACCCAGTTAATTGCTTCACCCTTAACAAATATCTTAACAATAGTTAACAATAGTTTCCAGACAAGCTTTTAACTTCCATATCGCCC
The DNA here is from genome assembly GCA_921972225.1 of Euplexia lucipara. NCBI lineage: Eukaryota > Metazoa > Arthropoda > Insecta > Lepidoptera > Noctuidae > Euplexia > Euplexia lucipara. The sequence goes on along the minus strand of OV179169.1, from coordinate 1,891,579 downwards.
ACCCTTCACAACTTCCTATTGTTTTTGCCGAGAAGAAGTGGCAGTAAAAAATCCCCAGCAACACAAAAGAATTTAAGAAAAAAATAAATTACTCGTTTTGAACATAAAACTGTTTTATTTTCAAGACATTTACGCGATACTAATTATTGTGTCTCTTATATTTAAAGTTAAAAGTTCAATTTTAAAATTGTACGTCTCTAGCGCGAATATTTGTCTACGTTCAAGTTACGTTTGCGTCAAATATTCGCGCTAGAGGTCCTCAAAACTCTAGTTCTGTAGTTTTTTCTTATAAATAAAACACAATCGAGGTAGTAACAATATGAAAAACTATAGAAACAGACAAAACTCTCCTTGAATTTCGATGCACCAAGGTTCAAGTAAATTGGGTGGTATTTAAAGAAATGTATTTTCATTACAAATTATTGACCTTCAAATTAATGTGGTATTTAAAGGTTTTTTGTAACTTTGTACAATACTTAAAACTGAATATTTAATAAATTATATTTATTTCTGTAAATTAAAATTGATTTCAACAAACACGTTAATGGTTACCTATAGTGGTCAAAATACGAACATTATCAATGATGTTTTAAGTGAAAGGTGTAGATTTCTTAAACAATATTCGATTTTCAAAAACCGTACACTAACGCGTCCGTTGGGGCGCGACGCCACACTGAGGTGAAGTGTGGCTAGTTAGCCACATTTTAACCTGTCGCTTGCTGAGCGCTTATAACCTATCTACACATCTAAAGAGGTAAAATTTGTAAGTTTGTATGTAGGGGGTAATCTTCGGAACTAATGATCCAATTTTAAAAAATATTGTACTGGTGGAAAGCTACACTATTCTCGGTGGACATAGGCTACTTTTTATCCCCGTATTCCCATGGGAACGGAAACTACACGGGTTAAACTGCGTGACGTCTGCTAGTTACTTATAATATCATTGACCATTATAGCTTATTTAAGTGTGTACTTTTAAGCATTAAGTATGAATGTGACTGAAGAAAAGATGAACGGATTGTGTGAAAGATGAAATTAAGTATGTCTAAGAAGACATAACTATTTACCACTTCTGTGGCGAAGACTCACGACTAACGCCAGCCAGCAGTATTGAGAACTGGAAGGGTTCTAAGAACCAACTGCCATTTTCAGCCAATAGCTTTTAAATTAGCCATAGGTACCCACTTAAGTTAGGAGGAGCTTGTGGCTAAATTATAACAGCCGCATGGGTCGATCGAAGGTTAAGCTACGCTTGACGAGGTCGATCCGTGGATGGGTAACCATTTATAACATACCAAGACTCCCCCGTGCCTCGGAAAGCACGTTAAGCCGTTGGTCCCGGCTGTCATTTGTAGATCTTTTACAGTCGTCACTTGTAGTTAGAAGCTCGAAAGTCTGACAACCAGTTTAACCAAGGGGTATCATGTTACCCAGTTACTAGGTTGTGGAGGTTTGACAGGTTAAACTGGAAGCCGAGCCCAACATAGTTGGGAAAAGGCTAGGCAGATGATGAGATGTATACTTAAGTTAAGTTTTAGTGCCAACTAGAGGAAAATCCTTGAGCATTTTTACTGTCTCATCACCGCCTCCAAATAGGTTCTTAATTCATTAATTAAACCCCAAGAAGAGACTGGTGTCCGCGCTTTCGTTGTCTTTCTATTGTGTCTCTAATTGACACGATTGAAAGGTTAAGGTGACTATCAAGATGAAGACAAAAATTAAGATATGTATCAATAAGAACTTGAACTTATTTATTTATTGATCCAGTTGTCACATTTTGTAAGCTTAAGTAAAATATTACAAATAATATAAGTCGCCAGTAACAGTCACAATACCCCCTGTGCTAGTTAATACTGTATTACAGTGGGGTAGTTAGTGTAAGACATGTTATGTCGACCCTAAATACATCAGTGTATGAATATAAGTGTGTACATTACTCCAGCTACTAAATTTAACTTCACATAAACACAGCCAATTCTGCTAAACCGTTACGCACTACACACAACACTATTTATAAACAACGGGCACCGTTAACAGTTACGATTCGCAAGATAAACCGTACACTAAAAACGACAACACTAGTGACCTATAATAAAAAAAACCAGTTTCGGAGTTGTGCGCTCAAAATCGGATAAATGACCGTGATGGCTTTCTATAAAACATTGACATTTTGAAGGTATTTAAATAAAAATGAAAGTTTTTGTCTTGTTTTAATATATTTAGGCTTATATTTGTTTTATATTAACCGAAACGTAACGAAAGGTATTTACAAGACAGATGTAAGTGGGAACGCCGGGAGGGGACGCCCTAGAAGGACGTACATAGACCTTATTGGTGAGGTTCTTCAGAAAGGTCAGGCGCGTAGTACTTGCAACCGGCGTGTGTGTATGCCAACATGTATGAATGTCAGCGAATCAAAGAAGTAGGTATGTAAGAATCGTAGCATTTGGCGCTCTGTAGTTTCTGCCTACCCCCATTGGAAAGAGGCGTGAGTTTATGTATGTATGTATTTCTGGTGTGTTGTGCCGGTATGTCCGTTCTCAAAGGACCCAATAGGCTACTTTTTATCCCTGTATTCCCACGGGAACGGGAACTACGCGACTGAAACCGCGTGACGGTCTAGTCAATTATAATTTCTTTCTTTGTAATCAATTCAAGCGCTTGTACTGACCATACATTCCCTGTACATTAAAGCAACAGGCCCTTAGTGGTGTGACCGAGTTGTTTAGTCGCGTACTCGCGTACCAACTTTGGTAGACCTGTCACCAAAGCTATCCCAAGCCTACATGGTGTCTTAGGCATGCGGCATGCCCAAAAATAAATCCTACTAATAAACGCGAAAGTTTGTGAGTTGTTTGTTACTCTTTCACGTAAAAACTACTGAATGGATTTTAATAAAATTTGGTATGGAGTGAGCCGAGACCCTGGATTAACACATAGGCTACTTTTTATCCCTGTATTCCCACGGGAACGGGAGCTACGCGGGTGAAACCGCGGGACGTCTGCTAGTAGATATTTGAAAGCATTCTAATCACATGCTTCTCGCGCATGCTTTGAGTTGACTCTTGCAAACCGATTGTTATGCTATGAACGATACTCCTGGCTGGATTTAATAATATGGTTTGAGGTTAAATAGTAGCTTCTGCATATCCTGTTATGCCATTGCATTGTATAAGTACTTCTCTTTCCTTCATACGGCTTGTATGAAGGAAAGAGAAGTTTATTACTACAGAGAAGCGAAGAAATGTCATAGAAAAAACTTTTTTGCAAAAAATACAACGAACTTCAAAAAAAACACTAACCAGTGTAAAAAAAACTCTAAGTTCGGAAGTCGGTGGCCAATCATGATTGAGACTAAACCACCAAAGCCACAGACTTCCAAATTTAGAGTTATTTTATAACGGTTAGTGTTTGTTTTTGAAGTCGGTTGTATTTTTTGCAAAAAAGTTTATCATTTTTCAATTTTTATTTTTTTTATTTTTATGAAGATGATTCATTATGTTCCATTTCTTTTAATATTACAATCAAACAAATAAACAGATTTCGATGAAAACAAAAAGAAAAATTCATGAACAAAATGTTCATTAAGTGAAAACTACCAGGCCAAACTATGTTAATTTTTTATGGGACCAAAAAGCAACTATTCCACATCAAACTAAAAAAGAATCACATAAATCGATACGTAAATCCCAGCGTAATCGGTGCACAGACATGAAAAAAATGTTTAAAGACAAATTAAATGTTCATAAAATTTTTCATAAAATGAAAACTACCGGCCCAAACTAGGTATGTTAATTTTTAATGGGACCAAATGGCAACTATTCCGCATCGAACTAAAAAACAATCACGAAAATCGGATCATTAATCTCGGAGTAAGCGGTGTACAACTGTACATACATAAAAAAAAATACTGATCGAATTGAGAACCTCCTCCTGAAGTCGGTTAAAGATCCCATGTCTCAGTAACGCCATCTTGCATAATTTAGCAATATAGGAACGGCAGCGGAGCGTCCTAAACTAGACTCATCGCCTTGTGTCCACTAGGATACAAATATCGGATTAAAATTTTGTTCGTGTTCGTCTACAGTAAGTATTGAATACCTACCTTTGGTAAGAAGAGACATCGACGCTTACACACACGTAGACGTATGACGAAAATTTCCAACGATACATTTTTTTGTCAAATTATGAGAAGTAGTTTAGAAGTTATGAGGGAACAGATAAACATACATAGCGATTCAAAAGTTCAAAACCATAACCCCTTATTTTTGCTTCGCCGAAATCGGGTAAAAAATAACGATACGTCGGTATTTTGTCGACAAGCTTATAAGGTCCAAGGAAATGTGTATGTACTGAAGCCAGCACGGCAAGCTACCCCAAAGTGTCAAATTTCTTTGATAGTTTTTCATCTTTATTCCAAACAAAATAAGGTTGATGTTCAATTGGAACATATTGCCAGTTTCGGGTAGCTTGTTGTGCTATACAGCACTGCTTAACCCTTGGGGATATACAGGCGTGATGTTTAGCTACACCTTAAAATCACACGTTACTTTTTTAGCTGGTCACCGAATTAGCGTTTCCATAAAAAACTAGACGCCTCACATACCCAAGTAATTTTATACTCTATCTCCATACTTTTAAGGTGGTAATTGACTAGCTGATGATGAGCTAATATGTATTCAGATACGTGTTTCATAATGGTAGTAGGTTGCGTGACCTTGTGTCTTGCTTAAATGAGATGTTGGTACAATCGGCTTTGAGAATAATTCTTTAGTTAACATCACCGTGAACCAAGCCAGTAAAATTTTAAAAAGTTCTGTAATTTTTTGGCAATTGTAGCACTTTATTTACTATTAAAGATGATCAAAATTCATTTTAATATCACAAAAGTTGTTCCTAATCATCATTAATTCATTAGACCCCATTGTCTTTCTATTGTGTCTCTAATGCCCCGTATTCATGGTAAACATTTGTTTAGCAACAAAGTTGAATCAACGTGTTGCGGTGTTCACGCTCGATGAGCGTATACACTGCAACACATCGAGCGAGAGCTGTTAACAACTCTGCAACACACAGTGTTGCCAGCAACATGTTTACAGCAACTCCGCAACACGTTGATTCAACTTTGTTGCTAAACAAATGTTTACCATGAATACGGGGCTTAATAGACACGATTGAAAGGTTAAGATCAACTTTTACAATACAATAAAAATATCTGCTGTACCGTTCACATATTTTGTCGATACCTATATGAAAATATACATATTAAACAGCTGATTTTTTTATCCGCAAATGTAGGCTTCTTGTCAAAGTAAAAGTTGTTCGTAATGCTGAGTTTATCAAACCATTTTCGGGTTTTGTACTTACTATAAAAATATAAAAAATAATTTTAATGAATAAAAAAAAAGTGTTTATTATCTTAAATCTATACAATTAAGTTGCCGGGGCTTCCCAGAAAGTAAACCTAAGATACTTGTGATGGGATAAAACTCGCTCTTCCTAGATCAATAAAAAAAAAGAAAAAAAAATACTTATTAAAAATTAATAAGTATAAAATTATTTTTAAATGAATTTAAAACTCTTTAAATTATTACTGCAAATATTCATATTTTTACGAAGAAGGTCTACACAGTGCAGCACTCGTAACCGTCGCCGGCGCAGCGTGCGTGTACGACTACATAATGTATACTAAACGAAGCAAAAGAAGTATGCAAGAATCGTAGCAGATGCCGCTCTGTGATCCCTACTTACCCACATGCGAAAAGGCATGAATTTATTATGTACTAGCCGACGTCCCGCGGTTTTATCCGCGGGAACGGGACCTGTTCCCGTGGGAATATAGGGACAAAAAGCCTATCTGTTAATCCAGGGTGTCAGCTATCTCCATAACAAATTTTATTAAAATCTATTCAGTAGTTTTACAGCGGCTACACTTTATTCGCTGGATGCCGTGATAAAATCTATTACGTCAAGCAATACAATATGTGTATTGTGATTCTAATGTCGACGGAAGCCGGTTTACGTAGTTACACTAAGTACAAAAATGAGACCTAATCAGGTAGGTAATATCGGAAGATCTTGTATCTAGCTATATTGGCTTAAGGTAGGTTTAAGTTTTCCGGAGCGTTGAATACGCATTGGTCGCTCGGGCATATGCTAAATTTGCCTTCCTGGGCGTATATGCTACATTTGTCGCCCCTGGGCGTATATGCTACATTTGTCGCCCCAGAGCGTATATGCTACATTTGTCGCCCCTCGGCGTATATGCTACGTTTGCCGCCCCTGGGCGTATATGCTACATTTGTCGCCCCAGAGCGTATATGCTACATTTGTCGCCCCTCGGCGTATATGCTACGTTTGCCGACCCTGAGCGTATATGCTACATTTGTCACCCCTAAGAGTAAGTGCTACGCTACATTTGCCGCCCGTAGCGTCTGCGATTTTTTTTTATATAGAAATTGGTGTAGCTTAACTCGAGACAGAAATGGGCGTTACCTTGAAAAGCAAAAACCCGCCTTATAAAAAACAAATCACGTTACACGTGATTAATTTCATACTGTGAAGTCCAACGCTGTATCAAAATTACTTGTTGTTAAACAGTAATGAGACAAGTACAGTTATTTACACAGTACATATTCACGATCATGGATACTTAATGCATGGTGTGTATTGGAACAATTACCAATTTAGGTGATTTACAATTACAATGGTTTCTTATCGAATTTGCCGAATAAGGAATTTAAACCGAAAGCGCGTTTGTTCATAAATGTAGATTTTTAACCGTTTTTCTTCTAATTAGTAACTTTTTTATAAGACATTGAATATGAAGACTAGCCAGAAACGATTTAGGATATTTGTGGTCCGGGTACACTGGCTGCGAGGCGAGGGACACCGTTGGACAAAGGTAGAGAGAACAGACAAGCCATACTACTTAATCTATCTGTATTTTTAATATTGTATCTTTACAGTATTGCTAAACCGCCCGAAGAATTGCTAAACCTAAGTGGCAGTGGGCAGGACACATCGCTCGCAGAACATCGGTCGTTGGGGCCGAAAAGTTCTGGAATGGCGACCACGTTCCGGAAGACGCAGCGTTGGAAGGGCTCCCACAAGATGGACCGACGACTTGGTGAGAGACGCGGAAATCCAATGGATTAGAGAAGACGCACAGGACTGGTCGTTGTGGCCACATTTGTGGGAGACCTATGTCCAGCAGTGGACGTAAATGATGATGATGATGATGAAGATGATGATGACAGTATTAATAATACAGTTAAAGGAAAAAAAAATCCCTAAGTGGGTTTGTGACGTTGTAGTCTCCGGATCTGCTAAACAGATTTTGAACATTCTTTTACCAATAGACAGCCACATTAGTGGACAGTAGGGAATGCAATCTCGTACGAGATTTCCGCCTAGCGAGATCTCGCGAGACTCAAAACCCAGTCTCGCGAGATCTCGCAAATTACGGGATCTCGCGAGATTGGAAGAATCGCAATTAAAACATATGCAAATGCTTGTTTTAAGAACTAGTAATTAACAAGATATGTAATTAAATAGAAACTGCGTTGCTTAGTTATAAAAATAACGTAAGTTTTATTTTAAAAATCAACAGAGTATTTATTATTTTGTTTCTAACTCTAATAACATATGTTTATGTCTTTAATTATTATACCTACTGTAGCTAATCAGTTCAAATTCTTACAATATTGGTAACAAAACAATAATTATCTATATTTAGGCAACGGCCAGGTTTCAGTTCGCGCGCAGCCGCGCTATGGAATACACGTCGTCACGCTGCATTTTTCGATCTCGTTATCTCGCGAGATCTCGTACGAAATTTGACGAGATACAATCTCGTAAAATATGGCCGCAAGATTGCATTCCCTAGTGGACAGGCTATGAATTATTTCCAACACTAAGATGGGTGGAGCGAATGTTAAAGTTCGAAATCGTAATAATAATACTAGTCTCTTACTGCTTCACTGCAGGAAAAAACCTCTCATACGGAAAAGCATGTTTTACCTTTTATTTGTATAAGTACTCAAATAAAAATACGTACGTAAAAAGTGTTTTTTTTTTCATATTTCTCGGCTCGAGATTGACCACTATCTCACCTGATGGTAAGTGCTGATGTGGTCGACGATAAAGCACGCTTGCCTAGAAGTAACCTATTCACTCTTGACTTAAAGATCTCTAGGATGTAGCTACATGGTTGGCCTTGGAATGTGCTCTATAGATTTGTTGCGAACTATTACTAAAAGAGGCCCAATCAATGCTACGCAGGGCAGCACTATGTACAGACGCTAGCACATCCAGCTACCACAAACTGTCAAAATCTCCATATTGAATATAAACTTTATTATATTTGCAATATAGTTCAAAAACTGTCAAAGAAATTGGACACATTGGTGTAGCTTGATGTGCTGGCGTCTGTACAAAGCTGGAATTTCTACGATTACTAATCATATATACGTTTGACTAATATTATAAAGAGGTAGAGTAGAGCAGCGGTGGCCCAGTGGTGGCGGCCCCGACGCGGACGTACGAACAGTAAGTCGTGGGTTCGAACCCAGGCAGGCGCATTGCTTTGTGTAATTTACTTCATCACCACTGTTCTCAAAATCGGTGAAGGAAAACATCGTGAGGAAACCGGCATGTCCTAGAACCAAAAATTTGAAGACATCTGACAGATTCTGACAGATCTACCAATTTGCACTGGGCTCGCGTGGTAGATTACTTATGGCCCATACGTAAAATACGCGCTTTGACGTGGAGTTGCGGATACCAGCCCAGCCCCCCTAGCCAAGTTACAAACGATTCGTATCTATTCTCTTTCTACAATCGAGAACGCCTTAAATCCCTTTGTTTTGACCACGTGACTTATCACCTTTCGCTAAGTCACGTGGTCAAAACAAAGGGATTTGAGGCGTTCTCGATAGGAATAGGGGGGCTGTATCTTTATCTTTTTGTAAAGTGTGAATTGGTTATAACAAACATTTACAGTATTACAATACTTCGGATTCCCCCCGTAGAGCATCTATTGTTAGAACACTATTGCATTTTGAGCAGAAGCCTGAAAGTCTGATGGCCAATTAAACCAAGAGATATCGTGTTACCCAGAAACTGGGTTGTGGAGGTCAGACAGGCAGTCGCCCCATGTAAAACACTGGTATTCAGCTGGAATCCGACCCCAACTTAGTTGGGAAAAGGCTAGGCAGATGATTGTGCATTTTGTATCGAAGGTATTATATTGGTCATAAATGCATTGGTGCTCTAAAAATAGGTGCTCTATCGGGAATACTTCCACTTAACTACAACAAACAAGTAAAATATTATTATAATATTGCTAAACTAATGACTAATGAGGTCGGTGTTTCACTCTAAGAAGAAACACCGAAACAAAAGCAGAGGTCACAGTCTCATTAAAAGTCCAGACATTATCTTGGTCAGATCACGTGGGAACCATGCAGATTAGCGTCTGAGATGGTCTTTTGAGGAAAGAACCACACAGATATGAGTGGACCTGTCTGTCAGTTCACGCATTCGTCAAAAATCTTGAAGCCGTGGGCTTTAGGTACCGCTGAAATGAGCCTTTTGGCGCAGCCGTGAGACATGCCATTTATTTTTTACTGTTTGTTTTGACCTGATGCCAGTAAATATTATTTCTTTTTCTTTAGAATAACAAATAATAATAATAAATATTCTACAACTTTTTCACACAACGCCATTTAATCCCAAGTTAAGCTTGAGGGCTAGTGTTATGGGTACTAAACAGCTGATAAACGACCACCAGACAAGTTGGGAGCCAAGTCGGTTTTTCTATTTTGATATTAATTACATACATAAACTCACGCCTTTTCCCATGGGGGTAGGCAGAAACTACAGAGCGCCATATGCTACGATTCTTACATACTTCTTTTGCTTCGTTTACATTAAGAAGTTAGTTAGTTTTTTAGTTTGATATTAAGTTCTACTGATATAATCGCATGCTGACCGAGCTCTGGAATCTTAGCTCTTGCGACCACCAGACAAGTTGGGTAGCCAAGTCAGATTAATCTGGTCAATTATAATGATTGAATAATATCAAAAACAACCCGGTTATTGCGGTATTGTTATCAATGCCCCACTTTTTTTTGTAATTACGCATTATAATACAACTAGCTGTTACTGTTGATTTGATACTATAATTTTATTCGCGAGACGGATAAATTTAATGTATCTAAATTCTACACTAATCTTATAAAGAGGAAAAAAATGTGTGTTTGTTTGTAATGAATAATCTCAAAAACTGATGTGCCGCTTCAAAAATTCTTTCACCATTGGAAAGCTACATTCACCGTGTGAGTCACATAGGCTACTTTGTATCCCTGTATTCCCACGGGAACGGGAACTACGCGCGTGAAACCGCGTGACATCTGCTAGTAATATTATAAAGAGGTACTCGTAAATTTTGTGAGTCAGTAAACCCCTATTCATTTTTAAATACTTTTCCAACAATATATCACACGTTAAGGTTGAAATTAAAAAAAAAATCGTTTCCCACTTTACATATAGGGGGCTACCCTAATAAAACATTTTTTTCCAATTTTTATTTCACCACTTTGTTGGCGTGATTAATACACATATTGGTACCATATTTCAGCTTTCTAGTGCTAACGGTCACAGAGATTAAGCGAGGCCGGACGGACGGACGGACAGACAGACATGGCGAAACTATAAGGGTACCTAGTTGACTACGGAACCCTAAAAAGGAAAGATTAGAATGGTTGTTGCATTGAATAGGCTCCGAAACTACTGGACCGATTAGAAAAATTCTTTCACCGTTGCGAAGCCACACAATCCCGGGTGACATAGGCTACTTTGTATCCCTGTATTCCCACGGGAACGGGAACTACGCCGGTGAAACCGCGTGACATCTGCTAGTGTTTAATATGTTTTAAAGCCGAAAGACCTCGTGAACATATAATTTATCATTTACTGTCACTGCCGATATTATTAAGAATTCATAGACGCACGTCGAGACAGACAGACAATATGGTATAAGCTGACATCTGACTGCACATAAAGCCTATACGATCCCACGTCAGCTTACACTGGTAAGGTCCTTATTACTTGACGTGACGCGAGTACTTCAAGGACGGTACCTTTGCGAAGTAAATGCAAGTTTAAAACAACAATGAACAACTGTTGTGTGACATTTCCGCGAATTGTATCGAGTGACGCTGATGACGTTCCGATTCGGAGAAACCGGATGTATTAATTCGGGGAAAACCTTGTGAAGGTACTACATATGGTAAGGAATATTATGTGAAAAAGTTTCTGAGCAGACATTCGAAACATATCGAATCATATTTGAAACACCTGGCCCTGAACAGCAAATTGCAATAAACACAAGATTATTTGAATTTCGGGGTCTACCCTGGTGAACCCGACAACAACCGTCGTGTGGCAGTAGTAGCTCACCAGACACAACACCCGTATGTGCGTACTCCCTTTTCTATAGAATGAGAAACGACACCCTGTTCTTCATGTCTTTAACTAAACATCTACCTTAGTTCAAGCAACGGCACGGTTGGCAATGTGGTTTAGCGTTCGGCCGCATATTTGTTTTGTGCGGGAATCGAAGTCGCGGCTTCGTTTCCCGCACAGAACAAATATCTGTAGTCTACAGATAGTTGTTCTGGGGTTGGCTATTTGTGTATTTAAGTTTAAATGTTTGTAAAAGTACCCAGGACTAATACTAGAATGCCACAACGCACTAGAGCGTATCACAACACTACACCACAACACAGTAACACTACAGTGGATAAAAGGACACAGTGGATCACTAGGTAACGATGCAGCGGACGAATTGGCTCGGAGGGGATCTGACACCGTGGCCACCGGGCCCGAACCCGTAGTGCCCATCCCCTTCAACCAACTACGCGGATGGCTGCAAGAATTTACCCACACACAAGCAGAAAGATGGTGGTCCTCGTCCCCGGGCTGCAGACAGTCAAAGGAGGCTATGCCTACCCTGGACAGGAAACTCGCCTTCTGCGCTTGGGCAGAGTTAGCTTGCGCCTGGTGACTGGGACCATCACAGGACACTGCCTACTAAACAAATACCTCCACACTATAGGCGTAACGGACAGTCCTCTGTGCAGAGCATGTGTGGAGGAGGAGGAAACGGTGGCGCTCGTGCTCCTTGAGTGCACGGGTGTCGCCGAGATACGGAAGAGGACTCTCGGTTCACCGGAACTCCTCGTAGACGCTCTGAAATGCTTGGGAGGCGTAATCTGCTTCTGGAAGGAGGTGGGCTGGTTGGAGTAATCCCCTAACAAAACGGACGGCTCACGCACAATGGTCCAACATGGATTAAGTGCGGAAACCAAATCCTGATAGCAAAAGTACCCAGGATACAGGAAAAATTCCTAGTGTGGGCCAACGTTAAAAAAAAAAAAACTAAAAACCATAATTTAAATGATTTAATTTTTTGTTAATAAATTTCAATATTAACAATAATTATTGCAGCACTAATTCTCGTGTTTTATAACTGATTAGTGTGCATGCGTTTAGTAGATGTTAGCTTTAAATTTGTGACCTTGAGCTGACTGGATTTATTTGAACTTGGTTTGAGAAGGTCAGTTGTAACCTAATAAGTATAACTGGCTCAAACTTGTAGAGTAGTAATATGGTGTGGGCCCCTAACACGAACTTAAGAATATTATTTTGAGATACCCTCGGGTCTTTTTTTTCTCTTGACATTGCTTGTATTTGGATGTTATATAATATATGTATGTATCTATGTATTTATTTTAAATTATTGTTGATTTGACTTTATAGTTTTTGTTATCTTCTTGCGCCTACCATGTTCTGTCTCTGCATCACCTTAAGGTAGACTGGTAGAAAATGCCTAAGGCATTAAGTCCGCCTTTGTACAGTGTCTTTTACTAGTGCATAAAGTTTTAATAAATAAATAAATACCCAAAGGCATCTTCTCAGGGTACTGTTCAATGTCCTGGACCCAGTTAATTTTGTTTTGTTATAGTTAATTTCTTTTCGTTAAATTTCTTAAGAATAAGAATAAGAAAGATATTAAGAAATAAGATGGAGAGAAAATAAGAGAGAGATAAAATATTTCAATATTAATATAAGTATTTCTTTTTCTGGAGCTTCTATTGATTACCATGTGCTTTAAGCTGTTACTGAGAAATTGTATGTGAAAAACCCCAATAACACTTTGCCGGTTCTGAGAAATGTCCCTCAGACTTAACAGTAAAACTAACGGTCACTAGATTGATGAGGCAGTTTATGCATTTTTGTTCAAATCCTGTTGTAGTAATTAGAAACATTGTAGTTTAATTAAGAGTTTGGTACTTTTTTGTGATTAGTTAAGGGAAATAGTAAGTGTTCTACCAGCCGGTAAATTCAAGTTAATGATTGATTAAATTATAGGTTTTGTTTCAGAGTGTGGCCGTTATAACTTCTATGGTATTTTTTTTTAATACTAGCTGCTAAAATGAACACTGTGACATGTATATATACATGTTTTATTGGAAGACCAGCGTCAGACAGCATCACCTGTCTGGCATGAATGCTGAAATGGTCCTTTTTGGCGCAGTCGTGAGACACAGAGCACATAATGTTTATTCTTCCATATTTTGAATCTTTTATAAACAATTGTGTGTGTGTGTGTGTGTGTTTTAATGACTGATTCAATGTCAATTAAATATTTTTCTTCTTTCTTTTTTGTATAATGTAGGTACTATGTTCTAACAAATAAACATTTTTGATTTGATTTGATTAAGAATACAGCTGCCATGAAAAACTTTGTTCCGCCTTAGAATCAATTTATTTGTTTTTCTATTGGTTATACACACAAACTTTCATAATGAATTTCAAACACTAGTTTCTAGTTTTAATTATTAATTATCTATCTGTTTAACACAATTATGTATATTGTAATGAATAAAGATACTTCTACTACTACTGAGCGAACACTAAGTACTATGTTTCAATAAATTATGTGAAAATTTCAGATTGGTTTTACAGGAATATTGGAGGCACAGAGGAGTGAAGTATTTGGCAAAGTTTAAATGGAGAATGAGTTCAGAAAGCACAAAAAACAGTTGAGTAAATTCAACTGTTTACTGAGCACATAAGTATTTTTAAATCAAATAATCAGCTCACTACATATTTTGTTTCTCTGGTTTCTAAAAAACATCTTTGTATTTTATGGAATAGTTCCCACAGCACTTTCTATTCAAGTTTCCTTTGCTTACTTTGAGAAAAATACATTAGGCATCAAATTGTCTATGATCTAGAAAGTGTGTCAAGTGTCGTACAACAAACCCGTTAGTAGGTCAGTAGAGTTTGAACACAGATACTTAATATTTATCAACAGTCAAAACCTATTTTCTCGTAATAAAAACTTACGTGATAATATTTGCCGGCGGAACACACAATTTTTCTGCACGTTAGACGCTCACTTTATACTGATTACTATATATAAACACGCAATCCTTTATGTAAACCACTGACTACGAACAATGTAATTTTTCATTCATTTCAGAGTGAAAAAGAATTGAATACATTCATCTTTACACTGATAAACGGACATAAATAGTATCAGAATCGATCACAGACAAGATCTCTCTTTTATTATTCAAATTAATTGAATAAATACACAGCCAAAGTAGCTTCTAAAATTTCACTTTTTCTCATATAAAATATTTTTACTTACCAGTAGAGCGTTCTGATATGCTGGTATTTACTTAAACTGTTTACACGATTTTTGGAGTCCAAGCAAATGATTTTCGATTTGAAATAAAGCTTAGATTTATTTTAGAAATTCAAAATAGTGTCAGCGTAACACACTCCTCAACATTTTCGGGGTGACTGACGTAAAGGAATTCTTTTCTACCATCTGATAGCTGTCAATGTCAAACTTCAAACGTCAGACAAAGTTTTTTTTTAAATTCCATAATTTAAATAACCTCACGTCTTTTTATAATGGCGGTAGGCAGAAACTAAACAGATATTACAATATCAGTTTTCATTACCTGAACAGATGGCCACGCAATAGGACGCTCTTACAACATTTTGGATATGGACGTATACTATCTAATAAACACCGCGGCGTTAATAACTTTAGTTCAAGTAAAATAATAGTATAAATAAATAAATAAATAAATAAATATTCCACAACTTTTCACACAACGCCATTTAGTCCCAAGTTAAGCTTCAGAGCTTGTGTTATGGGTACTAAACAGCTGATAAACATACTTATATATTTCTAAATACATACATATTATAAATACATTACACCCAGACACAGAACAAATGATCGTGCTCATCACACAAACATTATCAACAGTATCTCTATCATTTGATTTTACAGGCTGGTATTCATATAGGCAGACTGTTATGCAGTTTGGCAGAATTTTTGTAAACATGTTTTGTGTTAATTTATGAATGAAGCAAATAAAAAAAAATATATATATGTTGGGATCCTTTGAACATATATGGGAGTTATGTCTGGTGGATTCCCTTCCCGACGATTTGTCGAAACTTTGATATGTTCAATCGCGCGGATAGAAGTAAACATTGCGACGCAGTTTATAATGTCAGTTTTAGTTCGTATGCGGCGAAACAGATGTCACTTCCACGAAAGAAGTAGGTGAAGAGATTGATAATTTGTAGCTTGACGCTGGGGGCACGTTTTTTGGTTTTTTGACATGGCGGTCAAGAGGTTAATTATACTCATATATTTCTAAATACATACATATTATAGATAAACTTCATCCAGATACAGAACAAATGACACATTGCTCATCACACAAACATTTGTCCTGGGTGGGAATCGAACCCACGACGCTCGGCATATCAGTCAGGGGCACTACCAGACCAACAGGCCAGTCAATAACAGTAAGTTTAACGTAACTTTTTAGAGGGGTATAAAATCAAAGTTTGAATTGGTAGCTGTAGATAGTATATTATCTTAGAACATCGTGTATAAATGCGTCTAATAAAATCGAAAAAAATGTTATTGGGCCATTCCTCAAAGGCGAGGAAGAACTCTC
The DNA here is from genome assembly GCA_921972225.1 of Euplexia lucipara. Lineage (NCBI taxonomy): Eukaryota > Metazoa > Arthropoda > Insecta > Lepidoptera > Noctuidae > Euplexia > Euplexia lucipara. Next base: position 1,875,515 of record OV179169.1, on the reverse strand, counting down.
ATAGGGCGTGTCAAAAATTTCACCTTTTCTGAAACAATATTTCCTGAACGATAACCTCGATGTGTTCGCCACAGGGGCTTTCTGCTCACCTTCCATAAACGCTTCGTAGTAAGCAACAAAATACGGTATAATGACAGTATGACCTATAGATCGCCAGACAAAATAAAAGAACAATGTCAAAAGTATAACTTGACAAAACATATAGAAGTAGTAAGGAAATATGATGGGATCTGGCGTTGTTAGCTTGGTTATTTTGCAGACAAGCCACTGTATCATCATCCAATACACAAGACATTGGTTTGTTCCCGCGCACAGTGACACGCAGCAATCCCAGAGCCTAGCTCCAAGAATGTATGGAAAGCAGAACACATCCCACCAGTTATAGCCAAAGACCTCTTCAATCTGAGCGTGGAACTCTTCGCCTTGCACCTCATCGCATCGGAATCTTTCTTTGCGTCGTGCTTTCCTCTTTGGCGGCATTTTGAATTTCTTTTTTCTATACTATAATTTTCCTTTTACAACGTAGGTACAGCTTAACTCATAATTTGAGGTGAATACGTTTTGGTTTATTCATGTGCGACTTAAATTATACGGAGTTTAGATTTAGGCATAACAATATTAATCCTAAAGTAATTTATGACAAACTGACGACGTTGACCTGTGAGTCTGACAGATTAGCTAACACGGGCTGACATTTCTGACAAAATCAAAGAGATTTAAAATACTATAGGTATTGAATTGATTTAAATATAGGTATTGAACTAAGGTATTGAATGTCTTTGGACAAAATCTCGGAGCGGGAGATGTATAGCCAGTGCGAGCGCTTGAACAGTCTATTTTTTATTTTTTTTTGTATTGTTACAAACGAATGACATTTCAAAATATGTTTTAACCTTCCTGCTTTCCTGCATTACACGAACAGAGGTTCAAAAAATCAGCACCTCAAATAAATAAAAAAAAAACAGATTCCTTTAGTTCACATAATGCCCGATTGTTCGTCTAAAATCCCCTACATGACATCTTAATGCCTACCATGTCCGTCAGAGCACAGTCGTACAGCTTGGCAAAAAAGAGTCTGACGCGGTGACAGTTGAAACTAAAAATGGATGATTGTGGCAACATTGTTTAATTTGTCAACTGCTAGTACATCATGTGTCAAAAGTGCGTAAATCCTCGTCGTTTTTAATAGATTTAACAAAATTATTAAGTTTCGTTGCAAAATTAACGATTAAAAATGAATAAAACCATTCGTAGTTGTATCAGAGCAGTGATTTACCACGTCCTTTTGTGGTGTTTGGTCAAATCTGACGCTGGAAAAGTTTCGTCCGATATCGGGAATGTTTATCGAAGAAATGCCGCTAGAACAGGTATTTATCTACCCTAATTAAATCATTGTACATTAAATAAGTTTTTCTAAATGTTTTCAATGCGTAGTTTAGTTGATATACAGATTTAAGTAACTATTTGTCTTGTTTACAAAAGTGGAAATTTAAGGTTATGTTTTGTAGTTTGAAGAGCCTCGTATACCCATATTTGATACTCTAATATAAAGAATAGGGAATTAATAATAAAGTACCGTATCCTTTTTTGTTTTAGGTAAATCTGTTAACACAGTAAGAAAAATATTTAAGGAACGTAAAAGTAAGATATTTTATTATCACCGGGAAAACATTTCAAAGGTCGCCCGAAGAAAATTACATTGTGACGTGAATCCAATCGAATTAATATGGGGAACTGCAAAACATTAAATTGCTTCAGTCAATGTTGGATTCATTGATGTAAAGGTATGTAGCCTAGTTTAAATGTGCATATTTATAGTTGCTATGTTAGAACCATTGTTTATGATTATTTCTTGTTTATAAAGGTGGCTGCTGAACACGCATTTGCAAACATTACTAAGATTGGAAAAAATCATGCAAGGATATTGTAACAAAAATAGAAAAATAATATCATGGCAGTAATAAATCTCAAAGATGACGGTAGCAGTGATTTATCAGAATTAGAAAAGACTAGTGTTTCAGAAGTTGCAGGAAGCTCTAGCCAACATGTGAGCTTTTGCGGAATCGAATATTTGATGGTAGTGTGTTCGATTCGTCTGATTAAAGTTTTGGTATTAATAAAACTTTAAAAAAAGTGTTCTTTCATTAACCCTGTAAAAAAACTATTGTCGTTAAATCCTAACGATCTTACGGTTAGACTGCTCTCAAGGGCATGATTATATCTGTCTGTGAATACCTGATGCACCACTTTCCTGCAAGGCTTCAGTGCCCACTATAACATACATAGGTACAGTAACTCACGCCTCTTTCCCACGCTGGTAGGTAGAAACTACAGAGCGCCTTATGCTACTATTCTTACATACTTCTTTTGCTTCGTATACATTTTTACATGTTATACACATATACCCACCATTAATAGTGTTAATACTGGACATTGAAGCCTTCCATGGTGTTTGTGTATCATCCGACAGACAGAACCACCTACTTAGCTTTGGGATTAAATAGGTACTAAAAAATAACCAATATCAAACCTGTTATGTCGTAGTATTCAGGGTGGCCACATGCTCGATACTAGCGACCTCATTTATTCCACACTCTTTTTTGCCAAGCTGTACAGAAGAGCATGCATCGGGGTCCGTCGGTCTGTCCACAAACCTCTAGTAAATAAACATAAATAAAAACAGGAGTAACATTGGTTTCAGTGGTATGGAAACTTTTTTGTGACTTTCGCATGGCCTGTTTCTGTGTCATCTATTTCTGAACAATTTATATTGAGACCCGCCTAAACCTATGGAGAGTTTAGCTTGGTGGGTGGCCGGGCCGACTGTCTGAAATGTAGGATTAATTTATATAGGGTGACTGGTAATTAGTGACCGATACATAAACACGTGATTGTATTCATGATTTCAATAAACTTTCCCAAAGAACCTTTTTTTAAAACACTATCAAATAACAAAAACGCTGTGATCGATCACAGTTGGCACGAATCGGCACGATCTATCAGCTGATAGTCTGACCACGGGAAGGGCTAAATCTACTAGTAGTAGAGTAGCGTCACACGCTCCCCTACCACCCCCACCGCTCCCGTTGTACAGTACTGACGTAATTCAATTAATTGCAAGATAATGAGTATAAAAAAAGTTTCTTTCGGAAAGTTATTCGTATTATCACGTGTTTTAGTATCCGTCACTCATGACAAGGCAAATAATATGTAGATTCAAATAAAAAGTAGCAGTTCTTGATGCTTAAAATTTATTAAAGAATTCCACAAACAAAACCTTCGACAATAAAAGTAATGAACGTTATTGGATGAAACCGAAAAGCTGAAGAGGTAGTCTCTAACCGTGCATCTAATAGGTCACCTTTTCTAAAACAGTATTTTCTGTAGGACAATCGCACTGTTCTGTTCTTCGTCTCAACTTCTTGAAAATCGTCAACAAACGCCCCGTAAAGTGTAGTAAAAAATGGTAAAACGACAGTTTTACCGAAAAAGTACCATATGAAAACGAAAAACAGTGTCAAAAGGAAAATTTGACAAAACATGTAGAAATAGTAATGAAATAAGATGGGGTCTGGGGTGGTGGCGCGTGTGAACTTGCAGATACACCATTGTATGGTCAAAAGAAAAATCAAACACTGGTTAGTGCCTGAGCATATTGCCCCACAGCAGTCGAAAAACTTTGAGCATATAGTGTAGGGAAAACAGAAAGTCTCCCAAAAACTAAAGCTATTCGCATCATCAGTTTGAATGTAGAATTTTTCTCTCTCCGCGTCATCGCATCTCCGGCCATCTTTGTCTTTGGAACACGACATTTTTAAGTTTACTCTTTGGTTACCGTTCGGGTCTCATATTACCTGTTTGGATAGTTTTTATTCCAGATATATCTTTAAAACGTTAGAATGGAGCCTTAATGAATAACGGCAGTAACTCTTGATGGAGAGAATTAGCTGAAATAGGCAAAATTAGATGTCAGAGTTATGAGGGTCAAGGTGCCTCATTATCTTTATTATTATCGGAAGAGAGGCATCTCCGACGTAGTTCTTTTTTCAAATTTAAAGTTAGCACATTTTCGAAATATCTCACTTGTCGTGTGAGAGTGCGTTTGCAAATATACACAAACAGCCTGAAACTACCTTTGGGACCACACAAATATATTTCTGAGCAGAAATCGAATCAGCGTCACGCAGCGCAGCAGCCAATCGCTCAGCCACTGTGCCAACCGTGCCGTACAAAGGTGATGTGTCTTGTGGACTGCCACCAGACGTTAGTTATCGGGTTTGTGCATTTACGTTTACACGCGCCTATCAAGATTTGTGTAACAATAAGTTTACTTTGTAGTTAGCATATGGCGTTAAAGATGCCACTTCACTAGAGGTGTCCTACTAGCTTACAAATAAAATAGGAGCAGCAAACGTTGATGAACTCACCTAATGATAACGAAGTATATGAAATACACAGTTCATTACGCTTCGCAGTGTCACCACTAAACTAAATGCTTTAGAAGTTTAGAAATTATACAAACGGGCAAAGCCACTAAGTGTTAACGTAAATACATAATTCTTTATAATTTGCGAGAAAAATCAAAGAAGCGAAGTAAAATTACTAAGAAAATGTAATTTTTTCACATTTACAACGTGATTGTCACATCAAACAGATGTTTCAAACATGATAGTGGTGCATTAAAAAAAAATGTTGTATGAAGGTACAGCTTGGCAAAAAAGAGTGTGGATAAATGAGGTCGCTAGTATCGCGCATGTGGCCACCCTGAATACTAGGACTTAACAGGTTTGATATTTGTTACTTTTGAAGTAGGTACCTACCTATATAATCCCAAAGCTAAGTGGGTGGTTCTGTCTGTCGGATGCTACGCAAACACCATGGAAGGCTTCAATGTCCAAATGTATTAACATTAATAATAGTGGGAAAATGTGTATAACAACATGTAAAAATGTATACGAAGCAAAGTTGTATGTAAGAATCGTAGCATGGCGCTTTGTAGTTTCTGCCTACCAGCGTGAGAAAGAGGCGTGAGTTAATGTACCTATGTGTGTATAGTGGGCACTGAAGCCTTGCACGAGAGTGGTGCACTAGGTATCCACAGACAGATATAATCATGCCCTCGAGACCATCAACTCGAGTCAAAGCCTTGTAGTTCAAATCAACTCATGTCATCATCCTACTTAGTTATTCTTTCCCCAAATGTTCGGGTCAGCTTCCGGTCTGTGGTCCGATATAGTTACATGGTCGACCTCTTATCTAACCTCCACGAACCCTAAGGCACTGGCTAATAAGACAGGTAGCTCTGACTACAGAGTTACCTGTACCACCAGACTGTAGGTATAATTATTTAGAGCTGCTGATTACTTGTTACGCCTGTCAAAGATCTACTTTAACCTTTAATTCGAGTCAATAAGAGACACAATAGAAAGACAATAACAGTGCGGACGCCGGCGTCCGCTTGAGATTTAATGAATTAGTGGTAGTCGGGATCAACCGCATCAAGCGATAAATGGTCAGCCATCCACGGACTGACCTTAGTAAGCGTAACATGAGTGGTAACAGATCCTGCGATCAACCCGTTCGACTGTTAATAATTACCAATTTAGCCACAATGCTTCTTGACTTAAAATAATTATCTAAGCTTCTTGATGATATGACTTATTTATAATCTACGGAGAGGTATATAGTCTAAGACGGAAACAAAAACAAATAAAATGACTTTGACATTGACAGATTGTTACTGATCCACTACTCTATGGTCAGTTTAGTTTACTTACAATGCTCTTGCTCTGTGGTTTATTTATTAGTTCCGTGTTGATCATGGTGGGGTGAAGTTACGCAGTTCTTCTAAGAAAATAATATTACGTATTTATAACGTAACTATTATGATACGGATTTAGAAATTTACACATCAACTGCAGGAATTCGCGTTTACTATGTTTCTTCAAGGATTAAGCGCAGGTATTGTGTTTTTAAATGACTTATTGGAAGTGAAAGTTTTGTCGTTGTTCGCAAAGTATTTCAAACTTAACTTTTAAAAGGGATTTCCAGGTATTTATGAGTCGTTAATTACTCTTAATTAGACAGAGATATATTGTCATTTATGTTGTTTAATCTAATGTCGTTTTGCTTTAGTTAGAACTGGTTTTTTCGACCTTTAAAGTTACTTGGCAAGTTTTAAATACTTATTGCAAACCTTAGGCTTATGATAAGTAGCCTTGAGTAAGATTTTTATTCGTCATAATGTCTTAAAGCAATAACAAGTTTGAGTTTACTTATTTGCTTGCTGGCAGCAAATGGTTTAGTTACAACTTTTTCTTTAATCTCCAAAGTTTAGCTGTGGAGAATAATTCAATAGTTATTATCATGGTGTAAGAATTTAAAACTAAAGCTACTCAGCAGCTTTATGTAACTTAAATTACTTCTTTAAACTGTGAATAAATCCATTATCAAAAACTTGAAGGAGATTATAAATAATGATCAAAAACAGTGAGATTCTAATAAATCTAATGGTGGTCCTGAAACTAGGTTTCTGAAGGTCTGACAGGCGGGCATAGTAAACTGCCTATTATGTAAAGTTCTGATTTTGATTCCCAGGTCAGGGTAAGTGTTATTAATTTTCTTTTATTTGTAATTTCTTAGTTACCATCTAGAATAGTGCTTGGTTGATGGCGTTAAGTGTACTCCTAAATACTTTTATCCAAACATGATAGGTACATTGGTTTTTTATAAATAAATTAATAAATATTCCACAACTTCCACACAACGCCATCTAGTCCCAAGCTAAGCAGAGCTTCTGTTATGGGTACTAAACACTGATTAACATACTTATATATTTCTAAATATACACATTGTTGGATAAATTAAATAAATATTCCACAACTTTTTCACACAACTCCATTTAGTCCCAAGTTAAGCTTGAGAGCTTGTGTTATGGGTACTAAACAGCTGATAAACCTACTTATATATATTTTTAAATACATCATATAATAGATAAATTACACCCAGACACAGAAAAAATGATTGTGCTCATCACACAAACATTTGTCTTGGGTGGGAATAGAACCCACAACCTCTGGCATAGCAGTCAGGGCCACTAACTACTAGACCAACAGGCCAGTTACAGGTGTCACTGTCTCAAACCCTTTGGTGAATACTGGCATATAAAATATTGTTATTCAGTTGCATCTACTTTGTTGAAAAGTAAACCCCAATACAAAATTAATTGATTAAAATGTTTACATTGAATTTGATATGTTATTGAATTTTTTTCAATTAAAATAGGTTGAAAGTCAAGTAAAAGTTTTGAATATCTTATCTTCTCTATAATTGTTTTTAATACATTATCGCATTGCCACAATAAAGGTGAGTTCAGAAGGTCATCTGGAAACAGCCAACCAAATAAAGCACATAATGAATATATACATTGAGAGATCTCAAATAAATGCTAGCTGTAATTTAGTTTGCATTTGCTGTATACAAAGCATTTGTAATATCACACAATTAAATCAGAACTCATTTACTCCCAAATCACCTGCCCTTCATTACTTCCTAGTGCTACGGCTGAGAGTGGTATAACAAACTCCTCAATAACAGATTTTAGACATCCTAGTCATGGTGAAGGAAAACATTGTGAGGAAATCTAAACTTATGGTTAACAAAAGTCTGAAATAACTAATCTACCTTGAGCAAGCGTAAGCTGCCTTGAGCAAGCATGGTAGCCAATGCTTACGCCTTCTCTGTATGAGAAGAGGCATTTGCCCTGCTGTGGGACAGTAACAGGCTGGTAAGCGGACCCAACAGAAAGAAAGAAAGAAAATATTTTGTTTGGGACACGCACAGGAACTGCTAAAAACTCAATAGATGCCAAACTGACAGATGTTCTCCTGTATGAACGTAAATTTCTAACCCATTTGCAGTGTCACCTACCAAGTCCAATTAGGAATTTAACCCTTAGCCACCTGACGTGTTTTTCAGTTACACTACCACCTGACGTCGGTCATAGAGACCACTTGCGTATTTACTATGTTAAATTATTTTTTATTTATATATTATTTTAAATGAAAGTCAATTAAATATCTTTATTATATTTCTTATTAGTTTTAAGTTTTTAAACAATGAGAAGTCTTTATTTACTTATACTAAATCGACACATAAAATAAACATATGAAATTTTAAAAAAAAGAAGGAACTTTGGATATATGAGATCTGAATAGGAATTTTAATTAAAACATATTATAATAAACCTATTTACTATCAGTCGAACATATTATCTTAAGTTTCACTCATTTATATTTATTATTATTACTTATACATTATTAGATTATATTTTGTGTGCGGTCACTCAGACCGCACACAAAATATAATTACCTATAATTCACAAATGCGCGCACGTCTGGAGCTGCCGAGCGCGTGGCGCGTACTGATGGGGGAGGGGAAAAAGTACAAGGACGCACGGTTGCAACGTGCGCATAGCAACAGATTTATTTTGAAAATAAAATCGCACAAGTCTCTGAGACCGACGTCAGGTGGTTAAGGGTTAAACTTTCCGGGGCCCAAAACAAATACTACAAAAAATAATTATGTAAATTTTCCAATTTGGTATAGTCGTTTGGTAATTATGTACCTACATACAAACTATTCGGTGATTGATTTTATATTCGTTTGGTAGATAATTTCTCTATAAATGTGTCTGTTTGTAAATATATTGTGTGTGTCTTTTAACTTTCTCTTTGAAGTTGAACTTCTGAATCTTTATACTTGGAGATACTGCCCCACATATATTTTGTAGATAATAGGTACTTTATAGAAATGATTTGATATTTAAAAATAAACTTTGTGATAAGACGGTTTATTTTTGAAATCATTAATAATTATTTCAAAAAGTTTCTTATCCATTTTGTTTTATTTTGGATTCTTATAGAAGGTTAAGGAAACTTTCCTGTCTGCCTGTTTATTTGTTTGTCACAGCTACTTATTTCAGTAACTCTATAAATTGTCTTGTTTAAAATAGTTAAAGATAAAGCTAGCCATTTTTTTTTTCAAGTAGGTAATAGAAATGTTTTTTTTTTGTTTTTAAATAAAATCAGAAGACATTACTCGCATATACATATACATTAGTCGCCCTGTTGGTCTAGTAGTTAGTGCCCCTGACTGCTATACTGGAGGTCGTGAGTTCGATTCCCAACCAAGAAAAATGTTTGTGTGATGAGCATGATCATTTGTTCTGTGTCTGGATAAAGTTTATCTAGAAATATATGAGTATGATTTTGTTTTACAGCTGTTTCGTACTCATAACACAAGCTCTGCTTAGCTTGGGACTAGATGTTGTGTGAAAGTTGTGAATTATTATTACTGTTGTAATTTAAAACATCTTCTAAACTGTATTCTTTTTAATTTTTTCAGATAACTCACCCACAAAAATGATCACAAAAATAATTTTAACATTGGCAACACTGTTGACCTACACAAACACTGAGTACATACCCCCTGGTCCAATCTACCCTTGTCCAACAGACTCAACAACTACCCTCTTGTACCCCTGTGTTTGTGAAAAAGGATCGGATACAGGGTTGTTCATAAAATGTGAAAATACAGGGCTGGCAGTACTTAGTGTGGGGCTAGGGAATATAGCAGGCTTGGGGTTGCCAATTGAGAGACTGCTGTTAAAGGAGTGTAAGATATGTGAGTATTATTTTTGCGTTTATTAATGACAGCCGCCTTAGTTACTCAATACTCAATATATTTATTGCTTTACATATGTATTCTTAGGTGGTAAGTATATAAATGAGATCATTATGGACCCTGGCAAAAATGGTAGGAGAGAGGAGCCTTGCCTAACGAGATCATTTCATTGTATTATAATACAAAAAAATGTGTACATTTAGTAGAATTATTTAAATTTTGAGATCATGAACAAATTAACTATCCTCAAATATTTTGTGTTTATTATACCTAATTCCATTTATTTATTTTACATTACCCTCGTTATTATTAATTTATTGTTACCTACATTATTAATACATGTGTCGCATTACCCGAAAATTTTTAAAATCTTTTACACTATCATCTACATATTCAATATAAATTTCCCATTTTTCACTTGGTTCCGGCCCGTTTGTAAGGTCGTAAACTCTCCTCAAGGAGAAGAAAAATCAAGAACTCAATATAATAATAACAATAACTTTATTAGGAAGTCAAATTACAATTTACAAAAATAACAGTGAAATAAATAAAATATAGGTACAAAGAATTAAAAAGTAAAACCAAAAAGAAAACCTATGCGATGCCAATAAGGCCCCTATCTCTGCATTAGCTGCGTTATTAAAAAAAAACAGGGCTCGATGTATTAGGATCTGTTAGGGACAAATTAATTTAAGAAATTAATCTAAAACCCTATGCTTCAACTTCATTAGTCGACTAGTTTTCACATTAACTGTTGTCATTTATTTCAGCAAACCTCTTCGGACCACTGTTCCATAGATCAACAATTAGAGTAATTGAAATGGTGGACACTCCTATAAAGACCATAGACCAATATGCCTTTGCCGGAGTCAACAGGACTCTGCAGGAGCTGTACATGTCTAATACGGATATAGAAGTGTTTCCTAAAGAAGCTTTTAACGTAAGTCTCACTTTAACCAGTAGCAAATAAATAAATAAATAATAAATTTATTCACTAAAAATGAGTACACACACAATTACAAAGTCAATAACAATAAGTGGCTTTATAACAAAAATAACGGTACTTCGTAACTGATTATGGGAACCTCTGCATCCGAACTAGGTGGTAACCTGTATCTCGGAATACAGTCCATCCCCTTTAGAAAATTTACAATTTAGTTGCCACTACCGCGCATAAATAGCGCCATCTATCTTGCGACATACATATTATCGTAGTGGGGGAAGTTCGCGCATGTGTAAATGTATGAATGAATATGTGCATGCGCAAGGTTCTCCGACTCCAAAATCCTTGGCCAACTTAGGTGCCGTACCGTATACCCACAGTCTTAAAACATACAGTCGTCCGACGAAGCCGTCTAGACAGGGCAATCGTCCGGGGTGTGAGGGGCGAGATGCGGGTAAGCCGCTCCCGCACTGCGAACAAAACGATGTTCGTAGTGCGGGAGGTATTATTCAAGTCTAACGCGTGTAGAAGATGTCGGCATTTTTCCAAAGATCAAAGGCGTCGTCCTACTGTATTAATATTTATACTGTGGTATACCTGTAGTTCACCTCTTTTCGCCATTTATCTTAGAGTCCCTTGTAGTAGGAGATCCTAACTGCTTAGATACTTCAATCGCGAATAAATGTTAAACTTTGGGTATTTTTTGTTTCTTCATTTAAATGAAGAATTTTTATTAGTCAGAACTGGTGAAATTTTGGAGTTCCATAGATACTCCTCTGCCTTCGGTACAAAAAAAAAAGTATATTTCATTTCATCACGCATGGAAACAACTATGTTGGGTTGAGCAACCGTTTCAGCTAAGATTCGCTTGTATTGGGTGGTTCCACTTCTCCAACAATTTACAATAATTTTACAGATGTGTTACAAATAAGTGAACAGATTAATTTTGAAAGCATGCAATAAAGTCGTAATGTTGTTTTTTTTCAATTCTAGATCCTAGGCAACCTCTCCGTTCTATCCATAGACGGACACAAGATGACGAAACTCACCAAAGATATCTTCTACGGCTTCGAAGGTATTGGGAAATTGGAGAGATTGCATCTGTCAAATGGATTAATAACTGAGTTCCCACCGGAGACCTTTCAAGTAAATTTATTTATAACTACACTAATATACAGAGGCGGAACTTATATCATAGGCATTTTTTCATCAACATTTATTTTAACAATCTTACGAAAGCTTTCAGGCGAATGCACTAAACGGTTACAAAATTATAAAATTGATGACAGTTGCTAATTACAAGCTTCCACATATTTATTACTAGCAGGCGTCACGCAGTTTCGCCCGCATAGTTCCCGTTCCCGTGGGAATACAGGGATAATAAAGATAAAAAGTAACCCCGGGAAAGTGTAGCTTCCCAATGGTGAAAAAGTTTTTCAAAACGGTCCAGTGGTTTCGGAGCCTATTCAATGCAAACAATCAAACAATCAATCAAATCTTTGCTCGTTTTAATCACTATCTATACACCACTAATTTTTAATTAGACAAATACTTAAGGGCTTATTCTAGACGGTCTTCTCATTATATTTGTAAAGTAACAATAAATAATATTCATAAACAGCAAAGTTATTAGCGTTTGTTTATATCCCAAAAAGTCACCCAATTATGGAAATATTGTACAGGCTATTCATGACATAGTAGTATTCATTAATCGTCATCTCTCGCTCACGTTCGCGTGATCTCGCTCAAGCATGCCTCGCCTCCAACAGCTGTTTTCGTTATTTAAGTTTAACTTAATAGTGGCATATTTTAAAATTGAATTTCGTTTTTTTTCTTTTGATTACGAAAATATGATCAGTAACAGGAACAGATACAGCCCATTTTTTTGTACTTATTAAACAATTGTGGTGTAGATTATTTATTTTAACAATCTTACGAAAGCTTACAGACGAATGCACTAAAATGAAAATTAAATCATAAAATTTATAACAGTTGCTAATTTGGTTTCTAACGTGTAACCCTTTCCCATAGGAAAACAGGGATAAAAAGTCGGTACGTGTGTACCTATATTATTTGAGGAGTTCCCTCAATTCCACAAGGATCCCATCATCAGATCTGAGTTTTGATTCAAATGGGACCAATCTGGTACTATACCCTATCAAATAAAAGAATAATGTTGAAAATCAAACCATAGATGACGGAGTAATGAGGTAGCAAACGCTAAAAAAAGTTACAACCGAATTGAGAACCTCCTCCTTTTTTTTCGAAGTCGGTTTTAAAGGTGTACAATATCCCAAGTTACGAAAGTCTGTGATTTTTTTCAATTAATATTAGCCACTGACTTCCAAAACTAGAGATGTTTTCTCGCCAATCGAAATTAAGATGGTTAATAGAAATAGGTTTGAGCTACACGATGTCTGAAGCATGCATGCCGTCTGTCGGGACAGGTCGGCTCAAAGCTGAATTGATTCTTTCTTCAATTGGCTATTCCAGACTTTGCCCTGCATCGTCAGACTCGCATAGTAAATGAATATAATCTTATGTCTGGACTTTAAAAGAGACCATGACCCCTGAGTTTCTTTCGGCATTTCTTCTCAGGGATCAGTCACTTTGGAAATGCCATTTAGTTTAGTTTAAAAAAAAGACATGTAAAAGTATCTGAGAAGATCTACTTACAGAAATAAATATCATTTCATTTCATCATTTCATTTCATTTCGGTTTATAAAGAAATGGTAACCATAACTGTGTTCAATTTCAGATTCTAAAAAAACTGAAGAAGTTAGATTTACACGGAAACAAATTAGTGACACTGAAACGAAGTCAATTCAAGGGGCTGAGAGATACAGAAGTGTTGGATTTAAGGTAAAGTCAAAATCAAGTAATTTATTTCCATTAAACTTCATTATCAGGGACTTATGAATACCAAACTTGAGTACAATAATCACTGTATTTATTCTTTATATAAATATAGATACTTGCAAATAATTATTACCGAATTCTTACGATTATTACTAGCTGCGCTGGCAAAATTAGTTTCGCCTCAAAATTAATTTATGTTGTGATTCTTTTCTAGTTTTAGCTTAAGACTTATCAAATGTCAAACAGTCAGAGAGAGTCTAGATGGCGCTGCGTTTCTAAAATGTAAAATGTTTCGAAAAATACGAATTTTCTTCATCACCACGCCAAATTTCATTACGATCCGTTCAGTCGTTTAATAGCGAAAAACCGTCAAACAAAGTTACTCTCTCATTTATAATAAAGGTATGAATGTACAGACGCCAGCACATCAAGTTACCCCAATGTGTCAAATTTCTTTGATCGTTTTTCAACTTTATGTCAAACACAATAAGGTTCATATTCAATTGGGAAAATTTGACACATGGGGTAAGTTGATGTGCTGGATCTGTACAAGCAAAAACGAAAACGGAAAAGTAAAAGAATTAAAGGGCGTCAAAAAATGAATCCACATCGCTGTCAACGGGAAAAGTGCCCAATAAACCGCATTGCCACATTGAATGGCAATGCTGATTCTCTGACCTAAATAAATGCCGACCTTATGGTCACGTCAACCGCTTGGCAATGTCAACTTTAAATTGAGTTATTTTTTTTTTATTTCAGTTACAACAGTTTGACTAAACTAGATGGCAGCCATATTGGTGATTTGACGAAGCTTGGTTGGTGTAACGCGAGTCACAACCAACTGGGAGAAATACCAAGGTAAAACTACTTTAATAATATATGTATAGGTATAGACTGGCCTGTTGATGTTGGTCTAGTAGTTACTGGCCCGGACTGCTATGCTGGAGGTCGTGGGTTTGATTCCCATCCAGGACAAATGTCTGTGTAATGAGCACGATCATTTGTTCTGTGTCTGGGTGTAATTTACCTTACTTTTTACAAATATTATAAAATATGTGAAAGTTTGTTGATGGAGGGATGTTTGTTACTCTTTCACGCAAAAACTACTGAAGGGATTTGGATAACACTTAGTACACAGATAGATTATAACCAAGATTAACACAAAGGATAGATTTTATCCCGATTATATCTTCCCGTGGTATATTTTTCGGGTTGTAGCGGGCGAAGCCGCTGGCAACAGCTAGTCCTACTAATATTATAAACGCGAAAGTTTGTGAGGATGGATGGATGGATGTTTACTCTTTCACGTAAAAACTACTGAATCGGTTTTAGTAAAAATTGGTATGGAGTTAGCCGAGACCCTGGATTAACACATAGGCTACTTTATATCCCTGTATTCCCACGGGAACGGAACCTACGCACGAACCTAGTTTCTAATATACTAGAACGCCTCGTCTTAGAAAGAAATCTTTATAGAATATCAATTAGTACCAAGTAAACGTTTATCTTATCTAAGAGATGATTTTGAACAGTCAAAATATGACTTTTTATCCTAAGACTAGCAGACGTCCCGCGGTTTCACCCGCGTTGTTCCCGTTCCCGTGGGAATACAGGGATAAAAAGTAGCCTATGTCACCCGGGGATAGTGTAGCTTCCCAACAGTGAAAGTTCCAAATCGGTCCAGTAGTTTCGGAGCCCATTCAATGCAAACAAACAATCAAACATTTCCTCTTTATATGTATATGTTTATAGAATATCAATTAGTACCAAGTAAACGTTTATCTTATCTAAGAGCTGATTTTGAACAGTCAAAAAATGACTTTTGTCCAAAGAATAAAAATGGCATCGCTCAGGTTAGGTTTGTTCAGGTTATTATTTTTTTTAAATTTTACTCTGACCTGATGAGTCAGTCTGGGCAGTGCCGGACTCTTACTGGCTAAATAGTTGTCTATAAAAAAAACAAAAAAAAAAATAAATAAATAATTAAGACTAATTTACATGCCCATATTGTTGTTGTTGTTTTGTTGTCATATTGTTTTTTTTTATCTAAGTATACGAAATCTGTCAAAACACCATTTTTAAATGATTTACAAAAAAGAAAGAGGGTCTCTATTTGGCTGTAATTTTTTGTTCTGTATTCTCATTTCATAACTCCGTCCGTCGTTTTTTGTTTGTTAGGGTATACTTACTATTTGTTTATTTTTCAGAGGCATGTTTGCAAGAAACACAGTTATAAAAGTAGTACATTTGGACAATAATAAGATCAAGAAGTTAGATACGAACAGTTTTAGGGGGATGAGATTTTTGAGGTAAGTTCAATTTAGGTTGTAATTTACAAACTTAAAAAAAAAGTCAGATCATCATCTGTATACTAACAGACCTTAATTAAATCGATCTATTTCCCAAAACCTCTGCTTAATATAATCTTATAGTAAAAAATTTAATAAAGGGCAAATCATAAGGCAGGCAATTTTGTTAAAGAGTTTTTTTAATAACTTTTGTTAGAAATGATTCAAAGGATTCTCTACCCGAGTCGGTGTTTCCTGATACTACAACCTAGGGGTATTTAAGTCAAGAATGAATCGGTTACTTCTACTAAGCGTGATTCATTGTCGACCACATCATCGCGTACCATCAGGCGGGCCGTAAGCTTGTTTGCCACCGTCGTGGTATAAAAAATATTGTTTAAAAGAGTTAAATAGGGGACGAAAGCTTATCATTTATGTCAATGGGTAATAACGCCCACTGCGGTTTGTAAATAAATTAACAAATTTTCTTATTTTTTCGTATCCAGACGTCTATATCTTCAAGACAACGAAATATCAGATATAGGACGCGGCACATTCTCAGCTGTGACACGCATCGGGACGGTAGACCTAGCGAGGAATAAGATCACCAAGGTAGACTACCAGATGTTCCAGGCCGTTAAATACGCTGAGGTAAGTGCGATTTTATATCATTATCTTAATACGCCTAGGTTTCTTCAAATCAATCAATCAAATCAAAAATATTTATTTGCCAGAATGTGGTATAAAAAGTTTTACAATGGTTTTGTTTCGGCATATCCTGCCACAACATGGCGTGCAAATGTATTCACAATTAGCGATGTCAATTAAATGAGCTTACAAATGACAGAATCTATCTATAAGTATGTACTTGTGTCTATTTATAAATGTTTGTATGCCGAAAGGCAGAATGTACAAGGACTCTTGAACTTTGTGAACACCTTATTGTAATACCTACATTCAATACAAATAAAAACTTCTTATTCTTATTGATTTATCTTCTAGATTCTCCTTAATAGTATAGTATCTTTTATGCAGTAATTATTTGAATAATATTTTTTTAAACATTGTCAGGGGTAAGTCTTAACAACTATTTGGTAAATGATTGTAAATAATAATCGACATGCAGTCTACATTTTTCTTAAATAATTTTAGTTTTATTGGTGGCAACCGAAGTCTATCTTATGCTGGGTTCTTCCAACTATGTTGTCGTGGTCGATTTAACCGGAGTCTAACCAAATTAATCTGAACTACTTATCTGTTTACCAAGTAGTCGTGGTTGGCGTACAGACTAATCAGATGTATACTATTATATTATTTAAAGCGACTGTCAATTTACCCTAAACAATCCAGTTACTGGGTATCACGAATATCTGATCATGATAATATTAAGACTTTAAAAGAGACCTCTGAGTTTTTTTTTCAATGTTTCTTCTCAGAGTAAGAAGTCAGATAGTGAAACATAGTCTTAACTGATGTAAAAAAAAATATAAATATTAAGGGGACAGACAATGAAGTGACGCTGGTTCGGAACCGGATACATAGATAATATCTAGTGAGGTGCATTACTCGAGTAGCACTTACAACTTAACCACGAGCCCCCTTTTACACTGATCTCCCTTTGTTTCATTCCAGATGATAAACTTAGCCGAGAATAACATAACAATAATAGAAAACCAGGCGTTTACTGATTTATATCAAGCCGTAGTGAACATATCACACAATTCTCTCTCGACCATAGAGACGGGCGCGTTCCAGAACTGTAACAACATGACTGTGCTAGACTTTAGCCATAACAAGTTGTCTACGATCAGTCCGCGCGCGTTCGATGAGAATAGTTACGCGTATACCCTGCAAATGGCGCATAATGAATTTACTGAATTTTCACAGGTAAGATAAAAATAATGGGCAATATTACTCTCTCAAATATTGTCGATGCTGTATTTTCATGTGTGATGTTAACCAGATATATTACATTCTATCGTATTTGTGTGTGTGTGTGTGTGTGTGTGACTGCCTCGTTGGTCTTGTGGTCGCAAGCGCTAATCCTGAGCATGGTATCCCGGGTTCGATCCCCGGGTCGGGCAAAGCGTTATTGCGTTTTTCCATCTGGAATTTCTCAGTAGCAGCCCGGAGTCTTGTCCGTGCCCGATTGATGGCAATAGGCTCGCCCCCTATTACATGGGACTTAATTAAACATAATTGGCGTAATGTGGGTGTACTTACTACTGACTTACCTCTGCCTAACCTTTCGGGGATAACAGGCGTGATGTTATGTTATGTTGCTATATCTTTGTGGTTCTTTCCTCAAAAGGCCATTACAGACACTAATCTGCATGCTTCTTACATGATCTGACCAAGATAATGTCTGGACTTTAAAAGAGACTGTGACCTCTGAGTTGCTTTCGGTGTTTCTTCTCAGAGTAGTCAGATAGTGAAACTCCGACCTCGCTTTCTAGACAAAAAAAGACGTGTAAAAGTGTTTGTATGAATACAGAAATAATATAAAGATAAAGATACCGGGCTGGTATCTGCAACTCCACGTCAAAGCGCGTATTTTACGTATGAGCCATAATCTACCACGCGGGCCCAGTGCGAATTGGTAGATATCTCATGTCTTCGAATTTTTGGTTCTAGAACATGCCGGTTTTTCACGATGTTTTCATTGTCCGTGTTTGAGAGCAGTAGTGATAAAATAAATTACACAAAATAATGCGCCTGCCTGAGTTCGAACCCACGACTTACTATTCGTAAGTCGGGGCCGCGACTGCTGTGTAAACGTGTTTTTATGAACACAGAAATAATATATAACGTCACGCCTGTAATCCCCGAAACGTTAGGCAGAGGTGTACCTGGTAATACACCCAAATTTCGCCAATTATGTTTAACTAGCAGATGTCACGCAGTTTCACCCGCGTTGTTCCCGTTCCCGTGGGAATACAGGGATAAAAAGTAGCCTATGTAACCCGGGGATAGTGTGGCTTCCCAACGGTGAAAGAATTTTTCAAATCGGTCCAGTAGGTTCGGAGCCTATTCAATGCAAACAAACAAACAATCAAACTTTTCTTCTTTATAATATTAGTATAGATAATAAAAATAAATTCATTTATTTCAGGTAAACATACACCTATTGACAAAAACTTTAAGTCCCTATGAAAAAAATATCATCTATCATTATCATTTACCATTGAATTACAACTTTATCAATTTCACTATTGGCGGTATTACCCGCATAAATATTTTGAGGGTAATATTACATTGATATATATATAGCCATATTACCCTTATCAATTTTTTCATGGGTGATATTACCCCGTATCGTGATGTTTTTCTTTGTGATGATATAATATTTTAATTAATTATGAATAATGTTTCATTTTACAGATACCCATACAAAACATGTCAGGCATACAAATCTTAAACGTATCATACAATAAAATTGAATCCATACAAAAGCTGGCTTTCCCGAAGTTATACGAATTACATACAGTGGATTTGTCTCATAATAATTTAAGTGAAATATTTAATGCTGTTTTCCAGAATTTATTTTCGATAAGGTAAGTAGAATTTTATTAGCCCAATGTATACGAAATTGATAACAGAACATACGCAATGGGCTATTTGACAAAATTAATTATTTACTATTAAGATCTCATGAATTTAAATTTTCGTCAAATACCTACATTTTCAAAATCAAAATCAATAGTTATTTATTAATAATAATAATAACAATAAATCATTTATTTGCGTAAAACATGGTATGAAATGGTGTTAAACATAAAATAAAGTAAGTACAAACGTGTTCAGCTAGGTTACAACGTAGCATGCAAAAATTTGAGGTTTGGACCAGAAATGTAAAGCTTTTGTATTACACTAACATTACAGATTCATAAATTCTTTTAAATTATAAAAACAACTATCACATAACCACGTGTGTAATTTAATTTTTAACAATCTGCTATTTAATGTTTTGAAGTGGTTTGGTATCTTATTATAGATTCGCACACACAGAGCTAGGCAGTTTTTGTTGTATTTAGTAAGTCTTGGTAAATCATTAAGTACTAATTTATAAGGATCTCGCCTGCTCCGAGGGCATACATCGTTTGCTGTCTTAAATAGTTCCTTGTTCTTTGTTAAAATTAGGTAGTTAATTAATTATTAATTCAAATTAGGCTGAGGATCAGCACCTTTTAGACGTCGAAATTACATAAGCCAGTCCCCCAAAAAGCCCGCCCTTCGCCACTTCCTAGTGTTTTTGCTGGGAAGAAGAAGTGGCGGAACAAACTCCCCAGAATTAATTGTTGAACTGTGTATATATTGTTGGCGAATCATGTGGGTTAGGTTAGGTTAGAACCATGACCATAAGCGCGCAAAAGCGAGCGTGCCGCGGCAGCGGCCGCCGAGCGCCAGATCCCTTAGTGCTTTTGACTGATGCTTTAATGCAGTTAAAACTACTTTTGACGACGAGCGTCTGTCAAAAGTACTTTTAACTGCAAATTTGCAGTCAAAAGTACTAATAACCAATCATTTTCAGTCAAAACCACTTTTGACCAACCTGTGATTTTGCTAGTCAATAGTACTTTTGACTGGTTAAGAGTTTTGCCTGCAACATATACAGGTCAAAGTGCTAGGTTTTTTTGTGATTTAAACACTTTTATATAGCTTATTCTCTGTCCACAGATTCTTGAACCTAAGTTACAATTCCTTAGAGGTAATAAAACCGGCTACATTCGGCACCATACCCACTGTGTTGGAACTCGATCTTTCACACAATAGACTTCGCGACATATCCAGAGGTAGCTTAGCTAAGCTGGTGAGCGCCCGGCTTATAGATATAAGCTATAATCAGCTGCAGAAGCTGTTTCAGATACCTATTAGTCTGGGGTAAGTTAAATTATTGTTTTTTTTTTCATTCTATTTTTTTATTTTATTTATTTATTTATTAAAAGTAAACCAAAAGCTTCTGTATACAGCATTACATTAAAATAATAGTAATAAGCATCAGACTTAAACAGTCGGCAATAATAGGTCGACCAACATTCAAGTGAGTGAAAAAACATTTAATTATTATTAGCTCACTAATTATTAAAATTACAAATAATCAAATTAAAATTAAAAACAAAACAAAACGAAATTACAAATACATACACAATGCGAGCTAATGAGATCAAAATAACAACAAATTTAAAATTAAAATAGAAACAAAACAAAATAAAATATTCACACCTATCAGAAAATAATGACTAAAAAAATAAAAATTTCAAGAATGTGTATTTGTATAATCAAATTATAATATAAACATTGAGTATTGAGTATTATGAAATATACTTTTTTAGTTTTTTTAAATAATATTTAGGTATATAAATGTTTTATTTATCTATAATCTATCTAAATTAATTATTATTTGAAACTATTTTTTTTTAATATTCCGTTTATTTCTCCACAGCGAATTAAACGTCGCCCACAACAACTTGACAGAAATAAAACCTAACACCTGGCCGTCGATGAACGCCCTCCTCCGACTGAACCTATCGTCCAACATGTTGGCCGACACGCTGGTGTCGGGCGCCTTCTCCAGCTTGTTGACGCTGCAGGCTGTGGATTTATCGGCCAACGGGCTGACGAAACCGCCTTGGGAGGCACTGTCTACACTTACTAGCTTACAGTATTTGTATGTGCAGGTAAAACGATAAAATGACTAGCTTTGCTCGCGAGTTCGTCCGCGTGTAATTTGTACTTTAACATCCCCTTCAAAAGCCACATTGTTCGTGAGTGTCATATTTTATTTTCAAAACTAAAAAACCCAGTTTTGAAAATAAAATATGACACTCATGAATAATGTGGTTTTCTATTGGTTCTTCTTTTCAAAATTGGTTAAGTAGATCCAAAGATTACCTCCTATTACGTAGGAGATTACCTACTGCAACGTACAACGAAATCGATATATACAGGATGTAAAAAGACCGATCACATAGCCGATATCTACACATTCTGTACATATAATTAAGTAACTTTAACCAAAAAATATTGCTGGGAAAATACTTTTTTTTCCATCAAAAAGAAATGCTTTTTATTGCGCGCAGTAAAAAGCGCGACAACGCAACGCAACTTTCGATCAGCTTAGCCACTCTCGCCTGCTCGTTGACCCGACAGCCCGCTTGTGTTAATTTAAGTGCATTTTTGTTACTTCAAATGCGTAATTTGTTTTGAAAAATCGATAATGTTGGTAACGTTTGTTCGGAAGAAAGTTTACCAATAATCCTAGGAATACTATTTTGAAAAAAATAGAAAAAAAAATCACTTTGACCTTCAATATCTCCAAAAACAGTGAACTCCCAGGTATGTTCTAGAAGAAAGAGGTACTTACACTTATATGTGCATAAAATGGTAAAATATGTCGTTCGTCGTGCTTAGCTTGGGACTAGATGGCGTTTTGTGAAAGTTGTGGAATTTCTTTATTTACAATTCATTACACAGCAACACAGCACAAAATATAAACACACACACAGCTACAACAGCAAAAACAGCACAAAACAACACACACACACAGCAAAAACAACACAGCTAAAAGCACAGCACAGCTAAAATATAATTCAATCATTGAATTCAATTTATTCACAATTCAATTTAATTTATTAGTCAATGAATTGTTTGTATTTGTTTGTTGTGTAATCTTTTCAGAAAGAAATTTTTTTTTTTTAATTTTCAGGATAATAACATGACAGAACTCAGCCGCTCAGCGTTTGGCAACCTGCCGACAATGTTTAAGCTAGATTTATCGCGCAACCAGCTGACAACTATCGCGCAACGCACGTTCAACGGCATGCAACAGTTGCTGGACCTGTCCCTCAGCGGGAACAAGCTTGAGCATATACCGAATGAGGCTTTCAAAGGACTGGTGGCTTTGAGGTAGGTCGGCAATAGCCCATCGGTTAAGGCGTCGGCGTGGCGACCGAGAGATCGTGACTTCAATCTCCACATTGCACTATTGACAGAAATGATGAATTATATTCATTTCTGTAAATGAGTTCATACAAACATAACTATAATTCTGTTGTATTGGTGTTGGGCCCTGGATGGTTTAGATACACAATTGGCAAAATTTCAAAATTGACATGACCCTGAAACAAAAATACCGTTTCTTCATTTTTGTATGCTGAGTTCAAATATATTTCTTTTAATGCTTAATATCTGAGAAAATAAATAAAAACCAAAAAACATGCGATGACGTCACTTATACGGTGGAATAAGGTGGTTACCTTTGCGTAAGCAAGCTAATTTTGAGATGAAAACCATAATGTCAAACAAGACATATTATTATCTAATGTCAAACAACACATATCTAATGTCAATGTATGACATTGACAACTGCTAAATGACAGTGACATCTAAGTAACAGTTTTTTTTTGACGTATCACAGTAAAGCAAAGGATGTTTCGCCATTCCACCGTATGAATGACGTCATTTGGCGCTTACTTCTTTTTAGAATGCACCGAATTTCAAAGTTAAAATTATGAATGAAAAGTACATAACTTCGAAAAACCAAAAAATGTGGGTCCTCTAGTTTTGGATTTACTTTTATATAACGTATTAAAACATGCAGGTTAAAATTTTGAAATGTTGTCAATTGGAACGGGTAGGTGGCGCTGCGAACGGGTTCGAAAACAACGTTCCTGGCAAGGACAACGTCTGTCGGGTCCGCCAAAATCAAATTCCAAAAAAAATAAATCACTTAAAATTATGTCATTATTATTTATTAGTATGTCGTGATGGCCCAAAGGTTAAGGCGCCCACCTCTCATGCACGAGGTCGTGGTTCGAATCCGGGCAAGTACCAATGTGACTTTTTCAATTCTAAAATGATGTCATAATTATTTATTAGTATGTCGTGATGGCCCAGAGGTTAAGGCGCCTACCTCTCATGCACGAGGTCGTGCTTCGAATCCGGGCAAGTACCAATGTGACTTTTTCAATGCATATGTACTTTCTAAGTTTATCTTAGACATCATTGACATCGGTGAAGGAAAACATCGTGAGGAAACCTGGACTTATAGTTGATATAAGTTTGAAATCGCCAATCCGCCTTAAGCGAGCGTGGTGATCAATGCTCGAGCCTTCTCTGTATGAGAAGAGGCCTTTGCCCTGCAGTGGGATAGTAACAGGCTAGTTTTTTTTTTTTTTTTTAATTAACAATGTTTTGTTTGCTGAATGAAAACACTAAAAAGAACTAATACATTTTGGGTTATAGGAAGCTGGACCTGTCTCATAACTTCTTCGAGAAGATTGATAATAAGACAAATGGACTATTAGATGACTGTCTTTCTATAGAACAAGTAAGTTAAACACTATTACTAGAGCAAGAGCCTTTAGAGGTTTGAGGAACTGGGAGTGAAGTTCCTCATCCCTCATAGGATAGCTCGGATCCTCCTCGCAGACGGGTGTTGTGTCCGGTGGGCTACTACTGCCCGACGGTTGTTGTCGGGATCTGTATACGTTCAATACATATTTTTATTTTGAAGCTTTTGCATAGCTTCTATCGCGTGCCTTGAGCGCGGGGACCGAATCCAGAAATTCCGTAACTAAAAAACCCCACTCCGACGGGCAAGGAGGTGTGGCTTGAAGGCCGAAGCTATTGCATATACATATATCATATATTTATATTGCAGGCATAGTGGTGATAGTGGGGAGGGGAAAGGGGAGGGGTGGGGGAGGGGCGGGGAGGGGGAAGGGAGGGGGATGGCAGGGGATAGGGGGACGGGTAGAGGCAGGGGTCGGGAGGGGTTAGGGAGGGGCATGGGAGGTGTGGGGGAATGGGAGGGAGGGGGAGAGGGGGAGGAGAGGAATGGGGAAGGGGAGAGAAATGGGGAGAGGGGGAGGAGAGGAATTGGGAGGGGGAGAGGAGAGGAGTTGATAAAAAATGCTATGCAATAGCTTTCCCACGGCAGTCTCCGAGTGCCACACGTCATTTTTTTCACGTAATGTCAAAGTCAAAGTCAAATCATTTATTTCAATTAGGCCATTTAAAAGGCACTTTTGAACGTTAAACTTACAAGTTAAATAAAATTTAATGATTCTAGTTGCCCCTTCCAAAAGGTAGTTTCGTATGGAGAAGAATGTGCAAGAAACTCCATACTTACTCTTTTAAAATAGTTTTTACAATATTTGTATACAATAAAAAATACGTTATATGTGAATACGATGTACCTAGAATAAACAAAGTAAAAAAATAAAAAATAAATATATCATACTATGCTAAGATAGATTAAGCATTTTAGTAGATAAGTACATAAAATCAAAAGTCTTTCAAAATCAAAAGTCTTTATTCAAACTAGGCTGAGAATCAGCACTTTTTGAACGTCAAAAAAATACACAAAGACAGTCCCCCAAAAACGGCCCACCCTTCGCACTTCCTAGTGTTTTTGCTGGGAAGAAGAAGTGGGGAACAAACTCCCCAGCAACACATCTGTCTGATTCGTTTGAAGAACGAGGTATACAAAGAATCTATACAATGAAATGCTCAATAAATAGCAGTAATGTTTATACACATTGTAAAACATTACATTTCAGAATGATTGTCACGTGTTAGCTAGCACACTCCAATATACCGAGATTAAGAAAAAAAAAAGTAAATTCATATTAACATTGAAATCTAAACTCAAGCAAAACAACTACAAAACTGAAAGATAACAGCCTCCAATTATAAAAGGTACCCGCTTACATGTGTAATGCTGGCTTATATTCATAAGGCTGTGACTCTAAATTTAAAATGATAATCTAGGACCATCGAAGTGAAACCAATAAGCAGTTAACTGTTATAACAATAAAAAAAAAATAAAAAAAAACCATCCACATAATTATGTGGATAGATACATGGTACTCTCACATTTACAAATAATAACGGCGATACATCGAGTTAAAATGACGTATCGTCACTATCCTATACAGTTTATACTGAATAATGACGTTACGAGCCCCCTCTCCTCAACTTCAATGCTCTTAACCTTTTAATTGAGGTAATTAGATACACAATAGAAAGACAATGACAGGCGGACACCGGTGTCCTCTCGGGGTTTAATTAATTAATCTAAGTAGTTTTCCATCAATTTGAAAAAGAAAAAAAGAGTTTTGTATTATTTTTATAATCTAATTAAAATTATATTTATTTCTGTAAATAGATTTTCACAAACACTTTTACACGTCATTTTTTAACTAGTAGATGAGTTTCACTATCTGACTACTCTGAGAAGAAACACCGAAAGAAACTCAGAGGTCACAGTCTCTTTTAAAGTCCAGACATTATCTTGGTCAAATCATGTAAGATCATGCAGATTAGTGTCTGAGATGGTCTTTTGAGGAAAGAACCACACAGAATGAGGGGACCACATCAGTCAGTGCAAGCATTTGTCAGTAATCGTGAGCTCAACTCGGAACTTGAGGAGCTGAGCGAGAATTGATGAACTAATTATATTTTGATATTCATATTTCCTCAACATGCCTTGTTGAGTATGACTGTTGAAGGCTGGTAAGAAATTGTATTTTTCGAAGGACCATTAATTAATAAAACAATAGCTGTATCAATATGTAGGTAAAATTTGGAAAGTGGATCTTTGCTCGTAAATAGGTAGATGATTCAGTATGCCACCCACCTCAAACTTCCACGTACGTTTCTTCACGACAGCCTTGCACGGCAAGGGGGTCATGCTATCGAAGGCGGAGGCGAGCGAGGGCACTAAACGTTCCAAAAAACACCATCTAAATTGGCACAGCACTGCGAGAACGTCTCACGCGATGGATACTGCACGGCAGTGTAGAAAATGAGTTAAACTCGTCTTATTCACGGAATAGTTTCTCAATAAAAAGACGTGACCGATACTGTCTGATCACGCAAGCCAACTGGCCAATCGCCTCGAGCGTCGGCCACGATTCAAAACGACGGTAGTCGTAAAAAAGTGGATGACAAAACATAAATCATCCACCCTCATATAAGCAAAGATCCAACATGCCTCTTATAACGATTTTCACGTTCCAGGTAATCCTAAGCCACAATAAATTTGGATTTTTAACAAAAAAGATGTTTCCCTCCAACCCGTGGATCCCCTACAGACTGCAAGAAATTGATCTGAGTTACAACGAGATCCCTGTGTTGACCCACGACTTGACTGTTGGCGCGCAGAAAGTTAAAAAACTCAATCTAGCTGGGAACTTCATTAATGATATTAGAAGTAGTAAGTTGTTTACTGTATTTCTGGAATTGATACCTAGGATAAGGTAAAAAAAAACTGGAACTTTTCGATCTCCACTTGGCTGTCCGTATGTCATTTTAAGTTTGAAAATAAAAATGAAATAAATAATAAATAAATTCCACAACGGCATCTAGTCCCAAGCTAAGCAGAGCTTGTGTTATGGGTACTAAACGACTGATAAACATACTTATATTTATTTCTAAATACATAGATATATAGATAAATTACACCCAAACACAGAAAAATGAATGAGTCCCACCTGCTTCTAACTTTTATTTAATTTATAAAATAGGTTTTTTTTAACTTTACAACTTTTTTTTTAATTTTTCGCCTTGTTTACCCTTAGCAACGCCCTTGACTCTACTTATTCCAATCACTGAGGGTTTATCTTGGCATAGAAACGTAACAGTATTAAAAAAATAAAAATTTTTCAGATGTCCTTGGGAACCTGACATCGTTGGAAATATTGGATTTATCCCATAACAACCTTAAAGATATGATTTCAAGAACATGTAAGTTTTTAACTTATTTTTATTATAAATCCTACTAATATTATAAATGGGAAAGTTTGTTACTCTCTCACGCGAAAACTGCTGAATGGATTTTGATGAAACTTCACAATAATATAGCTTATAGATCAGAATAAGTATATAAAGATATAAAATTAATTTTCCAAAATATAACGATGAGGGGGAAAAAAAATTGCCATCTGCGAGCTATTCTAGTCCTGCGCAGACGAAGTCGCGGGCACAAGCTAGTACTACATAAATGGGCGCCTATCTCCCATACACGAGGTTATGGTTCCTTCTTCATGTGGATCTAAACACAATACGGTACTAGACAGAATATGAATATCGAAATATAATAAGTTAGATTATAAAAAATAATACACCTACATAAGTATTTTTTTGCTTTTTCAAATTTAATGAAAACTGCTTAGATTAAGCGCATTAAAGTTGAGGAGAGGGGGCTTGTAACGTCATTAACTAGTATAAACTGTACTGGCTAGTGACGTCATGCGACATTTTAACTCGATGTATCGCCGTTGTTATTTGATTACGAGAAAAAATATAAAAATATTAATAAAAATATTTTAACTGTGTTTTTTTTAAGTTAGGATTATAACTGATTTAATTTACATTACATTGTTATTATTTTATGTTTTGTAGCTATTATCATTATTGATGTATGTTTTATTTTGCAACAAAGATTTTTGTAGTTTCTATTTTTAAACTTAGCCTAGACATTTAAGTATGTAAAATCAAGTTTTTTTCACCTGTAAAGGAAATATTTTGTACGCCTTACAAGGCAGCGCATAGCGATACTCTTAATATTTAACACCATGTAATTATACATTATTACCTATGACCCTATGTGTCACAAATAAATACATTTGAATTTGAATTTGAAAAAGAAAAATATGTGTCTTGGGACTTAAAACTAAAATTTTGTCAAATAGTCCATTGGCAATTTTTTTTTTTTTTTTTTTTTTTTTTTTTTAATGAAATTTAAATGTGGGTGTACCTACTTTAAGTACACCTCTGCCTGTCATTATATTATGTTGTAACTTTTAATCTATCATTTCAGCCGAAATAAAATTCAGTTTCCCGGAAAATATAACAGAGTTACATTTGAGAAATAATTCATTGCAAACATTGCCGACGGCGAACATAATGGACGCGAAGCAACTTCGGCTTCTAGACGTCAGACAGAACGAGCTGTCTAGCTTTGAACCAAAGCTGGTCAGAAAAATCAGACATGAAGGTCTGACAGTGTTGTTTCAAGGTGAGTCTTTAACTAAATCATTGTTCTTGGACTTTTCGGATTCATGTGCGTATTGTATAATTATCGCTTACTTCAAAAATGTTGCAAAAAGACAACTTTAGGAAACTGGCCTTGTATGAAAGATATTTCTCAATGGCATGAAACCATTGAATTAGAAAAGGTATGGAAACGAAAAAATATATTTATATTTTTTTACTATGTTACAACGTAAACAGTGAATTAAAAATATTTTAAAAATACATGCATATATTGCTTGTAAAAGAATACAAGCAACGCTTTTATTTACGCAAACAAATGTACTTCAATAGGGTAACCTATTGAAGTACATTTGTTTGCGTAAATGGAACCCTTCGATCAGTAATAGCACTAGATACAAGATCAGGAACAAAAATACCTAGCTAAAGTGTCCACGTTTAGACACGCATAAACAATAGTGTTTCTTACTACGAATATAGAAAAAAGTTTTATAATATTATCAAGTTCAGTTCATTATAAACCTTGACTTTCTAGCATAAAGTTTAATTACAATTGCAAAATATTTATGCCTAAGTCCTTCTGTCGTCGGAGAAAAGTAAAAGGAATAAATTTAAAATGTGACTTAAAAATAAAAGCCATTTTTATAATAAGTACAAAAGTATTTATTCTAAAATGAAACTTAAGCCCTAGAAAATAAGGTTAAAAACGTTTTGTTCACAATTTCGTCTTTACTCTATTTTGGAACCAGACGTAGGTCTTGGTATGACATTTCAATGCTCAGAACACAGTAAGAATTGAAAGATAGAGTTGCAAAATAATAATTTATATTTCTTATGCGAGCGAAGGTTTGTTTTATATGGTAGCAAATAATTACATTTGACCCATTTTAAAAAAGTAGTAGGGCTAAATTAGTACATTCGCTTTTTTATTTAGACATTGCTATTAATTGTCTGCGGGTTGGCTCATTATAATCAACCACCAAAAAAAAAATTAATGCTTCTACTTTTGTATGCGATTTAGAAGTTTTCACATTAATATTATAAAGGCAAAAGTTTCTGAGTGTGAGTGTGTATGTGTGTGTTTGTATGTTTGTTACTTCTTCACGCTCAAATGGCTGAACAGATTTGGATGAAATTTAGTATGTAGGTAGCTTATATCCTGGATTAACACATAGGCTAAGGCTACTTTTAACTACTCCTGGTTTACGCGGGTGAAACCGCGGGGCGCAGCTGGTTAAAAATCATTGAATGAAATTGAGGAAATTAAATAAATACACCGAAATAGAATAAATTAATAAACGTATATTGCAAAAGCATTCTATGTTACAATATGACATATCAAAAAACAACAGGGCCTCTATCGACGTCTGGAGGAACCACATTCAAATATTTGAATTTATGTTTTGTTTATTCTTCCAACATCCTCCCTTAAACATAACCCCATCTTCGAGGAACAGTAAGCCAACTTCGAGTATGAAGTAGCTTTAGTTAATGCATCAGCAACCATCATATCCGTCTGTATGTAGCGAACATCAATGGCCCCACTGAGTACCTTGTCACGAACAAAATGGTGCCTCACATCTATGTGTTTGGTCCTGGAGTGGTAATTGTCACAACCTGAAAGTTTTATAGAACTCTGATTATCACTATATATAATCATGGCCTCATTCTTGAGTTGTGGCCAAAACCTGCCTTGAAAATGTTTTAACCACAAGGCTTCTTGTGTACACGACGACAAAGACATATATTCAGCCTCTGTTGTTGATAAAGCTACAGTAGGCTGGCGTCTTGAATTCCAGCTTATTGTTCCTCCCTGAAATAAGAATGTGTAACCAGTACAGGAACGCCGGTCATCTTCTGAACTGGCCCAATCTGCATCACAGTATCCATGTGTCATAGTTTCTTCCAGATTTTGTTTATAACTCAGCCTGTAATCTTGAGTCCCTTTTAAGTAACGCATGACTCTCTGAAGTGCAATCCAATGTTTAAGTTCTGGCTTGTTATTGTATTTGCTCAACATATTAATAACATAACTTATGTCAGGCCTAGTAACTTGGGAAATATATAAAAGACAACCGATTAATTTGATCTAAATAAATTATGCCTTTTTCTCTTTCCCTTTCTACATGTATTCCTAAGCAGTAACATAACTCTCCAAGATCCTTCATTTTGAATCTTTTGTGAACGTCCTTTTATCACAAGCCGGGCTTTGTATTTTACACTCTGGCCATTCTCATCTGTTTTAGTTTTAAAAACCCATTTGCATGGTTTTGGATGCTTATTTGCTGGTAGGGTAGTTAACTCCCACGTTTCATTTTCTAATAAACATTTGTACTCTTCATCCATTGCTGCTTTCCATTCTTTAGCATTGGTGCCTAACAGTGCTTCTTTTACAGTTAATGGATCTGTAATTTGTGTAACACACATAAAATTATTGCCTTCCATATTACGCCTTTGATGTGATCTCAAGGTGATATTTCTCTGGATATCATGAGTGCTATCATCATCACTTGTATTTGGATAATATGTCGGGTCATCAGCTCCATTACAGCTGTCGAAAGATGTATCACATGTGGCAGTCA
Source organism: Euplexia lucipara (assembly GCA_921972225.1). NCBI lineage: Eukaryota > Metazoa > Arthropoda > Insecta > Lepidoptera > Noctuidae > Euplexia > Euplexia lucipara. The sequence continues at coordinate 1,844,159 of OV179169.1, read as the reverse complement.
TTGTGTCATTTTGTGAAATATTTTGTGGGCTGTCTTGAACAATAGTATCTTGCAATGTGTCAGACTTAGAACTGAGTGTGATTGAAGCAAACGGTGGCACTGATAGAGGGTCCGGTGTGATATTTTTTGCAATCTCTGTTTTCTCAATAAATATCACATCCCTGCTAATTACCATCTTTTTACTAACCGGATCATACACTCTGTATCCCTTTGTGTTTTCACAGTAACCCATAAACAATAATTCACGTGATTTGCGATCCCATTTCAAATGATTTTGCTTAGGAACATGTACCATAGCCTTAGAGCCAAAAATCTTTAAATGTGAAATGTTTGGTTTCTTACCAGACCATTTTTCATAAGGTGTTACCTCATTCAAAACTCGTGATGGTGATCGATTAATAATGTAGGCTGCAGTAGCGACAGCCTCCGCCCAATATGTTTTCTTTAAATTAGCTTCAAATAACATACATTTGGCACGCTCAACCAACGTTCTGTTCATCCGTTCCGCTAGCCCATTTTGCTCCGGCGTATACGGAGCGCTGGTTTGATGCTTGATTCCTGAGGTTGCTAGAAAATCAGAAAAAGCATTACTGCAATATTCTTTCCCATTATCACTCCTCAAAGTCTTAATTTTCTTTTCTAGCTCATTTTCTACCTCTTCTTTGAACTTTATAAACACAGATTTTATATCCATCTTATTCTTTAGAAAATACACATACACTTTTCTAGAAAAATCATCTACGAAGGTTATGAAGTACTTTCCACCTCCAGCGGAAGGTGTCTCCATCGGACCACAAAGATCAGTGTGTATTATCTCAAGCAATGCAGTTGCTCTAGAATTAGACGGTGGAAACGGAAATCTTGTTTGTTTTGCTTCACAGCAGGTTTTACATACGGAATCAACTTCTTTATTAGTTATTTTTAAACCCTCAGCACACAACTCTAACATCTTCACATCAGCAATATTTAAGTGACCCATTCTCTTATGCCATGTAATCAAATCTGTCTTACTTTCCAATGTAGTAGCATATGCATTACCGCTTGCTGTATTGAGTTTGTACATGTTTTCAGTCAATTTCGCAGTAGCAATAAGTACACTATTGGTATTGTAAATGTTACAGCCTTTATCAGTAAATTCTAGTTTACAGCCATTTCCTGTCAACTGACTGACTGATAACAGGTTGGCACTCAACTCAGGAATAAATAAAACATTTCTCACCTGGATCTGATGCAAATCCTTACATACTTTGGTCTGAATGTTTACTTTACCCATGTTTTGCACGGAGACTGCTCCATTATTAGCCACCATTATCTTCTGGATCGGAGGTGTCTGCATATCATACATCCAGTCTGAGCGTCTTGACATGTGCATTGTTGCCCCTGAGTCAATATACCAATCATCTGTATTCAATGAGCTGTAAGCTGAAAAAATAGCTGCAAAATTATTTTGGTTATTAGTTTGATTACTGTTCTCCAGGCATTGACTTTTATAGTGTCCATATTTATTACACCCATAGCAACGTGGGCCTTTTCCTTTCGGTTTGCTATTTTGTGAGGTAAGGTTGGTGTTTTTGTGCTTCGAAAAAAATGCTGCGCTGGATTCTGACACTTTAACCTCTTGTAACAACTTAGTCTTGATAAAATCCGAAGATATTTTTATGCAAGAACTTTCTAGACCCATAATCATTGGCTTATAAACATCCGGTAAGCCTGCTAGCATTAGTGTTCCTAGCCACTCGTCTCCGACTTCGAAACCAATGTTCCGTAACTTATGAGCTGTGCTCATTATTTTGTTCACGTATTCTTCGATACTTGCACAATTATCTAGCGATGTGTTGATTAGGTCCTTTAGTAAGCCAACTTTTCTTGACAGCCCGGAGTCCTCGAAAGCATTTTGTAGATTTTTCCATACTTCTCGAGATGACGACGCATTTTCGATATGTACGAAGTTGATCGGTTCTACCAACAAAATGATCTTGGTCTTGGCTTTAACATCCTTTTTGGCATCTTGACCCCCAGGATCAACACAATCCCATAACTCTTCGTGTTCTAAGTATGATCTTACTGCAAACTTCCAAGTTGAATAGTTTTCTCTGCCGGCGAGTTTCGTTATTTGTGGGTTAGACATTGCCATGGTGAATTTTTTATCACGGTTCACCACAACTGCAATATTATATTAATTACGGTTCTATTTTGGGTACATGGGACGGCCCATAACCTGAGGAAATTAAATAAATACACCGAAATAGAATAAATTAATAAACGTATATTGCAAAAGCATTCTATGTTACAATATGACATATCAAAAAACAACAGGGCCTCTATCGACGTCTGGAGGAACCACATTCAAATATTTGAATTTATGTTTTGTTTATTCTTCCAACAGAAATCAAATTATTTTAACCGACTTCTAAAAAAGGAGAAGGTTATCAATCGGTTGTATTTTTTTTTAGGTTTTGTGACCTCAGTACTCCGTCATTTATAGACGATTTTCAAAATTCTTTTTTTATTTGATAGGGTATACTAACAGATTGGTCCCATTTATATAAAAACTCATATCACCCTTGAAAAATTGAGAGAACTCTTAAAAAAATATAGGTACACCGATTTTTACATTTTTAGTAACAAATCAAGCATTTTCATTTAGAAAGTAACATTTTGTGAAAAAAAACTGATGAAAAAGACAGGCGACGGAACTCTTCAAGACATAACAGTAAATTGTTCGCGATTACTACCGTGAGATGTCTATGCAGAGTTCTTATATTTGCATAACATAACATTACGCCTGTCTATTTTAAAAGGGGCCCGGCAGATATGTACAGATTAATGTTTAGATCTAATAGAACTTCTTTATCAATATTGTTAAGCGATTTCAATGGTTCTTTGAAGTTTTGAAAGACTTTCTTGACACACGAAAGAACTAAAAATGGCGAAACAAAAACTTTTTTACAAAAAAATAAACCTTCTTAAAAAAACACCAACAGGGGAAAAATAACTCCAGTTTCGAAAGTCGGTGGCCAATCGAAACAAAACCTCTTCTTTCTCTGGCGATAATCGAGATCTATTCTGCACACGTAAATGGATTGCTAGGAAAGCTAAAATAAAAAAGAAAAGCTAAGTACCTAATAAGAGTCCAACAAACTAAAGTAGCATTAACCGATTTTAACCAACATTAAGTCTTCTTCTTCCACCTGGCGTTAATCCCGGCTATTGCCAGGGTCCGCCTTCCGACTGAGCTTCTTCCACTTTGCCCGATCTTCAACATCCTTTTCGGTCAGGCCATTGGCTCTCATGTCGGACTTGACGACGTCCAGCCAGCGTTTGCGAGGGCGACCACGGGGCCTAGCCCCAAGGACAGCCATATACATGCATCTCTGACCAACGTACTCGATAGGGCGCGCATGATGTGTCCATACCATCGGAGACGACACTCTTGTAGTTTTTCTCCCACGTCGCGGACACCAAGGCTACCCCGGATGAATGAGTTGCGTATGCGATCGGATCGCGTTACGCCGCTCATCCACCCAAGCATCTTCATCTCCGTGACGCGGAGTTCCTGGGTGTGTCTACTTAATGCTGGCCAACATTCACCGCCGTACAGGAGGACAGGCCGTATGATGCATTTATATATCTGCCCCTTGAGCTTCGGAGGCATTTTGCGGTCGCATACAACGCCCGTTACCTCGCGCCACTTCGCCCAAGCTGCGCCTATACGTGCTTGGACATCGTAATCCACGTTGCCAGACTCGTGCAGCACGGATCCAAGGTACCTGAACTTATCGGACTTAGAGATCAGGTCCGAACCTATTCGGATGGTATTTGAATCCGTGCTGCTATAGGACATGTACTCAGTCTTCGCCACATTTAGTCTCAGACCACCGTTTTCCAGCGTATCCTTCCAAATATTGACTTTGCGCTCAAGATGTGATATGTTCTGATTAACGAGGGCAATGTCATCGGCATACATCATTAGCCATGGAGGCTGATCTTGGATGTTTGCCGTAACTACATCGAGCACTACGTTAAACAAGAACGGGCTAAGAGCCGAGCCTTGGTGAACGCCAACAGATATTGGAAAGCCATTGGATTCGCCAACAGCGGTCTGGACAGAGGACACGGAATCGCGGTACATGTCTCTGATAATGTCAATATAGACTTCGGGAACGCCCCTGAAGCGAAGTGCCCACCAAATGGATTGCCGAGGTATACAGTCGAAGGCCTTCTGCAGGTCTAAAAAGGCCATATGCAGAGCTCTCCTTCTCTCTCTGTAAGCCTCAGCCAGAGTCCGTAAGGCAAACACTGCGTCCATGGTACTGTTACCCGCCCGGAAGCCATATTGACACTCAGAGACAGTGCACTCGCTACGGAGCCGTGTGTCAATGATGCGCTCGAAGAGCTTCATGGTGTGGCACATGATTTTGATACCGCGGTAGTTACTACAATCCTGTACGCTACCTTTGCCTTTGAAAACAGGAATAATGAGGCTATATCGCCACTGGTTCGGCATTTCCTTGGTGATCAGGATGCGGTTCAAAAGATCCGTCAGAAGGTCCACACCATGTGGGCCCATCGCCTTCCACACTTCAATTGGAACATTATCAGGTCCGATCGATTTCCATTAACCAACATTAAGTATTAGTAACAAATTATTAAAATGATTACAATACAAATCTACTCCATGCATCTGCTGTTCAGTTAAACAAAAGTGTGTGCAAATGTTGGCGAGCATTGGTCAAACATTTGTAGCGGTGGTTTAAAATCGGTAATTTTGTTAAAAAATTGATATTATTTGTTAAATTATAGCTTAAAATATAATTTACTCTTCATGTCCTTACTGAAAGTAAAAGACTCCGGCCGAATAATTACGTTTTCGGGGATTATTTTTGCAACTGTTGAATACACACTGCGGCATTGTGGGACGTGTTTACATTGGCCGTGTTTCAAGCAAATTAAACAAAATAACAACACACGTCTCTAGTGAGCTTATATTTACCGAGACGGATTTTTGACGCCGACCCGACATCTAGTGCTATTATTGATCGAAGATGGAACCGAAATAAAAGCGTTGCTTGTATGAGAATACAAGCAACGCTTTTATTTACGCAAACAAATGTACTTCGTACTAAAGTTTATTGAAATCATGAATACAATCACGTGTTTAAGTATTGGTCACTAATTACCAGCCACCCTATATGTCTTTGGTTTCTACCTTTGTAGCCCAATGATATTATAAGTAAAAATGTGTAAATAGGTTATAAGCGTTCAGCAAGCGACACGTTTAAATGTGGTTAACTAGCCACACTTGACCTCAGTGTCGCGTCGCGCCGTTAACGGACACGTGTGCGTGCGTTAGTGTGACGTTAACCTATCTACACCTTTTTACTTCTAATATCATTGTTGTAGCCTATTTAAATAAATAAATACTTAACTAAAAATATTCCACAACTTTCACAAAACGCCACCTATACTCCATCCGATTAGGTAGTTAACAAAAGGTAAACAATTTTGACATGTATTTTTAGTTAATAGCACAGTTTAAAAATAAAATGCAGCTGAAAACAAATTTAGATACAACAAAAACGATTACATGATCAATTAAACAATTTGTTTAAACAGTAGTTGTATTTAATTAATAAGCATTTAAGTAAAAATACTTGTCAAGATTGTTTACCTTTAGTTAACTACCTACTCGGATGGAGTATAGTTCTAAGCTAAACAGAGTTTGTGCTACGAGTACTAAACAACTGATAAACTTTCTTTCTTTCTTTTTTTTCGTCACAAATCCCTTCCACCATGTGTTAAGCTAATAAAAACGTAAACATTTAAATTTTCAGGTAATAGTCTTAAATGCGACTGCTTCACGCGACCATTAAAACATTATCTAAACCACATGAGACCGTCGTTATTAAAAATGGATGAAAAATACCAAAACCTGACGTGTGCGGAACCAGTAACTCTGCTTAACGAAAACCTACTGACCGTCGACGAAGACAGATTATTGTGCACTGGGAACACTGCGGTTGATACAATGATATTGGAGCATAGCAACACTGAGGGGGAAAGCGCTTTCGATTTTGTATCTGAACCTGATTTGGCTTTCAGGGATATACAATAGTGAGTATTTTTATTTTGTACTAGCTTCTGCCCGCGACTTCGTATGCGGATCCTGTTTCTTATGCCAGCGACAACGGGGTCGTCAAAATCGAAGATCTGAAACATCTGATGTCGAATTCTATAAGCCCGGGGACGGGAAATCAATGGGATGTGCGAGACGATTCAAGATGTTCCAGATTTTTTATTTTTGTTGGTCAACAGGAAATGCCATCAGACTTAACAACTTTTGCTAAGACGCCATTTCTATTATGTATATGTTATATTGTCTCTGGGCTTTGGAGTTTCCCTACAGGTGCTCCAGATCTTCAAATTTTGTCTCACAGCAGAAAACACTCTTCACGTGGAATAGTTTTTGCAATGGCACCATTTTTATATCTTTCACTTTAGGTGTTCCATTTTCCAAAATAAATTATAGCCTATAATATGTTGCGTGACGTTCACGATCAGCGGTCAGTCGCGCATCTCCTTCCCCCACTTATCTCTAGAGTCAATGCGTATATACGCTGAAAACTCAAGCTTTTTCCGTGAACGTCTCCAACTCGCGAGACAGTGCATGATGTTCACGATCAGCGGTCAGTCGCGCACATATTCTTCACTGGTCTCTAGAGACCTGGATGTAGATGCGTAAATACGCTGAGAATGCAGGCGTGCTTCGCGATCCCAAGAAGTTTCCACGGAGCGAGTTGCAGCCTCATGTTTTCGAACAGCATCAAGTCTCTCCTAACGCTCTTTGGTAGATTGTTGGGATCTTATGGTCTTTAATCATTTAGCACCTTTGGAACATTGGGAAAAATTTGACCTCTTTCTAGGCATGGTTATAGTTTTATTGTGATGATACCTGATCAATTAAAATCTAAGTGGCTGCTCCCCTGCGTTACCGGGTAAGCTACCGTGTAACGAAGATAAATGGAAAAGGAAATTAAACACTCAAATAACATAAGCCCGAAGGCATACGATAAAAAAAATGGGAGTTTTAGCTAGTTGAGTCTTATTTTCAACGATATACCATCGTCATCGAAAATCAGTCCTGAACTGTTCCCGCCTTCACCGCGTAGCCTAGCGTACCTCCTACTTATGTTATTTTATAATTATGCAATGAAATTAGTGATAGTTTTAATTTCTATATCAAATGTTTCTGATCTTCGATTTTTATAAGTTAACAGGAAATGCCTATCAGACCGAACAACTTTTGCTAAGACGTCATTCCTATTTGAGTTATGGTGTAGCTGGGCTCTTGGAGTTCCACAACAGGTGTTCCAGATCTTCGATTTTTATACGTCAACAGCGAGTGCTCATAAGGCTGAACAACTCTTGCTAAGACGTCATTCCAATATATGTTATAGTGTAGCTGGGCTCTTGAAGATCCACATCAGGTGTTCCGGATCTTCAAATTTATTCTCTCAGCAGAAAATGCTCATAACGTGGAACGATTTTTGGTATGGGACCATTTTTGTATCTCCTATAGTTTAGATGGTCTGTTGCGGTTCTGCATCAGGTGTTCCAGATCTTCAAATTTATTCTCTCAGCAGAAAATGCTCATCACGTGGAACAATTTTTGCTATGGGACCATTTTTGTATCGCCTATAGTTTAGCTGGTCTGTTGCGGTTCTGCATCAGGTGTTCCGGATCTTCAAATTTATTCTCTCAGCAGAAAATGCTCATCACGTGGAACAATTTTTGCTATGGGACCATTTTTGTATCGCCTATAGTTTAGCTGGTCTGTTGCGGTTCTGCATCAGGTGTTCCAGTTTCCAAGATAAATTATAGCCTATGTGTTGCCCAGACTTAATATCTATACAACAAAAAAAAAACATTAAAATCCGTCCAGTAGTTCCGAAGATTAGCGTGTGCAAACAAACAGACAAACAGACAAACAGACAGACTTTTTTTTTGGATTCGTGCTCTATTACTGTTTCTAAACCCCCCTCAATTATTATTTTTTAAATATATTCAATGTACAGACACAGTTTTTTTACAGTCTTATTATATGTATAGATAAGGCTTAATTCAAAATGAGATAGTGTTTATGATTAGTAATTGACCTCGTGGGCCTTGTAGTCGCAAGCGCTACTCTGCTGAGCCTGAGGTCACGGGTTCGATCCCCGGGTTGGGCAGTGATGTTATGTTTTATGTGATTAAAAATGTATTGGAGGGCCTAATAAGCAATTGGATTCCCAAGATTGAACATTTTTTTAAAAAAGACTAATAAATTAGAAATTCTATTAGAATAGCTTTTTTATAATTCAAAGAAATTACATATTTATTAAGACGGCTCCGAGCGTAAACGGCGTCCGGCGAATAGGTATTAACTACCACTCGCTGGTTGTGTGCGTGCGCGGCGCACACTACGGCAAGTCTCCCGCGTCACGAGTGCATTTGCACAACGAAAGTAGACAACTTAGGATTTTTTAAAAAAATGTTGTTGCGTTGAATGACATGAAAAGACGAATACTGTTTACTTACATGATTTTATATTCGTAACTCACTAAATAAAATCGAATAATCTATTATTTATCTATACTAAAATATTATCAAGAGTTTGTTTGTTTGCTTGAATGCGCTAATCTCAGGAGCTACTGGTTGGAATTGAAAAATTCTTTTATGTGTTGCATAGTCCAATTATTGAGAAAAGTTAAAGGCTATATAACACCACGCTTCAGCCAAAAGGAGCTGAGCATAAATGAAAAATGTTTCAAAAACGAGATAAAATTTTCCTTTTTGAGAGCTTCCGTAGCGTGCGCTGCGTAAACCGTTTAAGTTACGCAAATGTCATGTACGATGGAATTGTTCCTCTTAAAAAGTTCTAAAAAAAAGTCCGCGACAGCATATGTCTATCAGCGACGGGTACGCCACAATAACTGCTTTTACTTTTAAAATTTTCGATTAAAAAGAGTGATTTTTTGCGAAGGTTATTAAACCCATATTGTATGAATCTATATCTATAAAAATATGTTCGTTAGAATGGAAATTTAATATAGAATATTTGTGCCCTTCAGTCTATATAGTTTAAATAAATATCTTAGAAGATATCACAATATGAAAATATCCGCGCGACAAAATAATTACGCGCGCGGCAGTTATTTGGTCCGTCCGGCTCTCGCGTTGCTATGTAGCTAGTGGGGATTCTGGCCTCTGGGAAATTCAAAATATTATTTCACCATAATGTTTATAAGTACAAGGTGATAATGACAGAGATACCTCTAGTAATTCTCACTATAATATAACCTAAACTAAGATTATAAAGAGGAAAGATTCGATTTTTGTTTGTTACGATTTAGGGCGTGATATTATAGATACGTATATTATTCACCCGATTGCGATGACGTTGTTCAGTGCATACCCAGGATATTTTCTGGGTATGTAGGTAAGGTAGGTATGTTAATAATAAAATTAGTCTGTAATAAAAGTCCAACAATTCAATAACTTGTTTATTTAACAATTTTTGTAGGTAGGTACCTACATAAAAAAGGGTAGCAGCTTTATACGAGTAGGTATATAATTATATAGTTAAAATCAGGCAGTCTGTTAAACTTTTTATCGTTTTATTTACCTACTTACCTAAAACCAAATGCTTCGTTAGCCACAATAAACTTGTAAAGGGCTCGGCCTATTTAAAAAACGAAGTGTTATGTTATTATCCAGGCAAGGTTTAACGAAGATTTCGAAATAAAAAAAAAACATTAGTTTATTGCACCCGTGTGTAACCACTTGTAATGACATCGAAATCAAATGACAAACACTTCACACTAAGAGAACGACATACAAAGCATCATATTAGAAAAAAAAAACTGGTTATTTTTGTAATTAGCAGAAAAAACTACAAGGTTTATGTAGTTTTCAATAAAAATAAGAAAAAATACAATAATAATAATAATAAAAATCATTTAATTCAAGAAATTAATCCCATATTTCACAAATTTATGAATGGTTAGTAAAACTTACAACTATGTTAGTAGGCACTGACACTAAACATAAAACAATAAAAACATAACACACAAATACATAAGTAGTAGATCACCGTCGCGGCACCCCATGTGAAACTGCGCAACAGTGACCCACGTACAGACAGTCAAAGCGACTAGAAATCATGTTTAAGATACTGTTGGAGCTGCCCCACACCCTACGCACCAAGGAAGAACATCTTTTACGCATGGTGGCGAAAAAACACTCAACACGCGCATCAGCGAACATTCCTGAGGCGCTACAGAAGCGAGGCAGCCCCACCAGCATCCTAAACGCATTATTAAACTGAACGCGGAGAGCGTTGTACGATCTCTGCGTATATCTTGCCCACAGGCTGCACGTGTAGAAAGAGGTGCAGTAGGCTCGAAAGAGCGTGATTTTAACTGGAAGTGAGCAACGTGCAAACCTGCGCACCAGCATGTTCGCTCGAACCGACAACGCCCTCCGCTCCCGTTCAATATCATCATCGTCTTTAAGGCTAGGAGTCAATATATGACCAAGATATTTGACGGTCAAGACCCTTCTCAAAGGCATACCGTTTAAAAATACATGTGGTACCTGACCAGGACTCTTACCCCCAGCCTCAAAGACCATGATCTCCGACTTCTTGGAATTATATGCCAAGCCATGCATTCTTGCATATGCCTCACAACGAGCCACAAGCTTTCTAAGACCACATATTGACGCGCTCAGTAGCACCATGTCGTCCGCGTAACTGATATTATTAACGCAGATACCGTCAATGTAACATCCAACTCTGGTACTACTGAGCTCGCCAATCAGGTCGTTCACGTAGAGGTTGAACAGGGTTGGTGAGCTCAACCCACCCTGCCTCACCCCACACTCCAACCCATATGGACGAGATAACGCCCCAGCCCAACGTACAGTGTTGATCTGGTTTCCATACCAAAACTTTAAAATGTTCACTATAGCTCTGTGGGTAAATTCAACCGCTCTAATTTGGTCCATAAAACATCATAGGAAACCAGATCAAATGCCTTTGAAAGGTCCAGGAAGCAAGCGTAAATAGGCGTCTCACGCTTTACATAGTACGTAACAGCATGCTTAACACACAAAACTGCAGTCTCAGTTGATAATCCAGCCCTAAAACCGAACTGGTTGTGATGCACGGTTGTTCCTCTAGTCAATTGTGCATTAAGCATGCTGTCGAAAACTTTAGAGATAACAGTAGCCAGAGAAATGGGCCTATAGTTAGAGCTGTCGGCGAGGTCACCAGTTCTGTTTTTAGCGATTGGCACAACTATTGTTCGCATCATTTCACTCGGCAGGTAACTATGACTCACACAGAAACTATACAGCATAGCAAGTACCCTTGGCAAGTGCGGGCCAGCATATCGGAGGTGCTCGATGCTAAGCCCGTCATGACCAGGGGATTTACCTCTTGACATGCCACCAATTGTCCGAGTAATCTCTGGCGACTTAAATTTAACCCCTAATTCAACACCAGGCGTAACATCGGGCACCGACCGTGAAGGTCCTAGAGGAGACCTAACAAAAAACGCCTCTTTAAAAAGGTTGGCAATATCCTCTGGCTCACTCATACCACCGACGCTCACAGGAATTCCCGGTTTCATTCTTAACTTACTGGTGTGTTTCCAGAAACCACGAAAATCGTTTATCGCGTGGTGTGAGGCCAGAATATCCATTTTAACTTGGTTTTCATGGTCTTGACACCATTTTAACCTGGATTTAAAGACTCTCCTAGCCTCACTCATGCCTTTATAAACTATTCCAGTGGTTGGTTTACCATACCACACCCACAATAAATACTTCTGCCTAGCCACCCTGTAAGCCTCGGCAACATGTTTGTTCCAGCCTACTATTACCCGCTTTGAGCGCCTATTTTCGCTTCCCCGACTTACAGAGGCAGCCTCACTTAAAGCATGTACGATTTCCGCATAAAGGTTGTCAATAACAATTTTGTGACTGAGATCGTCACACATTCTATCACAACAATAACCAAGTTCGTGTGGGAAGTCGATTAACTTTAATCTTTCACGACACTTAACCTGATAGGTTTTTATTTGATTTTGACTTCTCTCCCCCCACACTACCTTGTTTACACATTCAACATTGGCACATTTCTTCGGCCGTACTACATCTAAGTCACACTCGACCACAAGAGGCAGGTGGTCAGACCAAAGCACGTCATAAACTACATACACATTCCTGACGGATGGCACAGCTGCCTCTGTCACTAGACAGTGATCGAGCCACCTCTTTGACCCGTGCGCCTCACTCAAGAATGTGTATATCTCTGAACGTAATCCCAAAAGTTTAGTATCAATACATGTCCATGTTTGCTCACTACAATAACTGGAGAGCTCTGCATAAAATAGCTGAGACAGACAATGATCGGCGACCCAGTGATAATCGTCACATAGATATGACAGATACGAACCTAAACTAGTCGATTATCGATTTCCAAAGGCCGATGTAATTAACCTTCCCCAATCTGTCAAATTTTTCCTATCGAATATGAACCTTCTTCTTTTGTGCTAATGTTGAAAATCTCTTCCACCTGGCGTTAATCCCGGCTATTGCCAGGGTCCGCCTTCCGACTGAGCTTCTTCCACTTTGCCCGATCTTCAACATCCTTTTCGGTCAGGCCATTGGCTCTCATGTCGGACTTGACGACGTCCAGCCAGCGTTTGCGAGGGCGACCACGGGGCCTAGCCCCAAGGACAGCCATATACATGCATCTCTGACCAACGTACTCGATAGGGCGGCGCATGATGTGTCCATACCATCGGAGACGACACTCTTGTAGTTTTTCTCCCACGTCGCGGACACCAAGGCTACCCCGGATGAATGAGTTGCGTATGCGATCGGATCGCGTTACGCCGCTCATCCACCTAAGCATCTTCATCTCCGTGACGCGGAGTTCCTGGGTGTGTCTACTTAATGCTGGCCAACATTCGCCGCCGTACAGGAGGACAGGCCGTATGATGCATTTATATATCTGCCCCTTGAGCTTCGGAGGCATTTTGCGGTCGCATACAACGCCCGTTACCTCGCGCCACTTCGCCCAAGCTGCGCCTATACGTGCTTGGACATCGTAATCCACGTTGCCAGACTCGTGCAGCACGGATCCAAGGTACCTGAACTTATCGGACTTAGAGATCAGGTCCGAACCTATTCGGATGGTATTTGAATCCGTGCTGCCATAGGACATGTACTCAGTCTTCGCCACATTTAGTCTCAGACCACCGTTTTCCAGCGTATCCTTCCAAGTATTGACTTTGCGCTCAAGATGTGATATGTTCTGATTAACGAGGGCAATGTCATCGGCATACATCATTAGCCATGGAGGCTGATCTTGGATGTTTGCCGTAACTACATCGAGCACTACGTTAAACAAGAACGGGCTAAGAGCCGAGCCTTGGTGAACGCCAACAGATATTGGAAAGCCTTTGGATTCGCCAACAGCGGTCTGGACAGAGGACACGGAATCGCGGTACATGTCTCTGATAATGTCAATATAGACTTCGGGAACGCCCCTGAAGCGAAGTGCCCACCAAATGGATTGCCGAGGTATACAGTCGAAGGCCTTCTGCAGGTCTAAAAAGGCCATATGCAGAGCTCTCCTTCTCTCTCTGTAAGCCTCAGCCAGAGTCTGTAAGGCAAACACTGCGTCCATGGTACTGTTACCCGCCCGGCCATATTGACACTCAGAGACAGTGCACTCGCTACGGAGCCGTGTGTCAATGATGCGCTCGAAGAGCTTCATGGTGTGGCACATGATTTTGATACCGCGGTAGTTACTACAATCCTGTACGCTACCTTTGCCTTTGAAAACAGGAATAATGAGGCTATATCGCCACTGGTTCGGCATTTCCTTGGTGATCAGGATGCGGTTAAAAAGATCCGTCAGAAGGTCCACACCATGTGGGCCCATCGCCTTCCACACTTCAATTGGCACATTATCAGGTCCGATCGATTTCCGGTTCTTCATGCGGCAAAGAGCAATGCGGGTTTCGTTGGGGGAAATAGGGGAAATAAGTCCAAGGTTAGCAGGCGGTTCGGGAGGAAGGTTATGGGGATGCTAATTGTTAGACAGCTCCGCAAAGTATGTGCACCATCTCTCCTTAACAAGGGGAGCATCGTAGAGCAGCTTACCCTGGGCGTCCCTTACACAGAGACATTTGCTAATGTCTCGTGTAGCTTTATCCCGGGCACTCGCCAGCTTAAAAATAAGCTTTTGCCCCTCCGCAGTTTCTAGGTTGTCGTATAAGGGCAACAGACTTTTGCTGCGAGGTCTGGCTACAGCTTTTTTGCAAGCGCGCTTAGCCGCTCCATATGCTTCCCTGTCATACGGAGAGTTGGACTCTTGCCATTGTTTAAATAACCCCTTCTTCTTCCGAGTCGCCCCCTGCACCCCGTCATCCCACCACCACGTCTCCTTGTCTATGGTGCGGCCACCACGAGAAGTGCCAAGGACGCGCTTACCCGCAGCGGTGATTGCTGAATGGATTCTACTCCAGATCACTTGAGCGGACTCATGCGGAGCACTAACCTCGAGATGCTCGACTTCCGCGATGAAGTCCGACTGTTTAGGACCATTAAGCAACCACCACTTGGTGCGGGGTTTGCGTTTCTCGATTACTTTCTTTGTTGGCACGACCGCAAAGTCCAGGACAAGGAGGCGGTGTTGAGCCGTTAGGCTTTCGCCTGGGATGACTTTGCAGTTGGTAACCTTGCCAATGTGGCACCGTCGCACCAGCAGGTAGTCTATTTGGGTTGAGTAGGCACCACTACGGTACGTAATAAGATGCTGGGGCTTCTTCTGAAAGAATGTGTTCGCGATGGCTAGGTCAGACACAGCGCAGGTCCTGAGTATGCTGACTCCCTCTGCATTTAGTTGACCATAACCAAAACCACCGTGAACACGTCCGTGCTCTCCAGCAGACTGACCTACGTGACCGTTGAAAATCTATTAAATAAATTTGACAGATTGGGGTAGGTTCAATTTCTTGATTTGTGGAGGGGGGTGTAAATCTATAAATAAATAAAAAATATCTTGTTGTAGCGCAAAATTTTCAAGAAAATAAACAGACTTAGGTAGGTAGTAAGGATAATGCTGACAGAACGTTTGCATAGATGTATGTAAAGTTGTATTCACCATCTTGAATGAAAATGCTTTATTTTTTCTGTTAACACTCTACTGTATGTACTTTTTGGAAATAAAAATATTATTATTTATTATTATTATTATTATTAATTGGCACCTCAAAAACCTATTAAACGATCAAACATTTGAGGAAAAAAGGAACCACCATCTTGGATTTTAAAATTTATGTCAGATTTGCAATCGGCACCCCCAAAAACCAATTAAAGGATACCCATATCAAACATTTGACAAAAAAAAGCAACCGCCATCTTGGATTTGAAAATTAATGTCAGATTTGCAATCGGAACCCCCAAAAACCTGTTAAACCATACCCATATTGGATATTTGAAAAAAGAACGTATCCGCCATTTTGGATTTTAAAGTTATGGTAGATCTGCAATCGGAACCCCCAAAAACCAATTAAACGATGACCATATCGAACATATGAGAAAAAAACGCATCCGCCATCTTGGATTTGAAAACAAATGTCAGATCTGCAATCGGAACCCCCGAAAACCAATTAAACGATACCCATATCAAACATTTGAGAAAAAAACGCATCTGCCATCTTGGATTTGAAAATTAATGTCAGATTTGCAATCGGCACCCCCAAAAACCAATTAAACGATACCCATATCAAACATATGAGAAAAAAACGCATCCGCCATCTTGGATTTGAAAATTAATGTCAGATTTGCAATCGGCACCCCCAAAAACCAATTAAACGATACCCATATCAAACATATGAGAAAAAACGCAGCCGCCATCTTGGATTTGAAAATAAATGTCAGATTTGCAATCGGCACCCCCAAAAACCAATTAAACGATACCCATATCAAACATTTGAGAAAAAAACGCATCCGCCATCTTGGATTTGAAAATTAATGTCAGATTTGCAATCGGCACCCCCAAAAACCAATTAAACGATACCCATATCAAACATATGAGAAAAAAACGCTTCCGCCATCTTGGATTTGAAAATTAATGTCAGATTTGCAATCGGCACCCCCAAAAACCAATTAAACGATACCCTTATCAAACATTTGAGAAAAAAACGCATCCGCCATCCTGGATTTGAAAATGAATGATTTGTAATCGGCATGCGGCACCCCCAAAAACCTAAAATCATACTCATATTGAATTCTAAGAGAAAATTATATTGAAATAGGTACATACTTATGAGGTCGGCTTTTTTCCCGCAAAAGAGCGCCACTTTTCTTCTTATAGTATCATTCCTTTCGCATTCCCATTTTTACTAAAACAAATCCTTACTTGTTTCATTTACTAAGAAACTCAAAAAACAAAAATTATGACTTACCTGATTTTATCTGGTGGCAGCACGTATGTGTACACAAAAGATCGCGATTTGTCGTTTTTGGTGCGTCGCTCCGCAATGAGACGTGACCACTCTCTGAGCTCTTGTGGGCGACTGAATTTCCGAGCGGTGTACGTTGCTTATAATACAACGTCCCGTGTCCATAGAAAATTTGTATGGCGGATTTGAGATGCTTTAAAAAAATGAATATACTAAAATAACCAGGTGACACTTTGAAAATCTAAAAGTATCGAATTGTAGAATAAACATTTGTGATTAATATGAATTTAACTCTGTAAAAAAAATCAACAGTTTAGTATCAAAATTCAACGAAACACCAACATGCCATTTTTAGATATTTGTCACAACTTTACGTAACTTTATTTATTTAACTAGAAAATATTTCTTTTTTTTGCTTCGGAATAATTGTAAACACATTCTTTGCGGTGTTCATAGCATTTCTTTTTGGTTAATTATTGTAATAGTATTGATCACATCAACCCTTATCGTGCCGGCCGTTTTGGACTGTTTTGGTCGGTGCCGTCTTAATGTGTTAGTAGTTAATTAATGAGTTTTTTTTTTAAATTTTCACAACATGTTCACAAATTATATTTTGTAGGTAACATTTTAGGCAATCCGACGAATTTCGAACGATTCTAGAAACCGAGATTTTGAATTGCGTATGTCCGTATTATTCTTTCGCGAGATTAAAAGTTTTGGTATATTAGGCCCCGAGGATCCGATCACTGGTAATAAGTTAAACATTTTCATCTGCTTATGTATCCGTGTGTGTAAAGGTTGGGAAAAAATGGCAATTTCGTTCTTTTTCGTTTTCCTTTTTTTTTTTCTCTAAGACATAGAAAACATAAAATAAGCAGTTCAAGCGCTCACACCGGCCATAAATGTACGCAGTTAAAAACTGTACGGGTCAATCACCGTACAGCACGTTTACCTGGGTCATCATTATTGCGCCACCCGCTCAGTATGTTTCCATCATTTATATTATTGCACTTACACCGCAATAGTTCAGTACGTAATTAGCCGACATACCGTGCGCGTGACTCAAAATCCCATATCGATCACCATTCATCCTAGTGTAATTAAACTTAATCTTATATTTGTGAAAGCAGACAATATAGTGAATTTAATAATCTTAAACTGACTTTCATCTCTTATCTCTCCTTTATCTCTATCTTAACCCAACCCCGAACATTGGTCCTTCGAGCACGTTAGCGGGACCGAAACGCGTGTGCAAAATTTTGTACTTTGGTCTTTTTGTGTTCGTTTTACCGGTCTCGTTATACGCAATTAGCAACATTGGAACGTACAGTGTGTGTTATCTCGTGATCCTGATCAATCCCGGTGCCTAGGAAGGCGCCAATTCGTTTCATCTCGTGACCCCGGTGCCTAGCAGGCGCCTCACTGTCTCATCTCGTAATCCCGGTGCTTAGGAAGGCACCACTTTGTCTCATCTCGTGATCCTGGTCAATCCCGGTGCCTAGGAGGGCGCCAATCATCTCATCTTGCGATCCTGTTCGACCCCGAAGAAACCCTACAAGTAAAGTATCTTTCGTCTTACCTTTACTATGGCTACAATGGAAGACCTTTTAGCTACTCAACAGCAAATCATTGAAGGCATAGATAGACTTTACTCCAACTTCAAGAAAGATGGAGTAGAGCGGAAGACCCCCGACTACCTACGTCGACGATTAGAAAGCCTAGAGCAATATTTCACGGAGTTTCATAACAATCATATGAATTTGTTATCTTGTGGTGATCAATCTCATGCGTATTTCACTACCGATCAGTACGATCAAATGAAGGTGAAATATAGCAATATCAAAACAGCCATACAGAATTACAAGCCTTCCACAGACAGACCTCAAACCCCTGTTTTAAAACCCCCTACTTTTCAACCATCTTCAACATCTCAAACCTCGAACCTCTCATCTCAAAATAATCCTCCTAAGGATAGCCTAAATATAGAAGACCTCTTAAAGAAACAAGCTACTAATTTTAGGGCATTTTCAAGAGAAGCTGCTGACATTGATCTCAATCTTATCTCTGAAAAGTGGGAGTTTGAAGATATCCTAAAAACTTTAAAAACGCGTTGGACAGCTATAGACACCCTACACTGGGAACTGGACAACGAGCTCAACGGCTCCAACGCCCAGTATGACGAGCAATTCTCGAACTACGAGAAATATTATAAAACCCTGAAAAGGGATATTAACCGAAAGATGTGGTCGGTGGCTCATATTGAGAAATCGACCCCAAAAATGGAAATAGCAACCTTTGAAGGAAGCTACACGTCCTGGATCTCTTTTAAAGATCTTTTTACAGAAACTGTACACAATAATCCCTCTTTATCGAACGCCCAAAAAATGCAGTTCTTGAAAAGTAAGATCAAGGGAGAGCCGGAAAAGTTAATCCAACATCTCCAAATAAGTTCAGATAACTACCACATTTGTTGGAATATCCTTACGCATCGCTATGACAATAAGCGTCGGATTTTCATATCTCATCTCAGAAACCTCCTAAATATCCCGACATCTCAGCAAAAATCAGCGAGTCACCTCAAACGGATCCACGATACAACGTACGAAAGCGTGAACGCTATAAAAAACCTCGGAATCGATGTATCTACTTGGGATCCCTTCCTTGTATGTATCCTAGCGGAGAAATTAGACTCTGAAACCAACGATGACTATATAGACTCATTGAAATCTCCGAAGGAGTTGCCAGTATTGAAAGAATTTCTTCGGTTTTTAGAGAATAAGTTTACGTCGCTGGAAACTTCACGGAAAAAACAAGAACCCTTCATTCAAAAGTCATCTCCACAATCCCAACACGCATCTTCATCATCTAAAGGTTATCTTAATAACCAACAATCTAATTCAAAAGGATATAATTCTCGTTTTAAACAGAATAACAACACCTCAAATAATACCTATTCGACAAACCAGGTCATTTCGCAATCGTCTAAGTCCAGTTGGAAAAATAACGAAAGACGTAAACAGTGTGGTATTTGCAATGCAAGCGATCATCGCATACAACATTGCCAAAAGCTGGCAAAAATGCATCCATCGGCTCGTAGAAATGCAATTGCAAATTTGAACCTTTGTGTCAACTGTTTGCACTATCACGAAGGTAAAAAATGCCTTTCGGAAATAAAGTGTAAAGAGTGCAATAAAGACCACAATACGATTCTACATGAATGTTTTACGTCAAGAAATGCTACATCGGATGCGTTGCGATCGGGGCCGAACACGGCCACTATTACGAAATCTCCACCTCAGCAAGATATGAACACCTTAGTATCTATGCAAAATGATCCCACAGAAATACTTCTCGCGACAGCAATTATCAAGGTTCAAGCAGCTGACGGATCTTACGAAAGAATGAGAGCTCTTCTAGATCAGGGATCTCAGACTTCAATCATTACTGAACGAGCCGCACAGCTTCTAAAACTGCGTCGGCAAAAATGTACTGGACTGATCTCTGGAATCGGAAACAATGAAAATAGCTGTAAGGGCATGATCTCTATTAAGTGTATGTCGTTAATTAATGACTTCACCTTCGAATCCGACGTATTAATAATGAAAAGACTAGTCAAGAACTTGCCTAGTCATACCTTTACGAAACCCAACTGGCCAACTCTTAATCAAATAACCCTAGCTGATCCTGAATTTTACAAAAGTAGGCCAATTGATATCCTATTCGGCGCTGATGTTTATTCCCGAATCCTGTTGGATGGTATGTGCCGTTGCGAGGGAACGTTACCCATTGCCCAGCAGACACAGTTGGGATGGATCCTAAGCGGTAACTGTAAAACATTTCAGTGCAATGTGATCCTAAATAATCTCACCGATATCCAACAGTTCTGGGAAATGGAGGATATTCGCGAACCCTTATCAATATCTCAAGAAGATCAAGCTTGCATTGACCTCTTTCAATCTTCAACCTCAAGGCGCGAAGACGGTAGTTACGTCGTAAAGATACCTTTCAAAGAAAATTTTGAAGAAAAGTTGGGTGAGTCTAAAAATAAGTCCATTGCGCAATTCTTTCAAACAGAAAGAAAATTAATTAAGCAACCTGATCTGGCACGTGACTATAAATTGTTTATGTCCGAGTACTTAGAGCTCGGACATATGATCCCCGTTGCAACGCGTGTCAACGTAACCCCAGATTGCTACCTTTCGCATCATGGCGTACTTCGAGCTGAGTCATCAACTACAAAATTACGAGTTGTTTTTAATGCCTCTGCAAAAACCTCAACAGGTCACAGCCTCAACGATCTTATGTGCAGAGGGCCGAACCTGCAGCAGGATCTCTTAAGTCTCATTCTAAAATGGAGACAGTTTAAATACGCATTTACGGCTGATATTGAAAAGATGTTCCGTAACATTTGGCTGCATCCCGATCATCAAAAGTTCCAGAAAATTATTTGGAGAAATCATCGATCCCAACCCTTGCAAGAATATCAGCTAGCGACTGTCACCTACGGTACAAAAGCCGCACCTTTCCTGGCCATGATGACACTAAAACAACTTGCCATCGATGAAAGGCCAAATTATCCCAATAGCAGCGCTCCTGATATCTTAGAAACTTCCTTTTACATGGATGATCTTATGCATGGAGCCCATACCGCGACAGCTGCTATACATCTCAAAGCAGAGATGACAAACCTTCTTAAGTCAGGCGGCCTCAATCTTAGAAAATGGCGCTCAAACTTGTCGGACCTTTTAGACGATCATATTAATCCTCAAGACGAAGAATTTCATTTTAAACAGCCAGAATCTACAAAGGCTTTAGGTCTTCGCTGGAACCCAAAAGAAGACTATTTTATCTTTCATCCAATAGAAATCACCACAAAAGACATACCAACAAAACGACAATTCTTGTCTGAAATCTCAAAAATCTTTGACCCCTTGGGCTGGGTGTCACCAGTCACAATCAAACTTAAAATCTTATTTCAGGAGACATGGAAAACGGAATTAGGTTGGGATCAACCGATCCCTCATAATATTGTCCTGGAATGGAATAAAATAAAGGCCGACTTACCTTATATATCCCAATTTAAAATTCCTAGATGGATAAAAACCATGGAGAATGATACAATTGAGCTTCATGGATTTTGTGATGCCAGCACAAAAGCCTACGCTTGTGTTGTCTATTGTAAAATTACAAGAAACCACAAGACATACGTTACCCTTGTTGCTGGAAAATCTAAAGTGGTACCTCTGAAAAAATCTCAATCTATACCTCGCTTGGAACTTAGTGGAGCTCTTTTATTATCAAAACTAATGGCCAAAATAATCTCATCGCTGTCTGATCTCAAAATTCAAGCTTATGGCTGGGTAGATTCCATGGCAGTACTAGGATGGATAAATGGTGAACCAGAAAAATGGAAACCCTTTGTCGCCAATCGAGTAAAACTGATTTGCGAAATTATCCCAAAAAATAGTTGGCAGTATGTAAAATCCCAAGAAAATCCCGCAGATTGCGCTAGCCGTAGTCTGACTGCATCCCATTTAGCAAATCATTCCCTTTGGTGGCATGGACCCGATTGGTTACCTCAATACAACCCTGAAAAGA
Source organism: Euplexia lucipara (assembly GCA_921972225.1). NCBI lineage: Eukaryota > Metazoa > Arthropoda > Insecta > Lepidoptera > Noctuidae > Euplexia > Euplexia lucipara. The sequence goes on along the minus strand of OV179169.1, from coordinate 1,822,038 downwards.
ATCCAGAACCTATCTTATATAAAACAACCGAAGATCTCAGAAAGCAAAAGCTAGTAAACACTATTACTGCTGACTCTAGCAATTCAGTTATAAAACAATTATTAGAGAAATACAGCAGTTACAAGAAAATCATTCGAGTTTTAGCCTATGTAAACAAATTTAACGACATCTTGATTTACAAGAAGAAGCGTGAAAACTACCTTACTCTGCAAGATCTTAAACGAGCAACGGAAATGTTAATAAAGCATGTGCAGCAAGAATACTTTTTCAAGGAAATATCTCAACTTGAAAAAGGTGAACGTTTAGGCAAGAAAAGCCAGATCTTGAATCTCAATCCTATCTTAGACAGCCGCGGAGTACTCCGTGTCGGTGGACGGCTAAAACACTCGAGTTTAGACCCCGAAATGAAGCATCCCATTATCATCCCAAATCATACTAAATTAACTGATCTTATAATAGACGAATCCCATAAATTAGTATTCCATGGTGGAGTGAAAATGACGAGTGGGTTTATAAGACAAAAGTATTGGATAATTGGTGGAAACCGCGCAACAAAAAAACGATTAAGAACGTGCGTAAAGTGTAGTAGAACTGCATCCTGGTTCTGACGGACACGTCAGAGTCGTTACCCTTAAAACCAAAAATGGATTTCTAAAACGGCCTATTGTTAAACTATCTCTTTTACCAACGGACAGAGACAATAATCCTCCTAGTGACACGAAGGTTAAGGATGAACCACCAAGGAAGAAAAATCCCAAGCGTATCTCATTCGCGACTATAGCACTGTCAGTAACGCTATTCTTATTGTCACTAATAAACTTATCTCAAGCATCTTATAGTTTTACCCCTTTAAGCAACAACAGCGTTTATTTCGATAAAATCTCTAACATGCATCTTATTAGAGACGATTGGCGTTTAATTGTTTATTATGACACATATCCCTACACAGAAGGCACGTCGGCACTTGAGAAGTATATCAAGTATCTTGAAACATTATGCTCCACTATTAAAGAACACACACCTTGCGACGGTATCATCTTACAACTCGGGCACGAGTTCGAAGAAATAAAACATTATGATAGTATGTTAACAATTAATGAATCATTTGTAACTGGAGACGAGCGGCGGCGCCGGCGTCGTGGGCTGATAGACGGAGTAGGCTACGTTGCAAACAGCTTGTTTGGCGTGCTAGATCAGCGTTTTGCGGAGAAATACTCACAAGACATCGACCTTTTGAAAGAAAATAATAAACATTTGTTTAATCTCTGGAAAGACCAAACCTCAATCGTGGAAGCCGAATTTAATCTCATGAAAAGAATGGAGAAAGCTGCGAACAAACATCATAAATCGATAAATCAAAAATTTAACTATCTTAAAGAATCCTATCAAGATCTTGAACGCCATGTACAGAACATGACTTTAGTTACCGACTTCTTAGCATCTGCTATGACGGCGAACAATTTACTGTATAGCCTCAGGAAAATACAAGACTCAATTCTTGATACAGTAACTAATATTTACAATGGAAAATTGGACTTCCATCTGATATCTCCTAAACAGCTGAGAACGGAATTAAGTTCTATATCAGCACATATCCCCAAAGACATGGTACTTCCTGTCAACCATTTAAATCTCAAGGATCTCTACAGCTTGATAAAAGTGCGGACTAAGTACTATAGTAAGTACTTGATCATTGAAATAAGAATACCTCTCATCGAAAGAGACCTTTACGAAATCTTTAACCTCATTCCAGTCCCACGATTATTGAACCACGACATGATAACTGTGAAAGTAATCTCAAGTTTTGCTGCCATCAACCTCAGAAAAGACTCATACGTAACCCTTACCGATGCTGATCTCCAGTCTTGTATAAGACAAAATCCTAAGATGATTTTGTGTCAAACAAAAAACCCTATAAATATCTTAAAAGATGACCACAGCTTGTGTGAAACGATCCAACACACGAGAACTTGTGATACTATTAGAACCCCTTGCAAAAACATCTGGAAGGAATTAACAGCGGATAATAAATATTATTATTTTTGTTGCAACGAATGCAACTTTAAACTTCTCTGTGACGGCGAAATTACCGCCGCTAAATTGATGAATGCAGGTCTGTTGAATGTGGAGGAAGGCTGCATGATAAAGGCGGACAATTTCGTTGTCCATTCTAATAAAAGGCTGTCTAGCAAAATTAATATTGGTGCAAAAGTTATTTTGCCACAAATATCACCTATTAATCATATATTCAATATATCCATCCCTGAATCTCCTGAAATTAATCCTAATAATTCTGAAATATTGCGACAATTTGAAGAAATACAAAAAAAAATTGAGATCATGAAACAAACTGAACTTTGGAGTGATAAAATATCCTATCACGACGTGCATCTTTATAGCGTCTTGTATGCTCTAATCTTTGGAATCCTGATAACTGCGGCGGTATACTGTTGGCGGCGTTACAGGCGGTCAACACGTCGGGAATCCTCGGTGCCTGCTAGAGAGGCATCTACTGCGAACTCTTCACATCCCGGAAATGAGAGTGTTATAAGTGAGTGTAGTGCGGTTAGGGAAAAAAGGCAATCTTTAGTCAAAGTGAAAAGTGCAGTGAGTGAGTGTTGTGATCTTAGGGCAAAAAGTCAATTTAGTCAATCCCTGAAAGGTGATCCCAAAAATCTTATAAAATCTAGCGAGTGTTTACAAACAGAAGATAGGGCCTCGTCCCCTATTTTTCGCGTATTTTCTCTTCCCGATCTGAGCTCTAGCAACTACATGTAATTTTATTGTTCGAAATATTGTTAGTCACTCACTACTAATCCTTATCCCTGCCATATAGTTAATAAGTTTAATTATTGTTTATCATCTTGTAAATCTCATATCCATCTTTATCCTGCTAACCCCAATCTTTGCCCCCGGGAGCATGTACGGGTCAATCACCGTACAGCACGTTTACCTGGGTCATCATTATTGCGCCACCCGCTCAGTATGTTTCCATCATTTATATTATTGCACTTACACCGCAATAGTTCAGTACGTAATTAGCCGACATACCGTGCGCGTGACTCAAAATCCCATATCGATCACCATTCATCCTAGTGTAATTAAACTTAATCTTATATTTGTGAAAGCAGACAATATAGTGAATTTAATAATCTTAAACTGACTTTCATCTCTTATCTCTCCTTTATCTCTATCTTAACCCAACCCCGAACAAAAACAGCAAAAAAAAAAATGGCCCAAATAAACTTTTTTTTTTCTAACGCACAGAATATTTTACAACTAAAACTGGGTTTATTTATTAATACTATAACTATACAATAAAACAATTCTAAATTAACTGGATACATACATACCTAAAAATAAATAAACAAAAGAACAGTAAACCAATTATAGGGCATCAAAAAACTCATCCGCATCGCTATCAACAGGAAAAGTGCCCAGAAGACTGGCCGCATTGCATTAAAACTAAATCTCATCATAAAGTCTGTGCGAGGTTAAAAAGACCCTTAGTTAACCTTGTTTGTAATGTATTCATGCATAATACCTAAATAAATTAACTAATTTACTAGTGTCCAAATCGTAACGTACGATATTAAGCACCAATAGATTGCAAATTTCGTCACTGCTTTCACATCTTCGGTAGTATAGTGGTAAGTATCCCCGCCTGTCACGCGGGAGACCGGGGTTCGATTCCCCGCCGGAGAGATTCTTTTTGCATTTTTTTCTTTACATTGAGGCTAAGTTTTGTTACATCTGGCTATAATGAAAAGTCATGATTTTATTGTACTTCAGTTAAATTAAAACGTGAAATTTAATTCTTTGCACCTTTCAAAGGATAGTTTCGTGGTTGAGCTAGAAACTCCATAATTACTATTTTAAATTATTTATTGATTAGAAAAAACGACGAAGACGATTTACAGTCGTCAGTGTCAACAGTCTTTTCGTCTTAATAATATTTATTTTGGGTTGAAGAGAATTCAACAATACCTAAAAAACATTGTAACACCTTATGTACCCCTTAAAGTTATTATTTGTAAGGCTTTATGGTGTACAATAAAGAGTATTCTATTCTATTCTATTCTATTCTAAAAAATATATAATAAAAACGAAATCGCTTTTAAAAACTTGTTTATTATCAGGGATGCCGCGTCATGAAAACAAGTACAAGTCATGTTAAAAACTAAAACTTACTCCTTTTTTTTTGGGTCTGGTAAAAACAAATTTTGTTCGTTATAATTTTCGTACCCTATGTTGTTACAAAATACACAAAACAAGTGATTCAAGCGCTCGCACCGATCATAATTATAATCTTCTGGGGGTCTTAATCACTCGGCCACTTACTGTCTTTAAAATTCTTATCATTGAGCCTTGATAATTAATCACAATCATCAAGTACACTTAATACATTATATTTTATCAATAGATGGCAAATTCCGCCGTTTCAATCACATCTTCGGTAGTATAGTGGTAAGTATCCCCGCCTGTCACGCGGGAGACCGGGGTTCGATTCCCCGCCGGAGAGATCCTTTTTGCATTTTGAAATACAATTTTACGAAGTGTTTTCATTGCTTTTTTATCTTTATTGCGTTTTTTGTGTATGAATTCGTCTGCCTTTTTCTCAAACATAGAAATAAATAAAATTTAAGTGTCTGTTTTTTATGTTAAATCAATAGGTTTTTACTTAGATTTAGTTGTAAATATACATACACACACATTCATAAACTCACGCCTTTTTCCCATGGGGGTAGGCAGAAATTTTATTTCTCGCGTAACTACATAGCCACAGTATAAAAAAACCTACAGTCGTCTGACGAAGCCGTCTAGACAGGGCAATCGTGCGGGGTGTGAGGGGCGAGACGCGGGAGAGCCGCTCCCGAACTGCGAACAAAACGATGTTCGTAGTTCGGGGATTCAGGGCTAACGCGTGTAGACGTTGTCGGCACTTTTTCCAGAGATTAAAGGCGTCGTCCTTCTGTATTAATATTTATACTGTAACATTACTGAAACTAATAATTTATTTTTATTTTCAGTTCCCAATCATCAATTTACGCCCATTGGTTCATAACATCGAACGAAGACGTAGGCGATTTCATCGTCTACATACGAGACAGTGCAAATAAACTACTCTATTCATCCGACGTTGCTTACAACCTGAGATCTTTAACCATTCCAATAGAGGAACCATTTAAAATATCTCTTCAAGACGGAAAAACGCATGAAGTATGCATTCAAGCTAAAAACTCGAACAACACTCCAAGAAAATGGCACCCAAGTCAATGTCAAAATGTGCCCACAGATTATAATTCGTGGCCCAAAAAGTTGGTCGTAGACAAAAGGAGGTTGACGAAAAAGAAGGTTAAGTATAGTTGGTTCGGGAGTAATAGTGTGTTGGGTTTAGTTAGTGACTCGATTTTGATTACTTTGTGTATATTTTTGAGTGTCTGCTTTAAAATAACTGATGATTTATAGACTTGGCTGGATATTGGAAGTATTGTATGTATAGACGCCAGCACGTCAAGTTACCCCAATGTGTCAAATTTCTTTAATCGTTTTTCAACTTTATGTTAAAGAGAATAAGGTTCATATTCAATTGGGCCAATTTGACACATTGGGGTAACTTGATGTGCTGGCGTCTGTACAGGTTATTTGTACAAGTGCGTCAAATGTGGTTTGTACGTGTTTGGTGGAAAACTTAGCAAATGTAAAGACGATTTTAGTATTTTTTGACGAAGCAAAAGCAAATGTTCTCCGATTAATTTAACGACTACAAAAATATATGGAGAAACATTACAACAGTAATTAAATTTGTATGCACAGTCGCGAGCACATCAAGCTACCTCAATGTGTGAAATTTCTTAGATAGTTTTTCAACTTTATTACAAATACTTACATTAAGTTTTCGTGTTCAATTGGGAAAATTTGACAGTTTGTGTTATAATTGACAATTTATAAACAAGACTAAATTCTTTATTTAACCAACTACAAAAAAAGAAGAAATACAAGCAATTCTAGAGGTTTTGTTATCAATTAACTTAATAAATATGTTTTATATTTTACTTACGTACAGTACTTTAGGAAGATTAGATTGATGGAACAGTTAGCACAGTGACTGAGAGATTAGCCGCTGCGTTGCGTGTCGTGTGTTCGATACCCGCACTTTAAAAATATTTTAAATGACCTACTAGTAGGTAGTTGTTCGAAGTCTGCCTGTTTGTGTATTTGAGTTTAAATGCTTGTAAACGTATACATAATATTGTTCCAACATTTTTTTTATGATCTTTAGGCATGCGTTTGACCACTATCTCACCTGATGGTAAGCGATGATGTGGTCGACGATGAAGCACGCTTGCCTAGAAGCAACCTGTTCACTCTTGACTTGAAGACCCCTAGGTTGTAGCTATCAGGAAACACCGACTCCGGCAGGGAATTCCACTCCTTAGCTGTACGCACAATGAATGTGTTCCCAAAACGTTTAGAACTTATAGGTGGGAAATATGTGAACATTCTCCCATGGGGGTAGGCAGAAACTACATAATGCTATCTGCTACGATCCAGACATAGGTACTCTTTCGCGTCGTTTACGTTCATACGTGTTGTCATACACACACGCCGGTTGCGAGTACTACGCACCTGACCTTTCTGACGAACCTCACCAATAAGGTCTATGTATGTCCTTCTAGGGCGTCCCCTCCCAGCGAAGGGGACTTTTCATGTACAGACGCCAGCACATCAAGTTACCCCAATGTGTCAAATTTCTTTGATCGTTTTTCAACTTTATGACAAACAGAATAAGGTTCGTATTCCATTGGGAAAATTTGACACATTGGGGTAACTTGATGTGCTGGCGTCTATACTATAATTTATTTTGTGATATTGTAAATCATGCGACGTCGTTCATCACAATTAAATTTGATATTAGCTTTAATTTGTATCTTAAAGATCTTATAACTGTTTGTGATTTAATGAGCTCAAAATGTATTTTTTTTTTATATACAGAAGTTGATGTTAGTATTTTAAATTTTTGATAAAGATATTTTATTTTTAAATGTACCTACTATTACTGTAAGTGTGTGAGTATACAAGTACTATACTCCATCCGAGTAGGTAGTTAACTAAAGGTAAACAATCTTGACAAGTCTTTTTACATAAACGCTTATTAATTAAATACAACTACTGTTTAAACAAATTGTTTAATTGATCATGTAATCGTTTTTATTGTATCTAAATTTGTTTTCAGCTGCATTTTATTTTTAAACTGTGTTATTAACTAAAAATACTTATCAAAATTGTTTACCTTTTGTTAACTACCTAATCGGATGGAGCATATATAGGTAAGTATATTTTGATTTAATATCAATAAGTATATCATACAAATACCCACTAAAGTATTTGTATGACTCAGCTGGGTTATTTTTCGTGATTTTCTAGATGGTCTTAAAATAAAAAACATCATATTTATGTAAAAATTTGTTGAGTGATATAAGAAATTTAATAGCGTGTACCTAGTTTAAAAATATTTTTGACAAAGTACTGTTGGTATGTTTATATGGAATCAAATTATTTATTTTCTTAATACTTACAGGTGGACACATTTTACAAATAATGAAAAGAACACTGTATCATTACCTAATAAGGTGTGCAAATATTGTATTAATCTTAATCTATACTCCAATTATAGAAAGAAAGGTGTGGTACTTTCTGGCCGCGCCACAGTCGTATTTTGAATCGGGGTTAATTAGAATAAATGTACACAATATGTTCATTATTGTACTAAATAAAATAAAAAAAGTACTTGAAAGATTCCCGAGATATTTAACGAAATCGGTGGCGCGGCCAGAAAGCATGCTTCCTAGCCGCGCCACCGCGTACACTGTAATAAATAGGTTATTTATATACGAACTCAATGGTAAACAATTGTACGACTATTGTTCATTCTATTGGTTATGGGAAATACTGCAAAAAGTCATTATTTATATGATAAATTTAATACAAAAATCGAAACTAAAATAGTACCTACTTCGACTATGGCAGAACTGTCAGACATGGAAAAAGATAAGTGTATGGATATATGATATGAGATAGTGTATTTTAGAGTTTTAACATTCAAAAAAACAAACATTTAAAAAAAAAACCCCTTCTTACTGAATACTGAAGTTATTTTTCACCAGTTAGTGTTTTTTTAAGAAGTCGGTTGTTTTTTTTTTAAGTTTTAATAAGTTTATGTATTATTTTAAATGTTAAAACTCTAAAATAATCCATACACTTATCTTTTTCCATGTCTGACAGTTCTGCCATAGTCGAAGTAGGTACTATTTTAGTTTCGATTTTTGTTTTAAATTTATCATATAAATAATGACTTTTTGCAGTATTTCCCATAACCAATAGAATGAACAATAGTCGTACAATTGTTAACCATTGAGTTCGTATATAAATAACCTATTTATTACAGTGTACGCGGTGGCGCGGCTAGGAAGCATGCTTTCTGGCCGCGCCACCGATTTCGTTAAATATCTCGGGAATCTTTCAAGTACTTTTTTTATTTCATTTAGTACAATAATGAAACATATTGTGTACATTTATTCTAATTAACCCCGATTCAAAATACGACTGTGGCGCGGCCAGAAAGTACCACACAAAGAAAGAGCCTCACGGAAGCAGGAATACCGAACATGTTATTTAAAAGATAAGTCAAAACAGTTTTTATTATAATTCTTTGTTTTAAATTTAGAAGAATAAAAATGAAACGAAGAATGTGTCCGTATATTGTCCATCCCTGCTTCTTTGAGGTTTTTATCATTGACACCGTAATTTTCAACTTAATTGAAATAATATAACTATTTCTTAAAATAAATTGTTGAAATGATTACAACTAATAGGGTATATGCATGTATTTTTTTTATATTTTTATTTCACTGTTTACAACGTTTTAACATAGTAAAAAAATATAAACATATTTAAAAATGCAGTAATGAAGCCTAAAAAAATATTTAAAATACAGAATAAATTTGAGCCGTTTAAACGCCGCCATTTTCGCGCGCCATTTCGATTACGTCAAATACTATAATCCTATTACTATTACTTTGGTTGTTTTCGTTCTTCTAACCATTTGACCATGAAAAAACCAGTTTACCAGTATTATATGTACCCGAATGCAATAAAAATTATCAGATTGTGCTTTTACAAAACCACTTTCAGTCATTTTTCTTAAATGTTTTATAACCTCACTATGAAGCTAAAATTACACTTGAACATTAAATTAGTTCACAACACACACGGCAATAATGATGTTTTTCAATAAAAAGTCCATTCCAATACTTAATGTCATACAATACACATTGTATGTTTTGTAGACGTTGAGTTGTTGTCGTAGTATTTGACGTCAGTTTTCGTCATAACCAATGGGGATGCGTTTCACAAATTTGAATTTCCCGCGCTTAATTCGCACTTTTATTTTTAATTTTAAATAATTATGACGCTATTAAAAAGTAAAATAATGATTTAGATCATATTTTCTGCCATTAAAGATTCGGAAAAAAAATATTCGAACCATATTTAAATTACATGCATATTCCCTATTATGACAGTTGCAGTGAAAATGGATTAAAATAAATTTGTAGTCTATCGTATTTGTAAAATTCTTTCGTTACAAAACTGTGCATTCAAAATAATATTTTTTACTCCTGAATAATGCTAATGTTAATGTTAATGAAGTAGGTATAGATCATTTTTAAAGATTACAAAATTCCTAACTTCTGTAGGTACTTCAATCGAATCTCAATATTGACATTCCAAAATTAGCTTTATCTACTATATAAAAATAAGTCGGGTTTTCCTTCCTGACGATATAACTCCAGAACGCACGAACCGATTTGCACGGTTTTGCATTCGTTGGAAAGGTCTCGGGCTCCGTGAGGTTTATAGCAAAGAAAATTCAGGGAAAATAACAATAAATTACATTATTAGAGCTAACATACTAATAAAAATAAATTAAACTACATAAATCAGATGCAACCTTCATAGTCACTATGAAAAACTAAGACACAGAATTAGAGAAAAGTAAATGACAGATTGACAACTGACATAATGTCAGGCAAAAAGTAAATATTGAAAAGTATTGTGTTCACTGTGAAATTGTAAAAAAAAAGTAAAAAAAATAAGTTAATCGTTTCCTAACATTTCAATTAGAAACCATCAAATCAATAACGTGTACCTATTGTGCAATTTTTTTTTTAATTTCAACAGCAGGCATTTGTCTTTATGGTGGTAAGTTGAACTATGTAAATTATGTGGATCGTGCATTTGAGGTTAAATTCACCACTCTGTCCATAGTCCAAAATGCCTAGAGGACGACGTGCGAACATCGGCCGCCGCACAAGACATGCAAGCCAGCAACAAGTGTATTCACAGAACATAAGCGAAGAAAGACAAAATATAATAAGAGAAAATGCCTGTCTATAATATAAAAATTAAATTAAAAATTTAAAAAACCCCCACCGCAAAAAAGTAAAACATTTAAAAAGTTAAAAATAACACTGTAGCCATGACGTGACGTGAAGACGTGAAGTAAAATTTCATGGCTAAAGTGTTATTTTTAACTTTTTAAATGTTTTACTTTTTTGCGGTGGGGGTTTTTTAAATTTTTAATTTAATTTTTTCCAAGAGTGTATTAGTCTGCTAGATATCCTGGCTGCATCAGACCAAATACACCATAATGTTGCTTATTAATATTACACACATGGGTGTTTGAAATTTTAAGACACACATATGATTTTAAGTAAAGTTAATACCCATAGACTTCTAAAATAGCAACGGTAGCTAGCACAAAAGAGCTGATAACCTTGAAACGGCTGAACCGATTTTGATGAATTATGTCTAAGAACCATCGCAAGAAACCCTGCTTTCAAATAAAGAAAACCGCATCTAAATCGGTTCACCCGTTTGGGCGCTACGGTGCCACAGACAGACAGACAGACAGACAGACAGACAGACAGACAGACAGACAGACAGACAGACAGACACACACACATAGCTGTGAAACTTATAACACCCCTCTTTTTGCGTCGGGGGTTAAAAAATGAATCGCAAAATGTGTTGGTAAGCGCATAACTCATCAACGCCTGGACAAATTTGGCCAATTCTTTTTTTTAAATGTTCGTTGAAGTTCAAAGATGGTTTTTACGGCGAGAAAAATTCGAATAATTGCCGGAAAACCTCTTTTTCTTTTTCCCATACAAACGTTTTCTAACTAAAATGAGCTTTATTGCTATTATATAAAGTTCATATTGAATTACAAGTACTCACTGTTGTTTAAACAATGTAGGTATGTTCCTAACATCAAAGAGTCAATTTGCACATTAAGAGATATACGGAGCAATCATAACCAATTCGGTGGTGCAATGGTTTAATTAGCAGGAGATTTTCGTCAAACATTGCCAGTGATTCCACGATCAAAACCAGCTGATGAACTCAATGCATGTCTAAAGTCCTCCAATTGTGGGAACATGTCAAAGTACTTAATTTAAGCAAGAATATGCATGTCAAATTGCAAAATGACCAATCTGGAAACATATTCTCTAAACAACTCATTGACATTGGTAGTGGCAAATTTCCTATAGACATGTTGACTGGCTGCATTAACATTTCTCAAAGTTTTTGTCAGTTAACTCTATCAAAAAATGAACTTATCCAGAAGGTGTTTCCAGATGTTTCTCAAAATTACAGGAACCACGATTGGTTGAGCGAACGAGCTATATTGGCTGCAAAAAATATTGATGTAAATGAATTAAATTTAAAAATGCAAGAACAAATTACAGGCGAATCGAGGATAATATAAATCAGTTGATTCGGCTACTAACCAAGATGATGTAGTGAACTATCCAACAGAATTTTTAAACTCGCTGGATTTGCCAGTTGGATCGGTAGTTATAATGTTGCGAAATATCAACCAACCGCGTCTTTGCAACAACACACGGTTAGCGATAAAAAATTACTAAACAACGTGATAGAAGCAACTATACTGAAAGGAAAGTATAAAGGAGAAGACGTTCTCATACCGCACATCTCAATTATTCCAAATTATGTGCCGTTTGACTTTAAACGACTACAGTTTCCAGTTCGGCTTGCTTTTGCTATGACCATAAACAAGTGCCAGGGGCAATCATTAAGTGTTTGTGGTATTAATCTGGAAACCAGTGTTTCTCACATGGTCAATTATTGTATGTTGCCTGTTCCCGTGTTGGAAAACCATCAGATTTGTTTGTCTATGCGCCAGAAAAATCAAAACAAAAAACATCGTCTATCACAAAGCATTACAATGAAAATAAAACTGACTTTTGTTAATAATTATGATTCACATGATTAACAATGAAGGGATTACTTATTTTTAAATGCTTATTATATGTTTTATTTAATTGTATTTCTTATTCACAACGCCCTATCACCAGGGTGACAGTTCTGTTCAGGATAATTTTTTGCCCCGACTGTAAAATATGTAGAAAAAAATTTCACATTACAAATTATCATTTTGACAGGAATTTATTGCAATTTAATTAGGCAGTACGAAGTCTGCCGGGTCAGCTAGTTTTGTATATTAATAAGTACTTAATATATTATTTTTGACAATATTGTGCTAACTCATAGATATTTATGAATTGTAATTTTTAATTTTAATGGAAATGTAAGGAAAAATGAAAGTCCGTCCGTATTGTTTTTTGATATATTTTTTATATTGCAATAAATAAAATTACCCTTATAAATTATAAATGCAGTTTTTCTTAGCCTATAAAATAAATAAACAATAGTTAAAACCTAATTACGCAATTTCACGATGTTTGCATTAATTGGTAACTCCATTTTGTAATTGTAAAAAGACTGCCTACGTCAATAAACAAAAATATGCTCTCGACGCCAAGCTTCGAATTAATCTTTTAAATTCGACATCTAGTCGTGACGCGTGGCATATTGGGCATATTTTAGTTTGACATCTTTACATGATGTGGCGGTCTAATGGATACATGCAAGGAGTTTTATACCGAAATAATGCAAATGTCTATTAACCCATTAACCTAAGTGGAAAACCTATATGTATAGTTTGATAGATTTTATGAACCATATATGGATTGACAACTGACTGGATCCCGGACAGCAGAAGCCGTCGACGCGGCAGGCCCAGAAGGAGATGGCGTGACGAGTTGGACTCCTTTCTGAAGGATTGACCAAAAGTGGCTGAAGACAGAAAGGAGTGGAAGAATGGAAGGGAGGCCTTTGCCCTGCAGTGGGACACAACAGGCTCATATAATAATGATATGGATTGCAAATAGTAAGTCTTGAGTTGTCAAAGAAATAGACATGACAAATAAATATTCCACAATTTTCACACAACGCCTGCTAGTCTCAAATTAGCAAAGCTTGTGCTATGAGTACCCTAGCTAGACAACTGATAAACACACTTATACATATATTTCTAAATACATACATATTATTATAGATACCTAAATAACACCCAGATACAAAAAAAATGATCGTGCTCATAACATAAACATTTATCTTGGGTGGGAATCGAACCCACGACCTCCGGGCATAGCAGTCAGGGTCACTAGACCAACAGGCCAGTCAAAATTCTAGATGGCGCTACTGAGGCATGGGATCAAAGTTTTTCTGTGACATTTCATAGTATTTTAAATCTCTTTGCCTACTCTACGGACTTTAGTATATTTGCTTCATTTTACTTATTAATTGAATACTAAACTGTATCAGCTTCGAGGCTTGCTTTCTTCGGCGTACTCTGCGTCTTCGTAAATTGGTTCATTATGCTTGTAAGTGGGAATAGTCTTGTAGGGAGGGGACACTTCGTGGCTCTCTGGAGTGTACGAGTTCCATTCTGCTGGGAAGTATGTACCTGAAACAATATTATGAAATTCAAATTCAAAATTCAAATTCAAATTCATTTATTCATTTCGTGAACATAGGTGATTACAGGTGTTTTTCAATATTTTAAGTTTTAATTGTACAAACCATGTCCCGCCGATAGGCATACAAAATCGGTCTTATAAAATTCGTGTCTAGTAGAACTTATCCATGTAAAAGAACTAACAATGTCAAAGATAAGTAACATAATGCATGTCAAATTATAAAGTTGTCTCATTAAAATATGTAAAATGTCATGAAATAAGGATTAAATAAAAAAAAAATTAAAAAAAAAATACATAACGTCAGAAGAATAAAAATAAAAAATGTAAAAATTGTCATTAAAATTTGTCATCCAGATACTCTTTCACAGAATAAAATGAAATGTTATTTATTTATGACTGCCTCGTCGGTATACTCAATACAATACTTAATACTTTTATTGCACAATGTGAACTTAGGTGGTAGGTACCTACATAAGGATATATTATGCGTTTCAAATAAAAATAGGACCGTCAGAATGACTGGACCAAGTGAGATATGTCCTTAAGACCATGTGCACTATTTAATACCTATTTGCTACTATTTAGTACCTGAAGTGAAATATTCGGTACCTTTGCACAAAGAAATATATCAATGAAATAAAGTGGTCAGCCATCCTGACGTCAGGTTGGCTGGCCACTTCCAAGTTCTCGTAGTTTTAGAGTTGTATTAACCGCGTTGTTAATGTTAATATTTACTACCTATTTGCTACCTCAACATATATTTTTTACACAACTTTAAGAAGCTCCTATCAAAAGTTATGAAAGCTTTAAAGTTAAGTTTTGAGAGTGCCTGAAAAAACATTATTAGCAATGTTACGTATTAAGGCGTTATTAATATGCGGCTCTAATTTGTAGATCTTTGACAGTCGTTACTTGTAGTCAGAGTGGGCTTGATATGTAAAACTGGTCACCATTCGTCGGACTGACCTCGTCAAGCGTAGCTTAGCTTGGAAAAAAGAAGTAGGTACCTAAGTTTGTACAATAAAATTGAGTACTATAATAATAGGCATTATGGAGAGGAATAGAGAGGACCGATTTGAAAAATTCTCTCACCGTTGGGAAGCTACAGTATTCCCAGGTGACATAGGCTACTGTTTAGCCCTGTATTCCCACGGGAACGGGGACCACGCGTCCGCTTGTTAGTTATAAACAAAATCTCATGTTTTTACATTGCATATTACTTTAAATATTTGAATATAAAATAATTCTTACCGTGATCCGGTAGACTTCTGTCATACCCTGCAATGAGACAAAAAATGCAATATTTTAAATAAGATTTTGTTAATGAACTAGGTCGAGGTGTGTGTATAATTATGTGTGTTTGAAATCTTTAACGGCCCAATGGCTAAGACGTCCGGCATAGCGATCGAGAAATCCTGAATTCGATCCCCACCTGCTGCACTATTGACGTGAATTACTGTCTCCAGACACAAGCTAGTTCTTCTAACTTAACACTATATGGCGAACTTTTTTAAAATTAATGTTATTACATTTGTAAATATGTGAGCACAATGTATCTAGCTGTACCAACTTAATCATGTAATTATCAACTCCATTGCTTACTTTTTCATTTTTTTGCTTAAACCTATCTTAGTATATTACTTTTTATTCTAGGTGCATCGTCCTCACATATAATCTTATTAATGTATACAAAGCTTTGTAAAATCTATTTTAAAAGAGTAAGTATGGAGTTTCTTGCCCATTCTTCTCCATACAAATCTACTTTTTGGAAGGGGCAATTAGAATCATTTTTAAAGTTAATTTTTTTCGACGTTCAAAAGTGCCTTATAGAGGCCTAATTGAAATAAATGGTTTGACTTTGACTTTTTGACTTTGAAGGGCTCTTTGGGGGACAGTATTATTTATTTATTTAAAATAGAACGGGCGAAACCAAGTACACAATTTTAACATGATCAATATTAGGTATTATTATAATTTATTTAACACAATTAGGTGCTTAAGCATTCTGCTCACAAAAATGAAACATTCTGTCAGTCTTGTTATGTAATTTAGACGTTTAAAAAGTACTAATTTTCGGCGTAATTTGAATAAATTAGATTTGATTTAACCAGGTATAAAAACCTTGTGTAAAGTGAACTTACCATGGTGTTCCGAAGTTGCTGGTGGCCACGAATACTCGTGATGACCACCCTGCTTCGCCTTCAATGCTGTGAAGAATGATGCCACCTGAAATTAAACAATTGAATGGCTTGGTTAAAAAGGTTTGCGTTACGAGTGTGTAACTACTTAATTAATTTCTGCGTGAACCTTGTTTGTTTGCACATACCAACAACAATTGCATCGATTTTCTTATTCTAAGAGATGATATGAAAAGATATTTTATTTGTGACTTCAATTGCAAATCTCAATTTGAACAATATTACAAAGTCAAAGTCAAAGTCAAAGATCTTTATTGTGAGACAGTGGTTACAGAGTTGTTATAGTTATGCTAGTGTGCCAATGCACTGCTCAAGCATATTAGGCATACAATAGTTTTACAAGTTGTCTTAGACCTATTAAGTTTATGTGATATAATTATACTTATTACATAATGATAAAGATTATTATTATTTCATTGTGTGTTATATAGACATTTCAAGTTAAATAGAGCTTTATTTTGCATCGAAACATAAAGACAGTTTGGCTCCAAGTTATATGACTCGGTCGGACAGAAAATCATGTACTTAATATGATTTATTTACTAAGAAGTCATTTGCAGCGTAAGTGTTGTATATTTGCCATAGTTAATGGCGAACAAAGTTATTGGTACCTAAGTATTGCACACATACCTAATTGTATTGCATGAATGTTCCTACCTCATCATCTGCCTAGCGTTTTCCCAACTATGTTGGGGTCGGCTTCCAGTTTAACTTGATGCAGCTGAATACCAGTGTTTTACATGGAGCGACTGCCTGTCAGACCTCCACAACCCAGTTACTGGGAAGATGACCCAATAGTTAAACTGGTTGTCAGACTTTCGAACTTTTGACTACCTGTAACGACTCTCAAAGATCTACAAATGAAAGCCGGGACCAACATCTTAACGTGCTTTCCGGGGCACGGAGGCGTCTTGATTTGTAACAAGCGGTCACCCATCCACGGACTGACCTCGTCAAGCGTAGCTTAACCTTTGATCGACCCGTGAAAAAAATGCGGTAGCAGTGATAGCCTATAGTGGTACAGTGACCGTTGGATTATCTATACTAATATTATAAAGAGGTAAAATTTGTAAGTTTGTATGTAGGGGGTAATCTTCGGAACTAATGATCCAATTTTACTGGTGCGAAAGCTACACTATTCCCGGTGGACATAGGCTACTTTTTATCCCCGTATTCCCACGGGAACGGAAACTACGCGGGTGAAACTGCGTGACGTCTGCTATTAATTCATAAGTCTCGAGTTCGAACCAAAGGCCTCTGAATTTCGGATACATGTGCGTATTGATTGATTATCACTTGCTTCATAAACGGTGAAGGAAAATATCGTGAGGAAACCGGCAAGGCATCCCTGAGAGATAACTCTCGAGGGCATGTGATGCCAAGTCAAAGGCCAATGGGCGGCATTAAAAACTCTAACACCAGGCAACGACACTTTATGGAGGAGAAGACTGCTACACGAAATTCCTTTATACAACGTGTTTTTTTTTGATATCCCACAACTCTAGGGTATGATTGAGACCATATCAAAGAATCAACTGGCATATGAATTATGTTTCAATCATCCTTTTTTTTTATTTTTTATTAACATACTTACTTACAAAATAATTCGACAAAGTCACGATGATTAATGTAAAACACCCTTACGTGAAAGAAAAGTGACGTTAGAAAGAAGATTCGTTGTAGGTACTGGTGACAATTTTTGAACTAATTAGGTAATTAAAATAATATTAATAATACTTAACAATAATATTCCACGACTATTCACACAACGCCATCTAGTCCCAAGCTAAGCAGAGCTTGTGTTACGGGTACTAAACAACTGATAATTTAATTATGATTGGTGATATCTCCGAAACTATGCATTTTTGGACCATCTATTCTAGGAGTTTTAGTATTATTTTTACCTACAGAATATAACCCCAGAGTTATGGGATATCAAAAAAACACCTTGTATACTTAGAGGTATAAGGAACTCGGTGTAAAATTCCTCATCCCTCATAGAAAAGCTTGAATCCTTCTCTCAGACGGGTGTTGTGTCTGGTGGGCTACTACTGCCCGACAGTTGTATATTATGTTCAATCGAGCGGATAACTTTAACATCGCGATGTAGGATGTCAGTCTTTAGTTCGTATGTGGCGAGGTAGATGTCGCTACGCATTCACAAAAAAATACTTTCGATGAATAACTTTTCTTTTAAAAACCAACGAATAGTTTTTTTTCTTATTTCCACTTTCAATTATTGAATATCGAATTACTAACATCACTCAATATGTGGGCTTTCTAGGTCAAATTCAAAGTTGATTGATATTCAAGAGCAAATAATATTAAAAGTTTAAAAAAATAAAACTATGCACTCACGCGCTTTTTAACGGTTAAATTAATTAGAGGTGCGAGTGAGAGCGAATTGATAAACTCTTATTTTTTTTAATCTAAACTTAAGTAGGTATATTATAAAGTGGAAATGTTAGATTGTTTGTTTGTATTGAATAGACTCCGAAACTACTGGACCGATTTGGAAAATTCTTTCACCGTTGGGAAGCCCGAGTGACATAGGCTACTTTTTGTTTTCCCACGGGAATGGGACCTACGCGGGTGAAACTGCGGGGTGTCTGCTAGTGATAATATAAACTGCAATCTGAAACTAAGAGGCGTTTTTTTTAAAACCGACGTCTGTTGATGATAGCCTCCAGGCTCGACTGTCCATACATTAGACGCTACAGTGACTTGCACGTCACCTATAGTCGTCGGCTATCAGTATAAATATTTTTTTTTTGTATGGACATTGTTTTGTGTTGTAGGTACCTATTGTACTGTATTTAGTGTGTTTTAGTGTGTAATGTGTGCTATATGTGTAATTTATGTATTTTTATGAGTCCTTGTCACTCGATAAATAAATTATTTATATAGCACAACGTGTGTTTTTCTGTTTTATTTCGTATCATCTTGTTAAACGTCGATTAAAAGAAAAACCGGCTTTAAAAAGAAGCTTCTTAAATCCGACTGTATTTGAGTTGTGTTTGTTACGCGATAGGATGTTACTAGGAATGAAGTTACAAGTTCTATACTTAACCAATATTCTCAAATATATAAATGTATTATACATGTACCCATATTTGCAAATAATTATTATGTATTAATGTGTTTTGTTGTACTGGCGAAATGTGGGTGTACTACCAGGTATACCTCTGCCTAGCCCTTCGGGGATTACAGGCGTGACGTTATGTATGTTATAATGTATTATTATACATGTAAAATCACGCCGGACTGTCGTGACTTCATGAGACACATACTCGCCAGCAGCATTATTTTGCTAATACGACCTGCGAGGCAAACATGCCTATTCTGACAAGTTTATAAGAGAAAGCCACGGTCTCACTGAGACCATACCCCACACGACGTGATAATTACATATACACAATACAAAATAAACCATTGTAGTCCAACAACACAGAATTCAATTTTGTACAAGATGAAAAAAGTGTTAAAAGAGGAAAAAAACTTGTACTTATTAGTATACTGTGATGTTTGCGTGCTAAATTGAACCTTAAGACAAGGTTTCGGAATATGTACTTGCTTAGGTGGTTTGGTCACATTGAAAAGATGAATGAAAGGCGACTAACAAAAGATATTTACAAGGCAGATGTAAGTTGAGGAGATCCGTAGAAGAACCAAGGTTACCGACATAGCCCAGCGGATTAGCAGGTTAAAGTGGCAGTGGGCAGGGCACATAGCACGGAGGACTGATGACCGATGGGGTCGAAAGGTTCTCGAGTGGAGGCCACGTATCGGCAAGCGCAGAGTAGGACGTCTCACCCACAAGGTGGACAGACGACCTCATTAAGCCCGCGGGAACGCGCTGGTTGCGAGCCGCTTCCAACTGGTCTTATTGGAGATCTATAGGGGAGGCCTGTGTCCAGCAGTGGACTTCCTGTGGCTGAAGTGATGATGATGATGATGAAGTTGAAACGCCGAGAGGAGACGCCCCAGAAGGACATACATAGACCTTACTGGTGATGTTCTTCAGAAAGGTCAGGTGCGTAGTAGGACTCGTAACTGGGGTGCGTGTGTGACTACATGTATGAAGGTAAACGATGCAAAGGAAGTAAGTAAGAATCGTAGCCTATGGCGCTCCGTAGCTTCCCCATGGAAATAGCCGAGTTCATGATAAATGATACCTATTCATTACTGCAAATTAAGGTTAGCTAACTGAACTAAAATAAAACACAGCCTGCCTACTTATCAGGCTAATACCTTTATTGATGCGAGCAAAACAACACTCCTCAACCGCAGGCGCACGCCGCACAAATGAATAGAATAACAAAATGGCGACGCGGCGCCTCCCGCGCTCCCTGCTACCACCCGGTAGGAGTAGCAGTAACAAGCCGTTTTTAAGTTGGCCCAAAGTTGTTATAATAAAAAAAAACCCTACAAAAATCATACAGAAACAGTAGAAATACTAACAGCAGGCCCGTTGATGGCTAACCGTTGGGCAAAGAGTGCACGTATATGACAGTGGGCCTATTTTAAGTTTAGGGTGGCGGAATAAATAACCGTCTGCCAATACATTCCCAACTGTTGGCGTATGGAAGCCAACGGCAATTGCTATTAGGGTAGGTTCATACAAACACTTTTACACACGTATTTTTTTAGCTGGAAGGTGAGTTCCGTGTTTTACTATTTGACTACTCTGAGAACAAACACCGAAAGAAACTCAGAGGTCATCATAGTCGCTTGTCTTTGTAAGTAGTACTCTTTATGTATGGATAATATATATAATCGGGTTAAATTATTACCTCCTCCTACTACTACTACTACTATTTCAAATTCTACTACTTACTTTGGTGTTGTAAGCACCATAGAGACACGCAGCACAGTTAGGTCACTTTAGAATGATGTGTTTTGTATCTTTCAAAATCAATGCATTTCAGTAAGGTAGTTAGGTTAGGTTCGCTATAGGGAGGTATGATGAGTTAGGTTAGGTTATATATGTATACATATATAGTTCTTTATTAGTGATGGATGAGCACCACTCATAATACAATAATACATTTAACACTAGTGTTTTGATATTATTATTTAAATTCATTTATTAGTGTGATTTACTTATTTTATTAAGTAAAAAATGTTCCTCAAATAATTAATCTACCTTAAAGGTACATCTTTCACATAAAATAATAATAATAAAAAACATTAACAATTGCAAACACATTTAAATAATGAACGAAAAAATCTTTTTTGCAAAAAATAAAACCGACTTAAAAAAACACTAACCAGTGTAAAATAACTCTAAATTAGGAAATCTGTGGCCTTGGTGGTTTTGCCTTATTCATGATGGGCCACCGACTTCCGAATTTAGAGTTATTTTACACTGGTTAGTGTTTTTTTAAGTCGGTTTTATTTTTTGCAAAAAAGATTTTTTTTTTTACCTATTTTAGTTGTTCCCATACAAACATTTGCCATGGATTTATTTTTATATTGTTATTTGTTAACAATACATGTCATGGTAATAGGGTTATCCACTTATCCCTAATAAATGAAACTTAACATACCTAACTGTCGAAATCTAGGTATATTGTACACATCTGCGTACCCCTCAAAGCATACTGGCGTGATGATACGTCATGATGTTGTATAAACAATAAATATCCAAGCGATTCCAGCAATCACGACAGATTTGCCGTCTATTTTTGAAGAGTTCCATTGTATATCTCCGAAGATCAGCACCAGATCTTCACCAAATTAAAATGGGACCATCTCGGGAGTATACTCTTTCAAATAAAAAAAGAATTTTGAAAATTGGTCCACAAATGGGGAAGAAATCGCGTAACAAACACACAAAAAAAAAAAAAAAAGCATACCGTCGAATTGAGAACCTCCTCCTTTTTTGAAGTCGGTTAAAAATAAAGATAATACAATGTCAAGATTAAATAAATATCAATGTCATGATTAAATAAGTATCAATGTCAAATAACCTCAGACCAATATTTTTTACTGGTCTGAGCAAATAACTTACAATTTATCAATAACGAATTCGTCAATAGTAATAAGATAGATAGATAGTGATAGTAATAGTATAGGTACCTACATAATAGCATTTATCAATTTTAATAATTGTCTTAGTTTGTTCCTAAATTGAATAATATTAATTATGTTCTTAATTTTATTAGGTACCTAATCTATTAAATATTTTCAGATTTTTAAACGGAAAATCTGCGGCGTGGACTCATACTCGTACAACGATTTTATAACTACTGGGGCATTGGATATAAACATTAGCCTTTCGACCTCAATTAGGCTTGTGGGTAAGCCCACAGTGCCCACAACGGTGGATCCGCGCTGGACTCGGAACTTGAGGAGCTCCACGCGCTGTCGAACAATACCAAAGAAAGAACATTTGGGTTGGTCCCATTAAGTAAGTACCTAAACTGCCAGACAAAATTTATGTAAGTAAGTATGTATGGTCCATTCCTTTGCATCAGATCAGAGACTCCAAAGTCTTGAGCATCGACGCCGAGTTGCTTGCCTGTCCGTTTTCTATCGTTTACATTTCGGAGGGTGTGCATCGGAATTGCACAATTTAATTCCGCCAAGCCCATTCCATCGTCGGATCAGACGTACGGCGCCGGGGCGGCGGGGTCTTTAAATCAAGAGTGAGTAGGTTACTTTTAGGCAAGCGTGCTTCATCGTCGACCACATTATCGCTTACCATCAGGTGCGATAGTGACTAAACGCATTCATGCCTATCAATAATCACTGAAAAGATAATTACAGACAGACAGGCAGATAAAAGCTAAAACTATATACAAGCTTGTAAAAAAGATGACAACAGATTTTCACATAAATTTTCGGTCACACACAGACTATACTTGACTTAGTGCGAACATAAGGTTCAAATTCCAATGTTCGCGGCACTCTCATCAGATGCAAAAACTAAAAGTTAATAATTATGTAGACAAAAAAGATCTACTTACGAGTATAGATAGTGAAATTGAATAAGTGTTTTTTTTTATTATTTTTAGTGCGTTCGAATGAAGGCCTAAATAAAATGTCTGATAGATAGACATCTTTATCGGACGTGAAGTTAAGTGTGTGTTTTTTTTTAAGAAATTTTAGCGTACGTTCGACATTCTGTTTCGTTTTGCTTGTTAAATAAATCTATACTCGTATCCTACTAATATTATAAACGCGAAAGTTTGTGAGGATGGATGGATGTTTGTTACTCTTTCACGTAAAAACTACTGAATGGATTTTAATAAAATTTGGTATGGAGTTACCTGACACCCTGGATTAACACATAGCGTACTTTTTATCTCGGTATTCCCACGGGAACGGGACCTACGCGGGTGAAACCGCGGGACGTCTGCTAATCAATATTAAGAAGTATAATTATGATTATCAGTTGTCTAGTACTGAGCACAAGCACTGCTTAGTTTGGGACTAAAAGGCGTTGTGTGAAAGTTTTGGAATATTTATTATATTTATTAGCTATCCCGCCAAACCTCATTCCGCATTAGAATCAATTCAATGTCGTGTAAAACCCTGCTTACAAATAAAAAAAACCGCATCTAAATCGGTTCACCCGTTTAGGCATTTGTCCTGGGTGGAAATTGAACCCACGACCTCCGGCATAGCAGTCAGGGCCACTAACGAATAGATCAACAGGCCAGTCAATATTGATTGGTTCATCAGGATGATGCAGAACCGGTGCGGTTTAACCTATCAAAATAACAGCGCTGCGGAGTGATAATTCTTTTATTGCGGTAATGCTGCACTTAGTGGCGTTTCTTGCACAGTCTTCTCGATTTATGAAACTACCTTTTGGAATGTGCAACTAGACTCACTCTCAAATTTATTTAAGCCGTCAATGGGCTTCCAAATTGGCTTCAAATGCCGTCGAGAAATACCTATCCCTCAAGAATGCCGGTTTTCTCACAATGTTTTCCTTCACCGTTTTTAAAGTAAGTTAGAATCCTAATCCGCACAATGTTAATTGAACTGGTATTAACACTTGATGATGCATTGAAGAGCAAAAAATGCTTACGATTTGTTAATAGCGACGCAGTATGTAACTAAGTTTTTTCATGGTACTCTTGCATATTTAACATTTAATTGTGTTTTGTTCTTTCATAATTTATTATTGTGTAATATTAATTAATTAATTTGTTATTTTAATTTATTGTTGTATTACTATTGTGTTTAATTTTGATTTTATTTCGATTTTATGATGGTTTTATTTTGTTCTCGGATTTATGTTGATTTTATTGTAATTTAATTTTGATTTTTATGTTGATTTTATTTCGATCTTATTTTTGTATTTCTTTTTATTCTGATATGTTTTTGTGTTTTGTTTTTATTGAGTACCTATTATAAATGTTGTGTTAATGTAATTGACTTATGAAAGTCGTGTTAACATAAATAAATAAATAAATAATAAGGTGACTGGGGGTAAGATCAAAAACGGGGAAAGATAAAAAAAATACAATAACGCCGAATACCAAGGAATTCTTTTAATTCTGGCAATACAGTTGTAGGGACCATTTTGTCTTTCCCCGCTCTGCAGTCTGCGTCAGTCGCTAAGTAAGAACTTACTCGTGTTTTTTGTCATTTTTCCGAACGGACACATTTTCCGCGTAAAATTGAGTTTTTCAATCTTACCCCGCATGCTGTATCTCTTTACACAGGTAAGTCACAAACATTTTGTTTTGATATTCGTAATTAGATTTGAAATGTTATATGCTCTATAATGTGGTGATTAGTATATTTCACGTATTTTAGGATTTATGGTGCCTTTCAAACTTTCCCCGGCAAAATTTAACGGGGTAAGATGATAATATAAAACTTTCCGTCTTACCCCGTTTACGAAACTCATACAAAAGGTCAGGGCTTCTCAATCTGAAACATTCGGTAGTATCCCCCCTTACACAACATCGTATCATAAACTTTTACCATGGAATCAGTACAACCTTCTAGACTCCCTAGTGTTAAAACGCTTGGCGGTTTAAAAAAAAGTCAGATGTTCTATACGTAAGTGCAATACCTACACGATCAAAATGTATTATACAACTGCTTTTTAAGCATATGAAATTTCATCTTGCATACATTCATAACTTTTTATTTTTGTTTTAGGATCAACATGCCTCGTAACTCCATAAGGAAATCGTTACGGGCGATTTGTTATACTCCTGAGGACTAAGAAATTGCAATATAGAGAGTGAATATAGATTCGTTCATCGTGGGAGAATATTTTAGCTATTTGCAGGCTACTCTAAAGACATTAATCGGGTCTTGAACAAAGGCCAGAACTCATCTGGAACAACTATTACCTCCTTTGAAAAATAATTTTTCAAATGCCTGTTTTATTGTATTCTGCTCTCGTAGTTTATTTTATAAAAAATATTACAATGTACGGTACTAAATGAAAACGTGTGTTTTATTTATTGACCCACAATCATGAGCATGTTTTTTTTTAAATATCTTATAACATGTTGAGAACCCCTGACTGCTAGCCGTTTCAACGGGGTAAGATCGATATATTTTATTTGATGAATTATTTTTTCTTGCATTTATAATGCAATTTTTGAATGTAACTGATTTTCAAGCTATTAAGCTTATTGTAGCAGAAGGTTTCTTGATCACCACACATTCATAATGACCATAAATACGATTTTAGTAACTATATCAATCTTACCCCTTCGGCGTTTCATCTTTCCCCAACATATTGTTTTTCTTAAGACCAATTTTATTAACGTTTTTTGCATAAAATATTGGTTCAAAAACATTTCTGTCAGCATTATAGTAACAAGTTGACTATACTTTTTTACCCAAAACATCAATTTATGCATTTGATTTGAATCCCTTTGTTTCACAACCGTTTCAAATCAACACTATTTATCTCATCTAAAATCCATTCCGACTTACCCCCACTCACCCTAAATAAATAAATGACTAATTTATTTAAATTTAATTATAATGAATCTTCAACTTAATGTATGTAAAAAAAGCTGTGTAGACTTTGTAACAAGTTTTTTTTATCTCTCTTTTTTTGTATCCGCAAAAAAAAATTGCTGTTTCCAACATTTTAACGAGTAATGCGCACATGAATGTAGGGATCAGATGATTTTTTTTTCGCGATTTCTGGTTTGATCCCATAGTAAAAGTTGTTCAAAATGACGAGTACAATGACCCCTGAAGAGGATTAAAACGACTTAAATTTAACCGAGTATATTAACATCAACAACGCGGTTAATACAACTCTAAAACTATGAACTTGGAAGTGGCCAGCCAACCTGATGTCAGGATGGCTGACCACTTTATTTCATTAACCGACTTCAAAAAAAGGAGGAGGTTCTCAATTCGACGGTATGTTTTTTTTTTTTTTTTTTTTTTTTTTTTTGTGTGTTTGTTACGCGATTTCTCCCCCATTTGTGGACCGATTCTCAAAATTCTTTTTTTATTTGAAAGAGTATACTCCCGAGGTGGTCCCATTTTAATTTGGTGAAGATCTGGTGCTGATCTTCGGAGATATACAATGGAACTCTTCAAAAATAGACGGCAAATCTGTCGTGATTGCTGGAATCGCTTGGATATTTATTATTTATACAACATCATGACGTATCATCACGCCTGTATGCTCTGAGGGGTATGCAGATGTGTACAATATACCTAGATTTCGACAGTTAGGTATGTTAAGTTTCATTTATTAGGGATAAGTGGATAACCCTATTACCATGACATGTATTGTTAACAAATAACAATATAAACATAAATTCATGGCAAATATTTGTATGGGAACAACTAAAAATGAAAAAATAAAAGTCTTTTTTGCAAAAAATAAAACCGACTTAAAAAAAACACTAGCCGGTGTAAAATAACTCTAAATTCGGAAGTCGGTGGCCCATCATGAATAAGACAAAACCACCAAAGCCACAGACTTCCGAATTTAGAGTTATTTTACACCGGCTAGTGTTTTTTTTAAGTCGGTTTTATTTTTTGCAAAAAAGACTTTTTTGATATAGGTACTTCTTTGTGCAAAGGTACCAAATATTTCACTTTAGGTACTAAATAGTAGCAAATAGGTATTAAATAGTGCACATGGTCTTAAGGACATATCTCACTTGGTCCAGTCATTCTGACGGTCACCCGATAGATGGCATTACGATCGGTCCCTTTACATGGGACTTAAACACATTTTACAGGCGAAATGTGGGTATACTAGGTACAATCACGGGTACATTTCTGCCTAGCTTTACGGGTATTACTGGCGAGATGTAATGTGCGTGTTCAAAATATTGAAAGCACTAGTCTCCATTTTTGTTTGCAATTGATTTGAACTTAGAAAGTTCTGTTGATGATTTTAAAATAATGATTATAATCCGGTGTATCATGCAGAGGCCATCACAACCCCAATGTGTCTTTCTTTGATATATTTTCAACTTTCTTGTAGATAGAATAAAGTTCATGTTCAATGAGAGGTTAAGCTACGTTTGATGAGGTTATTCCGTGGACGGGCAACCATTCATTTCATTTCATTTCCTCCGTGTTTCCACCGCGAGCGGATCGGACTCATTAAAGACTTCGTTAAACTCGCAAGCGCAAACTGCACACTTGTATTTTTTTATTTCAGCCAAATTTACATCATCAACTATAGATTTCCATGGCGCTTCTTTGATAACTGTTTCGGTATTTTTTAATTGATACATTCTGTACAGTTTGCGCTTGCGCGGTGGCAACCGGGCTTTAAGGAAAGCACGTAAAACCGTTGTCATTTTTAGATTTATGACAATCTTTTTAGTCAGAAGCCCGATAGACTAGCAACCAGTTTAACCATAGGGTATCGTGGTACCCTGCAACTGGGTTGTGGAGGTACGACAGGCAGTTGCTCCATGTAAATCACTGGTATTTAGCTGCATCTGGTTAAACTGGAAGCCGACCCCAACATAGTTGAAAAAGGCGGGCAGATGATTAGATCCATAACCTTTCAAACGAAAAAAATATTTTCTAAATACATACATACATACATACATAAACTCACGCCTTTTTCCCATGGGGGTAGGCAGAAACTACAGAGCGCCATATGCTACGATTCTTACATACTTCTTTTGCTTCGTTTACATTCATACATGTTGTCATACACACACGCCGGTTGCGAGTACTACGCACCTGACCTTTCTGAAGAACCTCACCAATAAGGTCTATGTATGTCCTTCTAGGGCGTCCCCTCCCGGCGTTCCCACTGACATCTGCCTTGTAAATACCTTTCAACTTTCATTTTCTAAATCGGTCCATAAATTACAGAGTATCAAAACATAAGCAAAAAAAAAACATACAACCGAATTGTAACCTCTTCCTTTTTCGTTTGTCAGTTTTAAAAAAAAATGGCGGCACTTGTCTGTCAGACTTTGTGGTAGAATGCGTAACACATTCACTACTGTCAAATTACACTTTCTTTTTTAAGTCTAGCTTAGTTATTCGTGTTAGGTACAAATCTAGGCCGTAAATTACAGTCTAGTGCCAGTACTTTTACACGCCTTTCTTTAATAATAATCTAATTTTAACGAGTTGTTTTAACAACTGGAGATTTAGATTGCTAGATAATTAAGTAAAAGCAATTTCAAATGATTTGTTTGCTAGTTATTTATTAGAACCTTGTTGCTAAGCAATGTATAATATGTATGTATTTAGAAATATATAAGTATGTTTATCAGCTATTTAGTACCCATAACACAAGCTCTCAAGCTTAACTTGGGACTAAATTGCGTTGAGTGAAGAAGTTGTGAAAAAAAAAAAAAACTCACGGGTTGATTGAAGGCTGTGTTATGCTTGACGATATTGGTCAGCGGATGGGTGACCATTCGTTACATATAAAGATGCCTCGGTGCCTCGGCAAGCACGTAGAGCCGTTGGTCCCGGCCAGAGAGATTTAAAATACTATAGAGCGGGCATGTCAAGGAAATGTCATAGAAAAAATTAGATCCCATGTCTCAGTAACGCCATCTAGAATAATATATGAATATTGGAGCGGCAGCGGAGCGTACTACAAAAAACTCATAGACTTGTATCCAGCAGGACACACTTTTTCGGACGAAAATTTTATTCGTGATGTCCGGTCTATAGGTATTGAATGTCTTTGGTCCCGGCTGTCAGTTGTGGAGGTCAGAGACGCAGTCGCTCAATGCAGTATTTAGCTGCATACGGTTCAATTGGAAGCTGACCCTAACATAGTTTGGCAAAGGCTAGACAGATATACAGTATATATGTAAATAAAATGATATTTATTTTGTAAATAGGTTTTCCCAAACACTTTTACACGTCATTTTTAACTGGTAGATGAAATCGGAGTTTCACTAACTGACTACTCTGAGAAGAAACACCGAAATAAACTCAGAGGTTTTTCTCTCTCTTTTAAAGTCCAGACATTATCTTGGTCAAATCATGTAAGATCCATGCAGATTAGTGTCTGAGAGGAAAGAGACAGAATGAGGGGACCAGATCCGTCAGTGCAAGTCAGTAATCAGTCAGTCAGTCAGTCAGTCAGTCAGTCAGTGTGTCAGTAATCGTGAGCTCAACTCGGAATTTGAGGAGCTCCACGTGCTGACGAACAATACCAAAGAAATCTAAAACATATGGGTTGGTCCCATAAAGAAGAATTTTAAAAAGAATCCACAAAGTCCTTACATTCACAACAAAAAAATATATAGGTATAATATACTTTCAGAATAAAAATACATGTCAATATACATTAAATGTCAACAGTATAATAAAATAAAACTTTTGATACAAAATCTTGGTCAAATCATGTAAGATCCATGCAGATTAGTGTCTGAGATAGTCCTTTGAGTAGTAAGCATTGATTTTTTGCCTCACCGATCGCGCCATCATCAACTCGTTTGAATCCCAGCACTGATAAAAAATCACCATAGACAAACATTGCGTGCTTAACACTTTTTACTCTGTTTCTTTACAGAACTGTCATTAAATTTCGTAGATAATGTTAGGATAAACGGCTGACGGGAAACGTGTTAACTACACTGATTGCTTGAAAAATACTAGGTTAACGTGTCATAGGTCTTAACCAACTTACAACCAGCACGCGTAGCATGATCACCGAAGAAACGGTCTTTGTCGTGTCTCGGAAGAAAAGAAATTAAGTGTTCATGCTACGCAGCGCAGGCAGGTTTATTAAAAGAAATTTGACAGATTGAGGTTCCTGTCTATATAATCTGTCACTTTGCCGATTCGTCTGTAGACAAAGGCCGTTTCTTCGGTGTTCAATGTGTTCATGCTACGCATGCAGCAGGGGGCAGCGTATCTTCGTTGAAGTTCATAGTGATGATCACTGGGCGAAGAGTTAAACAATTTACTGTCAAATTTCGTATTGGCTATCATCAGTGTGTATATGTATAGGGTGACTGGTAATTAGTGACCGATACTTAAAACACGTGATTGTACTCATGGATACGGATAACTTTCCTAAAGACCTTTTTTATATCAACTTTTAATTAATTCAATTACGACAGTACTGCACAACGGGAGCGGTGGGGGTGGCGGGGGAGCGTGTGACGCTACTACTACTAGTAGGTTTTGCCCTTCCCGGATTCCCGAGGTCAGACTATCAGCTGATAGATGTGATCGATCACAAGCGCGCGCGCGGAAATTTCAAACAGCGTTTTTGTTATTTTATTGTGTTATAAGTAATTATTGTGTGTAAAAAATAAGTTTCTTTGGGAAAGGTGATTGAAATACAGTACAGTCACGTGTTTCAGTATCGGTCACTAATTACTAGTGACCCTATACAGGGTGTCTCATTCAAATCGGTCAGTATGGGAAAATCTGAAACTATAAGACATACGAAGATCAGTTCGCGCGCGCGCGGAAATTTCAAGCAGCGTTTTTGTTATTTTATTGTATTATAAGTTATTGTGTATAAAAAAAAAGTTTCTTTGGGAAAGTTGATTGAAATCATGAATACAGTCACGTGTTTCAGTATCGGTCACTAATTACCAGTCACCCTATATAGGATGACGCCATGCGCTCGCGCAGAGATGTGACGCTTCGTTACATCTCATCACATCACATCGAGAGCGCACAGTACTCCGTCTAGTCTTGAAGTCCACTTAATTAAAGTGCAATAGCATTTTTTTGTAAATCCTCAGTAGTCATCAAGGATCGATGAGCAACTGGACGTCACTGGCAATGTAAAGATAGCGAATATCCCTGCTGAAAGCTGTGGAACAATAGCAAATACGTATCTCGGTTGACAATATCCTGTGATGGTATGAAAGACATTCAATACCTATAGACCGGACATCACGAACAAAATTTTCGTCCGAAAAATTTTGCCCTGCTGGATACAAGTCTATGAGTTTCTTGTAGTACGCTTCGCTGCCGCTCCAATATTCATATATTATTCTAGATGGCGTTACTGAGACATGGGATCAAAGTTTTTCTATGACATTTCCTTGACATGCCCGCTCTATAGTATTTTAAATCTCTTTGGATGGTACCGTTAGACTTCTAGCCGACTATTCTTAACGGTACCATCAATGTACCCGCCTATTGTAATATCCTAATTGTATTGCTTTTTAAGTTAGAAAGAAAGAAAGAAAAATATTGATTTGACATCAGTCATCAAAACACACATACACACAATCTATACTAATATTATAAAGAGGTAAAATTTGTAAGTTTGTAAGTTTGTATGTAGGGGGTAATCTTCGGAACGAATGATCCAATTTTAAAAATTATTGTACTGGTGGAAAGCTACACTATTCCCGGTGGACATAGGCTACTTTTTATCCCCGTGTTCCCACGGGAACGGAAACTACGCGGGTGAAACTGCGTGACGTCTGCTAGTAATTTATAAAACAATAGAAAATATACAATAGTAGGTAGGTACACATCATGTGCTGTGTGCCTCACGGCTGCGCCAAAGAGGCAAAAAGCCAGTTATTATTTGTAAGTTTTTTAATGGTGTACAATAAAGAGTATTCTAATAACGATACATATATTACAAAGAGGCAAAGTTTGTGAAATTGTGACGTTGTTGGTGGTCATCTCTGGATCTCTAGATCCGATTTTAAAATTTCTTTTACCACAATAAAGCCACATTATTTGCAAGTGTGAAGGG
This sequence comes from Euplexia lucipara, assembly GCA_921972225.1. Classification (NCBI taxonomy): domain Eukaryota; kingdom Metazoa; phylum Arthropoda; class Insecta; order Lepidoptera; family Noctuidae; genus Euplexia; species Euplexia lucipara. Next base: position 1,789,804 of record OV179169.1, on the reverse strand, counting down.
GTGAAGGGAACGTTAAAGTACTTTAGGTGTATGAGGAACATGGTGTAAGGTTCCTCATCCCCTATAAAAAAGGGAGGACACAACACCCTCCCCGCAGGCGGGTGTCGAGTCTGGTGGGTTCCTACTACCCGACAGTCATCGTCGGGAACTTGTATAAGTTCAAATCGTGCGGATAACTTTAATACCGCGATGTAGGATGTCAGTCGATAGTTCGTATGTGGCGAGATAGATGTCGCTACAGTACAAACGCAAAATACGCGTACGAAGTGCTAACGTAAGTCTTCTTTAAGAAGGATTACGAACAATCACTTACCTTAGCAGAACTAACAGCAATCTTGAACACCAGCAGCGTCAATCCAATAGCCACAGACTTGGCGGCCATGATGCTGGTCAACAACATCCAAGTAGACGTGGCTCCCACGTGGAAGATCAGCGGGATCATCGCCATGCCCATCTTCTTCATGTTCTTGCCTTCTGTTGGTAAGACGAGATAGGTCAGGGTAAGGTTAGTTGTCCTTGGCGCGGAAGTATCTTCTGTTCCCGTGACCCCCGGTGCAGGTGTGAGAAGGAACACGGGGTGGTTTATGGTCAGTAAGAGTCTGATGACCCCACCGCCTCCCCGGGCGGGGGACATCCATGACGATTTTCCACCCAAAAAAAAAAAAAAAAAACTGTACTGGCAGATGCCATGCACTTATCTCAGGAGTAAGCAGTGACCAGCATGCGTAGCGTGAAAACATTGAACACCGAAAAAACGGCCTTTGTCTACAGACGAATCGGCAAAGTGACAGATTATATAGACAGGAACCTCAATTTCTTTCAATACACCTGCCTGCGTAGCATGAACACTTAATTTCTTTTCTTCCGAGACACGGCAAAGACCGTTTCTTCGGTGATCATGCTAGGTACGCGTGCTGTCGCTTTGGGTCGTAGTCGGAGCAATTGCAATCGCGAAACGTTGGCCATGTTTCTGGTCTGTGTTCAAAATGTACAAAGGGCGGGCTTTTTTTTACGGTTGTCTTATGAAATTTTGACGTTCAAAAAGTGCTGATCCTCAGCCTAATTCTAATAAATGACTTTTGATTTTGAAATGTCAATTACGATCTAAGGAGAAAAACATGACTGAAAAAAGTAAAACACACACTAAAAAAGTTCAAAATTATACTGTCCTGTAAATCGCTGAGCCATGAAATTCAGTTAAGTAGATTTTTGCGTAATTTGAACCGTTTATGCAGCGCACGCAACGAAAGTTTTTTTCCCGCTTGCAACATTTCTTATTGCTGCTCCACTCCTATTGATCATAGCGTGATGTTATATAGCTTATAGCCTTCCTCGATAAATGGACTATCCAACGCAAAAAGATTTTTTCAATTCGAGCCCGCAGTTCCTGAGATTAGCGCGTTCAAAAAAACAAACAAATTCTTCTGCTTTATAATATTAGTATAGATGTATCGCCGTTATTACCTACGTGATAAAAAGAAATAAAAATGTGTCGAAAATTTTCCTGTAATCTAAATGAGGGACTAAAATATTTGTCCATTCGCCTATTACTTAACTAAGTTTAGTTTGAGCAGACGGGAATTTATTGTGACAAGTGTTCATTATTCTTAGTGAAGTTTTTTGTACTATTTAAAGTTAAAGTTAAAACAGCTGAACAAATAATAGTATTTAATAGTGAGAGTGGCTGCTGAAGGAGTCTTAACTAACGATACTTGAAGATGGGAGGCTTCATTGAAATGTTAATTGCCTGCAAATTGTTGGAATACGCTTTTCATGTTTGTTAATTTACTAGAAGAGAGTTTTTTTATTAGTCTGGCTCTGTGGTGGTTGAACTGGCCTGTTCGTCTAGTGGCTTTGATTGCTATGCCGGAGGTCGTGGGTTAGATTCCCACTCAAGACAAATGTCAGTGTGATGAGCACGATAATTTTGTTCTGTGCCTGGGTGGAATTTATCTAGAATATTAGGTAGGTATGTATTTAGTAATCACTTCATATTACCTATTAAACAAAGTCCCCGAGTCTGTCTGTCCCTATGTAAGTATGCTTAGATCTTTAAAACTGCGCAACGAATTTTGATGCGGATCATATTTTAAATCAACATAAAACTGACCGGCTAATTGCAAAAAAACAAGAAAATTTGAAACCAAAACCACATTTATTGCAGAGTGCAAGCGAAGTGTCAAAGTTTGCTACAATTTGTCGATATAAGCACGTAACGAACTGATATTCTGCCCATTTTGGAGTCATTGTTGAATCTTAGCACAATTTCGACAATTTAGACATCCATTTACAATGTAAACTAGGCAATATTATCATGTAAACTGCGTTCATGATACCAATTTAATGGTTACAGTAACCCGAATTCAGTGGGGTGTTAATCTTTAAATAAGTGTTGAGAACACGCCATTGGCTTAGCTACTTATTTTAAAACAATGTAGGTAATTTAGTAACCGTTAAACTTAATCTTTGTTTTGTGCCTGACTTAGGGAATAAAAAGGGCAAAGAAGTTTGACTTCATTAATGTTCAGGACGGCTTTCAGTTTAACCCAAATAGATTTAAAATACTATAGAGAAGACATGCGAAGAAATATTTATTTAATTTTTAAGAAGGCTTACAGACCAAAAATTTTAAGTTCATGCATAATTTTATTGAGATACGAATAAAAAAACGAAATGAAATGAAAAAAATGAATGAATGAATAATATCATTTAGCCTAGGTATCACGATACCTCTTGTTTAGAGGTAGTTAGGTAGCATAAAATAAATCAAACAAAAACAACGAATGCCAGCCATAGACTTCTGAATCCATAAGTACCTATTAAACACTTTTTATTGTTGTTTAGTCGGATAATTTTTTGTGTAATATGTTTTCACAAACACGGGAGTTTTTATTAGCGCGTTCAAACAACTTATAAATAAACAAACTTTTTAGCTACATTATGTTATTCTATATGTACTAAAAAGAACCAGGTTCTTGATAGTTATTAATTTCAAACTAGACTGAAAGACTAATAAGCAAATTAAATCTGACCTATTTTTATACTTGATAATTATTTTAAACTTAGAATGGGCGTTTTTGTCAAAATTTTAGTTTTATGTCCATCATCTAGATTACAAGAAAATATTCGTCACGTTTTTTTTTTCTTTTTCAAATTGATGGAAAAGTGATTAGATTTAAACGCATTATTAATGTTGTGGAGAGAGGGTTGTAACGTCATTAACTAGTATAAACTTTACTGTACTGGCTAGTGACGTCATACGACATTTTGACTCGATGTATCGCCGTTATTTTGTTAAAAGAAAAAATATTGTGTCGAATATTTTCTTGTAATCTAGATGAGGGACTACCTACCTTCATACCTATAAGTATTAAAATTTTGTCAAATAGCCCATAGTGTTGTTTGTACTTTACACAAGTCCATATTACATCATGTCATCAGTCCTAATATCACTAAGTAATGAGGTTTCATTCGTAACTTTAGGAAAATAAAATTAACTTACTTCTTGAAGACTCCACACCGAACTTAGGTTTCAAATCTTGGTAGTGAAGTATTCTTCCTAATTTACTGTTCCCTAAATGCCTATCATTAAAATCCTCTAACCATCTAGCGACATAATTACTACATTCACTTAATTTTTCTTCAAACTTTTTTTCTAAAACTGTAAACAAACTATTTTCTTCCGCCGTATTAATTTTGAAATTCAAACAAAAAATAAATAGAATAAAAAATTTTGGTAGCGACTCCATGATGGAATTTTTGAATTTGGAATACGCGCGTTCACTCTCGGTCCGTCAACACAACTGCACAGAGTATGTAATCACTGCAGTGCTTATTATTATTTACTTCGAAAGGTGAACAGTACAACTAGTTTAAGTTGATCTCTAATATTGGTCTATTTGTACTGACGGACAGGTTTTTATAAAATGGACAAGTAAGGACATTTATTGCCCAATATAAAGCTCACTTCTAGTTATACATATTCAGACTTCAACTAGGCCTCATTATAAAGTGAAATTCAAATTTTGCAAAGCATAGCAACACTAAAAAGAAAGAAAACACGAATATTTTGAAAACAGACCATAATGTAAGCGAATTGTAAACTTTTTTTTGGCAAAATCGACCCGTCTTCAGCCTAGTTTTCACCAAAATGAGAGGTCTAAATACAATGGAGTTGTCAGAAATTTATCTTTTTTTTACGGTAAGTAGATAGATGGCCAGTGTTGATCTTATCATTTTGACAAGGCTTGTCGAACATAGTACGTTCTGAATGGTTTTATTAGGCCTATAAAATGAACACATTAATGCCTATACTAACTGAATTTATCATTACATCTTTACATTCGTAGACCTACTTTTCTTAAATAAATTTCTAAAACAATTTTTTTTGAAGGTAACTTAAAAAAACCTATTTTTTTATTACCATGACTCAACTCAATTGACGTTTTGTTTCCCGCCATTGCAAAAGCGTTCTTTTTTTACTTTAAAACTTTTTTTTTGTTACCATAATGACGATGGTTGGTCTACATTCAGATTAACTTATCTAAGATATTGTATTTTTCACGCCTACAAGTCTTTTTAGTTACTTATTTATTAAAAACACTTACCTTGCAATTTACATAAGACATTGGCACTATGGGCGACATCGACTTTGCTTACCCTATCGAGAATATAAACATAATAGACTAGCTGTGTACAGAACTAAGTCCTATTTCTTATTTTTATAAATAAAGAAATACACAAACAGCCAGGACAACAACTAGTAGGCCTTATAAATAAGTATTTCCTCCTTGCGGGAAACGAACATGTTACATGCGTCACGCAGCTCAAGCTCAACAGCCATCGCTAAGCTACTGCTGCTACTAATCAATTCGAGCTGGAAAAAACCTACAGCAACATTATTCAACTCGGTAATTGGAGTTTCTTACCCATTTTTCTCCATATGAAACTTTTGGAATGTGCTGCAACTAGAATCATTTTGTTAATTTATTTAATTTGTTAGCCTGACGTTCAAAACTGCCCTCTAAGGGTCTAATTGAAATAAATGATTTGACTTCGACTCTGATATTGAACCCAGAGCCCTCGGTCACCGGTTTAATTTTTTTTTTAGTTTGACATTCGATCTTTAAAAACGGCACACTAACGCACGCACGCGTCCGTTGACGGCGCGACGCTACACTAAGGTCAAGTGTGGCTAGTTAGCCACATTTTAACGTGTCGCTTGCTGAGAACTTATAACCAATCTACACCTTTTTACTTATAATATCATTGGGTGTAACAATGAATGACAGATTGAGGAACGATGTGATAAAGCAACGTTGTGGTTTAAAAGAAGACGTATGTAGTTACAAAATGTAATTGAAAAGAGTATGCTTAGATGGTTTGGTTACGTTGAAAGGATGAATGAAAGGCGACTAACGAAAGGTATTTACAAGGCAGATGTAAGTGGGAACGTCGTCGGGAAGGAACGCCCTAGAATGACATACATAGACCTTATTGGTGAGGTTTTTCAGTAAGGTCAGACCAGGTGCGTAGTACTCGCAACCGGTGTATGAATGTAAACAAAGCAAAAGAAGTAAGTATAAAAGAATCGTAGCATATGGCGCTCTGTAGTTTCTGCCCACCCCCATGGGAAAAAGACGTGAGTTTATGTATGTATGTATGTCAAAAGATTTCTGGTTGTGTGTTACCCACCGTGGATGTTACTTGTCCCAAATAAAGGTTATTTTAATTATTATTATTTTTTAATTAGAGACGTAGGTAAGTAGCCTCGTTGGCTATTACTTCTAACTAATTAATTTTACTCCTAATTACAACTAGTTAATTACGTTTTTGATTCTTGCAATTATTTACTTTTTAAACCAACACACATGGTTTTCACTTTAGCTGTCATTTTACATCGTGATGGCCCAGAAGTTAAGACGTCTACCTCTCATGGCCGAGGTAGTGGTTCAAATTCAGACAAGTACCACTGTGACTTTTTCAATTAATTGTGTAGCTGTAGGTACTTTGTAAGTTTATCTTAGACATAATAAAATTGACAACAGTGAAGGAAAACATTGTGAGGAAACCTGGGGGTCGAGTCTGCTATTACAATCGTGTCTCAATGACCGGTCAATGATCGATTTTTGACGTATAACGTCAAACTTATGACACGATTCCCATACAAAAACTGTCAAAGTTGACAAATATTCGATCAATATTGAGACACGATTGCAATAGCAGACTAAAGCCCCTGGACTTATACCTAGTCAATATAAGTCTGAAATCACCAATCCGCCTTGAGCAAGCGTGGTGATCCATGCTCGAGCCTTCTCCGTTTGAGAAGAGGCCTTTGCCTTGCAGTGTCCTATACTTCCCTTGAGATGTTTTGATGTCAATGATGTCTAAGATAAACTTAGAAAGTAAAAGTGCAAGCTTACATTTGAATAAATTGAAAAAGTCACATTGGTACTTGACCAAATTTAAATCCGCAACCTCATGTAGTAAATGTGAGTACTGTGAAAGAATTTCAATTCAAAATACGACAATCCAATAATTACCTACCAATTCGTTAATATCTCGAATACAACAACAACAACTACAACAACTACAACAAATAGTGTCTACATCAGTTTAGTTTTTTCGGGTTTATAGCTAAATAACAACAGCCTCCCGAGTCGATCGAAGGTCTTCTTCTTCTTAGCTTGTCGATGGCAAACAAAGACACTAAATTCTAAATTGTATGTTTAGCCCAGAGTTCGGCTACCGCAACACCATCCACCGACGCAACCATAAGATCCTCACGTGTGACAGGGCACGCGGCACAAGACAAGAGGTGGGCCATGGTCTGTGGTGAGGTACCGCACAGGCACTGAAGGTCGGTGCTAGCTGCGAAACCCCACTTCAGGAGATTATCCTTGCTGCGGCCGACCTGGGTGCAGAGTCTGTTCAGAGTTTTCCAAGACGGCCATTGCAATGTGTGCCCAGGTGGAAGTCTCTCTGATGGCTCGATGAATTCGTCAGGAGGCTTAAGTATCTCTCGCCAAAGGGCACATCTTTGCGAGGTGCTGTTGCTAGTAGATGGATTCACGCATCCAAGATCGAAGGTGATCGAAGGTGATCTATGCTTGACGATGTCTGTGCGTAGATGGGTGGCTTTCCTTTGTCTTCTTCGTGCTTTCCGAGGCACGGAGGAGTCTTCCTCCGTGCCTCGGAAAGCACGTTAAGCTGTTGGTCCCGGCTGTCATTTGTAGATTTTTGACAGTCGTTATGGGTAGTCAGAAGCTTGAAAGACCGACAACCAGTTTGAGCAAGAGTTATCGTGAGCAGAAACTGAGTTGTAGAGGTCAGAATAGCTTTCGTTACATGTATAACACTGGTATGGAAGCCGACCCCAACATAGTTGGGAAAAGGCTGATGATGAAAACATCACGCCTGTATTTCCCTAAAGGTTAAACAGAGGAGTACCTACCTATAGAACATGACATACACTGTACGTAGGTACAAAGAAAATTCATATTCAATATGTGTTTTCTATACTTCGTAAAGACGCCATAGCACATCAAGTTACCCCAATGTGTCAAATTTTCCCAATTGAATATGAACCTTATTCCGTTTTGCATAAAGTTGAAAAACGATCAAAGAAATTTTACACATTGGGGTAACTTGATTTGCTGGCGTCTGTACCTACGTGTGGATGATTATAATACTTAAATTAAAAGTCCATATTTATCGTCACATTAACAGAAGTGGCGGCCATCTGGGGGTCGAGTCTGCTATTGCAATCGTGTCTCAATGACCGGTCAATGATCGATTTTTGACGATTTGACGTCAAACTTATGACACATTTCCCATACAAAAACTGTCAAAGTTGTCAAATATTCGATCAATGACCGGTCATTGAGACACGATTGCAATAGCAGACTCGAGCCCCTGGCCTATTGGTCTAATGGTTAGTCGCCCTGACTGCTATGCTAGAGGGTTGGAATCGTGGGTTTGATACCCACCCAAGAGAAATATTTTTGTGATAATATTATGTATTTATTTAGAAATTTATAAGATAAATCAGTTGTCTAGTAGTTACTCATAGCACAAGCTCTGCTGAGTTTGGGACTAGATAGCGTTGTGTGAGAAAATTGTGGAATGTTTATTTATTTATTTTATTTATGTAGAAAAAATTGAGAACCTCCTCCCTCATTTCTGTAAGTCGTAAAAAGGCGTTTGTAGAATTTTAACAGCAGTTTTACGTCTTTCGAAATTCTAATACTTACCTACATTAATTTTACTTCGCGTGTTTTTATGTAAAGAGTTCTGCTTATCCATTTACAACAATGTGATAGATTGACTGTTGTATTCCAGTCCCTTTGTCCATAATGATTTCATAATTCACAAGACATTTACAAAAAAATACCAATAAAAACAATCTTCCCACGGTGGTTTTAGAAGAGACGATCAAGTAACTATTCCGGTACGACTTACGCCCGATATTATTCTATCTCAATCCAAATCCCGTTCCTTTGTTTTTGACGGCTGCGGCTGCTTCTGATTGGACATCTTTAAGACTCGGATAGGCGAATTCGGTCGTTGATTGGTTACAGACAAAGATCGGGATCAAGATAGCAACCGAGATAGATTATTAATATCCAGCTTTGTCGACGATTCATCTTAAATGAACCTTTGGGGACAAAGTGTCGGATGAATGTGAGTGTGATATAATGAAATCGTATCCGTATCGTATGGTATAAACATAAAGTTCAAGTGACCATAGATCTACTAAAGTCATGTGGTTTTGACTATTGTAGTTTACATCTTTATTGTGTGTAGTCATTATAATTGAGTTTTGATTAGCTAGCAGGCGTCACGCGGTTTTACCTGCGTAGTTCCCGTTCCCGTGGGAATACAGGGATAGAGAAATACCGATCGAATTGAAAACCTCCTCTTGAAATACTTAACTATTTTTAGCCGACTTCAGGAGGACTTTTTATTAAAATAAAACTACACAAAAAAAAGAAAATGTAGCATGGGTAGGTCTGTCACCCAGGGATAATTTAGCTTCTTAATAATGTCATTTAGGCCCAAGTTAAGCTTGAGAGCTTGTGTTATGGGTACTAAACAGCTGATAAACATACTTATATATTTCTAAATACATACATATTATAGATAAATTACACCCAGACACAGTACAAATGATCGTGCTCATCACACAAACATTTGTCCTGGGTGGGAATCGCACCCACGACCTCCGGATAGCAGTCAGGGTCACTAACTACTAGACCAACAGGCCAGTCAGTTTTGTGGAAATGGAAACGGAAATGTGTATCAGGCGCGCGCTATTTGATTTTACCAATGAACCCGCGCGGTGGTGGAGATACGGCTGTGAGATGGTGCCAACCCATTTAATGTTGGGGAGTTTGTTCCGCCACTTCTTGTTATTATTATCTTACATTACGAAGAGGCAAAGGGCGGGATTTTTGGGGTATTGTCTTATACATATATTTTTTACGTTCAAAAAGTGCTAATCCTCAGCTTAATTTAAGTAAAATCGACTTTTGATTTTACTTGTGTTGTTGGTACTAGTCGTACAATTAAGTATTTTCATTTTCGCGATTATTAACAACTTCTTAAAACAAACAAGTACAAAAGATATTATTTACCACGCGTAAGTATCAGCTATTCCTTCTCAAAATCTGTGTCAGCATTCAACTAACAAAACTGAAAATAATTTAGACAATAACGAGCGTAATCTGTCTAGATTAAAAGATAAAAAACAATTTATTAGGCAAATTCAGCTGTTTTGTCTGACTTCTTACTATTTCGCAAAAATGGCTTCTTTTAACGAAACTTAGGTAGGTACCTTTTTTATGATTCATGCATGAAGTACTTTTACTGTTGATTTTTATCTTAACAAGAATAATTTAAATACTTAATTATATGCAGTGAATAAAAGTGAAATATCATTGTCTAGGGAGTGGTAAGTCGTAGCCTGTCACGCGGGAGACCGGGGTTCGATTCCCCGCTGGAGAGATTCTTTTTGCAAATCCCTGAAATAATTAATTATATAAATAGGTAAGTAACATTGCTCAACTATAGGAAAATGTTATTTGTAACTTTTTAAAAGTAAGGTTTACTTTTTGGCTTTGGGGGTTTTTTATTTTTTTATAAAAAACTCATCTCAGTATAGTTCCTATTATTCTGGAGGTGCATTGCATCGTGACATCGTCCTCACATATAATCTTTATCTAAGCTATTTTAAAAGAGTAAGTATGGAGTTTCTTGCCCATTTTTCTACTTAGAAAACTACCTTTTGGACAAAGACATTCAATACCTATAGACCGGACATCACGAAGAGTCTATGAGTTTTTTGTAGTACGCTCCGCTGCCGCTCCAATATTCATAAATTATTCTAGATGGCGTTACTGAGACATGGGATCAAAGTTTTTCTATGACATTTCCTTGACATGCCCGCTCTATAGTATTTTAAATCTCTTTGCTTTTGGACTACCTTCATTTTGTTATGTTTTTAGTTTTAAGTATGACCTACTAATTCCTACCTTTTAATAGTCTAATTGAAATAAATGATTTGACTAGACTTGACTATTTAGAGTCAGCGGTACTGCTAAGCGAAGACGCAAAGTGTTAGTCAAAGAGAATATAATTAAAGATTTAAGAAATGCCATAGACAAACTGTCCATTCCATGTCTTATTAACGCCATCTAGCATAATATAGCAATGTCAGAGCGGCAGCGGAGCGGGCTAAACTAGACTAGAGACTAAGGCTGCGGTTCCATTGAAGCGGAGTTCGGTGGAGCGGAGCGAAGACGTGCAGAAATCGACCAATCACACTGGTTGAATTCCTCATAGCATTACTCGTCTCGCCTGTGATAGGATAATTTCGGCATGTCTACGCTCCGCTCCGCCCAACCCCGCTTCAATGGAACCGCAGCCTAATATATGGGCTCCGCATAAAGCTAAATAATATAGTCTCATGCTGGAGCGTATACAGAATAAGATTACTAGGTTTCTGTACTTAAGGTAGTATGGTGTGTATCCATTTTATCCATTGATGTATCCGACCTTGTTTGTTATAGGCATGGTGGGATACCAGGTATATAAAAAGAAATAAACCTGTGCGTGTCGACAATTATGTACTACGAAGGCGACGGCCACGTCTATTGGCGGTTCCCAGTAGTAAGATCAATCTACTGAGTAAATCCCCTATAACGCGTACCTTGCGTATACTTAATGACGTAGCAAAAATCAAAATTAAAAGTCTTTATTCAAACTAGGCTGAGAATCAGCACGTTTTGAACGTCAAAAAAATACATAAGACAGTCCCCCAAAAACGGCCCACCCTTTGCACTTCCTAGTGTGTTTGCTAGGAAGAAGAAGTGGCGGAACAAACTCCCCAGCAACACATCTGTCTGATTCGTTTGAAGAACTAGGTATACAAAGAATCTATACAATGAAATGCTCAATAAATAGCACTAATGTTTATACACATTGTAAAATATTACATTTCAGAATGATTAATAAATAATAATAATAATAATACAACAACAACTACAAAACTGAAAAATAACAGCCTCCAGGTATAAAAGGCGTGCCCACTTACATGTGCAATGCTGGCTTATATTCATAAGGCTGTGACTCTAAATTTAAAATGATAATCTAGGACCATCGAAGTGAAACCAATAAGCAGTTAACTGTTATAACAATAAAAAAAACCATTGGTAAGCAAGTCGACCAGTCACCACAAGCAGCACCCGTTCACGAGCATAACGCAAAGATCAGCCATTACCCTCGTCGCCATATTTGAGGGAAGGGGCCAACCCGATCCTCGACCTCGAGCAGACGGCATAGATCTTTTTACTTGTTCTCTGAGTGAGTTCACAAAAATCACAATGTACAGAATATGTTATCATACTTAAATAATAAAATTGTAATTATAGCCACACTATTGAATTAGGACATTCCTGTAATGATAGTGATGATGAGTAAATAAAAAAACACAAAGTATCGGATAAAAATTTTGTTCGTGATGTCTGCGTCTCTTAATTATTGAATTGGGCGTCTATTCATTAACGACTTGAATGACGCCTACTGTTAGTCAATCAGGCATTAATTATCATTCCAAGAAACTCAATTAGTATTAATTAGTATTCAAGTTCAAAAAAATATGATCGTTCGACATTTTGGCTGTCAAAAAAAAAACATTAAAGCCAATAATATTACTCGTATGTCGGCGTATCAGGTTTTTTACTTTCTATAAAAAATGAAAGTCTGTAATCAAAGGCTTAGATGTAATTAGATATTATAAATGTCTACTGCTTCATAAATCTAGTACCTTATTTTTAGTAGGTATTATACTAAACCCGTATAGACAGTTGCTGTAACTACTCATCATATTGTGAACAACTTTTACTATGAGAAGATCTGTGAAATCGTGAAAATAATATCTGTTGTTCAGTACCCATTACAGGGCTAAGGCTTGATTTTTAGGATGCCGTGCCCAAAGGGTAAAAACGGGATCCTATTGCCAAGACTTCGCTGTCTGTCCGTCAGCAGGCTGTATCTCAAGAACTACTATGGCTAGACAGTTGTTATTTTCACAAATTATGTGTTTCTATTGCCGCAATAACAAATACTTAATACTAAAAACAAAATAAATTATTTATTTAAGGGGGTCTCCCACACAACAAATACGTTTTTTGTGTAGTGTGTACAGACACGAGCAATAATATATAATACATGTGTCCGATATTTTCTTCTAAATTATCATAATATATCTAAGATAATTTAGAAGAAAATATCGTACACATATGTTTGAATGGTAGAAGTTAAGATATTTTAGAAAATGTGACAATGTATACATATTATTGTATGTAGGTGGGGAGACAAATAATAAATGAATTTGAATAGCTGGTAAATTTTGCAACTGTTTTCACATCTTCGGTAGTATAGTGGTAAGTATCCCCGCCTGTCACGCGGGAGACCGGGGTTCGATTCCCCGCCGGAGAGATTCTTTTTGCATTTAATATTAGCAGAGGTGGATTTATTGACTTGGGACTTAAACATAACTGGTGAAATACGGGTGCTATATTAAATGCAAAAAGAATGAAAAAATATTTATTGGCAACAGCTGGATACACGCACAGCAAAAACACATTAACTCAAAAAAAGGGACAAAAATTGCAAATCTCACGGCTGCGCCAAAAGGTTCATTTCAGTGGTAAATTACATCCAGCCAGACACAGAACAAATTTTAATGATCGTGCTCATCACAAGCATTTGTCTTTGTCTTGTCCCACGACCACCTCCTCGAGTTGGGAAAAGGCTAGGCATTTGATGATTTTTGAACACGAATTTCGGGTTGTGAAAAACATTTTTAGGGCACTGATTTAAAGAGGCACTTACAGCTACAGCAGCTTGCCATAATAGGTTTACTATCTGTAATACGCATCTTAAAACTGTATTCAATAAATTTGAGTTCGGGTGTCACCGTTCGCTATGATCTGCCGAACTATTTATTGAACCGATCCACGATTCCATCATTTTTACCGCTCATTCAATTATTGGACTGCTCAATTTTTTTAGAATTGACATTGTATGATAAAATAACAGACTATCCCAATTGATTTGTTATTACTGTCCATGTTTTATTGTCGCAATAATTAATCAGCCGCCATTAAATTAAATAACTGCTTAATATGTTTTACAACTGATCATAATAACATCTCGAATATTTAAATAACAGCTCAAATAATTATTTAAATAATTACTGCTATTTTAATTATTTAAATAATTTTTCAATAAGTATTTCAACTGATCATAATAACATCTCGAACATTTAAATAACAGCTCAAAAAATTAGTTCCCCATTTTTAGTAACATTTTTTGCTTAAACAAGTCGAGGTGTGGTTGTAGTTTCCCAGCTCCCCATATTATTGAAACGACTAATACACTACACTTATCATAACTTATCGCTTAATAAAACCACTTATTTATTACATTCGCTATTAATTTAATTATCTATATTTTAAACTGGCTTGTTACCGGTCTACAGCTCAATGTCGAGGTGTGGCGAAATTACAAAAAAATAACTAACCGTCCGACTCGGGTTCCGTTAGACTTAGAATTATAATACTTTCTCTTTATTGTACACCATAAAAACTTACAAATTATAACTTTTAGGGATACATAGGGTGATACAATGGGCGGCCTTATCGCTATAAGCGATCTCTTACAGACAACCTTTGGATGGACTTGATAGTGGAGGAGAAAAGATGAGCATGTGGTACCTATACCTACTATTTGAATAAATATACATATAAAATAAGTAGGTATAAATAAGAAAAAATACAACACCTACATAAATACTAATCATTTTGCAAAGTAACAAATTGTTATACTGATTTTAATGTTAGTACTTGATTTTGTTGTTTTTCAATTCAATTCAATTCAATTTATTTGTCAAAAACACGTGTAGGTTCACAATCAGTTGGAATGATTACAAAAAAAAATATCGTTTCATCATGTTTTGCCTATTTTGGCGTACAAATATAACAATAATATAAATAGAGCGGGGTCTCCTAGCACAGTTATTTTTCATACTTAAAACCTCTATGTATGATTTTATCTTGTAGAAGTTTGTTTAGTTATTTAGTAACGAGGGTTTGATCACATAGTGAACTGGTCACCCTCATAGGAAACCTTTGTTACATGAAATACTTAACTTCTACGCTTAATCCCTAAATTAATTCATTTACACAATTATATTCTATTGGCTTTGGATGCTGCAAAGGCTAGAATCATATCGTATGATATTTTCCAGACAGATCACATAGACTTTCCTTTTTGCAATTTAAAAATAAAACCGACTTAAAAAAAACACTAACCGGTATAAAACAACTCAAAATTTTTTTTAAGTCGGTTTTATTTTTTGCAAAAAAGTTTTTTATTTTTCTACTTTTAGTTGTTCCCGTACAAATATTTGCCATGAATTTATTTTATATTGTTAATTGTTAACAATACATGACATGGTAGTAGGGTTATCCACTTATCTCTAGTAGTAATAAATAAAACTTAACATACCTAAGTTTCGAAATCTAGGTATATTGTACGACATCTGCGTACCCCTCAGAGCATACAGGCGTGATGATACGTCATAATGTTGTTTATACAATAAACATCCAAGCGATTCCAACAATCACTACAGATTTGCCGTCTATTTTTGAAGAGTTCCGTTGTATATCTCCGAAGATTAGCACCAGATCTTCACCAAATTAAAATGGGACCACCTCAGGAGTATACTCTTTCAAATAAAAAAATAATTTTAAGAATCGGTCCACAAATGGCGGAGAAATCAGGTAAGTAACATACTTACATAAAAAAAAATACATACACACGAACATACATATAACCTCCTCCTTTTTTGAAGTCGGTTAATAAAAGGAACCCTAATCATTTTGTACGGTATGTACCAAAATATGTATATAGATACATATAATCAGAGCAAGACTTTGATTATGGTTAGGTCGCATTGAAAGATGAGCGGTGGTAATCGTTCACTTTCCCACGCTTTATTTTTTTTTATTGCAACACGCGGTGAGCGACCGCGGTCATCAATCCTACAGCAGTGTTATTCTGTAAAGATTACCCCGTGAAAACTTAATTTAAAATAATTAAAAAAACCCCTATTAATAAAAATCTTTTACAAAAATACGTGATTTGCCATATTGTGGTGGCGACCGTCTTTAATTTGTAATTTGTCGGTGTATAACTACTCTACTAATCAAGCGCTTTTCCTTTCATTTGCTACCCATATTGAGAGAGTTGTGAAAAAAATATGTGGGTTATCCACCATTTTGTGGCGGCGGCCGTTCGTCAACCGATTTTCATCAAATATAGCTTAAACACTCTTGACGAAGTCATCTTTTAAACCAAAAAAAAGATTTTTTTTTTTTTTTTTTTTTTTTTTTTTATTACTGATAGGCACGCGTTTGACCACTATCTCACCTGATGGTAAGCGATGATGTGGTCGACGATGAAGCACGCCTGCCTAGAAGCAACCTGTTCACTCTTGACTTGAAGACCCCTAGGTTGTAGCTATCAGGAAACACCGACACCGGCAGGGAATTCCACTCTTTGGCTGTTCGCACAATGAATGTGTTTCCATAACGTTTAGTACGTATGGTTGGGATATCTACCATGTACCGGTGGCGCAGTGCTGAACGCCTGGTGGTCCGATGATGGAAAGGGCTTGGTGGAATTAAATCGTGCAATTCCGATGCACACTCTCCGAAATTAACCGATAGAAAACCGACAGGCTAGCAACTCGGCGTCGATGCTCAAGACTTTGAAGTTTTGACACAACGAGTGCATCATTGCCGATGATCTTCTTGGCTCGTTTCTCAATAGACTCAAGCGCATCAAGCTGGTATTTGGCGGATCCGTCCCAAAGATGAGAGCAGTACTCCATACACGACCGAACTTGCGCTTGATAGAGGTTGAGCAGCTGTTCCGGCGTGAAGTAACGTCTCACCTTTGCTAAGATACCTAACTTTTTTGCAGCTATTTGAGCCTTTGCCTCGATGTAAGAGCTAAAATTGAGAGTGGATGACAACGTTACACCAAGAAGATCAAGATGGTCGGTTATCGGCACGGTTACACCTCGGAAAGATGGAGCCGGGTGGAATAGGCTCCGCTTGGCGGAAAACAGACACGCCTGGGTTTTCGCAGCATTGAACTTGACCAAGTTGGCATCACCCCACTCGGCGATTGCCTTCAAGGACAAGTTCAAGCGCTCGACCATAGCTTCTCGGAGAGACTGGATCTGTGACCCACTAGCCCGTGCGTCAGACATGTAGCTCTCGACAACAGTGCTGTCGTCTGCATACCCAAAGGTACCGGGCTTAAGCAGTTCATTAATATGCAGCAAGAATAATGTTGCCGAGAGTACCGACCCCTGAGGGACCCCGGCATTGATGTCTAACTGACCGGATGAGCAGCCATCAATTACAACTCGGATGGACCGACCACTCAGGAAGTCAGCAATCCAGTCACATAGACCAGTGGGCAGACCGAAAGAAGGAAGCTTACCAATGAGACTTTTGTGCCAGACCCTGTCAAAAGCCTTCGAGATATCGAGGGATTAAATCAAAGTCGGATCATTCCTACGGGAGCTACGATTTACGATGCCACAGACAGACTCACATACACGCATACACAGACACCGGTTAAACTTATCATAACTTTTGCGTCAGAGGTTAGAAATGGAGGTGAAGGGCGTATATTAGCGATCTCTCCATACTAGGCATTGACAGAGTTCACTTCACTCAAGGCTACGAGTTGACATTTACTGAATAGACTTTAATAACTGAATAGAATTTATATGAAGTTAATCGATTCGAGCATCAGGACCTATTACATTTTGTAGATTAGATGATTTATTGAAGAAAAAGACCTAAACATAATGTTGTACCTACTAGGGACTTAATCCGCGCGGAATTTCAAATGCATTGTTTAGTGCAGAACCCTAATAAGTACACACATCAAAAGTGTCTAGGGATCAACATATATTTTTGCAATAACTTTTCTCCTGATTGATATTAATTAAAATTTTCTTTAAGGATTCATCAAATAAAGTGTTTTCGTTTGTCACAGTAACGATAAACCAAGTCACCTTTGCATTAATAAAGAAATTTGCCATTTTCCTAATAAAGGGATTTTTGACATTTGAACCACTAACATTAAAGTTCGAAAAAATCGCGTAACAAACACACAAAAAAAAAAAAAAAAAAACGTACCTACCGTCGAATTGAGAACCTCCTCCTTTTTTTGAAGTCGGTTAAAAAAGACTGAAATAACAGTTTTCTTTAAAATTTCAACAACATCGTTGCAACAACAAAAAAAGGTCTTCTTGCGACTGGATACCCTCCATATTCGGCAGAGCTCTTCTCTGTAGCATATCCCATGCATGCTCAATCGGGTTCAAGTCTGGCGACTGAGCAGGCCAGGGCAGGACATTGATGTTAGCTGCGGCGAGAGTCTGTCTTACAACTCTTGCGGTGTGCGGTCGTGCATTATCATGCATTAACTGAAATAAGGGACCGATTTGCACTTGTAGAGGAACGATGACGTCTGATACAATCGTCTCAGCATAAATTTGAGCGATTGTTCTTCTGCCCAATTTCTGTGTTCAAGAGCCCATTGATATCGAATCCTACGATTGTGCATTGCTATAGGTGGTACCCGTAGCGGTCTTCGGGAATGAAGGTTCACTTCATGCAAGCGGTTTCTGACTGTTTGGTCGCTAATTAAGTTCCCTGAAGAGTGATGAAGCCTCACGGCTAACATCATGGCGGTTATTGTTGGAGCTCTTCGAGTTAAGATTTGAATGTATCGGTCTTGTCTCCGTGTGGTGCAGCGATACCGTCCTCCATGGCGCTCAGCCACGGTACCAGTGCTTCGGTAACGTGTCCAAAGTCGACTGATAACACTCTGACTTGTATTCAGAGCTAAAGCCACAGTACGTTGCCGGGAACCAGCTTCTATCATTCCCACGGCTCTGAGCATTTCTTCCCTGCTTAAATGACGTCGCCGCTCCATAATAACGTTGGTTTTAATCAGTAGTAGGGAAACAGTAGCACTAATAATGTCTTCAATGCGTTGTATGTTTTTATAGGGAAAATATTGACAGCTGATTTTCATCTTTTACTCGAATTTGATTCACAGTTCCTGATTCAAATTATGAAATGCACCAAAAAGGATCCATATAAATTTATAAAATCATAAATTTATTACATACAAAGCCACATCTCAATCTCAAGAAATCCGCATAAAAATGCTTGATCCCTAGACACTTTTGATGTGTGTATGTTTCTAAAATAAAAGTCACCCAAGTAACTTCTAAGCTGTTTGCCATTGAAAGTCCCAAAATCGGTCCAGCCGTTTCGGCGTTTACCTTTAACCAACAAACTGACAGCCCAGCTTTACAAAATAGATTTTTTGGTAGAAATATCTACCATAACCATCGAAAGCAGCGGTGGCCCATTGGTGGCGGCCCCGACTTACGCACAGTAAGTCGTGGGTTCGAACCCAGACAGGTGGCATTACTTTGTGTAATTTATTTCATCACCATCTGCTCTCAAAAACGGTGAAGGAAAACATCGCGAGGAAACATGTCAAGGCATGTCCTAGAACCAAAAATTCGAAGACATGTGACATCTACCAATTCGCACTGGGCCCGCGTGGTAGATTATGGCCCATACGAAAAAAACGCGCTTTGACGTGGAGTTGCGGATACCAGCCCGGTATCTTTAATCTTTAATCTTTTAACCATCGACCATAAAATATTATTATTTTAAAATTTCTAACCATTTTCATTTCCAGTTATGTAGATTCATTATGCATTAAGTATAAATAATAAATTATTTATAATTTGGACATTATAAACATTTTCCTACAGTTTGATTTGTTTTTACGAACTCTTACGAATACAACAAATCAATATTTCGCCCACATACAGCTCTTTCAACTCAGTTCATTTCTCGCTCATTTTACAGTATTACCGACACCTAGGTAATCAAAAGCGCTTCGGTAATTCAAGAATCCTAACCACAGACACTTACCTACTTTCTCTTTCAAAATAAGAAATTATAAGTAACCGAGTTGAAATGAAAATGAGCTCAAAATGTTTTGGAGATTGTAGATGTGTTTCTATTTTTTTTTCAAAATGGCGTCTGATTTTAATGACCACTTTAATACTTTTACTCGTTAGTAACAACTTCATGTATTGCTCAATGGTGAAGTGTCACTTAGATATCATTAAAGAATTTGAAAAACTCCTTTAGCAATAACATAATGACTGTATATGTATATGTGAAACAATTTTGATTAAAATTGTTTTACTTAACTTATCTTTCAAATAAAATGTTCTGCATTCCTGCTTCAACGAGGCTCTTTTTTCTGATGCTATTGTAAATGGTGTATAGTTTAAAATTATTTGATAATAGCAAGGTGTCGAAACTATATAATAATAATAATAATATTCCACAACTTTTCACACAACGCCATTTAGTCCCAAGTTAAGCTTGTAAGCTTATGTTATGGGTACTAAACCGCTGATAAACATACTTATATATTTCTAAATATATACATATTATAGATAAATTACACCCAGATACAGAACAAATGAACGTGCTGATCACACAAACATTTGTCCTGGGTGGGAATCGAACCCCTATATCATAGCAGCAACCATAGCATTAAAAGTAACCTGCCCCCTCCCTAGCCAAGTTACAAACGATTCGTATCTATTCTCTTTCTACAATCGAGAACGCCTCGAAGAACAAAGGGATTTGAGCCGTTCTCGATTGTAGAAAGAGAATAGATACGAATCGTTTGTAACTTCGCTAGGGGGGCTGAGTAAACTTACAAAAATAAGTCCTACTAATAGGCTTGTAAGTCGGTTAAAAATAAAACACATCACATCCAATAATTAAAAATTTAATTCTTAAACACGACACTATAACATTATCCAAAGAAAGCTTACAACTATTACTACACAAGATGTCTTTAGAGCTTCACTAGAGCCTCTTTGTGGAGCGAACAGAGCCACGTCGTGATAGTTAGAGCTCCAGCCAATCAGAGGCTCGTCACGGTTCTGTACGCGAAGCCAGAGCTCTAGGGGACGAAAGTATCTGAGAAACATAAAAAATAAAAATATCAGTAAAAGAAAATCCACAACTTTCAACAACACGGCAGCGCCATCTAGTCCCAAGCTAAGCAAAGCTTGTGCTATGAGTACTAGACAGCTGATAAACATACTAAACTTATATGTATAGGGTGACTGGTAATTAGTGACTGATACTTAAACACGTGATTGTACTCATGAATACGAATAATTTTCCGAAATAAACTTTTTTTATACTCATTAACTTTAAATTAATTCAATTACGTCAGTACTGCACAACGGGAGCAGTGGGGGTGGCGGGGGAGCGTGTGACGCTAATACTAGTAGATTTTGCCCTTCCCGAGTTGAGACTATCAGCTGATAGATCGTGCCGATTCGTGCCTAATGTGATCGATCACAGGTGCGCGCGCGGGAGTTTCAAACAGCGTTTTTGTTATTTTATTGTGCTTTAAGTTATAGTGTTTATAAAAAAAAAGTTTCTTTGGGGAAGTTTATTGAAATCATGAATACAATCTCGTGTTTTAGTATCGGTCACTAATTACCAGTCACCCTATATATTTTTGAATACATACAGCATAAAGATACTTTATTTAAATGTTAAACAAACTTATATACATAACATCTATATATACCTATAGGGTGACTGGTAATTAGTGACTGATACTTAAACACGTGATTGTATTCATGATTTCAATAAACTTTCCCAAATAAAGTTTTTTTATATACCTACACAATAACTTAAATTATCACAATAAAATAACAAAAACGCCTGTGATCGATCACAGTAGGCACGAATCGGCACGCTCTATCAGCTGATAGTCTTACCTCGGGAAGGTTAAATCTACTAGTAGTAGCGTCACACGCTCCCCCGCCACCCCCACCGCTCCCGTTGTGCAGTACTGACGTAATTGAATTAATTAAAAGTAAATGAGTTTAAAAAAAGTTTCTTTGGGAAAGTTATTCGTATTCATGAGAACAATCACGTAATCCCGGTTCGAACCCGGGACTACACGCTCAGCTGTTCTAAGTAATTTTGTTGTTATAACGGCAACAGAAATACATCATCTTTTTAAATTTCAACAGTTTAGCTATCACGGTTCTTGAGATACAGCCTGGTGACAGACAGACGGTCAGTGGAGTCTTCGTATAATATAATTATTATAGTAGGAAATAAATATATCTGTGGCCCTAGTGAAAAGGGGTATAAGTCCAATTTTGTCGAAAATGAGTTAAGTGTACCAAAGTGATCAGAAAACCGACTTTTACAGTTTTTTTCGGTGTCAGTTGGACCCTTTTACACAAAGTAACTTCCTTATTTTTAGAGATAGCTTAGATCTGTCTTCACCAAACGATAGAGCATTTTTTTCTGATCACTTTTGTACACTTAACTCATTTTCGACAAAATTGGACTTATACCCCTTTTCACTAGGGCCACAGATTATATATTATAGTACCCTCTACCCTTCAGGTATGGAACCCTAATAATAATAAAATAAATAATGATAAACCATGTTAAGTTTTGTTTAAAAAGTTTAACCGTGAGTGTTTCAAACTATCCAATGTTGTTAATTAAGGCCTATTCAGATATAAGCGGTATTCGCTACCGTCTGCGGCAGAGAAAACCTAGTGGGTATGCGGTAATATTACTGTTCAGACCTAAGCGGTATTCGCTACCGTCCGCGGCAGACGGTAGCGAAATTGATACTAAGGCGATTATCACACTGCCCCGCATCACGCTGCATGTTGCGTGTCTCTGAACTGAATTGAACGCATGCATTTTCTGTGTGTTGGACTATGCGTGTTTTCCATACAAACGGAGATACTTACAAGCAACGGAAGAACACGCATCCACGCGCTACGCTGCATCATGCGGGGCAGTGTGTTAATCGTCTAAATACCTGAGCGAAACCCGCGCGGTATGTACCTCTACCCACAGCGGCAGCGAATATCGCTCAGGTTTGAATAGACCTTTAGGCTGGTAATGGAACTGTCGGTATGTCGAAGTTAGGTGCTTACCTAACTAAAGCTTCAGGTGATATCCTGTTGGTCTTCCCTCTCGTCATAGATTTGATGATTTCCGAAGCCGGCTTTGAGGAACCAGCTTGCATTATTTCACTGAAAACAATTAAGTTCCTTATTAATCTATCAGACTGGCCTGTTGGTCTAGTAGTTAGTGACCCTGACTGCTATGCCGGAGGTCGTGGGTTCAATTCCCACCCAGGACAAATGTTTGTGTGATTAGCACGATCATTTGTTCTGTCTGGGTGTAATTTATCTATGATATGTATGTATTTAGAAATATATAAGTATGTTTATCAGCTGTTTAGTACCCATAACACAAGCTCTCAAGCTTAGCTTGGGACTAAATGGCGTCGTGTGTAAAGTTGTGGAGCATTTATTTATTATCAAAGTCAAAGTCAAAGTATTTATTAGCGTGATTTTTGGTAAGTTGTTTGACAGAACTCAAATATCTACCTTTAAGGTATACACTATTAATTAATACATTTTTCGGATATTTTATATTTGAATTTAAACATGCTTAGGACTAACTATAACTTTATGAACAAAAACATTTATGTCATACATTTATATTACATTCATGCGATATGTCAAAATAAGAACATCAAAATGTCAAACACTATAACTACCTACTTTATTTGAAATTTGTCATCACGACATTAAATATGTAACTATGCTTTATAATAATTAGAAATTTAAAATAGAATATTTGTACACCGTTGACGGCAAGACATTTTCCTTAAATACAAATGTTTGAACTTGACAATTATTATGCAGTCCAGCATCCCTGTTCATATAGATACCAAATGAAATCAAATGTCCGGTTTATCCGGACAATCAATAATCCGGAACTTACCTTAGCACACGTCCGGCATCCCTGCTCCTATAGATATCACACTCGTACAAGTGTCCGGTGTGTCCGGACACCGAACACAGCTGCTCAAAGATTTGGAACTCCAAGATTGTTGCTAGGAAGTATTTTATGTATTCCTGGAAAGAAACAAAATGTCGAAATTAAAAGTCAAATCATCAATCATTTATTTAAATTAGGCCATTTAAAAGGGACTTTTGAATGTTAATCAAAATTACAAATGTTAATCAAAATTGATATTTATTTATTTCTGTAAAAACTTAACTATATTATACAAACACTAAAAAAAAAAAAAATAACAAAACCTAACAAAAAAAAAAAAAAAAATTACATAATCTTTTGTTATCTTCTTGCGCCTACCATGTTCTGTCTCTGCATCACCTTAAGGTAGACTGGTAGAAAATGCTTAAGGCATTAAGTCCGCCTTTGTACAGTTTATTTTACTAGTGCATAAAGTTTAAATAAATAAATAAATAATCAGTCCCCCAAAAAGCTCGCCCTACTTTATGTACGGATGATAATCAGTGAGTATAATCAGTTACCACCGCCTATTAAACAGTTGAATAAAAATGTATTTTAAAATAAATTAAAAAAAATGTTGTTGAAAATAAATAATAAATAAATAAATAAATAAATATAAATAAATAGTATTTAATCTTATTGATTTTTTTGATAAAAAATAATATATTTTGAAAATGTACGTAATATCTAATGTCTTATTAATAATCTACAATTGCCTAATACTATTGTTGCATGTCCGACTTGGGTAGTCTGTAATTGAAACCAAAAATGTAATGATTTACTAATATGAACTTAATGTACAGACGCCAGCACATCAAGTTACCCCAATGTGTCAAATTTTCCCAATTGAATATGAACCTTATTTTAGGTACCTACTTGCCATAAAGTTGAAAATCGATCAAAGAAATTTGACACATTGGGTTAACTTGATGTGCTGGCGTCTGTACACAGTTATGCAATAAAATATATCTTTATCAGAATCAGATTCAGAATAATTTATTTGTTTTTTTTATTTTTTTTTTATCTCTAACTGATACACCAATCTAGTAAAATTATTACCTCCTACTACTTACTCTAGTATTGTATGTAACATAGAGACACGCAGCGCAGTAGTTCAGTTTAAAATTATGTATTTTGTACCTAATTTTGTATCTTTCAAAATCTATGCGTTTCAGTAAGGTAGTTAGGTTCGGTAGTTAGGTTCGCTATAGGATAAGTATGGTAAGTTAGGTTAGGTTATATGTATTTATACAACCTATTTTTTTACATTCCTTAACTCAGATTAGCAAAAATAATACAAAAATCCTCGATTCGAAGGTATCATCAATGACAATTATTTTAGGTCAAACCAACAAACCAAGTTTCATTCATAAATACGAGTAAATTACTTTCTTTCTAACCAATCATTCTGACTGACCTGTTGGTTAGTGGCCCTGACTGCTTGCTATACCGGAGGTCGTGGGTTCGATTCCCACCCAAGACAAACGTTTGTGTGATGATCATTTAATTTCGATCTGTCTCTAGGTCTATGTGGCTAGTTAGCCATATTTTAACGTGTCCCTTTCTGAGCGCTTATAACCTATTATACGTTAATATCATTGCTTACCTGATCAGAAATGATGTGGTATTTGGAGCCAGGATCAAAGTCACCTTCGTGTCTTGCAATCGGCGGTACTACACCCTGAAATCATAATTATTACATAATCATTTACTAGCAGGCACAGGGATTTCGCCACAGCGTGGGTAAGTACCTATAAATTATAAAAAAAATCTTAAAGTTTTATGAACCTTCATATTTTTTTAATAGAATCATACGTATTTGAATAATTTAGGTATTCTGTTTTATTAAATAATTTGACAAGGAATTGGCAGTAGCTGGCAGCACCCGCCACGAACAACAACTAGCTCCGCGTATTTTAATAATTAAAAATAGTTATAATCAACAAAAACGATAAATAAGTAGTAAAATATTCGCAATTAATCATAAATAACGTGTGATAGTGTTATCAAAGTAAACAAATAAAGAAAAAGTGCATAAAACACCCAAAAACTATTGGTGTATCAAAACTTTAAAATATAAACAATATACAAAGTGACAGTATCAGTGAATATAAAACGACATAGAACAGTAGAATAACAGTGTATATTTTGCATAACTAAACATAAGTGCCAAAGTGATAATCAATCCAGTGCATATAAACCACAAAAACACGGAAAAAATATAAAAAATATAAATAAAAAAAGTGATGACGGTGTACCTAAAAACTTTTAAAAAAAAGTCATTACATCGCATTTAACGTCTTTCCTATAAAATATCACAGACAGAACACCAATTTTAAAAACTAAGGCAACGGCTCGTGTGGCGCAGCGGCGAAGCATTCTACCCGTGTAAACGTCGTGACCCGAGTTCAAATCTTGGCCTAACAAATCACCCTTTTTGTATTTTTATAAACTAAATAGTACTGTTCTATGATAACTGAACACACTTGTAGCAATTTATCAAGTGAAAAAATATAATAAAACCGAAAATAGATTAATTAAAATTGATACTTAATTTCTAAAATGTCGAGTGGAAGCTCTTCTAATATTACCCTAAGGAAGATGCGGAAAACGAATTCGCATAATAATGTGTCGATTATGAACACATCAGATTCGTCACTTTTCGATACAACAATGCAAAGTTTACCCGACACATGCGAAAGTTTAGAAGTACGTGATTTACAAATAAAATTGTCATCTGTACAGGAGGAATTAATAATTGCTAACAATGAAATCGATAATTTAAACGCAGAAAATACTAACTTAAAATGGGAATTGGAAAGGTGTCAGAAAATTATAGAACTTTACAAAAAGGTGGGATATGGAGAATCCCCCTCCACTCCACCAACATCGACGCGGAAAATAAAAAAGAAAATTGAGGGAAATACTACCTCCAACAAGGGTTTGTCACAAACTTGTAGTATGAACCAGCCGAACAACAATACACCAATTGCAAAACAGAAAAACCAAAATGAAACATATCACGTACATAATAATAATAAACAACCCAAAAATATACTGGGCCAAAGAAAATTATGCATTCTGAGTACAAATAGTAAAAATAAAATACTAAGGATTGCAGAAAACACATTCTTAGATTACAAAATTTGTCACTACTTAACACCGGGTTATGGACTAGAGAAGCTTATTAAGAATTTGGATGTTAAGTTGAAGGATTACACTATGGACGATTTCTGTCTAATCTTCATCGGCGAGGAAGACTTTCGCCGTACTAACAACTATGTCGACCTCATAATTAATTTACGTGAAACACTTTTAAAAATAAACTATACTAATATTGTAATATGTGCACCAACATTTAAAATCAATGACTATTCTATGATGTTTAACGGAAGAATAGAAACATTTAACAGTCTCTTATACTTGGATGCCTGTAGCCATCACTATGCATATTTGTTCGATACTAACTTTTATTTGTCATACGATTATAAAATGTTTTTACCAAAAACTGGATCAGTCAATGAATATGGCATGGTAAATATATTCAAAAATATTAATTTAATGCTTGATGAGATCAATAGTGGTCAAGATTTTCATTCAGATATTCAAGATTATGGTGAGTTACCCCCTGTTTCGCCCTCAACCACAAAAGATATAACTAACGATCAGTTTTTTCTGTAATCAATATTTTAAAATTTTACATCAAAACATTGCTGGTTTAGTAAACAAAGCTAATAACTTAACTGTTTGCTTAGAAGAATTGTCTGAGAAAAATATAGACGTAGATGTTTTATGCATAACGGAACACTTCATTATGGAGGGTACCCAACATCAATTGTATGTACCTAATTACAGCTTAGCTGCCTCTTTCTGTAGAGAAGGGAGTAAAAGAGGAGGGGCATGTATTCTTGTGAAAAATGGTCTTAAATATAAAGAAATACCAAAAGTTTCTAAATTGTCTTCATCAGGTATATTCGAATGCTGTGCTATTGAGCTTACCGATCCTAAGATAATAGTTGTCTGTATCTATAGAGTACCAAATAAAAATAATGTTAACTACTGTTTTGATAAAATGGAAATGCTTTTGCAAGAAATATCACGCACACGGTATAACAACATTGTACTAGCTGGGGACTTTAATATAGACATGCTTAAACCTAATAGCCACTCAAATGCATTTGAATGTCTTTTAATGAGCTATAATTTAAAACTAGCATTAAAACAACCGACTCGCATGGCCAGTAAGACATGCATAGACAATTTTGCTCATAATTTCAATAAAGTGTGTAAAACTGACGTAATAGAACTAGCATTGTCCGATCATACGGCACAGCTGCTTCATTGTCCAGTGCAATCTAAATGTCTCATTAATTATTGGTACACGGCTAAAAGAGATTATAGTGTAGAAAATATTATGAAGTTTAAAAATTACATAAAAAGTCTATCCTTCGCAGGGATTTATGATACAGTAGATCCAAATGAAGCATATAATAAATTTCTCGATTTATTTAAATTAATATATGGTTTGTGTTTTCCAATTAAACTAGTGAAAGTAGATGTCTTGAAAAAACCTAAATGGTTGTCTAAGGGAATCAAATTAGGCAGTAAAAAAAAAAGAAGTCTTTTGTGGAAATATCGGTTAAACCCAAGTAAAATGAATAAACATGCTTTCACTGCTTACTCTCGCTTGCATAAAAAAATTATCCATCTAACACAAAAGGTGCAAAATAATCATAAAATAAATTTATCTAAAAATAAATCTAAAACTACTTGGCAAATCATTAATCGTGCTAAATATAACCTACCCAAAACTAACATTACTAAAATTATTCATAATAACAAAATTTTCTCTAAACCTAAAGACATTGCTGAAGCTTTTAATAATTATTTTATCGACAAAGTACAAGGGAAACTCGACGTGACTAGCAAACCCAAAAGAAATAACAAAATTGATAACAATAATAACTCAATGTTTATGGCTCCTAGTATACCACTAGATATAGAGAAGATCATCATTTCATTAAACAATACAAATAGTGTAGGATACGACGGTATTGCTACAAAAATACTGAAACATGTGTCGAGAGAAATAAGCGGTCATTTAAGTCATATAATTAACCTAAGCATTAGCGCAGGTGTTTACCCTGATGCATTAAAAAAATCAATAATCAAGCCTCTTTTTAAAAAAGAGAATAGGCAAAGTATGGAATACTACCGACCAATATCATTAATTCCAGTATTTTCTAAAATATTTGAAAAGTATATTTATAGGGAACTTTATAAATTCATAAATAAACATAATATTTTGTGTGAAGAACAGAAAGGATTTCGTTTGCATAAGACTATTAATATGGCGATATATGATTTTATTTACAATATAATTAAAAATGTAGATCGCCGGAACCCTGTATGTGGTATATTTTGCGACATGACCCAGGCATTCGATTATGTCCATTATGCTACTCTTTTAGACAAGCTCGAAGCATACGGGATCAGAGGTAATGTCCTTAAGTTACTTAGTTCATATCTACAAAATAGAAAACAGATAACTGAAGTCTTAAAAATTAATATAGCTACTAGACATGAAGAGAGATTTTGGTCTTCAGAGCGTAATGTATTATTTGGAGTACCGCAAGGCAGTGTCTTGGGTCCCTTTTTATTCATTTTATACATTAATGATCTACCGAAATCTATTGAGCGCCCAATTACACTTTTTGCAGATGACAGCACAATTACAATACCTTGTAAAAGCATTATTACGTATGAGAGTGACATAAATAATAGTTTAAAACAGACGGTAAATTGGCTAGATTCAAATAATTTGAAAATAAATTTGAGTAAAACGAAACTTATCCAATTTAGACAACAGACCTCTAGTATTAACTTAAATATACACTACAGTAATAATTCCGTAGAAGAAGTTGAAAGTACAAAATTTTTAGGTCTACAAATTGATCAAAAATTAAGTTGGAAATCCCAAATTGATATTTTATGTAAGAAATTGAGTAAGTCTGCATACGCTCTATACGCATTATCAACTATAATCAACACGGATGCACTTCTTACTGCCTATTATGGAATAGCGGAATCACATTTAAGGTATGGGATTATATTTTGGGGAAACTCTACCGAAAGAGAAACCGCCTTCAAAACACAAAAAAGATGTATCCGAGCGATGTTTAGGCTAAAACCTACGGATAGTTGTAAACCATATTTTCAAAAGCATAACATATTAACATTGCCGTGTTTGTATGTACTGGAAGTAGCTGTGTTTGTGAAGACAAATCCTAGTCGTTTTAAGCGCATAGCTGATGTATTTCCCCGCAACAGACGCGATAATAGCCTCTTATGTCAGGAACCAGCTAAGACAGCACTTATGCGCAAAAGTGTCTACTGCATGGCTCCAGTCATCTATAATAAAATACCTAAAAGTTGGAAAGAGCTCCCTTTAACAATGTTTAAAAAGAAACTCAGACGGTTTCTAGTAGAGAAAGCATATTATAATGTAACAGAATACCTCACTGAGAAAGATTTTTAAGATAGTGTTTTATATAATTTTGTATTGTTTTACTATTTTGTGATATTTTAAAATTGTAATTGTATTGTATGTCTTTTGCATGCCTGCATGGTAAAATATGGCTGTACTATTTCTTTATTTTCTCTGTCATCTTTTGTTACCCATATTTGCAAAATAAAAGTATCTTTATCTTTATCTTTATCTTTATCTTTAATTGTAGGTATCTAAAAATTATGCTTAATGCATTGTTTTGGTACCAATGATGAATGGATTATTGAGGTATTCCATGAAGCACACCCAAACAAAGCACACCCAGACAAAGCACACCCAAAGTATTCCACTTAGCACACCCGTAGGTGGGCTTCAAATAAAAAATTAAAATAATTAATTTCCTATTCCACGAAGCACACCTACTATTGATTATCACTCGCATAGTGCGGAGACTCTTTTTTATTTGCAGTTAAATACTGAAGTGCCTACGTTTTCGATTTACTTATTTGGAATTAAAACTTTTGCGCAAGGTCGAAGCGCCAGGGTGGCCCGCAAAACTAAAAATGTCCTGTGGTTTTCTAGGGTTACCCTAAGTCCACCTTAAAGCTAACTGACGAAGATGATTTTTTTTAATACAATATGCCTAACTATTGCATATCGTCGCCTTAGAGTGAAAACCTCGGGAATACATTTTTGCTCAAATTTATTTTATTGCGTTTCTAGGAACAAAACCTCGCAACGCACCTCCTGATGTGACTAATTTATTCATTTGATACTCATAGCGCCATCTCTGGCAGTAAATGAGAACCTCGTTAGACGCGCCGTTTTTTCTTCCTCCTGAAAAGTTACTTCTTTTACACCAAAGACATTCAATACCTATAGACCGGACATCACGAACAAAATTTTCGTCCGAAAAAGTGTGTCCTGCTGGATACAAGTCTATGAGTTTTTTGTAGTACGCTCCGCTGCCGCTCAAATATTCATATATTATTCTAGATGGCGTTACTGAGACATGGGATCAAAGTTTTTCTATGACATTTCCTTGACATGCCCGCTCTATAGTATTTTAAATCTCTTTGCTTCTTTTACACTTACGAGGTTTTCACTCTAAGGCGACAATATTGAGTTAACAGTCATCACGATTAGTCAGAAGCTATGAACCCTGGAAGTCTGACAATTATTTTAACCAAGGAGTAGGTATCGTGTCACCAAGTAAGTGGGTTGTGGAGGTGAGACAGGCAGTCGTTCCATGGAAGCCGACCCCAACATAGTTGGTAAAAGGGTTTAGGAGCATTATGGACAAAAGAGCAAAATGACAAGTGGGTTGCAAATTGTCAAAAGCGCAGATCGTCAAAAATGCACTGTGGGTGTTCTAACCATGAATATGAATACATTTCACTAAGGAACCATCTCGGAAATCTCGAAGAAAGAATCAGCTGTTGCATACGTTTCGGTCGAATACCTATTTAACTTTTGTATGCAACAGTAAATAAGTACTTATTTTTTTCGAGATAACCGACTTGGTCCCGTACCGTAAAACGGGGTGGATAGAAACTCAAGGGTGAATAGAAACAAAACTTTGAGGAGGATTTTTACGCTAGTTTAATATTGTTTGATACTAACAAGGTGTCAAAACTAATTATCTAAATTATTTAAAAGTATTAGAATCCTCGTATGTAACAAACAACTTTAAACTTACGCGAATATTCTCCTCAAAGTTTTGTTTCTATTCACCCTTGAGTTTCTATCCACCCCGTTTTACCCGGTAGTGAAAGTTGTTCATATTTATGAGTAGAACATCCTGTGAAAATTTGGCTGGTGATTAAAAAGTAACCCTGTATATGTATAATTTGGTTCCCTATCCATTTGCATAACATTTTAGACAAAATATAACTTAGCAGAATTTTGTTTGGCATAATTATATTTTCGCATAATACAATTACGCATAACAGTTTACGCATAATTTTTTTAAGCATAATTTCTCTAAGCATAATATTCTAAAGTATAATAACAAAGGAGAAATTGAAAAAGCGTAGTCGACGGAGCTACTATTACTGTTTTCAGGGTTTAAAGGAACCTAACTAACCTAACGTCGGGGTGCCCCAAGTCCTGATTATGAGAGCAATAGGCCTACTAACGTTATGCGAATCAAATTTATGCCAAAACAATGATTTTGCCGATATAAAATGTATGCCTAAAAAAATTATGCCGAAGCACTTATTATTATGCCAAAACGAATTGTGCCAAAATCGTTATGCCAAAAAAAATGAAAAATAACAAAGAGCATTATGCGAAAAGAAGGGATCCCGTATATGTATAATTTCCGAAGAATTCACTATGACGTATGTGGTTATGAAAAGGCAGAAGCCATGTTGTCTCACCTGATACCGTAATTTCATTTGCCACCATCTTGTGTTCATGTTTTGGACTCCATCTTCGAATATTGACCATCTCCACTGTGAAAATAGTTCAAAATAAGTAAATATTCCACAAATTTCAAACAACGCGCAACGTCATCAAGTCTCAAACTGAGTATCAAAAGCTTTTCCTATGAGTACTAAGTAGATAACTGATAAACATACTTATCGACGTTGAAGGTTCAATTCCGCGTAACTACAACTGTTTATTACTGCAAATGTACACCTTCGTTGATTGTGTATAAGGTGTATATTTGCAGTGTTAAACAATTGTCGTTACGCGGAATTGAACCTTCAATGACGTTATACTATATTTCTAAATGTGTCCGTTTCGACCGCGCGACCATGGGGTTTTTTTTAAATAAAAACAATCCCAAGTTTTTGTAAAAAATATGTTAAAGTCGATTCCCAAAAACCATAAATTTGTCAAAGCAATGGTTAAAAAGTTATAAGGGTTTGAACGTGGCCGCGACATCGAAACGCGGCGAACCGCGCGGCCATGGAGATCTTTAAAACTAAGCGTCGCAGAGACCTGAAATTTTGAGAAATAGTAGATTGAATTTGTAAAAAAATTATAAAAATAAAGAAAAAAATCCTGTGTTTATATTTTAGGAGCTGCAAGGCTAAAACCTCATGGCCGCGCCATTAAAACGGTTACAAACACGTTATCGCAGAAATCTTGCTGAAAAAGCATCGCAGGCGTCTGAAGTTTATTGTAAAACACTGATTTGATTTTGTCAAAACTAGTAAAAATACAACAAAAAATCCTAGGTTTATATTTCAGGAGCTGTAAGACTAAAACCCCGCCATAGAAACGGTGGAAATCTAGTTTTTCGCTAATATCTCGCTGCAAAAGCATCGCAGAGGTCTGAAGTTTTTTGTAAAACCTAGATTTGAATTTGTCAAAACTAGCAAAAATACAACGAAAAATCCTACGTTTAGGTTTTCAGGAGCTGTTGAAAAAAATCTTCAATGAGTCTTAAATATGTCGATTAGGGTGACCACGGATTATTATTTACAGAGCTTTCCCTCTATTTTTATTAGAAATGAAATCTCAAGGATTCGAATTTAATTAAAATGAAACAATAAGGTACGTACAAAAATATTGTTATTTCTTTAAAAATCACAGATGTTTCGCTTACATTAAGACATACATTTCTTACCTGCCTGCTATACTACACTTCTGGACACATCTATTGGCCCACCTTAGAGTTAAGGTTTCGATGGCCCCTACCGAAATATGATTGCTAGATTGAACAAAAACTGTTGATGCAGTTTTAAACCTGATACATTTTACCATCTTTTTCGATCGTATTGTTTTAAATTTGAATTCAGAATACCATACGACATAGAGCTACGCCTAACAAGTCGGATATGCGCCTTGTTAAAGGCAATTGATTTTTGAATAAAAACATGTTTTATCAAATAAATGTTTAATTTAATAACGCGTGTTGCCTCCATGGGCATCTACCACAGCTCTCATACGATTAGGCATAGAGTTTATCAACCGCTCTATGAAATTTTGAGGGATCATCTCCCATTCCTCTTCTATGGCAGTTTTCAACTCCTGTTGAGTTGGCTGACGAGCCCTAACACATCTTTTTAGCTCGTCCCACATGTGCTCAATGGGGTTCATGTCTGGGCTTCTAGCTGGCCAGTCCATAACTGTGATGTTCACATCCCGAAGATATTCCCTGACGATGCCGGCCGCATGGGCTCTTGCATTATCATGCATAAAAAGGAAATTTGGGCCCACATAGTCCGCGTATGGTATCACGTGAGGTTCTAAGCACTCACGAATGTACTTTTCAGCATTTAACGTTGGCAGCCGTGGTCCTGTAACAACCTCAAGTTGAGTTTTGCCGCTCGCGGATATACCGCCCCAGACAGTTCATGAGCCACCGCCATAAGAAACCCTCTCTTCAAAGCAGCATTGTGCGAAACGCTCTCCCTTACGTCGGTAGACCTTCTTCCTTCCATCATTGCCATGTAACACAATTTTAGACTCATCAGATTTACGGCTCCAATCTTGCTGTGTCCAATTTAAATGACTGCGTGCGAAATGAAGGCGCGCTGTTTGATGGGCTCGCGTTAGTTTGGGCCCATTAGCTGGCTTGTGTGGTACTTTTAACCTTCTCCGAACAGTTTGAGCGCTCACAGATACTCCGTGGAAGTCGCGAAGTTGGTTTTGTATCTCAATGGAGGTCGATTCTCAAGCTGGTCGTCACGATGAAACGATCCTGCCTTTCGGTTGTGACCCGAGATCGTGGCCTTCCTTGGCGACGAACAAAGCCGCCATGCAGTCTCTAGGTACCTCCGATAAACATTTCGGACCGCAGATCGACTTAAATTAAGTTGAGCACTCACGTTTCTTTGGCTGTGTCCGGCCTGAATAAGTGCCACAGCTTGGGCGGCGACTTCAGGTGAAGTATCCATAGATTATTTATAGAACCTCACCTTAATGTTAAGAATAAGTAGGTAATGTTTGTTGCAAAACCAAAGATATCAATCACTTTTTCAAGAATTAAATCCAAGTAAACCAATAAAACCAAGTTTTCTTAGTATTCGATTGTTTGATATCAACAAACAGGCTCCAAATTGTCTTTTGTTTCTTTAAATTCTGTGTTCGAAATTCAAAAAAGACTATTGAATGAAATTGTGAAAGTTGAATGAAATGTGCCAGGTTCAAAACTGCATAAAAACTTTTTGCTCGACCTAATATAAAATTTTGGCTAGGACCAAACGAAACTGAAAATACAAGGTGGGCCAATAGATGTGTCCAGAAGTGTATTATATACTTGTATCATGGTGGGAGACTCTGTAATTGTGCGATGTCAATATTTTTTAATTGCATACAAGGTACTGTAAACAAACCATTTGAAAAGAGTAAGTATGGAGTTTATTTTGTACATAATACGTTGTCATACGTCTACGGCGTGTGTGTATGACAACATGTATGAATTTGAACTTAGCCACAGTAGAATCGCAGCATCGGAAAAAGTTTATGTATGTATGTATTAGGTACCAGTTACAAAAAAATAAGATTTTAATTTCGATGTTGATGCAAAGCCCTACGTCT
The DNA here is from genome assembly GCA_921972225.1 of Euplexia lucipara. Taxonomy (NCBI): domain Eukaryota; kingdom Metazoa; phylum Arthropoda; class Insecta; order Lepidoptera; family Noctuidae; genus Euplexia; species Euplexia lucipara. Next base: position 1,754,215 of record OV179169.1, on the reverse strand, counting down.
AACAAATAAACTGTAGCAAAAAATACTAAGTTACCTGGTCCACCATAAAAGCGAAGGGTAAATAAGCCACCTTCTCAAGCGCCATGGTCATCAGGAAATTCATCCCCACCTCGTATGGATCCTGACTCCTGGAAACCAGAATTTATTGACATGGAATAATGGTTGGTACAGTAAAAAGTGGAGATGGTGGAGTTGTTGTAGTGGTTGGTCGGTTGGTTGGTCTTGCAGCAATGATGTCACAGCAATGATATCACAACTTAAATCTGTTTTGTCTTCTCACAGTGTTAGTAACAAATTAACAATACTCTTACAAACTACGTTAGTAACAGTTACTAACGTAGTTTGTAAGTGTATTAAGACTTACAGTGTTAGTAACAAATTAACAATACACTTACAAACTACGTTAGTAACATGTTAGTAACAAATTAACAATATACTTACAAATTACGTTAGTAACATGTTACTTACGTAGTTTGTAGGTAAGTGTATTGTTAATTTGTTACTAACATGTTACTAACGTAACAATACACTTACCTACAAACTACGTTAGTAACATGTTACTAACGTACGTAACGTAATTTGTAAGTATATTGTTAATTTGTTACTAGCACTGTGAGTCTTATTATTAGTATAAATAAATTATTATTATTACAATAGAAAGAAAGAAAGAAGAGCAACAGCCGACTTCATAACAAAACTCTACAAACAGATGTAGTACAATAACTCTAGTTTGACTGGCCTTGTGGTAGAAGTTAGTGGCCCTGACTGCTATGCCAAAGGTCGTGGGTTCGATTCCCACCCATGACAAATGTTTGTGTGATGAGCACGGCGAGCATTTCGTTCTGTGTCAGGGTGTAATTTATTTTTATTAAGTACTAGCAGACGTCACGCGGTTTCACCCGCGTAGGTCCCGTTCCCGTGGGAAAACAGGGATAAAAAGTAGACTATGTGTTAATCCAGGGTGTCAGCTAACTCTATACCAAATTTTATTAAAATCCATTCAGTAGTTTTTACGTGAAAGAGTAACAAACATCCTCACAAACTTTCGCGTTTATAATATTAGTAGGATAGTACCTAACTGTAGGAAGTAGGATAAGTTTGGAATCCCCAATCCGCCTTGAGCATGCGTGTGATCAATGCCCGAGCCTCATTAGATTTCTTTACGATATTTTCTTTCACCTATGTCGGTTATGTCTAAGAAGAGCTTATAAGAAAGTACAATCAGTGAGTTACGTTGCCTGACATCAGGTAAGGGCGAGGCCTCATTAGAGCGTTGCGCTGCGTTGCGTCGCGTCGTCGCAACGGAACAACGCATTCTATGCCACACCTGTGTTGTGTTGTGTTGACCCTGCGGCAACGCAACGCAAGAGGGTATGCAAGCCGTAATGTTCGTGTGATTTATCCCATACAATGGGTCTTTCTTAGACCAAAAATATGAGAAAATCTATATCAATAACCTGCCTACTCATCGTAAGATAAAAAATGTTACGCTCGTCTAGCTTCCTCCTCTAGCAGTGGATCACTGTCCGTCGTCGCAGCGGAGCTCCGACAACACAGCGCATCACCCTCCCTCCCACTTCGTCTCTTGTCCGTCGATCCGTCGAAACGTCGCGCGCGACGACGCAACGGTCTAATGGAGCATGTCATAAAAAATATATGAAAAACGACGCAGCGACGACGCAACGCAGCGCAACGCTAATGGAGCCTCGCTCTAATGCAGATCATTCACCGTACATGTGAATTGATTTTAATCAGTCACATTGGTACTTGTTCAGAAGTTACAAAATTGCAATTCAACAACTTTGCTATTCAGTCTACATAGGAAGGAGCATTTAAATTTTTGACGCCATGGTTAGCGCAGCGGTTAAGCAATTGGCTGCTGCGACGCCGTGTCTCTGGTTTGATTCCCGCACGGAACAAACATGTGTATGGCCTACCGTATCGGATGTTTTACCGTATCTGGTCGCTTGTGTATGTGAGTTTAAATGTTCACGACACATGAGAAATTGTTAATGTGTGTGGTACTTACATAAAGAAAACATTTTTACAAAAACAACCGACTTTTTAAAAAAACACTAACAGGTGAAAAATAATTCCAGTTTCGGAAGTCTGTGGCTTTGGTGGTTTTGTTTCGTATCATTATTGGCCACCGACTTCCGAAACTGGAGTTATTATTCACCTGTTAGTGTTTTTTATTAAGAAGTCGGTTGTTTTTTGTGTAAAAAGTTTTTATTTTATTATTTATTTATTTATTTAATACTTCAAGCACACAAATGTACATAGGCGGACTTAATGCCTTATTTTGTAATTTTTACTTCCGTTGTATGTAAAGAAGTCTTTCAAAACTTAAAAAAGTCATTGAAATCAAAAAATCTAAACATTAGTCTGTAGATATATCTCTGCAGGGCCCCTTTTAAAATAGAAGGGCGTAATGTTATGTTTTGGAAATACAAAAGCTCAGCATATACATCTGACTAATAGCAATCGGGAATAATTCGCTGTTATACGTTGAAGAGTTCCGTTGCCTTCTTCATCAGTTTTTCTTCACCTAATGATACTTTCTAAATGAAAATGCTTGATTTGTTACTAAAAATGTTAAAATCAGTGCGTGTGTACCTATATTTTTTGAGGAGTTCCCTCAATTCCCCGAGGATCCCTCATCGGATATGAGTTTTGATACAAATGGGACCAATCTGTTAGTATACCTTATCAAATAAAAAAAAGAATTTTGAAAATCGATCCATAAATGATGAAGTAGGTACCTACTGAGGTAAAAAAAATTCAACCGATTGAACCTCCTCCTTTTTTTGAAGTCGGTTAAAAAGAAAAGAGAATTACTTTACTAAATGAAGTGACTTACTTATTTTGATAGAGTCCAACTCTCTGCAGGTGAGGTAGGTTGTAAACTGATAAGGTGGCTGCGTTGGCTACCGCTTCGTGGAACGCTGCCGATAAAAAAAGCACATAATGACTGGCCTGTTGGTCTAGTAGTTAGAAGCCTTGACTGCTTTGCCGGAGGTCGTGGGTTTGATTCGGGATCCTGCCGTTTTGCCGAAAAGATTTTGCCAAATTTTCATTACCCAAACAAATTTTAGCAACCTTTTTTTATACCAATGTAATATTTGGAATAATTTTAGTACGCACATTTTCATTTGGTCAAATGTTTACTTGGCAGATTGTTACCAAGGATAATGTCATTAAGGTTTTTGGTCTTTAATCAAATGATTTATTACAGCAAACAATATTTAGACATTAAACGTTTAGTCAAATGAATTGTTATGACAAAAAATATTCTTTGTAAGCTTATGTGCTTGAATTTGTCTGAAACAAGTCAAATTTATGGACAATAGGTTATTTATGGAACTAGTTACAGTAGGTTATTAATTTTAAAAAAATGGTTAGGTTAGGTTAGGTTAAAACTGTGACCACCTACGCACGAGCCGAGCGAGCGTAGCGAGCGGTGCCGCGGCAGCGGCCGGCGAGTGCCAGAAACGACTAGATTATATAGAAAAAAATATGGAAAAAAGAGATTATTTTTAGGAGGCTATCGAGAGAAATAATATAATTATAATAACATCGACATTTATGATTTACCTACTACCCACTTATTTACACATTGTAATTTAATTTGTATAATCTGTGCAACTAACATATAGATGCAAAATTTTTGTCATTGGCTACGCAATCGACTAAACAGAAATGGTAAGTTTAAAACTGACGACACCAAATATTGGGCTTATTTAATTTTGCGTAAAATATGTTATACCAACTGAAATATTTGACTAGATAAAAAATGGTAAAAGTACTAGTTGGTGAACAAGTTATTGTTCAAACGTTCACTTGCCAAACATAGGTTTTCGTAACAATTATTTGTAAAGAGATTGTTTGGTAAGTAATAATTTGGCAAATGAAGTTATGCGAAAATTTGTTTGGGAAGTGATAATTTGGCAATTTCTTTTCGGTAAAACAAGGGAGACCCGTTTGATTCCCACCCAAGGCAAAATGAGCACGATCATTTGTTCTGTGTCTAGGTATATTTAAAAGCTAGGTACATTTAGAGGCTAAAGTATATTTAGAAATATAAGTATGTTTATCATTTAGTTTAGTAACGTAGCTATAACACAAGCTCTGCTTAGCTTGGTACTTTACAGAACTTTTAAAAAAATTATAATATCACAATAAATCATACAAATTTCGACACTTTCTCGACTCTTGTAACCCATAAATTCGATAATCATTAGATCACAAAAAATATTAATATATTTCCTCCGTCAAGGTAGGGCCAAAGTAAAAAATGATGCAAATAAAAATGCAAAAAGAATCTCTCCGGCGGGGAATCGAACCCCGGTCTCCCGCGTGACAGGCGGGGATACTTACCACTATACTACCGAAGATATGAATAGCATGGTGAAATTAGCATTTTATTGCTGCAACTTTCTAAGTAAAAAATAAGTGTGGTATATTATTGTAGTATATACTAGCCACCGGCGTGTTGTATGAATATAAGATAGCCTATAGTTTCTGCCTACCCTCATGGGAAAAAGGCATGTATGCATGTTACCGTAAATTACAGTCCCGCACGGCAAATATGAGTAAACGTATTATTTTTAAATGTGCATAGAATTATTATTATTGACCAACTAAACGATTTTTCGAAAACTGGTAACTTTTATTTAAAGAAAAAATAATTATGGTCGTTTGACATCGCTCAGGTTTAGTCGCTAAGGAAATTTTTGTTCAGAATGTTTAAGTTACCTATTATACATGTCTATGCTGTGTTTCGAAAATGTAGGTACTGTTTGCTAGATATTTTTTGCGGGAGGGATTTTGTGAAATGGGACGGAATTCTGTTAAGGGAAAAGGGGGAAGCGCGCGCTAGGTAGTTGATTTGACCAATGAGCGTGCGCGGTGGCGGAACAATGGCGGTGAGATGATGCTAATTCACTTTGCGTGAGGTTGGTACCTCGTCGTAATGTCTTTTATTTTGATATTTATTTCTACATAGATAGATTGTTATTTTAAAGCAACCTGATTAAATTTTTCATGCAAAAGCTATTTACTCAGATGTTTGAATCATTGTACCAATGTAAAGACTACCTACTTACTGTTTATTTTGCGTAATCTTAATTACAAAACATTAAAGGAAATAAAAATTTAAGAAAAATTGGTCCATTGACGAAGTAATGGCTAAAAAGACAGTAACGAGGTAAAAAACTAAAAAAAAATACAACCGAATTGAGTACCTCCTCCTTTTTTAAAAGATAAAGATAAAGATAATATTTATTTCCAAGTATATGGTACATTTAGGTCTTAAATTATATATTGCATCACACATACTACCATTACTGGTGTAGAAATATTAAAAAGACATTACATGAAGCCGGTTAAAAATAGAAATGAGGAACTACCGATGAAAATTTTGTCTAAGCCCATCTCGTGCCGACACGAGATACAGTAATCAGTAGAATTATGCTATGCTTATTGCTTACCCAGGCTAGCGCCATCTCTGTATAGTTGCGGCTGCTCGGAGTACTGAAGGTAATACTGTATGTGCGCCATCTCGTGCCGGCACGAGATACAGTAGTCAGTAGAATGATGCTTTGCTTAACCGGGCTAGCGCCATCTCTGAACAGTTGCGGCTGCTCTGCTCGGAGTACTGAAGGTAATACTGTATGTGCGCCATCTCGTGCCGGCACGAGATACAGTAGTCAGTAGAATGATGCTTTGCTTACCCGGGCTAGCGCCATCTCTGAACAGTTGCAGCTGCTCTGCTCGGAGTACTGAAGGTAATACTGTATGTGCGCCATCTCGTGCCGGCACGAGATACAGTAGTCAGTAGAATGATGCTTTGCTTAACCGGGCTAGCGCCATCTCTGAACAGTTGCGGCTGCTCTGCTCGGAGTACTGAAGGTAATACTGTATGTGCGCCATCTCGTGCCGGCACGAGATACAGTAGTCAGTAGAATGATGCTTTGCTTACCCGGGCTAGCGCCATCTCTGAACAGTTGCGGTTGCTCGGAGTATTGAAGGTAATACTGTATGTATATGCACCATCTCGTGCCGATACGAGATACAGTAGTAAGTATAATGATGCTTTGCTTACCCGGGTTAGCGCCATCTCTGAACAGTTGCGGTTGCTCTGAGTATTGAAGGTAATACTGTATGTGCGCCATCTCGTGGTGGGTTGACACCAAGTCTTGCATTGTCACTTCTGTACATTGTTTTATTCTGGAAACAAGAACATGGAATTTAATAAACTTTATTCTGCCGTGTTAAACGCAAGAACGGTATATCTCAGGAGGAGCTAGTTTCGCGAAAATTGAAGTTTTGTAAACTTACCTTCTTTAAAGATTGATTGAAAGAAAAAGCATTTAGTTGACCCAAGGTTAATGAAAGTTTGCACTTTTCAAGGATTTTTTTCATATGTTTTAAATAAGAAACCGCTATTTTTTGAGATAATACAACAAACAAATGGAAAAATTATAAATCAACTACCTATAATTTTTTTTTTAGGATTCCTAAACTAGAATTATTTTAGGAATTGAGTGAATAGGAGGTATTTTATACCTACTCGTATTTTTTTTGTGTTTTTGCATTTTTTTGTTTTAAATATAAGTAATATTTCTTTTGTTATAAAGTTAATTTTTCGTAAAAAAGTTTGTATAATATCTAAGTAGTATTGATTTTTCCTAGTCTAAAGGAGGGAATATCAATCCTAGGTACCTACTTTAGACTTTAGAGGCGGATATATTATTAAGCTTGATAGGCATCATGGGGTAGAGGGATGGGGGTTGTCACCCTACCTATGAGTACCTAAACCCATAGCCATGTGTAATATTAATAAGCAGATAGTATGTAAGTATTGTGTAGTTGTTACCTATAGTCGATCCGGTTGCACAGGTCCCAAGCGCTAGCTGTGCACTGAACACTGCGCTGTGCAGGCCGCACTAACATAGACCCGCGCCAGAATTCAGGAGGTACAGGTTTCAAGCCCATTGATGTGTAGAATTCTTCGGCCATTTGGAACATTCTGGAAAAAATAACGGGTCAGCTGATGACAAAGACAAAGTCAAATCATTTATTTCAATTAGACCGGTAAAAGGCACTTTTGAAAATAGGGTATATGCATGTATTTTTTTTTTATATTTTCAATTCACTATTTTCAACGTTTTAACATAGTAAAAAATATAAACATATTAAAAAATGCAGTAATGAAGCTTAAACAAATGTTTAAAATACAGAATAAATTTGAGCTGTTTAAACGCCGCCATTTACGCGCGCCATTTCGATTACGTCATTTACTATGATCCTATTGCTATTACTTAGGGTGTTTTCGTTCTTCTAACCATTTCACCATGAAAAAAGCTCAAAAACCAGTTAACCGGTATTGCTTGTACCCGAATGCAATAAACATTATCAGATTGTGCTTTTACAAAACCACTTTCAGTCATTTTTCTTAAATGTTAAATAACCTCACTAAGAAGCTAAAATTACACTTGAACATTAAATTAGTTCACAACACACCCGGCAATAATTATGTTTTCGAATAAAAAGTCCATTCTAATACTTAATGTCTTATGTATGACAACAACTCAACGTCAACAAAACATACAATGTGTAAGTACACATTGTATGTTTTGTAGACGTTGAGTTGTTGTCGTAGTATTTGACGTCATTTTTCGTTATAACAAATTTGAATTTCCCGCGCTTAATTAGCACTTTTATTGTTAACTTTAACTAATTATGGAAAAAAAAAATTTGAACCAATTTTAAATTACATGCATATTCCTTATAGTCCACAATATCCAAAACAATATCGAATATGATTTCTTTTGTAATCAGCAGAATTTTTTCTACCATCCGTCAGTTCCGTCACTGTCGATTTGTGATGTTCTTACCTGAGTGGAGTGAACCCTTGTCTCAGCATCTCCGCGGTCACGTCGACGTTGGGAGACTGAGGAAACGGCATGACCAGGTCCATGATCGACTTCCAGTTCTGTGCCCACATGTTACCTGGTGATAACGAAAGGGGAGATTTACTTATTATGTGAGTTTTAATTAGCTCAGGGTAAAAGGGTGATCAAGGAAGGCTTAATGAATTCAGTAACGAATGATGAATGAATGATTTGTTAACGAAGCAAAAGAAGTATGTAAGAATCGTAGAATATGGCGCTCTGTAGTTTCTGCCTACCTCCATGGGAATAAGGCGTGAGTTTATGTATGTATGTATGTATGTAAATAATGATAAATAATGTCGCGGAAAAAATCAGCTGTTGCCATCGATCACTTGTTTTTATTAGTCATTTAGTTATCTCAAATGACTAAATGTGAACAGGTGTTGTCTTTTTTGTTTATTTTCCATAAATTTCATATGTCAAATGACTGACACCGGATATGTCTTCTAGGACACAACAGCGAGATGCCACACAATGGAATTTCGCTGGAAATGCCATTATGTGGCTTTTTTTTTTTGATTTACCTTCTTGCTCTTCGATCGTGGAACTTGTGACTTTACCTTATACAGTTCTTATAATTATTACGAAGAAGGAAATACATTTGTGTTGAAAGGTGTTTGTGTGTGGTTCGGTTTATCTCAACAACACGACAACTAACTAACTCAACTAACTCTCTTATAACTTCAGGACTTTTTCACAAAGTATAGTGCTTCATGTATGCATAGTTAAAGTATACCTACTACTACTACTACTTCAAATACTAGGTACTACTTACTCTAGTATTGTATGTAACATAGAAACACGCAGCGCATTAGTACAGTTTAATAATTATGTATTTTGTATCTTTCAATTTCTGTGGATTTCAGTAAGGTACTTAGGTTAGGTAGTTAGGTTCGCTATAGGATAGGTATGGTAAGTTAGGTTCGGTTATATGTATGTACCTATCTACCTATACACGGTGTTTTTTACTCGTCTGACAAATTTTCACAGGTTGTTCTACCCATGAATATGAATACGATTTTGAAAAAAAATACGAAAAAAATATTGCACTTCGACCTTCATTATCTCAAAAACCAGTGATTTCCCAGGTATGTTCTAGAAGAAAAAAACTATCCCAGTGATGGGTAGAATATGTAGTTTTCGTTTACGTTAAGGGTCTTTTTACACCCTGTAATGTTGTCATTCTAATTCTATCATATTAGAATAATACAAAAGGATTAAAGATAGTTTATTGAATGTCTTTGTTTAAATAGCACATTACAGACTCGCTAAATAAAAAGTAGTATTAGATAGTAATGTTTTGTTTCTATTTGTTGTCGTCTCCTTAATTTACGTTTATTAAGTAAGTAAGGTAAACGCAGCTATCAACGACCCATCGAAAATCTGCAGGTATTACCGACCTATAAAAGTAACTCGAAATTTTTACGTTTCCAGAACAATTCTAGCTATAGGTAGGCACAGTTACACACGCGTTTATTCCTTGAGCATCGTATACTTTTACGTTAGAGTGAGTAGCTGTGCAAAGAAGAGATAAAATACGTCAGTTACTGCGAAGCAGCGTGGACGCAGGACTTGTCGTACTGTTCCCTTGTTCCTTCAAGTAAGTACGTGACTTTTCTATTTAAGACATATATACAAACAAATGACGTCTATACTTTATCATAAATTACTTAATGTATTCATTTAAGTGTCAACTCTTGATTTATCATGATATTTTATTAATAAAAAGTAATTTGAAACGATAAAACTGTAAATTAAAATGGGACGGTGTTAGCTGCATCAGTTTTAGTCGTGGCAGCTATCAACGACCCTTAAGTCGGCAATGGCAGCAACGTAACTTTTAGTTTTATTTTTCTTTTATGTTATTATATCACACTAACACAAGTATTTTTATGGACCAGTTTAAATCTAAGCTATCAGACTTTATAAAAATCTATTAGCGACTAAACTATTTTGTCTAGTTGTTACCTTTTAGCGTTGTCAATTAGTGATGGGCAAAGGATAAATACTCGAAGGATAAATACTCGAGTATTTATCCAAAGTGGATAAATACTCGTTTTTACTCATTTTTATCCGATATTTACCCAAAATGATGGATATTTATTATTTTGCATGTTTTTTTTATATTGATAGGCTAGTTTTACTATTAAGGCTTTCGAAAATACTTAGTACATTATTACTTTTTCAAGTTCTGATTGTAAAGACGAAGCAACGTGTTTCTAACCGCACCGCACTATATCCCGGCCTCCTTTTGTCCCATTCCTTTTGTTTTATTACCTTTTCCCTCACACCACCGCGCCTGCGCTGTGCCCAGGTATGTGTCTTAGAGAGCGCACGCGCGTGTGCGTTTTTAACAACAAAATAATTATTATGAGGTGATAGTGTTCTAGTTTTATGAGACATTTAAGTGATTTTGAAGTTGGATTATAGCGTTTCAAGGTATGTTTTAAAAGCTGAACCTTTCTTTGTTAAAGGTTTAAACACTTAATAAAATCGGTGGATAAGTGAACTACTAAAAATAAATAGAAAAGTGTAGTTTTATTATTGTTGATAACGCTAGAAACCTACAAAAGACTGAAGAGTCCCTTGTTTTGAGTGTTTTGAAATCTCAGTGCGTCATGAGCCAGAAAATTAATAGTGTTGTGCGCAGTACTAAACTAACTTAGTAAAAAAAGTTTAACAACATTTTTGCCAACAGTTGTGCCTCTAAACTGCACAGCACACTCTTGCTAGCTCATTACGCACTGAAATGTGAAGTTTTCACCATTTTTATTAAACTCTGCATAGACGTCATCATCTGCCTAGCCTTTTCCCAACTATGTTGGGGTCGGCTTCCAGTTTCACCGGATGCAGCTGAATACCAGTGATTTACATGGAGCTGTCTGTCAGACCTAAACAACCCAGTGGCAAGGCAAGGCAGTGAACTGGGTAACATGATACCCCTTGGTTAAACTGGTTGTCAGACTTTGGACTTCTGACCGCAATTAACGGCTGTCAAAGATCTACAAATGACAGCTGGGACCAACGGCTTAACGTGCTTTCCGAGGCACGGATGAGTCTTGGTATATAATAAATGGTCATCCATCCACGGACCGACCACGTCAAGCGTAGTTTAACCTTCGATCAACCCATGCGGATGTTATAATTTAACCACGAGTTCGACGACTCCTCTGCATAGACGTAATAAAATCTGTGCAAAATTACACGTGCTTGGGCTATACTTTATTTTATGGGCCATATAGTTGGAAGTCCATTTTTTTTTGTAGATAGTACTCATAAACAGAAGGTTTTTTACAATTTTTTAAGTTGCGGAGACTCCCAGTTATAATAAAATAATAAAGAGAAACACATTTTTTTAAAGTTTCCATATAAATTGAAAATAACACGCCCGGTATCAACATTTTGTCGAATGTCGGGAGGACACGGCGTGGCATACGCTGGCAAAGTGTGCCACTTGAGAGGAGCCGTGCCGTGCCCTCGTCTCTGGAATAGGCAGTGACTTGTCGCTGCCGGCCGTGGTCGAGAGGATGGCCGGCAGCGTCGAGTCCTGGGACACGGTGGTGTCCTTCTGCGAAACGGTCGTCTCGCAGATGGAGGCTGCGGAAAGTGAGAGGGAGAGCAACTCCACTCACCCGGCCCGCAGCAGACGTACCGGGTGCAGGCAGATGGCGGACAACGCCCTCTTCCAGCCCCCCTGAATGGGTTCAGGGGCGACGGACACGGGACGTCCGCCGCCCCCATGTACATGGATCCGAGGTGGCGGCGCGTGGTGTTTACGCGCGCCCCTCTTAGACGTTGCGAGGGTTTTCTAACACCTCACTCCCCTCGCTGACTTGGCGAGGCCCTCGGGTCGCAGTCAGTCGGGAGTCGCGGAAGTATCTTCTGTTCCCGTGACCCCCGGCGCAGGTGTGAGAAGGAACACGGGGTGGTTTTTAGTCAGTAAGTCTGACAGACCCCTCCACCCTCCCCGGGGCGGGAGCCATCCATGAGGATTTTCCACCACTAAAAAAAAATAAAAGTAGCGGGGTCGTAGTGAGTGAGCAAACACAGACCCTTCTCCACCTCTTTCGTGGTTATTTTTTTAAACCACCCAGAAGTAGGAGCCCCGCCAAGCGGTTCCGGCGACATCTTGGCAGGTAAGGGTATAAGAATAATAATATTCCTTGTGCTTTATTCAACTTATTCGGAAATACCCGAAACTAATTTCAAAATGTTAACTTTTAAATTTTAAAATACGTATATCTCCGTAACCTTGGGGTTCCGCGGGTTGGAAATGGTACAGGATTTAGGCCCCTGCCACCCTCGCGCTCCCCGGTCCATAAATATATGGAAATTAGAGTGAAAATAATGGAAATGGTGTTTTAACCAAACCTCAAACTTTAACAATGAATTTCTCCATAACCATGGGGCTCCGCGGTGTGGAAATCCGACAGGGGGGTAGCTCATCTCCCCCTCCCTCTCCCCAGCCCCTCTCCGATCCTTAAATCAATGACCCATAAAGGAAAGTATTACCCAATTTTTTTATTATTGTGTGTAATCATAGGTTAGACAGGCTTGTTTTTTTAAAAGTTCTTGATAAGTTTTAGAATTTTACTTAATTTCATCCTTTTCTTCGTAGAAATATAAAATTTCCCTTACTAAAATCGTGTATAATATTTATCCGCCGTTTTGGATAAATACTCGAGTAAAAACGGATATTTATGAGTATTTATCTACTTTGAGTATTTATCCGGATAAATTCCCAACACTATTGTCAATATAACCAAAGTTTTGATATTTTTCGAGGATCGATATTGAATAGTTACAATAATAAATCATTGTTTTTGTGTTTAAACCGTGTGCATAATGTTCATATTTTTTGTGATATTAAACAATTATAATCTATTTTATAATCCGAAGGTCAATTGAATTAAAATAACTATTTTTTTATGAGTCGGTAATACAATTTATATTTATACTTCCATACTTTATTACCGACCCACTAGGGTCGGCAATAGCAAGTATAAGAAGCTATTACCGATCGTATAAAGATTATTTACTTTCTCACCTACTTTTATGACATAATAGGTACCTATCAATAAATGCTACTTCTTGGCTAAAACAACATAAAACATACAGTTATATTTTTTCCAGAAGTATGGAGCCACAAAAGTACTACCTAATTTGTTTTATTAAAAATAACGATAATAATAATAATAATAAACCTATCTGAGCCAGACACACGTCGATAAAATTAAGTCGAAAGAATGACTCCACGAGGCGAATTGTTTCCTGCAACCGAGGGTTTTATGTTGGTCAAACAGGATCAAATAGAAGCCACACGTAACTACAGAAAGTTTATAATTAAAGATCCGAATCAACAGACTGACTTATGCAGACATTGCAATAATGCCTCCGAAACCATCCAACTCTACGCGCCTTCCTGAGGACGTGTATGGGGCAGTGGAGGACGGTTTTTCGCTATCCAGGATGTCAACTGATTTAGAGGAACAGCGAGCCGATTGGGATTGAGCGAGGCATATTCCAGGGTGGCAGTTTGAGTCCACTTTGGTTCTGCTTAGCCTTGAATCCTCTAAGCACACTGCTGGAGAATTCGGGTCTAGGCTATCGATTGAAGAGAGGAAGTCAGGTTATATCTCACCTTCTTTACATGGATGATCTAAAGCTCTTTGCCCCCAACAATTTACAACTGATGGAGCTACTAAAGGTAACTGAAACCTTCAGTAGCGCTATCAGGATGGATTTTGGTGTGGACAAATTTATATTCGGATTCCATAAACCGTAGAGCCCTCTCAACAATCGAAACCTAGATGTATTTGGGTATGTCAGAGGCGTTGGACATTAACACTACTGATGTGAAGCAATCGTTGAGGGAGCGTTTCTTTGGCCACCTGAAAAAAGTATTCAATAGTCTTTTGTCGGGCGGGAACAAGGTGCGCGCCATCAACGGTTGGGTCATGCCAGTCTTGATGTACTCCTTCGGCATACTCAAATGGACTCAAACAGAGCTTGACACCCTGGATAAGAGGGTCCGGCATACTGCTGACCGCATATCGAATGCATCACCCACGATCGTCGGTTATGAGACTGTATATCCCGCGAAAATGTGGAGGTCGAGGCTTTTTAAATGGCAAGTCACTCCACAATCGCGAGATATATAGTCTCAGATAATATTTCCTAAAAGCCGACGTGGGGATGCATCGAGATGTGGTTGCGGTTTGCAAAGGCCTCACACCGCTCTCTTTGGCGAAAGAGAACTAGCGCAAACCTGTAGTACTTGACACTAACGATCGCAAGGAAGAGTGGCAGAGCAAGGAGCTTCACGGACGCTTTTTCCGGGCCCTTCATGGGCCTGATGTAGACCAGTTAGCGTCCGTGTCCTGGCTACGTTTCGGTGACCTCTTTGGGGAAACCGAAGGTTTTGTCTGTGCAATTATGGATGAAGTTATTTTATGACGATAAACTACTGGAGATTTATTGTGAAGGATGGCACGGTTGACATCTGTCGGGCATGCCACCGTCCAGGAGAATCAATCCGACTCATAATTTCTGGGTGTTCTCGCTAAGCTAACGAAGAGTACTTGCATAGACACAACCTTGTGGCCAGGGTTATCCATCAGCAACTTGCACTAAAATACAACCTCGTGGAATCGGAAGTGCCGTACTACAGGTATGTGCCCGACCCAGTTCTCGAAAATGGTCATATTACATTGTATTGGGATCGATCCATCATCACTGAAAGGACTATCATGGCTAATAAGCCTGATATAGTGGTGATGGATCGAACCGAGAGGCGCGCAATGCTTGTTGACATAACGGTCCCACATGACGGGAACCTCGTGAAAGCCGAACAATATCTTGTTCGGCTTTCACGAGCTTTAATCAAGTATCTTTACTTGGCTCGCGAGGTTGTCGACATGTGGGATGTGGACTAAGAAATCATTGTGACGATAGTCGTGTCTGCCAATGGCTTATTAGCAAAGAGCCTCGACTAATACCTAAAGAGGCTCTCGTTAGGTAGCTGGATCAAGGGTTTGATTCAGAAAGCAGTACTTCTGGACACGGCGCGCATTTTTAGGCGATTCCTCTCTCTGGAGCCCTGACCCTTAGACCCTGTTCCCGATACCGATGGGCTACTATTTTTTTTATGTTTAAATATTTAAAAATGTATTTAATAAGAAATGAAAATGAACGATAATAAAAAAAGAATAAGTATTTGCATTTTTACTTTGTTTTATTTTTGACCCCCGACGCAAAAAGAGGGGTGTTATAAGTTTCACCGCTATGTGTGTGTGTCTGTCTGTCTGTCTGTCTGTCTGTCTGTCTGTGGCACCGTAGCGCCCAAACGGGTGAACCGATTTAGATGCGGTTTTTTTTATTTGAAAGCAGGGTTTCTTGCGATGGTTCTTAGACATATTTTATCAAAATCGGTTCAGCCGTTTCAAGGTTATCAGGTCTTTTGTGTTAGCTACCGTTGCTATTTTAGACGTCTATGGGTATTAACTTTACTTACAAACATATGTGTGTCTTAAAATTTCGAACACCCATGTGTGTAATATTAATAAGCAACATTATGGTGTATTTGGTCTGATGCAGCCAGGATATCTAGCAGACTAATACACTCTTGGGAAAATAACAGCAGATATCCCGTGTTTGGATTCATTTTAACCTGCATTTGATTCTGCACACAATGCACTGGTGGCAACTGGATGATCTGATGCTGCAGCCAGGCTATCCAGCACACCAGTAGGTAGACTCTTGACAAAATAATAGCAGATATGTCGTGTTTGGATTCATTTCAACCAGCATTTGATTCTGCACACAATGCCTTGATGGCAACAGGATGAGCTGATGCTGCAGCCAGGCTATCCAGCACACCAGTAGGTAGACTCTTGACAGAATAATAGCAGATAGGTCGTGTTTGGATTCATTTCAACCAGCATTTGACTCTACATACAATGAACTGAATAATTCTCATAACTGTAAACTCTATAAAACAAAATTTATGCGTTTAAAAATTTTAAAATAAAAATTAAATTAAAAATTTAAAAAACCCCCATCGCAAAAAAGTAAAATATTTAAAAAGTTAAAAATAACACTTTAGCCATGAAATTTTACGTAACGTCGGGGTACCGTTAAAATAAGTACCTACCTACATACCTACAAGTACTAGGAACATTCCTCACTTAAGCGGTACCCCGACGTAAAGTAAAATTTCATGGCTAAAGTGTTATTTTTAACTTTTTAAATGTTTTACTTTTTTGCGATGGGGGTTTTTTAAATTTTTATATTAAGATCAATCATCATCATCACTAGCTTAAATACATTCCATTGCTGGAAACAGGCCACCTTTCATACACGATCGGGAATAGCTGCATAAAAATCGTTAATAGCTTCACAGCCGTTTTTATGGGTCGGTAATGGCAACAATCGACTAAGTCACTTTGAAAATTATTTTTTACAAGATAATCCTATAATTAAATGTATTTGATTCAATAAATTCATTTTTTATACATAACACTAGCATATAAAATTAAACTATTCATGTTTAGAGGAACCAGTATACTAAAAAAAAATGGTTGATTTTAAAATTGCCTTAAGGGGGTCGTTAATACCTGCGTTTACCTTAAGTTAGCTTAAGTATCTCTAATAATATAAAATTCTCGCGTCACAGTCTTTGATACCAAACTCCTCCGAAACTGTTTGTTTTTAAGGCGGAACGAAGTAATCGTGGATTCAACGCTGTGGGAACTATTGGCATGCCCACAACCCTAATTGTTAAATCCAATCCGAAAAGCGTTGTATGATTCCAAGATTTGCCTTTTAGGCGATTATCACACTGCCCCGCATCACGCTGCATGTTGCGTGTCTCTGAACTGAATTGAACGCGCGTGGATGCATTTTCTGTGTGTTGGACTATGCGTGTTTTTCATACAAACGGAGATACTTACAAGCAACGGAAGAACACGCATCCACGCGCTACGCTGCATCATGCGGGGCAGTGTGTTAATCGCCTTAGACGTCTAAATAATAATATTGTTCAGTATATCCACAACGCCACCAAGCGGCGAATAGCTGAAGCATTCTGCGCCGTGAACATCGTGACATCATCGTAGCTTTTTCCTGTCAACCAACCAACTTCACTTCTCTAGAAAATTCGTTGAAAGGCGGTGTGCGTTCGTACAAAAAAAAACCGTTTGTAATTTAATTGTTAAACGTTATTTTAATAAATAAAATTCGTATTGATGACATCCCTCACCAAATAGGGACATAGGGAACGATCCACGAAATATTATAGCACTTGCAAGTGTATTATTGTATTCATGGGTTTTGCGCCATTATGCTCAATTTACTGCCTGCTTTGGTTTGGAGAAGGCACCCTGGGCGATGGTCCCAAGAGTTCCTATTCGAGAAAAATTGGTCATTAATTTCGAAGTTGCATCTGCTTACAGACCAACCGTTCCACTGTCGGCTGTCGTCCAGGACGCAAAATCAAAAATCAAAAGTCATTGTTCTATTAGGCTGAGAATAAGCACAGAAGAATTTTTGAATAGCCGTGGGCCGTGACCACTACCTTTTTTGAAGCCTGTTTCCAATACATACATACATAAACTCTGGCCTTTTCCCCATGGGGGTACGCAAAAACTATAAAGCGCCATATGCTACGATTCTCACATGCTTCTTTTGCTTCGTTTACAATCATACATGTTGTCATACACACACGCCGGTAGGCGAGTATTACGCACCTGACCTTTCTGAAGAACCTCGCCAAAGGTCTATCTATGTCCTTCTAGCGCGTATCCTCCCGTCGTTTCCACTTACATCTGCCTTGTAAATACCTTTCGTTAGTCGCCTTTCATTCATCCTTTCAACTCGACCAAAACATCTAAGCATACTCTTTTTGATTTTTGTTACTGCATCCTCTTTTAAACCAAAACGTTGCTTTATCACATCCATCCTCAATCTATCATTCATTGTTACACCATACATACTACGCCAGGAACGCGTTTATTGTTTAGCTACTTACCCAACAGATGAGCAGGTATAGGGCCATCAGAGCGAACACTGGTCACTCCATACCGCTGCACCAGCCTTCTCCTCACGTAAGTGAATAGCTGTTTGTAAAGTGGCTGTATCTGGTTGTAGATCTCTTCGGCGCTGGCTCGGAAGGACGGGTCTTCGTATGCTGCTCGCATCTGGTCGCCCGCGTCTCTATAACCTGAAGGAATAAAAGAATGAGAAACAGGGTGTAAAGTTCCGTATCCCTCATAGAAAAGGGAGATTCTTCAAGCAGACGGGTGTTGTGTCTGGTGGGCTACTACTACCCGAGGTTGTTGTCTGGATCTTGTATACGTTCAATAGCATCAATATGTTGACTATTTTTTTGTTCATTTCTTTATGTCTTCCAGAGGGCGCCAAATTCAACTTAATGTGTCGTACTGTAATCACATAGTTTATTCCAACGATATCTCATTTGTCAAATTAGGACGAGTAGTTTAGAATTTCTGAAGGAACAGATGAACATAATATACAGGGTGTAACGGAAAGGGTATATACATACAAACAGGATGAATAGAGTATCTAATAACGAGTCTTTCCTCAAAATTTCAGCTCCCAACTAATAACTTTGAAACTTCACGATATTATTTAATATCGACAGTTTATTAAATGCAAAATCATAACAAACGTGTCACCGCACTATGAGGGTCATAATCCTGTCCGGCAAGGTTCAAGTATATCTATCTCGGGGTCTGCGCGCCTAGTACAGACCTATCGGGCTCTGCCTAACCGACGAAGGCGCGACGGCGCGGGCGGGCTCAACTTTACAATTATATATGTATATGTATAAAAACGTTGCCATGTCGTTTCTTATCACCGAGAGAATCCGTGCCCTTCGGATGTATATACCCTTTCCGTTACACCCTGTATATCCCCTTACGGCCGTTTTCAAAAACCGATTTACGTTTATGGATAGATCGCTATCTCGGATTAACAGTAAACGTTCTGACAGTTTTGACACTGACGCCCAACGATAGACAGACAACTGCGGTGGCAAATGCTATCCGTGGGTATTTTATTGAAAAGCAAGTAAGGATAAAACGATGGATTTATTTATCTTTGTTATCTAGAACTAAGGATAGATAGGGTATTGGAAACGGCCGTTAGTCAGGTAATAATTGTTATTTATCTGAACAGTATGTAGGTTAGTAGGTAGGTTATGAGTGAGATGAAGAACCTACCGGTAGCGACAGCAGCCTGGTTCGCCAACTGCACGTATCTCATGAACCTGTTCCTCAGCTTCGGACCCGTCTGGTCCCTGAAACTCCTCCACACATACAAGAGCTCACTCTCTATCCTCGAATGTGCCAAGATCCTGGAGATCTCAGGATCCAGCTGCATGTCACAGTAGTTGGATTCCGAGGACTCTGTGTAAGGCTGGTAGTGCTGGTACGGCTGGTTGGCGAGCTGGTAACCCTGGTTCATGTCCTGGTATTCATTGCTATACGGGATCCTGGGAATGTGAGGGTCGTAGGGTTTCTGCCCAAATGGACAGATCTTGGCTGAGTTGTAGATTTCTTTCATTTCTGATATTAGTTGCTGGAGCTGGAAGGGAATTTGACAAGTTTGTAGCGTAGGGCCTAGTCCCAAAAGGGTTAAGTAGAGGTGCTGTTTTAGATGTTTTGGGTATTGCAGTTTGTGCATGGGAGTTTAATTGTTAAATACATTCATGAAACTAAAGAATTTACATGCGGGCGCAAACAAAAGAAATACTTCATTTACCTTCTCCTCTAAGAGTAAGACAGTCTTTTATGAGTCGTAGCCAATCGATCGTGCAGTATTGATAAATAATATTTATTTCTGTAAATAGGTTTTCACAAACACTTTGTCATGCCACTTTTTAACTAGTAGATGAGATCGGAGTTTCACTATCTGACTACTAGAAGAAATACCAAAAGAAACTCAAAGGTCATAGTCTCTTTTAAAGTCCAGACATTATCTTGGGGTCAAATCTTGTAAGAACCATGAAGATAAGTGTCTGAGATTGTCTTTTGAGGAAAGAACCACACAGATATGAGGGGATCAGATCAGTTAGTGCTAGCATTTGTCAATAATCGTATGGTCAACTCGGATCTTGATGAGCTCCACGTGCTGACGAATAATACCAAAGAAAGAACATTTGGGTTGGTTTATTGTTTTGTTATTTCTGCACTGTAAGAGCATAACCTGGTGTCTGAGTCGTTATGCCGCCCATGGGCCTCGGACTTGACCTACCTCAGAATACTTATCATCAGGCAACGCAGCTCTGCTAGCTTGTACAATCTTCACAAGCTGCCGTCTCCCCTCAGGGTCCGACAGCCTCGAGGAGTCGTAAGCAGCCGCCTTCCTCCAGGAGAGCCTCTCGAACTTGGAACTGAGAGCCAGTTCCTCAAGCATGCGGCGACGGTTGTACTCCGTAATGTTGGTGACGAACTTCCATTGGGACATTGTTACCCTGGAGTAAGATGTAAGTAGCTTTACATAATAATTAATTGTGCTTTATTAGGTTGTTTTTTTTATGGGAAAAATGTCTCTGGCTTTTTCTGATACGCGTTTATAAGGTTTGTGAAGATGGGTGTCATCAATAAATAATATACGTATACCTACTGTCTCTCCTTAACACAGGTTGCTCTGCTTCCTAGCTAGGCGAACAGTGGCTCACCAAAACTTTTTATTTGTTAGCTAAGTCCTACGCTCATTTAACTCACTTACTTCAATACCTATGTACGTACTACAAAAATATCTTAGACAGACAGTCAATAGTATGAAGTTTAAACGAAGCGCTACACGAGTTTCGACAGATGACAAGCCTGCATCGTCGCGATGATGGCTAACTTCATGTTACGACGGAGCCTGTTTCATGGAGGAACGCTAGAACGACAGTCACTTATCATTCTACCGTCGTGGAGACTACAGTACCTCCTCCCTAGGAACCGTCACTCGTCACATTGTATTTTATTATTTGAAGTTTGAAAACGAAACAGTTAAGTCAACCTAAAGCAACGCTTCTGCTTGTTACCCATAACGTCCTGACTAATAATGTTTGATGTCAAAGATTCAACAGGCTGCCCTCTACGATGAATAGGCAGATCTATGTAAGTGGAAACGCCGGGAGGGGACGCCCTAGAAGGACTTACACACATGAATGAATTGAATTGATTTATGAATTGTAAACGAAGCAAAAGAAATATGTAAGAATCGTAGCTGATCGTAGCTGATGATCAGCTACGATTCATGAGGGTAGGTAGAACTACCCTCATGGGAAAACGGCGTGAGTTTATGTATGTAAGAATTTCACAGGTTAAAAATAGAACTTAATAGGTAATGTGTACAAAGCCGTGTCCATGTCGTCACCATATTGTATTTATCGCTATATGAGAATATCCTTGCCATATTCCTGATGCAGATTAGGTAACCAGGGTGTGGGATCTTGGAGAATCTTACCTGTAACACATCCCAGAAGCCTCTCTGTCATACTCTCGCAGAAACTGCGACGCCTCTGCAGTATTTGAATTGCTGCCCTGAAAATTATACATTAATAATTATTTACCGTAGGACAATATTGTTTTACAAAGTGCATTAACAGTTGGTTGTAAATTTAGCTATTTATTTCAATTAAAAAAAACAAATCCCAGATGTTTTTTTTTAGGGATGCAAAGTTAAAAAATATTATGTCGGAGTAACATTATTACTAAAAAAGGCGACGTGTAAAAGTGTTTGTAAAAACCTATTTACAAAAATAAATATCATTCATCATTTAACATTTAAGGCGGGTTTTTTATTTTATATTATATTATTATTCTTCAACTTTCTTAATAGACATTTGAACGGTGTAGGAATAACAAAAATCAGTTAGATTATAAAAATAACATAGTATAAGCATTTTTTTACTTTTTCAAATTGATGGAAAACTACTTAGATTTAGCGCATTAAAATTGAGGAGGGGGCTTGTGACGTCATAATTGAGTATAAACTGTACGGGATAGTTACGTCATCCGACATTTTGACTAGATGGATCGTCGTTAATTTTTGATTACCTACGTGAAAAAAAGGAAAAATATGTGTCGAATATTTGCTAGTAATCTAGATGAGGGAATAGAAACTACAATTTATTATACTAGCCTATTGTTACGGAATCCTATAAAAGCCATAGCGCACGAGATGATTGTTACAAATCGGCGGAAATCCTTTGAGAAGTTATTAGATGAATTGCAAGCGTTACAGAAATCGTGATGACAGGTGACCTTGGGCTGAAGCACAATGTCTTTATTATGTAGAATTATGGCCATGTTAGCTGTGTCCTATGACCGTGAATGGAGATTTTCTTTAAGTCATGTGTCCATGGTAGAATAGGTGGTAAAAACAATTGGATTACATGACTTGATTACCTATTTATTTAATACTTCAAGCACACTATACAAACGCGGACGTAATGCCATAGGCATTTTCTACCAATCAACCTTCAGGTGATGCAGGGAAAACCAGTGGTAGGTGCAATTTAAAAAAAAAAAAAAGCAAACAATAGGTACTAATATCTATTATGTTTAGTATAAATACAAAACTGTGTACACTATAGTTATCATGTACTTAAATAATACACAAATATAATGTTCGGTATATAAACCTTGATCACCTTTCTACCATACCAAACTAACAACGGTGGTTTGTCCGATGTATGGGTGGGTGAATGTAAGGGAAAATACTTTTCTTTTCATCTTTAAAAAAGAGATGCTTTTTATTGCGCGCATTGCATAGCGCGACAACGCAACGCAACTTTCGATCTGCTGAGCGTATGGCCACTTGCGCTTGGTCGTTGACCTGACCGGCCTGCTTGTTTAGTATCCATTGCATTTTTGTAACTTCAAATGCGTAATTTGTTTTGAAAAATTAATAATTTTGATAATGTTTGTTCGGAAAAAAGTTTACTAATGATACTTGGGATTAAAAAAAATATTGCACTTTGACCTTCAATATCTTCAAACCAGTGAATTCCCAGGTATGTTCTGGAGGAAAAAAACTATCCCAGTGATGGGTAGAATATGTAGTTTTGGTTTACGTTAAGGGTCTTTTTACAACCTGTATAAAAGTGTAAAAATAACTAAGTATAGATTTGAAAGTCGGTGGCAAAAAATAAATCATCATCTGCCTAGCCTATTCCCAACTATGTTGGGGTCGGCTTCCAGTTTATCCGGATGCAGCTGAATACCAGTGTTTTACATGGAGCGACTGCCTGTCTGACCTCCACAACCCAGTAACTGGGTAACATGATACTCCTTGGTTAAACTGGTTGTCAGACTTTCAGGCTTCTGACTATAAGTACCTAACGACTGTCAAAGATCTACAAACTATAACAGTCTGGACCAACAGCTTAACCGAGGCACGGAGGAGTCTTGGTATGTAATAAATGGTCACCCATCCACTGATCGAACTCGTCAAGCGTTGCTTAACTTTCCATCGATCCATGCGGCTGTTATAATTTAGCCACATTTAATGGAACAATTTTATTCAGCCATTTCCATATTTTCGTACTTTAGCAGATTCTGAGAATTGCTAAAATATTCCATTAAATACCTACATTCTCTTCTCTTAACATTTAAGGTCGTGGCACATTATACCGGCATGTCACCGGCACGGCTCCCAACCAGCAATTGACTTGTCATTCAATTTAGAGCATTAAATCGTGAGTAGTATAGTATATTTTACAATGTCAATATGAAAAAGACTACGGCGAGCAGTCGGCGCGCTTGCGACTACCATACAACTCGACTCGCAGCCCGCGTGCCGATAGCGAGCGGACCATGTGCTTACAGCGCGTCGACCGCACGCTTAAACAGCACTCCGAGTCGCCAGCAAAAGATATTATGACAACGTGCAAGTCCTAGGTGTGTTCAATCAAAAATGCCATATAACAATTGTGTTCGCGGTGACAGCTAGCTTGCACCTCGAGGCAAGCGCGCGGTCTTCAAGCTTGCACCCACAGGCGGCGTGCGGACTGCAAGCTGGCACCTTGCCGACGATGCGTAGGTAGTTAGCGCACTGGCAGCTAGCCGTAGCCTTATTTTGAGGCGGCGCCGTGCGGGTCCGTGCAGTTGCGGTGCCGTGATAAAGCGCCATGACCTTTAGGGGAAGGTTATGACGGCGGTTGAAAGGCTCAAATACTCACCCTGGTACGATGTCCTCTCCACCCTGTATCCTCCTTTTTTGAAGTCGGTTAAAAAGAAGTTAAACGTTAATTCAAGAAGCGAAAGTGTCTCGCTATAGTCAGTACATCCGTCTGTCTATCACAATTCGGAAACAATGGGTTCAATGAAAGTTGTTGGTCAAACCACGTGGTTTATTAGTAAGTTACCGTTCAGAGGTCACTATTAGCGGAAATGGTTCAAAGTTTATTAACTTAGTTAGTTTATAAATGGGTAGATTTTTTTAATAGTATTTAACTTCTTTAAGGTATGTTATACATCCTACTTAATGGTTAATTTGTAACTTGGAAACTAAGTAAGTACTTCAAGCCACCACAAACTGTTGAATTTTCCTAATTGAACATGAACCTTATTCTGTTTGCAATAAAGTTGAAAAACTATGAAAGAAATTTGAAACATTTGGGTAGCTTGATGTGCTGTCCTCTGAACATACGGTATAATAAAAAGAAAAAACATACCTAATTATAGGGCATGAACAAAATCATCTCTATCGCAGGCTGTCAAAAGAAAAAAAAAGAAAAAAAAAGAAGAAAGAAAGAATATATGAAAAAAAAAGATAAAAAAATGAAGAAATAAAATAAAAGATTTTTTTTTATAAATATTTAATTTTCATTTTCCTGATAGCTACAACCTAGGGGTCTTTATGTCAAGAGTGAACAGGTTGGCAAGCGTGCGTCATCGTCGACCACATCATCGTTTACCATCAGGTAAGATACCTAGTGGTCAAACGCGTGCCTATCAATAATAATAAAAAAAAATAGGAATAGGGCCCCAAAGACTGGCCACATGGCAAATTTGCGTCATTAATCAGCAATGAACGATGAAACGTTGGCACTGCTGGCGCAAATTGGCCATCAGGCTATTCCCTAAGCACACGAAGAAAATAAGACGCATCAAAACTAAGACTCATATTGTAGACAAATCTATGGTAGACAATGAAAAACCCACCTTTTACAATCACAAGCCCACAGGGCGTGACCATAAACTAATTTCAAAGATTTTAAACAAAGTTTTTAAGGTTAATCTACAAAACAATTGGCCAAATTGACTTTTTATATATGCGTCTCCCGAGCAATTTTGTCATCTTGGTCATGCATCGTGCGGACTGTGAAGGTTAGGAGACAAAAAATGTCACATATAATGACGTAGGTACATGATGGGTACGCAGGAGGTACGTGTAAGTATGGTCGTAACCGTGACTAAGTACAATAAGACTATCTGGGTCATGTTTACGGCGGGTTTCTGTTGGGTAGATGGGTGTTTGGGTCTTCTTATTTTAGTTTTTAGTCCCTCATCTAGATTAAAAGAAAATATTCGACACATTTTTTTGTCACGTAATCATAAAATAACGGCTACCTATACATCGAGTCAAAATGTCGCATGACGTCAATAACCAGTACAGTTTATACTAGATAATGACGTGACAAACCCCCCCTCTCCTCAACTTTAATGCGCTTAATTTAAGCAACTTTTCATCCATTTCATCCAGAAAAAAATATTTGTGATGTTCATATTCCGTCAAGTACCGTATTCTCAGTTCTTTATTGCGTACCATAATGTGTAAATAATTGGTGGGAAAATAAGATTACTCGGACCCCGTCGGGTACAGCCTGATATCAGGGGGTCGAGTCTGCTATTGCAATCGTGTCTCAATGACCGGTCAATGATCGATTTTTGACGTATAACGTCAAACTTATAACTTAACTTACTTCCCATACAATAACTGTCAAAGTTGTCAAATATTCGATCAATGGCCGGTCATTGAGACACGATTGCAATAGCAGACTCGAGCCCCAGGTAGGAGAGAGGAGGAAGAGCACTGGCATACATTTTATACATAATATTATTAATTAGCTTTCAAGTTGCTTATTTATTTTATCATTTAAGTACCTACTTATTCATATCAGCTATTAGCATTTGTTTGTTAGAAAAAGCTTCAATCCTACTAATATTATAAACGCGAAAGTTTGTGAGTACGGATGGATGGATGGATGGATGTTTGTTACTCTTTCACGTAAAACCTACAGAATGGATTTTAATAAAATTTGGTATGGAGTTAGCTGACACCCTGGATTAACACATAGGATACTACGTTGGTACTACTTATTCAAATACCACTGCTAGCAAAATGGAATGAAAATAATCAATATAGTGTCTACATACTACAGTCGTTCAAATCGTCACGCGTCTTTAGTTCTATCGGTAAAGGTGTATAACTGTTTAGCATTCAACCATTCATACACAATGACTATTTCATAAGTTCCGTGAAACGGGTTAGATTATATTTTCTAATATATATAATAACCCACGTCATGTCATCATTGTCTGCCTAAACCATTCAGATGCGTATCCCCAGGGGCGATCCCTTCATACAGTCATCAAGGCAGTGCCTACCCTAGCCTGTATCTTGTTTTTATTAACCTGGGGGTCGAGTCTGCTATTGCAATGGTGTCTCAATGACCGGTCAATGATTGATTTTTGACGTATAACGTCAAACTTATGACACATTTCCCGTACAAAAACTGTCAAAAATGTCAAATATTCGATCAATGACCGGTCATTGAGACACGATTGCAATAGCAGACTCGAGCCCCAGATATCTTTCTACGATTATAAAACAAATGAAAATCAATCAATACTTACACCGAATTAAATGTTTAACTACCGGGTAACACGGGGTCGATAGTAACTCAAGGGTGAATTGAAACAAAACTGTGAGGAGGATATTTACGTAAGTTAAAAGTTTTTTGTTGCATACGAGGACTAGGCTGTAATGCTTTTAAATAATTGAGATAAATAGTTTCGACACTTTGTTGGTATCAAACAATATTAAACTAGTGCAAAAATACTCCTCAAAGTTTTGTTTCTGTTCACCCTTGAGTTTCTTCTATCCATCCCTTTTTACGGTACTTATAATACCAGCCTGTTAATGCTCCACTGCAGGACAAGGGCGTCTTCTTAGACGCGGTTACAGACAGCTGTGTTCCTATTTTTAAATTACATAAATTACTAACGTTCCCCTGTCTTTATATTCTAGAAATAGCCATTTTTGTAAAAACCAACCTGCATCTGTTTCCATCGTTAAACGAGACACGAAAGAGGACGAATTCTATGAGATCTCAGTATCAAAATTTATTGCACACAGGTAGCTATAACACCACACTGTTAAAGAAAAGCGTAATGTGTATGGCGCCAAAGGTATACAATAAGTTACCCAACATTGTCAAAGAACAACCATTTAGAATATTCAAAAAACGACTTACCAACTTATTGCTACAAAAATGTTACTATTCTATATCAGATTTTTTGAATGATGATTTATGATGCTTGTATACATATTTTATCTGCGCTGATAGGCTATGTGTGTAATGTTTTAAGTATGTACTTGTGTCTATATAAAAATGTTTGTATGCCGAAAGGCAGAATGTACAAGGACTCTTGAACTTTGTGAACACCTTATTGTTATACCTACATTCAATACAAATAAAAACTTCATATTCTTATTCTTATTCTTATTCTTAGATAGAGAAGGCACGAGCATTGATTTCCACGCTTGCTCAAGGCGGATTAGCAATTTCAGACTTAGGTTTGCTTACGAAGTTTTCCTTCACCAAAGTCAATGATGTATAAGCTAAACTAAATCTCATATTGAAAGTAATATACGGTAGTTTTGTCTGTCGATCTATCTGTCTATTTGTTGGAACCTAATCTACAAAACGGCACTGCCGACTGTTACGGGACTTTCGCTGTCAGATAGCCCATTTTATTAAGAGTTCAGAAACTATGGCTATGTTTATAATAAAAAAATGATTAGAGAACGGTTCTCTAATCATTTTTAACCGACTTCAAAAAAGGAGGAGGTTCTATGTTGGTGTGTATGTATTTTTTTTTTTAATGTATGGTACCTGATTTCTCCCCCATTTGTGGACCGATTCTCAAAATTCTTTTTTTTATTTGAAAGAGTATTCTCCTGAGGTGGTCCCATTTTAATTTGGTGAAGACTGGTGCTGATCTTCGGAGATATACAACGGAACTCTTCAAAAATATACGGCAAATCTGTCGTGATTGCTGGAATCGCTTAGATGTTTATTGTCTAAACAACATCATGACGTATCATCACGCCTGTATGCTCTGAGAGGTTCACAGATGTGTACAATATACCTATAGATTTCGATAGTTAGGTATGTTAAGTTCCATTTATTAGGGATAAGTGGTTAACCCTTTTACCATGATATGTATTGATAACAATTAACCCAACATGAATAAGATAAAACCACCAAAGCCACCGACTTCCTACTTTAGAGTTATTTTACACCGGTATTTTTTTTTTAAGTCGGTTTTATTTTTTGCAAAAAAGTTTTTTATTCTTCCATTTTTAGTTGTTCCCATACAACTGCCTTTTTGTCATGAATTTGTTTCATACTGTTGACTACTGAATTTATTTTATAAGTTTTTAGCACAAAAAGTTAAACCCATGAAATTCCACACAGATGAAATCCCGGGTAGGTACCTACAGTTAGTTCATAATGTAATTCTTGTGCAAGTATTTCTGTCTTGCACACAATCTTACATAAGTTAGAGATTCTGCATCGCACACACAATGCACTCAAACGAAGATTTACTAGATAAAAACAATGTGGAATAAAATTAACATAAAGAAGTTGTTAATCAGTGAAAATTTAAATTGAAAATGGATTTAATTAGTACACTTACCATTCTAAAGTACTCCTGCGATAGCGCATACCGTGTGAAGAAAGCAAAAACTATCAGACACACTACCGCGCCTTTACAGGCATCCATCTTAAAAATATAACTGCCAACTGTCAGTTACAACATCAATTCGAGCACTTTACTAAACAAAAACAACTGTTTTCTAAGTTTTAATTAACTTGCTAACGTAATGTCTGATTAACGAATGACATTTCAATGAATATTTATTTATTTAAACAACTTCAGAATTAAAAAGTGTAATTTTTTTATTTGAATAAATTTTTCGGCGGTAATTTTTGACAGGTTGTTTTTTTTAATTTTTCTACTATTAGGCAACGGTAAGCAAGCACACAGCCGAGGTTTTATTTGAATTATAATTAAGTGTTTTGTATAGAAAACTGTCCTCTGGGCTTTCTTGTCGTCGACTGGAGTAATATTTCCGTTGCTTTTGTTTTCTGCATGCTTTGATGAACACGGCGCGACATGCGAGGGAGCGGCACGAGCCAAGATTCGAGTATTTATCTTGAGATTGTTTTGTTACATTTCTTATGAATAGTTAGAAAAGTCTACAGTGCCGGAGTGAGTTAATCAGATCATCATCATTATCTGCCTAGTAATTTTCACTGCTTTTCTGATTTTAATTCTTATGTTATAGACAGCTCATGAAGCGACTGCTATATCTGAATTTCTCAACCAAGTTATTGGGTAAGACTGTTTGAGAGACTATCAGGCCAGCTGCGAGCACATCAAGCTACCCCTATGTGTCGAACTTTAATTGTTTTTCAGCTATATTAAAACTTAAAATAAGGTTCATGTTTAATTGGGATAATTTGACAGTTGACGTTCTGGCGTCTGAACACAAAACTATTGTAAGTAGGTAGGTATAAGGTATAAGGCAATAACTTTCTGAGGCAAGGAGAGATATCGTTAATCGGTATGTTATACATAGACAGTGACCAATCTGCAGATTGACCTCGGCTCTTCTTTCTGACGATTATAGAAGACATAATCTTCCATATTTTTCACAATCTCTCACTTTTTCGATTCAACTGAAGACAAAATACGTTGGTACGATGGTCATTTTACACGCTGAACCTAGTCTCGGGATTCTATATGACAAGTAAGCAAGACATATCTTATTACAATTATTTGTGTCGTTTTCCATCCTGTGAATTTTTTGTAAAGTTTTGATAAAACACTCACACACCCACAACATACACTCACACACAGACTTCACATGCATGCTTACCAATCTGTTTTACGTCCTTGACACCTCACAATCTCAGGTCCAGTTGAAAACCAGCGTCAGGCACTAGTTGTCTGGCATTTTTGCTGAACTGGACCCTTTTGGAGCAGCCGCAAGGCACACAATTTTTTTTGTCCTAATAATTCACTTGTTTGATTTCTTTTAACTGATTTTTTTTGCTATTGTTGTTTTATATTATCGTGTGCCTTTTCGGCCAAATAAATGCTTTTTCTTTCTTTCTTCTTTCTATCTTACAGCCCGTTAGATATATCTCAAGCTAGTTACCTCTTCTGCGTCGGCGCACGCGACGCGCCATCGCGTGCCTTACTGCGACATACTTTACTAAGACTAACTTCGTTGTATAGACAAGGCACGGGATTTTTTTGATATATTATTAGATACTGTAAGATTAGGCTAGGTTAGTTGCAGAGGGGAAGAAGTCCCCGTCACGCGGTGGTGTGAGACCAAACACCGGGGTGGTTTTTAATCAGTAAGAGTATTGACATTTTTTGTTTCGTTACCTTTAATTTAAAGCGCCTATAGCCAAATGGCCAAGGCGGCGGCCTTGCCATCGTGAGGTCGATTATGTTCGATCCCCAACCAAGTATAATTAGCCTAATTGGAGGGGTTAACAAGACTAAGTACTAGTAATATAATGTTCAACCTACATTGCAAATAACCTTTTTAAAAAAATATGATGGGTAAGTTATGTGCTACTATCAACATTAGAAGTTGTCTAATATTATTAAGGAACATAATTGTCTATGTAGGTAAAGAATTTTTTTTTATTAACGCAGATGACATAAGCCAAGCCAAGGTTTATTTTTTTTTAAATATAATTACTGGTAAGTAATTTTTTTTTAGATATTAATACACTTATTATTGTACTTACCCACTATGGCTGAACCCTATTCCTTATGATACAGACTAGACCCAGTCTAAGGAATAGAGTAAAAAAATTGTGCTTCTAAGTAGGTAAGTGATAAATACTTACAAAGTATGTAAGTAAGTCTCAGTGCAATGTGATTCTAGTTTTATATAAACAAATATTATTATAATGTCTCGTCTACATAATAATCTTTGCATATATTTATGTAGGTCCGTCACAAGATGGAGAGAGCCTAATGATTTGATATAATGCCTAATAACAGCAAGAGAAGCGATGTTTGATTCAATTATCTATCTGAGTCAAACACGCGATATTGTGCGATGATCTTGTAGGCAATGACTCCTGTACGAAGAGATTTATTGAATGTATTTGCTCCTGTAGGTATATATATGAAGGTATATTATTATACTAACTGACAAGGCATGCAATGTGAAATATTTGATATGCACAACGACACGGCAAGAGCTTCGCCGTGTTTCTCGATGGCCTCGCCCCAGCAGGGCTAGCATGGGCTGGGGATATAACTTTTATCCACCGGTTATTTCCACTGACAAGGGATACAATTATCTTATCCACCTGCCAGAGCACGGCAACAGGGGGAAAGAGAATTATATCACTTTTTGACATTAGACGTGGATACTCATCCACGGCTTATAGCATGGCGACTAGTGAAAGATTTCGCGATTCGAGCAATCCCAATTGACAACAAAACAAAATAAATATCCAGTACAGATGTAATAAAACGATGAAAGTACTTTGGTTTACATGACATTCTCGACTATTGTGTAATTTCATAAAAGTTTTCTTATAATGGCAATAATTTCGAGGACAAGCGTTTCCCCTGGTTTATCCCCGTGAATAGTTTATCCACCCATGTCGCCATGCTCGGAGGGTGGATAAAAATGACAGAGGGGAATAGTATTTTATCCTCTCCCCGTGGAAAGAATATCTCCGGCCATGCTAGCCCTGCAGCAGTGCGTAGCATACACTAGAAGACCTCCAGTTGACCGTCCCCGGCAAAAACCATACTGACGGTCGCTTAGTAAGTCACACTTGATGCCATGGGAAGGATGCAAAAAAGTGCCGCATCTCATCCCAGTCTACTGACTCGTATCGCTAAACTCGCCTCATGCCCCTAGGGCTATTATCAGGAGGAGAGCTGAAAGACACGGACTTGACCAGACAGTGGTCGGATGTTCCCAGTTGGGCTGATACCGATACTGAGTGCCTGTCTGGGTCGGTAGTCAGCAGCAAGTCCAAGCAATTGGCTGTGTGTAAGCATGCATGGCGTCTGTCGGGACAGGTCAACTCAAAGCTGAAATGATTCTTTCTTCAGAAAGCTTTTCCAGACTTTGCCCTTCATCGTTAAGTATACTCGCGTAATAAATTAACACAATCTCATATAATAATCACCAAGTAAAAAAGTTTTTATTTTGTTATTTTTAGTTTCTTTATTGTTTGTAAAGAAGTCTTTCAAAACTTGAAAGAACCATTGAAATTGGATAACAATTGCTAAAGAAGTTCTATTTATTTATTTCTAACTATACATTAATCTGTACATCTCTGCCAGCCCCTTTTAAAATAGAATGGCGTAATATTATGTTGTGGATATACAACAGCTCAGCATAGACATCTGACTTCAGCAATCGCGAATAATTTGCTGTTATGCGTTGAACAGTTCCGTTGCCTATCTTCTTCATCAGTTTTTCTTCACCAAATGATACTTTCTAAGTGAAAATGCTTGACTTGTTACCAAAAATGTTAAAATCGGTGCGTGTGTGCCTATATTTTTTGAGGAGATCCCTCAATTAATCGAAGATTCTTCATCAGATATGAGTTTTGATACAAATGGGACCAATCTGTTAGTATACCCTATAAAACAAAAAAAGAATTTAGAAAATCGGTCCATAAATGACGGAGTATACTGAGGAAACAAACCCTAAATAAAAAATATACAACCGAATTGAGAACCTCCTCCTTTTTTTGAAGTCGGTTAAAAAGAGACCATGACCCAGGGGTCATGGTCTCTTTTTAACCGACTTACCTTGAAGAAATACCGAAAGCAACTCAGGAGTTGCTTTCGGTATTTCTTCTGAAGCGACCGATCCCTGGGTCAGTCACTTTGGAAATGCCGTGCGTTTTCCATTCTCTTACAATCATCGGTTGAAAACTTGTCCCCTTGATGGAAGCCTCTATAGTAGGTAGGTAAGTAGTGAATGTCTTTTTCCTGAGTAATTTAAGCTAAGTATATCTTATTTTCAAAACTAAAATATTGCTTAGGTGGAGAGGATATTAAAGTTTGAAGGGAAAACTATCTACGAAAATCACGAGAACGAAATTGCGAGCTAATTATTGCTAGTCTATACTTCTACTGATATTATTAAGAGGAAAGATTTGATTAAAAGAAAGAAAAAAAATACATTTATTGGCAACAGCTGGATACACGCACAGCAAAAACACAATAACACAAAAAAGAGACCAAAATGGCATGTCTCACGGCTGCGCCAAAAGGTTCATTTCAGCGGTAATGCCAGACAGATGCTGAGATCCTGCCTGACTCTGATTTTCACGCTGATTGTTTGTTTGCATTCAATAAGCTCCAAAACTACTGGACCGATATGAAAAATTCTTTCACCGTTGGGAAGCCACACTATCCCCGGATGAGATAAGCTACTAATTATCCCTGTATTCCTACGGGAACGGGAACTATGCGGGCTAAACCGCGTGTCGTTAGCTAGTAACTTACAAAATGATGGTACAGTCGTGATGAGAGTAGGTAGGTATAAAAGATACATAATGTGACATTACTCTAAGTTAATTCTCGCTCTGATAAAACTTATATGAGTACAATGGTTAGAAACGTGACACTTTACGGTCTGTGGCTTGTATTGTTCAAGTGGTGTCGGGTCGTGTAGCTAGTCTCTTGTTCACGCTGACCGTTCGACGGGACTTAGTAGATGGAGGTGGTAACTTCCAATTATATTTTTATTTTATACTAGCAGACTTCACGCAGTTTCACCCGCGTAGTTTCCGTTCCCGTGGGAATACGGGGATAAAAAGTAGCCTATGTCCACCGGGAATAGTGTAGCTTTCCACCAGTACAATAATTTTTGAAATTGGATCATTACTTCCGAAGATTACCCCCTACATACAAACTTACAAATTTTACCTCTTTATAATTTTAGTATAGATGTATTATAGACTGGTCTCTTGATCTAGGTAGTAAGTAGTTAGTGGCACTGACTGCTGTTGGGTTTGATTCCAACCCAGGACAAAATGTTCAGTGTGATGAGCACGATCATTTGTGCTAAATCTGGGTGTAATTTATCTATATGTAAGTGTGTATAATTTAGAAATCTTTAAGTATGTTTATCAGTTGTTTAGTACCCAAAACACAAGTTCTGCTTATTTTAGGATTAGATGGCGTTGTGTGAAGGTTGTGGAATATAATAATAATAATAATCGTCATTGGAACGTCGCACGATGATTGTTGATATAACGGTCCCACATGACGAGAACCTCGTGAAGGCAGAGAAAGATAAACAACTTAAGTATCTTGATCTGGCTCGCGAGGTTGTCGACATGTGGGATGTGAATACAGCAGTCATCGTGCCGATAGTCGTGACGGCCAATGGCATAATAGCCAAGAGCCTCGACCAACACCTTAAGAGGCTCTCGTTAGGCAGCTGGATCAAGGGCTTGATCCAGAAGGCAGTACTCCTGGACACGGCGCGCATTGTTAGGCGTTTCCTCTCTCAGTAGCCCTGACCGCCGGTAGCTTGGACCCTGTTCCCGATACCGGTGGGCTACTATTTTTTATATTTTTAAATGTTTTTTATTTTTGTAAGTATTTGAATATTTAAAAATATAATTTATATGTAAGTATATGATAGTGAAATAAAGGAAATAATAATAATAGCCTTTATCTCAGACAGTATTTCATTTACAGTATGTGTGTTTCTTTTTTTTTTTTTTACCTATGCATCGACAACCCTATATGTATGCCACCTATTGGCAAAGGCCTCCTCCAACCTTTTCCATTCCTCTCTATCCTTAGCGATTCTCGTCCATGTGCCTCCTGCTACAGCTTTAATATCGTCTACCCATCTTCTGTGTGGTCTACCTTTTTTGACGGGCCTGTGGTCTAGTAGTTAGTGACCTTGACTGCTATGCCGGAGGTCGTGGGTTCGATTCCCACCCAGGGCAAATGTTTGTGTGATGAGCACGATCATTTGTTCTGTGTCTGGGTGTAATTTATCTATAATATGTATGTATTTAGAAATATATAAGTATGTTTATCAGCTGTTTAGTACCCATAACACAAGCTCTCAAGCTTACGTCTAATTATATCTATGGTTTGGACCATTTCTCCTTTCCTCTAATTGTGTGGCCTGACCATTTCCATTTTAGCTTTTTTATTGTTGTTGTGACATCTTTTGTTTTCGTATACTTTTTTATGATTTCAGTGCTTATTAATCTATCGGCTAGTATTTTCCCCATCATACTCCTTTCCATTGAGTTTTGGCAAGTTTGTGGAATATAATTATTATT
Organism: Euplexia lucipara; assembly: GCA_921972225.1. Classification (NCBI taxonomy): domain Eukaryota; kingdom Metazoa; phylum Arthropoda; class Insecta; order Lepidoptera; family Noctuidae; genus Euplexia; species Euplexia lucipara. Next base: position 1,718,626 of record OV179169.1, on the reverse strand, counting down.
AAATAATCAAACAAAGAGCTTGTGGCTAAATAATTATAGCTTCACGCGTCAATCGAAGGTTAAGCTACGCGTGACGAGGTTGATCCGTGGATGGGTGACCATTAATCCATCAAGACCCCTCCGTGCCTCGGAAAGCACGTTAAGCCGTTGGTCCTGGCTGTCATTTGTAGATCTTGGACAGACGTTACAAAGCCAAAAAGAGCCTGGAAATCTGACAACCAGTTTAACCAAGAGGCATCAAAATAAAAAAAAAAAATCAAAATCAAAAGTCATTTATTCAAATTAGGCTGAGGATCAGCACTTTTTGAATGTCAAAAATTACATAAGACAGTCCCCCAAAACGACCGCCCTTCGCCACTTCCTAGTGTTTTTGCTGGGAAGAAGAAGTGGCGGAACAAACTCCCCAGCAACACGTCTGTATGATATGTTCTGTCTGTATCATCGTATTACCCAGTTACTGGGTTGTGGAGGTCCGACAGGCGGTCGCTCTATGTAGAACACTGGTATATATAAAATTAAACTTGCTCTCAAACACGCACAAACTCGCCTCCTCTCTCTCTCTCCCATAAACACACAATCACACACACGGCACTCATCCTGTTCACTCCCATATATTTACATTTTTCTTCCCATGTGTTTAATATAGGGCTTATAAGATCTTCGGTTGGGGCCAGGAGACCCAAGACACAAAGCTTTGCTTAGTTTGGGCTCCTGTCTCCCTTCTTATTTTGTAATAATCTTATTGTAAACATGTTTAAGGGAGAAAATAAACGAATTATTATTATTATTATTCAGCTGCATCCGGTCAAACTGGAAACCACCCCAACATAGTTAGGAAAAGGCTAGGCTAATGATGACCAAGATTAGTAGGTTTGGTATAGAGTGCTTGGGAGGCTTAATCTGCTTCTGGAAGGAGGTGGGCTCGTTGGAGAAACCCCCCAATAAAGGCGAGACTCCACCAAAGCGGAGGCGAGAGGACAAGTCTCGTAATTAGTGATGGGCAAAGGATAAATACTCGAAGGATAAATACTCGAGTATTTATCCAAAGTGGATAAATACTCGTTTTTACTCATTTTTATCCGATATTTACCCAAAATGATGGATATTTATTATTTTGCATGTTTTTTTTATATTGATAGGCTAGTTTTACTATTAAGGCTTTCGAAAATACTTAGTACATTATTACTTTTTCAAGTTCTGATTGTAAAGACGAAGCAACGTGTTTCTAACCGCACCGCACTATATCCCGGCCTCCTTTTGTCCCATTCCTTTTGTTTTATTACCTTTTCCCTCACACCACCGCGCCTGCGCTGTGCCCAGGTATGTGTCTTAGAGAGCGCACGCGCGTGTGCGTTTTTAACAACAAAATAATTATTATGAGGTGATAGTGTTCTAGTTTTATGAGACATTTAAGTGATTTTGAAGTTGGATTATAGCGTTTCAAGGTATGTTTTAAAAGCTGAACCTTTCTTTGTTAAAGGTTTAAACACTTAATAAAATCGGTGGATAAGTGAACTACTAAAAATAAATAGAAAAGTGTAGTTTTATTATTGTTGATAACGCTAGAAACCTACAAAAGACTGAAGAGTCCCTTGTTTTGAGTGTTTTGAAATCTCAGTGCGTCATGAGCCAGAAAATTAATAGTGTTGTGCGCAGTACTAAACTAACTTAGTAAAAAAAGTTTAACAACATTTTTGCCAACAGTTGTGCCTCTAAACTGCACAGCACACTCTTGCTAGCTCATTACGCACTGAAATGTGAAGTTTTCACCATTTTTATTAAACTCTGCATAGACGTCATCATCTGCCTAGCCTTTTCCCAACTATGTTGGGGTCGGCTTCCAGTTTCACCGGATGCAGCTGAATACCAGTGATTTACATGGAGCTGTCTGTCAGACCTAAACAACCCAGTGGCAAGGCAAGGCAGTGAACTGGGTAACATGATACCCCTTGGTTAAACTGGTTGTCAGACTTTGGACTTCTGACCGCAATTAACGGCTGTCAAAGATCTACAAATGACAGCTGGGACCAACGGCTTAACGTGCTTTCCGAGGCACGGATGAGTCTTGGTATATAATAAATGGTCATCCATCCACGGACCGACCACGTCAAGCGTAGTTTAACCTTCGATCAACCCATGCGGATGTTATAATTTAACCACGAGTTCGACGACTCCTCTGCATAGACGTAATAAAATCTGTGCAAAATTACACGTGCTTGGGCTATACTTTATTTTATGGGCCATATAGTTGGAAGTCCATTTTTTTTTGTAGATAGTACTCATAAACAGAAGGTTTTTTACAATTTTTTAAGTTGCGGAGACTCCCAGTTATAATAAAATAATAAAGAGAAACACATTTTTTTAAAGTTTCCATATAAATTGAAAATAACACGCCCGGTATCAACATTTTGTCGAATGTCGGGAGGACACGGCGTGGCATACGCTGGCAAAGTGTGCCACTTGAGAGGAGCCGTGCCGTGCCCTCGTCTCTGGAATAGGCAGTGACTTGTCGCTGCCGGCCGTGGTCGAGAGGATGGCCGGCAGCGTCGAGTCCTGGGACACGGTGGTGTCCTTCTGCGAAACGGTCGTCTCGCAGATGGAGGCTGCGGAAAGTGAGAGGGAGAGCAACTCCACTCACCCGGCCCGCAGCAGACGTACCGGGTGCAGGCAGATGGCGGACAACGCCCTCTTCCAGCCCCCCTGAATGGGTTCAGGGGCGACGGACACGGGACGTCCGCCGCCCCCATGTACATGGATCCGAGGTGGCGGCGCGTGGTGTTTACGCGCGCCCCTCTTAGACGTTGCGAGGGTTTTCTAACACCTCACTCCCCTCGCTGACTTGGCGAGGCCCTCGGGTCGCAGTCAGTCGGGAGTCGCGGAAGTATCTTCTGTTCCCGTGACCCCCGGCGCAGGTGTGAGAAGGAACACGGGGTGGTTTTTAGTCAGTAAGTCTGACAGACCCCTCCACCCTCCCCGGGGCGGGGGCCATCCATGAGGATTTTCCACCACTAAAAAAAAATAAAAGTAGCGGGGTCGTAGTGAGTGAGCAAACACAGACCCTTCTCCACCTCTTTCGTGGTTATTTTTTTAAACCACCCAGAAGTAGGAGCCCCGCCAAGCGGTTCCGGCGACATCTTGGCAGGTAAGGGTATAAGAATAATAATATTCCTTGTGCTTTATTCAACTTATTCGGAAATACCCGAAACTAATTTCAAAATGTTAACTTTTAAATTTTAAAATACGTATATCTCCGTAACCTTGGGGTTCCGCGGGTTGGAAATGGTACAGGATTTAGGCCCCTGCCACCCTCGCGCTCCCCGGTCCATAAATATATGGAAATTAGAGTGAAAATAATGGAAATGGTGTTTTAACCAAACCTCAAACTTTAACAATGAATTTCTCCATAACCATGGGGCTCCGCGGTGTGGAAATCCGACAGGGGGGTAGCTCATCTCCCCCTCCCTCTCCCCAGCCCCTCTCCGATCCTTAAATCAATGACCCATAAAGGAAAGTATTACCCAATTTTTTTATTATTGTGTGTAATCATAGGTTAGACAGGCTTGTTTTTTTAAAAGTTCTTGATAAGTTTTAGAATTTTACTTAATTTCATCCTTTTCTTCGTAGAAATATAAAATTTCCCTTACTAAAATCGTGTATAATATTTATCCGCCGTTTTGGATAAATACTCGAGTAAAAACGGATATTTATGAGTATTTATCTACTTTGAGTATTTATCCGGATAAATTCCCAACACTACTCGTAATTGACTCGTTTATGTTCGCGACGCGCCGTCTTCCTTTTTTCGTTGATTTGAGGTGAATAGAAACAACATTTAAAAATAAAATATTGCTTTATTTACTTACATAGTAGGTAATTACTATTGGTACCTAGTTCATGAGGATAAAAAAAATGAAAGTATGTACATACAAATAGGGCTTATACATTTCGACATCGAACAATAATCATATCTTTCGATTAATTTGTTGACTAACTTTAATCAAAACTAAATTACATACCGGCAAAGTGTGAGTTGGACCACACAGCGAACAGTTCCGTAGTTAGGATATATAGGTATTCATTTAATTTACACATACTTACATAATATTGGTTTCGCTTTACATTTCTAAAAATCCCTCATTTTGGTCTAGTGGTCGGTTAGCGCTACAGCTGAGTATGATGACCAGGGTTCAATTCCCGGGTCGGGCAGTCTTATTAGGATTTTCCATCTTGTCAGTACCAGCCCAGAGTCTGGATGAGTGCCCGATTGATGGCAATAGGCCCCTGTTACATAGGACTTAAACATAACTAGAGAAATATGGGTATACATACATACATACATACAGTCTGCGACAAAATTATCTCGACAGCTAATAAAATTAAACTTTAAATCAACAGGATAAAGTTCTTGTCAGAATGACAGTTAGACCACAGTCTTAAAACTGTATATTATACTGTATACAATCAGTTATTCTAACTTATCAGAAAGACATGTTGCTGGGGGAGTTTGTTAACCAAACTCTTCTTCCCAGCACAAACAATAGGAAGTGGTGAAGGGCGGGCGTTTAGAGGGACTGTCTTATTCAATTATTGACATTTCTAAAACATAATAATAAATACTCAGCCTTATGTGAATAAATAAAAATTGATTTATTATTTTGAGAAAATTAGTTGTAACATACTTAGGTATTTACTTAGTTCAATAACTATGTCAATGGTTAACAATGAAAAAAACAATAAACAGCAATGGTCTATGTAAGGGAATCCTCTTTCCCTATTTATGCCATAATTAATAACAAGCTTGAACATTAACCACTTAACTGCCCCGAAAGCCGTACGGGAAGTATGATTCCAAGTGGGTCAAATTCCTCGTACAACATTTTCCAACTAGATAAGGGCTTTGGGCCATCTTCATATTGCCAGATAGATTTGATGGTAACTGAGGTATTACAAAAAAATGGTATTGCACTTTAATTCATTAAACCCCGAGAGGACACTGGTGTCCGCCTGTCATTGTCTTTCTATTGTGTCTCTAATTACCTCAGTTGAAAGATTAAGTGGACTTCAAGTTACGGTGACATCAGACGGGGTACTGTGCGCTTCGTCACATCTCTGCGAGTGCGCATGACATCATCCTAAATACACACTGATGATAGTCAAAAACGAAACCTAGCTGTTTGACAGTTAGTCGTTGAAAACTTTGCTTCGTGGTCATAACTATGAACTGTTAACGGAGATAATGCAATAGCTCTGCTGCTGACCTACTTGGAATCTGTCGTTCGTTGCCGCTTTCAATGCCACGTCAAGCAAAATCGTGCCCTCGGCGCCAAGCTTCGGATTTATCCTTACAATTCGTCATGTAGTCAAGACGCGTGGCGTCCTAGGCACATTTAGCATGACTTACATCACTGGCAAAAAATCGGTAAATACATTATAACCTCAGTTTTCTCAGAGGGCTACAGTATGGGGTTCATCAAAAGAGGAGTAAATAGGTTTTAAAGGGTCGGCAACGCGCGTGTGGCGCCCCTTGTGTCGCAAGTGTCCATAGGCTACGGTAACCGCTTACCATCAGGCGGGCCGTAAGCTTGTTTGCCACCGACGTGGTATAAAAAAAACCTTACCAATTACGGTGTTTCTATGTTTGAATGGTCTTTATATCAGCATCTTCCAAATTCTGTTCATTCTCAAGAATATGAGTATACTGCTTTTTAGAAGTATCAATATTATGCCTACGTCTCATATGTTTTTTGAAATTAGACCCATTAGTGAAGTCCCGTTGACAGTAAACACATTTGTACGGCTTAGCACCCGTATGTTGTCTAATATGTAGGTTCAAGCGTGTTTTGAACCTAAAAGTTTTGTTACAATATGCACACACGTAAGGCATTAAGTCTGTATGCATGATGGAATGAGATTTTAGGTTTCTTTTATCCCGGAAGCTTTTGCCGCACTGTTCGCAGACAAACGGTTTTACTCCGGAGTGGAGACTGTAGTGAGCTTGGAGATTACCCCGTGCTCGGAAAGACAGCGGACAGAACTCACATTTGTAAGGTTTGGTATCCTCATGCGTCATCATATGCGTACCTAATGTGCCTTTAGTAAAGAACATTTTACCACAGATGTGACAGGAGAAATCTCTTCTTCTTTCTGTATGCGTGAGTTTGTGTTGGAGCAAATTACTACGAGCTTTAAACTCCTTCTGGCAGAGGTCACATTTGAGTTCCTGTGCCAACTTTCTTCTACACCTCCTTCGTTTTCTGTAATCTTTAGTGTATACTGTGATGTGCTCCTGTAGTTGATCATCAGTATCAAACACTGCACCACAGTTCTCACACATGGTTTTATCCTTGACATGGCAAATGTTTCTATGCTTCTTGTAGTCTGCTGCAACAGTGAATGGCTTGTTGCAAATCTCGCAGCAGTATCTTAAACTTTTCTTGTGCGAACGCACATGCCTTATGAATAATTTGAAGTTATTTAATACCTTTCCACAGTCAGAACACTTGAAAACACAGCACTTGGAGTGTATTTGTAATGCATGTAAGCGTAGTGACATTACATTCTTGCATTGAGCTTCACAGTCAGCACAACGGCACATGTAATCTTCCCATGTCAATGGTTCAATCCCATTATCGTTAATCTCTGTGTCTATGATAGAATTGTAATTCAATTTCTTTTTCTTTTTTAATTTTTTCTTTCTAACGGCAAGGTAGAGAGGGGTGTCACTGTCTGTGTTGTCAAAACCATCGGAATGTTGAAGAACTTCGTCAGCACTTAGTCTTTCTATTTTTACTGCAGTCGGTGCCAAATCCAACAAGGAATTTGGGTCTACTGCCTCAATATGGAGCTCCTCATGACTTATTTCTGTTTTAACATCTCGTGCCGTATCTTCAAAGTTTTCCCAGTCGACGTTTACCGGTTTTCCATCTATCTCTAAATCTATTTTACCATCTGAACACTCATCTTCCTTGACGTTTTGCTTCAAGAATATCTCATTCAATTTCGTCTGTGCAGTTCTCACGTTGTGCAAAAAAGACCATGTACGCTCTAGTAAGTCGAAACATGAAAAGCAAATGCTGTTTGGAAGTAATTCTGAGGATTTAACATCGATATTTATCCACAACAATTTCGTTTCTATTTTCGAGTTAAGTCCAACATCTTCGAACGGCGATATAAGTGTTTCTTTTGTCGTTGGTTCGGCGCACAATCGACAGTAGGCTTCATCTTCGTCACACATGTTTAATTATCAACTGAATTTACGCAACATTTGATTGAAAAATGTTTATTTTTCCGTGAATTACAACCAAAGTATCAATGATAAACAACCATCCTTATCCTGACAATAGACGCGTCGATGTTGCCAATACAAATACACAGACATCAAATCAGTGTGACCATCTCATAAATGGCGAATCTGCCACAGACTGGGTTAAAATCTGCCAAAATCTGCCACACTAGGCGCCAAAAATGCCAAAAAAATGCCATTACGCAAAAAGGAAAAAACCCTAACGAATTAAATGAAATTTCTGTAATAAAAATAATATTAAACAACTTTCTTATGCACTACATCTTGTGACCATGTTTTTAGTTGGTTTAAAGGAGGTAAGAAGCCAGCTCCGTGTCCTTAATAAACTCGGCAGACATAATAACGCTTTCGCGAAATTTGCTGTTTGGATAATTTGTAGCACCATTCGAGTTCAAGATTTTTCCAATGATCCCGGTAGCGGTGCTACTTCCACCTGGGCCCTATCCAATAAAGCTGACAATCCGACAAGTCCGACATATGTCAAAAAGTGACAACTCGACAACTTTTCTGTTTAATAAAACTTACAGGCGACAAAATTGTCATGGTGGAAAATTGACAAATATGTCGGACTCTTTTTTTTCTTGACATTTTTCTGTTTTATAAAACTTTATATGCGACAGGTGACAGGTGACAATTTGTCGTGAAAAACTTGTCAAATCTGCTTTATTAAACAGAAAATTGTCATGACATGTTGACATATTTGTAGAATTGTCCGACAATTCTGACAGGCGCGTTACCCTCTGTCGTGAAATCATATTTAAGCTATTTCCTTCCAATTATTTATTTTTACATCGTGGGTCAATTGGTCACTAAACTTCCCAAAAAGTATATTTTTACTTTCGTAAATAAGGCCCAAAATAGTAAGTTTTCTGTGCATTTCCATCTTTCACGCGATCATAACACAATCGAAGTTGCACTAGTGATTGTTTTATTCTTGTACTTTGATAATATCTTTTTCAATTTTACCCTCATCTAGCTTCATACAACAAAATTCTTTGCAAATATGTCAAAAGTCGACATAATTGTCACGACAATCCGACAATATTGTCATCGACAAATGTCAGAAATATTGTGACTGGTTTTTTGATATGTCGAGTTTTATTAACTAGTCAATTACCGCAATCCAGACACAATTAAATTTCTATTGTTTGCGGACACCGGTGTCCACGCGGAGCCTAATGAGTTAAATGTGTTTTTACATTAAAAATATGTCAAGATTTCACCTGTCGATTTTTGACATATTTGTCACGTTTATTAAACAGCTTAAGCGCGACAATTCTACAATTTTGTCATTTTTTGACATATATGTCCGATTGTCAGCTTTATTGGATAGGGCCCTGATTGTAACATGTCTTGTATTCTTCTATCTAATTTAATTTATCGAAGTTAACTTTATTGAGTAAGTACACAGTTAAGTCAGAAAGGTTTGCATTCTTTGAAGTAATAATTGGATTCCAGGTTTCAAACTTACTACGGATAAGTGATCGATTTCAGTGCTGACATTAACTCCTAAATACCTAAATGTGTATCAGGGGCAAAAAGATCACAGTGGAGTTCGGATGAATTGAAAGTGGATCTTTGTTTTCAAATAACAACATAAAAGGCACAATACACTTCTGAAATGTCTTTGAATGCTGTTTAAATACATAATGTCATTGGAATATAGTGTTAATATTGTCGACTTTTGAATTTGTCATATACCGGGACATAAAAATACCGTTTATAATTTAATTATAAGTATATTAATTAAAAATTATATTAAATAATGTAATTTTAGTCGAAATCTCTAAAATCTGCCTAAATCTGCCACATTTGTAAATCGTCAACATAATATGCCACGGACAAAATTTAGGAGCAAAATCTGCCAAAATGGCAGAAATCTGCCACAAATGGTCACACTGCATCAAATAAAACAATTCTACTCAACTTTTGAAAATAAACTATGAGTTGCTTATCTAACTATTATTTTCGAACTATTTAAAAATAGCACTATGATTGAAATCTAAAATACAAAGTCTGATACTTTTAGTGTTAATAAATAGCTAAATCTTTAGAAGCTTTTGATTAAGTATGGCCACACCAGTTTTTAGCCCCATCTGTAGAATAGCCATTGTATTTTATTAAGATAAGGTTTTTAGTGGCTTATTATGTCTCTATTAACGTCACTAGATGGCGTCATATAATATTTAACTTGAAGTACTTTCCACTAATTTATTTTAACATGAAATAAAATAAAACGTTTCGAACATGAATTATTACATTTCCTGTAAGCGTATAATTATGTTTCTAACGAATCTGTCATACTTTTTTATTAAAGAGCTCTCTCTCAGCAGTAGAGTAGCAGCAGTAGGTAATTTTTATGATGTAACTACTTAGGTAATAATATAAAAAAATTGAATAGAGTTTTAGCGTCTTCTAACATACTAGGTAATATTCTAAAAATAATATTAGGGAAATAAAACCGATTTCTTCTGAGGCATTCACCCATTATTGCTAAAGGCTAGGTAGGTAGGCTTTTTTGGGGATTGTCTTTTATATAATTTTTACGTTAAAAAAATGCTGATGATCGGCCTAATTTTAGCTTTAAACAAAAATAATTTTGGAAAAAGAAAATATAAAAAAAAACAGACAAAACAATGTATGATAGTGCTCATCGCACAAATTAATGCCTTGGGTGGGAATCGAACTTATGACCACCGGCATAGCAGTCAGGGTCACTAACAAAAATTACTTTGGAAAAATAAAATATTTATAAAAACACAGACAAAACAAAATATCATAGTGCTCGTCGCACAAACATTTGCCTTGGGTGGGAATCGAACTCACGACCTCCGGCATAGCAGTCAGGGCCACTAACCGCTAGATCAACTGGCCAGTCAAAGTAATACCTTCTTACCTACTTTATGTATCCAGGATGCTGTACCAATCGAATAAATTAATTTTATTAATACCTGCTCCTACTACTGGTATTTCAAATATACTGCTTACTCTAGTATTGTATGTAACATAGAGACACGCAGCCTAGTAAGTAGTTCAGTGTAAAATTATGTATTTTGTATCTTTCAAAATCAATGCATTTCATTAAGGTAGTTAGGTTAGGTAGTTAGGTTCGCTATAGGATAGGTATGGTAAGTTAGGTTAGGTTATATGTATGTGTGTGTTATATGTGTGTGTACATGTGTTGTCATTCTAATTCTTTCTAACACAATGGGGCTGAATAAATAGTAGTAGTAAGTAGTTATTATTGTTGTGGATTTATTTGTAGTCATCTTTTCTCTAAATAAGTATTAGAATTCTCGTGTCAGTATTTGTTACTAAGCTCTTCCGAAACGGCTTGCTTGACCGATTTGTATGGTTTGTGTGTAAATTTAGTAGGTCTAAATTTTTTTTCGTACCACTTGCTCAAAAAAGTGACATTCTATGCCACAAAAAGCGAACATTTAACAATAGTCATTTTTATCACATCTATTCAAAAAGAGCTAGTTTATTCCTCGTAAACAGGGACCAAAATAGCTCATTAATCCCTAGGGACCAAAATTGATTTGAATTTGGAATGTGGATATTGAGTAAATGTTTCAATCAGCAAAGAGGTGAATCACAAACCATGCGGGAACAATGTATTGAATATGTGACTGGCTGAAAAACTGCGAGCGCGCCAAATTTAAAAAAAGTTGATGAAAAATAAACAACGCGCGAAATTAAATGCATTCTGCTTTCGTTCTTATTTGATTCATATTCAGATTTTAGAATTATAAAAAATGAGTGCGTCTTCCTCAAGTGAAAGTATTATATTGACTCCAGAGAATATTGTATCGGACGCTAAAAATGTGATGGAAATAAATTCTTGTTCGTATGTTGCACTTACTTCTTTTCTCATAGAGGGTGATAAAAAGTAGAGTGTCCACTTCGGGAGCAACACTATTTTAAGCTCGAGTGACATACTTTTAATCCCTTGCTGCGCTCAGGATTCTAGTTAAGAATCCCTCGCTCCGCTCGGGATTCTACTCTAGAATCCTTCGCTCCGCTCTGGATTAAAAAAAACACTCTCGCCTTTAAAATAGTTGTTTGCTCCCTAGATAAACAATCTACTATTTTAATCTGTTAAAAACAGGGAAAGAAAATTGTACCTACTGAATTTCATTCATCCCCTAGCTAGGGAGAGAATGTGATTTAAATTTGGAATACTTACCGAAATTTATAGTGGACTATATCTGTGTTTACACCATTGAGAATTACACATCTTTTTGAAAAAGGAATAGGTACGCATTTATTAAATGCAGTATTGATTATTAAATAAAATTACGAAAACCGACGAAGCCGTATGAGCTTGATGCCTTTGCTTTTCCGACAAAAAATGCTTATCTCATAATTATTGCGTAAATTTTTTCACAAATGGTATGAAAAGTAGAGTATTTTCCTCGGTGATAAAGCTGTCTTAGTCTTGGGTGAACTTAAATCCCTCGCTACACTCAGGACTCGTCTTAAACCCTTCGCTTCGCTCGTGATTTAAGTTTTTAACACCCTCGCTACGCTCAAAGTCAAAAGTCAAAGTCAAACCATTTATTTCAATTAGGCCCCTATAAGGCACTTTTGAACGTCGAAAAAAATTTACTTTAAAAAATGATTCTAGTTGCCCCTTCCAAAAAGTAGATTTGTATGGAGAAGAATGGGCAAGAAACTCCATACTTACTCTTTTAAAATAGATTTTACAAAACTTTGTATACGTTAATATGATTATAATTATGTGAGGACGATGCACCTAGAATGAAAAGTATCTACTATACTAAGATAGGTTTAAGCAAAAAAATAAATAAAAAATAAGCAATGGAGTTGATAATTACGATATACTCCCTTTATGTCGAGTCCCGTTATGTCGAGCCGAAAACCTTGTCTAGCTTCTATTACCCCTATGTCGAGTTTATTTTTCTGTCCCGTTTCTATTCCCTTTATGTCGAGTTTATTTACCACGCTTTTATTACCTTTATGTCGAGTTTAATAATATCATTTTTAGAAGTACAGTCACGTCCAATTAAATGTAAACATGCACATAATTTAGAATCAAATTTTACACAAAAAAGAATTTAAAAACAACTAATAACTTAATAACTAAGTACAGAAATATTCTAAGGACTGGAGCAACAGAATATGTTTGTTTGCCAGTTTACAAAAAAGAAGAATTTGAAAAAGAGTTTAATCAATATAAAAATGACGTACGGACAGACTTGAAACCCATACCCACTATGTATGCAATGTCCATGTCGAGTTTAAAAGATAATAAATGATTACGTTGATGACCAAGTTCGTAGCTTCAAAAGTGTGAAAAATGCACAGTACCGTTCAAGAAATAATTTTTTAAATGTTAATAAGTCTACATTCCAGAAATTCGAGTATGTCAAAATTTCACCAGTGATCGCAAAAGATTTTCTGGTTGTAGAAAGTGATGGGGTAAATAAAATTTTGATATTTATGTTAAATGATTGCAAAAATGCATTGCAGTCCATGAATCTGTTCTTTGTTGATGGAAGATTCTTTTCAATTGCCCGACCATTCTATCAATTATATACTATACATGCGGCACATTAGTAGTACCGCAGACAATACCGTAATAGTGCCGATCATTTTTGTGCTGTAACCTAATAAATGCTTATCGACCTATGTGCAAAATATGTTTGAAATGATAAAAGATAACATTCCAGAAAAAAAAAAACGATTTTGACATTGCAGCAATAAACGCTATTAATGTGATGTTTTTTCCACTTCCATAAGGCGTTGTGGAAAAAAGGAAAACAGACTAGCAGCAAATGTTCCCGGTGGAAAAAAATATATTACCACATCTTCCCAAAAATGTCATCCCAAAAGCATGGGTGTTATTATTATAAAGTTCACCTGAAGGTCATCATCATCTGCCTAGCCTTTTCCCAACTATGTTGGGGTCGGCTTCCAGTTTAACCGGATGCAGCTGAATACCAGTGTTTTACATGGAGCGACTGCCTGTCTGACCTCTACAACCCAGTAACTGGGTAACATGATACCCCTTGGTTAAACTGGTTGTCAGACTTTCGGGCTTCTGACTACAAGTAACGACTGTCAAAGATCTACAAATGACAGCCGGTACCAACGGCTTAACGTGCTTTCCGAGGCACGGAGGAGTCTTGGTAGGTAACAAATGGTCACCCATCCACGGACCGACCTCGTCAAGCGTAGCTTAACCTTCGATCGACCCATGCGGCTGTTATAATTTAGCCACAAGCTCCTCAAAAGTTCACCTGAAGGTAATGAAGCTAAATCATTTAATGAATACGTAACATCGCAGTGGATTAACAAAAATATTGATTTGTTTTGTTGTTACAACGAACGCCACAGGACCACAAACCCAGTAGAGGGATGGCATAACAGGCTAAATAAAAAGCTTAGTAAAAGACCTCCGCTATATACTCACATTAGCACCCTTAGAGAGAAGCTAGGTTTAAGATAGAACAGGTAAATGTCTACAACGACGACAATCAGAACCTAAGAAAAAAAATGCTTGGCTGTTGATATACGTATAAATAAAATAGTTGAAAATTTTACAACTAACAAAATTGATTTAATGATTTGTCTTAAACGCCTATCAACTGTAAGATTTGATAAGTGATTATTTTTTAATTATTTAAAATATACATGTTACCTAGATTGATACAACGATATAACGTAAATCAATAAAGCTAATTTAAAAGAATTATTTACTTATTATAAAGCTGTATCTTTTTTTTACATTTTCACTAATAGTGATGATTATAATGTGATTTATTTAGATTAGGAAAGTTAGTTTTACAAGAAGAATTATTTTTTACTGTAACACTATGCTGTTTAACATTTGCAACAATAGTGATGATTATACTGTGATTTATGTGTTTAGATTAAGAAAGATTAGATATATATATGAAATTAAGTAATAGAACAAATAATAAAACAATGTTTTATGCCATTTGCTTTTAATTAACATCCCTGACTGTACCTGTTCACCAAACTCGACATAAAGGTAATAGAAAGCGTAAAATATTAATACTTTGGAGAACAATAGACTTCCAGGCTCGACATAACGGGACTCGACATAAAGGGAATAAATCATAATTACATGATTAAGTTGGTACAGCTAGATACATTGTGCTCACATATTTACAAATGTAATAACATTAATTTAAAAAAGTGAAATAATAAAACAGTTATAATATGATAATTGTCATTAACAATCTGTCACTTTGTAGTTTCTTCCTTCGACAAAATACGTGTCTACCGGTGGTCAAGCTACCCGTGCTAGACGAAGCCACCTTCCCCTATTTTCTACGCATCAGACATAGTGATACTATCATATAACAAGGTAGCTATCAATCTATTTAGATTCACAGTGTAACGCGAATAACAATATTGACGATCACTGAATACAGAACAGGGCCTTCGAGCCATTGACCTGGACGATCTTTTACATAACATCTAGCTTAAAATATTCTGCCTATATAGGCTTCTACAAAGTATAGTAAAAATATATTATTCTGGCCGAAACACGCAAGATCAAAAGTCATTACTTAATTGAAATTAAGCTGAGGATTGGCACTTTTTGAACGACAATCCTACTAATCTTACTATCCTACTAATATTATAAATGCAAAAGTTTGTAAGGATATTTCTGTGGCCCTAGTGAAAAGGGGTATAAGTCCAATTTTGTCGAAAATGAGTTAAGTGTACCAAAGTGATCAGAAAAAAATGCTCTATCGTTTGGTGAAGACAGATCTAAGCTATCTCTAAAAATAAGAAAGTTACTTTGTGTAAAAGGGTCCAACTGACACCAAAAAAAACTGTAAAAGTCGGTTTCAAGTACTTTTGTATTATTTTAAACGGAAAAATAAAAATAATTGTTCGTGTTTTTTAATCTAAATTAACATACATTACACACGTTTTCATTTGGTTGGTGTTTATCAATACAACAACACTTGGTCCTTAAAAATGGTTTAGTAAGTAATGATATTATTAGACATAAATCCGTTTTCACCAAAATAAAGGGAAAAAATTAAAAATAACTCGGTTGAGATCACTATTCACATATGATATTGTGAAATTGATAAATATAATTTGATACAATTTTAATTATATCGTACGAATTGCTTTCATTTTACGTGAGTACGGATATAACTATTCGATGCGGGGAATGGTGCGGGTGGGTGGAGAGTGCATACGCGCCCGCGTCTCTTCAGAAACATCGAAAATTACGCGAGTAATTTAGATCCTATTACACCTATTTTTGTAACTTATTTCGAAGTTGATTGTATGCTATAATAGGTTTTAGTCTAATCGTACCTTTTTACACCTAATAACTACAAACAATAATGTGTTATGGAACATAACTCTCTTGCATTTCTTATTCAATGATGTTTATTTTAGCTATACAATACGTATCTATTAGGTACTTAAAAACGAATTAAACACTAATTATATTCCAACTACATTGATTTTAGTCGA
This sequence comes from Euplexia lucipara, assembly GCA_921972225.1. Taxonomy (NCBI): domain Eukaryota; kingdom Metazoa; phylum Arthropoda; class Insecta; order Lepidoptera; family Noctuidae; genus Euplexia; species Euplexia lucipara. The sequence goes on along the minus strand of OV179169.1, from coordinate 1,702,827 downwards.
GTCAAGATATTGAAAGTTTATAAAGTTGGTTACTTACTGTTCAGTGTGATGTATGATTAGGTATAGTTATTAAATGCTTACGTACCTACGTAACTTGAAAATCGACTTTCACAATTTTGTTCTAATTAGAATCTTAAACCTAGATACTTTGTAATACTTTTTAATTATTGTCTAAAACTTAACATTTAATCATAACAAAAACTTAAAATAAATAAATAACTAAAACTAACAATAAATAACTACAAAGCGTCAAAAAAATCTTCTGCATCGCTGCCAGCTGGTAAAGTGCCCAAAAGACTGGCGGCATTGCCACGTTGAATGGCAATGCTTAGCCTCTGGCCAAAGTAGAGGCCAGCCCTTGGGTCACGGGAAGCGTCAACTAAACGTTTGCAGATGTCTTTGTAAAGAAGACGAGCACTCGGACCCCACGGCCCAAGAGTTTCAACCCCAAACGGCTCGAAAGTATAACTAACCAACAAGGTTGCTATATTTCCGCCGCTTGAGGTTCTCAGCAGCCGCAGCAGCAGCGCCAGCACAGCATGTTGATCCAGGAAGTTGGGATGGCGCAAGAGTATCGACACAAGTAGCGTCCCATACTAAAGGCCTACCCATCTTCCAAGGGAATAAAGACATACCGTCCGGTCTTTTGCCATCGTCGCGTGCCAAGCCATTGGGTTCTAAAACAGCTGGAACGCCGACGGAAACAAGAGCACGTCGGATGATGTCATTAATGTGTGCATGCCGTGCTATGCGACCCGCACTACGGCTGCATGATAAACCGTGATGTCCGAGGCTGTTGACAACTTCCCCACAGTGACAGCGATGAGGAGAAACACATGTAGCTCCTAGATGAAGGGAAACAGCGAGGCGGAAAGTAGTGTCATCGAAAAGAGTGCCTATGTTCGACGACGGTAGTGCAAGAAGCCATAGTCCCGACTCCCATTCACCCACAGCGAGTAGGCGCGCACGCTCAGTAGCAGTGGTAGAAGAGTTAATTAGGTACTTGTGCACCGCTCTGCAGAGTGGCTCATCGCACCGACTCTGGGAAAATGGGTTTTCGGGAAGTTCTGAATTCGGGTAAGCGAGTTTCCAGGCATCCATAGCCTCGGTGAAGTACGGCACATCAAAATCAACCAGTGTGGTAGCTAAAATATTCCTGATTAATTTTAATTTTAATTAATCTTTGTAATACTTAATTCTGTCTTTTATTTTTTCTTATAGGTATATTATGTACTCTTATGACATAAAAACCATGCAATCTGAAGATTTAAAGAACATACCTACCTAATCTTCAGATTGCTTGGTTTTTATTTGGCTTTAGTTTTCATTTTTGATACAAAGTTATTATTGTTCGTAACGTATACATAGTTTAGTAACATAACATGCATTTTTTTTCTGTTTCGTTTACTTGGAAGCCTACACATTTAAGATGCCTGTTTTATTTACCGTAACTTCCTACTAAGTTTCCCTGTGGAAATCTCTACGGTACTAATTGTAATTATTAGTTTCTGTTCAAAATTACTTAAATGAATTATTTCCTTTTTAGAATGGCTGGTAGAGGGCGAATTAACCGCATGATTGGTTTTGTTTATAAAGAGCTGGAAATGATGGATGAAGTGGATTGTCTTATAGAAGAAAATTGTGTGAAAGACCCTTTTAATTTCTTTACTAAAAGTTACTTAAATATTTTCAGGAAAATAATTTTGTTTTTTTTTTGTACTCAATTTGTGATTTTTGTGCAGATTAAGATGAAGAGTTTCTCTTAAAATTGTATATGTATTTTCAAATTATGCAAGAAACTATATAACATTTTTTTTTTAGTAAAAATTGTATTATAAACATTTTTTGTTCTATTTTTATTTAAATAGTGGATATAAGTTGCATAAAATAGTTCGTACAAGTCATAATGTACCCTACACCACGTATAACATCTTTGTGAAAAAGGCGATAAGATATTTTTTTTGAGAATTTTCACATTTTGTTAACGTTGAATTACAGATCATAGTAAAACGCATGTTTTTCATATAGTAAAGTATTAAGTTTTCTTTGCAGTTCTTGGTCATCATAAAAAACATTCCAAATGCGTATCCCTTTTCACTTGTTTGAATTATCATTTAATTTAAGGGAGAAGGGGTATAACTTACTTTATACCCTCAAGGAATTCATTTTGCGGTTAGTATAAGTCACTATCTTCTAAACTATTAACTTTACATAAAAAATAACTCAATAATAATGAAGAGCATAAATCGTTTACCTATAAAAAATATCACATGTATTTCATTTAGAAGCGGTTTAAATGTCACACGAGGTCGAACACGCAATTTGAAGCGCGCGGAGTGTTTTTTGGCTCTCCTGTAAAGTTGCATTTTTGGACTTAGATCCTTTTTCACTAGGGCCACAGATTTGTTACACGCAAATCAATCAAATCCAAAAGCAAAATTCATTTATTCAAATTAGGCTGAAGATCAGCACTTTTTGAACGACAAAAATTACATAAGACCAAAACGCCCGCCTTTCGCCACTTCCTAGTGTTTTTGCTGGGAAGAAGAAGTGTCGGAACCAACTCCCCAGCAACACATCTGTCTGATAAGTTATAAGATCTGGAATTAAACAGTATATTTAACATTGTAAATCAATCAAATTAAATTGGTTTTTAAGTATATCAAATCTGCCTATAAATAACGTACAGATGCCAGCACATCAAGTTACCCCAATGTGTCAAATTTTCCCAATTGAATATGAACCTTATTCTGTTTGCCATAAAGTTGAAAAACGATCAAACATATTTGACACATTGGGGTAACTTGATGTGCTGGCGTCTGTACATACCTACTCAACGAATACAAAGAGTATCAGAAAATACAAGTCAGTTACAAACAGTGCACCTTCATTTTGGTCCCGCGCTGATGTTGGTGAAAATTGACATAAAAATCTACTTAGGTTTATGTAAATTACTGTAAAATTCACAGTTACTTTTATAAATAGAAGGTCGCAGTTACTAGATACTCATCAGTTATACTTTGTAAAAAGAAAAACTATGCATAAGTACTTATTTAGTAAATCTAGGTCACAAATGATAAATGATGTTAATTCAGTAAAAATCTAATAAATGTAAAACAAATAAGGAGGACATACAGAGACCTTATTGGTGTGGTTCTTCAGAAAGGTCAGGTGCGTAGTATTCGCAACCGGCGTGTGTGTATGACAACATTGTATGAACGTAAACAAAGCAAGGGGTGTAAATAAAAATATAGTTTATATCATCCAATAGGTCAACTGAATGGGTACACAAAAAAAATTCGTAAGATCGGTCAAGCCGTTTTGGTGGAGTTGACGCAGAGCGCAGCCATTCGCAGAAGGCGGCTGCGGAAAGGGAGAGGGAGATCACTTCCACTCACCCACCTTTCCATCCCTAAAAAAAAAAGAGCGCAGCCATTAAGCTGTGGGGTGTGGAGGTGTGTGTGTTGGGGTGTGCTAGTAATTTGGTAGTGAGTAGTTTTATCATAGGATGGGGAAAGGGGGTTGTGGGACTTGGGTTTGACTGTATTGGTCTTGCGGTATGAAATGAAATGATATTTAAGAATAAGATCTTCCCAGAAATCTCCCAAGAAATCTTCCCAAATGGCATTCTAAGTGACTGATGCCTATGAAGAAATGCCGAAAGAAATACAGGGGTCACGGTCTCTTTTAGAGTCCAGACTTAAGATTGTATAAATTTATTATGCGAGCCTAACGATGCAGGGCAAAGTATGGCTGAAGTCAAAAGCCTTCTGAAGAAAGAATCAGTTCAGCTTTGAGTTGACCTATCCCGACAGACGGCATGCATGCTTCAGTCATCGTGTAGCTCAACCTATTTCAGGGATCTCAACAACCCACCACACGACGATATCTGCCGGTCATTTGCGTAGGCCACGTAAAACAGTTACGGATCCATGTATTTTATTTAGCCTGTATGGTACTCACATTCACATAAATATTTCTCTTTAAAATATCATTAACATAATGTCATAACTTATGTCAATTAAATGGACTGAGAAACCGGAGTTTTGGTGATGTTAGCATGATTGCGGGAAGCTATTGGGACGTGCTTGCTGGCCTCAGCATATGAAATAGTCTTCTCAGCCATAACCGTCTTATTTAATGGCTTTCTGTCTACCATACTCAGGGCATGACTTGCTATTGGCAAAATGATCCCCCGAGCAAAGCGCACAGAAGGCCTCACCTTCAGAACTGTTGCAACCATCACCAGGGTGATCAAATACAATGTAGAAAGTCTGAAATTGTCAATCCGCCTTGAGCAAGCGTGGTGATCAATGCTCGTGCCTTCTCTGTATGAGAAGAGGCCTTTGTCCTGCAGTGGGACAGTAACAGACTGGTTTTATTTATCTCTAATAAAAAACTGCCTTTAATGTTACTCCGACATTATATTTTTTAAATTGCAACACTGGTCACGCGTTCAGAAAAGAACATCTGGGTCTTATTATAAACTGAAATACATTCACAAAAAACTGTTTATGCATTTTGTCAAGAGAAATATGTGCGCTAGACATAACAAAATCAAAGTTTTGTTGTGAATACTTACAAATGTAGGCAAATATCTTTTTCATTCGTTATGGCATCTTGTAAGGCCCGGCGTCCACTGGCGGCACAGCACGTCAAGAGATTTTAGTTAGCGCAAATGATTTAAGATCTCATTTTGTCATCATGCTAAGCGTCTAAGTACAATTCGGGATGCCACGATGCCAAGCCGCCAGTGGACCTTAAAAGATGCCATTTTAATAAATGAAAGAGATATATTTGCCTACATTTGTAAGTATTCACAAAGTAACTGTTATCCTTCAACTTTAAATACAAATGTGGGAATTGGAGGCTTCCGTGAAGGTATTTTTATTAGTTCGAGTTTGGATAAAGTGCGTCATAGGATTAGGCCTCATTGAATAAGCATGTTGAAGTTTAACGTTTGTTTATCCTATTTGAGGCTGGCACAGATGTGGAGATTGGCACCAAAACAGAGAGAGAAATATACCCAACAGTGGGTGAAATCGGGCTATGGATGATGATATCGATGATACCCTATCAGTGGCGAAGCCGCCATACAACTCTATTCTTATCAGATTCCCTTCGGAGGTTTAGAAGAGCAACTCTACGTCTATTGAATAATGTCAGAAAGACTCTAGTATTGCCAAATGTACGATAGGTATTAAACCAAAGGTATGCTGGGTTTGCAGGTGGACCGATGACCTCAAGATGGACAACAAATATCGATAAGAAAACAAAGTTAGGTACTAAAAAAAAAAAAGATTAAAGATACCGGGCTGGTATCCGCAACTCCACGTCAAAGCGCGTATTTAGCGTATGGGCTATAATCTACCACGCGGGCCCAGTGCGAATTGGTAGATGTCAATGATGTCTTCGAATTTTTGGTTCTAGGACATGCCGGTTTCCTCACGATGTTTTCCTTCACCGTTTTTGAGAGCAGTGGTGATCGAATGATTTACACAAAGTAATGCGCCTCTGCCTGGGTTCGAACCCACGACTTACTGTTCGTAAGTCGGGACCGCAACCACTGGGCCACCGCTGCTCTAAAGTTGGGTACTATTTATCGGCATGCTTAAAAAATTACCCCACGTCACTGTAGGTACCCCTATTGGGGTTAAACAAGGTAAAAACGTTGTCCTTCTATTTATTTATTTATTTATTAAAGGTAAACCAACAGCTTCTGTCATACAGCATTGCATTAGAACAAAGACATTCAATACCTATAGACCGGACATCACGAACAAAATTTTCGTCCGAAAAAGTGTGTCCTGCTGGATAAAAGTCTATGAGTTATTTGTAGTACGCTCCGGTGCCGCTCCAATATTCATATATTATTCTAGATGGCGTTACTGAGTCATGGGATCAAAGTTTTTCTATGACATTTCCTTGACATGCCCGCTCTATAGTATTTTAAATCTCTTTGCATTAGAATAATAGTAACAAGTATCAGACTTATACAGTCGCCAATAATAACGCTGGATATTAATAATCTATCTCTATCGGTTGCTATCTTGATCCCGATCTTTATCTGTAACCAATCAACGACCGAATTCGCCTATCCGAGTCTTAAAGATGTCCAATCAGAAGCAGCCGTCAAAAACAAAGGATCGGGATTTGGATTGAGATAGAATATTAATATCGGGCGTAAGTCGACCAACATTCAAGTGAGTGAATGTTGGAAAAAAAAAACTAAAAATTCTTCTAATTTATTTCCTATTCATTTGTCTGTCTGTCTGTCTGTATGTACTTAAATGACACCGCCATCGCCATTAGTAACTGGTGGTGTCATTTAGGTGATTAGGTGGGTGATGATGGTGGGTGGTGTCATTTAGGTGATTAGGTGGGTGATGATGGTGGGTGGTGTCATTTAGGTGACTAGGTGGGTGATGATGGTGGGTGGTGTCATTTAGGTGATTAGGTGGGTGATGATGGTGGGTGGTGTCATTTAGGTGATTAGGTGGGTGATGATGGTGGGTGGTGTCATTTAGGTGATTAGGTGGGTGATGATGGTGGGTGGTATCATTTAGGTGTTTAGGTGGGTGATGATGGTGGGTGGTATCATTTAGGTGATTAGGTGGGTGATGATGGTGGGTGGTGTCATTTAGGTGATTAGGTGGGTGATGATGGTGGGTGGTGTCATTTAGGTGATTAGGTGGGTGATGATGGTGGGTGGTGTCATTTAGGTGATTAGGTGGGTGATGATGGTGGGTGGTGTCATTTAGGTGATTAGGTGGGTGATGATGGTGGGTGGTGTCATTTAGGTGATTAGGTGGGTGATGATGGTGGGTGGTGTCATTTAGGTCATTAGGTGGGTGATGATGGTGGGTGGTGTCATTTAGGCGATTAGGTGGGTGATGATGGTGGGTGGTGTCATTTAGGTGATTAGGTGGGTGATGATGGTGGGGGATGTCATTTAGGTGATTAGGTGGGTGATGATGGTGGGTGGTGTCATTTAGGCGATTAGGTGGGTGATGATGGTGGGTGGTGTCATTTAGGTGATTAGGTGGGTGATGATGGTGGGTGGTATCATTTAGGTGATTAGGTGGGTGATGATGGTGGGTGGTGTCCGGTGGGTTCTTGGGTAGGTAAGTGTTTCGGAAATTGGTGATTTAGGTTTTTATTGAATTCATGATTGTATTGAATTAAATGGTTTTGTGTTTATCTACTACCTACTAGTCGAATAAAAGCTGGCTTGCTTGCCCCTGTTCGTCGCCTTACGAGCAACTTTAATGAAAAAGTCTGCGATTTAGATCTGTTTCCTGTTTGTTTTTAGATCTGTTTGTTTGTTTGTTTTGCCGTTAAGAAAATTCAGAGTAAGTAATGTTACTTGATATGTTATAAGATCAACACAGTTTTGTTTTTTTTATTAGGTAGGTATATTTCTTTGTTTGCTTCCACTTTATGCAGCTTTACTGTTGTTACCAACTTTAAATTTACATAATACATACATAACGTCACGCCTGTAATCCCCGAAGGGCTAGGCAGAGGTGTACCTGGTAGTACAACCCACATTTCGCCAATTATTACATTTAATATGTCATAAAAAGAGGAAAAATTTGTGTGTGTGTGTGTGTGTGTGTATGTTTGTAATTAGGATATTATTGGGATATTAGTAGGATATTAGCAGGATATTAGTAGGATATTAGTAGCATATTAGTAGGATAAGTGGTATTGTCTAAGTACGTGTTAGTTTATAGTTATTTAAATGAGCGTGATGTGTATTTACTTATGTTTTTAAAAATGTGTTTTTTCCTTGAATTTTTTAAATTTAAATTTGGAGTAGGTAGTGTGAAACGTAAAACTATGATTAGTCAGTACCTATAGCGCGAGCGGTTTCGACGGCCTACGCCTAAATATTGGACATTAAACACTAAACCACGTAGGTGCCTACTACTAATACGTTACAAACTATTACTGTAATGACATATTTAGTATTTATTTTATTCTAAACACGCTGGAAAGTGGAGTTATGTGGAGTATGTGCGATTTAAATTCACACGGGGTCAGGGAACTTTGGAAAATCTATGGAGCAGAAGATGTAGTTTGTTTATTTATCTAGCGTTGTTTGTGTAAGTTGTGAAATATTAATTTAAAGAAGGGAGTCCCTCTCTCTCTTTCTCTTTCTCACACAGAGGTCCTCCTGTCTGTGGAAGAGAGAAAGATAGAGAAGACCTTTCTGTGGCGTGACATCTTTTCTGCTTACCCAAGGTTTGGGTTTATATTACCGGTTTCCTCACAGTGTTCTCTGTCACCGTTTTGAGAACATTGATACAATGCAGTCTAATATAAATAGATAACATACTACGACGCGACGGTAGGATTTTAAGTTATCTTTTCACATAGCCCAAAAAAATTAAACAAAAGTCTACTCCAGCTATTGTCCTAGATATAGATTACATCAGTAGTTGAAATGACTCATCGTTTTAGGGTCTCGACTCCTCAGATCTAAACGCCAGATCTAGCTTGAAACGTGTCTAGATTTTTGGCTGGGGTAAAAAAAAAACAATTGGCGAAGCGAGAGTCGGACTCGCCCACGGCGGGTTCTGTATGAAAATGTTATCCAATTCCCTAAGCCAAGGGCTGGCTTTTACATTCGTCAAAGGATAAGCATTGCATACAACGTGGCAATGCCGCCAGTCTTTCAGGTGCACTAACTGTGGACAGCGATACGGATGAGTTTTTTGACGCCATATTTTAGCTTTAAGTTTGTTTTCTATTCTAAAGTTTCCAAAATAAAAAGTCGTTTATTTGATTTTATTCAGTAAACCCCAATCGGACGCCGGTGTCCGCGCTGTCATGGTGTTTCTATTGTGTCTCTAAATGACACGATTGTAAGGTTACTCCTACCTACCTTGTTACTCGAGTGAATTCGCCAAAGCATTATTGTTTAATTTATGCTATAATGATGTAGATTAGAATAGGCTATAAGATTGTTTTTTTTTTTATATTTTAAGTGTAGAGTATATCTTCTTCTAAAGAATTGTCTTCTCTTTTGTAAATAAGTTAATTTTAAGGCCGCACTATCAGACAGCATTAGGTACATACCTGTAATGATAGCTGTAAGGGAGATTTTAATAAATAAATAAAAAAAAACTCAGGTTAAGGCTCAGCAATTTTGAACGTCAAAATAACTTAAGACAGTGCCCCAAAACGCCCTCTATTCTGAGCTTGCTAGTGTTTTGCTGGGAAGAAGAAGTGGCGGAACAGACTCCCCAGCAACACGATGTTTTATTAAAAGAACTAGAGTGTACACAATATTGATCAGGGTTAAAAAGTAGCATATATCACCCGGGGAAGGTGTAGCTTCCCGACGGTTTTACAAATCGGTCCAGTAGTTTCGGAGTCTATTCAATGCAAACAAACAAACAAACAATGAAATCTTTCCACTTTATAATATTAGTTCCTATAGATAATTTGCATTTCCCGAGATAATTTAATTATAATTGTGTCTATTTTATAAATAAAAAAAAAACGAAATATTAAATGAAACAAAATATTTAAGTTTAGAGTATGCTAAAACATATTTCTAAAATAAACAGCTATTACAGACAAACAGAGCTAACTTTCACAATAAGGTTTGCTTTTCCCCATTTTAGTACTGAACCCTAAAAAGAAAGATGATTATTTTGAATGTTTTAGATTTCCAGATTTCTTGAGAAGTCTGGTGTATATTTTGTATTATCTGTATTTTTGTAGACTTAATCTGAAGTATTTATGTGGTCGGCGGCATTCAGTATGCGGCGGTACTAGATTTAATCTTCTGTCTAGCCTTTGCCCAGCTACATAATTTATGTTAGAATAGGTTTTCAGTCTGCCTTGGAATACTTACCAATGTTTTACATGGAGTGACTGCCTACCTGACCCTCACAACCCAGTAACTGGGTGACACGACCTCTTGATAAGACAGACAATAGTGGACAAATCCATTATAACCAAAGAGATTCAACTTCAACTTCAACTCTTCTGTATGGCATTTGTGGAAGAGAGACACCACAAATTTTGCTAATAACATGTAGGTACCATTATAGACCATCAAACGCTGGAGATTAAATTAGTAATTATTGTTGATTTAGGAAGACTGATTATAACCATGTCAAGCGTTCGTTGTAACGTCATTATCTACAATGATATTATAAGTAAAAAGGTGTTGATGGGTTACCTACACAACATTAAATCTTCAAAAACGGTACACTAATGCATGCACGCGTCCGTTGGGGCGCGACGCCACACTGAGGTGAAGTGTGGCTAGTTAGCCACATTTTAACGTGTCACTTGCTGAGCGCGTATAACCTATCTACATGTAAATAAAAATTATTGTACTGGTGGAAAGCTACACTATTCCCGGATGACATAGGCTACTTTTTAACCGACTTTCAAAAAAGGAGGAGGTTCTATGTTCGTGTGTATGTATTTTTATTTTTTTTTATTTTTTTTATTTATCCCCGTATTCCCACGGGAATTGGAACTACGCGGGTGAAACTGCGTGACGTCTGCTAGTCTAGTATAAACTGTACTGGCTAGTGACGTCATGTGACACGGTGACTCGATGTATCGCCGTTATTTTTTGATTACCTACGTGAACAAAGAAAAAATATGTGTCGAATATTTTTTTGTAATGTAGATGAGTGCTTTAAAACTAATATTTACCAAATAGCCTATTGTAGATCTTGTTGGAACTAACCCTTAATCATACAGAGATAGTTTTCTCACGGTGACAATTGATTTTTAGCAAAGCAAAACATTGTGGTGGAAATTAGGCTATGACCTAAAACTCAGAACATTTAGCCAGCAAGCGTGGTGGATAGTGTTTCTTTCAGTACTGTGTGTGAAGAGGTGTATTTTCTATAAAGGTAATTTTTATGTATACTATTTAATTTAATAATAATACATATAATATTATGAAAAGGGGGAAGATTTGATATTTTATTTGTTTGCATTGAATACGCTCCGAAGCTACTGGACCGATTTGAAAAATTCTTTCACCGTTGTTAAGCTACACTATCCCCGGGTGACATAGGCTACTTTGTATCCCTGTATTCCCACGGGAACGGTAACTACGCGGGTAAAACCGAGTGACGTGTGCAAGTTCATAATATTAGTAATCAAATATATTTATAAGGCAGGTGTAGGTGGATACGCCAAGAGGTAACGTACGCCGCACAGTGATCTAAAAATCGACCTCCATACTCATAGAAACTTAAAGTACCTCGAAGTCAATTATTTATTACCTACTCAGACAACAAAAGGTCCTACGGAAAGTCTGTGGCTTTGGTGGTTTTGTTTCGTTCATTATTGGCCACCGACTTCCGAAACTGGAGTTATTTTTCATCTGTTAGTGTTTTTTAAGAAGTCGGTTGTTTTTATTGTAAAAAAAAAGAATATTTTGCAATTTTTAGTTTCTTCGTACATACATAAAGAGAGTCTTTCAAAAGTTGAAAGAATCATTAAAATTGTTTAACAATTGCTGAAGAAGTTCGATCTAAACATTAATCTGTACATCTCTGCCGGGCCCCTTTTAAAATAGAAGGGCGTAATGTTATGTTAGGGAAATACAAAAGCTCAGCATAGACATCCGACTATAGCAATCGCGAATAATTTGCAGTTATGCGTTGAAGAGTTCCGTTGTCTGTCTTCTTCATCAGTTTTTCTTCACCAAATGATACTTTCTAAATGAAAATGCTTGATTTGTTACTAAAAATGTTAAAATCGGTGTGTGTGTGCCTATATTTTTTGAGGAGTTCCCTCAATTCCACAACGATCCCTCATCAGATATGAGTTTTGAAACAAATGGGACCAATCTGTTCGTATCCCCTATCCCTATAATATAACCCTATCAAATCAATGACGGAGTACTGAGGTAACAAACCCTAAAGAAAACAAAAAAGAAACATACCTACAACCGAATTGAGAACCTCCTCCTTTTTTTTAAGTCGGTTAAAAAGGTTGCCCAACACTAGGAGCTTCTCCTATGTTGTGGGTGTGTTTACAAACATTTAAAATTACATATATAAACAGCTAAACCCGAAACAACTACTTGTAGGCCATTCAGAAATTTGTTCCGTGCGGTAATCGAACCAGAGACGATCGCTCCGCCGCTGCGCCAACCGTGCCGTCATTCGCACACAGTCTAAACTACTTTTATAATGATTAATCGTCTAAAATATTCTTCACACGATTTGCCAAAAAGCCCATAATTCTCAGTAGGGTAAGAACCTACAGACCTCGATAAAGAAAACAATAAAAGAAATCCCGTAAATTTTACTAAAATCAGTTTTTTACGTATGCTGCGCACGCGCACGCGCTCGGCGCAGGCGCGGCGAATTTTTTGCGTCGACACATCTAACTGTACAATAAACTGTACACTTAATTTATCACCCTAACGATATCTGGATTAAGGCTTTTACGGTATCTATATGATGTTTTTTTAGAATTTTTTCGGAAAATATTTTTCAAAAACTTTCACGAAGTCATTATAAAAAGAAAGTTTCAGTTATAAGAGAAATTTGTAGTATGAAGAGTGAAAATAAACTAAGCTATTCTCTTATTTTGAAAAATATGATAATGATATTATGCTGCGGAGAATCTCAAGCGGCGGAAATACCTATAATAACCTCGTTGGGAATTATATTTTCGAGCCGTTTGGGGTTGAAACTCTCGGGTCGCGGGGTCCGTGTGCTCATAGCTTGTATAAAGATCTTTCTAGACGCTTAATTGACACTTCGCGTGATCCAAAGGCTGGTTTTTACCTTGGTCAAAGGATAAGCATTGCCATACAACGTGGCAATGCTGCCAGTCTTTTAGGTACCTACACTGACAGTGGACAGCGATGCGGATGAGTTTTTTGACGCCGTATATATGTAGATTTAGTTTTTAGATTTTATTTTAATTTCTGTATAAAGTTAAGTATTCAATTTACAAAAATAAATGACTATTCTTTGATAATGGTATTTATTTCTGAAAATAGGTTCATACAAACAATATTTCCGTATTTTTTCAACTGGAAGGTAAGGTCGGTGTTTCACTGACTACTCTGAGAAGAAACACCGAAAGAAACTCAGAGATCACAGTTAATTTTAGTTGTTCAATTCCTACTGTAGTTTCTTTAATCGAAGAACTTGTGACTATTCAAACTACCGTTGGGGTTGATCAAAGGTTCACGAGGTCGATCCGTGGATAGGTAACCATTTAAACATAATTATCAATCCTCCGAGCCTCGGAAAGCACGTTAAGCCATTGGTCCAGGCTGTTATTTGTAGATCTTTGACAGTCTCCTTGGGCAAGCGCAGTGATCAATGCTCTTGCCTTCTCTGTATGAGAAGAGGCCTTTGCCCTGCAGTGGGACAGTAACAAAATTATTAGTATTTAGTTATTGTAATTTCTGATTCGATCTCGCAGAGAGACTCCGAGCATATATAGCCCTCTCCATAACTCGTTGAGCTTACTCATAAGGCCCATAGTGAGGGACCACGTTTCAGTGCCATAAGTCATCACTAGCAACACACACTGGTCGAAAACCTTCGACTTGAGACACTGAGGTATGTATCACCGAGATCCGAAGAATAACCAAGGTTACCGACATAGCCCAACGGATTAGCAGGTTGAAGTGGCAGTGGGCAGGGCACATAGCACGGAGGACTGATGATCGATGGGGTCGAAAGGTTCTCGAGTGGAGGCCACGTATCGGCAAGCGCAGCGTAGGACGTCCACCCACAAGGTGGACAGACGACCTCATTAAGGCCGCGGAAACGCGCTGGATGCGAGCCTACCGGTCTTATTGGAGATCTATAGGGGAGGCCTATGTCCAGCAGTGGACTTCCTACGGCTGAAATGATGATGATGATTGTAATTTCTAAAATAGGCAGCTTTTAGCTAAATAATAACGGGCACTCGGATGGTGTTTATTAAAAGTTTTCTACTTTGCTCGCAGGAACTTTCGTTGTACCATTTCGATTGATTTTTTTGATTGAAGATGAAGTTCACTTAGCTTTCACTTCACTTATATTTTTACAGGGAGTCTTTCTTCAAAAAGCATTACCAGGCTTTACAAAGTCTCTTAGTATTAGGTTTGGACTTTAAAACCTTTAAGTTTGTTTCACCATTGTTACAAGAGATCTCGCTTATTTAATATTGTCTTGTTAAACTATCTGAAAAAAAGATCTAATTCATCATCTGCCTAGCTTTTACCCAACTGTGTTCGGGTCGGTTTCCAGTTTAATCGGGTGTAGCTGAATACCAGTGTTTTAGTGGAGCGACTGCCTGTCAGACCTCCACAACCCAGTAACTGGGTAACACGATAAAACTCCTTGGTTAAACTGGTTGTCAGATTTTCTGGCTTCTGACTATCTGTAACGACTGTCATAGAAGCTACAAATGAGAGCCGGGTCCAAAGAGATTTAAAAGACTATAGAGCGGGCATGTCAAGGAATTGTCATAGAAAAACTTTGATCTCATGTCTCAGTAACGCCATCTAGAATAATATATGAATAATGGAGCGGCAGCGGAGCGTACTAAAAAAAACTCATAGACTTGTGTCCGTCAGGACAAACTTATTCGGACGAAAATTTTGTTCGTGATGTCCGGTCTATAGGTATTGAATGTCTTTGGCCGGGACCAATGGCTTTATGTACTTTCGAGATGTAATGTAATGAATGGTCAATGGTCGACAGTTCTTGTTTATCATTTTGTTACATTGTCTTGCAGATCTATGGATTTAATCCAAATCTGCCCATGTAAGCTGGCACACTCTTTTTACCTGGAGCATTCTTCTTATTAGTCAGTTGCTTTTGCTTGAGTTAAGTTAGTTTTAATGTCGGTAGCTATATATTACTGGTATTCTGTATATTGAGTGTGCTAGCTAACTTGTAGTGAATAACTTATTTTAATTATTTTGTAATTATAACTAATTGTACTGTGTAAATTCAAGTTCTTCTAACTTATCAGACAGATGTGTTGCTGGGGAGTTTGTTCCGCCACTTCTTCTTCCTAGCAAAAACACTAGGGAGTGGGTTTTTTGGGGGACTGTCTTGTGTAATTTCAACGTTCAAAAAGTGATGATCCTCAGCCTAATTTGAATAAATGACTTTTGATTTTGATTTTTGGTCACCCATCCTCATCAAGAGTAGCTCAACTTTTGATCGACCCGTGAGGCTATAATTATTTTAGCCAAAGGCTCCTCTTCTCTTCTTTTCCTAACTACTTCGTAAGTACCTAATTTTGAAAATCACGCTTGTCATAGTTAAATGTTACATAAACGTAATACAATTAAAAATAATAAATATCAATTAAAATCACCAAACGGCTAAATTTTCATTGATATAAATGTGTACTTCGGTTTAGTGGGACTAACCACTGCTAATAATCACGAGGACTTAGGTTCGATTCCCGAGTCGGGCAGCCGAGGTGCTAATATTAAACGCTGTAACACTGAAATTCATTCACAATATCTAACTTGAAAGAAACATCTACTTAATCATGTTTGCAAAGGAAACGAAAGATTTGATTTAAAAACCGCCAATAATTTACCGTTTTGTGACCTTAAAAAAGGACCTTGATGTCCCAATATCATATCGTGGGATTATTGATAACAAAATACCATAGACTACGTGCAGGACTCTATAGAATGTGGGCGATGGTCAATGGTTTATATGTACTTGACCGTTTGGCGCTTGTTTTTTGTAAGCACATTGTGTTTTCATGTCACATATTTCAAAGACTGCCAAAGCCAAGATCAAGAAAGTATGGTTCGCAAAAAAAATTACTATTAAAAATTTACTAACCTTTTTTTTCGATTCGACACTCGGTATGTCAACGTGTTGAATTAAAACCTCGTTCTCGTTCGTTTTGACTGGAAGCAGATGATGCAGCTGAACACCAGTGTTTAACAAGGAGCGACTGCCTGCCTGTCTGACTTCCACAACCCAGTACCGCTTTGTTAGACTGGTGTCAGACTTTCGGTGTTCTGACTACTTGTAACAACTTTCAAATATTTACAAATGGCTGCGAGAACCAACAGCTTAATGTGTTTTCCGAGGCACAGATCTTGATATTAAATGGTCAGCCATCTTCGGATTGTTTTTTGCAAGCGT
Source organism: Euplexia lucipara (assembly GCA_921972225.1). Taxonomy (NCBI): domain Eukaryota; kingdom Metazoa; phylum Arthropoda; class Insecta; order Lepidoptera; family Noctuidae; genus Euplexia; species Euplexia lucipara. The sequence goes on along the minus strand of OV179169.1, from coordinate 1,686,703 downwards.
AGCTTACCCTTCAAAGAAACCGTGAGACTTTTATTGTTTTGTAATTTTAGTAAATAAATTTTTATTGATTACCAATATTGTGTGAACTTAAGTTTTTTTAATAAAACAGACAGACGTGTTGCTGTCATTTCTTCTTCCCAGCAAAAACACTTGGAAGTGGTGATGGGCAGGCGTTTTGGGGGACTGTCTTATGTAGTTTTTGACGTTCAAAAAGTGCTGATCTTCCGGCTAATTTGAATAAACAACTTTCGATTTTTATATTTTCATTTTGACACCAGGAAGTGGTAAAAGGCGGGTGTTTAAGGAACTGTTTTATGTATTATTTGACTTTTTGCAAAGAATGCTGATTTTTGTAGCCTAATTTGAAATGAGTTTTGGTTTTGAATAGAGGCGTGAAGTTTAAGATTTATTTGTCAAAATTTGTCCCACATTTTTCTGCAGATACTACGTAATCATTGCGAATTCCTCGACTGAGGTACACTTCAGACATTTATAAAAGACGTCCACATCACCTGCATTGTCTATAAGAGGTGTATTCTCGACACAAGCCGGGTGTTCAACTAGTATTTTCATACTAGTACATAATACAAAGTGTCTAGTGTATCTAAAAGTGTCTGTGCTATTTTTTGAAAACAAAATGTAAGTCTAACATATTTAGTTGAGATATTCTTTGTGAGTTTCGTGTTCATTGTGATGTTAAAATTAAAAGGTTTTGCGAAGTTAACAGGTTAATTATAGCTAGTGATCTTGGTGGATGCACCAAGGTACCCCGCGAAATTGAAGTTTTCTTGTCTTTTTTACAATTTTCCGTTCAGTTTCAGTTCAATTTGAATGTTCATTAAAATAAATTAATTAATTTGACTGGCCTGTTGCACTAGTAGTTAGTGACCCTGAATGCTATGCCGGAGGTCGTGGGTTCGATTCCCAGCCAGGACAAATGTTTGTGTGATGAGCACGATCATTTGTTCTGTCTCTGGGTGTTATTTATCTATAATATGTATGTATTTAGAAATATATAAGTATGTTTATCAGCTGTTTAGTACCCATAACACAAGCTCTCAAGCTTAACTTGGGCCTAAATGGCGTTGTGTGAAAAAGTTGTAGAATATTTATTTATTTTAATGGGTTGTCTAATTCTATGAACATGTACGTGTTGCAGTCGCAAATCATAATTTTGATCAACATACTGGTTGACACTGAATGGCAAATTGCAAAAAAAAAAAAACATTTTCAGAATTTCGTGAACTACCCTCGCGCATCCCCCTTAATGAATTAAAACAACAGTTTTAGTTCCGGCATTCCTTCTTCGTGTAAAGTTTAACTTACTTATACCAAATATCACACTTCATCAGGCGCACAATATTCTTAATGACACGGTTTTGTTGTGAGTGTTACGAAGTATAATTGTTTAAACAAACCTAGTGATAGTTTGTCTAACTAAAAAACTTATCCAGTCTTTGTGTTCAATTTCCTATGTATCGGTCATCATAGGACATAATACACACATCAAAAGTGTCTAGGGATCAAGCATTTTTATGCGGATTTCTTGAGATTGAGATGTGGCTTTGTAATAAATTTATGATTTTATAAATTTATATGGATCCTTTTTGGTGCATTTCATAATTTGAATCAGGAACTGTGAATCAAATTCGAGTAAAAGATAAAAATCAGCTGTCAATATTTTCCCTATAAAAACATACAACGCATTGAAGACATTATTAGTGCTACTGTTTACCTACTACTGATTAAAACCAACGTTATTATGGAGCGGCGACGTCATTTAAGCAGGGAAGAAATGCTCAGAGCCGTGGGAATGATAGAAGCTGGTTCCCGGAAACGTACTGTGGCTTTAGCTCTGAATACAAGTCAGAGTGTTATCAGTCGACTTTGGACACGTTACCGAAGCACTGGTACCGTGGCTGAGCGCCATGGAGGACGGTATCGCTGCACCACACGGAGACAAGACCGATACATTCAAATCTTAACTCGAAGAGCTCCAACAATAACCGCCATGATGTTAGCCGTGAGGCTTCATCACTCTTCAGGGAACTTAATTAGCGACCAAACAGTCAGAAACCGCTTGCATGAAGTGAACCTTCATTCCCGAAGACCGCTACGGGTACCACCTATATCAATGGGCTCTTGAACACAGAAATTGGGCAGAAGAACAATGGCGTTTCGTGTGCTTTTCTGATGAGTCTCGTTTTGGTATGAGACCAGATACAAGACGTATACGACACTGGAGAACCCCTGGACGCCAACAGCGATTAAAATCCTGCCAGGAAGTCCATCCTTATAGTGGTGGAACCATCATGGTATGGGCGGGTATTTGGATCGGCGGAAGAATGCCACTTTTGAGTATGCCAAACCGATGTTCTTGTGTTGTTAGTGTTCGCGGTAGAAACACGGATTATTAATTGTTTAAGTTACCCAATAAAATTTTAAAGAAAACTGTTATTTCAGTCTTTTTTTCGAACTTTAATGTTAGTGGTTCAAATGTCAAAAATCCCTTTATTAGGAAAATGGCAAATTTCTTTATTAATGCAAAGGTGACTTGGTTTATCGTTACTGTGACAAACGAAAACACTTTATTTGATGAATCCTTAAAGAAAATTTTAATTAATATCAATCAGGAGAAAAGTTATTGCAAAAATATATGTTGATCCCTAGACACTTTTGATGTGTGTATTTGGTTTTTATAAGATATGGTTTAATTTTTTTTATTTGCATTAAACATGTGTTAGTCATCATCATCATTTCAGCCATAGGAAGTCCACTGCTGGACATAGGCCTCCCCTATAGATCTCCAATAAGACCGGTTGGAAGCGGATCGCATCCAGCGCGTTCCCGCGGCCTTAGGGAAGGTTCATATCTGACGGAACATGCGTCGCGTATTATCGGTCGCGTAACGCCAGAACAGACAAATGAATAGTTGTTGACACAGACAAATGAATACTATGTTGGATTGTTGGGGATGGCTCAGTCTAGCCGGATGCAGCTGAACATCAGTGTTTTACATGAAGCGACTGTCTGTCTTACCTCCAAATTTTACTCTTGGCATTGTCATGGTCAAGACGGAAGAAATGTCTCTATAAACTGTCGATTCTTCTGTAGACAAAATCCTTAAAGATCATCTCTCATCATCATTTTTAGGGTTCCGTAGTCAACTAGGAACCCTTATAGTTTCGCCATGTCTGTCTGTCCGTCCGTCCTCGCTTATTCTCTGTGACCGTTAGCACTAGAAAGCTGAAATTTGGTACCAATTATGTGTATCAATCACGCCAAGAAAGTGGTAAAATAAAAATTGGAAAAAAATGTTTCATTAGGGTAGCCCCCCTATATGTAAAGTGGGAAGTGATTTTTTTTAATTTCAAAATTTCAACCCTAACGTGTGATATATTGGTGGAAAGGTATTTAAAAATGAATAGGGGTTTACTAAAATCATTTTTTGATTATGTCAATAATTTCGGAAATAATTGACATAATCAAAAAATGAATTTTGAACCTTATGTTTAGAAAATATGAAAAAAATCTGAAATGTAGAACTTTATGAGGACTTTCTAGGAAAATTATTTTGAACTTGGATGGAAACAACAGTTTTTGTACAAAAAAGACAAAAAGTTGTACAAAATAATTTCTGGACTAAGTTTGTAGTATAATCGTATAAGCAAGCATTTTGAACACTCGTGACGGACGGGAAACTACGGAACCCTACACTGAGCGTGGCCCGACACGCTCTTGGCCGGTTTTTTTAAAAATATTTCACAACTTTCACACAACGCTATCTCGTCTAAAGCTAAGCAGAGGTTATGTTATTGGTACTCTTACTAACTGATAAGCAAACTTATATATTTCTAAATACATACATATTATAGAAAAATATAACACCCAGACACAGAACAAATGATCGTGCTCATCACATTTGCCCCGGGTGGGAATCGCACCTACGGCCTAGCGGCCTTCCGGAATAGTAGTCAGAGCCGCTAACTACACTAACAGGCCATTCAAATAAATAACATTGTTGATGTATCTTATTTTAATTTATCATGCGCCATCCCATCTTCCTGGGTCAACATGCTGGCGCTGCTGCTGCGGCTGCTGAGAACCTCAAGCGGCGTAAATATAGCAACCATGTTGGTAGTTGTACTTTCGAGCCGTTTGGGGTTGAAACTCTTGAGCCGTGGGGTCCGAGTGCTCGTCTTCTTTACAAAGACATCTGCAAACGTTTAGTTGACGCGTCCCGTGACTCAAGGGCTGGCCTCTACTTTGGCCAGAGGCTAAGCATTGCCATTCAACGTGGCCGCCAGTCTTTTGGGCACTTTACCAGCTGGCAGCGATGCTGAAGAATTTTTTGACGCTTTGTAGTTATTTATTGTTAGTTTTAGTTATTTATTTATTTTAAGTTTTTGTATAATGTAGTACTTAAGATTATCATATAATAAAGTTATTTATCATGTAATTTCCTCTTTTTTCCAGAAAATTTACCATGGCGTCGTTGCGGGCTAGACATCTGCTGATTCTGCTACTGGTGACGTTTGTGAAGTCTGATCGTATCAGAAAGATAGAACCCACCGACAAATTAGCATTCAATGCATTAAGGGTATGTACACCAGGGGAAGGTACCTCTTCGTTATTATCTGACCAAGATAATGTCTGGACTTGAAAATAAACTGTGACCTCTGAGTTTTTTTCGGAGTTTCTCTCAGAGTAGTCAGATAGTGAAACACTGACCGCACCTCTAGTTAAAATAAAAAAAAACTAACAGGTGAAAAATAACTCCTGTTTCGGAAGTCTGTGGCTTTGGTGGTTTTGTTTTGTTCATTATTTGCCACCGACTTCCGAAACTGGAGTTATTTTTCACCTGTTAGTTTTTTTTTAAGGAGTCGGTTGTTTTTTTTGTAAAAAAGTTTTTATTTTGTAATTTTTAGTTTCTTTGTATGTAAAGCAAGTCTTTCAAAACTTGAAAGAATCATTGAAATTGGATAACAATTGCTAAAGAAGTTCTATCTCTAAACATTAATATGTACATCTCTGCCGGCCCCTTTTAAAATAGAATGGCGTAATGTTATGTTGTGGAAATACAAAAGCTCAGCATAGACATCTGACTATAGCAAACGCGAATAATTTGCTGTTATGCGTTGAAGAGTTCCGTTGCCTGTCTTCTTCATCAGTTTTTCTTCACCAAATGATACTTTCTAAATGAAAATGCTTGATTTGTTACTAAAAATGTTGAAATCGGTGCATGTGTGCCTATATTTTTTGAGGAGTTCCCTCAATTCCTCGAAGATCCCTCATCAGCTATGAGTTTTGATACAAATGGGACCAATCTGTTAGTATACCCTATCAAACAAAAAAAGAATTTTGAAAATCGGTCCATAAATGACAGAGTACTGAGGTAACAAATCCTAAAAAAAAAAAAAAAATACAACCGAATTGAGAACCTCCTCCTTTTTTTGAAGTCGGTTAAAAATGTCGTGTAAAAGTGTTTGAATTAATCTTTTTTTAGAAATATATATCATTTATCATTTGTCACACATCTGGATGCCACGAATTCAGTACAGCCAGTCGGCTGATTCAGTAAAACGCTGGTCCCCCCAGCGTTGAAATTTTTCATCGGCGTCTCCTAATTTCTAAGGCTTGTTTAATATTGAACTAGAATAATTACACAACTTTGTTTTTCCAGGAAGTTTCAAATCAAACAAACGCAGACTCTTTGAATCTACCAGCGAATGCGTCATCCATTCGAGAGAATATTACTGATACTTTCAGGTAAGTCAACAACAAAACAATAACTGTTAACTCTCTATAAAAAAATATGAATGTAAGTTTCTAAATTCAAATTAAATTAGAAGTAAAAAACGCGCAACACAAAAAAAAAACTCACATTTAAAATGTTACAAATAATACTTTCCTATCGTTGAGCCTTGAAATTTTAGGTCACGTCCGGAAACCACTCAAGTAAGAAATCTTCTTAGTATACATATTAACGGACGTGGGTACGCGGTAACTGCATCGAAATGGGCCCATCCGTTTGAGAGCTACGATGCCACAGAGACAAACACATTCACACGCAGACAGACATCGACGTCAAATTTCCCCTCTTTTTGCGTCGGGGGTTAATGTACAATCATCATTATTATGTCCTGGTCCATTCCCTATTAACATTATTTATGATGTCTGTCTATATTCTTCTAGGGCAAAGAGATTTAAAAGACTATAGAGCGGGCATGTCAAGGAAATGTCATAGAAAAACTTTGATCCTATGTCTCAGTAACGCCATCTAGAATAATATAAGAATATTGGAGCGGCAGCGGAGCGTACTAAAAAAAAACTCATAGACTTGTGTCCGGCAGGACACACTTTTTCGGACGAAAATTTTGTTTGTGATGTCCGGTCTATAGGTATTGAATGTCTTTGTTCTAGGGCGTCGTCTCCCAGTTGAATGAATTTTACCTTCAATTTGTAAGTCTTGAAATTACAACTTACATCTTTTCCCACAGCTGTGAAACCCGCACATACGGTTACTACGCCGACGTAGACAACGATTGTCAAGTGTTCCATGTCTGCTTGCCCTCGCAGACGCCTTCGGGTCGCAATGTTACCTACCGCTGGAGTTTCATCTGCCCTAACGAGACTATCTTCAATCAGGTATGTAATATATAATTATTATAATTGGTTCCAAATGTTCATCAATCTTGTTCATCATCATTTGCCTAGCCTTTTTTCATTTTTGTTGGAGCTGGCTTCCAGTTTGACAGGAACAGGACGTACCCGAATACCAGTTTTATTTGGGCCTTATCAAAAGACTTAAGGACGCGTTTACAAATCTGACGAAAATGAACAGTTTTTCGGTACATTTTGCGGCAGAACTAAACTAAACTGAATCTAAATAATAATCACCACGGACAGATTACTCCTTCATCTTCAAAAGGTCGCAATTTTTTATTGTAAAGTCTAGGTAAATAATATTGTAAAAAATCATTTCCGGTACCTCTTCACACAAAATTGTCGATTTCGTTTTGAGTTTAGGAACATTTTTCTTCTATTATATAACAGTAATGTGTTTATTTAAAAATATTTTATGTAAGGAAATATGATCAACTCAAAAAGGTGGCAGAAAGAACTACCAAAATATTCCAATTAATCCCAGAAAAAAAATCAAAACGATTTTAGTTTTTCAACAAATTTTGCTACATTGCGTGAACCTTAATAGCTTGAAGCTAAGGGTTATTTTACTGATCATTGTCGTGAGTTATTGCATAAAAGTTTGAAACCAAAAATATTAGTTTGCACTCGGCCACCGTCGTGTGTGTCGCTTGCAAGCAGCAACTACTGTTGAATAAGATCGCTATGCGAATTTGCTACTTTACGTGTTTTGTGCGCTATAAGACCCAATACCTAGAATTAAAGCGCGTCATTTCGTAGATACGTCCTTAAAGGCGTAAATAGCATAATCAAATGATAATAATGTTGGCAAAAACCCCCCCTCCCCTATTACATGGGACTTAAACATAACTGGTAAAATGTGGGTTTAAAGCTGAATTGATTCTTTCTTTCTTCAGGTTTTTTCCAGTCTTTGCTCTGCATCGTTAAACTCGCATACTTAATATTTTCGTACAATCTTATGTCTGGACTTTAAAGGAGACCATGACCCCTGAGTTTCTTCTGCATTTCCTCTCAAAGATCAATCGTTTTGGAAATACTGGTGTCATTTAGTTTAAAAAAATTACATGTAAAAGTATATGGGATTACAGAAATAAATATAATTTCTTTTTTTTTCGATACACCTCTGCTTAACCCTTTGGAGTTTACAGGCGAGATATTATGTTATTTATAACCTAACTAACTTACTCGTACTATTAAAAATATTATTTTTTTGAATGATATTACTAAAAAATAAAAATTGTAAACATTAAAAAAAAAACAAGAATTAAACAGCAAATACACTTACTTAAATTGAAAATAAAACTAATAATAATAATGTAAATATGATAGGAACTTTAGCACAGTAAATTAAATACAATTGACTATACGTCATGAAACATAAAATACATACAGCGAATTCACTCAAATGACACGGAACATGTACTTCATAATGTTTCTTCTAATTTTGATTAAGTCATTAAACACCAATTAACTCAATTTCAGGAAGTCCTAACGTGCACCAGACCAGCAGACTCAATCGACTGCAAGGACTCACCGGACTTTTACCACTTAAACATGGAAATAGGCAAAGAATCCAACAAAACAGAAGAAGCAAAAGAGAAGAAAGACAATCGAAAGATACAGAAAAGAAAACCAGAGAGAAGGAAAGAGAATATCGTAATGCAAAACGGTTTCGCTGACATTTTAAACGATGAGATGAACAGCCAATTACAACCTGTTGAGTTGACCATGAGAGGAGATCATGGTCCGGTACTCATTGGAACAGTCATAGAAAGTGTGGACCCTGAACTTGAAGATGTAGAACAAGAAGAGAAAAGAGAAGAAGAGATGGACAGAATAGTTATGGAGAGGAATATGAGAAATGAGAGGCAAATGAGACGAGGCATGTTTAGGTTTAAGGGAGATGTTTAGTGATTGATCCTTTAATGACCTGATTGATTAATTTAATCAACTAATTCATTAAGTGAGTCAACTAATTGATTAATTGAATCAATTAATTGACTAAATTAACGAATGAATTGATTCATTGAATCAAGTAATTGATTAAATGAATGACCCAATTGATTCATGTTTTGAGATTGTATTATGATCCAAATTGATTTGTGGTCTATCGAAAATTGTTTTAATATTTAATTCTATGAATTTGGTTGATTCATTTTAAAATGTCTTTGTCAAAAAAATTCTATCAGTAGAAATAAATTGTTGATAGACCAGAAATTATGGATGTACTACTTAATATTCTGCTTTAGTTCTTATTTTCGCAGTGGCCAATCAAGTGTATTCTAAGTTAGTATAAGTTAGTTTTAAGTAAATGTAAATAGAGATCTGAAAAATAATAAATATAATATGAAAATGTTCATAGCAGTATAAATAAATGAAAATGATCCATTTAAATGTTTTTTTCAATTGATATATTACTGGGTATCGTTTTACCCAGTCACTGTGTTGTGGAGATCAGATAGGCAGAAGCTCCATTGAAAACACAGGTATTCAGCAGTATCCGGTTAGTAATGATTGCAGCAGTTGTTGTTGTGTTTACTGCCTACGTCCCATGGGAAAATCTGATAAGTTTATTGTATGTATGTAACTACGTCTGAAATTGAAATATACGTACGTATGTAAAATGGCGTTCATATAAACATCCTTGTTTGATAAGCCACAAGTTTCAATCGAATGTTTTATGGCATAAAACGCATTCGTGCCCGATTTACCTACTCTCAATAGAGATTATAGGAAAATCTTACTATTTCTAATTACTGCTATATTAATCTCTATGGACATATTATAAATGATACTTATAATAGTCTACGTGTAAAAAAGGAAGTAGGGGTTATCAAGACATTAGTTCGTGAAGTTGTCAATGGGACAGTAGCCAAAATGCTGGCAAAACGTGAATGACAGGGGGAAAAAGGCTAACGTATGGCAACGTGAAAACGGCTGTTTCAATCGTGGTGCGAGCTGGACACATCGTATGTCCAGCAACGATTGAAACAGCCATTTCCATGCTGAAGATCACCAGAACATACCCCGAGAAGGATTTTTTTCTGTATCACCTGGCTTAGGTCTTTATCTAGATGCTAAGAACAAACCTGTTGTAACAATTAATGGTTAACATGCCACATACGCCCATTATAACTGCACCAACTCCTAAAGAGCATACAATTAAAAATATCAACAATCAGAATGCAATTCAATTACGATACGGATAGGGCACGATTTCGGTTATTGCGTTTGCGTAAAATCTCAATTAAAATAGTGTATTTGTTAGTTGATGAAACGCAGACCAAAGTCACCAACGATAACATATTATTGAATGATATGTACGAATCAAGATGGCCGCCCTAAAGCTATGTGTCATTGAAGAAAAACTAATTATTTCTTATCATATACCCAATTAACATTGCCACGGTTGGTTTCAATCTAATAACTGGATTTTCAATCGTGAATTAGTATCGACTAGAAATTATCTACCTCGATTCAAAACAACAAAGAACATGTTATGATAAAAATGTTGCTGATATTTTTAATTTTAATTACAAAAGCTCTCGCTGATAGTGAAGAAAATAATTATGTTGACTTGTTACCAGACGAAGAAAAACAGCAGTTTCTTGATAACGTAGCAAGAAGAATACTCAAAGATGTTGAAAGTCAGGAGAATGTTAAAAGCGCTCAAAGCGGAGAAATGTCTGATGAACAGTTAAAACAGCACACTGAATATGTCAAACAAATTTTAAAAGAAGAACAAGCTAATGTCAGAAGAAATAAAGCTGAAAATGATAAAAACAAACAGGATAACCCGTCGTCTGAAGAAAAAGATAACTTAGGTGTAAAACCTTTGGCGTCTGATAAAATATCTTTGTCTATTGAGCGAGAAGATTCAAATCTCAGAAATTACAAAAAAGACGCTGTTTCTGCTGAAAGCACCACTTTTAATATTAAAAATCAAATGATTATTAACAATCCACCCATAATTAAAAGATCAGTACCAGACGAAGACGAAACCAATAAAAGCACTGAAAGTGATGAGAAGGATTCTGGGAATGAAAAATCGGATACTGGTAGCATTCCTATGGAGTCAAAAAACTCGTATAACTCCAGTATAGATAAAGATTACGAGATAATTAAATCTGCAAATGCAAAAGATGAGGATGATGAAACAAAAGCCGTGAAGGATAACGTAAGTGATTCGAGAGAAGACGATGCAAGAAATGTGTCAGTGAAAGGTATTCATGAAGTAGGGTTACGAAGAATAAACAATGAATACAACAAATTAGTCGAAAATACAACAGGAAACAATACTACGATAACTGCAGTGGAAAGTGTAATATCAAAAGATAATACGAGTATGTCAAATGAGCATGTGAATATGACGACTGTTGATGAAGAGTCAACAACTATAAGTTATACTTTTGAGAGTTCTACAACAAGTAACATTGAGAATGCTACCACAGATCATCCAGCATTTCAAATGACAACAGCAAAGCTAACAAATGAAGATAAATATTCAGAGCCAATAATGAAATCTGCAGGCGATAGTTTAAATTACACTCAAAATAAACTCGAATTAACAACAAAGAGTACTGGAAGCACTATAAATGTACAGGAAACAACAGAACTCATTCCAGAGACTACAGAATCCATACCAGTAACAATAGAATCCATTACAGAAACCACAACTGGTGCTGAACCTGTAACTACAGGAGCGGTAACAGAATCCAATACTGTTGTTGCTACGATTAATGATACAACTGTAAGTATACCCGTTCTTACGACAGAAGAACCCAAAATTACAGTTGAACATTTTACGTCACAATCCTTTTTGGCAACGAGCGTTAAACCTCCAAAAAAGAACAAACATTATACGTTAAAAAAACAACGTGATAAATTATCAAAAAAAGTACCAACTAGAATTTTAGAATCTGATGAAGAGTCTACACCAGCGACAACAAAGAATTTAATTAAACACAAAGTGATTGTGCACAAACCCCGAAAAGTTATCATAGGCCCGAAAGCGAAGAAATTGGCTGAAGCAGAAAAATATGGCGTACAGAAAAATAACTTTATTGAACTGGAAAAAGTTTACTACGACAATAATTATAAAGTTAAAGTTGGAAAGCAGTACCATGTGTATGAAATCCGTAAGTAGCATTCGTATTTTGCTTTAGCTTACTCTTAAAGACTACTGTTGGTCAATTCGGTAAAAGCCATCCCGTGACAACTTGAGTGAACCTGAACTGTCAATGCCAAGCAATATTAAATAATGACAACACAATTTTTACTCATTTTTACGGGGTGATTTTTACAAATAAGCACTGCTGATTTTTATTACTGCAATGCGTAGAACATTTATACTCACACTTTGCTATAATATTGTCACTATAGATATCAAATTCAAATTCAAGATATATTGAACAGACAGCTTTCATATAAAAAATATTTAGGAAAAATCTAATAATATACCTATTGCCTATTCACAAAACAAAACTATGGACCCAGAATTTAGTGGTTTATCCACAGCTAGACTAATAAATCTGTTAAGAATAAGTGGAAAGTAAAAAAATCCTGTTTTTCTTACAGCCGCTGGCGAAACACCATTCATCAAAGATGAAGATCCCGTAGTAGATCAACCATACTACGTTCCCGTATACAATTATTCACCAAACAATGCTTACTTCAATCCTCAAAATCGTTTAGGACCTAACGCTGGTGACTCTAGAGCCGAAAATATACTAAGCGAACGCGATGATATGAACGAACAAGACAGAACAGAAAGATTAAATGTTAAATTGGAGTACGATCGAACGTATGGCAATAAAAGAAAAAAGTTTGGGAGTAAACAAAAAGAACCGTATAGTATTTACAATCAACCAATGCAGAGCAACGGACCTCAAAAAGTACATGAAAAAGTAAATCCTGCAGATAATTTGGATTCAGGTTATTACTATGGAAGAGTTAAATCGGCGTTGGCAAGGAAAGTCGGTTCCAAGCATTTTAATAAATTTCCAAATTCTGATGAAATTGATCATCCAGCTCATAGCATACAAGAAAGAAATTTAAAGGATCATGTTAGAGCAGTGAGGAACATACTCTTCCATCACAAGTCTTTTGGATTGCTCGATAAAGATAAGTATGGCGAGAGTATTGAAAAACTTAGAATGGGCCGTAAACTAACCGGAGCTAAACAAGGTTTACGTTTAGGTCCGAATAATGTTTTTTTAACTACAAATGATAAAATGAATTATAAAAACAATGACACAACAAACAACATTGCTTTAGATTATGATTCTGGGAAAGATGGAAAAAACAATAATCATTTCCAAAAGGTAGGCTATTTAAAGAGAAAAAATAACACAAAAGATTTGTACGTAATGGATGACTTTTTCAAAGCAAATGTTGAGAAATATATACAGGAGCAAGGTTTTACACCAGCTACAGCACTTCCATATCAAGCTTTGGATCAGAAAGAAGAGCTAATGTCTTATTTAAGACAAACAGAACGACTACAAAATAATGACAGTAATGCAGTTAAAAAAGATATTGATTACAAGGAAGACATTCCTGTACATCCAAACGAAAATAATACTTCAGGCAAAGCGTTAGATGTAAAATTGAATCTACGACGAAACGACATTGACAAAATTCACGTTTATATGGAAGTTTTGAAAGATATGGTAACACTGGACAACAAAGCGTTGGAACAATACGATTGGTTGGGTACTACTGTTGATATACAGGCGGCATTGCAAAAGTTGTTTGAGTTGATGTAAGTAAATATATCAAAGCCTCTAAGGCCGAGATTAATTATTATTCGTTACTTAACCTTAGTTAGGTTTCCTTCTCTTTCTTTCAGACAGTAATTCTTTGGTTGTACGACAGAGACAGGAATAATTTTCATCCAATGTTTTGCTTTATCTCAACCACATATTTAAGTATATAATATCCTATGTTAATTTGATAAAAGGAGCGAGCTCCATTCTCTGCTAAGCCTGGCGTATCCAGAATAGAATAGAATTTAATATTATATGTGCAATCGACTTCTGTAGATTGACTGAAGATAAGTCAATCAATTGTTCACCTTTTTAAGGCCCATGTTTTCCATAGACACTCTAAGAAGAAGAGGTTTTTTGTCTGTTTTCCATAAACTACTTTTTTTGTAATTTTATTTCTAGTCCAATAATTACTCATCATCATTTCTAAGATAGTTACATAAATAACACAGTTAATAACGCATACCATACTATTTTCAGCGCTTTAGTAGTAAACGAAGAAGATATGCACCCAGCAGACATGGAAATATTGAAATATGTGCTCTTCCAACACAAGTTGGCCTCGGAAATTATAGAAGCCAACAATTTTGGAGCACAATTGAGGAAGAAATTAGCTCTTCCTAAGAATAAAAGGAAGAAAATAAAACCTCGAATGCTGAAAGAGAAGGGTCTTATCAATAGGGTATGGTTGTACCTAAGGAAGGAAGTTCCACAAGTCAGCGAGTACGGCGCTTTAAAGCGATTGTATAAGTTTTTGATAAATGTGGAAGATGGTCTGTATGATGTAAGTATCTGTTAACTGTTTAGCCTTTTCCCAACTACGTTGAGGTTGGCTTTTAATCTGACCAAAAGCAGCTTAATACCAGTAGTGCTCAATCACTTGGTTGTGGGGGTAAACTACCGAGTTTACTAGGAACTACTGTATTACATTTAATGCAGAGTAGAGTAATAAACACAGTTGGAAAGGATAGATGGTTGGAAGGATGTGACCTTTGGCGAGAGATACTTAAGCCTCCTGACAAATTCATCGAGCCATCAGAGAGACTTCCACCTGGGCACACATTGCAATAGCCGAATTGGAAAACTCTGAACAGACTCCGCACCCAGGTCGGCCGCAGCAAGGATAATCTCCTGAAGTGGGGTTTCGCAGCTAGCACCGACCTTCAGTGCCTGTGCGGTACCTCTCCACAGACCATGGCCCACCGTTTGTCTTGTGCCGCGTGCCCTGTCACCTGCACACGTGAGGATCTTATGGTTGCGTCGGTGGATGGTGTTGCGGTAGCCGAACTCTGGGCTAAACATACAATTTAGAATATAGTGTCTTTGTTTGCCATCGACACGCTAAGAAGAAGAAGTTGGAAAGAAGTGAAATATTTAATATATACTATTATAAAATTACACATGACATGTTATACATAGGAAAAATAGTTGTCGAGTGACAAACAGAAAGAACACCAGTTTTCACATTTGAATATGAAGTATACCCACTCTCTAACTGGCCAGCGTTACACTTCCAACTTTTTTTTTGAGGGGTGGAAAATCCTTAAGGATGTCCCCCGCCCGGGGAGGCGGAGGGGTCTGTCAGACTCTTACTGACTAAAAACCACCCCGTTTTCCTTCTCACACCTGCACCGGGATCACGGGAACAGGAGATACTTCCGCGACCCCCGACTGATGCCGGCCCCGCGGGCCTCGCCAAGTCAGCGAGGGGAGTGAGGTGTTAGACTCCCCTCGCGACGTCTATGAGGGGCGCGCGTGAACACGACGCGCCGCCACCTCGGGTCTATGTACGTGGGGGGCGGCGGACATCCCCGCGTCCGTCACCCCTAGACCCATTCAGGGGGGCTGGAAGAGGGCGTTGTCCGCCCTCCGGTGCGTCTGCTGCGGGCAGGGTGAGTGGAAGTAATCTCCCTCTCCCTTTCCGCAGCCTCCTTCTGCGAGATGACTGTTTCGCAAAAGGACACCATCGCGTCCCAGGACTCGACGCTGCCGACCATCCTCTCGAACACGGCCGGCAGTGACAAGTTACTGCCTACTCCAGAGACGAGGGCACGGCGCGGCTCCTCCCAAGTGGCAGACTCTGCCAGCGTATGCCGCGCCGTGTCCTCCCGACAGTCGACCTATCAGAAGGGCCTGCCACAAGTGAATGAGCAGAAGTCGGTTTTTAGTATAACCAGATACAGCGGAATACCAGCGTTTACATAGAGCGACTGCTTATACAACCCAGAGACTGGTGGTCATACTCTCGTGATTCTGACTGCTTGTAACGACTGTCAAAGATCTAGAAATGACAGCCGCGACCAACTGTTTAATGAGCTTTTTGAGACTTGCTAGATTTAATTACTTACAGAGGTCACGTGGTTTTACTTTTAACCCGTGTAGTTCCCTTTCTCGTAGGAATACAAGGATAAAAAGTAGTCTATGTCACCCGGGGATAGTGTAGCTTTCCAACGGTGAAACAATTTCAAATCGGTCCAGTACTTTCAGAGCCTATTCAATACAAACAAACAGACAATCATATCTTTCCTCATTATAAAATTATTATTATAGTGTTGCTAAATGATCTTAAAATGTTTCAGCTACACGACGCCGTAAAAAACATAGCCAAAATAACAAAATATAAAAACCAGCATTGGTACCACAATTTGAGAGACTTATACCTAAGTACAGATGAGAAGCATATGCTAGAGTTATTATTACATTTATCATCACTAAGACTTTTTACTTTGATTGAAGAAAGTGCCAAGAATGGTCTGGAAGGTGACTATGTAGAATACATGAAACAAAATAGGAAACATTGTAAACGAACGCTAGAAGAAATGATGTTTATAATTGACGTATTGGATGAATATAATAAATATGTAATGTAAGGGAAAGTTTTTTTTTGCCAACTGAGTTTATTATGTCTTTTTTTAATCTTTGTACTTGTACCTACACCTTAAATTTATTGCGCAAAAACTATGAAAATAATAAGGTACGTCAGCCTCATAAGTCAAGGTGTTCATGAGTTTAGGAAATATGGATATGTTCATCGACCTAAGAGGCTGACTGTACAAAGCGTCGAAAAAATCTTCCGCATCGCTGCCAGCAGGTAGAGTGACCATAAAAATAAATAAATAAATAAATAAAATTCATTTATTTTAGGCATGTACCCATAAGACATAACATGAATAAGACTGGCGGCATTGCCACGTTGAATGGCGATGCTTAGTCTCTGGCCAAAGTAGAGGCCAGCCCTTGGGTCACGGGAAGTGTTAACTAAACGTTTGTAGATGTCTTTGAAAAGAAGATGATCAACAACCAACCCCACAGCCCCCAAAGGGCCCACAAAGCCCCGTTTCAACCCCCCAAATCAATGTTGTTTTTTTCTTGACGTTAAGGGTGTGAGGAACAGAGGGTAAAGTTCCTCACCCCCCATAGAAAAGCTCGGCTCCTCCTCGCAGACGGGTGTTATGTCTGGTGGGCTACTACTGCCCGAGGGTTGTTGTCGGATCTTGTAAACGTTCAATCGCGCGGATAACTTTAACATCGCGATGTAGGATGTCAGGTTAGTTCGTATGTGGCGGAATAGATGTCGCTATACACCACAAATTTTTAATTAGTACAAATACTTAAAGGGCTTATTCTAGACAGTCTTCTCATTATATTTGTAAAGTATCAAAAAATAATATACATAAACAGCAAAGTTATTAGCGTTTGTTTATATCCCAAAAAGTCACCCAATTTATGGAAATATTGTACAGGCTATTCGAGGTATTCCTCGAAGCGCTACTATTTTGAGGCGCTCCTAATGAGGCGCTCCTATTTTATTCCTCGGAGCGCACCTTTTAGGAGCGTTCCCTTCAGAAATTAATTTAAAAATTAATTTAATTTAAAAAAATATTTTTATTAGGAGCGCTCCGAGGAATAAAATAGGAGCGCCTCATTAGGAGCGCCTCAAAATAGTAGCGCTTCGAGGAATACCTCGGCTATTCATGACATAGTAGTATTCATTAATCGTGATCTCGCTCAAGCATGCCCCGCCTCCAACAGCTGTTTTCGTTATTTAAGTTTAACTAAATAGTGGCATATTTAAAAATTGAATTTTGTTTTTTTAACTTTTAATTACGCAAATATGATCAGTAACAGGTACGGATACAGCCCAATTTTTTTTGTACTATTTAAAATAGTGGTGTTTAAAAGAAGTTTGATAACCTTTGTCAATCAACTGCCTAGCCTTTTCCCAACTATGTTGAGGTCGGTTTCCAGTTTAAACGGATGCAGCTGAATCCCACTACCATTTTCCATGAGCGACTGTCTCTCGAACCCTGCACAATCCAGTGACTGGGCCCTGGTTAATGATAAATAATATGTTTTTCTGCAAAATGGTTTCAATTTTATTTTTATATAGACCATTTTTTATTTTATTTAATACTTTAGTATTGTAAGTAATAGAGAGACACGCAGCGCAGTAGTTCTGTTAAAAATTATGTATTTTGTATCTTTCAAAATCAATGCATTTTATTAAGGTAGTTAGGTTAGGTGGTTAGGTTCGCTATAGGATAGGTATGGTAAGTTAGGTTAGGTTATACATATGTATATATGTTGTCATTCTAATTCTATCTAACACTAAAGGTTTAAAGAGCACATTAGGGACTCGCTAAATAAAAAGTAGTAGTAGTTATTATTGTTCTTGATCTATTTGATGACATGTTATTAAAAGTATGTATAAATCTAATACCAAAAATTCTCGTGTCACATTGTTTGTTACCAAAGTCCTCCGAAACTGCTTGACCGAGTCTTTGTATGTATGTATGCACCCCATGGAAGATTGAGTGAAGTCAACGCCTAGCATTAGAATGACAGCTCAATTTGCCCTAACTTCACCTATATTTCAACGGGGTGTTTTTACTGAATAGCAGCTGACGATTTCACACACAACACTAGGCAGTGGCGAGCGCCGGGCTTTTTGGCAGACTGGCTTATGTTATTTCGACGTCCAAAAAGTGCTTTTCCTCAACCTAATTTGAATAACCGACTTTAAATTTTAATTTTTCTTCAGAAACTTACCAATAAGGTCTGTAAGTACAATAATATTAAAAACAACAATTTCACAACAAACTTTATTTAAAAACAATTCTTATAGTTATATTATTACTATTCTAAATCACATAATTATTATTTTGGTATACAAAATTGTTTATACTAAAAATATTTTATCAAAACTTTTGAGGTAACATTATACTTCATTTTGTAGGACATTTTGATATATTTCCAAGTACCTAACTAAGAATAAAATAAGGGTGGAAGCGAAGAGATTAAATACTATAGAGCGGGCATGTCAAGGAAATGTCATAGAAAAACTTTGATCCCATGTCTCAGTAACGCCATCTAGAATAATATATGAATATTGGAGCGGCAGCGGAGCGTACTACAAAAAACTCATAGACTTGTGTCCAAGCAGGACACAAGTTTCGGAAGAAAATTTTGATCGTGATGTCCGGTCTATAGGTATTGAATGTCTTTGGGTGGAAGCAACATCGACGCACATGTCCTCGATTCTAGACCCCCAGCATATAATTTTAAGCTGTATGTCTCTATGTATGTATGTTCATTTGCTCCTTAAAAACTACTTGAAGTTTTTTTTCTGACGCTTTTTTTTTATTTTAAACTGGAGACAAAAAAAACGGAGAAAACCCACAATTTCTGTCTAGTTGAAAGAAATTGCCCGTCAGTTGTGCATTGATTTTTCTTCCACTTTATGTAATATTTTATTTATTTAATACATTATTTTGGTACAGACGCCAGCACGTCAAGTTACCCCAATGTGTCAAATTTCTTCGATCGTTTTTCAACTTTATCCGACACATTGGGGTAACTTGATGTGCTGGCGTCTGTACATCAGTAAAAATCGTAAAACAAATTGTAGACTGTAGTAAACTTGTAGTTATTTAAGAAATAATATTCACTTTGGTCAACAATACTTCTACGTTGAGATTTTAAACAAATAAGCAAATATAACAACTCACAATCATAAAGTTTGTTTTCGTTTCCAATAAACTACAATTTCGTTTGAGAAAAATCGTATTAAAAAAATAAGAAATATGTAAGGCGATATTTAAGGCGAGGTTGTAGTAATTTTTTACTCTTTTTCAAAGTCAGTATTTTTGTTACAAAACTATAAAAAATGCGCAAAAAATAACTTTAAGTAATTAAAAACCTACAGTAAGTACTGTTGTTGATCAAAGAATATTCACAACATATTTTAAGCCAATCCTAATAACATAGGGAGAAAATAGGCCACATAGCCACATATTATTATAATATTTACTTAAAAGCCTCTTCTGTGCAAAATATAAATACAAGGAGAAAGGGGCATCGACACACACATGGACACCATAAGCTCTGTGCATGACCCCCAATCGTTGAAATTGTTGCCGGCTTTCCCCAATATGAAATAAAAACATCAAAAAACCATATCTTACCTTAAATAGGTCACTTCTTTTATTCAAAATATTCAATGGAAATCACGAGTTTAAACAGTTTTATAAGTTAAAAGATAATCAGAAAAATCTCGGCAGCGAAAAACTGACAGCATTTTTAAACGCTGGGGGTCCAGGCTTATGTTCTTAGGTACTGAAGTTACAGTGTACTGATATGCAACTATGTCTATTCTACCCTGCAGGCCTAGCCATATTACAAATTCTATCTTTATTATCGTAATCGATAAGGCGGCAATAGAAAGAAAATGACGTATATGGAATCAGCTGTTTGTCAACTGGCAAGTGTTAACGAGTAGAATTTGTAATATGGCTGAAAACGAAATACACATGAGAGTTGACAAACAGCTGATTCCATATACGCCATTTTCTTTCTATAAAAGAAACAGAATAGAAATAAAATTTGTAATATGGCTAGGCTACGTTTTTTCTGTTTAGATTCTATAACTATGTATTAATATTTTGGATCCTATTTTCAAAGAATATTGGGCGCATTCATGTAGGTTTGATTTGGTCCCACTGCAGGGCAAAGGCCTCTTCTCATACAGAGAAGGCACGAGCATTGATCATCACGATTGCTCAAGGCGGATTGGCGATTTCAAACTTATCTTAACCATAAGTTCATGTTTCTCACAATGTTTTCCTTCACCGATGTCAATGATGAACTTAAAAAGTATTTATGAGTTTTAATTATTTATCAATATATTACTTTACTTATGATTATTTTATACAGAATTATTGGAATGGTTGGTTGGAATGTTTTCTTTGGTTAAATAACAAAATCCGCACGGTTTGTTGTAAATTTTGAAAATTAAGTTTGTGTTGTCTTCTCTATATTACCTAAGTATTGATGTCTATGGTCCTAGCTTAAGGTAAAACTTACAACCAGCTATCGCTTATTTTCCCGCTAGATGGCGCTGAAGTCAACATTTGTAGTATAGTATTTTGTTTTATGTGTAATTATTACCAATTATATTCTAAGTAAAAATGTGTAAATAGGTTATAAGCGCTCACAAAGTGAGACGTTTAAATGTGACCTATCTACACCTTTTTACTTAGATATAATATCATTGATTGGCACATTAACATAAGTCGTTATAGTAGTTGATGCGGTTATCAGGCATCACACTATATTGAATTTGGTCATAACATTGCCTCAAAATCCGCCTAATTCAACACTTCGTCCATAATTAAAGTCTATGTGTAAACGTGACCTGTATTTAATGGCAGATTTTATTTATGAACGAACTGTCTATTTTAACAGAGGAAAGGATTTACTATTTATAACTTAGAGTTATTATAAAAACAAGGATATTATGTACCGAGTGTTCATTAAGCAACTATTGACATAATCTATATATCGGGTGACTGGTAATGCATAAAGCAGTCTTCCTCAGTACTGACTTTTGGCCGGCGGGAATAGTTTTCAAACGCTTTAATGAAGCACGACCTAAACCTAGTGTGGTTTAAATACCTATAATTTTTATTTATTATTACTGTGTTGCTTGCTATGGGTTTTTATAATCTGAATTAAAGATTATTATTATTATTATAACTTAGACATGATCACGCCTCGGTTTCCAGGTCTGCTTCGATCTCCTCAGGAGTTCGCAGGTCTATTGCAAACCTCTTCTTAGTTGGTGCTTCATCGTACTCTGGAAAGACATTGTTGTTATTAATATATGCGGAAGAAATTAAGGAATAGGCTCATCATCTGTCTAGCTTTCCCAACTATGAAAGATAACTGGAAGCCGACCCCAAGGCTTCCAGTTTAACCTGCATACCAGTGTTTTACATGATGCGACCGCTGTCAGAGGCCTCCACAATCTAGTTACTGGGTAACACAAATATATCTTGGTTAAACTGGTTGTCAGACTTTCGGGCTTCTGACTACAAGTAACGACTGTCAAAGATCTACAAATGACAGCCGGGACCAACGGCTTTACGTGTTTGTTTCGCTTATTTGATTGAATATTGAGCTATGGGTTCAAAAACTTTTTTACAAAATAAACAACCGACTTCTTAAAAAAAAACTAACAGGTGAAAAATAACTTGTGGTGGTTTTGTTTTGTTCATTATTGGCCACCGACACTATGTAAAGAAAGTTTTTCAAAACTTGAAAGAATCATTGAAAATGGATAACAATTGCTAAAGAAGTTCCATATCTAAACATTAATATGTACATCTCTGCCGGTCCCTTTTAAAATAGACAGGCGTAATGTTATGTTGTGGAAATACAAAAGCTCAGCATATACATCTGACTATAGAAATCGCGAATAATTTGCTGTTATGCGTTGAAGAGTTCCGTTGCCTGTCTTCTTCATCAGGTTTTCTTCACCAAATGATACTTTTTAAATGAAAATGCTTGATTTGTTACTAAAAATGTTGAAATCGGTGCATGTGTGCCTATATTTTTTGAGGAGTTCCCTCAATTCCTCGAAGATCCCTCATCAAGTATGAGTTTTGATACAAATGGGACCAATCTGTTAGTATACCCTATCAAACAAAAAAAGAAATATACAACCGAATTGAGAACCTCCTTTTTTGAAGTCGGTTAAAAAACCCAGAATTGGTGCCCTATACAACGGAGAGATGGGGCCGCGGCAGACCACGAAGGAGATGGCGGGACGACCTGGATGTGTTCCTTGAGAATTGGAGAGAGGTGGCGCAGAATCGCGACATATAGAAGGAATGGAGGCCTTTGCCAGGGGCAGTTCAGGCTAAGTAGTGAAAAAAAAACCTATCAAATCGCAATTTCTGTCGAAGCTAATGAGAGTATAAAGGAAAGAAGTGACAAATGTAATGTAGGTACTTTTATAAATAAACTCGCTGATGCTCGCGGCTTTGCTCGCGTGGATGTCGGTTATACTATCGCGCCCGGCTCCTAGACGGCTTATTTTTTCCGACACCTCCAACAAACATCATTATATTTTAGCTAACGTGTACAAAAACTTGACAAATAACATACAAACACCTTCCTCGAGAACCACTTTATCCATTGGTGAACACATCATGAAAATCGGTGCAACAGTTTTTGAGTTTATCGTGAACAGACATAGGTACAGACAGACTGTTTTATAATATGTAGTAATGAAGATTGTTTAACGTACCTGCACTGGCCTGCAATGCTTTGACTCTTCTCGAATAGTCCTGGAAGGCTGCAGCCAAGCTGTAGGTCAGCCGTCTCGCTGCATTTCTGAAACATTTCAATAGCATAGCTGTCACTAGGATCTTGAAGCTGTGTGTAAGGGGCTTATAGCACCGATAGCCTAGCCACAGTCTAAAAACATACAGTTGTCCGACGAAGCCGTCTAGACAGGGCAATCGTGCGGGGTGTGAGGGGCGAGACGCGGGAAAGCCGCTCCCGCACTGCGAACAAAACGATGTTCGTAGTGCGGGAGGTATTATTCAAGTCTAACGCGTGTAGAAGTTGTCGGCATTTTTACAGAGATAAAAGGCGTCGTCCTACTGTATTAATATTAGCAGTGTAACCGGCCAGAGCCAGACCACTAGAGCTTATAGCATTCGCGTATAGCATTCATCACTTGCATCAGAAATGGTGAAGGAAAACATCTTAAGGAAACCGGCATGCCTGAGGGATATTTCTCGACGGTATGTGATGCCAAGTCACAGGCCCATGGGCGGCTTTAAAACTCTGGCAGCAGTTTAGTCACCGTTCTTCAAACGAATCAGACAGACGTGTTGCTGGGGAGTTTGTTCCGCCACTTCTTCTTACCAGCAAACACTAGGAAGTGGTGAATCGCGGGCGTTTTGGTTGATAAATGATATTTATTTTTGTAAATAGGTTTTTACAAACACTTTTACACTATTTCACTACTCTGAGAAGAAACACCGAAAGAAACTCAGAGGTCATAGTCTCTTTTAAAGTCCAGACATTATCTTGGTCAAATCATGTAAGATCCATGCAGATTAGTGTCTGAGATGGTCTTTTGAGGAAAGAACCAACCGTAAGAAACTCAGAGGTCATAGTCTCTTTTAAAGTCCAGACATTATCTTGGTCAAATCATGTAAGATCCATGCAGATTAGTGTCTGAGATGGTCTTTTGAGGAAAGAACCACACAGAATGAGAGGACCAGATCAGCCAGTGCAAGCATTTGTCAGTAATCGTGAGCTCAACTCGGAACTTGAGGAGCTCCAGGAGGAGGAGAGTTGACTGTTTAATGTTATTTTTGACGTTTAAAAAGTGCTGTACGATTCCATTTTCACAGTATAAAATATTAATACAGTAGGACGACGCCTTTGATCTCTGGAAAAATGCCGACAACGTCTACACGCGTTAGCTTTGAATAATACCTCACGAACTACGAGCATCGTTTTGTTCACAGTTCGGGAGCGGCTTTCCCGCGTTTCGCACCTCACACCCCGCACGATTGCCCTGTCTCGACGGCTTCGTCGAACGACTGTAGGTTTTTAGAATGTGCCATTTTTGTGAAAGACGTGGTATCTGACAATAGATAAAATTCCAATCCGTGAATTCCAAAACAGAATCCGTGATATTGGAGCTTTTACACACGAGCGGCATTACGGCATACTGCCAACGGCAGAGATAAGTGCAGCCGTCGACACGCCAACTTTAAAAGCCAACGGTAGCCGTCGTCAGCTCTCTCAATATAGGAGTCAATTGAGCTACCGCTGAGGCGTGTCAACAGCAGCAGGTGCCTCTGCCGTTGCCAACATGCCACTTGTGTGTAAGAGCTCTTATTCGACCGAAACAAAATCAAACAGTTTCGTAACCTCGCGATTAGTTATCACCAGTGTTGACTCAACATACAAATATTTTTCGCAATTCCTATGTTATAATATCATCGGATTCGTTGACCTGAATCTTCAACAAGATATAGTAAAATCTCAAGCACTTGATAAGAGATTATGATGAAATTCTTTCTAGATAGATTGTTTGACATTCTGTTGTAAGTATTTGGACATTCCAATCTTGATATTAGATGGTCTAGAAGTTAAGCAATAGGTGAAGTTACACAACTAGATGCACGTAACGTTATACCTATTATCACGCTTATGATATTATTATTATTGCGACTTGTACAACTTAATCAACAAACATTGCAATATATTTTCTCTCTCTACAAAACTGTATAACGATAAGGTCTACAACTAGCTCCGAACTCTCAATTATGAAGAGACAGAAAACTTAATCAAAATAAAACTATAGTACATATCAATCTTTATTAACTCACTCACACACACTCACACATTCTTGAGTGACTCTTCAATTAATTACATACGCACACGCTTTCTTTACACACACACACACACAAACATACACACATAAACACACACAATAACACATGCATACATGTCATACTGAGGCTTATATTTATCTTACTTTTATTTTCTTCTCTGCTTATTACCTATTTCTTTTTAATTTAATATTGTGTTGGTCCACCAAAACCACGTCCTCCATCTTTGATAATTAATGTAACTCTGTGCTAACCATGAGAGAGCACTGGTACCCATAACACAAGTTAAATCTTACCTTGGGTACCTACCAGAGTTCATTATACTACTTACAATTTTTTTACTAATTTGAGTTATACAGGGTGTAACGGAAAGGGTATATACATACAAACAGGGTGAATAGAGTATTTAATAACGAGTCTTTCCTCAAAATTTCAGCTCCCAACTAATAACTTTGAAACTTCACGATATTATTTAATATCGACAGTTTATTAAATGCAAAATCATAACAAACGTGTCACCGCACTATGAGGGTCATAATCCTGTCCGGCAAGGTTCAAGTATATCTATCTCGGGTTCTGCGCGCCTAGTACAGACCTATCGGGCTCTGCCTAACCGACGAAGGCGCGACGGCGCGGGCGGGCTCAACTTTACAATTATGTATGTATATGTATAAAAACGTTGCCATGTCAATTCTTATCACCAAGAGAATCCGTGCCCTTCGTATGTATATACCCTTTCCGTTACATCCTGTATAAAACCAAATAGATTACAAAAATATTAGTCTGTAAGTGGAACTGTACATTCTATCTGGAAATAAATATCTTTATCTTTATGTAGTCCCCGAGGGGATAAGCAGAAACTAAGTATAACATAAAAAAACCCATTGGAAGTGATGTACCTACCTACAAACTAATTTAAGTCTCATGTAGATATTAAGGGGCAAGCTTATTTATAGTTCGTTTTAGTTCATACTAGTTGGTGCCTGCGACTTCGTCTGCCCAGGATTAGTAGGTACTGCGAGTAGCCTATAAGGCATCAAAAAGTTCATCCGCATCGCTGTCAACGGGAAAAGTGCCAAAAAGACTGGCCACATTGCCACGTTGCATGCTGGCAAACCTGATTCTCTGACCTAAATAAAGGCTAGTCTTCTGGTCACCTGAAGAGTTGGCCAAACGCTTAGCGATGTCCCGAAAAACTACATATATGGGCACTTGGACCTTAAGGCTTCGCTTTTATAATAGGCAATACATAATATATGAAGATATTCAAAGACATGTGACATCTACCAATATGCACTGGGCCCGCGTGGTAGATTATAGCCCATATAATACGCAAAATACGCGCTTTGACGTGGAGTTGCGGATACCAGCCTGGTACCTTTAATCTTTTTTTTACATAATATATGTAAGCAAGGAATAATTTTATTGTAGTTAGTCAGTAGAGAAAGCATCTTACCTGGACTCACAAACGAAACCGTGACATTCAAAAGGGTTCAACCCTTTGACGTCTGCATTGTCCTTGACGATGATCATGGAGAACACCCTGGTGTACACCAGGTCCTGGACTCCATAGGAAATGGACTCTATGTTGAAGAACACAGTCATGTGTTCGAATTCATCAGTCTTCGCACCGTGGTCTAATGTTTCTAGATGAACACCGTCTAGGGCGATTTTTAGTTTCACTATTGGGAGAATTTGACCTGGAACAGAAAAAAGTCTTTATGTTAATACATACATAAATAAACTCACGCCTTTTTCCCACGGGGGTAGGCAGAAACTACAGAGTGTACCTACTCCATAATGCTCCGCGTAAACCGTATACTACGATTCTTACATACTTCATTTGCTGGCTCTTGGACAACTTGGTGGCCTAATCTCAACAGAAGACGTTTTAAGGGTGATATGAAGATGTTGGAAGAACACTTACCAGGAGGAAGAGCCTTCGCAGCTGCAACCATCAGGTCGACTGGTTTCCTCGTGTGCTTGATGCCCCATAGTCCTCGGGCGTCACTCTGTCCTAAGTATTTAACCTGAAACCAAAACAATAATAGTTTTAGAGGTATAAAGAACTGGGTGGAATGTTTCTCATCCTCCATACAAAAGCTCGGATCCTCCGACCACCATATGAGTCTACCCCACCATCTCTTTCGCACATAATAATAAAAACGATGTCTTTTTCCAGAGTACGATGATGCACCAACTAAAAAGAGCTTTGCAATAGACCTGCGAACTCCTGAGGAGATAGAAGCAGACCTGGAAACCGAGGCGTGATCATGTCTAAGTTATTCTACCGTTGCATTCATAAGGCAACCTGCAGGGCAAACGTTTCTACAATCAGTCACTTAGTCGATTCTTCATCAACTGCATTGCTTATTTTTTATCAAATTGTACCTATGTCAGTATAGTAATTTTAATTCAAGGTTACATCGTCTTCAGATACAATTTCATCAAAGTACCTATACAAAATATTGCATGAAACCTATTTTAAAAGAGTAAGTACGGAGTTTCTTGCACATTCATTTCATCCATAAGAAACTACCTTTTGGAATGTGCAACAAGAATCATTTTCTTAATTTATTTAATTTGTAAGTATGACGTTCAAAAGTGCCTTTTAAGGGTCTACTTAATTGAAATAAATGATTCGACTTTGACATAATCCGTTTTTACGATGATAATCACGTGCGTGCTGAGGCGGGAGTCGAAACAGCAACACGTAGCTCAGCAGCCAGTCTCTTAACCGCTGTGCCTACCAGTGGCGATGGGTCAACTATCTTAAGAGGAAAGCCGACCAAGAATAACATAGTATTTGTATCACTATTTGCTGTCTTCCTGAAGATGGCTTCAAAAGAGACAAAGACATGAGATCAGGTCTACCTACCACCCTGTTTACCTTTGTTGTAAACATCTATAGTATACTAACAGGCAGCCCGCGGTTTCACCCGCGTAGGTCCCGTTCCCGTGGGTATACAGGGATAAAAAGTAGTCTATGTGTTAATCCAGGGTGGATTAACACACAGACTACTTTTTAGTCAGCTATTTTCATACCAAATGTTATTAAAATCCATTCAGTAGTTTTTACGTGAAAGAGTAAAAACCTTACAGCCTTACATCGTTGGCACCCTAACGATTCGGACAAAGCGTTTTGCCTCGTCGTTTATACCGCGTACAGCGAAGGACTGGAACAACCTGCCTGCTGCGGTCTTCGGAGTAAAATTTAGGTGTCTTCAAGGCTAGAGTAAATATAATAGGCTCTTAATAAACTAGTGCGCTTCACCATCATTGATTGCATCACACTCACAATCTTTCGCGTTTATGATAATAGTACGATTTGGCAATACCAGAGCCTGGCTGCCATTCTTCAATAGCGGTAGAGTTGGTCTTCCAAACCTCCTAAGGGAAGCCAGTAGGAATCGAGTTGTATGGCCACTTCGTTTCTGCTGCCTACCTTACTGACAAAAGGTATAAAGCACCCGACTGTACAGACAGGCTAATTTACTGCTAATCATTATGCATAAGCTACATACATTGTGACGTCACATCCGCCGGCAACAATATGGCGCCCGCTCTAATTGAGACGATTTATAGCAGCGCGCTACAACTGATTTGATACTTTAGATAATGTATAGCGTGATAGGAATGTTGATACTTTTGTTAGTCTATTTGGCCCCATTTGAGGATCTATCTAATATTGTTCGTATTTTACTCAAGGTCTTGATAACTTAGGAAATACCATTCAATAATAATATTTAAATAAACAAATATTCCACAACCTTCACGACGCTATCTAATCCCAAGTTAAGCAGAGCTTGTGCTATGAGTACCTACTAGTAAACTGTTAAAAATACTTATACATTTCTAAATATCTATAAAACAGAACAAATGATCGTGCTCATCACACAAACATTTGTCCTGGGTGGAAATCGAACCCACGACCTCCGGCATAGCAGTCAGGCCACTCACTACTAGACGAACAGGCCAGTCAAAACATTCTTCGTTTGTTTCGGTTTTGTTAAATCATACACGGATTATTAAGTAAGTACCTACTTTGTCTTCTTTGTATTTTATACTTTTAAGGTGTACCTAATTATTTTGCTGTAATCCCAAAAAACGCATATTTTTAATATATTTTTTTTAAATATTCCACAACTTATTACACAACACCATTTAGTCCCAAGTTAAGCTTGAGAGCTTGTGTTATGGGTACTAAACAGCTGATAAACATACTTATATATTTCTAAATACATACATAAATATTATAGAATACATACATAAATATTATAGATAAATTACACCCAGACACAGAACGAATGATCGTGCTCATCACACAAACATTTGTCCTGGGTGGGAATCGAACCCACGACCTCCGGCATAGCAGTCAGGGTCACTAACTAGGTACTAGACCGACAGGCCAGTCATATTTTTTTACTATCTTTTCTTAAACTAGGTACTTATATATTTTTTTAAACAACAATGTTTAATGTGTTAACTAACTAATAATACATTTATTACATACTTAATAAAAACTAAAAGAAAAAAGAAAATTACATGGCATCAAAAAAATCATCCGCATCGCTCTCAACGGGAAGCGTGCCCAAAAGACTGGCCGCATTGCCACGCTGAATGGCAATGCTGATTCTCTGACCTAAATAAAGGCCAACTTTCTGGTCTTATTTCTTATTTCTTGGTATCTTTTCTTTATTTTTTCCAAAAATTACACACCATAATAAGGTGACAAACGTATTTTTACTGCGACTGTACTCGGTTAGATGCGTTATGGTGTGTGATTTCAGGATGCGTTTACCCAACAATGTTGTACTTAGATTCCAGTCTAACTAGATAGTTTATCATCTACCAGCCTGCGTAGCATGAACACATTGAACACCGAAGAAACGCCCTTTGTCTACATACGAATCGGCAAAGTGACAGATTATATAGGGTAGACCGGGGACAAAACTAACAAGGGGCAATAGTAACATCGGCGATATTACCACACATTTACAACGCTTAAATGTGTGCGTCCGCCAGATCACGCGTCTAACGTGTCTAGACCTGCTGCCTTATTCTAAACCGTTCGATTGCTTTCCGTGTCGGTAAGGCACCGTTTTCGACAATCTCATTTCCGAGCCGAAGAACTGCCAAAACGCTATTCACAGATCCGAACGGATACGTTTTTTTTTCTATACGATTGATCATTGTATTTATGGGGAACGCTACAAAATGGTAGTAAATGATCAGCGTGGTAGAAAATTTAAAGTAGTAAATAAAATTGGTTTATTTGAATGTTTCGATCCGTTTAATTATAGAATATACAGCTAGTAATTTAATAGACACCAAACGGTACAAAATGATTTTATTATTAATCAAACAAACTTTATTTCGAATAAACTTGCTTTGTAAACACCCGTTTGTCAAACTGGCATTGCCAGTTTGACAGACTTTTTTACTTTTTAAACTTTTTCCGCATTGCCAGACTGGCAATGCGGAAAAAGTTTTTATTTGAAATAAAACTATGGATTAAAATTTCTTTTATTATAACTTTGCTTTAAAAAGGCTAAATGACTGTAAGTATTTGATATCAATACACAAATCTTGCTATTTGCTTATTGTCAAACAATAACACGTACAACTATACGAATAAAGTAATTCAAAGTGTAATTATTTAGTTCTACATACTTAATTACACTTTGAATTTATGTAAATGCGAAAGTATCAATGAAATACGGTCAATACAATAATAAAACTTCATTTACTTAAAAGTGCAGTGTTTTAAAGGTTTACAGTGTTTATATTTCTCTGAAATAACCTGGATTTATGAAAAATAAATCGTTTAAATTTTGTTCGGTATGGCTCCCGATAGCAAACAGCTGTCGGAAAGATTTGAGTCTTCGTATCGAATTTGAACTGTCAAAAGAAATCGGTTTCGGATTTGTGAATTGCGTTTGGATGACATCTTCGACATCTTAGACGTTCGATTCGGTACGGAATCTAGTCGAATGGTTGTGAATAAGCCAGCTGCTCACCAGTCGGCGGCGTGCTCGCTGTGAAACGGACGTGCTCAGAGGGAATTTTTGATTTTCCACCACCAAAAGCAAGTTTTTTACTCTGAATTACGCTCTTTTTTTGTAGTAAGTGAAAGATTTATAGCCAAATCATTGTAATCACTCTGTTGCTAAGATGATTGGCTGCCATAATTGTGATAATTCCGCTGCTAAATTTCGATAGGTTTCTTGCAAATTTCAAATTTTGTCAAATGTACTACTTGAGGGCAATTGTAACAGAAGGGAAGGGGTCAATTGTAACGGTACAATCAACCCCGTGCTACAATTGACCCAACACGTATTAATTTCATATTTTTTCAAATTTTCGATTAAAACAAAAACAATTGAATATACTAAGAAATTAGTTAGACAATTATTAGAAGAATAATCTTTTCTTTTCTTTCTTTTTATGTATGTATTTACAAAAAAAAGTATTTAAATAGTATATTAGCTGTATGGTAAATTTTAAAGTTTTTTCTATGAAAACCTATTCTCTATGTTGCATTAA
This sequence comes from Euplexia lucipara, assembly GCA_921972225.1. Lineage (NCBI taxonomy): Eukaryota > Metazoa > Arthropoda > Insecta > Lepidoptera > Noctuidae > Euplexia > Euplexia lucipara. Next base: position 1,655,025 of record OV179169.1, on the reverse strand, counting down.
ATTTAAATAAAAAATGAATAATAACTTATTCTATAGGTAGTATATATATATATATATATATATAGTTAATTATTCATGTATATATATACAGGGTGTAACGGAAAGGGTATATACATACAAACAGGGTGAATAGAGTTTTTAATAACGAGTCTTTCCTCAAAATTTCAATTGTAACTTCATACAAAAAAGAAAAATAGTGTTTTTATACGTTTTACCTGTCGTTATTCAACTAATATTAATCCTCAGAAGTTGTTTTTGGCCCAAAGCGTTCCTGTGTTTACTTAAAGTTAATTATTATTTTGTTTAAAGCTACAAGCAATCTATTTTAATTTTGTTAAACTTTCATGTTGATTATTTAACAAGTTTATGAAAACAAGGTTCCTTATAATTGAGACTGATAAATAAGTGATTAAACTACACATATCAGTAAATAAAAGTGGTAATATTAACCAACTCTGTCTTTTATTGTCTTTTAAAATGTTGCTACAATTGACCCATACTAGGGGTCAATAGTAGCAGTGAGACCCCTCGAATTCAAACGATAGATTTTCTTTACGATAATTGTAATTTAAGTGTAATTCAAAAGTAAAAGCTTAAAGACAATGAAATTAACCTACTACCAAATGATACAAACTTTGGATAAAGCGAGTAGATTTTGTGTTATAGGTCATTTAACAAAAAGTGTTACCTTTGTCCCCGGTCTACCCTAGACATTTCTTTCGTCTCGAGCATGACAATGTCAAGAAAGATGAGAAGTTATATGTCGATTCGTCAGTATACAAGAATCAACAATGCCGAGCATGAAGTGCGTACCTATTTTCTCCACTTTTGACAGTTCTTTTCGAAACATTTCCTGTCAATAAGTATCAAACAGTCTACATAAAATGAGACCTAGACAAGAGCAACTTGACAGTTGCTATAGACAGCATGTAAATTTCTTTCTCTACGTACAAACCGCTTGTCGACGAGTCGCCTCATGCTCGGGTAGAAGAAATGTCAAGTTGGACAGAAAGAAATTTATCGTGTCTCGGTAGAAAAGAAATTAAGTGTTCATGCTACGCAGGCAGGTGTATTGAAAGATATTTGACAGATTTAGGTTCCTGTCTATATAATCTGTCACTTTGCCGATTGGTCTGTAGACAAAGGCCGTTTCTTCGGTGTTCAAGCTACGCAGGCTGGTTAGATAGTTGGAAATAGGCTAGAGTATATTCCAAACTATGTTAGAGTCGGCTTCCTGTCTAGCACATAGCAAATCGCTTCAACCAAAATTCACCTAAAATTTGGACCCCCTATTTATTAGTGATGTAACGGTTTTCTGACATTTTCCTCCATTTTCTTTAAGACAATTTCATTAAAAATAGGACAATGCTTATTAATTTCATTGCGTTCATTTAGAAGTTTGATTTTTACTGCTTCAAAGAATAAGTAGTAAACTTAAGTGTATGCTGATAATGATTTCAAATTATTACCTACACGCGTTCTTGAGAAAAATGGTCTTGATAGACGGACAACAGCGTGATCGGTTACGATTTGTGCCGAATAAGTTATGGATCCCTAAAAATGACCACAGACTGACGTTCCTTGCATGTCTACTTACAAAATGCAATTTGTGATGTTAATGAGGTCAATAGATTTGACCATAGGATCATAAATTGCCTTCTTCTAATGTGCGCGTGAGTCACTGCGTCATTCACCATTAACTTTATTAGTGTCTACTCTGATACTTACTTATGTCTATATTATAGACATTAGTAAGTATCAGAGCCGAGCAGAGATAACCGAATTGAGGACTTCCTACTTTTTTTGAAGTCGGTTAAAAATAGGATTACTTACTTGAAATATCATGGGCAAGTCATCAGCGGTGACTGGCCCTTCTTTCTTTTCTTCTTTTTCAGACATTTTTAATTTCTTTTACATAACTTTTCAGTCTTGATCTTCAGTAGGTGTACCCTGAATTTTCATATCATTTTTTACCTAGAAACAAAGAAAACGTTGTTTTTATTCAGTTCTTAGTTAACTCCAGTGACGGCCCAGCATATTGGTTATCTATTCTTTGCCAGTGAAATTTCAAAAAAGTTGGTAATTGCACTGTAAGTGGAAATCAAGTTACGGTGACAATCAGATGAGGTACGGTGCGCTTCGTCACATCTCTGCAAGTGCACATGACGTCATCCTAGATACACACTGATACGAAACTAGCTGAGCGATGGTTCGTCGTTGAACACTTTGCCCATAGTGATCATCACTATAACCTCCTCGCGGACACACTAAGAAGCTTGAGAGGCTTAAGGTCATGGCACATTATACCGGCACGGCAGCGGCACCGCTCCAAACCAGCAATTGACTTGTCATTCAATTTAGAGCCTTACATCGTGGGTGAAAAAACCAACGGCGAGCAGTCAGCGCGCTTGCCACTACCATACAACTCGACTCGCAGCCCGCGTGTCGATAGCGAGCGGACCATGTGCTTACAGCGCGTCGACCGCACGCTTACAGCACGCCGACTCCGAGTCGCCAGCAAAACGTCATTGAGCCGTCGTAAACCGAGATATTATGAAAACGTGCAAGTCATAGGCGTGTTTAATTATTAATGCCATATAACAAGTGTGTTCGCGGTGACAGCTAGCTTGCACCTCGCGGCCAGCGCACGGGCTGCAAGCTTGCACCTCGCGGGCGGCGTGCGGACTGCAAGCTGCCACCTGACCGACGATGCGTAGTTAGTGCACTGGCAGCTAGCCGTAGCCAAAATTCGAGGCGACGCCGTGCGGCTGCTGTGCAGTTGCGGTGCCGTTATAATGTGCCATCTTTAATCTACTTCTGGAAAGAGTTGGGCTGATTGGAGTAACCCCGCAAGAAAACGGCCGCCATGGCTCACGCACAATCGTCCAATCTAGGATTAAGTCCGGAAACCAATCCTGGTAGATAGATCACTATGGACTGTCAACAGATATTTTACTAATCCTTCCTACTTATTATAAACGCGAAAGTTTGTGAGTGTGGATAGAACAATGGATGGATGGATGGATGTTTGTTACTCTTTCACGTAAAAACTACTGAATAGATTTTAATCAAATTTGGTATGGAGTTAGCTGACACCCTGGATTAACACACAGGCTACTTTTTGTCCCTGTATTCTCACAGCGACGGGACATACGCGGGTGAAACCGCGGGACGTCTACTAGTTTTTCAATAACGACGAAACTAAATCTCTAGGTAATTAAAATATTTTCATTACAAGTATATGTCAAGTTTCACTTACCATGAAGATGGGTGTCAGCTAACTCCATACCTTAGGTGACACCCTGGATTAACACATTGACATAGGCTTCTTTTTATCCCTGTATTCCCACGGGAACGGGGCCTACGCGGGTGAAACCCGGGACGTCTGATAGTACGTAATAGTTTAACTGGACTTCAGTATAGTTAATCACCAATCCACCTTGAGCAAGCGTGGTGATCAATGCTCGTGCCTTCTCTGTATGAGAAGAAGCCTTTGCCATGCAGTGGGACAGTAACAGGCTAGTGTTTTTTCATCACAATTTTATTTTAGTCTAGGAATATGTTTTGTAAGACGTTTAATGTTGCAACACGTGTTGCTGATAGGCATTGATAAGCGTAGCCTTGAAAATAAAAGTATAATGTTTGTGCAACTCGTAAAATATTTATATACTTAAGTATCTAATTATGAAAGGTGTCTTCCGACTGATCACAGTGAACCTCACTTTATTAACTGACTGTACCAGAAGGAGAGTTAAGTTTTATGAGTTAAATTTCTTTGATATGCTCTGTAGCCTTTTTTTTTTTGGGGGTGGAAAGTCCACATGGATGTCCCCCGCCCGGGGAGGGCGGAGGAGTCTGTCAGACTCTTACTGACAAAAAACCACCCCGTGTTCCTTCTCACACCTGCGCCGGGGGTCACGGGAACAGAAGATACTTCCGCGACCCCCGACTGGTGCCGGCCCCGCGGGCCTCGTCAAGTTAGCGAGGGGCGCGCGTGACACGACGACGCGCCGCTACCTCGGGTCCATATACGTTGGGGGCGGCGGACGTCCCCGTGTCCGTCGCCCCTGGACCCATTCAGGGGGATTGGGCGTCATGCGCCCTCCGCCTGCGCCCGGTGCGTTTTTTGCGGGCCGGGTGAGTGGAGTGGATCTACCTCTCCCCTTTCCGCAACCTCCTCCTGCGAGACGACACCACCGCGTCCCAGGACTCGACGCTGCCGACCATCCTCTCGACCACGGCCGGATGCTTTGTTGCCTAAAACGACTTAATAGATTTTAGCTTGTGAGACGTGTTTAAAGATTCATCTCGCTTGTAAAATTGAAACTTGACATAAACTTAGTATGAAAACATTTTAATTAGGCACCTAGAGATTTAATGTCGTCGTTATCTAATAACTTGCAGACGTCAGTCGGTTTCACCCGCGCCGTTCCCGTTCCCGTGAGAATAGAGGGAAAAAAAAGTAGCCGATGTCACCCGTGGATAGTGTAGCGTTCCAACGGTGAAAGAATTTTTCAAATCGGTCCAGTAGTTTCGGAGCCTTTTCAATGCAAACAAAATCAAATCTTTCCTCTTTATAGGTAGGTTATTATTATTATTAGTATATATTATTTATATTGATTTAGATTATAAAATTCTCGTGTGACAGTGCTTGTAACAAAACTCCTCTAAAACGGCTTCACCAATGCTGATGAAATTGTGTGTGTATATTCAGTCTGGTCAGGTCTGAAAAAAGGACGTTAACTAATGAAAACTAAACAAAACTAATACTTAAATTGATTGCATGAAATATCCATGTATCGATTACATTGATTATATTTTAACGACAAGCGACGTGCGTATACGCACTATACATTTCTCCATCACCTGTCGCTTATTTTGTAACGGTCAAACCATCTGTTCCCCCAATTTTGGACCCTCGTTCAAAACAGGTGCGCACGCGCAAGAAGTTTTGATTACTAACTGTTTTTATAAGGTTTTGTTAAGACTTCGAAGTTTCATATTCATTATTTTGATATTCGAAAATAATAGGTTATTTATGCAGTAAGTTCGGTGTTATCCCGAATCCAAATTTCAAGCTGCTTAAAAGATATTCCAGACTTTATTTTTATCTGGAATCTCTCAACACTTTATCTAGCCTGGGAATCGAGCCCAAAGGCTCACGATCAGCAGTAGCGCTTGCATCTCACGTAGGGAATGCAATCTCGAGCCGATATTAGCAAATCGAGATCTCGCCTGTTGAACCTGTTGTCGAGATTGGCAGTTCCGAGATCTCGTGCAAAACAAGTCGAGATCTGGCGAGATTTCGAGATTATCGAGATTTTGGTTTTTAAACTCTAACACCCTTAAATCGATACAAAACTCGAGGAATGCTATTAGATTAGAATACTACATTAATTAGAATACTCGTAATACTAGTTAGGATATCGCTGTATCTTATGAAGTTATGAATAATACAAAACAACGAAAATGAAATCTATTTATTTAAAAAAAGTCAACAAAATTATACTTGACAAAGCAAAAAAATACGGCATTATGGCGCGCATCTTTGAATTATTTAAAAACAAAGTAATTATGTAGGTACACAATACCTACACAAACACACATTAATTGTGGTTTTCAAAAGAGCTTCTACATCGATATAAATCTCGATCGATACTGTCGAGATCTCGAACGAGATTAAGAAAACGAGATTGCTTATTTTCGAGATTGAATATCGGAAAAATGACCGAGATCTCGTGTTTTCGAAATCTCGCGAGATCGAGATTGCAGTCCCTAATCTCACGTCAGGTCCCGTACAAGTAGTTTTGGTGATCAAATTGGTTACAACGTAACATTATTAAATAACATTGTTATTAAGTAACACTATTATAAATCATTATATTAGTCTGTTAGTCTCCGTCTTTGGTCTAGTGGTCGCAAGGGCTATTGCTGAGCACGAGGTCCCGGATTCCATTCCTGGATAAGGCAAAGTGTTACTAACTTTTCCCATCTAGAATTTGTTAGGAGCAGACCGCGAAGACTATAGGGCTCGCCCCCTATTGCATGGGACTTGAACATAGGAACTTGGAATACAGGAGTAATGTTATGTAACTTATTATTTTAAAATATTTTCCACTACATTTGTATGTAAGTTTATTCCCATTGCCGCTTCACACAAATTAATTACCTACTGGTTGAGAATTGTTATTTATTTAAGAATAGAATAGAATACTCTTTATTGAACACCATTAAAACTTACAAAATTATAATTTTAAGGGCTAAAAGCGGTGATACAATGGGCGACCTTATCGCTAAAAGCGATCTCTTACAGACAACCTTTGAATGGACTTGATCGTGGAGGAAAAAAGATGAGTAAGCAGAGTGCGGTATACTATTTACATAAATATATACCATACAAGACTATTTGAATAGACATATATAAAAAGTATAATTAAGAAGAGGAAAAAAATAAAAATAAATACATAAACACAAATCATTTATAGAGTGACGAACAGTAAGACGTGTTAGGAGAGGTAATAATTTTTAAGCATATTTTAAGTTCATTAAGAGCATAAGTACCTACACCTCTGAATAGCCTACAATGATGTATTTAATACAAGTATTGTGTAAACGTCATATCTGACCATCCAAGGTCGCATTAAAACATTGCATAGATAGAGTTGGTGCTCAAAGCTAACAATACAATTTACACAAGTGGTTATTATTTACTAGAAACGTATTACAAAAACGGAAAAAATATAATGAATTACGACGATGACGATGAATACTTTGTGTGGAAATCGGCTGACATGATATGGGCACAGTCCAAAAACATACAGTCGTCCGACGAAGCCGTCTAGACAGGGCAATCGTGCGGGGTGTGAGGGGCGAGACGCGAGAAAGCCGCTCCCACACTGCGAACAAACCGATGTTCGTAGTGCGGGAGGTATTATTCAAGTCTAACGCGTGTAGAAGTTGTCGGCATCAAAGGCGTCGTCCTACTGTATTAATATTTATACTGTGATATGGGCATGTGATGTGTAAAGATGATTAAATAATATAAATAAATAAATATATTCCACAACTTTTCCCACAACGCCATTTAGTCCCAAGCTTAAGCATGTAAGTGTTATGGGTACTGAACAGCTGATAAACACACTTGTAACATACTTATATATTTCTAAATACATACATTCTATAGGTAGATAAATTACACCCAGACACAGAACAAATGATAGTGCTCATCACACAAACATTCAGTCCTGGGTAAGAACCGAACGCACGACCTCCTCCCATACGAGACGAATGTTCGTGTGATGAGCACGATCATTTGTTTCCTGTCTGGGTGTAATTTATCAATGTATGTATGTATTTAGAAATATTTTATACATATAAGTATCTTTATCAGTTGTCTAGTACTTATAGCACAATCTCTGCTTAGTTCGGGACTAGATGGCGTTGTGTGAATATTGTGGGATATTTGTTTATTTAAAGTTTAGATACCTAAGTTTGAAATCGCCAATCCACCTTGAGCAAGCGTGGTGATCAATCCTCCTGCCTTCTCTGTATGAGAAGAGGCCTTTGCCCTGCAGTGGGACAGTAACAGGCTGGTATTATAGATAATTAGAAGGCACATTTGAACATCAGACTATTAAAAAGGGCGATACAGTTTAAACGGCGGTAAATTCGACTAGCGAACCGGAAATGAAAGCGCTGCGTGTTATAAAAATGGATTGAATGCGGTCATCCATCCGAAACTTATGTGTATCCAACATGCCAAGGTTACTATGAACTATAGTCAGTTTCAAATGGAAGCTGCCATTTTGAAGTGTGTACCATTAGCATGTCATTGAAACATGGAGAGAAAGTGTTACAATTCTATTAAAATAAATAATTTAGCAAGCAATGATAGCCTTTTGTTTTTTTTTTTGAGGGGTGGAAAATCCTCATGGATGTCCCCCGCCCGGGGAGGCGAAGGGGTCTGTCAGACTCTTACTGACTAAAAACCACCCCGTGTTCCTTCTCACACCTGCGCCGGGGGAAGCAATGATAGCCTAACCTAAGGTGAAGGTACTTAAACATCGTGAAGAAACCGGCATTTCCTAGAACCAGAAATTCGATGACATGTGACATCTACCAATTCGCACTGGGCCCGCGTGATAGAGATTATGGCCCATTCGCAAAATACGCGCTTTGACGTGGAGTTGCGGATACCAGCCCGGTATCTTAATCTTTATCTTAGCCTAGCGGTGTGACCGGCGGACTATCAAATCATAGGCCTCCACTGACTTTTCGGATTAATTATCACTTGCTTCAAAAACGGTAAAGGAAAACATCGTGAGGAAACCGGCTTGCCTGAGACCTATTTCTCGAGTGCATGTGATGCCAAATCAGAGGCCAAAGCTGGCAGGACATCCGACACCAGGTTAGACACGAAACACAAAGAAAGAATAAATAGATAAATTAAATATCTTCATACTTTTTGATACATAGGCATCAGTTAATTAGTTGCTAAGGTGTCTAACAAAAAAAAATGATGATCAATGTAATGAAAACAGTGGTGGAGAGCCTTTACTCACCTTTAAACTTCTTAACCAGCTAGTAGCATTATACGTAGCCAAAGGCTGGATAGTAGTTCTTTCAGGTTCTATTATAATGCATTTGGTTGTTTTTCCTCCATTGTACAGCCATTGCTCAGCTGTAGTACTGTTTAAAAGTGTATAGATCACCCTTCATACAGCCTCAAGAATCGTTTTATCCGTTAGTACAGCTACATAAGAGCCTTTGGCTGTAATACAGCTTGTTTATGGACGTAATTTTCGCTAATGTGCTACTTGGGGTGTGTGGGGAGAATGGTTGGTTAACAAATTATGGATCTGCCATACTCTGCACATCTTGCTGCAGCCATCAGATGTTTCTTTTTATCTTTTTTGTTTTTTGTGTATAACTAACATTAGTGATAAGGTATTTTACTAACAAAGTGGAATATGTTGTCCGAATTTAAATAAATAAAAAAAAAACTTGAGAGGTGTCAAGGGACACCCGGATGGAACGAAGTTCCCTTCGATTGATTAGTGAACTATTCAATCTTCTCCCTCTCCCTCTCCCTCTCCCTCTCCCTCTCCCTCTCCCTCTCCCTCTCCCTCTCCCTCTCCCTCTCCCTGCGAACATGCGACGCCGCACAGCTTACAATAGTTTACTATAGCAAAAAGTGTCGTGACAACTTTTCGTAAGAATTTTTTCCGTCTAGCCCCCTTTCACGACGCGCGATAAGGAACTTCGTTCCAAAAAATGTATAATAGTTATGTCTTAGGGAAGGTTCATATATGACGGAACATGCGCCGAGCGTTTGCGACAATGTACGTCGACGCACTAACGCATCATCTGTTGAGTGTGTACCGTCAAGTGTTTTTCTATACATTTGTCTGTTCTGGCGTTACGCGACCGATAACACGCGACGCATGTTCCGTCAGATATGAACCTTCCCTTAGTCTTAGGTTTACTCTAGAATATCTAGCCTTTTCCGAACAATGTTGGGGTCGGCTTCCAGTTTAACCGGATGCAGCTGAATACCAGTGTTTTACATGGAGCGAATGCCTGCCCAGACACTGGGTTGTGGAGGTCAGAACCTCAGAACCTGGGTAACACGATATGCCTTGTTTAAACTAGTTGTCAGACTCTCGGTGTTCGGACCATTCAAAATGACTGTCAAAGATCTATAAATGACAGTCGGGACCAACGGCTTAACGTGCTTTCCTAGGCTAGTTGCAATATTTTTGTGTTTTTTGTTGTAATACCGCATTAAATGACATGTAAGTAATCATTTTACTTTTTTATCAATTCTATATTAAATTACATTATTAAAATTCGTCGTGATGGCCCAGAGGTTAAGACGCCTACCTCTCATGCACGAGGATGTGGTTCAAATCCGGGCGAGTACCAATGTGACTTTTTCAATTTATATGTACTTTCTAAGTTTATCTTAGACATCATTGACATCGGTGAAGGAAAAACATCGTGAGGAAACCTGGACTTATTGTTAATATAAGTTTGAAATCGCCAATCCACCTTGAGCAAGCGTGGTGATTAATGCTCGAGCCTTCTCTGTGTGAGAAGAGGCCTTTGCCCTGCAGTGGGACAGTAACAGGCTGGTATTATTTATTATTATTATTAAAATTAATTTTGTAATACCTGCATAATATATGACATGTAATAATTTTATCTTTTTGCTTTTCTAATTAAGTATTTTTAAATTCATAATGATTATTATTCGACATATTTATCATCTCTTCTGCTAGTATATTTAATTTGCATATTTAAACTGATATAATTGACTATTATGCATGGATTTATATTTGTACGCTTCAACGTAAGACGTAGATGGACTGCTGTATTATATTTATTTGTAACACCCGTGTACAACCTATGTCTCCAAAAAAAGATTTCATTTTCATTTTTTCATTTTTATTAATGGCCACCCGTCCAGAAAACGGTCTCAGCAAGAGTAGCATAACTTTTATTTCTCAGCCACAAGCTTTTCATTATAGAATGTCTGTTGGTAAACAAAATATTATTAACGTTATGCAAAAGTTTACTTTTACGTCACCACCTGACATTTTAGTTATTTCATCAACCTTGTGGACGATCGATTGACGCTATAATTAACATAAAATTTTAATGTGATTAAAATTAAAATTTAATAAATACCTTTCATTTAATCTTATTATAAAGTGGAAAGGATTAGTTTTTTATTTGATTGTAGATACAGACGCCAGCACATCAATCTACCCGTAAAGTTCAAATTTTGCCCAATTGAAAATTAACCATATCTTGTTTGGAATAAAGTTGAAAACCTATCAAAGAAATTTGACACATTGGGGTAGGTTGATGTGCTGGCGTCTGTACATGCATACATGCAGTCACGTCTTTTTCTCATGGGGATAGGGAGAAACTACGGAGCGCTATCTGCTACGATTCCGACATACTTACTTTTTTTGTTTCGTTTATTGTCAATTTGTCATACACACACGCCGGTTGCGAGTACTACGCTCCTGACCTTTATGAAGAACCTCACCAATAAGGTCTACGTATGTCCTTCAGGCCTACACCTAGTTTAGGAGTCGTATCTAAAAAATTGTGACGTAGTAATAAGCCCAAACCCTGAAACCTTCGTCTCGCAGAAGGAGGCTGCGGATTCCTGGACTTATAGTTAATATAAGTGTGAAATTGCCAATCCGCCTTGAGCAAACGTGGTGATTAATGCTCGAGCCTTCTCTGTGTGAGAAGAGGCCTTTGCCCTGCAGTGGGACAGTAACAGGCTGGTATTGTTATTATTATTATTTTAGTAATAAGCCCAGTATTTTCGATAGTATTTCAGAATACTTATTGTATCTAATTGTAATGGCTTTGGTAAATAAATAATTTATTTATTTATTCTAAATCCCCTTAATTCCCCTCCCGGCGTTTCCACTTAAAACTGTTTAAAACCTGACCAACCTTTCTGAGCATTAAATATTCGACTTTTTCTGATAAACACATTCAAAATCTAGACCTGCTGATGTATGAACGTAAACAAAGTAAAAGAAGTAAGTATGTAAGAATCGTAGCAGATGGCGCTCTGCTGTAGTTTCTGTCTACCTCCATAGGCGGAAAGAGGCGTGAGTTTATGTATGTGTGTTTATAATTGAATAGTCTTTCAGATTGCTCAAATATTCTTATCGGCTCTAGCTACTTTAAATATTAATTATCTATTAATTAAGTAAAACTAATGATAGTTCACGCATTAGATACGTAGTCTACAGTCTTTGTAATCAATTAAATATTAAGTAATTAGTGTAAAGATTGATATCTTTTATGTCCATGTAGTTGAATGTGTTTTTCTCGGAAACAACTTGATAGGCATCCAATGATATTGGTGTCGACTATGCGGGTTTTACACGTCACAGATATTGCAACTAATTGTATGTCTTCATCATCATCTGACAAATACATTGGACATCGCCAAAGCCGTCGACGCAAGCTATTCGCGCCGCCCTCATCTAAAACTGTCGCCAGAGCAGAATCCAGTGTGTCGTACTTTAAGGATGCTTAACTCCCTCCTGACTTCCAATCCTGAATGTGATCTGTTTGCCGATGAATGGAGTAGAATTATGTGTGTGTGTCTGATGTTTTGTGAGAGAAAGTATGCTAGGGTGTCCTCTATTATAATATGTTAGTGTTTGAAACTTTTTAAATCCCTATGTTAATTAATGTAATTGGTGTTACCGTTTTAATTAACAATACCGTTTTAATAAACTGTGTGGGGGTCAAACACACATAATTATTTAGAGGTCTGAGGATCAGGGTGTAAAGTTTCTCATCCCCCATAGGATAGCTCGGATCCTCCTCGCAGACGGGTGTTGTGTCTGGTGAGCTACTACTGCCCGACGGTTGTTGTCGGGAACTTGTATACCTACGGTCAATCGCGCGGACAACTTTAACATCGCGATGTAGGATGTCAGTCTTGAGTTCGTATGTGGCGAGATAGATGTCGCTACATAAAATTAATTAAAAAGGGTAAGATAAGTACTTATGTATGTTAGTAATTGATTATTGGAGATCAGATTGGCGGTTGCTCCGCGTCCAATAGGTACTGGCACTTAGATGTATATTGTTATACGGGAAGCCAACCTTGACATGTTGGTGCAAGGCCTGCAGGGCCGCGGTGGTGTCCTTCAGCGAAACGGTTGTCTCGCAGAAGGAGGCTGCGGAAAGGGAGAGGGAGATCAACTCCACTCACTCGGCTCGCAGCAGACGCATCGGGCGCAGGCGGAGGGTGGACAACGCCCTCTTCCAGGCCCCCTGAATAGGTCCGGGGGCAACGGACACGGGGCCGTCCGCCGCCACGTACATGGACCCAAGGTGGCGGCGCGTCGTGTTTACGCGCACCCCTCTTAGACGTCGCGAGGGGAGTCTAACACCTCACTCTCCTCGCTGACTTGGCAAGGTTCTTGGGGCCGGCACCAGTCGGGGGTCGCGGTGGTATCCTGTTCCCTTGACCCTCGGTGCAGGTGTGAGAAGGAACACGGGGTAGTTTTTAGTCAGTAAGAGTCTGACAGACCCCTCCGCCCTCCTTTTTTTTTTACGGGGTGGGAGACATCCATGAGTTTTCCACCCCTAAAAAAAAGCCTGATTACCTGTCAAACAGCTCTTTGCTGGCTATCATGAGTGTGTATCTAGGATGACGTCATGCGCACTCGCAGAGATGTGACGAAGCGCACAGTCTCCCGTCTGAAAGTCATCGTAACTTAAAGTCCACTTATGTGAATTCTCATATCGGTGTGCAAATGAACGCCAGTTATACTGGTAATAAGAAGATAGCCAACGGCCCTGACCTAGACTGGGTTAGATACGATGCAACGGAAAATTAAGTCTATAGAGCAGCGAGTCTGTTCCGAGTTGAACTCAAGATTTCCGACAAATGCTTGCACTGTCTGATCTGGTCCCCTCATTATCTGTGTGGTTCTTTCCTCAAAAGATCATTTCAGACACTTATCTGTATGGTTCTTGCATGATCTGACCAAGATAATGTCTGGACTTTAAAAGAGACTGTGACCTCTGAGTTTCTTTCGGTGTTTCTTCTCAGAGTAGTCAGATAGTGAAACACCGACGTCACCTTCTAGTTAAAAAATGAAATGTAAAAGATTTTATATGAACAGAAACAATGATTTATAAGTAAAGTATATATAACAGGTCTCTATTACTTAGTCTCATCAAGTACATACATTGGACACTGTCATTTTACTCCTATCCTCGACTGATAACATTATCACAAACTGATAACAGATAAGATTGCAAAATACGGTAAAATTGTTTTATTAACTTTGTTCTTATTTTTAGCGTGTTTGTGTAGATATTTTTTACAGGGAATTGTGAAATTTTAATTTATTTGAAATTTCCTTGATTGTTAGACTATCAATCTATCCTACATATAACAAGTAAATTTTTTTTTTTAATTTAAGTAAATGATTATTATGTTTATTAAAACTACCAATGCTGTTTAAACTAATATTCTTCTAACATACTAGACAGTTGTGTTGCTAGGGAGTTTGTTCCGCCACTTCTTCTTCCCAGCAAAAACACTAGGAAGTGGCGAAGGGGGGGCGTTTTTGGGGACTAGAATTTTTGATTATTTTAATCTGTTCAATTTTATTCCAAAAATTTGAATGTCATTGTGTTATGATTGAAAATGTAAAGCTACTTGTAGCTACCTAGTATGATTGTAAGAACCTTTGCAACCATTTTTTTCTGCAAATTCATCTTTAACTCTGACTAGATTCTGACTGCAGCTTCGTCCGCGTAAAAATAACTTTCCCATGATGAAATTATATTAAAATCTGTTTGAAACAAAGAGCTTTCAAATACTATAGGTACATAGAAAGAAAGAAAGAAAGAATGAAAAAGCATTTATACACACACAGAGACAATAGAGACATATATAGAGACTAGAGAGGACATGCGAGGAAATATCATAGAGAAACCGTGATCCCATGTCTCAGTGACGCCATCTAGCATAATATAGCAATATTGGAGCGGCAGCTCAGCGCACTAAATTAAACTCTATAATACAAAACAAAGTTTAACTAAAAACCCAGGCCTAAATCTCTAAAAACTATGGTTTAGACAAAAAAGATGTTACAAATCGTGGTTTAGCGATATAGACCATATCATGGTCTAATGCTAAACCTCAGCGGCCGCGGCCCCTAGTTTAAACAATGATCTAAATCATCCCCTAGTTAGTAGTAGTAGTAAACTTGTGTCCACTAGGACGTGGACACAAGTTTCGGATGAAAATTTTGTTTCCAATATCCCGTCTATAGCTGGTAAGTAGCTATTGAATGACTAATGGTTTGAAATAGTTTAATATTTGATCCTTAGAACTCTTAAACCGTGATACAAAGTATCCAAAATCAAAACTCATTCAGGTATAGGTATATCAAATAAGGCTTAGGCACAGCATTTTTTGGACGTCAAAATTACATAAGACAGTCCTTCAAAACCCAACCTCGAAACCCAACGTCAAAACACCGCCCTTTGCCACTTTCCAGTAATAGTAGCTTTAAAGAAGAATTGGCGGAACGAACTCCCCATAAATACGAGGTGTAAGTATGTGCAGTTGAGCAGTTGAGCAAGCGTGGTGATCAATGCTCGTGCCTTCTCTGTATGAGAAGAGGCCTTTGCCCTTCAGTGGGGCAGTTACAGGCTGGTATTATTATTAACATGTTTGAAGATGGGTTTTTCCGTGCCATGTTGAAAATATCAAGCTTTAGATTGCGTTAATGACGTTTAAAGTACCTACTATGTACGTTATATTAAGTACATAAGTATGTGATATATGAGTCATTAAAGATATGTGTATCTTGTTTGTACCTAACCTACATCAGATTATGTTTTGGGGCTTTAGCACTTAAACTTAGGTACATTAGTAAACTACGTAGGTATGTCTGCCCAGCTCTTTGGGGAAAACACCCGTGATGTTATCGTTAAATTTAAACGTTTACCTGTATTAATTTCCCTTTAAAAGTTTAAATTTATCTAAAATGACATAATTATTACCTGATAATGTTTGTTACAAAACTAACAATGATTTAATCTTGTGAAAAAGTTAGTTATCACGTCATTATTTAGGATTATGCACTATCAAAACTTCGTCATAAGAAAAATAAACAATATCAGTTTACTTACATGCAAGAAAAATCACAAAAACACTTAGTTTTCAAGAAAAAAACATACGTAAATCACTGATTTCTTAAACTTTTTGGCACTGTAACGATACAACACTGTTTTTAAAAAGAAAATAAAAACACAATATGGCCGACCCGCGCGACGTCCAACTCGCGAATGAATAACTAATTCAGTTTTCAAAATCGGAACGCGGTGTGACCAATTTTTCTCGACCCGTGAACTTCTATGCGTTTCACCTTTACACTTCCATGTTTGAACTAAAGTGAGGGACGGGGAAGGTCAAACTACAATGGCTATAATGCATGTCCCTACCGAGTTGATTATGTAATTGAGGTGTAATAAATTAAACCTTATTCCAAGGCAATAGTGTCGAATTAAGGTGTTTTAGACTGCAAATATAAGTTGGTAGATTACTCATATATGGAAGGTAAAGTAGTGATAAGATATACAGCATGATACAAAACTGTTTTATAATATAAAAAATACATTTCTTGATTATAATCAGAAAATTTAAAAATAAATTAACTATTTCGTTTACCGCGCTCATTTTCTTACAAAATTAGATGTTATCTTTAAAGACTCAACACAATAGTCTGATATTAATATAAATGTCCATTGCTCTTTACAAATACGTACTGGCTGACAGACAGTTATCATTAATTATTTTAATGTATTCTAACTACATTATAAAACAGTTCGAAACTACTGAGAACTTGAAGAGCGTAAATACACAAGTTTAAGTATTTTAGCAGTAGTTATATTTAAGAGGGTTTGTAACTCTCCATCAATTAATTTTTAGTTTAATTTGTTTTTTAACCGACTTCAGAAGGAGGTTCTCAATTCGATCGGTTTTTTTTATGTACGTACACCGATTTCTCCGAGATTTATCATCCAATTTACGTAATTCTTTTTTAGTTCGATGCAGAATAGCTGCCAAAGTGTATGTGCACATTGTGCACCGATTATGCTGAGATTTGTGTACCGATTTACGTGATTTGTTTTTGTTTGATGCTTAGGAATAGTTGTTTTTGGTCTCGTGACAGTTTGACCGGGTAATTTTCATTTTTGTTCATAAACTTTTCTTTTTGAGAAATTTCGGAGAAATCTCCGAAATCTGTTTATTTGTTTGGTTGTAATATATTATTGAAAGAAATGGAAAATAATGAATCAAGTACATAAAAATGAAAAACTAAAAATTGTTAAAAAATATTTTTTATCTAGTTCTTTTTTTTGTTATATTTCATGTGCGCTCTTTTCCACAAAAACATCAATCTTTAGTCACTAGGTGTTAGCTCAGCATTTGTTTTATGTTTAAGTTTTTTTTTCTTTCTTTCTTTTCTGCATTTTTTTCTGTGTGTGTGCCAAAGAAAATGTCATAGAAAATTTGTGATCCCATGTCTCAGTAACGCCATCTATACTCCATTTAGAAAAAAGAGGGTCGTAGAAGCAGGGATGAAGAAAATTTTATTTTAGAGATAAGTGAAACAATTTTTATTCAAATTGTTTTATATAAAATTTAGAAGAATAAAAGTGAAACGAAGAACGTGTACAGGTGTTGTCCATACCTGCTTCTTTTAGGTTTTTATCTTCGACACCAGAATTTTCAGCTAAAATGAAATAACTACATAACATTTCTTAAATTAATATTATTGCAATGGTTACATGGTCTGACAGCTGCTGTGAAAAATAGATTATAATAAATTCGGCGTCTATCGTAATTTGTAACATGCGTAATTGTGCATACTCGTACATACTTTTGTTATAAAGTGTGCATTTATTTTTTAACTTCTGTCAAATGCTATTGCAAATGGAGCATAGTTTGTCGTAAGTACTAAATGTCTTTGGTATGATGTAAATAAACGATTTTTTTTCTTTTTCTTTTTTGTTCGATTTTTCCTTTTTTTTCTTTTTTCTTTCTCTTCTTTCGTACTTTCCTATCATCCAGTTAAACGGAAACCCGACCCCAGCATAGTTGGAAAAAGGTTAGTCAGATGGGCGAAAAGCGTAGATATTGATTTATCTCTTAGGTACCTACTTATTGACAGCCGATTTATTCGAGTAATCCAATTTATTTTATTCAAAGGAAATGCTCTAAATTCCAATCTAAATTGGAACCTCGAGGGACGGCTGGACGTTAATACGTGCGACCTTATTACGAACGCCTGCTGGGGTGAGAAAGCCGTTTTCACTTAGATTATTATGGGATTGACTGCCTTGTTGTCGCTAGCGCTATGCTGAGCACAAACTCTCGGGTTCGATGTCCAGGTCGGGCACTTCAGTTTTTCTGATCGATGCAAATAGTCTCGCCCCCTATTACATGGGTCTTAAACATACGAGGCGAAGTGTGAGTGAGTCGATTCCTTATAAAATTTACAGTGAAAGTCGGTCATGCAAATTTGAAAAAAAAGTTATAAATAAAGGTAGACACTAGTAAAAAAAGGAAAATTTGGAGCAAATGCATTTTGGAGATAAGGTTTAACTTAAAAGACATGCGGATTGACAAAAAATAAAAACAATTTTTTTTTCTTTAACTTCCTCATTTAACTAAGTATTAAGCAAGCAGTAAATAAAACGCGGTCATTTTAAAATTACAAACAGACACTTCAATTTTATTAATTTCTAAAGTAGTTAAATAAGTACGAGTATAAAATACAACACACTGTACATCACATTCGTATACACACCTGTTGAACTATCTGCATGTGTGTGTAAGTTTTAGTGTCGTATGTGTGTTAGTACGTGTGTAACATACGGATATTGTGTGGGGGAGGTGATGCGTAGGTATGAGCGGTAAGTGACTCTACTTAGAGGTACTTAAGATTAATATGTTTTATTGCAATGACTAGCTGTTGTATTCTGTATACTCGAATCCATCCGAGTAGGTAGTTAACAAAAGGTAAACAATCTTGACAAGTCTTTTTACATAAACACTTATTAATTAAATACAACTACTGTTTAAGCAAATTGTTTAATTATCACGTGATCGTTTTTGTTGTATCTAAATTTGTTTTCAGCTGCATTTTATTTTTAAACTGTGTTATTAACTAAAAATACATGTCAAAGTTGTTTACCTTTTGTTAACTACCTAATCGGATGGAGTATAGGTACACATTAACGGTCTAGAAGGGTTAGGTATTGGCTATCTTTTCTTTGCCATAACTGGCGTCCAGCTGCACAGACAACCGAGAATTTATAAAAAAATGGCAAATATTGCATTTTAAGTGTACTTCAAGTTACGGTGACTATCAGACGGGGAACTGTGCGCTTCGTCACATCTCTGCGATACGTTAATAGCCCTCCAACAGGGCTATTTAATAGCGTATCTCCGTTGCCAGTTCACAGTAATGATCACTAAAGAAAAGAAAGAAAAAAGAAAATATTTTATTTGGACGCACAGAACATAAAACAAAAGATCAGCAATACAGATAAAAAAAAAGAAAAGATTAAAAAACTAAAGACAAAAATAAAAAAATAATACACTAACACACACACACACACTAATACACTAATATACTAGACAAAGTGTTTAACGATTAACTGTCAAACAGCTAGTTTCGTATTGGCTATCATCAGTGTGCATCTAGGATGATGTCATGCGCACTCGCAGAGATGTGTCGAAGAGCACAGTATCCCGTCTGAAAGTCACCTTAACTTGAAGTCCACTTTAATTCGTTAAACCCCGGCAGGAAACCAGTGTCCGTGTTATGGTTGTACTGATAGGACTGTAATTATAGGATTAAGCTGGTCGGGGAAGATGGGCCAATAAAACGCTAATTTAATAATTATTACTGTTTACTAACCAATAATGCACACTGTTACGGCTCTTAAAGCCTAGCCAATAATCTTCCGCAGCGATGTCGCGTTAGTTGTAAGATTGCTATGATTTTTCTAATAGGCGTATTTTGTCACCACTATTACCGACGCCATTTTGCAACTCACTTCTCTTTGTACGCTGCGACCGTTAACTTGTCTCGAGTAATTAAAATTAGTATTTTTAATTGAGGACTTTTATTGCCCCATTGTGTATTATCGTACATAAATTGGTGGCCCATGAGGGGAACTAAAACGCGTAAAGAAGAAATCCGCAAATTAAAACGAAAATCTCGAGACGACGCCACGAGGGTCCAACGCAACGTGACCAGCCAGGCGCTCAAGAATCAAGGTGCGGCCAGGTGCTCAAGAGTAACGGTGGGGCCGGGTGTTCAAGAATCAAGGTGCCGGCGATCCGGGTCACAAGAGAGCTAAGGCGATCAGTGACACAGCAAAAGTGCCACGTCGTGTGAGGAGCTCCTGCCTGAGATAAGTGCCCTACATATCCTTGTTTTTCCACACCACCTACAATCCCAAGTGCCTAAACACAGGGTAATTACGGTTGGGGATGGTCTCCGCATGTGCATACTAAAGTGAATGCGGCTTCGCCATACTTATTTAAACATCCAGTATCTCAATATCGCCATTGCCTACCTACTCACTAGTAGACATTTACAAAAATTGTCTCGCTAACTTCTATTAAACTATTTCATTCCCTTTGCTCTTCATTTGCATTCTAGAAACCTATTTCGAAATATATCCAAGATAGATTTCTCAGTTTTACCGATATTTGCAGGTTATAATTACCACGTGAAGCTTCGCCGGCCGGCGCGGTGCGCTCGCGCCTCACTCATTGCGCGTGCGAGGCTGATAACAAACCGGTTTTCCAGCTGCAAGTATCGTCGAAACGAGGAGCGTGAGAGTATTTGTTTAATTAATTAGTGGTTATTGAATTCGTTTATTGTTGTTGCCGGTTGCGCTGATCATAATGCCTAGCGATTCAGATAAAGGTCGCTTGAAGGAGTTGATCATCAAAAGATCCTCCGCTAAAGGTCAAATTACGAAATTTAAAAACTATTTAGCTGGTATTACGCTCAAATCAGAGTTAACTAACATTCAAATAACCGAGTTAAATTTAAAGCTAGCTAAATTTGAGGCACTATCGGTCAGGGTTGATGGTTTGCAAAGTGATATAGAGGTTCTCAACGCTGCTAATATTACAGAAGAAATAGATGAGCGGGATAGCATTGAACAGGAAATTATTACTAATATTGCTACAGCTAAAACATTGATAGAAAAGTTTAGTGAAACCAAACGCGGTTCTATTTTAGAGCACTCTTGCTGTCACGATTCACAAGAGGGGGTAGGATTAAAACTTCCTAACATCCAAATTTCTAAATTTGATGGAGCTATCTTTAAGTGGTTAGAATTTCGTGATACGTTTGAGAATTTAATACATAATAACACGCGTATTCCACCAATCAACAAATTCCATTATTTAATTTCTTATTTAGAAGGCGATGCGGCCCGGATTTTGACCAATCTGGAAGTCACAAACGCGAATTATTCTGAAGCTTGGAATTTGTTATGCAAAAGATATAATAATAAAAGGATCCTTATAAACCACCACTTAAGTTCTTTGTTCAACATCAAGCCGATTCAACGCGAGTCAGAAAAGTCACTTAGGTACTTAGTAGACCACATTACAAAGAACTTACGTGCCCTGATTGGTCTGGGTCAAAAGGATAGTTGGGATATCCTCATCATATTTATGTTAACGTCAAAATTAGATAACAGCACATTAACAAAATGGGAGGAATACCGTAACAATTTGGAAACTGATACTCCTAAATTAGAAATATTCTTTAAATTTTTAACAGACCGTGCCGATGTATTGGAGTCCATTATCCGTAACCATAAAACCGAAAGTGCAACGTCATCAAAACCCCATACTTCCAATGCTCATAATAATAGTTCACATAATAATAATTGCAAACAAGGCCAACCTTATACTAAGTCATTTGCAGGTGTTAAATCAAAGGGAAAAAAGCCATTCAGAAGTAGTTTTAACTATTTGTGTATTATTTGTGATAAGAATCATAGAATCTTTGACTGCCCTACCTTCCAAGCTAAATCAATAGATGAAAGGTTAGTGGATGTAAACAGATACAAATTGTGTTTAAACTGTCTTAGGCAGGGCCATCCTGCGAGTGAGTGCCGCATGGGTCGGTGCCGCGAATGCAACGAAGCACATAATAGTATGCTTCACCTTCAGACTGCATCAAGTAGCAATAATCACGCTGCCCGTATTGAGCAAACTGAAACAATAGTTAACTTTGGTAATCAAAACTCAAGTCAAATAATTTTATCCACTGCTATTGTCCAAGTCTCGAACCCATTGACCGGACAAAAGGAAAAGGTTCGTGCTCTTTTGGACTGTGGTAGCCAAACAAGTTTTATTACTAAATCGTTAAAGAACAAAATTTCACTAAATACACTTCCCATTGACTCACTAAAGGTCATAGGAATAGGAAATAACATTACTACGTATGTCAATGAAAGTTGCACTATTCAAATTAAATCTATAAATAGCAATTATAGTGCCGCTGTTTCATGTCTCGTATTAAATGAATTGACAGGTTACCTACCAAAATACCCGGTCAACATAAAGCAATTAAAATTGCCTAAAGATATTTTATTAGCTGATCCTACCTTTCACCAGCCAGCACCCGTAGATGTGCTAATAGGAGCTGATTTATTTTGGGATTTGCTAGGCAATGACCAACTGTCACTTGGTCGCAGTAATCCACAGCTAAGGTATTCTAAATTAGGCTGGATAATATCCGGCCCTATGAGTATAATGACTACAAACAAAAATATAAGTTGTAATCATATGACAGTATCAGACAGTTCTTCCGCTAAAGAAGACACTAATATTAACAAGCTATTAACAAAATTCTGGGACTTAGAAGAAGTTCCCAAAAAAAGTGTAATGAGTGAAAAGGACAAGGCCTGTGATGCTCATTTTGTCGCTAATACACGAAGGGATAGTTTAGGTCGGTTTAGTGTAAGGTTACCGTTAAAAGATTCACCTAATTGTCTCGGAGATACATTCAAATTAGCTACAAGGCGTTTTCATTACTTAGAAAAAAGATTTAAAAAAAATTCATTACTAAAGAGTGAATATTCAACATTTATAAATGAATATGCCGCCCTAGGACATCTTTCCTTGGCTACTCAAGAAGCCAATGCTAGCTATTATTTGTGTCATCATGCTGTGTTAAAGCAGGATAGTGAATCAACAAAGCTACGAGTGGTATTTGACGGTTCAGCTCGTTCCTCTTCCGGTTATGCTTTGAATGATATCCTAATGGTGGGTCCAAACCTACAAGATTCATTGTTTGCAATATTAATCCGCGCTAGGCAATATAAATACCTACTAACGGGCGATATTGAAAAAATGTATCGCCAAGTTTTAGTAGACGAAAAGGATCGTGATTTACAACGAATCTTATGGAGGGAGGACGCCTCGCAGCCCATTAAGATATTTAGACTAAATACACTTACCTATGGCACTGCGAGCGCGAGCTACCTCAGCACGCGTTGTTTATGGCAGCTAGGTGCAGAGCACAATGACGAATGCATTAGGAATGTTATTCAGAGAGATTTCTATGTAGATGACTTAATAACCGGTGCTGATGAGGAAGAGGAACTGCGTCGTATTCAGATTAAAGTATCAGAAACATTAATGTCAGGTTGTTTTAATCTAAGAAAATATAAATGCAATGCACCATCTATATTTAAAAATATTAATATGAGTGGTCAGGATAATTTAATAATAAGCGCTTCCACTAGTACTTTAGGCCTTGGATGGGTTCCGTCTAGTGATACTTTGTACTTTCCTATAAAAAACTTTACTTATGATAGAAACATAGCCATAACAAACATAACAAAAAGGTTTATAATGTCAAACTCATTTAAGATATTCGATCCTTTAGGCTTGTTAAGTCCCGTTGTAATTCAACCTAAAATCATGTTACAGAAATTATGGCAACAAAGGTTAGATTGGGATGATCAGGTCACTACTGAAATTAGGGATGAGTGGTTAAAATTCGCGGATACTTTAAAATCATTACCAGATTTGCATATTTCAAGGATGACGTTGTGTGATTCGGCAACATCAATAGAATTACATACTTTTAGTGACGCATCGCAATGCGCATATGGCGCCTGCGTTTATTTAAAATCAACAAATTCAAATAACGAGAGTATTGTTAAATTGTTATGTGCTAAATCAAAGGTATGTCCGTTGAAACCAACCACAATACCGCGCCTCGAGCTATGTGCCGCGTTGTTATCAGCTAGACTTTGTCAATCTGTGTTGGACGCACTCCGGCATCGGCCGGGTAGAATTATACATTGGTGTGACTCGAGCGTGGTGCTAAGTTGGATAAGCAGTGATATAACTAATTTAAAATCGTTTGTGTGTAACCGTGTAAATGAAATAATAGAACTTACCGAAGCTTCATCGTGGCGATATGTGCCCACAGATTTAAATCCTGCTGACCTAATTTCTAGAGGAATGAATATTAAACATCTGATGTCTGCTGATCTGTGGTGGTCAGGGCCCAGTTTTCTTCTAAAACATGAAAGTGAGTGGCCGGTACTAAATAATAATAAGAAGTTAAGTGTAAAAGACTTACCGGAGGTCAAGGTACATTCCACGACGGTGTGCAAACCTATAATTGATTTTGAAAGATATTCATCATTAACTAAATTACAAAGATGTGTAGCTTACGTTAAGCGGTTTATCCATAATCTAAAAAACCTAAATAACAAACAAGTAGGCATCTTGTCCGTTAATGAGTTGAGTAGTTCATTCTATTTGTTATGTAGGCTAGCGCAGCGTGAGTCATTCGCTAGCGATTATGACTTGTTTATGAAAGGTAAACTATTAAATAATAAAAGTAAGATTTTATCGCTGTCTCCGTTTTTTGATAAAGACAATTTAATTCGTGTAGGGGGGCGCATAGATGCATCGGTATACAATTATGAAAAAAGGCATCCTATTTTACTTCATGCAAATCATACCTTCACAAAATTATACTTTATAAGGGAACATTTAAACAGTATGCATGCAGGTCCGCAACTACTGCTTGCTACTGTACGAGAAACCATCTGGCCGGTGAATGGTAGGCACTTAGCTAGACGCGTAGTTAATAACTGCGTGCGTTGTAAACGATTACGAGGTAAAACGTTATGCCCTAAAATGGGTGATTTACCATCACAACGCATTAATCCAGACTTCCCGTTCTTATCAGTTGGCATTGACTATGCCGGCCCATTTCACATAATAAACCGTAAAGGCCGGGGTAGTCGGTTGATTAAATGCTACCCGTGTTTGTTTGTATGTCTGAGGTACAAATGCATTCACTTAGAACCAGTGAGTGATCTTACTAAGGATGCTTTTATTATGACACTTAGGCGATTTATTTCGCGTAGGGGTAAACCCAAAGAAATATTTAGTGATAATGGACGAAATTTCGTTGCTGCCGCAAAAGACATAGGCCAGTTCATACTGCAGAATGGGGAACCTCTCTCTGATTTTGCGAGTCAACAGGGTATCAACTTTAAATTCATACCTACTTACGCTCCTCATTTTGGCGGTATCTAGGAAGCCGGGGTAAAGTCCGCTAAGCATCACCTGAGAAGGGTGATTGGCAATAGCCATTTAACGTTCGAAGAAATTTCTACTCTATTTGCACAAGTGGAGGCCATACTTAACAGCCGTCCCTTGTGCCCTTTATCTTCCTGTCCTGATGATCTCCTCTCCCTCTCTCCAGGGCACTTCATCATCGGCAGGCCCTTGACAGCACTACCATCGCCAGCCATTGATGACTGCAGCGACCATCTGCGAAAGCGCTACGAGCGCCTCGAAAGTATTAGGCAGCACTTCTGGAAGAGATGGCAGCTCGAATATGTAGCCGAGCTTCAGCAAAGAACTAAATGGAAAAACAATTATGCTCGGCTAAACGTAGGAGATATGGTGTTGATATCAGAAGACTCAGCACCTCCACTCAGCTGGCGCTTGGGGCGCGTCCTGCGGCTATTTCCGGGGCCAGACGGTGTGTCACGAGTAGCCGAGGTCTACACTTCAAGGGGCTGCGTTCGCCGGCCGTTAGTTCGTCTCTGCCCACTACCCACAGCTGAAGATCTACAGGGTTGAAAGAAGCTTTCAACGGGCGGGAATATGTTACGGCTCTTAAAGCCTAGCCAATAATCTTCCGCAGCGATGTCGCGTTAGTTGTAAGATTGCTATGATTTTTCTAATAGGCGTATTTTGTCACCACTATTACCGACGCCATTTTGCAACTCACTTCTCTTTGTACGCTGCGACCGTTAACTTGTCTCGAGTAATTAAAATTAGTATTTTTAATTGAGGACTTTTATTGCCCCATTGTGTATTATCGTACATAATTTTTAAAACTTACTAAAACAACACGTCTGCTCTTTTTCACAACGCTGACACAACAAGAAACAAAAACGAAAATAATATTACTTCATTAATTAAAATACGATTCAAAAATAAATAAAAAAGAAAAAAAAAGACGTGTGGCACTCGGAGACTGCCGCGGTAAAGCTATTGCATAGCATTTTTTATCAACTCCTCTCCTCTCACCCTCCCCATTCCTCTCCTCCCCCTCTCCCCATTCATCTCCTCCCCCTTCCCCATTCCTCTCCTCCCCCTCTCCCCCTCCCTCCCATTCCCCCACACCTCCCACGCCCCTCCCATCACCCCTCCCTCCCCTTCCCTCACCCCTCCCTCTGTTTCCCCTCCCTAACCCCTCCCGATCCCTGCCTCTACCCGTCCCCTTATCCCCTCCCCTCTCACCTCCTCCTTCCCCCTTCAAGCCACACCTCCTTGCCCGCCGGAGTGGGGAGCGTGAGGTTTTTTCGTTACGGAATTTCTGGATTCGGTCCCCGCGCTCAAGGCCCGCGATAGAAGCTATGCAATAGCTTAAAAAGGTATAAAAAGGTTGACCGTCGCCAACACTCCGCCTGTCATTGTCTTTCTATTGTGTCTCTAATTACCTCAAATGAAAGGTTAAGTGCAATACATTTTTTTTTGTAATTTCTCAGCTCTCATCAAAGTTCGGTGTGTTAGTCACTGAATTTAAAAAGATAGCCGATAGCCTGACTGTCAGACGATCTCTGCGAGTGCGCATGACGTCATCCTAGATACACACAGATGATAGCCAATACGAAATTAGCTAGCTGTTTGATAGTGATTCGTTGAATACTTTATCCAGTGATCAACACTATGAACCTTCAAGCCCTGCTGGCCATGGCACGGTTGCGAGTACTACGCACCTGACCTTTCTGAAGAACCTCACCAATAAGGTCTATGTATGGTCCTTCCAGGTCGTCTCCTCCCGCGGCGTTCCCACTTACATCTGCCTTGTACAGACGCCAGCACATCAACCTACCCAAATGTGTCAGATTTCTTTTACTTTTTCTTTAACTTTCAACTTTATTCTAAACACAATAAGGTTCATGTTCAATTGGGAAGACTTGACAGCTTGGGATAGGTTGATGTGCTGGCGTCTGTACTATGCGTTTCAAATGAGAATAGGAACGTCAAAGACGTCAAAAAGTTCTATCTGTCAGATGTCACTTAAAAAGTACGGGCTGCAACAAAACCATGTAAGTAATCAATTATTTTTAGTTTTTTGTTCTACCGAGTCGCAGTTATTCAAAATAAAAAAAACGTCTTAAATGAATTAGTCTTGTGGACTGTACTTTTCAAGTGACATCTGATGGATAGAGGTCATTGACGTTCCTATTCTCATTTGAAACGCACAGTAAATATGTTTTGTTAGTCGCCTTTCATTCACGCTGTCTCTTTCGTAGAAGTGGAGCACCATTCTCATCATACTACCCACACCGGTAAATGCCACGCATGGCATAACACACACTTGTGATGTACTTGTGCACGGTTCACGACACACTATGGTTCAGTGAGTAGTGGCCGTCTGACACGGGTTCGGTGTCCGCCTGTTTTAGTTTCTAGAGAGAATCGTCATCGGATGCCCTTGAGCCCATTTATTTGGATGTGTCGAAATTTCTTGGTTTACTGCAAATTTTAGTATTTCTACGATAAAATAAGTAAATAAGGTGGAAAGGACTCCTTTCCCACCCACAACTTGATATTTAATTGGGAAAGGAGACGTTCAATAAATGTATGGGGATTGGGCTTTATTTTGGAATATGGGTACATGAGATATTACAAACAAAAAAGTTCTTATTGCCATACTTTACCTCAACAGGCGTGCAAATATATATTAAATACTAATACATGCAAAATGTCAAATGTTATTTTATACACACATACACACACATACATACATTTTAAGTGTTTAACTCACAAACACAAACAAACAACCAGACCAGCTGGAATTACCATATAAATATTTGTACCGAGCGGGAATCGAACCTTTAACACGAAACACAGCAGCCAATCGTGCAGCCAAATCGCCAACCAAGTCGTGCATGTAACTAAAGTAATGACAACGGTTCAGTGGTTACCAGGCAGTCTGTCACAAGTTCGATGCCCGGCTGCTCTTTGTGTATTTGTAACCCAAATGTTCTTTCTTTGGTATTGTTCGTCGGCACGTGGAGCTCCTCAAGTTCCGAGTTGAGCTCACGATTACTGACAAATGCTTGCACTGACTGATCTGGTCCCCTCATTCTGTGTGGTTCTTTCCTCAAAAGACCATCTCAGACACTAATCTGCATGGATCTTTCATGATTTGACCAAGATAATGTCTGGACTTTAAAAGAGACTATGACCTCTGAGTTTCTTTCGGTGTTTCTTCTCAGAGTAGTCAAATAGTGAAATACCGATCCCATTTATTAAAAAAGGCGACGTGTAAAAGTGTTTGTAAAAACCTATTTACAAAATAAATATCATTTATCATTTATCATTTATCTTTTATAAGTGCACGGGAGGGTGGTTTCGTAAATGCTAGCGTTTTCTCATGGAGGGTGTAATATAGGGGTCGTTTTAATCTATGGTTCAGTGATTAGTGGGTTTAATAATGCGGGATCGTTGCCCAACCGTGTTTGTTAGTAGATAAGTAAGTATATAGGCACTTCACGCATATATTCTGCGAAGGGTTCAGCAGAGATGTCAATAGTAATAGTATACCACTTCTCAGGGATCAGTCACTTTGGAAATGCCATTTAGTTTAGTTTAAAAAAAAGACATTTAAAAGTATCTGAGAAGATCTACTCACAGAAATATCATTTCATCATTTCATTTCATCATTTCATCATTTCATTTCATTTCATTTCATCATTTCATTACAACTTTCACACAACGCCCTCTAGTCCCAAGCTAAGCAGAGCTTGAGCTATGAGTACTAGACGACTGATAAACATACATAAATACACACAAACATTTGTCTTGGGTGGGAATCGAACCCACGACCTCCGCCACAGCAGTCAGTCAGGGCCACTACTACTAGACCAACAGGTCAGTTTCTAGATATAAAAACATGAAATAAAAGTTTGGTCCGATCTAAATCTTCCTATTCTATTTTGCACTACTTAATTATGATAAAAATGTAAAGTATTGATAACTTAATAATAATACCAGTCTGTTGTTGTCCCACTGTAGGGCAATAAGGCCTCTTCTCATACAGAGAAGGCACGAGCATTGATCACCACGCTTGCTCAAGGTGAATTGGCGCGTAGTTCCTATTCCCGTGGGAATACAGGGATAAAAAGCCTATGTCATCCGGGGATATATATGTAGTGTAGCTTCCCAACGGTGAAAGAATTTTTCAAATCGGTGCAGTAGGTTCGGAGCCTATTCGATGCAAACAAACAAACAATCAAACCTTTCCTTTAATAACCTCTAATATTATTATTATAGTATAGACAAGTCTAGGTTTCGTATATACCTTCTCTGTATGAGAAGAGGCCTTTGCCCTGCAGT
The DNA here is from genome assembly GCA_921972225.1 of Euplexia lucipara. Classification (NCBI taxonomy): domain Eukaryota; kingdom Metazoa; phylum Arthropoda; class Insecta; order Lepidoptera; family Noctuidae; genus Euplexia; species Euplexia lucipara. The sequence continues at coordinate 1,625,510 of OV179169.1, read as the reverse complement.
GGGACAGTAACAGGCTGGTATTATTATTATCTATACCTACTTCTATACTAATATTATAAAGAGGTAAAATTTGTTTGTTTGTAAGTTTGTATGTAGGGAGTAATCTTCGGAACTAATGATCCAATTTTAAAAACTATTGCACTGGTGGAAAGCTACACTATTCCCGGATGACATAGGCTACTTTTTATCCCCGTATTCCCACGGGAACGGGAATTACGCGGGTGAAACTGCATGACGTCCGCTGTTATATATAAAAATGATGTACCTAGAATTAAAAACTACATACTATACTAAGATACAAGGTATTTCTTAATAAGAAAACATAGGTACTGCCTGGCCATATTTTAAATGTCAGTCATTCCCCTCATAGCAATTAGGTTAAGTATTGCGGGACGTTTTAGGGTGTCTTGGCTAACCGCATGGGTCGATAGTGCGCTATGATTGCTTTCCGAGGTAAGTCCGTCGATGGGTCATCTTTCCACCACTGCGCGCGCTCTTTGGTCAAATCAAATAGCGCGTTTCCTTGGTTTAATGTAACTAATTTCTGTCCCTTTTCACGAAATATATTCAACAACCAAGAAGATATAGGTACTTCTCTATTGATAGATATATGAACCGTAAATGCGTAAATGTTTGTAAATATCGAGAATAACTGTTTCTACTATCATACAACCCAATACAGAGTTACAATGTTAAAAAACATGAAAGTTAGTAAGTAGGTATATTTACAAGTGTTTTTTTTTAATAACTATACACACATTGGAATTGGAAACAAACTAAAAACTACATAATAGCTTGCAGCACTCGGACCCCAAGACCCGAATGTTTCAACCCCAAACGGCTCGAAAATATAATTACTAACAAGTTGTTAGGTATATTCCGCCGCTTGAGGTTCGAAAAATAAAACAATATAATTACCGAAAAATTGTATTTCACGACCTAGCTAGCTATTTATCATACTACTTTGTCGGTAAACAAGACTATGTCGTGATCTAATCGATTTGTCTTCACACAATGATTTGTGGTCGGAAATCCGAATGGAAGTGCTAAGTGTCATGTCTTACATGAATAACTGGACTTTCGTTTAACTTAGTCAAGTAAGCAGTAAGCAGTGGCGCGACCGGCAGACTAACAAGTCATTGATTTCGAACAAAGACATTCAATTCTTAGGTACTATAATATGTAGACGGGACATAACGAACAAAACTTTCATTCAAAACTTGTGTCCTAGTGTACACAAGTCTATGAGTTTTTTTAGTACGCTCCGCTACCACTTCAATATTCATATAGGGTGACTGGTAATTAGTGACCGATATTTAAACACGTGATTGTATTCATCATTTCAATGAACTTTCACATAGAAACTTTTTTTTTTATACACATTAAAATAACAAAAACGCTGTTTGAAATTCCCCCGCGCGCCTGCGATCGATCACAGTAGGCACGAATCGGCACGATCTATTGAATCAGTCTGACCTCGGGAAGGGCAAAATCTACTCGTAGTAGCGTCACACGCTCCCCCGCCACCCCCAGCGCTCCCGTTGTGCAGTATTGAAGTAATTGAATTAATTGAAAGTTAATGAACATAAAGTATAAGTTTCTTTGGGAAAGTTATTCGTATTCATGAGTACAATCACGTGTTTAAGTATCGGTCACTAATTACCAGTCACCCTATATGTTATTCTAGATGGCGTTACTGAGACATGGTATCAAAGGTTTTCTATGACATTTCCATTACCCGCTCTATGGTATTTTAAATCTCTTTGGTTTCGAATTTGAACCCACGGCACGCTCTTCTGATTTTTCGGATTCTTGTGCGTATTATATAAAATCGACTGGCATGTTGGTCTGGTAGTTCGTGACCCTGACTGCCGGAGGTCGTGGGTTCGATTCCCACCCAGGACAAATGTTTGTGTGATGAGCACGATCATTTATTCTGTGCCTGACTGTGATTTATCTATGAAAATATGTATGGTATGTATTTAGAAATATTTAAGTATGTTTATCAGCTGTTTAGTTCCCATAACACAAGCTCTGCTTAGCTTGGTACTTATTTAGTATTTAATTATTTATTTATAAAACATCACTTGGAGCTAACTGCCTGAGAGATGTTTCTTGAGCCGCATGTGAAGCCTAATCGCACGATTAGAAGATAAGACTTGCCTAATGTGTTTAGGTTGCAGTAAGTCATGGTAAAGGTTTCGGCTCTCATGCTAAAAGTATAATATAATAAAATAAAATAAAAATAAAAAGCCTTTATTTTTCCATCAGCATGTAACGCAAGTATGTAGTCGTATGAGTGTATGAAATAAAATTTGAAGTCCTATATGCATGCCGTATGGACCCCTGATCGGGTGAAGGCCTCCTCCAGAGATTGCCACTCGTCACGATTTAATGCCAGGTCGGGCCAATTGCAAGTTCCGATAGGCTCTAATTCGTCCTTCCACCTTGCTTTTGGTCGACCCTTGCCTCTGTGCCCATGAGGTCCACTCCAAACAGTCACGGTCTTCGTCCACCTGTTGTCAGTGTAGCGAGCAACGTGACTAAAAGTAGTGAGTTTAAAATCACGCAAGAGCTCATGTTGTGTCACGGTGATGCGGCGCGCGGTGCGCATCCTTGGTCCGTAGGGTACGGGGCAGCGCCAACAGCATCCTGTCTATGATAGCTAGCAGGCTTGATTGCGTATTTGTGAACCATTGCTGCAAGGTTTCGGCTGGGCTTGTCACCTTGCAGCAATGATGTCACAACCTAAATCTGTTTTGTCTTCGTATGTTACTAACGTAGTTTGTAAGTGTTACTAACATTGTGAGTCTTGTTACTTGTTAAAAATTAATTATTATTATAGAAGAGAGAGGTGGGTTGCATTAAATGGGTGCAGCAAAATCTAAGTAAACAAGAAAATGTTTTAACTAAACTTAGCGCCTGACAATATTTTTATAGTTAAACAGAAATAGTGTAACACTTTGCTCTAAGTTTTTGAAAAGGCGTACACAAGTTTTGATAATGAAACTTTTAAGTTGTTAAGCGTCTTATTTTTTCTTAAGCTTTAACCATTTATAGAATGAGAAGTATGTACCTGATTTATCATCATTTGTACAGTATTTTCTCAACAACATAATTATTTTGGGGTCGGCTTCAAGTAAGTATAACAGAATGTAGCTGAATACCAGTGTTTTACATGGAGCGACTGCCTGCCTGACCTCAACAACCTAATGACTGGAAAAAACAATACCTAAAGAAAGAAAGAACATACACTTTTTTTTTTAATTTTTTTTTTACCTCTTGTTTAGACTAGGTGGACATTATTCATCAGCTGCTGATGCAGCTAAACAATTATTTTTCAACAGCGGATGTCACGCGATTCCACCCGTGTAGTTCCCGTCCCTGTGAGAATACAGGGATAAAAAGTAGCCTATGTTATCCGGGGATAGTGTAGCTTCCCAAAGGTGAAAGTATTTTTAAAATCGGTCCAGTAAGTAGTTTAAAGTTTATTCGTAGACAGGTACCTAATACAAAAATACCAAACTTACCTCTTCATAGCCACTGAAGGACCGTCGTCGTTTAATAATAATAATAATAAATCCGCAGGGCAGCTTGTGGCGAGCTGTTGGGCAGTAGCGACCCCACGGACCTGATCGCCCGGGAGATGTCTTGTTCCTCATCTCCGGCTTGCCTTGATTGGCCGGCCAGAGTGAACTCTGACGAGGAACGGAGCTCCCACCTCTTTCTTGCCTTAGTTGGCCGGCTAGAGTGGAGATTCGCAAGAACAAACGTGCTCGGAGGAAGGAAGCATTCCAGTAAGGTGCTGGTAGGGATCTTGACCGTACTTCCGGGATTGTGCTGATAGCCGTGGAATGCAGCTCCACTCCTTTAGCACCTCAGGACATGTTGCCCTCTTGTCGCTACGTCACTATGTGCTAGCGGCCGTTTTAGAGGGCCCATTATTGAGTGTGCAAGTCACCCCCTGTTATTTAATCTGTGTATATGTATGTATCATTGATAAGGCAGGGGCCATAGTCTTTCATAGTTCTAGGTATTCAGTCCATTTTAACTACCCTAACCAATAGTCTAGTACTTTTGTTACCATATTCTGCAATAGTCTTACTCCAGTCGTAGGTTTTCCTTTGGTGCACTTGTCTAGTGCATACCTACAGGGAAAATCTACGATTGGTGCCTCGATTCTTTAAAAACGACTAAGGGCCTCTGCGAGTTGGCTTCGGCTCCTCGTACGCCTTCCAAAGGTCCGGAACCCAAGAGTTCCGAGAAATAGCTAGGAATAATAATAATAATTTATTTAAATACTCGGATAACAAGGATCCACAATGTTAGTAACGTACCTTATACCGTTTAGCTGACTGCACTTTTCTTTTAATGATTTTAAATAATTAGCTTGACGGTCCTGACCTACTGCAGAAACTGCGTTTCAATGTCCCGCAGAGGTCAGTTAGATTTAATCAACCTATCTCCGTTCCTTTTTCTCAACAAATTACCGACAAAACTCATACTTGGTGCGAGCGAGTAGAGACTTTAATATTCTCTGTAAAGAGTTCTCATTGGACCCATTTGTCACCAAAACCAACTCAGCATGCACTCGGCTGAATGCCGACTACTTTAGAAGTGCGTAGTGCTTTTGTTAATTTTTTTTTTTTTGTATAATTAGTTACCTTTACTCCATGTCATAAGTGTCTTACCTGGTATAGCCTTAAGTGTATTTAGTGCATATTGTATCCTTCTTATTTCTATTATTTCTGTTATTAATCGTGCTTGTTAGTGATCCTAAGATTTCTGTATCCTATTCTGTTTTTTTTTTCGTGAGAACCTGTCTTTTACAGCTGTTGGTTCTCCTTTCAATAAATAAATAAATAATATTAGGATCTAGATGTAGTAAATTGACTGCCTTTCTAACTTCAATGAGACAATGACCCGATATATGGCTAGTATAGTCCAGATGAACAGGGTAGGTACTCGTATTAACTCAAAAGAGCGATTTAAAGTTATAAGATTAATAATACATTATGTAAATGTATTTCCATTTATTTAAACAATAATTAATTGACCTCACCAGCCTATTAACGTTACTTAAGTATATTACCTTTAAACTTTAACGTTTTTGTTGAATGTCATCATGCAATTACGTTCTCTGGAAAGACAGCATTTTTTTAATACGTTTTAGTTTTTAAGTAGAAAATCGTAAATTTTGAGTTCACTTCCCTGTTCATACAAGCTTAAGGAGGAGCTTGTGGCTAAATTATAACAGCCGCATGGGTCGATCGAAGGTTAAGCAACGCTTGACGAGGTCGGTCCGTGGATGGGTGACCATTTATTACATACCAAGACTCCTCCGTGCCTTGGTAAAGCACGTTAAGCCGTTGGTCCCGGCTGTCATTTGTAGATCTTTGACAGTCGTTACTTGTAGTCAGAAGCCCGAAAGTCTGACAACCAGTTTAACCAAGGAGGTAAAACAGGCAGTCGCTCCTTATAAAATACTGGTGTTTAGCTACATCAGGTTAAACTGGAAGCCGACCCCAACATAGTTGGGAAAAGGCTAGGCAGATGATGATCCTGTTCATACAAATTAACGTTATAATTATAACGAAATATTATCAACATGGTATCTTTTGGTGAGACTGGCTGTCAAACTTTCAGACTACTGACTACAAAGACATTCAATACCTATAGATCGGACATCACAAACAAAATTTTCGTCTGAAAAAGTGTGATGATGTCTATGAGTTTTTTGTAGTAGGTACGCTCCGCTGCCGCTCCAATATTCATATATTATTCTAGATGGCGTTACTGAGACATGGGATCAAAGTTTTTCTATGACATTTCCTTGACATGCCCGCTCTATAGTATTTTAAATCTCTTTGACTGACTACAAGTAACGACTGTCAAAGATCTACAAATGACAGCCGGGACCAACAGCTTAACGTGCACTGCGTAGAAAACTTTAATCACAAAAAAAACCAGTTAAATTCTAAGACAATACAATCCAATTAATAATTTTATTATTTTTAATTGCATTGATTAAAACGAGTTAGTAATCATGTGGATTAATAAATAATTACCTTTATGTTTATAGGGTTCTGTGTATAACACAGTGTATGATCAGCTTATCTCCTACTTGATAAAAGGAAACTACCAACTTTTGCAGGTCCGAATGACAGTTCAAAAGTCAAAAAAGTCAAAAAAAAAACAATTGGGCCCCTTATAAGGCACTTTTGAACGTCGAACAAAAATTAACTTTAAAGAATGATTCTAGTTGCCCCTTCCAAAAAGTAGATTTATATGGAGAAGAATGGGCAAGCAACTTTATAGTTATACAGTTAATTGTTAAACGATGATAAATAATACCTATTTATTTCAGTGAACAGGTTTTCACAAACACTTTTACACGTAATATTTTTAACTAGTAGATGAGATCGGAGTTTCATTATCTGACTACTCTGAGAAGAAACACCGACAGAAACTCAGAGGTCATAGTCTCTTTTAAAGTCCAAACATTATCTTGGTCAAATGCTGTTTAGTACCCATAACACAAGCTCTCAAGCTTAACTTGGGACTAAATGGCGTTGTGTGAAAAGTTGTGGAATATTTATGGAAGAAGAAAGGAAGTCGTTTAACTGCGCCGTCGGAAGGTACCCAAATGTTTGTGAACATATTCATAAGATGTTGGCAGATTCTCAATTCGGTTGTTTTTTTTTGTTTTTAGGGTTTATTACCTCGGTACTCCGTCATTTATGGACCAATTTTCAAAATTATACTAGAAGATTGGTTCCATTTGTATCAAAACTCATATATGACGTGGGATCCTCGGAAACCACCAAAGCCACAGACTTCCGAAACTGGAGTTATTTTTCACCAGTTAGTGTTTTTTTAAGAAGTCGGTTTTTTTTCCCTATAAGACATTAGTCCCAAAAAAAAAATTACACATCAAAAAAGCCCCGGTACTGCAGCGCGTCAGGGATGTTTGCTGAGGCACGCGTGGATTGTTTCTACACGGTGATGCGGAAGCGGTGCGCATCCTTGGTCCGTAGGGTACGGGGCAGCGCCAACAGCATCCTGTCTATGATAGCTGGCAGGCTTGATTGCGTGTTTGTGAACCATTGCTGCAAGGTTTCAGCTGGGCCTGTCACCTTGCGGCAATGAAGTCACATTCCGTTTATGTTAGAATCTTTGTTTGTTACTTAGTTTGTAAGTGTATTGTTACTAACACTGTGAGTCCTGTAACTTGTTTTAATAAATTATTATTATTATTATTATTTGAAAGACCATTTCAGACACTAGTCTGCATGTTTAACCGACTTCTTAAAAAACACCAGTTAGTGTTTTTTTAAGAAGTCGGTTGTTTCTTTTTTGTAAAATAGTTTTTATCAAAATCAAAATCAAAAGTCTTTATTCAAACTAGGCTGAGAATCAGCACTTTTTGAACGTCAAAAAAAAATTCATAAAGACAGTCCCCCAAAAACGGCCCACCCTTTGCCACTTCCTAGTGTTTTTGCTGGGAAGAAGAAGTGGCGGAACAAACTCCCCAGCAACACATCTGTCTGATTCGTTTGAAGAACGAGGTATACAAAGAATCTATACAAAGAAATGCTCAATAAATAGCACTAATGTTTATACACATTGTAAAACATTACATTTCAGAATGATTGTCACGTGTTAGCTAGCACACTCCAATATACCGAGATTAAGAAAAAAAAAAAAGTTAATTCATATTATTATTAACATTGAAATCTAAACTCAAGCAAAACAACTACAAAACTGAAAGATAACAGCCTCCAGGTATAAAAGGCGTACCCGCTTACATGTACAATGCTGGCTTATATTCATAAGGCTGTGACTCTAAATTTAAAATGATAATCTAGGACCATCGAAGTGAAACCAATAAGCAGTTAACTGTTATAACAATAATAATTATCTCTCTTGTTGACTATACCGCGCATTTATTTTGTTTTAAGTATGTATGTATCTGTGTATTTGTGATTGTGTGTACTTTTTTTCTTCTTATTTTTTTACCCTGTTGCACCTACCATGTTCTGTCTCTGTATCACCTTAAGGTAGACTGGTAAAAAATGCCTAAGACATAAGTCCGCCTTTGTACAGTTATTTTTGGTTGTATAAATAATTAAATGCCCATTTCTGGCCATGTATTTCCCTTCTGCAGCACTAATTTTTAATTGGTACAAATAGGTATTTAAAGGCCTTATTCTAGACGGTCTTCTCATTATATTTGCACAGTATCAATAAATAATACTTATACATTATTCAGTAAAGTTATTAGCGTTTGATTATATCCCAAAAAGTCACCCAATTTATGGAAATATTGTACAGACTATTCAAGACATAGTGGTATTCATTGATCGTCATCTCTCGCTCACGTTCGCGTGATCTCGCTCAAGCATGCCCCGCCTCCAACAGCTGTTTTCGTTATTTAAGTTTAACTATATTTAAAAATAGAATTTCGTTTTTTTTACTTTTGATTACGCAAATATCATCAGTAACAGTTACGGATACAGCCAATTTTTTTTGTACAAAATAGTGGTGTTTATCTATATCTTCTATATATATATATATACTTATAATAAATCTGTAGAAGTAAAATTTCTGTACATTGAAAATATCAAAAAAATAAATAGCAGGGGGTGCTACTAGACTGACACCGAACCCAAAAATATGATTAAAAATTTTTTTGTCTGTCTGTCTGTCTGTCTGTCTGTCTGTATGTTCAGGTATCACGCAAAAACTACCGGTTCGATTACGATGAAACTTGGTATACTTATTCTTTGATATCCTGGGCACCACACTGGGTACTTTTTATCCCGGAAAAGTATATACAATAAAAAACAAACTTAATTTTGCGGTTCGATCCCTAGACCCGACTACTGTACCAACCGCAAATAATAAGTTTGTCGTAGGTTACGTCATCCGCAGTGGAGTTCACCAAAGGGCGCTGCACACGGCTAAGACATTATAATATTTAATCTTAAGATACAATATCGCTCGCCATACAATTCAATGGACTATCACACACTACGAAGATAATTATGCACATTGAATATCTATTTAAAATTAATATTGGAGGATGATTGGTGATCGATACTGATGCCAAAAATGCAATTAGTGACTGTTTTGTCTTTCTGTCTGTATGTGCACGCATAGTTCAAAAACTATTATAGGGATTTTAACCAAACTTGGTACGGTTGTTGGTAATCAATACGCCTGGGCAGGTTGATCTTAGTATCAGTTGTTTTACACATGGTCAGTTGTACGGCGCTCTTTCCCGGGTCAGTAGTTCCAGAAATCTTTATGCATACATATCGGAAGGATCAACTTTGAAAGTAGTCTATCCGGAAGTATTATGCTAAAATTATTACGTTTATACATATAATAATATCAACGCACAGCCCCAACCGCTGGTATTAGAGACATGAAACTTGAAGGGGTGTTCTTAGTGAAGAGTAAGTCTTCCATAAAAAACGATTTTTGAAAATTCAACCCTTAAAGGGAAAACATAGAGGACGGAAGTTCGACATCCACGCGGGCGAAGCCGCGGGCAAAAGCTAGTTAAATAATAAAAATATTACTAACTTAGTACCGTAAAATATATTGCCATTAGTTAGCTATTTTAATTTTATTTTATTAAATTTATTTTATTTTGTCCAGCCGGACACAAGTTTCGGATGAAAATATTGTTCGTGATGTCCGGTCTATAGGTATTGAATGTCTTTGTTTTACACATGTTTATTGTGTTTTGATGAAGTTGGTTGTATTCATATGTAAACATGAGAATTTTATTTATTCGACTTTAAAGGAACCCTAAATATACTAAGTCACGCGTCTAATGACAATAATAATTATCACCACGTGGTTGGATAATCGGAAAAAGTAAAAAAGTATTTATAAAAAAAACAATAGCATTATCAATTAATGATTCATTGCAATTTTTTACCAATGCTAACATGCAACAATTGATATCTATATCTATACATATAATAAAATTGTAGAAAAGTGGTGTCTGTACAATGGAAATAAATAAAAAAAAAGTAGCAGGGGTTGTTATTATATCGATGCCGAACCCGAAATTGAATTTTTTTTTTTTTTGTCTGTTTGTCGGTATGTTTGTGCACGCTAATATCAGAAACGCCTTATTCGATGTAAATGCGGTTTTCACTAATATATTGTAGTAAGCTTCACTTAACATTTAGTGTTTATTTCATGTTAATCGGTTCATAAATAAAAAAGTTATGTCAATTTAAAGAATCACGGCGAACATTTGCTAAGGTATTCTATCAGAGCACCTACACGCCTCGCGATTATTGCGATTCACTTGAATACTGTTTGCATATTTCATTTATTTAAATTTTAGGGTTTGTAGGTTGGGTGCTTTTAACCGACTTCAAAAAAAGGAGGAGGTTCTCAATTCGACGGTATGTTTTTTTAGGTATGTTAATTTTCATTTATTAGGGATAAGTGGATAACCATATTACCATGACATGTATTGTTAACAAATAACAATATAAAAATAAATTCATGGCAATTATTTGTATGGGAACAACTAAAAATGGAAAAATAAAAATCTTTTTTGCAAAAAATAAAACCGACTTAAAAAAAAACACTAACCGGTGTAAAATAACTCTAAATTCGGAAGTCGGTGGCCCATCACGAATGAGACAAAACCACCAAAGCCACAGACTTCCTAATTTAGAGTTTTTTTACACCGGTTAGTGTTTTTTTTAAGTCGGTTTTATTTATTGCAAAAAAGATTTTTCTTAATTTTCTTTAAATTTTTTAACCCCCGACGCAAAATGAGGGGTGTTATAAGTTTAACCGCTATGTGTGTGTGTCTATCTGTCTGTCTGTGGGACCGTAGCGCCTAAACGGGTGAACCGATTTATGTGCAGTTTTTTTTATTTGAAAGCAGGGTTTCTTGCAATGGTTATTAGACATGATTCATCAAACTCGGTTTAGCCGTTTCAAGGTTATCAGATCTTTTGTGTTATGTACCGTGGCTATCTTAGACGTCTGTGGGTATTAACTTTACTTACAAACATATGTGTGGCTTAAAATTTCAAACACCCAAGTATGTTATATTAACAAGCAAGATTTATTTATTTATTAAATAAAGAAGATTATAAGAATAAAAGAGATTAAAAGATAGATTAGATTAGGTTTTTGGTTAGGTTAGATTTTAAGATTATGGCATATTTGGTCTGATGCAGCCAGGATGACAATAATAGCAGATATGTCGTGTTTGGATTCATTTTAACCAGCATTTGATTCTGCACACAATGCACTGATGGCAACAGGGTGAGCTGATGCTGCAGCCAGGCTATCCAGCACACCATTAGGTAGGCTCTTGACAAAATAATAGCAAATATGTCGTGTTTGGATTCATTTTAACCAGCATTTGATTCTGCACACAATGCACTGATGGCAACAGGATGAGCTGATGCTGCAGCTAGGCTATCCAGCACACCAGTAGGTAGACTCTTGACAAAATAATAGCAGATATATCGTGTTTGGATTTGTTTTAACCAGCATTTGACTCTACATACAATGCACTGAAAAATTCTCATAACTGTAAACTCTATAAAACAAAATTAATGCGTTTGAAAATTATAAAATAAAAGCTAAATTAAAAATTTAAAAAACCCCCATCGCAAAAAAGTAAAACATTTAAAAAGTTAAAAATAACACTTTCCTATCGTTGAGCCATGAAATTTTACGTAACGTCGGGGTATGAGTATTAGGAACGTTCCTTACTTAAGCGTGTTACGTACGTTAAGTACGTGTTTACTAAATAACTCAATTTTCCATTTAGTTATAAACGAGTCCAGTTTCCAGTCAGCCTATGTTTTGCGATGACCATTAATAAAGCCCAAGGTCAGACGCTGAAAGTTGTGGGTGTAGATCGAATCTAAGTTTCAGCTGTTTCTCGCACGATCAGTTGTATGTGGCTCTGTCACGGGTTAGCAATCCTAGGAACCTGTATGCTTTCATCCTCGATGGCCACGTCAAAATTAAATATCTTATACGGAGAAGAATTACTGTTAAGTAAATTTTTAGCTACCCAAACGACGGTACATGTAATTCAAATTGTTGCCCGAAAAGTCACTATTCCATGCGGACGAAGTCGCGGGCACAGCTAGTCAATAATATATGTAAGTACTCGTGATTGTCAACTGTTTAATTTTCTTCGTTTTCAAACAATGTTAGATGTAACGATGAGCTCATAGTACATGAATCAATCATCATTAGACCATCACTCTACAGTCTTATAAGCGCTGATAGCTTTGTGGTGTGACCGATCGACTCCCAAGTTAAATAAATATAAAATATTCCACAACTTTTTACACAACACCTTTTAGTCTCAAGTTAATCTTGAGAGCTTGTGTTATGGGTACTAAACAGCTGATAAAAATACTTATATATATTTCTAAATACATACATATTATAGATAAATTACAACCAGACACAGAACAAATGATCGTGCTCATCACACAAACATTTGTCCTGGGTGGGAATCGCAGCAGCCAGGGTCACTAAATCAATTACGTCAGTACTGCACAACGGGAGGCGGTGGGGGTGGCGGGGGAGCGTGTGACGTTACTACTAGTAGGTTTTGTCCTTCCTAAGGTCAGACTATCAGCTGATAGATAACAGGCGCGCGCGCGGGAATTTTAAACAGCGTTTTTGTTATTTTATTGTGTATAAAAAAAAAGTTTATTTGGGAAAGTTTATAGAAATCATGAATACAATCACGTGTTTAAGTATCGGTCACTAATTACCTGTCACCCTATATATCAGACTCATGTGCTCTTCGTCATATCTCTGCGAGTGAGCATGACGTCATTCGAGATTCACACAGTGATGATAGTCAACACGAAACTAGCGGTTTGACAGATAATCGATGATCACTTTACCCAGTCAGCATCACTATGAACTGTCAAAGAAGCTACGCTATAATAATCAACCATTTATTTCAGGTAACAAAGACCCATAGATAAATACCGTAACCTAAAAATACATACTAATAACACTTTTGTTAGTAAAATCTTATAAAACTATGTTAGTATCACTTCACTAGCACGAAATTATGTGCGTTCTTGTGGAATTTGTCCGCGGAAGCGACGGAACACCACATCCTGCGGCCAAAAACTTTCTTCCAGCACCAAATGGAGCATACACGTTGGGATGCGCACCACAAACGCCTTGAAATTGACGTTGCGGCGCGACTCCAGTAACTGTACTCTGTGTCTCTCTGTGTGTCTATAGCTCTGCACGCGTAGCATGATCACCGAAGAAACGGTCTTTGTCGTGTCTCGGAAGAAAAGAAATTAAGTGTTCATGCTACGCAGGCAGATGTATTGAAAGAAATTTGACAGATTGAGGTTCCTGTCTATTTAATCTGTCACTTTGCCGATTCGTCTGTAGACAAAGGCCGTTTCTTCGGTGTTCAATGTGTTCATGCTACGCATGCTGCTAGACTTAAAAAGAGGCTGACAGACAAATGTATTACTGACTGGACAGGGCCACTCATAATCTGTATGGTTCTATCCACAAAGGACTATTTCAGATAATAATCTGACCAAGATAATATTGTCAGTACTTAATTTAAAAGAGACTATTAATAATCAGAGTTTGTTTTAATATTTCTTCTCAGAGTAGTCAGATAGTGAAACACTGACCTCACTAGTTTTAAAACATGTCATTTGCATGTAAAAGTATTTTTACTAACCATGGCACATATAATACCACGGCTGCAGGCCTAGCCATATTACCTACAAATTCTACTTCTATTCTATTTCCATTATAGAAAGAAAATGGCGTATGTGGATCAGCTGTTTGTCAACTGTCAAGTTTATTTCATTTTCAGCCATACCTATTACAAATTCTACTCGTTAACACTTGACAGTTGACAAACAGCTGATCCACATACGCCATTTTCTTTCTGTTGTCGCCTTATCGATTAGAAATAGAATTTGTAATATGGCTAGACCTACTGGTTTAAGGTTTAGGGGTCGCTCCATATAAAACACTGGTATTCAGCTGCATTCGGCTAAACTAGAAGTCGACCCCAACATAGTTGGGAAACGGCAACCAGATGATGATTTACGCGTCAAACAAGTGCGTTTTTTAAAAGGTCGGTGTTTCACTATCTGCCTACTCTGAGACGACGCAGTCTCTTTTAAACTCCTGACACTATCTTGGTAATTATGCAGAATAGCGTCTAAGATGTAGGGTCTGTCTTGTTATTTAGCTGCCTCGGTTAGACTGCAAGCCGACCCCAACATTGTTTACCCACCTCCCCCCAACCCCAATCACCAATGCCCCACTCATCGTACTGAGTTCATTCACTGTTCCTTCTACGTCCAGGCTATTTCTTTGTGGAATGCGCTCCCCAGGAAATCAGGATGGCTACCGACCGATTGACTTTTAAATTGTAGGTTCGTGAGCACATTCACAAAAAAACGGCTGTAGTTTTGTCACAGCGCTAATGTTTTCCCTTGGCATGATTATCATGTTCATGTGTTTAAGTTTTATGTATTAAATTATATTTTATCATATTTATCATATTTATTGTGTGCATATATATAAATAAATAATGTTTAAGTACTTCTCTTTAAATTTTCTTACGGAATACGAAAATGCCTTAGGCATTAAGTCCGCCTATGTACATTTGTGTGCTTGAAGTATTAAATAAATAAATAAACATAGTTGGGAAAATGCTGGGCAAATGATAAACCTTCGGAAATTACTCTTTTACCATAGGTATTATCAAAGTAAGAAAACCAACCCAGTATCACCCCTACCATATATGGCGTGATAAACGGATAATTTTATGCTTTTGTACATTATATCATACATAAAAGATATCACGAGAAATAACTGGTGAAGAGCGAGTGTAATTCTCTACCAAGTATTCCGTACAATAGATATGATCAATATTTATAATATTAAGCTAATAGCTTAATTTTTTTGTTCAGATTTTTCTGATTAAAAAGTAGTTGAAGACATAAGTAGTTATAGTTTTCTGTTTTTGCTTTCGTTCCTATTATTTATTACTGTGTGCCTTTGTGTAAAAATAAATGTTTTGGTTTTCTTTACTTTCTGGGATATAATCAAGCTACTCAAACTGTGAAATTTTCCCAATTGATCATGAACCTTATCCAGTTGAAAAACTATCAAAGTTTGCCAGATCCGGGTAGCGGCTGTATATTTGACTTAATTAATTATGAGCTAAAAGTGCGCATCATGATTGAAATCAAAATTGTCGTTTGAGAAGAATACGAATTAATTTATTTGCATCAAATATCTACTGTATACTCTATAGCTGAATTTGTAATACAAATAAAAACTTGCAATAATTTTGGTTGGTGTGATTGATTGGTTGGTTGTTTTTTTTTAATTACATAAACTAGTGCTTAACTGCGATCTCACCTGATGATTAGTGGTGATGCAATCAATGATGGTGAAGCGCACTAGTTTATTAAGAGCCTATTCTCTCCTAGCGTAGAAGAAACCTAAATTATAATCGGACGGGAAGACCGCAGCAGGCAAGATGTCCAATCCATAGATAGTAGTCTATAGGGTCACCAATCTATAGAAAAACCTCGGCAAGTTTAGCTTAAACCTTCGATCAATCCGCCCGAGTCAAGCATGCAAAAGGTTCTTTGTTCACCACAATTTTGGTAAGGAACTCTAAAACTAGTATTATCGCGTTTAAAAAAAAACTAACAGTATCGTGAAAGTAGTTCCCTGAAAACTATTATCAAACGATTATACTTACTGCTATAATGTTTTTTTTTCACTCCGGAAAAGTATGTAATGATCGATCGTCTTGACGTTGTCAAAATTATCAATTTGACGTTCGCGTTCATGATGCGAAGTGACATTGTGTTGGATGCACGCGATGACTGCCTCTAGTTTAGTGGTAATAAGCGCTACTGCTTACCATGAGGTCTCGAGTTCGATCCTCGGGTCAGGTAAAGCGTTACTGAAAATTTTCATCTGAAATTTCTCAGTATCGGCTCAGCGGAGTCTGGATTTGTGCCCGATTGATGGCAATAGGCTCGAACCCTATTACATGGTTCTTTATCGTAACTGGTTAAATGTGGATGTACCACAGGTATACCTCTGGCCACGGCTCGTATTGTGAGGAGGTACCTCTCCCTGGAGCGTTGATTATTTGATATGTGTGTTGCTGGGGAGTTTGTTCCGCCACTTCTTCTTCCCAGCAAAAACACTAGGAAGTGGCAAAGGGTGGGCCGTTTTTGGGGGACTGTCTTTATATTTTTTTTTTTGACGTTCAAAAAGTGCTGATTCTCAGCCTAGTTTCAATAAAGACTTTTGATTTGATTTGGAGCCCTGACCTCCGGGTAGCTTGGACCTTGTTCCCGATACCGGCGGGCTACTATTTTTGATATTTTTAAATGTTTTGGTTTAATTTTTGTAATTCTACTTAAATATTTAAAAACTATATGATAAGTTATTGAAATGAATAAACGGAATAATAAATAAATAAATAATATTCCACAACTTTCACCCAACGCCATTTAGTCCCAATCTAAGCTTGAGAGCTTGTGTTATGGGTATTAAACAGCTCATAAACATACTTATATATTTCTAAATACATACAACATATTATAGATAAATTACACCCAGATACACTACAAATTGTCGTGCACAACACACAAACATTATTCCTGGGTGGGAATCGAACCCACTACCTCTAGCATAGTAGTCAGAGTCACTAACTACTAGACCAACAGGCCAGTCAATAATAATAATTAAAAAAATATTTGCAGCTAACAAAAATCCAAAGTTTAAGTTAGTATTTTGGTTATACGCTCAGATGAGACCCTGTTGACGTTACAATCTTCATTATATTTTTTTTTTTTATGGTGTATATATTTTGCTGTAAGGCCAATAAACTCATTTTATTTTCTTGTTGTTCAACACCCAACTAATCTTTCACCCAAATCACCGCTGAATTAAGGAATGTCACAATAATCACCATTACTTTTGATTACAGTGGCGATACTAAACTAAAGTGGTTATTAGTGGGTCAGCCATGAAGCAAGAGCGCGGGAAACGCCGATGTGCGTACGTATTGCGATTATAAGTGTAGCGGTACCTTTGTGTGGACGGAGAGGTTTTGATACTTTAGTATTGATACACAGTAATTGAAGTGAAACTTTTTATCGAGTTATTTATGTACTTACACTTATATTTTACACAGCGAAAGAGTAATACAGCAATTCCCGAGATTAATTATTTTAAAGAACAGAAAAAATCTTTACTACTAAAAGTTTAACAAACTTTTACACAATTTAAACCACTGCGCGCGCACTGGTATTCTCTTGCTCCTACAGTGTGATACAGACAATAGGCCTGAAATATACAAAATATAACTGGATATGAGAGAAGGAGAGAAAATTAAAAAATCCAAAACAAATCTCTCTCTTTCTATTATAAATTTCCGTGCGCTTTTCCCGATCACACCTTTCGTAACGCTCTTGTCACGCATTTACCATCTTACTCCTCAATTCAAGCGTGCGTAGAGAAGTTTTACCCCAAAAACCTATTCGTAGATACAATTAAAGACTTCAAATAATATCAAGTATCAAGACTGTTTGTAATCCACGTGCATAGTTTGTTTTGCAAACAAATTGTTATGGGAACGATGATAAAAGCTGCGCTTGCGATCTTCTCGCAGTGACCTTGTGCCGGCGACATCACGCTACGCAATAAGGCATGAGCAGAATAAGAGGTAGGCAGTGATAATTACCTATCCTTAAATTATCTTACTATTAATGTAAATATAAAAACATATATACTTATATGTAAAAGTCTTACTTCTTTAGCGCGTTAGGGAAAAACGACGAGCGTATTTTATCACGAAGCGCGCGCACACGAAAAACCGACACGCTGAAGTTAGCTGCTATAGTCAACATTTTAGGTTTTTTTAACCGACTTTCAAAAAAGGAGGAGGTTCTATGTTCGTGTGTATGTATTTTTTTTTTTCTATTATTCGTGTCGGTCGGTTTATTTACAAGCGAAACGAAGTATACCATACTCGTTTACACCATTATATTTAGAGCCTACTGCACGTCTTTTTATACTTGCAGTCTGTGGGTACATTATACTCAAAAGTCATACAGCGCCCTTCGCGTCCAATACAATAACGCATACAGGGTGCTGATGGGGTTGCCCCGGTACTGCAGCGCGTCAGGGATGTTTGCTGAAGCACGCGTGGATTGTTTCTACACGATGATGCGGAAGCGGTGCGCATCCCTGGTCCGTAGGGTACGGGCAGCGCCAACAGCATCCTGTCTATGATAGCTGGCAGGCTTGATTGCGTGTTTGTGAACCATTGCTGCAAGGTTTCAGCTGGGCCTGTCACCTTGCGGCAATGAAGTCACATTCCGTTTATGTATAATCTTTGTTTGTTACTAACTTAGTTTGTAAGTGTATTGTTACTAACACTGTGAGTCCTGTTACTTGTTTCAATCAATTATTATTATTATATTATTATTATTATGTTTTAATTAGTACAAATACTTAAGTGCTTATTCTAGACGGTCTTTTAATTAAATTCGTAAAGTATCAATAAATAATATTCATAAACAGCAAAGTTTGCGTTTGTTTATATCCCAAAAAGTCACCCAATTTATGGAAATTTTGTACAGGCTATTCATGACATCGGTAGTAGTATTCATTAATAGTCATCTATCACGTTGGCGTGATCTCGCTCAAGCATGCCCCGCCTCCAACAGCTGTTTTCGTTATTTAAGTTTAACTAAATAGTGGCAAATATTTAAAAGTTAGATTTCTTTTTATACACTTTTGATTACGCAATTATATGATCAGTAACAGGTACGGATACAGCCCATTTTTTGTACGCATACCTAGGTACGCATGTCTTACTATAAGTATGTACCTACACACACTTTTTATTTTAAACTTTCTTTGTTTTGTTTTTCTTTTGTTTTTATTCTTTTAAATATGAATTTACCTGTGCGTGTCAAATAAATGCGTTTCTCTTACTTTATTTACTTAATTAATACCCATTGGTTAAACTAGTTGGCAGACATTTGGGGTTCTGAATTATTAGGACTAGGTACAGACGCCAGCACGTCAAGTTACCCCAATGTGTCAAATTTCCCCAATTGAATATGAACTTTATTCTGTTTAACATAAAGTTGAAAAACGATCAAAGAAATTTGACACATTGGGGTAACTTGATATGCTGGCGTCTGTACTTACCTGTAAAAACTGTCAAAGATCTACAAATAACTTAATAGAAAAGATTAGAATACTCTTCATTGCACACCATAAAATTAAGGTTATAATTGGGTGAAATAAGGGGCAGCCTTATCGCTAAAAGCGATCTTGATAGTGACTGAGAAACAGTATACTTAATTTCCGTAAATAGTAGGTACACCACAAACGAAATGAATGGCATTCCCGAGGCACGAAGGGGTCTTTACAATTAATAAATGTATTGAAAGGTCACCCATCCATAAACCCACCTCGGCAAGCGTAGCTACGTGTTTTTAACCGACTTCAAAAAAGGAGGAGGTTCTATGTTTGTGTTACCTGATTTCTCCGCCGTTTGTGGACCGATTCTCAAAATTCTTTTTTTATTGGAAAGAGTAGACTCCTGAAATGGTCCCATTTTAATTTGGTGAAGATCTGGCGCTGATCTTCGGAGATATACAATGGAACTCTTCAAAAATAGACGGCAAATCTGTCGTGATTGCTGGAATCGCTTGGATGTTTAATGTTTATACAACATCATGAACTATCATCACGCCTGTATGCTCTGAGGGGTACGCAGATATGTACAATATACCTAGATTTCGACAGTTAGGTATGTTAAGTTTCATTTATTAGGGATAAGTGGATAACCCTAATACCTTGACATGTTTGATTAACAATTAACAATATAACGTAAATTCATGGTAAATATTTTTATGGGAACAACTAAAAATGGAAAAAGGTCACCGACTTCGAAGCTTAACTTTATTTGATTGATTTGGTGTTTTGTCACCGGCTTCTGAAGCTATTTATTTTTTATTTTTCACTTTTTTGTGTTTTCTTTTAGTTTTTTTTAAAGTCGGTTTTATATTTCAATTCAGTTTTTTGTTTCAATTTAATCTTTATTTGTAAAACAAACCTCAATTTTCTCTTAGTCTTAGTCATCATATCATTATAATCCTACAAATGTAGCAATATACACCAACTGTTATGTCAAGGGCAAAACCGCTAAGTTATCTTACGTAATACCGGTGAATCGCGACACTCTCCGGTCAAACTGGGCATTGTCCTTTAAAGAGAACGTCTCACTATCAAATCGGACATTCTCCACAATTACTGACATTTAGATCTCATTGCTTTACATACTAGGTCATCTGGCCTAGGTCCTAGGCAGCGTTCTCAAATTTGAAATCGTTTATTAACACGTGCACGTGCAGCATGATGCCGCAGCAACGATTTTGTCGTCTACAGTAGAATCGACAAATTGACATATTGTAGCAACATTTCTTTCGTTTTGATCACGACAATGTCAAGTATGAAGAGAAGTATCTAATGTGTAGATTATTCAGTCGACAATAGTCTACAATATCGTTCGGACATTATTTCAAGAACTGTTTCTATGGAATTAAATAAGTATTATTAGCCCAAAGAGCCAATTATATTATAGAAAAGTTATCTAAACAACATTCGATCTTCAAAAACGGCACACTACCGCACGCACGTGTCCGTTGCTATACACTGAGGTCAAGTGTGGCTCGCTATAGATAGTAAGATACCTAGCTACATTTTAACGTGTCGCTTGCTGAGCGCTTATAACCTACTAGCAGACGTCCCGCGGTTTCACCCGCGTAGGTCCCGTTCCCGTGGGAATACAGGGACAAAAAGTAGCCTATGTGTTAATACAAGATGTCAGCTAACTTCATTCCAAATTTTATTAAAATCCATTCAGTAGTTTTTACGTGAAAGAGAAACATCCATCCATCCATCCATCTATCCATACTCACAAACTTACGCGTTCATAGTATTATTAGGATCTACACTTACAATACCTACTACACTTTTACCACTTTTACCTACTATATTTTTCACTTATAATATCATTGCAAAGAGCATAGAGAGAAAAGTTCTATTTTATAAATATGTAATTCGATGCAAGTATTTACAATCTATTCTTCTTCCTCAAAAGACCATCTCAGACACTAATCTGCATGGATCTTACATGATTTGACCAAGATAATGTCTGGACGAGACTATGACCTCCGAGTTTCTTTCGGTGTTTCTTCTCAGAGTAGTCAAATAGTGAAATATAGATCTCATTTACTAAAAAATGTGACGTGTGAAAAAACCTATTTACAAAAATAAATATCATTTATCATTTAGGTATTTACTTATTTAAAGTATGAGCGTAAACGAAGCAACAACAGAATCGTAGTAGGTGGCCTACTTAACTGTAGTTCTGCTTACCCCCTGTAGGAAAGTGGGGTGCCGTGTTAACTGCCTTGTTGGAATAGTGGTCGGAAGCGCTACTGCTGAGCACGTAATCCCAGGTTCAATCCCCGGGTCGGGCAGATCATTATTGAGTTTATCCATCTGGAATTTCTTAGTATCTACCTATCAGCCCGGAGTCCGGATTTGTGCCCTAGATTGTAGATAACAAGAAAATATTCAACGCATATTTTTTTCTTTTTTCACGTAATCAAAGAATAACGGCGATACATCGAGTCAAAATGTCGCATGACGTCACTAGCCAGTACAGTTTATACTAGATAATGACGTTACAAGCCCCCTGTTCTCAACTTTAATGCGCTTAATCTTTGCTGTTTTCCATCAATTTGAAAAAGAAAAATTTAGGTGTCGAATATTTTCTTGTAATCTAGATGACGGACTTAAAACTATTTTTTTTTCATATACCCCATTGATGCCAATAGGCCCCCTATTACATGGGATTAACAAAACTGGTGAAATGTGTACAGGTGTACTAGGTACTGGTAGAGCTCTGCCTAGCCCTTCGAAGATAACAGGCGTGATGATATGAAAAAAACGTGAGTTATTGTTTGTTGACTGCCTCGTTGGTCTAGTGGTAGCAAGCTCTACTGCTGAGCATGAGGTCCCGGGTTCGATCCCCGGGTCGGGTAAAGTGTTATTGAGTTTTTCCATCTGGAATTTCTTAGTAGCAGCCCGGAGTCTGGGTTTGTGCCCGATTGATGGCAATACATGGCATAATGCTATTACATGGGACTTAAACATAACTGGCGAAATGTGGGTGTACTACCAGGTACGCCTCTGCCTAGCCCTTCGGGGATTACAGGCGTGACGTTATGTATGTATGTATGTTATTGTTTGTATCTAAACATACAAAAGATAGTCTTTAAAAACTTAAAAGAATCATTGAAATTGGTTAACAATTGCTAAAGAAGTTCTTTTTAAACAATAATCTGTACATCTCTGTTGGGTCCCTTTTAAAATAGAAGGGCGTAATGTTATGTTGTGGAAATACAAAAACTCAGCATAGACATCTGACTATAGCAATCGCGAATAATTTGCTGTTATGCGTTGAAGAGTTCCGTTGCCTGTCTTCTTCATCAGTTTTTCTTCACCAAATGATACGTTCTAAATGAAAATGATTGATTAGTTACTAAAAAAGTTAAAATCGGTGCATGTGTACCTATATTTTTTGAGGAGTTCCCTCAATTCCTCGAGGATCCCTCATCAGATATGAGTTTTGATACAAATGGGAACAATCTGTTAATATACCCTATAAAATAAAAAATAATTTTGTAAATCGGTCCATAAAATGACGGAGTACTGAGGTAACAAACCCTAAAAAAAAATACACAACCGAATTGAGAACCTTCTCCTTTTTTGAAGTCGGTTAACAAACCGCGTAACATTAACAAACCTATCTAAGTAAACGGGTTATTGTGTAACGAGGTAATTTCAAATGCTTAGCTTTTTTTCATGTTTACTAAGACCATATTGGGATAATCGTGAACACTGAATACTTCTTTACTAACAAAAGAAGTATCTAATTCTTTCTTTATTGAGTACAGTCACGAATGTGTGTTGGGCTTGTAGCTAAATAATAGCCACATGACTACAAATCTGTGGCCCTAGTGAAAAGGGGTATAAGTCCAATTTTGTCGAAAATGAGTTAAGTGTACCAAAGTGATCAGAAAAAAATGCTCTATCGTTTGGTGAAGACGGATCTAAGCTATCTCTAAAAATAAGAAAGTTACTTTGTGTAAAAGGGTCCAACTGACACAAAAAAAAAACTGTAAAAGTCGGTTTTCTGATCACTTTGGTACACTTAACTCATTTTCGACAAAATTGGACTTATACCCCTTTTCACTAGGGCCACAGAAATTTGGGTTCAAAGTCAAAGTCAAAGTCAAATCATTTATTTCAATTAGGCCTGAAAACAGGCACTTTTGAACGTTATACTTACAAATAAATTAAATTTAAAAGATTCTAGTTGCACATTCCTAAAGGTAGTTTTGTATGAAGAAGAGGATTCAGAGGCAAGCATCAAGCTATACTAATGTGTCAAGGTTCTTTGACTGTTTTCAACTTTATTAGAAACAAGCAGACGGCCCGCGGTTTCACCCGCGTAGGTCCCGTTCCCGTGGGAATACAGGGATTTATTTATTTATTTCAAAAAAACATACAACTATCATTACAGTCACCCAATTCGATAGTGTACTGACATACTTCCATCTAATAACTCATAATAGAACTAAAATCTAACCTATTATCTAAGGCGATTCTCACACTGCCCCGCATGATGCAGCGTAGCGCGTGGATGCGTGTTCTTCCGTTGCTTGTAAGTATCTCCGTTTGTATGGAAAACACGCACAGTCCAACACACAGAAAATGCATCCACGCGCGTTCATTTCAGTTCAGAGACACGCAACACGCAGCGTGATGCGTGGCAGTGTGTTAACCGCCTAACCGGCAAAAGTCTCCGACGAAATGATACAGAAGGCTTAAGTTAAAAAAAGTAGCTTAAGTTATTCGACGATAGTGTAGCTTCCCAAAAGGTGAAAGTATTTTTCAAATCGGTCCTGTAGTTTAAAGTTCACTGTCTGACTACTCTGAGAAGAAACACCGAAAGAAACTCGGAGGTCAGTCTCTGTTAAAGTCCATACATCATCTTGGTCAGATCATGTAAGAACCATGCAGATTAGAGTCTGTAATTGTCTTTTGAGGAAAGAACCACACAGATATGAGGGGACCAGATCAGTCAGTGCAAGCATTTGTCAGTAATCGTGAGCTCAACTCGGAACTTGAGGAGCTCCGCGTGTGGAGGCACGACCGGCAGTAGCTCCATGTTGAACACTGGTATTCAGCTGCATCCATTTAAACTGGAAGCCGACCCCAACATAGTTGGAAAAAGGGTGACTAGGATAAAGACTATCTCGACAGCGTCGAGTCCTGGGACGCGGTGGTGTCCTTCTGCGAAACGGTCATCTCGCAGAAGGAAGTTGCGGAAAGGGAGAGGGAGATCACTTCCACTCACCCTGCCCGCAGCAGGCGCACCGGGCGCAGGCGGAGAGCGGACAACGCCCTCTTCCAGCCCCCCTGAATGGGTCTAGGGGCGACGGTCACGGGTACGTCCACCGCCCCCCACGTACATGGACGTACCGAGGTGGCGGTGCGTCGTGTTCACGCGTGCCCCTTTTTAGACGTCGTGAGGAGTCTAACACCTCACTCCCCTCGCTGACTTGGCGAGGCCCGCGGGGCGGTATCTTCTGTTCCCGTGACCCCCGGCGCAGGTGTGAGAAGGAACACGGGGTGGTTTTTTTTTAGTCTGTAGGAGTCTGAGAGACCCCTCCGCCACCCCCGGGGCGGGGGATATCCATGAGGATATTCCACCAATCAAAAAAGAAAAGAAAAAAAAGGATGATGACTATCTTTAACAACTAAATTTGTAAAGCGTATAGATTAGATTTTTGTTTTTACGGATTTAACAAAATACCATGCTTTTGTACAGTGTTGACAGTACTAACAGGAGACGAAATGATATAGTGTGCATTTCTAGGCTAGGCAGATGACGATATTATTAAGTACTTATATCTTAAAGACTTCATTGTTAACAAATAACAAATCATTGGTCTGTTGTAGTAACCAATAATTCGTGATGTTCAAATGGTCATATAAACCATTACGAGCTATCATTTACAAATTGTTCTAAAAGGTCAAAATGTTATAATTATATGGTTGAACTTAAAAAAAATAGATTATCATCTGTGTTGTGGGAATCTTCTGTCCTAATAATAGCTTTTAACCGACTTCGAAAGAGGATGTTCTCAATTTTAATACAATACAATGCAATTATGGCGTGATCTATTTATTCATCTACCATTTCTAGTAGAAGCCTCGTGATAGAAACTTGGTGGGTTTAGTTTTTACACTTGCCCATAAATATAAAGGGATACTAGGAGGGACCTAAAGTTTTCGCTTAGCGTAATAATATTTCGCGTATTCCCTGCCTGCATCAGTGTTCCCGAGTTCATATGACCCCAATCTGTTTAAGTCGCGAGTTAATAGGCTTCTTTTGGGTAAGCTTGTTCCATCGTCGACCTCATCTCTGACCGCAGGACAAGATTGAGGTCAAGAGTAGACCCATTACATATATATAAAATATATATATATATATATCGCGATGGATCAGTGGTTAGGACACTTGCCTTTAATGCACATGGTTGTGGGTACATATACGAGCAAGACACAAAGCATCCTGTCACATGGAATTATGACACGTGAGGCTTGACATCTGTGTGTCTCAAGGCTTGTGGACCTAAGCATCAAGTAGGTGCCTACTTTAACAAATTGCCTGTTGAAACTGTCTAAACCTGTCTGCAATTCCTAGAAGTTTTGTTGGCAATGCCTTATTCTTCGGCTACAATTGGAAGCCCCTACTTTGGGCCCTATCAGAATACCAGAGCTGTGACGTTTTTTTAATGTTACAACTCCGTGCTGAGATTCTTTTGGCCTCGTACAGGACCAATTTTTTCTTGTTATTTTTCTGTTTTTTTTTTTTTTTTTGTTGTACAGACGCCAGCACATCAACTTACCTTGTGACTTTTTCTATGCATATTTAGTTTTACTCCATTTATAATAGCGTTAGAATGTAGAACATTTTATTTCAAAGATAACTAAAAACAGTTTTGATAACAATGATTTTATTTTAAATTTAGAAGAATAAAAGAAAAATAAGAGAAAAAGAAAAAGAAAAAAAAAAAAAAAAAAAAAAAAAAAAAAAAAAAAAAAAAAGAAGAATAAAAGTGTAACGAAGAACGTGTCCATGTATTGTTCATCTCTCCTTCTCTTAGGTTTTTACATCATTGAAACTGTAATTTTCAACTAAAATGAAATAATATAACTAAATGAAATCCACATCATTTCTCAAAATAAATTGTTGCAATGGTTAGAACTAAGTGTGAAAGCTGCAGTTGAAATAGATTATAATAAAAAATATTTTTTACAAAAAATAAAACCGACTTCAAAAATAACACTAAACGGTGTAAAATAACTCTAAATTAGGAAGTCTGTGGCTTTGGTACCTTCGTCTTATTCTTGATGGGCCACCGACTTCCAAATTTAGAGTTATTTTACACCGTTTAGTGTTATTTTTGAAGTCGGTTTTATTTTTTGTAAAAAAGATTTTTATTTTGCCATGAATTCATTTTATATTGTTAATTGTTAACAATACATGTCATTATAATAGGGTTATCCACCTAACCCTAATAAATGAAACTTAACATACCTAACTGTTGAAATCTAGGTATATTGAACACATCTGCCTACCCCTCTGAGCATACAGGCTTGATGATACGTCATGATGTTGTATAAACAATAAACATCCAAGCGATTCCAGCAATCACGATAGATTTGCCGTCTATTTTTGAAGAGTTCCGTTGTATATCTCCGAAGATCAGCACCAGATCTTCACCAAATTAAAATGGGACCACCTCGGGAGTCTACTCTTTCAAACAAAAAAAGAATTTCGAGAATCGGTCCACAAATGGCGGAGAAATCAGGTAACATACATAAAAAAAAAATACATACACACGAACATAGAACCTTCCTCCTTTTTTTGAAGTCGGTTAAAAATGAGCGTCTATCCTAACTGTAAGATGCTTTATTGTACTTCTGTTTAGTGCGTAATGGAGTAAAAGATGGTCATAGAAATCATTGACATTGACACCCGGTAAAATTGTCCTCAACATCTGACCATCCAAAATAATGTAATATCCTCTATATATCCTCAATAGCTACACGAGTAACCAGGAATCCGCTCAACGTCCTCCCAGGCATGCGCCCCATCGCAAAAAGTCAACATTCTTAATAAATTAATTATGATTACTAACAATTTATTACGCATTCCCATATAAGTGTGGTAACTAAGACCATAGACAATTTAATAATGTTTTTACGGAGTTGCACAGACCACGGTGACCGGCTGGCGTGGGAAATGTGAAATAATAGTGTGGATAAGACGGGTTGGTTTCAGTAATATATAGTATTTGTATTGTATTGTTGGTTTATTATCAAATGATGGCGTTTTTTAGGAGTATTCCCGTTTGAGCACCTATTTATTGAGCACCTATGCATTAACCTATGGGAATTGGGAATACCATTGGTGCTAAATGCATAGGTGCTCAAAAAATAGGTGCTCAAACGGGAATACTCCGTTTTTTAAAAGATTTGGTTGACGTATTATTATCTTTGCCGAGATGTGGAACAGTAAGAAACCAAATTAACACCACGGTTGTTGCAGTAGTTGAGCGAATGACTGCTGCACTCGATTCCCGTGTGAAAAAAATGTTCGTATCACCTTTATGTATTACTTGCCTTGTTCCGGGTAAGGCATGAGACCTACTTATGTGAGTTTTCTTAAACACAGGAGAAATTACTAGCGTGCAGAGGGGCGTTTTTTACAGACTCTAAAAGAAAATTCTCTAAGTTCTCATTTTTTTTTTATTTCAATTAGACTCAGAAAACGCATTTTTGAACGTCAAGTTAAATAAATTAAGTACCTAGGTTGGTAAATGATCCTAATTGCACATTTTGTAGTTTAATATCATCCATTAACGCTTAGTCCTCCGCGAGAATCGATCTCAGGCCCTATTGCTCAGCATTAGCGCTTCTAACTAGGGCTTCCAAAATTACGGAAATGTCAATTACGTAACTAATTACGCAACTTTTTTCTCCAATTCCGTAATTACGTAATTACGGAATTTTTCCTATTTTTTTTTTATCGACTATGTTTTTGGTAAATATTGTAGATAGAGTATCTACAATTTTTACAATTGTCATTTACTATCTTATATTCAAGGAATTATCAAAATGAGCACAATATTTAAACAAAAAAAAAAAATTCAGGAACTTATCAGTTATTATTATATATTTATTCGTCCCGAATGTAATCTTTCTTCTAGAAAATGTGATCTCTTAAATAACAATACATTTAAAGTTTTGTCACTCAGGTAACCTTATAGTTTATTACAAAAATATCCGACTGATAATGCTTGATTTACTAATTATTTTGACTGATCAAGCCTTTGGTTTAAGTACTTACATCTTTTAAGAGATTCCACACATACAAAGTCACCCACGAAACTGCTACGTTAATATTTGCGCACATTGACCACCAACTTTCAATTTAGTAATCAAGTGTCAACTGTGTCCAGAGTCTAGCGATGCGAACTGAACAACCGACAAAATTGAGCAATGAAACTACACTTTTATTTTAGTTAAGAAAGTGAAGAGTATAGTAGGTAGTTCCCAGTGGTCGTAATGACGCCAGGGACTCCCCGGCCCCACCTACCCGCCGAGTTGATAAATGTGAACTCAATTCTGTACGTCTTAAAACTATTTTTTGCAAGATTTTGGAGTTTTGGAGTAAGGCCATCGAGAAGCATGGGGAAGCGCTTGCCGTCTCCCTCGATATCTCGAAGGCTTTTGGCAGGGTCTGGCACAAAAGTCTCATTGGCAAGCTTCCTTCTTTCGGTCTGCTCACTGGTCTATGTGACTGGATTGCTGAATTCCTGAGTGGTCGGTCCATCCGAGTTGTAGTCAGTTAGACATCAATGCCGAGGTCCCTCAGGAGTCGGTACTCTCGGCAACATTATTCTTGCTGCATATTAATGAACTGCTTAAGCCCGGTACCTTTGGGTATGCAGACGACAGCACTGTTGTCGAGAGCTACATGTCTGACGCACGGGCTAGTGGGTCACAGATCCTATCTCTCCGAGAAGCTATGGTCGAGCGCTTGTACTTGTCCTTGAAGGCAGTCGCCGAGTGGGGTGATGCCAATTTGGTCAAGTTCAATGCTGCGAAAACCCAGGCGAGTCTGTTTTCATCTTTGCGACGGATCCGCCAAATACCAGCTTGATGCACTTGAGTCTATTGAGAAACGAGCCAAGAAGATCATCGGCACTCGTTGAGTCAAAACTTCAAAGTCTTGAGCATCGACGCCGAGTTGCTAGCCTGTCGGTTTTCTATCGGTTATATTTCGGAGAGTGCGCATCGGAATTGCACGATTTAATTCCACCAAGCCCTTTCCATCATAGGACCACCAGACGTACAGCACTGCGCCACCGGTACATGGTAGATATCCCAACCATACGTACTAAACGCTATGGAAACACATTCATTGTGCGAACAGCCAAAGAGTGGAATTCCCTGCCGGTGTCGGTGTTTCCTGATAGCTACAACCTAGGGGTCTTCAAGTCAAGAGTGAACAGGTTGCTTCTAGGCAAGCGTGCTTCATCGTCGACCACATCATCGCTTACCATCAGGTGAGATAGTGGTCAAACGCGTGCCCATCAGTAATAATAAAAAAAAAAAGATTTGATGAACGATGAAATAAACTGCGGAGACTAGGTTTGTATGTTTCGATGTACAGACGCCAGCACATCAAGTTACCCCAATTTGTCCAATTTTCCCAATTGAATATGAACCTTATTCAGTTTGACATAAAGTTGAAAAACGATCAAAGAAATTTGACACATTGGGGTAACTTGACGTGCTGGCGTCTGTACTTTATCGTATAGTGTATCCACATTATAACTTTAATATGGTACGTATCTTATTTTGCTTTTTTACTGGTTGACTATTTTGATTGATTTATGATACCAATAATTACGTAAGTACGGAATTGACATATTCAGTTACGGAATTGAAAATACTTTAAAAAGAGTTCGTAATTACGTAATTGCGTAATTACGTAATTACGTAATGGAAGCCCTACTTCTAACTAGTATAGTAGTTGTATAGTCTCATGTTGGAGTGGATACATGGCTGAGCATAGAGCACTGTAATTGTACTGAAGATCCTTGAACCACCTATGTATCACAAATAAAAGCCTATTCTATTCTATTCTATTCTACAAAATAAATTCACCCGATATTTATATTTGCGATATTATGGGGTATATCCATTTACCCGTTAATGTATCCTACTTTATTTGTTTTAGGTATGGTATGATACAATGAGCTAAGTTAGGAGGGATCTTGCGATGACCTCGTATATATTTAAAATATTGAGAGGGAAGGTGCAGAACTCAATTGTTTTAGGTCAGGTGAGTCTTTGTGTCCCAGACAGGTACGTGTGGCGAAGACGTCAGCCGCCATTGCTGGAGGTCCCGCACGGTCGCCCCAATCTTTTAAAAGAGGCGCCATTGACGCGCGCACTTCGCACGCTCAACCTTAAGGCTAATGGGACGGACTTATTTTTTTGTACTATGAGTGAATTCACAAGAAATGCATCGTTCATTCTATGTTAGAGGTATTAGTTGTACAATTGTTTTTATATAGGCCCATTTATCGCATTGGGGTTAACCTGTAATGATAGATGTAAGATGGAGAAATAAATGAAAAAAAAAAACTATTATTAGATTCGACAAAAATGGTGACTGAGAAAATATTGCGAAGCGTGAGAGAGTTTTTCCATGTGATATCTCTCAGTAGCAGCCTAGAGTCTGGACTTGCGTCCATTTTATATCAATAAAATGATAAAAAACTATGTTAAACGATATGAGTTTCATACAAACACTTTTACGTGTCATTTTTTAGCTAGGTGAGGCCCTTAGGTGGGCTTAACCCCTATAACATGGGACCATAACTGGCAAAATGTGGGTGTACCAAAAAAAAAATTAAATCAAAAGTCATTTATTCAAATTAGGCTGAGGATCAGCACTTTTTGAACGTCAAAAATTACATAAGACAGTCCCCCAAAACGCCCGCCTTTCGCCACTTCCTAGTGTTTTTGCTGGGAAGAAGAAGTGGCGGAACAAACTCCTACCTACTTGCCATAGGTCCACATCTGTCTTACTCGTTATGGAATACAGTCGTAATAATATGTTTTGTTAACCAAATTACGAAATAACGTATTTTTGCTTACTCACAGCGCCATACGAGAAAGTGATGTTTCTAGTGCGAATGACCGAAAATCTATGTTTTAGCGTCAAGACGTGTTATTTAATTAATATTATGTCAGTTAATGTTTGCCAATGTTAGGAAGTAACACTTGACTGTTAGTGATCTTATAACACACACTGAGACACATAGTTAAATTCAAATTTAGGTTACATCCAGACACCATGGGTTTGCCTAATCTGCGTAGAATTTTTTTGTTGGATTATACGTTTTTCATTATGTTATTTTTTGCTTAAAATCTATACTCATACTCATACTCATACTTCATACTTCATACTTCATCATCATCATCATCATCATCATCATCATCATCATCATCATCATCATCATCATCATCATCATCATCATCATATTATAAAGAGGTAAAATTTGTAAGTTTGTAAGTTTGTATGTAGGGGGTAATCTTCGGAACTAATGATCCAATTTTCAAATTATTGTACTGGCGGAAAGCTACACTATTCCCGATGGACATAGGCTACTTTTTATCCCCGTATTCCCACGGGAACGGAAACTACGCGGGTGAAACTGCGTGACGTCTGCTAGTTTTAAATAAAGCATCGTAATTTCACCATTTCTATCTTTTTCAATAAGATTATTTCTTATTAAGTAAATAAGGATATCATTTCATGAGTGTATTTATTCATTAAACAATTTAAATTGTGTTAGAATTTTACTAAATAAATACTTAATTGCATTAACAATAATTACAAAAGCAACAAAATCAAATGTGCCTCTTTTTTCTTTTTTTTTAAGTGATTGAAGTTTATTAACAAAAAAAAGAGACACTAAAAGATTGGCTGTGATTTGCCTTCGTTAAACTGATTGTTTGTCATTATAATTAAATAAATAAAGTTAAATAAATTAATTACTATTTCATATTCAGATTCGTTTATTAAGTCATTGTGTAGAAAATAACAAATATAAAAAGTACCATTATACATATAATTACTATCTTTCTAATTGTATGTTGTTTGCCACAGGGGTAAAAAGAGTTCTTTAAATTGCAATTATTACTGAAACTTACCCTTAGAGTGTAGAATATATAAATTTACTATTATATTATGTCGAATAGAGAAGAAAATCGTCATAGTAGGTACGCAAGCTTAACCATAAAGTTCAGCTCACGATGGCTGGCACGTAAAAATAGATAAAGATACCGGGCTGGTATCCGCAACTCCACGTCAAAGCGCGTATTTTGCGTATGGACCATAATCTACCACGCGGGCCCAGTGCGAAATGGTAGATGTCACATGTCTTCCAATTTTTAGTTCTAGGACATGCCGGTTTCCTCACGATGTTTTCCTTCACCGTTTTGAGAGCAGTAGTGATAAAATAAATTACACAAAGGAATGCGCCTGCCTGGGTTCCAAACCACGACTTGCTGCTCGTTAGTCGGGGCCGCCACCACTGGGCCATTGCTGCTCATGGCTGGCACATACATGCTGCTTACCCAAATTGTTTCTGGCACTTTGTATGGTTTGTTACAGGAAAATTTTGCTAATATTTTTAATGTCTGGGCTTAAGAAAAAACGATGATTCCTGAGTTTGTTTCGGCTTTTCTTCTCAGAGGTAGTCAGTAAGGAAATGCCAACTTTATCTAGTTTAAAAGAAAAAAAAAAACTAGAAAAAAAAGTGTTTTCCATATCCTACTTGCCTAATGATTAATTTCATTTAATTTAATTTTAGTCAAAACATTTTTTTTTTGTTGTGTATTTAAAATATAAATCTGTGTAGGTATGAGGAGTGTCGTATCCATACAAATCGAACGCTGTGTATATAACAGTGTTACGCTGGCGCTCACATTTCAGTGCAGTTCAGTGATCACAAGAGTGTATAGTGTTTATTGGGTATGTAGTTCACTTTTGTTTATTTTATTTTATATTCAGGATGGTAGGGACATCGGCGCACTACTTACGTAGGCTATTTTATAAATTTTGCTTTTTTTTTAACTGTGTACATCTAATGGGATATTTGTCAAAATTTTAATTTTTAGTTTTTAATGAGAACAAGAAAATATTTGACACGTTTTTGTTTTCTAATAATAAACTGTACTGGCTAGTGACGTCATGCGATATTTTGACTCGATGTATCGCCGTTATTTATTGTTTACGTGAAAAAAAAAAACATAAATGTCGAATATTTTCTTGTAATCTAGATGAGGGACTAAAACTTAAATTGTGTCAAATACTTAGCCCATTTATATTAACCCTATGTGATTTTAATATAAAAATGAAATAAAACACTTACCTATTAATTTAAAATCTCGGCAGTGTTACCAAAAAACAACATCAGAAAAATTTTGGAAATCAGGATAAACCGATTTTTTTTTTACTTCCACCCTGTATTGTTGTTAAAGTACTATATTAGGCAATTAAGATAATTTACATTCATGAATACTTATTTTAACTTGATTATAAGCACAAAATCTACAAACTTTAACATTCTCTCCATACCTCTTGGTTTTGAAAATAGAATATACCTATCCCATGTAAATTGCTAGCTTTCTAATGGTACAAGAATTGTCAAAATCCGGTGAGATCTTTTTGAGTTATTTATTAGACAAGCAAAAAAGAAAATCTACAAGCGTAAATTTCATACTAACAGAGTGTCTGAATTAATTCAATTAATTTTTAACACTATTTATTTATTTATAAAAATCTCACTTGCAACTATCCTTCCAGGTGTTCCCAATGCGATAGTGCGGTCCTTAACTATCTACTTATAAGTATTATCCTATTACTAACATTGACAAAATAATTCAAAAACCCAAAAATAAAAGTTAAAAATAGTTTCTAAACATAAAAAAAAAATACATACATACATAAACTCATGCCTTTTTCCCATGGGGGTAAGCAGAAACTACAGAGCGAAATAATAAAAAAATAAGAAATATTAAATAAAAAAATAACAAAAAGAAATTCTTTCCGTAAATAAATTAAAACTAATATCAATGTAACAGAAACACTACTTAAACCCTAACATAATAATTTGACTAATTTAACTTAAAAGCATTGATCTATTCATATGTTATAATGACATAACACTGTGACTGGCCTGTTGGTCTAGTAGTTAGTGACCCTGACGCTATGCTGGAGGTCGTGGGTTCGATTCCCACCCAGGATAAATGTTTGTGTGGTGAGCACGATCATTTGTTCTGTGTCTGGGTGTAATTTATCTATAATATGTATCTATTTAGAAATATTATGTATGTTTATCAGCTGTTTAGTAACCATAACACAAGCTCTCAAGCTTAACTTGGGACTAAATGGCGTTGTGTGAAAAAGTTGTGGAATATTTAGGTATTTTTCTATTTATTTTATAAAATACAAAACAGTGTCCTTGTGAATTCACTCAAATGACACGTGAACACATCATTATTTTACTATGTAGTTCGTTAATTGCTTTCATCACAGGAGTTTCAGTGAGTAGATTGGTCCTGGCTGTTGGCACAATGTTGCACGAGGTTGTGGTTCAAATCTGGGTAGGAACCAATGTGACTATTTCGCTTCATATGTGCTTTCTACGTTTATCTTAGACATCATTGACATCGGTGAAGGAAATAGTGGTGAAGAAACCTAGACTTATCCTACTATCCTACTGATATTATAAACGCGAAAGTTTGTGAGTATGGATAGATGGATGGATGGATGTTAGTTACTCTTTCACGTAAAAACTACTGAATGGATTTTAATAAAATTTGGTATGGAGTTAGCTGACATCCTGGATTAACACATACGCTACTTTTTATCCCTGTATTCTCATGAATACGTGAGCTACGCGGGTGAAACTGTAGTAATTATCAGTATGAAATCGCTAATCTGTCTTGAGTTAAATCAAGAGCGTGGTGATCAATGCTCGTGGATTCCCTATTTGAGGAGAGTATAGGTGTCGAATTAAGAACCTTGTCCCTTTTTTAGTTGGTTAAAATACCCTCGTACCACATCTACCAAACCCTAAGTGGATTACAGACGTAAGTTATGTTAACTACTCAATAAAATTGTTAACGCTAATCAATTACAACATCAAACTCTTGACAAATTTACCAACAATAACGTTATTTATACCCAAAGACATTCAATACCTATAGACCGGACATCACGAACAAAATTTTCGTCCGAAAAAGTGTGTCCTGCTGGATACAAGTCTATGAGTTTTTTGTAGTACGCTGCCGCTCCAATATTCATATATTATTCTAGATGGCGTTACTGAGACATGGGATCAAAGTTTTTCTATGACATTTTCGACTTCGACTGGCCTGTTGGTCTAGTAGTTAGTGATCCTGACTGCTATGCCGGAGGTCGTGGGTTCGATTCCCACCATGGACAAATGTTTGTGTGATGAGCACGATCATTTGTTCTGTGTCTGGGTGTAATTTATCTATAATATGTATGTATTTAGAAATATATAAGTATGTTTATCAGCTGTTTAGTACCCATAACACAAGCTCTCAAGCTTAACTTGGGACTAAATGGCGTTGTGTGAAAAAGTTGTGGAATATTTAAAAATTTCCTTGACATGCCCGCTCTATAGTATTTTAATCTCTTTGTTTATACCGAACACACGTTTTTCAAACACTTTTATAAATAATTACTACACTACTTAACACACAGTTCAAGCATGCGATATTATAGTTGAACAGTTATCGAATGAATACGTTCATGAAATGACCAGAAATAGAAAGTACAGGAACAAGTTAATATCACGCTATTGTAGTTAGGAACATAACACATCATTACGCCTGTAATCCCCGGAGGGTAAGGCAGAGGTGTACCTGTTAGTACACCCACATTTCGCCAGTTGTGTTTAAGTCCCATGTAATAGGGGGCGAGCCTGTTTCCATCAATCGGGTACTAACAATAGGCTCGCCCCCTTTACAAGGGACCTCTGTTTCACCCCTTGGAGATCAAAAGCGTGATGTTATGTTATATATTTAAGTATTGTATTGATTGTTTGTGAATGTAATTTTTTTTTTAGTAGGTACTTACCATTAAAAAACTTTTTTTTATTATTAATGGTTCACATCGTCGCATACAGCGATAACATACTACAATATCAATTTACTACCCTGTAGATTTGGAAGAGTTTGATTGCTTCTGGAGTTTGTGCCGCCACTTCTTCTTCCTAGCAAAAACGCTAGGAAGTGGTGAAGGGCGAGCGTTTTAGGGGACTGTCCATATAAATTTTGACGTTCAAAAAGTGCCGATCCTCAGTCTTATTTAAATAAATGACTTTTGGTTTACTCTTCACGTGACCAGAAGGCTGGCCTTTTTTTAGGTCAGAGAATCAGCATTGCCATTCAACGTGGCAATGCGGCCAGACTTTAAGGGCACGTTTTCCATTGACAGCGATGCGGATGAATTTTGTGATGCTCTTTATTATATACCTATGTATGTAAATAATAATTTCTTCTTTTTTAATTGATCTTTATCTCTTTATCTTTGGTTTTGATTTCATTCTGATTGACTTTTATTTGCAACCTTCGCTCGTCTCTACTTGTGTTGTATTTTCATACAACAACAACATAAAAATTTAAGTGTTGAATTGAGAACCATATCAGTTGGTTCGTCGGTAAAAAGAATACCGTTATCTTCATGATTTATCTAGAATTATGTAACAGATTATGAGATCACTCACTATGGCCTGATAACTAAAAATTAATAACCTGTGTCATCATTAACTCAGTTTTAAACCATAGCATTACGTTACCAGTAAATTAGTAACTATAACATAACATCACACTTGTAATTTTTAACCAACTTCAAAAAAGGAGGAGGTTCTATGTTCGTGTGTATGTTTTTTTTATGTTTGTTACGTGACTTCTCCCCCCTTTGGAATTCGAAAGTCGGTGGCATCATGAATAAGACAAAACCACCAAAGCCAAGTTAACTAAAGCTTCCTTTTCATTTTATGTAACTGAAGCTTCCTTTTCATTTTATCGCATTTATTCAAAGTCACCCTGTATACATACTTCGAAATACATACATATTATTGATAAATTACACCCAGACACAGAACAAATGATCGTGCTAATCACACAAACATTTGTCCTGGGTGGGAATCGAACCCATGACCTCCGGCATAAATAGCAGTCAAGGCAACTACAAAACCAACAGGCCAGTCATATCCTTGCTCAGTCGTTCTCTGCACATCTTGCTGTAGCCACCAGCTATTATCACCTTTGTTTTGTAAACAAAAGAACTAGTGATAAGGTATTTTATACCAACAAAATATATAAGTATGTTTATCAGTCGTTTAGTATCAATAACACAAGCTCTGCTTAGCTTGAGACTACATGGCGTTGTGTAAAAGTGGTCGAATTCATTAATTAATATTTTTATTTTTTTATTTTATTTTATTTTATTTATTTTGGGACAGTAAACAGCTACAATATATATTAAAAAACAATAAAATAGGTTCTTAGGTGGTATTCACAATATTGCAGCCCACTACATTATCCACATGTTAACAAAATTGTTGATTATTAGTTAAAAAGTGCCACTAGATTAGCATTACTCAGATATAATAAACATTTAAATAAAAAATAAAAAAAAACGAATAAAACTAATAAAATAGAATTAAGTAATTAAGTAATAAATAATAAAATAGTAATACATTTTTGGATAAATTTAAAATAAGAAAATAGAAAAAAATTAAATATTAAATTAAAAATATGCTACCAACATTATCCCCACATAGTGCCAGGGAAAAGGCGAGTGTACCGATTAAGGTAGACGTATTTTTGACTTACATAGACACGTAGGGAACTATAGTGTCTTTGTGGCCCTCATTAAGCCCGGGGGTTCGCATTGCCCTATTTACAGAAGTTAATCTACCAGTTCTCAGTTCAGTCTAGTTATCTATGACGTGAGGTTAAGACGCCTACCTCTCATGCACGAGGTTGTGGTTCAAATCCGGGCAAGTACCAATGTGACTTTTTTAATTCGAATGTACTTTATAAGTTTATCTTAGACATCATTGACATCGGTGAAGGAAAACGTCGTGAGGAAACCTTTACTTTACAGTTAATATAAGTTTGAAATCGCCAATCCGCCTTGAGCAAGCGTGGTGATTCATGCTCGAGCCTTCTCTGTATGAGAAGAGGCCTTTGCCCTGCAGTGGGATAGTAACAGGCTGGTATTATTATTATTATTTTATTATTAATCTACCAGCTCGCAAAGTGAGCGAGCATCAACAGAACCCTCACGAAGCCCGAGGGTTCCGGGTTTTACAGCGAGTAAGGGCTCTTTACCTCTGTTTTCAGGATGCTATTGTCACTGACCCGCGTTCTACGCATCAGCTT
The DNA here is from genome assembly GCA_921972225.1 of Euplexia lucipara. Classification (NCBI taxonomy): domain Eukaryota; kingdom Metazoa; phylum Arthropoda; class Insecta; order Lepidoptera; family Noctuidae; genus Euplexia; species Euplexia lucipara. The sequence continues at coordinate 1,586,723 of OV179169.1, read as the reverse complement.
TGTTACTTTTTAGGAACTACTGCATGGCAATCGTTCGATTCTGAGCAAACATCTCTGATGCGCTACTGAAACGTTATTGTACTGGAAGCGTAAGACATTTAGCAATCTTTTGGTGAAGCTGATCTATTGACCTCACTTCAACAACTGTAGTACTAAAGTAGATAATTAAAGATAGTCAAAAGCATTACCTACTCTGTTAGGGAAAGTTTGTTTTTAAAAGAACTTTTTAATTATACCAAGAGAAAGTCTATTATTATGGTACATAACCTACTATTTCTGGTTTTAGATAGAAAAAAAAGTTGAAAGAAAGCAAAGCCGTGGGTTTGCTAACTGCCCTAACAAAACAATACATTCTATCTAACAGTCAAATTCACAAAGTCAAATAATTTATTTCAATTAGGCCATTTAATTCAATTAACCCCAAGAGGACACCGGTGTCGACGCTGTCATTGTTTTTCTAATATGTCTCTAATTGACATGATTGAAAGGGTAAAAGTTCTCTCATATTTACAAAAAATGATCACGAAGTTAATTAATCCTCAAGCCATTTACTAAGCATCTTATTGTATAGATTCAAGTTCTTCTAGTGCGCTTCATCATCACCGATTGCATCACTGCTTACCATCAGGTGGGATTGCAGTCAAGCACTGGTTTAAAATATTTAAAAACAAAATGTAGGAACAAAGCCATTCCTTACTATGTAGGAAACAATAAAAAATCTGGGCTTGCCTTATTTCGATCAGGGACTTAGCATTGCCATTCAATGTGGCAATGCCAATGTCTCCTATGGATGAAGTTTTTGATGCCCTATAATACTATTAATTTGTTTTTATTAGGTATCTACATAATTGTCATAGTTAATAATTAATTATGAAGTAAGCGTAAAATAATAAAATAAATGACTTCACTAAACTTCTCTTCCCACACCTTAAAGGAAGACAAGCGCAATGTTTGGTTACAAATCAATTGCACAGAGTTTGGGAAAAGATTCCCTTATCAATTCGGCTGTAGGTACCCATTCCATTACTATTTCCTACAATCCTTTATAATGATGGGAAGCTAAGAAAAGTTGCAAGGGACGGGCCCTGTATTTGCCGGCATCGTCGTGATGTTGAAATGTCCTGAGAAAGATGAAAGATAGTCGACGCTATCTAGATCTGTTGACTGGTCTGGAATGGACTAGATTTTTGATAAATGATGTCAAATCATATTAATTTCCATAAATAAGTTCATACAAACACTTTTACTTGTCATTTTTTAACTACTCTGAGAAGAAACTCTGAGGTCACAGTCTCTTTTAAAGTCCAGACATTATTTTGGTCAGATCGTGGAAGAACCATGCAGACTAGTATCTGAAATGGTCTTTCGATGCGTAATTTTTTTTTTGGGACAAATTTCGTAAAAGGAAAAAAACAACCGACTTCTTAAAAAAACACTAACAGATGAAAAATAACTCCTATTTCGGAAGTCTGTGGCTTTGGGGGTTTTGTTTCGTTCATTATTGGCCACCGACTTCCGAAACTGGAGCTATTTTTCATCTGTTAGTGTTTTTTTAAGAATTCGGTTGTTTTTTTTTGGAAAAAGTTTTATTTTGTTATTTTTAGTTTCTTCGTATGTAAAGAAAGTATTTCAAAACTTGAAAGAATCATTGAAATCGGTTAACAATTGATAAAGAAGTTCTTTCTAAACAATAATCTGTACATCTCTGCCGGGCCCCTTTTAAAATAGATAAGTGTAATGTTATGTTATGGAAATACAAAAACTCTGCACGGACATATATGTGACTGTAGAAATCGCGAGTAATTTGCTGATGCGTTGAAGAGTTCCGTCGCCTGTCTTCTTCATCAGTTTTTCTTCACCAAATGATACTTTAAAAAAGAAAATGCTTGATTTGTTACTAAAAATGTAAAAATCGGTGCATGTGTCATTCGCTACGCCCGTGATTCAACCGTTGAATCCTTCGCTTGCTCAGGATTTAAAATCAACACTCGCAGCAAAAAATACTGCTCTCTTGTTGCACAAATAACTATTGTAAATCATTACATTTCAAAATGATTATCAAGTGTTAGCTTGCAGACTCCACTAAAGCAAAAAAAAACATTAAGTATATCAACATTGAAAAATAAACTCTAGCAAAAGCCTACAGAACTAAAATAATAACAAATAATTATCACGTCGAAAAAAAAATTAAGATATAAGACAAATGGAGTCCCCGTGTTAAAGGGGCCGTGCCTGAAATCGACTGATTTTGATCAACTTTAATCATTATTTGTGAGAAAGAGAAGAAGAATTTATTCAATCCTATTTGTGATTTAAAGAGACGAGTTACTTGCTTTGCATGTTGAGGAATTAAATTTTGGAAATAAATTACTTATTCATGGAAAATCACTAAAATTCACCTACATGTTTTCCAAAAAATGACGCGAGACTGACGTTTGATCATTTAGTTACAAGAAACTGAAATAGATTTTGAAAATTAAAAAATCTTACCAATACCAGTATATAGTCAACTTGCACGTGAGGGAACCACTTTTTTAATTTTTACTACAACATACGGAAAAAAAAAATTCAATTGTCGTTACTTTCCGGAAATTTCAAGACTAATCAGTATTTTTTTTTCTATTGTTTGAATCACTTTTAAGAAATTTTAAAAGTAACGTCCTCAGTTCCTCAGTTCAGTCCTCAGTTTACTTATTATATATTCGTACTATTTTTTAACTTGTGTACTTTAACATGTGTACCAACATAGTAAACAAATATGTATACACAAAAGTTCCGGAGATTTATTCCTCAACCCTCTTAATTTACTTAGAAACTCAAAATATGATATAAAATATTAAAACAGTTTAAGCGATCACTACGCTCGAGATTTACGCGTGTGTTCGTTAACTGTACACACAAATATAGCATCGCATTGATGTTACCTAAACTCCAGCGAGCGAATTTTATGCACGGCCCCTTAAATGTGATAGCTACTCGGAAAACACAACTTTCTCACGATACCCAATGAGAGCCTTCATAATTCAAGGGCCCATATCTTAGCTAATGCCGAAACAAATGAACTAAAACCCACAATTTCATGCTCTTCGTCATTACCTCCATTGTAACTAAAATCATGCGAAAACTTTTGGTCTCTGATTGCCAAAGAGAATTGTTTGCGTTAAAACAAGATGTCTACAATATTTGAGATCTGTGTGAATGTTTTGTAATGTTAAAACATTGTAATTTTATCGCGGTAGACATCTTGTTTTTTATTGTGGGTGGGTGTTTAAAAGAATGGTTGTAATGGTCACGTGAGTAATTCGTTGCATATTTTTGTTGCTGTTCTTGACTTAAACCAATAGATGATTGAGTAGACTGGTAGAATATATTCCACAACTTTTCACACAACGCCATCTAGTCCCAAGCTAAGCTAAGAGCTTGTGTTATGGGTACTAAACAGCTGATAAACATACTTATATAAATACATATACATATTATAGATAAATTACACCCAGACACAGAACAAATGATCACGCTCATCACAGAAACATTTGTCCTGGGTGGGAATCGAACCCACGACCTCCGGCATAGCAGTCAGGGTCACTAACTACTAGACCAACAGGCCAGTCTAAATCAGTAACAATATCATTTATCATAAGCCTTTTGTTCCGGCTGTTTGTAGGTGATTGACAGTCGTTACGGGTAGTCAAAAGCCCGAAAGTCTTACAACCAGCTTCACCAAGGGGTATCATGTTACCCAGTTACTGGGTTGTGGAGGTCTGACAGGCAGTCGCTTCATGTAAAACACTGGTATTCAGCTGCATTTCGTTAAACTGGAAGCCGACCTCTACATAGTTGGGAAGGGACAGGATGATTCTTTGGTGTGGCCGGCGGATTAGCAATTCATTGATCTCCAGTTCCAACCCCAGGTTCCTCTGAAGAACGGTGAAGGAAAACATCGTGAGGAAACCAGAGACATGCTTGAAAGATATTTCTCGACGGCATGACTCCAGGGGGTCGAGTCTGCTATTGCAATCGTGTTTCAATGACTGGTCATTGATCGAATATTTGACCACTTTGACAGTTTTTGTATGGGAAATGTGTCATAATTTTGACGTTATACGTCAAAAATCGATCATTGACCGGTCATTGAGACACGAGTGCAATAGCAGACTCGACCCCCAGGTTAATTGTTCATTATTAATCACTTACCATACTAAAAGGAGAGATATTGTCAAGGAAGAGGGATGTAAAAATTGCTTTCATAACAATAAACATTTAAAAGCAAAATACTTCAGAATACAAGGAGATCCTATACCTATATTAATCTGTATCACAGATCTGCGTATACACAATCTAATTAATGTCTCATGATACAACATTGTTACATGATCTATCACGTTAGCCAACTCTGTGGTCGCGGGTTCCTTTCCTGCCTTGAGCAATCGTTGCTAATATAGTACTATTGTTTCTCATGAAATTGGGTGGGCAGAGTCGTTGTGTTTTCGTATGTATTCGTAATCATTTCGCCGCTTATACGTTTTTTTTGTGGCATGCTTGAGTTTAATATCTAGTTTAAAAGACTCGTAATAGGAAATAGGCGTTAGTTTATGTACTTATGTAAGTACGAAAAAAAGTGAAGATGTTTGTTACATAATCATGCGTAGGTAAACCGTTGAACAGATTTAGATGAAAATTGGCACATAGAATTTCATTAGGCACTTCAAAGTATTATATTGTATTGATTCAAATTCTCAACTTATAATATAGAACGGATAGATTACTGGGTGTAGTTTGTTGCGTTACTTGTTCTTCCCAGCAAAAACACTTCACAGTAGAAGGGTGGGAATTTTTGGGGGACTCCGTTTAGTAATTTTTAACGTTCAAAAAGTGCCTTGATTAGACTTAATAAACCTAGCGTTTAACAGTAGCGCTCGCTACCAATGACTCTGTTCAAATGCCCTACTAATTACAGGCACGCAATAGAAAATTTTCTAACTTCAATAACACATAATTCACACAGTTTTTGGCAATTATACTATAACAACCAAAAGAATTATGACTGACACTTGCAAAGTCAATTATAAGTCGGAACAATATGTCTGACAAATCACATAGACGGACAAAAAGACATATGTATGTGGAAGTTGGAAAAACTGTATTGCTTATACTTGATATTAAGTTTTTTTGCGTTCGTGGGAAAGTGTTAGACGCTTGAACTGTACAAACGTAGCTATATATAAATGAATATTTGTACTGACTTCACTGACTGGACAAGTCGACTCATATCTATGTATTAAATTGTACAAGAGTAATGGCTGGTGAGGCAGATCAACTACACAGCCTCCTGCCACGTCTTGTCGCCGTGGAGATCCTGCAATCGTTGGCCTACCGCGGTCAGTTTGTTACATTTGAAACAATATGTTTCACAACATGTATATTGTATAATGCAGAGAGCCACGATGCATGTCTGATCTACAGCAGCCACTTCCCGTTCGAAGACACAGGATAGAATGATGTTAAGAAGCAGATGATATCACTTTTATTTTTTTATGAAGTTATCTCCATTAGTGTAATTGCTGTACGGCGTTCTGATGCAAGGGTAAATAATAAATAAATTCTTAGTAGTTATTTACTCAAAAGACCATCTTTGACGTTAATCAATATCGTTATTATCGCTTCTAATCAATATGACCAAATATATACACGATTATGAGACTGCGGAAGAACGAGAGATTAGAGAAGCCACGTGTAGGCAAGATATTAAACTTTATAAAACACAGCCTAATTTAAATATTGTGAAGCACTGTCCCAGATACCAATCGGTTATTTTATTTAACAAATTGCCTTTAGATTTAAAAAGCGCTATATACTCCAGATCCTTTAAAAACAGCTGAAAAGATTTCTGTTAAGCAAGTGTTTATATACCATTAGTGACCTTTAAAGTAAATCAAATGTTAAATGATTTTTTGTGTATTTACATGTTGTTTATTTAATGTGTTTGTAAATTCAGATACAATTTATTGTTAATAAATAAATGACTAATGACTAATCTGCATGGTTCTGTAAAATTTCTGTACTTTAAAAGAGTCCGACCCAATCTTCTCAAATTATAACTGTTTTCAATTAGGTACTGTCCTGATTTTTTTAAACTTTTAATGGCAGGATCGCCATGAAGGGTCGTGGTATATGAAATACATTTGATAACGTCTGCCCTTTCGGTCTATTAGTTAGTGCCCCTGACTGCTATGCCGGAGGTCAAGATTCGATTCCCACCCAGGATAAATGTTTTGTGTGATGAGCACGACTTTATTGTATTCCACATGTTTATTCTTAGGTGGTAAACTAATAAAGTAACTAGATCATATGGACCCTGTCGGGCCCAGCAAAGTAACTCAGTTTTGAGAGGAAGCATTATCTATCTACCTATCTCTCAATATATATAAAAACGTTATGTTAGTTTGTGTACGCTTCATAAACTCAAAAAGTTCTGCACCGATCGAGCTGAAATTTTAGCATGATATATAATCCGCATCAAGGATTGTTTTTATCTATTTTTTTTTTCACCATTTCATCACAATGTGCCACAGCCAAGCGTGGTAGGCTACAGCTAGTAAATAATAATTTAAGTTAAAAAAACATTGCAACATGGTAATATAAAGATAATTATGTAAAAGTGTCTGACTTAAGCTCTAGGAACCGGAGAGATCAAAATAGACTAGTTTTTTACGACACTCCCAGATTGTCCAAATACAGCAAAAGTTGTCTAGCTATGTGTGTAAAAAATTATAATAAAATACCTATAGAGCTAAAAAAATGGAAAAATAAAAAACTTTTTTGCAAAAAAATTAAACCGACTTCAAAAAAAAACACTAAACGGTGTAAAATAACTCTAAATTAGGAAGTCTGTGGCTTTGGTGGTTTTGTCTTATTCATGATGGGCCACCGACTTCCGAATTTAGAGTTATTTTACACCGTTTAGTGTTTTTTTTTGAAGTCGGTTTAATTTTTTTGCAAAAAAGTTTTTTATTTTTCCATTTTTAGTGGTTCCCATACAAATATTTGCTATATATTTATTTTATATTGTTAATTGTTACAGTACATGTCATGATAATAGGGTTATCCACTTATCCCTAATAAATGAAAATTAACATACCTAACTGTCGAAATCTAGGTATATTGTACACATCTGCGTACCCCTCAGAGCATACCAGGCGTGATGATACGTCATGATGTTGTATAAACAATAAACATCCAAGCGATTCCAGCAATCACGACAGATTTGCCGTCTATTTTTGAAGAGTTCCGTTGCATATCTCCGAAGATCAGCACCAGATCTTCACCAAATTAAAATGGGACCACCTCGGGAGTATACTCTTTCGAATAAAAAAAGAATTTCGAGAATCGGTCCACAAATGGGGGAGAAATCAGGTAACATACATAAAAAAAAAAAAAAAAAAAAAAAAAAAAAAAAAAAAATACATACACACGAACATAGAACCTCCTCCTTTTTTGAAAGTCGGTTAAAAATAAATAGTAGACTGTTTAAAAGTAAAATGTTGGAATGGTTGAATGTTCATAATTTCTACTCCCTTAAAGCATTCCTCGAAAATAAATTTTAGCACATTTAGGTAATAAATAAGCTACAATGTTACTCAATTTTGCATGCTATAGATTTAATAGTTAAACATGTTGAACTCCGGTTTTATTTGTAACACCTTTAAATACCATGTTTTGAAGCAAATAAAGACTTTGAGTACCTACCCATAACACAAGCTCTGCTTAGCTTGGGACTAATTGTAGAATTTATTTTTTTATTAAACGCCTTTATTTAAAAGTAGGTAGTTATTAGTTTTTATGCTAAAATTATCATCATGATTTACCTAGTCTTTTAAACTATTCATATTAATATTCCACAACTTTTTTTTTTTTTTCACACAACACCATTTAGTCCCAATTTAAGCTTGAGAGTTTGTGTTATGGGTACTAAACAGCTGATAAATATACTTATATATTTCTAAATACATACATATTATCTATATCTATACTAATATTATAAAGAGGTAAAATTTGTAAGTTTGTAAGTTTGTATGTAGGGGGTAATCTTCGGAACTAATGATCAAATTTTAAAAATTATTGTACTGGTGGAAAGCTACACTATTCCCGGTGGACATAGGCTACTTTTTATCCCCGTATTCCCACGGGAACGGAAACTACGCGGGTGAAACTGCGTGACGTCTGCTAGTTATAGATAAATTACACCCAGACACAGAACAAATGATCATCCTCATCACACAAACATTTGTCCTGGGTGGGAATCGAACCCACGACCCCCGGCATAGCAGTCAGGGTCACTAACTACTAGACCAACACTATGTTGTGCTCGGCTTCCAGTTTAACCGGATGAATCTGAATACCAGTGTATTACATGACGTAACTGCCAGTCGGACCTCCACATCCCAGTTACTGGGTAACACCCCCCCCCCCCCCCCCTTGGTTAAAATCAAAGGTCATTTTTTAAATTAGGTTGAGGATCGAAACTTTTTAAACGTCAACATTACATAAGACAGTACTCCAAAAAGCCCGACCTTCGCCACTTCCCAGTGATTTACTGTTACTGCCTACTTTTTAAATTGGGTGTCGATTTAGATTTAGCAGAAAAACTATAGTTACTGCTCACAGACTGAGATCTGGACACATGCCGCTCAATAATTTTGGATTTTTAATGAAAAAATTGGTTGCCTGTAAAGTCGGTATACGGGCGAAAGTTTTACGTGACAACGACTTTGAGTGGTAAAATAATTTATGTCTGTCTCTCTCGCTCTTAGGCGGGCTAACCATGCCCGAGTGGAAGGGACGCGTGCCTCTCACTCGCTCTCATTGTGAGCGCATAACGTGAGCGGAGCGTAACGCAGATTCTTGAAGTGTCACCCGGCAAACCAATTTATAAGACGTTGTCACGTCAAAAAATTGATTCACCAAATTGTGAAGTGTGTGACAAACTGGAAGACGTAACGCATTTGTTAACGGAGTGTGTCAAATTTCAGTCTGCCAGAGTGGATTTAATTAGAGAATTGGAGATATATATGCACGATGTTTCCATGTTCCATCATATTTTGTCAACACCTAGCTCCGGAGCTGCTTATAATTTAATTAAGTTTGTTTTGTTACGATTTACATAAATAAGAAGGTCCGATGGGACTGGCATGTACAGTACATCTGTATAAAAGTCCCTAAAATAAATAAAGAGAAAAAAAAAATTGAGTGTCAGATTTTAAAGATTTTTTATGCTATACATATTATGCAACACACCACTTGCTGCCAACCGTCAAATCCCACGCCTCTCTTAAGATAAACTTCAAACGTCGTTTACTTCATTTGTAATTAAAATTAAGCTGCAACAAATGTTCATTAAGTTACGCAATTAAATTAACCCCGGGCACGAACGCAGTAAAGTTGTTACAGTTAAGTAAAGTTGAGTAAGTTTAACTTTAATGGTGAGATCGTCCTTATATTTTGTAACTTAGAATGCCTTTCTAAAGGATTGCTAATAGATGCAATGATCATGATGATATAAACTCTTGGTCTGGTGGATAGTGGCCTTAAATGCTATGCCGGAGGTTGTAGGTTCGATTCTTACCCATGAATAATGTTTCTGTGAAGAGCACGGTCGTTTTTTCTGTGTCTGGGTGTAATTTATCTATTATAGGTATATGTATTTAGAAATATGTATATCTGTTTTTTAGTACCCATAATACAAGCTCTGCTTAGCTTGGGCCTAGAAGGCGATGTGTTAAAGTTGTGAATATTGTTATTAATTCGTATATTCTTTTAAATCGCCTATGTATAAAAATTTTAAATAATGAAATAGAAACTTTTAAAAATATAAATTAAAACTTTTTTCATATATGTGTATTTTTGAATGTGAATGAAAAATAATAATGGAAATGTATATTTTTGAATGTGAATGAAAATAATCACTGAACATCTACTAAGCCCTGCAGTAGGATAACAGATAGGAGTAAAATTGCGTAAATACACAAAAAAAAATCTGTATCATCACATTGAAACCAAAGTGTGTCAGTCTGTAGGTCAGATATTAACCTTGGTGGTGCAATCATATTGTTTCTATATAAATACAAGATACTATCTCTCCCACATTGTTTCAAAAACCAGCTTAACGAGTACCTAGTTAATGATTTTAATCTCAACATAATTGCTATCCCTTTTAAAATCGACAAGTTTACAGTTATCTGGGGGCACGGGAGTGCCCCGCCAAGACGTGCCAAGCGAAGCGCAAGGGTACACAACCTAACTTTTCTCTAAGAAAGAGTACCTTTTCTCTTTCTTTATGTGTTTCGTCGTTTGTTTGAACCCTCATAGAGTTGGTTTCCGATGTACCAGAGAGTTCATATTCTCAGGATATGATGTCATTAATAGACTAATTAAACTAGTTTAGCTATAATACTTTAGATTTTATTGATATCTAAAATACACCGATTTCGTCACTGACACTTAGAGTACGATTTATTTGTATGAAAATTGTATTATTTATTCATTCAACCCTTTGGCATTACTTTATTAAGAATTTAAAGGACAATGAGCAGAAGTGGTCCAAATTTCCACCACTATTGGGGGCTATGTAAGCTTAAAATCGACTAAATAGCATACAATTTTGGTTACTAGGCGCAAAAAAATATATTCACTCAGAAAAAAGTTATGGCTGTTTTAAAAATACGTATTTTTAATTATTAAACCGTTAATTTTTTTCGCACATAGCCACATTTCATTTCATTTTATTGCATCATCGTGTGGGCATCACTCATAACGCATTTGAGCAAGTGATACGAGAAACCCCTTCATTGCAGCAAGAAGTAACCGACCCCAATACTTCAATAGCTATTTATTTGATGAAGCTCCGGACGGGTAGCGTCTAACGAAAGACTCAGTGTACTTTTCAGAATGAGTCGCCGTACGCTCGAAAGGAAAATGAATACTGTGCGCAAATGTTTGGTACAAGATTTCGTACCAAGGCACCTGGGCCTGGATCATATTTCAACAAATGAAGTAGTTGCAAAAAATCTGACTGTGGCAAATGGTATATTTCGAAACCCAAATGCACCCTTACAAGAAAGGAAAGCTATTCTGGTGATAGATGGAACTTACGTCTATATTCAGAAGTCTTACAACTACTGTTGTACCTACTCTTTTAAGGACAGACCCCACATTTGAGACAGTAATAAATAAAACTATTGTGAAATATTTTTGTGTTTACATTCTTCCCAGTAATACAAATATTTTAAAATAAATATAAGCGTTGTATAGATAGGTAGAAGTCCTTTCATTTGATACCCCACATGATAGGGTTTGATTTTTTTGACGTAGCGAGGTACCTACCGCGGCCGCCATATTGTTTTTATTTTGATGTTGTATAGCTAATATCAACCAAAATAACGTATGAATTACAATTAAATGTCATACTTCAAATCAATCTAGTAGTTTTAAAGATATAGTGAAATAAAGAGCGTAAAAAGGTTTTTAAATTGCTAGTTTTCATGGGGTCATAACTTTTTACTGAGTAAATATTTTTAGTTGCGGTCTTCTTGTAATGATTCAGTACGCAGTGTTCCATCATATGCCATAGTTCTTATTGGTGGTGGAAATTTGGACCAAACTCCATATATTTTTGCCCATTCCCCTTTATGTCATTGATTTGTTTTTATGGCATTGTATTACTTACCTATTTATTTTAATTTATGACAAAGGCATGATTTCGAATTTTGTTTTTATGACATTTTGTAACGCATTATTTAAATAGACAGTAGAATTTACGACATTGTATGGCATTGACAGGTTAACGTTGTAATTTTTTGACACTGTATTATTATTGTAATAATTCATTTTTGCATGTCTAACTTGGTTCAACAGAGTTGACTTCACGCTCAATGTCAGATCACTATGTACTATGTTGAGTTAAACATTTGAGTTTGAATTTGCAATGAAAAGCCATTAGCCAAGCTAAAGAATGTTAATTGTAGCGGGTGTAGTTCTACAGTTTCTGTCTACCCTAATGGGGAAGAGGCGTGAGTTTATGCTACGTATGTAGTTTTAAAGCTAAAACTGCACCAAATACCAATAAACAATAATTATAAATCTATGTGAACTATAAAAAACAATCACTGCTATGTCGTTACAAAGCAGTGGAAGAAACGAAAATATTTGATTACAATCGTAATTAGTTAGGCTTTAGACATGGTCTTTTGTTTTATGCAAAGTGACATGTGAAAATATTGTGATTGTAAATGAAAGGCGACTAAGGAAAGGTATGTTTAAGGCAAAAGTAAGTGGAAACGTCGGGAGGGGACGCCCTAGAAGAACCTATATTTATCTGTTAACTTTAACCACAGTCTAAAAACATACAGTCGTCCGACGAAGCTGTCTAGACAGAGCAATCGTGCGGGGTGTGAGGGCCGAGACGCGGGAAAGCCGCTCCCGCACTGCGAACAAAACGATGTTCGTAGTGCGGGAGGTATTATTCAAGTCTAACGCGTGTAGAAGTTGTCGGCATTTTTCCAGAGATCAAAGGCGTCGTAGTATTAATATTTAAACTGTGCTTTAACCATGTAATGTAACAACTACGTTTTCGTTTTGTCCATAGTGTCAACTAAGATAGCCCTGTTATACTTAACACGAGTTCAATCTTAGCTTGGGTGGCAGTGACTTAAACATTGTACAAACTTAGATATTTAAGTTTTTTTTTTTATTAGTTATTTATAATATATTATAAACCAGTGCTAGATTGCAATCCCATCTGATGGAAAGCAGACAAGCAATTAGTGACAAACAAATTGTCAGACTGGAAATAAAGATTAATACATATATATTATAACTAGCAGACGTCCCGCGGTTTCACCCGCGTAGGTCCCGTTCCCGTGGGAATACTGGAATAAAAAGTAGCCTATGTGTTAATCCAGGGTGTCGGCTAACTCCATACCAAATTTTATTAAAATCCATTCAGTAGTTTTTACGTGAAAGAGTAACAAACTTCCATCAATCCTCACAAACTTTCGCGTTTATAATATTAATAGGAAGGATATTAGCTACCTTAATATTCCTTATTTTTAGACCTTATTATTTGTTTAGTTTATGTATTTTTTATCAACAACGTATTTTATCTATACCTATAATTATGACCAACTATTCTTTATAATGTTCAAATTCAAATTCAAATATATTTATTTGTGACACGTAGGTATAATGTATAATTACATGGTGTTAAATATTATTAGTATCGCTATGCGCTGCCTTGCTAGGCGTACAAAATATTTCCTTTACAGGTGAAAAAAACTTAAGTCTACGTACTTAGGGGTTTGCAACTTTCTGTGGTTTTTATCATGCATACTGCACGTAGACACTTTTTTTGGGCTTTAAATGCCATTTCCTTGTCGGTAGAATTACCAACGTAGTATCAACTAAGTATAGGTACCACATGAATGCAATAAACAGTTTGAGCTTGACTTGTAAGAATCCCTTATTAATAAGCTACTATGGCTACGACTATTGGTGAGGTTCTTCAGAAAGGTCAGGTACGCAGCCAGCGCGGCGAAGGTATGTATGAATGTAAACGAAGCAATAGAAGTATAGGTATATGAATCGTAACAGATGGCGCTCTGAAAGTTTCTGGCTACCAACAGGGAAAAAGGCGTGAGTTTATGTACCTATGTACGTAATTGAAGTATTGCTGTGAAGATTGTTCGCATTCTAATCCATCTAAGTTGTCTAATTTCCCTACTGTTTTTGACAAGTTTTTGACATCCAATGACATATTGTAACCTTGTCAATTTAAATTAGATATTTGCACAATTTATTTCCTTCAACCCCTTTCCATTATCGGACCATTATGGCGCCGCAGCACCGGTACATGCTGGTATGGGGGACATCCCAACCATTTGTACTATACGTTTTGGGAACACATTAGGTAATTGTGCGTTCAGCTAAGGAGTGGAATTCTCTGCCGGAGTCGGTGTTTTCCTGATAGCTAGAACCTTTTTTTTTTTTTTTTTTAATATTTTAAACTAGTGCTTGACTGCAATCCCACCTGATGGTAAGCAGTGATGCAATCAGAGATGGTGAAGCGCACTAGTTTGTTAAGAGCCTATTCACTCTAGCCTTGAAGACACCTAAATTATAATCGGACGGGAAGACCGCAGCAGGCAAGTTGTTCCAGTCCTTCGATGTACGCAGTATAAACGACGAAGCGAAACGCTTTGTCCTAATCGTGGGAGTGCCAACGATGTAAGGGTGGACACTCGCCGTACTCGGTTGTCCGATGGTAGAAAGGTGATGGCGGAATCAAGTCATGTAATTCCCGTGCACACTCTCCAAAATGTATCCTATAGAAGACCGAAAGGCTAGCTATCCTACGCCTATGCTCAAGGCTTTGCAGATTGGTTCTAACCAAATCTGGGTTCTGGTTCTGGGTATTGGTTCTAACCTAAGTCAAGACTTAATTTAAAAGCTTACTATTATAATGGTGAAAGAATTTTAACATCGGTTCAGTATAGTTTTTGAGTTAAATCTCTTCAAACAAACCAACAAAAAATCTTGCCTCTTTGTAATATTAGAATCTACAGAAATTTAGACTATTACCTGATTTTATAGATTGTCTAATGTGTAGTTCTTATTGTTCCAGGTTTGAGCAGAACCCACACAGGGTACCGCAGCAAAAATGACACAACAAAAACGACTGTGCGGAATCAATCTGGGTTCCGTAGGAGTTCTAACAGTATTATTTTATTTGATCGATCGATCATTAGCGGTGAGTTTACTTTTTAATAGTTAGTCTTTTTAGATTGGAGTTACAACGTCTATATAAGTTTGAAATAGCCAATCCGCCTTGAGCAAGCGTGGTGATCAATGCTAGTGCCTTCTCTGTATGAGAAGAGGGAGAGTGACGGGCTGGTATTACTATTATTTATCTTATTAACTATCCTGTTACCCTTATTAGTTATCCTGCTCGAACGTTGGTTTAGAACCCTATAGATGCGCCACCTACTGGGTCCAATTGTGAATGTAAACTATTCCTAGCCCAACACAAATATAACAAAAAAATAAGTATCCAATTTGGCGCAGTCGTTCGGAAGAAGTATGCGCGTACTTACTAGGTACATACATTTCGGCGATTAATTTTTACTTGAATATTTTTTAACCAACGAAAAAAAAAGGAAGGGGTTCTAAATTCGACGCGTTTATTGTATATACGAGCTGTTGCCAGCGGCTTCGCCTGCTACAACTCGTAAAATATCCCGATTATCGACGCCATGACTATTCTTTAATTGATAAGCTGTCAAAATGACTGGCCTGTTGGTCTAGTAGTTAGTGACCCTGACTGCTATGCCGTAGGTCGTGGGTTCGATTCCCACCCAGGACAAATGTTTGTGTGATGAGCACGATCATTTGTTCTGTGTCTGGGTGTTATTTATCTATAATATGTATGTATTTAGAAATATAGTATGTTTATCAGCTGTTTAGTACCTATTACACATGCTCTCAAGCTTAAATTGGGACTAAATGGTGTAGTGTGAAAAAGTTGTGGAATATTTATTTATTTATTATTTAAAATTGACACGAGAACTTATTATGGATGTTGGGAATATTAAGAAGTTTACTTTTAAAACAAAATATATTTAACAAGTAAAATAAAAATAAAAGTTACTTAACGTAGGGGTCTCTCCTTCGCGGAAGTATCTTCTGTTCCCGTGACCCCCGGCGCAAGTGTGAGAAGGAACACGGGGTGGTTTTTAGTCAGTAAGAGACCCCTTCGCCCTCTCCGGGGCAGGGCACATCCATGAGGATTCCACCCCTAAAA
Organism: Euplexia lucipara; assembly: GCA_921972225.1. Classification (NCBI taxonomy): domain Eukaryota; kingdom Metazoa; phylum Arthropoda; class Insecta; order Lepidoptera; family Noctuidae; genus Euplexia; species Euplexia lucipara. The sequence continues at coordinate 1,570,873 of OV179169.1, read as the reverse complement.
AAAAAGGTGTCTCTCCTGGCCCCCTTAGACTTCGCGTGGGGAGTTTAACACCTCACTCCCTTCGCTGACTTGGCGAGCAGGCACCAGTCGGGAGCCGCGGAAGTGTCTTCTGTTTCCGTAACCCCGGTGCAGGTGTATGACAGAACACCGAGGTGGTTTTTAGTCAGTAAGAGTCTGACAGACCCCTTCGCCCTCCCCGGGGCGAAGGACTTCCATGAGGATTTTCTACGACGCCGCGACGAACAAAAAAAGGGCGTTCCCGTAAACCCGCAATGGTATAATGTCTATCAGGCCCAGCCATTTCCCAACTATGGTATAAAAGTTGGCTTCACACTCCATTCTCCAATCTCTCAGGTATGCCGGTTACCTAATAGGTCTTGTATATTGGTGTGTGCTAGCTATTATGTAGCAAATTATTTAATTTTAATGATTACGTTTATTTATTTATTTATTATTTATTTATTTAATACTTCAAGCACACTAATGTAGGTACAGAGGCGGACTTAATGCCATAGGCATTTTCTACCAGTCAACCTTTAGGTGATGCAGAAAAGAACAGTGGTAGGTGCAATTAAAAATGAAAAATAAAAGGAATCAAAGAATACTAATACATAATATGAGTATAAATACATAAATATTACCAATTATTAATTACCAATGCTGTTTAAACTGTTCTTCTAACATATCAGACAGACGTGTTGCTGGGGAGTTTTTTCCGCCATTTCTTCTTCCCAGCAAAAACCTAGGAAGTGGCGAAGGACGGGCGTTTTGGGGGACTGTCTTAAGTAATTTTTGACGTTCAAAAAGGGCTGATCTTCAGCCTAATTTTGTTTAATTTTGATTTTGATCCCTTATCCTGATTTGAAAGTAAGTAAGGTTTCTGTATCACAAAGAAACTGACCTACATTCGTGACTGAACACAATAAATAAAGAATGGCTTGAACTACAAAAAGTTAATACAAGTCTATACTATTCATGAACGACTTTACTTATATGGTCTTAGTAAACACTATTAAAAAAGCTAAGCATTTTACCTCATTACACGATAGCCCAATACCCTGGATTTTGTTTTTTTTTTTGTGATGTGTAAGTAGTGTATTGTCATTAAAAATGCCATTAAAAATGGCAATACCGCAAGTCTCATGGGCCCTTTACTTTTGCTTTGATAGTACCTATTTCTGTGGCCCTAGTGAAAAGGGGTATAAGTCCAATTTTGTCGAAAATGAGTTAAGTGTACCAAAGTGATCAGAAAATAATGCTATATCGTTTGGTGAAGACAGATCTAAGCTATCTCTAAAAATAAGAAAGTTACTTTGTGTAAAAGGGTCCAACTGACACCAAAAAAAACTGTAAAAGTCGGTTTTCTGATCACTTTGGTACACTTAACTCATTTTCGACAAATTTGGACTTATACCCCTTTTCACTAGGGCCACAGATTTATTGTGAGGTTTTGATAACTTTGTATAGGTTTTATTGTATTCTATAGCAAAGTGGTAAATAGATTGTAAAAATGCTATCTTACGGAAATAAATTTCGTTTTAGTGTGCTATTTCCTTAAAACGTAAAAATACAGGCCTATGACGTCACATATCTATAAACGTTCCATCCAAATCTACGTGGAAATGAAAATTTTGCATGTCGCATGTCGCACTTTTTACCGGTTTTAGTATGTGTATTATAAAGGTTTTACAAAAATTCAATCTTACATAAATAAAGAACACCGGCGAACTCCCAAACAAATTTTTGTTGACATTTTTGTTTTGCGTCTGCCTATGAAAAATATCTAAAAGTATAGAGTTTAAATTTCTGAACAGTTTTTTCTTTGGTTATACTTTTATAGGAAGTCAGGAATTAAAGATATTTTATTTTTAAGTTTTAGAGGTTAAGACTATTTAAAAGGATTGTTTGTGCTAAGATTATAGCGGACATCGCTATAATCTTAGCACAAACAATCGTGTTTATTTTAACATTTGTATTCTGATGCAGACATGTATATAATTAAAGTAAAGCAATCATTTTAAGCAACTTGACTAAGATTTATATTACATGGCAACATTAAAAGTATAGCTAATCCAAAAGCCATGAAGTCAAGCCAGAAAGAAAAAAACACAAAGCTATGATTATTTATTTCATCAGTAATCTAGTCAATTAAGCTCTTAATTATAAAGACTTTTTTTCCAGACTTTGATAGGCCTTATGATTGATTTGATAAAACTTAGTAAATTATTTCGTTGGTATCTATTACGGTGACATACGTAGACGCTTAATAATTTCATCAACAATTCCCTCGCCGGTGTTCTTTCCTGTTTCCTTAAAACGTAACAATACAGACCTGTGACGTAAAACGTCTATGCACGTTCCATCCAAATCTACGTGGAAATGAAACACATTTGTATGTCGCATGTCGCACGATAGAACACGACAAAAAAGTCGTAGCGTGTGTGACTAAGAATCACGCGACACATGTCTTATTATTAATTCGTAGCTTTGATTAACTAAGTAGGTATAATTAAATTGTAATTACCTACTGTATCTATTATTGTTGATTATCCTGTCATTAATTAAGTAGATTATCTACTAGGAAAATCTGATTAGCTGGTTGCGTTTTTTTTTTATTTGATTCACACTCAAGTCGTATTGTTTTAATTATTGGTAATGGAAATTTTTCACTCGTGTTTGTCGTGAAATGTGAATATTGAATCGTGCCGACTCAGTCTCATCGGTGCGTTTGCCCCGTTAACGGGGCAGATTAGATAGTATGGTTTCATCTGTATAGATAAAACTTCTACAATAAAAATAATCCAGTTTAATTTACCCCGGAGCTGTTTTTACAATGTATCTTTAACTTGACCGCCCAAAAGTTGCTTAACACTTAGTTCCGGCCAATTTATGTTGGCTTGGTAAATAATTTAGATAGTCAACATAAAATTTGTCCTTCGATGTCTTTGATTAATCCATCATACCCCTCGCTCTCTAACTTTAATCATGGTTGCGCTTCGAGGAATAATTTAGTTGCGCTTCGATAGTTGCACTTAGAAATGGTTGCGCTTTGAGGAATAATTCAGTTGCGCTTCGATGATTACGCTCAGAAATGGTTGCGATTCGACGAGAACCTATACCTCACAATTTTCCCATCTGCCCCGTTAAGGGGATTTTTAATCATGGTTGCGCTTCGAGGAATAATTTAGTTGCGCTTCGATGGCTGCGCTTAGAAATGGTTGCGCTTGGAGGAAAAATTTAGTTGCGCTATTATGATTACGCTCAGAAATGGTTGCGATTCCAGGAGTATACCTCACAATTTTCCCATCTGCCCCGTTAACGGGATGACAGTATCGGGGCTGATGGGATCTAGTCATAGTACCAACAGTATTACCTTTTCTCTTGGATGATCACTATGTCAGATAAGGGGCTAGTGAGTCAAAAGTAGTCCCCGGGGATAATAATAAAAAATATCTATTTGTTTGTTAGCATAGGTAAGAAAATACATATCTTGTTGGTTAACAGAGCGCTATGTTATGTCAATTAGAGGCGTACAAATACGGTGTGTAAATCAGTAAGGATATTTGAACAGCATGCAATCATGCATAGTTACAGTATTCAATTATAAAACCGATAAACAAAAATCATATATTTAATGATCAGCTGAGTTTGGTCTGTGAATGGTACCAAGACACCTCCGTGTCTCGAACAGCACCCTAAGCCGTTGTTCCCGGTTGCCAATTAATTCATAAATTAATTGGATAAAAAATTTCAAATGGATCTTCTCTGGCTCCTGGACCTTGATACCGAGAAATATCAGAGAATAAAAATTCTTTTTGAACAGTAATGGCCCGGTAGTAAGCCGCCACTTGCCTTTTTATAATTGATAGGCACGCTTTTGATCACTATCTCGTCCGTCACTTGTCCCCAAAGGTTCATTTGTAAATCAGCGTCGGGCAGCATCTCAGCATCTGTCTGGCATTACCGCTGAAATGAACCTTTTGGCGCAGCCGTGAGACATGCCATTTTTGTGTCTTTTTTTTTTTGTTATTTTTTTTACTGTGCGTGTATCCAACTGTTGCCAACAAATGTATTTTCTTTCTTCTTTATTTCTTTCTATCTCACCTAATGGTAATAAACGATGATGTGATCGACGATGAAGCACGCTTGCTTAGAAGTAACCTGTTCTCTCTTGACTTAAAGACAGGGGTCTTTAAGTCAAGAGTGAAGGTTGTAGCCAGTAGGAAACATCGACTTCACCAGGGAATTCGACTCCTTAGCTGTACGCACAATGAATGTGTTCCTAAAACCTGACATCTATCAACCCGCATTGGGCCCGCGTGGTATATTACAGCCCACTTTTTCTCACAGAGAAGAGGCCTGTGTCCCAGCAATATAAACCAACTCTGCACATGCAAGCTGGTACACCCTTTTTACCTGGAGGATTCTTATAAGTTAGTTGCTTTTGCTTGAGTTAAGTTAGTTTTATTGTCGCTAGCTATATATTACTGGTATTCTGTATGTTGAGTGTGCTAGCTAACATGTAGTGAATAACTTATTTTAATTATTTTGTAATTATAACTAATTGTACTGTGTAAATTCAAGTTCTTCTAACTTATCAGACAGATGTGTTGCTGGGGAGTTTGTTCCGCCACTTCTTCTTCCCAGCAAAAACACTAGGAAGTGACGCAGGGTGGGCTTTTTGGGGGACTGTCTTATGTAATTTCGACGTTCAAAAAGTGCTGAGCCTCAGCCTAATTTGAATAAATGACTTTTGATTTGATTGAATGGGAACATTATAGGCTTATTGGATTGGTTGGTTGTATTATGTATGTGAGAGTCGTAGCTAGTGGCGTTTTGTGTCTTCTACCTAAGTGTTGAGAACAAAGAGATGTAAGTGCTATAGAGAGACATGCCAAGAAATGTCATAGAATAACTTACAGACCTGTGATTCCATGTCTCAGTAACGCCATCTAGGATAAAATAGCCATATTGGAGCGGCAGCGGAGCGTACTAAACTAAACTCATAGACTTGTGTCCACTGGGAGACAAGTATGGAATGAAAGGAGATTGCTCTCCGCCCATACATTGCTGGCCCTGGAGCCAAGAGCATTGGAAAATTATGTATTGTATTCTCTATCATGAGTAAACTCCTTTAAAATCTTATTTTTATGGCGGACTAGCTGCAGAATACATATATTTAAAAAAAAAAGTTCAGACTATGAGTTTATAATTGAATCATAACTACGAATACTAAGTATGATTTTTCATAACTCTGAGTGATTTTTAAGAAACTGAAAACCGATATCATAATACATTTAGCTATTTTTAGTACCTACCTTGATAATTAGGGACCTATGCAGTTTATTTATTCTTAAACCTAAGTGGAAACACCTTACTGACTTTGACAATGATAAACGACCATAGTTACGTCAAAAATAGGGATGCGAAATGCTGGACAACTAATCGATATTTCCTAAGATTTAGTATCCAATACATTACAAACTGCCTTATTACATGCTCACATCTGTATCTAGTTTGTAATATTGTTTTTTTTTTTAAATAAAACATATTTTGTAATGTATTCAGCAACTTTTTTTTACAAATAAAGTTTAAAAGGAGGGTTACCTCTATCGTAAATAATCGTTGAGTTATTTTTGATCACACACTTTTCTAAACGATCTCTAGAAAACCCGGAAAAATAATATGTTGTAATATGTTTTGATCTCTTTATGATTATTCTAACAACTTACATACATTTATGTAAAATCGAGTATGACCTCATTTATAGAGCATATTTGTGAGTTTTTTTAAAAAATACACTAATAGAAAAATCCGAAAATTAATCGATTGTTTTTTTATTTGACCGATTTATGTTTTCTTATTACAATTGATTGGGCATCCCTAGTGACATTTGGCAAAAATGGCGGCTGGTGGATGTTATTAGTGGCTTAAAATACTATTAAATGTACACTATGGCATACAGCTAGTCCGTGTTGTAGAAGTATTTGCAACTTACCTATTAAAAAAGACAATAAATTATCGTATATTCCGATACTTTTTGCATTACAGGGCCATTTTGGTCATTCTCTTTTGGTTTGTGATGTTCCGTCTTTACTAAGTATTAGTCTAGTATTAGTCTTTGATTGGGAAGAAGGTTTGTTTGTATGTAATCAGTAATCAGTGCATTTAACCCCACATTCGTGCAAAATTTGTAATTATTGTAATGTCTGAATCACTGTTACTTCGCTTAAACACTTTCTTTCCTTATTACTGTTAATTCAAGCGGTGCAAACATGAATTAATTAGGTGGGCAAGTAGGTAGGCTACAAAGCACTATTATAAATTTTATTAATATTAGTAACTATGTATTATGTACACACCTTAAAAATAAACAAACAAAAGAACAAGGCAGCAAAAAAATCATCCGCATCGCTGTCAACGGGAAAAGTAGGTACCCAGAAGACTGGCCGGATTGCCACGTTGTATGGCAATGCTGATTCTCTGACCGCAATAAAGGCCAGCCCTCTGGTCACGTGAAGAGTCGACCAAACGCATGGCGATGTCCCGGAAAACTAGATGGGCATTCGGACCCCAGGGCCCGAGTGTTTCAACCCCAAACGGTTCAAATACTTATATTTCTTTTAATAAACAATTAGCACTTAATAATAAAAACAACCTGTTTACCGCCCCACAGCGGGGAAAGGCCTCCTCTAATACAAAGGAGGCACGAGCATTGATCACCACGCTTGCTCAAGACGGATTGGCAATTTCCAACTTATATTTCGTAATCTAACATCTAAGAAAGAAAAATATTTATTTGACATCAGTCATTAAAACACACATACCTACACACAATAATTTCAAAAAATAAAAAAAATAAAAAGAAAACGGTCCGTTTTTGTCAAAATCGGTTCAGTAGATCCAGAGATTATCCCCTACAACCTCACCAAGCTTTACCTCTTTATAATATTATCAGCAAATAACATAAAGAAAGAAAGAAGGAAAGGAAAATATTCAACATAAATTAATTGATTTATAATTTAAACCAATAATACTGACCCAAGGGCTGGCCTCTACTTTGGCCAGAGGCTAAGCATTGCCATTCAACGTGGCAATATATATATATTGTTTGATACTAACAAGGTGTCGAAACTATTTATCTCAGTTATTAAAAAAACATTACAGTCCTCGTGTGTAACAAACAACTTTTAACTTACGTGACTATCCTCCTCAAAATTTTGTTTCTATTCACCCTTGAGTTTCTATCCACCCCGTTTTACCCGGTACCTCTTTTGTTTCGTTTATATCCGTACGCGTTGTCATACACACACGGCGGTTGCGAGTACTACGCACCTGACCTTTCTGAAGAACCTCACCAATAAGGTTCTTGTATGTCCTTCTAGGGCGTTCCCTCCCGGCGTTCCCACTTACATCTGCCTCATACCTTTCGTTAGCCGGCTTCCATTCATCCGTTCAACGTGACCAAACTATCTAAGCATAGGTACTCTTTTTTATTTGTGTCACTACATCTTCTATTATAACTAACATATATAATTTCCATGTTTCCAGGCGTTAGACGGCTACATACCCGGGGAAGACTACCCGGTATTCACAGAAGTACCAAAAGGATTGTCATTTACTTGCGATGACAAAATACCCGGGTACTACGCTGATCCCGAAACTATGTGCCAAGTAAGTGTGTTTGCGTTTACTTACATTTAAACACCTATACACAAACAACCAGCAGGACTGTCTGTCAAGTTTTCATTGACAGTGACTTGCACACCGATATTGATGACAACTGAGTATTTACAAACAATTGGTAGGTAGTGCACTTTAACGCCCGATATTAATATTCTATCTCAATCCAAATCCCGATCCTTTGTTTTTGACGGCTGCTTCTGATTGGACATCTATAAGACTCGGATAGGCGAATTCGGTCGTTGATTGGTTACAGACAAAGATCGGGATCAAGATAGCAACCGAGATAGATTATTAATATGCAAAGTAAGTGGACTTCAAGTTACGGTGACTAAAAGTCGGGGTACTGTACGCTTCGTCACATCTCTACGAGAGCGCATGACGTCATCCTAGATACAGTACACTGGTGATAGCAATATATAGGGTTATTTTTCAATGACCGGCCAAATTTACACAGGGTGTTCTACCCATGAATATGAACAACTTTCACTATCGGACCGATTCTGAAATCACGAAAAAAATCAGCTGTTTCATACATTTTAGTCGAGTAGGTATTGAACTTTTGTATGAAACAGCTGATTTTCTTTTCGTGATTTCAGAGTTGGTCCCATAGGGGGAGTTGCTCATATTCATGGGTGTGTATGTGAGCCCTGTGAAAATTAGGCCAGTCATTGAAAAATAACCCTGTATACGAAACTATACTCCATCCGACTACAATTAACAATTTTGACATATATTTTTAGTTAATAACACAGTTTAAAAATAAAATGCAGCTGAAAACAAATTTAGATACAACAAAAACGATTAAATGATCAATTAAACGATTAAATGATCAATTAAACAATTTGTTTAAACAGTAGTTGTATTTAATTAATAATCGTTTATGTAAAAAGACTTGTCAAGATTGTTTACCTTTAGTTAACTACCTACTCGGATGGAGTATAGCTGTTTGACAGTAAATCGTTGAACACTACTTGCCCAGTGATCATCACTATTAACTGTCATGACGGAGATACGCAATTCTATAGCCCTGCAGACCCGGATCTGGTCGACTACCTTTTAGGTCGTACAAATATATAATATGTTCCGGGTGGGAAGTGGACCCGTGACACGTGGTGCAGAAGCTCATCGCTCGGCCGCTGCGCCAACTGTCAACTGTCACTGTCAACAACGGACAGGTTGTTTAGAGATGGTCCATAACCTTAAAGAAATTGGTTATTTGCTCCACAATATAATCTTAGTTGGTAGCATTATTTCTACGGTAACATAAATGAAGTACATTATGTTGTGGGAGACTGGTGTGACTAAAGGCTCGATGCCTGTGCCTTGACTACTAACTATCCCTTTGATAGCCATGGTCCTGTATAGATGATAAACCAAATTAGGCCCAGTACACCACGGCTCGGAATTAATTAGTAACTTGCCAGTAGGTTAAAAGTCGTTTTATGTACCAACTCATTTTAATCTCTAGCGCCTGACAAAAATGAAACAGCAATATGTTGTGTAACTTATGATGTTAGCTATTAAAATAGTGTAAGTGAGTTTTATTTTGAAAACTCGAACGTACTATCATCAACATCACAGTCAGACATGGATTAGTGTTGAGTATGTTACACGTCATTTATTTTTTCCTTAACATTTCATCACCATTAAACGCCTTCTCAAATACTTTTAGCAACATGTGTCTTTCTTACAGGTTTGGCACTGGTGCGTGCCTAGTATTGGCGGCAATCTGATGTATTCCTTCGTTTGCGGAGCTGGAACCGTCTTTAACCAGAGAACTAGAGTCTGCGACTGGTTCTTCAAGGTAAGAAAAATATTTTAGTATTTAATTAATATTCCACAACTTTCACACTAAAGGTCTTGGCACATTATAACGGCACCGCAACTGAACAGTAGCCGCACGGCGTCGCCTCGAATTTAGGCTACGGCTAGCTGCCAGTGCGCTAACTACGCATCGTCGGTAAGGTGCCAGCTTGCAGTCCGCACGCCGCCCGCGAGGTGCAAACTCGCCGCCTGCGGGGCGCAAGCTCGCAGCCCCCGCGCGCTAGCCGCGAGGTGCAAGCTAGTTGTCACCGCGAACACAAATTGTTATATGGCATTAATTGAACACGCCTATGACTTGCACGTTTACATAATATCTCGATTTACGACGGCGCAATGACGTTTTGCTGGCGACTCGGAGTCGGCGTGCTGTAAGCGTGCGGTTGACGCGCTGTAAGCACATGGTCCGCTCGCTATCGGCATGCGGGCTGCGAGTCGAGTTGTATGGTAGTGGCAAGCGCGCTGACTGCTCGCCGTTGGCTTTTTCACTTTGACATTGTGATTTATATTATACTACTCACGATTTAAGGCTCTAAATTGAATGACAAGTCAATTGCTGGTTTGGAGCGGTGCTGGTGCCGCCGGTATAATGTGCCATGACCTTAAACTATCTAGACTCAAACTAAGCAGAGCTTAAACTATGCTAGACAACTCTTGTTCTTAGCGTGTGTTTAGCGACTTACCTGGTGTCAGAGTTTATGCCACCCATGGGCCACAGACTTGCCTTCTCATGCTGTCGAGAAATATCTCTCAGGCATGCCGGTTTCCTCACGATGTTTTCCTTCACCGTTTTTAAAGCAAGCGTTCGATTTTACAATACGCACAAGAATTCGAAAAGTCAAAAAACTGTGACATGACCGTCTGTCGCTCTAGTCTACTAGATAACTGATTAACATACCCACTTATATTATTTCTAATAACATACATGCACATGTTATAGAGAAATAAGACCCAGACACAGAACAAATTAATGATCATAAATATCTGATGAATAATATCCTATCCTCTATCTAATAGCTTAATCGATAAGGCGACAAGAAAGGAAATGGCTGGCGTATATGGAGTCAGCTGTTTGTCAACTGTCAAGTGTTTACGAGTAGAATTTGTAATATGACTAAAAATTAAATACACTTGACAGTTGACAAACAGCTGATTCCATGTACGCCATTTTATTTCCATAGTAGAAATAGAATAGAAATAGAATTTGTAAAATGGCCAGGCCTTCTGGCTATGAAGTTGCTGTCACTAATTTGGCAGGCGTTTAGATATGTGGATATATTTCAGCGTGCTACAGTCCCACTGCAGGGCAAAGGCCTCTTCTCAAACAGAAAAGGCACGAGCATTGATCACCACGTTTGCTCAAGGTGGATTGGTGATTTTAGACTTACATGGAACCCCCTATTACATGGGACTTAAACAGAACTGGCGAAATATGGGTGTACTAAGAGGTACACCTCTGCCTAGCCCTTTGGGGTTTATGTTGTGTATGTTATGTATTTAAATATTGGTTATTTACATTCCAGGTGGATTGTCCGAATGCTCCAGCTTATTACGGGATCAATGAAGACCTGTACAAGGACGAGGCTGGCAACTTCATTAACGGGAAAAAGTAGATCTTATATTTGTAGAGATGTACCGACTGTTTAGTCACAATCGATTATGACATAGGGCTCTCCCACCCTATGTAATTATCGACTAATCTTGACTCGCATTTTTGTTTGTGGTCGTTGTCTTTCTGGTGCCTTTTTTATTTAAAGAATTTTCCTTTAAAAGTAAATAAGCCATTTTTTTACACGTAAAACTTTATTGAGTTGCATAGAAATCATGATTTTGGACAGTTTAAAGCAGAAAGAAAATCATAAAAAATCTTGGCAACTAGGCAATGCCGACGACAAATTACAACGCATGAGAGTTCAGGATCATGGTCTAGACTTATGACGTCTGACTCGACATAAGTCCAGCTCATAGACCGCGCATTGGCCTCTTGGCTGACTCTCTGACTTGGCATCACATGCCGTCAAGAAATATCTTTCACGATGTTTTCCTTGACCGTTGTTTTAATGATTTGCTAGTCGATTGTGAAACTAAACTACCGTCGGTACATCTCTAGATAACTAAAATGTAACAATTGAGAGATTATTCTCAATTTCGAGTACAATTTTTATTTTAAGAGCAACGTCATTAAATACAATAATTACTAATAATGTTTTATATTTTTTTACAAATTAATTTATTAGAGATTTTTAATTGGAGTTAAATGATCAGTGAATCTTATTAATTAGTAAGATTAACTTTTACATAAATTGGTAACTTGTCAAGAATTATAATGTTATCAATTTAAAACTAAAAATGTACTTACAAGATTTATTATACTATAGTTAAAATATTTTACAAACTAATTAATAGTTACCATTATGCAACAGAAGTTACCATAGTTAAAAAAAAAATAACTACCAATTTTTATTGTCACATTTTCTGACAAACTGACAAATAAGTGATGGTATAGTTATTGTATTGTAACTGCATGTAATGAAGTGAAAATTATTATTTTGACATTACAAGCAAACACCTAAATTTTATACACCACTATTTTTTAATTAGTACAAAAACAAATTGGGCTGTATCAGTAGATCATATTTGCGTAGTAAAAAGTAAAAAAAAAACGAAATTCAATTTTTAAATATACTACTAAGTATTTAGTTAAACTTAAATAACGAAAACAACTGTTGGAGGCGGGGCATGCTTGAGCGAGATTACGCGAACGTGAGCGAGAGATGGCAATATTTCCTATAATTGGGTAACTTTGCTGTTTATGAATATTATATATTGATACTTTACAAATTTAATGAGAAGACCGTCTAAAAAAGCCCTATAAGTATTTTACTAATTAAAAAATAGTGGTGTATATCTATAATACGAAATTGAAAAGCAATTAACCTACATACATATCCTTAACTGAAATTCTAACATTTACAGGGGTAACTCATACAACAATCTATATGACAGACGTAGATTCTCAGCCCGACGCAAACGACATGAATACGCGATGGGACTATCCGGCAAAACAGACAGTCCCGACATTCAAGACAAGAGTGACAAAATTGAAGAAGTGACAGACAGCAAACCAAGTGACAAGACTGACCGTCAACAAGACATACAGGCTAGGAGTGACAGAGTAGAGGTTGTCAGCAAAAGAAAGCGAGCGCGAAAATTTAAAAGACATACCAAGCAAGCTAGCGACAAACATGAGGTGACAAATTCTAGCTAGAGTAACTGACATTAATGACTGACAATTTTTAGTTGTATGAATGTAGGTATGTAGTTGCAAATAGACCTTTTTAAACTAAAATCTGTAGTCTGAAATCCGCTTTCAATAGACTAGTATCGGTACTCTTTATTGGACACCATAAACATTTAAAAATAATACATTTATGGGCTACCTTTGGATGGTCTTGATAGTGAAGGAACAAGATATGCAGATAGTTAGTGAAATATGCAATAACATATCACATTGAAATCATATATTATATACGAGTTCAAGACGCAAATATTTCCACCTTATATAATTTATAATTATTGCTGGATGAACTCGAATCGATTCCTTTCAATGCATTCGAAGCACCTTGAGATAACATGACATTAATCGTTTTTAATACTCGTATGGTGCTAGAGTGAACCAAGCCGATAGTTTGCCGACTTGGTAATTGTCAAATTGTCACGACTGGTAAGAAACTGGGAAGACATTCAATCAATCAATCAATTAATTAATAATGACATTAATTGTCAAGTTAATATCATTTGTCACCAGAGATGACGCTGGACACGAAAAAATCGCAATCATTCTTATTTTTTTTCGTTTCAAATGATTATTGTGTAAAAAAACAAATTTTCTTGATATTTTTTTGTTTAAAATGTTTATTTGCAACTAGGTGTACGATTTAGTTGATACAAAAATGTCTTACAACTATGCTTTAAAATGTGCGTATAAAATAGACAATTTCTAACAGTAATTTGTCGTCAAATCTAATGGTTCAATGATATTTATTTGGGAGAGCAAGTAAATGTTTTAGTTATAAAAACCATATGTAGTTAATTGCATCTTTTCTGATATATCAGATGATGGTTGACCAATTATTCTCTGATTGGGACTCCTCTTAATTATGTTTCTAATCCCATTTTACATAATATATTTTTGGAGTCGGACTCGCTCTTGCTAAAAGTAATATATAGTACGATGCGTTTCAAATGAGAATAGGAACGTCAATGACTTCTATCTGTCAGATGCCACTTGATAAGTACGGTTAGCAACGAAACCTTATACGCGTAATCAATTATTTTTAACCGACTTCAAAAAAAGGAGGAGGTTCTCAATTCGGTTGTATTTTTTTTTTTTTTTTTTTTTTTTTTTTTTTTTTTAGGGTTTGTTACCTCAGTACTCCGTCATTTATGGACCGATTTTCAAAATTCTTTTTTTGTTTGATAGGGTATACTAACAGATTGGTCCCATTTGTATCAAAAATCATACCTGATGAGGGATCTTCGAGGAATTGAGGGAACTCCTCAAAAAATATAGGCACACATGCACCGATTTCAACATTTTTAGTAACAAATCAAGCCTTTTCATTTAGAAAGTATCATATGGTGAAGAAAAACTGATGAAGAAGACAGGCAACGGAACTCTTCAACGCATAACAACAAATTATTCGCGATTGCTATAGTCAGATGTCTATGCTGAGCTTTTGTATTTCCACGACATAACATTACGCCATTCTATTTTAAAAGGGGCCGGCAGAGATGTACAGATTAATGTTTAGAGATAGAACTTCTTTAGCAATTGTTATCCAATTTCAATGATTCTTTCAAGTTTTGAAAGACTTTCTTTACATACAAAGAAACTAAAAATTATAAAATAAAAACTTTTTTACAAAAAAAACAACCGACTTCTTAAAAAAAACTAACAGGTGAAAAATAACTCCAGTTTCGGAAGTCGGTGGCCAATAATGAACAAAACAAAACCACTAAAGCCACAGACTTCCGAAACTGGAGTTATTTTTCACCTGTTAGTTTTTTTTAAGAAGTCGGTTGTTTTTTTTGTAAAAAAGTTTTTTGTTTTTCGATTTACCGAGTCGCAGTTATTCAAAATGAAAAAACGTTTTAAATGAATTGGTCTTGTGGATCGTACTTTTCAAGTGACATCTGACAGATAGAGGTCATTGACGTTCCTATTCTCATTTAAATGATAAATGATATTTATTTTTGTAAATAGGTTTTTACAAACACTTTTACACGTCGCCTTTTTTAGTAAATGAGATCGGTATTTCACTATTTGACTACTCTGATTAGAAACACCGAAAGAAACTCAGAGGTCATAGTCTCTTTTAAAGTCCAGACATTATCTTGGTCAAATCATGTAAGATCCATGCAGATTAGTGTCTGAGATGGTCTTTTGAGGAAAGAACCACACAGAATGAGGGGACCAGATCAGTCAGTGCAAGCATTTGTCAGTAATCGTGAGCTCAACTCGGAACTTGAGGAGCTCCACGTGCCGACGAACAATATAAAACAAATTTGAAACGCAAAGTGAGGTTTGACAACATTTACTACAAGAAATTGATCAAAGCATGCAGACACTTTACTTGACTGTCAATATTAGAAGTAGGGAAGGGCGAATGATGTCATCCTAGATACATTGACGATAGCCAATACGAAACTAACTGTTTGATAGCTGATCGTACCGTTGAATACTTTACCCAGTGATTCAGTGACTATGAACTGTCAAAGTCGATACGTAATAAGAGATAGGTAATACAAACAAAAAAGACTGTCGTTGGATTGCACTGTTGACAAATTATAACACAATATAATCGAGACGAAATCTAATTGACTGACAAAATATTAGCAATGGTATAATATAACAGTTTTAGTTATGAACAAAAGCAAAAATTATAAACACTGACTGATGATTTTCAGTGTGAATGTTTACTGACAACGATGTAACAAGAATATTTCTAGATAAAGCTTAACGGAATATTTTGACGATGATTGACAAATAAAAATGTATTTATAGTACGTTCGCGTTAAGAATGCAGTGAGTCATCATTATCCGTCGGTGTAACCAATCAAATCTTTTCAAATTATTTTTTTATAAATTCATCCATATGTCTCAACACTTTGTTTTAAATATGTCTCAACATTGTAAACCGTAACCCATGGGAAGTTGCGAGGTTAACCCCACTACAAGTATCGTTATAACTTAAAGGGGCTGCCTCAATTTTGTGCTGTAAAACAATTTTATTGTATGAGAAACAATAAAAACTTTTTTTTTTATCAAAGTCAATCTTCTAAAATATACTTTGTTTGAATTTAACACCATTGTGAATACAATCTTTATCTTGCAGTTGCACTGATGAATTCACAGCATTCTTAACGCGAATAAACTACTTATAGAACATTTATTTACCATTCATGTGGATTTTAATGGTTTTTTTTTAACAGAAAATATTGGTTGATGGCCCGAGATGTGCTTACCACTGAGCCATTACATTTTTTTAAATAATATTATAATATGTATTTTCTTATTCTGGCCAGATACATTATAAGTTATTTTTTTAATAAAATAAAATAGCGGTGTATGATCTGTGTACATAATGACTAAACTAAAATATAATTTTCTGTAAAATAACTAAGTGAGTACCTGCCTTGAAATGAATTGGTTTATATAAAAGAATGTGGCACCTAATTTTAAAATAATTAAATGTTTTTTTTATTGCCATAAAATCATTAAACTTTTAAAATTAATGTAAATATAAATTTTATTGTAACTTTATTTTTGTACCTAATTATAAATTAATTAATGCATGTGTTCATTTTATTTATAGCCCCTTTATTTATTTTCCGGATTTTTTTCAACTTGACAGGCCAGTTGGTCTAGTGTTTAGTAGCCCTGACTCCTATGCCAGTAGACGTAGGTTCGATTTCCACCCAAGGCAAATATTTGTGTGATGAACACAATAATGTGTCCTATGTCTGGGTGTAAATTGTCTATAATATGTATGTGTTTAATAATAACACTAACAATACATTTTATTGCAGGCGACGCAGGCCCAGAGATAAATACCTTAACCTAAAATACATAATTATATTAATACATTATTACTTAACTAACACTTCACTAACACGCACTAGCGCTGCTCTGTGGAACTTGTCCGCGGAAGCGACGGAACACCACGTCCTGAGGCCAGAAGTTTTCATCCATGACGACGGGCAGATAACAATTCGGGACGCGTACCACAAACGCCTTAAAGTTGACGTTGCGGCGCGACTCCAGTAACTGCACCCTCGGCATGTATCCAATCTTCTGGCGCACGTACTCCACGTTGCCCTCCGCCTTAGTGGTGTAGTGTAGGCGGGAGATATACACCGGTGTGTTTAGCCAAGGCGTATCGTGTTACCCAGTAAATGGGTTCTGTACCATATAAAACACTGGTATTCAGCTGCATCTGGTTTAAATGGAAGCCGAGCCCAACGAAGTAGGTAAAAGGTTAGGTAGATAGTTAGATAGCTCACTTAGCTCGCTTTGATAGTTCAATTCACTCAAGTTTTCACAGGCTGACTTTAAAGGCCTTTTATTGTCATGCGTGGTGCCACCCGTGAGCGGGCCAGGTCCGCATGCGAGCCGCCCGCAACCTATCGCTCGCTCGCAGCTCGCAGCGAGACGCGGCTGGGTCACCCGGTGCATGCTGCAAGTGTATGGCGAACCTCGACAGCCAGTGCTGTTTTGTTTTTGTTTGAAGGTATGAAGAACAGGGTGTAAAGTTTCTCATTCACTATTGAAAAGAGAGGGTCCTCCGACCAGACGGGTGTTGTGTCTGGTTGGCTAAATATCGCCCGACGCGCGACGGTTGTTGTCAGGAATTTTTATACTTACGTTCAAATTGCTCGGATAACTTTTATACCGCGATGTAGGATTTCAGCCATTAGTTCGTATGTGGCGGGATAGATGTTGCTACACTGCCAAGCAGATCGCACGCACGTTATTCTTTACATTCACTTTGACACGAGTTCTCTACCTGGCGACACGCAGCGTACTGCAGAGTGGCGTTAAAATTCCGCACTGCTTGCGGCTCGTGGCACGCATGCGGGTCTAGCCACAAAGTACTTTGGTCTGGCCTGCACGCATGCACAAACACGCATGAAAATAAAAAGGTCGGTTACTGAATCTATGGGCGATAGGCTAGTTAACTAAATCTTAGTTTTATGTCCCTCATCTATATTGACAAGAAAAGATTTGACACATATTTTTTCTTTTTGACGTAACCAAAAAATAACGGTGATACATCGTGTCATAATATCGTATGATGTCACTATCCTATACTTTATACCTTAGACTATATACCTCTAGACGTAGCCCAATTTACAGTGTGAAGTGTGGAAGTGAGACGCATTAATACAAAGTTCGTAGGAAAATTGAGACAAAGCATCGTATCTTCTGTCCCTTACGGCGTGCCGTATTTTTGCATGGCTAACTTTTGAATGTTAGCCAAACAAAGTGCTGTCACTGTCACGTATATTATTATGGTCGATTTAATTTAAGTTTTCGGATGGTTTTTGCAATTTTATTGTTGTAATAGTTTGAGTAATTTAATGAGAAATGGACTCCATTAGTTAAGTGTTTAATGTATGGTGTATGCTCTACGATGATGGAGGATGCAGTATAATAGGCTGTAAAAGCCGCACAGAAAAGGATATTAACGAAATCACTTTTCATTCGAAAGTTTTCAATACTGTTAGTGTTATAGTATGATTATAGAAATTTATACATTTGTGCGCTTTTACTGTCATGGCTTTCAGACCAAAATATGGAAGATTTCTTAAAATAAACTTGATTTCTTATATCACATAACCTAGGAATACTTACTTACAGTGTTGCTACACGTTTCAAATCTTTTCCCTTAACTGTCAGGCCTAATGTTCAAACGGTAGGCATAATAATCAAATAAATCTATGGTGGCTAAACACTCAAATTTGTGGGCGAACCCTTATTTTTAAGTTTAAGTGAACATGTGTACGAACGAACAGAACCCTTTCGACAATCATTAAGTTTTACTCTTGAAGGCAATCGCGTAGGTACTTATAGATATTTGGAAGTAAGAATTCATTTTATAAATAAATGTTAAGTACCTATAAACAAAAAAATAGATATTTTCAAAATAAGTTGGTTTTGTCTAAAGGACAATAGTTATTATACAGCAATGTCAATGTCACACTGGATGTCAGCCATACCTCAATATATTTTAATGATAAATAACACGCGAAAAAATAATGTTGTGCTCTTCTAAAGAGTTACTTCTATGTACACACATCAAGCTTCACCTGGTAGTAGTGTATTTTTAACCGACTTTCAAAAAAGGAGGAGGTTCTATGTTCGTGTGTATGTATTTTTTTTTTTTTTTTTTTTTTTTTTTTTTTTATGTATGTTACCTGATTTCTCCCCCATTTGTGAACCGATTCTCAAAATTCTTCTTTTATTCAAAAGAGTATACTCCCGAGGTGGTCCCATTTTAATTTGGTGAAGATCTGGTGCTGATCTTCGGAGATATACAACGGAACTCTTCAAAAATAGACGGCAAATCCGTCGTGATTGCTGGAATCGCTTGGATGTTTATTGCTTATACAACATCATGACGTATTATCACGCCTGTATGCTCTGAGGGGTACGCAGATGTGTACAATATACCTAGATTTCGACAGTTAGGTTAATTTTCATTTATTAGGGATATAACCCTATTTATCATGACATGTAATGTTAACAATTAACAATAAGTATAAAATAAATCATGTTTTAATCAATTCATTCATCAAATATTTGTATGGGAACAACTAAAAATGGAAAAATAAAAAACTTTTTTGCAAAAAATAAAACCGACTTCAAAAAAAGCACTAAACGGTAAAAAATAACTCTAAATTAGGAAGTCGGTGGCCCATCATGAATAAGACAAAACCACCAAAGCCACAGACTTCCTAATTTAGAGTTATTTTTTACCGTTTAGTGCTTTTTTTGAAGTCGGTTTTATTTTTTGCAAAAAAGTTTTTTTATTTGTGAGAATCAAGGTAAGATTGAAAGTAGGTATTTTACGTGAAATTATATTTTCTTACACATGGATACTTCTACACTCTTATTACCACGTTAAATACGTAAATTATAATTTACAATAGTGCTAAAATTGGAACCCGCAGTTAAGTAGAATTTTGGTCGTATTTTGGGACTTTTTTATGGAATAGCAACACTGAACTTTTATATTGCTGTCGCATGTGCGGCCACGCGGTGGCTCTATCTAGAGGTATATTATCTAAGCTTTATACTGAAAAATGACGTTACTAGCGGCTTGTAACGTCAATTGATAGAAAAGATGTGTGTTATTTTTTTTTAAATTTTACGGATGGACTTGTAGCGACATCTATCTCGCCACATACGAACTATCCTACATCGCGGTATCAAAGTTATCTGCAGGGCTAGCATGGCGGGAGATATTCTATCCACGGGGAGAGGATAAAATACTATTCCCCTCTGTCAATTTTATCCACCCTCCGAGCATGGCGACATGGGTGGATAAACTATTCACGGGGATAAACCAGGGGAAACGCTTGTCCCCGAAATTATTGTCATTATAAGAAAACTTTTATGAAATTACACAATAGTCGAGAATTTCATCGTAAACCAGAGTACTTTCATCGTTTTAATAAATCTGTACTGGATATTTATTTTGTTTTGTTGTCAATTGGAATTGCTCGAATCGCGAAATCTTTCACTAGTCGCCATGCTATAAGCCGTGGATGAGTATCCACGTCTAATGTCAAAAAGTGATATAATTCTCTTTTTCCCTGTTGCCGTGCTTTGGCTGCAGGTGGATAGAATAATTGTATCCCTTGTCAGTGGAAATAACCGGTGTATAAAACTTTTTTTCCCAGCCCATGCTAGCCCTGCGCAGTTAGAACGTATAAAAGTTCCCGACAACAACCCTCGGGCGGTAGTTAGCCCACCAGATACAACACCCGTCTGCGTGGAGGATCCTTCCTTTTCAATGGTGGATAAGGAAATTTACACCCTGTTCTTCATACCTCCAAACTGGTGACCCCGACGTGATCGTCAGTCAGATCGTCGTGCATCGTGCCATGTGTGTGTCGTGTCCATTATATTTTGGTATTTATATTCTGTCAACTTGCCTATTCTAGCAACCAGTACTGTCAAGTTCTAGCCTTGAAAGGATATGCAGAGAGCGGCGTGAAGCTTCAATATTGAATATATGCATGGTGCATTCTCACACACACATGTATAAATGCTCACATAGTTACTGTTACGTTGCATTGTGTTCAAGTGTGAGTGTCATTTTGTAAGGGTGTGGTTAGACTGTAGTGAGGTTCAATGTTATTTTTAAGCTATTGCATAGCTTCTATCGCGGGCCTTGAGCGCGGGGACCGAATCCAGAAATTCCGTAACGAAAAAACCTCACGCTCCCCACTCCGGGGGAGAGGAGAGGAGTTGATAAAAATGCTATGCAATAGCTTTACCGCGGCAGTCTCCGAGTGCCACACGTCTTTTTTTTTTTGTTTATTGTGATTGTTATGAGATTTTAGCTGATAAAAGTGGCTCTGTAAAAAATGTAATTGGGTTACAAAATAATTATGTGTATTTCATGGGCTTTTTAAATTTTTAAGCAAAAATAACATGATCAGTAAAGAACGAAAAAAATATTATATTTATATTAACATTATACATTTACATATTTTTAACCATTCAATCGTGTCTTTCTATTCTGTCTCTAATTGAAACGATTGAAAGATTAATGAATAATATTTGAACAAATACACTACAAATCAAAACAAAAACAAATTAAGTACCTACTGCTGCTAAAATAAAGCTAAAAAAAACTCACCCGCATTGTTGTCCACTGGTAGAGTACCAAAAAGACTGG
This sequence comes from Euplexia lucipara, assembly GCA_921972225.1. Classification (NCBI taxonomy): domain Eukaryota; kingdom Metazoa; phylum Arthropoda; class Insecta; order Lepidoptera; family Noctuidae; genus Euplexia; species Euplexia lucipara. The sequence goes on along the minus strand of OV179169.1, from coordinate 1,549,394 downwards.
CGGCATTGCCACGTTGTATGGCAATGCTTATCTTTTGACCAAGGTAAAAGCCCTTGGGTCACGCGAAGTGGTATCCAGATGTGTGACAATGAATTTAATAAAGGATGGAAGGCATTTATTAAATGTAAACTTTGCTAAATTAATCTGATATTGTTTACAATTGTATGTTACTAGTGGACCTCACGCAGTTTCACCCACGTAGTTACCGTTCCCGCGGGAATACAGGGATAAAAGTAGCCTATGTCACCCGAGGATAGTGTAGTTTCTTAACAGTGAAATAATTTTTCAAATCGGTGCAGTAATTTCTAAGTTTGAAGCATACAAAAATAAAAATATTTCCTTTTTAATACATTAGTATAGATTCGCGGAGCTGCAAATCTATTCTTAAATTAGTTGTTCCTTATATTGTCGGCTATGTGCCAATGATAGTCTTGTCAAAATCGGTCGAACCGTTTTACAGATAAGCCGGAACTAATAGACAGACAATTGTATAAGGAAAGGTAGGAATAAGTTTGGTTGTTTGGCGCTTAGTTATAGCGTGTCTTTATCATCTTTTCGGTAGGGACTTAAAAAAAAAACACTTATAACAAAATTCGTACACACCTAATAAGACACTTAATACAACCCTCTTTCTGGCGCAGTCGGGTAAATACAGTGGCACTCCGGGAGTGCCGATAGAAGTGAAAACTTATCGCCAGGAAATAAAAAAAATACAATCTGTTGCTTAAAACGTAAATTTACTTATAAACAGAGGTGTCGGTTCAGGTAACGGTGACAGTGTCGATGTTTTTTTCCCATCTCGAAAATGCCCACCGCGCCTTAAAAGTTTTCAATTCACAAATCGCGACAACTTTTCTTACCAGTGTAACCTAGCCTTAATGACTGTCACTTTACTCAACATGGAGGGGCGACGAGGCAGTGAGCTTCATACCTTGGCCACAAACAGACGTGGCTTAAAAAAAAGAACGAAACAAAAGAAAAACAGTGTTTTCTAAATTCAAACATCAGTGATAGTGCAGTGACATAAAAAGTGTTATTTTGTACGCAGAACGGTAATATTTGCACGTTTTTTTTAAACGTTATGTAACTGTTTTGAATAGTTATTTTTGGTATCGTAATATCGGAAACTTGTTTTGTAATCGGAACGCGGTTTCGTGTGTATATTCACGCTTTGCTCGTGATGTATGGGCAGGGAATAAATTATTACTTTTTCTGTCATACTTTTACATAAGTTTATGGTAAATATTATTCTCTCTAGGATTTGTTTAATAGCTTAGAAGTCGTTATTGGTTGAAATTAATTAAGGATTTTAGTCTTCATAAATAAGCGTAAAGTACCTAGACGATTTAATTCTTTAGTGACGTTCAATGAGAAAAATTGTCCTAAAAACTTGTCTGTTTGGTAATAAAAATTACCATATTGTTGTATTTATTTGGAGATATATTTAAAAATAAATACGAAATGAGTCTAGATGTGCCTTCTATATAAATAATAGCAAACCTAGCTATTGTTAGTTATATCAGCGACTTAAAAAATATTATTTAAACCGACATAACAGCTCCACGTTATTGTATAACTACGTTTTTATATTTTTTTCATTGTTTATTAAGATAGGTACAGACGCCAGCACGTCATGCGACCCCAAACTGTCAAATTTTTCAAGTTAAACATGAATCTTATTTTGTTTGTAATAAAGTTGAAAAATTATCAAAGGAATTTGACATATAGGGGTACTTTGATGTTTACGGGCCTCTGTAAAACATTTATCCACATAAAAATTCTTTACACTGCAAAATCTTTCCTTTAGACAATTTTTGTCGTTTTCTAAACAGTACACTCTAGTTACATCACGCACTTATTATTCTAGACAGGGTAGGCAGAAAGAATACTAATACACATAGTATTGCGAACTAAAGCCGCGGACTCACTGAGCAACTATTAGGCAACATTTACAACAACCTGTTCTACCATATTGCTTAACCTCACACATGTTCGATATTGACATACTTACGATTAATAAATTGTCCAAAAGATATTTATTCCTGTAAAAATCTTCATACAAACACTGTCATACGTAATTTTTTAACCCCCGACGCAAAAAGAGGGGTGTTAAGTATAACTTTGACGACGATGTCTGTCTGTGTTTGTGTCTATCTGTGGCATCGTAGCTTTCAGACGGATAGACCGATATCGATGCGGGTTTTTTACAAATATTAGCCAGTTTCCTGGCAGACAGTGGTTCTTAGCTATGTTTGGTTAATATGGGTTCAGCCGTTTCAAGGTTATTAGCTCTTTTGTGTTAGCTACCATTGTGATTTTAGACGCCTATGGGTATTTAGTACTTTACTTACAAACATATATGTGAGGCTTAAAATTCAAAGCACCCATGTATGTAATTAAGTCCGCCTTTGAACAGTTTTTTTTTACTTGTGTATAAAGTTTTAATAAATAAATAAATAAATAATAATTAACTAGAAAGTGAGGTCGGTGTTTCACTATCTGACTACTCTGAGAAGAAACACAGAAGTCACAGTCTCTTTTAAAGTCCAGACGTTATCTCGTCATTTGGTTACATACCTATCCAGTAGCTGGAACGTGAGGGATGCGTAGGAGAATTAATTTCGTTTTTAACTTTGGATATTTTCATCTGTTGCATCTGTCATTTTATATTCTTATTATTTATATTCTTATTTATTTATATATAATTTATGCCTCTTTGTGGGCTATTGTACATTAATGTATTCATGGCATTGCAGTAGGCCCTATCAGAATAACAGCGCTGCGGTATTTATTGCTTTTCTTTAAATATCGTGGCATCGTGCTGAGATAGGGGCCTTTTTGGCCTCGCACAGGTCTTTTGTTTTAATTTTTATTTAATATGTTATTTTTAGTTTTTTAATGTTAAATTCCTGTGCGTGTCCCAAATAAATATATTTTCTTTCTTTCTTTCTTTCTATTTGCACGCCGTAAGGTAGACTGTAGCTGATCTCTTTAATTTACCTACAACATCGTATGTCTGTACCTACATTCATAGCAAAAAAAGTTCTGATTTTGATTCTGATCAGATCATGTAAGAATCATGCAGATTGGTGTCTGAAATGGTTTTTTTAGGAAAGAACCATACATATATAAGGGGACCAGATCAGTCAGAAAACAACCATATGGTGGGCTTGATAGAGAGGAAGAAAATGATGCAATAATAATATGGCAACTTTTTGTCTCTCAGTGTGAGCAAATCCTTATAATCAACTTATCAGTAACTTGTCACCTTGATGTCTTGAGGAAGTAGGATTATATACGTAGGAGAGTGTCACCTTCGTATGTGTAATGTAAGTTTATTTTATCCGGCGAACTTCGTTCCGCCTCAGAATCAATTAATGTTGTGTTACCTACTTAGTTTTAGCTTAAGACTTGTCAAAATGTCACTTGATAATGGAGTGGGAAGACATTTTTCACCTGTCATGCTTTCCAAGATGGCGCTGCATTTAAAATAGAAATACCTAGATGTTTTACTGTTTTTATGGAGAAAAATTGCACGTAATATATCTAAAATGGTTGCATATCTGTCGGGGCTTGACTCAGTAGAGAGCAGAGCCAAGAGGGCTCAAAAGCTGTTGGGTACCAAACTTCATACCCTGGCCCAGCGCCGCAAAGTTGCATGTCTGTCGGTCTTTTTACAGACTGTATTTCGTTGAGTGTGCCCTAGAGCTCCACGAGCTCCTTCCACCATCTCCTTTCTTCCATCGGAAATCCAGACTTATTGCAGGTTATCACCCATTCCTTGTAGATGTTCCACACATTCGCACGAAGCACTTTGCCACATCCTTGATTATACGCACAGCCAAGGAGAGGAATTCCCTGCCTGCATCAGTGTTCCCAAGTTCATATGACTCCGATCTGTTTAAGTCGCGAGTTTATAGACTTCTTTTGGGTAAGCTCCTTCCATCGTCGATATCACCTTTGTCTTTAGGACAAGATTAAAGTTAGGAGTTAGACACATTAAATATAAAGAAAGACTTTTTAAATTTTCAAAAGGCAGCCCTAACAGTGAGAGTGTAATTTTAGTCCATTCGGGTTTCACCACGATGTTTACCATCTTCGTAACTGTATAAACAAACAAACAAACAGACAGAATATTTCAAAGTTCTTTTTCTATTACAAAGCCGACTGTGGCAATGTCTGTGAAACAATTTACTGGCTGCAAAACATTTAGTAATAGTAAATAAGTTGTTGCTCAAGAGAACGAAGTTTAAACTTGCAATTTAACAAACTGTATTTAAAAAGAAACCATTTGCGAAACTCAGCATTTTATCCTTGCTAGTGGTTGCTCTGCAGTTGTTATTCGAGGGTTTTTGGTTGCCCATATAAGAACAGTGTGGAAAGGACATTCATGAGCTCTGTATGGACACCAGCACATCAAGCTACTCCAGAATGTCAAATTTTCCTAATTGATCATGAACCTTATTCTGTTAGTAATGAAGTTGAAAAACTATCATAGATTTGACACAATAGTACTCATTTTTAGAAGGTAGTTTTTTATTTTTTACGCACAATGATCCAAAAAAGGGATAAAGAGTTTTCGCTCCACATAAATATACAATAGTGCCAGCTTGTTACTATCCCACTGCAGGGTAAAGGCCTCTTCTCATACAGAGAAGGTACGAGCATTGATCACTTTACTTATGTAAGTAAGTAGATCTTTCAAGATACTTTTACACGAGCTGTGTTTTTGAAGTACCTATAATAGCACCGGCATTTCTAAAACAATAATAATAATAATAACTTTATTGGTACAGATAACCTTTGTGACAAAAATAACGTACACAATTAGGTAGGTTACAAGTTAAAATACATAAAGGTGGCTTAGATAATGGAAACCCTGCCTCCTAAACTAGGGGACTAATACTAAGAATAAAACTAAGAAGAAATGCCGAAAGAACCTCATGGGGAACGGATGGGCAATTTCACACGTATATTAACTAAGTCTAAATCCAGGTTTCCTTACGATGTTTTTCTTCACCGTTGTCTAAGATAAACAGATAATATCTACATAATTAAATCAATTGAAAAAATCACCACAACTTTGTGTATAAGAGGTAGTCGCTTTAAAATCTAGGCCGTCACTACATTTTTGACATTAATTAATGTCTAAAGAGTTTGTATTTACGTCAACTAACAACAGGTTGACGTATCCGTCAACCTTCTATCGACCTTTCCACAATACATTTCCATAAACCTAATTGAATCAATAAACTTGTAAATAACTCAACTTTACGAGTGGTCGATGGTTGCCCAACCCGCGAACGGTTGGATAACCAATTGGTGTTGACATCGGTTGACGGACAACAACCATTCACTATACCCATGTGACATAGGTATGTCTGTTTATTTCTTAAGTCAAATAAACTTAGGAGGTGTTTAGGCTAAATAATAACGATCACACGGGTCGATTGAAGGTTAAGCAACGCTTGTCGAAGATAATTCGTAGATGGGTTACTGTTTATAAACCTTTGCGGCACAAAAAGCAAGATATGCTATTACATGTTAGGACCAGCTTTTTTTGACTGACCAGCAGGGTTACAGTGACTACGTCCAGTTGTACAGTTGTATACAGACGGATCCGACAAATGCCAGCTTGATGCGCTTGAGTCTGTTAAGAATCGAGCCAAGAAGATCATCGGCAATGATCCACTCGTTGAGTTAAAACTCCAAAGTCTTGAGCATCGACGCCGAGTTGCTAGCCTGTCGGTTTTCAATCGGTTATATTTCGGAGAGTGTGTATCTGAATTGCACGGTTTAATTCCACCAAGCCCTTTTCATCATCAGACCACCAGACGTAGGTACGGCACTGCGCCACCAGTTCATGGTAGATATCCCAACCATACGTACTAAACGCTTCGGAAACACATTCATTGTGCGAACAGCTGAGGAGTGGAATTCCCTGCCGGAGTCGGTGTTTCCTGATAGCTACAACCTAGGGTCTTCAAGTCAAGAGTAAACAGGTTGCTTCTAGGCAAGCGTGCTTCATCGTCGACCAAATCATCGCTTACCATCAGGTGAGATAGTGGCCAAACGCGTGCCTATCAATAATAATAAAAAAAAACTTAAAACACATTTTGCACAACCAATTCATAGTTAAAACTGTTCACCTATTTGATTTGTGTGAACAATTAAATGCACCATACAGGATATCCTAGTACACGATTGCATATTACAAATACTGACACGCTGCAAATGCAGTTACTTGTACACGAAAACCGGTTCATAAATGAAATAGCATTAAATGATAAATGATATTTCTATACTAATATTATAAAGAGGTAAAATTTGTAAGTTTGTATGTTTGTAAGTTTGTATGTAGGGGGTAATCTTCGGAACTAATGATCCAATTTCAAAAATTATTGTACTGGTGGTAAGCTATACTTTTCCCGGTGGACATAGGCTAGACTACTTTTTATTCCCGTATTCCCACGGGAACGGAAACTACGCGGGTGAAACTGCGTGACGTCTGCTAGTGTTTCTATAAATAGGTTCATACAAACACTTCTACAGGTCATTTTATAACCAGAAGGTAAGGTCAGTGTTTCACTATCTGACTACTCTGAGAAGAAACACTAATAGAAACTCAGAGGTCTTTTATAATCCAGAAATTATATTGTTCTGATCATGTAAGAACCATACAGATTAAGTAATGTCTGAAATGGTCTTTTAAGGAAAGAACCACACCACCAGACCAGTCAGAGGAGACCAGCCCCCCTAGCCAAGTTGACCACGTGACTTAGCGAAAGATGATAAGTCACGTGGTCAAAACAAAGGGATTTGAGGCGTTCTCGATTGTAGAAAGAGAATAGATATGAATCGTTTGTAACTTGACTAGGGGGGCAGAGCAGTCAGCGCAAGAATTTGTCGAAATCGTGAGCTCAACTTGGCCCATGTTGTACTCACCCCAATATCTGTTGAGAGCTCGGTTCTTGAAGTTGTAGACTCGTACGTCTACCTAGGACAAGTAGTCCAGTTAGGTAGGTCCTACTTTAAGAAAGAGATCAGTCGCCGAATCCAACTCGGCTGGGCAGCGTTCGGAAAATTGCGTAATGTCTTCTCGTCCGACATACCTCAGTATCTCAAGTCGAAGGTTTTCGATCAGTGTGTGTTGTCAGTGATGACTTATGGCACTGAAACGTGGTCCCACACTATGGGCCTTACGAGTAAGCTCAAAGTAGCCCAACGAGCTATGGAAAGGGCTATGCTCGGAGTCTCTCTGCGAGATCGAATCAGAAATGAGGAGATCCGTAGAAGAACCAAGGTTACCGACATAGCCCAGCGGATTAGCAGGTTGAAGTGGCAGTGGGCTGGGCACGTAGCACGGAGGACTGATGACCGATGGGGTCGAAAGGTTCTCGAGTGGAGGCCACGTATCGGCAAGCGCAGCGTAGGACGTCCACCCACAAGGTGGACAGACGACCTCATTAAGACCGCGGGAACGCGCTGGATGCAAGCCGCTTCCAACCGGTCTTATTGGAGATCTATAGGGGGGCCTATGTCCAGCAGTGGACTTCCTATGGCTGAAATGATGATGATGATGATGATGAACTTAGAACTTGGAATGAAAGTAGAACAATCATTATGAGGATCCAACCACCTTACTAGCTTGCAGTATGTCGAAACTCTGCGACAGCATAGTGGCTTATCTAGATCAGCTATAAATCTGTAAGTTATTACAAAATATCGCAGTAAGAGGTACTCGGTAGAAGTTACCGTAGTGTAGATAATATATAATAGGGTGCTCCAATTTATTGAATGGTTATTTCCTAGTGAGGTCTAGTGATGGGACATTCGCGGTGGAGGTCTGATTTGTATCGATATATAAATTAATAAATATTCCACAACTTTCTCACAACGCCACCTAGTCTCAAGCTAAGCAGAGTTTGGGTCATGATGAGTACTAGAAAACCAATAAATAATGTTTACTTCTCTTCAAATTTTCTTACGGAATTGCACCTACCACTGTTTGTCTCTCTGCATTACCTTAAGGTTGACTGGTAGAAAATGAAAATGCCTATGGCATTAAGTCCGCCTCTGTACAGACGCCAGACGCCAGTACTTCAAGATACCCCAATGTGTCAAATTTTCCCAATAGAACATGAACCTTATTTAGTTTGACCTAAGTTGAAAAACGATCAAAGAAATTTGACACATTGGGGTAACTTGATGTGCTGGCGTCTGTACATTTGTGTGCTTGAAGTATTAAATGGATAAATAAATAAAACCGATAAACATACAGACACTAATCTACTTGGTTGTTACATGATCTGATCAAGATAATGTCTGGAGTTTAATAGAGACTATGACCTCTGAGTTTCTTTCGGTGTTTCTTCTCAGAGTAGTCAGATAGTGAAACACCTTCTAGTTAAAAAATAACATGTAAAAGGGTTTGTATTTACAGAAATCAAATATCATTTATAATTTTATAAGTTTCTACATACATACATACATAAACTCACGACTTTTGCCCATGGGGGTAGGCAGAAACTACAGAGCGCCATATGCTACGATTCTTACATACTTCTTTTGCTTCGTTTACATTCATACATGTTGTCATACACACACGCCGGTTGCGAGTACTACGCACCTGACCTTTCTGAAGAACCTCACCAATAAGGTCTATATATGTCTTTCTAGGGCGTCCCCTCTCGGCGTTCCCACTTACATCTGCCTTGTAAAAATACCTTTCGTTAGTCGCCTTTCATCCATCCTTTCAACGTGACCAAACCATCTAAGCATACTCTTTTCAATGTTTGTTACTACATCTTCTTTTAAACCACAACGTTACTTTATCACATCATTCCTCAATCTGTCATTCAGTGTACAGTAATGAGTATTCCATTATTTTCTTATGATAGCCGATACCAACGGCTTTCACATGCTTTCCACGGAGCTCAGAAGGATCTTGATGTAGTAATTTATGACCACCATACACGGACCAACCTCGGCAAGCATTTCTTGATATTTATTTAGTCACAAAGATTGCCTATTTCAATAAAAAGAGATGTTATAATCGATTTCAGAAACATTAAGTTTGTTGATTAATAAATTAGATAGACTTCACGCCTCATCTGCTGCGGTGAAAGCAGAATTATCGGTTGTTCAATATTACAAGGTGTTATGTTTTTTTTTTTTAATCATCAACTGAAGGAAAATTTCCGTAATATCAGCGATGCGATTAATATGTATAATTATTATAAATAAGAAAAAACTGTTTGTTTATCGGCTTTTCACGACTAAACGGCTAAACGGACCGTAATGAAATTTGGCATGGAGATAGATTATATCCTGGAGACTTAGGCTCGGTATCCAACAAAGCGGAGATGAGAGGGGACGTCTCGTAATTAACCAATAGGATATTGTATTGCGCTGAAGCTAAGCACTGAGCGGTCAAAATGACGCATGCTGATTGGTTATACGGCACATCTCCTTTCCTCTCCGCTTGTAATTAGTAACGGTGACAATCTAGTTGCAATCTAATCTCAGCGACAATAATAAATTAATACACAATATTCATGCTAATATTATAAACGAAAAAGGCACTCCGTTTGTTTGTTTTTTGTCGGCTGTTCTCGACTAAACGGCTGAACGGACCGTAATAAAACTTGCCATGGAGATTCGATTCGAACGATTCAAAAATATAATTCACAACGATGTTCTTATATTTCTGCTACTTAAGCCAGCGCCAGCAAAGCACGAAGAGCTAGAAAGATGGAATGGCGCAAGAGTTATTACTGAGTTATTGACTGGCCTGTGGGTCTAGTAGTTAGTGACCCTGACTGCTATGCCGGAGGTCGTGGGTTCGATTCACACCCAGGACAAATGTTTGTGTGATGAGCACTATCATTTGTTCTGTGTTTGGGTGTAATTTATCTATAATATGTATATATTTAGAAATATATCAGTATGTTTATCAGCTACTTAGTACCCATAACACAAGCTCTTAGCTTAGCTTGGGACTAGATAACGTTGTGTGAAAGTTGTGAAGTATTTATTTATTTATTACGAGTACTATCAATAAAACCCCGGTCATTAATTAAATCAAATTATCGATACATTTCTTGTCACATCCCTCTGCAAGGACTTACAGCTTGCCACAGACATTACACAAGTGCGGCGGCGCTTGCGCAACTGTGGCGTATTATCGATAACTCGTTTTATATCAGTAGTGGTTTTTTGTCTGTCTGTCTGTCACTATCTTAGTAATTCAGGTTGTTCTGAATTGCCTCAAATATCGTGAGTTCAGGTCACGATTTGAACTAGTTTCTTTTTTAATTTGTGCGGAAAGTAGACTTTTAAATTAATTTGCGTTTATTGTGGTGACGAGTTTAAAGACCTTGGTGTACAAAATATCTTGTTATATTTATGTGCTGCCTATTTTTATGATTGATGTACAAATTTGTTTGTTCGTAATTCTCCTAATTTTTATATTGTTATGCCCGACGGGGCCCACGATGATGCATATTATTATTATATTCTTATGTACAGACGCCAGCACATCAAGTTACCCCAATGTGTCAAATTTTCCCAATTCAATATGAACCTTATTCTATTTGACATAAAGTTGAAAAACGATCAAAGAAATTTGACACATTGGGGTAACTTGACGTGCTGGCGTCTGTACCTACCACCTAAGTTCACATTGTGGAATGCAATAAATATATTGAGGATTGTATATTTGAAAAAAATGATGATAAAATATAGGTTCATACAAACACTTCTACATTACAAACAAACATTACAATAATTAAAAAATATGCTTTAAAATTATTACCTCTCTCCTAACACGTCTTAATATAACTGTTCGGTACTCTGTAAATGATTCGTCTTTATGTATTTTTTTTCTGTCTTTTAATTATATTTATTATATATGTCTATTCAAATAGTCTTTTTTATACTAATATTATAAAAAGGTAAAATTTGTAAGTTTGTAAGTTAGTTTGTAGGGGGTAATCTTCGGAACTAATTATCCAATTTTAAAATCATGTAGTGAATAACTTATTTTAATTATTTTGTAATTATAACTAATTGTACTGTGTAAATTCAAGTTCTTCTAACTTATCAGACAGATGTGTTGCTGGGGAGTTTGTTCCGCCACTTCTTCTTCCCAGCAAAAACACTAGGAAGTGGCGAAGGGTGGGCTTTTTGGGGGACTGTCTTATGTAATTTCGACGTTCAAAAAGTGCTGATCCTCAGCCTAATTTGAATAAATGACTTTTGATTTTGATTTTGAAAAATTATTGTACTGGTGGAAAACTACACTATTCTCAACAGCCTCCAGGTATAAAAGGCGTACCTGCTTACATGTGCAATGCTGGCTTATTTTCATAAGGCTCTAAGTTTCACCCATCCGCTTAATGTCTTAGGCAAGCTTAGCTTAACTTTAAACCAACCCGTGTAGCTGTTACCAGTTAGCTACGAGCCACTCTTGTGTTATACACAATATAATTTTGAAAATTTTCTTCGAAGACTATTTCTCTATACAAAAGACATCAACGCGCGCTTGTTGAGCTTTTTAACCGACTTCAAAAAAGGAGGAGGTTCTATGTTCGTGTGTATGTATTTTTTTTTGTAAAATTTTATAACTTGATAGGTTCGCGTTTGACTACTATCTCACCTGATGGTAAGCGATGATGTGGTTGACCATGAAGCACGCTTGCCTAGGAGTAACCTATTCACTCTTGACTTGAAGACCCCTAGGTTGTAGCTATTAGGAAACACCGACACCGGCAGGGAATTCCACTCCTTAGCTGTACGCACAATGAATGCGTTTCCAAAACGTTTAGTACGTATAGGTGGGATGTTTACCATTAAATTGTGCAATTCCGATCCACACTCTTCGACATTAACGCCCGATATTAATATTCTATCTCAATCCAAATCCCGATCCTTTGTTTTTGACGGCTGCTTCTGATTGGACATCTTTAAGACTCGGATAGGCGAATTCGGTCGTTGATTGGTTACAGACAAAGATCGGGATCAAGAAAGCAACCGAGATAGATTATTAATATCCAGCGTTAAACGATAGACTCTAGATAGATAGACAACGATACATAGATTTGACTGACCTGTTAGTTTAGTAGTTAGTGACCCTGACTGCTATGCCGGAGGTCGTGGGTTCGATTCCCACCCAGGAGAAATGTTTGTGTGATGAGCACGATCATTTGTTCTGTGTGTGGGTGTAATTTATCTATAATATGTATGTATTTAGAAATATATAGTAGTGTTACTGTTTAGTACCCATAACACAAGCTCTTAAGCTTAACTTGGGACTAAATGGCGTTGTGTGAAAAGTTGAGGAATATTTAGTTATTTGTTTTATTTATTTATGGAAAACCGACAGGCTAGCAACTCGGCGTCGATGCTCAAGACTTTGGAGTTTTGACTCAACGAGTGGATCATTACCGATGATCTTCATGACTGGTTTGTTCGTGGTATTTCTCTCTGCCTCGTTAGTTTAGTTGTCGCAAGCGCCACTGCTGATAATGATGTCATGGGTTCAATATTTGGGTTAGGTAAACATTTTCCATCCGGAATATCTCATCAGGATTAAATCTTTCTAATAAATTGTTGTTCTTCGAAATCAAATAGATAACTTTTATCTAAAGAATAAAAATGGCGGTGACATTGCTTAGTTAGATTTTGCTTAGATTTTTATTAATTTAACAGCAGTGGGAAATACCAATGGTTTATTTCTATCTATACAAAAAAATGTGACATTAAAAAACGAATTCGGTTATCTAATGTAATTTAAATAAGATTAGATTATCTCATAAAATCTTTTACGGTATGAAGCGAATTTGATAATTCGTGTGGATATCCAAAATGGCCGATACTAGCTAACGTTAAAGTCATTAACATTTGTTTATAAGGACATCCGTGGTCCAATTTAGGTATATACGTGGTCGTTTATAGCCCAATATGTTGCTTAAATGTGGATCACTTTATACCTACTTTTAACCGACTTAAAAAAAAGGAGGAAGCTCATATTGTTTTTAAGTGTTATATGAGTTTACTTGAAGACGGATTACAAGAGGTTTGGCATTCATAATTCGCCATTGACTTCCGAAATTAAAGTTTTTTCACACATTTTAGTGGTTTTTGTTTCAATAATAGGGCATGAGGTCTCAAGTTCGATCCCCGGGAAGGGCAAAGTGTTATTGTGTTTTTGCCATCTGCAGCAGTTTTTGAATGTCTCCGAAGCAGTGGTTATTATAACTTAACTAGCAGACGTCCCGCGGTTTCACCCGCGTAGGTCCCGTTCCCGTGGGAATACAGGGATAAAAAACCTATGTGTTAATCCAGGGTGTCAGCTAACTCCATACCAAATTTTATTAAAATCCATTCTGTAGTATTTACGTGAAAGAGTAACAAACATCCATCCATCCATACTCACAAACTTTCGCGTTTATAATATAAGTAGGATATAATAGGTAAAATAGACATTTTTCAAATGACAGTCACAAATGTCTTCCAGTTCATTATTAGGTTACAGTTACAGTGACCAGTCTCAAGCTAAAATTAAGAAGGTTACACAACATCAATTGATTCTAAGGCGAAACAAAGTTAGCCGGGCAAGCTAGTAATAACTTAAAGAAAGAAAAAGAAAGAAAGAAAAAAAAAGAAAGAAAGAAATAATATTTATTTGCAACAGGTAACAACATGTACACACACAGGTAAAAGAGCCACATAGAATGTTACAATGAGCGTTTTTTTAATTATTGATAGGCTCGCGTTTGACCACTATCTCACCTGATGGTAAGCGATGATGTGGTCGACGATGAAGCACGCTTGCCTAGAAGTAACCTATTCACTCTTGAATTAAAGACCCCTAGGTTGTAGCTATCAGGAAACACCGACTCCAGCAGGGAATTCCACTCCTTAGCTGTACGCACAATGAATGTCTTCCCAAAACGTTTAGTACGTATGGGTGGGATTTCCAGTTGTCCACCATGTAGGTACAGACTTTATTTTATTTTTTTAAATAAATAAATAAATATTCCACAATTTTTCACACAACACCGTTTAGTCCCGAGTTAAGCTTGAGAGCTTGTGTTATGGGTACTAAACAGCTGATAAACATACTTATATATTTCTAAATACATACATATTATAGATAAATTACACCCAGACACAGAACAAATGATCGTGCTCATCACACAAACATTTGTCCTGGGTGGGAATCGAACCCACGACCTCCGGCATAGCAGTCAGAGTCACTAACTACTAGACCAACAGGCCCGTCAAAATTTTATTTGATAGTAATATAACAAACAGCAGTATATTACACCGTAGGCATACAATGGAAAGCTTACAATAAAAGTAACAAATACACTACTCAAGACGTTATCCACAGATTACAATACTGAATAGCTAGCTGCTAGCTGCTAGAGCAGAACAAATAAAAAAGCTCTTATTAACTAATCACTAGGGCTATGTTCTCTCAAATTAGTCGTAATTTCACTCTTAAATATAGCTTTGCTAAGAAACATAATATCAGTAGAGCCAAACTGTTTATTATAGGTCTCAACCAATCAATGTAACGGCGAGCGAGCGCTTGAGTTAGTTCGACAAAATGGAGTAGCAAATAGGCTCCTCGAACGAACCTCTCGACCGATAACAGTACGAGGGATCAAGAAACACAAACTGTTTACAAGATCAGTGCAATCAAATTTATTGTTTATTGCTAAAAACAGTATTATTGGACCAACAAAGCAGTTTGAACTTATGTAAATTACATTAAGCAATGCCATATTTATCTTGCTCTGTTATACACACATTTTCTCACAGCCCTAGATGTCTACTTATACTGTCACAGACCATGGCGCAATCATAAGTCATTTGTAGGCAAAGCGATCGTTAAATGATGCCATATATTTTTTCTAAAGATACGTTACATCGCTTTTACTTGAAATAACTCTTTTATGTGAGTGACTAGCTTTTGATCGCGGCTTCGTTTGCGTGCATTTTGTTCTTTATCATTCCCTCCACCCTCTGTTCGTTTTGAAAATTAAATAAAGCTTATTCAAAGTAATGTGGCTTTCTATCTGTAACAGTATTTTCTAAATCGGTTCAGAAAATCCAGAGATTACTACAAACTATTCTTCTTTATATTATATTACTTCTTTATAATATTATCTTGTAATAAAACAAATTCACATGTCGCAGTGTTTGTAACCAAAGTCCTCCGTAATGACTTGACAAATTCTTTTGATTGTATGACATTAGCTGTCATTGCCTGAAGCTTTCAAATAAAACACATTTCAAAAATTGACAATGACGAATTGACTATTGAATTTCATTTTAATATGGTATCCTAATAAAGAAGTGATAAATAGATTAATTTCATTAAATGGCCAAATTAAATGCATATTTGTAAGCAGAATGGCAAAACAAATAGGGAAACTATTATATATGTACAGACGCCAGCACATCAAGTTACCCCAATGTGTCAAATTTCTTTGATCGTTTTTCAACTTTATGTCAAACAGTATAAGGTTCATATTGGATTGGGAAAATTTGACACATTGGGTTAACTTGATGTGCTGGCGTCTGTACATATAACAATAATTGTAACATCTTGCACACTGTTTAAACTTTTTGACAAATAAAAACTATTGATTGATATTATATTAATTGGTTGTCATTTTTTTAACATTTTTTTTCAATAGTCTGGCTGCAAAACTGGGTTCCGCCAGTTTTCCGGGGCAGCTAGACTATTGAAAAAAATCTCGTGTCATAGTGTTTATTACCAAAGTCCTCAGTAATGACTTGACCTATTCCTCTGCAATTTTTTCGTGTATATTATACGTAAACTATTTTTTTAAGGCGCAACGAAGTTTCCCCGGCTGCTAAAAGTATATATAAAAAAGTTTTACGAACCCATAGCATATTCGGCATGCAGCAGACATGTCCTGCCAAGTCCCATTTATCTACATCTACATATTTGAGTACACTAATATTATAAAGAGGAATTTAAATTTGTGTGTGTGCATGTTTGTAATGAATAAACTCAAAAAGTGCTGTGCCGATTTCAAAAACGATTTCACAACTGGAGTAGATTCACCCTGAGTAACATTTTTATCCCCGTATTCCCACGGGAATGGGAACACGAAGATGAAACCCCGTGACATCTGCTAATAGAAAATAGAAAAAAATTAAAATAGGTAAGTAATGTTAAGTTTACAAAAGTTGTTTTCTTTACAATCCGTTCGTGTTGAATTGTTTACGACCGATGCGAAGAAATTGATGTAAATCACTTCGTTATGAATATCGGGTCGACGAACGGTCAGTGAACTGGGCAAAAGCTGAGTGCATCTGCATGTACTGTTTGTCTAATCAAAACAAATCAAATTTAATTTATTCGTCTGTTTGTGTGTGTGTGTGTGTGTGTGCGTTGTGTATAGTGTGTGTGCAACAGGAGAGTGTAACATATTATAGTTTGTGTCAAAACAAATTAAACTATAGGTATAAATTTTTCGTAAATTTATGTGTGTTTTGTGTGTGTTGTGTGTGTGTTGTGTGTGTATTGTGTGTGTAGGTTTGTGCATTGTAGAGTGCAACTGATATAGTATTTGTGAAATCAAACAAAATTACATTGATTCGTAAATCTTGTGTGTGTGTGTGTGTTTTGGTGTTGTGTGTGTGCAATGGGATGATGTCGTGTGCGTATTGGCAAGCGTTGTGTAAGATGCCCCACAGCTTTGGCTTCGTCTTTCTTTCGAATTGTATGTTTATTACTTGCTTTAAAAACTGTGGAGGTAAAATATCGTTAGGAAACCGACATGCCTGAGAGATATTTCTAGACGGCATGTGAAGCCGAGTAAAAGGCCCATGGGCGGCATTAAAACTCTGAAAGAAAAGAAAGAAAAATATTTATTTGACAGACAAATAAACCTCTCAGTCGCTGGTACCAGGTTCGCCACTATAACTAAAAGAAAAAAAGCTTCATGTGGTTGTAACATATATTATACTAGCACACGCCCCGCGGTTTCACCCGCGTAGGTCCCGTTCACGTGGGAATACAGAGATAAAAAGTAGCCTATTTGTTAATCCAGGGTGTCAGCTAACTCCATATCAAATTTTATTAAAATCAATTCAGTACTTTTTACGTGAAGGAGTAACAAACATCCATCCATTCACACAAATTTCGCGTTTATAATATTAGTAGGATTCACCCGCGTAAGTCCCGTTCCCGTGGGAATACAGGAATGAAAAGTAGCATGTGTGTTAATCCAGGGTGTCAGCTAACTCCATACCAAATTTTATTAAAATCCATCCAGTAGTTTTTACGTGAAAGAGTAACAAACATCCATCCATCCTCACAAACTTTCGCGTTTTATTAATTAAGTAGGATACAACAACTGCCTAGGAGTACAGATGTAGGTAATAAATACAATGTGATTTCAAAGGTCCAGTTTATTAAGATCTTCGTTTGTTCTATTTTGCAGTTTTATCACAGCTTCACGTAAAACGGTCTTGAATGCACTATTTACTTTCACTTACACACTTCTGTAACTATGTTTTTGCTGCGGCTTTGCTCGCGTTTTGTAACATTTGTGGATGTATAATTGCAGTCATGTTAGTATAGTATACTTGTGCGTGAATGGCGACTAACAAAAGTTGTTTGTGAGGTGAATTTAAGTGTTCAATGACTATCTGTCAAACAGCTAGTTTCGTATTAGCCATCATCAGTGTGCATCTAGGATGACGTCATGTGCACTCGCAGAGATGTGACGAAGCGCACAGTACCCCGTCTGATAATCACCGTAAATTGAAGTCCACTTAAAGTGCAATACCATTTTTTTGTAAATTCCTCCTTCGTTTCGCCTTAGAATCAATTTATTACTTTACATCCTATTCTCAGACACAGAATATACACACAAAATCCCAGGAGAATCGGTCAAGCCTTTTCCGAGCAGTTTTGTGACGAACACTGCTACGAGAATTTTATTTATAAAAAATTACCTACACCCAGATACAATATTTAATTTTGATGGGAATCGAACCCACGACTTCCGGCATAGCAGTCAGGGCCACCACTAGCTTTGTTTTTTTTTTGAGGAGAGCAAAATCGTCATGGATGTCCCCCGCCCCGGGAGGGCGGAGGGGTCTGTCAGACTCTTACTGACTAAAAACCACCCCGTGTTCCTTCTCACACCTGCGCCGGGGGTCACGAGAACAGAAGATACTTCCGCGACCCCTGACCCCCCCCCCCCCCTGACTGGCCGGCCTAGCGTGCTTCGCCACGTCAGCGAGGAGAGTGCGGTGTTAGACTCCCCTCGCGACGTCGGCTGGAAGAGGGCGTTATCCGCCCTCCCCCTGCGCTTGGTGCGTCTGCTGCGGGCAGGGTGAGTGGAAGTAATCTCCTCTGGGACGCGACTGACTTGTCGCTGCCTACTCCAGAGACGAGGGCACGGCGGCACACTCTGCCAGCGGCAGCGGCATTTAGAAATGCCGGCGCCATTACGTATTGACATGTAAAAGTATATGGAACAGAAATAAATAACTTTATTTTTTTTTCTTATTTTCTTTCTTTATTTGAATTAAGGACTTTTATTTTAATTTCTTCAATCGGCCTGGGTGTCTGCTATACTTAGCCACGCTAAACCTTGTTTTTGGTGTGGGGTTCAAAATTCTCTTGGATGTCTTCCACCCCGGGGACGAAACCAACCAAGAACCACCTCGGTCAGACTAAGAACCACCTCGGTGTTCAGTCTCACACCTACGAGAGCCAGGTCACGGGAACAGAAGATACTTCTGCAACCCTCGACTGGCGCCCCCAGCCCGCTTATCATGAACACTTAATTTCTTTTCTTCCGAGACACGACAATTTTCTTTCTGTCCAACTTGACATTTCTTCTACCCGAGCATGAGGCAACTCGTCGACAAGCGTTTCTACGTAGAGAAAGAAATTTACATGCTGTCAAGTTGCTAGAGGTGTAGATTGCTTGTCTAGGTCTCATTTGATGTAGACTGTTTGACACTTGTTGACAGGAAGTTTCGAAATGAACTGTCAAAATTGGAGAAAATAGGTACGCACTTCATGCTCGGCATTGTTGATTCTTGTCTACTAACGAATCGACATATAACTTCTCATCTTTCTTGACATTGTCATGCTCGAGACGAAAGAAATGTCTGTATAATCTGTCACTTGGCCGATTCGTCTGTAGATAAAGACCGTTTCTTCGGTGGGCATGCTACGCAGGCTGGGGTCTCGCCTAGTCAACGAAGAGAGCGAGGTGTTTAACTCCCCCCTCGACGTCTAAGAGGGGCGCGTGGCAACACATCGCTTCGCCCTATCGATCACTAATAAAAATTAGTGATCGATGCTTTGCCACCTCGGGTCCAAATACGCGAGGGGCGACGGACGTAGCCACGCGTAACCTAATCTAGCTAATGTAACTGTAATATAATCACGACCAACTCATATTAATATATTACACTAATTCCTTCGAGATTTACAATGAATGAAGAAATGCTAATGAAAGCCTTCTATGTCACCTTTCATAATAATTGAATGAATGATTGTATAGTTGCTTCATTACTAGGTGATTACAAAATCGGACCTTGAAATTTTAACAACATAGTATATGAGCTAATTTACTCCGTTTATATTAAACAATTAGGTATTTGGTTTAGCAACACTGAACGACTGGCTTTCAAATGAAATCAAACCAAAAGTTCTTAATTCAAATTAGGCTAAGAATCAGCACTTTTTGAACATCAAAAATACAAAAGACAGTCCCCCAAAGTCACCCACCCTTCACCATCTTCGTGCTTTTGCTGGGATGAAGAAGTGGCGGAACAAACTCCCCAGCAACACGTGTGTGTGATTCGTTTGAAGAGCTAGAATCTATAAAATGAAATGCTCAGTAAATAGCGGATAGGTTTATAAACTTGACTGCATCGTTGGTCAAGAGGTTCTGGGTTCGATACCCGGGTCGGTCAAAGTGTTATTGAGTTTTTCCATCAGGAATTACTCAGTAGCAGCCAAGAATCTAGATTTGTACTCGATTGAGGGCAATAGGCTCGCCCTCTACTACAAAGGACTGAAACATTACTGGCGAAATGTGGGTGTACTAACAGGTACACATCTGCCTTGCCCTTCGGGATTGCAGGCGTGATGTTTCACTACGGATATACACAATACATATATACCACAAAATCCTCTATAAAAAAATCGCAAGTAACACAATACACAAGTCGAAATGACTTAACCAAAAATTGTTATACCATTGCGTTCAACTTTCTCTTTGGCGCTTACGCAAAACTAAGGCGGTTGGCTTCGCTCCCGGCATTACAATGCGCCCCAGCGTCACTTGCATACACGATCAAATTAGATCACTTTGTGACGACATTCTAGACATAATTTTGCAAGTATTTTGTTAGAGGAAGTGTTTGAAGAGACAAGGTTGCCAAGGTCTGTGTATACGAATGGGTGATCGACTATTAGATATCGTTTCTTTGTCTTATAATGTTCGGGACATTGCGTAATTCTCGGCTTCTCGTCCGACACACCTCAGTGTCTCAAGTCGAAGGTTTTCGACCAGTGTGTGTTGCCAGTGAGGATGTATGGCACTGAAACGTGGTCCCTCACTATCGGCCTTATGAATAAGCTCAAAGTAGCCCAATGAGCTATGGAGAGGGCTATGCTCGGAGTCTCTCTGCGAGATCGAATCAGAAATGAGGAGATCCGTAGAAGAACCAAGGTTACCGACATAGCCCGGCGGATTAGCAGGTTGAAGTGGCAGTGGGCAGGGCACATAGCACGGAAGCCTAATGACCGATGGGGTCGAAAGGTTCTCGAGTGGAGGCCACGTATCGGCAAGCGCAGCGTAGGACGTCCACCCACAAGGTGGACAGACGACCTCATTAAGGCCGCGGGAACGCGCTGGATGCGAGCCGCTTCCAACCGGTCTTATTGGAGATCTATAGGGGAGGTCTATGTCCAGCAGTGGACTTCACATCCTATGGCTGAAATGATGATGATGATGACCCATCTACGCACCAATAAAAATGTAGCGTGCAGCTGTTTTCATTACGCCTCAAGCTCAATCTAGTGATCACGACATATTAATTATTGCTTAACCAATCATGGTAGAATGATACTTCATTCTTATTTACTAACCTATTTCTTTTTAGTATTGCAACTTGTCAAAGTTGCCATACATTGGTTGATAACTGACTCTCTATCACGAGATGTTTTTTAGCATTGTTAGAAATCTTAGTCTCGAGAAAATGTACACTGTACAGAGGCCACAAATGTGTCAAATTTCTTTGATAGGTTTATTATAAAAACGATCGTCGGTCTAGCGGTTGCAAGCACTACTGCTGAGCATAAACTCAATAACAATTTGTTCGAAAATTTGAATCAAATCCCCAGGTCGGACCAATTGTTATTGAGTATCCGGAATTACTCAGTAGCCGTGGATTTAGTAGGCGGATTTGTAGCTATAGGCTCGCCACCATTATGTAATAGGGGGGGGGGACTTAAACATACCTGACGAAATGTGGTTCCTACCAAGGAGACCTCTGCTCTTCGGTGTTTTCCTCATTTTAACGTATGAATACTAAATAAAGAGGTCAAAATCAAAATTAAAATCAATAGTAATTTATTAAATATACATACATACATAAATACATAAACTCACGCCTTTTTCCCATGGGGGTAGGCAGAAACTACAGAGCGCCATATGCTACGATTCTTACATACTTCTTATGCTTCGTTTACATTAATACATGTTGTCATACACACACGTTACGCCGGTTGCGAGTACTACGCAACTGACCTTTCTGAAGAACCTCACCAATAAGGTCTATGTATGTCTTTCAAAGGCGTCCCCTCTCGGCGTTTCCACTTACATCTGCCTTGTAAATACCTTTCGTTAGTCGCCTTTCATTCATCCTTTCAACGTGACCAAACCATCTAAGCATACTTTTTTAAATTTTTGTTACTACATCTTCTTTTACAGACACTTAATGATAAAATATCTAATTATTTAGAATAACTTTGGCTAGGCAGATTATGGCTTGTTCCCACGACCTTTATGTACGTAGGTGTGAAATGGGACACAGGGGTGGTTTTCTAGTAAATAAGAGTCTGACAGACCCCTCCGCCCTCCCTAGAGGACATGCATGAGGATTTTTCGCCCCTAATAAAAAGCAGAATAAGATAATAATAATAATACAAGAGCAAACGTGCTCGGAGGAAGGAAGCATTCCAGTAAGGTGCTAGTAGGGATCTTGACCGTACTCCCGGGATTGTCCTGATAGCCGTGGAATGCTACTCCACTTCTTTAGCACCTCAGGACATGTTGCCCTCTTGTCGCTACGCCACTATTTGCTACCGGCCGTTTTAAAGGGCCCATTATTGAGTGTGCAAGTCACCCCCTGTCATTCAATCCGTGTATATATAACATTGATGAGACAGGGGCCATAGCCCTTCATAGTTCTAGGTATCCAGTCCATTTTAGCCATCCTAACCTATAGTACTACTGTGGTGTGGTGGTGTTTAGTACTTTTGTTACTATATTCTGCAATAGTCTTACATCAGTCGTAGGTTTTCCTTGGGTGCACTTGTCTAGTGCATACAGGGAGAATCTGCGGTTGGTATACCTCATTTCATTAAAGACGACAAAAGGCCTCTGCGCGTTGGCTTTAGCCGCTCGTACGCCTTCCAAAGGTCCGGAACCCTAGAGTTCCGAGAAATAAAAGCGTAAATGAATAATAATAATAATTGAATAATAATTTATTTAGGTCCTTTTACACATTAATACATGCTGAATCCAATTTAGAACTATACTTAACTATCTTAAAAGGAACTGACAAGATTACATCGTGTTATGTACCAAACGACTTGGATATTGTAATCAAGTGATGTATTTTCTATTGTGTATTGTTTAAAAACGAAAGTGCTATATGTATGTGTTGTTCACGACATTCACGACGTTTATAATTAACTGTTATTGACGGTTGTGTGCCTCGAAAACAATACCTTTTTTTTAAGACTGAGTTCACACTAGACGCAAAATTGGCTGCTATTGTGACTGTCTAGTTTAAAATTTACAGTATTAGAATTAGATACCATTAGAACATTGGGCTGCTGGTGTTATAGTAGTTAGTGACCCAGACTGCTATGCCAGAGGTCGTGGACACCCAGGACAAATATTTGTGTGATGAGCACGATCATTTGTTTTGTGCCTGAGTGTAATTTATCTTTAAAATGTATACAGGGTGTTTGGCAGAACGTTTAACATACGAAAATGGTGGATAGGTGGGGTCACAACAGGGATGTTTTGCTAGAATTGGAACTCCTCAATCACTTTTTGTTTTTTTTTTTTAAATGCAAGTTGAAATTAAGATTTAAGTATTTTTCACATCTTTCTGTAAGTTTGAGGACTCGTAACTTTTTTTCTGGCTAACATCTGATTAAAGCAATAATTATATTAGAATCTGCCAACATTAAAGATAAAAAAAAACATTGCCTGTTTTTTTAAATTACACTTTAAAGTTAAGAAAGTGGTGAAAACAGAAGAAAGCCAAAAAAAATTTTTTTTTAAATATCCAGGGGGCCAGAGCCAAATAATTTAAGGCTGAGTAATTAGCAGATGACCCCACCTATCCACCATTGTCGTATGTTCAACGTTCTGCCAAACACCCTGTATATGGATGTTTAACAGCCGTTTAGTACCTATAACACAAGCTCAGTTTAGTTTGGGACTAGATGGCGTTGTATGAAATTGGTGGTATATTTTATAGTATACTTTATATTAAACTCCATAAAAACTAACTATATAGTGACAAGACTCGCAAAGAGGATGAATGAAAGGCGGCTAGCAAAAGGTTGTTGTAAGTGGGAACGTCGGGAGGGGACGCCCTAGAAGGACAAACACAGACCATATTGCTGATGTTCTTATTTCTTTGTTCAAATTAAATATAAAGTAAATAATTATGTTAGTAATATCAAAAACATTTTTGGAACGAAGTGCGAAATGGGGCTAGACGAAGAATTAAGACCAAAAGTTGTAACGACACTTTTTAAGACCAAAAGTTGTTACGACACCTTTTAAGACCAAAAGTAGTAACGACACTTTTTAAGACCAAAGTTCTAACGACACTTTTTAAGACCAAAAGTTGTAACGACACTTTTTAAGACCACAAGTTGTAACGACACTTTTTGCTATAGTTGTAAGCCGTGCGGCGTGCACGTATTTCTCTCTCTCTATATCTCTCTCTCTCTCTATCTATCTCTCTCATAGAAAGCAAGCCAGTTGTTGGCACGAAGTTCAGGAAAAATAAGAGCAAAAGTTGTAACGAAGACATTGATTAGTGAAGGAATTCACTTTATATACAAAGATGACAGTAATTTCCTTAGTAAATGCAAATGTAAAGTTCTTTAAGATGTTATCTTATGTTCCTTAATATCCTAACTCCTATACTATGTCTACGGATGGCTGTAGATTTACGTCTGAATTCGGCATCTGATCGATATTAGGGACAACCCTAAGTCTGTCGTATATGCAGCACCATGCCTTAGTCCAGCGACCTTGGTCACGCTAAACAGACAGATTACTTCACAATTGTACGTAATAAGTACTTTCTACATATTAAAAATTAAGCGTATGTTAGAAAGGCGTTCAGCTTGCTGCGCAAGAGTTCAATGCCTATACTAACTGTCATAATGTTAAACAATTAAACGGTTAATTTGAAAATGGAATGGACGCCATCTTTGGTTTGTTTGTTAGAATGTTATTCATGTTTCGTGTTTGTTGGCAGTTTTATTGTTGTATTTCATAATGTAATCTATGCTATTAGAGAAAAGAATGATATTTTGTTTGTTTGTAAGGATGTAACTCAAAAACTACTTTTTCGATTTCAAAAATTCTTTTAACATTAAGAGTTCGATTTAGAGTTCGAGGCAAAAAGACTTATTCTGACTATGATCATCTATTTTCCAAATAGTGTTTATACCAGCCTGCTACTGTCCCACTGCAGGGCAAAGGCCTCTTCTCATATAGAGAAGGCTCGAGCATTGATCACCACGCTTGCTCAAGGCGGCTTGGCGATTTCAAACTTAGATTAACTATAAGTCCAGGTTTCTTTACGATGTTTTTCTTCACCGATGTCAGTGATGTCTAAGATAAACTTAGATAGTAACTACATATGAATTGAAAAAGTCACAATGGTACTTGCCCGGATTTGAACCACAACCTTGTGCATGAGAGGTAGGCGCCTTAACCTCTGGGGCCATCACGACTTAACAATAAATAAATCCATAGACGAATTTTGTTTTAGTCATTTATTCAAACTTGCCTGAGGATCAGCACTTTTTACCCGACTCCAAAAAAGAAGGAACTTATTTAGCAATTGTTAACCAATATCAATGGTTCTATGAAGTTTTAAAAGACCTTCTTTACATACGAAGAAACTAAAAATTGCAAAATAAAAACTTTTTTACAAAAAACACAACCAACTTCTTAAAAGAACACTAACAGGTGAAAAATAACTCCAATTTCGGAAGTAAACGAAAGAAACCCACCAAAGCCACAGACTTCCGAAATTGGAGTTATTTTTCACCTGTTAGTGTTTTTTGACCGTCAATATTTATTTAAAAAATTAAAACTTTTTATTTCAAAGCATAACATTAATTTTGGTTAAACCCACTTCGCTTAATCTTAATTTGAAAGGTTATATGCGAGTGAGGCGTCTCTATCGTTTACATTAGAAAATATTGTTTTTGAACATTGGTGGTTAAAATAATTATAAATATTTGAGAAGATCTGATTCTAAACATCATAAGGCAGTCCTCCAAAACGCAGCCTTCGCCACATCCTAATGTTTTTGCTGGGAAGAAGAAGTGGCGGAACAAACTCCCCAGCAACACATCTGTCTGATTTACTTGATTTCATTAATCTTAGGTTGTTTCAAATATTGGAACTCCAGGATGCAGCTAGCTATATAGAATACTAGCTGACCCGGCAGACTTCGTACTGCCTAATTAAATTGCAATAAATTCCTGTCAAAATGATTTGTAATGTGTCATTTTTTTGTTCCTACATATTTTATAGTTGGGGCAAAAAAATCTCCTGAACAGAACCAGGGTGACCCCTGGTGATAGGGCGTTGTGAATAAGAAATATAATTAAATAAAACATATATAAGCATTTAAAAATAAGTAATCCCTTTATTGTTAATCATGTGAATCATAATTATTAACAAAAATCAGTTTTATTTTTATTGTAATGCTTTGTGATAATATACGATGTTTTTTGTTTGATTATCTGGCGCATATAGACAAACAAATCTGATGGTTTTCCAACACGGGAACAGGCAACATACAATTGACCATGTGAGAAACATGGGTTTTCCAGATTAATACCACAAACAATGAATCTGGAAACTGTAGTAGTTTAGAGTCAAACGGCACATCATTCGGAATAATTGAGATGTGCGGTATGAGAACGTCTTCTCCTTTATACTTTCCTTTCAGTATAGTTGCTTCTATCACGTTGTTTAGTAATTTTTTTATCGCTAACCGTGTGCCGTTGCAAAGACGCGGTTGGTTGATATTTCGCAAGATTATAACTACCGATCCAACCTTTAATTGAAGATTGAGGTGGCAATCCTGGCAAATCCAGCGAGTTTAAAAATTCTGGTGGATAGTTCACTACATCATCTTGGTTAGTAGTCGAATCAACTGATTTATATAATTTTTTCTTGCATTTTTAAATTTAATTCATTTACATCTATGTTTTTTGCAGCCAATATAGCTCGTGCGCTCAACCAATCATGGTTCCTGTAATATTGGGAAACATCTGGAAACACCTTCTGGATAAGTTCATCTTTTGATCGAGTTAACTGACAAAAACTTTGAGAAATGTTAATGCAGCCAGTCAACATGTTTATAGGAAATTTGCCACTACCAATTTCAAAGAGTTGTATATGAGAATATGTTTCCAGATTGGTCATTTTGTAATTCGACATGCATATTCTTGCTTAAATGAAGTGCTTTGACATGTTTCCACAATTGGAGGACTTTAGACATGCATTGAGTTCATCAGCTGGCTATGTTTGACGAAAATCTCCTGCTCATAAAATCTTTGCACCACCAAATTGGTTATGATTGCTCCGTATATCTTTTAATGTGCAAATTGACTCTTTGACGTTAGGAACATACCTACATTGTTTAAACAACAGTGAGTGCTTGTAATTCAATATGAACTTTATGTAATAGCAATTAAGCTCATTTTAGTTAGAAAACGTTTGTAGGGAAAAAGAAAAGGGCTGTTTTCCGGCAACTATTAAAATTTTTCTCGCCGTAAATACCATCTTTAAACTTCAACGAACAATTAAAAAAAAATTGGCCGAATTGGTCCAGGCGTTGTTGAGTTATGCGCTTACCAACACATTTTGCGATTCATTAAACAGACACATGGAGGGGATAACTTACCAAGTGATAATAATTGATGTTATCGAGCGGGATAGAAAATGACTATTAAAAAGCAAGGGTTGGTGATAAAAAAGTGCAAATTTAGAGTTGTATGTATTTTTTGATGCCACATAATAAAAATATATCAAAAAAAAAAAAAAAAAATGACGGAGACTGCCGCGGTAAAGCTATTGCACAGCATTTTTATCAACTCCTCTCCTCTCCCCCTCCCCATTCCTCCCCTCCCCTCTCCCCCACACCTCCCCCGCCCCTCCCTCACTTTCCCTCCCGTCCCCTGCCTCTTCCCTCCACCCCCCTCCCCTGCCCCTCCGTCCTCTCTCACAATACCCTCTTCCCTCTCTCACAATCTCCCTCCTCCCCCTCCCCTCCCCCCTCCCTTTTCCCCTCCCCACTATCCAATACGTCTAATCGCACACAACGCCGTGTCGAAGACTGCCGAACTGAAACGACGTTAGACGATGCACGGCCTTCAAGCCACACCTCCTTGTCAGTCGGAGTGGGGAGCGTGAGGTTTTTTCGTGACGGATTCGGTCCCCGCGCTCAAGGCCCGCGATAGAAGCTATGCAATAGCTTAATAAAAATTTGGGGTGAACACCCCTTATCACTTAGAGGTTAGAAAAATAGATAGTAGCCGATTCTCAGGCTTACTGAATATGCATAAAAAATTTCATGAGAATCGGTCAAGCCGTTTCGGAGGAGTATGGGAACGAACATTGTGACACGAAAATTTTATATATTAGAAAGAACATTATTAATATTATTTCTATTACCTAACTATGCACGATCCACATAATTTACACAGTTCAACTTACCACCTTAAAGACAAATGCCTGCTGTTGAAATTCAATAAAAATTTGCACAATACACGTTATTGATTTGATGGTTTCCAATTTAAATGTTAGGAGACGAATAACTTATTTATTTTACTTTTTTTTCACTATTCCACAGTAAACACAATGCTTGTCAATATTTACTTTTTGCCTGACATTATGTCAGTTGTCAATCATTCTGTCATTTACTTTTCTCTAATTTTGTGTCTTAGTTTTTCTTAGTGACTATGAAGGTTGCATCTGATTTATGTAATTTAATTTATTTTTATTAGCTCTAATAATGTAATTTATTGTTATTTTTCCTGAATTTTCTTTGCTATAAACCTAACGGAGCCCGAGACCTTTCCAACGAATGCAAAACCGTGGAAATCGGTTCGTGCGTTCTGGAGTTATATCGTCAGGAAGGAAAACCCGACTTATTTTTATATAGTAGACCAGTCTTTTGAATAGTGGAACGGTCAATATGGCCTCCACAACCCAATGATTAGGTAACACGATACCCCTTGGTTAATCTGGTTGTCAGACTTTCGGTTCTGCCAATGACAGCCGAAACCAACTGGTTAACGTGCTTTCCATGAAGCAAAGAGATTTAAAATACTATAGAGCGGGCATCAAGGAAATGTCATAGAAAAACTTTGATCCCATGTCTCAGTAACGCCATCTAGAATAATATATGAATATTGGAGCGGCAGCGGAGCGTACTACAAAAAACTCATAGACTTGTATCCAGCAGGATACACTTTTTCGGACAAAAATTTTGTTCGTGATGTCCGGTTTATAGGTATTGAATGTCTTTGTTTCCAAGGCATGGATAAGTCTTGTAAAGTAATAAATGGTGACCCGTTCACGGGTCGTCCTCGGCAAGCGTAGTTTAACCTCCAATAGAGTCTTGTGGCAGTTATAATTAAGCCAAAAGCCACTCTGTTATGGTTTAAAAATAACATTATGATATAACATCAGCAGCGGAGAAAGGTAATTGTGTACTTACACAATTAAAATGAGAAATTATACCAAATAAAACAAGGATTATGTAACAATGTAAAAAAAAATTCAAATTACGTAGTTTTATGAGCCTTCACTAGCATTTAGGCTTATTGAAATGACATGATTACAAGTTCAAATAAGAGTTACTACCGATAATCATAAGTTATGTTTGTTTGATTAGCATAAATTAGAGAATT
Source organism: Euplexia lucipara (assembly GCA_921972225.1). Lineage (NCBI taxonomy): Eukaryota > Metazoa > Arthropoda > Insecta > Lepidoptera > Noctuidae > Euplexia > Euplexia lucipara. Next base: position 1,519,891 of record OV179169.1, on the reverse strand, counting down.
TCTAACGATATAGGCTTGTCTATAATACCAGTCTGTTACTGTCCCACTGCGGGGCAAAGGCCTCTTCTCATACTGAGAAGGCACGAGTATTGATCACCACGACTTTCTTTTTCAATTTTTAGTTCTTCATTTTTTTTTGTATGTATATTTTTCATCCAATTATTTTGATGTCAAAACCGGACTACTTAACGATGACGTTGGTCCCGGCTGTCATTTGTAGATCTATGACAGTCGTTACAGATAGTCAGAAGCCCGAAAATCCCAGTTACTGGGTTGTGGAGGTCTGACAGGCAGTCGCTCCATGTAAAACACTGGTATTCAGCTGCATCTGGTTGAACTGGAAGCCGACCCCAACATAGTTGGGAAAAGGCTGGCAGATCGGATAATTTGATTCCAGGATCTAGATTCCAGGGAAATTCCTGACCAACGCTTTGTCCAGCGCTTTGCCTGTTCCTTCATTATGCTCACAGCCAAGGAGTGGAATTCCCTGCCTGCATCAGTGTTCCCGAGTTCATATGACCCCAATCTGTTTAAGTCGCGAGTTAATAGGCTTCTTTTGGGTAAGCTCGTTCCATCGTCGACCTCATCTCTGGTCGCAGGACAATATTGAGGTCTAGAGTAGACCCATTATATATATATAAAAAAACCCGGTATCTCACGCTTAGCAGTAGCACTTGCAACCACAAGACCAGACTGAACAGTCAATGCCACTACCCAGAAATCATTACAAACGCGACACAATCATTTTTAATAGCCCACATATTTGCAAACATTCACAAATTATATTTATTATTGCAAATAGTTAGATCCGAGCCACCACGAAACAGTGAAGGCAACAATATTGCGTGAAACAAAGCTTCCTCTAATTGAACTAGTCGATACGTGCTGCAAAAACTGTATTTCCTTCCTTGAAGAAAAAATCATTTCCCTCATACTTAGACCAATTTTTTTACGATACCCACCGGAATTGTGGGGCGAAAACTTTTAGCCTTCCTACACGATTGAATTTGCCTTCATAACAATACGCCTTTATACTCTGAGGAGTAAGACAGAGATGTAAGAACATAAACATAGTTTTGGATTATAAGCAACTTGGAAACCTATTTATTTCTTTTAAACTTTCAATCGTGTCAAGTAGAAAAAAAAAACATTTATTAGGCACATGCCACAAGTGCACAAAACAAAGTAAAACAGTGATAATAATAAAAACGGTAAAGGAAAACATCGTGAGGAAACCGGCATGTCCTAGAACCAAAAATTCGAAGACATGTGGCATCTACCAATTCGCACTGGGCTCGCGTGGTAGATTATAGCCCGTACGCAAAAAACGCGCTTTGACGTGGAGTTGCGGATACCAGCCCGGTATCTTTAATCCTTTTTTTTAACAGTAATAATAAAAAACTAGGAACTAAACACGAAAAAGAGTGTGTATCTCACGGCTGCGCCAAATATGACCAGCCCCCCTAGCCAAGTTACAAACGATTCGTATCTATTCTCTTTCTACAATCGAGAACGCCTCAAATCCCATTGTTTTGACCACGTGACTTAGCGAAAGGTGATAAGTGATTGGCTAGGGGGGCAGTTCAGCAATGTGCCGAGCAACTAGTGCCCTACGCTGGTACACTGACACAACGGTACGGGACGGTATGAGAGACACAATTGGGCAAGACAACGACAGCGCGGACACCGATGTCCTCTTGGGGTTCAATGAATTAAATTCACGCCAGTGCTCTTCCTCCTCTCCTATTTGATCTATGTTGTCCCAACAGGGTCCTTATTGTATCTACTTAATATTATTTTTCTCACCAACTTGTAAAGCCCCGCTTATGTTTAAAGCGCCTCCCTCTCATGCACGAGGTTGTGGTTCAAATCCGGGCAAGTACCAATGTGACTTTTTAAATTCATATGTACTGTGAAGGAAAACATCGTGAGGAAACCTGGACTTATAGTTAATATAAGTTTCAAATCGCCAATCCGCCTTGAGCAAGCGTGGTGATCAATGCTCAAGCCTTCTCTGTATGAGAAGAGGCCTTTGCCCTGCAGTGGGACAGTAACAGGCTGGTATTTTTATATTATTTATCAACTTAATACAGACTAAAGACATTTAATACCTTCTTAATAGACTGGACATCAAGAACAAAATTTTCATTCGATACCTACTTGTGTCCAAGTGGATAAAGTCAATGAGACTACTTTAGTACGCTCAGCTGCCGCTCCATATTGCTATATTATTCTAGATGGCGTCACTGAGACATGGGATCAAAGTTTTTCTATGACATTTCCTCGCATTTGCTCTAGAAAGTATTTCAATTCTCCTTGTTATTATAAATCAATAAATTTGTGTATGACGACATGTATGAAGCAAAAGAAGCATGTTAGAATCGTAGCATATGGCGCTCTGTAGTTTCTGCCTACCTCCATTGAAAAAAGGCGTGAGTTTAACTTCATCTACAACTATATTATTTATTATTAATACTATAAAGAGTAAAAATTTGTGTGTGTGTGTGTGTTCGTGTGTGTGTATGTTTGTAAAGAATAAACTCAAAAACTGCCGTGCCGATTTCAAAAATTCTTTCACCATTGGAAAGCTACATTCACCTTAAGTAATATTTTATAGGCTTTTTACCCCATATTCCCGCGGGAACAGGAACTATGCGGGTGATGACTGCTAGTATATGTATGTATGTATGTCTAAAGATCACTTACAACGCGTTTTAGGCCTTCAAGTTTCCTCAACATATTTACTTCACTGTTGTATATTTTTGAGTGGCATTCGAATTCAATAGAATTTACTTATTCTGTGTACGTACGATCAATATAACGTTACAAATGCTAGTTCGATTTCACGCGCAGGCGCAACCGCTTTAGTAGGGTTACCACGTCAACCAATGTATTTTAAATACTATCATAATTAAATTCAACAAGCTAACTTTTTTTTGCTTTTATGCTTGTAGTTATATGTAGTTAAGCTTGTAATAACAGCTACACTACGGGTCGATCATACCTTAAGCTATGCTTGGCACGGTCAGAACGTGGATGGAAAGCCATTACTTACATATTTATTTATTTATTTATTTATTTATACTTCAAGCACACTAATGTACAAAGGCGGACTTAATGCCATAGGCATTTTCTACCAGTCAACCTTCAGGTGATGCAGAGAAAAGCAGTGGTAGGTGCAATTTAAAATGAAAAAAGAAAAGAAAATAAAGCAAGCAGAACTAATTTGTGTTTAGTATAAATACATAAATATGTACACTATAGTACACATAACAAGACTCCTACGTGTATCAGAAAGCACCTGGAATCTATTATTCAAAATTAAAATTTAGAATTAATTAATTATTAAATAAATAATAATAATTTAATCATTTGTATGTGTTCAAATGAAATTAAGATAAGTAAAAGTTTGTATTATACACAATACTTAATACGGCCGTCACAGAAGGCTCTGTATTCTGTAAAAAAAAATACCACAGTCTGTTATTCCTTTGTTAAGACGTGGATATTGGTGTGGGTTACATGTTTGTGAGCTTTAGTATTTAAGGATTTTTGTATTTTCTATAGCATGTAACTGTTTTATGTCCTTAATAAATAAAAAAAATAAAAAAAATAAAGCACGTTAAGCCGTTGGTCCCGGCAATCTTTAACAGTGTAATCTTTGACAGTCGTTACGAGTCTGACAACCGCTTTAACAATGAGGTATCATGTTACCCAGTAACTGAGTCGTGGAGGTCAGATTTGATATTTTAAAACCCTGGTAGGTATTCAGCTGCATTCGGTTAAACTGGAACTCGACCATAGCTGGGAAAAGGCGGGCATCATGGATTAATTAAATTCGTGGTAATTTTATTTCGAACCAATTTTTATTTATTAAACTTTCAAATTCATATTCAAACATTTTATTTCAGACCATAGATCCATATTTTTAACCCCCGACGCAAAAAGAGGGGTGTTATAAGTTTCACCGCTATGTGTGTGTGTCTGTCTGTCTGTCTGTCTGTCTGTCTGTGGCACCGTAGCGCCCAAACGGGTGAACCGATTTAGATGCGGTTTTTTTTATTTGAAAGCAAGGTTTCTTGCGATGGTTCTTAGACATAATTCATCAAAATCGGTTCAGCCGTTTCAAGGTTATCAGCTCTTTTGTGTTAGCTACCGTTGCTATTTTAGACGTCTATGGGTATTAACTTTACTTACAAACATATGTGTGTCTTAAAGTTTCAAACACCCATGTGTGTAATATTAATAAGCAACATTATGGTGTATTTGGTCTGATGCAGCCAGGATATCTAGCAGACTAATACACTCTTGGAAAAATAACAGCAGATATGTCGTGTTTGGATTCATTTTAACTTGCATTTGATTCTGCACACAATGCACTGATGGCAACTGGGTGAGCTGATGCTGTAGCCAGGCTATCGAGCACACCAGTTGGTAGACTCTTGACAAAATAATAGCAGGTATGTCGTGTTTGGATTCATTTTAACCTGCATTTGATTCTGCACACAATGCACTGATGGCAACTGGGTGAGCTGATGCTGCAGCCAGGCTAACCAGCACACCAGTAGGTAGACTCTTGACAAAATAATAGCAGATACGTCGTGTTTGGATTCGTTTTAACCAGCATTTGACTCTACATACAATGCACTGATGGCAACAGGATGAGCTGATGCTGCAGCCAGGCTATCCAGCACACCAGTAGGTAGACTCTTGACAAAATAATAGCAGATATGTCGTGTTTGGGTTCATTTCAACCAGCATTTGATTCTAAACACAATGCACTGATGGCAACAGGATGAGCTGATGCTGCAGCCAGGCTATGCAGCACACCAGTAGGTAGATTCTTGACAAAATAATAGCAGATATGTTGTGTTTGGATTCGTTTTAACCAGCATTTGACTCTACATACAATGCACTGAAAAATTCTCATAACTGTATACTCTATAAAACAAAATTAATGCGTTTAAAAATTTTAAAATAAAAATTAAATTAAAAATTTAAAAAACCCCCACCGCAAAAAAAGTAAAACATTTAAAAAGTTAAAAATAATAATTTCCTATCGTTGAGCCATGAAATTTTACGTAACGTCGGGGTACCGTTAAAATAAGTACCTACATACCTACAAGTACTAGGATCGTTCCTTACTTAAGCGGTACCACGACGTGAAGTAAAGTTTCATGGCTCAACGATAGGAAATTATTATTTTTAACTTTTTAAATGTTTTACTTTTTTTGCGGTGGGGGTTTTTTAAATTTTTAATTTAATTTTTTGTTAGTAATAATAATATAACTTAGCCTAATGTTACCATTAAATTAAATTTAAGTACAACAACAAACAACACTGCATTATTTGGAAAAGCGTGTCTGAACACTAACCCAATTACGCAAGAGGGGTGAGTCCCACCGGTCTGAAAACTTTATTCACTAGTGAAAGACACTATACAAAGCGGACTTAATTCTTTAGGCATTTTGTACCAGTCTACCTTAAGGTGACGCAGAGATAGAACATGGTAGGCGCAAGATGATAACAAAAACTAGAAAGTCGTTGAGTGCGATGCGGATGAATTTTTTGATGCCTTATAATTTTCTTTTCTTTTAGTTTTTATTAAGTATGTAATAAATGTAGTATATGTTGTAAATATGTACATCAGCCTAATTTAAATAAACAACCTATTAATGAAAGTCAAGCAAACATAATTTAGAACAAATACACAGACACATACATATTATATAAAATTTAAATACAAGCGATGTCAAGAGAAAAAAAAAGATACTTACTATGCGTTTCAAATGAGAATAGGAATGACTTTGCGCCATGATGTGACGTCATAGCTGTCAATTCGAATAAATTGGGTAAGATCAGCAAAATAAGGTTTTTGTCTAAATATAATTTTTTTACGAATTACGAACGAATACATTTCTAAATTGTACTCTCAAAGTATTTGTTTACATTGGAGACAATCTTTCGAGCCCTCCCATGCAAAACAGCGCCTCGTTCACACGTTTTCGAGCAGTCAGGGAGATGAAAACAAAAACAAATATCAACAACGAACAACCGTGTAACAAACATCTATACATATAATATAATCTATACATATAATAAGACTGTAAAAAAACTGTGTCTGTACATTGAATATATTTAAAAAATAATAATTGAGGGGGGTTTAGAAACAGTAATAGAGCACGAATCCAAAAAAAAAAGTCTGTCTGTTTGTCTGTTTGTCTGTTTGTCTGTTTGTCTGTTTGTTTGCACACGCTAATCTTCGGAACTACTAGACGGATTTGAATGATTTTTTTTTTGTTGTATAGATATTAAGTCTGGTCAACACATAGGCTATAATTTATCTTGGAAACTGGAACACCTGATGCAGAACCGCAACAGACCAGCTAAACTATAGGCGATACAAAAATGGTCCCATAGCAAAAACTGTTCCACGTGATGAGCATTTTCTGCTGAGAGAATAAATTTGAAGATCCGGAACACCTGATGCAGAACCGCAACAGACCATCTAAACTATAGGAGATACAAAAATGGTACCATAGTAAAAATTGTTCCACGTTGTGAGCAATTTCTGCTGAGAGAATAAATTTGAAGATCCGGAATACCTGATGTGGAACTCCAAGAGCCCAGCTACACCATAACTCAAATAGGAATGACGTCTTAGCAAAAGTTGTTCGGTCTGATAGGCATTTCCTGTTGACTTATAAAAATCGAAGATCAGAAACATTTGATATAGAAATTAAAACTATCACTAATTTCATTGCATAATTATAAAATAACATAAGCAGGAGGTACTACGCGGTGAAGGCGGGAACAGTTCAGGACTAATTTTCGATGACGATGGTATATCGTTGAAAATTAGACTCTACGGGCTAAAACTCCCATTTTTTTATCGTATGCCTTCGGGCTTATGTTATTTGAGTGTTTAATTTCCTTTTCCATTTAACTTCGTTACACGGTAGCTTACCCGGTAACGCAGGGGAGCAGCCACTTAGATTTTAATTGATCAGGTATCATCACAATAAAACTATAACCATGCCTAGAAAGAGGTCAAATTTTTCCCAATGTTCCAAAGGTGCTAAATGATTAAAGACCATAAGATCCCAACAATCTACCGAAGAGCGTTAGGAGAGACTTGATGCTGTTCGAGAACATGAGGCTGCAACTCGCTCCGTGGAAACTTCTTGGGATCGCGAAGCACGCCTGCATTCTCAGCGTATTTACGCATCTACATCCAGGTCTCTAGAGACCAGTGAAGAATATGTGCGCGACTGACCGCTGATCGTGAACATCATGCACTGTCTCGCGAGTTAGAGACGTTCACGGAAAAAGCATGACGCTTGAGTTTTCAGCGTATATACGCATCGACACTAGAGATAAGTGGGGGAAGGAGATGCGCGACTGACCGCTGATCGTGAACGTCACGCAACATATTATAGGCTATAATTTATTTTGGAAAATGGAACACCTAAAGTAAAAGAGATATAAAAATGGTGCCATTGCAAAAACTATTCCACGTGAAGAGTGTTTTCTGCTGTGAGACTAAATTTGAAGATCTGGAGCACCTGTAGGGGAACTCCAAAGCCCAGAGACAATATAACATATACATAATAGAAATGGCGTCTTAGCAAAAGTTGTTAAGTCTGATGGCATTTCCTGTTGACCAACAAAAATTAAAAATTTGGAACATCTTGAATCGTCTCGCGCATCCCATTGATTTCCTGTCCCCGGGCTTATAGAATTCGACATCAGATGTTTCAGATCTTCGATTTTGACGACCCCGTTGTCGCTGGCATAAGCAACAGAATCCGCGTACGAAGTCGCGGGCAGAAGCTAGTAATTAATAAATAAATAAAACGTAAGCACTCCACAAGACTAATTAATTTAGGACGTTTTTTGCATTTTGCATAACTTCGGCTCGGTAAAACAAAAAAAAAAGAAAATAATTGATACGCGATTAAGGTTTCGTTGCAGGCCGTACTTTTCAAGCGACATTTGACAGATAGAGGTCATTGACGTTCCTATTCTCATTTGAAACGCATAATATTACTAGAGAAATACTTATCCGCTAACTTGACTTCAAAATAAGTTTGCCAACTCCTTGTGAATGAAACACTCGTACTCGTAGCATGAAATCTAAGCGAATGAAATTACGGACAATGTGCTTTTAGAAAAGGTTCATATCTGACGGAACATGCGCCGAGCGTTTGCAACAATGTACGTCGACGCACTAACGCATCATCTGTTGAGTGTGTACCGTCAAGTGTTTTTCTATACATTTGTCTGTTCTGGCGTTACGCGACCGATAACACGCGACGCATGTTCCGTCAGATTTGAACCTTCCCTTCATTGATAAAAGCTGACCACAGCATGATTGAGGAAGTCATGATGTCATATAAGTATCAAATTCACCCACATAACTGGTTACCATAAAGATCTGTTCTTAAAGGCAATATTAACCTACTTACATACCATACCGTGTTCGGTGTCTATTACAATTAATCATTAGTTATGTTTTACATAACAAGGTAAAGTACCCATTTTAATTGAGCTTACGATAGGCGTGGAACTACCGTTGTGGGGACTGTGGGCATGCCCACAACCCTGATTATTATTATTATTATTTAGGCCAAATTGTCCCACTGCTGGGCAAAGGCCTCCCTCCATTCCTTCCATCGGTCGCGATTCTGCGCCACCTCTTTCCAATTCTCAAGGAAGACATCCAGGTCGTCCCGCCATCTCCTTCGTGGTCTGCCGCGGCCTCATGTCGCTGTAGGGCACCAATTCTGGGTTTTACGAGCCCATCGCTTGTTCGGCATGCGGCAGACATGTCCTGCCCAGTCCCATTTAAGTTCAGCAGCCTTTCGTGCATAGTCGACTATTTGTGTTTTGGAGCGCAGTGTGGTGTTTCGAATACGATCTGTGAGTTTGACACCCAGAATACTGCGCTCCATAGCACGTAACCCTAATTGAGGTCGTACAAAACAAATTATCGTGTAAATATTTGTCTTGGGTGGGAATCTTACCCACGACCTCCGCCATAGCAGTCAGAGCCACTAGCCACTAGATCATTATCAATAAATCATCCATTATACATAAAGTTTTTACGTATGGATGACTTACCAATCAAGTTAAATTATTACCTCCTATTACTACTAATTTAAATACTTTTACCTCCTCTAGTATTGTATGTAACATAGAGACACGCAGCGCAGTAGTTCGGTTTAAAATTATGTATTTTGTATCTTTCAAAATCAATGCATTTCATTAAGGTAGTTAGGTTAGGTAGTTAGGTTCGCTATAGGATAGGTATGGCAAGTTAGGTTAGGTTATACATATGTATATATTATGTTGCCATTCTAATTCTATCTAACACTAAAAGGTTTAAAGAGCACTTTGGAGACTCAGTAAATAAAAAGTAGTAGTAGTAATGATAAATTATATTTATTTCTGTAAATAGGTTCACACAAACACTTTTACATGTCATTTTTTGAATAAGAAGGTGCAGTCGGTATTTCGCTATCTGACTACTCTGAGAAGAAACACCGAAAGAAACTCAGAGGTCACAGTCTCTTTAAAAGTCCAGACATTATCTTGGTCAGATTATGTGCGAACCATGCAGTTTTGTGTCTGATAATGGTCTTTTGAGGAAAGAACCACACAGAATGAGTGGACCATCAGATTAGTCAGTGCAAGCATTTGTCAGTTGTAATTTTTCTTAAAATTGGTAAATTAAATAAATAAATAAACAATAGTGGTCAGACTTTTAGGCTTCTAGCTTCTTCTAAATGCCAGCCAGTTCTACTATGTACCTTCCGTAGAGGGCTCTCAATATATACGGTCACCAATCCACAGTTCGACCTCGACAAACGTAGCTTAACTTTCAACCGAAAAAAAAAAAAGGTTTGCTTAACACAATTTCATTATTACAACATAGTCAATAAGCCTTGAGTTCTGTCCCCAATTTACCCAATGGATAGTCAGTCACTGCATTCTCCCCCCTACCAGCGCAAGCGTCGACTTACCAGTCCGCACTGCGCGCGCGCCGATCACAGACACGATTTCATATTCAATTTTAGAACCACACTTTTTATTTCTTTTTAATTCAACTTTGAAATAACGTGTGTAATAACTCTTTTTATTTTGTCTTTAAATTCGTGTTTTTTGTGCGAGTGTTTTGTTTTTTTCGTTTTTTTAAGCAAATGTTTCACAATTTATAGTGTTCGTGACATAAGTGTTGTATTGTTTTGTATGTTCGTGTGCGTGTGTATGTGTGTGTGTATTTGTGAGATTTTCTATGTTAATCTCGGTAAATCTTTATTTTATGGATTCTTATCGTGGGATAGGTTGAATTGTAATGACAACCTCAGTTTTGTTTCTATATAAGCTTAGAAAACAGTTTTCGTTGTATTTGATCCGCCCTTCTATAATTATTACCTCCTCAATGTTTCAAATCTTGTCTAAACCAGTTATGTGACATTCTAGTTACACAAAAAAAACTCTTATTATTCACTAGTATTTTGCTAATTACCAATTAATAAATTGTCAAACCATTGACGGTATTAAGTAATATCTAACAGGTTTTGCGAAAGTTTTTTTTAATCCAATTTGATCATGAACGTTACAAAAGAATGGAAGGGCCTATTATATTTGCTAATGTGTACTCTAGTGTGTGGTTCTAGGTTCGTTACCCGCGTCGGGCAAACCGTTATTAACTAACTACAAACTAAGCGGTTAATTCACAACAATTTGACAGAATAACATTTTAATTCTCAACAATCTGAGCAATCTTAAGCCTATTGTACTTAAATTCTCAACGTTGCATGAGAACCATACATTCACACACACTCATACAAAACACACACTTGTATACTTATTACAGAAGGGAAACATGGCAACACCGATTTAGATGTATAATAACGTAGGTGAAAATCAAAGGGGTTTGACCCAAAAGTTTTTATACTATATCAAGGACATTTTTTATCTGTACTTTAAATTCGCGTTTTACGCAATAATAATATACATAATTTTCTATATTTTCGACTACTACTTTGGTATTTGAACTTTTGTTTTTTGTTTTAATATAGAAATGTGAAGTAACAGTGTGTTAAGTGAAGTTCCTCGATGTTTTAAAGAGACTGACTTTTTGGTGATAATTATTTGCAAGAAAAAGGAGATTTAGGTAAGTTGATTTTGATTACTTTAAAATACTTTCAACTTTTTACTATACAGGGTTATTTGTAAAACACCAACAACCTCGCAGGAGTAGATTACTAACATCATAAACAACAACATTTTGTTCTACGACTTTTTCGAAAACAGACAAAAATAATCAACTCTCCATACAAAACACGATCAACTGTTCGGATATTATTCAAATTCATTTCAAAATTCAAATTCATTTATTAGTGTGATTAATGGTACATGAGATCTTATTTACTAAAAAAATGTTCCTTAAGTAATCTACCTTAAAGGTGTACACTCTCACAGATTATAATATAAATAATAATAATAATAATAATGTTAATGTATTTAATAAGAAACTAGATTGAATAAACGAAATAATAATAAAAAAAAAAAAAAAACATTAACAATTGCAGACACAGTAATTAACGAAAATAACGATAATACAATGTCAAGATTAAATAAATATCAATGTCAAGATTAAATAAGTATCAATGTAAATGTCAATAACTTACAATTTATCAATAAGGAATTCGTCAATAGTGTAATAGCATTTTTCCAATAGTAATTGTCTTAGTTTGTTCTTAAATTGAGTAATATTTATTATGTCCTTAATGTTATTAGGTAATTTATTAAATATTTTTGGGGCCATGCAAAGTATGCTTTTGTGCATCAAGGCGGTTTTTGATGGTGGAACGCATAATTCATGTCTATTTTGTGGTCTAATAATTTTATAGCGATGCTCTGACGCTTTTCTGAATAGATGCATGTTCTTTTTAACAAATAAAGCAGTCTCAAATATGTACAGGCAAGGTAAAGTCAGTATTTTTAACAACATAAAATAAGGTTTGCAGCTATCAGTTACGTTTATGCCTGTAATAGCTTTAATGCATCTCTTTTGAGATTTGAACACCATGTCTCTATTGCTTGAGTAACCCCAAAACATGACTCCGTAGCGTAGCATAGAATCAACATATCCATAGTAAGCAGTGACTGCTGCTGCTTGATTAACTACTTTCTTTAATTTATATAAAGCAAAAGCAAATTTACTATTTTTTTTAATTAATATTGAAGTGTGTTGTTTCCAATTAAGTTGATTGTCAATTGTTAAGCCTAAAAATTTCGTATTTGTAACTTCTTCAATTGCTTCATTATTAAAGCTTATATTGAGTTCCGAATTAGCTACTCTTTGACGAAAATTCATGATTTTTGTTTTCTTTAAATTTATTATTAAATTGTTTTGTTCCAACCATATAACGGCTTTCCGTAATGCGTCAATAACGTCAGCTTCAAAATGTTTATTATTCTCGCTAAGTCTAACAATGATAGTACTGTCGTCAGCAAACAATGTCATAGGATAGGGTATATTCTGAGGGAAGTCATTAATATATATAAGAAATAATAAAGGCCCTAGGACGCTGCCTTGGGGCACGCCATAAGATATTATTCGATCTTTAGATAAGTATTTTAGTAATTTAACGGTTTTATTTGTTTTATAAAAACGACTTATTTCTGTACGTTGTGTTCTATTTGTTAGATACGATTTAATGAGTGCTAAAACATTTCCCCTTATCCCATACGCGTTTAACTTGCTCAGCAGTATATCATGGTTGACCAAATCAAAAGCCTTAGTCATATCCATGTATACTGCTGAAATTGGAACTCGATCATTCATGTTAGTTATGATAACATTAAGAAAGTCAAATAATGCCATATTTATTGAATGATCTTTCCTAAATCCTTTTTGTTCCTTTACAAGTATGCTATGTTTGTTGAGGTATCTGTCTATGGACTTATAGATCCATTTTTCAAATATCTTGGATATTACCGGAATAAGAGCTATTGGTCTGTAATTTTTTACATCTTTCTCATCGTCTTTTTTAAATATAGGTTTTATGACAGTGGGCTTAAGCTTATCCGGGTAGGTTCCAGACTCAATACTTAAATTAATTATGTAGCTAAGAGGATGTGATATTATTTCTGAGACGCACTTTAGGACCTTTGTTGAGATGTTGTCATATCCTACACTATTTTTATTTTTTAAATTATTTATAATTGTTTTTACTTCACCTGGTACTATAGGGGCTAAGAACATTGACTGTACGGAGAAATTAATTGCACTGTCAGTCGTCAGTTGTGTCAAAGCAGTTGCAAGTTTTTCTGCTTGGCTTATGAAGTAGTCGTTAAAAGTATTTGCTATGTCTTTGGGTGAAGTTAATGTAGCTCCGTCATAATTTATTTCTTTTATATACTCTGGTGGAAAGTTGCTCCTATTTTCATTTATAATTTTCCATGTCATTCCATTTCCATTTCCATTATGTATGGAGAGTTGATTTTTTGGACAATTACCTGCAATTGGACAGTAACAGACCGGTGTTATTATTGTATTATGTAGAGTAGAAACAGAAACTGAGGTAACATCATCAAAAAACCGGCCAAGAGCGTGTTGGGCCACGCTCAGTGTAGGGTTCCGTAGTTTCCCCTCCGTCACAATAAGTGTTCAAAATGCTTGCATATACGATTATACTACAAACTTAGTCCAGAAATTATTTTGTACAACTTTTTGTATTTTTTGTACAAAAAACTGTTGTTTCCATCCAAGTTCAAAATAATTTTCCTAGAAAGTCCTTATAAAGTTCTACATTTCAGATTTTTTTCATATTTTCTAAACTTATGGTTTAAAAGTTAGGGGGGGGGGGGGGGCATTGTTTTTTGCTTTGGTAGCGATTATTTCCGAAATTGTTGACATTATCAAAAAATGATTTTAGTAAACCCCTATTCATTTTTAAATACCTTTCCAACAATTAAAAAAAAATCACTTCCTACTTTACATATAAAACATTACCCTAATAAAACATTTTTTTTTTCCAATTTTTATTTTACCACTTTGTTGGCGTGATTGGTACCAAATTTCAGCTTTCTAGTACTAACGGTCACAGAGATTAAGCGAGGACGGACGGACGGACAGACAGACATGGCGAAACTATACGGGTTCCTAGTTGACTACGGAACCCTAAAAATTCACCAGCGAACCTCGTAATTTGTTTGTAAATACGAATACTAAAACGCGAACATGGTTAACTTACTAATTCTATGGCCATTAAAACAGATTCAGGCAATGATGTAATGATTATTATTTTGTCTATTAAAAGTAGGTCATAACTGCCAAAGGCTGTGTTATAAGAAGATTATCTCACACTACCATATAACCGGCAATGCCGGAGGGCGATCGGAATAATAGCAGGCTGTAATTGGCCAACGTTTTAATTGCATAGACATCTTCATTTTTTATCTGTGGTAGAAAAGTTATGCGGACTCTTTAGAATCGAAACTTTGTCGTTGACTGTGTTTTTTTGGTTCGACTTCAGGGAGGAAATTCTCAATTCGATCGGTATTGTTTGTACACCGATTACTCCGAGATTAATGATCCGATTTACCTGATTCTGTTTTAGTTCGATGCGGCATATTGCCATTTGGTCCCATAAAAATTTAACATAGTTTTGCTTGCCAGTTTTCATTTTTACTGGCCTGTTGGTCTAGTAGTTAGTGATCCTGACTGCTATGCCGGAGGTCGTGGGTTCGATTCCCATCCAGGACAAATGTTTATGTGATGAGCACGATCATTTGTTCTGTGTCTGGGTGTAATAATAATAATAATTATTTATTTATTTTCTCAACTTTTGACACAACGCCATTTAGTCCCAAGTTAAGCTTGAGAGCTTGTGTTATGGGTACTAAATAGCTGATAAACATACCTATATATTTCTAAATACATACATATTATAGATAAATTACACCCAGACACAGAACAAATGATCGTGCTCATCACACAAACATTGCCGAGTGATTGTCACTGTGAACTGTGTCCTCCCTTTTCTACGGAGAATGAGGAACTTAACAATCTGTTACTTAAACCCTGTTCCTCATACTCATTAATTAGAACAACTTTCACCTCATGTCAGTGTTCCTATGACCTCCAAACTAAATTCTAATATCACTCATCAACAACTCAAAATCTAACGGTAAGGCAACAACATAACATATTCAAGTCAGATTTCTGTCGCAACTATAAAAGGATTGTGTAACCCATAACCTCCCTTTTGCGGAGTAGGTTACACAGTAACCTGTTGTTTTTATGGGGTCGGCAGCCTTTAGCCTTGGTCTATAAAATTGTATTTTCTGTGTAAGGTTCTAGGTATTTGTGTCTGGAGTCACATATTTTCGTGACTGGATAGACCTGAGGAATGTTTTTGCCGTATCATGATTTTATCTATAAGTATACAATACTATGAGCGGACGTCAAGCGTTTTCATCTACGTAGTTCCCGTTCCTGTGGGAATACAGGGATAAAAAGTAGTCTTTGTCATCCGGGGGTAGTGTAGTTTCCCAACGGTGAAGGAATTTTTCTATATCTATACATATACAAGTACTACATAAGGACCGATTTGAAAAACAAAAATATGTTTGTAAGAAGACAATTTCAATTCAATCGAAATCGGTTCAGTTGTTTTGTTGTTACATCAAAATAAATGAAAAAATAAAATTATCTATTTAAAAATTACAAAATATTTTTTTTTATAAGTACACGAAAACACAACCGACTTTATAAAAAAAACACTAACAGGTGTAAAATTACTTTAGTTACGGAAGTCGGTGGCCAATTATAATTAACTAGCAGACGTCCCGCGGTTTCACCCGCGTTGTTCCCGTTCCTGTGGGAATACAGGGATAAAAAGTAGCTTATGTCACCCGGGGTTAGTGTAGCTTCCCAACAGTGAAAGAATTTTCCAAATCGGTCCAGTAGTTTCGGAGCCTATTCAATACAAACAAACAATCAAACATTAATTTCCTCTTTATATATTAGTATAGATTTAATTTCCTGCCCATTCTTCTACGTACGAAACTACCTTCTGGAAGGGGAAACTAGAATCGTTTTTTATATTTAATGTAACTCAAGTTTGACCTTCAAAAGTGCCTCATAATGACCTTATTAACATAAATGGTTTAATTTTGACTTTGAAACAAAATCACTAAAGCCACAGACATCCAAAGCTAGAATTAGTTTACACCTGTTATTGTTTTTTTATGAAGTCGTGTTGTATTTTTTTGTGAAAAAGGTTGTTTTGTTTTCAAATTTCTAGAATGATTTAGAAAGAGACCGACAGCTTAACGTGCCTTTCGCGGAACAAAGCGGTCTTAAAGTGTAATGAATGTTCACCCACCCACGCTCCAGCCTCGGCACAAATAGCTTACCCTGCAATCGACCTAAGCTTTTGTCAACAACATAAAGAAATGGCCCTTTAAAAACTTTCACACAGCGAATAATAAAAGAGTCGGATTCAAAAGATCAACACACCTTATCGATTTCGCAGTGGCATCGTTATAAATCATTTGAAAGCTGACTGACGATCAGACTGTGTCTAATCGATTCTAATCGATTGTAACAATCGCTTCTGCTGTTTCGTAATATTTTGACATCCAGTTTCATTACTAAATTATTTTAAAATAATGTATTTAAAATGTCTACATCGGGTTTTTTAATTGTGATTTTTGTAAGATGCCTTGAAATACTTTGAATTGTCTTATTATTGTAGTTTTTTTTTTTAATTCTAGGCATTGTATTCACCTATAATGTATTTAATTAATATTGTTTACGAAATATTGTGTGTGTATGAGAACATGTAAGAATGTAAACGAAGCAAAAGGAGTACGTAGGTATGTAAGATTTGTATGTATATAATTGTAAAAAAACTATTTTAAAACAGTAAGTATGGAGTTTCTTGCCCATTCTTCTCCGTATGAAACTATTTTAGGTAGGGGCAATTATAAAACCATTAAAGTTTACTAAAAATGTAAGTTTAGCGTTCAAAGTGCCTTTTGAGGGCCTTATAGAAATAAATGATTTGATTTTACTACTACATACATGACCTTGTCCTTTCCATAAATTATATTTACTTCTGAAATTACTTTTTAACCGACTTCAAAACAAGGAGGAGGTTCTCAATTCGACGGTATGTTTTTTTTTTGTCAGATGTCTATGCTGAGCTTTTGTATGTCCACAACATAACATTACGCCATTCTATTTTAAAAGGGGCCGGCAGAGATGTACAGATTAATGTTTAGATTGAACTTCACTAACAATTGTTATCCAATTTCAATGATTCTTTCAAGTTTTGAAAGACTTTCTTTACATACAAAGAAACTAAAAATTACAAAATAAAAACTTTTTTTTTTGTAAAAAAGTTTTTATTAAATTAAAAACACATAACTTGTTAAGGTGTTAATAAAAAGTATTATATTTTGTACAGACGCCAGCACATCAACCTACCGCAAACTGTTATTTTTTACCGATTGAACATGAACCTTATTGTGTTTAGAACAAAGTTGAAAACCTATCAAAGAAATTTGACACATCGGGGTAACTTGATGTGCTGGCGTCTGTGCCTTAAATCTCTTTGTAATTAACAGTTAGTTCCAGGATCTTACGGTACTTTTGTTTCTGGGACCAATGACCACGTCTTAACAAAACCGTTCCATTATGGACCCGCCAAACAAGTTTCCCCAATACATAATGTCTGTGCTTTCGTCATTTTTGCAACACAATTAATTTCACTGGTTTTTGTAACATAGGTTGTTTTTTAGGGTTACGTACTACCAATATGGTAGAGGCAGGTCTGTAGCAGTCGGACTTGGAGTCGAAAGGGTCCCGTAAAGTGTATGTTGTAGGTATAGGTTTTTCTATATGTCAGAAGCAATGAATTATATTTGATTCAATTTTTTGTGACAGTCTGAGGCATCATATATGAGCTGCTTCCAGTCTTGTTTTTAACCTTTTAACCGCTTGATTTTATACCAACTGCCGTGTCCTCAGCGCCTAACTTATAAATCGTCAATACATTTACCATGTTTCTTGAATTAATCTATTTTTGAGTAGAACGTAAAGTAGAACTAAGAAAACAAATTGGACTAACAAGTTTTATTGGTCGTATAAATGCAACTCAAATGTATGAACCTTTTTCAGAAATAAATATCATTTCATAATTTCATTTCATTTGTGAAAAAAAGGCGGAACAAAGTATGCTGGAGAGCAGAGTTAGTATTATCTAGTATTTAGATTTTGCGAGTTTAGACATATACAAGGTGTTTTTTTTATATCCCATAACTCTAGCGTTATATTCTGTAGGTAAAAATAATACTAAAACTCCTAGAATAGATGGTCCAAAAATGCATAGTTTCGGAGATATCATCAATCATAATTAAATTATCAGTTGTTTAGTACCCGTCACACAAGCTCTGCTTAGCTTGGGACTAGATGGCGTTGTGTGAATAGTCGTGGAATATTATTATTAAGTATTATTAATATTATTTTTATTAGTACATAATTAGTTCAAAAATTGTCACCAGTACGACGAATCTTCTTTCTAACGTCACTTTTCTTTCACGTAAGGGTGTTTTACATTAATCATCGTGACTTTGTCGAATTATTTTGTATGTTAATAAAAAAAAAGGATGATTGAAACATAATTCATAATTATGCCAGTTGATTCTTTGATATTATGGTCTCATCATACACTAGGGTTATGGGATATAAAAAAAACACGCTGTATATATTATGTGTATTTTTGTTAATACCTATCGACTTGTTAAACATTCTTGTCATGTTTCTTGAAAGTTTTTTGACCTTCAAGCATTATTATAATTCTAGCGATAGCAGATATTTATAATATGTGGTGTGGTGACAAACCGAACGCTTGTAAGGTTAACGCACCAATAAATGTCTGTGGTTTTTATTGGAAAAAATACAGAGCGAGACAAAGAAATTAAATGGTGAATATTTGTGTTGAAATAGCAAAAAAACATTTTAGCATTTGTTTGACGGTAAGATTTTTTTATATGATACGACGTGATCATAATAAATTACGAAGAACGGTGGTCATAACAATTTTGTTTCTATCTATACTACTGAATACTAATCCTACTAATATTATAAACGCGAAAGTTTGTGAGTATGGATAGATGGATGGATGTTTGTTACTCTTTCATGTAAAAACTACTGAATGGATTTTAATCAATCAATCAATCAAAACTTTAATTCGAACAATAGTCCATATGGGTTAGTAGTAGCGAGTACTTAGGAGCTATGTTAGTACGACATTAAGAGAAAACAATCTTACTGAAAAAACTTAATAAAATTACTTAATAAAATTTGGTATGGAGTTAGCTGACACCCTGGATTAACACATAGGTTTTTATCCCTATAGAAGAGATTGTTACTTCTATTTTGTTACTTCTTGTAGCATAAATTAGTCGATTCACTAAAAACCGACTAATTCTAAATAGTAGTCACCAAACTAAATTATCGGTACAACCCTAAATGTTCTGATATGTCACAATGGAGGGAGAACGTCACTCAGGACCTCCTATAAAAACGGCTGCACGCATAGGCTCTGTCCTTTTTACATCAAGCGAGCAGCCTACTACTAGATAAGTCCCCAGTTATTGGGTAAGTGAACTCCGCCATTGTGTTCTTTTGCTGCTAAATTTATGTCCCGGCAAGCCATAACTATTTGTAATCTCTGTGTCTATTTAACATGGCCGCTGCCACCTGGTCGACCGCCCTGCCGCGCGTCCCTACCGACGCGTGAGGCCGCTTACCCGGCCTACCTACCGTGCGTGGCGATCGTCATCTTCTGGTTGCTCAGGGCAGTACCGTATTACCTACCTTCAGTGACAGTGCGTGACTTTAGAGACACTAGAACCCTAGACCCTAGAAACTATTATGTATGTGTAGTGATAAAATAAATGTAGAACTAAGTCTTCCGTGCCTCATTTAACTACCAAGAAATCCACTACGCTACATTCTATTCAGAATAGAAGATCTTCTATTCTGAATAGAAGTAACGAATATACTACTAACGGCGTTATTCACAGATTACAATAAATAATAACTAGTGTTGTTTAGCATTTTCAAATTCGAGATTATCTAATACAATACAATGTAGGTTCAACGTCTATCTCTCAAAGCAGTTATGATTTCGTTTTTAAATACACTCTTGCCAAGAAACATAATGAAGTAGTTCACGTAGTTCCCATTCCCACGGGAATGGGAACTACGCGGGTTAAACTGCGTGATGTCCGCTAGTTTTAACTACTTTGATTCAAGTTATTAAGTAAATTATCGGATCTCGCCTCCACTTGTGTTGTTGGGGAGTTTGTTCCGCCACTTCTTCTTCCCAGCAAAAAACACTAGGAAATGGTGGGCGTTTTGGGGGACTGTATTACGTTTTTTTTTTGAGGTATTCCTCGAAGCGCTACTATTTTGAGGCGCTCCTAATGAGGCGCTCCTATTTTATTCCTCGGAGCGCTCCTAATAAAAATATTTGTTTTTTTTCCTAGAAAAAAAAATATATTTTTTTAACTTCTAACGGGAACGCTCCTAAAAGGTGCGCTCCGAGGAATAAAATAGGAGCGCCTCAAAATAGTAGCGCTTCGAGGAATACCTCTTTTTTTACGTTTAAAAAGTGCCCATTCTCAGCCTAATTTGAATGATGACTTTTGTTTTTTTTTTGGCCGTTGAATAAGCATGGCAATGCCTTCTGTCTTATTGATCAGCTGACGGCAATGTGGATGACTTTAATTTTATTAGGTTTGGTTACGTTTTTATTGGTTTAAAATGCGTATATTAGAGAAAAAGTGCGTTAGTATATTAATTTAATACATTGTGAAGAGATTTAACAGTTATTTGTTAATAAATACAGCGAACGAACGTTTATGAATGAATGAAAAGTACATCGTGTCTGAAGGAAAGTGGTGAAGTTATGCTCCGTTGCCTCTATACGATGCGTTACATAGGGGGAAAGATATTAAAAAGAAATCTTCACTACGTCGGCGTCATAGCAGTAAAAGACAGTAAAATTATGTTACTGAAGACACAACACCATGTAAAAGATAATTGTAAACGACTGACCTGTTGGTCTAGCAGTTAGTGATCTTGACTGCTTTGCCGGAGGTCGTGGGTTCGATTCCCACCCAGGACAAATGTTTGTGTGATGAGCACGATCATTTGTTCTGTGTCTGGGTGTAATTTATTTATCTATAATATGTATGTATTTAGAAATATATAAGTATGTTTATCAGCTGTTTGGTTAGGTTGGATTCAGACCATTAATTACTCTTTAATGCCGCTTATGATGTCCTAATTGAAATGAATGGTTTGACTTGACTATGATGTATTCAATTTATAAGTAAATTACTCAGTGTTTCATTAAGTTACCTACACAGAATATTGTTTACCGCTCGTCTTAGACGGAGCATCTTGATAAACCGTGCGTTTTAAATTACAATAACGCACTAGTACGTAATGAAATACATTACGATATTGAAATTGGTGAAAAAAGAGACCCTTTACGAGTAAATATGTTATAAAATGTTATTACTTATGTCTTTACAAATAAATGAATTTACGATTTATTTAAATTTAACGTCAGTTGCTCGGACAAGAACTGCATCGTATACCCTATTATCATTTAAAAAAATCTTTGTTTATTTCTTTTGTTTTAACGCAAATAGAATACAAAATGAGATGCTACAAGGCATTGCTCAGTTAGTTTTGTCCAAGTTTTCTAATATGATTACTTTGTTACGTATTGAGGGGGCTCATGGCTAAACTGTAATAACAGCCACTCAAGTCGATTTTTGGAGTTAGCAACGTTTGCCAAGGTCCATTTGTGGATGGGTGACCGTCAACTACATACCAAGACCCCTCTCTCTACTCTGCTATTAGTCTCTGCTGCCATTTTACTTAGAGCGGTCAAGCAACTTTTGCCAAGGTCAGTTTTTAGATGGGTGACCGACAACTACATACCAAGACCCCTCTCTGTACTCTGCTGTTAGTCTCTGCTGCCATTCTACTTAGAGCGGTTAAGCAACTTTTGCCAAGGTCTGTTTTTAGATGGGTGACCGTCAACTACATACCAAGACCCCTCTCTATACTCTGCTATTAGTATCTGCTGCCATTCTAGATACTTAATAACCTACCTTCTTACCTTCGTTCTTCTTCATTCTTTCTTTTACCTTATTTTTTTCTTTGCTTCTCCCTTTTCAATCTCCACAACCCAGTAACTGGGTAAATGAAATGATATGATGAAATGATATTTATTTCTGTTAGTAGATCTTCTTAGATACTTTTACATGTCTTTTTTTTTAAACGAAACCAAATGGCATTTCCAAAGTGACTGATCCCTGAGAAGAAATGCCGAAAGAAACTCAGGGGTCATGGTCTCTTTTAAAGTCCAGACATAAGATTTTATTCATTTACTATGCGAGTCTCACGATGCAGGGCAAAGTCTGGAATAGCCTTTTGAAGATAGAATCAATTCAGCTTTGAGCCGATTTTCAAAGGTAACGATAACCTTTGAAAAGATTGTCAGCCATTTGGGTAGTCAGAATAGAATAGAATAGAATAGAATAGAATTTTATTTTGAAAATATGGGTAATACATAACATATGGTTCTTAAGATTAAATTTAGTTCAGCCACATTTTACCAATCGGCATGCAAACATTTGAAATTGTTAATAACATTATTTACATTTATTTTGATCGAATTGAAAAGAAAAGATTGAAAATTTACTTTTATAATATTTTTAAATCATCAACTTAATTAAAAACATATGTTAATATTCAAAGGAAAATATTAATTAGTATCATAAAGATACCAGAATACTGGCAATGACTGTCTAAGATCTACAAAAGGCGGTTAGGATCTAGTTTAACATGCTGTCTGAAGCACGGAGGGGTCTAAACATGGTCATCCATCCGCAGACTGACCTCGGCAAGCGTAGCTTCAACCAGTCCCAAACTAAGCAGAGCTTTTGCTATGAGTAATAGACAACTGATGAACATACAGTAGGGTCTCGTTAATCCGGACTCCCGCTTGTTCGGTGATCACTGTAATCCGGCCGGCCAGTGTAGTTCGAATTCCTATGAGCAAGATGAGGACAATAGCGTTGAAATTCTCGCCTTCGAAAAAGTTGGTATTTCAGAGGCAGTAAATGCTTACACTTCTTTAAAATGGGCTGATGATAACGAATATGATAGCCACGAAGTTATGTTTCTCCGTAGACTTTAAGACCGGGCCTTTGAAATGAAGTGCGGAAACTATGAACAGAAAATAAGTAACTAATGATAGCATACTATAATCAGGACCGGACGGCTCGATAATCCAAAAAGTTTCTTGTTTTTGCCTCGCTGGATCAACGAGGCCCTACTGTAATTATATATTTCTAAACACATACATATTTTAGATATTACACCCAGACACAGAACAAACGATTGTGCTCAGCACAAACACATTAGTCTTGGGTGGGAATCGAACCCACGACCTCCAGCATAGCAGTCAGGACAACTAACCTGCACTAGACCACCAAGCCGGGCAGTTAAGATTTTATTTGATTTGACTGTCTGTTAGAACTTTACGATTATTAAAACGAACCACTTTCATAGAAATTACCTTTTTCATACTAATTTACTAATTTAAAAATGGCAATAAATAAGTTACTAATTAGGTAAATAGTGTGTTAACAGATTCTTTACAATAAAAATAATAATTATGACATCATATTTCACTCACTTAATAAGTATTTCCGTGAATCTAATTTGCATTACTTACTAATTGCATAAGATTTTTAAGTGGGTTTAAAGACTAGAGACATTTTTTTTGTTAAGACAGGGCATAAAGCCTCGCCTCGACTGCCACGTTGGTCTAGTGGTCGAAATCGTTACTGCTGGGTTTGAGGTCTCGGGTTCGATCTCCGGGTCGGGCAAAGTGGATTGAGTTTTTCCATCTGGAATTTCGCAGTAGCAGCCCGGATTTGTGCCCGATTGATGGCAATAGGCTCGCCCCCTATTACATGGGACTTTGACGTAACTGGCGAAATGCTGGCGAACTGCCTATATTCGGGGATTACTGGCGTGATGTTAATCCTACTAATATTATAAACGCGAACGTTTGTGAGTATGGATAGATGGATGAATGTTTGTTACTCTTTCACGTAAAAACTACTGAATGGATTTTAATAAAATTTGGTATGGAGTTAGCTGACACCCTGGATTAACACATAGGCTACTTTATATCCCTGTATTCTCACGGGAACGGGACCTACGCGGGTGAAACCGCGGGACGTCTGCTAGTATGGTATAAAGCAACAGGTATCGTTTTAACCCGGTAACTGGGTTTCAAAGGACAGATCGTAGTTTCCGTTTCCGTGTGAATACAGGATTAAA
This sequence comes from Euplexia lucipara, assembly GCA_921972225.1. Lineage (NCBI taxonomy): Eukaryota > Metazoa > Arthropoda > Insecta > Lepidoptera > Noctuidae > Euplexia > Euplexia lucipara. Next base: position 1,495,425 of record OV179169.1, on the reverse strand, counting down.
AAGAAGCCAGGTATAGTAAATCTCACAACGGTGAAAGAATTTTACAAATCGAGATATAAAGCGAACGTGCGGCCAATAGTTGTCCCTTTCTAGAATTCTAATTAATAGAGAAAGAAAAGAAATAGGTATTGGCCGCACAGTCCTTCTGTCTTTTTCTAGGGAGTGGTCAATTTTGTGCGGGTATTGCTGGTTGGTTCATTCTCTGTCTATGATATCTTCAAAGATGACTACAATAATTATCTTAATTCACTGTCGAACACAAGTTTACTTTCGGCAAATTTTCTGTGTTTATCCGCACTCTTAAGCATTTTATTATCTAACCCAGGGTCAAATCCAGGTCCCAACGCTCAAAAATACCGTTCACGACCACTGGACAAACAAGTCGGTCATTAAAACGTTAAAAATACAAAAAATCTAGTTTCCCGGAGGTCAGATAGCTTTTTTACATAAATAAAAGCAGAAACAAGTCTCATCGTTAAGACTCAAAACTGGTTTTGTTTTAATTACCTAGTTAGAATTAAATCTGAATCAAATTAGAGTCTTGTTAAATTAGTTTATTAGATCGTTTACATAATCAGGCCTATTATGATCTCAATGTTAGGACACAGGCCCATCCATCCTACCCATTTACCACGCGGGGCCCTATGAACACTGGGCAAAATGGTCTACGATTAACTGTCAAATAGCTGGTTTCGTTATGGCTATCATCGATGTGTATCATCTAGGATGATCGCAGAGACATGACGAAGCGCACAGTACTCCATCCGAAGTCCACTTCTTCTTATCGTGTGGTTAGTAACTAACCTGGTGTCAGAGTTTTAATGCCGCCCATGGGCCTCTGGCTTGGCATCACATGCCGTCGAGAATAGTCTCTCAGGCATGCCGGTTTCCTCACGATGTTTTCCTTCACCGTTTTTGAAGCAAGTAATTATTTAACAATACGCACATAAATCTGAAAAGTCAGAGGTGCATGCCTTGGGTTTGAACACGAGACCTGTGATTTGGAAATCCGCCGCTCACACCACTAGGCTATCACTGCTATCGAAGTCCACTTGAAGTGCGATAATATGATGTGCCTTGGAAAACCTTCGATACTCACAAATAAAGTGGCTTTAAATTCGTATATTTCGTTTTTGAAATCCGGGCAGTAGATTCTTTGGTTCTGTTCTGTTGAGTTTTTTCATCTGGATCTTCTCAGTAGCACCCCGGAGTACTTATGGATTTGTGCCCATAACTAACATAACAGCCTGCGTAGCATGAACACATTGAACACCGAAGAAACGGCCTTTGTCTACAGACGAATCGGCAAAGTGACAGATTAGATAGATAGGAACCTCAATCAGTCAAGTTCTTTCAATACCTGCGTAGCATGAACACTTAATTTATTTTCTTCCGAGACACGACAAAGACCGTTTCTTCGGTGTTCATGCTACGCAGGCTGGCGAATTGTGGGTGTACTACAACTCTGCCTACGCCTTCGGAGGCGAGATGTTATGTAAGGTCCAGAGGTTACCCCCCTGAAAACGTCACAAACCCACTAACTACCTGTCTAATATGAATATAGATTAAGAAACATAACCCTCCTTCTGGCGCAGTCGGGTAAAAAGGGTCTTGACAGTGGGACGGACAACAAAGTGATTCAATTAGGGTTCCGTTTTATCTTTTTGGGGCCGTACCCCAAAAGAATAACTAAACAAACAACTACAACAAACAGTATATAATACAATATTTGACGTCATTAAATTTAATTTGCGTTCCGCATCCTGCATGGCGCGTTTCTAAAAATACATTATAATATTCCACAACTATTCACAAAACGCCTTCTAGTCCCAAGCTAAGCAGAGCTTGTGTTATGGTGGTACTCAACAACTGATAAACATACTTTAATGTACAGACGCCAGCTGCCACATCAAGTTACCCCAATGTGTCAAATTTCTTTGATCGTTTTTCAACTTTATGTCAAACAGAGTAAGGTTCATATTCAATTGGGAAAATTTGACACATTGGGGTAACTTGATGTGCTGGCGTCTGTACATTTCTAAATACATAAGTATATATTATTGTAATACAGACAGAACACAAATGATCGTGCTTGTCACACAAACATTTGTTCTGGGTGGGAATCGAACCCACGACCCAGGTATACCAGTAGGGTCACTAACTACTAGACCAACAGACCGGTCATAGTCAGGCTATACGTTTGGTGTGTTTCATTTGGCGCCATTCAAAATAGGTGCGCTTCGAGAAATAGCCGGCAATTTGTCCTTCAATACATCACCTATCTCTCAAAGGTATACAGGGTGTCTCATTCAAATCGGTCAGTATGGGAAAGTCTGAAACTATAAGACATACGAAGATCTGTTCTGAGGAACCATGTCATCGATTTTAATTACAAGGAAAACTGTATTCATACATTTTAAAAAACATCTGTACTCCGTTCGGGAATCGAACCCGGTTATTTTGAAAAAAAAAATGTCTGTATGAAACATGATATCTAAAATGAATAAAATGCATTGTTTCCACATACTTTAATTTATTTTAGTAGGTGCTCGAAGTGACCACCGCCTTTTTCAATACAATATTTAACACGTTTAGGTAAAATAACCTGAAAAATGTTTTTTAAAAGGTATGAATGCAGTTTTTCTTGTAATTAAAATCGATGACATGGTTCCTCAGAACAGATCTTCGTATGTCTTATAGTTTCAGACTTTCCCATACTGACCCATTTGAATGAGACACCCTGTATACAGTTACGCATCTATCTTATACGAATAATGTCATATTACATGATGCATTACAAAATGGCGACGTAACTGTCAGCCCAGTCTGTCTGTTCGCCAATTATGTCTATAGGTGATGCAATAGATCTATGTTCAGGTCAATTGCGAAATATCTTCATGTTAGAACTGGACTGTGGATTGGTGACAGATTTTATGAGGATTTCGATGGCAGAGGGCGCTGTCGGCCTCTGTTGCGATGAAAAAAAAAACTCTTAAGGCTATAATTACTTGCACCCAGCGCGTGGCATCCTTACCTACTCAGAGTTTGATCGCTCACCGGCGTCAGGCACAAGTTGTCTGACATTTTTGCTGAACTGGACCTATTTGGCGCAGCCGCAAGGCACATAATTCTTTATTTTATTTATTGTTATTTTTTTCTTTTCTTTTGTACCTATTTTTTAACCGACTTCAAAAAAAGGAGGAGGTTCTATGTTCGTGTGTATGTATTTTTTTTTTTTTTTTTTTTTTTATGTATGTTACCTGATTTCTCCGCCATTTGTAGACCGATTCTCGAAATTTTTTTTTTTTTGAAAGAGTAGACTCCTGAGGTGGTCCCATTTTAATTTGGTGAAGATCTGGTTCTGATCTTCGGAGATATACAACGGAACTCTTCAAAAATAGACGGCAAATCTATCGTGATTGCTGGAATCGCTTGGATGTTTATTGTTTATACAACATCATGACTGTCACCTACAAGTCTATGAGTTTTTTGTAGTACGCTCCGCTGCCGCTCCAATATTCATATATTATTCTAGATGACGTTACTGAGACATGGGATCAAAGTTTTTCTATGACATTTCCTTGACATGCCCGCTCTATAGTATTTTAAATCTCTTTGAGAAAAAACAATGCACTAACAGAAGAGAAAAATAGGTGACAGCTTTGTAAAAAATATTTAAAACTAAGTAATACAAAACTGGCCAGTACTTTGATTAGTAAAGTAAAGAGGTTTCAACAATTAAATAATAAAACAAACAAACATGACGTCATCTTTCTTCATACCCAGTTTATAAGACGTTCAATCACATTCACTATTTATTAGTAAGGTAAATAAGAACTAAGTATGTCATTAGGTCGCGCGGTCATACCTAAGTAGTTGTGTTGAGGTAATAACTGACACCTGTGCACGCAAAATGTTAATATTTTAGCGTCTATTAAAAAGTCTACACATTTATGTTTGTCCTTGGGCTTAAAAAGGCTACTTCTCCTTCAAATGACAGCCGGTAGCCAGGACACGAAAGGGATCTTGAATACATACATACAAACATAAACTCAAGCCTTTTACCATGGAGGCGTACGGCGAGTGTCCACCCTTACATCGTTAGCACTCCCACGATTCGGACAAAGCGATTCGCTTCGTCGTTTATACCGCGTACATCGAAGGACTGGAACAACTTGCCTACTGCGGTCTTCCCGTCCGATTATAATTTAGGTGTCTTCAAGGCTAGAGTGAATAGGCTCTTAATAAACTAGTACGCTTCACCATCACTGATTGCATCACAGCTTACCATCAGGTGGGATTGCAGTCAAGCACTGGTTTATAATATTAAAAAAAAGGTAGGCAGAAACTACAGAACTCCATAAATGCTACGATTCCTACATAATTATTTTGCTTCGTTTACATTCAAACATGTTGTCATTCACACACGCCGGTTTCCTGTATTACGCGCCTGACCTTTTCGAAGAACTTCACCAATAAGGTCTATGTATGTTCTTCTAGGGCGTCCCCTCCCGGCGTTTCCACTTACATCTGCCTTATAGATAGATATACCTTTCGTTAGTCGCCTTTCATTCATCCTTCGACGTGACCAAAGCGCTAATACTAATTTAATAAAAAAAATAGGTATCTCTGGTTGCCTGTTTGTTTGTCGGCTTTTTATGACTAAACGACTGAACAAGGGTCTCTTCAATCGACGAACGGCTATTTTAATTTAGCCACAAGCCCGTCTAACAATATGAACTAATATTTCCTCAAATCACATAACACATTGAACAAAATATAACAATGCTTCATTAACATCTAACGGTAGGCAGTAATACTTTTGGTTTCTTGACCGACTTAACATAGAGTGGTTATGTAACACGTCACCGCCGCCGCCGCCGCCATTGACATTTCCGGCGTTTTTGTCCATCTGTTTGTCTGTGCAAGTTGTTTTCTCATAAACATGCTTCACGGCATACTTTTGCATTTGACATGGAACAACTTGCCTGTCTGCGGTCTTCCCGTCCGATTATAATTTAGGTGTCTCCAAGGCTAGAGTGAATAGGCTCTTAATAAACTAGTGCGCTTCACCATCACTGATTGTATCACTGCTTACCATCAGGTAGGATCGCAATAAAGCACTAGTCTATACTAATATATAAAGAGCAAATGTTTGATTGTTTGTTTGCATTGAATAGGCTCCGAAACTACTGGACCGATTTGGAAAATTCTTTCACTGTTGGGAAGCTACACTAACCCCGGGTGACATAGGCTACTTTCTATCCCTGTATTCCCACAGGAACGGTAACAACGCGGGTGAAACCACGGGACGTCTGCTAGTTTTTGATATTTAAAAAAGAAAAAAAAACACAAATATAATATCACGCCTGTAACCCCCGAATAGTTAATTAATAATAATTTAATAATTTATTTATTTGCCAGAAACACGGTACAAGGTTGTAAAATTAAGTTTAAAACAGTTCTTCATGTCTCGCTGACACAGCAGCATGCAAAATAAGATTGAGATCAATTGAAATGTGAAAAAGAAAAGTCGACTTAACAAGCAATTGAAATGTTGCCAAAAGAAAAAAAAGAAAAACACTACAGATTATAGATTCATCCTATTACCAGAAATTTAGCAATAACTAACTTAAATAATCATTTATTCCTGTATTTTGATGCCAGTTCAAAGAATTTACAGGGACATTTTACAAAAAAATCGTTAATTGAATAAAACAGGGTTAGGCAGAGGTAAACCTGTAGTGTCGCAGCTCTATGGATACAATCCAACACTACACATGAGCACGCCCATTATACCGGGAGCCTTCTTTTAAATCAGTTTACTAAGTATTAACACAATAAATGACAGATTGAGGAATGATGTGATAAAGCAACGTTGCGTTGTGGTTTAAAAGAAGACGTATAGTTACACAAATCAAAGGGAGTATCCTTAGATGGTTTGGTCACGTTGAAAGGATGAATGATAGGCAGGTAACGAAAGGTATTTATTTACAAGGCAGATGTAAGTGGACACGCCGGGAGGGGACGCCCTAGAAGGACATTCATATACCTTACTGGTGAGGTTCTTCAGAAAGGTCAGATGCGTGGTAGGTACTCGCAACCGGCTTGTGCGTATGACAACTATAGAATATAGTTTCTGATTACCCCCGTTGGAAAAGGCGTTTCATGTATGTATGTATTAAACGACCTTGCCAAGTCGGATCGGACACGAATGAAGGCCGAACAGTGTCATGTATTTTAAATTATACAGTTTAAAATGACCTAAACAACTAAGGAAATAAAAATGAAAGAAAGAAATGCAATTAGTTAGGACGCATAAGATATAGGTCATCATCGATTACTAATAATAATTAGAGTTAGATGGGTATAAAACATCAAAAACTTTATTGTGTTTTTACAACTTTCCCACAGCTCCATCTAATCCCAAGCAAAGCAAAGCAAAGCTTGTGCTATGAGTGATAAACATACTCATATATTTCTAAACTAGCAAACTTTCCGCGGTTTCACCCGCGTAGGTCCCGTTCCCGTGGGAATACAGCGATAAAAAGTAGTCTTTGTGTTAATCCAGGGTGTCAGCTAACTCCACACCAAATTTTATCAAATTCCATTCAGTAGTTTTTACATATTTTAGATAAACACCCAAACACAGAACAAGTGACCGTGCTCTTCATACAAACATTAATCTTGGGTGGGAATTAAACCCACGACCACCGACATAGCACTGCGGGCCACAGCTAACCGCTAGAACAACAAGCAAGTCAAAATGCAGTAGGTTAGTAACATGTATAGCAGGTATCATGACACACATACATACAGTACAAAAGCATAACTCTCCGCAGTCGGGTAAACTTGTCTTACATAACATGTGTCTATGCTAAATTGTCGCCTGACTACTAACCTTTGTTCCGCGTGATATTAATACCTGATCTACGCTAAAAAAAACTTGTCTTTTACAACACTGATTTTTATGATGTTAACGTCATATTTGATCTTTCAATCTATAGGTTGTTTAGGGTACATTTGAGGGGTATTTAGGACTGATTTAAAATATGCAAGACTGTTTTGCAAAAGTTATTTATTTTTATGATTTTTATGCTAATAGTAGCATGCCGATTTTAGAAAAATATTATACAAAAGTAGATCGTCAATATTTAATGTATGAACGGTCACCTGTCCTAAGACTGACCCGGACAGCGCAGCTTAACCTTCCATATTAAGACGTTGACCATCATTAGTGTGACCAACTTAAAAAAACAAACGTCAAAATACAATGACATTACAGGACAATGACATAACAACGTATCATTCAAATTGAAATATGTATACTTAAAACTATTACGATGTGTGTCTGTAACCAATTGTTTGACATCATGATGACAAAAATACCATACAACATTTTGTCATACACACATTCATACAAACACTTACTTACGATTTATGTGAAACGTGAGAATTTTACTGGTTACTAGGTATTGTGTAAGAGCTTGTGGCTAAATGATGACTGCCATTTGGTTGGATCAATCGAAGGTTAAGCTACGCTTGACGAGGTCGTTTCTTGGATGGGTGACCAATTACACATATCAAGTTTCCTCCGTGCCTCGAAAGCACGTTAAGCCGTTGGTCCCGGCTGTCAATTGTGTGATCTTTGACACTTTGACAGTCGTTACTTGTAGTCAGAAGCCCGAAAGTCTGACAACCAGTTTAACCAAGGGGTATCATGTTACCCAGTTACTGGGTTGTGAAGGTCTGACAGGCAGTCGCTCCATGTATAAAACACTGGTTTTAATATTCCGCCTCCCTATAAGCTGTTTTTTTAGCTAACACCACGCCTAAAAACCCCATTGAAAGGCCGGTCCCATTTAGAACCCTGTCTATACCATCATGGTAATAAACCACTATAAAAAGCAAGCCGCATTTTGAATACAATAAAAAATAATCTTATCACGTAATGCTACCGTTATGTAAGTGACAAACGGACAGACAGACGTGTTTGTAATGACCTACAATAAACAACATAACATGAATATCACACCGGTATACCCGAAAGGATAGGCCGAAGTACCGATTGTTCATCAAAGTAAGTTCATTAAAGTATATTTTTTTAACCGACTTTCAAAAAAGGAGGAGGTTCTATGTTCGTGTGTATGTATTTTTTTTTTTTTTTTTTTTTTTTTTTTTTTTTTTTTTATGTATGTTACCTGATTTCTCCCCCATTTGTGGACCGATTCTCGAAATTCTTTTTTCATTCGAAAGAGTATACTCCCGAGGTGGTCCCATTTTAATTTGGTGAAGATCTGGTGCTGATCTTCGGAGATATGCAACGGAACTCTTCAAAAATAGACGGCAAATCTGTCGTGATTGCTGGAATCGCTTGGATGTTTATTGTTTATACAACATCATTACGTATCATCACGCCTGGTATGCTCTGAGGGGTACGCAGATGTGTACAATATACCTAGATTTCGACAGTTAGGTATGTTAATTTTCATTTATTAGGGTTAAGTGGATAACCCTATTATCATGACATGTACTGTTACAATTAACAATATATATAGCAAATATTTGTATGGGAACCACTAAAAATGGAAAAATAAAAAACTTTTTTGCAAAAAAATTAAACCGACTTCAAAAAAAACACTAAACGGTGTAAAATAACTCTAAATTCGGAAGTCGGTGGCCCATCATGAATAAGACAAAACCACCAAAGCCACAGACTTCCTAATTTAGAGTTATTTTACACCGTTTAGTGTTTTTTTTGAAGTCGGTTTAATTTTTTTGCAAAAAAGTTTTTATTATTATTGATGGGCACGCGTTTGACCACTATCTCACCTGATGGTAAGCGATGATGTGGTCGACGATGAAGCACGCTTGCCTAGAAGCAACCTGTTTACTCTTGACTTGAAGACCCCTAGGTTGTAGCTATCAGGAAACACCGACACCGGCAGGGAATTCCACTCTTTAGCTGTTAAGCTGTAATGTGTTTCCATAGCGTTTAGTACGTATGGTTGGGATATCTACCATGTACCGGTGGCGCAGTGCTGTACGTCTGGTGATCCGATGATAAAAAGGGCTTGGTGGAATACATACATACATACATAAACTCACGCCTTTTTCCCATGGGGGTAGGCAGAAACTACAGAGCGCCATATGCTACGATTCTTACATACTTCTTTTGCTTCGTTTACATTCATACATGTTGTCATACACACACGCCGGTTGCGAGTACTACGCACCTGACCTTTCTGAAGAACCTCACCAATAAGGTCTTTGTATGTCCTTCTAGGGCGTCCCCTCCCGGCGTTCCCACTTACTTCTGCCTTGTAAATACCTTTCGTTAGTCGCCTTTCATCCATCCTTTCAACGTGACCAAACCATCTAAGCATACTCTTTTCAATTTTTGTTACTACATCTTCTTTTAAACCACAACGTTGCTTTATATCATCATTCCTCAATCTGTCATTAATTGTTACACCACACATACTTCGCAAGGAACGCATTTCTTGGTGGAATTAAATCGTGCAATTCCGATGCACACTCTCCGAAATATAACCGATAGAAAACCGACGGGCTAGCAACTCGGCGTCGATGCTTAAGACTTTGAATAATAATAAAATCCACAATTTTCACACAACGCCACCTAGTCCAAAGCTAAGCGGAGCTAGTGAAATGGGTACTAAACAACTGATAAACATACTTATATATTTCTAAATACATACATATTATAAGATAAAATATTACACCTAGACACAGAACCAATGATCGTGCTCATCACAAAAACATTTGTCCTGGGTGGGAATCAAACCCACGACCTCTGGCATAGAAGTCAGGGCCACTAAATGCAAGACCAATGGGCCAGTTAAAGTCAAATCATTTATTTCAATTAGGCTATTTAAAGTAAGCGTGGTTAATGTATTCATTTATTTATTTAAAGGAGAACCAACAGTTGCTTGTAACAAACAGATGGCGAACAATGTGTGTTTGGCAAAATGTCAGTTTTTAGTCCCTCATCTAGATTCCTCCCTCCTTGCGTCGTACTCCTCAATGCTGAGGGTCGTGACCTCCCTGCTTCATCACCTTTCTCTTCACTATGTTCCTCCATCTGCTTCTGTCTCCGGCGGTGTGAAGGGCATCGTATACCGAAGAGTCAAGAGTGGTGCGGATCTGGTCGGACCAACGTATTGGGCTGCGTCCACGAGGCCTTTTCCTATTCACTTTGCCGGTCACGATGAGCCTTTCGAGATTACCACCGTCTTTCCTTGCTATGTGACCGAAGTATTGAAGGATCTTACGTAGGCACTCGGACGACAACCGCGAGGAGATCTTGAGTTCTCGCAATATGGATACGTTGGAGCGAAATGCTGTCCAAGGGATTCGGAGCATCCTTCTCCAGCACCCTCATCTTCTCATCTAGATTAGGTACAAGAAAATATTCGACACATATTTTTTTCTTTTTTCACGTAATCAAAAAATAACGGCGATACATCGAGTCAAAATGTCGCATGACGTCACTAGCCAGCAGGCCTGGCCATATTACAAATTCTATTTCTACTATCGTAATCGATAAGGCGACAATAGAAAGAAAATGGCGTATATGGCATCAGCTGTTTGTTAACTGTCAAGTGTTAACGAGTAGAATTTGTAATATGGCTGAAAATGAAATACACTTGACAGTTGACAAAAAGCTGATCCCATATACGCCATTCTCTTTCTATAATAGAAATAGAATTTGTAATATGGCTAAGCCTGCAGTTTATAATAGATAATGACATCAATTTTAAAACTAAAAAAAAAATACTTGTGTATTTTTTTCATAATCTCTTTGATGGACTAATTATAAATAAATAAATATTCCACAACTTTTTCACACAACACCGTTTAGTACCAAGCTAAGCTTGAGAGCTTGTGTTATGGGTACTAAACAGCTGATAAACATACTTATATATTTCTAAATACATACATATTATAGATAAATTACACCCAGTCACAGAACAAATGATCGTGCTCATCACACAAACATTTGTCCTGGATGGGAATCGAACCCACAACCTCCGGTATAGCAGTCAGGGTCACTAGCTACTAGACCAACAGGCCAGTCAAATTATATTTCTATTATATTATAATATTTATCTTTATCACAAGTAACATTGACTCATTGTGTTAGTAACAATTTTTCTTAATCCTATGTTAGTATTCCTATTCTAATTACTTAACCTAAAAAACCATGAATACATATGAGTCACTGCCACACGCTTATCACAGATGTGGACAGCTTGCAGCAGCGACTCACATACAGGAGTGCGATTCACTAAGGCAAAACATCTTTACAACCAAGAAATCATCGTTGAAACATCCGATGTAAACATATCGGTATTCTTTAGTTAAAACTAAGCGATCATAGCGCCTCAACGATGTCGACGGCGCGACATGGAACTAAAATTTGGTTCCGATTGTATGAAAAACGGTATTCAGAAACACCAAACATCCTCGCCTTCGACGACAACGGTGCCTTCGCCTTCGATTTTAACTGTCAAACCGTAAAGCTTGTAAATTGTAGATGTTTCCTTGGTTGTAGACGATTAAAGTGTAAGTAAAACAAGTTATTTTTTAAATTAAAATACTTAATATTGTTTTGTTTATCGTACTTTAATTCCTGAAACGTTTACGCCTATTTGTAATGTTTTAGATGGCAGTTCGTCTTTCCTGTATGATTTTTTTGTTGGAAGAAGCTAATCGTCAAGATAATGTAGAAAAAAGACGTCAGGCCAAAGTGATACGTATTATGGATCTTCTAACAACTGATATTAAATATATTAAGGTATTCAGGTTGACTGAAGAACTAATTATTCAATTGGAAGAAGATAATTCCCCATTAATAGCAAAGGCGAAACGTCGTCGTGGAGGAATTAGCAACCGAACCAAGGTATTACTACTAAATTATTAAAATACATATAAAACAGCATAGGTACCTACCTACAGTGGAAAAATGTCTAAAACTTACCTCTTATTCCAGGTTTTAGCTAGTGGGAGTTACCAAAAAATAATATGTGAGAATGCAAGAAGCAAGAACCCATATATCGCAAGCATCTGCCTCGAGGGCTATAAGGACCGTAGTAGATGCCATCAACCACCCAGTTATTATTAATAAGTACATAAAATTTCCTCAAAATTCATATGAAAGGCAAATTCTCAAGGCAAAGTAAGTACCTAGGTATTTCTTAAGTTTCATACTTAAGTTTTTATTTACTAAGTTGATACTTTCATGAATCAAACCATATGGCAATTATTTATTTTTATGTTACATAATTATTTAAATAATATTTTTAAATTGTCTTGAATAGGAACCTATGGTTCTTTCTGTATTCTGAACCATATTTAAATCTTTTATTCTTGCCTTTTCAGATAAATGATCCGGACTTAAATATAATGCATGTGGATGTAACTTTTGGAGGTGCAACTCACGACAGCTTTATATTTAATCATTCTGTCATAAAACCGCATTTGGAGCAGCTAATTAATAGAGGAGAAACAGTGTATCTGCTTGGTATGTATTTTAAAATGTTTTTTTTTTACTTTATCCATCATAAATAATTGTACTCACCAGGTTTCGGTACTTACTTATTTTAATATTAATAATAAATTCAGTTATTTTTATTATTGTAAAATTAAACTAAATTCCTATTTAATTTATTTCAGGGGAATCTGGTTTCGCTCTTAGGCCATTCATGATGGTTCCATGTAACAACCCTGAACCTGGGTCAAGAGAAGAATACTATAATAATCTGCATGCCAGTGCAAGGAATACTGCAGAACGAACCATTGGCATACTTAAAGGCCGTTTTAGGTGCCTTTTGGTTCATTGTGTTCTTCACTATGACCCAGAGATGGTGGGAAAAATTATTAAGGCTTGTTGTGTGTTGCATAACATTTGCAATCAAGCCGGGGTTCCTCCAGTAGAATTACCAGCTCATTTACTGAGACAAGAAGTAAGGGTGATCCAGCTACTACAACAAGGAAGCCAGTACACCCTCAGTGATTTGGACAGTGGACGTCTTGCTAGGGGTCATCTAATTTATTAATAGATAGACTGTGGCATGGACAAAATAGTTAATAACAAAAGTAAATATAAAAAAATAGATAAATAAATACTAATATATAAATACTAACAATAGACTTAAGATATAAATAATTCAGGGACAGTTTGTTAATTAAAAATTTTAGCGTATGTTAAATAGTAATGTATAATAAAATAAAGAAAGTGAATGTTTTTAAACTTATGTAATGTTTTACATTTAGATAAAATTAATATAGTGTGTATATAATTATATGGTATGTATTTGAACAAAATAGTATCTACAGACGCCAGCACATCAACCTACCCCAATGTGTTAAATTTCTTTGATAGGTTTTCAACTTTACTCTAAACACTATAAGGTTCTTGTTCAATTGGGAAAATTTGTCAATTTGGGGTAGATTGATATGCTGGTGTCTGTACCTTGGAAAAGTAATTTTAATATAATTAATTCATAAATAAAACAATCTTTTAACATAGGTACATTTTATTTTTATTTATTTATTAACTCTCTAATAGCACTGCTAATTCTATCCAGAGCCTGAACCATTGCCTGATGGCCCTCTACTTGTTTAGTAATAGCTTCGGCAATCAAGAGTTCTGCTTGTGCTTTGCGTTCGGTTGAGTATTGTATTACTTATTAATTTCAATCAAATCAATAAATTGGTATAGGCATAGAAAACCAAACATTGAATTTATAAAGAGCTATATAGCCTTGAGAATTATTTGTAATTCTCAAGGCTATATAAAAAACAACTTATAAATTATTAATCCTTTTGAGGTTTGCCTCAAAAGGATTAATAATTTATAAGTTGTTTTTTTTTTATTGATCCTTGCAACCAAAACTTTTTCCTACCATAATGGTTTGGATTTTAATTTCAATTTCAGTTAGTTCTGGCAAATCCTCTATGCCACCACCAGTACGCCGCCTCGCAGAGGCAATTAAGCTGGACTTCTTAACTGCTCCTTTTTTGTTCTTCCAGTACTGCAACACAAGTACGATTATTTAATTTGATGTATTAAGTAAATAAATTTGCTTGGTTTGGTTTAACTTTCCGTTGCAATTTTAAATGCTTTTCTAATTGCAATTTGAAGCCTAGCCTAAAGTTACAGTACATGCCTGTAGATGCACAGGGGGCTCTCAATGTAAATGGATAGGTACTATAACACCTACTCAATGCAACAATAGGTATACACACATAATCAATGTAATTACTAACCTTACACCACTGTTCAGATGTTTTCATACACCCACTACCATCACTGTTTAGGGCTGTTGTTATTTCAGACTGTGCCTGACGACTGTGACTGCGAGCATTAGCAGTACGAGCATGGCCCCTAGCCAACCATGGTTTGCTTTCCAAAAAGCTTACTTGCTTTTCCAGCTGATTTAACGATGGAGCTGCGTTGCGAGACACTAAAAGATAAATATTTTGGTTAAGTATACAGATAGTATTTCCAGAAACTGTGCTGTTTATTTAAATAGAAATGTTACTGTGGAGATACTTACTTTCGATAGGTTTGGAACCAAACTAACACAAAAACACTGAACAAGTAGAACGCCATTGGAAAGGGCGCAGGATTTTTTAAAAGTCCACTTAACCACTTAAAACCACTTGGAACTTTGGAATTTCGTATTTTGAAAACTAATCAAGAGATCAAGTTGTTTGTTTAATTTGTTTTGAAACACTTAGCCTATAAATAATTACCAATGTCAAAAATTTTAACAAGTAATTATTTTCCAAGCCGAAGACGATATAATAAATTAAATATTTGTTGCTTAATAAATATAATGTGTTTTATACATACGTATTGTGAATTTGTATTCATTTAAAATGACGAAATAACTTAAAAATTGGTTAGTCGAGATTATCTCGACTATACTCTAGATTAAACATAGCAACACTGCTAACATCGTACCCATCATCGTTGTTCGGCAGATCGTCGACGAGCATTACTGGCTTAGCGAATACGGTTTTTGTCAACGTTGTTCTTAAAGGCTATGTTTACGATGAAACATCTGTGAACTCGCCGTTGTTAACATCTGTGATGAGTCTGTTAGTGAATCGCATTGCAGACAATCGAGTCTGCTCGCCATACAGCGCAGGATGATGTTGGGGCTGGCCCGCTCATATTCTGTTATATACCTACCGTATTAAATAAGCAACACAAAATAATAATGATAAATAATATTTATTTCTGTAAATAGGTTCATACAAACACTTTTATACGTCATTTTTTAACTAGAAGGTTAGGGTCGGTGTTTCACTATCTGACTACTCTGAGAAGAAACACCGAAAGAAACTCAGAGGTCACAGTCTCTTTTAAAGTCCAGACATTATCTTGGCCAGATCATGTAAAAACGATTAGCGTCAGAAATGTTTTATTGAGGAAAGAACCACACAGAATGAGGGGACCAGATCAGTCTGTGCAAGCATTTGTCAGTAATCGTGAGCTCAATTCGGAATCACCGAAAGAAACTCTTACACACAGAGGTGATCAAAGCTCTTCAAATCAATCAAATCAAATCAATTTATTTGTGAAACATAGGTAAGTAACATAGGTAACATTTTAAATGGATCTTAAGAACTAGATAGTGGGCTATGCTTTGTCAATTTTGACATACACAAAAAAAAACACAAAAAACAAACACACACAACACACACAACAAAAACAAACACAAATACAAATACAAATATTACAAACACAAATATAAATATTACAAATATACAAATATTTATCTTTTTACCTTGCCTTCTCTGTATGAGAAGAGGCGTTTGCCCTGCAGTGGGACAGTAACAATCTAGTATTATTTTAATGCTTGGAAGATCACGATTACGATCAAATTCAGCTGATTAAAATTCACTCCAGTTATAATTCTTCATTATTTTATAACAAGGTGAAAAAAGCATAACAAATAAACTTGCGCAATATAACACAAAATTATCATATTAAAGAGTGTTATATAATGTTCATTTAAAACAATGCTCTTGTTAGTAACTTCAAGCGCGTAGAGAAAGTGGGTGGGCAGTGGAGCGTGGTTGAAATGCGCTACGTCACATAGAGTACGACCTTCGACGTAATATTTTGCTGGATTTGTTTCACTTTATACTTGTGGCTAAATGAACAGCTGTATGGGTCTGTCTTCAAGGTTAAGCTATACATTTTGAGGTCATTCCCTGGATGGGTGGCCAGACAATGTCCATTCGTACATCAGATGTTTCGTGGTTCGTTGATTTTTATTTTTGACTATCAGACGACACGCGGTTCCACGCGCGTAGTTCCCGTTCCCGTGGGAATACGGGGATAAAATGTAGCCTATGTTACTCAAGGTGAATGTAGCTTTCCAATTGAGAAAGAATTTTTTAAATCGGTACAGGAGGTTTTGAGTTTAGCAAAACAAACATACACACAAAAATAAAAAAAACACCGTTTTATAAAATTGATATGTGTACATGTAGATTTAGTTTTTTACAATTGTTTTCAAGTTACTTAGTGTAATTGGTATTGTACCGTATTAAGTAACTATAAAATAAATAAATCAGCTATTTCGTTAAGCCGTTGGTCCCAGCAGTCAATCATAGATCATTGACAGTTGTAAAATAAAATTAAAAAATTAAATTAAATTAAATGTAAATTAAAATTCCTCAAACACACAACGCCGTTTATTCCCAAACTAATCAGAGCTTGTGTTATGAGTACTAGACACTAATACACATAATTATATGTTTCTAAATACATACATATTCAAGATAAATAACCCAGAACAAATGATCGTGCTAATCACACAAACATTTGTCCTCAGTGAGAATCAAACCCACGAACTCCAGCATAGCAGTCAGGGGTACTACCCCTCACTGCCTTATGTACAGACGCCAGCACATCAAGTTACCCCAATGTGTCAAATTTTCCCAATTGAATATGAACCTTATTCCGTTTGACATAAAGTTGAAAAACGATCAATCATTCATTCATTCATTCATTCACTAACTACGAGACCAACAGGCCAGTCTTTTATCAGAATACTTTGTTCGATGTTTGGTTCAGATTATTTCAATGCCCCTCTCTACTTACCCTTGCAAATAAGAGTCGTGTTAATAATACCAGTTCAATATAGTTACAAAAGGTAAAAGTACAGCAAGCAAGGACTCCGTGAAGGTGAACGCCCGCGGCGACTGTTGCATTCTCTACATAGAGTATGTAGAGCAGCTCTATATGTATGTAGATAGAGTTTTATGCGGCGATTTCCCTGTTCAAAAGAATAGTAATGAAACCGGACCTCTCTCTTCTTCTTCTTCTTTTCTTCTAGTTTCTTTCTCTCATGGGCCTCTGGCATGGCATCCCATCGTCAAAAAATATCTCGGTTTCATGTTTTATAAGACTGTGGTAGAGTAACACGAAACACTGTTTTTTTTATTTATTTCCCTATAGACATAACGTTATTGTTAAATAACCAATTTGTTCATAGAAGTATACACGGATACAATGGTAGGAAGCGAGTACCGTATCGTATATCAGGCTATTGTCTTGTCTAGTGACGGGCAAGCATGAGTTTGAAAAAATATCGATAGTTTAGTTTCTGTTGTTCTAGCTGATTTAGCATTTGTCAAAGAATTAGACTCATGTCTGCTTGTAGCCAAGGATAGGCCTATGTAATAGGGGACAAACCTTTTGTCATCAATCGGGTTCAAAATCAGACTGTAGGTTTCTAGTCTCTGCATCATCACGCCACGACCCTAAGGGTCAATTTATACTAGCGTAGAGTCGAAGCGCATCGAAGCGTCTATCCAAAACTGAACATAACAAATTCAACCTTAACTCCACAGCGTAGCGCACACATTACTTCTGGGATTTTAAAAAAGACGCCGCATTCTTAGGAATACGCGCGTCTGCGCGTGAGCAACGCTGATTGGTGCGCGCGCATTCTTGCGAAGTATAGTGTGCGTTACAATGTGGAGTTAAGGTTGAATTTGTTATGTTCAGTTTTGGATAGACGCTTCGATGCGCTTCGGCTCTGTGCTAGTATAAATTGACCCTTAGAAGCAGGAGAAATCGGGCATAGTTATTTAACATATAAAATTCACATTAACGCCAGAAGATAAGTCTCCATATTTACAAGAACGTTCCGTTTTTATCACTTTTTTGACTAATTCTAATTTCTTTATTTTTTTTACTAGCTCGTTAGTGTAGTGGTCGCCAGCGCAACTGCTAAGCATGCATGATTGTAGTTGTGTCGATTCCTGGGTCGAGAAATATTGAATATCCATCAAGTCCGGTTGATGGCAATAGGCTCGCCCCTATTTCGTGGAAGTTAAACATAAATAGCAAAATATGGGTATACTACAGGCTAAGTATTTATCTGCCTAACCCTACGGAGATTACAGTCGTGATGGTGCCGTATGTTTGAAAAGTTATTTGACACTGATTGTCTGACAGATGAGATTACGACTAGATTTTAAACGTTTTGAATTAGGGGAGTTACCTTCAAAAGCCACTAACACTATTATTGTACCTTTTACCTCCGTCATAAAATAAACAAATCGTCATAAGTTCTGCTTATCCCCCAAGGTTAAGTCAAACGACAGTGTACATTGTAAATACTTAAGTAATGACCAACAAGTGAAGTTAGCCTTCGACTTATGTTAACGGAATTCGTAAAATGCTCCATAGTTATGTACAGCTGGCTTTTTGCCTCGGTTTTACCCGCTTTATAGGGTTGTAGTGCGATGACAAGTAGCCTGTAGCCTTTGACAAAAATTTGGCTATCAAATGAGAAAGAATTGACCAAATCTGTCTGCCATTTTGGGAGAATAACGCGTTTAACACTGTTAATTAGGTCTTCATTACATTTTTCTTCTTAGCGTGTCGATGGCAAACAAAGACACAAAAATTCTAAATTGTATGTTTAGCCCAAAATTCGGCTATCGCAACACCATCCACCGACGCAACCATAAGATCCTAACGTGTGCAGGTGACAGGGCACGCGGCGCAAGACAAGAGGTGGGCCATGGTCTGTGGAGAGGTACCGCACAGGCACCTCTCCACAGACCATGGAAGATCGGTGCTAGCTGCGAAACCCCACTTCAGCATGCGTAGCATGAACACATTGAACACCGAAGAAACGGCCTTTGTCTACAGACGAATCGGCAAAGTGACAGATTATATAGACAGGAACCTCAATCTGTCAAATTTCTTTCAATGAACCTGCCTGCGTAGCATGAACACTTAATTTCTTTTCTTCTGAGACACGACAAAGACCGTTTCTTCGGTGATCATGCTACGCGTGCAGGAGATTGTCTTTTCCTTGCTGCGGCATAATTATAATTACATTAAAAACTGAGAATTCTTATCGTTATTTTAAAGTGGTTTATTCTTTTCTGTCACAGGGGTGACATTACCACTAAGTGATAAGACCCTTTTTAAATAAATAAATGAAGAGAAAAAAACGCGTTTAAAAAAAAAGGTTTCCTCGCAATGTTTTCACTGACGTCAATCAAAACATAATATCACGTCTGTAAACATCCAAAGGGCTAGGCAGAGGTGTACCTGTGCCTGGCATGTTGATCATGTCTAAGATTTTCTTAGAAACTGAAAAATAATAGAAAAAATCACATTGGTACTGGAAATTTTAGTGTAGGTTATTACAAATAAGAAATTATTAAATAAAATAAAAATAAACATTCCACAACTTTTTCACACAACGCCATTTAGTCCCAAGCTAAGCTAAGAACTTATGTTATGGGTACTAAACAGCTGATAAACATACTTATTTATTTAAAATACACACATGTCACATTATAGATAAATTACATCCAAACACAGAACAAATGATCGTGCTCATCACACAAACATTTGTCCTGGGTGGGAATCGAACCCACGACCTCCGGCATAGCAGTCAGAGTCACTAACTACTAGACTAACAGGCCAGTCAAATACAGCATACATGCATAGTAAAAACAAAAAGAAAAGTAAAACAATTATAGAGCATCAAAAAATTAATTCACATCGCTGTCAACAAGAAAGGTGCCCAAAAGACTGGTCGCATTGCCACGTCGAATGGCAATTGGCATTGGTACTCGTCTAAAATGGCATCGATCAATTTGTCTCGACGCTAAAGTACTGCGGGCCAACCCAACATCATCAGAAACATGACGCTTGCTAAAAATAAAGACAAGGTTTTTGCTTGGTTTTCTTTTAATATTTCCCAACAACAGAGGTCAGGAAATATTGTATAAAATAGGCACTTAAATTTCGCAAAAACAGATTCTTACAATAGTGTGAATTTTGACTAAATTAGTTTAGTCTTTTTATTGGAGTTGCACACAATTATAAAAAAAAAATGCTGAATACAATTTTTTACTTGCGAATATTGCTTAAATTCACACGATCGCAATATTTGTTATTTATTACGATTTATAAACAAAAAATCCGTCCAGGCTAACCACTTTTCAAACAAATTTCTTTCATACAAACCTACATTCTTAAAAATACTAATAAAAAAAGAAATCATCTGAATCGGACGAGCTGTTTTATTTATTTATTTATTTATTTACTTTGGATCCCCAACAAAGGGTATACACACAATAGCGATATTACATTATTTGGGTTGTAAGATGGTGTACCCCTTCACTTACAGGAGACCACAGCATGCACAAGAAATTCACACAAGTAACATAAAAATTAAAATTAAAATCTTAGAAATAAACAAAAATGAGATAAGATAAGAAGATAAGATAAGTGATAACCTTTCATACAAACGGCTGTTGATATATTTTTTTTATAAAATAGATATACAGCTTGATCCGTGGATGGGTGACCATTGACACATAATATCAAGACCCCTTAACGTGCTTTGGTAAGCACATTAAGATGTTGGTCCCGACTGTCACTATACAGACGCCAGCACATCAAGTTACCCCAATGTGTCCAATTTTCCCTATTGAATATGAACCTTATTATACCTACTGTTTAACATAAAGTTGAAAAACCCTGCATATGTGACCATCAGCTTGTATACCTATGTTTTACAAATAAACTATTTGATTTGATTTGATTTGATTTGATTTGATCAAAGAAATTTGACACATTGGGGTACCTTGACGTGCTGGCGTTTGTACATACGGGTAATAGTTACGGGTAGTCGAAACCCCGAAAGTCTACAACCAATTTAACCAAGGGTCAAGTTACGCAGTCATTGGGTTGTAGAGGTTAGACAAGCAGTCGTTCCATATAAAACTCTGGTATTTAGCTGCATTTGGTTAGACTGGAATTCAACCCCATCGTAGAGCCAGGTGGCAATGCTGATAGATAGATTAGAATTGGGAAAATGTTTCATAGAAGTGATGGATATATTTCAATTGCAACTGCAGAATCCTGCATTTTCACAGTGTGATTTACTGAATAAAACACATAAAATATAAAATCAAATGAATGCTTAATGAGAAAGATTTATGTGAGTTAGTTTAAATATTTCCTTTGTGTATTATTTTAAAATTGTATTTAGTGGTAGTAGGTTATATTTTAAATGTCTTTTGCATGCGTACATTCTAAACTATGGCTGAACCTGTTACCAATATTTTTTCTGTCATCTTTTAAATTTACTTACCCATGTTTGCAAAATAAAAATATCTTTATCTTTATCTTAATTCGGTAAACCACAACAGTAATCGTCTTAAAGTTTCATCAAACGTCAAAGTCGATATAATCGGATTACCATATCGATAAACACGTCGTCCCATCACTAGCTGCGACAATGCAAGGTCTTACATTTCACTTTACACAACTATGGAGTCAAGTAAAGGGAGTGTTGTTTACGTCTTTATATGGATACGATTTATATTAGTATGTTATGTTATGTACATAATGTATAGAACACAACTCGGTAATCTCGAAAGAGCGTCAGATGTTTCATAGACACAGTTTAGACCGGCCGACTAAAAATCTAAAAGTGACTTCTTTTTTTAACACTTATTGAATGCAAACCGTCGAAGCCACAGACCTCCGAAACTAGCATTTTTTTATGGAGTCGCTTGTATCAATAGCGACATCTATCCCGCAACATACTAACTAACTACTGACATCCTACATCGATGTTAAATAAAAAAAATAAAAAAAAAAATCAAAAAATCAAAAACGTTTATTTGTTAGAACATGGTACAGTATAGAGCTAGTTACAGAGATAGTTCAGCATGTCCTGCCATACTATGGCGTACAAATATTTAATTTTAAACACAACAAGATTAGACAATAATACAATAGTCAATGAACAAATATAGAAATTGTATTGTTGTTATAATAATTGATAGATTAGAATAGAATAGAATAGAATAGAATAACATTTATTTGCTTAAAAACACTTTATAAAAGATGGTACAAAGATAAAACACAGAACATACATGTTTTTGCTTAGCATTATAAGCGTGCAAATTTTCGTGCATAAAGTTAAGTCATTATTAAATTAATATATCGTTGTTACATGTGCTGGACTTAAATCCATTTTTATTTAATTAAAATAGTAACGATTTATCCTCTAGATACTCTTGAACACTATAATATTTTTTTCATAATAACATTTTGAACAAAACCCTTTTAAACAGTGGCAATGGTAAGTCTTGAGTCTTATTTGGTAAATGGTTAAAGAGAAAAGAGTATGCTTAGATGGTTTGGTCACGTTGAAAGGATGGATGAAAGGCGACTAACGAAAGGTATTTACAAGGCAGATGTAAGTGGGAACGCCGGGAGGGGACGCCCTAGAAGGACATACATAGACCTTATTGGTGAGGTTCTTCAGAAAGGTCAGGTGCGTAGTACTCGCAACCGGCGTGTGTGTATGACAACATGTATGAATATAAACGAAGCAAAAGAAGTATGTAAGAATCGTAGCATATGGCGCTCTGTAGTTTCTGCCTACCCCCATGGGAAAAAGGCGTGAGTTTATGTATGTATGTATGTATGGTTAAATGTAATAATTGCCATGCAGTAAGTATTTCTTTTATACAGCATTAAAGTTATCCGCGTGATTGAACTTTAGAGATACGATAACAACCATCAGACAATAGTAGCCTACCAGGCACGACACCCGTTTGTGAGGAGGGGACTAGCTTTTATATAGGGGATTAGGAACTTTAGTATATAATATGTTTGTATGCATGTACAAAGAATATAATTAACCATTGTTTTCTTTGTTCTCAGGTGGAAGTGACAAAATGAAGCGATCGCGACACAGATGGGTTGGATTAAGCTTATTTTGTAAGTATTTCATCATTTCTAATGCTCGATCGAAGGTTAAGCTACACTTGTCGAGGTCAGTCTGTGGATGGGAGACCATTAATTACATTAATCTAAACTCCTCCGTGCCTCGGTAAGCTGTTCGTCCCGGCTGCCATTTGTAGATCTTTGTTTGTCGTTACGGGTAAGCAGTCAGCAGCTCGAACTATTATTTGACATTAGTAATCTAATTTAATTGTTATTATTAAGTATTTGAAATTTAATTATTATTTTTATTTGACATTTGAAATTTAATATTGGGACATTTATTGAAATCGTACTTTCTTTTTTTCTTTATGTACATAGCAATTTATTAATTGTGTTGAATTTTTTCTGTTATAGTATTTTAAATCATTGCTTTTGTTACAAAATTTGCATGCCTAATTTAGGAGGCGGATTATGAAGTTCAAATGTTTACCTATGCCTTCTCAACATCTGTAAAATACCATATTTCAGGCAAATAAATGAATCTGAATCTGAATCTGAATCTGAAAGTCTGTCCAACGTCGTGTTGCCCAGTCACTAGGCTCAATGTAAAACATTGGTATTCAGCTGGAAGTTAGACTGGAAGCAGATCAGTAAGATCTTTCCTAGAAACATTCACTAGTCAATATTTTTATAACTAATGCAGGGCAAAGGCCTCTTCTCAGACAGAGAATGCACAAGCATTGATCACCACGCTTGATGAACGCAGATTGGTGATTTCAAACTTACATTATCTTTAAGTACAGGTTGGGATCACGATGTTTTCCTTCACCGATGTCCATGATCGCTAAGATAAACAAAGAAAACAAATTATGAATTATAAAATTCACAGTGATAGTGCGCATCCAAAATCAAAAGTCATTTATCCAAATTAGGCTGAGGATCAGCACTTTTTGAACGTCAAAAGTTACATAAGACAGTCCCCCAAAACGCCCCCCCTTATCCACTTTCTAGTGTTTTTGCTGGGGAGAAGAAGTGGCGGAACAAACTCCCCAGCAACACGTCTGACTGATACGTTAGAAGAACAGTTTAAACAGCATTGGTAATAATTAATAAACATAATCATTTCAGTTAAATATTTTTCTACATGTTAGCTAGCACACAGCGATATACAAGATAGTAGTAATAAGAATAGTAGGTACCGACGTTGAAAACAAAACTCAAGTAGAAAAAATAAAAATGTTTATTTCATCAACTTATGTAAGTAACATTACAAAAATTAGGAACTACCTTTTAAGCAAAAGAAAAATGCTTGTGGTAGTTCCGCTCTTCTAGTTTACAGTAGCGGTACATAAATTATAAACGAGTGACAATTTTTAAACTAAGTAAGAACACAATAAAATAAAGAACTATCTAAAATACTTCAAAAAGTTATTATTTACGGGAGCACTTTCAATATGGTCTAACTGTCAGAACAACGGGTAGAAGAGTCGAAAGTAGTAGAGTAGAGTAGAAAAAATCATAACTAACAGAATAAATAAAAGCATCCAAGTTAAAAGGTCGTGCCCGCTTACATGTACAGAACTGGATTACATGAATAGGTCTATGACATTAAATTGAAAAAAAAAAGATAAACTAGTTAAAAAAAATGATAAACTAGGACCATCGAAGCTAAATAAAAAAAATTGTTACAAGTTAAACAATAACAAAACCAAGTTCAGCAAGACGTCCTGTCACCACAAGCAGCATTTACCAGCAGTTTTTCACAGGTCAAATAATTTCTTTCAATTATGTAGATCCATAAAAGGCACTTTCGAACGTCAGACTTACTTATAATAAAATAAGAGAATAATTCTAGTTGTGTGCATCTAGAATACCAAAAGGTAGTTTCATAAAGAGAATTTCATAAGGAGAAGAATGTGCGAGAAATACCATAGGTACTTACTTTTAAAATAGGTTTTACCATATTTTGTATACTTACATTAATCAGGACGATGCACCTTGAATAAGACTTTTTTTCTGAGATAGGTACACATCAACCTACCCCAATGTGTCAAATTTCTTTGATAGATTTTCAACTTTATTCTAAAAACAATAAGGCTCATGGTCAATTGGGGTAGCTTGATGTGCAATGTAATAAGCAATGCAGCTATATACACATGGAGTTCGTCATCCCACCTAGCCGAAGAGCGTCCTATACGTTTGCCAAGCCGCGGTCCCCACTTCAGCAGTTCTTTTCATTGGCAGTGACTACCTGGCGTTCAGTTGCACACCTTGACCTTGGATGACAACTGAGAATTTACAACAAAATGGTATTGCACTTAAAGTGGACTTCAAGTTACGGTGACTATCAGAAAGCGTACGGTGCGCCTCGTCACATCCTGGATACACACTGATGATGGACAATACGAAACTAGCTGTTTGACAGTTGATCGTTGAAACACTTTGCCCCAGTGATCATCGCTTTGAAGTCAACGGTGTTACGCAATAGGGTATATGCATGTATTTTTTTTTTATTTTTAATTCACTGTTTACATCTTTTTAACATAGTAAAAAAATATAAACATATTCAAAAATGCAGTAATGAAGCTTAAAAAAATATTTAAAATACAGAATAAATTTGAGCTGTTTAAACGCCGCCATTTTCGCGCGCCATTTCAATTACGTCATTTACTATGATCCTATTACTATTACTTAGGGTGTTTTCGTTCTTCTTACCATTTCACCATGAAAAAAGCTCAAAAACCAGTTTACCGGTATTGCTTGTACCCAAATGAAATAAACATTATCAGATTGTGCTTTTACAAAACCACTTTCAGTCATTTTTCTGAAATGTTAAATAACCTCACTATGAAGCTAAAATTACACTAGAACCATAAATTAGTTCACAACACACACGGCAATAATTATGTTTTCCAATAAAAAGTCCATTCCAATACTGTTTTGTAGGCGTAACTTGTCTTGTTGTCTTAGTATTTGACGTCACTTTTCGTTATAACCAATGGTGATGCGTTTCACAAATTTGAATTTCCCGCGCTTAATTCGCACTTTTATTTTACATTTTAAATAATTATGACGCTATTAAAAAGTAAAATAATGATTTAGTTCATATTTTCTGCCATTAAAGATTCGGAAAAAAAATATTCGAACCATATTTAAATTACATGAATATTCCCTATTAGCCCTGGTGTACACGTTTACCCCAGCGGTGGTCAGTTCTACACTACTTTCACAAAGAGCCTTAGAGTATTCCAAATCATTCTAGAAGCTTTCCAAGGTGTTAGCGTGCGCAGTCAGCATTAAATACTAAAATTAGATTGTTATATGCTTCCTTATATACGACCTTGAGTCAGTATTTAAATTCAATGATGACATTATTCTGTGTCCTACTCAGAATTGGCATACTACTTTAATAATTATACATATTCTTATGGATTTTATTTATATTATGCATAACTTATGTGACTGTTACAATATTATCATTGTGGTTTTGGTTTAGTCTTTCACGTGATAGTCGAAAGGAAGTTTGATTTATATCGAAGATTCTGTTCCTCTTCTTGACTCTTTGTGTGGTTAGTGACAAAACTGGATTTCAAGTATTTATTCCCCCTTTTTTGAAACAAGTCATAATTATACAATTGCATTATTAATTAAATGTGCGAATCGTATTATGGGCTATTTGACACTCCCTCATCTGCCTAGATTACAAGAAAACATTCGACACATATTTTTTTCTGTTTCAAATTGATCGAAAAATGCTTAGATTAAGCGCATTCAAGTTGTAGAGAGGGGGCTTGTAACGTCATTATCTAGTATAAACTGCACTGGCTAGTGATGTCATGCGACATTTTGACTCGATGTATCGCCGTTATTTTTTGATAACGTGAACAAAGAAAAATATATGTGTCGAATATTTTCTTGTAATCTAGATGAGGGATTATGAACTACGATTTTGTCAAATAGCCCATTATTGCTAGCTTCAAAAGCGGTGAAGGAAATCATCGTGAGGGTTTCCTCGCCTTTTGCCCAACATTACGTCGGCGTTGCCTGCTTTGTCACAATCACGAGAAAGCGGACAGCTCAAAATTCCCGGACATATTGTTTTGGCAGACCCGCACTTTAATGAGTCTCACAGTATAGATATCCTAATCGGTGCAGATATATTTTGGGATTTAATTAACTCTAATAAAATAACATTACCTAGTGGGCCTTTCTTATTAGATACAAAATTGGGGTGGGTTATTTCCGGCCCAATTTGTTCTATTACGCGTTATGATAGGTACATTCAGTGTAACTATTCTCAGTCTATCGACTCCCAGCTACGCAAATTCTGGGAGTTGGAGGACATGTCTGCGTATCGGGATACGCGCACAGATGAGGAGCGTTCTTGCCGGTCTTTCGTGCCGGTTTCGGCATGCCTGAGAGATCAAATATATCTCGAGGGCATGTGATGCCAAGTCAGAGGCCCATGGTCTTCATGAACTCTGACACCACGTTAGTCACTAACTATATAAACATAGGCAGATCTTTTTGCCAACAAAAATATACATCGGCTTCCAGTCTAACCAGATTCAGCCAGACTGAATACCAGTCTTTTACATGGAGCGACTTATTATGGTGACCTATAAAATTAAATTAGTAGATGACCTTATAACTAGAATACCCACGTATAATCCATTTATGATAACATTTTCCTTCATCAACGAAATTTTATGTCTTTTATTAAAATGTATGCCATCTGATAATTTTGATTTTAGTGTTGTTCTAATATCGATACCTACGCTATCGATGTTTTATTAGAAAATCGAGCGTTGTGGAAGAATCACCCTTTCCCCTGACGCAGGTATGAGATGGAACATTAGGGTGGTTTTTAGTCAGTTATGTCTGAAGGAGTAAAATACCTACGCTAACAATGTTATGTTTGGTTAACGAGGGTTGAGGAAGATTCACCGATGGAACACCAGGGTGGTTTTTAGCCAGTAATAGTCTGAAGGAGTAAATAAAAACTTAAAATAAGCCAGTCAAGCACAAGTGGGGCCATCTAGTGCTATCGAATGTAAAGAGCAATATAATTACTAAAGTCATAAGATAAAATATACATTTTCTTTTCTTTCTTTCTTTTAACTGATCTTTTACGATGCACACGATTTGTTTGTGTAGGTAACTATGTGAGATTGTGTATAAATGTATTTCTAACTTGTGTTAATTTAGGAATTTTAGTTAAGTTTGGCATGTTACTGTTTTTGTCTGTGTTCGTTGTGTTTTGTTTGTTTGTTTTGTGACGAAGGACAAGACTCATCTTGTCCTTCGTCAGCAGGGCTAGCATGGCCGGAGATATTCTTTCCACGGGGTGAGGATAAAATATTCATATTCATATTCATATTCATATCTTTATTTGCATTCCATAATGTGTTGAGATCTTACAATGGGCTTAAAGCTAGAGTACAATTACGGACCCTGTAGGGCACAGCAAAAAGTATAAAATTAAAATTAGTGTTTTACAGATTAATGTTCAACAAATTCGAAATTTGAAATACAATTAATACGAGATAAATCAACAATTATAAACATGTCCTTAATAATAATTAACTAAATTATAACATTTATTTTTGAGATCGTTTATATCATAATCCTTTATTTATTTATATTAAATTACATTATTATATTAATTTAACCATCTACGTTCAATGTCAATCGTTTGGATAGTGTACGGTGCCTGTATGTCATATTTGTTTGTCTTCTAAGTATTCATTTATTGTGTAGTATGCTTTTTTGGTTAATAGTTCTTTGAGTTTGTTCGTAAAGGTAGTGTCATTAGTTTCATCTTTTATTGCATCTGGTAGTTTATTAAATATTTTTATAGACATAACGTGAGGACTATTTGAATGCAGTTTCATGCGCGAAGAGGGTAGCAATAACATGTTTTTATATCTGACAGATCGGTCTCCATGTTTGTCACCTCGGCTTGTAAAAAAAATGGAGTATTTTCTAACAAATTTACATGTTTCTAATATATAGATTGATGGTAAGGTGAGTACTTTATGTTTTATAAAAAAGGGCTTACAGCTATCGGTTTGCTCTATGTTTTCTATGATTCGAATTAATTTCTTTTGAAGAATGAATAGTGTAGGCGCGTCGGTGCTATTTCCCCACATTAAAATGCCATAGCTAAGCCATGCATTAGCGTATGCGTAGTAGGTGGTAAGTGCAGTTTGCAAGTCCGTAGTTTTTTTAATTTCCCGAAGAGCATAAGTAAACTTGGATATTTTCGATCGCACTTTGTTCACATGGGGCTTCCACGAAATGTGTGTGTCTATTGTGAGTCCTAAAAGTGTAAATTCATTAACCACTTCAATTTTTGTGTCATTTATTAAGAAATTAATTGGTAATGGGGACTTTTGATGGGGATAGAAAGTCATTAGCTTAGTCTTTTTATAATTAATCTCAAGGTTGTGATCGTCCATCCATTTTGTTATACATACTATTCCCCTCTGTCATTTTTATCCACCCTCCGAGCATGGCGACATGGGTGGATAAACTAT
Organism: Euplexia lucipara; assembly: GCA_921972225.1. Lineage (NCBI taxonomy): Eukaryota > Metazoa > Arthropoda > Insecta > Lepidoptera > Noctuidae > Euplexia > Euplexia lucipara. Next base: position 1,465,620 of record OV179169.1, on the reverse strand, counting down.
TCACGGGGATGAACAAGGGGAAACTTTTATGAAATTACACAATAGTCGAGAATGTCATGTAAACCAAAGTACTTTCATCGTTTTATTACATCTGTACTGGATATTTATTTTGTTTTGTTGTCAATTGGGATTGCTCGAATCGCGAAATCTTTCACTAGTCGCCATGCTATAAGCCGTGGATGAGTATCCACGTCTAATGTCAAAAAGTGATATAATTCTCTTTCCCCCTGTTGCCGTGCTTTGGCAGGTGGATAAGATAATTGTATCCCTTGTCAGTGGAAATAACCGGTGGATAAAAGTTATATCCCCAGCCCATGCTAGCCCTGCTGGTGTTTACAGGACGCTGACAACCGCTCACAGGTTATATTAATTAGTAACCATTCATTACAATATCAACCTCTCTATGCCTCAGAAAACTCCTTTAAAATCGTATCAAAGACACAATAGAAATACAATGGCAGTTCGGACACCGGTGTCCTCTCGGGGGCTTAATTAATTAAGCCGTTGGTCGGTTGGCAGATCTTTGGTAATGGTTACGAGTGGTCAGAACCTCGATAGTCTGACAATCAATCTAAGTAAGGGGTAGGTATCTATCGTGTAACCGGTTACTGGGTTCTGTAGGTCAGATAGCTAGTCGCACAATTTAAAACACTGGTACTCACTTGAGTCTAGTTAGACTGGGAGAAGAACAGTTAGGGAAAAGAATAGACTGGGCAGATGATTTAATATAATAATAAATATAAATAAATAAATATTCCACAACTTTTTCACACAACGCCATTTTAGTCCCAAGTTAAGCTTGAGAGCTTGTGTTATGGGTACTAAACAGCTGATAAACATACATATATATTTCTAAATACATAATAATAGATAAATTACACCCAGACACAGAACAAAATAAATGATCGTGATCATCACACAAACATTGGTCCTGGGTGGGAATCGTATCCACGACCTCCGGCATAGCAGTCAGGGTCACTAACTACTAGACCAACAGGCCAGTCAAAATATAATACTCCTTAACTTTAGCACAACACTTACAATAATATTTACATAATAATACTCCTACTATAATACTCCTACATACATAATAATACTCCTTAACTTTAGCACAACGCCATCGTGTCCTAAACTAAACATAAACGATGTTCTTTTTTGTTTTTTTTCTTCTTTTTCTTTTTTTTTAAACAGACCTTGTGCTATGAATACATGTTTAGGTTAGATAAAACGTCAAGTCAATTAGTTTACATTTCGACCAATAGATGGCGCTGTGCTGATGACGCGTTTTCTGTATTTCGCTGTTAAGATTTTCGGTTGTGTAATGACCCTCTGGATAATTTACATGAATAAAAAACTTTTCTTTGACATACTTCTGAGTATCATTCAACCGCTTCGAATAGTACCTAGCTAGATCATCCATACCGTGAACAGTGCTAGATAAATGATAGACATTCTTACTAATAACATTTCTAAATACACTCATATAAACTCATATATCTATATATACATAAAATAAAGTCGAGTTAGTTACACCACTTATAACTCAAGAACGGCTGGATCAATTTGAATGATTTTGGTCTTTTTGGATTTGTCTTTGTCCGGAATAGCATAATAATTAATAAAAAACATGAAAAGTCCTCGAAAAAATAATTATCAAGAATAATCGTTGTCTCAAACATTTTTCAAACGCAGCGCCATCTTGGATGACATGACAGGAGTCAAACTTCCCAGTTCATTATCAGGTGACAATTTGACATTGACAAGTCATAAGCTAAACCTAAGAAGGCAAGGTTGTCAATTTATACGTAACTACGTTCTGAAATTTATTTTGTTACTGAACTTAAGAGGTTTAGTGTAGCATAAAAAAGTCTTATATTTCAGAAATCAATTTACGTAATTAACAATGACGACAGAGATGAACTTTAATAATTCTTTGCAAATAGAACTTATTTTACTGATAGGACTTTAATTAAAGTAGACCGGGAAAACTATAGGCATAAATTACATTTAACAATAAAGGAAATAGTTCAGTCTTAAATTATGAATTTAGTATTTTTTAAATCAATGCATTTTAGTAAGGTAGTTAGGTTAGGTAGTTAGGTTAGCTATAGGATAGGTATGGTCAGTTAGGTTAGGTTATATACCTATACATGTTGTAATTTTAATTCTATTGAACACAAAATGTTTAAATAAGATTACAGTAGAGACTCGCTACATAAAAAGTAGTAGTAGTTATTATTGGTTTGGGTCTATTTGTTGTCGTCTTATTAAACGTATGTATATCTAATATAAAAAAATGATAAGAGCAATAAATTGACTGTAAGGCACAACGAAGTTTGCCGGGGCAGCTAGTTGTAAATAAATCACACAATGAAATTATCGATACACAAACAATCGATATTTTAACACCACTAAATACTGTATAAGTCTACATTCGTATGTCGATTACCATAGAAACGTTTCAAATGAGTTGCACACAAGTATTTCTACTCGAAAAGTCAAGGACTGGCAAATGATGAAACATAAACAGAAATGCCAAGATTTGCATAATTTAAATACTAAATATTTAGTACATAAATGGGAAAACTATAATGGCGATTGATGTGACTTTAATGGGGTTATTTATTGCTTGATTTCGCGAAACTTTCAATATATTATAACATACATACATACATAAACTCACGCCTTTTTCCCATGGGGGTAGGCAGAAACTACAGAGCGCCATATGCTACGATTCTTACATACTTCTTTTGCTTCGTTTACATTCATACATGTTGTCATACACACACGCCGGTTGCGAGTACTACGCACCTGACCTTTCTGAAGAACCTCACCAATAAGGTCTATGTCTGTCTTTCTAGGGCGTCCCCTCCCGGCGTTCCTATTTACATCTGTCTTGTACCTAAATACCTTTCGTTAGTCGCCTTTCATCCATCCTTTCAACGTGACCACACCATCTAAGCATACTCTTTTCAATTTTTGTTACTACATCTTCTTTCAAACCACAACGTTGTTTATTTATGTTATAACATATTTTGTAGATTACAAGAGTGGAGGAAGACGAAGGTTCCTGTGTTCTTTCAACTGGAATTTCGAAGTGGCAGCACTGAGTCTGGATTTCTGCCTGGTTGATAGCCAAAGGCTTGCTCCCAATGGGACTCAGGCTCAATTAACACCACCGTGGAAAGGGATGGAAGCATCAATTTTCCCTCATAACGCGAAAAGACGTGCAATTTGACGATTCTCTAGCATATGCGCGCATTCCCTAGAAGGCGCTTGCCCTTTTCTTCGCTCGTATTTAATTTATATGTAATTGTAAACAATTTACATAAAGTTCATTACGCTATAAACAACTTTGTTGCAAAAAGTCGCTTCCATTCCATTCCGCGGCGGTGTAAATTGAGCCTTAAACATTATTGACAAATGACGATACCTCTCGGGTTGTTTTGCATTTTTATTTTCATAAATTCATTTACATTAAACACACGCTTTTTTCTAATGGGGTAAGCAGAAACTTCAAAGCTTCATCTCCTACGATTCTCGCATACTTCGTTTACGTTGATACATCTAAACATACACGCTTGCAGGTTGCGATACTACGCACCTGACCTTTCTGAAGAAAATCACCAATGAGGTCTATGTAGGTATGTCCTTCTAGGGCGTCCCCTCCCGGCGTTTCCACTTACTACACCTGTCTTAGAAATGTTTTGTTAATCGTAATTTTTATTTATTAATTTATTAAAACTTTATGCACAAGTAAAAAAACCTGTACAAAGGCGGACATAATGCCTTAAGCATTTTCTACCAGTCTACCTTTAGGTGGTGCAGAGACAGAACAAGGTAAAAATTAAGGACAAAAAATAATAAAAAGCGACACATAAAAATAAATACACAGATACATACATACTAAAAACAAAATACATACTTAAAACAAAATAATAGTCAAGAGTGATAAAAATACCTTCGTTGTTAGAGAAAAACTAATCTGAGTATCAATCAACTCTGTGATGAACCTGCCAACATCTTATGAAAATGTTCACAAACGTTTAATTTAAATGCCAGCCGGCTGGTTGCCATCCGTTGTTCAGAGGGAGCGCATTCCAAAAGAAACCGCCTGGACGAAGAAGGAAGAGTGCAATGAATAAAACCAGAGCGGTGAGAAGGCCATCGTAGAAGACAATTATTCGTGGACCGAAGATTCAAAGTGTGCGCAGAGCATAAATATAGAAAGCGACAAGTCAGATAAGAAGGAGAAGTGGGCTTGTCAAGTAACGAGAATAGGGTTATTTATTTGCATAAACGTTAATGTACTCAATACTCAATACTCAATATTTATTGCGTTGCACAATGTTCATAAATGGTCTTAAGGATATAAAGGTACAGAATCATTAAGGACCCTGTCGGGCACAGCAAAAACTTAGAAGAGAGGAAAATGGCTAAATGCAGCAGTAACTTAATTTCTAAAATCTTATTGTCTTATTTTAATATAAGTAGTAAGCAAGTACTAATACTGCAATATTTATAATTGTGTTATACAAGGTGTTTTTTTTATATCCCATAACTCCAGGGTTATATTCTGCAGGTAAAAATAATAGTAAAACTCCCAGAATAGATGGTCCAAAAATGCATAGTTTCGGAGATATCATTAATCATAATTAAATTATCAGTTGTTTAGTACCCGTAACACAAGCTCTGCTTAGCTTGGGACTAGATGGCGTTGTGTGAATAGTCGTGGAATATTATTATTAAGTATTGTTAATATTATTTTTATTACCTAATTAGTTCAAAAATTGTCACCAGTACGACGAATCTTCTTTCTAACGTCACTTTTCTTTCACGTAAGGGTGTTTTACATTAATCATCGTGACTTTTTCGAATTATTTTGTATGTTAATAAAAAAAAAGGTTGATTGAAACAATTCATATGCCAGTTGATTCTTTGATATGGTCTCAATCATACCCTAGAGTTATGGGATATAAAAAAAAACACGTTTTATGTACCTATTATGTAGGAGATATATTAATTGTTTCTAATACTTATATATATTTATGAGGAGGTATTATAGTTATTTATGTGGCGTAGTGTAGGTATGCCACTTCGGTTCTTTAAAATTTTAACATGTTACTAAATTGCCTTTTCAATTATTACGCGATAAATACTTAGCTGTTAGTTTGACATTCTAAAACAAACACAAATATCAAGTAGTTTATTATCTTTCTTGTTATTTACTAAACCGCAACACGGTGAAGGCAAAAAACGTTAATTCCGAGAACCGTATTGAACTTTAAGGATAATTTTGACAAAAACATATGCGAAGGACTTTTGTGTCGAAAGACATTTGGTATTCATCAGTGAAGAAATAGCCAGATTAACAATTATAATCATCTGCTTAGCCTTTTCCCAACTATGTTGAGGTCAGCTTCCAGTATAACCGGATACAGCTGAATACCAGTGTTTTACATGGAGCAACTACACATCTGCCTGCGTAGCATGAACACCGAAGAAACGGCCTTTGTCTACAGACGAATCGGCAAAGTGACAGATTATACAACGTGTTTTTTTTTATATCCCATAACTCTAGGGTATGATTAAGACCATATCAAAGAATCAACTGGCATATGAGTTATGTTTCAATCATCCTTTTTTTTTACTATCATACAAAATAATTCAACAAAGTCACGATGATTAATGTAAGAAGATTCGTCGTACTGGTGACAATTTTCGAACTAATTAGGTAATAAAAATAATATTAATAATATTTAATAATAATATTCCACGACTATTCACACAACGCCATCTAGTCCCAAGCTAAGCAGAGCTTGTGTTACGGGTACTAAACAACTGATAATTTAATTATGATTGATGATATCTCCGAAACTATGCATCTATTCTAGGAGTTTTAGTATTATTTTTACCTACAGAATATAACCCTAGAGTTATGGGATATCAAAAAAAAACCTTGTATAGACATTTCTATCGACAATGTCAAGAAAGATGACAAGTTATATGTCGATTCGTCAGTAGACAAGAATCAACACACAACGACAGTCCCCCAAAAAGCCCACCCTTTGCCACTTCCTAGTGTTTTTGCTGGGAAGAAGAAGTGGCGGAACAAACTCCCCAGCAACAAATCTGTCTGAAAAGTTAGAAGAACTTGAATTTACACAGTACAATTAGTTATAATTACAAAATAATTAAAATAAGTTATTCACTACATGTTAGCTAGCACATTCAACATACAGAATACCAGTAAGATATAGCTACCGACAATAAAACTAACTTAACTCAAGCAAAAGCAAGTTCTGACTAATAAGAATCCTCCAGGTAAAAAGGGTGTGCCAGCTTACATGTGCAGAGTTGGATTAAATCCATAGATCTGCAAGACAATGTAACAAAATGATAAACTAGAACTGTGGAAGTTAAATAAAACATAAAAAAAACAGGTAATAGTTAAAACAATAGCAAAACCAAAGCCAGCAAGACGACCAGTTACCACAAGCAGCATTAGAATACCCAGATGCTCAGCTGAAAGTGTTATTATATTAAATGGTCAGCCATTCACAAACCGACCTCTGCAAGCGTTGCTTAACCTTCTAACAACTCGTGCGGCTTGTATTATTAAACCAAATGCTTCTCCAAAGATCTATTGTATCTTCTACGTGTATAATCAGCATTTTTTTTCCAATTTCCAGGTATTTCCATAACACTCCTGGCTTTTGAGTTACCTACTACATCAGCAGCGAAGGCAACATCACTTTTCTTCTCGAAGACTTCCACCACCACATCAGCGCCCGAAGAAGCTTCTGAAAATGCATCCGAGGTTAGTATACTTTCACTTTAAGTCGCTTGCGAAGAACATGGTGCGAGGAACAGGGTGTCAAGATCCTCCATCCTCCATAGAAAAGGGAGGAGCCTCTCGACAAGACGGGTGTTGTGTCTGGAGAGCAATTTTTTTTTATTTTGGCTACTTATAGAACTTAGTAATGAATCTTCCTAGTAGGTGTGTAGGTACTTATAAGCGGTACCCCGACGTGACATATAACTACATGGCTTAACGATAGGAAAGTATTATTTTTAACTTTTTAAATGTGAGATTTACTTTTTCATCATCATCATTTCAGCCATAGGAATTCCACTGCTGGACATAGGCCTCCCCTATAGATCTCCAATAAGACCAGTTGGAAGCGGCTTGCATCCAGCGCGTTTCCGCGGCCCTAATGTGGTCGTCTGTCCACCTTGTGGGTGGACGTCCTAGCGCTTGCCGATACGTGGCCTCCACTCGAGAACCTTACGACCCCATCGGTCATCAGTCCTCCGTGCTATGTGCCCTGCCCACTGCCACTTCAACCTGCTAATCCGTTGGGCTATGTCGGTAACCTTGGTTCTTCTACGGATCTCCTCATTTCTGATTCGATCTCGCAGAGAGACTCCGAGCATAGCCCTCTCCATAGCTCGTTGGGCTACTTTGAGCTTACTCATAAGGCCCATAGTGAGGGAGTTTACTTTTTAGTGTGGGTGATTTTATACATTTTTAATTTAATTTAAATTTATTTATTTTTTAATTTGAGTGTTGTCATCATTGCATTGTATGAAGAATCAAATGCTGCGCTGTTTCAAACGAATCCAAACACGATATAAGTACCTGCTTCGACACAAAAGAGCTGATAGCCTTGAAACGGCTGAACCGATTTTGATGAATCATGTCTAAGAACCATCGTCGCATGAAAGCCTGCTTTCAAATAATAAAAAACGCATCTAAATCGTTACACCCGTTTAAGCGGTCAACACATAGTGGTCAAACTTAAAAAACAAAAAAAAAACACCGCTCTTTTTGCGTCAGGGGTTAAAAATAAGCAATGGAGAGTTGTTCATTAAATTATTATGTTGGTAGATACATTGTGCCCACATATTAAGAAATATACACTATACCAATGATATTTTAAGGGAAAAGGTGTAGATAGGCTGTAAGCGCTCAGCAAGCGACACGTTGGAATTTGGCTAACTAGCCACATTTACCTCAGTGTCGCGTCGCGCCGTCAAGGGACGTGCGTGCGTTAGTGTGCCGTTTTTTAAATCGAATGTTGTATATGTAACCTCTACACCTTTATAATTATAATATTATTTATTTATTTATTTCATTTGGGAAAACAAGCAGTAGTATATTAAGTATACACAACCTTAAAACTTCTTAAAATTAAAATTAACAAATATACTACCCACAACATTTTCCACAGATTACTATGTTATATGTAAGTATAATAAAAACAACGTAAACTGTAAGAACTCATAGAAAAAGAAATTAAAAGAAAAATAAAAATAAACAATATTTTTTAAAAGATGAGGCAAACTAAAAAAAATAATAAAAATAAAATATAATAAATCATACGTGGTATCATCCATATTGTGGAATATGGAGCCTACTGCTGATTCTTTAATAACGGCAATTAAATCATTTTAAAATCATTTTTAAATTTATCATTGCACTATACACTGTAGATTGTTATTAATATGTGACACTTACTACAAATAAATAATTTACTTAACCCGGATATAAATTAATGAATACTTATATCCACAAGACTTCAAGGTTGTAAACTTTTATATTTTAACTTGATTTATTGCGTTATGAAATATTAATAAGATTAACTTTACTTCAGTATCTGGCGCGTGTTAAAGCGAAAGTTATACGCAGCCATTTAACATTATAACTTTACATAACAAAGGGGGCTAGGCAGAAGTATCGAGTTAGAACACCTAGATAAACATAACATCACGCCTCGCCTGTAACCCCCGAAGGCTAGGCAGAGGTGTAGGTACTTGGTAGTACACCCACATTTCACCAGTTATGTTTAAGTCCCATTCAATAGGGGGCGAGCCTATTGCCATCAATCGGGCACAAATCCAGACTCCGGGATGCTACTGAGAAATTCCGGATGGGAAAACTGCATTTGAAAAGTGTTTAAGAAAACAAAATTTCTTACACGACTAATTTTTAATTAGTCCAAATACCTACTTAAAGAGCTTATTCTAGACCTCTCATTATATTTGTAAAGTATCAATAAATAATATTCATAAACAGCAATGTTATTAGCGTTTGTTTATATCCCAAAAAGTCACCCAATTGATGGAAATATTGTACAGGCTATTCATGACATAGTAGTATTCATTAATCGTCATCTCTAGCTGTCGTTCGCGTGATCTCGCTCAAGCGTGTCTCGCCTCCAACAGATGTTTTCGTTATTTAAGTTTAAATAAATAGTGCCATAATTAAAAATTGAATATCGTTTTTTTTACTTTTGATTACGCAAATATGATCAGTAACAGGTACGGATACGGCCCAATTTTTTTTTGTACTTAAAAAAAATAGTGGTGTAAGTATATTCATTTTTGAGAAAAAGATAGCATGTACTGTCTCCAGGATACTATGATTTATCTCCACGCCAAATTACATTACGATCCGTTCAGCCGTTTCATCGTGCAAAGCCGACAAACAATCAGACAAGCAGACTTACTTTCCCATTTATAATATTAGTATGGATGGACATAGATTTACTGAAGTTTTAAAATGTTACGAAGCAAATGTTAAGACTGCGAGATCTAGATCTTGAAACATTTACAAACAATAGCTCATCATTCTAAATATGTCTGCCATTAAACTATAATTTGACTTAGATGACCTATCACGCTAGAACGAAGTTCGTAACTTGATTTTACTTATAGTTAGGTAAGCTAAACATGTCAAGGATTCTCAAGCAATTGTTTCTACACCATCAGGTAATTAATACTAAGGTGAATATTCGAGCGTTACAACCTACCTTACCTTCCCCTAAATGTTAAGGGAAGAGAATCTCGAAATGGCAGGAAAGGGAAGAGAATCATCATCACCGTGGGTTCGATTCCCACCCAGGACAAATGTTTGTGTGATGAGCACGATCATTTGTTCTGTGTCTGGGTGTTATTTATCTATAATGTATGATTGTATTTCGAAATATATCAGCTGTTTAGTACCCATAACACAAGCTCTCAAGCTTAACTTGGGACTAATTGGCGTTGTGTGAAAAGTTGTGAAAAAAAAAATATATACACGAAAACAAAATAATTATACATAGTTGCAAAACATTCAATAACAATGACATAAATGATAACATAATAATTAAAAAAATAAAATTGCATTTACTTAAATTACTAATTTGGTAACATTATTACAAACACTTAGAGAGCAGCGGTGGCCCAGTGGTGGCGGCCCCGACTTACGAACAGTAAGTCGTGGGTTCGAACCCAGGTAGCCGCCTACCTGGGTTCGAACCCACGACTTACTGTTATATATTACTTTGTATAACTTACTTCATCACCATCTGCTCTCAAAAACGGTGAAGCAAAACATCGTGAGGAAACCGGCATGTCCTAGAACCAAAAATTCGAAGACATGTGACACATTTTTTTTCTCTCTCTTTTTTTCTACGCTAAATATGGCAAAACATGTTGAAACTTACCTGTTTTCAAATTTCCATCCACATTTGCATCTATATGTATTGTGTTACACATGTTTAAACAAATAATTATCTCTTTATCTTTATCTTGTGACATCTACCAATTCGCACTGGGCCCGCGTGGTAGGTTATAGCCCATACGCAAAATACGCGCTTTGACTTGGAGTTGCGGATACCAGCCCGGTATCTTAAATCTTTTTTTTTATAAACACTTATTTAATGAGATCATATTATTACTTAGTAGTTTACAAATTTTCATTTAATAGAGAATAAAATTGCAAAATAAAAACTTTTTTACAAAAAAAAAAACAACCGACTTCTCAAAAAAACACTAACAGGTGAAAAATAACTCCAGTTTCGGAAGTCGGTGGCCAATAATGAACGAAACAAAACCACCAAAGCCACAGACTTCCAAAACTGGAGTTATTTTTCACCCGTTAGTGTTTTTTTGAGAAGTCGGTTGTTTTTTTTTGTAAAAAAGTTTTTATTTTGCAATTTTTAGTTTCTTGGTATGGAAAGAAGGTATTTTAAAAACTTAAAAGAATCATTGGAATTGGTTAACAATTGCTAAAGAAGTTCTTTCTAAACATTAATCTGTACATCTCTGCCAGGCCCCTTTTAAAATAGAAGGGCGTAATGTTATGTTATGGAAATACAAGAACTCTGCATAGACATCTGACCACAGCAATCGCGAATAATTTGCTGTTATGTGTTGAAGAGTTCCGTTGGCTGTCTTCTACATCAGTTTTTCTTCACCAAATGATACTTTCTAAATGAAAATGCTTGATTTGTTACTAAAAATGTTAAAATCGGTGCGTGTGTGCCTATATTTTTTTAGGAGTTAACTCAATTCCTCGAAGATCCCTCATCAGGTATGAGATTTGATACAAATGGGACCAATCTGTTAGTATACCCTATCAAACAAAAAATAATTTTGAAAATCGGTCCATAAATGACGGAGTACTGAGGTAACAAACCCTAAAAAAAAAATATATATACAACCGAATTGAGAACCTCCTCCTTTTTTTGAAGTCGGTTAAAAAACATTCTAATTTAAGTTTGTTTATTCTCTTTTTACAGACTGAAATGGAAGACGACGATGACATTAGTTTGCACACGCTCAATAAGGAAAAATACACCGGGATCCCGCAACTGGACTACGTTTACGACCCAAATCTGCCCAGAGAACTAAATGGATACAACATGTCAGACTACCCATTTTACGCCACCGTGCCGAAACTAGAGAAGATCAACTTCACATGCGACGGTCTTCATGACGGGTTCTACGCTTCGATAGAACATAAATGCCAGGTAAGTCAATTTATCCTCTTAGCTTTAAACCAAAACTGGAAGAGCTTGTGAGAATGTAGTTTAATAATAACAGCTAGCCTCACGGGTCCATAGAGGGGTAAGGTACTCTTGAAGACCGTTCGTGGACAGGTGACAACTCGTAACATTTATTTATATTTATTTTTTCACTCCTCAGTAAGCACGTTAAACCGTTGGTCCCGACTAGGCCTTGCAATCTGGATATTTATTTATTTATTTATTTATTGAAACTTTATGCACTAGTAAAATAAACTGTACAAAGGTGGACTTAATGCCTTAAGCATTTTCTACCAGTCTACCTTAAGGTGATGCAGAGACAGAACATGGTAGGCGCAAGAAGGTAACAAAAACTTGAAAGAAAAATAAATTATTATTTATGATAAATACATATATACATACATATTACATAAAATCCAGAGATACCTAGGTCAAGAGAAAAGAAAAAAAATAAAAATAAAAGATATATTAATGGAGAAACTAATCTGCTTACTCAACTTAGGGATAAGTCAGCCAACACCTTGTGAATGTGTTCGCGTGCCTTTACTTTAAACGTGAACAAACTGGTTGCCATCCTGATGTCCGGATATTCGTATTATCCGGATTTATATCGGTATCGGTGTTTTATTACATAATTTTAGAAGATGATGTAGTTTTTGTTATGTGATTGTTACTCATTAATTGGTCATTTTTCCTGCGAGACTGGTTAAACGTGTTACAAAAGCTTGTTCGTCTCATTTATAATAAAAACCAAAAAAAATCCACATTATCTGTATTATTCAGATTATCCGGATAGTACAAAACTAAATATCGTATTATCCGGATATTAAAAATGAACGGATATTGCAAGCCCTAGTCCCGACTGTCATTTAAAAATCTTTGACAGTCGTTACGAATGGTCGAAAGCCCGAAAGTCTGACCATCAGTTTAACCAGGGGGTATCTATTGACTGGCCTGTTGGTCTAGTAGTTAGTGACCCTGACTGCTATGCCGGAGGTCGTGGGTTCGATTCCCACCCAGGACAAATGTTTGTGTGAGGAGCACAATCATTTGTTCTGTGTCTGGGTGTAATTTATCTATAATATGTATCTATTTAGATGTATACATATAAGTATGTTTATCAGCTGTTTAGTACCCATGTACCCCTGTTTTTTATAAGTGATGACTTTTAATTGGCTGTCAGTCTCACATGCTATTCTTTTATTCTGTTTGCATTAGCTGTAAGTCATCCATAGTTGATAAATAAATAAATAAATAAATAACACAAGCTCTCAAGCTTCAATTGGGACTAAATGGCGTTGTGTGAAAAATTGTGCTTTTTAAGCTATTGCATAGCTTCTATCGCGGGCCTTGAGCGCGGGGACCGAATCCAGAAATTCCGTAACGAAAAAACCTCACGCTCCCCACTCCGACGGGCAAGGAGGTGTGGCTTGAAGGCCGGAGCTATTGCATATATATTATATATTTTTAGAAGGGGAGGGAGGGGTGATGGGAGGGGCGTGGGAGGTGTGGGGGAATGGGAGGGAGGGGGAGAGGGGGAGGAGAGGAATGGGGAGGGGGAGAGGAGAGGAGTTGATAAAAAATGCTATGCAATAGCTTTATCGCGGCAGTCTCCGAGTGCCACACGTCAATTTTTTTTTTTTTATTATCTATTGTGTTACCCAGTAACTGTGTTGTGGAGGTCAGGCGCCTCAGTCATGTCGCTCGGTGTAACTGAAATTCAGCTGCTTCCGGTTAAACTGGGAGCCGACCCCAACATAAGTAGTTGGGGAAAGGCTGGACAGATGATGATGGTGTGATATTAAGTTTTTAATCCGAACCACCTTCTCATTTTCCAGATCTACCACCACTGCATCGACGGGATCCGGTACGACTTCTTGTGCGCCAACTACACAGCGTTCGACCAGAAGACGTTCATCTGTCAATTTGTGTCTGTCGTGGACTGCAAGAATTCGGCCAAATATTTCCACAGGTACCTTTCTACGTTTCTTTTATTTATTATTTATTTATTTAATACTTCAAGCATCATAACACTAATGTATAAAGGCTAACTTAATGCCATAGGCATTTTCTACCAGTCGACCTTCAGGTGACGCAGAGAGAAGCAGTGGTAGGTGCAATTTAAAATGAAAATAAAGCAAGCAAAACTAATATACCCCGACATTTTAGCAGTGATAGGCCTAGATATGTGATTGGCGGACTGGCAACTCATATGATGATGATGATATTTATTTTTGTAAATAGGTTTCTACAAACACTTTTACACGTCGCCTTTTTTAGTAAATGAGATCGGTATTTCACTATTTGACTACTCTGAGAAGAAACACCGAAAGAAAATCAGAGGTCATAGTCTCTTTTAAAGTCCAGACATTATCTTGGTCAAATCATGTAAAATCCATGCAGATTAGTGTCTGAGATGGTCTTTTGAGGAAAGAACCACACAGAATGAGGGGACCAGATCAGTCAGTGCAAGCATTTGTCAGTAATCGTGAGCTCAACTTGGAACTTGAAGAGCTCCACGTGCCGACGAACAATGCCAAAGAAAGAACATTTGGGTTGGTCCCATAAAGAACTCAAACTGCCAGACAAAATGTAAAATAAATAAATTAAAGAACTCAAAAAGATTTAGAAACGAAAATCTAAAAAAAATAAAAACAGAATCCACATTGTCCTTACATTCACAATAAAAAAAAATATAATATACTTTCAAAGTAAAAATACATGTCAATGTCAACAGTGTAAATAATAACATAAAAACATTTGATACAAAATCTTGGTCAAATCATGTAAGATCCACGCAGATTAGTGTCTGAGATGGTCTTTTGAGGAAAGAACCACACAGATATGAGGGGACCAGATCAGTCAGTGCAAGCATTTGTCAGTAATCGTGAGCTCATAGGTCTCTAGTTCGAACCCGAGGCCTGCATTTTTTTCTAACTTTACGGATTCATGGACGTATTTAGGACAGACCAGCCAGTTTGTCCGGACATGTGGGTAAATAGGCCGGATGCCCTACATTATTGAGGATTTTGTGTCTCAGTTTACAACAGTAAAATTTTAGGTAAAATGAAGTATTTACTATACCTAACAAAAAAAAAGGTTTAAGTTTAAGCTTAGCTAAGTATTTCGGGTTTAATCCAGACATTTGGTAACCCTTGGCGTATTGCCCTATGCATCGTGAGACTCGCATAATAAATGAATACAATCTTATGGTCTGGACTTTAAAAGAGACCATGACTCCTGAGTTTTAATTCCACCAAGCCCTTTCCATCATCGGACCACCAGAAGTACACCACTGCGCCACCGGTACATGGTAGATATCCCAACCATACGTACTAAACGCTATGGAAACACATTAATTGTGCGAACAGCAAAAGAGTGGATTTCCCTGCCGGTGTCGGTGTTTTCTGATAGCTACAACCTAGGGGTCTTCAAGTCAAGAGTGAACAGGTTGCTTCTAGGCAAGCCTGCTTCATCGTCGACCACATCATCGCTTACCATCAGGTGAGATAGTGGTCAAACGCGCGCCTATCGGTAATAAAAAAAAAAGTTTCTTTCGGCATTTCTTCTCAGGGATCAGTCACTTTGGAAAAATGCCATTTAGTGCCATTTAGTTTTAAAAAAAAATGACATGTAAAAGTATCTGGGAAGATCTACTTACAGAAATAAATATGATTTCATCATTTCATTTTATTAAACGGGTGAACCGATTGAGATGGGGTTTTTATTTGAAAGCAGGGTTTCTTGCGATGGTTCTTAGACGTCATTTATCAAAATCGGTTCAGCTGTTTCAATGTTATCAGCTCCTTTGTGTTAGCTGCCATGTAATTTTATGTCGCGTCGGGGTACCGCATATGTAAGGAATCTTCCTACATACTTAGTACTTATATAAAATTATATGGCTCAGCGATATAAAAACGTTATTTTCAACTTCTTAAATGTTTTTGGCGTTGGGGGTTTTATCTAAGTAATAAGTTATACTTCAAAGTTGACAGCATTTAAATTTGAAAAGTAACATTCATCTCTAAGCGCACATAACAGAGGATAATTCATATTTCTCCTACTGAATTTGGAGTTTAAACAAAGCAAGTGGAGTCATCACACCAGCAAGTATTGCAAAGCATTACTTCTATGCATAAACAGTATACAACCTTGACGAAAAGGGAACGGTACTTGCAATAAGATAATGTCGTGACTGATATGCTTTTGTGTTTACGAATCACGAGGTGACTTTAATACCTGGTTTTGAACACAAACAGCTGTACTAACATTAACAAAGATTCATCGTTATAGACAACCTAATTGAGTTAAATAGACTCCCATTTATCCATTCAACCTATCTTATTAATATTTTAAAATATATTTCCAAGTTTTTAAGGATGTACCCAAGTGATTGTGAATGTTTGTTACTCTTTCACGCAAAAACGACTAAATGGATTTTAATGAGACTTAACCGCTGTGTAGCGTATACCATAATAGGCTTAAATTTATTAAGGTAATGTGTAAATTGGCAGACATACAACGAAAAAAGTCCCGATTGTATCTATTGAATTCAAGTTATTAACTTGCTTGGGGCGTCCTTATAACTTCTATCCTTCTTACTGACTACTTAAATAACTTTACTTGCGCGATGTAGGAACTCTCGGGAAGACAAATTTAGTTCTCAACTGGCTGCATAGATGGCGTGATTTAGTTTCAAAACTGGCGGCATAGAGGGCGCAATATCACATTAAGTATTTTTTTCATTTTCCCTTTACAGAAACGATGCTTTATACAAAGCCACCACCACTACCTCGACAGCACCGCCGCCTACTACCACCACCACCACGACCACCACACAGCGACCACCGCGACCAGGACGCAGGCGACCAGCATACCGATATGACTATGACGATGAAGATTATTTCTATAGAGATGATTATGATTATGAGGACAGGTCAGTAAATATTTTTGGAGCGAAGTTCCTTATCGAGCGTTTCGAAAAGGGGCTAGACGGAAAAAAATCATACGAAAAGTTGTAACGACACTTTTTGCTATAGTTGTAAGCCGTGTGGCGTGCGCATGTTTCTCTGTTATGTGTGTGTGTGTTTGTTGTGTGTGTGCTGGTTGTTAAGGTAGGGGGAGTGGAGGGGGAGGGGGGGGGGGATTTGGAGATTGTTAAACTTCCTTTTTTCTAAGTTATCATCATCTGCCTAGCCTTTTCCCAATTATGTTGGGGTCGGCTTCCAGTTTAACCGGATTCAGCTGAATACCAGTGTACAGTCAGCCTCATAAGTCCATGAACATATCCATATTTCCTAAACTCATGAACACCTTAGCTTACACAAATTACTAAAATTAAATCCTGGCACTAGTCTTGTTTAGCAATTTGTGTAAGCTAAGGTGTTCATGAGTTTAGGAAATATGAATATGTTTATCGACTTATGAGGCTGACTGTACATGGATCAACTGCCTGACTGGGTAACATGATACCCCTTGGTTAAAGTGATCGCCAGACTTTCGGGGCTCTGACTACCCGTAACGACTGACACAGACAGGTAAACAAATGACAACCGGTACCAACAGCTTAACGGGCCTTATGTGGCACGGTGTGATATGTAATTAATGGTCACCCATCTACGTAGCTTAACTTTCGTTCGACCCTCACGGCTGTTTTAATTTATCAACAAGCTCCTTCGTTTTTTTAAGTAATATCGATATAAAAATCTCGACTTTCCCTGTGTCACAAATTTGAAGACTTCAATTTTAAGGTTTCATTGTCCAGAAGGATTTTGTTTGATTTACCTACAATGTAAATCATAATTACGAAGCTCATTACCGCTTTGGAGGGATGAG
The DNA here is from genome assembly GCA_921972225.1 of Euplexia lucipara. Taxonomy (NCBI): domain Eukaryota; kingdom Metazoa; phylum Arthropoda; class Insecta; order Lepidoptera; family Noctuidae; genus Euplexia; species Euplexia lucipara. The sequence continues at coordinate 1,447,969 of OV179169.1, read as the reverse complement.
GAACAGGGTGTAGAGTTCCTCATCCACCCTTGAAAAGGGAGGATCCTCCGACCAGACGGGTGTTGTGTCTGGTGGGCTAACTACTGCCCGACGGTTGTTGTCGGGAACTTGTATACGTTCAAACTGCGCGGATAACTTTAATAGCGCGATGTAGGATAGTTCGTATGTGGCGAGATAGATGTCGCTACACCGCGTTAGAAACTTTTGCAATAACGAAATTCTGAGTTTACGTAGTTATTGAGTTTTTCAATCTGGAATTTTACACAACGTCATCTAGTCCCGAACTAAGCAGAGTTTGTGCTATGAGTAGGTACTAGACAATAAACATGCTTACATATTTCAAAGTACAAACATAATTAAAGATATACAAGGTGCTTTTTTGATATCCCATAACTCTAGGGTTATATTCTGTAGGTAAAAATAATACTAAAACTCCTAGAATAGATGGTCCAAAAATGCATAGTTTCGGAGATATCATCAATCATAATTAAATTATCAGTTGTTTGAGACGAATCTTCTTTCTAACGTCACTTTTCTTTCACGTAAGGGTGTTTTACATTAATCATCGTGACTTTGTCGAATTATTTCGTATGATAGAAAAAAAAAAAGGATGATTGAAACATAATTCATATGCCAGTTGATTCTTTGATATATTATTATAGTCTCAATCATACCCTAGAGTTATGGGATATAAAAAAAACACGTTGTATAATACACCCAGACACAGAACAAATACAATAAAATGCCAGTCAATTAAATGACTACAAGTATACCTCTCCCTAACTCTTCGAGGATTACAGACATGTTAATATAATTATCGTATTTGATTTCAGAAGGAGGCCCAGACCACGCAGGCCGGGCAAGAAGAAGAGGCCACCAGTATCCGACTACGAAGATGATAGGTGAGACTTCTATCTTACTCACTTTGTTAACAAGGTGGAACTGGACATCCAGAAAGTATTTTAGGTAGTTGTTACATGAAAATTATATACTACTTTGAGAAGAAACACCGAAAGAAACTAAGAGTCTCTTTTAAACTTCAGACCTTATCTTGGTCAGATCATGTCAGAAGCGTGCAGATTAGAGTCTGAAATGGTCTTTTAAAGAAAGAACCATCCTTAAAGAAATACACACAGATATGAGAGGACCAGATCAGTCAGAGCAAGCATCTGTCAGAAATCGTGACCTCAATTCGGAACTTAAGGAACTCCACGTGTTAAAACTAAGAACGAAAAATAATCAATCAATGACAGAATTAAGGCATACATACATACATACATACATAAAGTTGGATAAAATCATTCAATTAAATTTATAGTCACTAATAAAATGTCAAAAATTTTGCAGATACGACCGTCGTCCAAGACCAAGAGACGAGGTACCAGAAGACGATTACGAAGAGCGAAGACCATACGACAGAAGACCAGCCAAAAGGCCTGTCTATCCTGAAAGAAGACCATACGATGATGAAGAGGATAGGCGTCCTGTATCCAGAAGACCCAGACCAAGGCCCAAGGATGAGGAGGAAGATAGGTATAGACCTGATGATGAGGAGAGGCCTAGAAGTGGACCGAGGGATCAAAACCGAGAGGAAAGGCCCAAACGACCGAGACCGAGAGATGAGTATAGACCTAGAGATGAGGTTGGGCCAGTAGATGAAGTTGTTAAAGTAAGAGACGAAGCCGTGAGGCCAATCGATGAAGTTTTAAGACCAAGAGATGAACCACGCATTCAGGACGAGATAAGACCCCGTGATGAGATTAGACCCAGAGACGAAATTAGACCTAGAGAACCGATAAGGCCTAGAGATAAAATCAGGCCACGGGATGAAGTTAGACCTCGTGACGAAATAAGACCCAGAGATGAAATAAGACCACGTGACGAAATAAGACCACGAGATGAAATAAGACCTAGAGACGAAATAAGGCCACGTGATGAAATTAGACCCAGAGATGAAATCAAGCCAAGAGACGAACCTTCCCGCGAAAGACCAGACAGACGCCCTTTCAGAGATGAAGAAGAAGAAGAAGTAGTAGTAGAAAAGCCAATCAGACCGTCGAGACCACGAGACAAAGGGTTATCGGAAGGTCGGAGATATAGAGGGGAGACCCCTTATAAAACTAGGGACGACAGACCTTACACAAAGGCAGATTTTGTCCAAAGACCATACGACGATAGGAACGAGGAAAGAAGGGAGCCACCAACTGCACCTGAAACTCCAGCTACTACTCTTGTGAAACCAAATGGTCGTGGAATTTTCAGTCAACCTAGAATGCCTCCAAAGATCAAGCGACCAGTTCCAATAAACGAAAGAGATAAATATGATTACGTACCAATTGCTACTACAAAACCTCCCCCAAAAGTAGATGATGATGATTACTATGATTATGAAGAAGACGATACAAGTAGACCGTCATCTTCTGGGAAAACCAGCACAGTACAGCAAAGACCAAGACCAGAACCTGTTGAAAAGGAAAGGTTTAAGCCTACAAGACCCCACTATTCTGATAAAGGTAGAAAGACTAAAAGACCAATTGACTATGAAGAAGAAGTTTATGATGAACCAGTGAAATCTCAGAAATATATCTACAATCAGAGGGTAAAAGAAGAAAGGCTTAGAGCTAAACCTGTACCAGCAGAAGATGAATATTATGATTATGAAGAGGAAAAGAAAGATAAAGAGAGACTTAGAGCAGGAGAAGACATAACAAGCAAAATTAAAGACTTGCGCCCGAATGTGAAGGTAGTTAAACGTCCTTTTTTACCCTCTAGGGGTGGAAGCCCGTACCTTCCCCGCGGACTACAGCCTGTAGCGGGAAGGGATGTCTCAGCACCACTTAATACCACCCCGAAACCTACCACCACTTCTCCTAAACCCACAACTACGCCTATCCCTACTACTACTACTCCTCCTCCTACAACTACTACACCTAGCACCACCACTGTTACTACAACTACAACTACAACAACAACCACAGAAGCACCAACAACAACAATAGTCACAACAGAAAAAGCAACAACAGAAAAAGCCACAACAGAAGAACCCCAAGACGAATATGAAGAGGAGTATTACGACGAAGAAGACATAGACTACGACAAACACCACAAAAAAGAAACTACAACAGCTGTTGTTGTGACAACACAACCAACAACTACAAGAGCAACAACAACTAGAACAACAACAGTTGCCCCAACAACAGAGGAACCGTTTACAACAGAACAAAAAGCTAAAAACTTAGCTTCGAAAGTTTTACGAGTCTACAACGACAATTACGAAGCAATCCGGGACAAATTAGAATCCACATTATCACCAGGAGACTATATTAAGCCCTATTTAGCTACGGCTACCCCTTCAGTGGCTGACAACCCATACAGACCTTTAGATTACAAAAAAGATTTCAAACCTCATCCGGAAATCTCAAAACCTTACACTGCAACTGGAAAACCACTACTACCAGAAAACATATCAATAACGCAAAATCTAGCTGACAGCATAGAAAATGATTACGATGTCAGACTAAATGAGGCTTTGACACCTTCGTTGCCGGTAAGCAGAGTACCATCTGGCTTCGTTACACCCTCAGATAGGGATTACACGTTCGCTAGATTCAGAAATAATGTACAACCAGCCGAACCGCAATATGCAGCATCCGACATAGCCAGTTATCAGGTCAGAAAACGACCTCAGGTCTCTGGAGTCAGCATAAGAACTCCATCTTCTTACTACCTGCATCCTCAACGGCTGGTGTACCAAGAAGATCCGTCTCATAGGTACCCCAGACAATTATTTTATAGGTCTGTAGACTTTTATTAGAGATTTTGGAGTTATGAAAACTTGTAGGGTAATTTTGTGACTGTCAGGCGGGTGTGTCAACATTTTTGAGAAGGTTCAATATTGGTTTATATAGAAGTCTTAGTTTATAGCATACATCATTCTAAAGAAATACGTATGTCAAAGTCAGAGACTTTTGATTCTGACTAAATTTGACAGAAATTTAAAGCTTAATAGTGGACCGGGTTGGTTCTATGTTGTAGTAATTTTCAAACATATCGGGGCCTGGTCCATACCGGGGTTTGATGATAAACAGCCTAAGAATTGAGCTACCAAAAGCATAAAGTATTTTTCAAATCATACTGGTAGTTCAAGAGAAGAAAAATAAACATTTTGTTACCTTTCATATTTTTAAACGCATACATACTGCTTTTGTTTCTTTTGTATATGTTCATATTTTAAGAACATCACTAATGTATGTCCCTCGAGAGCGTCACCTCCCGGCTTTTCCACTTACATCCTTACCTTTTGTAAGTCGCCTTTTATTCATCATCTCAAAATGACCAATCCCTACTACACTCTTAATTTTTTGACAATTTTTCTTCTTTGAAACCGCGATGTTGTTTAAATTAAACAATATTGTTCCTTTTCAAATAAAAAAAGTTGCACGTCCGGACACTTTTTTGTTTCAACAAAAATACTCTTATATCCTACAGGTTTTCGTATGAAGAAGTACATTAATATCGTAAGTCAATTTAATTAAATTATGTAAAAAAAACAACTACTTTCGAAACATCAGAAGAACACTGCCAATTTTTTAGTTTTATAGAAATTAAAAAAATATATTTGTGTATTAAAAAATACTCTTAGTTACCTGTATTTTTAAGAAAAATCTAAGTGTATATATGATCGAGAAAAAAAATAAAAAAATATTATTTTTGCTAGTGGAGGTTCGACTCACGCTTCGTGGGTATTGTTTATCAGAAAAGTAGGAAACAAAGAAAAATACTGCACTTATAATTTATTTGAAAATGCCAAGTAGAAGAATATAATTATAAAAAATAAAAAAACCTAAAAAATAAATAAATATATATTTTGGTTAAGCAATTGAACCCCACCAAGTCTTGACTTGACACTAGATAATATTGTCATTCTTTTCTCGATTATTTTCGCACTCAAAATAATTTGTACATTTTATAAATACGAACAATATGATTTTTTTTTTATTTTGTACACAATAGTTTTAAGGAAACTTTCCTAGAATAAAAAACTATGTAAAATAATTGCTGTTTTTCACTTTATCGTTGTCTGCCTAGCCTTTTCCTAATTATTTAGGGTGACTGGTAATTAGTGACCGATACTTAAACACATCGATCACAGCAGGCACGAATCGGCACAATCTATGAGCCGATGGTCCGACCGGGAAGGGCAAAATCTTCTAGTAGTAGCCTCATCACACGCTTTCCCGCCACCCCCACCACTCCCGTTGTGCAGTACCGTCGTAATTAAATTAATTGAAAGATAATGATTATTCAAAAAAGTTTCTTTGGGAAAGTTATTCGTATTTATGAGTACAATCACTTGTTTAAGTATCGGTCATTAATTACCAGTCACCCTATACAGGGTGTAACGGAAAGGGTATATACATCCGAAGGGCACGGATTCGCTTGGTGATAAGAAACGACATGGCAACGTTTTTATACATGTACATACATAATTGTAAAGTTGAGCCCGCCCGCGCCGTCGCGCCTTCGTCGGTTAGGCAGAGCCCGATAGGTCTGTACTAGGCGCGCAGAACCCGAGATAGATATACTTCAACCTTGCCGCACAGGATTATGACCCTCATAGTGCGGTGACACGTTTGTTATGATTTTGCATTTAATAAACTGTCGATATTAAATAATATCGTGAAGTTTCAAAGTTATTAGTTGGGAGCTGAAATTTTGAGGAAAGACTCGTTATTAAACACTCTATCCACCCTGTTTATATGTATATACCCTTTCCGTTACACCCTGTATAATTATGGACCCTGGGTCTGAATTAAGATTTTTTTTATTTTTTTTTATTATTATTTATGTCAGCTTCCAGACGTCTAACCAGATGCAGCTAAATATCTATAAACAACGTAATGTCTCGCCTGGAAGTGCTTTTTGGTAGGTATTCTATGTATATCTATTGGTAGGTACTGCAAGAACAATAAAAGAACATTTAATTGATACGTCTATAATAATTAAGAAATCGACTGTGGCCGGGCTACGTCGCAACACACAGAAATTTCAGATGGACAAACTAATTAACACTTTGCCCGAAAGGGGATCGAACCCAGGACCGGGAACGTCTATCGTGTAATGGAAAAACGGTACGTTCTTGGTTTCTATGCGTTATTGGTTTATGTACAGAAGCCAGCACGTCAAGTTACCCCAATGTGTCAAATTTCTTTGATCGTTTTTCAATTTGAGAAAGTTTGACACATTGGGGTAACTTGATGTGCTGGCGTCTGTACCTTCTTTTAAACTAACATATAAGATTACCGACTTGCATGGATGTCGACTTGCCAAATTGCCTAGTTGGATTAGTAATCACAAGCGCTGATCATGGGGTCCTAGGATCGATTACTAGGCCAGGAAGTGTCATTGGATATTTCCAATCTGTATTGTTTTAGTAGCAGCCCGGTGTCCTGAGTTAAATAATAAAATAAAACAAAAATAAAAGTAATATTATATTATCATTTAAGTATATATTTTTCTAACTACAATAATTACAATCACATACAATAAACTCTTAATAATGAAACAGAGTATTTTGTAAGGCGATGTCCATTATTTTTTTTTTAAACAAAAGCAAAAAAAACATATTAAACTAAAATTCCTAATTCTTTATTTTAATTAAAAAAAAATCTCATGCGTTCCTGTTTCTATGAAAACAACAAAAATTACTCAAAATAATCTACATTAGTGGTTTTTGACCAATAAAAAAATTATTTGCTAAGCTAAAAATGTTTGTAAACTACTATTTACAAGCTCGCCTTACAAAATACGAAGTTAATTAATTATTCTATTAAACTTAACATAAATAAGACATTATTTTAACATTCATGTACAAAAATACAAAATAGGAATATTATTCATATTTTAGCAGAACATTAAAATGGGATTTATTTAAAAAGTATTTTCTTGGTTTCATTATTCAATTCTTCTTACATCATCCTGAGATTTTAGACACAAAATAATTACTAACTAACACTTTTAGGGTCTAAGATTTATCATTGTCTTGACCTAAAAATAATTATAATTTTTACAACATTATTACCAGTTACTAAAACTATAAGAAGTCATTTAATGAAATTGTCAGAACAGGAAACCATTGAGAAATAAATATCACCGATTTTAAGTTAATTTCCTCTTTTGTAATTAATTGAAGAAAACACAGCCATTGGTATATTATTTTGGCGTAATTTTAAGAGCAATATGAGCATAATTATATAAAAAGATTTATAACCCGTTTTAAAAGTATGCAATTTTAGATTCCTAAATTGTATTTAAATAAGTAAGTAATTAGTTTTTATTTCGATGTCATAATGAGAGATTTTAGAGAGAGAGAGAGTCCAGATTTCGTTTGACAAAGAAAAATCTGGAATCTGTTAACTAAAATTGACAATGCGACAGTTTTAGTCGTAAAAATACATGACCGTCACATTTTGGCGACAGACGCGGAATATCTATGACATACAAAACTGTTGCATTGTCGCCTGTCGTTTTTATTAAACCTGAACCCAATTGATCGGAAATAGCCAACACTTCCTTCTCTGTACGAGAAGAGGCCTTGCCTTTACTATGCAGTAGAAATTGATCATGGAGCCGTCAATGCATTTTCGTAATTCTTCTGGTATTAAAGATCAATATCACAATCTGGAGTCTATGCTCTGAAATCTGTTCTCCTCAGTGTGGGTATCCAAACATACAGTGGCATCCAATTACATTAAAACCTTGCCTTGTACCCAAAGACATTCAATGGTTACTATTAGCGAGACCATAACGACTAAAATTTTCAACCGAAACTTGTGTCCTAGTGTGTACGCCCCGCTTTCGCTCCAATATTGCTGTATTATGCTAGATTAGAGGCGTCAGTAACGCCAGACACAGAAGGGATCACAGTTTTTCTATGACATTTTATTCGTATGCCCCCTCTATAGGTTCTTAAACCTCGTTGCGTAAACTAATCAAAAGCTAGAATTCTCAATCTGACTCTTAGATCGGTGTTTCAACCAGCTTTCTGGAATTGCACTTGAATTCTCACTATACGCTCCATTCTGGATTCCAGTTTTGGTTCCTTGAACTTCTTTTTGGTCACTGGACTCTTCACGGTGGAAGATCCTGTTGATGGGATATTGGATGAAGTAGAAGACGAAGGTGGATGTCCAGATGAGGATCTGGTAGAGGCAGACCTGCCACCAGGTCATGATTCCGAAGACCGCGTACAGCCAGCGGTGTGAGAAGAAGTAGATTGAGTAGTAACTGGAAAAAGAAAGGAATTGTAAGTTAGTTTAGAAAATTAATTTATCAATCCTAATAATTGTAACAGCATCACATGAAGGGTCGATAGACGGTTAAGGTACTTCTGTGAAGTTCAGTTCCAGAAGAGGTGACTTCATGTTTTTCTTCCTTTTACTTTCGATGTTTTGGTTGATTTTTATTGTTTGCCACGTGTGCGCCTGCTATTTTAACTTCTTGATAATGCTTTCACACATATTGCAATGATGAACTCATTTTTACATCACATAAAAATGACTGGCCTGTTGGTCTAGTAGTTAGTGACCCTGACTGCTATGCCGGAGGTCGTGGGTTCGATTCCCACCCAGGACAAATTAATGTTTGTATGATGAGCATGATCATTTGTTCTGTGTCAGGGTGTAATTTATCTATAATATGTACGTATTTAGAAATACAAAACTATATTTATCAGCTGTTTAGTACCCATATCACAAGCTCTCAAGCTTAACCTGGATAACGGCGTTGAGTAAAAAGTTGCGGAATATTTATTAATATGAAATACAAATATTTTATTGTCCAATTAGAAACTACATTACATTTTGACGTGTTTGGAGCCCCCATTTAAGCAAACAATGCCTGTATTAGAAGGCTCCGCTCTTTCATCATCATTGTCGTACATATATACTAACTTAGGTTGGCATATAGATCTTATGGGTAAATAGGCAATGTAAGTACAATTAAAGTAAATACACTTGCAAGTAGACAAACAGGTGATTCCATCACCATGCAATTTTCTTTCTAGGATAGAAAATTACACGTCTGAGGTTAGTCAATTACCGCACAAATAGAAGATTATAAATACTCACACAAGAGCATACAGCACTCCAGCTCCTCCGGTTAACCACAGCTCCAGCTTATAATGTGTGGGATGCCTCCTCGCCTGCAGCACGGTTTCAATCAGCACCACTATGGCGATGTTGGTGTGTACGCAGTGGTTGAACCACCACGGCACCAGCTGGTCGTAGACCTGGGGGAAGACCAGCTCGCGATCGATCCAGTACAGGGTCCAGAACATCGTTGTTATGAACTGGAAGAGAAATTTGTAAGGATTTTATCAAACAAAACAAATTTTAAAGAACTTCTGAATTGATATTGTTCATTCATAATAACTCAATGGGCAATTTGACAAAGTTTTAGTTGTTCGTCCCTCATCTAGATTACAAGAAAGTATTCGACACATATTTTTTCTTTTTTCACGTAAGTATTGAAATAATAGCGGCGATACATCGAGTCAAAATGTCGCATGACGTCACTAGCCAGTACAGTTTATACTAGAAAATTACGCTACAAGGGACGAGGCCGGTCGTCTTCCATCGAATGCCCGCAGGTGATGAAGGCAACTATGCCCGAAGCTATATTATCAAGACCGAAAAAACTACCTCCAGTAATACGAATCCCTCAGTAATAAAAGACCGTTTAAAAAATATTCATTCAAAACAACCTATTATCTTTTATACTGGCTATTTATATGTGTGAATGCGCGTGCAAAACTTCGTGTCAGTGCTGCTGACTATTATGGAGTTCTTCCATTGGAAACAATCCTGGATGCGGGTCAAGCAATCAGGTTACGCTTATAAACTAAATCAACGTGTTTTGTGTCAATACTCTTGCGCCATCCCATCTTCCTGGGTCAACATGCTGTGCTGGCGCTGCTGCTGCTGAGAACCTCAAGTATATACCTATAGTAACCTTGTTGGTAGTTATACTTTCGATCCGTTTGGGGTTGAAACTCTTGGGTCGTGGGGTCCGAGTGCTCGTCTTCTTTACAAAGACATCTGCAAACGTTTAGTAGACGCTTCCCGTGACCCAAGGGCTGGCCTCTACTTTGGCCAGAGGCTAAGCATTGCCATTCAACGTGGCAATGCCGCCAGTCTTTTGGGCACTTTACCAGCTGGCAGCGATGCAGAAGAATTTTTTGACGCTTTGTAGTTTATTGTTAGTTTTAGTTATTTATTTATTTTAAGTTTTTGATATGATTAAATAAAGTCTTTTTTTAGTTTCTTGTATTTGAGAAAGTGAGTCAAACTTTTAAGATTTGATTACAGACAGATACCGGGAAGACGGAACTAAGAAAAAGCTTGTAAAATGAAGTTATTGAAACTCACCAGCGTTAGAGGCACCACCAGGCCTGAGAACATGACGTCTCGTAGGAACTTGAGCTTCCTCCCCAGGGCAGAGTCGTGCCGGTCCAGCCACTCCATGATATCATACACCAGGGACATTGTCAGGAACACCGTTTGGAACAGCTGTAAAGAAGAAAACCAGGGCATTAGTCTTCCAAATCAAAAGTTATTTATTAAAATTAAGGCCCGCAGCAGGGCTAGCATGGGCTGGGGATATAACTTTTATCCACCGGTTATTTCCACTGACAAGGGATGCAATTATCTCATCCACCTGCCAAAGCACGGCAACAGGGGGAAAGAGAATTATATCACTTTTTGACATTAGACGTGGATACTCATCACTCATCCACGGCTTGTAGAATGGCGACTAGTGAAAGATTTCGCGATTCGAGCAATCCCAATTGACAACAAAACAAAATAAATATCCAGTACAGCAGGCCTAGCCAAGTTACAAATTCTATTTCTATCATCGTAATCGTAAATCGACAATAGAAAGAAAATGGCGGATATGGAATCATCTGTTTGTCAACTGTCAAGTGTGATGTTGTTGATTTTCTTGGATTTTGAAATAAAGTTTTAAAATGCATACTTTAAATATGTTGTGGTGCGCTCATAACGAAGAAGTGCTGTTAAGATGCTGGAGAAGAGAACTATATCGGCAGTGCGTGGAAACTATAGAAGAAATGTCGGACACTTTGTTTATCCAGCGATTTCGATTAAATAAAGCAAAGAGATTTAGGTATTGAATTTCTTTGAAATAAAGAGACTTTCGAAGCCTTAGTTCAAGACCTACGAGGAAGAACTTCGTTGAAAGGGTCCAACGAGATTTCATTGGAAGTCAAGGTAATTAAGTTCATAATGTGCATACCTACATTTATTACATTATTTATCATTTGATTTATTTTTTGTTTGTCTTCGATCAGGTGTTGTGCGCTCTTAGTTTCTTGGCCACAGGATCTTATCAACGAATTGTTGGTATCACTCACCACCTTACTCAACGCACAACTAGTCGCTGCATCAGACAAGTTGTTCATGCATTGAATCACCAAAATATCATGGCAAAATAGATTGTCTTTCCGAGTACAAGACAAGACCGAGGACTAATAATTAATTTGAATAAAAGACTTGTGATTTTGATTCTGTTCAGGTAGGTACCTATAATAGTATTAAAACATTCCTTAATTTCAGTTTTATTTTACAGATTTGTGACAGTTATCTTTATATTATTATCAATGTGAATGCAAAGTTTGGTGGAGCTACACATGATTCACGTGGTCATCGAGTAGAGTTGAATCATATATGCGTGAATTTCATCAAAATAAAGAACGGTTATTAGGTAAATGTTTACGAAATCATAAAAATTAAGTTAATTAGGAATGTATGTTTGTTTCTTATACATAAATAAATATTTCAGGTGACTCTGGGCTGGGTATCCGCAACGCCCTTGGCTAATGACTCCCATCCTCAATGCAGTTCAAGGTTCCAGAGAAGAACAATATGACTCAAAAGCATGTGCAAGCGCGTAACAGCATTGAGCACTGTTTTGGATTACTGAAAGCTCGGTGGAGTTGTTTGCTTAGAAACAGGGTACTGCAATATCATCCCTTTGTAATTAGCAAAATAACAACAGCATGTTGTGTGCTACACAAGATTGCGATGAAAGCTCGTTTACCACCACCACAACCAGTTCCAACTTTGCATGAAGATGGGCATAACATAAGCATGCAAACATCCACCGCCATTTCTGGAGGTAGCCAAAATGAGCTAATTCAAGGCAGAGCCATGCTGAATTGTTTATTGCATCGGCTACGATAAAAAAAACAGTAATTGAGTAATCTTATGTAGGTATTAATACTCTAAGCGAAATCTTTGGATCCTTTTTCAAGAAAATTGCGCGCAAGGAAGAGTGTGTGATAGTTTATGGGGAGGAGAAGTGTAGAAACCTAATATTTTTATAGGTTTATCTTAGAAATACATTCAATTTAAATTAAATTAAACTCATTGCTTACGTACATTTTAGACGTTTAGCAATTCTGCCAACATCAAGTTTATAACGTAACCATAGTGATCAACCCTTCGAAAATAAACAAAAAATTACGAATGAAATACAATTCTGTAAGTTGTCATTGTCATGCAAAAGCAAAGCAAAGTTGTAATTTTCTAATAAATTTAAAAAAGTTTAGCTATATGAGGTTCTACCTATACTCATATATTTATACACTAATGTAATACGGTCTACTTTCGAACACATGTAAACTTGTCTGTTCGGTTCTTTTTTTTGTTTTCTATCATCTTTTTATACCATGGTTTAAACAAATAAACATTATTCTATTCTATGTACCCATATTGATCAAACATAAAAATTAAACACATATGTTTCTAATGTTGTTTGTTTATTTACTAGAAACCAAATTAATAATTTAAAACATATTTTAATCAACATGTTGTATGTTAATTTAAATATGATTTACATCCCCAGGTAGTAATCTGTTGAAGGTAGGGAAGTTGTAGATCGCAACTGGGGTAAAATTTCTACCAAACTATCTGATACCCCAGCCAAACGATACATAATTTGGTTTAATAATTTTTTAATTTAATTTAATTTCATTCATAATTTTATAGTTATTATACGTAAAACGATAGTAAAGGGAACCTTAATTCCAAATTAATTTCGACGCTAAAATAACAAATTCAAATCGTATACTAGTTTCACCAGCGTACGAAGTATACAGCCGCATTTTTACATTGCGCTCGCCATAGACAATGTTTTTTTCTATCTTCGCTATGAAATGAGCGATTGACGCAGTGTGTCAACTTGGCAACCAACGCCAATGTTTATCTTTCTATTATCGCCCTAACGAGTAGAATTTGTAATATGACTTAAAATGTGACAGTTGATAAACAGCTGATCCCATATACGCCATTTTCTTTCTATCATAGAAATAGAATAGAAAATAGAATTTGTAACTTGGCTAGGCCTGCAGATGTAATAAAACGATGAAAGTACTTTGGTTTACATGACATTCTCGACTATTGTGTAATTTCATAAAAGTTTTCTTATAATGGCAATAATTTCGGGGACAAGCGTTTCCCCTGGTTTATCCCCGTGAATAGTTTATCCACCCATGTCGCCATGCTCGGAGGGTGGATAAAAATGACAGAGGGGAATAGTATGTTATCCTCTCCCCGTGGAAAGAATATCTCCGGCCATGCTAGCCCTGCAGGTTTATAGTATATCTACATTGACAGTTTATTGTGATGATCACTGGGTAAAGTGTTCAACGATTAACTGTCAAAATGCTAGCTTCTTATTGGCTGTCATCAGTGTGTGCATCTAGGGAGACGCCATGCGCACTCGCAGAGATGTGACGAAGCGCACAGTTTCCCGTATGATAGTCACCGTAACTCGGAGTCCACTAAAGGCGCAATAATAAACCATTTATTTCAGGTAACAAAGACCCATAGACAAATACCTTAACCTAAAAATACATACTGATAACACTTTTGTTAGTGAAATCTTACAAAACTGTTAAATGTTAGTATCACTTCACTAGCACGAAGTTATGTGCGTTCTTGTGAAATTTGTCCGCGAAAGCGACGGAACACCACATCTTGAAGCCAAAATCTTTCGTCCAGCACCAAATGGAGCATACACGTTGGGATGCGCACCACAAATGCCGAAATTGACGTTGCGGCGCGACTTCAGTAGCTGTACTCTTGGCGTGTACTTTAGTCTTTGGCGCACGTACTCCTCGATTTCTTTAGCCTCAGTAGAGTAATGCAGACGAGAGATGTACACCGGGGTGTCCGGCTTCGCGGCGCGCAGCTTAGCCTTGGGCTCAACAGGAGCCTCGCCGGAGCGGCTCTTATAGCTTCGCTGACGGCGGCGGCGTTTCCTCTTTTGCAACGTCACAGAACCACTGAATTTTTCAGGCAACCCATATATGCAATATATTTATTGACATATTAAATTTTATATAAAATAGGTTTCATTCATTAACCAGCTCGGTGAAGGTCGTTCTTAATGGGATCTTAGACTATAACTAATTTATATCAATTACTTATTTGCTAAATGATAAATAATAGCTAGGACACTCCAATTCACATAATACAAGTTATGTGAGTGTACTGTAGGTACTTATGTACTTTGCCTAAAAAAACATCGTATTAGTTTAATACGAGTACAATGTGATTTACAACTATCTTCCTATTCCTTGTTAAAACAAAACACACATTCTTCCACGAATTAATGACTAATAAACTTTATAATTAATCAGATAACCAGTTAATTAAAGGTGAAGACGAGGTCAAATCGTGTCTGCTCGCTATCGCAGACGGACAGACAAAGTTCAGTTAGTTGAGGACAGACGAGTCTATCATAATACGTAGACGTGATGAGACTGGGGCCTATAGACAGCGGTGATGGGAGGCTTTTCTACTCTTCATCACTGACTTGACTTTGACTGGCCTGTTGATTTAGTAGTTAGTGACCCTGACTGCTATACCGGAGGTCGTGGGTTCGATTCCCACCCAGGACAAATGTTTGTGTGATGAGTACGATCATTGTTCTGTGTCTGGGTGTAATTTATCTATAGTATGTATGTATTTAGACTTATGTACGTATGTTTACCAGCTATTTAGTACCCATAACACAAGCTCTCAAGCTTAACTAGGGACTAAATGGCGTTGTGTGAAAAGTTGTGGAATATTTATTTATATATTTATCACAGCCGAAAGACCTTGAATTCGCAGGATTTTATCAAACGAAAGTGGGAGGATCCACGCCATCAAATATAATTAGTAAATTCTCAGTTGTCCGATGTGTAACTGGTCGCGAGTTGGTCATTGACAATCTGCTGGCTCACCTCTACAACCCATTGGAACAAGATACCAGTTGAAATACGATACTAGCTGCATAAAGGCCTATTCAGACCTAAGCGGTATTCGCTACCGTCTGTGGCAGAGAATACCCAGTGGGTGTGCGGTAATATTACTGTTCAGACCTAAGCGGTATTCGCTACCGTCTGCTGTAGACGGTAGCGAAATTGGTACTAAATACCTGAGTGAAACCCGCGCGGTATGTACCTCTACCCACAGCGGCAGCGAATATCGCTCAGGTTTGAATAGGCCTTAGGGAAGGTTCATATCTAACGGAACATGCGTCGCGTATTATCGGTCGCGTAACGCCAGAACAGGCAAATGTATAGAAAAACACTTGACCGTTCACACTCAACAGACGATGAGTTATTGCGTCGAGGTACATTGCGCAAACGCTCGGCGCATGTTCCGTCAAATGTTAACCTTCCCTAAAATATGAATTGCAAAAACTCACATTGAGTACTGGCCTGGATTTGAAGCCACAACCTCATACATGACGGTGTACAAACACCATTTGTACAAACATACCTACACCGTTATACAGAATCACAAATCGAAAGTAATTTCTCTGTATTCAAATTTATTTATAAGACAGTTAACCTCTGCGCCTAGAAAGGGCTGACCTTGGGAGTACCTGTTTCGCATCATCTATGCTTAGAAACTTCAAATTATACTTATTGTATTGTTTTGGTTTAAGTCTATGCAAATTCAGTAAGACATATGTGACAAGCTTTTCCCAAACTGTGTTTGTACATAGGCTGTAACCGTACAGAAAATCCACCTTATTCTACACTTTGTCCATAAAAAAATAAAGTCTATAAAGTCTGTAAACGACTTGTATTTTAATGGCAGATTTCATTTAAATTGAATAGAATAGGACGGTCTTTAACGGTTGTTACGTAGCTTATATTATGTGGAAATCTTATTAATTTATGTAAATAAAATAAGATTCCACATGATTCATGATTCCATTAAGTGATCTAGATTACTTTGAGAGATTGTAGTAGTTCTTGGTTTTGATTACCTTATTGGTCATTTGTTTCCAATTGAGGAAACAAATGACCCCCTATTTTAAGGGACTAAAACCTACAAGAAAAAAATCAAAATCAAATCTATGATTTATGGACAAGGTGTCTCAAATTGGGTGGTTTTTGAGGCAATGCTATGACCAAATTCAATAAAGCCTAATGTGCGAAAACCGCATAAACTACCTACTGCTACGGCTTAAAGTACGAATGCGCCCATTACACATATAAAAATGTTGACTTCAGCGCCATCTAGCGGGAAATTGGGTGATAGCAGGTCGTAAGTTTCACCTTAATAAAGGAGACAGTTTTTTTTGGGCCCACTATTAAACGGTAACGTTTATTAATCATATTACACATGAAGAAAGTGATCATCTTATTACTATTAACAGACCAAAAATTATATGTAAATGTAACCGGAATACTGAAATAATAGTCAAAAAGTGTTACGGCAAAAAATGCTTATTTAGGAGCGTTTACATATTTGTTTTCACATTAAAATAAACCTATTATTCTAATGTGAAAACAAATATGTTATCCCGGTGCGCAGCGGTAATGACGTTGGCGTTAAATGCGTTTAAAGATACTTATAATTATTAATTGGTACAGTGAACTTGTTTTTAATTCTTTACTAACGGAATATCAAGTAACGTACTTTAAAAACACAGTGGGACGAAACGTAATTAATAGCCCGTTGCAGATGCTCTGTGGTCCAATTTCAATCAGTTTGACACTGACAAACAACATTATTTTTACCGTTATTAATGTTTCCGATTACTAGATAATAGCATGTTTCTTCTGTTCTTTTCGTATTTTTATTCTAAAGATTTTATGAAAATGGCATCTGTAGATACAGTGCATAATCTACAAAGCCATTGCAAGCAATTGTGCAGCACCATTTCAACGGAATTGGGGCTGCAGCAAGAGCAGCCCCAATTCCGTTGAAATGGTGCTGCTCTTGCTGGATACTATTATAATTGTTTAGTGGGCAGAGGCACTGTTGGCTGCTGTGCACATGTGATGTGTATAGAGTGGTTTTTATCTTGGGCGCGGCATCAAGTTAAAGTTGAGCCACCTGCATCTTTTTTAGATGAAATACTGCTTTTAAGAGAAGATTTTGAAAATTATGACGAACAGTAAAAAATACTTCTTGTGACATACTATAATGTGTTTTTTTTATCTCCTGACACAACCAGCTTATAACCCATCACCTTATTATTTTAGATCTCCAGTCCAAGAGATTTAAAATACTAAAGGTACTACTTTAGGTATTGAATATCTTTATCTACAGTCTATGGCCGGAAAAAATGTGTTTCGAAATTAATACATCTAATCTATTTTCGTGAATATCTCTGTCTATCAAATCGTGTAAATCTGTAAATCACATCAAAATCAGTACAGACGTGTCTTTTTTTATACTTTATATTATTGAACACTGAACAGTGTACTATTTTAACTTAAAATACCAAGGAGACCTATCCACTTATTCAACAATCGCTCTTCTGATTTTAGGTTATTATAAGAGTAATGTTTGACTATCGTATTTCACAGTATTCCGGTTACATACAGTTTTGCTAATATTACTACTGTAATCTACAGATTATAAGGAATAAACTAACGTACATTCCATTGCTAAACGCCACACTTTGTGGTGGGCCTATTCCCCAAACAAAAAAAACTGTCTCCTTTGTAAAACATGTCTGCGCTTTAATCTATTTTAGTGCCTGATATTAAATTTACACAGCTATTTTTTAATTAGTACTAAAAAAAATGTGTTGTATCCGTGAAAACAATGGCTGTATTCTTACCTATTACTGATCCTAATTGCGTAATCAAAAGTAAAAAAAAAAACGTAAAAAAGTATTTAGTTAAACTTAAATAACGAAAACAGCTGGTGGAGGCGGGGCATGCTTGAACGAGATCAAGCGAACGTAAGCGAGAGATGACGATTAATGAATTCTACTATGTCATGAATAGCCTGTACAATATTTCCATAATTTGGGTGACTTTTTGGGATACAAACAACTTTGCTGTTTATGAAT
The DNA here is from genome assembly GCA_921972225.1 of Euplexia lucipara. Lineage (NCBI taxonomy): Eukaryota > Metazoa > Arthropoda > Insecta > Lepidoptera > Noctuidae > Euplexia > Euplexia lucipara. Next base: position 1,429,579 of record OV179169.1, on the reverse strand, counting down.
ATTATTTATTGATACTTTACATAAATATAATAAGAAGACCGCCTGGAATAAGCCCTCTAAGTATTTGTATTAATTAAAAAATTGTGGTTAAACTGTTCTTATAAATAACATATCAGACAGACGTGTTGCTGGGGAGTTCGTTCCGCCACTTCTTCTTCCCAGCAAAAACACTAGGAAGTGGCGAAGAGCGGGCGCTTTGGGGGACTGTCTTGTGTAATTTTTGACGTTCAAAAAGTGCTGATCCTCAGCCTTATTTGAATAAATGACTTTTGATTTTGATTTTGATTCTGAAAGCCATATTGAAAAATTAATTTCTATTCAATTTTTATTTTATCAACCACGCTACGCTTATCGACCCGCTACGCTTATCGACCCGCTACGCTTATCGACCCGCTACGCTTATCGTCCCGCTACCCGCTTGCAGTGACACCTTATCAAAACGAGGACGCCCTAGATAAAGAAGTCGAAACGTATACGTTCGGCTGATACGACTGATAATGGACATAGTCACGCACGTGACCGAACTTTGAACGTCCGCACGATAATGGGGTTTGATGTCCGGCTGTTGCAATTCTATGGTGTTTTTTTTTAACAGGGTCCCGTATTAAAAAAGGGAAACGTAATCGGTGTACGTTGGAATAGAGGATGCGATAATTTTGAAAAGTGGTCAATGGCCTCGGTGGAGTTGCGGTTGTAAGTTTTACTGTTGTGTATGAAGTCTAGGTTCGATTTCTGGGTTCAAAATCCAAATCAAGTCATTTTTTCAAATACGGTTGTGGATCAGCACTACGAAACGTCAAAAATTACATAAGACAGTCCCCCAAAACACCCACCTTTCACCACTTTCTAGTGTTTGAGGGAAGAAGAAGTGGCGGAACAACAAAAACTCCCCAGCAACACGTCTGTCCGATTCGCTTGAAGAACTTGAATGTATACTTTGAAATGCTCAATAAATATTTTTTAGGTTTATACACCTTGTTAATCATTACATCATTTCAGAAAGATTGTCATGTCCGAATGATTGATTGATTGATTGTGTTAGCTAGCACACTCCAATTTACTAAGAAGAAAAAAAATATTCATATTATAACATTGAAATCTAAACTCAAGCAAAAAGGCTACAAAACTGTAGAAAGGCGCCTCCAGGTATAAAAGGCGTCCCCGCTTACTTGGGCCATCAATTATATTTTAAGTAACCAGCCCCCCTAGCCAAGTTACAAACGATTCGTATCTATTCTCTTTCTACAATCGAGAACGCCTCAAATCCCTTTGTTTTGACCACGTGACTTAGCGAAAGGTGATAAGTCACGTGGTCAAAACAAAGGGATTTGGCTAGGGGAGCAGCAGGCCTAGCCATATTACAAATTCTATTTCTATTATCGTAATCGATAAGGCGACAATAGAAAGAAAATGGCGTATATTGAATCAGCTGTTTGTCAACTGTCAAGTGTATTTCATTTTCAGCCATATTACAAATTCTACTCGTTAACACTTGACAGTTGACAAACAGCTGATTCCACATACGCCATTTTCTTTCTATTGTCGCAATAGAATAGAAATACAATTTGTAATATGGCTACTATGGCTAGGCCTGCAGGTTACTTAAACAACATTCGATCTTCAAAAACGGCACACTAACGCACGCACGCGTCCATTGGGGTGCGACGCCACACTGAGGTGAACTGTGGCTAGTTAGCCACATTTTAACGTGTCACCACGTGCTGAGCGCGTATAACCTATCTACACCTTTTTACTTATAATATGATTCTGTGGATGCTGGCTTATATTCATAAGGTTGTGACTCGAAGGTTAAAATGATAAATGTAGGACCATCGAAGTAAACGTTTAGTACGTAGTGCAAGTAGCATTAGGTTTTACTATTGGGAACTTCTAGTAGTAGCCCGAAGTTTGGATTAATGTCCGATTGGTGGCAATTGATTTACACCTATTATATTTGATACAGGTATATTGGTCTAGTTGTTAGTGGCCCTCACTGCTATGCCGGAGATCGTAAGTTCGATTCCCATCCAAGACTTTGAGCTAAAGAACTACTTATGTATTAAAAATGATTTATCAGTGACAGTAAACAATTTATTCTTTTTGACCAGATACCGCCTATTGACAATAAACGTGAACTATGACTTAATGGTACAGACAGACGCCAGCACATCAACCTACCCGAAACTGTCAAATTTCCCCAATCAATTTTGAACCTTATGCTTTAGCAATAAAATCGAAAATTTATTTTCAAAATTGTCTGATGGTAGTAGGTTGATGTGCTGGCGTTTGTACATTGCCAGTGCCTACTTTTAGTGTACGGTTTCTTCTTTTCAACAGTATTATTATTGAATTTTACCTGGACAAGAATAAACCAGAATCTCAGGCAGGTATTTCAACGATGAATACCTATTTGTTACGTGCGGTCATCGAACCCGCCTCACGCAGGGCTGCAGCTAATCACTTTGCCAATGACACCAAAAGTTTTTATTTAAATAAAATAAATAAATATAAATAAACATTCCACAACTTTTCACACAACGCCATTTAGTCTCAAGTTAAGCTTGAGAGCTTGTGTTATGGGTACTTAACAGCTGATAAACATACTTATATATTTCTAAATACATACATATTATAGATAAACCCAGACACAGAACAAATGATCGTGCTCATCACACAAACATTTGTCCTGGGTGGGAATCGAACCCACGACCTCCGGCATAGCAGTCAGGGTCACTAACTACTAGACCAATAGGCCAGTCAAAATAAAATAAGTAGGTATATACATACTTACATTTTTTTTTCACCCGATTATGTTTCAATAATTTACACAAGAGTCTAAGGTTCAATATACAAATGTTACTAGGTACAGTTAATTAAGAAATCGTACGATAATAAATTAGCCAATCTATTATTACAAAATTATTAATGATAACAATATTTGGTCTCCTTTTTATCAGTAATTAGAGGAACGTCTGTTCGTTATAAATAGTTAATTACAACGGTAATAACAAAAATATTACACTAGATTGCCTCGTGCCCCGTTAGTTTAATGATCACAAGCGGTACTTCAGAGTGTAAGGTCCAGGTTTGATCCCCGGGTCGAGCAAAGTGTTATTGAGTTTTTCCTCCTAGAATTTCTCAGAAGCTGCCTGGAGTTTGGATTTATGCCCTAATGGGTGAGCCCTTTATTACACGGAATTTAACCTCATTCGCCAAATGGGCGTCATATAGGTATACCTTTGGCTAACCCTCGAAGATTGTAGGCGTAATGTTATGTTTATATTATTACTAGCACCCGCGGTTACACCCGCGTAGTTCCCGTTCCCGTGGGAATACATAAATAAAAAGTAACCTATGTGTTAATCCAGGGTGTCAGCTAACTCCATACCAAATTTTATTAAAATCCATTCAGTAGTTTTTACGTGAAAGAGTAACAAACATCTATCCATCCATACGAATTATGAATAAACTTTGCTCACTTACACGATCAGGACCATAATCACATTATCAGTATTTACATATAACTGACAATAATCTCGATTACCCACTCACGCGACGATCGCGGGTCAAGTAGGGTCAAATTGACTTTCTAGATAAACTTAATTACGTTTAAAGAATTTATCAATGATTGACTGTCATCATCAGATTGAAATTTTGTTTTAATTCCGTACTCATTAAGTACCTACATGTGGCTTAATAATAACAGCTTCATGGGTCGATCGAAGGTTAATATACGCTTGACGAAGTTGGTCCGTGGATGCCCCGGCGTGCCTCGGAAAGCGCATTAAGCCGTTGGTTCAGGGTGTCATTTGTGCGCCGTGCCCTGGTCTCTGAAGTAGGCAGTGACTTGTCGCTGCCGGCCGTGGTCGAGAGGATGGTCGGCAGCGTCGAGTCCTGGGACGCGGTGGTGTTCTTCTGCGAAACGGTCGTCTCGCAGAAGGAGGCTGCGGAAAGGGAGAGAGAGATCACCTCCACTCACCCGGCCCGCATCATACACACCGGGCGCAGGCGGAGGGCGGACAACGCCCTCTTCCAGCCCCCCTTCCAGCCCTTTCCAACAATATATCACACGTTAGGGTTGAAATTAAAAAAAAAACACTTCCCACTTTACATATAGGGGGGCTACCCCAATAAAACATTTTTTTTCAATTTTTAGGGTTCCGTAGTCAACTAGGAACCCTTATAGTTTCGCCATGTCTGTCTGTCCGTCCGTCCTCGCTTAATCTCTGTGACCGTTAGCACTAGAAAGCTGAAATTTGATACCCATGTGTATCAATCACGCCAACAAAGTGGTAAAATAAAAATTGGAAAAAAATGATTTTATTAGGGTAGCCCCCGTATATGTAAAGTGGGAAGTGATTTTTTTTTATTTTAACTCTAACGTGTGATATTATATTGTTGGAAAAGTGTTTAAAAATGAATAGGGGTTTACTAAAATCAATTTTTGATAATGTCAACAATTTCGGAAATAATCGCTCCAAAAATAAAAAAACAATGTGTGTGTGTAAACATAATAAAACCTTCCTCTTGAATCACTCTATCTATTAAAAAAAACCCATCAAAATCCGTTGCGAAGTTTTAAAGGTCTAAGCATATATGGACACACAGACATCGGGAGCGACTTTGTTTTATACTATGTAGGTAGTGATAGTGATACAATTCTCATTTGTTTCTTAATCAAGTTCATCTCAATCACTGTCTGAGCACGTATGACACGCATTCGATCGTATGATTATAACACGTAACACACGATGAACACGTATCACGCGATCATGGATCAAAACTTAGGCCTTACAAGATGCAAGATGCAATTAAGTGAATTTACAATACTGCAAGCGTAGCATAACCACCGTAAAACAGATTTTGTCTTTAGAAGAAAAATGTCAAAGTTGTTGTCAGATTGCGTAAACATTTCTTTTGTTTTGAGCGCGACAATGTCAAGAATGAGGAGAAGAATCGTGTAGATTCTTTAGTCAACAATTACCCAATACAACAACAATACACAACACACAATCTACAATATGAAGTATTATTTCTTCTATATTTGGCAGTAATATTTCTCCCATCAGGCAATTTGACGATTCTTTCGTCGATATGACCCGTTTTCAAGGTGATCATACTACGCATGCTGGTGCCAATTTCGTTTTTATCAAACTAAACTAAACGTGGTCCCTCACTATAGGCCAGAGTAAGCTCAAAGTAGCCCAACGAGCTATGGAAAGGGCTATCCTCGGAGTCTCTCTGCGAGATCGAATCAGAAATGAGGAGATCCGTAGAAGAACCAAGGTTACCGACATAGCCCAGCGGATTAGCAGGTTGAAGTGGCAGTGGGCAGGGCACATAGCACGGAGGACTGATGACCGATGTAGTCTTAAGGTTCTCGAGCGGAGGCCACGTATCGGCAAGCGCAGCGTAGGACGTCCGCCCACAAGGTGGACAGACGACCTCATTACGGCCGCTGATGATGATGATCACGAAACTAAACTTAATTTAGGCTATTTTCACATTTATCTTTCTTATCGAATGAAAAATAAAAAGTAAAGAGGTTTAAGAAGCTATAGAGGGGGCATGCGAAATGTTTTTATAGAAAAACTGTAATCCCATTTCTCAGTAACGGACGCCATCTAACATTATATAACAGCGGCAGCGGAGCGTACTAAACTAGACCCATGGACTTGTGTCCAACAGGACACTAGTATCGGATGAACATTTTATTCGTGATACCCCGTCTATTAATAGTAGGTAAGTATCGAATACCTTAAAATAAAACAAATAAATATTGCAAGCCAATAATAATGTTTTTTTCTGGATACCCTCACTACTAGTAGTTATTATTTGAAGGTTGTTATGTTGTACAATAAAATGTAGTTTTTTTTTAATTCATTAAGCCCCGAGAGGACACTGGTGTCTGCGCTGTCTTTGTCTTTCTATTGTGTCTCTAATTGACACGAGGTCAAATACCAAATAGTTTACTGATTTTTTTTGCAACAATAGGAATTCTATTAGGTGCAGACGCCAGCACATCAAGCTACCCCAATGTGTCAAATTTCCCCAACCTTATTCAGTTTGACACAAAGTTGAAGAATGATCAAATAAATTTGACACATTGGGGTAACTTGATGTACTGGCTACATGTTTAAAAAGAAACTAAAGTATTACCTACAAAGTAAAGGCTAAAAGAATACCCTCATTTTTGGCCAATCGCGTTAAAAACAATCCTTACAAGTTTTGAAAATACTTGTTAAACAGTAATTAGTATCGATAATGATTTCTGGGTGTAATTTATCTAAAATATGTATGTATTTAGAAATATATAAGTATGTTTATCAGCTGTTTAGTACCCATAACACAAGCTCTCAAGCTTAACTTGGGACTAAAATGGCGTTGTGTAAAAAGTGGTGGAATATTTAATTAATTTTAATAAAAATTTAGACGTTCTCATTTTACACCTAAATACATTTGTCATCAAATTAAAGAATCATGCAAATATTGATCACAATATAAGAGTTAAAAAGTACTCACGAAATTCCATCCAGTCAAGTATCCAGGCTTATATCTGTACAGATTATCTAGTTCCACGTTGGAACTAGGTCTAATATCCAGTGTGGCGGCAAAGGCGGTAATGTAAACGTTATGCAGAACCCCAAACATATGATATACGGTCGTCCAATACAATTTAGAATCACTTCTATCAAATAACTTCTCATTTTCCGTTATCAAAAAGCATAAAACGTTATAGAAAATATTGCTATCTTTCCATATATACTCTTCCATTTTCAAAAAAAAAGAATTAATAACCGTTAAATTTAAGAAAACCGAAAACAATTTAAAAAAAAATCGAGCACTATTTTAAATAAAAAGTAACACTTTTTTTATATTTTACTTGATTTTTAATTTAAAACTTTTTTGAAAGATTTATTTTTATTTAAATTAAATATCAATATTGTACTTATGTTTATTAAATAGACGCCCGTATCCCGTGGCGGTTTAGGGCGACTAGCAGATAATTAACTGTCCAGTAATTAGATCGACGGTACGGTATCTCATTATTTGTTGATAATGCGTTTTGTTTATTTTACCCTCAATTAGTTTCACTTTTAATTTATGTCGTTCATCGGTTATTTTTATGACATTCACACATACTTAATAAACTCATTCCTATTTACTATTGGGGTAGGCAGAAACTATAGATCCTGGATCCTTACTTACAACATAAAAATAAATTCGATTTTTATATTGAAAATACTCGTTTCAAACATATTATTAAGTTAATTTATGGGTTTTTTACCTTAATATATGGGTGATACCATAGTCTATGGGTTATTATGTTTCATTCAGTAATTTAATTATGCAAGGTATTTTATTATTTTTATTTATCTAAAACCCGTTCGAATTGGCGTTATGCTCGTGTCAAAAAATCCTACTACTATGCGTTTCAAATAAGAATAGGAACGTCAATGACCTCTATCTGTCAAATGTCACCTCCCAGACTGCTCGAAAATGAGTGAACGAGGCGCCGTTTTGCATAGAAGGGCTCGAGAGATTATTTCCAATGTAAACAAATACTTTGACAGTACAATTTAGAAAATTATTCATTCAACATTCGTAAAAAATATATATTTAGAAAAAACCTTGTTTTTTGCTAATCTTACCCAATTTATTCGAATTGACAGCAATGACGTCTTAACACGTTGACTGCCAACCTACGAGTATACTCGTAGTACAAGATCTTGGCCCCACTGCCAACTACGAGTATTCTCGTAGTTGATTGTATGCGATTTCTAACGAATTCTAGACAAGTGGCAGTGAACGGAGGGCGGGGTTAGATTTTTTGGCATTTGAAGTAAAACATTATTTAATCAGAAAAAAAAGTTTAATAGATTTTTTTTTGGGTACATCACTGTGAAATCAAAAAGAAGTGACATATTTTAAAACAATTTTCTACGCATAAGGCAGTTTTTTTAGGACATACCGAACAATAATAAATTGTTTCTTTCCGTTTTTTTTCTTGTCTGCAGACACGACACGGTTTCTTCGGTTTCTGGTTTTTTTGTGTAGGTGGTAGACGCTCTAATTTGGCTCTAAATAATTTAGTACTTGTAATCCTTCTCGTTTTTTCTGCTCGTGATATTGTTGACTATGTTGACTACTCTTGTAGCCAGCAGGTCGTGAATCCAAAGATAGAGATTGTAAATAGTAGTTTTAATGTTAGATAAAATACATATGAAAAATATACAATACAGCCATCAGGCGACACATTGACGAATAAATCAAATTCTATATTTAAACATAAAACCATAGAACAACAACTCTATAAAATATAAAACACTCAAGCCAGTGATTGTACCAAGAAGATTTCAACACTTCCCCTCAATCGCTGTTTGAGCTTAGACATCACCGCTGGCTCTACTGCCTTAAAATAAGCCCAAATTCACAACACAGAATTTATGTTTAGGAGCACACAAAGACTTAGTTAAAATGTCCGCCACCATTTCCTGAGTAGACAAATAATTCAACTTAATGACATTATCATTTACAGCCTCCCTAACATAGTGGTACCTTATATCTATGTGCTTGGTCCTCCTATGAAACACTGGATTGACACTTAGTTTCTGAGCAGACTGATTATCATTAAACAAATCTACTACCAACTCAGAACTACCAGTCAATTCAGTCACCAAGTCCCTAAGACAACGTGCCTCCTTAGCGGCTTCGCTAAGAGCAACGTACTCCGCCTCAGTACTTGACAAACTAACACATGTTTGTTTCCTGCACTCCCAAGAGATGGTGTTTCCCCCATACTTGAAAACAAAACCCGAAAATGACTTTCGGTCGCATACATCACCGCCCCAGTCCGCGTCTACAAACCCCTCTACCTTTACATTACCTGACTTACTAAACACAAGGCAAACGTTGTGAGTCCCCCTAAGATACCTCAACACACGTTTCGCAGCCCTCCAGTGTTCCATAGTATGACATGTATTAAACTGGCTCAAATACGAAACTGCATACGTAATGTCCGGCCGTGTAAAAACACTCAGATACATAAGAGAACCTATCAATTCCCTATACGGAACAGTACCCTCGCCTAACACACTCGTATCAGTAAACTTAGTACACTTGAGAGCAATAAAATCGCACACGTTGACTTTTTGTTGTTAAAGCAGTTTTTTTCATAAATGTGAATACATATTAAAATAAAACTTACACTATTTGAATGTTTACTTCAGTACCTTTCTAATGATATCAAATACAGTGTAAAAAAAGTACCCATAGGGAGTTTTAGGGCACAAAACCCAACATACGGATAAAATTACCCAATTTAGCTTAACAAAGAATAAAAATAAAACTCAAAATGCTTGATCAAATTGTTTTTTAATAAGGTGTATTCCCTCCCCTAGCCTTGATTACAGCTCTTAATCGGTTTTTCATGGACCGTATTAATTTCACCATGAAATCTTGTGGTATGGCGTTCCACTCCTCTTCAATGGCAAGTTGAAGCTCTTGGAGGCGCGTAGGAGCAGGGCTTCTTGCTCGAACTCTTCTTTTTAGCTCATCCCAGACATGCTCAATCGGATTGAGATCAGGACTAGGAGCTGGCCACTCCATCGCGGTGATTCCAACATCTTCCATGTAGTCGCAAACTGTTCTAGCGACATGCGGTCTGGCGTTGTCGTGCATTAAGAGAAAATCTTCTCCCATAAGCCACGCAAGCGGCCTCACATGTTCTTCGAGCACTTCTTCGACGTATCGTGCAGCCGTCAAACTTCTCGATCTCGGGCCGGTATTCGCCGTAGTGATGAATACAATGTCAGTTTTAGTGTCCAACATTATGCCACCCCAAAACATACACGATCCACCTCCAAAAGCCACACGTTCGCTTATGCAGCATTGTGAAAATCGCTCTGATGACCTTCTGTAGACCCTAGAGCGTCCATCATGACCATGTAAAGTCATTCTGCACTCATCAGAGAACATAACAGCCCGCCATTGGTCATACGTCCAATTTAAATGTTCCCTAGCAAATTGTAGCCGGGCTTGTCGGTGAGCTGTGGTCAATTTGGGACCATTTGCTGGGCGATGTGAAGTCATTCCTGCTTCACCTAGTCTTCTTCGAACTGTCCACCGACTTATACTGACATTGCGAACTTCTCGAAGCTGTTGTCCCAGTTGAACCGCGTTCAGTTGCCGATTTCTCAAAGACCTTGTCACAAGAAAGCGGTCATCACGCTCTGATGTTGTGCGTCGCCGGCCAGATCCTGGTCGCCGAATGTAGCCACCGGTCTCTTGGAACCTCTGGTATACACGACGAACAGAGTAGCGGCTCAAATTTAGCCGTCGAGCAACTTCACTTTGGTTATGGCCTGCTTCGAGCAAGGCAATAACTTGAGCGGCTTCTGCGGGCGTGGTATCCATATTTTTCCAGTAAATCCGTATGCTTCCAGTAGAGATGTTATCACGTTGACCTTCGGTATGCAACTGAATAAAAATTCCAATAAACTGACCTTTTTATACCTGCGGCTAAGGGTGCAAGTAGTGACAACGCAAACGCGTGAATTTGGGGAATTCGGTGTACGGTCGGTTTTTGTAAGTTACGTGAAGGTCAATGATTTTAATTTTATGTTTTTGTAAAGCTAAGCTTGTATGCTTTAATTTTGTCTAATGATTTTTACTCAATATCTTTCGATTTTAGAAAACAATCAGTAATAAACCAAATTACAAGGGGTGTGCGATTTTATTGCTCTCAAGTGTATTTGGGTCCAAAGGAGTCTTGACTGGCTTGCATTCCGACATACCGAAACTATCAAGCAAACGCTCAACATACCGCGCTTGACAAAGCTTGAGAGTTTTGTTCGTGTTATCACGCTCTACCGCGACCCCAAGAACTTGTCGCACCGCTCCTAAGTCTTTCATCTTAAACGGTCTGCGCAAACTCTCTTTCAGCTCTTCAGCCATGCGCACATCGTTGTAACAAACAACAAAATCGTCGACGTACAAAGCAATGTAAACAACCGACTTACCATTTCGTTTGTAGAAGATACATTGTTCATGTTGGCATTGAACAAAACTGGTCGACAGAAGCACGTCCTTCACCCTCTGATACCAAGCTCGTGAAGCTTGCTTCAGTCCGTAGACTGCCTTCTTCAATCTGTAGACCTTATTTTCTCTACCAGGTGAAATGAACCCCTCCGGTTGAAACATAAATATTTCCTCATCTAAATTACCGTTGAGAAACGCCGCCTGTACGTCCAGATGGTCTATATTAAAGTCCATCTCTACGGCTAACGCCAACAACAGTCGCATAGAACTGTACCGTACTACCGGTGAAAACGTTTCAAAATAATCTTCACCATACTTTTGGGTAAACCCCTTGGCTACTAACCTAGCCTTATAGCGGGCTATCTTCCCCTCGGCGTCACACTTAATTTTGAAGATCCATTTGTTCCGAACTACATTCTTGCCCATAGGCCGATCCACCAGCTCCCAAGCCCCATGCTGATTGAACGAATCAATCTCCTCCTGCATAGCTTGCCGCCATAAGTCGCTCTGCCCCGAACCCAGAGCTTCCTTAACAGTGCGCGGTTCAGCTGGGATCGCATCATGTACGTATAGACCCTTAGGTTGTCTAGATCTAAGATTGTACCTCGGTTCCGGAACTTCCGGAGGCTCCACCACCTCCTCAACACTATCTTCAAACAAAAAAATGTCGTCGCCGCCATCATCACCGCTCGCTGACACAACCGGTTCAATATTCACCGTTACCGGCTCTTCAGTGACAGACCCCCGAGCTGCATCACCATCACCAACCACCACCACACTCTCAGGCACGCTTGACTTCCTCATATCAGTGGAATCGTCAGCTTCTTCCCCTGAAAGAAAAATTTCTATAGTGGCTGATCTGTGTCCAGTTCCTAGCTCTTTGGCTGGGAACACACGTTCATTAAATATGACATCGCGGCCTCTAGTAATACCACGTGTCTCGGAGTCATACAACCTATAAGAACAACCATTGTCATCATAACCGACAAATATTAACTTCTTACTCTTAGGTCGTAACTTATTTCGCTTAGCATCAACAATATGTACATAGGCCTCACAACCGAAAACCCGCAAGTGGTTATACTTCACATTTTTACCCGACCAAACCTCCTCGGGTGTCTTCCCACCTAACCTACTAGAGGGAGACCGATTAATAAGGTACCCGGCAGTATTAGCCGCCTCAGCCCACAACTTGTGATCCAAACCCGCGTGATACAACATACAGCGCACCCGTTCCAAAAGAGTTCTATTCAACCTTTCCGCCGCACCATTCATTTGGGGGGAATAGGGAACAGTAACCTGATGCACAATACCCTTCTCTCTAAAGAATGCGCTCAGCTCTTTATTTACGTACTCCGTACCGTTATCACTGCGTATTGCCTTTACTTTGGATTCACATTGGTTTTCCACAAGCCTAACAAATTGTTTGGTAACACTAGCTACTTCGCTCTTATTTTTCAAGAAATACAAGAATACTTTCCGCGAGTGGTCATCTAGGAAGGTCAAAATGTAACGCTTACCTGAGTTTGAAGCAACAGGGATCATACACAAGTCTGTGTGCACCAGGTCCAACCGCTTAGATGCCACGTCACGACCAGATTTCTTATGTGGAAACCTAAATTGTTTTCCCAGAATACAAATATCGCAATTATTTACAATTTCGTTATCCTGAAAATCAATGACGTGTGACAGTGACTTCAAGCTGTCATAACTAAGATGACCTAATCTTTGGTGCCAAGACTCCTTTGAAACCTCCTTGTTTACACTACTTAAAGCTACCGCGTTAGTATGCAGTTTGTATACCCCGCCATTTGATCTAACACTAGCCATACAAGATTTATTACGAAAAATCCTACAAGTAGACTCAGTAAACTCCACTCTAAGCCCTTTAACCACTAGACTATTTACAGAAAGTAAATTTACACTCAGTCCTGGAACGTACATCACTTCTTTAAGACGCAAATCATTATCTCCGAGTTTTAAATACACGTTACCGATACCGACGCATTTCAAAGTCTGTCCACTCGCCACGTTCACTTCTACACTGCTAGTAGAAAAGTCGTGTATCCAGTCTCGCCGTCCCGTCATGTGGCTCGACGCACCCGAGTCGACGTACCACGTGTCAGCCAAGAACCGAGACGCCATCATGGCTTTCCCTTTCTGGGTACACTCACTCTTTACGTGACCAGACTTTCCGCAGTTCCAGCACCTCGGCTTCTTCCCTTCGCGCTTCTTCCCAGACTTTTTCTCCGACTTATTTGCAACCAGGCAATCTCCACCTTTGCAATTGTCAGACCACTTTGTATCCTGAAGCAATTTAGCCTTCACAAAGTCGCTGGTCAGGTCGCTCACACTACTTTCCAAGGCCATGATCATCGGATCAAACTTAGAAGGTAATCCCTGAAGAATTATCGCCGCCATGAACTCGTCGTCAATCGGTTTATTAACAGCCGCCAACTGTTGCGATAGAGACATACATTCGCCAACATATTTATCCATGTCGCCACCGAAGTCGTCCAACTTTACCGAGCACAGCATCCGCAACAGTTTCAGTCTCCTTCCTATGCCCTTATCGTCGTACACCTTCTCCAGGCTCAGCCAGGCTTCCTTACTCGTCTTAGCAGCCATTACGTGGGACACGCATGAAGCGTCCACTGATAGGCAGATCGTTGTCAACGCCTTTTCATCCTTACGTCGTTTCAGCTCTGGACTGGACTTGTCGCCCTCCGGATACCCGACAATAGAATACCAAAGGTCGTTATAAATCAGCAGGTGTTTCATATTAAACTTCCAGAGCAGGTAATTCTCTCGCCCCCGCAATTTCTCAATAGAAACCCCACTCACGCTTCCGCCTCCTGCAGACATGGTAGCCAGCTCGCTCATGTATCTTTTTCAACAGTAACTACACTTTCTCTTCTTCGGGCATTCTGGGCCCATAACCCTTGTTGACTATGTTGGCTACAAGAGTAGTCAACATAGTCAACAGATATCTTTGCAAATGTTTCGCCTAAAAGATGTTTAATGAGTATGAAACATCTTTGAACGAAAGGGCATGCAATTTCTTTTGATTGGAAGGTTGGTTTGTTGATTGTAGATCATGCAAGCGTTGTGAATGTAGATTTCAAAAATGTGTATTGTTAGTTTTTTGTACCAAAACAACGTTTTTCTAAGAGCTGAAAAATATATGACAGCATTTGGTCTGAAAGATCGATCCCGGACATTCCCTGTTTGGTAATAAAAATTATTGGTTGCTAACAAGGTAATAAAAATCCTATCTCATTGCCATACTACGAGTTAACTCGTAGTTTGAACTAGGTTCCATTGCCAACTACGAGTTTACTCGTACCTACCGTTTTGTATGGTGGCAATGGGCATAAAAAAAAGTTACTACGAGTATACTCGTATGGCAGCCAACGTGTTAACATGGCGCTAGGTCATTCCTATTCTCATTTGAAACGTATAATACTGCTTATACACGTAAGTTGGTTTGAGTAGTTTTTTATGTTTATTAAACTATAACAAAGTTACAATCATAATAACGATTAAAATACCAGCACAAAACCAACGCGAGTTTAACAGCGGCCTGTCAGAAGCGAAAACTCGGTGCCAAAATATACTTTAAAGGTGAACATAGACTAGAGCATTTTATCGAGCATTTCTGTGTAATGTAACGTTCTTGCGAATGGCGCAATACAGGTAAAAGCTCAGTTTCCAAAGTATTTCTGAGTCTTGAAAGGAACGTATTATAGAGCGGCTCGTTGTTCTGTTACAAGTATATGCTCTAGTCTAAACTCACCTTTAGGCGAACAGTAGGTATATACACACATATATACACAGGTAATTATTCAAAAAGACACTTTCTAGATCGTAATACAATCTAAAAAGTATTCCCTCAGCACTTTTTAGCAGTTCTTTACATTTATTGCCTTGCAGATTACTAGAGGTAAATCGTTCATATAACATGGTAGCATGCATTCCCACGTCCGTATTCCATTAACGTTATTAGACTTTGGTGGGCTACGCACCTGATATTTCTGAATAACGTCACCATGTTCAACGTCAACGTAACCATATTCAGAATGGTGTGTATGACTGCATTTTGTTAGTAGATCTTCATTCATCCTCTTTATTTCTAAATAATACTACAAATTACAGAACCATACATACCTAAAAATAAACAAACAAAAGAACAGTAAACCAATTATAGGGCATCAAAAACTCATCCGCATCACTATCAACGGGAAAAGTGCCCAGAATACTGGCCACATTGCCACGTTGTATGGCAATGCTAATTCTCTGACCTAAATAAAGGCCAGCCCTCTGGTCACGTGAAGAGTCGACCAAACGCTTGGCGACGTCCCGGAAAACTAGATAGGCATTCGGACCCCATTGCCCGAGTGTTTCAACCCCAAACGGTTCAAATATATAACTTCCAATAAGGTTGTTATATTTTCGCCGTTTGAGGTTTTCAGCACCTGCGGCAGCCGCACCTCATTCATCCTTTAACATGCCTAAAATCCATTTCTAACGTTCAGAGGATCCACGTAGTACACCCACATCTCGCCAGTTATGTTATAATGTAATTGTATGTAATTGAGGGCGAGCCTATTGTCCTCAGCCAGGAACAAATATGAACACCAAACTATTTATTATAAAAAAAACCTTGACTTATCTGCTGGATTAACCCACTATTGCTCTATATGACCCAGGAATCGAACCCAGGAACTCACGCTTAGTCAAAATACATGTTTTTACATAACGGTTCATAATACCACAACAGTTAACGCTCAAAATACTTAGAATTTGAGAATTATACTTTTACTTTTTTAAATCTTAATCTTTCAATCAATTTGGCACAAAAAGAAAGTGAAATACAAAACTCACTAAAAGGAAAGTGTATGAAAATAATTGATTTCGTAACCGTGGTATTTTCAAAAACTATACAACTCTATAGCCAATAACAATCAAATGTCTATTATTATTTAAAAGATATTGGGGATATCTAAAAATAAAAATCATTGTGATAATAAACTCACATCTATTTGTATTTTAAGACTGGCTAAAAATATTAGTTAAATAACAAAACAATGATTTTTAGTTATGTAACTAAAATTATTATTTTAACGAATTGAATCAGACAAAATCATAGGGACAATAAAATTGAGCTGGTTGACTATTTATTAGTTTTCAGTCCCTCATCTAGATTACTAGAAAATATTAGCCCCATATTTTTTTTCTTTTTTCACGTAGCTAGGTAATAAAAAATTAACGGCAATATATAGAGCCAAAATATCGAATGACGTCCCACCAATTTGAAAAAGCAAAAAAACAATTGCCTACAGAATCCGCTAACTTTATTAATAATGCTGTGTTGTTTTTTTTTAATTATATAACTGTTAAACTAAATATTCATACACCGTCAACAAGCATATAGGTACCCGTATTATATGGGCGTTCACATTTTATTCGAACTCTCAATTTAGCAAAAATACGTCTAATTCTCTTAGATTTTTGAAAGGATACAGTTACCACTCTCATGCACACATACGTACACACACACATACTATTTAGCGACAAATGTGATGTCTATTTCTTTTATTTAGTTTAAGTTCAAATATGTATTGTTTCATTGAGATTTCCTTGTATTTTTTTATTTTAAATTCAATTTCTCGTTTTGTGTCATTGAAGAGTGGGACTCTCCTAGCATAGGCATATCTTTTTTGACAAGTTCTTGACGTTATCTGTCGCAAGGATGTGGCGACTTGATTTTGAACGTTTTTTATTACGGGAATTAGATTCCGGATAGAGTTTGTCTTTAAAGATTCAATTATCATCATCCACATCAAAATTTATTTGGGATCGGTCAAGCATATCTTCTTCTTCAATATACACATATTTGATGTAAATTGATGGCCTGAACACAGGTTTTTCATAAACTTAGATCAGGCAGGTCTACATTACTGGTAGAATTAAATTATGATAAACCTAGTTTCACACAATTTCTTAACTCGGCTTAACGTAGGTACTGTCCTAGTTCTTGATCCGTAATTAATGGGAACCCATCCACAGATCGACTTTGGCAAGCGTAGCTTAACCTTTAATTAATGAAGTTACAAGACTCTGACAAAATAACTAAGTATGCATATTATTAAATTCCAGAAATTTCTATCATGCAAATCTTACTAACGGAAGTTATACAGGGTGTCCAAGAACCTGGCGTCCAACTGGATTCCCACGATGCCCCAAGTTCTAACAGTACTCAGAAAAATATTTTAAAAAATCCACCCCATGTACTTACAGAATTATACTGATTTCAAAAAAAAAGGGGAAATGAGCACCCTGTGACATACTTTTGAATGCTGTGACTGCTAATGCTGATAATTTCGATATTTCTTGGAGGTTTTGTAATCTAGGGTATTGCTGTGTCTAAATAGAATGTAAAAATAATGTACTTATTGTACCATTTTAAAATAAAATATTATTTTAACTAAAGATGATATGGAAAACTATTGAATTTCGCAACTTTGACCGACTGTAGTGTAAAAAAAATGTACCAAAATAGTATGGCAAGTGACGTCAAATTTTGACGCGTTTATTCCTCTTTTTAAAAAGGTATAATACTTACACATTAATTTGAAAAAAAAAAATTTGATAATATTTTTACTCAACAACCCAATTTTTACGAAGTGCCTACCTACTAACGGTAACTGTCGGACCCTTTCTTATCTTAGAAACTGTTATGTTACTACTATTATTTACTTCGGTTCCAAGAGTGAGCAAGAAGGAAATACACACAGGTAGATGGGTTCCCAGTAGAATAAAAGCAAAGAATGTTAGTTTAAAGATATTTTATTACAATAAATGTTCAAAATGTTGACCACCCGCGGCAATACAAGCTCTCACTCTCCTTTAAAAGGACCGCTTTATGTTTCGCGAGTAACTTTTTTGACGTATCACCTGCACTGCTTGTGTTATCTTCTCACGAAGGTCAGCGATGTCATTAATGGGCTTCGCATAAACGAGCTCCTTCATAGTTCCCCAGAAAAAAAAATCCAGCGGATTTAAGTCAGGTGAGCGGGCTGGCCACGGGATTGTTCCTGATCGCCCAATCCACCTTTTCGGGTATTGCTAGTCCAAAAACTCTCTAACGGATACGCGAAAATGTGCTGGACAGCCGTCGTGTTGGAACCACATATCTGGTGGGGTCTCTTCTAGTAAGTTTGGCAAATCATTTTGAAGAAAATTTAAATATGATTCGCCAGTCAAATTCTCGGGCATCTCAAATGGACCAATAATATTCCCACAGAGAATACCGGTCCACATGTTCACTTTGAACCGGTACTGGGATCTATCTTCTCGCATCAAGTGCGGATTTTCCACATGCCACTCGTGCAAGTTGTGTAGGTTCATGTAGCCATCCTTCTTAAATGTTGATTCATCTGACCACAAAATTTTGTCGATAAAGTTTTCGTCTTCTCGATGTTTTTGCAGGATTGTTTCACAAAACGCGACTCGGCTCGGATAGTCTCGAGGTAAAAGACTTTGCACTCGCTGTACGTGGTACGGATGATATTCTTCTTTTTGGAGAATACTGTGTGCTGTGCTCTTCGGTATCCCCGTATCAGCTTCTATTCCTCGCACAGAGATGCTTGGATTTGCCGACACCGCCTCTAAAACTTCATCGCGTATGAAGTCATTTACGGGTCGTCCTTCACCAGCTACTTGATTGGGGAACCGCCCGTCACATAGTGATCTGTGCACATTAATGAAAACTCGATGGTCGGGATATCGCGTAGCCCTCGGATACCTTTCTCTGTAAAGTCTCGCTGCAGCTCGTCCATTACCTCTACATTCTCCATAAATGTAGTGCATATTTGCGTATTCTTGCGGAGTGTAGGTCGCCATGGTAGCACACACAAAACACAAACTGTCCAAACACAGGCAAAGGTCGTCGTAAAGAGTTCGTTTCAAAGTCCAGAGCACAAAGAGTAATCGAGTCCAATAAACAAAGCTTTAAATCGTAGTACGTGATCAATGGTAACAATAAGAGAGAGGTGCGTAGTAACGGCAGGAGGCAGTGACGCGTACTGACCGTACTGTTATCCTAAATAGCACGATCCCAGATAGCGTCACTATCTATCTCACTCGCACCTCTAACCTTTTTCTCCCTCACTCTTACCTGAATAATGGGGTACCATAAAGAAGAACCAGCAAATCGCAAAGATAGTTTCTGTCTTGCTCCCTCCTGTTGTAATAACGAATCACTATGGTGAGATGCATGCACATACCGTCCCTTACGGTCTAACCTGTTTTTTGAGAGGCCTGTTGTTATTTTTATGAGCATACAATAGTAATTCTTTAGAGGTTAGATTCAATTCGTCGTAAATTTTTCTTTCTAAGAATTCTGTAAGACATCGTAAAAATTGGGTTGTTGAGTAAAAATATTATCAAAATTTTTTTTTTCAAATTAATGTGTAAGTATTATACCTTTTTGAAAAGAGGAATAAACGCGTCAAAATTTGACGTCACTTGCCATACTATTTTGGTACATTTTTTTTACACTACAGTCGGTCAAAGTTGCGAAATTCAATAGTTTTCCATATCACCTTTAGTTAAAATAATATTTTATTTTAAAATGGTACAATAAGTACTTTATTTTTACATTCTATTTAGACACAGCAATACCCTAGATTACAAAACCTCCAATAAATATCGAAATTATCAGCATTAGCAGTCACAGCATTCAAAAGTATGTCACAGGGTGCTCATTTCCCCCTTTTTTTTGAAATCAGTATAATTCTGTAAGTACATGGGGTGGATTTTTTAAAATATTTTTCTGAGTACTGTTAGAACTTGGGGCATCGTGGGAATCCAGTTGGACGCCAGGTTCTTGGACACCCTGTATATTTTATGATTACACTATATCGGTAGCTGTTGAGGTCAAACAAATAATATATATAGTCATAATGCATTGCTTAAAGTATCAAGTTCTCGACATCAAGGTTACTGTGGCATTTTATTGGCCATTTGCAAAAGATATAACAAGTTATGTTAAAATGATTAAGATTTTAGACTTAAACCTTAGCACCAAATGTCCCAAAATTATGCTTAAAGTTTTCGAACTACATCTTCTATGGTTTAGATTCGGTGCGCTAAAGTTAGGTTCGCTAAGAGCGAGACCCCATTAGTGCGTTGCGCTGCGTTGCGCTGCGTTGCGTTGTCGCTACGTTTTCCATATATTTTTTATGACATGCCCCATTAGACCGTTGCGTCGTCGCCTGCGACGTTTCAACGGAACGACGGACAAGAGACGGAGTGGGAGGGAGGATGATGCGCTGCGTTGTTGCTGCGACGCCGGACAGTGATCCACTGTTAGAGGAGGAAGCTAGACGAGCGTAACATTTTTTATCTTACGATGAGTAGATCCTTGGTCCAAGAAAGACCCATTATATGGGATAAATCACACGAACATTACGGCGTGCATACCCTCATGCGTTGCGTTGGCGCAGTATCAACGCAACACAGGTGTAGCATACAATACAATGCGTTGTTCCGGTGCGACGACGCGACGCAACGCAGCGCAGCGCACTAATGGGGCCTCGCCCTAACGCGACGTCCTGCGCGAGCGATCTAGAAGCGGCGCGGCGCGACGCGAAAACAACAAACAGTAGAAACCTATTGAAGTGTCCTACTACGTGACCAAACACACGTGATGTGCGGTGCGGTGCGGCTCAAAATTAAGTGAACGCAATCAGCAGTGCGATTTTGGTCAAATCACCGCGTGAATGAATGTAGGCGCTGTGAGGGCGAATTGAGCTGTCATTCCATACTAATGCTAGGCATTGACAGTTCACTTCACTCAAGTTTTCACGGCGTGAGTTTTACTGAATCGACCGGCTGTTGTTTTGATATTTTCGCGCGAACTAGATGCGGTGCCGTCGTAATTTTGTTTCCGATTTGATTACATAGGTCAGTTATGTATGTCCTGCCATTGAGGCATACAAAAATCAAAGCAATAAAATAGGTATACAAATAACTAAATTGACATGCAATACATTTTGAGTGTCGAGATATTTTTATCAGATTACTGTAATTATTTTAAATTCAGCAAAATTTTATTAAAAATTAAATTTTCATAAAATTGTTCATAAAATAAAAACTACCGAGTAAAACTATGTTATATATTTATGGGACCAAATGGCAGCTATTCCGCATCGAACTCAAAAAGAATCACGTAAATCGGATCATTAATCTCGGAGTAATCGGTGTACATACATAAGAAAAAAATTTCAATTTAGAATGTCAAGATACAATTATAGATATAAGATACAATTTTTTGATTCGGGATAAATGTCAAATTAGAATTTATTGATTTTTAATAAATGTCAGTTTACAAAATGTCAATTTGTAAATGTAAATACAGAAGTGATAGTCCACCGTCTGTGGCTATTGTTTACAATTGGTAGTTTTACAATTCATTTCAATTCATTATTGGTCTGTACAAAAAAGCGGCTGGTGCAATTTTATTTTTATTTTATTTTTTTTATTTTTTTGGGACAAAAAAATAATAACACGTTACAATATTAATAGTTAGCTTAGGTCTAAAAGTTAACAAACGCATAACCCACGCTATTGTCCACGGAATAACATCAATTTAAAAGAAATAAGGAAACGGACGTATACAGAAAGGGACAGTGATAAGAAAATAAAAATAAACCTGAAAGATATCACAAACCAACTCTGGACAGCGCTCCCCGTCCAGTTTGTAGTCAGCAAGCAAGATCACAAAATTAAATCAGCAAGAAGCAGTCATTGTTAAGGATGACCAGAAAGTAATTCAGCAGCAATTTTTCTATGCAATGCAATGTTTTGTCATTTAAATATTCTCTAACAGAGTAATAGCATTTGGCAATCAGTAAATGCTGTAACTCACTTTTTAAAGTATTTAAGTCACTTATGTGTTTTTAGAAAACGTGGAAGGTTATTATAATTATGTGGACCCATACAGAAGATGCCCTGATGCATAAGTTTTGTTTTGCTAGGTACTATGCGCAGATCATCCTTGTGTCTGGATCTAGTATAGAATTCAAATAGATTTGGATTTGATTTTAGGAACATTACGGTTTCGTATATATAAAGACTATGGAGAGTTAATAGTTTTAAATGTATGAAGTGTTGTTTACATGAATCCATTTGTTGTAAATTGCATATCGATCTAGTACAACGCTTTTGAGCTCCAAATGCATGCGATTCGCATGCACGTAGGATAAGACATAACCGCCGCGTCACTGCATCGCTTTAAATTCGCGTGTCACCGCGTGGAATCGCGTCATAACCGCGTTCGCTTTAACCGCCTAACGTAACGTAAGATCCTCACAAAAGATTCCTCTGAGGATACCTTTTTACGTGAAGCTGAGCTCATATCTTAGTTCAGGTTTTTTTTTGTCAATTCCATCCGACCCAAATATCGCTAGAGGCTATTGTTTAGAGGTAAGAAGAACAGGGTGTAGAGTTTCTCATCCCCCATAGAAAAGGGAAGGTCCTTCGACCAGACGGGTGTTGTGTCTGGTGGGCTACTACTGCCCGACTGTTGTTGTCGGGAAGTTGTAACTTTCAAATGGCGCGGATAACTTTAATACCGCGATATAGGATGTTAGCCTTTAGTTCGTATGTGGCAAGATAGATGTCGCTACACATTCACAAAACAATATTCTCGATAAATAACTTTTGATTTAAAAACAAACGAATAGTTTATTTCTTATTTCCATTTTCAATTATTGAATATCGAGTTACTAACATCACTCAATATGTGGGCTTTCTATGTCAAATTCAAAGTTGATTGATATTCAAGAGCAAATAATGTTAAAAGTTTAAAAAAATAAAACTATACACTCACGCGCTTTTTAACGGTTAAATTAAGTAGAGGTGAGAGTGAGAGCGAATTGATAAACTTAAAAAAAGGCATTTTAGTGCAGTGCAGTATTCTAAATTCTAAAAAACAAAATGGCCTCACCAAATTCCAATTCGTAAATAGACAATACGAATAATTCCATGTAAGACTAAGTTCTGGATCATTTCTCTGCACTTCACTTAAATTAGATTTAATTGCGAGCCCAAAACTTATTGTGAAATAAAATATATCACAATTTAAAGCATGAAAGACTGTTTTGGCAAAAAGATGGGAGCAGCCATCTTGGATACCAGTACACTTCATATTTTATTTTAATAAAGAATTTGCAAAATATGTCAGAGACACGCGAATTTTAAAAGCTAAATGATTTTTTTTAAATCAGTTGAGGACTTTAAGAAATGTTTAATGGTTTAAACTAAAAAAATATTGTTAAGTAATGGATTTTATTAATGGTTACAAGTAATTAACTATTGTTAGTGGATTTTTACTTAGTTTTAAGTTTAAGATAATAAGGGTCAAGGATAATAAGTGTTGATAAATGAATCAATTGTTTTCATATTTACTTCAGTAATGTTTTTTACCTGCGTTTAACCGACTTACAAAGAAGGAGGAGGTTCTCAATTCGGTTGTATTTTATCTCAGAACTCCGTCGTTTATGACCTGATTTGGATTTATCATTTTGTATGAGTTGGTATAGATAGATACTTTCCTTGTGGGCCAATATAAATTTCATCTAATCTGGTTTAGTAATTTAATTATAATGAAAACTGAAAAAAATAATAATAACGGAAGTAGTGGCAATAACAATGAAAGAAACCAAACCACCAAAGCCACATACTTCCAAAGCTACACTTATTTTAGACCATCTAGTGTTTTTTTATGAAGTCGGTTGTATTTTTGCCAAAAAAAATCTTCTTAATATTTCGCCAGTTACTTTTAAGTGTTACATAATAGAGGGTGAGCCAATTGCCGTCAACCGGGCACTCGTGAAGACGACCCGCGAATCGAACCCCGGACCTCATGCTCAGCTGTACTGCTATCCACCAAACAACCGCAAACCTGCTATCGTCCAACAAACCAGTGCATAATTATTACAAAAATGGATGAAAAATAATGGCTAAATCTGACCATTGCGTGTCTTGGTGCATGTTTAAATAAATATACATACAAATGAAATAATTGGTGTAATTAACTGCAAGAATAGCAAGAGGAAAATAATTTTCATATTAAATGATACCTACATAGGTTTTAGACAAAGTCACATTTTAAGATACCTATTCCACAACTTTTTTATACAACGCCATTTAGTCCCAAGCTAAGCTTGAGAGCTTGTGTTATGGGTACTAAACAGCTGATAAACATACTTATATATTTCTAAATACATACATATTAAAGATAAATTACACCCGGACACAGAACAAATTATCGTGCACAACACAAACATTTGTCCTGGGCGGGAATCGAACCCACGACCTAAGGCATGGTCACTAACTACTAGACCAACAGGCCAGTAAATCACATGGAGCGACTGCCTGTCAGACCTCCACAACCCAGTAACTGGGTACCATGATACACCTTGGTTAAACTGGTTGTCAGACTTTCGAGCTTCTGACTACAAGTAACGAATGTCGAAGATCTACGAAATGACAGCCGGGACCAACGGCTTAACGTGCTTTCCGAGGCACGGAGGAAAGGTGCATTACAGTTGAGGAGAGGGGGCTTGTAACATCATTATCTAGTACAAACTGAACTGCCCCCCTAGCCAAGTTACAAACGATTCGTATCTATTCTCTTTCTACAATCGAGAACGCCTCAAATCCCTTTGTTTTGACCACGTGACTTAGCGAAAGGTGATAAGTCACGTGGTCAAAACAAAGGGATTTGAGGCGTTCTCGATTGTAGAAAGAGAATAGATACGAATCGTTTGTAACTTGGCTAGGGGGGCTGCTTTTTGTCAACTGTCAAGTGCATTTCATTTTCAGCCATATTACAAATTCTACTCGTTAACACTTGACAGTTAACAAACAGCTGATTCCATATACGGCTAGGCTATGGCTAGGGGGGCAGGCCAGTGCCGTCATGCGACATTTTGACTCGATGTATCGGTGTTATTATTTAATTACGTGAAAAAGGAAGAACTATGTTTTTTATTTTTTATTCATGGGTTTTTCAAACCCATGAATAAAATCGCGGTCATTGCAATTATTCACACAACCATCACAGATCACTTCATGACTTTCCTAAAAGTTACAAGCCACACACGCGTAATAAAACCTTCGAAGGTAAAGTCAGTTTTTAACTTAGAGGAGGGACTTGCCCTATTAAAAGATAGTAACCTCGAAGATCTGCTAAAACTAAGTAACCCTAACACGCTTACTCATAATTTAATCGAAATCCTCCGCAAATGCATCACACATAGTACTACCATAAAGATGATACCGATAAAAAATAGATCTCTGAAACCGTGGATGACTGTTGGTTTATTGCGCTGTATTCACAATCGTAACAACATGCAACGGCGATTGAGACTGGATCCGTTCAATGAGGTACTAAAAATAACCTACAAAAGGTACCGAAACTATTGTAACTTTATCATCAAAAAACAAAAACGGAAATACGACAGAGACCAACTTACCAAAGCAAGCAAAAATCCTAAAAAAACCTGGGAAATCATTAACAACATCACACAGCGAAAACCTAAAAAAACAAACAGCGTGGATCTCCTAGAGCTATCCAATACCCCACAGAACTCTATTAATAAGGTGAATAGCTTCTTCTCCAGCATAGGAAAGCTTCTAGCAGATAATATTACACCACTTCTGGCTGCTCCAGTCAATAATAATGTCCCTAATACATCTTTGTCTGATTACACATCGCCCTCTTCTTTTGTCCTACTCGACACAGACCCTTGCGAAGTTCATGCTACTCTAATGGGCCTAAAACCAGATAGTGCCCCTGGTTGGGACAACATTTCAGTTAAATTCCTTAAAGCTGGACACGAGCACATTGTTCCAATCTTGAGTCACTTGACAAATCTATGCTTTGAGCAAGGAGTGTGCCCGGATGCATTGAAAGTGGCCCTCATAACGCCGGTCTACAAGTGTGGAGATAAGTTAGACCCCGCCAACTATAGGCCAATTTCAGTACTGCCATCAATCTCAAAAATCATAGAAAGACTCCTTAACTCACGCTTAATAAGCTACCTGTCTAAGCAAAACATTCTGTCACCTTCTCAGTTTGGTTTTCGGCAGGGTAAGTCTACAGAGGACGCGGTTTTGTCACTATCCTCTACGATAGTTGACAAAGTGGACAGGGGTGATAAATGTCTGGCAGTTTTCCTCGACCTCAAAAAAGCCTTTGACACAGTATCTGTCCCCATACTTTTGCATAGGCTCGAAAACATTGGCATTAGGGGACCCCCTCTCGAGCTCTTCAAATCCTACCTGGTTAACCGTAAACAAACAGTGAAAATAGGGGATTATACTAGCATAGAAGAAACGATCACATACGGCGTGGGGCAGGGGACTGTGCTTGGCCCGACATTGTTCCTGATTTATATCAATAACCTATGCAATATAACTATTGATGGAGATCGCATTTTTTCATACGCGGACGATACTGCCATAGTCTTTGCTGAAAAAACTTGGACAAAAGTTAAAAACTCAGCCGAAACAGGTCTGTCAAAGATTGCAGATTGGCTCAATAGTAATCTCCTCACATTGAATGCATCCAAGTCCAACTACATATGCTTCACGAAGTATGCGCACACTCAACCACCACTAGAATTCCTGATTAAAATTCACCGCTGTGGAAATCCCTCAATTTCAGACTGCTCGTGTACAATAATTGACAAGTTGCAGTACACCAAATATCTGGGCATCATGATAGACCAGCGCCTGTCCTGGCACATGCATACTGAACTTATCATGAAAAGGGTTAGGAGACTAATATGGACTTTTAAAACATTACGACACGCTGCCGCAAAGAATCTTTTACAGAAAGTCTACATATCTTTGGCCCAATCAATTCTCACGTACTGTTTGCCATGCTGGGGTGGGACGACAAAAATTACATTCTTGGAACTTGAGAGGGCGCAGAGATCTCTTCTTAAGGTTATGCTCTTTAAACCCTATAGATTCCTAACACAAAGTCTTTACCAAACCTCTGGCCTTCTGTCTGTTAGGAAACTCTTTTTGCTCCATACAATCTTGAGGAAACACAAATCCCTTCCGTTTGACCCCGCAACACCAAGTACGAGTGGCAGAAGACAGTACCTGGTCGCTCCTAATGTCCCAGTAAGGTCTGTCTTTGCTAAGAGACAGTATGAAAGACAATCTTCCCACTTATACAACTTCCTGAATAAGGAATTAAACATCTACCCCATGACACTCCGTGAATGTAAAGTAGCTGTAAATGACTGGCTTATGAACAAAACCTACGACGATATTGAGACTTTGGTTTCATCGCATCTATAATCTGTGACAGTTACTAACATGACCACAGTAACTAAATCGTTAGTGGAGGAAGCTGTTTCTGGCTTCTTCCGATCCCAAGACAAGGTCGCAGGGCTAACCTAAAATCTAAAAAAATCTAAAACTAAACCTAAACTAAATTAACTCATATACACAAGTCACACCCACACAAACGCACACACGTACACACACACACACATACCCACACACACCCACAATCAAAAACTCACTCGCATACATCACACAAGTGCGCTACTTTTTGTATTGTTATATTTCTTTCATTTTATTTTTTTTTTTTTGTTTTTTGGTTTTCTTTTTATTTTCAATTGCATACACTGTTTAATGTTAAGAGGAAGAGCGGAGTCACCTAACACAAGCATCTCATTGCTTAAAAGGTGACCTCCAAGTCGTGTTTGCTGTAACCTAATTGTAATTGAAATAAACATTTTTATTATTTTATTATTATTATGTGTCGTATATTTCTTGTAATATAGATGAGGGTCTCAAAACTAAAATTTAGTCAAATTGCCCATTTTAATAAACATCACGCCTCTCATTCCCGAAGGGTTAGGCAAAGGTGTTTTATTTGTACAACATCCTTATTACGACAGTTATTTTAAAGCCCCATATAAAATAGGGGGGCAAGCCTAATTTCTTACGGAATTGCACCTACCACTGTTTGTCTCTGCATGACCTAAAGGTTGACTGGTAGAGAATGCCTAAGGCATTAAGTCCGCCTATGTACATTTGTGTGCTTGAAGTATTAAATAAATAAATGCCATCAGTCGGGCACATACCAAGACTCCGGGCTCTTACTAAAAAAATCCAGGTTAAAAACCGAATAACACTTTACCTCACACAGACATCCAACCCAGGAACGCATGTCAGTATCACTTTAACCACAAGACCATAGATATACCTAATAAAGAAGACTAATGAGGCAGTCAACAACAGTTAATTGTTCATTAACTTGAACTGATATTTCTAAACGTAGAGGTTTAGGATATGTAATTATTATTGAACATAATTGTTGCGTATAACCACAGTATAAATATTAATACAGTAGGACGACGCCTTTGATCTCTGGAAAAATGCCGACAACTTCTACACGCGTTAGACTTGAATAATACCTCCCGCACTACGAACGTCGTTTTGTTCGCAGTGCGGGAGCGGCTTTCCCCCGTCTCGCCCCTCACACCCCGCACGATTGCCCTGTCTAGACAGCTTCGTCGGACGACTGTATGTTTTCAGACTGTGGTATAACATTGACAGCGTTTCACAGAATATAATAAAAATTTCCTCTTACGTACTAATGTTAAAAGGCCAATTATCTATCATTAAAGACGGTTGCGGAATCTTTAGTTCATTTCCTACTTGCAAACAATAATTATTCTACAAGCTTATTAGTATTACTGTTCTACTGTAGGGCAAAGGCCGCTTCTTTTTTTTTTAATATTATAAATTATAAACCAGTGTTTGACTGCAATCCCACCTGATGGTAAGCAGTGATGCAATCAGTGATGGTGAAGCGCACTAGTTTATTAAGAGCCTATTCACTCTAGCCTTGAAGACACCTCAATTATAATCGGACGGGAAGACCGCAGCAGGCAAGTTGTTCCAGTCCTTCGATGTACGCGGTAAACGACGAAGCGAAACGCTTTGTCCGAATCGTGGGAGTGCCAACGATGTAAGGGCTTCTCCTACGGAAAAGAGACGAGAGCTAATCACCTTGCCTATTCAAGACAGATTGGTGAATCCAGACTTTTGTAAATGTCTGAAAAAAAAAACGATATCTCATTTGTCAAATTATAATAAGTAGTTTAGAAGTTATAAGAGAACAAATGAGCATACACCTATACTAATATGATAAAGAGGAAAGGTTTGATTGTTTGTTTGTTTGCATTGAATAGGCTCCGAAACTCCTCGACCGATTTGAAAAATTCTTTCACCGTTGGGAAGCTATACTGTCCCCGGTTGACATAGGCTACTTTTTATCCCTGTATTCCCACGGGAACGGGAACTACACGGGTGAAACCGCGTGAGGTCTGCTAGTACATACATTGAAATCATAACCCTCCTTTTTGCCGTCGAAAAATAATAAAAAATAAAATAAATGTTCCACAACATTTATACAACGCCATCCAGTAACAAACTAAGTAAGCAGAGCCTGTGCTATCAGTACTAGACAACTGATAAGTAATTAATCATACTTTTATAAACAAGGTTAAATTTAAGTCGTTCTAAAAATATCAGCTGTTCACATTTCTGTTTGCATAATAATAATAAGAATAATAAACCCCGTAGGACAGCTTGTGGCGAGCTGTTGGGCAGTAGCGACCCCACGGGCCCGATCTCCCGGGAGAAGTCTTGTTCCTCATCTCTGGCTTGCCTTCATTGGCCGGCTAGAGTAAGCACTGACGAGGAACGAAGCTCCCACCTCTTTCCTGCCTTAGTTGGCCGGCTAGAGTGGAGATTCACAAGAGCAAACGTGCTCGGAGGAAGGAAGCATTCCAGTAAGGTGCTGGTAAGGATCTTGACCGTACTTCCGGGATTGTCCTGATAGCCGTGGAATGCCTCTCCACTCCTCAAGCACCTCAGGTTATGTTGCCCTCTTGTCGCTACGTCACTATGTGCTAGCGGCCGTTTCAGAGGGCCCATTATTGAGTGTGCAAGTCACCCACTGCCATTTAATCCCTGTATATAAAACATTGGTAAGGCAGGGGCCATAGTCCATAGTTTTAGATATCCAGTCCATTTTAGACACCCTAACCTATAGTCCAGTACTTTTGTTTTCATAGTCTGCAATAGTCTTACACCAGTCGTAGGTTTTCCTTAGGTGCACTTGTGTAGTGCATACAGGGAAAATCTGCGGTTGGTGACTCATTTCATTAGAGACGACAAAGGTCTCTCGAGTTGGCTTCGGCCTCTCATACGCCTTCTTACTTCTTATGTATAATAGGTGCGTTAAAACACATGTGATCTCACATACAAACAACAGCTATCCGCCATACAAATATGTCTTTAGTGCGGGAATCGAACCCGCAACACGCAGCACTGCAGCCAATCGCTCAACCACTGCGCTAACGGATTAATAAACGTTTTTGTACACAAACAATTAAAGCTGTTGAAAGATCAACGTTAATGTGACGGAAATAATAAATAAGTAGCAGGAAGGTTTAATTAAAATAAACCAGTTTTTTGAACTTGTTACAAAGTACATGGTCATATTATAATCTGCAATCTTATATCTTAAGGCACGACTGAAGCATGCATGCCGTCTGTCGGGACTGGTCAACTCAAAGCTGAATTGATTCTTTCTTCAAAAGGCCTTTCCAGACTTTGCCCTGCATCGTGAGACTCGCATAATACATGTATGCAATCTTATGTCTGGACTTTAAAAGAGACCATGACCCCTGAGTTTCTTTCGGCATTTCTTCTCAGGGATCACTCACTTTTGAAATGCCATTTAGTGCCATTTAGTTTAAAAAAAAATGACATGTAAAAGTATCTGGGAAGATCAACTTACAGAAATAAATATCATTTCATTTCATTTCATTACGTACAGACGCGAGCACATCAAGTTACCCCAATTGTCAAATTTTCCCATTTGAATATGAACCTTATTCTGTTTGACATAAAGTAGAAAACGATAAAAAAAAATTGACACATTGGGGTAACTTTATGTGCTGGCGTCTGTACTTATGATAAAAATTACTAAAAAGCAGTTAAAGCGTGTAGTTGTGTGACCGGCAGATTGCCAAGACAAAGGTCTCGAGTTCGAACCCAACGAACGCACCTCTGACATTTTGGATTCAAGTGCGTATCATATATAGAATTATCATTGCACTTGTTTCCAAAACTGTGAAGGAATACCTGCACGCTTAAGAGATATTTCTCAAAGGCATGTGAATTGTGAAGCCAAGTCGGAGGATGGACTATATAAAAAGAAAATAAAAATTACAGAAAATAATACTTACAAGATTCCAATTTGTTAAGAAGCATGGGAAAATCTTAACAATCAAACGTAGATCCGGAATTGTAATATTGTCACTGTTTAATAGAAGAATCATAAGAATTGTATAAACTAAAATACTATAAAAGAACATTGCACATAACAAAACGTGAATTATAATTCGAAGATGCAAACGATTAGAAGATCTTTCATTCACTTCACTAACTGTTATGTTTACCACTTTCATTGTATTTATTACCTACTACTGTATTTAATTGGATTGCTTTACTTTATTTTATTGCTTTTTAAACTGAACTTTGCTGTATTTTCTTTTCTTAATTGAGTTGTTACTTTATTTAATTGAATTATATTTTTATCTTGTGTCATTTATTGTCTTTGCTTTAGTGAATTGTGATTTTATCACTTTATTTGATTGAATTTATTTGCTTCGTTTTATTGTTTTTGATAGAACTTTTTAAGTTGCAAAATGATGTAAATAGTTACGTATTTTGAGTCGGAGGTAACTTAAAATAATGTAGACAATTTAAATGGGTTTTTCTATGAAATGTATATAGGTACAATATTATAATAATTAATTCAGGTTCTCATACCTTTTGTTTGCATTGTTATTTCTAAAGTTTTATAATTTAATTAGCTTCTATGTATAATGTTAGAAGCGTTACTTAGTCATTGAATATGTATTTGTATGACGCGGACGCCGCTAAAAGTAAGGTACAGTAATTCTGAGGTAAACTGCTAATCCGAAACTTTAGTATGGCTTGACAGCTCATTTTATCTTCACTTCATCTAATATTTAGCAGAATGATTTTAATAAGATAAATAGCACCACCGTATGATATTGAGAAATTCCTAATGAGAGAGCCTGATTACGCTTTATTCGACCTTACGTAGCACTTGCAATCACTAGATCCACGAGTAGGTATAACTATTATGCGATTTTCAAAACTTACATTGATTGGCCTTGCCTCGGACTAGTATGCAAGGTTTAACCAGTTTATCTTAGGTCAGGTCGCGTTTGGCAATATTTTTTGCGAATCAAGTTTTTTGTGCTTAACTTAACATCACGCCTTCATTCGCCGAAGGGTACGGCAGAGATGTACATAGTACACCCTACTCGCCCGTAATGTCTAAGGCGGTTATTATACCGGTCCGGTGCGCGTTGCTGAAGTTTTTACACTGTAGATTACCGATTTGCATACAAAACCGCAGGGTATAACACACTCACACCGCATCTACGTGCGGCGAGCGGTGCGGCACGCGTGGCGGTACCGATTTTGTATCAGCAGTGAGGTAGCATCACACTGTGGAGAATAAGATAAAGGCAATGAGATGACTGCCTAAGTTTTGTGTAAAGGGGCCACTATCTTCGCCATTTTAGCTAAATGCTGTTTCTTCTGTTGGACATAGGTTTCCTCTACAAATCGGTACTACGTTGCCCTCAACCATCGACTTCCCGCGTTTTTAACCAGATAAGCCATTAACCACGATAACAGACTTCTAGCTTTGTTATTGAGAATAAAATTGATAACACTGTACGAGCTGCAAATCGAACTCAGGAATTTATGCTCAACAGTAGTACTTTCGATCACTCGACAAAAAAGGAAATCTGTGCCTTGTAGCTCAACAAAAACTTACACGTCAAATAAATGTCCAACTTCAAAATATTATTATTCAAAGGAGAATACAGCATCTTATTTCAATGCAAGAAACAAAGTCCTAGTATTATTTATTCACAATAAAGACACAAATTATTCAATAATGACGATCATTAATAATGATTATTTAAAACCAAACACGGAAGGTCATCTATATGTAGTAGGTATCAGTGTCGACAATATCGATAAAAAATCACGTAGTTACGTAATTAATACATTTTATCACGTTCTGATAGTATGAGGGGCTTGTGGCTAAATAGTAACTGCCTCATGGGTCGACCGAGGGTTAAGCCACGCTGGACTAGGTTGTGATCATTAATTTAATACTAAGACTCCTCCGTCCGTGCCTCGGAATGCATGTAAAGCCATTAGTTCTGGCTGTCATTTGTTGATTTTTTTGACAGTCGTTACTTGTAGTCAGATGCCCAAAAGTCTTGTCTATGTCATTATTTTATGTACTAATCAACTGTCAGTTAATAAAATATAGCATCTCGATGGTTTCCCTGAACAAGTCACGCTTATTTTTAACCGACTTCAAAAAAGGAGGAGGTTCTCAATTCGGTTGTATTTTATTTATTTATTTATTTAATACTTCAAGCACACAAATGTACATAGGCGGACTTAATGCCTTAGGCATTCTCTACCAGTCAACCTTTAGGTCATGCAGAGACAAACAGTGGTAGGTGCAATTCCGTAAGAAATTTCAAGAGAAGTAAACATAGTTTATTTATACATATGTAAACAATAAATATAATAAATATGATAAATATCATAAAATATAATAGGTATAATATAATACAATAAATATATACAAAAAAAAAAAACTTAAACACATGAACATGATAATCATACCAAGGGAAAACATTAGCGCTGTGACGAAACTACAGCCGTTTTTTTGTGAATGTGCTCACGAACCTTAAATTTAAAAGCCAATCGGTTGGTAGCCATCCTGATTTCCTGGGGAAGCGCATTCCACAAAGAAATAGCCTGGACGAAGAAGGAACAGTCAATGAAGTCAGTACGATGAGTGGGACATTGGAGAAGACGGTTATTTGATGATCGTAAATTTCTATTGTGGTTGGCGCAAATGTACTGAAAGTGAGGGGCTAAGTAAGAAGGAAAATTGGGACTGTTAAGGAACGAAAACAAAGTGGTTAGTGCCCTTTGCTCTCTGCGTTGACGTATGGGCAACCACCTTAGAAGCGATCGATGTATAGAGACATGGTCATATTTACGGAGATTGAAAACAAATCGAATGCAGTTATTTAGAAGACGGTCAAGTTTATTGAGGAGATCTGCATTCAGGTCATAGTAGCACACATCAGCATAATCGATGATAGGAAAAATTAAGGTCTGCACAAGCATTGTCTTTGTCTTGGATGGTAAAACATTCTTAAGTCGATACAGAGCCCGCAGCGTTCCAGTAACCTTCCGGCTGACATTGGCAACTTGGGTCCGCCAGTTTAGGGTACAGTCGAAATGCAAGCCGAGGTTCTTCACATTTTTGCTGAATGGTATAATCGTGCTGTCGAACAGGACTGGCGGCAAGTTTGCAATATCCACTCTACTCATGCTTCGAGGGCTTCCTATGATGATCGCCTGACACTTAGTAGGGTTAACTGATACGCCAAACCTATCGGACCAAGCTCCAATGGCTAAAAGGTCCCTATTTAACTTGTTAATAGCGTCAGACAAATCATCAACACTCCCCTGGCAATACAACTGCAGATCGTCTGCATACAGATGATACGCACACTGAAGTTCGGAAGTAATAAGATTAATAAAAATAGAAAACAGAAGAGGAGAAAGAATGCCGCCTTGAGGCACGCCAGTGTCCAATCCGCACCAACGAGATGAAAAATCCCCAAAACGAACCGACTGCTGGCGTTCCTGAAGGTAAGAGGAGAACCATTCCAGTGCCTCGGGAGAGATCATAAAGTGGGAAAGAATGGCTAACAGGATATCGTGACTGACGGTATTAAAGGCATTTGAAAAATCGACCAATACCAGTATGGAAACTTTGGTATCTTCCAGTCCAGCCCTGATATCGCCAGTCACTTTCAGAAGGGCGGAGACAGTGCTGTGCCCGGGCCTGAAACCAGATTGGAGTGGGCTAATGAGAGAATTGCGATGTACAAAATTAGAAAATTGTTTGTGAACACAGGCCTCGAGCACTTTGGATAGGAAAGGAAGGATAGAAATTGGGCGAAAGTGAGAGGGAAGGATGGGATTAGAAACTTTGGGGAGTGGACGAACATAGGCTTTGCGCCACAAGGAGGGGAATACACTGGAATATAGAGAAAAGTTTACAATATGTGTAATCGCAGGTAGGACGTGATCCAGAATAGCAATGATCATTTCACGAGTGATGTTATCACATCCTACCGCTTTAGATTTAATAGAAAGAATACATTTTTTGACCTCTCCCGGTTCAACTGGAACAAAACAAAAAGGATTAATTTGAGGACGCGTTAGACCAGTAATTAGTGACAGAGTTCTTTGTTTGGTTAGACGATCCATGGTTAACACAGTGGAGAAATGACGGTTGAGATCGTCTAAGTCAATTGAACTTGGAAGGTCTAAATGTCGCGGTTTGCCGATACCAAGAGTTCCAAGAAACTTCCAAATATCAGCGGAAGAAGAAGAAGAGATATTATCTAGAATGTGGCGGCGTTTAGCATTGCGTATCATCTGGTTACATCGATTTCTCGCAACCTTAAATAAATTCCAGTTCTCATCAGCACGATCCTTTTTATATTTACGGAACGCACGGTCCCTGCGTCGCATTGCCATCTGTATTCCCTCTGTCATCCATGGCGCAGGAGGACGCTTCAACTTCACCTTTTTGACGGGAGCATGGATGTCGTAAAGACTTGTAACAACACCATTGAAGATCGCAACCTTGTCGTCAACTGAAACAGCATCCGTCAATGGCTTCCAATCAACCACGGAAGCATCCTTCTCCAATTTTCCAACATCCATCCGAGCAAAACAACGCCTGTACAGAACCTTGGGTTTAGGTTTAGGAGGTTTCAGGACATAAGAAAGGAAGATCATATCATGATGAGAGAAGCCAGGAGCATCATGTTGACCATGGGCAGAAACAAGGGAAGGATTCGAGGTGAGAATTAGGTCAAGCCAGGTGTCATCGCCAACAGTGTTATGATGAGTAGGTTGGAGCGGTAACACGTGCAAACTAGCTGACTCAATGAGATGAAGGAGTTTACGGGATCGGGGGGAGTTTTGGGCAAGGAGGTTCGTGTTGAAATCACCCATTATGATGTGGTGCGCATACTGTGAACCCAAAGATTCAAGGACTGATTCGAATTCAGTGAAGTAATCGACGATGGGAGGGCAGTAGACTACCCCAAGGATGGTTTTGACTCCCTTCACGCACAATTCCAGAAAGATAAATTCAGCAGAGGCAGAATATTGCGAAGAGGAAGTAGCAAGTATTTTATAAGAGAAATCACTGCGAAGATATATAGCCACACCACCCCCTCCCTTACCAGACC
This sequence comes from Euplexia lucipara, assembly GCA_921972225.1. Lineage (NCBI taxonomy): Eukaryota > Metazoa > Arthropoda > Insecta > Lepidoptera > Noctuidae > Euplexia > Euplexia lucipara. Next base: position 1,393,013 of record OV179169.1, on the reverse strand, counting down.
GATCATTCCGTATAAGAACAAAGCCAGTCAGAGGATAGGTGGTGGACAGCAGGTGCGGCTTGAGCCAAGATTCGGAAATCAGAATGGCATGAACATTGCTGTTATTAAAAGCATCATACAGCTCACTGTAGTGACTGGCAACACTTTGAGCGTTGATGTGACACACATTTAACAGCTGACTAGACTGATCACTAAAGTTTCGCTGCACGAAGTCGCCAAGAGTGTCAAGGAAAGAACAAAAGCTTACATTGTTTGAGGAGGCTGTAGATTGATTAGCGGAAAAAAATGTTTCATCGTCAGACATAAACAGAATAAGTATTTAAGTTTATCTAAATAAATAAATATATATATCATAAACATAAATTTTATAGTTAAATAAAATTACAAAACTGCGCAAAACGTACAAATTTGTATTTTAGGGTTTGTTACCTCAGTACTCTGTCATTTATGGACCGATTTTCAAAATCCTTTTTTTGTTTGATAGGGTATACTAACAGATTGGTCCCGTTTGTATCAAAACTCATATCGGATGAGGGATCTTTGAGGAATTGAGGGAACTCCTCAAAAAATTTAGACACACACGCACCGATTTCAAAATTTTTAGTAACAATTCAAGCATTTTCATTTAGAAAGTATCATTTGGTGAAGAAAAACTGATGAAGAAGACAGGCAACGGAACTCTTCAACACATAACAGCAAATTATTCGCGATTGCTATAGTCAGATGGCTATGCTGAGCTTTTGTATTTCCACAACAATATTTACGCCATTCTATTTTAAAAGGGGCCGGCAGAGATGTACACATTAATGTTTAGATAGAACTTCTTTAGCAATTGTTATCCAATTTCAATGATTTCTTTCAAGTTTTGAAAGACTTTCTTTACATACCTACAAAGAAACTAAAAATTACAAAATAAAAACTTTTTTACAAAAAAAAAACAACCGACTTCCTAAAAAAACTAACAGGTGAAAAATAACTCCAGTTTCGGAAGTCGGTGGCCAATAATGAACAAAACAAAACCACCACCAGCCACGGACTTCCGAAACTGGAGTTATTTTTCACCTGTTAGTTTTTTTAGGAAGTCGGTTGTTACTCCACAAACCTCTCTCAAGTCTACCAGCCAAAACCGTAGAAATACAGTCCTCAACATCCTTAACAGATTTACAAAGTGTATAAACCTTTATGCTATTTACTGAGCATTTCATCCTATGGATTCAAGTTCTTCAAACAAATCTGACAGATGTGTTGCTGAGGAGTTCGTTCCGCGACTTCTTCTTCCCAGTAAAAACAATAGGAAGTGGTGAAGGGTGGGCATTTTAGGAATCTTATGTATTTATTGACGTTTAAAAAGTGCGAGTTTAGGTTTTGTTTTTTTTTTGCTAATTTGGCTATCAAGCCAGTGGTGGAGATGACGCACTAAAATTACTAGTCGCGAAACATCATAAATATGTATAAATATCGAACTTGATCAAAGTCCTTGTTCATTGTAGTCATCCTGAGACAAGGCCACTACTTTTTACTAAGAACACACCTAATAGTTTATTAATTAACACAAAAACATTGATAAAAAAGTTTCTTGCGGTTTTAAAGTAAGGCGGTTAACACACTGCCACGCATCACGCTGCGTGTTGCGTGTCTCTGAACTGAAATGAACGCGCGTGGATGCATTTTCTGTGTGTTGGACTGTGCGTGTTTTCCATACAAACGGAGATACTTACAAGCAACGGAAGAACACGCATCCACGCGCTACGCTGCATCATGCGGGGCAGTGTGAGAATCGCCTTACTCAGCTTGTGGATTTCCCATGAGGATGCTGACAACGACTTTAACATATGCATGCCTTTTTAACCGACGATAAAAATGAGGAGGTTTTCCATTCGATACGTAATTATATTTTTTTTGGGTTTGATTCCGCATAACGTTTTACAGTGTAAGTAGCCCGATATCGGTGATTCTTTGTTTTTTTTGGGTCGGGTTGGGTTGCCTCCATTTAAATTTGTGAAATCAAAAATCCAACACTAAAAGATTAATTCTTCACCAACGGGTGGAGCCTAACACCAGTGTTTGACATAAAACGACTAAGTACCTTTCTGAATTTCTGATGTCAAAGATGACTTGATGACTTCCACAACTCGGTAACTGGATAACAAAAGACCTCTTGATAATTTGGGAAGCGTAACTCCCTAACTAGATAGTCATTACTACAAAATAAGAAGACTGGTGGTTAAACGGTTCGGTATTCTGTCTACCCGTGAAGACTGTCAAAGATCATTAGGGACCAACAGCTTAACGTTATTTCTAAGATATAGGAAGGACTCATTAAGTAATGTGTGTCACACTGGTCACCTATTGGGCCTGCCCACCTTAAAGTATTCCTGTTATTATTTAGTCGATGAGGATAACTGAAAAACTAATATTGTTTTCATTATAAGAAAAAAAACTTATAAACCCTGTGGTTTTTGTATGCAAATTTAGATTCTATCTCTCGACTCGTATGTGGTGCACCGGATAACGAACTTGTGCGCCTCAGCGCACAAGGGCGTTATCCGGTGCAGTGTGAAAACTACCTAAGTACAGGGTATTAAAAATGGACGAAACTTATTAAAAACAGGCAAATCCCATATTATTTTAAATTAATCTAATACCATAACATTTAGACTGTATTCCCCGAAGGTAAAAAGGTAAAGTTGATATAAGTATGAAATGCAAGTCCAAAATCCTCGTACCTTCTCTGTATGAGAAGAGGCCTTCGCACTGTGAAGGGACCGCAACAGACTGGTAAAGTTCAAAGTTAAGATTAAATCGTTTATTTCAATTAGGCCCATAAAAGGCATTTTTAACCCGTCATGTGCCGGAACGTAGATCTACGTGAGACACAATTAATTGCTTTATAATTATTTGTATAATACGAGTGGTTAAACGACAGACTTACAAGTTAAATAAATTAAGAAGGTAATTTATGATTCTAGTTGCACATTTCAAAAGGTAGTTTTTTAAAGATTAAAATAGGCGAGAAGAAATATGTACCAAACTTGCTCTTTTAAAATAGGTTTTACAATACTTTGTATGTAAACATTAATCAGGGGGTCGAGTCTGCTATTGTAATCGTGTCTCAATGACCGGTCAATGATCGATTATTGACGTATAACGTCAAACTTATGGCACATTTCCCATACAAAAACTGTCAAATTTGTCAAATATTCGATCAATGACCGGTCATTGAGACACGATTGCAATAGCAGACTCGAGCCCCAGATTTTATGTGAGAACGATGTTCCTAGAATGAAAACTACTACACTGAGATAGGTACGAGGAGAACAAGCAATGGTGCTGGTTATTAGATTATTGTGTTGATATTATTATACTTTACAAACGATTTGACTGGCCTGTTGGTCTAGTAGTTAGTGACCCTGACTGCTATGCCGGAGGTCGTGGCTTCGATTCACACCCAGGACAAATGTTTGAGTGATGAGCACGATCATTTGTTCTGTGTCTGGGTGTAATTATCTGTAATATGTATGTATTTAGAAGTATATAAGTATGTTTGTCAGCTGTTTAGTACCCATAACACAAGCTCTTAGCTTAGCTTGGGATCAGATGGCGTTGTGTGAAAAGTTGTGGAATATTTTATTTATTAATTTATTTATGTCCAAGACACATAACATTAGATCCGGTTGAAAACCAGCGTCAGACACTAGTGTTCTGACATTTTTGCTAAACTAGATCTAATTATTTAGCGCAGCCGTGAGGTGCTTTATCAGTCTGTCGGTCTGTCTGTCACCGGGCTATAATATCTCATGATCTGCAGTAGTAGTACTTAGTTGAAATTTTCCCAGAATGTGCATTTCTATTGCCGCTATAATAACAAGATTTTTGGTACCTAGTTTTACCTCGATATCGTACGATACTACACTTGGGTTATTAATGTACCTAGTGGTAAAAATTCCGGGTGACGGACGTAGGCTACTTTTTATCCCTTTTTTCCCATGGGACCGGGAACTAAGTGGGTAAAGTCGCGTGACGTCCGCTAGTCTTTAACAATGCCAAGTTTTACATTCCTTTTGTTTGCGAGATTTTCTTAAATTATAAAGTTTCCGCTTAGCGTATTTTTTTTTTATTACTTATAGCCTTGCGTTTGATTACTATCTCACCTGATGGTAATTTCAGCGATGGTGTGGTCGACAATGAAGCACGCTTGCCTAGAAGTTACCTATTCGCTCTTGACTTAAAGACTCCGGCAGGGAATTTCACCCCTTAGTTAAATAATATATGTATAATGATGGTGTAGGTACTTACAAAGTTCCAGTTGGTGAGATAGCATGGTGTGAACCACTTCGCAGTGATGACTCGCTCATCAGTCAGATCTGTCCGTTTTATCAACAGGAACCACAAATAACCACCATAGCAAGTAACGGAATGGAACAGACCAGCGGCCACCACATGGAATAACGACCTCAAACACAACCTGATAGAACGCTTTTTTTCAAATTCACCACTCACTGCAATCTTCACTTCGGCCATTTTGAAATTATTGCTTTATCTAATGCAATAATTAAAAGTAGTTTTTTTTTATTGGATCATTTTTTTTCTGTTGCTTTATTTAATTGAGTTTTTTTTTTTGGGACTTTACTTTATTGGGATTGTTTTTGTTACTTTGATTTATTGTTTTTTTTTTTACTTATGTATGACAACGTGCAGACCTGTTGAGGTCACGCTATATTATGTGATCAACTAGTATGTGTAGCAAGGTTTTAGGATTCCTTAGTCGTTAGGACAAATCGTTGTAGCGTCATCAACGTAATGTGGTTTCATTAATGTCATTTGTAATTAAGGCACAGGTTTGAGTAGCTTTTATTACGGGTTCTATTTATAACTAGATACTCAAATAATTAAATAAGTCTTGAACACGTTGACTGCCAGACTACCAGACACAATAGAAATTCAATTGTTTGCGGCTCACCGGTGACCGACGTGGCGTAGAAGGTATAATAAATTGACTGGTTTCACCAGAAACATGAGTTAAGTAAGTACCTTTTAGTAAGGGACTATCCTATTGCCGACCGGGATATACAAATCAAGGCTCTGGGTTAAAAAATAATAATACCAGCCCGTTGTCGTCCCACTGAAGGGCAAAAGCCTCTTCTCACACAGAGAAGGCACGAGCAGCAATGCTCAATCACCAAGCTCAAAGCGGACTCGGGATTGCTACTAAGAAATTTTAGAAGAAAAACCCAATAACACTTTAGCCCGACCCGGACATGGAACCTACGACCTTGTGCTCAGCAGCAGCGCTTGCAACCGCTAGACCAACACGGTGGTTACGGAACCAACCCAACAAATCATGCAAACTTGCGAATAAAACCTGATTTGATACCTGAGTTTCAATGACGCCGACAGTATGGCGGCGCGCGCGCACGCAAGCTATGTTACTAAATAATACTAATTTATACAAACTGGTTATTGATATAATAACACGTCTTGATGAGTTTGTATGGAATTGTAGGGGCTTGTGGGTAAATATTAATAGGCACACGTGTTGGTCGACGGTTAAGCTACGTTTGCAGAGGTAAGTTCGTAGATGGGTGACCTTTTATTATATTACATGACCCTTCTAACCTTCCGACCTTAAAGGTCGTGATGGCCCAGAGGTTAAGGCGCCTACCTCTCATGCACGAGGTTGTGGTTCAAATCCGGGCAAGTACCAATGTGACTTTTTCAATTCATATGTACTTTCTAAGTTTATCTTAGACATCATTGTCATCGGTGAAGGAAAACATCGTGAGGAAACCTGGACTTATAGTTAATATAAGTTTGAAGTCGCCAATCCGCCTTGAGCAAGCGTGGTGATTAATGCTCGAGCCTTCTCTGTATGAGAAGAGGCCTTTGCCCTGCAGTGGGACAGTAACAGGCTGGTATTATTATCTAACCTTAGTAAGCAAGCATTTGTAAATCTAAAACAGTCGTTACGAGTTATTAGAATACCGAAGGGATAGCAACCATTTAATTACACAAAAACACTAACAGGTGAAAAATAACACTAGTTTTGGAAGTCTGTGGCTTTAGTGGTTTTGTTTCGTTCATTATTGGCCACCGACTTCTGAAAAAGGAGTTATTTTACACCTGTTAGTGTTTTTTAGGGTTCCGTAGTCAACTAGGAACCCTTATAGTTTCGCCATGTCTGTCTGTCCGTCCGTCCGTCCGTCCTAGCTTAATCTCTGTGACCGTTAGCACTAGAAAGCTGAAATTTGGTACCAATATGTGTATCAAGCACGCCAACAAAGTGGTAAAATAAAAATTGGAAAAAAATGTTTTAATAGGGTAGCCCCCCTATATGTAAAGTGGGAAGTGTTGTTTTTTTTATTTCAACCCTAGCATATGATATAAAAAAATAGTTTTTTGATAATGTCAATAATTTCGGAAAATCGCTACAAAAGTAAAAAACAATGTGTCCCCCCCCCCTCCCCCTCTAACTTTTGAACCATAAGTTTAGAAAATATGAATGAAATCTGAAATGTTGAACTTTATAAGGGAGTTTTAGAGGGTGGGGGGGGGGGATAGTTATATTAAAAAGAAGTTTCAAGGAAAATTATTTTGAACTTAGATGGAAACAACAGTTTTTGTACAAAAAGACAAAAAGTTGTACAAAATAACTTCTGGACTGGTTTGTAGTATAATCGTATATGCAAGCATTTTGAACACTTATTGTGACGGAAACTACCTAACCCTACACTGAGCGTGACCCGACACGCTCTTGGCCGGTTTTTTAAGAAGGCAGTTGTTTTTTTTTCTTTGTAATAAGTTTTTATTTTGCTTTTTTAGTTATTCGCTCCATATAAAACACTGGTATTCAGCTGAAGTTAAGCTCAACATGCTTGAGCAAAAGAAAAATACTACAGAGTTACCAGGTAATGTAAAAGGAAAATTATTGGTGTTTTACTGGACATTATTTGTAAATCAGTTGATCCCACTTGTCTCTCAAAGATATTTGTCAGTCGTTACCTACAAGGTAGTCAAAATGTAAAACGAGACCAGATTTAAAGGTCTTCAGATTGTGCAGACGACACACAGATCTAAATCTTCCAATTCCTTGTGTGCTTGTGCCAGCATTCGTTCACCGATGTCAGCGACCTGTCCACTTTCCGGCTCTTTATCACTGATCAAACTGGTCAGCAATGACGTCTTTGTCTGGGGCCACAATATGTTCATACTAAAATTACAAAAAGGATAATTGATGGTTTGTTTGTTTGCATTGAATTGACTCCGAAACCACTGGACCGATTTGAATAAACTTTTCACCGTTGGGAAGCTACACTATCCCCGGGTGACATAGGCTACTACTTATTCCTGTATTCCCACGGGAACGGGGAATACACGGATGAAACCGCGTGACGTCTGCTGTTAACTATGAGTCCAAGTTTCCCCACGATATTTTCCTTCACCAACGTCAATGATGTCTAAGATAAACTTAGAAAGTACATATGATTTGAAAAAGTCACATTGGTACTTGCCCGGATTTGAACCACAACCTCGTGTATGAGAGATGAGAGGCGCCTTAACCTCTGGCCATCATGTTTTTTTTTGTAAAATATGGTGCGATAGTAATAAAAGTAGTTATCAATTCTTGTTTGACCACAAAAATATAGAGTTTCACTTGTTCTTTTTTCGTGTTTTCTATTTCACAACTCATAGGCTTAATAGTTGTAATTACAACAAACTTGTTTAGTTACTTGAATTACAAGTGAATGCTACGATTCGTTCCGAAAACCAACTGGTTGGGGATAACAGTGAAGTCAGGTGTTTTGTTGCATGACTTCGTTCGCAAGAAATATAACATTAACACCACTAATAAATATGTTTTCAATAATTTTAGCGTCTATTTTAATATATTATCACCGCTCGCAGCGCCATTTAGTGGTGAAATAGAGAAACTATTATAATGAATGAAGTTCATAGCAAGCTCGATAGATGGCGCTACTAAACACATTAATAATAATAATAATAATTTATATGTATAATAATGAAATAAAGGAAATAATAATAATATTTTATTTATCTCCCACAAAGTACAGTTACAATATAGAGGTGTTACAAATATTGGAGGTTTGTGTGAGTCAGGAATTCAAACTAGGATACCCTGTGCTATGAACTCCTGGCCCCCCTACGCCAAGAATTGAGATAGGTAATGACAAATTTTAAAGCGTTGGACATGTCATTTTAGTACTATTGTGGAAATCAAATTACAAACAAAAAGTACCCATGAAATAAAATCAAAAATAGAAAATTAAAGAAAAAAATGCATGTGTGTGTTTGCGTGTGAAGTGGAAGGTGTCGTATGTGGTGTGGTGTTGTGTGTGTGTATGAGTGAGAGCGAGATTAAGATAGTGTAATGCGTGTGTACGTGTACATTACTTAGTTAAGACTATTATTAAAAACTGATGTCAGGAATTACCTACCCAGAAGGTTTGATTAAGTTTGAATCAGTATCGAATGTTTATTTGTAACCGACTTACAAAAAAAGAGAAGGTCACTCACATAACTCCGTCATTTTAGGTCGCAATCATTGATGTTGGTACTACATATTTTAATATACATTCTGACACTGACCGGCATATTGCAAAAAAACATAAGTAAAACATTAACGAACTACCCTGGCACACAACAAATTCAAATTCACAAATTCACAAATCTTTATTGCATACCATAGTGTGTTAGGTAAAAGTTGGTGAGAAACATTATAATAGATACAATTATGGACCCTGTCGGGCACAGCATAGATCAAGTAGGAGAGAGGAGGAAGAGCACTGGTGTGAATTTTTTATAAATAAATTGGTTTTAAGTTGCTTATAATTTATCATTAGTATTCGTTTAAACTATAGTAGCATTTGTTGATTAGAAAATGCTTCAATTTATTGATAAAGATGTTTTTTTTTTTTTTTTTTTATTATTTCGGGTAATTTATTGTAGATTTTTATGGACATGACATAGTTACTATTGGAGTGCATTTTTAGTCGCGATAAAGGTAAGTTTAGTCATTGTTTACAACCACTTTAATATTATTACATTATTTTGTAAATAATGAGGAGCTTGTGGCTAAATTATAACAGCCGCATGGGTCGATCGAAGGTTAAGCTACGCTTGACGAGGTCGGTCCGTGGATGGGTGACCATTTATTACATACCAAGACTCCTCCGTGCCTCGGAAAGCACGTTAAGCCGTTGGTCCCGGCTGTCATTTGTAGATCTTTGACAGTCGTTACTTGTAGTCAGAAGCCCGAAAGTCTGACAACCAGTTTAACCAAGGGGTATCATGTTACCCAGTTACTGGGTTGTGGAGGTCAGACAGGCAGTCGCTCCATGTAAAACACTGGTATTCAGCTGCATCCGGTTAAACTGGAAGCCGACCCCAACATAGTTGGGAAAAGGCTAGGCAGATGATGATGACATTATTTTGTAAATATGTTAGCAACATGGTACTTATCTATTAACATATATAAAAGTTTAGATACTAAAACAGCTTCATGACTTTTTTGTACCTACAGTCGTTATAGTCAAGATCCATCGTCTACATTTATAATGTCTGATATGCTATCTATCTAAACTAATATAATAAAGAGGAAAAGTTTGATTGTTTGTTTGTTTGCATTTAATAGGCTCCGAAACTACTGGACCGATTTGAAATTCTTTCACCGTTGTAAAGCTACACTATCCCCGGGTGACATAGGCTACTAACACATAAGCTACTTTTTATCCCTGTAATCCCACGGGAACAGGAACTACGCGGGTAAAACCGCGTGACGTCTGCTAGTTTATAATAAACGAGCAGGCGTCCCGCGGTTTCACACGCGTAGGTCCCGTTCCCGTGGGAATACAGGGATAAAAAGTAGCTTATGTGTTAATCCAGGGTGTCAGCTAACTCCATACCATATTTTACTAAAATCCATTCAGTAGTTTTCACGTCTAAGAGTACAGACATCCATCCATCCATCCATCTATCCATACTCACAAACTTTCGCGTTTATAATAATTATTATAGTAGGAAGTAGGATTAGAATGTAGGTACCTAAACAATTTTTAGGAAACCTATTCTCCTCCTTCTCCTTATCGTGTGGTTAGTAACTAACCTGGTGTCAGAGTTTTAATGCCGCCCATGGGCCTCTGACTTGGCATCACATGCCCTCGAGAAATATCTCTCAGGCATGCCGGTTTCCTCACGATGTTTTCCTTCACCGTTTTTAAAGCAAGTGAAAACCCTCCCAAAACCTCGTGGTTTCCTCCTTAGGAAACCTATTTTAAAAGATGCTTAGATGGTTTGGTCTTCTTGAAAGGATGAATGAAAGGCGACTAACGAAAGGTACAAGGCGGAATAAGTGGGAACGCTGGGAGGGGACGCCCTAGAAGGACATACATAGACCTTATTGGTGAAGTTCTTCAGAAAGGTCAGGTGCGTAGTACTCGCAACTGGCGTGTGTGTATGAATATAACAAAATGTATGAATGTATACGAAGCAAAAGAAGAACGTACGGATCGTAGCATATATTATGGTGCTTTATGGTTTCTGCCTACCCCCATGGGAAAAAGGCGCGAGTATTTTAAAACAATTAAGTATGGGGTTTCTAGCCCATTCTTCTCCGTATGAAACTAACTTTTGGAAAGGGCAACTAGAATCAGTTTTTGTTATATATTTAATTTAATTTGATTTGTGACTATTGTTTATTTTTTTTGTTTTGTTTGTTTCTATTAGCTGTAAGTTCTCCATGTACTAAATAAATAAATTTAAGTTTGAAGTTCAAAAGTGCGTTATTAAAATAAATGGTCCGACTTTGTCTTTGCTTCTGTCTGGACTTTATTTTGCGATGAGGTCAGATCAGAGTTACCTACCTACACTTGCGCAAGCGACTAATTCTCGACCAGTTTTAAAATGTTGCCTCATACGAGGATTTCTCCTACATCGCGTCGTGGCGCGTTCACAGTGGTGACTCTGGTGACCTACATCTCACGTACACAAACACACCCTGACCCGGAACAACTGCTTACCTATAGACTTAATTAACATAACATCACGCCTATATCCCCTAAAGGGCTCAGCAGCACGCGTTCTATGATGACCGAAGAAAAGGAAAAATCGACAAAGACCAGATTGTAAAAACAAATCATATACATGCATATAATGTACACACAAATACTAACAATACTAACACTAGAATCATTTGCAATTGAATATATTTATAAAATAATTGACAATACAAAAAATATAATGTGAATATTACAATAATTCATAAACAATTTACATTGTGTTGAATCCAAATATACATGCAAATTCTATATAATTAGAAAAAAAAACAGAAACAAGATACAAATTTAGATAAGGTGTCAAAGCTATCTAATAAAATGTCCATTTAATTTTAATTATAATGTAAAAAAAATATATAAAATGTCACAGCATGATTCTAAATAGGAACTACTACACAGTAATGTCAAAGGTAAATTGAAATGTCGGAAATTTATTCTAAATTATATAATGTCAAAATTGAATACAAATATAATAACTTAGAATACAAACAATTAATGTTAAACTTACCTTATTTCGGATTTTTTTAGAGCACTTACAAAATTATTTCAATGTATCTATTACCTAAGGGGCGGAGACCTGGTAACCTGAAACACAGACCTTCCGTCTAGCTAAGGCACCAGTCTCCCCACAATGGTTTATTACTAATTTATGTTTTAATTGTCTAAACCGTTATTAAAATGTATTGATAAATAATGTATTGTGCTGAGAAAATAAATAAATAAATGAAATAAAAAATAAAATAAATAAAAATAAATAATATTTGTACGCCCGAAATGCCGAATATAGTGAAACCCGTCGATCATAACAACTTATGCTGTGTGACACTCTGGAAGACGTAACGCATTTGTTAACGGAGTGTGTCAAATTTCAGTCTGCAAAAGATATAAAAATATTCCACAACTTTTCACACAACGCCATTTAGTCCCAAGTTAAGCTTGAGAGCTTGTGTTACGGGTACTAAACAGCTGATAAACATACTTATATAATTATAAATACATACATATTATAGATAAATTACACCCAGACACAGAACAAATGATCGTGCTCATCACACAAACATTTGTCCTCGGTGTGAACCCACGACCTCCTGCATAGCAGTCAGGGTCACTAACTACTAGACCAACAGGCCAGTCAAACCTTCAGACCTGTAGGCCATACGAATATTTGTTACGTGCGGGAATGACCCATGACAAGCAACACAGGAGTCAATCACTCCAGCTAACTGCGCTAATCGTGCCAAATAATTTAGACATTAAAGAGTTAATTAGACATTCATAGCTCGACTTAAACAATAACTCGATGTTTAATCTTGAACGATTTTTTTTTTTTTATCACTGATAGGCACGCGTTTGACCACTATATCACCTGATGGTAAGCGATGATGTGGTCGACGATGAAGCACGCTTGCCTAGAAGCAACCTGTTCACTCTTGACTTGAAGACCCCTAGTTTGTAGCTATCAGGAAACACCGACACCGGCAGGGAATTCCACTCTTTTGCTGTTCGCACAATGAATGTGTTTCCATAGCGTTTAGTACGTATGGTTGGGATATCTACCATGTACCGGTGGCGCAGTGCTGTACGTCTGGTGGTCCTATGATGGAAAGGGCTTGGTGGAATTAAATCGTGCAATTCCGATGCACACTCTCCGAAATATAACCGATAGAAAACCGATACTAAACACGATTCGTTTAACTCACACTACTAATGACATAACATTTAAATAGCTTTTTAAACTGCTTTAATAAATACTTAACTATTTACACTAGAAATCAAAATAATAATTAAATTATCTCTCAAAAATGGCGTTAAAAAATTAATCCGCTTCGCCGTCCACTGGAAGTGTATTCAAAAGACTGGCGGCATTGCCACGTAAGGCAATGCTGATCCTTTGACCAAGGTATAACGACCCACCCATCAAAATCCAGTCCTCACCACCTGTCGCTTAACCTGCCCCTCCGCAAAAAGAAAGTACACACAGTGCATAAAACCCACCACACACTCTCGCGCCTCTCAGTTTAACCTTGAGCGCGTGCGTGAAAGTAGCCATATGTAAAAAAAATAGAAAAAACAAATAAAATGGCTCCGAAATTATTTTTAGTTTTTCTGTTATTGTTCTGTTCGCAAGTACAAAGTGCATCGCTTTTGGAGAAGGGCTATGACTATTTTGTGAATATAGGGAAAAATTTGGGCCCAAATTTAATGGCGATGTTAGAGTGTGTGGGGCAGAATGAGGCGTGGGAGTGTGCGCGGGAAAAGGCCGGGAAGATGCTGGACGGGTGGGACGAAGAAGTGGAGAAGGAACGGAGAAGTTGGGAAGGTAAATGGAGAATATTTTTTTCGTAATTTTTTTTTGTACATAAAATAGGTTAATATTTATTAAGTGCGTCCCATAAAGCAATCTTATTTGTTTGAGCCAAGACGAAAATATTTCGACTACAAATACAAAAAAAAACACGATGTATAAGATATTATTTTTTGGTAGGTAAGTACTTACTTTTCGTGTTTGACTGCATCTAGTATTTAAGCACCCAAAATATGCAAAAAAAATACGCGCAAAGCAGTTAGAGTTTTTAAACTAATAATAATATACCATATAATATATTCTATTCTGAAATTGTAATAAAAATACTTTACTATACTTAATACTTACAAAATTATAAAAAAGGAAATCAGAATTAACTACAAATCTTGAACATAGTTTTTATTATTTCCATTCGTAACACGTAAAGTTGAAAATAGTGTACAGACGCCAGCACATCAAGTTTCTCCAATGTGTCAAATTTCTTTGATCGTTTTTTATTTTTGACAAATATCACAGCTTCTTAGCTTCATATTCAATTGGGAAAATTTGACACTTAGGGGTAACTTGATGTGCTGGCGTCTTTAGGTACCATAGCGAAAAAATTGCTTAATTTAGTAAAGAATAACCCCAAATCTAAAAATAGCGTGCACCTGACTACTTACTAGTAACTACAATTAAGATTCGTATCATCTAACTGACCTACTCACTTTTTATCGGAAGCAGACCGTGTTTTAGTCATTTTGAAACGATCACTTTAAGATTTTAACCTAGAAGTTGAATCGAGCATATTTTTTGTTAATTTATTTTTTGATCCTTTTTTTGTTCCTATCATCCACAGAAGTTATTCCAAATTTTTATTTATATTCCATAGATAAAAAGTGCTTTTAGTTTTTTCCAAACTTAGCATTTTTTTCCAAATTTTCAACCGGTCAGCATTTTATTTTTATTAATGTACATTTAGTTGCATTTAATAGGTACTTTATTTATGTTCGATCATTGTTCTTAGTAGGTAGTTAGTTAATTAGGCGTATACTTCATTTTATTTATCAAGAAATAGTATTTTACTTATTAAAGAATAGAATTGAATACCCCTTATTGTTTACCACAAAAATGTACAAGATCATCATCTGCCTAGCCTTTTCACAACTATGTTGGGGTCGGCTTCCATTTTAACCGGATGCAGCTGAATACCAGTGTTTTACATGGAGCGACTGCCTGTCGGACCTCCGCGACCCAGTAACTGGGTAACACGATACACCTTGGCTAATCTGGTTGTCAGATTTTCGGACTACTAACTATTTGTAACAACTATCATAAATTTACAAATGACACCTGGGACCAAGGGCTTTACCTACGTGCTTCCCGAGGCACGGAGGATTCTTGGTATGTAATAAATGGTCACCCATCAACGGACCGACCTCGTTAAGAGTAGCTTAACCATCCATCGACCCGTGAGGCTGTTAATATTTAGCCACAAACACCTCTGGGGTTTCTTTCAAAAGCCCCCGTGGGTGATAAATTAAAAGTGGTAGAAATTTAAATTTAACCAAATTTCTAATCTATAGATAAAAAGTGCTTTTATTAAATTTTCCAAATTTTTCATTTTTTTCGATGTTTTTCCAGATTTAAAACCTAATTTGGTCTAATACGGACAACATTTAGGTTTTCGTTTTTGTTTTAATTATTTTGTTCTAAATAATACTTTTTAGTTTTGTTCAAATCTTTGTTCCTTTTTGTTAATTAGTTGTAGTGACTTATTTATAAATAGACTTACTTATAAAAAAATAGAATTGATTACCTACATGGATTATTCAATTCTATTTTTCTTTTAACAATAAACAGCATCAAAATTTCCAAGATCGTGACCAAGTTATTGAACTTATAAATAGCCTGGTAACCTCTTTTGTCTGTGTTAGTTCTCAGAGTAATCGGATAGGCAACATCGATCTCATCTGAGTTTCTTTTTTACTGTCGTGTAAAGGTATTATTTTCAAATCAATTTAAGTAGGTACTACAAATAAAACCTATCATTTTTTAACCGGACTTCCTCGTTGGTCTAGTGAACGCAAGCGCTACTGTTAAGCTAGGTTCGGTCCCCGGGTCGGGCAATGTATTATTGAGTTTTTCCATCTAG
Source organism: Euplexia lucipara (assembly GCA_921972225.1). Taxonomy (NCBI): domain Eukaryota; kingdom Metazoa; phylum Arthropoda; class Insecta; order Lepidoptera; family Noctuidae; genus Euplexia; species Euplexia lucipara. The sequence goes on along the minus strand of OV179169.1, from coordinate 1,377,505 downwards.
AATTTCTTAATAGCATCTTGGAGTCTGTATCTGTGCTCGATTGATGGCAAAAAGATGGCTAAGTCAATTACTCAACTATCCTTCAATAAGTTTTGTGTTGCGTTGCGGAAGTGGTTGTTACAAGAGTGCTTTTATTCGATAGATGAGTTCTTTCAAAAGTGTCCCTGTAAATTTTATACATTAAAGCACAGACATATTAAATTTCTAAGCTATAGAATTGTTCCTAATTAATGTTTTAATAAATGTGTAAAAACTTGTACTATTGCATGCTATAGGTACAGGGTGTCTCATTCAAATCGGTCAGTATGGTAAAGTCTGAAACTATAAGAGATACGAAGATCTGTTCTGAGGAACCATGTCATCGATTTTAATAACAAGAAAAACTGCATTCATACATTTTAAAAAACATCTGTACTCCGTTCGGGAATCGAACCCGGTTATTTTAGAAAAAAAACCTACACTATTTCTATTTAGATAGCGATTGTTTAGGTCTTAAGCAGTAAATGTCTGTATGAAACATGATGTATAAAATGAATAAAATGCATTGTTTTCACATACTTTAAATTGTTTTAGTAGGTGCTCGAAGTGACCACGTTTACAATATTCAGCAAGTTCAGGTATTCAAAATTGTCCCTATGGTTGTTTGTACCTCTTTGCTGATGTTGCAACTTGATTCATACACCGCTCTTTTTACTCCATGTATATAAGGCAAATGTAAGTGAGAACGCCGGCAAGGGAAGCCCTAGAAGGAGGCCTTATTGCTGAGGTTCTTCAGAAATGTCAAGTTTGTAGTACCTAAGTACCTACTGTCAACCGGCGCGGGGCGGTAGGTATGTGTATAGACAACATGAATGTAAATGTAGAAAAAGTATTTAAGAACTGTTGCTTATATCAAAATCAAATACAAAAGTCATTTATTCAAATTAGGAATAGAATAGAATAGAATAGATTTATTTATTTGCAATGAATGTAGGTACATATTATTAGGTGTTACAGAGTTTTGTGGTTCCTTGTACATTCTACCTTAATTGGCATGCAAATTTTAATTTTAAAAGAATTTAATAAAACTTATCATCTAAGAATTCTTGTACCTACTGAATAATAACACTTGTGTAAAAGTAATTAATTGTGTAACATGCTTTTTAAATTTTGTTAGTGGTTGTTCCTTGACATTATTTGGTAACTTAGGCTGAGGATTAGCACTTTTTGAACGTCGAAATTACATAAGACAGTCCCCCAAAAAGCCCACCCTTCGCCACCCTTTATAAGATAGTGGTTGTTCCTTGACATTATTTGGTAACTTAGGCTGAGGATTAGCACTTTTTGAACGTCGAAATTACATAAGACAGTCCCCCAAAAAGCCCACCCTTCGCCACCCTTTATAAGATAGCGCCCTGTAGTTTCTGCCTACCCCCATGGGAAAAGAAGGCGTGACTTTATGCATGTATGTAGTGTTCGACAAGAGATAGAAACTCGACCGTTAGTATTTGCTTCATGCTACAATAATTGTATGTTTTATTTTAGGTACCTCACAACTCCGTCATCTATGGACACACTCTTTAAAAGTGGCCCCGAACCTCTGTTTCATAACATACCGCTAAATATTACTTTTTATTTTGTGACTCAACAACTGTACAAAGAAAAAGTGCTAAATCAATAAACCAACAATACTTAGAAGAAGTAATAATTAACAAACCTATGTGAATCATTGCAGAATCTCTGCGTATTGACATAACACTTTCTATTTAAGTTGTACCGTAAAACATGGTAAAAAGAAACTCAAGGGTGAATAGAAACCCAACTTCGAAGAGTATTTTCGAGATAGTTTAATACTAGCAGACGGTCCCGTTCCCGTGGGAATACAGGAATAAAAAGTAGCGAATGTGTTAATTCAGGATGTCAGCTAACTCCATACCAAATTTTATTAAAATCTATTCAGTAGTATTCACGTGAAACAGTAACAAACATCCATTCATCCATCCTCACAAACTTTCGCGTTTATAATATTAGTACGATTAGCTCGTAAAGGCTCTCTTATTTCACCAGTTTCAGTATCGTAATGTATCTCATTACGTACTTGTGCGTTATGGTAATGTCAAACGCACGGTTTAACAAGATGATCAGTCTAAAACGAACGGTACTTTTTAAAATCTTAGCAAAGAGTTTTTATGTCAGAAATGTGGTCAACATTAATTTCATGAATAAAATTAACTTTGGAAGATAAAATATAAAAAATAAACATTTAATTCTGTAATTTAATTAAGTTTGACAATAAACTAAAACCATTTGTAATAAAAACACGAAAGAATATTATTAATTTACTTTATTAGTAATACTGGCTGTTTTGGTGCCTTTGCCTTAAAATTAAAATTTGTGAACTAGTAAAAATAAAATTATTCTGCGCGCTTTTTCTTTTCGCTGTAGATACTTATTGACTTTTGTTTGATTATTTCAGTCCGAGTTTTATTAATTTCCTCTCAAATATATTATCTCCTAAAGTGTTCTCGCTGGTGAAGTGAAAAGTTATTTGTGTTACACGAGAGCAAAGTTTTTTGCATAATATCGTGCTTTTGATTCCCTCGCCACACTCAGGATTCAACATTTGAATCACTCGCAGCAAAAAAACGACTTTGCTTTCTTGTTGCACAAATAACTATTGCCGGGGCAACAAGTTTGAAGTCAAAGTCAAAGTATTTATTAGTGTTATATTTGATCAACTTCTATTGTTCTAACTTATAACTCTAAACTTATAACTTATAACTCTAACTTCTAACTTATATTTGTTCAGACTGCCTCGTTGGTCTAGTGACTGCCTCGTTGGTCTAGTGGTCGCAAGCGCTACTGCTGAGCATGAGGTCCAGGGTTCGTTCCCCGGGTCGGGCAAACTGTTATTGAGTTTTTCCATCTGGGATTTCTCAGTAGCAGCCCGGAGTCTGGGTTTGTGCCCGATTGATGGCAATAGGCTCGCCCCCTATTACATGGGACTTAAACATAACTGGCGAAATGTGGGTGTACTACCAGGTACGCCTCTGCTTAGCACTTCGGGGATTACAGGCGTGACGTTATGTTATATTTGGTCAAAACAAATAGGTCTAACAGGTTGATATAAATTATATTTAGCCGACTAATTCTCTCGCTGCCATGACACCTTCTTGTAACCCCAGAAATGTCATCTTTAACACAATTTCAACCTTTCTAGCCACAACCTTGTTGTGTACGAGACGATTTAGCTCAACGATTTAGCGTTTAGCGCCGTGCTCACGCGCAGCCGCGTCACAGTTACTTGCGCGCGCGCCATTCAACTTTTATACAACAATTATAGGGTTGTGACTACTATGAGTGTGAAACATGATATGAGGGCACTTTTGGCGCAGTGGCTAAGCGATTGGCTGCTGCGTTGCGTGTTGTAGACTCGATTCCTATACAGAACAAATATTTCAATAGCCTACAGGTAGTTTTTACGGGTCTGGCTGTTTGTGTGTGTAAGTTTAATCTTTATATGAGCAGCCATATTATAGAAGAAATTCTTAGTGCGTGGCTAAAAAACTATATGGTGTGTTACGGTATCATCAAAGAGATTTAAAATACTATAGAGCGGGCATGCGAGGAAATGTCATAGAAAAACTTTGATCCCATGTCTCAGTAACGCCATCTAGAATAATATATGAATATTGAAGCGGCAGCGGAGCGTACTAAAAAAAACTCATAGACTTGTATCCAGCAGGACACACTTCTTCGGACGAAAATTTTGTTCGTCATGTCCGGTCTATAGGTATTGAATGTCTTTGGGTGTCATATTAATTGTTTGACATGTAGGTAATTTAATATGTTTTGTTTGTGCATTTCATATTTTTTTATTAATATAATTTTTGACATGTAATTATTTTATGTAAATTTTATTGACATTAATATGTAATAATGCAAATTATATTTATATTATGTATTTGCGTGCTATGGTATAAGTCTATGCTCGAAAAGGAGTGTGTAAGGATCGTAGTAGGTAGCGTTCTAAACTTTCTACTTACCCCCATGTGAAAAAGGCGACCGATTAATTACATGTGTTGTCTAAACTAGAGTGGTGAGAAATAATTAAACAATTCATTTTATACTTACTAGTTGTCCCGGTAATCTTTGTTCTGCCTTAGAATCATTCATGTTGTGTTGCCTTCTCAGTTTTAGCTTAAGGGGACAGTCCTTGCAAAGCGCCAAAACAGGGGTTACGGTTTGCAAGGTATCCAAAAATCTAACACACCAAATATTATCAAAAAATTAAGTAAGATACTTATTAGATGTATCACCCGTGACACCGTGTGATATTTTTTAAATTATCCTAAAATGTCTGCTAAAAACAATCTCAATATTTCATATTTACATCGAAATCGGCACTTACTATTTGCACGTTTTCTTAAAATGTAAAGCAATGTTTATAGATATTTTTCGTTAATTCATGACACAAGTGTATGATTATGAGGTTAACCCTTTTAATTTTTTAATAAAATAAAATCATACACTAGTAATTTACATCATAACATTCTTAATATTTTTGCGCAAAATGTTTTCCGTTTGCCATACATTCTAGTATGGAGCGTCCCCCGTTTCAAATTTTGTTTTATATTCGAACATGCGTCTGAAAACAAATTAGTGCCGCCCTGGAAACCAAGGTGAGAGCACGTCAGTTTTTTGTCCGCTCCGAGCTCGATAAACGTCAACTCATACATCCACAAAAGTTATAGGGTGGGGTGCAAGTTACACGGTGTATCTACCAATTTTTGCACTAGAATTATTGCTCTAGCTATGGAAGTATTGAAATTACTTTGCTATTAGATATTTATTTAAATAAATAATATAACTTTAGAGGATTTTTAACTAATAACTAGATTCCGTCATTTTTGAAAGATGGCATTAGTTTTTTTTTAATGTTTATTAATTGATATTTTAATGATAAATTTAACATTCACACATGAATTTTAATAACTGGGTTAAAGCCCAAACCAAAGGTGTGATAATAATTGATGAATAAATAAAATTTCCGTAACTTAAATACTACATCATCTTTTATAGAATGGGCAAACAGAAGGAAAATTCCCGACAAATCGAAAAGAAATAAAGGAAAATTAAAAAAAATTGTACGTATCTTTTATTTAAGATATTTTTCCGATGATAAAACGTGGGTTATTATTTTATAACCTTTTGGAATCAAGTTCATTCGACCAGTTCTCTCCAGGATGGCGGACAACACTTTCTTTTCAGAATACAATAAGGGTGTCATTTCCAAGGTTTTTCCGGGTGCGTAACCCGTAATTACGAAAATGGCAACCATTTAAAATTCAAAGATGTTTTTTTTTATTAGAGTATTACGTTGTTATTTCAAAGCAGTAAGCGTTATTCTAATTGTATAAAGTATATATATATTTATATCGGTTACATGTTTAAAACACACAGACTGTTCCTTGATGATTACATGTTTATTTTTAGTTTGCGTCCAACAAAAAGCCAAAACGAAACTGTGAGAGTGTTATTGTCATAAAAAATAAATGAATAGCTACTAAAACTAACCGTTTAGTTTAATGTTAATGGTTAAAATTCTAGCACTACTTCTAGAGCATGAGGTCCTGGGTTCAATTCCTGGGTTGGACAAGTGTTATCGGGTTTTTTAATTTTGAATTTCTCAGTAGCAACCCGGAGTCAGGATTTGTACCTAGTTGATGGATGAATAAGGTCACCCCCTATTACATAAGACTTAAAACGTAACTGGTGAATTATGGGTAGGTATACACCACTGTCTAACTCTTCGGGATACAGGTGTGATATTATATGATGCTATACGTTTATAAACAAAATTATTGTTTTAGGCTACAGCGTGAGCATAGCTATCTGCCCGCGATTACGTTCGCGTGTAAAAGTATGTTTGAAGAATAATACTCATTGTACGTATACATACTTTAAACTTTCAATCGTGACGATTAGAGACACGATAGAAAGACAATGACAGCGCAAACGCTTGGGGTTTAATGAATTAAGGACCTTTTGGCAGTGTTGCACTGCAAACAGCTTAAATATTAAAGTAGTAGGGATAATAAAATATGGGCCTATGTTTAAAGTGCATTTTTATAAATTACTTTTGTTTGTTTTACTGTGCAGGGACTCTTTTTAATTGAAATGGAAAAGTTATTGGAATACGGGTAATCAAGACGTTTTCTCCTTTTGCCATTCCAGCCATGATTGTAGCCTTTATAATGTTGTGCCCATATATGTAATTTGTAGTCGTGTACCGTTGCACCGGCGCGTCAAGATTTCTGATTTACAGGACTGGAATACCAACTTTTAGCCTCTTGAGTAGAGAGTCTGAAAATACCCTATGGGTATGCTGTAACTTGTTCAGAGTCTATATTGTACACTGAGAATTCGACAACATCTTCAACATTTGACACGTTTTGTTCGTTTCTTTACTCGCTTAACGATCAAATTGTTACAAAATTTAATTGTTGGTATCTATTCGAATCAATAGTCAAACGCAAAAGATTTATCGTTCTAGCTACAAAAATATCTAATTCCTTTATATATATACCTATTATTCCTTATTTTTATTTTGCACCCTTAAGGGTAACATTTTGAAAATTTTTTGATGCCATACTTATTTATATGTAATCAACTGCCCAAAATATAAATTGCATGCTTTTAGCTTTGAAAATGATAATACTTTCATACATCCTTTCATCCCCTTTTTCTATCCCTTACAAGCCTTTTCGCGAATCAAAAAGTAACCTGTGTACTTTCTCAGGTTTTAGACTATCTGTGTACCAAATTTCAGTTTTACCGGTGCAGTAGTTTTGGCGTAAAAGCGAGACAGGCAGAAAGACATGAAAAGTTACTTTTGCATTTATAATATTTAAATGTATGGTATAGAAATACTATTATTTGTTGTTTTTGAGTTAGTCTTTTTGTTCCCTTACGCCATTCATTACATATTTACCATAAAATATCAAGGAACTACATTTAGTATGCATGTAGATAAAACAGTTTAAACAATCAATTATAGTATTATTATAATAAAATAAAATTCTAAATTACGAAGTTATTAATTACATTAAACAACACAACTAAAAGAAATAGTAATTTTATCAATTAGATTTTAAATCTCTGTTGAACACTGAGACCCCACCCTTTCGTTGCTACCAAACAATATCATAAGCAAGCGAGCATCGCGATGCAATAAGTCAATTGTTATTACATTGCTTGTTTACTGACACATAATTACTAGCTCTTTTATTTCGAACACGCATTGAAAAAATAATTATCCCGTCGTGCCGTACTGTTTGTCGTTTGTTTCTGGGCAAGTGTTAATGTGTGTGTAAGGTGTGTAGCGCGTTGCTACTGTGTAAGTGGAAAATGTCGATGTATGCGTTCAAAAATAAGTTCCCACGCTCGCAGACTTCCCTCTTAAGACTTGTCAAATGTCAAAATGTCACCTGACACTGGACTAGGAAGACATTTGTCACCCGTCTCCAAAGACATTCAATACCTATAACAAAATTTTCGTCCGAAAAAGTGTAATTGTCCTGCTGGATACAGTCTATGAGTTTTTTGTAGTATATACGCTCCGCTGCCGCTCCAATATTCATATATTATTCTAGATGGCGTTACTGAGACATGGGATCAAAGCTTTTCTATGACATTTCCTTGACATGCCCACTCTATAGTATTTTAAATCTCTTTGCCCGTCTCTCATGTCATCAAAGATGGCGCTGCATTTAAAGAATGTTTAAGAAAACGAATTTTCTTCTTGTTTTCTTTTTCGTGAACTTTTAAATGCTTTTAATAGACAAAAGGAAGCCAATGTCCATCTTCAGGATATGATCTGATCTATCTCCTTGCCAAATTTCATAACGATGCGTTCAGCCGTTTAGTCGTGAATAGCCGACAAACAAACAGTCACTTTCTTATTAAATTTACAATATTAGTATGGATTTTGATAACGTAAAATAACATCTTATCATATTTTTTTCTAAAACGTAGGCCTCTGCTAACCCTGGAGTAAGTAAGAGCTATCTAACCGTGGTTTGTAACCACAAGTTACCGGTGTCAGTTACCGTGCCAGCCTCAACCGGGTCCGAACTCACTGCCATATTAGTAACTATACTATACTACTCGTACTTACCAATTTTCCAATCTCTCTCTCTCCCTCTCTCTTATATGCTTGCACTGACTGATCTGGTCCCCTCATATCTGTGTGGTTCTTTCCTCAAAAGACCATCTCAGACACTAATCTGCATGGTTCTTACATGATTTGACCAAGATAATGTCTGGACTTTAAAAGAGACTATGACCTCTGAGTTTCTTTCGGTGTTTCTTCTCAGAGTAGTCAGTTAGTGAAACTCCGATTTCATCTATCAGTTAAAAAATGACGTGTAAAAGTGTTTGTGAAAACCTATTTGCAAAATAAACATCATTTATCATTATAATTATGTTTTATGATTAAAAATAAATTCAAAAACTGAAACCCGGCTTCTGGAAAATCACTCTCTAAAAAGTATGAAACGAAAAGATAATATTCTCTTATGAAGATATTTTCTTAGAGGACCCTCGCATAACACCTTTTTTTTGGTGCAAGATGGAAAATCTTAATGAATATCCCCCGCCCCGGGGAGGGCGGAGGGGTCTGTCAGACCGTTTTTTTTTTAATAACTTTAATAGTAGGTTAAACAATGTTTCTCATTTAACTCGTGGAAAGCGATATTCTCGAATAATAAGTTGTGAACTTGATTAACTTAGTACGGAGTCAATGTTGACCAGCGTGACGTTACTTGTCATTTGAAAATGGCGCGAATGTGTTTTCGGTAATGTCACGTGGACAGAGTCGTGCTGGTGTGTGGGAGCTGGGCAGAGCTCAGGTTGATTTGAGGCACCGACGAAGACACACATCTAGTAAGAAACTGTCAGTTACTTAGGAGTTATGTTTTGTGATTACGATCGTTAAGTGAGGTTATTACTGCAATGAAGATTGTTATTCTACGTTATGAACTCGGTACCACGAAACCCCCATTGGTGTCAGATCATCGCTCAGCCATTGCTGTCGCCGACATAATTATAGATATTTATGCTTCCTCTCTCCTAACTCACTTAAATTATGTTGCTGTGGCCGAATGGATCCATATGATCTAATAATAAGTTTACCACTTAATGATTTCAATGAGGAATGTAATACGCAGTATTGCCAACTCGCAGAGGCCCTTTGTTGTTTAAATGAAGTGAGGCACCAATCGCAGATTTTCCCTGTATGCATTATTCAAATGCACCCAAGGAAAACCTACGACTAGTGCAAGACTATTGCAACAAATGTATTGGGCAATGGGTTAGGGATGAATAAGGTGAACTGGTTACCTAGTACCTACTATGGAAGGACTATGGCCCCTGCCTCATCAATGCTTTATAAATACACGAATGAAATGGCAGGGGGTGACTTGCACACTCAGTAATGGGACCTCTGAAACGGCCGCTAGCTATTAATTGAGACTATTACTGACTAAAAACCACGCCGGTGTTCCGACTCACTTCCACCAGGGGTTCAAGTGTACAACAACTGTCTTCTCAGTCCATTAATTGGTGACAAATTAACATTTGACAAGTCTTAAGCTAAAACTAAGAAGTTAACCCCCCCCCCCCGTGGTGTCCCCCCCCCCCCCGTGGTGTCACAGTGACCGGACGTGTTTTTGTTCTCGCCGTATTTAAAATTGTAAATCAGTAGAAAAAGTGACTAAACTCTTGAAAAAATCACATCCTTATAAATATAAGTGAACAAGTTACTAACTGTGAGAAAATTATAGTGAAATAACAATTATATCGCCTCCAAAACACAAATAGAAACTTTACAGATAACGAAATTCTAAATCAGTGGAAAAGTAAATAAACTATTGAGAAATTCACATCATTATAAACCAAAGTGAACAAGTGACAAACTTTTGTGAAAATTAAAGTGGAATAACAATATATCACTTCCAAAACATAAAACAAAAACTTTATAACAGACAAAGTTTTAAAACGGTGCGCGTTTTGGACTTTGAACCCATTAGACTTACACAAAGGATACGAGCTACCCGCACCGTGTAGTGACGATTCGTGCGCTTTGCTATTGATTGTTATTTTCGACCTCTTTTCTATCGCTGGCGTAGCACTGTGGCGAATACTCCCTTCTCGCAATCACAAGGTTTTGGGTTCAAATCTACGATCTCGAGGACTCGAACTTTTTACTTTTTGGATTTTTTCTTATGTTCCTCTAGTTATATTGAAGGGAAAAATAAATAAATAAAATAGTATAAAGTCGAATACATCTTAATTTTGCTTAAGATTGTTATTTTGCTTAAGATTGTTTAACCTCAATTAATATAAATTTTTAAATTGATAAAAAACGCTACCCAGCTTTACAAATAAAAACGATGCCGCTACGACGCACTCCACCAGCATCACCGGTCGCAATGAGTGGGCAGCCTCCTGTTCTTCATCAATCTGAGCCTAACATTAGTGTGCTTTCGGAATTGAGTGATCCTAGCATGGACACAAATATCAACAGTCGCAGTAAGAGGAAACGGGACGATCACGGATCTTTTGTCAACATGTGCGAGTTCAGGGACGAAATATCGAACATACTAAAAGAGCTGAAGAAAGAACAAACTTTGTTTCGCTCAGACATTGAAACGACGCTCATGGAAATTAAAAACCAATGCAGTAAATTTCAGGACTACGTTGATTTTTCAGTTGCTAAATATGATGAGATGCTGACAAAAATGCAGGAATATGAAATGGAGAGAAAGGAAAATCGAGAGTACATATGTAGACTTGAAGAAAAAATCGACCACCTGGAGAAACAATCAAAACTAACTAGTCTTGAAATTAAAAATGTCCCTAAAATTGGCGATGAATCGAAACTTGATCTAGCCAACGCAGTTAGAAATATCGGCAACGTCCTTGATACCACCATTGTTCAGTCCGATATCAAAGATGTTTATAGAATAAACTCCAAAAGCTCCATGAATAACACCATCATCGTGGATTTTACAACCGTTATGCTAAAATCAAAATTACTTTATTCGGTCAGGACCTTCAACAAAAACAACATCAACAACAAATTAAACACTACGCACCTACAAGTAGACGGCCCCAAGGTACCTATTTATATATCTGACAACCTACCATCAAAAACCCGAAAGATATACTTTTTAGCAAGAGATTTCGCCGCTCAGAATAAATATAAACATTGCTGGTCAGCATATGGTAAAGTCTACTTACGCAAAGACGACGGAGCGCAGCGTGTCGTAGTGAACTCTGAAGTAGACTTAGCCAAGTTAACTCAAACCTGACTATGTAGGCATTATGTCATTTTAACAAAGACTTGCATGTCCATTTTGTATTATTGTTATTATTTACTTATATGCAGCATGCCTAATTTTAACTATTTCACTTTTTTTTGTTATTCAATGTTAATTTTTTTGGGTTTTTATAAAACACTTCTTCACGCACACACTTTCAAACAATTACACTGGCACAGAAAAACATACCACACTATACAACACTTATTACACAAAAAATTTACAACATTTACAAATTCACAATTAAGACCTGTCCTTAGAGCTGGTTCTCGCATTCTCTTGAAACACTGGTGTAACTCACATGTTACTGGAAAAAATATAATATTAAGAATTCTTTGCTTTGCCCCATTGGCTTTAAACCGTACCATTCGATAATTCAAATAATGTAAACGAAATATTAGATAACCTGGATAACGTAACCTTTTCAAAAGCGATAACATGTGTCCCTGAAGAATGTTCCAAGCTTGTACCCACTAACACATGTTTAACTATTTTATCCCAAAACATTCGCAGTGTAAATGCTAATTATGCGGGGCTTTTGACTCTATTACAAAGAATTGTGGTACCTAGTGACGTTATTATTCTCTCAGAATGTTGGCTCTCCCGCAACCCCGTCGTTCCGATTCTAGAGGGATATACTTCTTATAAGTCTTCAAAAACCTTTAATCAGAATGACGGAGTAATTGTATATGTCAATAGTTTGCTAGCTAATGTGAAAGTTAACGAACCTGTCGTATCAGAAGCGAACTGTTTGACTGTCACGATTGGTACGGATACAGCCATAATTGCCATGTACAGGCCCTATGCATTTAAAGACCCCTCAAAATGTATACAATCTATGGACAATGTTTTACGTGACCTTAAGTCGTTTAGAAACGTCGTAATTATGGGAGACATAAATATTGACATTTCCAGCAATAATAAAGACGCATACTCACTGGAGTATTTGGATCTACTAGGTCACCACGGACTTTTCCCGGGACATGTGTTGAAAACACACGGATCTACATGTCTTGATCACGCCAATATAAAAACTTCTTTCTCTAACATAGTAATGGTGCTAGAATCCACTGTCACTGATCATTTTGCAGTTTTACTATCTTTGTCACCAAATATAATAAAAGTAATTAACTCGCGTGAAATAGCAAAAATAAATGAGGATGAGCTTGCTAAAGACATTGGCAACATAAGTTTTGATGCTGTCTATGCAGCAAAAGATCCCAATTTGGCTACTACAAATTTATTAGAACCACTTCTCCTAGCTTTATCTAAAAACACTAAAACCATTTTAACTTCACGTAGACGCAGGCCGATTAAACCTTGGATTACTCAAGGACTACTAAAATGTATGCGCCACAGAGATAATTTGTATAAAAAGATTAGAATAGATCCGTCAAATGAAGTCCTCGTGGTGTCCTACAAAAGGTATCGTAATTTCTGTACAAATTTGCTACGAAAAGCAAAAATAGATTATGAGAGACTAGAATTTGAGAAAGCAGGTAGAAATTCTAAGCAGTTATGGCGTGTAATTAAAAGTGTCACAAACATAGGACAACTGAAGTCTTCAGCCCATGATCTCATAGCGAATAATCACGATAAGCAGGACACTATTAATGAAATTAATGTTTATTTCGCAAATGTAGGGAAACATCTGGCTGATAAAATACATAGAGACCCTCAATCTATTTCGCTACCCGACCCCCAGAAGGAGTCTTTTGTACTGCTTAAAACAAATGAGCAAGAGGTGGAACGCTTAATCCTCTCACTTAAGAATGATTGCGCGGTAGGTTGGGACGGTATTTCTTCTATTTTTCTTAAACGACATAGAAACGTTATTGTACCGCCACTAACACATGTTTGCAACCTGTGCCTTGACTCTGGTATCTTCCCTAGCTGGTTCAAAAAGGCGATTCTTCACCCTATTTTTAAATCTGGAGATCGTGACCGTGTCGAAAACTACAGGCCCATATCAGTGCTGCCTGCGATGTCCAAGATACTGGAAAAGTTAATAAATACAAGGCTGGTCTCATATTTAGAATCACGAAATCTTCTGTCGATTAACCAATTTGGCTTTCGAAAAAATGTATCCACTGCTGATGCTGTTCACAAACTGGTTAATCACATAGCTCAGAAACTTGACAACGGTAAGAAGTGTGTTGCACTGTTCCTGGACCTCGCGAAGGCATTCGACACGGTCTCGATTCCCATCTTAATATCTAAGCTCGAATACCTGGGTATACGAGGTACCCAGCTGTCCTTGTTTCGGAGCTATCTTACAAATCGAACACAGAGTGCCAAGATTGGAAACTACTTCAGCTCCGATATAAATGTGGTTTTTGGTGTGCCACAGGGCAGTATTCTTGGCCCCAGTTTATTTTTAATTTATATGAATGATCTGTGTAGCCTCAGCCTAAAAAGCGGTACAATATTTTCATATGCGGACGATACAGCACTTGTATTTGCGTCGGAAAACTGGGAAGAGGCATATCGCCTTGCTCAAAAGGGTTTCGACGCAGTCTGTGCATGGCTTAGGAACAACTTGCTTACCCTAAACATATCGAAAACCAAAATAATAAATTTTTCGATTCGAAATACAAATGTGTCAGTTGCAAGCTCACTAAACGTTGCTGCCCAGTCGACACTATCAAATGATAGTAGCGACGACAGTAGCACTCATAATTACTGTAACATTGAACGAGTCACTTCGATAAAGTATCTTGGCATATTGATTGACTGCAACCTTTCATTCAAAGAGTACATAATACACCTATCAAATAGAGTTCGCAAATTGATATACATTTTTAAACAACTGCGCAATTCAGCAGATGCTGTTGTCATGAAAATGACATATCAGGCACTGTGTCAATCAATCTTGGTCTATTGTATCTCGGCTTGGGGCGGTGCAGCCAAATCCCATCATATTCAGATTGAACGTGCGCAGAGAGCGGTCCTTAAGGTGTGCTGTTTCATGCCGAGACTTTATCCCACCGTCAAACTCTATGAATATTGTCAGGTCCTCACGGTTAGGCAATTGTTTATACTAACCACTGCAATTAAGCAACACTCTATTTCCAACTATTCTCAGCAAACAAATCGCCGTAACCGTATAGTTGCCTTGTCTACTCCTCTTAAAACTTCTTTTAGTCGAAGATTTTTTGTTTTCCTCGGACCCTATCTTTACAATAAACTAAACCAAATTCTTTCCCTACACTCATTGAACAAACATGATTTTAAAATCGCGTTACAGGCCTGGCTGCAAAGCCAAACATATGCTGCCACAGAAGCTCTCTTTGACGTATTGGTCTAATCTGACTCAATCACCTACACTCTCTCCAACACACACACGCCCACGCAAGCACACACACACATACACACACACACACACACACACACACACACACACACACACACACACACACACACACACACACACAATAACATTCATAAAAACCTCTCTACATACTTTAATTTTTTAATCATTTTACTTATATTATGTTAAATTGTGTCTTTTTTTTTTATTAATAAGCTCACTAATTGTCAGAAACTTTTGAAACTTTTATTATTTGCTGTGACACCAGATGTATCCTATCAAATGTGTAACTTTAAACAGGTGGGGACCTGGTGACCTGTATTACAGGTGTTACTACCTACCACAGGCACCAGCGATCCACAATCCAAACATCATTGGCTACTGCTTGTGTATAAATATTGTTTGTATTTTTTGGCTTGTGGTGAGAAATAAATACTTTTTATTATTATTATTATTATTATTTAACACAACATTAATTGATTCTAAGGCGGAACAAAGATTGCCGCGACAGCTATACATATAGTTAATTATAATTTCTATCTTCCTCTCACCTAATTATTGTGCTACTAATTACTATAATTAACTTAAGAGGAGACCCGCTCTAGTTGCGGTATTAATGTGCATAAAAACTCGAACATAACAATATCTTACTTCGATGATATAGTGCAGGGGTTCCAAAACTGGGTTCCGCGGAACCTAGAGGTTTCGTAGAATAGTCATCAGGGTTCACCCAAAATTATTTATTAAAATAAGTGATACCAGAGTTACAAAATTAATACTGGTTAAGATTAGATGCTACCTCACTGTACCAGCTATATCGTTTCTGTAGTGCGTCAGGAATGTTCGCGCCATATCATACTGACGGCTTTCATGCCGTCGTTCGCAAAAAACAGCCCGCCTGATCCCTGCCCCCCTAGCCAAGTTACAAACGATTCGTATCTATTCTCTTTCTACAATCGAGAACGCTCAAATCCCTTTGTTTTGACCACGTGACTTAGCGAAAGGTGATAAGTCACGTGGTCAAAACAAAGGATCGATTGTAGAAAGAGAATAGATACGAATCGTTTGTAACTTGGCTAGGGGGGCTGATCTGCAGATTGCGTGGCAGCCGCAATGTAATTCTGATGACTGTAGCGGACAGGATCTCATCCCCTCTGTGGAGGTTTTTAGTTCGCAGAGTCAATTAATTTTAAGTTACTTTTTAATGTGTCAATTTGGTTC
Source organism: Euplexia lucipara (assembly GCA_921972225.1). Classification (NCBI taxonomy): domain Eukaryota; kingdom Metazoa; phylum Arthropoda; class Insecta; order Lepidoptera; family Noctuidae; genus Euplexia; species Euplexia lucipara. Next base: position 1,361,611 of record OV179169.1, on the reverse strand, counting down.
CTATGGATTGTAATTACTTATCCGAAATAAAGAATATTTATTTATTTATTTATATGCATACAATTGTCGGACATAATACCAAACATAGGTATTTAAAACAAGTATTCAAAAAACAGTAAAACAATTTCATTCTTCACATTCAAAATTAAGTTAAGGATTATGTGTTTCAATTATAATAACATTTCTTTACAAAAATGAGAACCGCTGATCTAGTGGACGCAAGCGCTACTGCTACCAATAGGGCCCGGAGATCAATTCCCGAGTTGGGCCAAGCTTTATTGGGAACTAGCTTCTGCCCGCGACTTCGTACGCGGATCCTGTTGCTTATGCCAGCGACAACGGGGTCGTCAAAATCGAAGATCTGAAACATCTGATGTCGAATTCTATAAGCCCGGGGACGGGAAATCAATGGGATGCGCGAGACGATTCAAATGTTCCAGATTTTTTATTTTTGTTGGTCAACAGGAAATGCCATCAGACTTTTGCTAAGACGCCATTTCTATTATGTATTATGTTATATGGTCTCTGGGCTTTGGAGTTCCCCTACAGGTGCTCCAGATCTTCAAATTTAGTCTCACAGCAGAAAACACTCTTCACGTGGAATAGTTTTTGCAATGGCACCATTTTTATATCTCTTTTACTTTAGGTCATCATAATATGTTGCGTGACGTTCACGATCAGCGGTCAGTCGCGCATCTCCTTCCCCCACTTATCTCTAGAGTCGATGCGTATATGCGCTGAAAACTCAAGCGTCATGCTTTTTCCGTGAACGTCTCCAACTCGCGAGACAGTGCATGATGTTCACGATCAGCGGTCAGTCGCGCACATATTCTTCACTGGTCTCTAGCGACCTGGATGTAGATGCGTAAATACGCTGAGAATGCAGGCGTGCTTCGCGATCCCAAGAAGTTTCCACGGAGCGAGTTGCAGCCTCATGTTCTCGAACAGCATCAAGTCTCTCCTAACGCTCTTCGGTAGATTGTTGGGATCTTATGGTCTTTAATCATTTAGCACCTTTGGAACATTGGGAAAAATTTGACCTCTTTCTAGGCATGGTTATAGTTTTATTGTGATGATACCTGATCAATTAAAATCTAAGTGGCTGCTCCCCTGCGTTACCAGGTAAGCTACCGTGTAACGAAGATAAATGGAAAAGGAAATTAAACACTCAAATAACATAAGCCCGAAGGCATACGATAAAAAATGGGAGTTTTAGCCAGTAGAGTCTAATTTTCAACGATATACCATCGTCATCGAAAATCAGTCCTGAACTGTTCCCGCCTTCACCGCGTAGTACCTCCTACTTACGTTATTTTATAATTATGCAATGAAATTAGTGATAGTTTTAATTTCTATATCAAATGTTTCTGATCTTCGATTTTTATAAGTCAACAGGAAATGCCTATCAGACCGAACAACTTTTGCTAAGACGTCATTCCTATTTGAGTTATGGTGTAGCTGGGCTCTTGGAGTTCCACAACAGGTGTTCCAGATCTTCGATTTTTATACGTCAACAGCGAGTGCTCATAAGGCTGAACAACTCTTGCTAAGACGTCATTCCAATATATGTTATAGTGTAGCTGGGCTCTTGAAGTTCCACATCAGGTGTTCCGGATCTTCAAATTTATTCTCTCAGCAGAAAATGCTCATAACGTGGAACAATTTTTGCTATGGTACCATTTTTGTATCTCCTATAGTTTAGCTGGTCTGTTGCGGTTCTGCATCAGGTGTTCCGGATCTTCAAATTTATTCTCTCAGCAGAAAATGCTCATCACGTGGAACAATTTTTGCTATGGGGCCATTTTTGTATCGCCTATAGTTTAGCTGGTCTGTTGCGGTTCTGCATCTGGTGTTCCGGATCTTCAAATTTATTCTCTCAGCAGAAAATGCTAATCACGTGGAACAATTTTTGCTATGGGACCATTTTTGTATCGCCTATAGTTTAGCTGGTCTGTTGCGGTTCTGCATCAGGTGTTCCAGTTTCCAAGATAAATTATAGCCTATGTGTTGACCAGACTTAATATCTATACAACAAAAAAAAAATCATTCAAATCCGTCCAGTAGTTCCGAAGATTAGCGTGTGCAAACAAACAGACAAACAGACAAAGAGACAAACAGACAAACAGACAGACTTTTTTTTGGATTCGTGCTCTATTACTGTTTCTAAACCCCCCTCAATTATTATTTTTTAAATATATTCAATGTACAGACACAGTTTTTTTACAGTCTTATTATATGTATAGATGTCGATCAGGAATTTATTAGTGGATTTGTATGAATGTAAACGAAGTAAAAGATATAAGTAGGTATGTAAGAATTGTAGCATATGGCGCTCTGGATTGTTTGCCTACCCCGTGGGACAAAGGCGTGAGTTCATTTATGTATGTATGTATTTGTATGTATCTGGTTGATGGCAATAGGCTCCCCTCCTGTCACGTTTTGTGTTAGTCTAGAACAAAAGAATGGAGTACCTTTTGGCAGACCCCTAAAATATATGGGTAAGTACAAAGTTTAACAAACTAAGCAATGTACCAGTTGAGAAATTATATTGTTAGATATAAATAATAATATAATAAATTGTTTATTGCCCAGAAAAGAAAAGAAAATACGTGGCGTGTTAAATTATTACACGCTTATGGTGCTCACATACATAATTATAATACTACATGTTTAAACATAGAAAAATGTCGTGATGGCCCAGAGGTTAAGGCGCCTTTTCTAGACACGAGGTTCTGGTTCAAATCCGGACAGGTACCAATGTGACTTTTTCAATTTATATGTACTTTCTAAGTTTGTCATCATTGACATCGGTGAAGGAAAACATCGTGAGGAAACCTGGACTTATAGTTGATATAAGTTTGAAATCGCTAATCAGCCTTGAGCAAGCGTGGTGATCAATGCTCGAGCCTTCTCTGTATGAGAAGAGGCCTTTGCCCTGCAGTGGGACAGTAACAGGCTGGTATTATTGTTATTATAAATATAAGGTGAGCCAACCGAAAAAAACTAGCTGTCTTCGAAACCACCTTTGCTTGACTCAAAGCTGGTATTCAGCTGCTTCCAGTTAGATTAGAAGCCGATCATCACATAGGAAAAATACTAGGCAGATGAAGTTACACTTTTAAGCTATCTTAGTGTACCCAATAATGATTTTAATGATCACTAACCACTATAATTACTATGACCGAGTTATTTAAAACCTGACCTATGCGTGACTTTCTCAGATGTTAATAAAAAACTTGTTTTTGAATCGAAGATTGTACTGAACTAGTTGCCGTTTTGTTGTCGAAATTCCTGACCGTTTTTAATAACGGCTACACTGTCCGCGGATAGGTTAGGTAACCAAACATACATAAACCCACGCCTTTTTCCCATTGCGGTATGCAGAAACCACAGAGCGCCATATGCTGCGATTCTTATATACTTATTTTGCTTCGTTTAAATTCATACATGTTGTCAAACACACACGCCGGTTGCGAGTTCTACGCACCTGACCTTTCTGAAGAACCTCACCAAGGTCTATGTATGTCCTTCTAGGTCGTCCCCTCCCGGCGTTCCCACTTACATCTGCCTTGTAAATACCTTTCGTTAGTCGCCTTTCATTCATCCTTTCAACGTGACCAAACCATCTAAACATACTATTTGCAATTTTTAACCGACTTCAGGAGGAGGTTCTCAATTCAATCGGTTTATTTTTTTCTTATGTATGTACAGACGCCAGCACGTCAAGTTACCCCAATGTGTCGAATTTCTGTGATCGTTTTTCAACTTTAAATCAAACAGAATAAAGTTCATATTCAATTGGGAAAATTTGACACATCTGCTGGCATCTGTACACCGATTACTCCAAGATTAATGGTCCGAGTTACGTGATTCTTTTTTAATTCGATGTGAAATAGTTGCTTTTTGGTCTCATAAAAAAATAATATAGTTTGGTTTGGTAGTTTTCATTTTATGAACATTTTTGTTCATGAAATTTTCTTTTTGATTTCATCGAAATCTGTTTATTTCTTTGTATGGTATATTGAAAGAAATGGAAAATAATTAATCATCTTCACAAAAATAAAAACTAAAAATAGTAAAATAAAAACTTTTTTAACCAGACAGACTTCCAAATTTAGAGTTATTTTACACCGGTTAGTGTTTTTTTTGAATTCGGTTTTATTTTTTGTAAAAAAGTTTTTTTGTTACTACATCTTCTTTACTATAGATAAAGTTATAGATTTATACACACTGCTGTATCAGTTCTTTGAAGAGCTTGTGGCTAAATTATAACAGCAGCCGCATGGGTTGATCGAAGGTTAAGCAACGCTTGACGAGGTCGGTCCGTGGATGGGTGACCATTTATCACATACCAAGACTCCTCCGTGCCTCGGAAAGCACGTTAAGCCGTTGGTCCCGGCTGTCATTTGTAGATCTTTGACGGTCGTTACTTGTAGTCAGAAGCCCGAAAGTCTGACAACCAGTAAACCAAGGGGTATCATGGTACCCAGTTATTGGGTTGTGGAGGTCTGACAGGCAGTCGCTCCATGTAAAACACTGGTATTCAGCTGCATCCGGATAAACTGGAAGTCGACCCCAACATGGTTGGGGAAAGGCTCGGCAGATGATGCTTTATCATTCCTTTACATAATTTTAACTATGCTAAATCTTGCGTTTAATATGCCTAATAAGATGAACAAAGATTTCTCTTTACGTATTAATTAATAAACATAATAAATACAAACCTACACATTTAAATTTTTAGTCGATTATATTTTTTTGTAAATTTCACTTTTTTTGTCACAATATGAGTTATGTCATTTTTTGTTCGGATATTATATGAATACAAAACACTACTTTAAGTGTTATAAAAAAAAACTCGATTTTGAACTTTCGATTTCCTAAGTTTTTTGGTTTTAATAACTTTCACCGACTTTTTCGTTTTAAAAGATTAATCATACTGATTGGAATGACTTTTTTACATAACTCCAAATTGTTAATTCAAACAGTTGATTTTAAATGCGTACTAGATTTTAATTGACACGTCATTTTGAATCTTTATTTATTACTATATTTGATTTGAAATTTAATAAATTAAAATATCATTTTTAAACCCTGACGCAAAGAGAGGGATGTTATGAGTTTGACGAGTGTATGTGTAATTGTGTATGTGTGGGTGTCTATGGCAACGTTGCTCCTAAACAAATGAACCGACTTCGATGCGAATTTTTTTTCATAGTTCATCATTTAATTTTGTACCTTGGTCTTACGGTAGCAAGTGATACTGCTGAACATGAAGACCTAGGTTCAGTTCCCAGGTCTGACAGGATGTTATTGAATTTTCCATGTGGAATGTCTTAGTTCATTTATTTATTTATAAAACTTACACATAGTCTATACAGGATGTCCCCAATACATCAGTGGGTTCTACACAAACAACATATAATAAAAAATACAACTAACGTTCGGATTCTGGAACCATACCCTATTGATGGCAATTGGCTCGCCCCCTATTACATTTTTTTTATATATTTGTCATTTTACAAAAGAACACAGTAAGCATCAAAAACCAATAAGTTTCAAACTAGTGCTATCAAAAATCTACATATCTCAATATTGAAACAAATTGAGGTTTCATTTTACGAGTATATGCGTACGTTACTGTCGATTAACAATTCATATAAAAAAAAACCTAGGTTTTAAATAAGTAGTAAACATTCTTAAATAAAACCACAGTCTATAAACCTCAGTCGTCCGACGAAGCCGTCTAGACAGGGCAATCGTGCGGGGTGTGAGGGGCGAGACGCGGGAAAGCCGCTCCCGAACTGCTAACAAAACTATGTTTGTAGTAAAGAAGCAGTGTTGCTTAGTTCGCAATAAAGAATTTGAATTTGAATTTGAATTTAGTTCGGGAGGTATTACTCAGGGGTAACGCGTGCAGACGTTGTCGGCATTTTTTCAGAGATCAAAGGCGTCGTCCTACTTTATTAATATTTATAATACTGTGATAATACTTTAGTTATGGGACTTAAACGTGACTGGTGACCTGGTCCGGATTCGACACCCGGACCTCATGCACAGCAGTACCGCTTGCGACTACTAGACTACCAGGCCGAAAACATTCTACACAAATCACTTAAAAATTCCCACGATCTTGGCGAAAGTTAAAATGGTTGTTTATAACAACAACAAATACTTAAGTTTTCTCATATAAAACAATGTGCTGGTACTTTCGATAAATACTTCGTGATTTTCTACGCTTTATCAAAATATTTTCCCATAGATTTGTTAGTTAGCTATGTTAATATGACAGTCGACATTTTAATTTGAAATGGTAAGTAAGTAAGTAAATTTTATTTGTTTAAACATGGTGTACATTTGTGCAAGATAGTGACAATATTTAAAATAGTTCTAACATGTTCACACAGCCGCATTTCGTGGCGTACAAATTGGTAGGACGAGATGGTGCATAAACCGTGATAATATTCATCATAATCCATTAATCATAGGTACCATAACAATTCATTAAGCATAATTTTTAGCTACAATTCCATGTCAAATTAGTTAATAAAAACAGAATAAATTATTCAATTAAGTATAAGTCATGTCCATAAAATTTCAATTCTAAATAACATTAAAAGGTCAATTGTAAACAATAACATGTCAAAAAGCAAAAACATTGTCATTTTAAAAAGGAATTAAATTGTCCTCTTCCATAAACTCTGCTATACTGTAATACGCCCTTTCAGTTAGCAAACTCTTCAATTTACATTTAAGACCAGATATATTTAAAGTTTTCCACGATTTGGGCAGTTTATTAAAAATGGTCGGAGCCATGCAAAAGATGCGGTACGGCAAAGATGTGGTACGTACGGCGCATCATATCATTTTATTGGTTGTGCAAGTACATATTACTATACTAATAGTAGGTACAGTTTTCAATGTGTGTGCAGGCTAACACGTGCCAATAATTTTAAAATATAATGTATTACAAAGTTAACAAAACTGTACGCTATTTACTTTATAATTATGTAAAGAAAATTTCATGAAAATCGGTCGTTTCGTCTGGGATCTACGATGCTACAGATAGACAGAGATACACACACACACATACACACACATATACACCCAGATACACGCAGAAACATACACAGATACACACACAAACACACACAGATACACCCAGATACAGCCAGAAACATACACAGATACAATGCACTGTTACGCTTTAAATATGGAACAGCAGACTTCCTGGCATACTTTCTCTTTCAGAACACCAGACATATAAGCAGATTATTTTAATCCATTCAAGCGCAAACAATATTAGCAAATAACCTTTCAATTCTAAATTGGTGAAGAAAGGTGAATAAAAGTAACTAATGTCTAATGATTATCTTTCACAGAGGAAGCGGATGCTGAGATCAGGACCTCGGGGCGCTCCATAGAAGAGATGCCTTCGAAGTTAGGTCGGGAGATCACGGACTCACTGGGTTCCTTAACCAATGTCCTGGAGCGGGGGATGGCGAGGTAAATATTATAAGCATTATTTATTTTTGTATCTGAATCGAACTGCTGCGGCAAAACTGTTCCGCCTTTATGTTCCTTAGTTTAAGACAAAATTTTCATCAGATGCTTGTGTCCTAGTTTTCACAAGTCTATGAGTTCAATTTAGTACGCTCCGCTGCCGCTCCATTATTGCTATATTATTCTAGATGGCGTCACTGAGACATGGGATCAAAGTTTTGTATGATATTTCCTCTCACGTTCCCTCTATCTATAGTATTTTAAATATCTTTGGTTTTAGAATTTTATTAACATTTTCATTTACAAGTCGTATGACTTTGTGAAATGACAAAATTGTCACCTGATAATTTTGACGTCCAAAAGTGCCTTTTGAACACACAATGTTAGTTACCATAATCCTCCGAAACGGCTTGACCGATGTTTAAAAAAAAATATATGCATACTAGCTGACGTCCCGTGGTTTCACCCACGTAGGTCCCGTTCCCGTAGGAATACAGGGATAAAAAATAGCCTGTGTGTTAATCCAGGGTGTCAGCTAACTTCATACCAAATTTTATTAAAATCCATTCAGTAGTTTTTACGTGAAAGAGTAACAAACATCCATCCATCCATCTATCCAGTAGGATTAAAGGATGTTTTTTTAGTCTCACTAAAACTTGAAAATGACTGGACTGATTTGGCTTGATGGGTCTTGAAATATTTGAAGAAGTCTAAGGAAGGTTTAAAGGGTGTAAAAAATACAGGAAAATTGTGACTGTCCTCACAATTTCCCTGTATTTTTTACACCCTTTACCTAATATTGACCAAAACTAATAATTTAAGTACCCATAATATATGTTGCTATCTGTCGAACGTTTGATGTTCGTCCCGTCGCTGGTACGGTATACCCTTCAAATTAATGAATTTATTTAAATAAGGATTTGGAATCAACAACATAGGTATATGTAAAAATAAAAAAGCGAAAAGTTGAATAGACCTTGACAACGGATCAACATATTTTTAGATGTCAATTACGTATTGTCAATTATACGTTCTGTACGTGTACGTTCTGAAATGTATGTTGTTACTAAACTTGGAAAGAGGTTTTATTCCGCCATCACTATTCTACCATCGGACAACCCCGGCGAGTGTCCACCCTTACATCGTTGGCACTTTTCGGCACGATTCGGCAAAGCGATTCGCTTCGTAGTTTATACCGCGTACATCGAAGGACTTGAACAACTTGCCTGCTGCGATCTTCCCGTTCGATTATAATTTAGGTGTCTTCAAGGCTAGAGTGAATAGGCTATTAATAAACTGGTGCGCTTTACCATCACTGATTGCATCACTGCTTACCATCAGGTGGGTTTGCAGTCAAGCACTGGTTTATAGTATTAAAAAAAGCTGCATATTAAAGTCATATATTTCAGTAATCAATTTACGTAATTAATAATGAGGACAGAGACCAACTTCAACACTTCTTTTCAAGCAGACAGGTATTTATTATAATGTCTGTTAACAAAGAGACACTCAGCGCAGTAAATTAGCCTAAAATGATGTATTTTGTATCTTTCAAAATCCATGCATTTCATTAAGGTAGTTAGGTTAGGTAGTTAGGTTAGCTATAGGATAGGTACGGTAAGTTAGGTTAGGTTATATATATATATACATTTGTTGTCATTCTAATTCTATCTAACACAAAATGATTAATTAAGAGCAATTAAAGACTCACTAAACAAAATTACGATTACAATTGAATTGTGATCACGATGTATTAATGAAACTACTATACTAAAAAAGGTATAATGTATAACAATATAAGTAAATTAAGCAATTTAGTCGGTCAAATTATTATTTTGATAGATACATGGAGCTTACATACTTATCATTGTCAAAAATATGATTGAAATGAAATTCCCAATCATCAAACCAAGTCGTTGTGTTTAACTATGCGAGTTAAACGTACACACGTCCTCGTCGTAGTCGGCAAACAAACTAGTCCGCATTACTAAGTAGATGGCAGATCTTTGGTGATAGTTACATTGTTTTAAGCAAAGTGTATCATTGATGTGGGTTAGTGAAAGTGGCCTAGGTTCGATGTCCGGTCGCAAACATGTATGGGTTGAATAATTTCACCATTAAACTAATTGATTTTTGAAGCATGCGTGTAGATGAATGTTTTTTTCGCTGAATTAGAGTAGTTTGAATTTAGCTGTAGTTAGTTAGCTAAATGTAGTAGAAAATTGGTTGTAACTGTATGGTTGAAGGTGCTTACAACAGCGAGAGTCGATCTTCAAGAGTATGCAGTCAATGTACTTTCGAATATCTTGGAATAAAAATCAAACTTGACCGAGAATCAGCACTTTTTTGAACGTCAAAATCAGATAAGACAGCCTGTTCAAGACTTCCTAGGTAAAAGATATGGCGGAACAAACTCCTCAGCAACACGTCTGTCTAATTAGAAGAACTTAAATGAATACAATGTAATTATACAGGGTGTCTCATTCAATTCGGTCAGTATGGGAAAGTCTGAAACTATAAGACATACGAAGATCTGTTCTGAGGAACCATGTCATCGATTTTAATAACAAGAAAAACTGCATTCATACATTTTAAAAACATCTGTACTCCGTTCGAGAATCGAACCCGGTTATTTTGAAAAAAGAAACCTACACTATTTCTATTTAGATATCGATTGTATATGTCTCAAGCAGTAAATGTCTGTATGAAACATGATGTCTACAATTAATAAAATGCATTGTTTCCACATAGGTACTTTAATTTATTTTAGTGATGCGCGAAGTGACCACCGCCTTTTTCAATACAATATTCAACACGTTAGGTAACGATCTTACAATTGCATTTTGTATCCTCATGTGGTGAATTTGCGTTGACATTGTCTCTAGGGCTATTTTAGGTCTACAACGGTGTCATAGCTTGTTTTGTACACTTCATCCTTAACGTAACCCCACAAGAAATAGTCCAGAGGCGGTATCTAGTCAAAACCGCCAATCCGCCTTGAGCAAGCGTGGTGATCAATGCTCGTGCGATCTCTGCATTAGCAGAAGCCTTTGCTTTGCGTGACAGTAAAATACTGGTGTGTAAAATGTGATATAAGCTCCATGTTAAGTATAACATTAGAGCATCTAAGAAGGAAGTAACATCGCTCGTTTCTTTAGAGAAAACAAACACTTTCGCCCCATAATATCTGCGTAAAAGTTTCTCTCGACAAATATTAACACATAAGCACATATTTACTTCGCAGTATAGATAGAAGATATATCTTTACAGGCTATTAAGATAGCTTGCAAGCAAGTTCGAACAGTGTAAAATAGTAATATCTGCAATTTACTGTCCCATTCTGACCTCTGTAGGTTATATTCAACCATTTTTCCGTGACATCGCCAAGCGGCTGGTCGACTCTTCACGCGACTAGAAGGCTGGCCCTTATTTAGGTCAGATAATCAGTATTGCCATTCAACGTGGCAATGCGGCAACGCGTTGAATGTATTTGCCTATGAACAACAACACAATGACAATGAATTCAGAAGTGACATGAATCTGAACATGAAAAAAAAATGAAAAAAAATCCGCATCGCTGTCAACGGGAAACGTGCCTAAAAGACTGACCGCGCATTGCCACGTTGAATGGCAATGCTGATTCTCTGACCTAAATAAAGGCCAGCCTTCTGGTCACGTGGAGAGTCGACAATCTTGTTATTAATAACTTCATCTCTTGCCAACAGAGCCCTCGGCAAGAAGCATCACAGCGACGGCGGAATCGACAGCATCACCATCAGCGCTGGTGGAGACAAGAAGAAAATGAAGAAGAGGAAGACCAAACCGCCCAAGATCCACCTCATCCATCCAGTCATGATGCCATTAAGGAAGGCCCCAAAGGAAGAAAAAGGTCGTGCCTTCGGGAACGGCATACAATCCTGGGTTGTTGGAGAAAGGGCTTTACCTGTTCCGGAGAATGCGACTGAGGTTTCAAGAAGCATCGTGACCGACTTCTGGGCTATGGGACAGAATGCTCTGGATACCTTGGCTGAGCATGTCGTGGAAAATGAGGAATTGGAGAATGGGATTAAGGATAGGAGTTCTGTTGAAGGTTGGTGGTGGTTGGGTAGTTGTGTAGCTTTAAGGGGATCACCTGGCCTAGCCATTTTACAAATTCTATTTCTACTATCGTAATCGATAAGGCGACAATAGAAAGAAAATGGCGTATATGGAATCAGCTGTTTGTCAACTGTCAAGTGGCCATGAAATACACTTGACAGTTGACAAACAGCTGATTACTTTTACGCCATTTTCTTTCTATAATAGAAATAGAATTTGTAATGTGGTTAGGCCTGCAGATTAGATTGCAAGCGCTACTACTGAGCATAAAGTCCTGGGTTCGATCCCCGGGCACAAATCCAAACTCCTGACTGACACTGAGAAATGGGCTACTAGACATTTTTTTTTGTTTTTAGTCCCTGATCTAGATTACAACAAAATATTCGACACATATTTTTTTTCTTTTTTCACGTAAGTAATCAAAAAATAACGACGACACATCGACTTAAAATGGCGCATGACGTCACTAGCCAGTACAGTTAAAACTAGACAATGACGTTACAAGCCCCCTTTCCTCAACTTTAATGCGCTTAATCTAAGCAGTTTTCCATCAACTTGAAAAAGGAAAAAAATACTTTTGTATTATCTTTTATAATCTAACTGTTGGACTCATTATGATATTTTGATGATCATATTCTGCTCAACCCGGGCATGGAATCCGGTACCTCATATTCGGCACTAGACCTTGCGGCTACTATGCTTAAGAGGCAGTCACATTCTGACGAAGAATTTGTTAAGTGTCTTTATTCATACAACCAATCATTGATAATCATGTTATCTCAATAGTTTCTACTTATGTGAAATACCGCACATGTCACGGTGAGCAATAATGAAAACCGCAACTTTTACGATTCGTGGCGATACCGTCCAAGTGTCCAAGTTAAGAATACCGGTTTTCGCGATATTACCGTAACTTGATGTTGATAAACTTTCTCGATGTACTTTCTCCGGTATTCTGGTTATATTATTGTTGATTTTCAAGTTCAAAAGGACAAATGAGGCAAGACGATGAGGTTTGTACCGCCGCTTCTTCTTCTCAGAAAATACACTGGAAAGTGGTGAAGGGCGGACATTTTGGGGGACTGCCTTATGTGGGTGTTTGACGCTTAAAATGTGCTGGTTCTCAGGCTAATTTGAAGAAATTATTTCGTAGTAAATAAATATTACATAACTTTCTAACGACGCCATCTAGTCTCAGCTAAGCAGAGCTTGTGATACCTAGATATATGAGTACTATACAACTGATAAACGTAGCTACTTTAAATATATTTCTAAAAACATACACATATTACAGATAAATTACAGTTCAATTACAGTTTTAAGTTCTGTTTATAACATTAAAATTTAAGTTTGATTTTTAAAAATAACTCTTTTGTAGGGTTTCGCATGCACATGATGCTTAACCCTACTATTAAGTATCTGTCTGTCTATCAACGGGGTCTATCTCATAAACCGTAACAGGTTTTTTACAGAATGTTTATTTCTATTGACGCCCATCATTCGTTTTTTTATTAACTCACTACCAGACGTCCCGTGGTTTCACCCGCGTAGGTCCCGTTCCCGTGGGATTACAAGGATAAAAAGTAGCCTATGTGTTAATCCAGGGTCTCGGCTAACTCCATACCAAATTTTATTAAAATCCATTCAGTAGTTTTTACGTGAAATAGTAACAAACATCCTCATATTATAAAGTAGGATAGTAGAATAAACAAGTTATTTGTATCAGAATTTACACAAATTTATAAATAAATTACACAGTTACAGTTTTACGACAAATTAATAACCTACATTTAAATTCTATAAACGTCAACAATAGAATTGATTAAAATACTCTTTATTGTACATAAAAACTTACAAATTATAACTTCAAGGGCTACAAAGGGTGTTACAATTAAGAAATATCCGAATTTGCCTGTCTTTTCCAACTTTTCTGGGATCGGCTTATATCCTAACCGGATGGCGCTGAATATTTAATGCAGCATTTTATACGGAACCACTGAAACTGGGAAATCCTCATCTCTATGTAACACATTGATTTTTAAAACTAACAAGTAAATAACTTCATTTCAGTTCATTAAAGACTTCATTCAAAGTTGTACTTTAAAGTGTAAAGAATATTATTTATTTAGTTTAAAGTAAGAAAAACTTACTAAAACAAAAAACGTTGAGCCAACTACATATTAAATAAAAATATGAAATCGCAATTCCGCCTCGAGTAAATGAAATGATATGATATAATGATAATGATAAGGTTATGTATATGATAATTAATGATAATGTTATAATTGATTTTTTTAAAGTTATGTCTTAAGTCATTTTGAATCCAATTTCAATTAGTTTTGTAGTTTCAATACATTTTAATGAATTAAGATCTGTTTTAAATGTTACATTTTATGTTATTTTAATTTAATTTATTTGCAATTCGTTATGTTTTAAACTTTCAACACAATGTTCCTATAAACTACTTATGACTTAACAACCAAGAGTACCAACTTTGCCTCGCAGTGAAACAGTTTAGGCTGGAAATATTATATATTTTTTTTATAATTTTACAGAATTTTTTTTTAGTGTCAGCAATTTGGTAAAGTGTTTTATTATCTGAATAAGCATTTTGAACGCATGGAATGTGTAGACTTTAATTAGATTTGATTAGTTTTTAACTTCATTTTGTTATGAGCATCCAAACATTTGATTTGAGCATGATGATCGAAATGAAAAAAAATGAAAAGAAGGTTAACCTTTTGGCCGCCTCAGTCACATCTTCTAAACTAATTTTGGCTCCTCGCCCACGTCTACTTTTTGTAGCGATGCTGACGCGCGTTCGCATCGATACATTCACGATGCGATCCCTAGCGTTTGCCTTCGCCCACACCACGATTCTCAGTTGCGATGCAAACGCAATACTGTCGCGTTTCTGTCGCGCCACCCCCACTTCGTTCTCGTCCGATGCGATCGTGCGTTTCCATCGATATAGTCTCGATGCTGTGACGCGTTTTTATAGCTTCTGTGGCGCGTTGTAAATGCGACTAACTCGAGTTAGTAGCGATAGTATCGCTATAAAATATCGTCATGTGCGACGGGCCATACGTATTCACTTAATCAGTCGAATTATTTCATTTGGCGCTGAAGTCCGAACATTGCTTTTTGACGTGACAGTCAAAAGGTTAAGCATGATTCTACGAATGTGCACGATAGATAAGTTTGGCATAAATGAAACAAATGAATTTAATTTTTTTTTTTTTTTTTTATATAATTTTTTTTTCTGTGTTATAACTTGCTTCTATCAATTTCTAGAACAAAGAGGTAAAAAGAAGAAGAAAAAGAAGGCCATTCTGAAGCTCTTGATTCTGGGAGCTGTTATCAAAGCCAAGATTGGTACTCTGCTGCAGATCCTGACGTATAAACTACAGGTAAAACCTATACATTGATCTCAGCTTAGACGTTACTTAAAAACAGTGCAGGACTAACATCGTGAGGGAACCATAATTAATTATCTAGCACTTGACTCGCGACTTTGTCCACGTATATTTCGTAGTTTATCATCCCCCCACCCCTTAGTTTTGAAAATAAAATTAAGCCTATGACACTCACAAATAACGTGGCTTTCTATTGGTAAAAGAATTTCCAGAATCGGTTCAGTAGATCCTGAGATTACCACTACAACCTCATAAACTTCACCTCCTTGTAATATTAGCATAGACAAGCCAGAAATCGCCAACCCGCATTTAGCAAGCGTGGAGATTAATGCTCGTGTCTTTTCTGATGAAGAAGAGCTTCTCAATTCGACACGTAATTTTTTTTTTGTGTTATGCCCATGCATGTCTTTTAACAGTGATTTTCTGTTTCTTTTACAATATGAATAATCGTCTCCTAATAACTTTATTAACCATTTCAGATCAAATTCTTCATCGTGGCTGTAATTGGCTTGGCGATCAACCTGGCAAGACTCTGGATAGACCTGAAAAACAAACACAGTCACCAGCCGCAGAAGGTAAGAGTTATTTAAATACATAAATAAATATGTCGTCGAAAGCGATATTCTTGAATAATAAGTTGTGAAGTTGATTAACTTAGTACGGAGTCTATGGTGACCAGCGTGACGTTACTTGTCATATTGAAATGGCGCGAATATGTTTTCGGTACTGTCACATGGACAGAGTCATGCTGGTGTGTGCGAGCTGGGCATAGCTCAGATTGATTTGAGGCACCAACGAAGACACACATCCAGTACGAAACTTTCAGTTACCTATTTGAGTTATGTTTTGTGATTACGATTGATAAGTGAGGTTATTACTGCAATGAAGATTGTTATTCTACGTTATGAACTCGGTACACGAGCTCACAGCCATCGCTGACGCCGACAAATACATAGACACATATACTCACGCCTTTTCCCCGTAAGGGTAGGCAGAAACGCCACCTGCTACGATTCCTACACACTTCTTTTGCTTCAGCTTCGTTTACGTGTGTGTACCGGTTGCGAGTACTACGCACCTAACCTTTCTGAAGAACCTCACCAATAAGGTCTGTCGTCTAGGGCGTCTCCTCCCGGCGTTTCCACTTACTTACATCTGCTTTATAAATACCCTTTGTCAGAATGACGTGTCTAATTTAGTGACGTGTTTAATTAATATGCTGAAGTCGAACACTGGAAAAATTTGTGGCATGGTTTGCGCAGTAGCTGAGCGATTGGCTGTTGCGCTGCGTGACGTATTTTTGATTCGATTAAATATTTATTTGGCCTACAAAATCAAAGTCAAATTCATTCGTCAATAACACTATTGAACGTCAATCTTACATGTTAAGTAAAACCAAAGAGATTTAAAATACTATAGAGCGGGCATGTCAAGTAAATGTCAAAGAAAAACTTTGATCCCATGTCTCAGTTACGCCATCTAGAATAATATATGAATATTGAAGCGGCAGCGGAGCGTACTACAAAAAACTCATAGACTTGTATCCAGCAGGACACACTTTTTCGGTCGAAAATTTTGTTCGTGATGTCCGGTCTATAGGTATTGAATGTCTTTGAGTAAAACATAAGAATATTTGTTGTTGCCTTTTCCAAAAGATTTTTAGTTTCTTATGGAGAAAAATGGGCTTGAAATTCCATATTATCCATAATTTGAGAACCAGTCTTATCAAAGGATATGTAATATGTATCTTTCCTAGGAGCGAGGTTTTGGAAGTCAGACAGGTTCAGGTCAGGTTTAACTGGAAGCCGACCCCAACATTGTTGGGCGAAAGCCGCTCAAATGACTATCTTACAAGTGTAAAGTTACTGATACGCTACCGCATACTACACTGTAATCTTTCTCGCTTGGTAATCACTTTGAAGCTCATAAAAGAAGTGATTTATCTGTATAATTTAGCCATGAAAAGCAATGATACTTGCTCGTAACATGAAATTAATACACTGTAGTTTAAACTGGTTGAACACTTTCACCATAGAATAGTTTGTTTACGGCCAAATAATTACAGCTTCATGTGTCGAAAGAATGTGAAGCTACTCTTTCAAGGTCAATCCGTGGATGAATGACCATCCAATACAAATTGAGACCTTTTCCTTACGTTAAACTGTTGAACATTTATTAAAAAAATAAGTAGATACAGTTAAGAAAACACCCATGCGTGCTCAATATACGAATGATCTATGCCTATGTGAAATGTAAAACTTCTCTTATAAGAAAAAGCTTCTTTGGTTTTGCACCGCAAATCTTTAATAAAATACCCGATTAAATAAAATGTATGCCAGTGCAGAAGTTTAAAAACTCGCTTAATGGGCTACTTCTTGAAAAATTTTATTATACTCTAGGTGAATTGCCTAATAACGAATCTCTGTAACTGCATATTAAAGACATTTTAGTTATACTTGACACTAATAATATGTATAAATAATTTTCTTTTTATTTATCTTATTTTAAAATTAATCTTCTGAACAATCTACAAACCTCGACATAAAATGAAATTGATTATAAATAACTATTGAAATTTTATTCACTTCGTTTTACATTACGACTACTAAACTATCGAGGCGTGGTGTTATATTATACATTTACTTATAAGAGCTTACGTTATTGTTATTATAATTAATTAAATAACTTCTAAAGACGTAAGCGGTAAAGCGGCTCAATTATAATAGTAATTATGATCTCAAAGAATGACTAAAATCCGCTCATTGTTCTTAGAAACGAAAGTGTAAATAAAAGTTCACTTTCATTCGCTTGAATAAACTTTTTCATAAGAATTAATGAATAGGGTCAAAGAATGCTTGGCTTTTTTATCTTGAATAAATAGTACTAATTAATTAAAATTAAGTTTATTTTAACTTTGAATAGTAAGAGCTAATAAAAACCTTTGTTTGATTGATTTACGCTGCATATTAATAAATCTATCTCGGTTGCTTAAGATATATTCTTGATCCCGATCTTTGTCTGTAACCAATCAACGACCGAATTCGCCTATCCGAGTCTTAAAGATATCCAATCAGAAGCAGCCGTCAAAAACAAAGGAACGGGATTTGGATTGAGACAGAATATTAATATCGGGCGTTAGTATTTTTGTCACTTACTTCGAAACATAAACTTTGTTTGATTGATTTGGTATTGTTGTTACCGTCTTTATATATCTCTTATTGTATATCTCCGAAGATCGGCACCAGATCTTCACATGGGACAACCTCAAAAGTATACTCTTTCAAATAAAAGAAAAGAATTTTGAGAATCGGTCCACAAATGGGGGAGGAATCGCGTAACAAACACACAAAAAAAAAAAGAAAAAAACATACCGTCGAATTGAGAACCTCTTCCTTTTTTTGAAGTCGGTTAAAAAACGGATGTAGTTTCGTCACAGCGCTAATGTTTTCCTTTGGCATGATTATCATGTTTAGGTATGTGTTTAAGTTTTTTTTTCGTTTGGTGAAGATCTGGTGCTGATCTTCGGAGATATACAATGGAACTCTTCAAAAATAGACGGCAAATCTGTCGTGATTGCTGGAATCGCTTGGATATTTATTGTTTATACAACATCATGACGTATCACGCCTGTATGCTCTTAGGGGTACGCAGATGTGTACAATATACCTAGATTTCGACAGTTAGGTATGTTAAGTTTCATTTATTAGAAAAAAGTGGATAACCCTATTAACATGACATGTATTGTTAACAAATAACAATATAGAAATAAATTCATGGCAAATATTTGTATGGCAACAACTAAAAATGGAAAAATAAAAAACGGTGTAAAATAACTCAAAATTCGGAATTCTGTGGCTTTGGTGGGTTTGTCTCACTCATGATGGGCCACCGACTTCCGAATTTAGAGTTATTTTACACCGTTTAGTGTTTTTTTTAAGTCGGTTTTATTTTTTGCAAAAAAGTTTTTTTGTATGTAACGTAATAACTTCTAGACCGATTTGAAAAATTCTTTCAACATTGCGAAGCAACACTATTCCCGGGTGACGTATGCTATTTATTTTATCCCTGTATTCCCACGGGAACGGAAACTATGCTAGTGAAACCGCGTGACGTCTCCTTGTAAAAAATATATTTAATTTTTGGCCCTTTTGAATTTAAACAGCGATAATGTAAAGAATGGTCATGGTCACCCATCGCGAACCGACCTCGGCCGGCTTCTACAGCTGTTAGTCTCAAAAGCCCATTTCTATTAATGGCATGCATGTTAAAAACAATCGCCTTAACTTTTACTTGGTCGTAAAAAATGTGAAATCACACACTACACGCTTAAAAAGTCGGCTAAAAGAACTGGTTTGGCTTTCGAACGCATTAAAAAAAAATTGATAATCATACCAAATATGTTTACTGATATGAAAATGCAAAGAGATTTAAAATACTATAGAGCGGGCATGTCAAGGAAATGTCATAGAAAAACTTTGATCCCATGTGTCAGTAACGCCATCTAGAATAACATATGAATATTGGAGCGGCAGCGGAACGTACCTACTACAAAAAACTCATAGACTTGTATCCAGCAGGACACACTTTTTCGGACGAAAATTTTGTCGTGATGTCCGGTCTATAGGTATTGAATGTTTTTGTGAAAATGGTATAAGGAAAATACGGTAACATATAACATTGCTATACTAACATAGCTTTTGACTGGCCTGTTGGTCTAGTAGTTAGTGACCCTGACTGCTATGTCGGAGGTCGTGGGTTCGATTCCCACCCAGGACAAATTTGAAAAAGTTTGTGTAATGAGCAAGATCATTTGTTCTGTATCTGGGTGTAATTTATCTATAATATGTATGTATTTAGAAATATATAAGTATGTTTATCAGCTGTTTAGTACCCATAACACAAGTATAAATAAATAATAATAAATAAATATTCCACAACTTTTCACACAACGCCATCTAGTCCCAAGTTAAGCTTGAGAGCTTGTGTTATGGGTACTAAACAGCTGATAAACATACTTATATATTTCTAAATACATACGTGTTATAGATAAATTACACCCAGACACAGAACAAATGATCATGCTCATCACACAAACATTTGTCCTGGGTGGGAATCGAACCCACGACCTCCGGCATAGCAGTCAGGGTCACTAACTATACTAGACCAACAGGCCAGTCGAAGATAAAAATAAATAAATTGATGGATAACTGTTTAGATTAAGCGCATTAAAGTTGAGGAGAAGAGGCTTGTAACGTCATTACCTAGCATAAACTGTACTGGCTAGTGACGTCTTGCGAAATTTTGACTCGATGCATCGCCGTTATTTTTTGATGACGTGAAAAAAGAAAAAAATTGTGTCGAATATTTTTCTTGTAGGTAATCTAGATGCATATTCTGCATATATACATATAAGTACCTATTCATTCATACACAACTAACTATTAACACAAAGTTACTACGTCCGTCACATCACCATCTCAGGGCCAGTTGAAAACCAGCGTCGGGCACTAGTTGCTCGGCATTTTGCTGAACTGGTCCTATTTGGCGCAGCCGTGAGATACACACTCTTTTTCATGTTTAGTTCTAAGTCTTTTAATATTATTTTTTTACTTTGTTTTGTGCACTTGTGGCATGTGCCAAATAAATATGTTTTCTTTCTTTCTTTCTTTCTTTCTTTAGATGAGGGACTAAAAACTAACATTTTATCAAATAAGCCCATTTTATCAAAATCGTGTAGCTCTTTAGTAGGGAGTAGATAGTCATAACCCCGTAGCATCTGACAACAAGTTTAACGAAGTGGTACAGTGCTACCCACCTTTTTGAAGAACCTCACCAATAAGGTCTACGTATGTCCTTCTAGGGCGTCCCCTCCCGGCGTTTTCATCTACATATGCCTCATAAATACCTTTCGATAGACGCGATTCATTCATCCTTTCAACGTGACCAAACCACGGCACATGATACAGTATATTATTATTGCTATTGTATAGCATGTTAATCTCAGTTTCTTTCCTTATAACGTGAAAGATTGATCACTGATCAATTAAATCGCCATTCTCATTAATATTTGATACATAACTGGGCGACGGACGACATAGCTTCACGAACGCACTGGACACCTCAATGCATTCGATTGAATTGGAAACTAGATTATATTAAACATATTGTGACATAATGTAGATGAGTTCAGAAGGTCAACTTTACACGAATCCAAAATATCTATTAAATATCTGCTGTTACATAACATATACCTACATAAATACTAGCAGACGCCACGCGGTTTAGATAGATAGATAGATATAATAGATATTTAAAACATTTATTTAGTACACACAAAAGACACAGACAAACACACAATATTAAATCAAAAGTGATTTAAAACAATGAACGATGAATGATACAGTGTGCGGTGTGTCGTGTGGTTTCACCCTTGTAGTTCCAGTTCCCGTGGGAATACAGGGATAAAAGTAGCCTATGTCACCCGGGGATAGTGTTGCTTCCCAACCGTGAAAGAATGAATCAAATCGGTCCAGTAGTTTTGAAGCCAATTCAATGCAAAACGAACAAACAATCAAATCTTTCCTCTTTATAATGTTAGTAAGTATAGAGGCCTGGCCCAGGTCTAGTAGTTAGTGGCCCTGACTGCTATGCCGAAGGTCGTGTTTACGATTCCCACCCGAGACAAATGTTTGTATAATGAGCACAATCATTAATTAGTTCTATGCCTGGGTGTAATTTATCTAAATCTAATATGTACTTGTATGTACAGACGCCAGCACATCAACTTACCCCAAACCGTCAAATTTTTCCAATTGAACATGAACCTTATTGTGTTTAGAATAAAGTTGAAAACCCATCAAAGACATTTGACACATTGAAGTAGGTCGATGTGCTGACGTCTGTACTTAGAAAAATATAAGTAAGTACCTATGTTTATCAGTTTACTCATAACACAAGCTCTGCTTAGTTTGGGGCTAGATGGCGTTGTGTAATAGTTGTGGAATAATATTATTTGATTTGAAAAATGAGTAAAAACGAAATTGATCTTCTGAACGTTTTTATTCCTTGACAATATGTCACCGCAGATCGTACAAATGACACAGATTTGTATGAGAGTCAATGGGAGAATGACAACCGGAATAAGCGTCCGGGTGTTCTGTTTCAATGTCGTCTTAATAATCTGTAAACTAATATTTTAAAGAGAAAGATAAGATAAGATTGTATGTAACGAAACACCTTAAAAACTACAGGACCGATTTAAAAAAAATCTTTTACCGTCGGCAAGCTACACTATCTCCGGGTGACATAGGCTACTTTTTATCCCTGTATTCCCACGGGAACGGTAACTAAGCGGGTGAAACCGCGGGACGTCCGCTAGTTACAAATATTTGTATAGTTTTCAATTTGTAACGTTTAGAAAAGTGTGACATATTAACTTTAATTCTCTATTTATCCCTTTTACGCAATTAATTTGAATATATCATACATACATACATACATAAACCCACCATAAACTCTTCCCCATGGGGGTAGGCAGAAACCACAGAAAGTCACTTTCTGAAGAACCTCACCAATAAGGTAATATTATGTCCTTCTAGGGCGTCCGCTCCCGGCGTTCCCACTTACATCTGCCTTATAATGCGGATACAAATTGTTAGGCTCGAAGTGTTGATTGCCTCGTTGGTCTAGTGGTCGTAAGCGCTATTGCTGGTCCTGGGTTCAATCCCCGGGTCGGGTAGAGCGTTATTAAGTTTTCCCATCGCTGTCTCTCTCGGAGTCAGGATTCGTCCCCGATTGATGGCAATAGGCTCGCCCCTATTTACATGGGACTTAAACATAACTGACGAACTGGTGTACTCTCGGTACGTCTCTACCTAACCCTTTGGGTATTACGGGCGTGAAGATATGTTTATGTTTGAAAGGGTCGAAGTCAAAAGTGCGTAGAATAATTATTAATGACATCGGATTAAAAATTTACAAATAACCTTGTGTACTTAACTGCGCTAATTAGTAATGTCACGATAGTTTAATCAGATTAGCTAAGATAACTGTTGTCAACGGTGTTGATCCAAAAAAGGAGATTAGTATGTCTTTACGACGCTTTCTCTGCAATTCATCTAGTCATCATTATTTGTTTAGGGCTGTCAAAGAGAGGTGACATTTTGGAAAGTTTATTTGTTTCTTCATGGTGGATTTGATTGCTTAGCCTATCTCTAAAATAGGCCTACATGTGTTCTAAGTTGTTTTTCAAGACAACTGCTTGAAAACATAATCAGAGTTTTTTTTAAGCCAAACTGAGTCTTTAGTTCAAAGGTAAAGTAGAATAAGAGGCAACCATTCTTATTAAATGTTTTGGGAACACATTCATTGCGCGTACAGCCAAGGAGTGGAATTCCCTGCCGGAGTCGGTGTTTCCTGATAGCTACAACCTAGGGGTGACCAGGTAGCAACCTGTTCACTCTTGATTTAAAGACCCCTAGGTTGGTAGCTTGCTAGAAGCATCTAGGCAAACGTGAAACACCGAAAGAAACTCAGAGGTCACTGTCTCTTTTAAAGTCCAGACATTATCTTTGTCAGATTATGTAAGAACCGTGCAGATTCCTGTCTGATAATGGTCTTTTGAGGAAAGAACCACACAGATATGAGTGGACCAGATCAGTCAGTGCAAGCATTTGTCATGTTATCGTCGAGCTCAACTCGGAACTTGTGGAGCTCTACAATCTATCTATAATATGTATTTATTTATTAGTATCTTTATCAGTTGTTAAGTACCCATAACACAAGCCCCGCTAAGCCTGGGACTTGATGGCGTTGTGTGATTGTGATGGCCCAGAGGTTAAGGCGCCCACCTCTCATGCACGAGATTGTGGTTCAAATCCGGGCAAGTACCAATTTTTCTCTTGTTCAATTCATATGTACTTTCTTAGTTTATCTTAGACATCATTGACATCGGTGAAGGAAAACATCGTGAGGAAATCTGGACTTATAGTTAACTAACAGACGTCCCGCGGTTTCACCCGCATAGGTCCCGTTCCCGTGGGAATAGAGGGATAAAAAGTAGCCCATGTGGTAATCCACGGTTTCAGCTAACTCCATACCAATTTTTATTAAAATCTATTCAGTAGTTTTTACGTGAAAGTGTAACAAACATCCATCCATCCATCCATCTTCACAAACTTTCGCATTTATAATATTAGTAGAATATAAGTTTGAAATCACCAATTCGCCTTGAGCAAGCGTGGTGATCAATGCCGGAGCCTTCTCTGTATGAGAAGAGGCCTTTGCCCTGCAGTGGGACAGTAACAGGCTGGTATTATTATATTTTTTATACATCTTTATTTACCATCATCTCAATGACCATTTTCTTTCTAGCCATATCATCTTGCACAAACACTAAACGTATTGGACTAGATAAACTATATTAGCTGTTCGTATGTGTGTCGCGCGTGTTACCGATTACCAATGAGCCAATATGTTGAGGCCTTGTCTATAGTGACAAAGGCTGGCGCGGGCGCGGAGGTGGGAGCGGGAGCGATTAGGTAGCTATAGTATTACACGTAACAACTTTTATAACTGGTCGAACTTAGATTTTTTTTATTTTGTGTATGCGGTGTTAGCCTTTAATGCGGGTCGCATAGCACGGCATGC
Organism: Euplexia lucipara; assembly: GCA_921972225.1. Taxonomy (NCBI): domain Eukaryota; kingdom Metazoa; phylum Arthropoda; class Insecta; order Lepidoptera; family Noctuidae; genus Euplexia; species Euplexia lucipara. The sequence goes on along the minus strand of OV179169.1, from coordinate 1,336,946 downwards.
ACACATTAATGACATGTTCGTGCTCTTGTTTCCGTCGGCGATCCAGCTGTTTTAGAACCCAATGGCTTGGCACGCAACGATGGCAAAAGACCGGACGGTATGTCATTATTCCCTTGGAAGATGGGTAGGCCTATAGTATGGGATGCTACTTGTGTCGATACTCTTGCGCCATCCCATCTTCCTGGGTCAACATGCTGTGCTGGCGCTGCTGCTGCGGCTGCTGAGAACCTCAAGTGGCGTAAATATAGCAACCTTGTTAGTAGTTATACTTTCGAGCCGTTTGGGGTTGAAACTCCGGCCGTGGGGTCCGAGTGCTCGACTTCTTTTCAAAGGCATCTGCAAACGTTTGGTTGACGCTTTCCGTGACCCAAGGGCTGGCCACTACTTTGGCCGGAGGCTAAGCATTGCCATTTAACGTGGCAATGCCGCCAGTCTGTTGGGCACTTTACCAGCTGGCAGCGATGCAGAGGAATTTTTGACACTTTGTAATTATTTTTTGTTAGGAAACAGTTTTTGTACAAAAAAGACAAAAAGTTGTACAAAATAATTTCTGGACTAAGTTTGTTTGTAGTATAATCGTAAATGCAAGCATTTACATATTTTACGGAACCCTACACTGAGCGTGGCCCGACACGCTCTTGGCCGGTTTTTGGTTTTTGTGTGCATTGAACAAAGTCATTTAATACTATACGGGACATCACGAACAAAATGCTCATCCGAAACTTGTATCCTGGTGGTCGCAAGTCTATGAGTTTTTTTAGTACTCTCCGCTGCCGCTCCAATATTCTAGATTATATTATTCAAGATGGCGGTACTGAGCATGGGATCAAAGTACTTAAGTATATGGCATTTCCTCGCATGACGGCTCTACAGGGTGTAACGGAAAGGGTATATGCATACAAAGGGCACGGATTCTCTTGGTGATAAGAAACGGCATGGCAACGTTTTATACATATAGATACTTAATTGTAAAGTTGAGCCCGCCCGCGCCGTCGCGCCTTCGTCGGTTAGGCAGAGCCCGATAGGTCTGTACTAGGCGCGCAGAACCCGAGATAGATATACTTGAACCTTGTCGGACAGGATTATGACCCTCATAGTGCGGTGACACGTTTGTTATGATTTTGAATTTAATAAACTGGCGATATTAAATAATATCGTGAAGTTTCAAAGTTATTAGTTGGGAGCTGAAATTTTGAGGAAAGACTCGTTATCAAATACTCTATTCACCCTGCTTGTATGTATATACCCTTTCCGTTACACCCTGTATAGTATTTTAATTCACTAAACCCTAAAAGGACACCGGTGTCATTGTCATTGTCCTTCTATTGTGTCTCTAATTGACACGATTAAATGTTATTTATTTCTGTAAATGGGTTCATATAAACACTTTTACATGTCATTGTTTTTGAAAAGAAGAGGTCGGTATTTCGCTATCTGACTACTCTGAGAAGAAACACCGAAAGAAACTCAGAGGTCACAGTCTCTTTTAAAGTCCAGACATTATCTTGGTCAGATTATGTAAGAACCATGCAGAATTGTGTCTGATAATGGTCGATTGAAAGATTTAAATCTCTATGGCACTGAACTCATGTTTATCTATACACGGTGTTTTTTTTTTGATATCCCATAACTCTAGGGTTATATTCTGTAGGTAAAAATAATACTAAAACTCCTAGAATAGATGCTCCAAAAATGCATAGTTTCGGAGATATCATCAATCATAATTAAATTATCAGTTGTTTGGTACCCGTAACACAAGCTCTGCTTAGCTTAGGACTAGATGGCGTTGTGTGAATAGTCGTGGAATATCATAATTGAGTATTATTAATATTATTTTTATTACCTAATTAGTTCAAAAATTGTCACCAGTACGACGAATCTTCTTTCTAAAGTCACTTTTCTTTCACGTAATGGTGTTTTACATTAATCAATCATCGTGACTTTGTCGAATTATTTTGTATGATAATAAAAAAAAAAAAAGGATGATTGAAACATAATTCATATGCCAGTTGATTCTTTGATATGGTCTCAATCATACCCTTCGAGTTATGGGATAAAAAAAAACCCGTTGTATATCTACTATTTCCTCAACAAATTCCGTCTCTCGACAACCCTATATACATAAGTAACGAATACTCTTTCTCGAGCGGGTGGGAAATACCACGATTAAGGTCGTTGGCATCCATCCGTGTGGGTCACAGCGAAAGTGACCCGCGCAGCAGACAACGGGTTAGTGCTGGGTGCTCGGGTACTAAGGTACAGGTTAAATATTCAAACTCTTACCTGCTTATACATATTCGAAATCTGCAAATTTGTCCGTAAACACCCCCAATACTATACCACTCGTAAAGACCTTCAGTCAAAGTATACCTTACGACATGAAAATAGACTAAGTAAACCTACCTTTTTCCCGACTAAAAATGCACTCGTCTAGTCCCCTAGCAATGTCGGTAAAAATATACAATAAATTACCAAAAAACTTAAAAGAACTGAATAAAACAAATATATTTTTAAACAAGCTAAGACGTTTTCTAGAAATAAAATGCTACTACACAATAAACGAATTTTTCAACGCTAAACTAAACTAAAACCAATTAAAACAAATAGGTACATACATACAATATTATACACAAATATCTTATATTAAATACACATACTAAACTTAAAAAAAAAAAAAAAATACACCCACATAAAACAAATAAATAACTATAATACCTAAATGTATTATATAATATTAGATACAAATATACCTCGTACATATATAACACATTATAAATATTGCAGTATTAGTACTTGCTTACTCTTTTAAAATAAGATTATAAGATTTTAGAAATTAAGTTACTGCTGCATTAGCCCTCTTCCTCTCTTCTAAGTTTTTGCTGTGCCCGACAGGGTCCATAATAATTCTGTACCTTTATATTCTTAAGACCATTTATGTACATTGTGGAACGCAATGAATATTGAGTATTGAGTATTGAGTATTCACGAGCCTAATTAGTTAACTACTCTCCATTGCAAAGCTTAATATTTTAGGGTTACGTATCTAAATGGGCTACTTATTTGACAAAATTTTAGTTATAAGTTCCTCATCTAGATTACTTACCAATTACAATTTGTTTTCTTTTATCACGTAGGTAATTAAAAAATAACGATGATACATCGAGTCAAAATGTCGCATGACGTCACTAGCCAGTACAGTTTATACTAGATAATGACGTTACAAGCCCCCTCTCCTCAACTTTAATGCGCTTAATCTAAGCAGTTTTACATCAATTTGAAAAGGGAAAAAAATGTTTGTGTATTACTTTTAACCGACTTCAAAAAAAGGAGGAGGTTTTTTTTTTTTTGTTACGCGATTACTCCGCCATTTATGGACCGATTTTCATATTTATTTTTTTATTTGATAAGGTATACTACCAGGTTGGTCCCATTTGTATCAAACCTCAGATCTGATGATGGGATCCTTGAGAAATTGAAGGAACTCCTCAAATAATATAAGTACACATATACCGATTTTTACATTTTTTTTTTAAATCTAACTGATGGACTAGGTATTTATATTTTGATAATAATTTTTAATCTGTCAAGTACCGCATTAAATCTTTGCTAACTCGAGTATTATACAGCTGAAGAGTTTGTTTACTTGAACGGCTAATCTCAGGAACTACTAGTCTGATTTAAAAAAAAACTTTCAGTGTTAGATAGCCCATTTATAGATAAAGGCTATTACATCAATACGCTAAGACTAATGGGAGCGGAGCACCAATGAACAATGTTTTAAAATCAGGGTTTTTTGTTTCTTGGTACTATGCCACGGAAACGAAGTCGCGGCCAAAAGCGAGTATTTAATAGAGATAAAACATCACGACCAAAGTTTTTCTCCGATACTTGTGTTCTACTGGGCACAAGTCGATGGGTTTAGTTTAGTACGCTCCGCTGCCGCTCCAATATTCGTATATTACGCTAGATGGCGTTACTGAGACATGGGATCACACTTTTTCTATGACTACAAATACAAACGATACTTAAATAATCTTTACTAATATTGTAAAGAGGTAAAATTTGTAAGTTTGGAAGTTTGTATGTTTGCAAGTTTGTATGTAGGGGGTAATCTTCGGAACTAATGATCCAATTTTAAAAATTATTGTACTGGTATAAGCTACACTATTCCCGGTGGATATAGGCTTTTTATCCCCGTATTCCCACGGGAACCGAAACTACGCGTATGAAACTGCGTGACGTCTGCTAGTTGAATCATAAAAATATAGTCTTAAAAAATTCAACACTCGATTCTGGAACTATTTATAACATTTAGGTAGGTACTTACAAATTTGTACGGAACCCTCGATGGGCGAGTACAACTCGCTCTTGTCCGGGTTTTTTTTTGTATGCACGCACAAACAATAGCAGACGAACTTTATTTCTTACGCATGCCTTAATGAAATGTTAATATTTCTTTTCACATAAAGCACATCATTTGGAAACCCGTTACGCGCCCATTCATAATACCTATAATTTACAAATACCTCGGCGTCGTCGGTAGCCACATCCGTTTGGGTCACAGTGAAAGTGACCCCGCAAGCTCGGAGCCCGTTGTAGGGTTAATTTATTTAAATGGGTGACAAGACTACCTTTTTGACATGATGAATTATTTGTACGTGTTAGCCAGTAGTAAGAGTAACAAACAAACAAACGCACACGTTCACATGCAAACAAACAGTCGTAGTAATTACGTATGTATACGCATTTTATTGTATTCAAATAATGCATTTTATTTATTTATTTATTTATTAAAACTTTATGCACAAGTAAAAAAAACTGTACAAGGGCGGACTTAATGCCTTAGGCATTTTCTACCAGTCCAGTCCAGTTTAATGTTAGGTAATAGTTTTTTAATAGCTGACTGGCCTGTTTTTTTTTTATTTAGGAGCTTTGTCCCGATATTGACTATGTCGCACTGGCCTGTTCGTCTAGTGGTTAGTGGCCGTGACTGCTATGCTGGAGGTCGTGGGCTCAATTCCCACCCAAGAAGACAAATGTTTGAGTGACGAGCATTTGTGAGTCAAATTCTGTAATCCTATATGTCTCAGTAACGCTATCTAGGATACATACATACATACATACCGACTATCGACTTGTAATATGTCCATTAGGACACAAGTATCAAGTCATTTATTCAAATTAGGCTGACGATCAGCACTTTTTGAACGTCGAAATTACATAAACTTCCTAGTGTTTTTTGCTGGGAAGAAGAAGTGGCGGAACCAACTCCCCAGCAACAAATCTGTCTGATAAGTTAGAAGAACTTGAATTTACACAGTAAAATTAGTTATAATTACAAAATAATTAAAATGAGTTATTCACTACATGTTAGCTAGCACACTCAATATACAGAATACCAGTTAGGTATACAGAATACCAGTAATATATAGCTACCGACAATAAAACTAACTTAACTCAAGCAAAAGCAACTGAATAAGAATCCTCCAGGGGTCGAGTCTGCTATTATTTGACCACTTTGACAGTTTTTGTATGGGAAATGTGTCATAAGTTTGACGTTATACGTCAACAATCGATCATTGACCGGTCACTGAGACACGATTGCAATAGCAGACTCGACCCCCAGGTAAAAAGGGTGTGCCAGCTTACATGCAGAATTGGATTAAATCCATAGATCTGCAAGACAATTTTACAAAATGATAAACTAGAACTGTCGAAGTTAAATAAAACATAAAAAAAACAGGTAATAGTTAAAACAATAGCAAAACCAGTTGTTCGTGATGTCTCGACTATAGTATGTATTGAATGGGTTTGATCTCAATAAAACTGCATTATCAAGTACATAAAATACTAATTGCTAGTATTTTATGTACTTGATAATGCAGTTTCTTTATCTAAGTAATCACGATCTAGCTCGTAGGAAGGAAATTGGTTTCTCTCGGGTAATAAAATTCGTAATGATCTTTATCCCATCCATTAGATACTAATTTTACAAATGAGAAAGTATCTATGTTTGTTTGTTTGTCGGCTTTTCACGACTAAACGGCTATACATATACGTCCTAGAGAACGAAGAGCGTCCTAGCCGCCGACGGGAGGGGACGACCTAGAAGGACATACATAGACCTTTTCCACTAACATCGGCATTATAAATACCTTTCATTAGTCGCCTTTCATTCATCCTTTCAACGTGACCAAACCATCTATGCTTCATCATCATCATCATTTCAGCCATAGGAAGTCCACTGCTGGACATAGGCCTCCCCTATAGGTCTCCCATAAGACCGGTTGGAAGCGGCTCGCATCCAGCGCGTTCCCGCGGCTTTAATGAGGTCGTCTGTCCACCTTGTGGGTGTGGATACGTGGCCTCCACTCGAGAACCTTTAGACCCCATCGGTCATCAGTCCTCCGTGCTATGTGCCCTGCCCACTGCCACTTCAACCTGCTAATCCGCTGGGCTATGTCGGTAACCTTGGTTCTTCTACGGATCTCCTCATTTCTGATTCGATCTCGTAGAGAGACTCCGAGCATAGCCCTCTCCATAGTTCGTTGGGCTACTTTGAGCTTACTCATAAGGCTCATCTATGCTTAAATGGTACAAAAACAAAACATCACGACTGAAATCGCCAAAGGGCTAGGTTCACATGTACCCTGGCAGTATACCCACATTTCGCCAGTTATGTTTAAACACTAGTTGTATTTAATTAATAGACGTTTATGTAAGAAGACTTGTCAGGATTGTTTACCTTTAGTTAACTACCTACTCGGATGGATTATAGTAGGTATAGATTAGACCACTCTTGTAATGATTTCCTTTTGTCCTCAGATCATCTACTACGAGCACGCCCAACACCAGCATCATTACGATCACGAAGAAGAAGAACAGCATGGCTGGGGACCTTGGTCAAGAAGCATTCTACCTGATGACGTAAGTATAAATCATCTGCCCGGCCGTTTCCCAACTATGTTGTGGTAGGCTTCCAGTTCAACCGGATGCAGCTGAATACCAGTGTTTTACATGGAGCGACTGCCTGTCAGACCTCATAAACCCAGTAACTGGGGAACATGATACCCCTTGGTTAAACTGGTTGTCAGACTTTCGGGCTTCTGACTACAAGTAACGACTGTCAAGGATCTACAAATGACAGCCGGGACCAACGGCTTAATGTGCTTTCCGAGGCACGTAAGTATAATAATACCAGCCTATAATAGGGCAAAGACCTCTTCTCATACAGAGAAGGCAAGAGCATTGATTATTTTTTTGTTTGTTACCTCTACCTACCACAATCTAGGTAGGTCCGTGTGCGAGGATCGCTAATTACAAACAATGTAATTTCACAATGCAAAAAAAACTCAATGAAATTTAAATAAAAGACAAAATCATGTCAAAAATTATAATGTAATTGAAGGGCTAAGTAGGCATAGATAGGCTTATACTTTTTATCCCTGTTTTCCCACGGGAACGGTAACTACGCGGGTCAAACCTCATAAACATTTACTTAACAAAAAAATATTTGTGCTGATAACACTTGCAAATATGGAATATATACTTGATAGTTAACACCCTTGCTAGAGCCTGTTTTAATCTATGTAACGAATTAGATTGTATTTTTTGTAGTTTCTTTTTGAACATGTTAACATTTTATTCCTTTGGTTCTGTGGGAGCGAAATTATGCTACCTGCATTCAGGAAGTCCCGAAACTTGAATACTACAGACTACAGGTGCTTTGCAGACAATAGTTTTTTCAGACTAAAACATCGCACCTCTTGCCGGTGAAACCTCTCCGGTGAAAGGTTCTCCAATAAGTTTTGTTCCCTGGACACACAACGGCGCATCATTTTCCGTAGCACAACTGACCCGGTTCAGAGCATCGCAATGATCCACACCCTGAATTTGATCCTTGATTTTGTAATTGGCTATTACAGCAATAGGGATCATTGGATCATACACAGTAAAAATATGCCTTTCTGGCACATATGTATAATTGAATGGCTGAGAATTTGATGCTAGAACATATCTTTCCTCAGTCGTAAAAGTAACGCAAGTTATCCAGTATTTTGTAACAGCCACTGTGTTTGAAAGACTATTGAACATCCTGTTTGAGCTAATGCTGGAAAATAGAAGCCAGTGGATATTTACTGTTCCATTTAATTTGAAAGACTTCATTTCAAAACCATCAAGCGCTGTGGCCTCCAACCAGTATATGCTTTGTGTATCTTGGTCAATAGCCAAGCCGTGGGGCTCTAAGCTATAAGTCGCGTTGACTGTTATTGGAGTGATTTCGTGAAAAATTTGCCTCTCCGTGCCATCTAGACGAGCTCTTTCTATTGTAGCCTTCGTGGTGTTTGTTTTCAGCCAGTAAATGTACCTGTAGAAAAATAAAACCAATTGTAAATATCAAGCTGTTTTATAGACATAATGATAATTGTTATTCATCCGTCACTTGTCCCTTGTTGACAGCAGTGATAGCCTAGTGGTGTGTCCGTTGGATTGCCAATTCATAGGTCTCGAGTTCGAACCCAAGGCACGCACCTCTGACTTTTCGGATTCATGTGCGGATTGTATAATTATCACTTGCTTCAAAAACGGTGAAGGAAAACATCGTGAGGAAACCGGCATACCTGAGAGATATACCTCGACGGCATGCGATGCCAAGTCAGAGGCCCATGGGCGGCATTAAAACTCTGACACCAGGTTAGTTACTAACCACATGATAAGAAGAAGACTTGTCCCAAAGGTTCATTTGAAAATCAGCGTCAGGCAGGATCTCAGCATCTGTCTGGCATTACCGCTGAAATGAACCTTTTGGCGCAGCCGTGAGACATGCCATTTTTTGTCTCTTTTTTGTGTTATTGTGTTTTTACTGTGCGTGTATCCAGCTGTTGCCAATAAATGTATTTTCTTTCTTTCTTTCTTACATACATTTGTTACTGATACCAACAAAACCAGGCAGACAGCGCGCCACAGACAATAAATAATATCCCACAACTTTTCACACAACGCCATTTAGTCCCAAGCTAAGCTTAAGAGCTTGTGTTATAGGTACTAAACAGTTGATAAACACACATATATAATTTCAAAATACATGCATATTATAGATAAATTACACCCAGACACAGAACAAATTATCGTGCACAACACACAAACATTTGTCCTAGGTGGGAATCGAACCCAGTCAGGGTCACTAACTACTAGACCAACAGGCCAGTCAAACAATAAAAGTGAAGCCACCTTTTTAACTATTGTGTGTCGCGAAGGGTTGCCCTTTGTTGAACTTTCCCACTTAACTTGGAGGGTAATATTTTTTACAGAACTTAATATTTTACAAGCCAGGTACAAGTGCTGTAAGTAGTAGCTTACATACCCTTTACAGCTATCCACGGCAATATCTCGCGGGATTCCGTCCTCCATCTTTATTAAAAGATTTACGTTTGCATTCGTTCCAGATGTCAATGAAATGGAATTGACGCTCCTTTCGTTATCATCAGTAAATAAAACTGATTCGGTAACTGGGTCGTATGAAATACTATGAATGCTTCTATCGTTTCTTCTTGAGAAACATTTGCTTTCTGTCGAAGAAAAGTAGTATTCACAAATAGTGTCGCCGGCGGGTTGTTTATCGACGAAGAGCATCGTGTCGTGGACCTCGTCGTAAGCTAACGCTGTCAGGTTACGGGACTCAAATTTAATGGTGCTTCTTTTGATTGTTGTATTTTAATTTCCATACAATCGGAGTTCATCTCCTATGCCCATAGCGAACTCTGAAACAAGAGCACGTAACTTAGCTCAATCAGAAATCAGAAACCCCTTTTTTGTAACATTAGAATGAATTAGCGTCAAAAGACAATTAGACAGTCTCCGTAAAGAATCGAATAGTATTATGACCATAACAACACGACTATTGCTAAAGAACAACCATTTAGAATATTCAAAAAACGACTTACCGACTTATTGTTACAAAAATGTTACTATTCTATATCCGATTTTTTGAATGATGATTTATGATGCATGTCATCTGCGCAGATAAGCTATGTGTGTTACTGTGTGTAATGTTTTATGTACTTGTGTCTATTTATAAATGTTTGTATGCCGTAAGGCAGAATGTACAAGGACTCTTGAACTTTTGTGAACACCTTAGTGTAATATGTATGTGTATGTTACCACAAGCAGCAACCGTTCATATTAGAAATCAACACAGTGCTTGTACTCACCCCATGAGTTCGCCAGCCCCACGCTCAGCGCTACCAACATCACCACACAGTGCGTTCTAAACATTTTATAATTTCTTCGTCTTTATTTTTCTCAAGTCAGAATTACGCAAACTTCAGACGTTGTCAAATATGGTACGTCCTGCCGATAGCTGGTAAAATTTAAACCTAAAATCAGAATTTAAGTAGTCAATATTTATAGGTCTCAAAAATGGTGTTATGACTAAAAAAAGAGATAAGGATTCGCTATTATAACAGTGGATTTTCCAGAATTTATTGCACAGATAACTTGGTGACCCCTTAGGCCACGGGCACGAAGTCAGCGGGCAGCGGGGCGCGAGCGAAGCGGACAGTGCTCGACTGGCACGTAACGCTCGAACAGCGCTTCTCGCTCCGCTCGCGCTTCCTACAAGGCCTGCAAGGCTATCTTCTCTTTACCAGTGACTAACTTCCAGTTGCACACCAAACTTTGACAGGCCTGTTGATCTAGTAGTTAGCGATCCTGACTGCTATGCCGGAGTTTGTGGGTTCGCTTCCCACCCAGGACAAAATGTTTGTGTAATGAGCACGATCATTTGTTCTGTGTCTGGGTGTAATTCATCTATAATATGTATGTATTTAGAAATATATAAGTATGTTTATCAGCTGTTTAGTACCCATAACACAAGCTCTTAGCTTAGCTTGGGACTAGATGGCGTTGTGTGAAAAAATTGTGGAATATTATTAGTTGTACCATGTTTTAAAATTTTGTTGTGTTGTTAAAAGTTGTTGTTTATGATAAACTTGCTCAACTAGACTGGCCTGTTAGTCTAGTGGTAGTGGCCCTGATTGCTATGCTGGAGGTTGTGGGTTCGATTCTCACCCAGGACAAATGTTATGATGAGCACAATTAAGTATTTGTTCTGTGTCTGGGTGTAATTTATCTATAGTCTGTCTATGTATGTATTTAGAAATATATAAGTATGTTTATCAGTTGTCTAGTATATAAAGCAAGCTCTGCTCATTTTGGGATCAAATGGCGTTGTGTGAAAATTGTAGAATATTTATTTATTTATTTATAAAGCTAAGTCCTACGAGCTTGTTGGTGTTTTGCAAATTAATAACCCTGTAAACGTGTCGAATTGAAAACCTCCTCCGTTTTTGTTGCCGGTTAAAAATTAACCATGTTTCACACTTGCTCTTGTCCACAGGAAACCGAAGTGGACGCCAGTGAAGTATCACCTTACAAAGCGCAAGAAAGAAACCCGCTGGTGTACACCCGTCCTTTTCTAACGAGAGTGTAAGATAGCGCTGTCTCTTTCACTCCAGTCATAGTGTTAAAACCTGACCTGATTTTAAGAAACTTATTTGTAAAACCTACCATGTATAAAGAGGTGTTTAGAAAACTAAAAATGTATGGGTAAGTATTGGATACCATTGGCATAACTAGCGATGAATCAATTAGCTAACAAAGTTTTTTGAAGTAGGTACACAATGTGCATAAGATAAATGATAAATTATATTTATTTCTGTAAATGGGTTCATATAAGCACTTTTACATGTCATTGTTTTTTTAAAAGAAGAGATTGGTATTTCGCTATTGACTACTAAAACCCGCGCACGTGCCTCAATAAGCGCAAGCTACTTGCACCGTGTAGAAGCACCCTTAGGCCTCATTTACGGAGACGCGGGGCGTCGCACGTTGCGTTGAGCGGCGCGGCCCGCACTGATTTCAAATATATGGCGTTGTATGAGTGCGTGTCCGGAGAAGCGATTTTAGACGCGTTTGAATAATAAATAATAATAATAAATCATTTATTTGCGTAAATAAGGTACAGAAGGTTCACAATATAAATAAAATGGATCTCTTATTCTGCCTTTAATTTCGGCGTGCAAATACAAAGCATAGCATTTTAAATTAATCGTTGATAACAAATGTCATTGGGTACACCTAAAATTCCATTAAATTGTATTGTTGATTAAAAGATACAAAAGTAGTATTGTTTATAAATTACTTAATGAAAAATAATAAGATAGAATTCATAAATGTCAATAACAATCACATCAATAATAATCATGTCAAATAATATAATTTTAAACTAATAATCGAACTTACAATTTATAACCTAAAAACTCATGTACACTATAAAAACACTTTTCATTTAAAAACTTCGTCAAATTACTTTTGAATCTAGAAAATGGTAACGTTTTAATTGAATTTGGTAATTTGTTATAAAGCTTTATACACATAATATAGCTACTGTTGCCTGTAAATGCGAGATTTGTTCTCGGTTGAGCTAACTTATTAGTATACATAGATCGTGGGGCGTAGTAGCTTGTCGCTTGCTGGAAAAGATGTTTGTGTTTGAAAACAAATATTGTTTGAACTAGGGCGTTTTTTGCGGCCGAGCCCGCGGATGGCACCGACGCGTCCCACGCGGCGTTTATCGCGGCGGCGCATGCAGCGGCAATTCGATGAAGCTATGTCCGAGGCGGAATCTTCTGTCAGTCTTATTTAGAAATCGCGCAACACAGACGTAGTCAACGTCGCAATGGAGTATGATATGCCCGCCGCGTGCTTCGCTACACGCTAGAGGATTTCGGCGGGCACCACCACGCTTCCCGTCTCGCTTCTCTATGAACATGGTCGTATATTGCTATAAGTTTGTGATTACGCGTGCGATGATGCGTGCCGCTTCACGCGCCGCCCCACCGTAAACAGAAAAAACGTCCGACGCGCCGCGAGACGCCACGCCACACGCGACGCGAGACGCCCCGCGTCTCCGTAAATGAGGCCAAGCGTACACGTCTAAGTTCCGTAGGACGTCGTCACAGTCATCATCATGATATTGTGAGTAGTGATCTTGAGACTATAGAGAAACCGCTTCCAAGTTTTTCCCGCAGTAATTACGGAATATATCAGTAGAAAGTGAGATTTATAGACTTTTTGTTGAATTTTCTCAGTGTTTATGCAAAGAAACACACGTGTGTGGGACTATTTCGATGACAATTCTATAATTTACCGCTTCAGAAACTTGCACACCACCTGACTTTGGACGTTCCGCGGTTTCACCCGCGTAGTTCCCATTCCCGTGGGAATACAGGGATAAAAAGTAGCCTATGTGTTAATTCAGGGTGTCAGCTAACTCCATACCAAATTTTATTAAAATCCATTCAGTAGTTTTTACGTGAAAGTGTATCTAGGTAACACACATCTATCCATCTATTCACACTCAGAAACTTTCGCCTTTTAATATTAGTGTGATTAGCATTAGTTATGATACGTAATTAATCTCTTTGGCATTTCTTGAATTTATTTTAACATATTTGCAGTGATTGTGCAAGTGCCTATTAATATTGACTTAATTAATTATGTGAAAGTTTAGACAATCGTAGAACTTAAATGTGTGTTAAAAACTGACACTATCTAAAAAAAAAATGTTTTGTTGGTTTGTGTACGCTTCAAAAACTCAAAAAGTTCTGCACCGATCGAGCTGAAATTTTAGCATGATATTATAATCCGCATCAAGGATTGTTTTTATCTATTTTCTTTTTTTTTAACCATTCAATAACAATGTGCCACAGCGAAGCGTGGCAGGGTACACCTAGTTAATTATAAATATTTTTAAGCTCCTTGGCAAAATAAAGAGGATCTACCTAACTTTAACTTTAAAACCTCACGCTCAGTTGTAATCGGACCAATGCTTAAAGATTAAAAATTCTTATTCTGATTCTGAAATGTGTGTCGATTGATAAATTTAATTATGTGGTTAAATGTGGTAGGTTTTACATTATTTTTCGAGGTAAACAATGGTATATGTTTGTGTGCGGTCATTGTGACAATTATGTAGGATTTTTGTTATGATATTGACAACAATGTAGGATTTTTGACAATCATGACAGTTGTGTAGGATTTTTTCTTATTCTTCATGCATTAAGTATTTGATAGGTAAATTAGAACAATGCATTAAATATTTGGTGTTGTTAGATTTTTGCCCGGTTGTTGGAAATAGGCTCACCCACCATCACATGGGTGGGACTCAAACATACCTGGTAAAACGTTTGTGTGCTATAAATACACATCTGCTTTACTCTTCGAGGAATACAAGCATGGTTTGCTGTTTTTCAATAGTAATTAAGCATTTTCACATTATAAACTAAACAGACAAACATACAGGCAGAGTTTTTTGCATATATGTATAACTATAAGAAATATGTACATGATCGCACGCAACTTGTACTTCATTGCTGCCAACAAAAGGTCAGAGTGTTGCAAGCATAAAAAATACAATTATACCTAAGATTTAAGTGTAATTAATAATAAGGCATTATTAATTAAGATAAGGCCATAGTGTGATTGTTATTTATTGTGTGCTTGTGTGAGTATGCCCTTATTTATTTTAATTAAATTATTTTACGAAGATGTCTTGTTTTATTCACAATTTTATTACTTCCACTTATTAATAATCAATATTTATTGCGTTCCACAATGTACATAACTGGTCATAAGAATATAAAGGTACAGAATCATTATGGACCCTGTCGGGCACAGCAAAAACTTAGAAGAGAGGAAGAGGGCTAATGCAGCAGTAACTTAATTTCTAAAATCTTAATATCTTATTTATTGTGTCTGTTCTCCGTGATTACATCCCAGAGGTTTGTACTGTGCACCTCCCTACTTGAAAAACTGTCAGGCTACAAAAAGTAATCCGACAGTTCGACAGTTTGTCGAGTTTCTTTTTTGACAAATTCACAAAGGGTGGAAGTCGTCGCTTGTATCATGAGTTCTGTACATGATCCTGGACCTCCTAGCATTTTGTTTTGTTAATTATAAACTAGTGCTTGACGGCAATCCCACCTGATGGAACGCAGTGATGCAATCAATGATTGAAGCGCACTAGTTTATTAAGAGCCTATTCACCCTAGCCTGGAAGACACCTAAATTATAATCGGACGGGAAGACCGCAGCAGGCAAGTTGTTCTAGTCAACCGATATGTACGTAACATATCCCTTTGAAAGACTGGCTGTCAGACTCTCAGATCTGACAACTTGTAACGCCTGTACCCATTTATAGAGCTATCTGACTCTTGCTGACTATTAACCAACCCGGTGAGTCTCACACCTGCGCCGGGGGTTGTAGAAACGCACGATTCTTCCACAATGCCTGGCTGGACTTTGGCAAGCTTAAGGCCCGTCGCCTTTGCCTTTTAGCTACGAGCCCGTCTACGCTGTCTTCGCCGACTAATATTAATTATGTCGGATTTATCCGACAACTACTTTCGGGTTCTTCTGCCCAGTAGCATATGACTAAAAAACCAGTTTGTCCAATTTGATTTCTTGGTTTTATTTTATTTTCTACCCAAAAATATTCTAATTCAGGCAACATGACATATGTATTGACGATTTACAAAGACATTTGGAGGTATGAGAACAGGGTGTAAAGTTCCTCATCCACCATTGAAAAGGGAGGATCCTCCGACCAGACGGGTGTTGTGTCTGGTGGGCTAACTACTGCCCGACGGTTGTTGTCGGGAACTTGTATACGTTCAAACTGCGCCGATAACTTTAATAGCGCGATGTAAGATAGTTCGTATGTGGCGAGATAGATGTCGCTACGGACATTTAAGATGTTAGAGAGGACTTGCGAAGATATTTCATAGAAAAACTGTGACCCCCCATATCTCAGTAAGGCCGTCTAGCATATTATAGCAACATTGGAGCGGAAGCGGAGTGTACTAAAAAAACGATGCTTGTGTCCTAGGACACATAGACCTGTGTCCAGTAGGAAACAAGTATCGGATTAAAACTTTGTTCGTGATGCCTTGTCCAAAGTAAGTTCTATAGACTGCCCTTGACGATTTATAAGATGGGCGCTGGTGGCTCGACCATTGATATAAAAGGGTTAATAAATTAAAGAAACGCACCGTGTATAAAAACCAAAAATATATTTTCTCATTAATACATACAGTTAAACAAACAATCATTACATACAGGCACTAAAAACAAAAACCGACGACCACCGATACTACTCTCAACTAGCCACGGAAACACCCGATCACTTCCGACGACGCCCGAACTACCGCGGCGAATACTTTGGGTTATCAGGCGCATAAGTGAAACTCCTCAACTCATAAGAAACGCCGTTTTGATTATCGTAACCGATTTCCTTTTTGAAATCATCGAATTCGGAACAACCGCCGAACACGCGGTTCGGCTTGCGGTCGGGCGACTTCGGGTCGCGTTCGGCAGTCTTCGGGTCGGATGGCGCGCTGGGATTGGTCGGCAGCGGTCGGAATAAGGCGGAATGGGCAGTCGCCGTGTCGAGATCGGCTTTCCTTGATACGATTATACGTATGTCAGTGTGTAGGTACAGTTTACCGGATTTCGATGTCATGAACCTGGGAAAATGACAAAAAATTACATTAATTATCAACATTTTACTCAAGAACTCAGACCGACAAAAACGGAAAACAGCGCCAAGCCACCTTTTTATCAATGTGTGTCGCGAATGTTTGCCATTTGTTGGACTTACCCCCTATACAACGTTTTTTTTTTTATATCCCATAACTCTAGGGTATGATTGAGACCATATCAAAGAATCAACTGGCACATGAATTATGTTTCAATCATCCTTTTTTTTTTACTATCATACTAAATAATTCGACAAAGTCACGATGATTAATGTAAAACACCCTTACGTGAAAGAAAAGTGACGTTAGAAAGAAGATTCGTCGTACTGGTGACAATTTTTGAACTAATTGATAAAAATAATATCTATTAATAATACTTAATAATAATATTCCACGACTATTCACACAACGCCATCTAGTCCCAAGCTAAGCAGAGCTTGTGTTACGGGTACTAAACAACTGATAATTTAATTATGATTGATGATATCTCCGAAACTATGCATTTTTGGACCATCTATTCTAGGAGTTTTAGTATTATTTTTACCTACAGAATATAACCCTAGAGTTATGGGATATAAAAAAAAAAACACCTTGTAAATAACTTGGGGAATAATACGTATGCGGAAGCTAATATTTTACAAGTAAGATAATGTAGACTGTGTGTTTCTTTTTAAATGTACTCAATACCCATAGTATGTAATACTTAAAAAAAAAGAAGTCAGAAATATTTATCTCGAAGTAATAAAACTTATATAAGTTTAATCGAATCGGGAAATTATAATCATATTATGGCAACCTACGCACTTAATGTCACTGCTTGACTCCACACTCACGCACCTACTAAGAATGATGAGCATGGTTTTAGTGTAGGGTTGTGCGTGTGTGTGTATTTTACATGCAGGAGCACGGTTTTGTGACTTCACTTTTGATGTTCGCAGCGCGCCGTTTTTTTTTGTTGGTCTGATTCAAGAAAAGGTTTGGTCCCGTAGAGAGGATGATTAAAATGCGACTAACAAAAGGCATTTATAAGACAGACTCAAATGAATACGCAGAAAGGGGACGCTCTAGAAGGATACACACTTGCAGGTGATATTCTCCAGAAAGGCAGGTGCGTAGTAGACGTATGTAGTCATAGCGTAACTGACGGGCGTCTATGACTACATGTATGAACGCGTAAACGAAGTCAAAAGAAGTATATAAGGATTTTAGCAGGCAGCGTTCTATCGTAGTCCGGTCATTTTAGATATAAAAATAGTGATCAAATAAAGAAAATTTCGACAGAGCCAAATCTTCGTAGAGACCTTAAGTTTACCACAAGGAATAAAGTGTCAAAAGTCCCCATCAGTCCCATGTGAGCTTAGGGACTTATTTGGGGCCCAAGGTAAAAATTTTAGGCTTTTTGGATTTTTCTCGAAAATGGTAAGTTTTATCGAAAAAGTACCTCAGAGCAAAGTTGTAGATCTTAAAATTCTCTATAAAAATGGTCCCCATTTTTATAGAGAATCTACAACTTTGCTCTGAGGTACTTTTCCTCACATGGGACTGATGGGGACTTTTGACACTTTATTCCTTGTGGTAAACCTAAGGTCTCTAAGAAGATTTGGCTCTGTCGGAATTTTCTTTATTTCAATTGTCTAAAATGACCGGACTATCGTTTCTAAATTCCAAAAGAAAAGCATTATTATGCATATGAAATCTCACCAAAATCAACCAATTACAGTCAAAACGTCCTACTGCTGCACTAGGAACGTAAAAATTTAGAAAAAAAACCATCTTTAATTGCACCAAGTGAAGTCAAAAGTACCAGGCTCGCAGATGTCACAGAGAGCTCCTCCTTCCCTTACCTAAGATGTATGAGGTAGCGCAGCCACTTGTGCGCGTGGTCGCGCGCGGGCGGCTCGGCGCCGGCCGGCATGTACAGCGTGCGCTGGCGCAGGAACGTGCGCGCGCTGGCCGGCATGCGCGTCAGGTCGTACAGCACCACGAACATCTTCACCAGCGTGCCGTGCGGGTTGAACAGCGAGACCTGCACCGTGCCGGACCGCGCCACCCGGTAGCCGGATGAGCCGAGGTTTATGTGGCCCTGGGGAATAGAGAATTAGCCACCAGGTTACTTTTCTGCGGGCTCATGATTTAAATATAAATAATAATAATAAAAAATATATAATAATCTTGACCTAGCCCACGAGATTGTCGACATGTGGGATGTGGATTCTGCTGTCATTGTGCCGATAGTTGTGACGGCCAATGGTCTTATTGCCAAAAGCCTCGACGACCATCTGTCGAGGCTTTCGTTACGCGGTTGGGTCAAAGGCCTGATACAAAAGGCAGTACTCCTCGATACGGCTCGCATTGTGAGGAGGTTCCTGTCTCTGAGACCCTAACCACCGATAGCTTGGACCCTGCTCCCGCCGTCGGTGGCCTACTATTTTTTATTTTTAAATGTTTTTATTTTTATATTAATATTTAAAAATGTAATTTATAAGAATTTTAAATGAATATACGAAATAATAATAATAATAATAATAAATGTATATATATTTTTATTTTTTCTTTTCTCTTTTCCTTTTAAATTGCACCTACCACTGCTTTTCTCTGCATCACCTGAAGGTTGACTGGTAGAAAATGCCTATGGCATTATGTCCGCATTTGTACATTAGTGTGCTTGAAGTATTAAATAAATAAATAAATATAACACCCCAACCGGTACATTTCATTGAAATAAGGCCGAGAATCAGCACATTTCGACGTCAACAAAAAGTCAGTCCCCCGAAACGCCAACCCTTCGCCACTTCCTAGTGTTTTTGCTGCGAAGAAGAAGTGGCGGAACAAACTCCCCAGCAACACATGTATCTGATTCGTTAGAAGAACTTGAATCCATCGATGAAATGCTCAGTAAATAGTTGATATTAGGATTTATACACAAAGTTAAACAAGGTTGGGAATTCGAACGACTGAGAGGCATTCTTCAATACCTTAACATACTAGACACCATTTTTAAGCTCTGGAGCGCTGGGGCGATTGTAACTAGAGATGGGTAATCATCCGGGTTAAAACCCAGTTTTGGGTTATAACCCAGTTGTCACCCGTTTCATTTCACTCACTGGGTGGTTTGGTGGGGTAAAATCAAAATATTTCTGATTCTTGGAAATATTTCTTGAAAACATTTCTGGTTAAAACTGGGTTAAAACCGAAATCACCCTTTTTTAACTAGAATGGGAAGATTGGGTTTTAACCCACTTCCCATCTCTAATTGTAACCTGATTTTCACTGTTGGACGAAATCGCGGGTAAAATCCAGTAAATAAATAAAATAGCTCACCATATAAGGCGCGTTGGTCCCTCCAGGTGCATAGAAGAACACAGTAACTGGTAGTCTTTTGTGGGGTGGGCAGAACGACCCGTAAGCGCCCAGTTCTGCGGTGAAGCCATGAACAGTCGCAACGGGTTCCAGGCGGCCTTTAAGGGCGGATTCTTCAAAACTACCTGGAAATTAGAATTGGAACATATAAATATTTTTTTTTTTGGAACGAAGTTCCTTATCGCGCGTTGTAAAAGGGGGCTAGACGGAAAAAAATCTTACGAAAAGTTGTCACGACACTTTTTGCTATAGTAAGCTATTGTAAGCTGTGCGGCGTCGCATGTTCGCAGGGAGAGGGAGAGGGAGAGGGAGAGGGAGGGAGGGACAGGAAGAGGGTGTGGGAGGGGAGGAGGGAGAGGGGGAGGGGGATATGGGGAGGGTTGGGGGAGGGAGGGAGGGAGAGGGGGAGGGAGAGGGGGGAGGGGGAGAGAGTGAAGATTGAATAGTTCACTAATCAATCGAAGGGAACTTCGTTCCATCCGGGTGTCCCTTGACACCTCTCGTTTTTTTTTTTTTTCCTTTCCCTTCTTCATATCTGCAATCGGCTGTGTAGCCATAATCAGATCAATTCGTTGGTGTTTATTGTTTTGTGGCGCCCTTCCATTGAGTGACACCACACTGTGACTAGCTAAATCAGCTTCTCATGTCCAGGCTTAGCACCTGCCATCTCTTTAGGCGATTTACGCTCTCTCCATTGTTTAAGAGGTTCTGGGCTAGTATGTTTGTGTGTGTTCTTAGCCTTTCCTTGTACTTTATGGCATATTTAGAGACTTCTTCTTTGACGGTTGGAATTTCCAAGTATTCATGTATTTCGGTGTTTCTTACAAACCATATAAATAATAATAATAATTTATTTATACAAGTAACAAGACTCACAGTGTTAGTAACAAATTAACAATACACTTACAAACTACGTTAGTAACATACGAAGACAAAACAAATTTAGGTTGTGACATCATTGCTGCAAGGTGACAAGCCCAGCCGAAGTTTTGCAGCAATGGTTCACAAACACGCAATCAAGCCTGCTAGCTATCATAGACAGGATGCTGTTGGCGCTGGCCCATACCTACGGACTGCGCATGCGCACCGTATAAAAACAATCCACGCGTTCTTCAGCAAACATCCCTGACGCGCTGCAGTAACGGAGCAACTCCATCAGCTCCCTGTATGCGTTATTGTAAAGATATCTCGAAAGACCATTTCAGACACTAATCTGCAAGGTTCTTATAAGATCTGACCAATATAATGAATGGACTTCAAAAGAGATTACGACCCCTGAGTTTCTTTCAAAGTCTTTAAATACTCGTGAGTGTTTTATACTTTTACTATTTAAAAAAATCTAGTATCTACTTACCAAGTAGTCCAGTGCTAGGCCTCATCCGTATCTTGCTTGAAGTCGGCGCAGGCGCAGGTGCAGGACGAGCGCGGGGGGGTGCGGGCGGGGGAGACGCGGGGGACGCGGGCGGGGGGGGCGACACCGGCGGGGGAGGGTGGAACAGAGCGCTGAAACACACGTGATAGCTATTATATTAAAGATATTTCGTGGCTTCCACGTTTCACTTATAAATGCATGTTAAATAAATTATTATTATTCATCTCGATTTTCAAATATTATGACCTAAGAATAAAAACACATAGAAGCCGCGTTTACAACACGGGCGAAATCGTGTTGTCCAATTTAACTTTGTGAGCTTAAGCCGAATGTTTACTCGCAGGCTGTGTTCGGCGGAACGTGACTTTTAGTACCTGCTGGCTCGCCGAACAATGAAGCCAATTTTTACTAAGTTAAAAATAAAACACAAAATAAAAATTGTTTAATTCCCACCAAAATTTTCTGCATACATGCATATTATAGATAAATTTCACCCAGACACAGAACAAATGATGGTGCTAATCACACACACATTTGTCTTGGGTGGGAATTGAACCCACCACCTCCGGCATAGCAGTCAGGGCCACTAACCAGTAGATCTATAGGCCAGTCAAAGTACTACTTTAAGTATGTATGACATATCAATCAGGTTAAATTATAACCTCCTACTACTACTTCAAATACCTACTCTTAGTATTGTATGTAACATAGAGACACGCAGCGCAGTAGTTCAGTTTAAAATTATGTATTTTGAATTTTTTTAAATCAATGCATTTCAGTAAGGTAGATAGGTTCGGTAGTTAGGTTCGCTATAGGGTAGGTATGGCAAGTTAGGTTAGGTTATATGTATGTATATATGTTGTCATTCTAATCCTCACATAAGGTTTTAAGAGCACATTAGAGACTCGCTAAATAAAAAGTAGTAGTAGTTATTATTGTTTTGGATCAAACCAAACTCCTGCGAAGCTGCTTGGCCGATTCTTATGAAATTTTGTGTGTATATTTTAGTAGCGCCACATGCTGTGTTTCTTGCATACTTCTTTTGCTTCGTTTACATTCATACATGTTGTCATACACACACGCCGGTTGCGAGTACTACGCACCTGACCTTTCTGAAGAACCTCACCAATAAGGTCTATGTATGTCCTTCTAGGGCGTCCCCTCCCGGCGTTCCCACTTACATCTGCCTTGTAAATACCTTTCTTTAGTCGCATTCATCCTTTCAACGTCAAACCATGATATTATAAGTGAAACGGTGTAGATAGGTTACCTAAACAACATTCGATCTTCAACAACGGCACACTAACGCACGCACGCGTCCGTAGACGGCGCGACGCGACACTGAGGTCAAGTGTGGCTAGTTAGCCACATTTTAACGTGTCGCTTTCTGAGCGCTTATAACCTATCTGGTATTCTGTATATTGAATGTGCTAGCTAACATGTAGTGAATAACTTATTTTAATTATTTTGTAATTATAACTAATTGTACTGTGTAAATTCAAGTTCTTCTAACTCATAAGACAGATGTGTTGCTGGGGAGTTTGTTCCGCCACTTCTGCTTCCCAGCAAAAACACTAGGAAGTGGCGAAGGGTGGGCTTTTTGGGGGACTGTCTTATGTAATTTCGACGTTCAAAAAGTGCTGATCCTCAGCCTAATTTGAATAAATGACTTTTGATTTGATACAAATTTCTTTGGACCAAACCATCTAAGCATAGGTACACATAAATAATATGAATTGTTTTTTCTTTAACTCACCTCTTAATCCCAGATATGCCATTGATGGAATCATCAAAATCGAAGCAGTTGTTTCCTCTCCTCAGTGGAGCTGGACTGGAAGTCAGCGGCAGACCAGTCTTCGTATGGAACACCATAGACGCCGCAGAATCGAAGCGCCAACGAAACCTGTCCATCTCAGTAGGAGACGGCACCTGGGTGTCTTGCTTACGGGGGTCGGGGAATTTGAAGCCCTGATTGATGAACAAGAAGAGGTTATTGAAGACTTTTTGGATGAAAACACGGAAATTTAAAAATTTTCAGTGTGGCGGAAACGAGCGGAATTAAGCGGAAATATGTTTGATCCTAATATTGAAGACTTTTTGGGGGTAAAAACGTAAATTTCATCATTTCCAGTGAAGAGGAAACGAGCGGAACTAAGCGAAACTATGTTTGAGATGCGTAAAATGTGTGCCATCTTTATTTATTTATTTATTAAGGTAGACCAACAGCTTCTGTATACAGCATTACATTAGAATAATAGTAAAAAGTATCAGACTTATACAGTCGCCAATAACAGGTCAACCAACATTCATGTGAGTGAAAAATTACAAATAATCAAATTAAAGTTAAAAAGGAAAACAAAATGAAATAACAAGTACATACATAATGAGAACTAATGAGATAAAAAAGAGAGATTTTTTATTTTTATTTCCTCTCGGTTACTGGATATTTTTTGTGGTAGTGATGTCGTGGGAGCGCACACTACTTGATTTGACCAATGACCTCGCGCGGTGGAGAAAAGATGGCGTTAAGATGGTGTTATTTTATTTTATGACGGCGTATTAAACACGTTAACTTGTGTGACATCTGTTACACATCATAATTGCGCCTACTGTAAAAGATTTATTATTTTAAATTGTTCTTTAGAAATTTACTGTATCGCGAGTTAAACTAACAAACACAAACAAGACACAGAACATCTACTTTAGACCGTAGAAATATGTTCTCAGTGTGGGGAACGAACCCTCGATACGCAGCGCTCAGATACTGCGCCAAACGTACTGTCAATTTTGATTGATTTATCCTACTAATATTATAAACGCGAAAGTTTGTGAGGATGGATGGATGGATGTTTGTTACTCTTTCACGTAAAAACTACTGAATTAATTTTAATAAAATTTGTTATGGAGTTAGCTGACACTCAGAGGCTACATTTTATTCCTGTAATCCCACGGGAACGGGAACCTATACGGGTGAAACCGCGGGACGTCTGCTAGTTCTTGCATATTTCCGCTAAGTTCAGCTCTTTTCCGCTTTAGCAGAAATGGTCGCAAATCATATTTTAATCATCCTAATTGCAAAAAATACAAGAAAATTTGAATTTCACGCACTACTCTTGCGCATCTACTTTCAAAGTCAAAGTCAAATCATTGAATTCAATTAGACCCTTATAGGGCATTTTCGTCACACTTACAAATTAAATAAACTAAGAGAATAATTCTAATTGCACATTTCAAAAGGTAGTTTCGTATGGAGAAGATTGTGCACGAAACTACATACTCAATCTTTTAAAATAGACCTTGTATCATTTTCAGTTCACATGAAAGAAACAACAAGCAAGCAAGCATCTCCTTACCTTATCATCTTTAGGAGATTCATTAGCGGTCTCCAAGAACCGATCAAATGTCCCGTAGTCACAGTTTTCATACAACACATAGTCCTCATCGCTAATAGAGAAAGTCTTCTGTCTTTTTGACTCCCGTGGTCGCGAAAATACAGTATCTTCTTTGTCCAATTGCAATTCTTCCATGTCCTTATCCCTCTGCGCAAACCTATCACTAACAATCTTCTCAATTTTGTCCACAATAGGAAAAAACCTACGCAATTTCGGTCTTTTTATAATGTCACTATTATCACTAACACTATGATTATTATCACAAAATGTATCACATTTATGCTTTTTAATCTTCTTATCGTCGTCAATTCTTCTTTCTTCATGATTCTTCTGTACTAAAGCCAGGTTGTAGTTGCCTTCGGATCTGACCATGCCTCTGTCGCTGCAGGAGTCGCATGTCATTTGCAGAAGATTCCCACATTGGCACGACAATTCTTCTGTTTGGGTGCTAACTGTGTTGGTTTTTTTGAACTCAGCTGGTGGTTGAATATCTGTGTCTATGAACGGTGATTTAGTTTCGATCCTGCTCGCTGGCAAAGTGAGATAGGTTTGGTTTCTATAACACCCTATAGCCCTGAATCGGTCGAATCGCGAAGCTTGTAATATTGGTATGGAAGTGTGGGTTTCTTTGAGTTTTGTTAACCCGTCACCTTCTGACGAAGTGCTGTCATGTAGCTTCTTAATTTTACACTCTTTGCGAAGCCTCCGTTTGTATTTAGCTATTTCCTTCAACCTCCTATCGTCTAATTTCTTCGGTCTGTCTTTCCCATCTGATTCGTCATCACAGTTACACTTATGCTTGCCGCTTTCGCTGCACGGTGTAAGCATTCTGTCGTCGACAACATTCGTGTTATCAAACTTATTTCCTAAACTGAGATCATTTAGTTTGCCAACGATTTCTTCATGAAGATTAGGCGGAGTGTCCTTGCTTGATTTGCGTTTTTGGCAGGTGCATTTAACAATTGGTATGTCGTCGAGTCGCGGTAAGCTTTCTAGGATTATGTTGAGGTAAAGGTTGTTCCCTATGTCAGTGACTGGGAATTTATGATCGTTCGGAGTTCGGGCAAAGTCGGATTTCTTGTAGCTGTCTTGTGATATCTGTATGGAGTAAACGACGTTTAGTTTGCGGTCAAGCTCATCATCGTCGCAGTTCGCTTCTATTTTTTTGAAGTTGCAGGTCTCTCGGCTTAGCTTGCGTCTGGAAGCCAGAAAAGATTCAAAATTAAAATCAAAAGTTTTTTAGTCTAATCGGCTATTTACCAAAACTTTAGTTTGTAGTCCCTCATCTAGTTTACAAGAAAACATTCGTTCCTTGCGAAGTATGTGTGGTGTAACAATTAATGACAGATTGAGGAATGATGTGATAAAGCAACGTTGTGGTTTAAAAGAATATGTAGTAACAAAAATTGAAAAGAGTATGCTTAGATGGTTTGGTCACGTTGAAAGGATGGATGAAAGGCGACTAACGAAAGGTATTTACAAGGCAGATGTAAGTGGGAACGCCGGGAGGGGACGCCCTAGAAGGACATACATAGACCTTATTGGTGAGGTTCTTCAGAAAGGTCAGGTGCGTAGTACTCGCAACCGGCGTGTGTGTATGACAACATGTATGAATGTAAACGAAGCAAAAGAAGTATGTAAGAATCGTAGCATATGGCGCTCTGTAGTTTCTGCCTACCCCCATGGGAAAAAGGCGTGAGTTTATGTATGTATGTATTCGACACATATTTTTTACTTTTTCAAATTGTTGGTAAACTGCTTAGATTAAGTGCATTAAAAATGAGGAGAGGGTGCTAGTAACGTCATTATCAACTGTACTGGCTAGTGACGTCACGACGCGACATTTTGATTCGATATATCGCCGTTATTTTTTGATTACGTGACAAAAGAAAAAATATGGATGTGGAGCTACTCAAGTTCCGAGTTGAGCTGACAAATGCTTGCACTGACTGATCTGGTCCCCTCATTCTGTGTGGTGCTTTCCTCAAAAGACCATCTCAGACACTAATCTGCATGGACCTTACATGATTTGACCAAGATAATGTCTGGACTTTAAAAGAGACTATCACCTCCGAGTTCTTTCGGTGTTTCTTCTCAGAGTAGTCAGATAGTGAAACTCCGATCTCATCTACTTACTAGTTAAAAAAATGACGTGTAAAAGTGTTTGTGAAAACCTATTTACAGAAATAAATATCATTATAACATAACGTCACGCCTGTAATCCCCGAAGGGCTAGGCAGAGGTGTACCTGGTAGTACACCCACATTTCGCCAGTTATGTTTAAGTCCCATGTAATAGGGGGCGAGCCTGTTGCCATCAATTGGGCACAAATCCATACTCCGGGCTGCTACTGAGAAATCCCAGATGGAAAAACCCAATAACACTTTGCCCGACCCGGGAATCGAACCCGGGACCTCATGCTCAGCAGTAGCGCTTGCGACCACCAGAACAACGCGGCAGCATTATCTATTATCATCATAATCACCAAACTTGATGTGTAGCCGTGTATGCTAAGTTAAACTCATTGGCTTGAATGTCCACTAGGACACTTTTACGAGGTTATTTTTACGTCAAACAGTTTGTGTTAGGGCCATTAACCAAATTTGGTAAAAGCTAGACTAATGATTTTACCTGCGTTCGGTGGGACTGTCATCGGTGTTGGTCTCCTTGAGGCGCGCGAGCCACGCGGACAGCTGCGAGAAGTGCAGCTGGGACCGCACAGCATTCAGCAGCCACTGGGAGGTGCTGAATGCTGGGCTCTGATCGCCTCTGGAAGGTGAGAAGAATCTGTAGTTAATCAACTTGTTATATTAGGAAATAAAACAACAAGTTGGAACAACTTGCCTGCTGCGGTCTTCCCGTGCGAGTGTAATTTAGGTGTCTTCAAGGCTAGAGTCAATAATTATGACTGGCCTGTCGGTCTAGTAGTTAGTGACCCTGACTGCTATGCCGGAGGTCGTGGGTTCGATTCCCACCCAGGACAAATGTTTGTGTGATGAGCATGATCATTTGTTCTGTGTCTGGGTGTAATTTATCTATGTATAATTTGTATGTATTTAGAAATATATAAGTATGTTTATCAGCTTCTTCTTATCGTGTGGTTATTAACTAACCTGGTGTCAGAGTTTCAATGCCGCCCATGGGCCTCTGACTTGGCATCACATGCCGTCGAGAAAATATCTCTCAGGCATGCCGGTTTCCTCACGATGTTTTCCTTCACCGTTTTTGAAGCAAGTGATAATTATACAATACGCACATGAATCCGAAAAGTCAGAGGTGCGTGCCTTGGGTTTGAACTCGAGACCTACGATTTGGCAATCCGCCGGTCACACCACTAGGCTATCACTGCTTTTTTATCAGCTGTTTAGTACCCATAACACAAGCTCTCCTAAATGGTGTTGTGTGAAAAGTTGTGGAATATTTATTTATTTATTATTTATTTATTTATGCTCTTAATAAACTAGTGCGCTTCACAAACATAGATTGTATATTAACACCTTATATGTTTCTTTAAACAATTTCCCAATGTTTTTAACACGTTTTGGGACACGTTTAGGACAGAGACCAATCCAACAAATCAAAAACCATGAAAATAGGTGCAGTCCGTTCGCAAATTATATAATAAGTAAGTTTTCGAGCAAAGCCGACATCATTTTATACACGGTCATCTTTTAATCGTCTGACAAATAATCACAGGGTGTTCCACCCATGAATAAGAACAACTTTTACTATTGGATCGACTCGGAAATCACGAAAAAAAAACGCCTGTTGCATACAAAAGTTCGATACCTACTCAATCAAAATGTATGAAACAGCCGATTTTTTTTTTCTTGATTTCTGTAAAAGCACCGTGTATAAATTAACCACTTCCCTGCCCCATGAGTCTCATATGACTCATGTTGATTCTTTATAACTGTACTCCATCCGATTAGGTAGTTAACAAAAGGTAAACAATTTTGACATGTATTTTTAGTTAATTACATAGTTTAAAAATAAAATGCAGCTGAAAACAAATTTAGATACAACAAAACCGATTACATGATCATTAATAAGCGTTTATGTAAAAAGACTTGTCAAGATTGTTTACCTTTAGTTAACTACCTACTCGGATGGAGTATACGTAAAACGGAGTAGATAGAAACTCAAGGTTGAATAGAAACACAACTTTAAGGCTGCGGTTCCATTGAAGCGGAGTTGGGCGGAGCGGAGCGGAGACATGCCGAAATTGTCCTATCACAGGCGAGACGAGTTATGCTATGAGGAATTCAACCAGTGTGATTTGTCGATTTCTGCACGTCTCCGTTCCGCTCCACCAAACCGTTCGCCCAACTCCGCTTCAATGAAACCACAGCCTAAGCGAGGATTTTTACGCTAGTTTATTATTGTTTGATACTAACAAGGTGTCCCAACTATTTATCTTAATTAAGTATTTAAAAGCATTACAGTCCTCGTATATAACAAACAACTTTTAACTTACGTAAATATCCGCTTCAAAGTTTTGTTTCTATTTACCCTTGAATTTCTATCCACCCCGTTTTACCTGGGGCTCGAGTCTGCTATTGCAATCGTGTCTCAATGACCGGTCATTGATCGAATATTTGACAACGTTGACAGTTTTTGTAAGGGAAATGTGTCATAAGTTTGACGTTATACGTCAAAAATCGATCATTGACCGGTCATTGAGACACCATTGCAATAGCAAACTCGACCCCCTGGTATTCTGTCTTCTTTGTGGACTGCTCTGGTCTTAAGATTAGAGACTTACTTCTTCACCTGCGCCCTCATGGTCCACCGCTCCAACAGCAGGGCTCGGTGTGCATGCTTGTCGAACGAGTCACCTTCGCGGCACAGCGACGTGTAGCAGTCTTGGCAGCCAGGGGCTAGCAACACCTGGAAGTAGCCAATTGACTGATTAAGACGCGCCAGTTGATTCAGTAAACGTCACCTTGTCAAAACTTGATGGGCATGCATTGCGCATTACGTAAAGCAAAAGAAAGAAAGCAAGAAAGGAAGAAAATACTTTATTTGGAGGCACAGAACATAAAACAACAAAAGAACCAACAATACAGATAATAAAAAAATAAGAAAAGATTAAAAAACTAAAGACAAAAAAAACCTGTGCGAGACCAAAAGGTCCCTAATCTCAGCAGGAAAATGTCAAAATGCAGTAATTTAACTGTAATTCAATACTAATCCTAGGCATTGTTATACTCCATTTACAATAGCATAAGACAGAAGTTAAAAAAGGTCATTTTTAATGCACACTTTGTAACGAAAGTATAATTAAGCATGTTACAATTACGATAGACGCCAAAATTATTATAATCTTTTTTTACTGCAGATGTCTCACTTAGTCGTAACCATTGCAACCATTTATTTAAATAAATTATGTGGATTTCATTAAATTTAGTTATAATATTTAATTTTAGTTGAACATTGTAATGTCAATGATGAAAACGTCAAAGAAGCAGGGATGAACAATACACGGACACGTTCTTCGTTGACTTTTATTCTTCTAAATTTTAATTAAAACAATTTGAATAAAAATTGTTTTCACATATATCTTTAAAATAAAATGTTCTGCATTCCTGCTTTTACGAGCGTCTTTTTCCTAATAAATGGATTAAAGATTATTTCAGTCAAGTTTTCACAAGATGACTTTTACTGAATCATCCAGAACTCATTGGTAAGTGAGTTGTGCGGCTAGGTCCTTTTCACCTTGGATTGATCCACGCTCAAAAAAGTACCATCCCAAGTCGTTTCTAGCTGTTTCCCTGTTCTTGTCAATATTGAGTCTTCAAATGCGGCGGCTAAGGCGGTACGATTGGCGCAGTAGACCAGCAATAGACTGCTGCAACTCGAGTCGCGTGCTCTATTCCCGCACCGAACAAATATATATGTGGTGACTTGTAATTAATGACCGAAACTTAAACACGTGATTGTACTCATGAATACGAATAACTTTCTCAAGGAAACTTTTTTATACTTATTCAATTTCAATTAATTCAATTACGTCAGTACTGCACAACGGGAGCGGTGGGCGTGGCGGGGGAGCGTGTGACGCTACTACTAGTAGTAGATTTTGCCCTTCTCGAGGTCAGACTATCAGCTGATAGGTCGTGCCGATTCGCGCCTTCTGTGATCGGTCACAGGCGCGCGCGCGGGAATTTTAAATAGCATTTTTGCTATTTTATTGTCATAAGTTATTGTGTATAAAAAAAAGTTTCTTGAAATTGAAATCATGAATACAATCACGTGTTTAAGTATCAGTCACTAATTACCAGTCACCCTATATTTATGGCTTACAGAATAGCTGTTCCTGCAGAGCTATGGCGTGTCTTCGTCGAAAGTTCATAGTGATGATCACAGCGCAAAGTGTTTAACGATTAGCTGTCAAACAGCTAGTATCGTAATGGCTATCATCAGGGTGTATCTAAGATGACGTCAAGCACACTCGCAGAGATGTGACCAAGGGCACATTACCCCGTCTGATAATCGTGACTTGAAAGCAAAGAGATTTAAAATACTATAGAGCGGGCATGTCAAGGAAATGTCATAGAAAAACTTTGATGCCATGTCTCAGTAACGCCATCTAGAATAATATATGAATATTGGAGCGGCAGCGGAGCGTACTACAAAAAACTCAGAGACTTGTATCCAGCAGGACACACTTTTTCGGACGAAAATTTTGTTCGGGATGTCCGGTCTATAGGTATTGAATGTCTTTGCTTAAAAGCCACTTTAAGTGCAATACCTTTTTTTGTACGTTCGGCGTGCAACTGGACGCCAGTTAGTCAGAATCAGAATCAGAATCAGAATCAGAACTATATTTGCTAAGAATGTAGGTACAGACATAAGATGTTGTAGGTATATTAATGAGATCAGCTACAGTCTACCTAGCTATAGTCACTGGTATTGAAAAGATAGCCAATAGGGTATATGCATGTATTTTTTTTATATTTTTAATTCACTGTTTACAACGTTTTAACATAGTAAAAAAATATAAACATATTTAAAAATTGCTGTAATGAAGCTTAAAAAAATATTTAAAATACAGAATAAATTTGAGCTGTTTAAACGCTGCCATTTTCGCGCGCCATTTCGATTACGTCATTTGCTATGATCCCATTACTATTACTATGGGTGTTTTCGTTCTTCTAACCATTTCACCATGAAAAAAGCTCAAAAAGCAGATTACCGGTATTGCTTGTACCCGAATGTAATAAACATTATCAGATTGTGCTTTTACAAAACCACTTTCAGTAATTTTTCTTAAATGTTTTATAATCTCACTATGAAGCTAAAATTAGACTTGAACATTCAATTAGTTCACAACACGCACGGCAATAATTATGTTTTTCAATAAAAAGTCCATTCCAATACTTAATGTCGTACTTACACAATGTATGTTTTGTAGGCGTTGAGTTGCTGTCGTAGTATTTGACGTCAATTTTCGTTATAACCAATGGTGATGCGTTTCACAAATTTGAATTTCCCGCGCTTAATTCACACTTTTATTTTTAATTTTAAATAATTATGACGCTGTTAAACAGTAAAATAATGATTTAGTTCATATTTTCTGCCAATATAGATTCAGAAAAAAAATATTCGAACCATATTAAAATTACATGCATATTCCCTATTGGTGCTGGTCGGAGGATCGGAGCTTTTCTATGGGAGATGTGGAACTTTACTATGCGTTTCAAAGGAGAATAGGAATGACTTTGCGCCATGTTGTAACATCATAGCTGTCAATTCGAATAAATTGTGTAAGATCAGCAAAACAAGGTTTTTTTTACGAATTATGAACGATTTTTTTTCTAAATTATACTCTCAAAGTATTTGTCTACATTGGAGATAATCACTCGAGCCCTCCCATGCAAAACAGCGCCTCGTTCACACATTTTCGAGCAGTCAGAGAGATGAAAACAAAAACAATTATCAACAACAACAACAACAAACAACCGTGTAACAAACAGAATTAGTAAATAAAACGTAAGCACTTCACAGCACTAATTAATTTAAGACGATTTTTCATTTCGAATAACTGCGACTAGGTAAAACAAAAACAAAAAAAAAATTGATATGCGATTAAGGTTTTGTTGCTGGCCGTACTTTCCAAGCGACATTTGACAGATAGAGGTCATCGACGTTCCTATTCTTATTTGAAACGCATAATACAATATGTTCCTCATTTTCCATACATATCCCTTTTGTATAGACGGCATCTCAATGGCCACCTGGTACTAGGCCAATAGCCCTGCTGGTCTGGCTGTTTGTGTATGCAAGTTTTCACCCATGTCAATTATTCCGATAATAAATTCCTAGTACAAGAAAGGTCAAACTAACCTCAATGCAGACAGGGATCTGTTCGTCCCACAGCGCCTGCACGCGAGTGTTGAGCTGAGCCACCACGGCTGGCCTCGGCTCCTCAGTCTCTACTGGCTTCGGTTGAGTTTGGACCTGGAATTTGTAGATAGAAGGTCAAATAGATATTCAGTAAGACAGTGTTGGGGTGGCGCTGTTCTTATCTTATCTCTGATGTTGAAGCAATAAGCTGTGTGTGTGTGCTGTGTGTGTGTTATTAATAATAAATAAATTAGTATATTCTATAAATGCGTAGTATTGTTGCTTGCCCACATTACAAATTAAGTACGTGTAGGTAATTGGCATCCTGTCGACAATGATTTCGATTTTTATTTTAAATAAATCCACGTTTTAATATATAAAAGGTAACTTTGTTAGATAGGTCATATTAGTAAATCGAATGTCATATTTGTGGATATAAGGTCAATATAAGTAGATATAATAAGGTCAGGTAGTATGTAAGTATCGTAGTAAATGGTGCTCTATAGTTTCTGCCTACCCCCATAAGAAAAGGCGTGAGTTTAGTATGTTTGTAATAATGATAATAATACCAGCCTGTTACTGTCCCACTGCAGAGCAAAGGCCTCTTCTCATACAGAGAAGGCTCGAGCATTGATCACCACGCTCTATGTATGTAATAATACAGCGTGGTGATCAAATTATTATATCTTCTAATTTAACCTTATTACCCTATGACCTAAGTCATATTAGTAGATATAAGGTCATTTTAGTAGAGAGAAGGTCATATTATAAGATATGAGTAGACAGAAAGCCTTACTAGTAAATAGAAAGCCTTATTAGTAGATATAAGGTTATATATTTTGAAGATAGTAGATCATATTAGTAGACAGAAGGTCTTATTAGTAGATATAAGGTCATGTTGGTAGACCTGATGGATGAGGAACTTTACACCCTGTTCTGCATGCCCCAAAATATCTGTCTTAACAAAAGTACCAGGGCACCATACCTGTGTACTGGTGGAGGGTTTAGCAGCAATTAGCTTGGCGTGAATGAGTCTGTCGTGGGGCGGGGCACGGGCCGCAGGGCTGGAACTTCGCGATCTGATGATGAGCCGGCCTAGCTGCAGGAGTAGGTTGGGCCCGGAAGCCGGTGGGGCCACCGCCGGCACGGGATCACAACTGTGCATCTGGAAAGAGAGAAATATAATATTAGCTGTGGTAAATTTTGATTAACCCATAAATCGTCAGAGTCGTGTATAAATGGCAAACCAAAACGGGCCCAACGCGCTACCCGTCACGTCTACATGACAAAGAGGGATTAATTAGTTATTTGCCGCCGGGGGCTTTTTCTTTGTTTTTTTTTTTTGACAAGGCGTATGAGGTAAGCCTGTAAGTTTAAAAAAAATGGTCGCCCGTTAGGTACCGAGTGTGATTTGATTTACATATTTTTAGATAATCAAATTAAAAATAGGTAGGTACATAATTTTGTCGAAATATCCCTTTCTTTTTTACATCGGACATCGTTCTACTAAGTAGTCCGGGCGAATCCATACACATTTTAAAAAGATGACATCTGGCCCGCAGACCAGTTTTTCCGTTGGCGAAATCATATTCCACGACTATTCATACAACGCCATCTACACCCAAGCTTGTGTTATGGTTACTAAACAGCTGATAAACATAGGTACTTATATATTTTTAAATACATACATATTCTAGATAATATTATAGATAAATTACACCCAGACACAGAACAAATCTTGCTCATCACACAAACATTAGTCCTGGGTGGGAAACGAACAAACTACCTCCGGTATAGCAGTCAGGCCCACTAACTACTAGACCAACAGGCCAGCAAATAGCATTTAAAAAGGTTTGTATTTAATCATTATCATTAGATTTCTTAAAACGAATTCCGAGCGAAACTAATTGGTGACTCCTGCCCTATACTCCCTAAATAGAAAATCGTTACTTACCTACATGCAGAAACAAAGAAATGATCTGACAAAGCTACATATCTCTCCAACCCCCGACTCTACTGGGTCACAAAGAACTTCGAATCCAGGGCACTGGGAGACTGGGTCACTGAGGGGAGGGGGGTGCATCCCACAATCTGGGTCAAGGATAGCCGCGCCTAGTAACAGCAATATATATTGAGTCTTTGTTGTTTACGGTAGGTACTTTAAGGGATGAGAGGAAATTAAATTTGACGTTTCTATTAACAGCTGCAAAAGGTTAAGCTAAGCTTGCACAGGTCTGTCCGTTGATAGGTGATCACTCTCATATGGTAACATTACTATACAGTCGTCATCATCATCATTATTTCAGCCATAGGAAGTCCACTGCTGGACATAGGCCTCCCCTATAGGTCTCCAATAAGACTGGTTGGAAGCGGCTCGCATCCAGCGCGTTCCCGCGGCCTTAATGAGGTCGTCTGTCCACCTTGTGGGTGGACGTCCTACGCTGCGCTTGCCGATACGTGGCCTCCACTCGAGAACCTTTCGACCCCATCGGTCATCAGTCCTCCGTGCTATGTGCCCTGCCCACTGCCACTTCAACCTGCTAATCCGCTGGGCTATGACATTATATGGTACCATACAGTATGCACCGTGAAATTGAAAATTGTAGTTTTCCCACGACAGGACGGAATCATTATTTAAACATCTTTTGAGACTGATCCTGAAATATTTAAAAGAAATATACTGTTTCATACATTAACATTTATTTACAGTTGTTGGTTTTTTTTCTGTGAGTGGCATGTAATACGCGTTTTCGGTGAAATGAAATTCGGTCAAATATTTTTCGAACTTATGACAAACTTAACCACTGACTGTGTGTATATAACGAATAAACATAAAAACAGCCGGACCGATTTGAAAAATTCTTTCACCGTTAGGAAGCTACACTATGCCCGGGTTTCTTGGCTTTTTTTTACCCCTGTATTCCCACGGGAACGGTAACTACAAAGGTGAAACCACGCGACGTGCGCTAGTTCAATCATAGTTTTTCTGTAATATAACAAATTCATGAAAAACTAACATGTGGATCCTTCATACAAATTATTTTAGATCTCTTTATGACATAGTGATTGAGGTGAATATTTGGGTGTATTCTCGTTTGAGCACCTTGTTTTTGAGCACCTATGCATTTAGGGTTGCCAGGTCACCAAACCTAATAGCCGGACAGACCAGTCAGTTTGGCCGGACATTTGGACACCCTACATTATTGAGTATTTTGTGTTTCTCTCATAATATGTTGTCTTAGAATTGCTTTTTTCATTATTACTAAATTACGTTTTCTTAAAAACCGGCATAAAAACAAGTTTTGGCCGGACACGCAATCAAAAAGCCTAACTATGTCCGGCTTTATCCGGACGCCTGGCAACGCTATATGCATTTAGCACCAAAGGTATTCCCATTTCCCATAGGTTAATGCATAGGTGCTCAATAAATAGGTGCTCAAACGGGAATACTCCAATATTTGAAGTGATTTTAGAGTAGATTATAGGTACCTTCTTCTTATCGTGTGGTTAGTAACTAACCTGGCGTCAGAGTTTTAATGCCGCCCATGGGCCTCTGACTTGGCATCACATGCTCTCGAGAAATATCTCTCAGGCATGCCGGTTTCCTCACGATGTTTTCCTTCACCGTTTTTGAAGCAAGTGATAATTATACAATCCGCACATGAATCCGAAAAGTCAGAGGTTGCAATATTCAGAATCGTGACACTGTGACATTTTAGTGGTTGTTTTCCCCCGGCATGCATTACGGAAAGTACTGATCATTATTAACAACCTTTACTATATGGCTAATACTGGGATATCAAAAAAAATATCAGCTGTTTCGTAATCGGTAGATTCTCGTTATGTACGTAACTCAATTTCCACAAAAATCGTTGGTTCTTTTCTGCTTAACAGGGTCCAATTATGAACGGATAAATGGGTTATTAACTATTTCAAAAGGGTCATTAATAAGTGTTTTGTTCGCGACCAGGTCAAACTCGAAAGTGGGTCAAAGTTAACTTCTGAGTGAAAAAACGAGTATTTTCACGTAGAACTAAGACTTCGAAACGACAATATTATTAAAATTAAGAACTGAGATAAGACGATGGCAAAAGACCGGACGGTAT
This sequence comes from Euplexia lucipara, assembly GCA_921972225.1. Lineage (NCBI taxonomy): Eukaryota > Metazoa > Arthropoda > Insecta > Lepidoptera > Noctuidae > Euplexia > Euplexia lucipara. The sequence goes on along the minus strand of OV179169.1, from coordinate 1,299,769 downwards.
GTCTTTATTCCCTTGGAAGATGGGTAGGCCTTTAGTATGGGACGCTACTTGTGTCGATACTCTTGCGCCATCCCATCTTCCTGGGTCAACATGCTGTGCTGGCGCTGCTGCTGCGGCTGCTGAGAACCTCAAGCGGCGGAAATATAGCAACCTTGTTGGTAGTTATACTTTCGAGCCGTTTGGGGTTGAAACTCTTCGGCCGTGGGGTCCGAGTGCTCGTCTTCTTTACAAAGACATCTGCAAACGTTTAGTTGACGCTTCCCGTGACCCAAGGGCTGGCCTCTACTTTGGCCAGAGGCTAAGCATTGCCATTCAACGTGGCAATGCCGCCAGTCTTTTGGGCACTTTACCAGCTGGCAGCGATGCAGAAGAATTTTTTGACGCTTTCTAGTTATTTATTGTTAGTTTTAGTTATTTATTTATTTTAAGTTTTTGTTATGAATCAATAAATAAATTATAGTTCGGAAACAGAACTCTCTGATTTGTAAATGAAGTTCATGTCACGCTTAATTTCATTTTCATTATCATCATCATTTCAGCCGGAAGACGTCCACTGCTGAACATAGGCCTCCCCCAAGTGTCCACGACCCTCACCAAATCGTCGGTCCACCTTGTGGTAGTCAAAAAGAAACACTACGCGCTGCGAACATCAAAGTGAAGCCAAAAAACCGTGCTCCAGCAAGTAAAATACACACTCACGCACACACTTACACTAAAACCATGCTCAGCGTTCTTAGTACGTCACGAGTCGAGCAGTGACATTAAGAGCGAGGGTTGCCATGATATGATTCACAATTTCCCCATTCGATTAAACTTAAATAAGTTTTATTACTAAAAGATAAATATCTCTGCTTTCTTTTGAAATGAATTTGATACAATTTAGGTACAGACGCCAGCACATCAAGCAACCCCAAATTTTCATATTCTCCCGATTGAACATGAACCTTATTGTATTTGTAATAAAGTTGAAAAACAATCAAAGAAGTTTGGCACAATGGAGTAGCTTGATATGCTAGCCTCTGTATAATAGTTTACATTATCTTACTTGTACTGACTAGTAAAATATTAGCTTCCGCATAACATAATATTGTTCCCCAAGTTTTAGGGTGAAAATTCATCAAATGGCAACCCTCCGAGACACACATGAATAAAAAAGTGGCTTCACTTTTGATCTTAGTGCTGCGCTGTCTTCCTTTATTTATTGGTTTAGCCCTCCACATTCATACTTAATACTTCACACTCAAGATTATCGTCAACCACATTAACAAATCAAATTAAACCAATACTTCAATATGTACTAACAAGTACACTAATGTAATTCCAAACGTGACAAGTTATGAACAAACAACGTGTTTATTATACTCAAGTCGAGTGTTGCACTTGGCAACAAAAGCGATAACGTTATTGGTTAGTAACAATTTTACGCGTTACATCCGTCACTACTTGCAACCATATCATTTGAAATTGTTTAATTTGGTTACGTAATACAATTTCCTTGTATCAAAACCCAAGTCATAAAATAAGTTAGTAGTAAATCGCCTAGTGGTCGAAATTCGACCGTATATACAGGGTTATTTGTAAAACACCAACAACCTCGAAGATAGATTACTAACATCATAAACAACAACATTTGTTCTACGACTTTTTCGAAAACAGACAAAAAAATCAACTCTCCATACAAAACTCGATCAACTGTTCGGATATATTATTATGTACAGACGCCAGCACATCAAGTTACCCCAATGTGTCAAATTTTCCCAATTGAATATCAAAAATCAAAAGTCATTTATTCAAATTAGGCTGAGGATCAGCACTTTTTCAATGTCAAAAATTACATAAGACAGTCCCCCAAAACGCCCGCCCTTCGCCACTTCCTAGTGTTTTTGCTGGGAAGAAGAAGTGGCGGAACAAACTCCCCAGCAACACGTCTGTCTGATATGTTAGAAGAACAGTTTAAACAGCATTGGTAATTAATAAACTTAATCATTCAAATTAAATAATTTGCTACATGCTAGCTAGCACACACCAATATACAAGACAGTAGTAATAAGAATAGTAAGTACCGACGTTGACAACTAAACTCATGCAAAAAATAAAATATAACTAACTGAATAAATATAAGCCTTCAAGTAAAAAGGGCGTGCCCGCTTACATGTACAAAACTGGAATACATGACTAGGTCTACGACATTACATAAAAAATAAATAAAAAACGATACAATAAAAAAAAAAATATGATACACTAAAAAAAAATGATACACTAGGACCATCGAAGCTAAGTAAAAAATATGAACCTTATTCTGTTTAGTATGAAGTAGAAAAACGATCAAAGAAATTTGACACATTGGGGTAACTTGATGTGCTGGCGTCTGTACCTATGGAGAGTTGTTTTTTTTTTGTCCGTTTTCATAATAAATAAATAAATAAATATTCAACAAGTTTTAAACAGCGCCATCTAGTCCCAAACTAAGCAGAGGTTGTGCTATGAGTACTAGAGAACTGTTAAACATACTTATATATCATTCAGATGTTACCTCATCTTGTTGTTATAATAAAGGTAAATATCTAAATACATACATATTCAAGACAAATTACACCCAGACACAGAACAAATATCGTGCTCATCACACAAACCTGGGTGGACCTGGTGGGATTCCTGCAGGGCTAGCATGGGCTGGGGATATAACTTTTATCCACCGGTTATTTCCACTGACAAGGGATACAATTATCTTCTCCACCTGCCAAAGCACGTCAACAGGGGGAAAGAAAATTATATCACTTTTTGACATTAGACGTGGAATATAGGTACTCATCCACGGCTTATAGCATGGCGACTAGTGAAAGATTTCGCGATTCGAGCAATCCCAATTGACAACAAAACAAAATAAATATCCAGTACAGATGTAATAAAACGATGAAAGTACTTTGGTTTACGTGACATTCTTGACTATTGTGTAATTTCATAAAAGTTTTCTTATAATGGCAATAATTTCGAGGACAAGCGTTTCCCCTGGTTTATCCCCGTGAATAGTTTATCCACCCATGTCGCCATGCTCGGAGGGTGGATAAAAATGACAGAGGGGAATAGTATTTTATCCTCTCCCCGTGGATAGAATATCTCCGGCCATGCTAGCCCTGCAGGGTGGGAATCGAAACCACACGACCTCCGTCATTGCAGTCAGGGCCACAAACTACTAGACCAACAGGTCGGTCAAATAATGTTAGTAGAATATTAGGATAGTAGGGTCCTATCAGTTATCTCTATTCTTAACCCGCGAATGAATATAAACAGATTTTAACTATAAGAAAACAGTTCATAAGTCTTCTACACACATTTTTGGATACGCTCCAAAAACGTGGTCTGAAGTATGTGTATTTTTGGTTTATTTATTTACTTATATGCGCGATGTCGGAAGAACTGTTGATATATCTTTTAACTAGACATCTTTAGAACTTGTACACATTACACTAGACTTAGTAAAGGAAGCAAATCTTGCTGAGGTCGCTCCAAGGCCGTCTAAACCAAAACTCAAGTATCAAAGTTCATTTGACGAAACAAAGAAAGAAAATCATTCATTTGTCAGTTAACTTACAGGACATACATACCAACAAATAATATAAAGCTGAAAAGTTTGTTTGATTTTTTTCAGGAACTACTGGTCCGATTTAAAAATAAAATTCAGTGTTGGATAGCCCATTTATCGGGGAAGACAAAAATGTATGACTTGGTTGTTGCGTTACTTACTTCAGAAACTAAATATTCGCATCACCTCCACAACGGTAGCGAAACGGCGCGGCGCGGCGAAGCCATACTTTTTTACTGATCTGAAGAATTTTTGTGAAGTTAGGGTCGGTAGAGTTAGGCCGTGTAGATTCAGAAGCTTGGCTCTACATGAGATCTGGGCCTCGAGTCTGCTATTGAAATCGTGTCTCAATGACCGGTCAATGATCGATTTTTGACGTATAACGTCAAACTTATGACACATTTCCAATACAAAAACTGTCAAAGTTGTCAAATATTCGATCAATGACCGGTCATTAAGACACGATTGCAATAGCAGACTCGAGCCCCTGATATCTTTATCACAGAGCAAACCTTATGTGGTCGTTTTGGCAACATTTTACATGATGGAATGTTTTTGGTGGGTCCATCTTAGAAAAAAAAATTAAGGGGAAGATGGGTCAGGCAACGCAGCTCTAAAGTTTAGTACCTACGCTCTGCTGCCTCTTGAATGTAGATAGACATGTTATGGTAGCTTGTTTTACTAAAACACAATTTATTTAAGACATTTCTTCGCATGTCTCTCTACAGTATCTGAAATCTCTTTGGTGACGATCAATGCTCGTGATTCTCTGTATGAGAAGAGGCCTTAGCCCTGCAGTGGGACAGTAACAGGCTGGTATCGTAATGGGAAACACAAGCATTGATTGCGTCACCAGCATACTTTGTGTTAACGTTTGCATCTAAAGGATTATTGTATTTTTCCGCATACGAATAGTTGATAGCTAACCTATTTAGGAATCGATTGCTTATCAACATCTTATCTCAAACGATGGTATCGCAAGGGCGTTTATGTTTGATAATATTATTATTGCATACCGGTGCATATTACAGCTGAGTTTTGAGTCTACTACCTCTGCCACACCCTTAGTTTAATAGGCGTCATCCTAGTATCTTGTGTGAGCAACGGACTCATCATCATCATTTCAGCCATAGGAAGTCCACTCCTGGACATAGGCCTCCCCTATAGATCTCCAATAAGACCGGTTGGAAGAGGCTCGCATCCAGCGCGTTCCCGCGGCCTTAATGAGGTCGTCTGTCCACCTTTATTTATTTATTTATTTAATACTTCAAGCACATTATGGTACAGAGGCGGACTTAATGCCATAGGCATTTTCTACCAGCCAACCTTTAGGTGATGCAGAGAAAAACAGTGGTAGGTGCAATTAAAAATGATAAAATAATAGGAATCAAAGAATACTAATACATAATATGAGTATAAATACATAAATATTTACACTATAAATACAATATATATATAATAATTTAAATTACGAAGAGATAGAAAGAAGAGAAAACATTAGCGCTGTGAAGATACACCACCTTTGTGGGTGGACGTCCTACGCTACGCTTGCCGATACGTGGCCTCCACCTTTCGATCCCACCGGTCATCAGTCCTCCGTGCTATGTGCCCTGCCCACTGCCACTTCAACGTGCTAATCCGCTGGGCTATGTCGGTAACCTTGGTTCTTCTACGGATCTCCTCATTTCTGATTTGATCTCGCAGAGAGACTCCGAGCATAGCCCTCTCCATAGCTCGTTGGGCTACTTTGAGCTTACTCATAATGCCCATACTGAGGGACCACGTTTCAGTGCCATAAGTCATCACTGGGAACACACACTGGTCGAAAACCTTCGACTTGAGACACAGCAACGGACTGTCAAGTCACAATTCTCAATTTTCACCTCTGAGTGTTCAGATTCATGTGTGTATTGTATAATTATCACTTGCTTCAAAAACGGTAAAGGAAAACATCGTGAGGAAACCGGCATGCCTGAGAGATATTTCTCGATGGCAAGTGATGCCAAGTCAGAGGCCCATGGGCGGCAAACTCTGACACCAGGGGGTCGAGTCTGCTATTGCAATCGTGTCTCAATGACCGGTCAATGATCGATTTTTGACGTATAACGTCAAACTTATGACACATTTTCCATACAAAAACTGTCAAAGGTGTCAAATATTCGAACAATGACCGGTCATTGAGACACGACTGCAATAGCAGACTCGAGCCCCAGGTTAGACACTAATAAACACACAAAAGTAAGAAGATGGATTAAATTAATTTAGTTTTATTGTCTGCCTATCTTAATGTTTTAAATCCTTTCTACCTCTTACTTCCTACTAATGTTTTAAATGTATGTGAAGATATTTGATACTCTAACCCGCGTAAATATAAATAGATGGACAATTTTCTGGATCACTTATGACATAAATGATACTTTTTTATACCGGTCATGTTTTTCCTAACGATAGTCTGGGTAAAGTTACTTCTTACGCGGGCAGAAAGTGGTACAAGTAAATAAATTGATTTGGTTTGGTTTGGTCTGGTTGGTTGTTGATTTGGTGGAAGCCATTTATTAACAGATACATATATCCGATTCTGTTGTATAGCCTGTCAAATTGTTTTAATTTTATTGATGTCGAATCGGAATTGACGTCAAGTCCACTTGAAAATTGTTGGCATGGAAAATGGGTTGCATGTTATAAAAATCTTATAAAAATATCCAAATATAACAACAACCAAAGCCTGGTAACCCTAATTTTGGCACAAGCATTGTTGCAACTTATTTGTATAAAGTACCTGGATAGCAGGAGATTGTAAGAATATTTTCGCACTATCTTGAATGAAAGCCCAATTTAAAAGCTGTTCTATTACAGACTTAACCCCAATATTCACACAAGCATTGTTGCCATTCTCATACTTATTTCTATCAAATACTAGGATAGCAGAACTTTGTAAGAATATTTCCGCATTATCTTGAAGGCCCAATTTAAAGGCTGTTATAGACTTGGTATTGTTTCATGCAGGTACTAGAACAACAGAAATCATGAAAGGTATGAATGATGTCTAAAAATGTGTCATCATACTTCAAAGCAAAACTACTGTGACTCTTATAATTTTTGCCTTCTTCAGTAAACAACAACACGGACGCGTAATGATTCACTATTTTTTAAATGTACTAGGCTAGCAGAAACTTCAAAGAGATGACGATAAAATAAAGCGTGCAACTCACATGGCATGAAAAACAGCTGATTTACACGAGTATGTTTGCCATTGTTTATCGTAGAACGAATTGATTTCCCTCGTTATCTTTATGAGGTAAGCAGAGAGACGTGATATCTTCAACATGATTGCACGTTTGCAAATCATGCATTTACGATAAGACTTTTGTACCCTCCGTACCAATAGATGGCGGAATATGCAAGGATTTTTGTCATTAGTATCGACTAAACATTGATTCCGAGTACTATAATGATTTACTACACTGCCTCGACTGATTGCCTTGTAGTCGCAAGCGCTACTGCTGAGCATGCGGTCCTGGGTTCGATTCCCGGGTCGGGCAAAGCGTTATTGAGTTTTCCCATATTTATGGAATATCTCAGTATCACACTGTAGTCTGGATTTGAGTCCAATTGATGGCGTAACTGGCGTAACATGGGTGTACGAGCACTACTGATACAACTCTGCCTAACGCCTATAAAGATAAGAGGCGTGATTTTATGTTATGTTTATATGTTCAATACACATTGGCTTATATCAAAACCATGGCTAGATACTTCAAGAAGGATGGTCAACCAGTACAGTCCACTAACCAGAATGGTACTAGGATCGCATAGGTCCTAAGATGTGTCTTTGTTCACGGTAGTTTCAACAAAATCCAGTGCGTAGGTACAATACGTCAACAAATAACTACGCAGTTTGAGCACGCGTTTATACATTTGCGTATCATTTTGATTAACGGATGATATATGCTCGGCATTTTTATGACTAGGGAGCCAGGATGTCCAGTATAATATTGTAAAGAAATTATAGAGCTTAACAATGTTGGGGTTTAACTGGAGGCAGCTGAATACCAGCGACTGTCGATCTGACCTCCACAACACAGTGACTAGGATAACATGACACCCCTTGGGTAAACTGGTTTTCACACTTTCTGGCTTTTGGCTACCCCTAAAGACTATCAAAGTTATACAAATGACAGCAACAGCTTAACGTGCTCTCCGGGGCTCGAGGAATTGTAAACCTAAAACCATCAAGAGCATAAGCAGCATCGTCTGTTAATAACAAGATACAGCTATCATTAATTCATGCACCTAGTTAGCTTCGTAGGCCATTCTTTCTCAGACATCGGTGAAGGTAAACATCGTGAAGAAACCTGGACTTATAATGACTACAAGTTTGAAATCATCCATTCGCATTGAGCTAGCGTGACGATTGATAGTCGTGCCTTGTCTGTATGAAAAGAGGCCGTTGCCCTGCAGTGGGACAGTAACATGCTGCTATTCTTTACGTACTAGGGCTCCATGTTTAGTGGTGGATCGTTTTAAATGCCATGATTAAGGAAAACCCAAGTATTTTGCTTCTTTTTCTGAAATAAATGGGAATCTAACTTTATTTTATCCATTCATTTCATCATAGGTCCAAACATAATTCCCCGGGGCATTCCAAAAGTTTCCATTTAAAATTCTGCTTAAGAATGCAACAAGAATCAGTTTATCATTTTATTTCAACAATAAAACGTTTATAAGCACTCGTAATTCCCGTAATTAAAAACTACATAACCCAGCGTCCGAAACACACTAACCTATAAACGATAAAACTGTTGATATACTAATTCACGGCACTTATCTAAATTCTACTCGCGGAAACATATCCAAAAATACACTCCGTATGTTGACAAACATTCGGTTATCTCATTCTGTCTTGTGTGTTTCTATCTTCTATCTCTTTTCGGCTCAGTCACAACATATGGCAGCGATATAAATGATCGGACTTTGGTAGGGGGGATTGTTGTTGATATTATTATGTTAATAACAATATGTTTTAGGTTAGCAACCTTTTAAATTTGACTTGTTTTTTCCTTAGTTTATCTCGTATTAGAAAATAGGAACGCTGTGGCTGTAATTATAACGATGATTCGTCGACTCTTTAGTTGATTAAGGGTTCATTAACTTTAATTTTGAGGTCGTTGTGTCGCTAACTATAGACTACACAATAGAATAGACTACTCTTTCTTGTACACCATAAAAACTTACAAATAATTACTTCAATGACTCAATATAGGCAGCCTTATCGCTAAAAGCGATCTCTTACGGAGAACCTTTGGATAGACTTCATAGAAAAGAAGAAATGATAAGCAGGTAGTTTGTGGTGTACTATTTAGATATTATATTTCCATACAACACATTATGAATATATGCTAATATTGTAAAGAGGTAGTTCGTGATTATGTGCATTGTAGTGAATAAACTCTAGATCTAGTAAACCGATTTTTAAATTTTTTTTTTCTAAAAGAAAGCTACATTATCTGTGAGTGTCATAGGGTATATTTTAGTTTCAAAACTAAGTCTATAGTGGAATTCCGTATGTTAACTAGATTTATATGGAACAAAGAACAAGGCCTAACTTTAGCGAGAGCTTAACCTAGATTTGGGTACTATATATTGCGATATATTTCGAAATTATGATGAGAATGCTGAGGGCGATGTGTAATGTTACGAAAATAGATAAATTATGAAATCTAAGTAATAGGAAGTCTAAAACTGTCGCCTGTGATTCATAAGCTGTGTGGAGACCGTTTTTTGCAGAGGATTGAGGAACATATTGTGAGGAATGTCTACGAATGCGGAGGGATACAAGATAGAAGGGAGGACGACCCACTGACAGTCTTCTTATTCTCATATAGAGAAGGCACGAGCATTAATTACCACACTCATTCAAGGCATGTGTTAGGCGATATCAGACTTATGTCAATCATAACTGAAGACAAGTTTTGAGTATAAATGAGGTGGGCAACAAGAGTAGAGGAAGGCTAAAGAAACGATGGGCGAATGGCGTGAAAGATGATATATGGCTAGGAAGGAGGTGACAAGCTGCGTCGACTTCAAATTACTAGAGGTAAGACTGGAGGATATAGTCGTGAGCCCCGAGGTTACGGCGCCTACCTACCTTATGCACAAGGTTGCGGTTCAAATCCGGACAAGTACCATCAGCTGCCTAGCCTTTTCCCAACCATGTTGGAGTCGGCTTCCAGTTTAACTGGACTTGCATTTGATTTAAGTCTGAAATCGCCAATCCGCCTTGAGCAAGCGTGGTGATCAATGCTCGTGCCTTCTCTGCTGGTAATAATAATATTATTTATTACAAGAATGGAGGATGATCTACGTCAATCAGTTGGATTCTAATTTCGTAACCCTTGATTCGTAATAATACGTACAATCGCCGAGTGATTTCTAAGAAGTTGACGTATATACAAATCAGTGTGTTATGTCATAAAGAAGAAAGTGCAGCTTCAGCCAAGTTCGCCGGGGTTGTCATGTTGGAGCTGGCCGTCAGCCAGGTAAGTGTCAGTTTTAGTTAATTATTTTATAGAGATGTCACTTGTCATGTTACTGCGAGTTTGTATGAGCTTTGAGTACCAGACTATTTATAAGTAGGGTAGATAATATCTATCCTAAAAGAGTATGCTTAGATGGTTTGGTCGCGTTGAATGAATGACAGGCGTCTTACAAAAAGTTCCTAGGTATTTGTAAGTAGAAATTCCGAGGAGGACACCCCAGAAGGACATTTTTGACTGGCCTGTTGGTTTCGTAGTTAAATGGCCCTGACTGCTACGCCGGAGGTCGTAGGTTCAATTCCCAACCAGGACAAATGTTTGTGTGATGAGCACGATCATTTCATTTCTTCTGTGTCTGGATGTAATTTATCTAAACTGAGTACCTATAAAACAAGCTCTGCTTAGTGTGAAAGTTGTGGAATATTTATTCATGTTATTTAATGACCTTATTGGGGATACTGAGTCTAAAATTATATGGATAAATGCGAAAATAATGGAAGATGAGCTCCAAAATCACCAGATTGACATGGCTTGCCTAAGCCTTCGGGGTGTACATCGTACAGGACGGCGTGATGATATAAAAATTACCTAAGTATGTTATTTACTACACAATACACATGCCATCAGCATGTTAATAAACGCAGGTGTATAGAAACCGTGCATTACATTATGTAACTGCGCATAATTGTACTAGGCGACCAGGAAGTGAAGAAGTAGTTCTAAACTCATTTGAATAAACCTTCAGACGACATAGCGTTGGAAAACCAACTCTATCAAAATTCAAATAAAGTCGAGAGTCGAGTGAAAATGTGTTGATTATCCAAATAGAAGCGAGATTATTTTTGTTGTTATTAATTCGTGAATCGCTGCGATTTAGCGAACGAAATATCCGTAGTGTTGCCATGTGCTTTATTACGGATAATTATGTTGCTAGTGTTAAAATATTGAATTAAATTCACGCCTCTGTGAACGTGTGTCTCCTTACACACATCTGTAAGTTGCTTATCGTGAAAAATGTGTGTGTTTATGTACGTATGTTATGTTTTACCCCATTAAACTACGTACCGCCTTTTTTTTTTAAAAAAAATACTTTACGTCCTATGCTCAGAGCTACTGTATATTTACACAAAATTTCATACGAATCGGTCAAGCCGTTTCGCGGGAGGTTAGTAACAAACACTGTGACAAGAAGATTAGATTAGATTTGAATGTAAAAGCCCTAGCGTGTTTCCAAAATGTTGAAATAGGTTACCTACCCATTGGGATTAAAGATGCGATATTGTGTTTTTGTTAGTGTATGGTCTTTAAACTGCAAGGTCATACAAACACTCATTTATATTTAAAATGTCTTCAATAAAGACATGACGTGAGCCGAAAGTTTTGAAACTGTAAAATGCATCGAAGCCACGCCCATAGCTGGTGCCCTGGTGACCTACATATGATCAAAAGTAGACAAAACGTGCATATTTTGAAGATTTACCTAGATGACAAAAACAGAGGTATTCTACGAAGATTTTGCCAGTAAATGATATTTATTTCAGTAAATGGGTTCTTTACATACAAACACTTTTACATCTCATTTTTTAACTAGAAGGCAAAGAGATTTAAAATACTATAGAGCGGGCATGTCAAGGAAATGTCATAGAAAAACTTTGATCCCATGTCTCAGTAACGCCATCTAGAATAATTATATGAATATTGGAGCGGCAGCGGAGCGTACTACAAAAAACTCATAGACTTGTATCCAGCAGGACACACTTTTTCGGACGAAAACTTTGTTCGTGATGTCCGGTCTATAGGTATTGAATGTCTTTGCTAGAAGTTGAGGTCGGTTTTTCACTATCTGACTACACTGAAAGAAACTCAGAGATCAAAGTCTCTAATAAAGTCCAGACATTTATCTTGGTCAGATGAATAGGAAGTTGTTAGGTATTAGGATCTGATCCAATACCAACAATGGTAAGGAGACATAAGGACGAAGCTGCCCATCCAAAATCCTATTACTGATTCCGCAGTCGGGTAAATAATAGTAGTATAATTAGAAGAGAAAATTAGAAGATTATATTCAAGATAGGAATGCTTAGAAACATGCTGGTCCTGCTCCATAGGACAATCATTGGAGTCTTGACAAAATCAACCTGGTTGCTAATATAATAATGTACCCTTATGTATTGTTTTCTATTTAGGTACCTATTGTTTTATTATTTCACTTTTTTAAAATTAATGTTATTACATTTGTAAATATGTGAGCACAATGTATCTAGCTGTACCAACTTAATCATGTAATTATCAACTCCATTGCTTATTTTTTATTTTTTTTGCTTAAACCTATCTTAGTACCTATAGTACTTTTTATTCTAGGTGCATCGTCCTCACATATAATCTTATTAATGTATACAAAGTATTGTAAAATCTATTTTAAAAGAGTAAGTATGGAGTTTCTTGCCCATTCTTCTCCATACAAATCTACTTTTTGGAAGGGGCAACTAGAATCATTTTTTAAAGTTAATTTTTTTCGACGTTCAAGAGTGCCTTATAGGAGCCTAATTGAAATAAATGGTTTGACGTTGACTTTTGACTTTATACCTACTAACAGCAGTACTGGCTTGTTGGTGAAGTGGTTACAAGCGCTAGTGAGGTCCTAAATCTGATTCCCGAGTCAAGCAGTGTTATAATTTTTTCCATCTGGTTTCCTTTAGTAGTAGCCTGGAGCCTAGATTCCAGCCCGGTAGATGGCAATAGGCACGCCCCACTAGTGAATACGATTGGTAAGAACACCTCTGCCTAGCCCTTTGCGAAAACAAGCGTGTTGATCATGCTAATAATAGTCAAGACCTCATGAATGACGAACAAACAGTAAATCAAAGATCACGCTTCACTGATCATACGGTGACAAAGTACCAGGCGCCCATAACGCTAAAAGAGCTTTTGTATGTTAATACGACCTTCATAACATGCCAACATAACGCAATAGTCGAACCCCGATTAAAAACCAACCTAATCGTTAACAGATAAGATTCAATTCGAACAAACGACGTATACGACCTTTTTAAATAAAATAGAAGCAAGGTAATTCGTAATTAAAATGGAAAATTTAATTTTCACCTTTATTTATAGCGTGTAGGGTTAATATTACATTGGACGAGATGGGGATATACCTACAACCTTTTTATATTGGGGTTCGGTGTTCGAATGCACTCTGACGTCATACCCCCCGAGCCCTTCTGACCTAGATAGGTTGTCGTCAAGCGGAAAATATCACAGAGCTGCAGCGGAAAGCGCTTTACCGTAATAAAAGCGTCTAATGCAATGAAAATAAAAGCTGCTAAAAGTAGCAGTTTGTTGAAATACCTGGGCAAATGAGTTCTGAGGATTTTGTAAGTGCTAAAGTAATTTATAAAATTGCGCCTGCATTTTCTGTACCTAGGGTTAAGCAAATATGGATAGAAGGTACCTACAGTCAGTGAGCTGCGTTGCCTGACCCGTCTTCCCCTTATATTTTTTTCTTTGATAGATCAGGCAATGCAGAGCACTGACTGTACCTACATCGACAATTTACGTTCATTATTTTTATCTAAGTATCGTTTTTTAGAGGCCATATCACCCGACTACCTACAATATTATTTATAGATATAGCCCTGACTGTAACAGACAGACAGACGCGGCGTAAGTACCTCTACGTAATCTACTAGTAATTTATAAACTACCTATATAATATTTTTCATTGGAAACTCAATACAATTGACGTGTACAAAAGAAATGTCAAAAAAAGGCGCTGTCAGAAGCCATGGCCATTATTGGCCATTGCACAATAGGTACCTATTACACTGGTGAAGGTGGAAGCGCCAGAATAGACCGCGAAATAAAAAAAATCTTGTGTTTTTTTGCAATTTTCTGTTTTATGTCAGGCTGTATGTTAAACAAAATATAATCTGCGACGGTAACACGTAGTTGTTTACAGAATTATAATCATGTAAGTAATCATTAATACAACCCTCCAAGTTCATTTAAAATCCCATTGAATGAATATTTTATGAAAGGAAGAAAAGAAACAATGAAAGAAAGAACATTCTTTATTTGGACGCACAGAACATAAAACAAAAGAACAACAATACCGATAATAAAAAAAAAAACAAAAAAATATTTTAATACAAAAGACAAATAAAAAAATAAAAAGACCTAGGTATGCGAGAGAAAAATATAAGTAAATATCGCAGCGCTGTTATTCTGATAGGTAGGGTCCGTTGTGAATGTTGTGATGCCACGGACCATAGATACCAATAATAAAGAAGATTTAAAGATTTTAGATTTCTATGCCACGGACACACCCAAGAAAATGCAATAAATACAATAACATTAAAACATACCTACTAAAATGATAAAATTAACGCGTCAATTAAAATGAATAAATTAATCATTTAGTAGGATTAAATTAATTTAGAGGGATTTAATTTAAATTAATTGGTGATTTTAAATATTACAACTCAGATAAACTATATTTGTAACGGTCGCAAATTATTTAATTACAATTTTTCATTATTGTTTGGGTCATAAATTACACCAAAGATTTAATAATAACATAGTATAATGTTACATTAAAGCGATTGAAGCTAACCACCGTTTAATTCATAGCACGAATAGTGACGTGATGCATTCGCTGAATGGTCAGCTGTCTGTCAACTTGAAAAGATGGCGTCGCTCGGTCTAGCTAGACTTGCTACTGATGTCAGCTAACCGAATCGATTTTCTAAAAATCGATTAATCGTCCTAGTTTCGATTACCTACATTGTTAAGTGATTGAGTGAGGCCGATAAAATGATAGCCATTGACCCGCAAACGCCACGGACGCCTTTGACGCTTACGAGTTGGGGACAGCCTATTTCCAGCATGAAGAAACCCCTTTTTATACCAGGGCCCACGCTTTTACTTTCCCTCGTAGAGGTACAAAAATAGATAATTATTTTTAGTTTCCATTTGAACTAAGTCTACTTATTGATTTAGAAAAAAAATATGTTACTATTCCTAATGTGATTGTGCTACATTTTCTTTTTAACCCCCGACGCAAAAAGAGGGATGTTAAAATTTAAAACGTATCGGACAGACGTGTTGCTGGGGAGTTTGTTCCGCCACTTCTTCAGTCCCCAAAAAGTCCGTCCCTCACCACTTCCTAGTGCTTTTGCTGGGAAGAAGAAGTGGCGGAACCAACTCCCCAGCAACACGTCTGTCAGGTAAGTTGGAACTTGAATTTATACAGACCTACAAATAAAATTAAATCAATCAAATCAAATTATTTGCTACACCTGTTACCTAGCACACAATACTTACATAATAGCTACCGATATTTACAATAACTAAACGCAAGCAAATGTAAACTGACTAAAAAAGCCTCCCGGTACACCCATAAGGGGCGTGCCTGCTTACATGTGCAGTGTTGGATCATATCTATAGATGCATAGGTCTGCGACACAATGTCACAAAATGATAAACTAGGACCATCGAAGTTAAATTAATCAATAATCAGCTCTTAATTTACCCAGCGGGCCAAAAAGCAATATAATAATTGTTACAGGATGATGTTTGGGTTACCCCGTTTTAGCAGTTCACCTGCTATGTTCACGATGATAGCCTTCATGCCATCATACGACAGAAATCTACTGCATTGCATCCGTCACATGTCCCAAAGGTTCATTTGAAAATCAGCGCCAGGCAGGATCTCAGCATCTGCCTGGCATTACCGCTGAAATGAACCTTTTGGCGCAGCCGTGAGACATGCCATTTTTTGTCTCTTTTTTTTTGTGTGATTGTGTTTTTACTGTGCGTGTATCCTGCTGTTGCCAATAAATGTATTTTCTTTCTTTCTTTCTTTCTTTCTTTCATTGCTCTGTAAAGTGCTTTCTCGATCCTGAAATTCATAGCTGGGAGATACGACTCTTCGATAATGCATAGCATTGTATAGAGATGTATCTCCCAGATTAATCTTGTGACAAAATAATAATTATTCGGCTTTACTAACATACTCATAAAATTTCTGTTTACTAAACCCACTGTGGATGTTACTGGTCCGAAATAAAGGTTATTTATAACCAACTTCAGGAGGAAAATAAAAAAAAAATACTGATCGAATTGAGAATCTCTCAATTCGATTAGTATTTTTTTTTTATTTTCTTATGTACCTATGTACACCGATTACTCCGAGATTAATGGTCCGATTTACGTGATAATTTTTTTGTTCGATGTGGGATAGTTGCCATTTGGTCCCATAAAAATTTAATATAGTTTGGTCCGGTAGTTTTCATTTTATGAACATTTTTATGAAAAAAATATTTATCTTGGAACACTTTTGTGTATATGGCCAAACATGAATGAGAAAAAACCACCTAAGTCACAGACTTCCAAATTTAGAGTTATTTTACACCGGTTGGTGTTTTTTTTGAAGTCGGTTGTATTTTTTGTAAAAAAGTTTTTATATTTTAGTGAAAACATGAACAAAACCAGACAACAAATGAATACTTAACCAATAGTAACTATGACCCCAACACATTTTTGGTTGTGTTATTCAATAACACAACCAAAAATGTGTTGGGGTCATAGTTACTATAAATTGTACATCACTATGAGGTCATAGGAAGCGGTTGTTTGAACAATTGGGTCAAGATTCGAGACCAAACACTGGGATAAAAATAAACACGTGTCTCATTGGATTGGGGACTACCTACAACCGATCCATTAAACTGACGTAATGGCCTAGAAGTCAGCTGTTCTTATAATCCAAAGAGATTTAAAAACTTGAATGTCTTTGTTATAATCCAAAGACATATAATACTTACTACAGACAGGACTTGTCTCCTAGTGGACACAAGTCTTTTAGTTTAATTTAGTACGCTCCGCTGCCACTACAATATTGGTATATTAGCTGTTGCCAGCGCCTTCGCCCGTTACAACTCGAAAAATATCCGACGGGACGATAATAATCGGGATAAAAACTATCCTAAGTGTTAATCTAGGTTATAAACTATCTGTATACTAAATTTTATCCAAATCCGTGCAGTAGTTTTTGCGTGAAAGGGTAACAAACATCCATCCATCCCAAAAAACTGTTACGTTTATAATATTACTAGCAGACGTCCCGCGGATTCACGCGCGTAGGTCCCGTTCCCGTGGGAATACAGGGATAAAAAGATAGCCTATGTGTTAATCCTGGGTGTCAGCTAACTCCATACCAAATTTTATTAAAATCCATTGAGAAGTTTTTACGTGAAAGAGTAACAAACATCCATCCATCCATCCATCTTCACAAACTTTCGCGTTTATAATATTAGTAGGAACCAGTAGGAAGTAAGATTATTCTAGATCCAAGGCGTTACTGAGTCACGGGATGACAGTAAAGTTTTTCTATGACTTTTCTCCGCAAGTCTTCTCTAAAGTATCATAAATCTCATTGTTTTAGTCAAATTACAATATTATGTAGCCGATCTGAAAACGTACAATCCTTAGAATTCCGCACAGACATGATGAAAACTCTCATGGTGCGATTTTGTCTGTCTTTCACAAATTCATAATATGACTTGACTGGGCCTTTTGGTCTAGACCAACGTAGACAAGGATTCTTTGTCTACAGAAGAATCGACACAGATAAAGATTGTAGAAACATTTCTTTTGTTTTGAGCACGACAATGTCAAGAATGAAGAGTAGAAATGTGTCGGTTCTCCAGAATAGTCTGCAATATCGAGAACTATTTCTTCCATAATCGACAGAAATGCTCCTACAATCAGTCAGTTGGCGTCGACTTACCCATTTCTTAGGTGATCATGCTACGCGTGTTGAGGTCGTGGGTGATCATCACACAAACATTGATCTCGGGTGGAAATCGATCCACCCGAGATCAATGTTTGTGTGATGATCACGATCAAATCCATCTGTATTCTGTACATACATACATACATACATACATACATAAACTCACGCCTTTTTCCCATGGGGGTAGGCAGAAACTACAGAGCGCCATATGCTACGATTCTTACATACTTCTTTTGCTTCGTTTACATTCATACATGTTGTCATACACACACGCCGGTTGCGAGTACTACGCACCTGACCTTTCTGAAGAACATCACCAATAAGGTCTATGTATGTCCTTCTTGGGCGTCCCCTCCCGGCGTTCCCACTTACATCTGCCTTGTAAATACCTTTCGTTAGTCGCCTTTCATTCATCCTTTCAACGTGACCAAACCATCTAAGCATACTCTTTTCAATTTTTGTTACTACATCTTCTTTTAAACCACAACGTTGCTTTATATCATCATTCCTCAATCTGTCATTAATTGTTACACCACACATACTTCGCAAGGAACGCATTTCTACAGCATTTATTCTACTTTCATGTCTCTTTTGCCACACCCAACATTCACTTCCATACGTTAGTGTAGGCACCAGCACACCATTGTGAACAGCCAGTCGTGCCTTTTCGGACATAGACTGGCTGGTCACAACGCCATGTATAGCGCCATTCACTTTATTTCCTGCATTCACTCTCCTTTCCACATCCGCCTCAATCTTTCCATCCCTTGTAAACAGACTTCCCAGATATACAAAGTCATTCACTTGTTCTACACTCATATCGTTTATTTTCACATTGCACAACGACACGTTTTCGTCTCTTTCAAACACCATGACTTTCGTCTTATTCACATTGATGTTCATCCCTTTCATCTTATATGCTTCATTCATCTTGGTCACCATGTCTTGCAACTGTTCCGCTGACGATGCAAGAAGAACTTGATCGTCTGCGTAGAGGAGGCATTTGACAGGCAACTCATTCATCCTCAATCCACACTCACTCTCTTTTAAATCTGTCAGACAACTATCCATGTATAAGTTGAACAGCCAAGGTGACGCTACACAGCCCTGTCTAACTCCCCTAGAGATGTTAAACCAGTCTGTGTATGCCCCGTTTATCCTGACACAGGCACTGGAATCCCTATATAAAGATTTCAGTGCCCGTACCAAGCACCAGTCCACACCATACATGGATAGTGTCGACCACAGCTCATCCCTCCACACACTATCATAGGCCTTCTCCAAGTCAACGAAAGCACAGTAAACTTTCTTGTGCTTAGCCAGATATTTTTCGGCTATGCACCTCAAGGAGAAGATCTGATCCATACATCCCATTCCCTCTCTAAACCCTGCCTGCACGTCCCATAATTTCTCGTCTGTCAGTCTGATCACTCTTTTAATCAAAACCTTTGCATACAGTTTACCAACTACGCTTAAAAGGCTAATGCCGCGGTAGTTTTTACACTCCTGCTGTGAGCCTTTTCCTTTATACAGTGGTACGATTACAGCCTTGCACCAGTCATCTGGGACTCGACCATATCTCCAACACATATTAAAGATCCGGCACAACAGGCTTGCTACTACCCCGTCACCGCCCTTCAGCATTTCAGCGGACAATCTATCATACCCTGCAGCTTTTCCAACTTTCATTTCTCTTAATGATCTTACGATCTCATCCATTCCTATTTCATTCTCTTCATCTACATCCGGGTTTGGGTTTTCACCACTCTCCTCTGCCCAGTTACCCACTCCTTGCACAATATCCTGAAAACTAAATAAACTTTCCAAATATCCTTTCCAGCGTTCCAAGACATCACATTCTTCGCTTATCAAACAACCATCCTCTGCTCTTATAACATTCATACTCGAAGTCTTTGTCACTCCACGAGCCAATCTTACCTGTTTCCAAAACATCTTAACATTGGCCCTGAAGTTATCCGAGAACTTCCTGTTATACTCTTCATCTTTTTCATCCTTCTTCTTTTTTACCACTTCTTTCACTCTCGCTTTCATTTCGGTGTAACTTTTCTTCACTCTCTCTAAATCATCTATTCTATTTACATTTGTTGCCAGATTCACTCTATTTTGGGCCTTACAGGCTAGCACGTTAAGCCAGGCCTCTTTCTTCTTTCTCACAACCTCTTTAACTTCACCATCTACCCAAGAATCATTCGTTTTACTACCACATTTCCTTCGTGCTAGGCCACATACTTTTGTAGCCGCTTGCACCATACTATCTTTCATTATATCCCATACTTCTTCTAAACTATAATCATTCATCTCATCAAATAATTTATCCGTCTCTTCTTTTACTTCCCTCTTATATTCCTCTTTTACTTTGACTTCTTGCAGTCTTTCTACTTTTATCCTTTCTAGAGCAGTCACAGGTACTCGAACTCGATGGCGCCAATGCTTGAATAAACCATGCACCCGACACATTACCAGATGATGATCAGTACCTACATTAGCTCCCCGATAAGCTCTTGTATCCGTAACTTTACTCTTTAACCTTTCATCTACAATCACAAAATCTATCATACTTTTACTATCTTGCCTTTCCCACGTATACCTGTGAATCTTTCTATGATTAAACATAGTATTCATATTCTGTACATATAATATATAATATAACAACAAATTTAATTGTACAGAACTTTGTAATAATTTATGTTACGTTGTTCCCAGGACTGTTCATCGGCGGGAGGTGCGCGCACCCCAATTATTTTACACGCAGAGGTGTAGAACTAATGCTGGTGAGCGGGCGCCTCTCCGCCGATTATTAGAAACCTATAACTCGCATTTTATAGATTTAGATATTTTCGCGGCATCACAGACTAAGTTTAAGAAAATGGTTGTGGAATATCTTGCAAATGGTCCATGAGTTAAATCATTAGTTGCACTGAGAATGGCACCGCTGCGCTGGTGTTAATTATTGTTCTTTTTTTCATTTTTAATGATTTGTTAAAATTTCGCCCGTCATTTCCGTTATCTAGTAACTTCTAACTCCTATATTATTCCGTGGACAATAGTGTGGGTTATGCGTTTTTACTTTTATATACCACTATATTTTAAGAATGCTGTATCGTATAACTGTTTTTTGTCCCAAATAAATAAAATAAAATAAAATAATAAAACAGTGACGAAAGAAAAACTGTACATTGAGAATTTTCGAAAAAAAAAAGTGGCTTTTGTTAGAAAAACGTAACTGGCGACCAAAAGTGACTTTTTAGAATTTTTGACAGTTTCTCTGTATGTATGTCCGGGGTAAACTCAAAAAGTACTGCATGGATTTACCTACTTCAAATTTTGCATGAATATTACTGAGAGGTCGGGTCAACACATAGGCTACATAATTATTATCACGCTATCACCTACGGGAAAGGAACTGTGAATCTGGGTAAATGACCTGTAATATGTACGTAAGTATTTAAATATATAAGTCTGTTTAAAAAAAAACATAAAACCGAATTAAGAATCTCCTTTTTTGTAAGTCGTTTGAAAGTAAGAAAAAAGGGAAGAGAGAAGGGATAAAATAAGGGAATTAGTATGTTTTTTACTTTCTATTGTTCTATTAACCCTAGAGTCGGCGCGCTGTGAGCATTTTGCGCTTTTTAGTAGCTGGCCCCACATTCGTTTGCAACACGTGTCGAAAATCTGGACACCATCAGTGGCCATTTGAGGAGAAGATTGTGATATTTATTTGAGGAACTAAATTACTCGGTTTGTACCGGCAGAACAAGCATCATATTCGAAGAAGGAGGGGAAATGCTGTGGATATAATTATTATGTCCAACAAAGAAAAATTGGTGCACGAAAAAAGGGTGTTGCAGATGCCCAAAGTTACTGTGCAATTAACATTGCACATACCTGTTTGGTTAAAGCATATCCTGTAGATTTAGAAAAAAAAATTAACGGGGCATAATTTTTAATGGGGCGTCAAAATGCTCCCCACACGCCCACTCTAGGGTTTATATATCGCTACTCTAAATCTTGTCTAAAACACCAACTAATGTACTCTTAAAATTATAATCAAGAAACTTTAATCAAAATACTAATGTCTATGTTCGTTTAGAGTCGTGATCGGCATATCATAATCGGTGCCAAGGTTCGGTGCCAGTGTTGCGTCAATTCCTTTTACGCACGCGCTCGCAACTTGTGTGAATCGATTGTTTTTTTATCGATTATTTTTGTGTTAAGAATCGATTATAAATGCTGTTCGTTTCCCGAGAATGGGTTACGATTACGATATCTCGTGTTGATATGACACATAATGTATTTTTTTAAATATTTTAATCTAACAGACACTGGGCTGCTACTGAGAAAACAATCTCGATTGATAAACCCAATAACGCTTTACCCGACCCGCGAATCGAACCCCACTGCAGTAGCACTGACCACTACCGACCACTAGACCATCGAGGCAGCCAATTAGCGAAACAAAGAATGTACCTATTCAGAATGTAAACGAAACAAAAGAAGTATGTATGAATCGCAGCATATGGCGCTCTGTAGTTTCTGCCTACCCCCATGGGAAAAAGGGCGCGTGTTTATGTATTAATGTATATAGGGTGACCGGTAGTTAGTGACCGATACTTAAACACACACACACACATAACGTCACGCCTGTAATCCCCGAAGGGCTAGGCAGAGGTGTACCTGGTAGTACACCCACATTTCGCCAGTTATGTTTAAGTCCCATGTAATAGGGGGCGAGCCTATTGCCATCAATCGGGCACAAATCCAGACTCCGGGCTGCTACTGAGAAATCCCAGATGGAAAAACTCAATAACACTTTGCCCGACCCGGGGATCGAACCCGGGACCTCATGCTCAGCAGTAGCGCTTGCGACCACTAGACCAACGAGGCAGTCGATACTTAAACATGTGATTGTATTCATGATTGCAATAAACTTTCCCAAAGAAACTTTTTTTTATACACAATAACATAAAACACAATAAAAGCTTCTAGTCTGACCTCGGGAAGGGCAAAATCTAATAGTAGTAGCGTCACACGCTCCCCCGCCACCCCCGGCGCTATTTGTGCAGTACTGACGTAATTCAATTAATTGAAAGTTAATGAGTATAAAAAAAGTTTCTTTGGAAAAGTTATTCGTAGTCATGAGTAACAATCACGTGTTTAAGTATCGGTCACTAATAACCAGTCACCCTATATGATATGTATTACTAAAAAAAAACAATCAAAAGCAAGCATTGGACTTTACCTAAGACATTTTTAATCCTACTAATATTATAAACGCGAAAGTTTGTGAGGATGGATGGATGGATGTTTGTTACTCTTTCACGTAAAAACTACTGAATGGATTTTAATCAAATTTGTTATGGAGTTAGCTGACACCCTGGATTAACACATAGGGTACTTTTTATCCCTGTATTCCCACGGGAACGGGACCTACGCGGGTGAAACCGCGGGACGTCGCTAGTACTTACTATGGACGGGACACGACGGAACAAAATTTTCATCCGACACTTGTGTCTTAGTGGGCACAAGTCGATTAGTCAAGTTTAGTACGCTCCGCTGCCGCTCCAATATTGCTATATTACGCTAGATGGCGTTACTGAGACCTGGGATCACAATTTTTCTATGACATTTCTTCGAATGCCGTCTATATCACAGACATAGCGAATGGACTGAGTGCTATGAGGTAAATAATGGTACGAAAGTGTGAGAGAGAAACGAGCGTGCGGCCAATAGTTGTCTCTTTCTTTCTTTAACCACAGACCTACAGAAAAGCGACAGGTAAATATTGGCCGCACAGTCCCTCTGTCTTTTTAACCGACTTCAGGAGGAGGCTCTCAATTCGATCGGTATTTTTTTCTTATGTATGTACACCGATTACTCAGAGATTAATGATCAGATTTACGTGATTCTTTTTTGTTCGATGCAGGATAGTTGCCATTTGGTCCCATAAAAATTTAATATAGTTTGGTTTGGTATTCTCCATTTTATGAAAATTTTAATTTATCATATAACATTTTTGTGTATGTATATGCACCGATCACGCTGTGGTTTATGTACCGATTTACGTGATTCTTTTTTAGTTTGATGTGCAATAGTTGCTTTTTAGTCTCATAAAAAATTAACATAGTTTGGCATGGTAGTTTTTATTTTATGAACATTTTTGTTCATGAAATTTTCTTTTCGATTTCATCGAAATCTGTTTATTTGTTTGCATGGTATATTTATTGAAAGAAATAGAAAATAATGAATTTTAGTTGTCTAATTTCTTATATAATTTGTGGATAACGTAGTGAGTTACACCCTCACTCATATTGTTGTGTTGTGCATGCCTATTTTAAGATCATTCGTAGTGTGTAACTGTTTGTTCTCCCAAATGAATAAATAAATAAATAAATGAATCATCTACATAAAAATAAAAACGAAAAATAGTAAAATAAAAACTTATTTATAAAAAATACAACCGACTTCAGCTCTAAATTTGGAAGTCTGTGGCTCAGGTGGTTTTGTCTCATTCATGATTGGCCACCGACTTCCGAATTTAGAGTTATTTTACACCGGTTAGTGTTTTTTTTTTAAGTCGGTTGTATAATTTGTAAAAAACGTTTTTCTGGGGAATGGTCAATTTCGTGCGGGTATTGCTCAGTTCATTCTCTGAGCTATGTCTATGCTCTCTATAGAATCTTGAATCTCTTTAGAATCAATCTCTAATCCGAAGAAACCCGATCAATCCCGAAGCCGGTTCCTTAAATCGTACCTACAAAGTAAGTCTGACGTCATCTCTCAACAGTTATGCTGGCCTAGTACTCTACGGTGAGTCAGTAACGGAAAATTATTGTTTTTTTTGTACTGTTCAGTGATGCGTTAGTTAATAAAAAAAAATCTATGCGTTTCTTGCTATGATAGGTAAACATCAACATAGTGATATGGACTAGTTGGGACCCGCGGAGTTACCCGCACCTTAAAGTCTTGGCCAATCTGCAAAGCCTTGAGCACAGGCGTAGGGTAGCTAGCCTTTCGGTATTGTATAGGATACATTTTGGAGAGTGTGCACCTGAATTACATGATTTGATTCCGCCATCACCTTTCTACCATCGGACAACCGGCGAGCGTTCACCCTTACATCGTTGGCACTTCCACGATTCGGACAAAGTGTTTCGCTTCGTTGTTTATACCGCCTACATCGAAGGACTGGAACAACTTGCCTGCTGGCTGCGGTCTTCCCGTCCGATTATAATTTAGGTGTCTTCAAGGCTAGAGTGAATAGGTTCTTAATAAACTAGTGCGCTTCACCATCACTGATTCACCATCACTGTTTACCATCAGGTGGGATTGCATTCAAGCACTGATTTATAATATTAAAAAAAAGCCTACACTTAAAATTCCTACACTTGGATTTTTTCTTGTATTGTGGGTGCATTTAGAAACATTTGAAGTCACAACCAGACAGACCCGGAACAAACTACTTATAGGCCATACAAATACGTGTTTCGTGCGGGAATCAAACCAGCTACAGAGCAGTAGTTAATCGCTTAGCCACTACGCTACGCCAGCCATCATCTGCCTAGCCTTTTCCCAACTACGTTAGGGTGGCCTTCCAGTCTTTTTTTTTTTTTTTTTGAGGGGTGGACAATCCTCATGGATGTCCCCCGCCAGGGGAGGCGGAGGGGTCTGTCAGACTCTTACTGACTAAAAACCACCCCGTGTTCCTTCTCACACCTGCGCCGGGGGTCACGGGAACAGAAGATACTTCCGCGATCTCCGACTGGTGCCGGCCCCGCGGGCCTCGCCAAGTCAGCGAGGGGAGTGAGGTGTTAGACTCTCCTCGCGACGTCTAAGAGGGGGGCGCGTGAACACGACGCGCCGCCACCTCGGCCTTCCAGTCTAACCTAACCTAACCGCATACAGCTGAATGCCAGTGTTTTACATGGAGTGACAGCCTGTCTGACCTCCACTACCCAGTTACTGTGTAGCAACACCTATAGACCATTTGTTTTGAATCTTTCCTCTCGGTAACTGGATATTTTTTGAGGGACTGGTATCATGAAAAAGTAATGGAAAATGTGTGATATTGGAAACCAGGGAAGCGCACGCTACTTGATTTGACCAATAGCGCGCGCGGCGGTGGAGTGTCACTTTATTTTATGACTTTTTTTAGAAAGAAATTCCATTTATTTGCAACAGCTGGATACACCCACAGTAAAAACATAAAAACACAAAAAAGAAACCCTAAAATGGCATGTCTCAGCTGTAATGCCAGACAGATGCTGAGATGCTGCCTGACACTGAATTTCGCTGAATTTGAACCTTTGGGGACAAGTTAGATATAATATAATATAAATAAGAGGATCGATCGGTGCTGATGTTCCATAAGTAGATACTCTTAATAGACTTAGGACTTAATGCTATCGGTATGGTCAGACACGGGTGCTCTTTATATCAAGACAAACAGATATATAAACCAACTAAAACATGATATAAATAAATAAATAACTCCCGGATGCAACGTCACACAACCCAAGAATTCCTGCCGACAAAAAAAAGTCACTTGAATAAAACATTCGCGATAATTTAAACATTTCGACTTATCTTCAATGACTCATGATGTGTTTCCTGATGTTTAGTGTTTTTAGGAGCGTTTGTTAGGTTATGTGTCGTTGTGATCCAGTGTTTTTGAAGCCATCATCATCTGCCTAATAACACAAAAAAAGAGATCCAAAAATGTCTCAATGTGTTTTTCAGCTGTACTTAATGCCAGACAGATGCTGAGATGCTGCCTGAAGCTGATTTTCAAATGAACCTTTGGGAACAAGTTAGATATATTTATTTATTTATATTGGTTCACCAACAACTGTTTACACTGGTAATATGCTTAGAAAAATGTAACAAATTAGTGTAACAATCACTTACAGATGAACTCCGCATGCATACAAAATTTGGTTGTACAAGTAAAACAACAAGAGAAAACAATAAGAATTTAACTTAAAACTAAAACTACGTGACTAAAGTTAAATGTAAATTTAAGTTGTATGAAGACATAGGTCAAATGGAAAGTTAAACTATTGGGGGAAAAAGAAAAAAAACATGTTTCATTATATGTCTGAAAGTGCTTAATCTAAATTCGGAAGACATTTGTAAATTTTAGCTTTCAATTTGTTTAAAGGTTCAAAGTGCAGATCAATTCGATCGCTACAATTATTCACTACCTTACAAAATCTTGCTTTGCATATGTATTATAAATAAGAGAATCGGTGCTAATGTTTCACAAGTAGATACCTATATTTATGGTAAATGGGTCGCACTAACAATTATTATCATTTCAAAGTCTGTTGTGGTTTGACAAACAGTTAATATTACAAGCCTACGTGATAATATTACAATGTCTAACCGCTACGTTATCAATGTACAATTTAATTAACAAATATCTAGCTATAATAAATGCTAGCAATATTAATTTACATGACATTACATAGGGTAAAAGTGATATTGACGCGAAACTATACCCAGATTTGTGTAGCCTTTTCACAATTTTGTTGGGGTCGGCTTCCAGTTGCAGTCTTACCAGCTGCTGAATACCAGTATTTTACAAGAAGCGATCTCTACAACCCAATAAACAATGAATAAAATGAAATATTCCACAACTTTTTCACACAACGCCATTTAGTCCCAAGTTAAGCTTGAGAGCTTGTGTTATGGGCACCTACTAAAACAGCTGATAAACATACTTATATATTTCTAAATACATACATATTATATTATAGATAAATCACACCCAGACACCAGAACAAATGATCGTGCTCCTCACACGAACATTTATCCTGGGTGGGAATCGAACCCACGACCTCCGGCATAGCAGTCAGGGGCACTAACTACTAGACCAACAGGCCCGTCAATGACTGACTACCCTATGGTTAAACTGCTTGCCAGACTTTCGGGGATCTGACTACCCGTGACGACTGATCAACAAATGATAGCCTGGACCACCGGGTTTCTGAAGCACGTAGGAGTACATGTAATGAATGGTGTCCTACCCACGGGCCGACCGGGGCAATCGTAGCTTAACCTAATAATGCTGAGATAGGCGCCTTTTTGGTCTGGCACAGGTAGGTATTTATATTTATAAGTTGTTTCCCATATGTAAAATTATACCCGTAGATAAAAAAAATACTATTCGATAGGCCTGGAATATTATTATAAGGAGGAATATAAAGTCAATGTTAGCAATAAGTACAACACACGTAGGGTTAGAGAGAACAAACTGGTTCAACCACAGACGATAAATTATTACGGTAAAAGAACATCTAAGTTTTTGGTGCCGGAAGTGTTTAACAAAATAGATTTATTACGAGAAGAAGTTAAAGTTAGTTTAGGATCACTTAAGACAAAATTAAAAAAACATTGTATTGATGATGTAATTTGTTAAGTTTAATATAACACTGTTATAGTAGTAATAGTAAGCACGTACCTATGTACAACGGTGGTTCATTGTTATGTAAAAGAGCGTTCCTCGCCATCAAACGTAAAAGTTTAGCGAGTTTAGAAATAACTTACACCACTGTATTTCAATTTCATTAAATAAATAAATTTAAAAAAATAAGTTATTTTTTTATTTATTTTTGTCATCAGTTTTTTTTATTATTTTCTTGTTTTTTTTTTATTATCTGCATCGTTTTTCTTTCGTTTTATGTTCTGTGCGTCCAAATAAAATATTTTCTTTCTTTCCTTCTAACCTTGAATCGGCCCGTGCGTGTGTGACCCATGTCATCAATCGAACACAAATCCAAACTCCAGACTGACTACTAAGAAATTGCAGATAAAAAAACTCAATAACGCTTTAGCCCGGCTTGGGGATCAAACCTGGGCCCTCGTGCTTAACGGTAGCGCTCAGCGTCAAAATTACATAAGAAGCCCGCCCATTGCCACTTACTAGGTAGTGTTTTGTTTTTGTAGTAAGAGACCTGCATCTCCCTCTATTTTATTCATATTATTTATGTGCATTTTCCACAAAGAGATATAAAATACTATAGAGCGGGCATGTCAAGGAAATGTCATAGAAAAACTTTGATCCCATGTCTCAGTAACGCCATCTAGAATAATATATGAATATTGGAGCGGCAGCGGAGCGTACTACAAAAAACTCATAGACTTGTATCCAGCAGACACACTTTTTCGGACGAAAATTTTGTTCGTGATGTCCGGTCTATAGGTATTGAATGTCTTTTATTTTCCACAATGTTAAGTAAAGGCGGCATGTTATGTCTCTAGTAATTATTTTTTACTTATGTGCTTATGTTATTTACTAAGTTAGTATTAAACTTTCACTGCCAACCAAACCACTGATTCGAACTTCTTTTGGCCTTGTTTTGCGAAAGGCCAAAATAATGATATTTCGCAAGTTATGCGCGATGAAACCTGTTGATATATATGTTTAACATTAAGTACTATATTATAGCACTTTGCTTGCGACTTGGTCTTTATTCATTTCGTACTTAAACATTCCTTTCACCCACTTTTAGTTGAAAATAATAGCATGACACTCACAAATTATAACGTATAGGGGTAGCAATCTAAGAAGCGTATTTTGACGTATTTCTCTTTTCGTGTCGCTATAACTTTGTATGTGCGTCTAAGCAAAAAATCGACAAATCAAATTCATGATCCTAATTTATTACTATGGTACCCACACACTATAACGTCGTGTATCATTAGTAAGGGTTAAGTTTAACTTTATGTTGAGAAAATTCGATGAAAAACACGAATTCATCTTTGATTAATATTCTAACAGGACGTTATTGCATTGTTATGTCGTTGGGTTGGTTACTGTAGTGTCGTGACCGTGATACTGTACATAAAGAATATAACAAAATAAAGACTTACTTCTTTTCTTTATGTATTTGTTTTTAAGGGGGCCTAGCGTTTGTCAGTCCTAACATGTTATTTTTACATTAAAAACAATACGAACAGCATTCAAAGATTTACGAAAATTCGCTTACCAGGCTTGGAAACCGAACTGGTTAAAATCCGAAATAATAACATCCCGTACCTTTGTGTCAATCATAAGGATAAAATCTCATGATAAAATAAAAGGAAAATCATGAAATACCATTTAAAAACTGAGCTAGAAATTTCTCTAGTAACATACGCGCTTACAAATATTTAAACTCACATGTACACAAACAGCCAAACCGGGAAAAACTCTCTGCAGGCCATACAAATATTTCCTCCGAGCAGGAATCAAACTCGCAACACGTTACACAGCAGTCAATAAGCCACTGCACCAACCGCGCCATACCAAACATTACCATAGAAATTCCCCAAAAGGAGATAATATCTACAACTGGGGTACCAGGATCTAATAAAGAATAAGGAGGTGTCAGTAACTCACAGTTTCCAACTTCTCATCGTCGCACGCATTAAACACGTTGGCACACTCACCTGCAAAGAATAAAAATAAACAATTAAATATTTGTCGCTAGATTTTATGCTAGCCTGGTACCAAATACGGCTGAAGGTTATGTATTTATTAATAAATTAGCCTATTAAATTGATAATTATAATAAACTTAATGTTGAGTTGATAGACAAGTGCTTTTAAAACATAATACGCAATATTAACTAGAAGAATATTAAACAATATAACAAACATCACGCTTGTATTTAATTCACCAAGGGGTTAGGCAGTTATGTTTAAGTTCCTTGTGTAAGTAATAAGGGGCAAGCATAGATATATGAATATAAAACACCCCTTTTTGGGGGTAAAAAAGAAAAAACGCGCGCTTGCTACTTCTCCTGTTTTTAATATTTCTATGGGGTCATGCCTATTACCATCAACCTGGCGATTATTCTCTCGGTTAGTCCAAATGGCATATTTTATCTCTTCTTGTGTTATGTGAGTAACCTGGTGTCAAGGGGAGTAGGCAGAAACTACAGAGCGTCATATGCTACGACATGTAGTCATTTCGCGCACGACGGTAGAGTAATAAGCAGTAGACCTTTCTGAAGAACCTCACCAATAAGGTCTGTATTTGTCTTTCTAGAGCGAACCCTCCTTACACCTTTCGCTAGTCGCCTTGCATTCATCCCCTCAACATGACCAAACCACAGTCTAAAAACCTACAGTCGTCCGACGAAGCCGTCTAGACAGGGCAATCGTGCGGGGTGTGAGGGGCGAGACGCGGGAAAACCGCTCCCGAACTGCGAACAATACGATGTTCGTAGTTCGAGAGGTATTATTCAGGGCTAACGCGTGTAGACGTTGTCGGCATTTTTCCAGAGATCAAAGGCGTTGTCCTACTGTATTAATATCTAAACTGTGACCAAACCATGCGTTGCTTTATTACATCATTTCTCAATCTATAAATTCATTGCTACCACCACACATACCTCGCAAGGAACGCATTGGACAATAATATATGGTACGTATTTTTTATAATGACAATAATTTATATTTCTAGTGTAAAAATAATTGTGAGCGTTCCACGTGCGGATAACAAAAAGGATGTATGTAGGAAGAAGTATGTAGTTACATCTATGTATATAAGGGCCTTGAGCTCCTATTGTACTCATTAAGGGCCTGGCTGAGCCACGCTAGTTTGCACATGTAATGAGGCGAAACCAACCAATTAGGTTGATAACTTTATTTTCGTTTAGTTTTTGTTATTATAACGTTAGGTTGATGCAAATTATACATTTCGCCAATTCACTTAGATTTGGTTTACATTTTTTATAACAAAAAAAAAACTCCCAACATCGGAGACTTGAGACATTTTATTTATCAGACTATTTTAACACACAACGCTACCTACTAGTTTCAAACTAAGCAGAGTTTGTGCTATGAGTAGAAGATTGATTAAGATACTTATACATACATACATACATACATAACGTCACGCCTGTAATCCCCGAAGGGCTAGGCAGAGGTGTACCTGGTAGTACACCCACGTTTCGCCAGTTATGTGTAAGTCCCATGTAATAGGGGGCGAGCCTATTGCCATCAATCGGGCACAAATCCAGACTCCGGGCTGCTACTGAGAAATCCCAGATGGAAAAACTCAATAACACTTTGCCCGATCCGGGAATCGAACCCGGGACCTCATGCTCAGCAGTAGCGCTTGCGACCACTACACCAACGAGGCAGTCACTTATACATAATTATATTATATTACTAATTCATTAAACCCCAAGCGGACGCCGGCATCCGCTCTGTCATTGTCTTTCTATTGTGTTTCTAATTGACACGAATGAAATTTACTGCTACATTAGCCCTCTTCCTCTCTTCGACAGGGTCCATAATGATTCTGTACCTTTATATTCTGAAGACCATTTATGTACAGACTACAGCACATCAAGTTACCCCAATGTGTCAAATTTTCCCAATTGAATATGAACCTTATCCTGTTTGATACAAAGTTGAAAAACGATCAAAGTAATTTGACACATTGGGGTAACTTGATGTGCTGGCGTCTGTACATTGTGGAACGAAATAAATATTGAGTATTGAGTACCTATTGAAAGGTTAAAATATACAAACCTATATTGATAAATAACACCCAGACACAGAACAAATGATCGTGCTTATTACACAAACATTTGTCTTGGGTGGGAATCGAACAAACGACCTCCGGCATAGCAGTCGGGGCCAATACAACTAGACCAACAGGCCAGTTAACAATCAAAACAAAAAATATACAAGTTTAAAATACAGTCAGCGATTACAAACATTTTTGAAGTATTCCCCATTGCGAATAGAATAAAATAGTACCTATACTGTTTATTGGATGCCATTAAAACTTACGTAGTAAAAAAAGAAACGTCGAGTTCCCTTCCCCGTTGATCTAGTGGTCTTAAGCGCTAGGTACTGCTGTGCATGAGGTCCAGGGTTCGATCACCACGGTCGTCGGTACGACACATTATTTTTGTACGCATTAATAATATTAAAAACTGGCAGACGTCCCGCGGTTTAACCCGCGTAGGTTCCGTTCCCGTGGGAATATAGGGATAA
Organism: Euplexia lucipara; assembly: GCA_921972225.1. Taxonomy (NCBI): domain Eukaryota; kingdom Metazoa; phylum Arthropoda; class Insecta; order Lepidoptera; family Noctuidae; genus Euplexia; species Euplexia lucipara. The sequence continues at coordinate 1,266,837 of OV179169.1, read as the reverse complement.
AAAGTAGCCTATGTGTTAATCCAGGGTGTCAGCTAACTCCATACCAAATTTTATTAAAATCCATTCAGTAGTTTTTACGTGAAATAATAACAAACATACATCCATCCTCACAAACTTTCGCGTTTATAATATTAGTAGGATTATGCTTGGCGAAAAGTAAATTTTCTTAGGTGGGAAATGCAAAATCGGTTCGCAACTCACAGCCATCTCTCTCACACCACGCGCGGGTGATCTCGTGAAGCAAGGTTTCCTCTCTCCTACTCTTTTGCTGTGCCCTACAGGGTCCATAATGATCTCATTTATACATATACTTACCACCTAAGAATACATATGGGAAGCAATAAAGATATTGAGTATTGAGTAATACCAAAAGGTATTAGTATTAATTGGTGCTCAATGCACAGGTGCTCTACAAATAGGTGCGCAATTTATACTTCACATTTTTTTAAAGCAAAAATTTATATTAATAAAAAGCAATAGAGTATCTTCCTTACAAAATTCGAAATTTCGATACTCCCTAAATTGAATCCTACGTATAGGGGTGTCTAGACGAGGTCTAGACGGTTCAGACCTAACCTGGGTCAACGTTCAGACGATAAAGGGTCGCACCCATAGTAAGTAGTGTACACACGGCTAGACATCAAGCTATGCATTTCCAGTATAAACTGATTTCGCAAGATATAGGATTTCCGTACAATGCGAGGTCAGTGTAAACTGGCAATGTATAATAGATTGATGTGAAGTCGTGTGTACAGACGCCAACACGTCAAGTTACCCCAATGTGTCAAATTTCTTTGATCGTTTTTCAACTTTATGTCAAACAAAATAAGGTTCACATTCAATTGGGTAAATTTGACATATTGGGGTAACTTGATATGCTGGCGTCTGTACATACACCAATATGATAAACTTACCTACTTGGTTTCCTATACTAATAATATATTTTAGAGAAAAAAGATTTTATTGTTTGTTTGCATTGAATAGGTTTTCGAAACGACTGGACCGATTTGAAAAAATTAAAATAATTTCAATATAATATTTTTTTTAATATTTTATATTTAATTTTATGATATTTATCATATTTAATGTTTTATCATATGTATACATATATAAATAAAGTCGGTGAGCTTAGCAGCACCAAAGTTGGATGTCATATTGACGGCGTATGCTTAAATAATATTAGTTATGCGGATGACATGGTGCTGCTAAGCCCATCGATTGGCGCTTTGAGGAAACTGGTTGCTATTTGTGAGTCCTATGCAGTGTCCCACGGGCTCAGGTACAATGGTAAAAAGAGCGAACTTATGATGTTTAAAGCAAGTGCCATAAACTACTCGGATGTTCCCGGTATCTCGCTCTGTGGCACTCCTTTAGCATGGGTGACTAAGTTTAAGTACTTGGGTCATTGGGTCACTGATGATCTAAGGGACAACATGGACATTGAGAGGGAGCGCAGGTCGTTGGCTGTTCGATGTAACATGCTGGTTCGAAGGTTTGCACGTTGTACAAATCAAGTAAAGGTGACTCTTTTCAAAGCTTTCTGCCAGTCATTCTACACGTGCAGCCTTTGGACCAGTTTTACGCAGAGGACATACAGCGACCTGCGTGTCCAATATAATAACGCGTTTAGAATACTGTTGGGGCTGTCGTGGCGTTGTAGTGCGTCCACTATGTTTGCGGAGGCGCACACAGACGATTTTTATGCGATAATAAGAACAAGGACCGCCTCCATGTTGGGTCGGCTACGCACCGCCACCAACGGTCTTCTGAGCGTGTTCTCAGATCGGTGGGACTCCCCTCTGCTGCGTCATTGGGTAAGGATCCATTCCATCTGACTTTTTTATGTGTTTTTCCTTTTGCCGTATTACTAACCCTAGCCATTAAGTTATTTTGTTACTAACACTATGGACACTTGTCTGAAATAAAGAGTTTTGAATTGAATTGAATTGAATAAATAACTAATGTTTACTTCTCTTCAAATTTACTTACGGAATTGCACCTACCACTGTTTGTCTCTCTGCATTACCTAAAGGTTGACTGGTAGAAAATGCCTAAGGCATTAGGTCCGCCTATGTACATTTGTGTGCTTGAAGTATTAAATAAATAAATAATATTCCTCTAAACTTTAAATGCAATGCGTGATATTGTTGTTTGCTCTTATCACAGTCATCTTCTACACGCGAAGACTTGTAATTGGCATCCTTTCGACCATACTTTCGTTTTTTTATTAATTAAGTTTTTAAGCTGTAAGTCTTCCATGTCGTAATAAATAAATAAATAAAGTCAGATATCACAAACATTTTTGAAATATTTCCGATTGACCACCATTTTTAGAGCACCAATGCATTGAGCACCAATTAATATAATACCTTTGTTAGTAAATGAACAGGTGCTCTAAAAATAGGTGCGCAATTTATACTTTATATTTTTTTTTCAAACAAAATTTTATATGTTTGTATTTATAACAAAATATTATAAAAGAAATGAAGTTTCTTCCCTACAAAATTCAAAATTTCAATACTCCCTAAAATTGAATCCTAGCTACGTATAGGGGGTGTCTAGACGGTACAGACCTAACCTGGGTCAACGTTCAGACGACAAAGGGTCCCTAACGTTTGGTGCGTTCACCTGCTAGTCATTATGTGTGTTTGTGTGTGAGTTATGGTCTCGGAAATGGACTCGGAAGTTTAAATTTTTTGCTTTTTTATTCTGGAGTAGGTATTGTTTATTGTCTGTTACTGCACTTTATGGAGTAGTAGGTCGTGGGTTCGATTCCCACTCAGGACAAATGCTTGTGTGATGAGCACGATCATTTGTTCTGTGTCTGGGTGTAATTTATCTACAACTATTTATAGACTAACCGCTTTCCACCCGTAAAAGTCTCGATACCGTGGGAATTTCGGGATAAAACTAAAAATTATCGTAAGTACCTATGTGTTAATCTAGGTTACAAACTATCTGTATGGCAAATTTCATACAAAACTACCAAAGATTTTTGACACATTGGGGTAGCTTGATGTGCTGGCCTCTGTACATATGTGTGTTGCACATAACTATTAGTCTTCTTAATCCCTCCATTCTCCAGCTAAATATGCTTGTGGCAAAAGTCAAAATAAGGCAATTAGTGTGGATTGACCTCACTACCGCTTGATCGCCAGACCCGACGCGACGCCTTAGCTATTGCCGTTTAAATTATTCCTTGCAAGATAAAACTATGAAGGACAGTTACTGTCTCCGTCAACATAATTTATGGTAAGAGATAAATAAACAAGTGCTCCAGGTATACTTCGAGTTCTTGACCCAGCGGCACCCATGACCTTTTAGACTCATTTGCAACAAAGTTGTGATTAAACTACCTCTCAAGTTAATTCAGAATCCGTTGAACGATCACTTTGGAAACGGGTTTTTGTCGGCAGAAGATTCAAAAACTTTTTGAATCTTGACCATTTGAGAAGTAAAAAATATTTTTTCAAATCGGTTGGCAAGCGCCGATGTTATGCGCGAACTAACACAAAAAACACAAACATCAAAATTGATAACCTCCTCCGTTTTAGAAGTCGGTTAACAAAGTGACAAACTACCGATTATCGTAGAAAACGTGCTGGTTCTGTCTTATTGTCAGATACCTACTAATAAAGGAAAGATTTGTTTGTTTGTTGATGTTGAAACCAAAAACTACTGAACCGATTTAAAAAAAAATATTACCATTAGAAAGCTATATTATCACCGAATAACGTAGACTATATTTTATTTTCAAAACTGCTAGGGTCTCGTGAGAATTCAAAGTGAAAGTTTAAAGGGAAAGGTACAGACGCCAGCACATTAACCTACCCCAACCTGTCCAGTTTTCCCTATTGAATTTGAACCTTATTCTGTTTGATATTATGGTCCTAGATTATCATTTTTAACTTAGAGTCACAGCCACAGAGAATATAAGTCAGCATTGCACATGTAAGCGGGTACGCTTTTATACCTGGAGGCTGTTATTTTTCAGTTTTGTTTTTCAGTTTTGTATTCGTTTTGCTTGAGTTTAGATTTCAATGTTAATATGAATATTTTTATTTACTTTTTTTTTTCTTGATATAGTAGAGTGTGCTAGCTAACACGTGACGATCCTTCTGAAATGTAATATTTTACAAAGTTTATAAACTTTAGTGCTGTTTTTTGAGCATTTCATTGTACTTATAGATTCTTTGTATACTTACCTAGTTCTTCACGAATCAGACAGATGTGTTGCTGGGGAGTTTGTTCCGCCACTTCTTCTTCCCAGCAACAAAACACTAGGAAGTGGCGAAGGGTGTGCCGTTTTTGGGGGACTGTCTTTGTGTATTTTTTTTGACGTTCAAAAAGTGCTGATTCTCAGCCTAGTTTGAATAAAGACTTTTGATTTTGATTTTTTATAAAGGTGAACAACGATCAAAGAATTTTGACACATTGTGGTAGATTGATGTGCTGGTTCTGTACTAAACTCGTAGTGTAAGCAAGTGCTATCTATATTTATTAATATTATTAAGTAGGCTCCGAAACTACTGGACCGATTTGAAAAATTCTTTCACCGTTGGGAAGCTACACTATGCCCGGGTGACATAGGCTAGTTTATATCCCTGTATTCCCACGGGAATGGGAACTACACGGGTGAATCCGCGTGAAGTCTACTAGTGTAAGATATCTATGTATGTTCGCAAGTGTACATTATAATACTGTTTACTCAAGTGCGATAAAAGGTCTTAAACCCTTTGTTTTGTAACAAAAAGCAAGGCCCTGTAAAACAAAGAAATAGCAACATACACAATATATAATTATGTACATAACATATGCATAATCTTTATAATTTTATACAAATGTCACGTTTAGTAAGACAATTACGATTTAATTTTGATATTGTTAACTTGTTTCGGTCGCGACTTCGACAAACACAGTCCCCCAAGAAACCCGTCCTTCGCTGAGAAGTGGCGGATCAATCTGCCCAGCAACACGTCAGTCTGATAAATTAGAAGAACTTGATTTTTTACAGTGTAATCATGTAGTTTTATAACATTACAAGCAGACGTCCCGCGGTTTCACCTGCGTAGTTCCCATTCCCGTGGGAATACAGGGATAAAAATTAGCCTATGTTACTCAGGGTAAATGTAGCTTTCCAATGGTAAAAGAATTTTTGAAATCGGCTCAGTAGTTTTAGAGTTTATTCATTACAAACATACACAGACACACACAAATTTTTCATCTTTATAATATGAGGGTAGACAATTCATAAATTTTAAATCATTTTTTGCTATATTATATACACACTAAAATATAGGACCGCCAGAACCGGAACGACTATATTTAGGCCATACAAATATTTTTTCTCGCGGGTATCGAACCAGAGACAAACGGTGCAGCAGCCGATCGCTCAGCCAATGCGCCCACCGTGAGGAAATTATTCGTGACATAAGTATTCATTAATCGTCATCTCTCGCTCACGTTCGCGTGATCTCGCTCAAGCATGCCCCGCCTCCAACAGCTGTTTTCGTTATTTGAGTTCAACTAATATTTAAAAATTGAATTTCGTTTTTCTTTACTTTTGATTACGCAGATATGATCAGTAACAGGTACGGATACAACCCATTTTTTTTGTACTCATTCAAAAATTGTGGTGAATATGTATAATAGAGGTACAGTAACTGGGTTGTGGAGGTCAGACATGCAGACGCTCCATGTAAAACACTGGTATTCAGCTGCATCCGTTTAAACTGGAAGCCGACCCCAACAAAGTTGAGAAAAAACACCCAGATGATTCTATAGGAGGTACAAATTTAAATTGAACTCAAATTCTGTTAAGAACTGCTTAACAACAGTACTGGATAGTAATTCAATGCTACCTAAAGGTCAGTTTAAAAACTTTAAAACCAATAACAAAAAATCTGCATCTCAAACTGTGACGAAGCCATTTTAGGCAAAGTAACTTGTTTTTTTTTTTATAATAAAAACGAACATGAATCAGCGTGCTTTTGTGTCGTGTCTCTACATAGCGAAACGTCACGCCTGTTCCCTGAGGGGTAAGGCAGAGGTGTCCCGAAAGAAGAGCAACATTTCACGAGTAAGGTTAACGTTCCATGTAATAGGGGGCAAGACATCGGGCACAAATTCGGGCTCCAGATTGCTACTGAGAAATTTCAGATTTAAAAACCCAACAAAACTTTTCCCGACTCGGGAATCGAACTCAGGTAGTCAGCATCAGCCCTTCAACCACTTAACCAACGAGGCAGTAAATACCAAAATATTTATTCAACAAACTTCGCGCTAACTTAATCAGCTGATACGAAATTAAAGATAATTTAATTCAATACTTACTAGCACCGAACAAACAAAACATTACTTAACACTAACTATCACAGATTAAAAATACAAAAATAATCACAATACAAAATCTATCACAGACCACGCGTATACGTAAAAACTTTCGAATTTCGAAAGCGCGCAACGCGACTGCACCGTGCGGCGTCTCGATGCTAACTGACAATATTGTTGCACTTTTTTTGTCCAACTACCCACACTCCTACAGGTTGTCTAGACGGGGTGAGGTGGGGGGGTGTACTTCATCAGGTCTATGCACTTTTGGGATAGATTTTTGTTCAATCAACGCGAACAAAGAACGGTTAAATACCTTTGTGAGTCAGATCAGATGGAAACGGCAGTCATTTGAGATTCTGTATTTTATTAAAGTACTAAAGTTTCAAATTGTTTACGATTTACAGCTGTTGGGTATATTGAACTCATTTTATAAATGTTCATTATACCTACCTTTTACTTTGCTTAAAAAAAACATTGCTCCACTCTAAGAAATTGCAAGTGTGCGTGTATGTGTGTGTTGTGTGTGTGTGTGTGTGTGTGTGTTGTGTGTGTGTGTGTGTGTGTGTGTGTGTGTGTGTGTGTTATGTGTGTGTTGTGTGTGTGTTTTGTTGTTGTTGTTGTATAATAAATATTAGTTTCGTGTGGGAATAGAGCCCGCGACACGCAGCGTAGGAGCGAATCGCTTAGCCACTGCGCTAACAGTGTCATCGATCGACCTGAATCTTCCATTATACTAAAACTCACGCCTGATTTCCCATGGAGGTAAGCAGAAACTATACAATGTTACCTGCTACGATTTTTACAGACTTCTTTTTCTTCGTTTACGTTCATACATCTTGTTTGACACGAACTTAAAGTCGAAAAGTATGATTTTAAAATTAGTAAGTACGTACTAGCGGACGTCACGTGGTTTCAATCGCTTTGTTCCCGTTCCCGTGGGAATACAGGAATAAAAAGTAGCCTATAGCTTCCCAACATTGAAAGATTTTTTCAAATCGGTCCAGTAGTTTTTGAGTTTCTTCGTTACATAAAAAAAAATACAAATCTTTAATCTTTATAATATCTTAAAGAAGAAGCACAGTCTAAAAACCTACAGTCGTCCGACGAAGCTGTCTAGACAGGGCAATCGTGCGGGGTGTGAGGGGCGAGACGCGGGAAAACCGCTCCCACTGCGAACAAAACGATGTTCGTAGTGCGGGAGGTATTATTCAGGGCTTACGCGTGTAGACGTTGTCGGCATTTTTCCTGACATCAAAGGCGTCGTCCTACTGTAAATTAATATTTATACTGTGGAAGAAGTATAGAAACTGGTTTCCAACAAATTGTCAGATATTAAGACTTTGATTTAAATCTATTGGTCTTACTAATGGGCTATTTGACAAAAAAATTATTTTCTAGTCCCTCATCTAGATTACAAGAAAATATTCGACACGTATTATTTTTTTTTAAGTTGATTAAATCATTAAATCATTTGTTTATTTGCAAACATGGGTAATAATGTACAATAATAATAATAATAATAATAGTTTTATTTCGGACAAAAGAATCCATATGGTGTTAGTATTACAAAACAAAAACTTATTACCTAGTGTTAGTAAATATCAACCTCCGAACAAACTGCTGCATTATCGGAGAGCCGACGCTCTCAGCTACAGTTTTCAGGATGCTGTTCCGACAATACATTGATGTTATTTTTAAAATAAGCAGGTACAGTGCTCCATGTTTAACCATCACATGGGTATGCAAATCATGTAGTTATTAAAAGTAAGATTAGATAAGATTGTCATTAAATAAAAAAATAAATAAATAATGTCAGCCTTAAGAGTCACATATATGAGAAAAATTATTTTAATATTGTAGGTATGCCAGAATAAAAAGATCAACAATTAGAAAATCAATAACAAAAAAAAACAATTACAAATAAACATAAATCAAATGGGTAACAATTCGAATACTAATTTCATCATTACTTACTATTTTTTTTCTAATATTATAAATCGGATATAGTAGGTAGGCCTAGCATCTTTCATTTAAATAGTCTTTAATTTGATAGTAGCATTTTGCAACTAAAAACTCGTGTAGGTTTTTTTAAATTGATCCATTTTTTTATTTTCAATTATGTGTTTGGGTAGTTAATTATAAATTTTGGGGGCCATACCAAGAAAACTCTTATTAAAAATAGCCTTTTTATGTGGAATCATGCATATTTGATGGAAAACTGCTTAGATTTGGCGCATTAAAGTTGAGGAGAGGGGGCTTGTATTTTCATTATCTAGTTTAAACTGTACTGGCTAGTGACGTCATACGACATTTTGACTACATCGAGTCGTTATTTTTTTTGATTAGGTACGTCATTTTTGTCAAATAGCCCATTGTGCCTGCCTTAATAGCAATTTGCCGCTTTGTTTACTTAGAATAGAATAAAGAATAATGTAGTTTTGTTTACCTTTGATATTAGACAGAAACCAGTTTGTTCTAACGAATGCTACTTTCTAAAGAAAACTAGACAAATATAACCGAGAATTTTGTGACTAGCACGCTTATGTCCTCAAAAAGGTTAAGCAGAGATGTACGTCTTTTTCTTATCGTGTTAGTGAATAACAAGGGGATCGAGTCTGCTATTGAAATCGTGTCTCAATGACCGGTCAATGATCGATTTTTGACGTATAACGTCAAACTTATGACACATTTCCCATACAAAAACTGTCAAAGTTGTCAAATATTCGATCAATGACCGGTCATTGAGACACGATTGCAATAGCAGACTCGAGACCTTGTGGGCCTCTGACTTAACTTTACATGCCGTCGCCTAATATCTCTCTATATCTAGGTTAACGGGAAGTTTCCTACGAATTTTGATTCCCTAGAGAGTGCAATTTTTGCTAAAAAAACGGCCGTATCTTTGCGTAAACTTAGAAGTTTGAATCTTTAGAAAGAAAGAAAGAAATAAAACACAGTTCAGAGTGAGTGAGTTTAGTTTAGCAGTGCGATTCTGGTCCAATCACCGCGTGAAAATGTAGGCGCAGTGAGGGCGAATTGAGCTGTCATTCCATATTAATGCTAGGCATTGACAGTTCACTTCACTCAGGTTTACAAGGCGTGAATTTTACTGAATCGACCAGCAGTTCAGTTCAGTTCAGTTCGTCAGTTTTTCGCGACTTTATTTGGCCGAGGACCTGAGTATACGGTTTTAATTTCAACTTGATACTACAACGCTTTTCCCAAATAAAGGGTCTTGACAGACAGACAGACAGACGGATAACAAAGTTAAGCTGATCCTAATGGCTGATCTTTGCGTTATGCTCGTGAACGGGTGCTGCTTGTGGTGACTGGTCGACTTGCTTACCAATGGTTTTTTTTTTATTGTTATAACAGTTAACTGCTTATTGGTTTCACTTCGATGGTCCTAGATTATCATTTAAAATTTAGAGTCACACCCTTATGAATATAAGCCAGCATTGCACATGTAAGCGGGTACGCCTTTTATATCTGGAGGCTGTTATTTTTCAGTTTTGTAGTTGCTTTGCTTGAGTTTAGATTTCAATGTTAGTATGAATTTACTTTTTTTCTTAATCTCGGTATATTGGAGTGTGCTAGCTAACACGTGACAATCATTCTGAAATGTAATGTTTTACAATGTGTATAAACATAAGTGCTATTTATTGAGCATTTCATTGTATAGATTCTTTGTATACCTAGTTCTTCAAACGAATCAGACAGATGTGTTGCTGGGGAGTTTGTTCCGCCACTTCTTCTTCCCAGCAAAAACACTAGGAAGTGGCGAAGGGTGGGCCGTTTTTGGGGGACTGTCTTTATGTATTTTTTTTTGACGTTTCAAAAGTGCTGATTCTCAGCCTAGTTTGAATAAAGACTTTTGATTTGATTGATTTTGAAAGAAAGAATGAAAGAAAATACATTTATTGGCAACAGTTGGATACACGCACAGTAAAAAAAAAAAATAACATACTAACAAAAAAAGACACAAAAATGTCATGTCTCACGGCTGCGCCAAAAGGTTCATTTCAGCGGTAATGCCAGACAGATGCTGAGATGCTGCCTGACGCTGATTTTCAAATGAACTTTTGGGGAAAGTGATCTTATTAGGGTTCCATATTTTTTCCTTTGGAGGTAAGGAACCCTAAAAAACATCAAAAATGTATCGTAAACCCAAAGTACACTCAGGGATTTTAAACACTAAACTAAGTAATATAGTCTATAAAAGCTAAGAGTTCAGAGAGCTCCCGTGTCACTTTATATAATTGGGGTTACCATAGGTCAGGGTTCAGTCAAATGAAAAATTGATCGACATTGGCTTAATTAATTAAACCCCAAGAGGACACCGGTATCCGCGCTGTCGTTGTCTTTCTATTGTGTCTCTAATTGACACGATTGAAAGGTGGAATTATATCACGCCTGTGACCCCAGAAGGGGCGTGGGCAGAGGTCTAGGTACTGTAACATTTGACTAGTCTTTTTCTTAAACTGGTGTTTAGGAAGCCCATGGGACTTTAACATAACTGGGGAAATGTGGGTGTACTGCAGGTATACCTCTGTCTAGACCTTAGGGGATAGGATGTTTGACAGAATATTAACATCAGAATATAACTGATGAATGATATTTATTTCTGTAAATAGGTTTTCACAAACACTTTTACACGTAATTTTTTTAACTAGTAGATGAGATCGGAGTTTCACTATCTGACTACTCTGAGAAGAAACACCGAAAGAAACTCAGAGGTCACAGTATCTTTTAAAGTCCGGACATTATCTTGGTCAAATCATGTAAGATCCATGCAGATTAGTGTCTGAGATGGTCTTTAGAGGAAAGAACCACACAGAATGAGGGGACCAGATCGGTCAGTGCAAGCATTTGTCAGTAATCGTGAGCTCAACTCGGAACTTGAGGAGCTCCACGTGCTGACGAACAATACCAAAGAAAGAACATTTGGGTTGGTCTCATAAAGAACTCAAACTGCCAGACAAAATGTGAAATAAATGAATAAAAGAACTTAAAAAGATTTAGAAAAGAAAATTTTAAAAAGAATCCACATAGTCCTTACATTCACAATAAAAAATAAAAATAAACATAATATACTTTCAAAGTAAAAATAATATAAATTACCTAGTCCATCAGTTACATACATTATAAAAAATAAAACACAAGTATTTTTTATTCTTTTTCAAATTGATGAAAAACTGATTAGTTTAAGCGCATTAAAGTCGAGGAGAGGGGTCTTGTGACGTCATTATCTAGTATAAAATTTACTGGATAATGACGTCATGCGACATTTTGACTCGATGTATCGTAGTTATTTTTTGATTACCTACGTGAAAAAAAAATGACGTGTGGCACTCGGAGACTGCCGCGGTAAAGCTATTGCATAGCATTTTTTATCAACTCCTCTCCTCTCCCCCTCCCCATTCCTCTCCTCCCCTTCTACCCCTTCCTCCCCTTCCCTCACTCCTCCCTCTGTTTCCCCTCCCGACCCCTGCCTCTACCCATCCCCCTATCCCCTCCCCTCTCCCCTCCCCCTCCCCTCCCCTTTCCCCTCCCCACTATCACCACTATGCCTGCAATATAAATATATAATATATATATATATGCAATAGCTTCGGCCTTCAAGCCACACCTCCTTGCCCGTCGGAGTGGGGAGCGTGAGGTTTTTCGTTACGGAATTTCTGGATTCGGTCCCCGCGCTCAAGGCCCGCGATAGAAGCTATGCAATAGCTTAATAAAAAAATATGTGTCTTATTTTTTCTTGTACCTAATCTAGATGAAGGACTAAAAACTAAATTTTGTCAAGTTTATTGTAAACAACCAAAATTCTTCAATGTAATTTACCCCGCATGGTTAGGAGGACAAAGTTCATTTTGAACTGGGTCAAGCGACCCAGTTTTCAACTGGACAGTCACGACCTTTTGTTTTTAACTGTCGGCACGTGTAGGTAACTACAACAGAGGTATTGCAGGTTTAGCTAACTACACCTCAATGAGATATATAAAAGAAACTTTTTAACTTAACTGGCCTGTTGGTCTAGTAGTTAGTGGCCTTGACTGACTGCTATGCCGGAGGTCGTGGGTTCGATTCCCACCTAGGACAAATAATTTTGTGTGATGAGGACGATCATTTGTTCTGTGTCTGGGTGTAATTTATCTCTATAATATGTATCCTATTTAGAAATATACATGGTGATTTTTAAATCGTCTGAAAAATATTCACAAGGTGTTTTACCCATGAATATGAAACAGCCGATTTTTTTTTCTTGATTTCCGAGTTGGTCTCATAGTAAAAGTTGTTCAAATTCATGGGTAGAACACCCTATGAAAATTTGTCAAACGATTAAAAAATCACCGTGTTTAAGTATGTTTATCAGCTGTTTAGTACCCATAACACAAGCTCTTAGCTTAGCTTGGGACTAGATGGCGTTGTGTGAAAAGTTGTAGATAACTTAACACAAAACAACTGACATGAAGTCGAGGTGTAAAATAAGTTCGAACTAGTTTCGGAAGTCTGTATAGCTGTAAGTTAAGTCAGGAGTGAACAAGTTACTTCTTGGCAAACGTGCTTCATCGTCGACCACATCATCGCTTACCAATTACCATCAGGTGAGATAGTGATCAAATTAGAGCTTACCTACACTAATAGTTATAAAGAGGAAACATTTGTGTGTGTGTGTGTGTGTGTGTTTGTGTGCATATTTACCCTAAGTCGGATCCAATCTGTTCTAACTGCGATTACATCTACGGATTTCCTAGTCAGGTTTCCTAGAAATTAAATGGTGTAGTTTTTAGCGGAATACAGGTGTAATGCTATGTGTATGTTAGTCCCACGTCACAACTTGACCGCTTTCGTCCTAAAACCAAGTTCACGGACGAACTCGTCAGTTTTTTTGTTGCAAAAAGTAATTGTGGGTTGAGCGGTGAACGTAACATATCCGTGTGTTGCCCACGCAGGTAAATATTATGAAGAAAATACGCAGTACATTTCAATTGGAAATGGCTTTTTTAAATAAATTAATACAAAGAAAGAAAGAAAAGAAAATATGTTTATTTGGGACACGCACAGAAATTCAACAGTATAAAACTTAAACTAAATTTAACATATTAAAAGAATAACAAAAAGACCTGTGCCGATCCCAGCACGATGCCACGACAGAACAGAACGGAACATTTTAAGAACAAGCTGAAAGAAGAAGCAAGCAAGCAAGCTGAAGAGTGGAATTCCCTGCCGGTGTCGGTGTTTCCTGATAGCTACAACCTAGGGGTCTTCAAGTCAAGAGTGAACAGGTTGCTTAGCGTGCTTCATCGTCGACCACATCATCGTTTACCATCAGCAGGGCTAGCATGGCCGGAGATATTCTATCCACGGGGAGAAGATAAAATACCATTCCCCTCTGTGAATTTTATCCACCCTCCGAGCATGGCGACATGGGTGGATAAACTATTCACGGGGATAAACCAGGGGAAACGCTTGTCCTTGAAATTATTGCCATTATAAGAAAACTTTCATGAAATTACACAATAGTCGAGAATGTCATGTAAACCAAAGTACTTTCATCGTTTTATTACATCTGTACTGGATATTTATTTTGTTTTGTTGTCAATTGGGATTGCTCGAATCGCGAAATCTTACACTAGTCGCTATGCTAGAAGCCGTGGATGAGTATCCACGTCTAATGTCAAAAAGTGATATAATTCTCTTTCCCCCTGTTGCCGTGCTTTGGCAGGTGGATAAGATAATTGTATCCCTTGTCAGTGGAAATAACCGGTGGATAAAAGTTATATCCCCAGCCCATGCTAGCCCTGCTGGTGAGATAGTGGTCAAACGCGTGCCTATCAGTAATAAAAAAAAAAAGCTTTTATTGCGATCCTCATATTTTGTTTTGATTTATTTATTGGGCTTGTGGCTAAATTATAACAGCCGCATGGGTCGATCGAAGGTTAAGCTACGCTTGACGAGGTCGGTTCGTGGATGGGTGACCATTTATTACATACCAAGACTCCTCCGTGTCTCTGAAAGCACGTTAGGCCGTTTGGTCCCGGCTCTCATTTGTAGATCTTTGACAGTCGTTACTTGTAGTCAGAAGCCCGAAAGTCTGACAACCAGTTTAACCAAGGGGTATCATGTTACCCAGTTACTGGCAGTCGCTCCATGTAAAACACTGGTATTCAGCTGCATCGGAAGCCGACCCCAACATAGTTGGGAAAAGGCTCTGCAGATCGGATCAGATAGGCGCTCGTTCCGCGCTCTCGCTTGCACGCTCGGCTTTGGCGGAACGTGACAATGAGTCATGCTTTTCCGTGCTTGCAGCCGGCGTTTATCGATTTATTAAACGTTATCTAGCTGTCTCGAATTGCATGTCACATCTAGTATGTAATTTTTCTTTAGATCTACGCTCACTTGGTTGGTGACAACAAACACTTCTGTGATCGCTTTAAAAATTACTTTTAAGTATTGAGTTCTGTACCTACGTTCTTTAAAATATAATTATTGTAAACCTAGTTTCTCAGGAAATTAATCATTTTTAATTCTGATGAGAAAAAAAACTTGAGAGGTGTCAAGGGACACCCGGATGGAACGAAGTTCCCTTCGATTGATTAGTGAACTATTCAATCTTCTCTCTCTCCCCCCCTCCCTCTCCCTCTCCCTGCGAACATGCGACGCCGCACAGCTTACAATAGCTTACTACAGCAAAAAGTGTCGTGACAACTTTTCGTAAGAATTTTTTCCGTCTAGCCCCCTTTCACAACGCGCGATAAGGAACTTCGTTCCAAAAAACACTTCAACCTGATTGAATACCTCCTCTTTTTCTGTAAGTCAGTTTAAAAAGCCATGCATTTCACCTGTGTCGTGGGTAAAATTCACAATTAAGTACTAATTATTGGATCATCGTCTGAACCTGTCCCGTGAAAAATATGCAAGGCGAGACCTTTACCGCTGGGTCTATAGAGCAACAAAATTGAATATAATTAGCTAGCCTACAAACCTGCTGATGCTAAGCCAAGCAAAATCGTGAATATAACGTAAAGAACACAAAAACACCCAGCCATTGCCTCTCGAAGGTATGAGGAACCCAGGATACGTTCACGGAGTCACCAACCGCACCAAGGCCGCGGAGGGCAACGCACTTTGTGCCAATACCCTGTCCGAATTAATGCGCGTACACATGCTGGCGACCGGCTAATAATAGGTCGATGATTCTTGTCCTGTGGGAGGTTATTGGTGGGCAGCTAGGGGTCTTAAAATTAGTCTGAATATGCACTTTCTTTCTTTGTCAACTGCCAAGTTACTTACAGCCCCTCTAGCCAAGTTACAAACGATTCGTATCTATTCTCTTTCTACAATCGAGAACGCCTCAAATCCCTTTGTTTTGACCACGTGACTTAGCGAAAGGTGATAAGTCACGTGGTCAAAACAAAGGGATTATAGAGAATAGGGAGAATAGATACGAATCGTTTGTAACTTGGCTAGGGGGGCAGGTCTCGAGTTTGAACCCAAAGCACACAGCGCTTACTTTTCGGATTTATACAATGTGAGTATTGAATAAAGGGCTTATTGCACTATTCGATCTGTAGGAAATCGGTAAATGTAACCGCAGGTAGGACAGTGTGGATCCGACTTATTGTTCCGACTGCGGGTTGCCTCCTAACTAGGACCCTAGTTAGGATCCTACAAATCGGATAGTGTAATAAGCTCTTATGGATCAATTGGTTTAAAAAGGGTAAAGAAACACATCATGAGGAAACTGGCAGGCCTTGTTGGTCACTATAACTAACTACATGATGAGAAGACTGTGAGGCTCTAATATTATCAAGGAGTATTAAGTTACCCAGTTAAAAGGGACGGAAATCTGTAACAAAAAACTAGGGAAACGCGCGTTATTTGATTTAACCATTAAACGCGCATTATTTGTTTTCACCAATAAACACGCGCGGTGGCGGTGACATGGCTATGAGGTGGTGCCAACCCATATTATTTGAGGTTAGTAGGTACCACGTCGCACTGTCATTTTATTTTATGATGACGTATTTAACACCATATGCGTATACTGTAGGCTTGCTCGTCTTTATATAATAAGAAGAACAAGGGAAACCAAACAGCTACGGCACATAAGCGACTTATGTAAAACAGATTATATAACGCGTAATTTATTCGACGACATAGCTAGGTAAACTAATTATATAAGCGTATATATGCATGCTAAGAAATAGAAAAAAAAATACGACTAGGTTTTTTTCGCTTCTACCGAGCATCGAGTTTCTCTGGGTTCGATTCCAAGGTCGTGCAAAGTGTTTTTAGTTTTTTTTTTGCGATCTGAAATTTCTCAGTACAAGCCCCAGAATCTGGGTTCGTGTCCATTATTGTTAGACTGACCTAGAACATGGAATTTAAACATAACTGTCAAAACATGAGTGTCTTAAAGGTACACTTTTGCCGTCTCCACTTGCCCCAGGGTGGAAGACATCCATGAGGAGTTTCCACCCAGAAAAAAAAAACATTCTTGATCTATAGACGTCATTTCATTTCTGACCACATCTAGACAAACAGACAATGGTCATAATTATTTTATGTGTATAAATATAGAGTAACGCGTCATCAACATTCTGACTGAATCAGATTACTAACTGTTGGTAAACATCAGCGTTCCAGATTTTCGTTCTATGAATGTGTGCGCGTACGCGTAAGTTTTGTTGTAATATTAGGGTTGTTGCAAAAACTTCAAAGTACATACATACATAACGTCACGCCTGTAATCCCCGAAGGGCAAGGCAGAGGAGTACCTGGTAGTACAACCACATTTCGTCAGTTATGTTTGAGTCCCATGTAATAAGGGGCGAGCCTATTGCCATCAATCGGGCGCAAATCCAGACTCCAGGCTGCTACTGAGAAAGACCAGATGGAAAAACTCAATAACACTGCACGATGCTGGCATAAAATCCAAGACCTCATGCTGAACAGCAGCAATTGCAACCACTGTGACGAAGTGGTCTTAGTATGTAATGATGATCACCCCATCCACAAACTGACCTCACCAAGTGTAACTGACTGTGACTGGCCTGTTGGTCTAGTAGTTATTGACCCTGACTGCTATGCCGAAGGTCGTGGGTTCGATTCCCACCCAGGACAAATGTTTGTGTGATGAGCACGATCATTTGTTCTGTGTCTGGGTGTAATTTATCTATAATATACATAGTTACATACATACATATCGTCACGCCTGTAATCCCCGAAGGGCTAGGCAGAGGAGTACCTGGTAGTACAACCACATTTCGTCAGTTATGTTTGAGTCCCATGTAATAAGGGGCGAGCCTATTGCCATCAATCGGGCGCAAATCCAGACTCCAGGCTGCTACTGAGAAAGACCAGATGGAAAAACTCAATGACACTTTGCTCGACCCGGGGATCGAACCCGGGACCTCATGATCAGCAGTAGCGCTTGCGACCACTAGACCAACGAGGCAGTCTTCTATATCTATAATATGTATGTATTTAGAAGTATATAAGTATGTTTATCAGCTGTTTAGTACCCATAACACAAGTTCTTAGCTTAGCTTGGGGCTAGATGGCGTTGTGTGAAAAGTTGTGGAATATTTATTTATTTATTTAACTTAACCTTCGATCGACCCATGCTCGTGCGTGTGTGTGTGTATAAAATTCGCAAATTCAAGTCCCAACAGAGTTGAAAAAACTGCGGCCGGGGTCACAGACCTGAGTAGGGTTGTGACGCGACACATGCAGTTCGAGTTACTGTAGGGACGGGCTGCGATCGATAAACTGAGCTAGTAAATTATCGATGATTGTGTTTTATGTTACACCTACAAAAAAATCCAGTAATAGCATATTTCTTTACGATTGACGACGATCTAGGTATTTTTTGTGCGACTGATTTCGTGAAAAGGGACGGAAATGTGTAACAGGAAACCAGGAGAGTGCGCGCTATTTGATTTGACCAATAGCCGCGCGTGGTGTCAGAGAGATGGCTGTGAGAATGTGCGAACCCATTTTGCGTTTCCCTCCTAAGAAAATTTACTTCTCGTCAAAGTCTTCAAGCATAATCCTACTAATATTATAAACGCGAAAGTTTGTGAGGATGGATGGATGGATGTTTGTTACTCTTATGAGTTACGAGTATGTATATCGTCGCCTTATAGTGAAAACCTCGTAAGTGTAAAAGAAGTAACTTTTCAGGAGGAAGAAAAAACTACGCGTCTAACTGACAGATGCGAGTATTTACGAGGTTCTCATTTACTGCCAGATGACGCTATGAGTATCAAATGAACAAATTAATTAGTCACATCAGGAGGTTCGTTGCGAGGTTTTCTTCTTAGAAACGCAATAAAATAAATTTGAGCAAAAATGCATTTCCGAGGTTTTCACTCGTAAGGCGATGATATGTTAACTAGCAGACGTCCCGCGGTTTCACCCGCGTAGGCCCCGTTCCCGGAGGAAAACAGGGATAAAAAGTAGCCTATGTGTTAATCCAGGATGTGAGCTATATCCATACCAAATTTTATTAAAAGCCATTCAGTAGTTTTTACGTGAAAGAGTAACAAACATGTATCCATCTATCCATACTCACAAACTTTCGCGTTTATAATATTAGTAGGATTTCCATACAATGCGAGGTCAGAGTAAACTGGATAGTTGCTGTATAATCTTGATGTGTAGCTTACTACCTACTATAGGTATACCTTTGCTTAACCTTTCGAGAAAAATAGACGGTGATGTAATATATACGATAGTTGTAGTAAATGTGTGAGTCAAATAATTATTGTTTTGATTACGATGATGAAATATTAATGCAACATTGCTATTATTTTTCAGATTCAGTTTATATTATAGACACTAGCACCTCAAGCTATACATGACATCGCATCGTCTACTATGAAGGTTATTTAAAAACCTTAACAATAACACTACCCTCATTATTAAGGTCATTTAATTAACTTTTAGGCCATATACGGTTCAAATTGATCCGTTCTATATTAACACGCAGATGCCTGAATTTTATCCTACTTTGAGTACGTTACACTTATCGTTATGTTTTACAAGTCATTCATTCAGTATCTTTATATATTATAGCCTATGTGTTATTCTAATATATAAGCTAAATTATTGTAAAGTTTCATTAAAATCTATTCAGTAGTTATTGCGTGAAAGAGTAACAAACATTCGCATCCTACATATTATTATAAACGCGAAAGTTTATGAGGATATTTGCAACTCATTCACGTAAAAACTACTGAATGGATTTTAATAAAATTTGATTTGGAGTTAGCCGAGACCCTGGATCAAACCATAGGCTACTTTTTATCCCTGTATTCCCACGGGAACGAGACATCTGCTAGTTTATAATAGGATATACGTGTGACAGAAAGTGGTCCGATATTTGTTTCTATGTGTAAATTTTATAGTTCTATAAAATAATTACCTAATGCTACTAATATAAATAGGTACTTGTGGTTTGTCGGTTTAAAGGTAGGTATTACAATTTACCTCGTTATCACTAACTAAAACGGCACAATGACACGTCTATGGCCAATGGGGCAACTAAATAATATGTTGTGAAATACAACATTATTATTGTATTTAACCTTTTGAGCGCCATTGTCACATATGTATATGTGACAAACAAAATCTTACCCTGAACGCCAACGTCACAAATATATGACAAAAAACACGTCGCACCATTATGAAATAAACAATTTAATCATTACTGTATTAATAAAAGTGGTCTGGCGTCAGGCGATACGTTCATATTCTGGCGTTCAAAAGGTTAAAAAAGTTGACTGCCTCGATGGGCTTGTGGTCGCAGGCGCTACTGCTGATCATGAGGTCCTGGGTTCGATACCCGGGTCGGGCTAAGTGTTATTGAGTTTTCCATCTAGAATTTCTCAGTAGCAGCCCGGATTCTTGATTTGTGCCCGATTGATGGGAATTGGCTCACCCCCTATAAGATGGGAAATGTGGGTGTACTACCAGTTACACTTCTGCCTAGGCCTTCAGGGATTACAGGTGTGATGTTATATCTTTATGTGTCAAAAAGGTTGTTCCAAGTCTTATTAACTTTTCCTGTGTCGTGGGCAGTCGTGGGTCCGTTTGCAAACGTTTGGGCCGGCAATACACGGACTGCTCGAGCAGTTACCTAGTTATCAACATACACGAACCGCTCGAGCAGTTGCAACTGATTCGGGCGGTCGACAGCACGGTGAATTTTCATCGTGCGGTCAAGCAGTCGCCAGGCATACACTGACTGTTCGAGCTGTCGAATCATACATAGATTTCTATGTTTCGACAACTCTCGCGCAGTTACCCCCGCCCGCACTCTTCATTCCTTAGTTCCAAAAACAAGCGATTAAATTCTCCATTATAATTTCGTGTTTCTAATATTGGATGAACCCCCAATTTTCTATGAGCAAAAGCAGCAGAAGTGCTTCCTCCTCAAAATCTATGATGATACTGATTTGAAATTGCCAACTGCTCGAGCAGTTATCAATGGCAGCCTCAAGCTGTTGACTCTTGACTGCAAGAGCGGTGCGTGTATGTGGATCACTAGGTAACTGCTCGAGCAGTCCGTGTATTGCCGGCCTTAGTGTACGGCCTGAGTGCACGCTCTGTTCGAGCGTCGGGCGGGGCGGGGCGTGCAGCGTTCATGTTAAACACGTGCTACCCGTAGTGGCCGTCCTGAGTGCCTGCCGAGCGGAGCGTGCGCAGCAGCGGGCTTGTTTGCGTCGAGCGGGGCGTCGCGTGCAAGTTCAAACCAGTTTGTGTTTTGCAGCGGTGATACGAGCGTTCTTGAAGGATGTCGTTTGAAGAAATAATTTCAGAACTACAAAATAAACCTGAAATATGGTTATCTTAGCATTCTTTATATAAGAACTCATGAAATTTATCTTCATTCACCCTCAATGTTTCAAATAACGTAGAAAACTCTCCAAATTGTTTTCTTTGCTTCACAATGTTACTAGAACCTTGTCTTGACTCATAATTAAATTTTAGCCACAAGTTTTCTTCTAAATACATATCAATAATATCGTACGACGCAGACGCCATGATCGACACAAACGACCGGCACCACAAACGCTGAGCGTGCACTGAGGCCACTTAAAGAACGCCCTTTCGACCGCTCATCCCCGCCCCGCCCGACGCTCGAATACAGCGTGCACTCAGGCCGTACACTTAGACTCATACTCGTAACACTGAGCACAAGCTCCTCAAACTTCTAGAAGCTATGATATTTAAAAGAGTAAGTAACAGAGAAACTTTAAGCTTAATAATAACAGCCTCACGATAGATCGAAGGTTAAGCTAAGCTTGACGAGGAGTCCGAGGAGTCCTTGGATTCGTGACTAATTCATTACATGATACCAAGACTCCTCCGTGCCTCGGAAAGCATGTTAAGCCGTTGGTCTCGGCTGTGATTTGTAGTATCTTTGATAGTCGTTACTTGTAGTCAAAAGCCCGATATTCTGACAACCAGTTTAACCCAGAGGTATCGCGCTAAACAGTAAGTTGTATTGTTCTTCAGCATGTAGAGTTCCTCAAGTTGCGAGTATCCAAAACTCACGATTACTGACAAATGCATGCACTGACTGATCTGATCCCCTCAT
This sequence comes from Euplexia lucipara, assembly GCA_921972225.1. NCBI lineage: Eukaryota > Metazoa > Arthropoda > Insecta > Lepidoptera > Noctuidae > Euplexia > Euplexia lucipara. The sequence goes on along the minus strand of OV179169.1, from coordinate 1,244,894 downwards.
ATCTGTGTGGTATTTCCTCAAAAGACCATTTCAGACACTAAGCTGCATGATTCATACATGATCAGGCCAAGATAAAGTCTGGACTTTAAAAAGACTGTGACGTCTAAGTTTCTTTCGAAGTTTCCTCTCAGAGAAGTCAGCTACTGAAACAGCAATCTCATCTACTAGTTGAAAAATGACAAGTAAATGTCATGGCATATTATACCGGCACGGCACCGGCACCGCTCCAAACCAGCAATTGACTTGTCATTCAATTTAGAGCCCTAAATCGTGGGTAGTATAATATATTTCACAATGTCAAAGTGAAAAAGCCAACGGCGAGCAGTCGGCGCGCTTGCCACTACCATTCAACTCGAATCGCAGCCGCGTGCCGATAGCGAGCAGACCATGTGCTTACAGCGCGTCGACTGCACGCTTACAGCACGCCGACTCCGAGTCACCAGCAAAACGTCATTGCGCCGTCGTAAACCGACATTATGAAAACGTGCAAGTCATAGGCGTGTTCAATTATAAACGCATTTAACAATCGTGTTCGCGGTGACAGCTAGCTTGCACCTCGCGGCCAGCGCGCGGGCTGCGAGCTTGCGCCCCGCAGGCGGCGAGCTTGCACCTCGCGGGCGGCGTGCGGACCGCAAGCTGGCACCTTACCGACGATGCGTAGTTAGCGCACTGGCAGCTAGCCGTAGCCTAAATTCGAGGCGACGCCGCCGTGCGGCTGCTGTGCAGTTGCGGTGCCGTTATAATGTTTGTAGACAGAAAACCGGAAAAACGGAATAAGTATCATTTCAACTGGATTATGGAGGTCAGACAGGCTGTCTCTCCATGTAAAATACTGGTATTCAGCTGCAACTATAGTTAAACTGGAAGTCGACCGCAACGTAGTTGGGAAAAAGCTAGGCAGATGATGATGGCTTAAAAAACACTGGATCACAATGACACATAAGCGTAACAAACGCTCCTAAAAACACTCAACTCCAGGAAACAGAACATGAGTCATTGGAGATAAGTCGAAATGTTGAAATTATCGCGAATGTTTTAATTCAAGTGACTTTTTTTGTCGGCAGGAATTCTTGGGTTGTGTGACGTTGCATCCGGGAGACTAATGGTTGAATCATATCATGTTTTAGTTGATTTATATAGGTACTTACCTGTTTGTCTTGATATAAAAGGGCACCCGTGTCTATCATACTATATCTACGTACATCAGGGCCCTTGGACACAAAAAATATAGTCTAAATACTAAGGTAACGGCGGGAGGTTTGGTGAGGTTCTTCAGAAAGGTCAGGTGCGTTGTACTCGCCACCGGCGTGTGTGTATGACAACATGTAGGTATGAACGATAACGAAGTAAAGGAAGTATGTAAGGCAGATGGCGTGCTGTAAGTTTCTGATCGAGAAAAAGTCGTAGGTCAAAATTAAAAGTCATTCACTGATATTAGGCTGAGCATCAAAACTTTTTGAACGTCAAAAAATACGTAAGACAGTCCGCAAAAACGTCAACCTTTCATCACTTCCTAGTGTCTTTGCTAGGAAGAAGAAGTGGCGGAACAAACTCCCCAGCAACACGTCTCTCTGTTTATCTATGTAATATTTAATACATGTAGGTATGGAACCTACCGTACCCTATTACAGATTCAAGTTCTAACTTATCAGGCACTGGAGAGTTTGTTGCGATTCTGTTAAAATTACTCGGTGAAAATATAAGTGAAGTGAAAGCGAATTCAGCGGTCATTTCAAACTGATGCTATGCACAGTTCATTTCACTCAAGTTTTTTGGATTTTTGGAGGTATGAGGAACAGTGTGTAAAGTTCCTCATCCACCATTGAAAAGGGAGGATCCTCCGACCAGACGGGTGTTGTGTCTGGTGGGCTAACTACTGCCCGACGACGGTTGTTGTCGGGAACATGTATACGTTCAAATTGCGCGGAAAACTCTGATATCGCGATGTAGGATATCGGTCATTAGTTCGTATGTGGCGAGATAGATGTCGCTACAAATTTAACAGAATCGGCCGAGTAATATAGGAGCATAAACAAAAGCAAAAGAATTATGTAAGAATCCTAGCAGTTAGCACTTTGTAGTTCTGCCTACCCCCAAGGGAAAAAGGCGTGAATTTATAGAGAAAGATGGATAGATAAAACATTTATTTACATCTGTATATGTATGTTTGTCTGTACTCAGGTATTTGACCTCAGTATACTGTCTGCATCAAATATCAAAACAGTGCGGCTCATAAAGGGAGGTGCAATTTGTCGCTTGCCTTATAAGGTACACTACGTGATGATATTTCAAATAAAAGTGCACTTTGCAACCCGTCTGCCTTACATTATTTGACTGGCCTGTTGGTGTAGTGGTTAGTGGTCTTGACTGCTATGCCAGAGGTCGTGGATTCAATTCCCACCCAAGACTAATGTTTATGTGATGAGTACGATCATTTGTTCTATGTCTGGGTGTAATTTATCTATAACTGTAGCTTCCCCGGAAAACTTCGTACCGCCTTTGAATCAATTTAATGTCGTGTAAAAATTAAACGGGAAGACATTTGTCATCTATCTTGTTAACAAAGATGGCGGTGCATTTTTAAATGTTTAATTACGACCTGGATGTCTTCCTCGAGAATTGGAGAGGTGGCGCAGAATCGCGACCGATGGAACCGACCGATGGAAGGACCGATGGCCTTTCCCCAGCAGTGGGACAATTTGGGCTAAATAATAATAATAATAATAATTATCGTCAAGTTTTCATAAATTTTCTAAGGTTCCGCTCAACTTTCTCAACTTTTTCTTTCATAAGATCCTTCTTCTGACTAAAACAAACACAACTAAAAAAGAAATAGCGAAATTGGTCCAGCCGTTCGCGCGTGGTGCCACGACTAAAGAAAATAGGGATTCATTTTTATTTATCTCCTATAATAATGTAGGTATGCATCTACAAATATATTTATTATAAAGAGGAAAAAACATGTATTTCAGTGTGTGGTGTGTGTGTATGTTTGTAACGAATAAACTCAAAAACTACCGTGACTATTTCTTTCACCGGGGAACTTCCCCGTCGAAAGAAATAGTCACGGTAGTTTTAGTACACCATCCCCGGGTGACACAGGCTACTTTTTATCCCTGTATTCCCACGGGAACGGGAACTACGCGGGTGAAATGTCAGCTAGTTTAGAAATGTAATATGAATTAGTTCATAAGTTGTCTAGTACTCATAGCACAAGCTCTGCTTAGTTTGGAACTAGATGGCACTGTGTTAACTTGTGATAAACGAAGAAAATACTTACAAATGAATTGAAAAGTCACATATTGGTTCAAATTCTAATTCAAATTCATTTATTTGTCCCAAAGACATTCAATACCTATAGACCGGACATCACGAACAAAATTTTCGTCCGAAAAAGTTTGTCCTGCTGGATACAAGTCTATGAGTTTTTTGTAGTACGCTCCGCGGCCGCTCCAATATTCAAATATTATTCTAGATGGCGTTACTGAGACATGGAATCAAAGTTTTTCTATGACATTTCCTCGCATGTCCGCTCTATAGATGGTATTTTAAATATTTTTGTGTTTTCAAGCTATCTGATAAAAAAAAAGAAATTACAATAAGATTATATTATTATAAACACAACACACAGAATCAGAATCAGAATCAGAATCATTAGACACAACACAACAATTAGATTATTTATTTTTTTCTTGCCGGGATTTAAACTTACAACCTCGTGCATAGGGTACTCTCATGCACAAGACTATGGCCTAACTGCCACCCAGCTAGATCTTGGGTAAATTACCAATTGACATTTATACTACCAGATAATACTAGTTAAGTGCCGTTAAAGGATGGACACAATAATGCAAATTAGATGATAATATATTAAACGACGCAGAATGTGGGCGCGTGGCGTAGTAAGAACAAAGATCTTTGTCCCTACATTTATTTCTTGGCTTCTTAATCATAGGAATTGCAATGCTTTGGTACATCTATGAATCTAGCACTGTTTTTATCGCAGGATTGTTTTTAATGCGGCACTGTTTACCGTCCGACACTGTTTACAATCCGGCACTGCTTTCAATCCAGCACTGCTTTCAATCCAGCACTGCTTTTAACCCAGCACTGTTTTTAACCCAGCACTGCTTTGAATTTGGTACTGTATGAATGTGTTTGTGTTACTTAGTGTGTGCGTGTGTGTGTGTGTGTATTGTAGAATACTCTTTATTGTTAACCATAGAAACTTACAAACAATAAGTTTTAGGGCTACATAAGATGTTACAATGGGCGGCCTTATCGCTAAAAGGAATCTCTTACAGACAACCTTTGGATGGATTTGATTTAGACGGAGAAAGGTAAAAGTTATTAAATTTCAATGTAAAATAAAATAATGTAAAAATAATAAATAATTCTTATTCTCCACTGAATATATCTTAGGATATTACAAAGTATATAATAGACTGGACGCCGACTGAAACATAGTAAAAGCTTGGCAGATCATGATGATGACATACAACCGTAGACACGAAAAACATAACCCCTCCTTCTGAAGCAGCCGGATAACAATCCCTATTTATCCATTGAATATCTCAGTCTATTCATTCAGAGAACAAATGGTAGGTAGATACACTATCTACAACACAAGAGGTGCGAATGCACTTTGCTTGCCTTGACTCTGAAGTGACAATAACCCAACTCTGGGTGTATTATCAGTATTAAATTGCGTCTTTTAATAAACGTGTCGTACTCACAATCGTATTGTCAGTCTGTGTGATATCTGTCTAGTTAAACACTAATAAAAGCAATCCCTACACCATAAGATTTGTGCACGATTCCATAACCCTTAGGCGTTGAAATTTTTCGTCGGTTTACTTCCCAATTTTTCTATAACTTAACTAATACTTTAAACTGCGAAAAACTATGTTACAAATCATCATTTACTTTCAGCTCAATGAGCTTTTTCACGAAAGTATTGATTTTCGCGAATGGGCATAATTGTTAAAATTTTAGGTTTTAGCCCCTCATCTAGATAACAAAAAAATATTCGACACATATTTTTTCTTTTTTCACGTACCCAATCAAAAAACTACGGCGAAACATCGAGTCATAATGTCGCAAGGCGTCACTAGCCAATGCGCTTAATCTGAGCAGTTTTGCATCAATTTCTAAAAGAAAAAAATACACACGCGTGTCTAATATTTTCTTGTAATCTAGATATTGTTTATGATTGGCGTGTTGGTCTAGTAGTTAGTGATCCTGACTGCTATGCCGGAGGTCGTGGTTTCGATTCACACCCAAGATAAATGTTTGTGTGATGACTGTTGAGCACGGTCATTTGTTCTGTGTCTAGGTGTAATTTATCTATTAATATGTATGTATTTAGAAGTATATACAGGGTGTCTCATTCAAATCGGTCAGTACGGGAAAGTCTGAAACTATAAGACATACGAAGAACTGTTCTGAGGAACCATGTCATCGATTTTAATAACAAGAAAAACTGCATTCATACTTTTTAAAAAACATCTGTAAGTACTCCGTTCGGTAATCGAACCCGGTTATTTTGAAAAAAAAAAAACCTACACTATTTCTATTTAGATATCGATAGTGTAGATCTTAAGCAGTAAATGTATGTATGAAACATATGTCTAAAATGGATAAAATGCATTGTTTCCACATATTTTAATTTATTTTAGTACCTAGGTGCTCGAAGTGACCACCGCCTTTTTCCATACAATACTCAACAAGTTTAGATAACGATAATAACAATGCATTTTATTCATTTTAGACATCATATTTCATACAGACATTTACTGCTTAAGACCTACACAATCGATATCTAAAAAGAAATAACGTAGGTTTTTTTTCAAAATAACCGGGTTCGATTCCCGAACGGAGTCCAGATGTTTCTGGATGACTAAAATACTTTTTTATTGGTCTGAGACTTTAAAGTAGACCGGGAAAACTAAGTAAATTGTATGTATGTAATATAGAAACACGCAGCGCAGTAGTTCAGTTTAAAATGTTCTATTTTGTTTCTTTCAAAATCAATGCATTACAATAAGGTAGTTAGGTTAGGTAGTTAGGTTCGCTATAGGATAGGTATGGTAAGTTAGGTTAGGTTATATGTATTATATGTTGTCATTCTAATTCTATGTAACACAAAACGTTTTATTAACATTAGAGACTCGCTAAACAAAAAGCTGTAGTAGTCATTATTGTGTTTTGGGTATATTTATTGACATATTATTAAAAATATGTCATATCTAATATAAGAATTCTCGTGTGTGTTTGTAAACAAAACTCCCTCGAAAAAGCTTGATCGATTCTTATGAAATTCTGTGTGTATGTTCAGTATGTCTGAGAATAGGATATAAACTAAATAAACCTAATAAATGGATTTTAAGGCAGAACAAAATTAATCAGTACTAATATTATAAAGTAAAATTATAAAATAAAAAAATTCCCCGTTGGGAAGCTACTTTCCCCGGGAGACGTAGGCTACTTTTAATTCCTGTATTCCCATGGGAACGAAATCGCTGGACGACTGCATGTGAATAAATAAATAAATACAAATGACGTAATTACTTCAAATACAGGATTTCTCTCACAAAACGTCCAATCGCATTGAAACTCATTAGGGCAATAAGCTAATCACCTCATACTTTAAAAGATAATTGAGGAAATTGTTAATTACTCTAGATAATAATGCTGTCTGAAGCGAACGGTAAGTTTATCAATAACAAATAAGAATGCTGATAGCACTAACACAATTCTGTGGCCTTAGCGAAAAGGGGTATAAGTCCAATTTTGTCGAAAATGAGTAAGTGTACCAAAGTGATCAGAAAACCGACTTTTACAGTTTTTTTTGGTGTCAGTTGGACCCTTTTACACAAAGTAACTTTCTTATTTTTAGAGATAGCTTAGATCTGTCTTCACCAAACGATAGAGCATTTTTTTCTGATCACTTTGGTACACTTTTAACTCATTTTCGACAAAATTGTACTTATACCCCTTTTCACTAGGGCCACAGAATTATGCTGTCGGAATTTTGGCATACGTATAAGTGGGTTGCTGTTGCTGACAGTGCACATAAATACAGTTTTATGTCGATCTGTGGACAGCCACCCATCCACAAGTCGACCTACGCAAGGAGGCTTCGTCCCAACTAACACCGATCCTAATACTGCCTACACGATTTAAAAAATCCCAAGTCTACACGAAACGATATATTGTTGCTGGGGAGTTTGTTCCGCGCCACTTCTTCTTACCAGCAAAAACACAGGAACTGGCGTAGGGTGAGCGTTTTGGGGGACTGTCTTATTTAATTTTTAACGTTTCAAAAAGTGCTTATCCACAGCCAAATTTGAATAAATTTGATAACAACGTGCAGTTGGTATGAAAAACAATTAAACGAATTAAGAATACTTTAATCATTATACACAAGGTACGATAAATAATCACTTGCTTCAAAAACGGTGAAGGAAAACTTCGTGAGGAAAGAGGGAAGGAGTTTTGAGGTATGAGGGACAGGGTGTAAACTTCCTCATCCACCATTGAAAAGGGAGGATCCTCCGACTAGACGGGTGTTGTGTCTGGTGGGCTAACTACTGCCCGACGGTTGTTGTCGGGAACTTGTATACGTTCAAAGTGCGCGGATAACTTTGATACCGCGATGTAGGATATCGGTCATTAGTTCGTATGTGGCGAGATAGATGTCGCTACACCGAGAGAGATATTTCTCGACGGCATATAAAGCGAAACAGACCATGGGCCACTCAGAACTAATGATCATGCTCATCTCACAAACATTTGTATTAAGTGGAAGTCGAACTTAGATCAACTAACTCAGTAGCAGCCTAGAGGCGGGATTTGAAGTTAAAGATAAAGATAAAGAGATAAAGATATATTTATTTGTTTAAACATGTGTAACACAATACACATAGGTGCAAATGTGGATGGAAATTTGAAAACAGGTAAGTTTCAACATGTGCCCAGTTCTTCATTAGTCATGGGTTTACGCCCCGTTACATGGGTTTTTTAAATAACATGGCGAAATGTGGGTATAATAGAGTACCTCTATCTCTTGACAAATACAGGCGTAATGTTACGCAGTAGCAGAAACGCTGATTGTACTAACTTAATAGCGATAGCTAACACAAAGGAAATTAGATGACTAAGGATTAATGATGGAAGATACCCGTTTTTGTGAGATACGACATGCTTGCGATGGAGGTCATAAAGATATGAAAATTATATGGAACAAGAGAAAATAGAGAATGGATTGAGTGTTCCTTATAGAACTGTGAAGTAAATACTGGTAAGAAATTGTGAGAGAGAGATAAAGCGAACGTGCGGCCAATAGTTGCCTCTTTCTAGAATTGTGATTAAACGAGAAAGAAAGAGTCAGGCCTTTATTATTGCCCGTACAGTCCCTCTGTCTTTTTCTAGGGAGTGGTCAATTTTATGCAGGTCTTGCTCAGTCCATTCTCTAGAGTATGTCTATGTTCCCCAAAGAGATTTAAAATACTATAGAGCGGGCATGTCAAGGAAATGTCATAGAAAAACTTTGATCCCATGTCTCAGTAACGCCATCTAGAATAATATATGAATATTGGAGCGGCAGCGGAGCGTACTACAAAAAACTCTTAGACTTGTATCCAGCAGGACACACTTTTTCGGACGAAAATTTTGTTCGTGATGTCCGGTCTATAGGTATTAAACTAGTGCGCTTCACCATCACTGATTGCATCACTGCTTACCATCAGGTGGGATTGCAATCAAGCACTAGTTTGTAATATTAAAAAAAAAAAAAAAAAAAGCGGAACGAACTTAGCCGGGACAGCAAGTTTTATTTAATTTTATTAAGTACCTATGTACAATCACGCGGATAACTTTAATTAACACCACGGTATTAGTGAATAGTCCCGGGAAATCCCGGAACCGAAAGTACCGGGAAATCCCGGAAATTTGCGTCGTTTTAGGAACCGGAATTTCCAAAACCAAATCCCGGTTCTTTCGGTACTTTCGGGAAAAGATACTTCGCGTTTAGAATTTTTCTAATTTTATTGCCTGAAAAATCCAACAGCTGCACTGTTACTATTATACTACCTAGCTACCACCGTTGCTACCTAGTAATACAAGAGCATGATGCGCGAGGGTGCGAAGGTGCGGGAGGGGCAGGTGGCGGCCATCTTGTATACGCGCGTCCCGCTCAGTTAGATTGTGATCGCGTCTTGGAAATGTCGTGCTAGTGGGATTTCGGTGTAAAGTGCTTTGCAAAAACTACTCAAACAAGACTACTTCTTTTGGAAAGTGAGTATTTATTTTTAATAAACAAAATTAATGAAACATGAGCGGCTTTATATAATTATTTAGTTATTGTAGCCACCATTCTCATTCTCCATCCTCATTTTGAATACAAAATACGAGCAGCTGATTGTTCACCAACCGACATGGGATTCGGAAGTTGATTTTAATACGTACACTAATAAAATTTGCTGTTCTAAAGTTTTACAAATTCAGTTTATTTTTAATGTTACTACGGCACAATAAAACTACAATGCACTGTATTAATTAAGCAAGAAGTAGTTTAGGTACGACTAGCTGTTTGTTTACCAACCTACTTACATGGGATTGGGAAGCTTATTTATTCGTAGAATAATATTAGCTGTTCTAATGATATTTTTAATTAGCTTTTCTAATGTTACATACTTTACCCTAAAACTACAGTGCGCTGTATTGATTAAACATCAAGTAATTTAGTCGGTACCAACGTTTTTCGTTTAACTTCGTATTTCAATAATTACTCTATATTTTGTTACAGACGATGGATTTTGAGGCAGTCCTTAATAAAGCCAACGATAAAACGTCAGTATGGCATTATTGCCGCGTGTAAACGAATTTTGAAGTGTACTGGAGGTAGTACGAGTGGTCTCCAAAAGCATTTAAAAAATGTGCATCAGATTAGCATGAACACAGCAGATAGTCAAGTTTCTCAAAGTGTCGAATCTCCTTCAACATCGACAAATACTGAAATTATACCAAAGAAAAAAGCTTAACTGATTACTACGAATCTGACGCAAATCCTTCCAAGGAACTTATGGTTTCCCGAATGTCAGCTATGGATGGATATCCTTTCCGAACATTTGTAGAGTCTGAACATCTGCGAATGCTGTTTCGAAAATTCGGACATAAATTGCCGAAGGCTGCAAATTCTATTCAAAATATTGTAATAAAACAAGGAGACAAAAGAAAACAACAACTGATCGGCGAAATCCAGAAACTATTATCAAGACATAAATTTTAAATTTTTAAGCCTGAATCTGCACTCACACAAGAAATAAAACGTTTTATTTGATTTGATTTAAATGTTTTTACTTTGCCCTGTCATTTCGTCTTATTTTTACTTTCTCCGTTTCAACACTTTCAACTCTCTTACAAAGACTTATTAAAGTATCAAAAGTATCGATAGTACCGGGAATCCCGGTTCTTAAGCCAAAAGGTCCCGAAAATCCCGGTTCTTTAAAACATCACCGGTTCTGCATTCCCTACACGGTATAGAATATGTCAGTTGAGTACATACCTATATAGCGAGATAGATGTCGCTACGGAAAACAGAAACTCCGGAATCCTTTAAAGTAAAAGTCACTTAGTTAATTATTAACTCTAGCATGTTAGAACTCCGTAAAAATGCAAATATTTAAGCCGTCAAGTACAATTACAATTACCAACCAAGAATACATTTACTTTACTTAGAACTTGAGTCAGAATTCTGCACGATATTCAAACAATTTCAACTGGCTAATTGAATAAAAACGTAAGTAACGAGAATGACTTTGAGAATAAACTAAGCCTTATGTACACTAGACAGCTGTTATTTTAGTAAATGGCCACGCTATGTGCAGATTATGTATGTCACTTCCATATATTTTCGCTAACTAAGTCAAGGTGAGCACATTATACTATCTTGTGAAGGCTCTATCGTCTGCTAAAACGAAATAAGCAGTCCGTTATGCATCCAAATCGATTTTAGTTCTCAAATCTTCCGTAAGAACAATGGCGGTAGTGTATTTGATTTTAATTCAAGTTTGTATGTGAATCTGCTTACCTAAGACAAGTTTTATTGTATTACTAGCTGTCCTAACCAACTTCGTTTCATTTTAGAATCAATTTATGTTTTGTATCTTCTTAGTTTTAGCTCAAGACTTGTCAAATGTCAAATTGTCAACAGAAAATGGATTGGGAAGACATTTTGTAAACTGTCATTTCATCAAAGATGGCGCTGCATTTGAAAAATGTTGCCTTTTGAAAGGATGTAAGTATTGATGGATAACGATAACTGGCGTGTGGTAAACACCGACAAAATATGTCACTCAAATGGGTTTCATCGATAATTTCACCGTTATATTTTCCGGTACAACATAGTGATTCACTAAAATTACGGTTCCAAAAAGTAGGTCAACCAATAAAAGTGAACTGTGTTATTCTTTTTCTCGCTCGACTCAGTTAACATAGTTATTTAATTTTACGATTGGGACTCATTTACGGGCCATTAATGTCCACGACGTAATAGAGAAATGTAGACTTATTACCTATGACGAAAGATGGCGGAGTGATGACGATAATGACGTCACAAACGTCAAAACAACAAGTAGGGAGGGTAATTTCTTTTCGATAGAGCTGATATTGATTACCGATGGAGGCTATTTTTTTAAATGTCATCGATAGTAATGTATTATTTAACACGATTTTTGACTTACGATAAGGAAATGGTATCATAAGTCATTCAAGGACAGTAATTAAAATGACTGATTGACCTGTATATTTCTGGGTTAGCGGAATCGACGAAGTCTGCTTTCAGTTTACCTAGATGCAGGTGGACTCCTGAATTTTATAAGGAGTGTTATTTTATTGTGTTGTTGTTGTAATTATACCTTACACGACCCAATACACAATCTAGCTAAAATAAAAACCCTTTCTCACTCGTGATTGACGCCAGTTGATCACTTTGTTTCGAAATGTGTAAATTTATTTGTACAAATCTCTTCCCATCTCTACATTATCGAGTAATATTAACACGTGCAGCGCGAACTTTGGATCCTTTTAGAATATTGCGCGCATAATAAGTATGTTTATCAGTTTTCTAGTACTCATAGACCATAGTCGTAGCACAAACTCTGCGTAGTTTGGGATTAGATGGCGCTGTGTTAAAGTTGTGAAATTTTATTATTATTCTTTATTTATTTATTTATTATCTCTATGGAGGAGTGTGAGACTTGGCATAGTTATAGTTTATATACAGATGCGCTGAAAGCTAAAACACAGTTTAATTTCGACCACTTTGCGATCACTAGTAATTTTGTTTTTTTTATGGTATTAAACTAGTTCTTGACTGCAATCTCACCTGATGGTAAACAGTGATGCGATCAATGATGGTGGAGCGCACTAGTTTATTAAGAGCCTATTCACTAAGTATAGCCTCGAAATTGCGCATTATTTTTTACTTTACTAGGTAAACATACTAATTAAACATAATATATGAAGCGAAAACATCAAACCTCTTTTTTAATCTCTTTTTCGCGTATTGAGGAGTGTCAAACTTGGCATAGTTAGTATTAATTTAAGTCTACGTTTCGTCACGATATTTTTCTTCACCAAGTTCCAAGATAAACTTAGAAAGTAGGAATTTAAGACCCATTATAATGTACAATAGGACTCAGTTGTTTTTGTAGTTGACAATCCCAGACAAAACACGCGTCAACTCAAAACAATATCTCATAAAATATGGAAACTTAGAGTCGTCTTAGAATACAGACATTACGTTTTTTTTCCTATGCAATGCACAAAAAGTAGAAAGTATAGAACGCCGTGTGTTTAACACGCAAACAAAGTGTGAAAGTGAATTTTTTTATACGGCAACACGATATAAAGTTTTCCGTTACGTTTAAAAAAATAGAATAGGGAAAATTATGTCAATTAGACTACCTACTTATTTTATCAGGCAGGACCGTTCGGAAGCCGGCTTCCGCGAACAAAAGGTAGGTACCTAATTTAATTGTGTTTGGAACTCCGGTAGTCGACGAGTTAAGGGTAGCATGCGTGCATCAATCACTATCGGAATAGGTAGAGCATAGTACATTAATTTCGAGGCAGTAAGTGACATAGAGTGGATGAAACGTTTTCTGAATGATCTCGATATTTAAGGATCAAGATTTGTTTATTAGACTTTGAATTTGCACCTATTCAATTGTAATTTGTACCAGGGGGGTCGAGTCTGCTATTGCAATCGTGTCTCAATGACATGTCACACAATGTCAAACTTATGACACATTTCCCATACAAAAACTGTCAAAGTTGTCAAATTTTCGATCAATGACCGGTCATTGAGACACGATTGCAATAGCAGACTCGAGCCCCTGGTCTAAGGTACAAATTACAATGGAATAGGTGCAAAATACAGTACCATATACCTAGGTATTTTTTGCATTTATACATAGTTTTTATATAGGTAAATATGTTGTACAGACGCCAGCATATCAATCTATCCCTCAACTGGCGAATTCTCCCAATCAAACATGAACCTTATTACATTAGCAATAAAGTTGACAAATAATCAAAGAAATTTGACGCATTGGGGTAGCCTGATGTGCTGGCCTCTGTACCTACTCCTATTTTTGCCGATCACCTCCTGTATAAGTATTTAAGCCAACACGCATAACATGACCATAGAAAAGGGATAACCCTTTTCTTTGGTCATACAACATGTCATGTCATGGTCATGGACATAAGTCCATGGAAGAATCGACTAAATGCCTATTATCGTAGAAGTCTCGATATTGTAGACTCTTATGGACTGAAGAACCAACCTCTTCTCTTCTCTCTTGACATTGTCATGCTCAAGACGGAAGAAATTTTCTACAATCGGTTAGGTACTACTATATCGATTCTTCCGTAGAAAAAAATCTTTGTTACGGGATCATGCTACGCTTGCAGAAAGACGACCACTCGTACCTACCAGCTGCTCTGTATTCGTCATTGTTCTGACGTCATTGACACAAACTGTCAAAACGTGGTATTTTTTTTTCTCTTCATTTGTTTTTTATTGGCTTATAGGTACGCATAACGTACCTATGTCAGGCCCATAAATAAACAATTCTAGTATTGGTATTCATTTATTTATAACACTGAAATGTATTTAATGAAAAGGTTAAAAACAACATTACTTACTATTTTGGTTTATGGTCTATCATAGTATACGACAGCATAGGTACCTACTAATCTGTCAATTTTATTTGACAGTTTTTCAACTTTAATGCAAAAGAATAAGGTTCATCTTCAATTGGAACTTTTTACACAGCATGGGATAGCTTGATGTGCTGGCGTCAGTTCTTACGTACCTACCTAGTATTGGCAAAATTTAAGTGTATAGGTACCTATTACACAAACGGCATGATGATTGGTTCAATCACAGTATGTCAAACACCACATGCATACACTTTCGGATACAACATTGGTCATGAAAATGGAATCGTGGTAGGTACCTATTTTCTTTTCAATTATGTTTAAATACATTTGGATATTATAACCTTTGATATAATCAAATTAATTACATTTAATACGACATCACGCCTTAAAACCCCAAAGGGTTGCGCAGAAGTGCACCTTTATACACACACCCATATTTTGCCAGTTCAAATATTTTTTATCAAAGAACCTCTTCTTTTATTTTTATGGGTGGAGGTAGGTATCTCGTCCTAATACTGGTTAAAAATTACCGTTACAAGAACAGTGAAAACAATCTAATAAATGACGTCATTTGCTAAGTATATCCAGCACGCAATTAGGCGTACCATAAAAACTAATCAAAGTTTATAAAGTTTTGTAAAGCAACTAAAAATAAGAACAAAGAAAAACTTACTAAAACGCATCGACATGCGATCATCGATAACTGCACATCACTAACGGGGCACTGGCTGGACCCGAAACGACCTGAGCCCCGTCGGACTTGTTTATAAAAAAAAGAAGGGACCAATGGCTGGCCCTTTTGTGTCCGCTACTAAATGGAACAGCTGATTTTTATTATTTATTTTCATTATTATCACTTAACAACACAATGTAGACACAAATTGAACCACTAAATTACTTTCGTGAACTTATTTACTCAATTATACGAACTTATATTGAGTTAACACCACCGATTTGTAAAACCACTTTCCACTTTGTAAAATGGAGTGAAGCAAGTAGCACCTCGACTGAATCGCATTATAACATGAAACTACATGTCAATTAACTTTCTAAAACACAGGATTACGATATACATTTACGAAACAGGAAAAAAGAAATAACCAAACATATGTTAGCGGATTTAAAATAGAATTACCTTATTTGGTGGCAAACTATGTCGTTTAACTCCGCTCCTAAACACCTGGGTTATAATATAACACTCCGGTAATCGTTTCTTTTTCTCTTAAAATACATTATTACACTGTTTTAGCAATAACCGGACGCGAAAACGCAGTCCTAAATTGAGATTTTTAATGCAAATTCGGCAGTCGCTAGTGCGAGCGTCTAATATTCGCTCGCGACAGTAACACACTAAGATGTCAGCAATGTCAGCTGGGTTTGGTTCGTTCTCATTGGTAAATCGATTGAAAATCTCTGTAGCACACTATAATTTGTATCTCTATCTCTGTCTCTCATCCACCCTCTCGCTCTGAGGCTAACGACCTTGATAAGATTTTACAGTAATCCTGACGATATTTATAAGGTTTTTTTTCGCAAACAATCATTTTTCAGATACATCTTTGCATGTGTCTAGTTTATTTTGTGATTGGTATTCGGATCTTCCCAATCTAAATCATATGGGAAACAAAGCAATGTGTCAACAAGTACTTGTATGTGTGTGTATGTAACAAAGAAAACATATTGACAACAGCGAGGCCCTCCTGATTGGTTGAAACACAGCTGTTTTTGACACGGGTTGTGTTTTCTGGTTCTTCGAAGCGTCACCACTAGATGGCAGGGTACTCCAATTAACGCCACACAATCCAGCAAAATAATTCATACTTTAACATTTAGTAATTTATTATATTTTAAAATAATACAGATCACGTATTCACTGTTTTCTAAAGATCAGTAACTAGGCTTAAACTAAATAAAGAGTACGGGAGTTGAGTGCATTAAGGAAATTGTCAGTACTTCGTTTGATCAAAGTGCATCTGGTAACCATAACAACATTGTTTATTAGATGACATTACAACCCGACCGAATTCAAAATACCATATTGAGGAAGTGTAACAAAATGCACCAATGACGTTTTAAATTAGTCGTATGTTTTTAAGTGTAGATATGTCAATGTTTGGCGTGTGGTCGTGTTTGTTATCGTTCAAGTTATAAATAAAGTAATAAAATGGACTCTTTAGACTTGTTAGCTCGCGAGGATGAGTTCAAGAAACTCAATAAACAACTCGAGAAGAAAACAGAAAGCTTGATGAAAGAAATTGAACATGCAATGGTTGGTTTTATTGTACTTAGTGATTTTTTAATACAACTATGATGGATTACTTTTTGGATATATCTACTGATAATGCAAAATAATGTTAGGTCATAGAAAGTAAGTAAATAAGTACTGCATCAGGTTATCAACTCCGTTAGTGCTAAAGCAATACTGAAAAAGACAAACTAAAAAATGTCGTAAAATGTTTACTTCAACAAGTTACATTTATTTTGTGGCGAAAAAAAATACAAGTTTCCTGTGGGACAGGCCTAGCCTAGTGTAAGAAATTTCTCAAATTTCAAAATAAAAAAAAAACAAGTTTTATTTGCCTGTAACCTTATTTTGTCTTTTTAATTACCTAGGTACTGAATTCTTGTTTATAGTTTAGGTACACTAATGAAAAATGGCTGACTGGCTTGGCCTCTAAAAATATAAAACTCAGTATCTATGAATATTATGTTTGGCCCTATAGACTTATGTCGGTGCCTGTTTGTGAAAAATGGTTGATACCTACCACTCTGACCTACAATAGAATTGTAAGATCGGTCCACTGCTCATTAGTTCATGACTATTGATTCCATCAGCATTACACCTGTAGGTACATAATATTCTACTGGGTTGTTTACAACCTTTACAACATGTAGTGAACAACTTATTTTAATTATTTTGTAATTAGAACTAATTGTACTGTGTAAATTTGAGTTCTTCTAACTTATCAGACAGATGTGTTGCTGGGGTGTTTGTTCCGCCACTTCTTCTTCCCAGCAAAAACACTAGGAAGTGGCGAAGGGTGGGCTTTTGGGGGACTATCTTATGTAATTTCGACGTTCAAAAAGTGCTGAGCCTCAGCCTAATTTGAATAAATGACTTTGATATGGAGGATTGAGTTTCATATGGAGTCAAAAGATTTCATTTAAAAAGAAATTAGTAAGTCGTAAAACCTCTTTGTACCTAACTATCATCAATACATGCATGAGTTGTCAATTTAGTGCTGCATGGATCACTAACAAAATTAATCATTTCCATAATATAATCATAATATGTCCAGCGTTTTTTAGATTTGTCAAGCAATTTAAATTATGTGAACTTATTACTCAATCATGCTTCTTATTAATTTCAGCAAAAGCAAGACATTTTCTCCGAATTCTCACCAAGTCTCACGCTGTCACCAGCACATACCATTAAAAAACATAGTTGTGACTCCCATACACCAAGCACCCCATCATCATTGCCTTTACCTCTTAAAACTTTACAAAAAAAGAAAAAAACGCCTCAAAATCATTCCCCAAAGTCAGATTTGGGCGCAAAAATTGAAAATGGAACGCAAAGTCATGATGTTGGTAGTAATGGAAGAAACGAAGATGAGGTTGAAACAAAGAGTTTGAATGCATGCAATTGTTGTACCAATATGAAAGTTGGTAGACTTGGGGAAGATGAAGAGTTTTTATATGCATTTGTATCAGTTAATGTTAAGGACAAAGTATTACCACAGTCGCTGTTGAAAGGTAACTTAGAATTTTACTTTGTATCTATATAACTGACAGACGTCACGCGGCTCCCGTGGGAATACAGGGATAAAAAGTAGCCTATGTCTCCCGGGGATAGTGTAGATTTAAACCACAACCTAGTGCATGAGATGATGAACCTCTGAGCCATTACAAACATATGTACCTATTAAAGATAAATTACACCCAGACACAGAACAAATGATAGTGCTCATCACAGAATATCGACACGAATTATGTCTTAGACTTAGAGCCTCAAAGACAGCCCTTATGCACAAAAGCATTCTCTGCATGGGTCCAAAAATAAATAATAAAATAGGTACCAAATGATATTAAAGATTTGAACTTGATACAATTTAAACGGAAGCTTAATGATTTTTTAATTGAAAAATGCTACTATAGGTACCATTGTCAAATTCCTTCTTGACAACATTCTATAAACTGACAATTATTATATATTTTTGCTTGAAAATTGGCTAATTGATTGTATTCTTAATGTTTGATTTAAACCTTGAAATTTTTGTTTTGCATGTTATATCAATTTTAATTTTTTGATATTGTTAAATATTGTTTGCTTAATGGGCAGCTTTTTGAACTATCATAAATTATTTATAAATACTTTGACTCACACAAACATTTACCTGGGTGAGAATCAAACCCACAACCTAAGAAAACAAAAGAAAGTTAGACATCTAAATAAACATTTTTTCACAGACCATTCTTTCAATTTTGACTTCTATTGTGTCTTCATTACTTATATCCAACATGATCTCTAGAGCTAAATATGTCAGGTAAAAAGTGGATACGTATTATATTTATAATTATATCTCTACGTATCTCTTTGAGAAGCTCAAACTTGATGATAAGTTATGATAATATTATTTTCTTTTCTATGTGTTTCAGATAGGCCCACAGTGGAAAATGTGTGCAAGTTTCTATCATCCAAAGTGAAGTTGATGCAAGAACAAATAGATAAACTACAGGCCACGCTAGATAAAAAGGTATGTACCATTAAAAAACATAGTTTGTGACTCCCATACACCAAGCACCCCATCATCTTTGCCTTTACCTCTTATAACTTTACAAAAAAAGAAAAAAAACGCCTCAAAATCATTCCCCAAAGTCAGATTTGGGCGCAAAAATTGAAAATGCAATGCAAAGTTCTGATGTTGGTAGTAATGGAAGAAACAGTGATGAGGTTGAAACAAAGAGTTTGAATTTGAATGCATGCAATTGTTGTACCAATATGAAAGTTGGTAGACTAGGGGAAGATAAAGAGTTTTTATATGCATTTGTATCAGTTAATGTTAAGGACAAAGTATTACCACAGTGAAGTGAAGTGAAGTTGATGCAAGAACAAATAGATAGACTACAGGCCACGCTAGATAAAAAGGTATGTGGTAAATACTTTCCAATGATATTATAAGTAAAAAGGTGTAGATAGGTTATAAGCGCTCAGCAAGTGACACGTTGAAATGTGGCTAACTAGCCACACTTGACCTCAGTGTCGCGTCGCGCCGGCAACGGACGCGTGCGTGCGTTAGTGTGCCGTTTTTGAAGATAGAATGTTGTTTAGGTAACCTATCTACACCTTTTTACTTTTAACATCATTGGTACTACCTATCCCCTGGTCAGGCAAAGCGTTATTGATTTTTTAATCTGGAGTTTTTCGGTAGTTTTTCCGGAGGCTGTATTCGTGCCCGATTGATGGCAATAGGCTCGCCCCCTATTACATGGGACTTAAACATAACTGACGAAATGTGGGTGTACTACCAGGTACACCTCTGCCTAGCCCTTCGGGGATTACGGAGTCGTGACGTCATGTTATGTTATGTTGATAAATATGGAATACACAACTATTTCATCTGAGGTCTAGTTTCATCTATACTTATACTTATTATTAATATATAAAGAGGAAATGTTTGATTGTTTGTTTGCATAGAATAGGCTTCGAAACTACTGGACCGATTTGGAAAATTCTTTTACTGTTGGGAAGCTACACTATCCCCGGGTGACATAGGCTACTTTTAATCCCTGTATTCCCACAGGAACGGGAACAATGCGGGTGAAACCGCGGGACGTCTGCTAGTACTTTTTAAAGCGTAAATTATATCTTTTGTTTTTTATTAACCCCCAACTCAAAAAGAGGGGTATTATAAGTTTGACCGCTATTTGTGTGTCTGTCTGTCTGTCTGTCTATCTGTGGCACCGTAGCGCTTCAACAAGTGAACCCATTTAGATGCGGTTATTATATTATGCCCCGACGCGACATGCGTTTAATTTTTTTAAATACAAATTTTAAAAACTCCCACCGCAAAAAAGTAAAACAAATGAAAGTTTAAAATAACACTTTTCCTAGTACTCGTAGGTATGCAGGTACTTATTTTTTAATGTTTTACTTTTTTTTTCTTCCAGGCAACACAATGCGACGGACACTTGAGACAGCTAGCTGAGTTAGAGAGTGAAAGAATGAGTTTGTTATCCAAGACCAACAATATGAAAGCCTACACGGCAGATATGAAGGCTAAGAATATGTTACTGGTGGCCAAATTAAATGTAAGTAAAATCCAAAGTCGAGGTACAGACGCCAGCACAACAACCTACCCCAAATATCAAATTTCTTTGATAGGTTTTCAACTTTATTTTAAACGTAATAAGGTTCATGTTCAACTGGTTAAATTTCTGTACAGACGCCAGCACGTCAAGTTACCCCAAAGTGTCAAATTTCTTTGATCGTTTTTCAACTTTGTCAAACAAAATAAGGTTCATATTCAGTTGGGAAAATATGACACATTGGGGTAACTTGATCTGCTGGCGTCTGTACATAGACCAGCACGTCAAGTTACCCCAATGTGTCAAATTTCTTTGATCGTTTTTCAACTTTGTCAAACAAAATAAGGTTCATATTCAGTTGGGAAAATTTGACACATTGGGGTAACTTGATCTGCTGGCGTCTGTACATAGACCAGCACGTCAAGTTACCCCAATGTGTCAAATTTCTTTGATCGTTTTTCAACTTTGTCAAACAAAATATGGTTCATATTCAGTTGGGAAAATATGACACATTGGGGTAACTTGATCTGCTGGCGTCTGTACATAGACCAGCACGTCAAGTTACCCCAATGTGTCAAATTTCTTTGATCGTTTTTCAACTTTGTCAAACAAAATAAGGTTCATATTCAGTTGGGAAAATTTGACACATTGGGGTAACTTGATCTGCTGGCGTCTGTACATAGACCAGCACATCAAGCTACCCCAATCTGTCAAATTTATTTAAAAGTTTTAATTCTATCACAAGAGTAAGAGGTTCATATTTAATTGGAAAAATTTGACAGTTTGTTATAGCTTGATGTGCCAGTGCGGTGTCTGTACATACATAAGCTCACCTTTACCTTTACCCATGCGGGTAGGCATAAATTACAGAGCGCCATTTGAAACGATTCTTACATACTTCTTAAGGCGTCCCCTCACGGCGTTTCAATTATAATAAAATAAAATAAAGTTTATTTGGAACAACTTAAGAGTACAGGATACAAATTTACATCTGCCTTATAAATACGGCTACCTATCATAAGTTTGAAAATCATTTGACCGACTTTCGGTCGTCGAATGATTTTCGGCTTTCATCTACGTTTCAACTATTTTCGTTTCGTTTTTTTTTTATTTTTTTCATCAAAGTCATGCCTGCCACTGTATGAGTTGACATATTATCCTATTACTATTTAACTATATTACACAAAAACTAAACAAAAATAAATAACCTTTACAATAAATGACTACAAAGCATCGAAAAATTCTTCCGCATCGCTGACAGTTGGTAAATTGCCCATAAGGCTGGCGGCATTGCCACGTTGAATGGCAATGCTTAGCCTCTGGCCAAAGTAGAGGCCAGCCCTTAGGTCACGTATGTATTATGGGGGCGTTGACTTTTATAGTTTTGAATGTTGGAGTCTTCACAAGATCTCTCAGATATTATGTAACTGTGTTCATCATTGAGATATTGACGATTTTGATTACATTTCTCTACAGTATCACCACTTTCATCACAGAAATAATATTATCCCACTAAAACATTTCATGTAAAATGTTGCCAAGACGACCACATAAGGTTTGCCCTGTGAGATATAGATCTCATGTAGAGCCAAGCTTCTGAATCTACACGGCCTAACCTACCGATCCTAACTTCACAAATTTATTTATTTATTTATTTATTTATTAAGGTAAACCAACAGCTTCTGTATACAGCATTACATTAGAATAATAGTAAAAAGTATCAGACTTATACAGTCGCCAATAACAGGTCAACCAACATTCATGTGAGTGAAAAATTACAAATAATCAAATTAAAGTTAAAAAGGAAAACAAAATGAAATAACAAGTACATACATAATGAGAACTAATGAGATAAAAAAGGTAGACAACAAATTTAAAATTAAAATAAAATTAAAATAGAAACAAAACAAAATAAAATATTCACACCTAACAGAAAATAATGACGTAAAAATTTCAAGAATATATAAATCGTATAATCAAATTATAATATAAATATTGAGTAGGTATTGAGTATTATGAATTAGAATTTAAATATTCAGTTGCATTCTTCGGTACTGTTGAATTTTGGCCTTAAAGACTTTTAAGGAATCATGATGAATGTCAACTTCTGGTACAGATTTTACAGAAGAATTCATCTCTCTACAGAATCTGTTAACTGGGGAGTTTACACCTATATTAGTTTTAGATGGCTGAACGTGAAATATATTCTATTATAATTCTACATATCAGTAAAAATGTCTGGCTTCGCCGTTTCGCTACGTATGTATCTGGTTCCTATTAAGAATGCCAGCGTCACTTCATTGTCTATCCCTGTCTGTGAAGCTACTCTGTACTGTTTATTGTGTAATATCACAGTATACCTAAATATTAATACAGTACGACGACACCTTTGATCTCTGGAAAAATGCCGACAACTTCTACACGCGTTAGACTTGAATAATACCTCCCGCACTACGAACATCGGTTTGTTCGCAGTGCGGGAGCGGCTTTCCCACGTCTCGCCCCTCACACCCCGCACGATTGCCCTGTCTAGACTGCTTCGTCGGACAACTGTATGTTTTTAGACTGTGGTAATATACTGTGTGTCTTCTTATAATAAACGAAGTCAACCTCAACGGTGTCTTATACAACAAGCTTACAGAACACAACCACGGGATGCGTCAACTAAACTTTTACGTCACTCGGACCCCACGGCCTAAGAGCTTCAACCCCAAACGGCTCGAGAGTATAATTATCAACAAGGTTGACATATTAGTACTTGCTTACTACATTAAAATAAGATAATAAGATTTTAGAAATTAAGTTACTGCTGCATTAGACCTCTTCCTCTCTTCTAAGTTTTTGCTGTGCCCGACAGGGTCCATAATGATTCTGTACCTTTATATTCTTATGACAATTTATGTACATTGTGGAACGCAATAAATATTGAGTATTGAGTATTTCAATTAATCACATAATTATTATTATTTATTGAGTTAAAGGCCAACACGGACCAATTATAAAAATAAACTAATACAAATACAATGTCAATACAATAAAATACAATACAAATACAATGTCAAATAAAATACACTACAATACAAATACAAGTCAATACAATTAAAACAATATTTCCACATTAGCCCGTACATGTACCATGTCACAGTGATACATGTACCGGCAGTCGAATCGGCGCTGGGCGAACATGCTCAGGATACTGTTCGGGCTGACCCGCACCCTGCGCACCAGGGATGTGCACTGCTTGCGCATGGTTGTATAAAAACAATCCACGCGCGCTTCGGCAAACAGCCCCGAAGCGCTACAGTAGCGAGGCAGCCCCAACAACACCCTGAATGCATTATTGTATTGGACGCGTAGAGCGCTGTACTGCTTTTGCGTATAATTCACCCACAGACTGCTCGTGTAGAAGGACGTGCAAATTAAGGAAGCAATAATAATGTTAGTGATTTTTATTTTTTTTTAGGAAAAAGAGCGTCTCTACAAGGAACAAAGATCAGAGACAGACAGACTGACGTGTGAGCTAAAACGTTATAAAATTAAGTGCAACAGTGTGGACGCCAAGAGCGCGGCGCAGCAGGAGACCATAGACAATATGAGGCAGCAGATTGAAACAGTGAAACGGACTGAAAAGGTAAAAATATAACAATATTTTAAAGGACCCTGTGGTAAAATATATTATTAACAGCCACACAAGTCAACCAAAGGTTAAGCAACACTTGGTGACCATACATATCGAAACGGGTCCTTCCGGCAGTCATTTGTAGATCTTTGACAGTCGTTACGGATATTTAGAACCTAATCATGGTATATCGTGTTATCCAGTTACAATTATTAATGTACAAAATACTGATATTCAGCGTCAAGACTGGAAGCTGGCTCCAACATAATATGGTTTAATTTAATATGTTAAGGTAGCAAATAGGTAGTAAATATTAATATTAACAACGCGGTTAATACAACTCTAAAACTACGAGAACTTGGAAGTGGCCAGCCGACCTGACGTCAAGATGGCTGGCCACTTTATTTCATTGATATATTTCTTTGTGCAAAGGTACCAAATATTTCACTTTAGTTACTAAATAGTAGCAAATAGGTATTAAATAGTGCACATGGTCTTAAGGACATATCTCACTTGGTCCAGTCATTCTGACGGTCACAAATTTTCCCAATTGAATATAAACCTTATTTTGTTTGACATAAAGTTGAAATTTGACACATTGGGGTAACTTGATGTGCGTGCGTGTGTACATCGAAACATAGATTTAAAAAAGAAAATAACCATTAGGTATATACTCAATTTTACGTAAAAGAAGTTTAAATAAGAAGATAACTAAACGTTACTGGGTACATCCTTTGACAGCATTAAAACTAGCTAATACCACTTCATAGGGTACAAAATATTCGTACGATTTCGCATAGATCTGCTATTTTAAATCGCAAACGAATTTTTTTCGCAGTGCGCGGATTGTAGTACAGACGCCAGCACATCAAGTTACCCCAATGTGTCAAATTTTCCCAATTGAATATGAACCTTATTCTGTTTGACATAAAGTTGAAAAACAATCAAAGAAATTTTACATATTGGGGTAACTTGATGTGCTGGCGTCTGTACATTTCTGTTGTTCACAGATTGACGATTTTTATTCGCAACGATTTTTAATCGTAGTGCGCGCTTGGCCTTAGATAATGTCTGGACTTTAAAGAGAACCTCTGAGTTTCTTTCGGTGTTTCTTCTCAGAGTAGTCAGATAGTGAAACGCCGATCTCATCTACTAGAAGACCTATTTGCAGACATAAACATCATTTTATCATTTTTTTTTATCAATAATCTATTTCCTGAATCTATTTCTGTATTTATTTCAGGAATTCCGTGACTCCTCCCGCAGTCTTTCAGCTTCACACCAGAACGCCATCTCTCGACTAGAGGGGCACATTAAAATGTTAAACACACGGAGCGACCGACAGATGGCGTTGATCGATAATTTGAGAAGACAAAACGTTCTGTTGAACACAGAGGGCGCTGTGAAACAACTTGAAAATGAATATTGTGAATTTTTGAATCAGGATTTTTAATCGTATTATGTCGTCTACGAATGGAATAGAATATTTTTTTATTGCTCAGAATGCGGGTATTTTTCTTCATATTTTTTTTTCGTGAATTTTCTATTTACTTTAATAGAAAAAAAAAACAAAAGAAATCTGCCTCATTGCCCTGAGGAGTGAGGAGGAGGGGCGAGCCCCAACTTCATCCTGAAAATCATAGCAGGGAGATACGACTTTTCGATAATGCAAAGATACTAATATTGTAAAGAGGAAAGATTTGATTGTTTGTTTGCATTGAACAGGCTCCGAAACTACTGGACTGATTTTAAAAAACCTTCCACCGTTGGGAAGCTACACTATCCACGGGTGACATAGGCTACTTTTGATCCCTGTATTCCCACGGGAACAGGAACAATGCGGGTGACACCGCGTAACGTCTGCTTATAAAGAGATGTATCTCTAAGGCTAATCTTGTAGCAAAATAATTATTGTTTACTAACCCACTACGGATGTCACATGTCCGATAAGATAAGCCATATCCGTCTCCAGGATATGATCTATCTCCTTGCTGAATTACATACCGATCCGTTAAGCCCTTTAGTCGTAAAAAATCAACAAACAAACCGAGTTACTTTCTCATTTATAATATTAAGTATGGAAGTATGGATAGACCGGATTATTAAGTAAGGATGACTATAGAATTAAACAAAGAGATTTAATATACTATAAAGGGGACATCCGAAGAAATTTCATAAATCTCATGTCTCAGTAACGCCATCTAGCGTAATATAGCAATATTGAAGCGGCAGCGGAGCGTACTAAACTAGTCTCATCGACTTGTGTACACTTGGACACAAGTATCGGATGAAAATTTTGTTCTTGATGTCTATATTCAGTATTGAATCTTTTTGACATTTAAGGATGAATCAAATAAAACTTCATAATAAATAACTGTCTGTTTTACTGATAGAAAGGATCCCGCACGTATATGCCTATATCGTAAGCCAGTCCTCTTCCTCTCTCACTCTTCAGTCGAAAGTTTACATAGGAGTACCCCACGCCCCCGGCTGTTATGTTGATTGAAGCCTTGCTATGTAGTGTGTCCAGTGCTTGGATGCCCTGGAATTAGAAAAAAAGATCAATAAAGAAATAAAACGATACTTGCAATGGAGCGCAGTATTCTTGGCGTCAAACTGACAGAGCACATTTGCAACACCGCACTGCGCTCCAAAACCCAGATCACTGACGTTGCCCGAAAAGCTACCAAACTAAAATGGGACTGAGCTGGCCACGTCTGTCACCCAATGAGCTGTGGGCCAAAAAACCACCACGTGAATCCCTGACACAGCTAGAAGGCGTCGAGGCAGACCCCGAAGAAGATGGCGGGACGACTTGGACAAATTAAACGACCGCAGTGGCCCACTTTAACCCTGGATCGAGAAAACTGGAAGTCAAGGGGAGAGGCCTTCGCCCAGCAGTGGGATGATGTTAGCAAGCAGTATCAGTATCAGTAAAGGAGCAATGGGGTGTAAAGTTTCTCATCCCCCATAGATAAGGGAGGTTCCTCCTCGCAGACGGGTGTTGTATCTGGTATGCTACTACTGCCCGACGGTTGTTGTCGGGATCTTGTGTTTGAACTTTCAACTGCAAGGAAAACTTTAATATCGCGATGTAGAATGTTAGTCGTTAGTTCGTATGTGGCGACATAGATGTCGCTACATATTTATAACAGACTTCTGCCCGACGCCGACGTTTGTGGTCGGGATCTTGTATCAGTCGCGCGAATATCCTTAACATCGCGATGTAGGATGTCTTTTTTGGTAGTTCGTATGTGGTGAGATAGATGTCGCTACGTATTAATTCAAGACTACTGCCCGACGCGGACGTTTGTGGTCGGGATCTTGTATCAGTCGCGCGGATAACTTTAACATCGCGATGTAGGATGTCTTTTGGTAGTTCGTATGTGGCGAGATAGATGTCGCTACGTATTCATTCAAGACTACTGCCCGACGCCGACGTTTGTGGTCGGGATCTTGTATCAGTCGCGCGGATAACCTTAACATCGCGATGTAGGATGTCTTTTGGTAGTTCGTATGTGGCGAGATAGATGTCGCTACGTATTAATTCAAGACTACTGCCCGACGCCGACGTTTGTGGTCGGGATCTTGTATCAGTCGCGTGGATAACTTTAACATCGCGATGTAGGATGTCGCTTGGTAGTTCGTGTGTGGTGAGATAGATGTCGCTACATATTAATTCAAGACTACTGCCCGACGGCGACGTTTGTGGTCTGGATCTGGATCTTGTATCAGTCGCGTGGATAACTAATTTAACATCGCGATGAAGGATGTCAGTTGGTAGTTCGTATGTGGCGAGATAGATGTCGCTACGAATTGGTATAAGGCAAAGAGATTTAAAAGACTATAGAGCGGGCATGTCAAGGAAATGTCATAGAAAAACTTTGATCCCATGTCTCAGTAACGCCATCTAGAATAATATATGAATATTGGAGCGGCAGCGGAGCGTACTACAAAAAACTCATAGACTTGTATCCAGCAGGACACACTTTTTCGGACGAAAATTTTGTTCGTGATGTCCGGTCTATAGGTATTGAATGTCTGTGGTATAAGGGCAGGTAGATTATAACGCTAAGTGCCTCTACAGAGCTATTGGCACCAAACATTGATGACAACAGAGAATTTACAAAAAAATGGTATTGTTCTGTAAGGACTTCAAAGTTACGGTGACTATCAGACGGGGTACCGTGCGCTTCGTCACATCTCTGTGAGTGCGCATGACGTCATCCTAGATACACACCGATGATAGCCAATACGAAACTAGCTGATTGACAGTTCATCGTTGAACACTTGGCACAGTGATCACCACTATGGACTGTTGACAGAGGTACGCAATACGATACGTAAAGCCGTTGGACCCGGCTATTGCTCACTTGTAGATCTATGACAGTCGTTACAAATAGTCAGAAGCCCGAAATTTCAAAGACTTTTTAACAATGAGGCCCCGCACCAGAGGTGGATTATCCTTAAGACAAACTAGGCACGTGTCTAGGGGCGTGTAGCTACAAGGGGCGCGCGAGCTCATAATTTTTAAAAATAAAGAAATAAACTAACACATCGACCATTATGAACTAAATGCATAAAGCATTTGTTCTATAATAGGTACTTAGATTTTATTGCATAGGCAATCATCAGCAATATAAATAATGAGCATCGATATATTATGCAATATTGTGCGTTTGTTGCGTTGTCGCGGTAATCACGAGCGTCGGACGTTACTTTGCAATAGATTTCGGGGAATCCCCGCCGGGGTAGAGGTGCGGCTAGCGAATATACTCAAAACTACTAGACAAGTTTCCTAAGAGAAAGAGTAAGTACAAGTGTCCTGGCCTACTAACGTTTTGCTGATACAATGTTTATAGTATTATGTTATGGCTATTTCTGGCATGTACAGGGGCGCCGATGAAGTGATTGCCTGGGGAGGTCGGGACATTTTAATCCGCCATTGCCCCGCACCCACATTAAGGGCAAATAAGTAATTAATTGGGATGACAACAGGAAAGTAATGATGTTCAGTTAGAAGTACCTAATATCTTAATTCAACTTAAAAACTTTATCTATTAAGTTGGACCTCTACATAGACATATTCGGGGCATCTTAGTTATCAAATGGTATCAGAGGTCAGGGCTCCGGGGTCGCTTCTTAAAAGTAGTTCAATATCAAGAGTTATTATGTTTAATGATACAAAATAATACCTATATAATTTAGAGATCATATTTTGTCACATTAAGGGGCTCAAGACTAAAGTGATCAACATTATCTCCCAGTCTTTTCTCAACTATGTTGGTGTCAGCTTCCAGTTTAACTGGATCCAGATGAATACCAGTGTTTTACATGGGGCGACTCCCTTTCTGACTTCCACACACAACCGAGTGACTGAGCAACACGATACCCCGAGTCAGAAGCCTGAAAGTCTGACAGCCAGTTTAACCAAGAAGTATAGTGTAACTCTGGGCAATGTATTCAGCTGGATCCAGTAAAACCAGAGAAGCCGAACCCCAATGTAGTCAGGAAAAGGTTAGGAAGATGATGACCAAGAGAGCTAACAATAGCGCTGTGACAATAATACTGCCAACTTTTTATGAATGTGCTCACGAACCATCACTTTAAGACGATCGGCAAGTTTCCAGAGTGAATGATGTCAGTACGATGAGGTGCCATTGAAAAAGGCGGTTATGTGATGTTCGTCGTTTCTAACAAAAGAACTCATCACGGCCTATGAGGGCTATGCTCGGAGTTACCTTGCGTAGAACCACAGCTGTCACCGATGTAGCCCGAAGAATCACCAAACTTAACCGCGCGACTCACTGCCACCATCATTTTCATGCATACTTTAGCCAGGCCCCGAACATTAGACGATGACGCGCCAGGGGCGTCATGGGCCTACATACAGGATGACGTACCTTGGGTGTCATTGGCACCCTATGATGTTTTATGCGTATTTCGCCGTTATCTTGCGTCGATCTCAATTTTTTTTAATCTGTTTTTAAATAAGATCGATATGACGCCCCAGGGGCGTCAAGGGCCTCCCGTGATATTTGCTTATGACGCCCCAGGGGCGTCATTGGCCATGAATCGGTTAAGTGGCAGTGGGCAGGACGCATTGCTAGCAGAACAGATGGTCGTTGGGGCCGAAAAGTTCTGGAGTGACGACCACGTAGGCGAAAGTCACAGCAAAGGAAGGCCTAGCTCCCACTAGGTGGACCCACGACTTGGTGAGGGTCGCGGGAAACCGATGGATGCGAGACGCACAGGACCGGTGGTTGTAGCGACACTTGGGGGAGGCCTATGATAAAATTAATAATGATGAACTTTTCTCTCACCTGTATCAATATATTATTTGGCTGCGTATAGAAGAAAAATTTCACACGTTTTATGAACGGTATCGCATTATATTCCACTTTAGAATGATTTGATAACAATACTCTATTCGATACATTTCCGACGATCAAATGTTCGGACCAAACCGCCACTATACAGAAGACTAAGAGAATGATTAAATACTTCATTTTGTTTATTTAAACTTAATTTAAATGGAGACACGTCTTTGTGGATCGCGAGATTAATTGAAAGTGATACGAAGTTCAAAGTGTTATCGTGTTATTATGAAGTGATTGTATGTTGCAGACAAAGTGAGGAATCGAATGAAATCATGTTTGTCTAAAGTCTAAGTCAAAGTCAGATAATTTATTTCAATTAGGCCATTTGAAAAGTACAGACGCCAGCTGCACGTCCAGTTACCCCAATGTGTTAAAATTTCTTTGATCGTTTTTTAACTTTATGTCAAACAGAATAAGGTTCATATTCAATTGGGAAAATTTGACACATTGAGGTAACTTGATGTGCTGGCGTGTGTCTGTACGTCAAACTTGTATCTAAGTTTGACGTGCAAAAGTGCCGCAGTTTTTAAAATTAAAATTAATTGAAGAAGGTACTCTCACTGTTCACAAAGTTAGCACAAATCTTCGCTGCGCATTAGTTGAATCATTTAGCCTGCCTGCGATTAACTGTCAAACAGCTAGTTTCGTACTGACTATCATCAGTGCGTACCTAGGATGACGTCATGCGCACTCGCAGAAATGTGACAAAGCGCACAATAACGAAAACACCCAAAGTAATAGTAATAGGATAATAGTAAATGACGTCATCGAAATGGCGCGCGAACATGGCGGCGTTTAAACAGCTCAAATTTATTCTGTATTTTAAATATTTTTTAAGCTTCATAAATGTTTAAATTTTTTTACTATGTTAAAACGTTGTAAATGGTGAATTAAAAATACAAAAAAAAATACATGCATATACCCTATTACAATACCAATTATTTGTAAACTGGGATATGAAGAGATAGCCAATGCCCTGCTGGTATTTCCCGCCACTACGCATTAAGTCCTAATTCAAATACGCACTACGACACATCTACACAAATACTACTAACAGAATAAATTAAACGAAAAAGAACCATATGGTTTCGTAAATAGCGTTGTTCTTATTGAGTCACCGATGAAATCGTGCTGTGACTTAGATTCGTCTTATTACAATAATTGTCTCGCATTGTTTGAGATATAGGTATAGTGCCTATTGAATATCCCTATCAGTGTAACAAAGAGGAAAATATGCCCAGAAACTAGATTCAAAGGTCTTAAGAAGCCTTATGACATCATGTTTGTATTGCTTTGAAGGATTTAGCAGTTTTAGTTCGTATGTAGCGAAATATATGTCATGCTAGGTGTAGGTACTATTCTCTTTCTGAAGATACAGACCGATTTTCTGCCTAGTTTAGGAAAGGCAGTCTGTTGGTCAGGTTAGTTAGTGACCCTGACTGCTATGCCAGAGGTCGTGGCTTCGATTCCCACCCATGATAAATGTTTGTGTGATGAGCACAATCATTTGTTCTGTGTCTGGGTGTAATTTATCTATAATTTGTATGTATTTTTAAAATATAAATAAATAATAATCAACAACTTTTAGAACAATTTTTTTTTTTTGAAATATATAAGAAAGTATGTTTATCAGCTGTATAGTACCTACCCATAACATAAGCTCTCAAGCTTAACTTGGGACTAAATGGCGTTGTGTGAAAAGTTGTAGAATATTTATGATCCATCTTATATTAATTTGTAATGGTGCTGTTTATATTTATAGCACCTAATTATTTAAGACAACTTTGTATACCATGTACAAACTACTTATTATTACTACCTAATAAATACACCTGTGCCTGACCCTTCGGGGAAAACCGGCGTGATGATGAGGCATGGGGCCGTATCCTGTTAAATATTCTGATTAGGCACTTTGTTATCATTTCTTGCTTCGAGTTCAGAGGTCCGGTAAACCATTCTAATTAATAGAAATGAGTCATAATTTCATCAATGATGTTTACCTACTTATAACAATTTCTAAGAAGATTGCTTTAGACGGAATTCCCTTGATTGGGGATAGAAAATAAACATAGCAGAATCAACATAACAGCAAAGCTCGCATTCATTTAAAACGATAAAATAATACTTTCCTATCTGAAGTTTTATGTCACGTCGGGGTACCGCTAATAAGTACCTACACACCTACTAGATACCCTGTCCCTGACGCGACATAAAACTTCATGGCTTATCTTAACTTATGGGAAAGTATTATTTTTTTAACTTTTTATATGTGAGCTTTACTTTTTTGCGTTGGGGGTTTTTTGTAGAGTATGTTCGATTGAAGTATCTACACATTTCTTCACTTCATTCTTGACAGTGCCGTGCTCAAAGCCAAAAAAAAAATGTTTCAATAAGCTTTCTTCATTCACCAATGATATTTTTAAGTAAAAATTGTAGATAGGTTATACGCGCTCAGCAAGTGGCAAGTGACCTCAGTGTGGCGTCGCGCCCCAACGGCCGCGTGCGTGCGTTAGTGAGCTGTTTTTGAAGATCGAATGTTGTTTAGGTAACCTATCTACACCTTTTGGAGGTGTGAGGAACAGTGTGTAAAGTTCCTCATCCACCATTGAAAAGGGAGGATCGTCCGACCAGGCGGGTGTTGTGTCTGGTGGGCTAACTACTGCCTACTAATAACTACTATACGTTCAAAGCGCGCGGATGACTCTAATACCGCGATGTAGGATATCGGTCATTAGTTAGTATGTGGCGAGATAGATGTCGCTACAACCTTTTTACTTATAATACCATTGGCTGCATATGTCACTTTGTCGTTTCTCCTGTAGACAAAATCCGTTTCTGTGGTGGTCATGCTACGTATGCTGGTATTAGACTCACATTTCGCTAGTTATGTTTAAGTCCTATGTAATAGGAGGCAAGCCATTGATGACAATACCATCAATTGGGCACAAATCCAGACTCCGGGCTGATACTGAGAAATTCCAGATGGAAAAACTCAATAGCACTTTGCCCGACCCGGGGATCGAACCCGGGAGCGTATTGCCAAACTGTATACTGACCCAGACCAGGGTTGCTCTGAGTTCGATCGCAGTTCGCCTTTGTAGTTGAAGAGCAAACTGTATACCTATTCAGAGGGTGTATGTAATATGGCATCGCCACAGCAAAATGCGGGTCTGTGTCGTCTTGGGGGCACTATGAAAAAAAATACGTAGGAAAATTTCGCGACCAATTTCGAGGTAGCGCTTGCCGGCCGCTGCTGCGGCATCGCTCGCTTCGCTCGCTCGGCTCGCGCGTAGTAGGTCACAGTTCTAACCTAACCTAACCTATGGATCCCTTCCACATCATTTTTACGACAAACGGTTAGTCGGAGACAAAAAACACCAAGACACAGTTTGCTTTACATACAAGCGAGCAAAATGCATACATTTTCAGGTTGCTCTGAGCTCGGTTGTACTTCGCTCCAATTTGTTGCGAGCAAAATGCATATCTTCTCAGATTGCTCTGAGCTCGTTTGTACTTTGCTCCAATTTGTTGCGAGCAAAATGCATATCTTCTCAGATTGCTCTGAGCTCGTTTGTACTTTGCTCCAATTTGTTGCGAGCAAAATGCATATCTTCTCAGATTGCTCTGAGCTCGTATGCACTTTGCTCCAATTTATTTGTGATTTTAATGAGCACGATGTAGTTCAGTTCAGACTAGGTCAGTATAAAGGGGGTGTCTGGGTCAGTATAAAGTTTGGCAATACGCAACCCGGGACCTCCTGATCAGCAGTAGCGCTTACGACCACTAGACTAACGAGGCAGTCTAATATCTAAGGATACCAATAAAGCCGAATAGAATTTGTTTGTTTTTATGTATGGGTGATATACAAATTGAGTTTAATTATTATCTCCTACTACTATTGCTACTTCAAATAACCTCCTCTAGTATTGTATGTAACATAGAGACACGCAGAGTAGTAGTTCAGTTCAAAATTATGTATTTTGTATCTTTCAAATTGTACATGCATTTCATTAAGGTAGTTAGGTTCGGTAGTTAGGTTAGCTATACGATAGGTATGGTAAGTTAGGTTAGGTTATATGTACTACTAGCTGCCCCGGCAAACTTCGTTGTGCTTGTGCCTTAGAGTCAATTTATTGCTCTTATATTTTTTTTATATTAGATATACATACGTTGAATAAGACGACAACAAATAAATCCAAACCAATAATAACTACTACTACTTTTAAATTACAACATGTATATATACCCTAACCTAACTGACCATACCTATCCTATAGCTAACCCAACTATCTAACATAACTACCTTACTAAAAAATACTAAATTCATAATTTTAATCTGAACTATTGCCTCTATGTTACATACAATAATTTATGCCTATAGTTTTCCCGGTCTACTTTAATTAAAGTCCTAACAGTAAAATAAGTTCTATTTGCAAAGAATTATTAAAGTTCGTCTCTGTCATCATTGCTAGTTACGTAAATTGATTTCTGAAATATAAGACTTTTTTATGCTACACTAGCTGTTGCCCGCGGCTTCGCCCGCGTGGATGTCGAACTTCCGTCCCCTATGTTTTCCCTTTAAGGGTTGAATTTCCAAAAGTCGTTTTATAGTGGATACTTTTCACTAAGAACACCCTTTCAAGTTTCATGTCTCTAATACCAGAGGTTTGGGTTGTGCGTTGATATATAAACGTATATAATCATTTTAGCAGAATACTTCCGGATAGACTACTTTCAAAGTTGATCCTTACGGTATGTATGCATAAAGATTTCTGGAACTACTGACCCGGGAAAGAGCGACGTACAACCGACCATGTGTAAAACAACTGAGACTAAGATCAACCTGTCCAGGCGTATTGATTACAACCGTATGAACCGTACCAAGTTTGGTTAAAATCCCTATAATGGTTTTTGAACTATGTGTGTACCATACAGACAAAACATTTACTGATTGCATTTTTGGCATCAGTATCGATCACCAATAATCCTCCAATATTAATTTTGAATATATTATTTACTATCTTAGCCGTGTGCAGCGCCCCTCGGTGAACTCCACTGCGGGTGACGTAACCTACGACAAACTTATAATTTGCGGTTGGTACAGTAGTCAGGTCTAGGGGTCGAACCGCAAAATTAAGTTTGTTTTTTATTGTATGTACTTTTCCGGGATAAAAAGTACCCAGTGTTGTTCCCAGGATATTTAAGAATATGTACACCAAGTTTCATCGTAATTGAACCGGTAGTTTTTGCGTGATACCTGAACATACAGACAGACAGACAGACAGACAAAAATTTTTTAATCATATTTTTGGGTTCGGTGTCGGTCTAGTAACACCCCCTGCTATTTATTTTTTTGATATTTTCAATGTACAGAAATTTTACTTCTACAGATTTATTATATGTAGGTATAGATTATATACCTACATGTTGTCATTTGAATTCAATCGAATACAAAAGTTTTAAAGAGCACATTAGAGACTCGCTAAATAAAAAGTAGGATCGATAAGTCGGATCTATTTATTTTCATCTTCTTAAAAGTATGTAGTTAGGTAAATTCTCGTGTCACAGAGATTGTTACCAATCTCCTCCGCAACGTCTTGACCGATTCCTATGAAATTTGGCGTGTATATTCAGTAGCAGCTGATATATTTCTAAATAAATTCATATTATAGATAAATTACACCCAGACACAGAACAAATTATCATGCACAACACACGAACATTTGTCCTGGGTGGGAATTGAACCCACGACCTCCGGCATAGCAGTCAGAGTCACTGACTACTAGACCAACAGGCCTACTCTGAGAAGAAACAGCGAAAAAACTCAGAGGTCTAGACATTATCTAGGTCAGATCATGTAAGAACCATTCAGCTTACTGTCTGAAATGGTCTTTTGGGGAAAGAACCACACTACGGCTGACTACGGTTACGAAGTTCAAAGAGATTACCACTAAGACCTCTTTTCTTCCATAGACAAACCATTTTCAGAAGAAAAAAGATCTTCACAATGACATGCAGGATTGACAGAAAGGAAAACAATAGAATATCGTTGTGCGAACTTGATTGTTATTATTTGGTTTTATTGATAAGTTTTCTTTGTTAGTTCTTCGACATTTACATGGTATCATGCAAGGAGCGAATTCTATAATTAGTAGCCAATGTTATTTATCAATTTTCTATGGTAAGTCCTTTGCACTATTTTTCCAGACCATCGAATGGCCTTGGAGGCTGTAACACGCAAGTTACCTTCGGTTTTCGCTACAGAAAGCACTCAAGTGAGGTTTTGGTATATTTTCTGATTGTTTTCGAATTAAGTGGTGATGAATTTTAATCCAGGACTATGCAGCTAAAGACTTCGTGCAGCTGAAACAGTCCTGCTAGCTTGGTACTTACGAAAAAGAATAATATGTATGTATTTAGAAATATATAAGTATGTTTATCAGCTGTTTAGTACCCATAACACAAGCTCTGGAGTATTCCCGTTTGAGCACCTATTTTTTGAGCACCTATGCATTTAGTACCAAAGGTATTCCCATTTCCCATAGGTTAATGCATAGGTGCTCAATAAATAGGTGCTCAAACGGGAATACTCCCAAGCTCTCAAGCTTAACTTGGGACTAAATGGCGTTGTGTGAAAAGTTGTGGAATATTTATATTTATTTTGTGAAAATATGCATATGAAATTTCGTGACTCCGTGGCTTACCATGCGCCATGGCAAACCCAGCACCATTAAGTAAACGACAGTCCGTTGGTGGCACCACTTAATGTCACCTAGATATACCTACACTGTCTGTGCTATTAGTTGAGTACTAACATAGGTTAAGACCAAAGAGATTTAAAATACTATAGAGCGGACAGGCGAGTAAATGTTATAGAAAAACTTTGATCCCATGTCTCAGTAACGCCATCTAGAATAATAAACGAATATTGGAGCGGCAGCGGAGCGTACTAAAATAAACTCATAGACTTGTGTCCAGTTGGACACAAGTTTCAGATGAAAATTTTGTTCGTGATGTCCGGTCTAGTATTTAATGTCTTTGGTTAAGACTTTGTTACTTACCCAATGGATCTTTGCTATCCTGGTTAAATATTAACAGCCGCACGGCTCGAACGAAGGTTAGGGGAGACGGGGGGAATTGGAGCCTACTAAGGAAAAAAATCATTAAAAAGCAAATTGCTGCATACTTTGAGAACTTTTTATTAGAAACTAAATCCTTACTTATTTGACTATCAATTAATCCCTTCGTTAACGTTACATTATTAGGCATTTGGCCGCAGATAAACTTTAAAGTCAAAAAGAGAATCGCTTTCATTACCCGACTTTGCGGGAAATGAGAGCCTTACCCATATGTGTAATGGGAGCTACTTATTTATTTAAATCAGCCTCAAAAATATCTATGTCAATCTGAAATCTTCTACAATCATATAAATTTTAAAATAAACGTAACCGTATAATAATTAACTTTAAGGATCCAAGCAAAAAACGCAAATATTATAATCAGGGCTGTTAGAACCAAAACATTTTTTATGTGCCCCCTGTTTACCTCTGCAACGGAACCACATTTCGTTGTTTTTCCCTGCATCACAACCAATAGCACATAATGTCTCTTCTTCTGAATATTCAGACTCATCGTCGCAATGATTATCATGGCTTTAGCTAATCTGGATTTCTTTTTCAAGTTGCTGTAGGGTATTCCAGTCTCTTTTGATACCTTGTATACTGATGTACCACCACGCTGAAGTTTGACAGCATATTCTAGGGTTTCACCGATCCAAGACGCTGTTGTAGTGATGCGTTTCCGTTTTATTGGCATTTTGGCATATAAAAAAATATATATTAATAAGCATATGAGACAATTGGAGCTACATGGGGTAATCAGAGCCTAATAAGCTCTGATTACCCGACTACCACCATTTTAAAATGAAATAAAATTGTATACTGAATTAAGCTTGTAACGAAATTATACATACAGATACTAAAAATTGATAACATTAGCTATAAAATAAAAAAAGTTTGATTATAACAAATGTATAACTTCACACAGACCTGGCCGATGAAAATTTGATTTTTTTGTAATCGCGGACCAAAAAATCGACAAACGTCCATCGTCACACAACACGTGGCACTAGCGAGTCTAGCGCCGCAAGGAAACACGATCGCAGCGTGCCGGAGGCGCCCGAGTGGCAACTGAGTAAATACGAGCTGTAGTTTTGTCTCTAGTCGCACCGCTCCCATTACCCTCTGGCTCCCATTACCCTCTGTTCCCCTAAGCTTGACAAGTTATGTCCGTGGATCGGTCCCTCCGTACGTCGAAAAGCACGTTAAAGGTAAGCGTCCACAGGTCCGCATCGCACGTATCGGACGCATCGCACGTAACGGATTAATAAGACTGCGTCCACTGTATCGGCAACGATCGGATTGCAAACGCGAGTATCAGCAATCGGATTACCGATGCCGCCTTCATTCGGATTTTTTTAGTAATCGTACGTGCGGAAAGTGTTTGTGAGAATGGAGGAAAGCGATGAAGAAGTCGTTATTGCTTGTTTACTAGCAGAAGAGGAAGAACAAGAAAAAAAATCTAGAAAAAGGAAGCATAACTTTTGGAGTGGGTCCACTGATCGGCATTCCGTATGACGTCATCGGTACGCATCGCATGTAGGCATTGCCGATGAGCGGTCCGTACGGTGCGGATTAGTGGACGCTGTTGTATGAGTTTTTTACAAGGAAAACTAAAATCCGTTACGTGCGATGCGTCCGATACGTGCTACGCGGACCTGTGGACACTTACCTTAAGTCGTTGGTTTCGCAATGATATTTTAAGTAAAAAGGTGTAGATTATAGGTTACCTAAATAACATTTGATCTTCAAAAACGGCACACTAACGCACGCACGCGTTCGTGACGGCGCGACGCGACACTGAGGTAAAATGTGGCTTTTTACTTATAATATCATAGGTGTGAAGTACTAAAGAAAGATGCAGTGAATAGGACACAACTTGTAATATTTTTCTGACCGCTTTATTCACAACCGCTCGAATCCCGCCTGTACAACCAACCAAATTCCCGCCTCGCTCCGCGTCTCTTTTCTTTTCTAATTTTTCGCGGTAAAATCCCGATGGCTCCCTCCTGGCTTCCGATTGGTTCGCAATCCTAAACGGAAACGTCCAACGACCAATGACAAAGTAAAGTGTTGTCCGTGCAAAATATTCAAATTAAATAGTTACTTTTTTGGAAACTAATCTATAAGTGTTTCAATTTAATTTTACAAAAGTATAAATTAGCGAACCCTAACAGTAGGTTGTGGAGATCAGGTAGGAGGTAGCTCTATATGAAGCACTGGTACTATTCAGCTGGATCTGGTTAGACCGGAAGCTGACCCACACAAAGATAGGAAAAAGCATGCAATTGATGATGGAAGGCGAAAGAATGGGGTTTTAGAGTATACTGACAAAAACTTCTATTAAAATTTACACACAAAATCTCACGCCTTTTACTCATGGAGGTAGGCAAAAACTACAGAATGCCAACTGCTACAATTCTTGCATAAGTAGGTACCTACTTCTTGTGTTTCGTTTTTTAACCCCCGACGCAAAAAGAGGGGTGTTATAAGTTTCACCGCTATGTGTGTGTGTCTGTCTGTCTGTCTGTCTGTCTGTCTGTCTGTCTGTCTGTGGCACCGTAGCGCCCAAACGGGTGGACCGATTTAGATGCGGTTTTTTTTATTTGAAAGCAGGGTTTCTTGCGATGGTTCTTAGACATAGTTCATCAAAATCGGTTCAGCCGTTTCAAGGTTATCAGCTCTTTTGTGTTAGCTACCGTTGCTATTTTAGACGTCTATGGGTATTAACTTTACTTACAAACATATGAGTGTCTTAAAATTTAAAACACCCATGTGTGTAATATTAAAAAGCAATATTATGGTGTATTTGGTCTGATGCAGCCAGGATATCTAGCAGACGAATACACTCTTGGGAAAATAACAGCAGATATGTCGTGTTTGGATTCATTTTAACCAGCATTTGATTCTGCACACAATGCACTGATAGCAACTGGGGGAGCTGATGCTGCAGCCAGGCTATCCAGCATACCAGTAGGTAGACTCTTGACAAAATAATAGCACATATGTCGTGTTTGGATTCATTTCAAACAGCATTTGATTCTGCACACAATGCCTTGATGGCAACAGGATGAGCTGATGCTGCAGCCAGGCTATCCAGCACACCAGTAGGTAGACTCTTGACAAAATAATAGCAGATATGTCGTGTTTGGATTCATTTCAACCAGCATTTAATTCTAAACACAATGCACTGATGGCAACAGGATGAGCTGATGCTGCAGCCAGGCTATCCAGCACACCAGTAGGTAGACTCTTGACAAAATATTAGCAGATATGTCGTGTTTGGATTCGTTTTAACCAGCATTTGACTCTTCATACAACGCACTGAAAAATTCTCATAACTGTAAACTCTATAAAACAAAATTAATGCGTTTAAAAATATTAAAATAAAAATTAAATTAAAAATTTAAAAAACCCCCACCGCAAAAAAGTAAAACATTTAAAAAGTTAAAAATAACACTTTAGCCATGAAATTTTACGTAACGTCGGGGTACCGTTAAAATAAGTACTTACATACCTACAAGTACTAGGAACATTCGTTACTTAAGCGGTACCCCGACGTGAAGTAAAATTTCATGGCTAAAGTGTTACTTTTAACTTTTTAAATGTTTTACTTTTTTGCGGTGGGGGTTTTTTAAATTTTTAATTTAATTTTTCTTTGACTAATTGAAAGCTCATCGTCAGCTCACTCGTCGCAACACTACCGATGGACGACGAGTGTTACATGGGTAGTGTTGTAGTATATAGAAGATCCTCATCAAAATGAAATCACAGGCAGAAGCTAGTCTATTCATGTAACCCCAAGTGAACACTGGCGTTCGAGCTGTCATTGTCTTTCTATTGTGTCTCTAATTGACACGATTGAAAGGTTAATTAAGTAAAACTGTCGCAATTGTCTCAGTAGCTCATTGGTATCATACAGTACGACGGTACATTTAGTATCAAACATCAAATCATCTCGTCTCATTAATTTAAAGGTAGTCTCCTATTTCAAAACATTTCTCACTGCGAGTGCGTCTAAACTCCTTTGCACAATCATAATAAAACAAAGATCTTTTATGTAGTTACAGTTGCATCATTATTTCTAACTAAGCTATTTTATCTACAGACTATCTTTACGACTTTATACTCAATCCTTTTCTTGTTGTATTCGTCTATAACATTAGCAGATGTAAATACATATTTATTACTCAACGAGACGTTTGTTTAAGAAATGTGTCCTTTGACAGAACTAAGGCAGCATCAATTACAACTGGTAACATGCCAGCTAAACTGCTGTCTGACGTTGCTTGGCTACTAATGAGAACTTCGGAGCGTGGATAGCAAGCATGTTTGCGATTGGAGTGCTGGTTTACCATTTCCAACGAGCAACATAAGTGCTAGGATCAAAGACATTCAATACTTGGTAATAATTATAGTCTGGTCATTATCACGAAAAAAATTTTCACCCGATACATGTATCCTATGGACACAAGTCTTATAGTCTAGTTTAGTATGCTACCGCTCCAATATTAATTATAGCTATATAATGCTAGTTGGCGTAATTGAGAACCCATCACAGTTTTTCTATGACATTTCTTCGCAGGTCCTCTCTAAAGTACCTACTTACTACCGTATATCTTAAATATAGGATGAAGAAACTTAACACGTTACATAAGCAAATATTATTCAGCAGAGCTGCGCTTTCGCAAGTGCATTGAGTTCGCTCGGAATTCAAACATCAACAGCGCAAGGACGCGGAAGGTTAAACCAACTCCATATTTATATCTGAAGAGAGTTACGATTGAAATATAATAAAAACTTACCGAACCCACGCCGCCCCGCCGCCGTCCGTAGTCACAAGACATAATGCATGCGAGTGTATCTTTTGATCGGATATTGATTGCTTGGGTGTTGAAACTTCTTGGATAAAGGACGTTTTGTGTAATCTTAACTGATGCAAATATTAATATTTTTTTTATTATTTGGGTTGGACGCAGCATGTATATACTTCTTCAATGATTCATCTCGATTTGCCGTCATCTTAATAGACACCTATTTTCTTACCATTAAGTATATCATTTTTCACACTATCCATCCATCGGCTCTTTGGCATTCCTCTACTTTATGACTTACACCTTCTCATCTATCCACATTGCACAATAATGGAAACAGTTGCATCTATACTGATAAATTTTCATTGAATTGAAACTCACAACATAATCCTCTTTTCCTTTCATCACAAGTAGATTGACATATATTATCATACCTAATGTATACTGGTGTTTTTCGTTCGTTCGTTCGTTCGTTCCTTCGAAGCAGGTACCTATTAGGTATACTGATTGACTGATTATAATACTGCCGTGCTAAACGCAAAAGCGGTATCTCAGGGAAAGCTAGTTTCTAGAAAATTTAAGTTTTGTAAATATAGCTTTCTTTTAATCTTTTGTAAGGATATTTTCACATGTTTTGAATAAGATACCGCTAATTAGCTTAGTTTATTGGATGTGTCTTTCTTTAAGCTTTTTGATGCCATACAAATCAATTATATGATTTTTTTTGAGATACCGCTTTTGCGCTTTTCACGGCAGAATACTGATTGTAATAAAAATACCGTCAAGCAAAAAATAAAGCTCAAAATTGTCTACTAAGTACTTATTATACGTAAATAATGAACAAAAACATACTGTACCTTTAAAGTCGGCTAAAAAAAATAGAAAAAAAAACATTAACTTCCTAGAACAAAACTACAAAACATGGACGCTTTTAAATTACTATTTCACTATTTTTGTCAAGTAATACCATCGTTGTACTGAATAATGCGAAGTTACTAAGGGAGAACCTCCACATAATGAAATGATGATGATGGAATGATGGTAGGTATTACTAAACTTGGCGTCTTGTGAGATCATCAGAAGTGTCAGGTATAAACTTAAACTTAGTTCACGTTACAAACATCGTGAGGAAACAATTTCTGACAGTTGAGAGAAATCTATTTCTCGACGGTATGTGGAGCCAAGTCTCATGAGTAACATAAAAACTAATACATAAAGTTGAAAAAAATATCAAAGACACATTATGGTAGCTTGATGTGCTGGCCTCTGTAAATAAGACATAAGGTTCACCGATTATAATTCTTAATATAGAAAATTGTTGTTGTGTGAAAAATGAAATGAAAAATGTTTTCCCTTGGTATGATTATCATGTTCATGTGTTTAAGTTTTTTTTTTTGTATATATTTATTGTATTATATTATACCTATTATATTTTATGATATTTATTATATTTATTGTTTACATATGTATAAATAAACTATGTTTACTTCTCTTGAAATTTCTTACGGAATTGCACCTACCACTGTTTGTCTCTGCATGACC
The DNA here is from genome assembly GCA_921972225.1 of Euplexia lucipara. NCBI lineage: Eukaryota > Metazoa > Arthropoda > Insecta > Lepidoptera > Noctuidae > Euplexia > Euplexia lucipara. The sequence goes on along the minus strand of OV179169.1, from coordinate 1,200,883 downwards.
TAAAGGTTGACTGGTAGAGAATGCCTAAGGCATTAAGTCCGCCTATGTACATTTGTGTGCTTGAAGTATTAAATAAATAAATAAAATTGTATAGACGCCAGCACATCAAGTCAAGTTACCCCAATGTGTCAAATTTTCCCAATTGAATATGACATAAAGTTAAAAAACGATCAAAGAAATTTGACACATTGGGGTAACTTGAAGTGCTTGGCGTCTGCACGTAAAGGACCCATTCGTTTAAAAAGAAATAAAGAGCCATTTACAGATTACTTGACAAGCATACCTAACGGAAATCGGACCAGCTAAAAAAATATAAAAAACTTTTTTGCAAAAAATAAAACCGACTTCAAAAAAAACACTAAACGGTGTAAAATAACTCTAAATTCGGAAGTCTGTGGCTTTGGTGGTTTTGTCTTATTTATGATGGGCCACCGACTTCCGAATTTAGAGTTATTTTACACCGTTTAGTGTTTTTTTTTTAAGTCTGTTTTATTTTTTGCAAAAAAGTTTTTTATTTTTCCATTTTTAGTTGTTACCATACAAATATTTGCCATGAATTTATTCTATATTGTTTATTGTTAACAAAACATGTCATGATAATAGGGTTATCCACTTATCCCTAATACTGTTGCGATGTGTGTTTATGTACATTTTTAGTGAGTAAGTCGTTGAAGTGCCATAAGAAATAAATAAATAAATAAATAATAAATGAAAATTAACATTCAAATTAACAACTGTCGAAATCTAGGTATATTGTACACATCTGCGTACCCCTCAGAGCATACAGGCGTGATGATACGTCATGATGTTGTATAAACAATAAACATCCAAGCGGTTCCAGCAATCACGACAGATTTGCCGTCTATTTTTGAAGAGTTCCGTTGTATATCTCCGAAGATCAGCACCTGATCTTCACCAAATTAAAATGGGACCACCTCAGGAGTATACTGTTTCAAATAAAAAAAGAATTTTGAGAATCGGTCCAAAAATGAGGGAGAAATCAGGTACTTAACATACATAAAAAAAAAAAAAAAAAAAATACATACACACGAACATAGAACCTCCTCCTTTTTTGAAAGTCGGTTAAAAATAATAAGCATTACATAACTTACTTTACTAACTAATTTATTCTACTAATCGATAGGTTTAATATTTAGGACAATATCTCTTAGCCGAACATTGAGATTAAATACAATGATATGATATAATAAAACTAACTTAAATTTCATTTCAATACTTATCATTTAAAAGCATAGAGATTTAAAACACTACAGAGCGGACATGCGAGGATATATGTCATAAAAACTTTGATCCCATGTCTCAGTAACGCCATCTAGAATAATATTATGAGTATTGGAGCGGCAGCGAAGCGTACTAAAAAAAACTCATAGACTTGATGGATGAAAAGTTTGTTCGTGATGTCCGGTATATATAGGTATTCAATGTCTTTGTTTATAAGCTGATTTTTCAATAGACATTTTTTTTTTTATTAATAACAATATGGAGGTTTGACATTGAACGCTTAGGTTCGCTCGAGTCAGGTATTTTTTTTAGTGGGAGTGTAACATACTCATAGTCGCCTAAACTGAGTCTGGTCTGGGCAGTGCCGGACTCTTACCAGCAAAACTATTATCTGTCACACTACCACCATTTTTTTAGGAATAAACGTTGCCCTACTCTAATATTTTCTCCCGCGTCGCAGGTGCGTTAAGGCGTGATGTTATATTTTGTTAAAATTATAACAGAACCCATTTTTGTTACAGTTTATTATATCTGATGGTGCTTGCCGACAGCCACACTATATCTAAAAGTATTGATAACGACTACAAAGTAGATGATAATAGATTCGAGACTATTCACGACATTGACCGACCCATAAACGCTAAGACGAGGAGAGATAGACAGCATAACTGTAAACAATACTATAGCAAGGATGAAAACGTCACTCAACCCGCTAACTTAAAAGCAACAAAACCCCACACGGACCTTGATAAAGGAATTGAGCAAGCAATCGTGAAAACCACCTTGAAACTAACAACTGCTAAACACCACAAGTCACCTAAACGACGAGTTGGCAGTTTCTGGAGAAAACTCAGAGGTAAAGATAAAAAGAATGACACCAATAAACATGGTGCTAATGACAGGAAAAGAAGAATATGTAACCATAAGAAAGACAAACAAAATGCAGGTCACCTGACTACAAAGAATTCTCGAAGTTTGGCGCCAAGAACCGAAGCAGGTACACGAAGCAGAAGGAAAAATGGTAAAAAAATCTCTCTGCGGCAACATAAACATGAAGTTACAAAGAGGGATGTCAACGGATTGTTCTCGACAAGACCATATTCTAATACGGCACAAAGTTTCAAATTACAAATGGGTTACGCACCACAGGTGGACAATATGCTCAAAAGTAAAATGAAGGCTGTACATCCTCACACAGCTGTGGGAGAAGCACCTCCGAGATTGAACGAAAATTTGGAAAGACAACTTGAAAGCATAACCATCAAAATATCTGCTCTAAAAGATAAATATGGACTCGGTGGAAGCAAACTATCTAATACATTAATGTCAACCCGCCATACTGCAAAAATGAAAACACCTACTGCAACAACCACTCAAGCGCCTATTGTTACATTTGAAACTGATTTTAAAGGAACAATACAAATAGAGGAAATGCTTAATGATATAAAATCGAGAGCGATGGATATAGTTTCTTATCAAAAACCATTTGTGACTAACTTAATAAGTAGTTCGGTTGCTGAAGCCTCTTTCAATTCCTCTCCCATCTTCAAAAGTATCAGCATGCCTGCTTCAACTAAATCTTTGAACACATTTGGTCTAACCAATGATGTTAAAGATATAGAACAAGGAACATTCACTTCAACAGAACCGAACGAATTCAATCTAAACAATTTAATATTTAGTGCCAATACAGAATCGCATTATTTAGCAGTGAGGTCGATCAAAGAAGATACGATGACCATTGCTCAGAATGTCGAAGATATGCTGCAGAAGGAATTAAAGAACATTTACAATAAAGTAAAACATAAAGTATCCAGCGATTTGCGTAAAGAAGTCCACACCGCTAAGACCACAGCAAAGGAGGGTTACTGCAAGCTCTCCAGCAAACTTTCCAGCAGATGTAAGAGCAAAGAAACCAGCCCCACAGCACCTTGTACAAGTACTAGTGCACCACCACCAAAACTATGTCCGTCTAAATCTACAACAATGAAAAAGAAAGGGAAATCAACTTCTACTACAACGGCAGCGAGAGTCAAGAAGAAAAATGACAAAGAACTAGAGTCCCTGGCTGATCTAGAAGACACTTTCACCCCGGAATCAGTTGCTAAACAAACGTATGACGACTACATGATGCTAACTCTATTCGAGCAGATGCTAGCAAAAACACATCAAGAAAACGTTAGAAAAATGCTGGCAGCCTCAGAGTTTCCAGTAAATGCTAAAGCCAAAAGAGAGACTGTCAGGCTATCCAAGAGAAATCCGGAGACTTTAACAGATGTCAAACTGAGAGAAGTTGTTCAGAATTTATATGATGATGGTGGTAATATGCCCGATTATGATTATATTGACCCTTCGGCTAACGTCACTGCCAGCGGAAAACCACCAGCAAGTAACAGCTATAATGACGTCGACTATGTAAAAGATTCAACAGATACAACGAATAATGCACAAGGTTCTGTTGGAGAACCACAGGTCAATATTAAAAGTAAGGAAACACCACAAGAGCACACAGAAGCTGAAGATAGTGCCTCAGACACCAGTTTCGAAGGCTTAAGCAACAAAATCTCGTACAACGAGTTCGTGAATGGGTACAGGCACTATTTAAAATTTCAAAAAGAGCAAAATAACCAAAACTTTTCAAATATGGTCAAGTATCAAGCCCACAGACACCATAATGTTGATGATATAGGTAAATTTATACTTAATAAAATACCACCACTACCTTCGTCTAAAAAGAAGAGGGAGCAGCGGTTCTCCGATGATTCGTATAACAATATGGACTATCAGGAGATAACAACTAAAAACGCTGATTCTTGGTTTAGGAAGCATTTCTACTTGTTTATTGACAATGGACCCCCTAAGAAATATCATACTTCGGAAACTGTAGAACTTAAGCCTTCATCAACTGAACCAAAACTATATGTAACAGAACTAACGAATAAAAGAGAACATGATAATCAAATCTTGATCAGTATTGGGGCTGATGGCGTCGCTCGAAAGGCTAAGAACACTGAAGATATAAGTTTGGATGATCTTTCGAAAATTCTGGATACAATTAAAGAAAAACAAGAGGAAAATGAACTATTATCAAAGGGTAAGGTTTTATATTGATCTTTATAAGTAAATAACATTTAACTTAAAGTAATTTCTAATTTATTTGTTATGTTTTAGATAAACCAACGCAGAAGGATACATTGATGCCTATTGGAAACTATAATGCCACGAATGATGTTCAAATGCCTGAAAAAAGTTTAATTGGTAAGCTTTTTAGTATCAATCGCAGACATGCACCCAAGAAAGTTCCAATAACCACGTCGTACTTCCCAATGCCTAACGACAAAATGTTCGATGTAAGCACAAAAGCGAGAGAAAGAGAAAAAAGATTAGTTACAAAAGAAAACATTGTAAATATCGCTATGGCTGATTTTGTTAATAAACGTTTTGAAGATAAATACTCTACTGGCACCAAAGAGACTTTCAACAATGCAGCACATATGAATAACGAAGAAAAAAATAAATATGGCTACGTTGACATAGATCTTGTTCCGAGACAAACAGCTGTCGTCAGACTAAGAGACAGCGCCAAAAAAAATAGATTTAAAAGCTTTTTGAACAAGTTTCACTTTAAAAAGAAGAATTCGACGAAGAATCTCAAGCCGAAACGCTCGTGTTACTACAATTTTCATACACAGAACAGTAGGAAGGAAAGGTTTAATCCTTTTAAATCGCTGAAATCCATGTTCAAGAATAAAGATGAGAAGGAAACTCAAGATGTCACTCTCGGACGGTACGACATACCTAATTATGACGCGGTAAACACTCATGATGCCTACAAGCCTATTGGGTTTGACAAGAAGTTGAACGCTGCTGAAATGCAGAAACAGATACCAAATATCAGTGATATATATTACGTGCCTGAGTCGTTAAAACATAGCACAAAGATGTCTTCTGACACCTTCAGATTGGATGATAAGGATCAGGATCTGCTGTATAATTATCATGCTCCGTCTTCCAGTGTTAAGCAGTCGGCCGCTAGTCGGACAGAAACGGGTAAGTTTCTGCACTTGTCAGTAGCCTTTTGTGATTTTACCCAATAGAGAGTCGCTGGGGTAGATATGCTTACATGAATCGCAAATACGAAGGAATTTGAACATAATCATGTATTTATAATTTTATACATATAGGGATGTGGGCTCTGAGTGAAAAGAACTGAATTATCCACTGCCTCAATATAATTTTAAAACAAAAGTTCTAGAATCTTCTTCGTCGACTTTTAGCTATCTTGATTGCGTCTCGTCGTACTCTTACGTTCCGTTTCCTACATTTCTGTGGAAGCTAGCCTATCCACCTGCCGCCATTTTGTTTTTTTATAAGTTTCTGCGCTCTGTCAAAGTAGTTTTGATTATGTTTATGGGTAGAGAATTCAAAGAATAAATGACGATTAATAATGGTACCCTAAAGTGTCAGGTAAAGTCAGGTTTCAGATATATTTGGAGATAAAGACTAACACACGAGAACTAATAATTAAAAAATTGAATAAAAAATTTAGAAAACCCCCACCGCAAAAAAAGTAAAACATTTAAAAAGTTAAAAATAACATTTTCCTATCGTTTAGCCATGAAATTTTACTTCACGTCGGGGTTCATTCTAGAAACGGAGGCTTAATGAATTGAGAGCACATACTCATACCTATATTACTTTCCAGATTACTTTAATCTACTGCCTAGACGGCTGATTTTTTAGAATGCGTCCCGACTGCAACAATTTCGGGTACAATGACTTTCTTGTCTTAGGGCTTTTTCATGAATACTCAGAAAAGCAGTCAGGTTTTTTAGTTTTTAAATAAATTACCGTTTTTTTGCTTATTTAAAAGCATGGAAGGGGGTTGTAAAGGTCTTGGCAATTATGGGTTACCAAAAAAAAAATTATCAACGTCTTTTGAAACAATTGTCTTTTTTTACCTAACATTAAGATCTTTTCAGCCGCACAGATAAAATTGATGATCACCAACGCAACCACTTTATCACCAGCAGTAACAAGAAATCTAATGGAGTCAGCCACCAAGAAACCTGAAATACAAATACCACCAACCAATGTGATAACAGTGAACGTCAAGACTATGGCGCCATTATCGCCAACATTAATGGTAACAGGATCAAGTGCCCCAATGACAATTGACGACATGAAATTATTTCTCGACAACATTCAAAACTCGCTACAGAAAAATTCAGTAGGTTTACCCACAACATCGTTTCCATCCTATGTACGGCAAACTGGGAACTTTGATTATGAGAAAAAACTACAATCACCATTAGAATCCAAAAGACCACTTGAGGAACTGATTATCAAAAGTAAACTATCAAGAATCGCCAAGTTTCCGCTTAAAAATCGGCATTACAAAATTAGAAGACAGGATAACTTGGATTCAATTGATGATGATTACTTAGGATTTGATAGACCATCTGTCATGGATTTTATACACAACTTAGGCAGTAGAAACGCTCCCTCTGAAAGGAGGACATCAGTTAAAGGAAACGCCTTGAGGAAATCACACCATCCTCACTCATACAAAACTAATGACAAGGACAAAAGTGTTTACACCGACTATTTCAACGACTTACTAATGTGGCATAACGATATACTGAATCTAGAATCTGTACCCAATCCGTTATGGAGGAAGATACTAAAGACCTTACAGACGGACCCTGGGAACAGTAACACGACGCCTAACATGAAAGAACTGTTGAACGAATTGAATGAAATGAATGAGTCTTTAGACCCTGTAGGTCAGCCAAACATTACTGAAGCATTGACTATGTTAGATAATGGTTCGTTATCTAAAGACCACGTCGGTATAAGAGATCTCGAAAAAAATATAGACGAACAGGGTGTGATAAGAAGCATAGCTATGGATGACAACACTTTAGTAACCAGCAAAAATATGATAATTAAAGGAGAAGCTAAATATTATCAGTATAATAAACCAAAACAGGTACTCGTCAAACCTAAAGATTTCATAACGAAACTGAATAGTTTGATTGTAAATGATGCTGATAAAGACAAAAGAAAAGAAGGGGTACAATACAGAATTAAAGGTAAGAGTATTTTCAAATTAGTCATTCGATCAACAAACTTTTCTAATTTTCTCTGTACATTTGATAGTAATGAAATCCCTATTCGAATCACTATCATCTTCATGTCCCTTTTTTATGACAACTCAGCTTTGTCTCGCTAGCCTCCTTGTAGCTGACTGGTCAACTACTTTCTGCCTGACTATATACCTAGCCACCTCCTTTTTACCTGGCGAGGCACCTTTGTTCTGGCTCTCTGGATACGTCTTTTAGCCAGCTATCCACTTTCTTTCTTCGCTTGATACTCTTCTATTTCACCAGTCACTCTCTTGTAGCTCGCTGGTATCTGATTTCTTTCAGAGCACTGGTCACGTGAGTCACGTTCTATTTAGCTAGCTACTCACCTTCTTCCTAGATCTTTCTCTACTTCCATTTTAGTTCACTAGTCACCTACCTTCTGTTCAATAGTCGTCTCCTTACTACGCTACTCCTCTCATTTTCAGTTTGCTTGTCACTTCTCTTTTAACTTGCTAGTCCCATCCATTTTAATTTAAATCTCAAACAAACTATCACTTATTATTTGTTTCTTGTAGCCATCTTGCTTGCGTAGTCAAATTAATCTCAATTCCAGGTGGTCGCAGATTTTCCCCATTTCTTTCTGATAACTACTCCGAGCCAGCCATCTTAGTCGACACCACGCTATTGGCTTATGATGACGACGTGGAATCTGTCACCAAAGCCTTGGCGTTTAAGAAATTATGTAAGTAAAATTTTCAATGCTGTTAGGTTTAAAATCATGTACTGAACTAATAGTATCAATATGTGCGACAAGCTCAAAGTAGCCCAACGAGCTATGGAGAGGGCTATGCTTGGAGTCTCTCTGCGAGATCGAATCGGAAATGAGGAGATCCGTAGAAGAACCACGGTTACCGACATAGCCCAGCTGATTAGCAGGTTGAAGTGGCAGTGGGCAGGGCACATAGCACGGAGGACTGATGACCGATGGGGTCGAAAGGTTCTCGAGTGGAGGCCAAGGCAAGGAGGACAGACGACCTCATTAAGGCCGCGGGAACGCACTGGATGCGAGCCGCTTCCAACCGGTCTTATTGGAGATCTATAGAGGAGTCCTCTGTCCAGCAGTGAACTTCCTCTGGCTGAAATGATGATGATGATGTGCGACAATGCCGTCCCCCACTTTTATATTTATTTATTTTCCGTGTTATTACAACACATTTACGTTTGTTATTTCAGCTAGAAATTCGCTGAAGTCAAATATGGATGCAAATAAGAATAAAATAGACGTAAGTTTCAAGCATACTTAAACGATGACATCGGTAATTTTATAACGTAAATATATTATACACCTTGCTTCCCTGTGTATGTTAACCGCCTACATGACGTGTTACCCACAGCCACGTTTTATCATTGCACCTCTAGCCATCGACAGCGAATTAATTCTCACACCTTAAAACCAACCATACCGGTTATTAGTATTTTTTGTTACAGCGGAAACCGAAATACATCATCTGTAAAAAAATCAACTGTCTAATTGTCACGATTCATGAGATACAGCCTGGTGACCGACAGACAGAAAAAAATCTTAGTAATAGGATCCCGTTTTTACCTTTAGGGTACGGAACCTTAAAAAAATTAAATCCAAACTGTCGTAAAAAATTGCTTCTCTTTTACAGCATTCAACATTTTTAAAAACGAACGAACCACCGATCCAATATTACACGACACCTCTACCGATGGAATCGCAAGACTTCAACCAATTCTTGAAGGAACGCAAATTGGACGTAGATTCCGTAACGTCTCCAATGCTCGAACTACCCACGATCCGAACAGTTCCACCTTTACTAAAGAAAAAACACTGGCCTAAATACAATAGTATGGTTGCTACTCCTCCCAATATACAGACTAAAGCTAGTAACTGGAAAACAGAATCTACTACGACTATGCAACCGTACACAGTTACTACTGAACCTACCACAGCAATAAAAGAAAAACCTTCAACAAAAGTAAAAGAATATACAAAGCAAGTACAGGCCAAATTGCTAAGTTTAACAAAAGCAATGGGTAAATCTTTAACGTTTACTAAGAAACAGTTGCAAGCTAAAGCTAAATCTTCAAAAAGCAGCGTTCCCAACGCCAAGAGATCCTACTTGGATAATGATGACTTTGATAGATATAAAAGGTACACCAAACTGCCAACAGCTACTGCCCAACCTCTTAAAACAACCCAAGACGACAACTACTACAGTATCATTAAAAAGAAAATGAAAGATAAACTGTTTGATAAAAAAGCCAATATACTTAAAGACCACGCGTCGACTGAATCTTTCAATGTTAACCCACACGACAAAGAAGTAGAAATAACTATCATAAACTTTGACGATATTGAAAAAATGTCGAAACATCAGGATTTTGATAAAATTACTACTCCGACGGCAGTAAAAGACGAAATTGGTGCGTTTATAGGTGTTATTGATGTGACTGGTGAAGACAATACTGACGTGACAAAACAAGCGGATTTACACAATGAATTGCTTTACAAAAGTAAAGAAAAAGAACGAACTAGTACTACTTCTACTAGAAAAGAATATTCCAATATAGATTTAGCAAGAAACACAGAATACGTTGATCCTGCAGTGAATGATGGACTACCAGTTACAACTGATGAGCTGAGACATCCGTTTGCGAAGATGTATTCAAAGGTATTTAGTAAAATGCCGAAGAATATGGCAAATGCTCCGAAGAGAATCCGCATAAGCAGTCACCATTATCACTATGATGTTTTGTATGACGATTCCAAGAAAACTAGGAAGACGGATGGCTGTGAGTATTCTTTGCAAAACTTATTCATTTTATTTAAAGACTATGGAAGACTTACAGCTAAATACAATGGTAATCAGTGCAGTACTGATAACTGACAAGTCACACACAACATTGTGGCTGTAATTTCCGAAGGGTTTTCTCAGACAGGGTGTACACTGTACAGTATACCCACAGCTACATATCAAGCCGTACCAGTATAAACTGACTTCGCACTGTACGGAAATCCTATCTGTACGATAATTTATTTATTTATTTAAATGATATGGAGGACTTACAGCTAAAACAAATCAGGTAAGAAATAGTAAGTTAAACTGACAGCCAATGACAAGTCTTCACTTATTAAGGTCAGGATATTACAAAATTGCATGGACACCAGGTGCAGAAAAAGAACAAATAGTTGCTTAATAGCAAATAATTTACAATAGGAACCTTAATAGTAAGTTTACTTTTACTAAATGAAAAAATAAGCACTTATTGCCCGAGTACACACTAGTTACTAATGGATCTATAGCATGCTGTTTACACCACCTGTTTAAACTTCGACGATATAATCACATATTATTTCGTCGGCTTTTTGAATATTTGTTTAAGTGAATCCCTATTAATACCTTCTTACTTAGCCTTCACTACAGCTATATATTCTCGGTAGGATTTTAAAGCACTGATGCTATGCTTTTCTGTAAAATTCACTCCGTGGAAATGCAGATGGAGTGATGGTGAATTAAGCCATTGTCAGTTTACTTCACTCAACGTTTTCAACGTTTCAGTGATTTGACCATCTGCCAGGGTTATCGTCTCATTGACAGTGACCAACTGGCATCCACTTGCACACCGATCTTCGATGATAACTGAGAATTTACAACAAATGGTATTACACTTTAAGTGTAATGCAAGTCTATGACTATCAAACGGGGTACTGTGCGCTTCGTCACATCTCTGCGAGTGCGCATGACGTCATCCTAGATACACACTGACGATAGCCCATACGAAACTGGCTGTTCGATAGTTGATCGTTGAACACTTAGCTGAGATCATCACTATGAAGAAGCCCTGCTGGTCCCGGAATAAAGACGACAATAAGTAGACTTAGAGCTTTGTGATTATAATTCGTTTTTTGTTTTCCACCAGTGCGATTGAGAAAACATAATGCGTTGACTCTGAGCGGGATGCGTCGAATGAAAATAAAACACAAGAGTTCTCCTACTAGTGAGTACGTTATTTTACCAATTATACCTTCTTCTTTGTCCTAGCCCTTTCCCATTATTTGGGGTCAAATCTCCTCGTTCTGCGGCGCCAGGACCTACCCGTCCCGGCTTTGCACGCATTTTTAATGAAATTTTCATAACTATAAAAATATTTTCTAAATCTACGACTAATTCGTCGTATTTTACAAAAAATAAAGATTTCTTCCGAACCTCTTCTTGCGACAACTACAAACGTCCAAATAAATAATAATCAGTCAAGCAGTTCTCAAGTGATGAGACTATGTAACATGCATGCGAGCAACAGATTTTTATACAGATAGGAATACAAGTGTAAGTAGATAGACTTCAACTAACTTCCAAAGCAAAAATTGTCACGGATAAGTAACTCTTTTAAAGTTTTTAGTAAAGGAACCGAGTCTGGAGCTGACGAAACGAATGATAGGACATCGCACATGAGTCGACAAAAGAGGAGACGTAAGTTATATTCATTATCATTTGCTTCAAAAACGGGGTGAAGGGAAACTTCGTGAGGTATCCGACATGCTTGAGAGATATTTCTCGGCATGTGGAGTCAAGTCAGACGCCCATTGGCGGCAAAAACTGTGAAACCAGGTTAGTCACTTAACCACACGTAATGAATAAGGTCTACCTCTTGTCCTTAGCCTAGCTCATCTCCTTAGGGATCGTCTCCACGAGCGAGAGACGCACGCCGGGCTCTCACGCCGCGTTTCGTTGCGAGCGCGCGGCCATACGCCGACTTTTCACTCGGACTGAGCCACTCGTCGAATCGCCGCGATGATATCGCCAAGGTCAAGGTCAGCAGGCCTAGCCATATTACAAATTATAGTTCTATTCTCTTTCTATTATAGAAAGAAAATGGCGTACATGGAATCAGCTGTTTGTTAACTGTCAAGTATATTTCATTTTCAAAATCTACTCGTTAACACTTGACAGATCAAAAACAGCTGATTCCATATTACCTACGCCATTTTCTTTCTATTATCGCTTTATCGATAACGATAGTAGAAATAGAATTTGTCATATGGCTAGGCCTGCAGGTTCTAAGAGAATGTATAGAATTATGTGGCACGACGATAATATCACCGCGATTCTCCCGCTCGTGGAGATAGTCCCATAACCTTTACTAATAATAAGTGGTCATCAGGTCGTCTTCTTCCATACGTTTCTATTTGTTGTACCTTCAACATTTCTGAAGATAGTTCCTTGAAATCAAATACCTAAATAATAAAAATGAAAAATGGTGCCAGCCTGTTACTACTATCCCACTGCAGGGCAAAGGCCTCTTCTCAATACAGAGAAGGCACGAGCATTGATCACCACGCCTGCTCAAGGCGAGTTGGCGATTTCAAACTTATGTTAATAACTATAAGTCCTGGTTTTCCCACGATGTTTTCCTTCACCGAAGTCAAATCGAATCAAAAATGTTTTATTTGCATATGTGATCATACAGTCTTATAGGATAGCATTTTTGATGTTATATTTTATGGTCTAGCATGGCCTTCCTAGCCATATCATCTTTCACACTATCCATGCCTCGTTTCTTTGCTCATCATCACCTGCCTAGCTAGACTTTTTTCAACTATATTGGGGTCGGCTTCCAAATTCACCGGATGCTGCTCAATACCAGTGTTTTACATGGAGTGACTGCCTGTCTGATCTCCACAACCCAGTGACTGGGTTACACGATACCCCTTCGCTAAACTGTTTGCCAGATTTTCCAGGGCTTCTGACAATCTGTAACAACTGTCATAGATCTACAAATGACAGCCGGGACCAACGGTTTTCCGTGCTTTCCGTGGCACAGAGAAATCTTGACATGGAATGAAGAGTCCCATCCACGGACCAACCTCGTCAGGCGTAGCTTAACCTTCAATTGACCCATGAGGCTGTTTCTATTTACCCACAATTTATGCTCCTATAGAATTCAACTCGCAATGACTCAAAGTTATTTTATTATCTTCCATCTAGTTTGGGGGACGGACGCGCCACATAAAAAGCGCAAACATTTCACACATCGAGGATGTAAGCCGAAAGCTGATGGTGGATTAACAGAGGCTATAGGATATTTCGAGACGCCAACACTTGATGCCACTGAAGTATCCGGGACGCCGCTCGAAGGACCGTTAACGTCGGCAGTAGACATGACCACTGAAGTGTTCGAGGTTATGCATGAGGAACCCTTATTACCAACACTGAAGGCTGAAGTATCTTTGAAGCAGCATTCGGAACCCATGCCAGACATTGAAGATGTGGTTACTATGTTGGATAAACTGAACATGGGGGTTACCACGTCTGATATTGAGGATGCTGTCGCCCTGTCTGCTATTCAGTCGGAGTTTTTCACAAGCATTACTATTAAAGGTATTTATAAGCGATTTGCCATGCCCTAAAGCGTTAACGACCACATATGTCTGACAAATTGCTGCTAAACAAATAAAGTCACAGTCGAATGTACTTTATAAGTAAAATAAAATACAAAACTAAGTAATTCTAGATTTCTGTTGTCTTGTAACACTGCATAACAGACAAAAAAGTAGCATCATTTTCTCAAAACATATTTATTTCTTTTTATACATGTGTCATATAGCTGTTAAAATATTCTCCACTTACCATTTGGTAAATTGAGATTGTATTAGATAGATAAAATAAATCAAAGACTAACTTGATTAAACAAAAAATATGGAGGATATTTTCGACTGATTTTAAAAATAGAAATAAAACTACAGTACCTACTTCTACCTACTTTAAAAATTAGGAAAAGACGATCGTTAACAAACTTCATTAAACATTTAAAGAAGCTGGACTTCTAATTAAATTAAATAATAATACTAGCCTGTAAGCCTGTTACTGTTCCATTGCAAGGCAAAGTCCTCTTCTCATTCAGAGAAGGCACGAATATTGATCACCAGGCTTGCTCAAGGCGTATCGGCGATTTCAAACTTAACTATAAGTCCAGGTTTCTTCACGATGTTTTCCTTCACCGATATCAATAATGTCTAAGATAAACTTAGAAAATTCACATGAATTGGAAAAGTCACGTTGGTACTTGATCGGATTTGAACCACAACCCCGTGTATGACAGGTCAGCGAATTGAAAATCTAAATTACTCCACAGACACTGTTAGAAGAGCGGCATCAACGCAACCTGCAACTACAGCTGCTCCCACGACTTACCCTACAACTAAAGCCGTTACTAAAGGCACAACCACGATGGCACCTCCTCCTCAGCCAGGCTCGCTGGTCTATAACCTGAAGCACCTCAAACCACCACAAGCCACCACCAAGTCAAGGAAGGACAAGGAGAAACATTTATTAGACTCTAAAACAGACCGACACCGGAGGCTGTTTAAGAATTATGCTCGTAAATATATCTTCTATGGTTTTTGTGACCGTTCTTTTGATGTAGTTAGCGTCGGGCCTTGTGGTATCAATGTATTTTGTGAAAACACGTATTTCGCAAAATATCCCCCAATTTTGCAAAATAAGTGTTTTGAGATTTCGCATGGCGTTTGGTTTTGGGATTTAAAATAATAACCGTTGTAGGTATATTTTTTATTACATACATTTTGCATTCGGGATATTTCTTGCTGAAGACATTCCGCGAACGAAAATTTTGACAATAAACTCAATATTTTGAGTTTCCTTTGCTAAAGGGACATCTCTCATGTTAATTATTGTTTTATGAATAGTTTCAGGTCTGCAAAACAAATTCAAAAGTCTAATGAAAAACTTGACTGCCACCACAAAACACGCTAACCGTACAACCCATGCGCCCGTCACGAGCAAGGGCGAGCGATGCAAGACAAAACGCACTTGTATTTGTGTTACTTATCCTGACTCGCCCAGTTCACGTAAGTAGTTGATGTAGCGTATTACACAGCGTTATAATGGATAATATAGCACGCTATTTATACAACGGTAAAACGCCGTTATAATGTGTTTATAAAGTGTATTTACATGTATTCAAAATGGACTATTGTTATTTGTTATTCTAACTGTAAGCCATTATTTAATTTTATTTTCAATGTAGTTTTATAAAGAACTACCTGATGCTCGCAGCTTCGCCTGCGTGAATTTTGCTTGACAAATTATATACCACAACATTCCTTGAGAACAATTCTATCTATTGGTGAAAACAGCGTGAAAATCGGGCCAGTACTTTTTGAGTTTATCGCGAACAGATAGACAGACACGACGAAGGACTTTGTGTTATATTTACCCGGAGTCTGGGTTTATGCCCAATTGATTGCAATGGGCTCGCTTCCACAGTACAGCGTGAGGTTTTTTTATCTACAGGTGATGAAGTCGATGATGCAACAGAAGGTAATGACACCAATAAGGGAATGGCCATGGGGCCACTGAGCCCAAATCCGAATGAGGGATTCTGGATAACGCTCTGTCCAGATATGGACAATGTGGAGGTTTGTTAGCATCATTAATTTATTGTTAACTATAGTTGTCCCAGCAAGCTTCGTTTTGCCATAGTACCTAGTTCTTTTTGAAATTGCTGGATCAAACCATTCGGCAATTTCGATTCCTTTAAATGAAGCTCCTTGAATTACGTATGATATTTTTGATGGGTAAAAATCTTTTGTTTCGGTTGCTAATATTTTTTTTTGGAGTGATTTCGTGAATGGGGGCGGGAATTTGTTACAGGAAACTGGGGAAGCGCGCACTATTTTATTTAAACAATGAGCTCGCACGGTTTTGGCTGTAACATATGGCGTGAGGTTGTACCTACCATGTCGTAATGGTGCTAGAACAACAAAAATTTTAACTATTCCACTATGATACTCGCCAAGGAATTTAAAAACTCTAGCTGCAAACTACGTTCCGCTTTTATTACTTTACTATTTTTATTACTTTGCGTCCTATTCTCTGACGTACAGAATAAATACACAAAATTGCATAAGAATCGATCAAGCCCTTTCGAAGAAGTTTTGTTACCAAACACTGACACGAAAATTTTATATGTTTATTTGTATATTTGTTGATAGATTGCGACCCCTTTCGCGCCCACGACTGTGAAACACCCCCAGAGTAACCTGCCACCTTGTGAGGATCAATTTGCAGAACTAAATTCACCTATTCCCCATCACCATACCGCGCACCATGATGAAGGGTGCGCCACTAAAAATAAAGTGGTTCCATCAAAACACATGCTATATGTTGAACCTGAAACTTATAATGAGCAGGTACTGATTTTATTTATAATCTTGATGACAATTGAAGAAATAAGATTTGACTGCTTTGAAAATACTTTGTGTAACTTACCAATGAAACTCGTTGTTAATGTGTATGGGTAACATAGTAATTTATTAGTACCTAATTAATTATGAATTTATTTTTTTATCGCGCCACAAAAAGGGTAAAACGTCAAATCCGTCAAATACGATTTTAAGCAACATATGGTACCTTTACGTTTTCTTGTTTTGTTTGCTTCCGCTATGTTTTCTTGTTACAAGTATGTGTGCGTACTTATGTATTCTGTGACTAACAAACATTTTTCTTTTCTTTCGTTTTAAAAAACATGAGTCTAGAAAAATGTCCATGCACACCACTTATTTCAATGGCAAATCCTTCTCAGTGGAAGCTGTAAAGTTATGGAATGCTTTGCCTGTTCAAGCTCAAACATTATCGTCATAAATTATAACAGTTTGTTACTTTCAAAAATATGTAATAAGTATTTGTTTTTATTCAAGTAGTTACGTATGTAAATGGTAGACCATAAACTGTTTATCTTTTCTTCGTCACTATCAAGTCCGTCCAAAGGTGTCTGTAAGAATGGCCGCCTATTGTGGCACCCTATGTAACTCTTAAGGTTGTAATTTACATTTTTTTTACAGTGTGTAAAGAGTATTCTATTCTGTTTAATGAATACCATTTAATCCCGCAGTTTTACTACGAAGCCGAACCGATGTTAGATCCACCTACTACAAACCACTGTAGACCAGACAAGTCCGCCAAACACAGTGGCATCAAACGGGAGGCCCAACTCAACACGTTTACGGCCAAAGACGTTGCCGCTCTGGAAGTGATTGTAGACCTGATGAAGAACACCCTCAGCTACGAAGACAACAGCATAGCCAATGTGTTTCATCACAGCAACTTAATCTTACAACCTTGCTCCACGAAGCCAACCCATTCAAACAGCAGTACTAACTCCATCCAAGTCCACATTGCAATACCTTTCGATTTCCAAAATGGAAAGAAAAGATCTCCTTCCGTCCCTGGCCCTGTCAGAGTTCGAAAAGTCTTCTCAGCGAAGATGTCGACACCAGTCGACTTGGAGTATCAAGTCCATTCTTTTGAAGGGTCCATTGCTCCTACGTCCACTAAACCAAGTAATGGCACTGATAATGGTCTAACTCCAGGAATGTACCTCCTTATAGATAAACCTAAGGAGGGCTTAGCGCTGAAGCCGGTCTTAGGTCAACTTAATTTGTCTGATTTAAAGGCGAGACAGGTGGCTGCGGGAACAACAGTTAGTATAATGGAGTCCAAGCCGATAGACACCAGAGAAGAAACAACGAGTTTGAAGAGCTTAGCGAAAGTGACGCTCAGTAAAGACTTCATTGCAGCAGTGAATCAGCACTTAATAGAAATGTATGAAAATATGTCTAGAGTCAACAAAGATGTAAGTAACAACATAAGAACGGCTCGGTCTGTCTGGCAATCTCGGAAACTAAAAGAAAATAAAGAGGGAAGTAAAAGAAATGCCGAAAGATATATTGTTAAGAGACGCATAGATTGGGAGGCGGTGAAGAAATTTTTCGGCCACGACAGAGTCTGTAACTGCAAATGCAAAAGTAACAAAGCTATGTGCTCGGCTTGTGCGGCCAGCGACGCAGTAATAGACGAACTAATCTTCGAGTTTGACAACATTGGTCGGTACATGGCGGACCATTGTACTGAAATACAAACATTTTTCTGGATGAATCCTGTCGGTGGGCAGAAACTAAGAGATTCCGTTGACAAGATAGACAAGAGCCTGTCTGATTATTACAAACGTGTTAAGGGTAAGTGCCAAGGGAGATTATGCAAGACCTTCTCAAGCTATGTTGATAAAAGATGTGTGACTAAAAGCACCAAGATCAAAAAAGAAAATGTTATATCTCACCTGACTTATGATTTAGCAACTCTAGCAAAAGACTTGAATAGAACGGTATCATTAAAAGCTTGCTATAACAACAAATTAAAAGAGAGTGGTGATAAGTTCGTTCAACTGATGAACGACTGTATCATGAACAAATCTTTCAATAAACGTTCGAATCCCAACGCTAATCCTAAGAAGTTGGTAAAACACGTGTATTCTCTAGATAACATTAATGTTAATATAATTTGCAATCCTGAATCTGCGTCATCGCCTGACGAGCAGATGGTAACCGCCGCTATCACGATGCAGGACAACCCGTCACAATTTAACGAACACCTACTCGATTTGGATCTTGAAGAAACTAAACATGAGAAAAGAAAAGGATTCAGAAAGCTGTTTCCACGCAAGAACAAAAAGTCAAAGCTGTTTTCGTATTTTGAGCTTAACAAAATGCCAAAGACAAATTATAAACGACAGGTTGATAACCAGGTAGCCACGCCATTGATATCGGATGGCGGTGGTGCGTTTTGGTATGATTATCTTAAAGCTGGCACAAATGAACCTCGTTTCGTTAGAGATTCAATCAAAAATATACCTAAAATAGAAGTCACTGTGATTCAAAAAGAAGAAACGAAGAGGGATGTACTAGAGCTAAAAGAATCACCAAGCAATAGTGGTTTATCTACAAGTACGGTGCATATAGCAGTTAAAACAACCCCAGAAAGAGATCAACGCGACGTAGAAGCTACTACAGATAGCATAAGCAATAACATAAATCAATTGCTACAGTTATTTGGTAGTCTACAAGATGTCGAAGCAATGAATACAAACTCTAGCCAACCAACAACGTTCCTAAGCAACGTAACTGTATTTAATAAAGCATCATTAGAAGAAAAACCTATTAAATCAACATTTACAGATGTTAATAAAGTTAAAATGGACAAAGCATCGCCAAACGGCAAAGCAACATCAGTTTCTACGTCTCAAAAGATAAATGAAGAGTATAATTTGGGTTTAGACAAAAAGTTGGATGAATTGACGACGCTGGAAAAAAGTATTGAGTCCATAGCTCAGAACTCGCCTTCAACATCTACAACAGAATGCATGTTAGATAAAAATATCATTATAATTACAACAGCAGGCTTAGCCAATTCTTTTGCCTATATACCGACCTCAAAAACAACTTCAACAACGGCGAAATCTTCAGTTGCTACTGTTTCTGTTAAAGCAAGTGAACGTGCAACAACTCTTGCATCAAAAAGCGATCAAAACTTAGTATCAACACCAACTGCTACCAACTTATCATCACCGCAATCACGTTTTATTAACAAATTAAAATCGGCAACGTTTAAATTGTTTACCACAAAATCAACATCACTGACTCCTGTAATTACAACAGCGACAAGAAATACTGCAAGAGTTAGTACAGCAGTGAGTCCAAGTATAATAGACCTCACGACATATGGGTATAATAAAGAATTAGACTATGTTATTGAGGAATCATCACAAAGCACCACTCAGAATCCTACTATAGTAATCATCAATGAATATGGCAGTCAGCTTAGTAGTGACGCAATGAGTGATATCAGCAAAGAAGGGTATAGGAATCTGTTGCTGTCTATCATTCAGTTTGAAACGAATAATCTTAATGATGAATGGGAGCGAATAGCTTACCACGGTGACAAACACAGGGATGAGGCTGATATGAAGCGGAGTATTGTTAATGCTCCCAAAATTGATACTGACAAGTAAGTAGTGTATTTATCATCATATTAGCTGTAGATATCCACTGCTGAACATAGGCTTTCCCTATACATTACCAATAGGACCGTTTGTAAGTGATCTGCCTACAGCGCAATCCTATAGTTTTCCCCCAAGCAATGTATTTAGATTTTGGATTTTTTAGGACGTAAGACGTGGTGATCCAAACGGCTAATAAAAGGACTATACTTTTAGTATTTCATCCAGAGATCCCTTCACAACCTTACAAACTTCTCTTTGTAATATTTTTAAGTAATTAATAGTAAAGAAGTATTCATTTTTATTTTCAGACCACCAATAAAACAATCACCTAAACCGCAGCCGTCTGACGAGAAATCGGGCGATATAGACCTTGCAACGACCACCGAAGAACACGAGGGCCTACTGAATAAGATAGCCAGTAAAATAGGCATAAAAGTTGTACCCAACAAGAAAAAGGTCAGTTTCAGACAAATATAAGTATACCTTACGAAATACTATTATTGTGCCAAACGAAACACAAAATGCAGTGTCTCAAAAAAATTGTGAAGTTCATTTGCTGTTATTAAATATTGAACCTAATCATTATAAAAATAAGATTAATAGTGGTGTAACGAATAAAATCACCTGCGTTTCCATATAAAATCATCTAGCATCTGATACTAAAATCCATAAAATGCACGTTGACTAGTGTTTCATGAGAATATCAAGTCTTATCTTTAAACATAACGGTCCCCTTTCATATGAAACGCTCCTGCACTCTCGCTTATACGAATATTAACAATATTTGTTCATTATTAAAGTTCATAATTATTTGTACGTAATAGTGAATTTTGCCCTGAGCTGGTTCAGCGAACCACATTTCACCACGCTTTGGCTATGTCACTTCGGCCCTTTTGTATTTTGTTCGTGGGTGGAAAATCCTAATGGATGTCTCCCACCATAAGGCGAATGAAGGGGTCTGTCAGATTCTTACTGATTTAAAACCATCTTGCTGTTCCCTTTTTACATTTGGGAATGATGGGAACTTCAAGTACATCCTCGACGATCCCCATGAATGCAGCTTTGGTCCTCTTTGTATTTCGATTAGGGGTGGATACTCCTCATATATGTCCTGGGTCTTACTGACTAAAAACCAACCCGGTGTTCCGTCTCACACCTTCATCGGGGGTCATGGGAACGGACGGACGATACTCCACAATCCTAGACTGTTGGTTTCGCAGGCCTTACCATTATGTGTCTAAATCCTTAGGTCAACCTTATTAATTTCATCAGGTACTCACGGCCCAACACAATCCAATCTACCTAACAGTTATCTAGATGTTTAGTAACTTTGATTATCCAAAGGTAGTGAAGAAGCCAACTGTTCGTGAAGTGAAAGGGAATGGAAGGAGAGTAAATTTTATCAAAAACAGGAAGCTAAGGATCAACTCATACAGACAAGAAAATCCAACTACGCCAGAACCTAAAGCAGGTAACTAATATATATTATAATTTGAGTAAAGACTTTTGATTTTGATTGTCATGCGTGTTTGCGAACAAGTTCATGCCAGACCCAATCTACTCTGTCCAGACCCGCATGCGTGCTGCGGGCCGCACGCAGAGTAGTGTTTACACCACTCTACAGTATTGTGCGTGTCGCCAAGAAGAGAACTCGTGTCAAAATTAAAGTAAAGATCAACGTGCATGTGACTTGCTTGACAGTAAAAACAACAATGACTGTCGAGGTTTGCCACGAGCGTGCGGGCGGCACGCATCCGCGTCCCGCCTGCGTGTGGCGCGCATGTTATTGTATTAAACTTATATGTGTGTATGACAGGTTGAGAGAGACGCGTATGCGGGCGTGGCAAAACACGCATGACAATAACCACCACCCCCCACCCCCTACTTGCTTACCCTCTTTGTTTAAAGATAAATAATAAAAAAATGATAAAAAAGGCCCTTAGGCTCTGGACAGACGGACTGTTTCAACTTCACTCCAACTACTTGCTGTTTGGATGCAGTTAATTACAAACAGCAGTTGCCAGTTTTATTGTAGTCGTACAAACTGCACGCAAAATACAGTCTGTCTGTCTAGAGCTCAAGAACACAGTCCCCGAAACAGCTTCATAAGTCTCCCACAGACTGGTGGCACTTCCACGCCTACTTACTGCTTCTACTGTTTTTTTCTGTTCTGTGGGAAGAACTAAGGTTTCGAAATGTCAGCATTTCGAAAGTTTATGCCAATTACATTCCATTCGAAATGTGACTTTGTCTTGACCGCGAGGAAGCATCACCGGCCGCTGTTCACTTTCTCCTCAGTCGATTCCCTGGAGGGAAACCAACTGAACTCTGCATCTCACAGTTGTTTTTCTTCCACAGATCGACAAAGAAAAGTAGTGGTATTGTATTTCCCGAATCTAACCCACGTGCTTTGTTTCAAGAGGCCTGTCATACTCGTCGGACAACCCAACCAGGTCAAATTTGCGACATACAGGCCACATACGACCACATCAAGTATCTACAAACATCGTTACCAACAAAAATATTCGAGAACATAGTCAAAAACATCAGTTGCTACAAGTTTAGTAACGTTGATAGTGCTTTTGTTATTCCCTATAAGACGAAAGGAAAGAGATGGGATTGGGTGAGGAATAAAAGGTCTTTGAAGCTTCAGTTCTATAGCAGAAGCAATGATGAGCTTGATCTTGATGAAGAAGATCATGTTGTGAATATTGAAGACGATTCCAATGATTCCTTTGAGAGATTTGTTAAGGGTGACGATGGTATATACAAAATTGCCAATAGAATGAAAAGGACGGCGGATTTAGAAACGTTAGAACGTGGATTGAAGAATATACCTACTTTGACACCGGGAGAGGTGAGTTTTGTGTCTTTTGGAGGCAAATCTAATTTGTTTTATTCCTTTCAAAGTCAGTGATAGCTTAGTGGAGTCTCTGGAGTATCTGGTCCCTTCATATCTGCGTGGTTCTTTCCTCAAAATACCATTTCGGAACAAAAATTTGCATGGTTCTTATATGATCTGACCAAGATAATGCCTGGACTTTAAAAGAGACTGTGACTACTCTGAGAAGAAACACCGAAAGAAACTCTTCTTTCGGTGTTTCTTCTCAGAGTAGTCAGATAGATAGTGAAACGCCGACCTCACTTAGCTAAAAAATTACGTGTAAAAGTTTTTGTATGAACCTTATTACTTACAGAAATTAATATAATTTTATTATTTTTTATCACATAGCTTTCAAGTTGCTTATTTATCATTTAAGTATTCACCTGAACTAGCATTTGTTTTGGCTTATATAATTTATCATTTAAGTATTCACCTGAACTAAGTATAGTAGCATTTGTTTATTAGAAATAGTTGCGCCTGATACCCCTGGGATACCACACCTCACCTCTGATACACAGTCGTACTCAGCTGCATCCAGTCTGGTAGCTGTACATTCTCCGAGTAACTAGAAAGAAAGAAAGAAAGAAAATATATTTATTTGGGACACGCACAGGAATTTAACATTAAAAAACTAAAAATAACATATTAAATAAAAATTAAAACAAAAGACCTGTGCGAGGCCAAAAAGGCCCCTATCTCAGCACGATGCCACGATATTTAATGAAAAGCAATAAATACCGCAGCGCTGTTATTCTGATAGGGCCTACTGCAGTGCCATGAATACATTAATGTACAATAGCCCACAAAGAGGCATAAATTATATATAAATAAATAAGAATATAAAATGACAGATGCAACAGATGAAAATATCCAAAATTAAAAACGAAATTAATTCTCCTACGCAACTCTTGGTAGCTGATGACGTTATCATTTCTTTTACCAGAATGATCTCTTGGTAATGGCCGGAGACTCTGTAACCCTGGACTGTGGTCGTAACACTCCAGTGCGAACCTGCGACGGAAAGTTCCACTGGAAGACGGACAGGAAACGGATGCTGATGCAAGACAATGTTTATGTAGACGGTGTTAGCGTCACCATACATAATGTGGAACCGAGGAATTTCGGGACTTACACTTGTTGCCTGGTAAGAGATACGTCCTATTTCTATTTCATAGTCCATAATTATGGATAAGTAAAAAATAGCTGTAAGATTGGATCATCAAGGTTAAGCAACGCTGGGGGTTAGTCTTTGGCTGGGTGATCGTCTCCATAAACATAACATCACGCTTGTAATCTCCGAAGGGTTACGCAGAGGCTACATTATTCCAGATGGCGTTACTGTGGCGTTACTGAGACATGGGATCAACGTTTTTCTAGGTTTTCCTCACATGCCGCCCTCTCTGTAGTATTTTAAACCTCTTTGGGTCTAAACCACACTCGTTTGTTTTTATTATAGGATCATACAGTACGAAGGAATGTAAGACTGAACGTGTTGACGGTACCAACTTTCGAAGTTGTGTTTCTACCGGTGTACAAGACAAGGGAAAACTGTTCCTATGATGTAAGTGGCAACTTGCACTTTGACAGACACAGGCCACGAATAACCCAAGGCCTTTCTCATAATGCACCTCTCTCATAAAGCACCTTTTGCATAATGCAACTTTCGCATAACGTACCTTTTTTCTACATAAACTCTTTTACAGTGCTACAATGCTTATGCCAAAGACATTCAATACCTATAGACCGGACATCACGAACAAAATTTTCGTCCGAAAAAGTGTGTCCTGCTGGATACAAGTCTATGAGTTTTTTGTAGTACGCTCCGCTGCCGCTCCAATATTCATATATTATTCTAGATGGCGTTACTGAGACATGGGATCAAAGTTTTTCTATGAAATTTCCTTGACATGCCCGCTCTATAGTATTTTAATCTCTTTGGCTTATGCCTACGTCCTCAAGCGCCCCTATTAGAGGTCTGGGGAAGTTAACTTTGAAAGGGACCTCTCAAATTTCTGTCATGTTTTTAGGACTTGAGAGCGATCCAGCGCCTCGGTTGCTTAATGGCTGACGAAAATCACTGCGGGAAAGCTTGCTCCATAAGAATTGATGAACCTGTCTGTCAGAAGGACAAGGTAAGCATTAGAATGTTTGGTCTACGGACCCTCGTTTCGAGACGAATAGATTATAGTTCTTTAGTCTCTGATTTGGATCCGTATTGAATAGAAAAAAATGATTGAAGAGTCATGAAAGTAGAATAAATGCTGTAGAAATGCGTTCCTTGCGAATTATGTGTGGTGTAACAATGAATGACAGATTGAGGAATGATGTGATAAAGCAATGTTGTGGTTTAAAAGAAGATGTAGTATCAAAAATTGAAAAGAGTAGGTATGCTCAGATGGTTTGGTCACGTTGAAAGGATGGATGAAAGGCGACTAACGAAAGGTACTTACAAGGCAGATGTAAGTGGGAACGCCGGGAGGGGACGCCCTAGAAGGACATACATATACCTTATTGGTGAGGTTCTTCAGAAAGGTCAGGCGCGTAGTACTCGCAACCGGCGTGTGTGTATGACAACATGTATGAATGTAAACGAAGCAAAAGAAGTAAGTATGTAAGAATCGTAGCATATGGTGCTCTGTAGTTTCTGCCTACCCCCATGGGAAAAAGGCGTGAATTTATGGATATGTATGTATAATATAATAATAATAATAAATGTTTATTCACATAAAACGTTACAAAATTAAAAAGTCTCTGATTTCTGTGCTAGGTTCGAAGACCTGTGTTACAAAAATCAGTATCCTCTCTCATACTAAAGTGATAAAACAATAATTCTATGTGAATAAAAGCAGCAGAATTGTTGTGACCATAATACCTCTTATTAAGCTATGTGTGGGATTTGTGGATGCGTGTGATTGTTTGTGCGAATGTAGTGTGTGTGAGAGTAGTGAGTGCGGATGTTGAATGTAATGTGTTGTGTGTTAGTGTGTTATGAATGCAGGTGTAGTGAGTGTGTTTCACGTGATATTATAGTAATATTAGTTCTGTTTCGTCATAATCAAGCCCCAATAACCAGTCTAAATAGTCAATGTATGTTGTAATTAATTCTTCTATAATCGGCAGAAATGTTTCTACAATTTGTAAATTTTTCGATTCTTCCGTTATCATACGCGTTTCTACAGTCATCAAGCTACACGTGCAGTAAGACAGTTGCAAACTGATCATCTATCTCACCCTCTTCTTCTCCTTCCAGGGCACTAACAGTAACCTGATCAGGGCAACAGCAGTTATTACCATGACCCCTCGTGACCTCAACTGTAGCTTGCAATGCAAAAGGGATATCATCTCGTCTCTCGTCATGCTTTGCGCTACAAATACTGCCGTGCTTTCTTCTGTAACAGGTACGGTTTTAATTATATCCTTCTTGGCTACTTCTGCTTTGTGGCTTAAATTGATTTAACCACCAAGCACGAAGGTCAGGGGCTTCACACGATTTGTAGATAACCACTTTCTTAAGTGACTAGCAGACGTCACGCGGTTTCACGCGCGTGGTTCCCGTTCCCGTGGGAATTCAGGGATAAATGGGCCTCTGTTACTCAGGGTGAATGTAGTTTCCAATGGTGAAAGAATTTTTGAAATCGGCACAGTAGTGTTTGAGTTTATTCATTACAAACAAAAATACAAGTTGTTCCATTTTATAATATTAGTAGATGTAGATAAATATTATAATTATTCCAGTGCTGGTGTCGAAAGATGGCGTCAACAAGACCCTGATGCCTTGGAAAAATTTCGTCAGACCGGTAGTGACACATTCGCTCAGAAAGAAAGGTAATATTTCTCCCCTAATTACCCAACTACCATATATAAGGAGTACTAGGTACTCTCCATTTGGCCACCATAGTTTCATAATTTTAAAATGGCCGTTTGGCACGACAATGGGCTCAGAAAATTTCAAAGCGTATAAGAAACTGCATCAACACACACCCATGCAACACACACACACACACACACACACACACACACACACACACACACACACACACACACACACACACACACACACACAACACACATACACACAACACACTGTTAGTTGTTACTTGAATAGAATATTTATTTGCCTTAAACATGGTATAAATACATTTCACAATGTTAAATGGAAATGATGATGATTGTAGTTGATTTTAATATGGATCCTTATGTGTTTTACAGACTCCAATGGTCACCATGAGTACCACAAGCTCGCGTCACTCCTGTCTCCTGGTAAGGTGGACGTGGTACTCCTCTGCCCAGCAGGCTACTACCTTCTACCCAGATATAAGCTATGCTGTAAGTATCAAAACCTACTTGAAGACCATCGGTACTATTGGCTTTCTTTACATTGCTATTGACTAACTTACACACCGCACTTACGCTGGTTATTAATAATCTATCTCGGTTGCTATCTTGATCCCGATCTTTGTCTGTAACCAATCAACGACCGAATTCGCCTATCCGAGTCTTAAAGATGTCCAATCAGAAGCAGCCGTCAAAAACAAAGGATCGGGATTTGGATTGAGATAGAATATTAATATCGGGCGTTAGATGACAACTGATAATTTACAAAAAAAATGTATTGCTAAGAAATATTTTTTAAGGAATATTTAGAAGACAAATTGATTGGTCCATAATAAAGCAAAAAAAAAAAACGAAATGAGAATGTGTAAGAAAGTAGGTACTTACTTCCTACTAATTTGTTACAGTGTTAAGATACTTAACCAATGTTAAAATTTGTATACCTTGCAAGGTGAAACATAGTGTTGCACATAGAATTTGATATTGTCACCAAGTCATATACTTTTTTGACGTGACAACGTCTTATAAATTGTTTTGCCGGGTGACACTTCAAGAAACTGCGTTACGCTCCGCTCACGTTATGCGCTCACAATGAGAGCGAGTGAGAGGCACGCGTCCCTTCCACTCGGGCATGGTTAGCCCGCCTAAGAGCGAGAGAGACAGACATAAAAAGTGAATGTTTTAAATATAATTCTTTGTATAAATAAATGTTTTAAATTGTTACTATTATTTCATCCTTCTTCCTACTATACGAATGAATATTCACATTAAAATTATTTTACCACTCAAAGTCGTTGTCACGTAAAACTTTCGCCCGTATACCGACTTTACAGGCAACCAATTTTTTTACCTATGTTATACAAATAAATTACTTTGACTTTGACTTTGTTCTTTAACTGGACTTAGTTACGGTGACTATCAGACGGGGTACCGTGCGCTTCGTCACATCTCTGCGAGTGCGCATGACGTCATCCTAGATACACACTGATGATAGCCAATACGACACTAGACTACTAGCTTGGCAAAAAAAGTAGAAGATAATGGGGGCGCCACTGTGGCGTTCGTATGGCAACCCGTTGCAACCGAATAGCGTACCAACGTAATCTTGATACTTAGCTGTTCTTTTTTTCGACATACATTTATTTGTGATTGTGAGAGAGGGAAGAGGGTATTGTGAGAGGGGACGGAGGGGCAGGGGAGGGATGGGGCAGGGGACGGGAGAGGAAAGTGAGGGAGGGGTGAGAGGAGAGGCGGGGGAGGTGTGAGGGAGAGGGAGGGAGTGGGAGAGGGGGAGGGGAGGAATGGGGAGGGGGAGACGAGAGGAGTTGATAAAAATGCCATGCAATAGCTTTACCGCGGCAGTCTCCGAGTGCCACACGTCTTTTTTTTTGTTTTTTGGGGGGGGGGGAAGGAGGAGGTGAGAGGGGATAGGGGGACGGGTAGAGGTAGAGGTCGGGAGGGGTTGGGGAGGGGTAACAGAGGGAGGGGTGAGGGAAGGGGAGGGAGGGGTGATAGGAGGGGCGTAGGAGGTGTGGGGGAATGGGAGGGAGGGGGAGAGTGGGAGGAGAGGAATGGGGAGAGGGGGAGGAGAGGAATGGGGAGGGGGAGAGGAGATGAGTTGATAAAAAATGCTATGCAATAGCTTTACCGCGGCAGTCTCCGAGTGCCACACGTCATTTTTTTTATATTTTTTTGTGTACTGTTGAACACTTTGCCCAGTGATACCTACTAGGAACTGTCACCTGTCACGCGACAGCCCTGCTGATCTCACCATCTGGCCTTTATTGTTTTTTAGACCTGTTCTTTACCTCGATCATGCCATAATGGAACTACGTATCGTGTTACACATTTAATGGGTTTTGGAAGTCAGATAGGCCCTCTCTCCATGTAAAACACTGGTATTCAGTTGTATCCTGTTAAACTGGAAGCCGACCCCAACATAGTTGGGAAAATGCTACGCAAATGATGATGACCTCATGTAGTATAGTCTGTCAATTCTCATGTGGTATCAATTCTTGTGTCTCCCAGCATCCTGTCCGCCGAACACGTCGTCCAGGGCGGGAGACAACTCGTGCCACTCGTGCCCGCGCGGCACTCGCGCCGAGCCGGGCTCCGCCAAGTGCAGCGTCGTCAAAACTATTCACCGCAGGTATGATGTACGTACTTGTGTATCTCATATTGAATGGGTATCTTCGAAATAGAAGCTCAAGTAAAATCATAAAAATCAATTAGTTGGAATCAAAGTACAACGTAGTTACTTGGGAGCAAATAAATCGAGACAATTTCTTTTTACACGTACCTACCTATATAGGTTTAATGGTCAATATTTTTGGTAAAATGGACTGTATCATGTCAATTCAAACCTAAAATGGTTATTTAACACTTTAATAGATTTTTAGGCGATTTAAAGTTCAAATTGATGTAAAACAATGAATGTTTTATAAAAACTATTTTTAAAAGAGTAGGTAAGTATCGAGTTTCTTGTCCATTCTTCTCCGTACAAAACTACCTTTTAGAAGGAGTAACTAGAATAATTTTATTAAATTTTAAGTGTGACGATAAATGATTTGCCTGTGACTTTGAGTGCCGTTTTTTTGTTGAAGTCCAGATACAAACTGTATTGAGTGATGAAAATGGCTGTATACATGTCATAGCCATTTTCATCACTCAATACAGATTGTTCTATTTTATTTCACTTGCCTGTTGGTCTAGTAGTTAGTGACCCTGACTGCTATGCCGGAGGTCGTGGGTTCGATTCCCACCCAGGACTAATGTTTGTGTGATGAGCACGATCATTTGTTCTGTGTCTGGGTGTTATTTATCCATAATATGTATGTATTTAGAAATATATAAGTATGTTTATCAGCTGTTTAATACCCATAACACAAGCTCTGCTTAGCTTGGGACTAGATGGCGTTGTGTGAAAGTTGTGGAGTATTTATTTATTCTATGTACCGTCTCGCTTTAGTCTGGAGCTTGTACATTGCCTATTAGGCCGCGGACGCCTTTGTGTCCTTGCCTCCATAGTCCATGGTCAGCAACTCCCAATAACATTCCCAGTGGTGGTGGTACCCTCCATGCGGCTACCTGGTGGCTTGTTGCGGCGCACTGTTGGGCTGCACGGCGTGCGTCTTACTCTCCGTGATCGTGCACGTCGTGTCGCGTGACGCTGACCTTCAGGAACACGGAGACGGAGATGATGAGGAGCAGGAGACACGTGGGTTCTTCCTTATGCCATTCCCAACTCTGCTTGAGCCAGCCCACCCAAGAAGGCCAAATAGCCCGCTTTTCACCACTTCCTAGTGTTTTTGTTGGGAATAAGAAGTGGCGGAACAAACTTCCTAGCAACACGTCTATCTGATAAATTAAAAGAACTTGAATTTTACTTATAATTTTACTAATTGTAATCATTTTTATACACTTCTGGACACGTCTATTGGCCCACCTTAGAGTTTAGGTTTCGATGGCCCCTACCGAAATATGATTGCTAGATTGAACAAAATCTCTTGATGCAGTTTTAAACCTGATACATTTTACCATCTTTTTCGATCGTATTGTTTTAAATTTGAATTCGGAATACCATACGACATGGAGCTACGCCTAACAAGTCGGATATGTATGCGCCTTGTTAAAGGCAATTGATTTTTGATTAAAAAACATGTTTTATCAAATAAAGATTTAATAACGCGTGTTGCCTCCATGGGCATCTTTGCTCGACCTAATATAAAATTTTAGCTAGGACCAAACGAAACTGTAAATACAAGGTGGGCCAATAGATGTGTCCAGAAGTGTATAATGGAATTGAATCTGGATTGCTAGATTATCTATTGTACGTTCGCGTTAAGAATGCAGTGAGTCATCATTATCCGTCGGCCTAGCCCCGCCCTCTAACCAATCAAATCTTTTCAAATTCATTTTTATAAATTCATTACACCTTAATCTTTTAAAATATAATTAGTTTGAATTTAACTTCTTCTTCTTCCACCTGGCGTTAATCCCGGCTATTGCCAGGGTCCGCCTTCCGACTGAGCTTCTTCCACTTTGCTCGATCTGAATTTGTTTGAATTTAACACCACTGTGGAATACACCTTTATCTTGCAGTTGCACTGATGACTTCACTGCATTCTTAACGCGAACAAACTAAAGCTTATTATCTAGCTATCTAACGACTATATCAAATATCTAAAAATGACAGCTAGGCTCAACAAATTATTGCGCTTTCCGAGGAAAAGTCATTCTTTATTCGTAATCTAGAAAATCTATCGGGAAGCACTAAAGTAATCCTTTATTCTTGCAGTGAACAAGTTGACACGCATAACAGTTGCGTACGCGCACGTCCCCAGCACCCGGCCGCTGTCTCCCTCTCGCGTCATCCTCCCGAGATTCTTCAGACCCTCGCTGACATCCTCCAGGGCCACCGGTAACTACTCTTTCACCAGCGGATCTATTGCGTATCTCCGTTGCCAGTTCATATAGTGATAATCACTGGGCAGTGTTCAACGATTAACTCTCAAACAGCTAGTTTCGTATCAATTGGCTATCATCAGTGTGTATCTAGGATGACGTCATGCGCACTCGCAGAGATGTGACGAAGCGCACAGTACCCCGTCTGATAGTCACCGTAACTTGAAGTCCACTTAAATTTAAATAGATACCATCTTTTTGTGAGTGGTGTGCAGTTTGATGCCAGCTAGACTGACAATAGCCCAGCTGGTACCAGACAATGGACTAAGGGAAGGTTCATATCTAACGGAACATGCGTCGCGTATTATCGGTCGCGTAACGCCAGAACAGACAAATGTATAGAAAAACACTTGACCGTTCACACTCAACAGATGATGCGTTAGTGCGTCGAGGTAGTTAATTGTCGTAAGTAAACGCTCGGCGCATTTTAGACATATGCTGGCCTGCAACCAATTAATGGTTTCTGGGCTCCAGTTTAAATCTTGTGAACAGGCTTTTGTTTTTTAGAAAATGTCCTGTCCGTTGCAGATTCTCAAGAAACCAAGTTTGAACTTTGGAAAGAAAGAAACAGGCCACCTCCTTTGCCACCGATCGATTTTGACCCTTGAGACATTTGCCGCCACTCGGTTTCGACACTACAGTTGTTGCCCCAGTCGGTTTCGACACTACAGTTGTTGCCCCAGTCGGTTTCGACACTACAGTTGTTGCCGCCAGTCGGTTTCGACACTACAGTTGTTGCCGTCACTGGGTTTCGACTCTTGACACCGCCATTATGAGTAGTACGGCTAAATGACACTGAAAGTTTGAAACATCACATTTACGCGGATAAAACCTCGCTAATATTGACTGTGTATACATAGATCATTATAATTAATTGAATATTCAATGTTTATTTGCTGAAGTTACATAAATTCGTTTCGGCTCCTAGAAACAATGCGTTTGCCATTTAGCCGGTCTATCTTGTGATAATCCCCCTAAACGTTAGGTGAAGTGAACTGCCAATCCCTGGTATTAATTATTGGATTGACGGCTCACTTCGCCTTCACTTCACCTTTATTCAAAGGGCCTTCACAGAATTCACAGAATACTGCTGTTTCGCAGTTTCTTGCATAGATT
Source organism: Euplexia lucipara (assembly GCA_921972225.1). Lineage (NCBI taxonomy): Eukaryota > Metazoa > Arthropoda > Insecta > Lepidoptera > Noctuidae > Euplexia > Euplexia lucipara. The sequence goes on along the minus strand of OV179169.1, from coordinate 1,167,871 downwards.
GGCTCTGTACCGACACGTAGCGAGTGTCTTAACCCGTAAACCGATCTTTTTACGGACTCGGATTAACAAATGTCTAATAAAACTGATTGACATTGACATACGTACAGTTGGCCTCGATTCCGGTGCAATAGAGCTTGAGTCTTGACTGCCCCAGCACACGTTGCGTAGGTAGTTCAAATGATTTTGTTAGCTTACTGATTCAGTGCGAGTGGGGCTGATGGTACATAGATTTGACTATGTTTAATATCCAAGAACTTTAATAAATATATTACCTGACTTATTTAGCCTCGTGGATTAGTTTTAAAACATGTATCTATCAAGATTTCATAGGGATCTACTTTTAGTGGGAATTCCACAATTCTCTTTTTCCTAAAATAATTTGAAAGATTTTTCGCAGTTCTCTGTCTAAACCTTTATATGATCGTGTACAAGCCCTTTTGTATATAAGTGTATTGTTATATTAATACTTTTAGATGTAGTATTATAAGAAAGCGCTCTTAGTTACCTATGATATATTTTATAAGTATTATTTTGGTCGTCCGCATTTCGGCTTTTGGTAAGTTGTGTTGTAATAAACTTCAGTGGTATTTATTCTGTGTTTTATTTCTCTTATATTCTTGTAACTTTGCGGTTTTCACAGCACAGACAAAATTGTCATTTTTTGTTATACTTTGACAAATTCACACAATATCTTTATAAATTACAGTTTATATGTTATTCTGATGAATAAGCTACATAATTGAAAAGTTTAATCAAAATCCATTCAGTAGATTTTGCGTGAAAGAGGAACAAACATCTCACATATCTACATCCTCACAAACTTTGAAATTTATAATATTTGTAGGAATTTAGGATGTAGCATGAGTTCAATTCAGTGATCGACCCGTGGTACAACTGCGATGTCCAAATTGTCCAACTGGTTGTACCTACTACGGAGAAGTAAATTTACCCATGGTTCAACTCTTTTTTCTGATATTTATGATTATGACCTGTGGTACAACGGTGGAATTATGTCCAACTGGTTGGACCACGGGGATAGGATGATCGTGTAAAACAAATGAACGTCTCAAACACAGGACTTGGGGCATCCCGACGTTAGGTTAGTTAGGTTCCTTTAAACCCTGCAGACAGAAATAGGAGCCCCGTCTCCGTCGTCTACGCTTTTTAAATTTCTTCGTAGTTATGGCACTTCATTGGATCTTTGCTTATATGAGGGTGGATGATTTATGTTTTGTCATCCACTTTTTTACGACTACCTACCGTCGTTTTGAATCGTGGCCGACGCTCGTGCAACTTCCGCGCGAGGCGATTGGCCAGTTGGTTTGCGTGATCAGACAGTATCGGTCACGTCTTCATTTTTATTAACCGACTTCAAAAAAAGGAGGAGGTGCTCAATTCGACGGTATGTTTTTTTTTTTTTTTTTTTTTTTTGTGTTTGTTACGCGATTTCTCCCCCATTTGTGAACCGATTCTCAAAATTCTTTTTTTATGTGAAAGAGTATACTCCCGAGGTGGTCCCATTTTAATTTGGTTAAGATCTGGGGCTGATCTTCGGAGATATACAATGGAACTCTTCAAAAATAGACGGCAAATCTGTCGTGATTGCTGGAATCGCTTGGATATTTATTGTTTATACAACATCATGACGTATCATCACGCCTGTATGCTCTGAGGGGTACGCAGATGTGTACAATATACCTAGATTTCGACAGTTAGGTATATTAAGTTTCATTTATTAGGGATAAGTGGATAACCCTATTACCATGACATGTATTGTTAACAAATAACAGTATAAAAATAAATTCATGGCAAATATTTGTATGGGAACAACTAAAAATGGAAAAATAAAAATCTTTTTTGCAAAAAATAAAACCGACTTAAAAAAAACACCAACCGGTGTAAAATAACTCTAAATTCGGAAGTCGGTGGCCCTTCATGAAAAAGACAAAACCACCAAAGCCACAGACTTCCTAATTTAGAATTATTTTACACCGGTTGGTGTTTTTTTATTCCGTGAATAAGACAAGTTTAACTCATTTATCAGTATCCATTGTGTGAGACGTTCTCGCAGTGCTGTGCCAATTTAGATGGTGTTTTTTGGAACGTTTAGTGCCCTCGCTCGCCTCCGCCTTCGATAGCAGGACCCCCTTGCCGTGCAAGGCTGTCGTGAAGAAACGTACGTGGAAGTTTGAGGTAGGTGGCATACTGAATCATCTACCTATTTACGAGCAAAGATCCACTTTCCAAACTTTACCTGCATATTGATACAGCTATTGTTTTATTAATTAATGGTCCTTCGAAAAATACAATTTCTTCCAGCCTTCAACAGTCATACTCAACAGCATTGATAGGTAACCTTTTCTTGTTTATTACCAGTAGTTGTTCCATAGATACATTCAATTCCCAGAAGTACAACTAGTTGGACCAAGGAAAGAACAACTCACTCGAGTTGAACCATTGGTAAAGATATTTCCCCATAGAACAACCAGTTGAAACATGGGTAAAGGAGAATGCCAATTTGTGCCCCAAAGTGTACAGAGATCATTGTATTACAAATACTTATAATAAAATAAGATACGAATTTTAGAAAATAACTAACATTCCATACCAGACGTGGAAAAAAACTCACAATAAAAGTATCTTTCTTTTTATTTCACTTGAAAGTACCCTCAACATTGCCATATAATATTAACAAAGAGTAAAACAGGGAAAAACTATCTTAACACATACCTGGCCTAAAATGTTAATTATTTGTAAGTTAGCGTAACTTAAAACGTAATTCATTATTATTAGTGTTTTATGTTTTCTTATCCATAAATCGAACTGTAATATTGTTAGTTTAAAATAATCTGAGCATTAACATCTAACATTATTTTACTTTTGTTTTGGCAACACTCAAGTCTTCGATCAAACGTCAAATGTCATTATGTCACAAAATATTCTGTCTGCAAATGATACTAACCCTAATAGATTTACTTTGAAAAATAATGCCCTCCCAGTGCTTTATAACGAATACACTGTGTATATTAATGTCTGGAACAGATATCTAAACATGATTATATTACAATAAACATAAAAATACTTTAGCCGGTAGGTGCAAAAACGGTTTCTTTAAACCTTTTTAACTTTTGTCCACGACTGCTGAGCAATATGCGCCTTTTATACTTTTGTTGTAGAAGATCTTTACTATTAAATTACATAGATTTAATTTATGTACAGCCTGGGGCACAGGTTCATACAATTTTTGGCATTGTCTTTTACTTCTCCGTAGTAGGTACAACCAGTTGGACATCGCAGTTGTACCACGGGTCGGGAACTCGGGAGTGTTCAATTTAAGTTGGCGTTACTAGGCATTCTACACAACAATAAGTTTTTTTTTTTTTTTTTTTTTTTTTTAAATATTATAAACTAGTACTTGACTGCAATCCCACCTGATGGTAAGCAGTGATGCAATCGTTGATGGTGAGGCGCACTAGTTTATTAGGAGCCTATTCACTCTTGCCTTGAAGACACCCAAATTATAATCGGACGGGAAGACCGCAGCAGGCAAATTGTTCCAGTCCCTTGATGTACGTGGTATAAACGACGAGGCGAACCGCTTGGTCCGGGTCGTAGAGGTTTCAACAACATAAGGGTGGATACTCGCCGTACGTCGGCTTGTCCGATGGTAGAAGTGAGATGGTGGAATCGAATCATGTAATTCCTGCGCACACTCTCCAAAATGCATCCTGTAAAACACCGAAAGGCTGGCTATCCTACGCCTGTGCTCAAGACTCTGTAGATTGGACTCAACCAGATCTGGATCACCAATTAGTCTCTTCGCACGCCTTTCCACCGAGTCCAAAGCTGCCAGGTGGCATTTGGCAGCACCGGCCCATATGTGGCTGCAGTACTCCACACACGAACGGACCTGTGCTTTGTATAGCATTAAAAGCTGTCCCGGTGTGAAGTACCGCCGGACCTTTGCAAGAACGCCAAGTTTTCTAGCTGCTACCTTGGCTTTGGACTCAATGAACCGCCCAAAATTCAGGTCTGAGGAGATTTCGACTCCTAAAAGCTGAAGACGATCGGTGCATTCCAGGGAGACATCACGAAAAGCAGGAGCTAAGGTAAACGGGCTCCTTTTGGCGGTGAACAGACACGCTTGTGTTTTGGCGGCGTTGAATCCCACCAGATTGGCTTCACCCCACTTGGAGACTGCCTGCAGTGAGCTATTCGTACGCTCCACCATAGCCTCTCTTTCGGACCGGATTAGCTCCTTACTAGCCCGAGCACCGGGCAGGTATCTCTCTACAACTGTGCTATCATCTGCATACCCATAGATACCGGGCACCAGCAGATCGTTGATATGCAGTAGGAATAGGGTTGCAGAGAGAACAGACCCCTGAGGAACTCCGGCATTAGTCGTCATGGGCTCTGATGAGCACCCGTCGACAACTACTCGGAGAGACCGTTCACTCAGGAAGTCTTTTACCCAGTTAATCAGACCAGGGGAAATGCCGTACGCTGGAAGCTTACTCAAAAGGCTAGCGTGCCATACCCTGTCGAAGGCCTTCGAGACGTCTAAGGAAACAGCAATCGCTTCCCCATTCTTCTCGAGGGCCTCGCCCCACAAGTGGGTGGCATACACTAGTAGGTCCCCAGTAGACCGATTGCGGCGAAATCCGTACTAATAATACGTACGTATAATAATAAGTTAAAGAGGTATTATGAAGAATGGGGGTCAAATTCTTCATCCATCATTGAAAAAGCTTGGATTCTCCAGACGGGTCTCAGACCTCCACAAACCGACTTTGGTAGGTCCCATTTGTTCTATGGAACATGACGTAAAAGAACAAATTGAAAAAAATTTGTCCATATTTGTACGATAGAACAGTTTGTACTTTTTGTCTCAAATTGTTCCATAGAACACACTACATTTATTTTATTATTTTATTTTATTGCTTTTATTATGTAACGAGTAGTTTAATTTTTAACCGACTTTCAAAAAAGGAGGAGGTTCTATGTTCGTGTGTATGTATTTTTTTTTTTTTTTTTTTTTTTTATGTATGTTACCTGATTTCTCTGCCATTTGTGGACCGATTCTCAAAATTCTTTTTTTATTTGAAAGAGTATACTCCTGAGGTGGTCCCATTTTAATTTGGTGAAGATCTGGTGCTGATCTTCGGAGATATACAACGGAACTCTTCAAAAATAGACGGCAAATCTATCGTGATTGCTGGAATCGCTTGGATGTTTATTGTTTATACAACATAATGACGTATCATCACGCCTGTATGTTTTGAGGGGTTCGCAGGAGGGTACAATATACCTAGATTTCGTCAGTTAGGTATGTTAATTTTAATTTATTAGGGATTAGTGGAAAACCCTATTATGATGACATGTATTGTTAACAATTAACAATATAAAATAAATTCATGGCAAATATTTTTATGGTAACAACTAAAAATGGAAAAATAAAAACTTTTTTGCAAAAAATAAAACCGACTTCAAAAAAAACACTAAACGGTGTAAAATAACTCTAAATTCGGAAGTCGGTGGCCCATTATGAGTAAGACAAACCCACCGAAGCCTTCCAAATTTAGAGTTATTTTACACCGTTTAGTGTTTTTTTTGAAGTCGGTTTTATTTTTTGCAAAAAAGTTTTTTTTTGATAGTGGTAATTAATGTCATTCACGTCTTTTAAATCTCATGAAATATATGTTTATCTCATCATCATGGAAGAATTTGAGAAAAGCGATTCCCATTTAGTTCTGTGCATTCACAGACAAATAAAAACAGGAGCAAAAGCTAGTTTGTAGTTCTATAGTACAAATAGGGACAATGTTTTCTCAATTTGTTCTATTACGTCATGTTCCATCGAACAAATGGGATCTACCGACCCACTTGGCTGAACTGATTGTCAGACTTTCGGGCTTCTGACTAGAAGTCTGTCGAAGATGTTAAATCATTGGGATAAATAGTTTCGACACCTTATTACTAATAAGTTTTGTCACTTTAGAGGTATGAGGTGTTGCAAGTGTCCATAGGCTACGGTAACCGCTTACCATCAGGCGGGCCGTAAGCTTGTTTGCCACCGTCGTGGTATAATTTAAAAAAAAATGAGGAATAGGGTGTAAGGTTCTTTATCCCCCATAGTATAGCTCGGATCCTCCTCGCAGACGGGTGTTGTGTCTAGTGGGCTACTAGACTACCCGACGGTTATTGACGGGAACTTGTGAACTTTAACACTAACAGTCGGTGGTGTCATATGGACTAGAGATTCCATACGACACCACCGGTGGTGTCGTTTTGGTGGTGTCAAGTGGAAGGAAGGGTATACGCTCATATCGCACGGATAACTTTAAAACCGCTAGTTACGCGGTGTCCTGCGTGAGCGACGAACGCGACGCGATGCGACGCAGGGAACGCGACGAACGCGATCAACTCAACGGCATACCCTACTTGCGGCATATATGACCGTCTGCGACGAGACGCGACGTAACGCGGACTTGTTTTGAGGACGACCAGATGCGTCACCACATTAAATATGAACTTTCAAGCAAAATAAAATTGTACTATACTTCTCAATGATTCGAGAAGTAATGACCAAAATCACGTAGGACATTTGTCGCGTGTAGCATCGCGTCGCATTACGTCGCGTCGTGTTGCGTCGCGTCGCTTCGTGTTCGTCGCTCACGCAGGACACCGCGTTAGAGGCAAACCACACGGGCGGTGCGGCGCCGCACCGCAAGCCATTTCGCCGCGCTGGCGACCACACGGGCAGAGCGGCGTCGCAACGTTCTACGGAGCCGCGGCGGCAAAATGAGGGGTTGCCCTAATCCAGCATGCGTCCTTCCCTATGCTGCGCAAACAAACAACTGCGAGCGGCGCCGCTCCGGCTCCGCTCTGCTTGCACCCCTCCCCGCCTCATCTCAATTCCGATGTGCGCGCGGCGCGGCACCGGAGCACACCGCACGGCGCCATGTGCCTACAATGCATTTTTGTATGTAGGAAACCGCAGCGGCGCCGCCCGTGTGCGTTTGCCCTTAGGATGTCAGTCGTTAGTTCGTATCGAAGAGATTTAAAATACTATAGAGCGGGCATGTCAAGGAAATGTCATAGAAAAACTTTGATCCCATGTCTCAGTAACGGCATCTAGAATAATATATGAATATTGGAGCGGCAGCGGAGCGTACTAAGAAAAACTCATAGACTTGTGTCCAAGCAGGACACAAGTTTCGGACAAAAATTTTGATCGTGATGTTCGGTCTATAGGTATCTATTGAATGTCTTTGGTTCGTATGGACACTTAAACAAATTTTTGGCTATTTACAATATTGTTTGAGAACTTTTACTAAATTTGACGCATTCCAAACTCAAAATTGAGAGGTGGTCCCTCAATGGGAACGCACACTATGGCGAGATACCTAGATGTCGCTACATCTCACTTCACCTCTGTGTTTCTATTTATAATCATGTTTACTAAATAAAAAACCTATTCAACTTAAAACACTTTAATCATGAAAACGTACATTAAATACCTAACATATTTTCTTCACTTCTGGCTTCTTCTCGAAACGATAAGCGACGTCTTTCCACAGTTTATTTCTGTTGCATCGTTCGAAAATTTCGAGACAAATATTATCGAAAGCTCTTTCGAAGAAAAATGTGCAAAGCGTAGCTACAAGAAAATATGTAGATGTCTTCTTGAAAATTGTGCGGTTCAGCGGCGCCCATAGCGACATTTTTTTCTATTTATATTGTAGACTAAGATTGTTTATAAGTAAATTTTCTCGTGTTCAATCGACAATCGTTCAGACAAGAATGCACCAAAAAGAAAAAATGATTTATTTTTTATATTATGGTGGGGCTGTCAAAATATTTTGACACGTAACCATAGACACTAAGACAGCAAGAAGTTTTACGTCGTTGTGTGAAAATCGGTTGTGTTGTGTTGTGTTGTGTGTGATGTCATGCGCAGCGATCATTTTTTTTTTAATCAAATCAAATCACATTGAATCAGTTATGGACCCCGCATTATAATATGATGATTCGATGTTCTTCACTGCTACTTACTGTCCGCCAGTCACTGCTCATTAAAGCTATTGCTGAGCGTGAGGTCCTAGCTTCGATTCCCGAGTCGGGTAGATAAATAAGGTACCTATACCATAATTCTGAAGTGAATTTCTCAGAAGCAGTCCGGAGTCAGTAGGTAATGGTGACCGGTGGAGGGGCAATAGGCTCGCCCTCTATCAAATTAAACTTATAACAAGCTAAATGTGAATGTTCAAAATAAAACACAATTCAGTAGATATGTATAATTTTAATACAAATCTAACATATTATAAGTTTCGTACAAATTATTTACTAAGTATTTTATAAAATCTAAATACAATAATAGTCTTACGAATAACAATCAATTCGTTAATTTCTATTATTAATAACATTGCATTTTTTACAGATTCAGAAGTAGATTCAATATCGGAAACAATAAAGTACAGTGAAAAAATAAATTATGTGTACAGGCAACTAGCGCCATCTATGTTTTCAATGGTGAGTGACTTGTAACTTTGCTTTGAATTATTAAGACTTAACATTCTAAAAGTTAGCAACGTCGCAATTAGCTGTCTAAAATTTTGCTGTTTCGAGTAATTTATCAATATTGCTGTTGGCTCAAGTCTCACAAAAGCAACGTACCCAGTAACTGGGTTGTGGATGTCAGATGGGCAGTCACTCCATGTAAAACTAGTATTCAGCTGCATCTGGTTAAACTGGAAGCCGACCCCAACATAGTTGGGATGAGACTGCACAGGTGACTAGATAGGCCCGCACGGCACCAGTCGGGGGTCACGGCAGTATCTTCTGTTCCCGCGACCCCCGGCGCAGGTGTGAGACGGAACTCCGCGGTGGTTTTAGTCAGTAAGGGAAGGTTCATATCTGACGGAACATGCGTCGCGTATTATCGGTCGCGTAACGCCAGAACAGACAAATGTATAGAAAAATACTTGACCGTTCACACTCAACAGACGATGCGTTAGTGCGTCGAGGTACATTGTCGCAAACGCTCGGCGCATGTTCCGTCAGATATGAACCTTCCCTAAGAGTCTGATAGACCTCTCCCGGATTTACAAACTCCGCACCAATAAAACAAAGGGTACATAGATGACAGTGATGGCGCTAGTAGCCTGTATGTTAAATCTTTTTGCTGCATGTACAGACACATCAAGCAATCTCAAACTGCCAATTTTTCCAACTGAATTTGAACCTTATTCGTTTAAATTAAATTGATTTAAGGCTAGAATTTTTTAATTTAGCTGTGTGTGGATGTGTTTTGTTTTTCATATTAAAAGCAAACTACTGAACCGATTTCGAAAAAGATACTTATATGGTAACACCTATGAATGAATGTATATGAAGTATGAATTATGAAGTATTTCCTACCAAACTAAAATAGAATCATCAAAATCAATTGAGAATTTGCGGAATAATTGCGTAATTAACATACAGAATTTTCAAACCTCCTCCTTTTTTGAATTCGGTTAAAAATTGTCAAAGAAATTTGACAGATTGAGCAAGCTTGATAATGCTGGCCTCTGTACAGTCGGCCCCAGTTCCAGTAAATCACCGTTAAGACTATACCGTAAAACGGGGTGGATAGAAACTCAAGGGTGAATAGAAACAAAACTTTGAGGAGGATTTTTACGCTAGTTTAATATTGTTTGATAGTAACAAGGTGTCGAAACTATTTATCTCAATTATTTAAAAGCACTATAGTCCTCGTATGCAACAAACAACTTTTAACTTACGTGAATATCCTCCTCAAAGTTTTGTTTCTATTCACCCTTGAGTTTCTATCCACCCCGTTTTACCCGGTAATTGCTTGCAACTAGGCATCTGACCACTGAGCTTGATTGCTCATACGCATGTTGTGAAGTCCATAGCATTTTGTTAGCTAACTTTTTCTTATCGTGTAGTTAGTAGCTAACCTAGTGTCAGAATTTATATCGCCCATGGGCCTCTGACTTGGCATCACATGACATCGAGAAATATCTCTCAAGCATGCCGGTTTCCTCACAATGTTTTCCTTCACCGTTTTTGAAGGTAGAGTTAATTATACAATACGCATATGAATCCGAAAAGTCAGAGGTGCGTGCCTTGGGTTCGAACTCGAGACCTATGACTTGGCAATCCGCTAGAGACGACACTAGGCCATGCTAGGCTAGGCTTGTTGCTGTTCCACCGCGAGTGGGGCCGATAGTACATTATTATTTTTTCACACGAGAATAATTATAATAAAATAAAGTAAGTTACACCGTCGTGCAAAATAATTCGTTCATTTTTCTATAGGAATGTCTCAGTTCGTTTCGTAATAATTTTAAAATAACAATGAGCGTTATATTATGCACGACAGTCGTTTTTGGATATTTAAGTTAATTTAGTGAACATTATAGGTATATTTTTTTTCTAACAAACTTAAGTATCAGACATGTTTTTTAACCTCTTACGTTGGCTGTTTAAGAAAATTTTGCACCACTTATCTACACAATAAAAAAAAACAGAATATATTGATGGCAGTAAAGTAGAGTATGAAATTTACAAAATCGCAATTGTATAGGAGACTAAGGGCAAATTTTTCAATAGTCCGATAACATATATTTGTAGAATAAATATAATTATTATGGAAAATATGTTAAACCGCCATGGTTTAACATATTTTCCATAATAATTATATATTATACAGTCAAACGGCCATTTTAATTCGTTGGATAAAACTTATCTGATGATTAAAAAATCGACCCTAAGATGTTTTTATTTATTTTCCGTAATTTTCTATAATTTATTTTAATATTAATATGTTAGTTTTATAAGTTTTTAAAAGTTCAAACACAATGTCCCCAAACTTTCAATTAAATTTGAAATAATTATGCTCTAAACTGATGGCTTTTTTTTTTAGTAATCCGAAGTGGTGCAATATTTTTACCCAATATTGTTTGTGTATAACTTTTGGACACAATAAACGTTAAACGTTACGTTATTTTTGTTTCGCTTACATAACATTTTCATAAAGAATTTCTTCATTCCACCAGAAGCAAGAAAAGACATAGGATAAAACTACATCCACAAAATTAAATAAAAAAAAACCTCTCTAAACATGAGTAAGTATATTTTGATTAACTATGTTTTTTTTCTTTTAATTTTTTTTTTTTTCAAAATATAAAGTACAGAGGCGTGCATAAAAATAGGCCCAACCACCATTTTTTTTTTTATCACAGTAACAACTTTACTTTTCATTTTGAAACATACTTTAATTATTGACTGACCTGTTGGTCTAGTAGTTAGTGACCCTGACTGCTATGCCGGAGGTCGTGGAACCAATTCCCAGCCAAGACAAATGTTTGTGTGATGAGCACGATCATTTGTTCTGTGTCTGGGTGTAATTTTATCTACAATATGTATGTATTTAGAAATGTAGCACAAGCTCTGTTTAGTTTTGGAACTAGATGGCGTTGTGTGAAATTTGGGAATATATTGCTATTTTATTATTGATATTGCTTATGTTTTACGATGGTACGATTTTTTTTTTGAGAGCCAGTCATGTATACACAAACAAACAAAAATGTGCCCACCACGCCACGCGTCACACATACGTGACAAACTTAAAGGATTGTAGCTTACCTGACGTGACGGTCAAGAGGTTAACCGTCCATGTCGGATTTATCCGACATATGTTCGAGCCTATACCACTTGAGTTTCAACAAAAGTCTTTATGTTTCTTCAATTAGATTTTCCCGATTGATGGAATTAAGCTCGTTCCCTATACATGGGACCTAAACTTAACTGGGCAAAACTTCAGAGTACTATATGTTACACCTCTGCCTAACCCTTTGAAGAACACAGGATGTTATATTACAGAGCTAATATAAAATCAATAATATTAAATTAGTTTACACATTTTGATAAGCACTACGATATATTTTTTTTCTACCAAATCTCTCTAAAACATACCGCATATTGCCGCAACAATATTAATAAGGCCATTTTTCATAAATCCACTGACCAATTTCACTTGCACGCCAGTGTACAAAACTGCGGCCTATTTCAATGCACTCCAGTGTACAAAAGCATACCGTACGACGTTAATAATGTGCGTAATAATAAGTACAAAAAGTTACTTCACCTGGCACTTTCTTGACACTTTGCCCACATTTTTTTTTTTGACGTCTATGTGTGAGCGGGGCATTCCTGACACTATTTAGTGTCAACAGTAACAGATTTCGATTTAATAGGCTAGTTGAAATTTTAGTTTTTAGTCCCTCATCTAGATTACAAGAAAATATTCGACACATACTTTTATAATTTTGACGTGACAACGTCTTATAAATTGGTTTGCCGGGTGACACTTCAAGAAACTGCGTTACGCTCCGCTCACGTTATGCGCTCACAATGAGAGCGAGTGAGAGGCACGCGTCCCTTCCACTCGGGCATGGTTAGCCCGCCTAAGAGCGAGAGAGACAGACATAAATTATTTTACCACTCAAAGTCGTTGTCACGTAAAACTTTCGCCCGTATACCGACTTTACAGGCAACCAATTTTTTTCACGTAAGTAAAAAAACGGCGATACATCGAGTGAAAATGTCACATGACGTCACTATCCTATACAGTTTATCCTGAATAATGACGTCACAAGCCCCCTCTCTCCAACTTTAATGAGCTTAATCTAAGTAGTTTTATAGTAAAAAGAAAAAAAAAATACATGTGTATTTTTTTGTTATAATCTAACTGATGGGACTAATTATATATTGATATTCATATTTTGTCAACATGCCTATTTCCACAGAGATTAAAAAAACGGTTACAATTTCAAACCGATTCCAACCTCAAACGGTCACATTTCAAAAAGCGAAAGACCCGTTCCAACTTCAAAAAAAAAATCACAACACCATTTTCAAAAGCGACAACACCAACTGCATTCCAAATTCGAAGCTCACTTTTAAATATCCCGCCACACTGCACACATAGACCATAGATCAGACCCAGCAGAAAATTCCTGTTAGTATCTTCAGAACCGCTCTAGTAGAGCGGCTCACTAATCACTGAGCTTCCTCAACCTCGGGTTCAACGACAACTTCTGGTACCTCCTCGTCTCTGACTCTATTCGCATCCAGCTCTATGGCCGGATCCGCTGTAGCTTCGGCTAGATTCGTGACCGACTTCGACTTGAAGCATTGGAAGTCGACGTGGCGGGACTTCGCTTCTTCCTTTTCCCACGACATGTGGATGAACGGACGTTGGACGTAGTTGTAGATGACTTCGGCGCGGCCGCCCGGACGTTTTCGGACTTTTTCTTTGTATGTGGGGTAGCCTTCGACTCCGAGGCGGATCTTCTTCAGGCCGCGTTCTTTCATTACTTGTTTTGCTACGTCTCTGGAATTTAAGAAAGGGGTTAATAAGAATTAGACAAAAATAGTAAAATATACAAAATTCTTGTGTCACACTGTTTGTGATAACACTCCTCCGAAACGGCTTGACCGATTCTTATCAAATTATGTGTCTATTCTGTGGGTCTGAGAATAAACTAATAAATTGATTCTAAGTCGGAACAAAATTTGCCGGCAGCTATTTTAATTATATTTTCGAGTTTCGGATTGGAGCTTTTGGGTCGTGGGGTCCGAGAGCTCATGGCTTGTATAACGTCATTGCTGTGCTGATTCACGGCTTAATTTGAACAAAAACTTTTGATTTTGAGTGCTGATTAATTAATGGCAATAGGATCGCCCCCTATTACACGGCACTTAAACCTGAATAGCGGTATAATAATATATGTAATCTGCCTAACCCTTAGGGGATTACAGGTGTAATTTTACGTTAGTTTTAAGAAAACAAAAAAAACTCACCTATTCTCAATATACTTGAAGAACCTATACAGCGGTGTGGACAGAACAGTCTGGGAGTACTCATCCCCCATCTGTGGGGGATACTGCTCATCCCACTCCACGGAGTCGTCGTCCAGCAGCACCACCACGTGGCACTCCCGGTCCCCGCGCTGGGCGGACTCCACCATGAGCGGGAGGATCAGCCTCTCGAGGAACGACTCGAACTGACGGCGAGCGCCTTCGTTGGAGAGCTCGTGGAGTAGACCTCGGAGGTTCTGAAAGGAGAGAAGTACAAAATGTTACCAGTTCAGCCAAGGGGTATCGTATTACGCCCTGCTGTGCCTACGACGCAGCTGTATATTTCACGTCTGCATCACTCCACGACGATTGAGGAAGTCGTGCAATATCTGAAAGTGAAGACCAATTGGACTCTGAGGGTCGAAAGGTTGGAATCACGCCACAACATAAACTTTAAGTCATTTGTGGCACGTGTTCCAACCCAACATCTCCTGACCTTTTTGAAGGAGGACTTTTGGCCGAAAGGTGTCGTTTTCCGGCGTTTCCGAGGACGGTTACGCGACACCTCGCAGCGAAACACGACGCCGACGTTACGTGTTTAGTTACTGTTCATTGTTTAATATGTATTAGTTTGTTATTATTGTATTATCTAATCGTGTGTATTTTACTTATGGGCCTTAGTTGCTTGAAATAAAATGTTTTTTTTTTATGCGCTGATATTTCTCGGAACCCTTGGGTTCCGGACCTTTGGAAGGCGTACGAGGAGCCTAAGCCAACTCGCAGAGGCCCTTTGTCGTTTTTAATGCAGTGAGGCACCAATCGCAGATTTTCCCTGTATGCATTATGCAAATGCACCCAAGGAAAACCTACGACTAGTGCAGGACTATTGTAGACTAAAACAACAAATGTATTGGGCTATAGGTTAGGGGTGGATAAGGTGAACTGGTTACTTAGTACTATGGAAGGACTATCGCCCCTGCCTCATCAATGCTTATTATTATTATTATTACCCATTAACTGGGTTGTGGAGGTCCGATAGGTAGCTCCATGTAAAACAATGGATTACTACAGTCAGTGCAAGCATTTGTCAGCTATCGTGATCGTGAGCTCAATTCGGAACTTTTGGAGCTCCACGTGCTGACGAACAATACCTAAGAAAGAACATTTCGGTTAGACAACAACCGTCGGGCAGCAGTAGCCTACCAGACACAACACCCATCTGCGAGAGGGATCCGAGCTTTTGTATGGGGGATGAGGAACTTTAAACCCAGGTTCCTTAAATACCTCCTAAAGTTCACACACAAATGTTGCTAAAAAATAGCATTCGCGACACAATGTTTGCCACTAAAAAGTACCCTACCTGGCAGCGCACGGTGTTGGCATCAAAAGGCACGAGCAGATAGTCGCAAGCTTCCCTCAGCTCCTGCACAGACACGGTGGGGGGACAGCGTATGCTGCCAAGCCTGTAATACTCCAGGATGGCTCTGAAGACCGTCGCCGATATGCCTTCAGCCACCTCGTATTCTCCCCGTTCGTTTGGATGGGTGAATTCGAGACCTGGAAGGAGAGAAAAAGAGGTTGTGAGTATTGACTGTGGAAAGCCTACGCCTCATGCCCGAGTTAGTGGTTCAAACCCGGGCAAGTATACTGATGAGACTTTTCAATTCATACGTACAGAGGCCAGCACATTAAGCTACCCCAATGTGTCAAGTTTCTTTAATAGTTTTTCAACTTTATAACAAACAATATACTCAATGTCTTTATTGACTTCATTCATTGTCATTATAATCAAAAATCATATAGCGCCCTTCGCGTCTAAAACAATAACGCATACAGGGAGCTGATGAGGTTGGGGATGTTTATATACATATACATATACAGGATGTCTCATTCAAATCGGTCAGTATGGGAAAGTCTGAAACTATAAGACATACGAAGATCTGTTCTGAGGAACCATGTCATCGATTTTAATAACAAGAAAAACTGCATTCATACATTTTAAATAACATCAGGGTGTCATTATTTAGCCACTAAGTCCTCCTATGGAAATTAGTCATAAAGTATTTTATGCAAAAAAAGTAAAAAGTACTTATTTAAAAAAAAAGTATTTTAGTATAAAGTGTTTTTTTGTAAGGGTAACCAATAAACTTTCCAAAAGTCTGAGCAATAATAGTTCAAAAGTTCATTGGTTCGACGCTCGGGGTTGACCGTCTGCTCCGAGAGTGAATGAACCCTTATGAGAGACTAGACATCAGACAGACAGTCGAATTAAGTGAATGGCATCTGTCTTGCATCGTTCATAGATACCTGTAGGAGTAAAACGTTTGTAAATATGTACAGATGTACTCTATGGTATTCCTTTTAAAATAGCATTGGAAAAAAAGGCTCGTAGAAGCAGGAATGCAGAACCTTTTACTTTAAAGATAACTGAAAACAATTTTTATTCAAAAGATTTTATTTTAATTTTAAAAGAATAAAAGTGAAACGAAGAACGTGTCCACGTATTGTTCATCAATTTTTTTTGACATTGCTTATTTTTATTTATTTTGGAATTTTCATTGCATCTAGTTTTAATTGTAAATGTTATTATTATCAATAAGTTCGACACAATACTGATTGTTCTGAATAAAGATAACTACTACTACTACTACATCCCTGCTTCTATGAGGTTTTCATCATTGACACTACAATTTTCAACTAAAATGAAATAATATAACTAAATGAAATCCACATCTTACTTTTTTAAATTATTAATATTATATATTATTATGTAAACTTCAGTTCAATATTTTTTTTACTTATAGGTTTACCATTAAAAAGAT
The DNA here is from genome assembly GCA_921972225.1 of Euplexia lucipara. NCBI lineage: Eukaryota > Metazoa > Arthropoda > Insecta > Lepidoptera > Noctuidae > Euplexia > Euplexia lucipara. The sequence continues at coordinate 1,151,174 of OV179169.1, read as the reverse complement.
ATTTTACCACCAAGCCATATGCTAAAACCTACACTTATTTTTTCAAGCAAGTCCTTCGTATAACTTCAAACTATTAATTATTGAACAATCGTTTAGTTCACAGACTTTAATCAATTTTATCCCAGAAAGTAACTCCCTAGAGGGTTGAACTACCCCTGAGGGTAATGACCTGACATCTAGACACTACTTCGACGCAAGTTGAATGCCCAGCCCGAAATTTTTCACGTAATTTGTAAATAAAAGGGCGCGGCGTACTTACTTACAAATCGGCGAAGTACGAGTCGGACGCGCACAAAGGGTTCTTTAGGGGTAGGTATGAAGAGCAGGGTGTAAAGTTACTCATCCCCCATTATAAAGAGAGGATCCACCGACCAGACGGGTGTTGCCTTTGGTGGGCTAGATTTTAATTTCATTGCATTTATTTTTATTTTTATTTTTCATTTTTTTATTGAAAGGAACAGCAAACAGTAACATTATAAGAACTTACAACTAAATTAAATATACTAATAATTTGGTTATAATGTAACCCACAACGCTGTCCACAAATAGACGTAGAGGTTAATAAAAAAAACTTTTTTACAAAAAATAAAACCGACTTCAAAAACTTTTTTGCAAAAAATAAAACCGACTTCAAAAAAAGATATTATTATTATTTCGTATATTCATTTAAAATTCTTATAAATTACATTTTTAAATATTAATATAAAAATAAAAACATTTAAAAATATAAAAAATAGTAGGCCACCGACGGCGGCGGGAGCAGGGTCCAAGCTACCGGTGGTTAGGGTCGTAGGTTATTATTATTATTATTAATACAAATTAAAGAAAGAAAGAAAGAAAAATGCGTTTATTGGCATTACAAAAAAGATACACCTTAAAACTTTAAAATACAGAGATAATAATGCCAAAAGGGCCTCAGCTCAGCATAATGTCAGGTGAGAACAAGATCAATCTGACGCTGATTTTCAGCTGCAACCCACGAGTGCCATACGCAATCAAATGACGTGTAAAAGTGTTTGTATTAAAATCAAAATCCAAAGTCATTTATTCAAATTAAAAATTACATAAGACAGTCACCCAAAACGCCCGCCCTTCGCCACTTCCTAGTGTTTTTGCTGGGAAGAAGAAGTGGCGGAAAAAACTCCCCAGCAGTATGAATTTATTTTATAGAAAAAAATATTATTTATCACTAAGACATGTTCCACTTCCAGCTTCCAGTCTAACCGCATACAGCTGAATACCAGTGTTTTACATGGAGCGACTGCGTGTCAGACCTCTACCACCCATAGACTGGGTAAAACGACATCCTTGGGTAAGATTGGTTGTCAGATTTTCTGGCTTCTGACTACAAGTGACGACTGTCAAAGATCCGACGAAGATGACAGCCGGGACCAGCGGCTTGATGTGCTTTCCAAGGCACAGAGGCGTCTGCATATACACCAACAATTTATAATTAGTTTAATTACTTAAAGGGCTTATTGTAGACGGTCTTCTCATTATATTTGTAAAGTATCAATTAATAATATCAGCAAAGTTATTGGCGTTTGTTTATATCCCAAAAAGTCACTAGGCCATATTACTAATTCTATTTCTATTATAGAAAGAAAATGGCGTATGTGGAATCAGCTGTTTGTCAACTGTCAAGTGTATTTCATTTTCAGCCATATTACAAATTCGACTCGTTAACACTTGACAGTTGACAAACAGCTGATTCAATATACGCCATTTTCTTTCTATTGTCGCCTTATCGATTACGATAATAGAAATAGAATTTGTAATATTGTGTTATTCTGTTTCTTACCTGATTTGTTTTAGCTGTAAGTCCTCCATATCATTTAAATAAATAAATAAATAAATAAATAAATAAATATGGCTAGGCCTGCAGGTTATTCAAGACATAGTAGTATTCATTAATCGTCATCTCTCGCTCACGTTCGCGTGATCTAGCTCAAGCATGCCCCGCTTAACAGCTGTTTTCGTTATTTAAGTTTAACTAAATTGGCATATTTAAAAATTGAACTTCATTTTTTTTACTTTTGATTACATACGCAAATATGATCAGTAACAGGTACGGATACAGCCCATTTTTTTGTACTAAGTAATTAAAAAATAGGGGTGTATACTGAATCAGGTCACCCATCCACAGACCGACCTAAGCAAGCGTACCTCAGCAAGCGTACCTCAACCTTCAATCGACCCAAGTCTCAAATCAAATAAAGTCAAAAAATATGAACGCAATATTCATCACTGCATCGCCCCAGACAACCTAAGTGAACGAACTCTCGAACTTTAACATTGAACCCTATGCAATTCGGGCTAGAGTCTGGAGTCGAATGACCTTCGGAAGAATTGTGATGTGAAGGTCTTAGGTAATAAAAGCACGTAACACGATTTGGTGAGACTTCAGAGAGAGACGTAGTTTAGGGAATAGATTACTTTTCTCTTTTGTGATTTTGAAATAATATCTAAGAAATAATGTATTAAAAAAGACTCAACTTTCCCACAACGTCATCAGCTAGTCCCAAGCGAAGCAGAGCTTGTGTTATGTGTACTAAACAACTGATAAATATACTTAACATGTAGGTGTGTGGTGGTGTTGTGTCCATTCGGACACAAGTTTCGGATAAAACATTTGTTCGTGATATCCCGTATAATAAGTAAGTATTGAATACCTTTGCCTCTGCCTAACCCTTCGTTTTTAGGGTTCCCACACATAATAATAAGGAGTCTATTGAGAAACGAGCCAAGAAGATCATCGGCAATGATGCACTCGTTGCGTCAAAACTTCAAAGTCTTGAGCATCGACTCCGAGTTGCTAGCCTGTCGGTTTTCTATCGGTTATATTTCGGAGAGCGTGCATCGGAATTGCACGATTTAATTCCACCAAGGCCTTTTCATCATCGGACCACCAGACGTACGGCACTGCGCCACCGGTACATGGGAGATGTAGATATCCCAACCATACGTACTAAACGCTTTGGAAACGCATTCATTGTGCGAACAGCTAAAGAGTGGAATTCCCTACCAGAGTCGGTGTTTCCTGATAGCTACAACCTAGGGGTCTTCAAGTCAAGACTTCAAGAGTGAACAGGTTGCTTCTAGGCAAGCGTGTTTCATCGTCGACCACATCATCGCTTACTATCAGGTGAGACAGTGGTCGAACGCGTGCCTATCAATAAAAAATAATTGCGAATTCGCAACGCATCGGAAATAGCTGCGATGTATGGTCCGGTAAAGCGTTGAGCATACTTCGCAGATATTTGCGATGCGTTGCGAATTCACAGTTGTGTGTGAGAGTCCTTAACCGTAAACTAAAAACAAATGAATGGAAAGTAAATTATAAGTTTTTTCATTACCCAATGAAAATCACTCTTCATCGGCGTAAACTCAGGACGAAGTCAGACACAACTATTAACCCTTCGCTAATGGAGGTGAGCAGACGTCGCCATTCAGGTCATTGACTTAGTTCAACCACAAAATAGGGTGCGAGGCCATTAACTTTGCCGTTACACTACCCTGGACGGGAGGCGTGGTTTGAGAGACATGTCTCTGGTTACAGGTGAAAATGGGATTAATATTCATTTGTTTCCATTCAGTTGTTTTTTTTTTCAAACCTTGAGTGAAACTAAGTCTTCTAAACTCATTCAAAAGAACAGTCCATCGATTAATAAATATTCGACTAATCGTTCCGTCAAAAAGTCGTGATGGCCCATAGGTTAAGGCGCCTACCTCTCATGCATGAGGTTGTGGTTCAAATACGGGCACGTACCAATGTGACTTTTTCAATTCACATGTACTTTCAAGACATCATGGACATCGGTGAAGGAAAACATCGTGAGGAAACCTGGACTTATAGTAAACATAAGTTTGAAATCGCCAATCCGCATTGAGCAATCGTGGTGATCAATGCTCGAGCCTTCTCTGTATGAGAAGAGACCTTTGCCCTGCAGTGGGACAGTAACAGGCTGGTATTATGTATATTATTATTATAATAATCGTTCCGTCGAAGTAACGTTTGACGATGACTCTCGAAGTTAAGTTACGGACCCAACTTAAACAACCAATAGAATAACGTTATTCAGACGAGATGAATGAATAACGAAATTCTATTGGTTGTTTTAAAAAACATCTCCTCTCTGCTTGTCTCGTCCCCGCTTTGGTGGAGTCCGGGCCTAGAAGTGCGCGTTTCCATTGAAGCGTAGTGGACGGATAGGAGCTAAGTAGTGCAGGAATCGTCCTGTCACCGAGGAGACTAATGACGCGATAAGGAATTCAACCATTGTGATTGGTCGATTTTGCCACGTCTCCATTCCACTCCGATCAACTCCCGGCTTCTAAACGCACCCAAAGCTGTTAGTCCTGGTTGTCATTTGTAGATGATAGTCGCCTTAGTCGAAAGTCTTACCAGGTTACACTGGAAGCCGATTCCAACTGGCTAGGCAGGTGATGTGATGGGTAAAAGAAATAGAGGCAGACAGGCAAAATTATAGACATTTGTTAAAAGCTAAAAGCTAATTTGATAAGACCGTCCGCCAAAATGCCCGCCATTCACCACTATCTAGCGCTTTTGCTGACAAGAAGAAGTGGCAGATTATTTTAAACGTAAAAGCTTTTCAAAACAAGGCAAACGTTCAGCATATCTAATAAAAATATTGACATTCAACAGCACAAACACTGTTTGTTTCCACTGTGATGACGGTTGCGTCACACCAACTGTCATATTGACAGTGTGTCATGCAACAAGTGCGTCAACCGTTAAGTTCGTCATGCGTTATGTGCGTCATAAGTGCATGCCTCGTGCAGGACAGGGTTAGAGTCACAACCTCTGCACGTATTTGGATAATCTTATCTCAATTATAGAACCGTTAAGTTACGTCAATGACGCTTGTGAGATTAAAACATTGAACTGGAAGACTAGCTTGATATAATCGGATAAAAGTACATTTAAATCATGGACTTATAGAATGATTGATTTTGTGTAATGAAAATACAAACACCCAATTTAGAAACTTGAGAAACAGGAGCTGAGGGAAGCTTGCGACTATCTGCGCGTGCCTTTTGATGCCAACACCGTGGTCTGCCAGGTATGGTACTTTTTAGTGGCAAACATTGTGTCGCGAATGCTATTTTTTAGCAACATTTGTGTGTGAACTTTAGGAGGTATTTAAGGAACCTGGGTATAAAGTTTCTCATCCCCCATTGAAAAGGGAGGAACCTTCTAGCAGACGGGTGTTGTGTCTGGGGAGCTACTACTGACCGACAGTTGTTGTAGGGAACTTCAGTGTACGTTCAACACGCGCGGATAACTTTAACATCGCGATGTAGGATGCCAGTCTTCTGTACTAAGTGTGATTGTCATTAAAGGAAGAGAAGTTTAAATGATTTCTCAATATGAGACGTACAAGGTTAAGCAAGACTTGTGGCGAAGGGTGGGCGTTTTTGGGGGTACTATCTCATGTATTTTTTTGACGTTCAAAAAGTGCTGCTTCTCAGCCCTCAGCCTAGTTTGAATAAAGACTTTTGATTTCGATTTCTTGCGAGGTCGATTCGTGATTGTGGCTATCCATGACAAAACCAGATCCCGTGGTTTCCGTGACTCGGAAAGCACGTTAAGTAGTTGGTCTAAGCAGTCACTGGAAGACCTTATGCCTACGTTAACGTGTAACGTTCTACTAAAGAGTAATGGATATGTATGTAGTTTCTTGCCTATTGTTCTCTTGCCTATACAAAACTACCTTTGAGAAGGAGCCACCAGTTATTATTTTAACTTTTAAGTCTGAAATTCAAAAGCCTTTTAACGGTCTAATTGAAATCAATGATTTGACTTTGACTTTTAAAGGACATCATATTAAAAAACGCAGTTACTGTGTTGTGGAAGCCAGATAGGCAGCTGCTTCAATTAAATACAGCTGAAATGAAATGAAATGATATTTATTTCTGTAAGTAGATCTTCTCAGATACTTTTACATGTCATTTTTTTTTTAAACTAAATAGCATTTCCAAAGTGACTGATCCCTGAGAAGAAATGCCGAAAGAAACTCAGGGGTCATGGTCTCTTTTAAAGTCCAGACATAAGATTGTATACATGTATTATGCGAGTCTCACGATGCAGGGCAAAGTCTGGAAAGGCCTTTTGAAGAAAAAAATCAATTCAGCTTTGAGTTGACGTGTCCCGACAGACGGCATGCATACTACCTAAGCTGCATCAGGTTAGACTGGATGCGAACCTCAACTTGGCTCAGACAATATAGTCAGATGATGACAACATACATGGCACAAAGATAATTATGATAATGCAAATATTTCTGCAATAGACATGGGCTACTGTTTATCCTACTTATAATACGCTTATCTTTACCTCAACACCTATCACAGTTAGGGTTGCCAGGCGGTCGGATTTTGCCGCACATAAGACATGGCGAGGGGGTAATGGCTGACCTTTACGTTTATGCTCGTGAACGGGTGCTGCTTGTGGTAACTGGTCGTCTTGCTGGCCATGGTTTTTATTATTTTTTTTATTTATTTATTGGCATGAACAGACGCCAGCACATCGGCCTACTCCAAACTGTCAATTTTTCCCAATTGAACATGATGTTTATTGTGTTTAGAATAAACTACCTACTATCAAAGAAATTTGACACATTGGGGTAGATGTCGATTAGCGTCTGTACATTAAATTCAAGGGAACAGGGTCCAAGCTACCGTGACACCTAGAACTCCTGAAAGCGAATCGCCAACTATGCGCTGTGTCAGTACAACTTTATGGATCAAGCGCTATTATAATTATTACTGTAACAATTATTTGTTTTTTAATTTAGCTTCGATACTGCAAAATTACGGACATTTGAGGGGAGTACATTGTGACATTTGTACGTTCATAAAGTGGCTGATTCTCAAAGTTTTTGAAATAATTTCAGAGCCAGAGGTGTGTGCCCTGCGTTCGAACTCGAGACCGATAACTTGGCAGTCCGCCGGTCACAGCCCTAGGCTATCACTACAATATCCATTTAGGGAAGGTTCATATCTGACGGAACTTGCGCCGAGCGTTTGCGACAATGTACTACCTCGACGCACTAACGCATCATCGGTTGAGTGTGAACCGTCAAGTGTTTTTCTATACATTTGTCTGTTCTGTTCTGGCGTATGCGACGCATGTTCCGTCAGATATGAACCTTCCCATAGTGACACCGGAAGTCAGACTTTTTTACGTCTGGTGTCAACCCTTATCACTGATATTTCACGTGATCTAGAGAGAGTAACTGATAATAATGATTGATCAGTAAAAATAATGATGATGTTCACAATGTTATTAGCTGATATTGTATAATATTTTGAACTGTAGTGCAGAGGAATCAATTTTCTTAGTCGAGTGGGCTTTAGACCAGACGGCTGAAGCAAAACTTCTTTAAAGAAAATGTCCGCGCGCACTGCTCCCTCTTGCTCCTACAGTGTGATACAGACAGTAGGCGCACTGAGTCGTAGATATACGAAACGTAACTGGCTATGAGACAATGAGAGAGAAAGAAAATGTGTAATATTAGAATCGTAACTTTCTCTTTCTTTCTTCACTAGCTTGTATCTTCTTCTCTACTTCCGTTCGCCTCACCCGATCACACTTTTCGTAACGCTCTCGTCACTCATTCGCCAGCTTTATAGTCAAGTAAAAAATTTTACTTTAAAAAACTTATCAATCGTATTACTAAATGTTGTCTCTTGTGAAGTAATTGGTCTACCTGACACCAGGTATGTATACTTTTCGTATGTTGGGCAACGCTAGAGTGGGGCAATATCAATAGAGTTGCTCTTTCGAAGCGGAATCGAGTTGTGTGGACACTTCGCTAAAGATGCACTGGATAGGAACTGATGTAAGATACGAGCCTTTTACTGTCCCACTGCAGGGCCTCTTCTCTTTTAGAGAAGGTACGAGAATTGATTACCACGCATGCTCAAGGCGGATCTTATTTTAATTACTAGCTGTTTACGCGGCATTTATGTTTTTAATTGGCTCCTACTACTACTATTTCAAATACTACTACCTACTTTAGTATTTTAAGGACCATAGAGACACGCAGCACATTAGGTCACTTTAAAATTATGTATAAAGTATCTTTCAAAATCAATGCGTTTCAGTAAGGTAGTTAGGTTAGGTAGTTAGGTTCGCTATAGGATAGGTATGGTAAGTTAGGTTAGGTTAGGTTAGGTTATACATGTGTATATCGTCATTCTAATTTTATCTAACACAAAAGGTTTAATAAGAGCACATTAGAGACTCGCTTAATAAAAAAGTAGTACTTACTAGTAAGTAGGTACAGACGCCAGCACATCAAGTTACTCCAATGTGTCAAACTTTCCCAATTGAATAATAACCTTATTCTGTTTAACATAAAGTTGAAAAACGAACAAAGAAATTTGACACATTGGGGTAACTTGACGTGCTGGCGTCTGTACTATGCGTTTCAAATGAGCGAGTCACTTGAAAAGTGCGGTCTGCAACGAAACCCTTATTCGCGTATCAACTTTATTTATTTTTTTGTTTTACCGAGTCGCAGTTATTCAAAATGAAAAAAACGTCTTTAATGAATTAGCCTTGTGGACCGTACTTTTCAAGTGACATCTGACAGATAGAGGTCATTGACGTTCCTATTCTCATTTGAAACGCATAGTATTGCTAGATGTTACTTGTTGTTTTGTATACTATTTATAGTCATCTTATTAAAAGTATGTAGGTATATATTTTTGAACGACGGAATTTTTAATAGAGAAGGGGAATTTCTTGCTAGCATTTGTCATTAATCGTGACGTCACCTCGGAACTTGAGGAGCTCCACGTGCTGACGAACGTAGCTTCAAATGAATCTAATTATGACGTTTGAAAAGCAGGTAGTTGTTCCGGATCTAATATTACTAGTTTATGAGTTTAAATGTCTTTAGAAACACCCACAATACAGGGAAAATTCCTTGTCTTGTTAACGCTTTTGAATAAAAACCTTAAATCAGTGTGTAGGTGAATACTTTTAATCTCATGACACTTTTGATAAGCTAAGAAATCATACTACAAAATAATCTACTGTTCCACTGTTCTGATTTTCTATTTATATTCTGGTTTTATTTTTACCAATGTGTGACATAACGTTTTGAAACATGTTTTGATAAACATAGAAACCTGTTTGGACAACACAAAAACATGTTTCACAACATTGTGCCACTTTACAAATGATTTCAGAAGCTAAATAACAATAACAACACCCATACTGGTGGATCCTCGCAGACGTGTTGTGTCTGGTGGGCTACTATACTGCCCGACGGTTGTTGTCGAGATCTTGTACACGTTCAATCACGCGGATAACTTTAACATCGCGATTTAGGATGTCAGTCGTTAGTTCGTATGTGGCGTGATAGATGTCGCTAAAACAACATTGCTTTAACACATCATTCCTCGATCTATCAAAATCTTAATGTATTTTTGGATATATCATTTCTGTGTCAAGAACGGGTACGCACCACTTAGCAAACCATAAATATTTACAATCAATCTGTTTAAAAAAAAACACCATTCACTATATGATGGTCAACCAACAAAAGTTTTTTAAACAAAGTAGGTCGGCATAAAGTCAACAATATTGTCTATGATCAATGACCTGTTAGTAAACATGAGTGACCTAGAACTGACTGACTGACTCACTAACGACTCAAATCTAAGCAGAGAAATTGAGTGACGAACTTTGTTTTTGGAATATGAACCATAATTCTATGGAAAAATGATTCAGTGTCCTTTAGACGTGGGTTGGATTTGCGACTTTTCGCAATGATTGCCTAGTTATTTTGTTATTAGCTGAGTTTAAAAGTCACGTCAGGGAAAACTACTTTCTTTTTACGACAGATTAGGGCATTATTATGGTTCCTTTTCAGTAATTAGGTACAAATAGCCAAGTAAGTTTAGTTTAAATTTAGTTAAGTTTTAGTTATTGTTTAATTTTTAAATTTGTAAGTTGTATTCCACAGCCTATCTGTGAAAAGCGTTGTGGGCTACGATATTGTTCATATGTACGTGTATATAATTAGCTGCAATACGCTGCTGCTGCTGTTTATTATTTGCTGCTGCGTGTATTTTGTGCTTGTAATTAGCAAAAGTGTCACCTACCTTAAAATTATTTATATTGTTATTAGTCTGTAAGCTTTCTTTAAAATAAATAAATAAATAATATCTTTTTTTATACTAATGCTGTAGCTGTTGTTCCGCTTGAATAAAAAAAAAATAAAAAAAAACCCCCAATAGCCAATTATATGCCTAACCTTTTCCCAACTATGTTGGGCAGCTGAATACCAGTATTTTACATGGAGCGACTGCCTTTCGGACCTCGACAACCCATTTACTGGCTAACACCCTTTGGTTAAACTGGTTGTCAGAATTTCGGGCTTCTGACAATCTGGACCGACTATCATAGATCTACAAATGACAGCTAGAACCAACGGCTTTACGTACTTTCCGAGGCACGGAGAAGTCCTGATATATAATAAATGGTCACCCATCCACAAGCTCCTCAAGTCGTAGTCTTAATTAATATAGAATTTGAAAAATCAAATTAAATTCAATGGTAGTACTTCTGATTACAACACACCTATAATGTATTTCTCAGTAAAACGGTGAGTAATTGTGAGTGAAAGTAATTTACATATTTCTAGTGAAGCCGCAGTGTTTCCTAGTATTTAACAGCTATTTATCATTATTACTTTTAACTGTTGCAATTAGCATAAATTGTTGAGATCTTGGAAATTGATCAGTGGGCATTTTATAATGAAATTAATTACTATTATTAATTTTTAGAAAGGAGTTGCCCCACAATAGGAAATTCTCTTGTATTGTGGGCTCATCTACAAACATTTTACATCTTATCGTGTGGTAAGAGACTAACCTGGGCCTGACTTGACCTGATATGCCATCAAGAAGCATCTCTCAAGCATGCCAATTAACTCATAATCTTTTCGGATCATCTTATCATCTTTTTGTGAAAACCAACCTGCATCTGGTTTTATGAGACCTCAGTATCAAAATTTATTGCATGCAGGTAGTTACAACACCACACTGTTAAAAGAAAGCCTAATGTGTATGGCGCCAAAGGTATACAATAACTTACCCGAAAGTATTAACTAGTCAATTACCGCAATCCAGACACAATTAAATTACTATTGTTTGTGGACACTGGTGTCCACGCGGAGCCTAATGAGTTAAAGAACAACCATTTAGAATATGTATTCAAAAAACGACTTACCGATTTATTGTTACAAAAATGTTACTAAATTATTCTATATCCAATTTTTGGAATGATGATTTAGGATGCTTGTATACATATTTTATCTGTGCTGATAAGCTGTAATGTTTTAAGTATGTACTTGTGTCTATTTATAAATGTTTGTATGCCGAAAGGCAGAATGCACAGACGCCAGCACATCAAGTTACACCAATATGTCAAATTTTCCCAATTGAATATGAACCTTATTTTGTTTGAAATAAAGTTGCAAAAACGATCAAAGAAATTTGACACATTGGGGTAACTTGACGTGCTGGCATCTGTACAAGGACTCTTGAACTTTTGTTAACACCTTATTGTAATACCTACATTCTATACAAATAAAAACTTCTTATTCTTATTCTTTCCCTTCACTGTTTTTAAAGCAAGTGTTGTACAATATGCACATGAATCTGAAATTCCCGAGGTCTTGGTTTCGTGATTTAGCAATCCTCCGGTCAAACTACTAGGCTATGATTGCTTAACCTCACAGTCCATTATAGTAGTTTTTTTTTTTTATATTTTTCAGTAATTCTATTTATGCCAACAACTTTAGAAGTCAGTAAAAAAGTAACTTTTGTTAACAAAGAGACAGTGAATGAGAACCTAAAAAAGAGAGAAGATAAATGGCTTAAATTGAGATTTAGTTATTGAACTATATGAGTAAGTAGATAATAACACCATTGACATTACCATCATTTAAAGGAATGCTTAAAAATTATTACCTTTCTCCTAACACGTCATAACAGTCTGTTACTCTGTAAATTATTAGTATTTATGTATTGTATTTATTTATTTTCTTTTTTTTTGTTTTCTTATTTATACCTACTTATTTTATATTTGTATGTTAATTATCTATGTAAATAGTACACCATAAACTGCCTACTCATCTTTTCTCCTCCTCCATCAAGTCCATCCAAAGGTTGTCTGTAAGAGATCGCTTTTAGCGATAAGGCCACCCATTGTAACACCTTATGTACCCCTTAAAGTTATTATTTGTAAGTTTTTATGGTGTACAATAAAGAGTATTCTATTCTATTCTATTCTATAACATAGTGTTGAGTGAAAAGTGATAATACCTAAGAAATATATTGAAAATAAGTTTAGATTCTTTGTTTGATATTGTCTAAAGTGGATTATCAGATTGAGAAACTGGGTCAGTGCAAGCAAATACCAACAAAGACTAACTTCTTGAGAAATATTATTTTAATGTCACCATATTATGAAACTACTGACTTTTTAAATCACAAACTTAAAAAATAATTAGTTAAAAGAGAATGTATAATAATATAGCTAATACCAGCCTTTTACTGTTCCACTGCAGCGCAAATGCCTCTTCTTATATAGAGAAGGTACAACCATTGATTACCATTCTTCCTCAAGGCGGAAAATTTCAAACTTATATTAAACAAAAGTCTAGGTTTCCTCAAAATATATTTCTTCACCAATGTTAAACTTAGAAAGTTCATAATACCAACCAGTTACTGTTCCACTGCAGGACAAAGGTCTCTTCTCATACAGAGAAGGTTCAAGCATTGATCACCACATTTACTCAAGGCAGATTTGCGATTTCAAACTTATGTTAAACTATTCTAGGTTTCCGCACAAGGATTTTCTTTACTTATGTCAATGATGTCTTAGATAAACTTAGAAAGTACATTTGAATTGAAAAAGTCACATTGGTCCTTGCCTGGCTTTGAACCACAACCTCGTGCATGAGAGGTAGGTGCCTTAACCTCTGGGTCATCACAACATTATACCTATTTTGTTTTACATTTTGTTGTGCCTAACATTCAAACCATATTGAAAGATCCTGTATTTTTATAAACATTGTGGTATGCAAATAAATTGAAAATTATTACAAACTAGAATGATGTCAGGATGAAACCTATTCAGTATAGTACTATTTATTTTAGGTACATCATCCTCACATAACAATCTGATTAATGTATACAAAGTATTGTAAAACCTATTTTAAAAGAGTAAAAGATTCTTGCCCATTCTCCTCCATACAAAACTGCTTTTTGGAAGGGGCTACTATTTTAGAATCATTTTTATATTTAAGTTTCCTTAAGTTTGACATTCAAAAGTGTCTTATAACCTGTGCCTTATTACCGTTGGACTTTGAATTTGATGAATTTTTTAAAAATACCATTTTAAGATTACTATCTTTTAAATTTGTCAGAAGTGTTTCAATGAGAATTTAATTAAAATCATAATGTTTTGCATCACTTGTAATGATTAGTTATTATTTAAAATGTCTTATTAGTGTGAGATAGCAGAATTTCTTGATAATTACTAACCATTTCTATTAATATAATAATTTACTGGGTTGAATAGCAGTTTTAAATTTTAATAACTGTGTTTACATATAATTGTAACGCATATTTTTTTTTGCAAAATGTTATAAAATATGGAGTTTCTTGCCCTAACCAACATAACTGAATAAATGATTAAAAATTTCAATTCTAAACTCCACATTGTAATGATTCAATGACACAATTCCAGATATTAACACTTTTTTTTCAAATACTTAATTCAGAATAAATACCAATAAGAAAGTAAAATATGTTTCTCTCATAAAGTTTATCCACCAATAAGTTTCTAATACACTCCAGAATGAACACAAAAAGTTCCAATGCATTGTCTCGTCTAAAAATCTAGTTTAGACACACTAACACTAAAAAACACTAAAAAAAGACTAACCTGAACTAAACATCCTGCCCAACATAGTGTTAGGATGTGCAGTGAACTGTGCAGGGTCCACCACGAACCTCGTATTGTCCACCACAAGCGTTATACGGTCTTCTCCAAGCTGGTTCTGTGTCTTCTGCCCATTTCTGATCGGTTCCTGAGCAGTAGAAGTCGATGGCGTTGGAGCATTCGCGGTTAAATTTTTCGGTGGCATTGTCGGACGCGTTCGGATATTAGGACCAGTACGTTTCGATAACCGCTTGCGACGCTCCTCGTCTCTCCTATACTCCTCCGTATCACTACTACTGTCTGGGTAGAAAAAGGGACGTCGTTCGGTCATGGCCTCTGGGCCCTGAATCTGCGAGTCTGACATAGGCGTGTGCTCGTCCCCGCGAGCCCTTACATCACGGTCGACGCTCCTTTGTCCTCGCGACGGCGATCCGTTACTGGAGGCCGTTTTAGTTTTTATTACAATTCTAGTAAAATAAAGAAAGGATTTTCGCAAGAACGTCAGCGTAACCCGTTTGACATTTTTAAGTGGTGTTGTCAGAAAAAAAAAGGTTTTTGAGGCATCTGTGTTACTAGTTGATTTGCTAAAAGAACTTTTTCAGAAAAAAATCAAGCAGCATCATTCTGTTACGTTATTAGCTGTTAATAATAAGCTGTTATTTTTTATACTTGTTGATTGGTGTTAAAAACATAAATCGGTATTTTTTAAAGAATATTCCACACGTGTGACAACCATGTGCGACCTTTTGTATGAGTAATGGAATATTTCTGCAATTTAGTTTTATTGTTAATCTTATGTCAATTCTGTGCACTCAAAGACTCTCGTTCATGTTCAATAAAAAGCGAAGCGAATAAAAATAACATTGTAAAAATAGTTTTACGTCTGCATGTCTGCCTATCACAACACGACCTATGTCTGTCATGATGAATGCATTTAAAAAAAAGTTAAAAACTTGAATGAATCGGCTGTTGACCTTTCCACTGTCAAATGCGGAAATTGGTTAACTATTACTATAGTTTTTTACTAAATAGTGTTAGTATAAACATCCCACCTAATTGTGCTGTGAATATATGTGTTAGACAACCAAAAACTAAAGTGCCGTGACTCAAAGAGTCGTATAAAAAAGTGTAATTATAAGGCGACGCCTCCTAGGGCGTTACTCATTTTGAACTGTAAAAATTGTAAGAAATGGAACCAAAGGAAGAGTATCATGACCCTGATTACCCGGAGGCTCCAGTGTGCGTCAAGGAGGAGCCCCCAAGCTTCTCAGAAGAGGAGAAAGTTGAGAAAATCAAAGATATTATCAGGCGGGAATTTTTGAATGAGCTTGAAATGCGTGAAAATGAAGTCATGCTGATAGATCAACGGTTTGTTATGTTTTTCTAAGTTTGTTTCCATTTAAGAAACGTTTTTAAGGTTACTCTGTAAGTATACAATTTAAATAACGTATTTATTAAACCATGTGGTGTTTTGTTGATCATGGTTTTCCCTGTAATGTAGAATGTGTCACTTTGTTTACAAAGATTATTTTTGACAAAAGTTTTTTTTTTTAAACTTGTATGTTTTTAAAAAACCCTGCTCTTTATAGTAATGTAACCTACAGCCTACAGTAAAAAGTTTTTACCTATTTGAATTATTGTTTTTGAATGCATACTGTTACTAGCAATGGAAATCATTTATTTGTTTTGCAGTTAGGTATTCTTTAAAATAGGTAGTTAATTCCACATTCTGATCTAAGTCTGTAGTTTCTTCCTAATTAAATACACTGCAATGGTCAATATTAATACCTACTTGAAACAATGGGTATAGTATGGCTTCTTTGTAACCTAACTTTAACATCTGTCATTGAAAAGTTCTCTTTGTAAGCTTCTAACTAAAAAGTGGAATTGAAAGCAAATATTCCCTTACTATTTAACAACATGAAATACTATAGAATATATATGAAATATTGATGTATGAAACGCAAAGAGATTTAAAATACTATAGAGCGGGCATGTCAAGGAAATGTCATAGAAAAACTTTGATCCCATGTCTCAGTAACGCCATCTAGAATAACATATGAATATTGGAGTGGCAGCGGAGCGTACTACAAAAAACTCATAGACTTGTATCCAGCAGGACACACTTTTTCGGACAAAAATTTTGTTTGTGATGTCCGGTCTATAGGTATTGAATGTCTTTGATGAAAGGTGACTAACAAAGATAATCATCATCTGCCTAGCCTTTTCCCGACTATGTTGAGGTCGGCTTCCAGTTTAAACGGATGCAGGAGAATACCAGTGTTTTACATGGAGCAACTGCCTGTCCTACCTCCACAACCTATTAACAGGGTAACACCCCCTTTGGTTAAACTGGTTGTCAGATTTTCAGGCTTCTGATAATCTGTAACGACTATCATCGATCTACAAATGACAGCTATGACCTTACTGGGTAACAATACATCTTGGTTAAGCTGATTGTCAGATTTTTGGCTTTGTCTATCTGTAACGACTATCTTGAAATGATAGTTGGGATCAACGGCTTCATGTGCTTTCTGAGGTAGTCTCAGCAGTAGCGCTTGCGACCCCTAGACCAACGAGGCAGTCTATATCTATTATTTATAAATATCTATTAATTATAAATAATTATTATTTAATAATATTCCACAACTTTCACGCAATGCCAAACTACTTTGTGCTATGGGTACTTGATGACTGATACTTACACTTACACACACATACTTACATATTTCTAAATTTATAATACATATGATAGATAAATTACACCCAGAGACAGGACAAATGATCGTGCTCATCACACAAACATCTGTCTTGGGTGGGAATCGAACCCACGACCTCCGGAATAGCAGTCAGATTCACTAACTACTAGACCAACAGACTAGCCCTGCCTCTCAAGCTAGGGTAACCTGTATCTTAATATACAGCGGAGAGCTCACGATTAATGACAAATGCTTGCACTGACTGATCTGGTGCCCTCATATCTGTGTGGTTCTTTCCTCAAAAGACCATCTCAGACACTAATCTGTATGGATCTTACATGATTTGACCAAGACTTAAAAAAAGACTATAAATTCTGAGTTTCTTTCGGTGTTTCTTGTCAGAGTAGTCAGATAGTGAAACTCCGATCGAGTCGACAAGTTAAAAAAATGATGTGTAAAAGTGTTTGTGAAAACCTATTTACAGAAATAAATATCATTTATCATTTAGCGTTCAGATTTGAGGTTACTTAAAAAAATAGGGATTACTAAAAACTACTTAAAGTATCTATTGGTTTTCCAGAATGTCCACATCCCGCCGTCTGCTCCACCGTCTTCGGTATGCTCTAGTCAACAGTTACTACAAGGATCAGAAGATGCTGCTCTCGAATGGACAGGTGCAAGATGAGATTGCTGCCCAGCATGAGCCCAGGGCGAGGGCAGAGGTGAGCATCCAGTTAATAAAAATTATGAAAATAAGAGCTGACTTTTTAATAAATAAAAATCCACAACTTTCACACAATGTCAATCAACTGTTCCCTACATTTTGAAGAGTTCTAATGTAGGGAACAGATGATTTTTGAGAGAAAAAATATATTATAGATAAAATACACATTAATTTTTAAATTATTATTATAATGACATTAAAAGTCAGACAGCTTTCTGAAGAATGAAAATGGCGGTTTGACACATTAATTATCGCGCGAAAAGTCTTTTCTTTATTTTAAAAAGTCGCGACGGCACTCCGTCAGCTGCCTGCCCGCGCCCCGTTCTTGTCTTACGTCTTTACTGTGCTCAATGCATAATACTCTACAGAACTAATCCTGTTCCTCCACCAGGTATCCACCATACTCCGCGAGGGTCAGCGCCGACTGCACCCCTCAGTGAGGAAACTGCTGGGGAAGCAGACTGTAGACCTTGAGGAGATATTCAAGATTAGAGGACCTCGCAATAAATGCAGAAAGGATTATTCGGTGAGTACTATGTTGTATAAGGCTCATAGAATGCACGAGTCCGCATCTGTCTGGCTCCTTTGAGTACTTTTACGTGGCCTAGGCAAATGACCGGCAGACAGCGTCGTGTCAAGTCGTGTGGTGGGTCGTAGAGCTACCTGAAATAGGTTCGAGCTACACGATGACTGAAGCATGCATGCCGTCTGTCGGGACAGGACAACTCAAAGCTGAATAAAATTATTTGTTTCTTCAGAAGGCTTCGCCACTTTGCCCTGCATCGTTAGACTTGCATAATATAGGGTGAATGGTAATTAGTGACCGATACTTAAACACGTGATTGTATTCATGATTTCAATTAACTTTCCCGAAGAAACTTTATTTTTACACAAAAACTTACAACACAATAAACAACAAAAACGCTGTTTGAAATTCCCGCGGAGTAGCGTCACACGCGCGTGTTATACTAGTACCTACATTTTGCCATTCCCGAGGTCAGACTATCAGCTGATGCGATTCGTGCCTACTGTGATCGATCACAGGCGCGCGCGCGACAGCTTTTGTGTTATTGTGATAAAAGAAATTTAATGAGTATAAAAAAAGTTTCTTTGGGAAAGTTATTCGTTTTCATGAGTACAATCACGTGTTTGAAGTATCGGTCACTAATTACCACTCACCCTATATATTTATACAATCTTTTTAAATTCGATTTTAAAAGAGAACATGATCCCTGAGTTTCTTCCGGCGTTTGGAAAAGCCGACGCTATTTAGTTCTAAAAAATGACATGTAATTATACTCGTCTTTGTTTCATTCTCAATGAGGTTTGATTACTCGTAGTAGGCTCAGTTTTCACATAATTTCACAGCGTAGAAACTGAACGCCTCCTCCCGTGTTACGCGCACCTGTCAGTTGTCTGTCAAATATCTTCATTGGTTTTTTATGTCACATAATGGCGTCATCTTTTTCCTATATTTTTTAATGTTTTGTGTTGTGTTGTGAAAATACTGTTCCATATAGGATAAAAATGGGAAAAAGGAATTCACTAGATAAAATTAGAATATCGAAACGACTGAGAGATGTATTTAAATGCTAAAACTAAAATCGATTCAAGTCACGAAGAAGGTAAGAAAATTTCATAAATGGCCGCTTTTATGCTGTTTTCTGTAACTGTTCCATCAGTAAACTGATTCAAGAACTTGCCTGATTATGACTATAGCAAATTAAGACCCTGTGTGCGTATTATCGCTAGTGAATATGAAAACAGGGTGCGCTTTTTGTTTTTCGCGTTATGCACGTGCTAACGTGCTTGCAACCTGCAAGTGCATGCCTGACCTGTGGGACGTTCTGCGGGAACGTACGTGGTCAACAATGGCAATATTGGCAGTGAAAAGCCCAACCTGTGGAGCGTTAGGAAACGCATTTGTGATGAAAAATGGCTATACAGTGAGCAACTTGCCTAGAACCTGTGGGGCGTTCTGCGGGAGCGCACGTGGTTACAATGGCTTTGTTGCGATTTAAGCAATCTGTGGGGTGTTCTTTAGGGACACACGTGGTTGACTTTTTTCTTATAACCTTCAAGGGAAGTTCTGCGGGAACTTACATGGTTATATGGTACAATGTTTGCTGCCTTTACAGCATGGAATGTTTTCTCCAGACACTGTAATAAATTCATTAGAACAATTCATCTGAAATGAATGGAAAAGACAAAAAATGTTTCTCCGGAGTTCATAGAAAATCTTCAAACAAAAGTTGTATTATGCAGATTCTAGTTGGTAAATTGGAATGATTGAAGAATTACAGGTACCTTTGGAAAAGACATAAGATGATCAGATTCACAAAATGCTAGTTGTGGATTCTCAACTGGAGAAATCAGGAAAAGATTTACCAAAATAGATTACCCAGGTATCTAATGCTTACTAAGAAGCTCAACAAAATATGTTATTGAATAAGCATAGAGAAGATAAAGACAACATCGGGGCGTCATCGCCCTGCCTTGTATTAACTTAGACCTTCAATTAATGTATCTAGACACTTCAGAGCATGAAATGTAACAAATTTGAGTGATACTTTAAGGTATGATATGTATACATACAGAGGGGCATATTTTCCCTGCTAGTAACAGTCATAAAGACATCAAGAGTTCTCTGCCTTATTCTGAGTCAGAAACATACTTATTTGGTGAAGACCCAATACTTCCCAAAAAAGCAGCTTAAAACTGGTGGAACCAACCTCACTCCAAAAATGGGGGGGGGGGGAGGCATCGTCTGAGACACCAGTGGTTGAGTGAACATGAGAAGACCGGAGGATTCATCAGCACTACAAAATACACCCACAGGTGGGTATTTTAAAAATTAATTTATGTGATTGATAACTAATCATCACTATTATTGTGGTTATTATTTTTTGTTAAGATAGTAACTACTTTACAACTATATTTCATACTAAACTACACCAAAGTTACTTTTCATTGAAAGAAAAACTCTCCAAAGAGGAATCTTTTCAGATAATATCTGTAATTATAAATACTTTCTGAGCAATAAAAATTGATCAGACTACTCAAGCTGAGCTTACCAGTCTTTTATTGGTAAAAAAGCCCATTGGAAACTTTTCATTAATTTATAAATTAAAGAAGTTGAAGACTTTTGTTAAAACAGAACATTTGAAATGGGAAGTCTACCGCACAATAAGTGATATTTATCAGAAAAATGATTTTCTGATAGAGGTAGTTTTTTAAACAGGCTTATTGCCTGGTCAATATTTATACATATTAAACATTATATACTCTTCTTCAAAGGAAATGGCAACAATTAATTGTTTTATGTTTTTTGGGTTCTATATGATCAACATTTACAAGAAAGATGAAAGATGCTTACTAAATAGAGAGGCTATAATATATTTGCTTGTTTATTCAGAATTTCTGCTAAGAAATAATTCAGTTAACTGCAGATAAACAGGGAAAAACAAGATTCATAACTAACAAACTAAATAACTGTTATAAGTTTGTAGAGAAAAATCATGTCAAGTCAACTATAGTTAAATCCCACGTTCACATGAATGGAAATTTTACATCCACTAGCATGACATCTATTGAATATCTTGTCTTTTATTTAATAAGTTAATAATGAGAATAAATGATTATGGAATAGATACTACCTTGAATACTGCATGTTTAAACAAGACCTTGAATGGTAGTTCATAAACATGGTCAGAGTAAGGAATATTTTAAAGTTAGAAACTTTATTTTATTTTTTGACTGGCCTGTTGGTCTAGTGGTTAGTGACTCTGACTGCTATGCTAGAGGTTGTGGGTTTTATTCCCACCCAGGATAATGTTTTTAGTGATAAGCACAATCATTTGTTCTGTGTCTGGGTATAATTTATCCCTAATATGTATGTATTTATCAGCATATATATAAGTATTTTTATCAAACTCTGCTTAGTTTGGAACTAAGTGGCGTTGTGTGGAAGTTGGGGAATATTTATTTATTTACAAATACTTTTTCCACAAGGTAATATCCAAGAGGTTATGGTTTTCGGAGGCATCTAAGCAATGGACTGAAAATTAAGCTAAGCTTCAAATTATATTTTAGATTCAATTGCTGCCTACTAAGTCTGTAATGCCTTGCAGGACACCCAACAGATAGTGAAATCTGATTAAGAAAGGAATATATGACCACAATATCATACAATTGATTGGGAGGAGTTCAATATCCTTCCTATCTATATACCATTACTAAAAATAATTGGCAGTGGTGTGATTAAAAACCAAAGGGTTTTTTGTTTTTGGTTTCTACATGAATCAATTTTAATTAATATCTGATTTGGAATCTAGAAGAGAAGTAAATTACAAAATGACTAATAAGTAATACAAATTGTCAAAAGATTATATATTTATTTGGTGGTACACCAATTAATTTGTCTGCTTCCTAGATCAACACAAAAGTGCCAAAGTACATGCTTTCTTTTTGCATTGGTCTCAATCATAAGAATTAAGTTTTACGATCTCTCTCCACTCTCTTTGTATTCAAAACTATAAAGATGATAATTAAAGACAAAGCACAAGGTACTGTTTGTACTTCATCTGTTGATCACTCAAACCATGGTTCTCGATATTTCAGAGATTGTCGATACAGGTCCCTGAGACATTTTAACCCTTTAATTATTTCATTGGCACTATCATTCTACATTGTTACACGTCCTTCACAGGAAATTGAAATAAACGCCAAGAATAGATACAACAGACCGAAAAGTAGTCCATATTGGACCGTAAAGTTAATTATACAAAATAAAATGATTTTATTTTGATTTATTGATTTTTAAAAGTATGGAATACTCTTGATTATCCAATAACTTTAAAATAACAACTTAAAGAGTTATATGAGGTGTTTACAATGTGCTGATTTATTACTCATAATATAAGTGATCTCTTACAAACAACTTGAAGAATATTGTCATGTAAACATTTGTACATGTTTGGAGTGTGAACAAGCAGTTGAAAATTAATTATGTTGAATATTGATTTAATTCCAGTGCGTTTTAGCTAAAAACTGTAATTTGTAGCATTACTAAGCCTACCATGACTCATGCTGTTCAATATCATAAAAATACTCCAGGAAGGAGTTTTTTCCTATGAAAGTTTGGTTTATATTTGATCCGGTCTAGCCTTGATAATAGGACCGCATAAAATGATAAAATGAAAAGATTATTAAAGGCTTCATAATGAGACATCTTAAACCTAGATATACTTGGGATGTTTTTTCATGTTTACTTAATTATATTTTAACATGCAACATGGTGATTTGTACTTTGTTACCAAGAAGGTTATTTGAGTCTATTCATGATAGCTACAGGATGATAACAATCTCCATTATAAATATAGAGTGATCCAATTTGACATCAGTAATCATAATTGAAATCCATAAGCATAATTATCAAGATTAATAAGTTAATTAAAACTGTAATAACCAAATAGCCAAACTTTATTTTATTTTACAGATTAAAAAAAAAAAAAAAAAAAAAAAAAAAAAAATATAGCTATTACAATGGATATGATGATGCAATAACAATAAATTAGGAGATGGACAATTACAAGTTTTTATTTTTTGTTTTTTGTTAACTGTTTTACAAAACAGTAGGTACCTACTAAACATTGTAAGTAACAAAAACACTGAATTGTGAGCTCCAGTATCAGCCGTTGGATTACCAGGGCTATGGAAGAGAGAGTGAACTTAATATTAGCGCGTTTTTTCAACAATGCATTATATAAAAACTTCAGCCGGTAAGGGGGTTTTTATAATATCGACTTTATTATAAGTTATCCACGTGAACGGAAGGGTCAACCATTCCTTCCTAAATTTCCAAATGGAAATATTAATAGTTAAAACAAGTATGATGCTATTTGAATTGTAATTCGATGTTGTGTTTTTTATTTTGATTCTTTTGAAAGATTTTAAATAACTCATTGTTATTTTAAATTCTTTAATAATTATTGATTGCTTTTACAACTTGTCTTTAAACATCTACGAGTAATCAAACCTCATTGAGAATGAAACAAAGACGAGTATAATTGAATAGTCAAACGAACTTACCTGTAAGTGAAGTTCGACGGTAATTATACGAAGTCTTTGTTTCATTCGAAAATGAGAAGAGTCCCACCCGACCCAAACAATACATGCTATTTCAATACAATTTTGAGCATGGACCCCACGTTGTAAAACCAATCATTTGCTGTGAACTTAATGAAGATATTTGACAGACAACTGACAGGTGCGCGTAACACGGGAGGAGGCGTTCAGTTTCTACGCTGTGAAATTATGTGAAAACTGAGCCTACTACGAGTAATCAAACCTCATTTTCGAATGAAACAAAGACTTCGTATAATTACCGTCGAACTTCACTTACAGGTAAGTTCGTTTGACTATTCAAAAGTATCCGGGAAGACCCTACTTACAGACATAATTATCAAGCGTCAATTTTGCCTCATGACACGTGAAGGCGAGCAAATTCGTGGGAATGCTCGAGAATGCTCGCGTATTGCGAGCGAATACGCGCTAATGTGCCTTGAAGGACGCTCAGATTTTTAGACTAACAACTGAACGATGATTTATTTATTTACATAGCATCACTTCTGTACTCTCCGAAGGTCTAGGCAGAGGTGTACCTGATACACACACACATTTCGCCAGTTATGTTTAAGTCCTATGTAATAGGGGGCGAGCCTATTGCCATCAATCGGGCAAAAAACCAGACTCCAGGCTGCTAAGAAAAGGATTCTAGTTGCCCCTTCCAAAAGGTAGTTTGTATGGAGAAAAATGGGCAAGAAACTCCATACTTACTCTTTTAATATATGATGTTTACAATACTTTGTAAACATTAATCAGATTGTTTTTTAAATAAATATTTCACAACTTTTTCAGACAACGCCATTTAGTCCCAAGTTAAGCTTGAGAGCTTGTGTTATGGGTACTTAACAGCTGATAAATATACTTATATATTTCTAAATACATACATATTATAGATAAATTACACCCAGACACAGAACAAATGATTGTGCTCATCACACAAACATTTGTCCTGGGTGGATCGAACCCACTACCTCCGGCATAGCAGTCAGGGTCACTAACTACTAGACCAACAGGCCCGTCAAAATTTGTGAGAACGATGCACCTAGAATAAAAGGAACTATACTGAGATAGGTTTAGAATACTTTAGTGCATTGCTTGCTAAAATGTCCCCTTACTGGGTTTTGATAGGGGGACGACCGACGTTTTGCAGTGTCGGTGACAGGCCTCAATTATTCTAAGTGCTCAATTGTATGCCAATTTGAGTATCTCGGGCGAGCGGACCGGATTTGTTCTATAGTTTCATTGAAACTGTTCTATATCAATTCAGATTCAGATTCATTTATTAATTGACTAGAATTTTTCATACTTTTTTAGGGTTCCTTAGTCAACTAGGAACCCTTATAGTTTCGCCATGTCCGTCTGTCCGTCCGTCCGTCCGTCCTCGCTTAATCTCTGTGACCGTTAGCACTAGAAAGCTGATATTTGGTACCAATATGTGTATCAATCACGCCGACAAAGTGGTAAAATAACATTTGGAAAAAAATGTTTTATTAGGGTAGCCCCCCTATATGTAAAGTGGGTGATGATTTTAGGAAATAATCGCTCCAAAAGTAAAAAACAATGTGTGTGTCCCCCCCCCCCCCTCTAACTTTTAAACCATACGTTTAGAAAATATGAAAAAAATCTGAAAAGTAGAACTTTATAAGGACTTTCTAGTAAAGTTATTTTGAACTTGGATGGAAATAGTTTTTGTACAAAAAAGACAAAAAAAATTACAAAATAATTTCTGAACTAAGTTTGTAGTATAATCATACACACATCAAAAGTGTCTAGGGATCAACGTATATTTTTGCAATAACTTTTCTCCTGATTGATATTAATTAAAATTTTCTTTAAGGATTCATCAAATAAAGTGTTTTCGTTTGTCACAGTAACGATAAACCAAGTCACCTTTGCATTAATAAAGAAATTTGCCATTTTCCTAATAAAGGGATTTTTGACATTTGAACCACTAACATTAAAGTTCGAAAAAAAGACTGAAATAACAGTTTTCTTTAAAATTTTATTGGGTAACTTAAACAATTAATAATCCGTGTTTCTACCGCGAACACTAACAACACAAGAACATCGGTTTGGCATACTCAAAATGAGTTCATCCAAATCACGCTGTGGAATGGCCGCCCATGTTCGTTGCAACAACAAAAAAAGGTCTTCTTGCGACTGGATACCCTCCATATTCGGCAGAGCTCTTCTCTGTAGCATATTCCATGCATGCTCAATCGGGTTCAAGTCTGGCGACTGAGCAGGCCAGGGCAGGACATTGATGTTAGCTGCGGCGAGAGTCTGTCTTACAACTCGTGAGGCTTCATCACTCTTCAGGGAACTTAATTAGCGACCAAACAGTCAGAAACCGCTTGCATGAAGTGAACCTTCATTCCCGAAGACCGCTACGGGTACCACCTATAGCAATGCACAATCGTAGGATTCGATATCAATGGGCTCTTGAACACAGAAATTGGGCAGAAGAACAATGGCGTTTCGTGTGCTTTTCTGATGAGTCTCGTTTTGGTATGAGACCGGATACAAGACGTATACGACACTGGAGAACCCCTGGACGCCAACAGCGATTAAAATCCTGCCAGGAAGTCCATCCTTATAGTGGTGGAACCATCATGGTATGCGCGGGTATTTGGATCGGCGGAAGAACTGAGTTTATTTGGATCAGAGGCAACCTCAACGCTCAAATTTATGCTGAGACGATTGTATCAGACGTCATCGTTCCTCTACAAGTGCAAATCGGTCCCTTATTTCAGTTAATGCATGATAATGCACGACCGCACACCGCAAGAGTTGTAAGACAGACTCTCGCCGCAGCTAACATCAATGTCCTGCCCTGGCCTGCTCAGTCGCCAGACTTGAACCCGATTGAGCATGCATGGGATATGCTACAGAGAAGAGCTCTGCCGAATATGGAGGGTATCCAGTCGCAAGAAGACCTTTTTTTGTTGTTGCAACGAACATGGGCGGCCATTCCACAGCGTGATTTGGATGAACTCATTTTGAGTATGCCAAACCGATGTTCTTGTGTTGTTAGTGTTCGCGGTAGAAACACGGATTATTAATTGTTGAAGTTACCCAATAAAATTTTAAAGAAAACTGTTATTTCAGTCTTTTTTTCGAACTTTAATGTTAGTGGTTCAAATGTCAAAAATCCCTTTATTAGGAAAATGGCAAATTTCTTTATTAATACAAAGGTGACTTGGTTTATCGTTACTGTGACAAACGAAAACACTTTATTTGATGAATCCTTAAAGAAAATTTTAATTAATATCAATCAGGAGAAAAGTTATTGCAAAAATATATGTTGATCCCTAGACACTTTTGATGTGTGTATATGCAAACATTTTTTTTTAACTTCGTTTACATATTCTACGGAACCCTACACTGAGCGTGGCCCGACACGATCTTGGCCGGCCTGTATAATACATAATACACAAAAAAATGCGAACACTTTAGCATAATGATTAGCATTAGCATTATGGTTTCTTTCTTTCTCTCCTATTCCCGACACATTGTTTGGTTTCCGACATCCATGCGAACGAAGTCGCGTGCGCAGCTAGTCATTTGATAGTTTGATATGAAGCTCAATGCACTTACCTCGTTAATATTATCATTTTATAAATTTATTTGCTGACGACACTTGACTTTAATTTAAACTTAAACGATATGGTTAGTAAATGATAAAATATATTTCACAACAAAAGCAAAATATTCCCTTTTAATACTCTGCCCCAGTCTACTCTGAGAAGAAACACCGAATAGATAGTATCCCTAGCATCAAGTTAAACAATGTATCGCTTAATTGGGTTGACACCTTCAAATACCTTGGGCATCTGGTGACCGCTGTCCTGAAGGACGATTCAGACATAGAGCGGGAACGTAGGGCGTTGTCTGTTAGGGCCAACATGATAGTTCGCAGGTTTGCACGATGCTCGAAGGAAGTAAAAACACTCTTTTTCAGAGCGTATTGCAGCTGTTTTTATTCGAGCGCCCTGTGGGCTAACTATACTCAAAAACTTTTTTGCCAAAAATAAAACCGACTTCAAAAAAAACACTAAACGGTGTAAAATAACTCTAAATTCGGAAGTCTGTGGCTTTGGTGGGTTAGTCTTACTCATGATGGGCCACCGACTTCCGTATTTTACACCGTTTAGTGTTTTTTTTGAAGTCGGTTTTATTTTTTGCAAAAAAGTTTTTTATTTTTCCATTTTTAGTTATTACCATAAAAATATTTGCCATGAATTTATTTCATATTGTTAATTGTTAACAATACATGATAATAAGGTTTTCCACTAATCCCTAATAAATTAAAAGTAACATACCTAACTGACGAAACCTAGGTATATTGTACCCACCTGCGTACCCCTCAGAGCATACAGGCGTGATGATACGTCATGATGTAGTATAAACAAAAAACATCCAAGCGATTCCAGCAATCACGACAGATTTGCCGTCTATTTTTGAAGAGTTCTGTTGTATATCTCCGAAGATCAGCACCAGATCTTCACCAAATTAAAATGGGACCACCTCGGGAGTATACTCTTTCAAGTAAAAAAGAATCGGTCCACAAATGGCGGAGAAATCAGGTAACATACATAAAAAAAAAAAAATACATACACACGAACATAGAACCTCCTCCTTTTTTGAAGTCGGTTAAAAACGGTACAACGCCCTACGAGTCCAATTCAACAATGCCTACAGGATGTTGTTGGGACTGCCTCGGTACTGCAGTGCGTCGGGAATGTTCGCTGAGTCGCGCAGTGACTGCTTCTATGCGTCGATGCGGAAACGGTGCACAACCCTGGTACACAGGGTCCGCGCTAGCTCCAACACCATCTTGAGGATGATGGCTCAGATGTTCGACTCTCACTACATTTAACCATTGTTGTAGTTATGCAACGGGCCCTATCAGAATAACAGCGCTGCGATATTTATATTTTTAAATGTCGCAGCTAATGCTGAGACAGGCGCCTTTTTGGTCTCGCACAGGTCTTTTTATTATTTTTTATTTTTTTATTTTTGTCTTTAGTTTTTTAATCTTTTTTTATTTTTTATCAGTATTTTTTTTAACTTTTGTTTTATATTCTGTGCTTAGATAATATACCTCTTTAGCTTATACTATATACCTAAGGTTCTGTGCGTCCAAATAAAATATTTTCTTTCTTTCTTTCTTTCTTTCTTTCTTTATGCTTGCAACAAGATGAAATAATCATCATTGACACAGTATTAGTAACTAAATGATAAATTATTAGATAATTTATATGAATGTTTGCGCTGTATCGAACTGATGGCTTTCATGCCGTCATTCGTAAACGAACTGTATCCCTAGTCTGCAGAATGCGTGGCAGCTGCAACGGAATTCTGAAGACTGTTGCGGATAGGATCTCTTCTCCGATGTGGAGTAAATTAATTAAGTAAGTTAATGTGATTAAATTAACTTGAAAGTTGTATTCGTGATTTCAATTATTGTAACTCAGAAAAATCGTATATGTTACAGTGGCGAATCATATTTTAATACTGAACGGTAAATTGAAAAAAACACAAGGGAATTTTAGTTTTGCGGGTTACCCTAAAGTCAAAGACAAAGTCAAATCATTTATTTCAATTAGGCCATTTGGAAGGCACTTTTGGACGTGAAATTTACACGTTAAATAAAATTTATAATGATTCTAGTTGCCCCTTCCGAAAGGTAGTTTCGTATGGAGAAGAAAGGGCAAGAAACTCCATACTTACTTTCTTTTTTAAAATAGTTTTACAATATTTTATATAAAATTTAAAATACATTATAATATTATGTGAATACAATGTACCTAGAATAAAAAAAAATAAAGAAAAAATAAAATAATAAAAATAAAATAAAAATGTTTATTTCATCAACTTATACGTTTTTAACCCCCGACGCAAAAAGAGGGGTGTTATAAGTTTCACCGCTATGTGTGTGTGTCTGTCTGTCTGTCTGTCTGTCTGTCTGTCTGTCTGTCTGTCTGTGGCACCGTAGCGCCCAAACGGGTGAACCGATTTAGATGCGTTTTTTTTTATTTGAAAGCAGGGTTTCTTGCGATGGTTCTTAGACATACTTCGTCAAAATCGGTTCAGCCGTTTCAAGGTTATCAGCTCTTTTGTGTTAGCTACCGTTGCTATTTTAGACGTCTATGGGTATTAACTTAACTTAAAAACATATGTGTGTCTTAAAATTTCACACTCCCATGTGTGTAATATTAATAAGCAACATTATGGTGTATTTGGTCTGATGCAGCCAGGATATCTAGCAGACTAATACACTATTGGGAAAATAACAGCAGATATGTCGTGTTTGGATTCATTTTAACCTGCATTTGATTCTGCACACAATGCACTGATGGCAACAGGATGAGCTGATGCTGCAGCCGGGCTATCCAGCACACCAGTAGGTAGACTCTTGACAAAATAATAGCAGATATGTCGTGTTTGGATTCATTTTAACCAGCATTTGATTCTGTACACATTGCCCTGGTGGCAACAGGATGAACTGATGCTGCAGCCAGGCTATCCAGCACACCAGTAGGTAGACTCTTGACAAAATAATAGCAGATATGTCGAGTTTGGATTCATTTTAACCAGCATTTGATTGTAAACACAATGCACTGATGGCAACAGGATGAGCTGATGCTGCAGCCAGGCTATCCAGCACACCAGTAGGTAGACTCTTGACAAAATAATAGCAGATATGTCGTGTTTGAATTCGTTTTAACCAGCATTTGACTCTACATACAATGCACTGAAAAATTCTCATAACTGTATACTCTATAAAACAAAATTAATGCGTTTAAAAATTTTAAAATAAAAATTAAATTAAAAATTTAATAAACCCCCACCGCAAAAAAAGTGAAACATTTAAAAAGTTAAAAATGACACTTTAGCCATGAAATTTGACGTAACGTCGGGGTACCGTTAAAGTAAGTACCTACATACCTACAAGTACTAGGAACTTTCCTTACATAAGCGGTACCCCGACGTGAAGTAAAATTTCATGGCTAAAGTGTTATTTTTAACTTTTTAAATGTTTCACTTTTTTGCGGTGGGGGTTTATTAAATTTTACATAATATGTGTGTGGAAGCACCTTTTAAGCAACGATGTGCTTGTGTTAGGTGGTTCCGCTCTTCCAGTTTGCAATAACTAAGTATAAATGCTGTGAGATAAAATAAGGTAATCTAAAATAAGCATGCAGTGGACGATGGGCGAAATAACAACGCGCGCGGTGTAATAAGTGTGAGATGTGTCTGCGTGTGTGTGTGTGTGTGTGTGAGTGTGTATATGTGTGTGAGTGTGTGTGAGTTGGTGTGTGAGGATGTCAGGGGTGTGTGTGTCATTTGTGCTTTGTCTGCTTTGGGGTCAGCCCTACGACTATGTCTTGGGGTCGGAAGACATCAAGAATCAGTATCTTCCACTGACTGTTTAAGTCCCTAGTGATCAGTCACGTAGCAGTTTGTAATATTGATTCGACTTCTACGTAGCTTTTGGTTGCTAACCACTGTGTGAGGGTCTTTCGACAGTCACGGTAATTCATTGGGTAAATGCCTAATTCTTTGTTTAGAAAGTTATAAATGTGGGTCGACTGTCTATTATGCGTGGTGACGATAATGCGACAATAAATGAAAACACGGACACTGCTAGTTCCTAGGAATAATTCTAAACCATCAAAAAAATCCTAACACCAAAATTAAAAAATATAAAATTCTAACAAACTAAATGGTATAAAACTGGAAACAAAATAGAGCGTCCTTTATAAACATTAGTTCACTAACCTGTGGTAAGAGTGGCAACAGCGCGGTCTTGCAGCGACTTGATCTTTTGGCGCCATAATTAATGCTCAGTAAAAACAATAACACTGAATCATAGATTATTAACCGAATAATCAGGTAACTCTCACCCGGGCGTTATTTATTAATCAAATTATTAATCACAATCAGGATCACTATTCAATCACATAACTCAGTAGGTAGGTAGGTACCTATGTCACATTTTCGTTTTTCGACACGGCAGCCATGAATAGGTACGAATACACAAATCGCACCGTCGTCGTCGCCGTCGGAGAAGGTTATTTCTAACGTTTGCTAAGAGGTCACCATTTGCAGCCATGTCTTTTAATTTAATAACAGACAATATTATCCATCTTTTAAAAAAACAAACACGTAACCACAATAAAAACTAAGCGTCTAATTTCGCACATTCACTTAACTATTTAACTAAGTACCTATTACTACTAAACGTGTCATGATCTTATCACAAATAAAGCGTCCAATTTCGCACTTATAAATCAGTCGTTCGTTACAAAAACACCGAGCGGCGGGCGGCGGGTACTTGAAAGACGGCGGGTAGGCACTTCAAAGGCGACGCGGGCACCGGTGCTCCTGCGGCACTCGTGCGCTTGCACAAATCAATGACGCGAGTACGTGTATCGTCACAGGATTGCGGCATTTGCGGCGATACACTGACCAGTGACCGTGACCTAAATTTGTAGTTGCAAGTTTCGACAAGAAAGTGAAGTAATAAGCAAACGAAACTAGATTTATCTCTTTCGCACACACTAACTTTTCTATTGATATGAGTGCATAGCAACTTCCGCATGCGTTATTTTCTTATCGAACTCTGATGACACACTTTATGACTCTTATGACACGGGTTTAAGGCATAATTTGCACTACATTAAATTTATAAACTGATTTGGCAAAAGTTTTTATGTAGGTAGCGAGTTAGCACGTCACCACGTGTCTTTAATGTTTTGATGTTACCGATGCGGGGGTCGTTAACCTGCCAGTGCTTCCGTATTTACAGATACATCATGGAGCAAATGTTAAAAAAGTAAAATCACCTCCTGTGACTAAACTACTGGATATTTTCAAATGATTTTTTGTATGTAGACTGGGAACGTCCTTAGGTATACGAAGTTTCATTTATTGTCGTATCGAAATCTCCACACTGTATTGTCTAGCAGCGAATTTGGTGTTAACAGGTGTAAGTAGAGCTACTCTGTTCTTCCTCCTAGCCACTGCTTTGGAAGGGACGAAGGAAAGTGATTTGTGCTTTTTCAGGGCTATCTGAAGGATGTATAATTTCCTGACTGATAGGAGGTTTGAGTTTAAATAGAGACTTTCTGGGGGGTATCTGAGTGGCTTGAAGAACATGACTTTAAGAAGGGCCCTTTGTGCTCTTTAAGTTCTAGAAATTTGGTCTTGGTCGCTCCACCCCAGACTAGTAAACTAAACAATACATTAGGATAGATTGACCCAGAGAGACGTAAATTTGGTCGATCAGTTTTTTTGTCGCAACGTGCCGTAGTGTTTTAAAAGTCCAGATCAATTTCCGAACTCTATTCATTATAAGCTCTACGTGGAGGTGCCATGACAGTCTTTGGTCCAACATTACTCCCAAGTATTTGGTGTGAGTTACTTTATTTATTGTTAGACAAGAGCAATCAGGGCAAGAAGGATTGCGGCAGTTATAGATTTTGATCCGGAAATCCTGTGGCGGCTGGGTACGACTGGACATAGTAAAGCAAATGAAATTTGTCTTTGAAATGTTCAATGTTAGATGATGGTCTAGCCAGGCAGCAACTAAAGTCAAGGCATGCTCAGCGGTTCGGCCAACGCTGTCCCAGGTTTCACCTGAGAAGACAATAGCAGTATCGTCAGCGTATGAGAAAAATTGAGCACCGTCGATCTTCATACTGCAGAGGTTATTAATGTAAATGAGGAACAGCGTTGGCCCGAGCACACTACCCTGCCCGACCCCGTATGTGACAGATACCTCAGAACTGATGGCTTCCCCTATCTTCACCACATACTTGCGCTCACTCAGATAATTTTTGAATAGTTTGAGGGGGGTCCCTCTGACACCGATGGCTTCTAGTCTGTGCAGAAGCGTGGGGACGAAGACTGTGTCGAAGGCTTTTTTGAGGTCGAGGAAAACAGCCAGGCACTTGCCACCACCGTCTACCTTGGAGGTGACAGTGGAGGCAAGCGCCAGGACTGCATCCTCGGTGCTCATTCCCTGCCTAAAACCGAACTGCGAGGGTGAGAGAATATTATTCTTATTTAGATAACGAATTAAACGTTGGTTTAATAATCTCTCGATGATTTTAGACAGGGACGGAAGGACAGAGATTGGCCGGTAGTTCGAGGGGTCAGCTTTGTCCCCACCCTTGTGTACTGGTGTAATTACAGCTTGTTTTAGTGCAGTTGGGAATGTACCCTGGTGAAAACAGAGGTTTGCAAGATGGGAAACAATAGGGGCAACGATAGTCTGGGAATTTTTTAAAAAGCTGATAGGAATTTTGTCCCAGCCGGTAGCACTATCAGATTTCAGACTCCTAATTACGGTTCTCACTTCATCAGGGTCTGTGTCTAATAACATAAAAGATGAGACCGGCGGGTTTGCGGGAGTTAACATTTTAGGGTCGATTATTGATACCCTCTTGGGGTTGTTTAAGATGTCGTCAGCAAGAAGTTGACCTATGGTGCAAAAGTATTGGTTTACACCATTTACCGAATCACCTGAAGTAGAGGTTGAATTTAGTAACTCCGAGTTTTGAGCTTTTGCTGGTTTTCGCAAAGTAACTTTGTTGATGGTCTGCCATAGCTTTTTAGGGTTTTTTTCGGCCTTTTGTGGCTGGTCTCGGTCGTATTTCCGTTTTTGTTTTTTGATTATACCATTGCAAAAGTTACGATATCTTTTATAGGTGATTTTTAGAATGTCATTGAGTGGGTCCAAATTTAGCTTTTTTTGCATATTATTTCTGTTATGTATACATCGTAGTAAACCGATGGTCATCCAAGGTTTAATCCGTCTATTTTTCAAGGGGATTCTTGTGACGAGGGTGTTGGGCGTTGGCTATAAGACAATTTTGCAGTAGTGTTATTAGGTTGTTTGTTAACATTTCAGGGTTAGTTTGGTTTAGTAATTCTTGGGTGTTACTGGTTTTTAAGAGATCTAGTGCATTTTCTAAGTTTATAGTCGTTCTTGTTTTGGTAACTTTATCTGTGTTTTTCAAATTGGATAATTTTAAGAAAATCATTGAATGATCGGTGATAGTAGTGTTAATAATTGATATAATTGCGGTTTTATTACCAGGTGACAATTTGAGTATGAAGTGGTCCAAGCAGCTTTTGCCTCTAGTGGGAAGTGAATGCCCGGGAAGTAGGCTATGCATAGCTAACATGTTTAAATAATTGAGCCTGTTTGATCGTTCGTAAGATTGTTCGTCTTGCTTATAGATTAAGTTTATATTAATGTCTCCCGTGATTATTATATTTTTACATGACGCTATGGTCGTTAGGTGGAGGTTTAAAGAATCAATGAAATCATCCGTATTAGTTCTTGATGGTGACCGATATATACCTAGGATTATAAGGTCGGGTATAACGTTAACCTGTAGGCAAGAAGCGTGAGTTAATTTGATTTCTTTTATTTTTATTTTGTTTCTGTTATTTACAAAGGCGATGACTCCGTCGGCTTTGTTTACGTGTCGGGTGGTGTGGTGTGCCGAATAATTTGTCGATTGTGGAATATTTTTGTTTTGGTTCAGTCTACATTCACTTAAAATTATGAGGTCAACGTTAAAATTTAGGTTTATTATGTTTAATTGTAAGTCATTAAAATTAGAATAAATACTTCTGATATTTTGTGAGATGATCGTGAAATCCGTGCTTTTAACTCTTATTACTTTGGTAAAATCACTTAATGAACAGTTTGAGGCTTAGGCTATTTCTGTTTTGTATAGTTCGGATAAAACTGTCAGTGTGTCACTCATATTTAGGGGTTTTGTAAATACAGTAAGGCATAGTAACTGGACTAATATCAGTGTGTGTGGAAGTGTATGTAGTATAATTGTGAGAGAGTGAGATATGTATAATGGTTGTGAGTTTGGCATGTAAGAGTAGTTTGTTTGTGTATGCTTTAAGGATGTGAGTGCGCGCTTGTTTAACAAAATTTCTAATCCTATTTCTAATTAATATTAAGTAATGATAGATACAAAGAAAATAATGCAAAAACATTAAACAATTGAGTAAGTATGTTATACATGGAGAACAAAAACTAGCAGAATTTAGTCATATTTGCTGCATAAGTTTGTTGACTTGTATTTCATTTTTAACCGACTTCAAAAAAAGGAGGAGGTTCTCAATTCGATTTTTTTTTGTGTGTTTGTTACGCGATTTCTCCCCCATTTGTGGACCGATTCTCAAAATTCTTTTTTTATTTGAAAGAGTATACTCCCGAGGTGGTCCCATTTTAATTTGGTGAAGATCTGGTGCTGATCTGCGGAGATATACAAAGGAACTCTTCAAAAATAGACGGCAAATCTGTCGTGATTGCTGGAATCGCTTGGATATTTATTGTTTATACAACATCATGACGTATCATCACGCCTGTATGCTCTGAGGGGTATGCAGATGTGTACAATATACCTAGATTTCGACAGTTAGGTATGTTAAGTTTCATTTATTAGGGATAAATGGATAACCCTATTACCATGACATGTATTGTTAACAAATAACAATATAAACATAAATTCATGGCAAATATTTGTATGGGAACAACTAAAAATGAAAAAATAAAAATCTTTTTTGCAAAAAATAAAACCGACTTAAAAAAAACACTAGCCGGTGTAAAATAACTCTAAATTCGGAAGTCGGTGGCCCATCATGAATAAGACAAAACCACCAAAGCCACAGACTAGGAAGTCTGTGGCTTTGTACCATGTATCTATCCACATAATGTAGTAGATAAGTACATAATTATGTGGATAGATACATGGTACTCTCACATTTACGAGTATTAAAATCATGGATAATTATTTAACAAAAACAAAAATAAATAAATTAATAAATAATAATAAAAAACAGCGTATGTGTTGAGAGAAAACCCTGGCGCACCTCCAATCCAGATAGTTAACTTATCTATAGGTACTAATATTATGAAGAGATTAGAGATTACAGTATTACTAAGTTAATCTCTAATCTCTGAAATAAATAATTTTTTTATTATATATTTTTTATTATATTAAATTATTATATTATAGAGGTAAAATTTGTTTGTTTGTAAGTTTGTATGTAGGGGGTAATCTTCGGAACTAACGATCCAATTTAAAAAAATATTGCACAAAAATAAAACTGCATTCACATATTTCTCAAATATCATACCTGAACGGAACTTTAACCAGCAATTTTTTTTTTTAAATATTTATTTATTTATTTATTTATTTATTTCTTAAATATACATACAAATATCCTTACAGGCTAGACCCAATGCGATATTGTAGTTTTCTTAAAATTATTCTTATTTTAAATTAGATAGTGCCACTGTTTATACCGTAGCTAATTCTACCCGTAGCTATTCTAGTGAATGTACTCAAAGTACAGCAGAATATATCGACGTCGAATATATCAATCGAACAAAACAATTAATGAATTTAAAGTCTAATTCAAAAATTTAATAGAAATCCTCTGTGTATACAATCGCACAATCAAAAGAAGCGTTGTTGCTAAAATAAATATTCTCATACGGGTTCCGTCTGCTTCCAAGTGGTACTCCATTTTGGTCACTCCAGACGTGCTCGTTATTATAGAACCTTGTACGCAGGCCGAAACCACTCGGTCGCATATTAAACGGTATTTCATTTCCAGAATTCATGGAAGTTAAGAATTCGACAACTTCGTAGCTCACGGTGGCCGTTTGTAATACGTAACCTCGCGCATGGCTATTCACGAAGCTAGCTATCATATTCTCCAATCTAGCCCAGGGCGACATCCTGCCTCTGTTCATAAACCGCGTCCCTGGGATTATGTTGAACATCGATCTGGGACCGTTGAAGCGGTGGGCCACGATGTGAAACCGCTCGTCGTCTCGCAGCGCTCCCATTCTCCAGTAATTTCTTTCCACTGCCGCGAGTAATCTATTTCCTCTACGAACTGCGGCGGCTCTTGTGTAGGTGGTATATTGGGAGTTAATGACGAGCGGTAGGTATACGAAACCTTGTGTGCTATTTTGCACCACGGGCATTACAGTGTAGCTCAAAATTGGGTCTGTCACGCCAGGATCCACCATATTATAAGGATTCAGTAGTCTCACCACGTGTCCGGGAAATTCGTTCTCGTAATAATACCGAATAGAGTTTACATTGAGAGCGTTTAGCACGTTCTGGTCGGAAGTTCTAGTCGATCGCTTCCTTCTCCAGCCTGGTATCCTGCAAGTATTGGAATTGGTCGTCTGTCCAGGTGTGCTGCCACATTGTTCACAGCTCTTGGTCACCCGTACCGTGTGCAATGGATTCTGTTTGAGCTCTCGTAGGCCTTTAATGGCTTTCTTGTATTTGTTTGGATATGGAAAGCAAGACAGCCACGACTGCGAGTCGTCGCTGCATCTGTATCCAGCAAATGTGGTATTGAGGCACGGAGTTGCGCAGTGGGTTCCTGATGTCGTAAAAGCTGTCGTGAATAAGACTATATCATCCGGATAACAAGTTATGGAACCAAACAGGCTCTCACACGTTCCTACTGAAATGTCACAGTTTGTTCGGCACGGGGTGTATATGTTTGCTGACGCCACAGCCGCTCGTAGGTCCATGGATTCGAAGTTGGAGCAGTTCCCGCGTGAGTGTCCAAGAGTGTTGCAAGATGCGAACATGCCTGGACACTGCCCATCGCACTCGTTTCCATCAATAGTCTGGTAAACGACATCACCACCAAAAACTGTGGTGAACACGAAAAATGCAAAGATGTAGAACGAACTAAGAGACATGGTGTCAATCTAAATACGTTGATTGAGTCTTTCTCGTTAAATACTTTACGCTTATCTCTCGAAGCAAGCTCGATTGTTTTCCGTAGCTGTCTGTTAGGGTTCTGTACTGAAATGGTTATTTTTTTCGTGTCGTTAGAAAATAACCTAGTGTCGAGAGTTTTTATTCCGCCCGGCTTTACATGCTGTCGAAAAAAATCTCTCAGGCGTGGGGGTTTCCTCACGATGGTATTTGCTATTGAAGCCCTTTCAAACAGACCTTCTAACCTTTTTTGTGGAAAATCCTCACGTGGATGTCCCCGCCCCGGGGAGGGTGGAGGGGTCTGTCAGACTCTTACTGACATAAAACCACCCCGTGTTCCTTCTCACACCTGCGCCGGGGGTCACGGGAACAAAAGATACTTCCGCGACCCCCGACTGGTGCCGGACCCGAGGGCCTCGCCAAGTCAGCGAGGGGAGTGAGGTGTCAGACTCCCCTCGCGACGTCTAAGAGGGGGGCGCGTGAACACGCCGCCTTTCGGGTCTATATACGTGGGGGGCGGTAGACGTCCCCGTGTCCGTCGCCCCTGGACCCATTCAAGGGGGCTGGAAGAGGGCGTTGTCCGCCCTCCGCCTGTGCCCGGTGCGTCTGCTGCGGGTTGGGGGAGTGGAGTTGATCTCCCTCTCCCTTTCCGCAGCCTCCTTCTGGGTGACGACCTTTTCGCAGAAGGACACCACCGCGTCCCAGGACTCGACGCTGCCGACCATCCTCTCGACTCTCGACCACGGCCTTTTCCAGAGATGAGAGCACGGCTCGGCTCCTCCCAAGCGGCACACTCTGCCAGCGTATGCCGCGCCCTGTCCTCCCAACAGTCGATGCAGGTACTTCCCGAAGCAACCGTGCCCGGTAAGCACCTGTGTCACCCGAAACGACAGGGAGCCGTGCCTCCTACCGAGCTAGCGCTCGAGCACCGGCCGGACCGCCTCGATGATAACGAGGCGGTAGGGCGCGAAAGCCTGTCCCGCCATTCCGCCACCAGGACCTCGCGCAGCTGCGACCGACGCAACTCCATGTGTCGCTGCATTGGTCGCTCGCCGCGCGCCCGCATTTCCTCGCGCCACTGGTACAGTGATGCGAGTACTTTCGCCTCCAGGTCCCAGGGCGAGAACCAGCCAATACTCCGGCCGCCTCGTAGGAGATCGTGCGATAACCCCTGATGACTTTGAACTTTCTAAACTTTGTCCAACCCGGGAATCAGACCAAGGTCGTCACTTTATCTTTCTATTCCATTCTCACGTTAAGCAGCAGTGCTTGCGACCACTAGACCGACGAGACCCTATAAAAAGGTACATTAAAGGTCTTATTAATGAAAAATATCATATATACATTCACTTCCATACACTAATGTATGGTAGAGAATGTTGAGCGTGGCAACGGAGACATGAAAGCAGAAGAAGCTGTTTTAGAAACGCGTTCCTTGAGAAGTATGTGTGGTGGTGTGGTGTAACAATGAATGACAGATTGAGGAATGATGTGATAAAGCAACGTTGTGGTTTAAAAGAAGACTTATAAAAATTGAAAAGAGTATGCGTAGATGGTTTAGTCACGTTGAAAGGTTTAATGAAATGTGAGTAACGAAAGGCTTATTTTTTTTTTTAATATTATAAACCAGTGCTTGACTGCAATCCCACCTGATGATAAGCAGTGATGCAATCAGTGATGGTGAAGCGCACTAGTTTATACAGAGCCTATTCACTTTAAAAAATCAAAATCAAAATCGTTTATTTGTGATACATGGGTTACAATTACATGCAGGTGTTAATAATAATAATAATAATAATAATAATAATCATTTATTTGCTAGAAATATGGTGGTACAGGTCTTAGAAAACAATATATAGTTCTTCATATTCCGCCTCATAGTCAGCATGCAAATTTTTGTGTAGGTCTTTAACTTTAAATTACCAAACAATTATTTAATTCTTAACAATAATCAATCCTATTTATAATATGTCAATTACGTAAATAACAAAGAATATAAAAAACAAATGTCCATAAAAAAAAAATTAAAACGTATAACAATAAAATGTCTAAAAACTGAAACATGAAAGAATAAAAATGTCTAAAAATTAAAAAATACATAATGTCTAAATTAAGTTCAATTGTTTAGTTCGAGCAAGTCCACATTTTTTATAAAGATTAAGTCTTATAGTTAAAATATTCACTTAAGGTGTAAAAACATTTCTCTAATAACCATTTTTTCATTTGCGTTTGAAACTTATATGTATAAGGGAAGTTCTCTCAACCGACGTGGAATATGATTGTAAACTTTGATGGACATCCTATAGCTATTTTTTTTATGCAATGCGCTTCTACAAGTAGCATAAATTTTCAATTTAGTAGGATCTCTTGGCTTATATTTACAATTTTCATTACTGTCTACAAATAAATGAAATTGG
Source organism: Euplexia lucipara (assembly GCA_921972225.1). Taxonomy (NCBI): domain Eukaryota; kingdom Metazoa; phylum Arthropoda; class Insecta; order Lepidoptera; family Noctuidae; genus Euplexia; species Euplexia lucipara. Next base: position 1,110,423 of record OV179169.1, on the reverse strand, counting down.
TTCCTTACAAACATTGCAATTTCCAGTATGTACATAGAAGCAAGAGTAAGCACTCCTAGTTTTTTGAAGAGCGGCCTGCATGTTTCGAAAGGTCCGACGTTACTTATTGCTCGGATACACTTTTTCTGTATAATGAAAGCTCTGCTAATGTGTGGCGAGTTGCCCCATAACAATAACCCATACCTTAAGATAGAGCTTACATGGCCGTGATAAGCCGTAAGAGCTGCTGTATCACTAACTGTTTTCCTTAACTGTCTTAGAGCGTAAACAAATCTGTTGAGTTTCTTGCATACTGTTTCTACGTGTAATTTCCAATTGCAGTGCTCGTCTAATGTAATACCAAGAAATCTAAAATTGTTGTCTCTGTGTATTTTTTCATTATCGAATGTAATGTTGATGTCATGTTTCTTAGTTTGGTTATAATTGCTAAAATGAACATATTTTGTTTTAGACAAATTCACCTTAAGATCATTTAGGGTTAACCAACGAACTATGTTATTTAGTGTCTCGTGTACTTGTTTTTCGTGGTTATGAATGTTATTGTTACTAGGTATAATTACTGAGACATCGTCGGCAAACAGCACACATTTATGATTCGTGGCATTCGGTAAATCATTGATATATAGGAGGAATAGGGAAGGTCCTAAAATACTACCTTGTGGTACTCCTGACCTAATGTCTCTAGAGCGGGATCTGTAAGTTGTAGATTTCAATATTTTGTTTAAGCGGGTCACTTCTACGCACTGTGTCCGACCACAGAGATAACTTCGGAACCAATCTAGTGCTGGCCCCCGGATGCCATAACGCTCACACTTATCTAACAGCTTGTCGTAATTTACTAGATCAAATGCTTTACTCATATCAAGAAAAACAACCGTTACGGTCTGTTTTTTATCAATATTTTCTGTAATAGACTTAACAAGAGAGAAAGCTGCAAGGGTTGTTGACTTGCCTTTTTGAAAACCGTTTTGCTCTTCTTTTATTATATTATTTTTGTTCAAAAACTCACGTAGTCTATGATGCATGACTTTTTCATAAACTTTAGAAAGTATAGGTATAAGAGTGATGGGTCTGTAGTTATTAATATCCAGTGTGCAGTCTTTCTTATGTAGAGGTTTGACAATAGAAGGTTTTAATCGATCAGGGAAGACACCGTTAGTTAATGACGTATTTATTAAATGACATAGAATATGAGAGAGTGCTTCTACACATGACTTTATTACAATTGTAGAGATCTCATCATAACCAACTGATTTCTTATTATTTAAAGATTTAATTATTCTCACGATTTCAGACTCCGTGCAAGGACGCAAGAAAATACTATTACCTGTTCGAGAAAAGCTTTGTTCAGGATACTTTTGTTTTGTGTAATTGTTATTAATATCTGAAACTGAAATAAACGCGTCATTGAATGCGTTGGCAATTTGTACAGGATCTGTTATTAACTCATCGCTAGTTTTTAGTGCATCTATTTGCGTATACGTCTTGATTGTATCAGCTTTATTATTTATTATGTTCCAGGTAGCTTTACTTTTATTTTTAGAATTTTGAATGTATTTATGATTCGTCGACTTTTTAGATAGGGTAATACAACGTTTCAACATTTTCTTGTATTTGTTGTAAGTGGTCTTCATATCCTTATTTTGTTTTTGAAAACAAGATTTCCTTAGTTTTCTTTTATTTTTGCAACAAATTTTGATACCCTTTGTTATCCATTTAGGTGAAGTATTATTACTATGAATTTTGATTTGATAAATAGGGAAACATAAATTGTAAAATAATATGAAAAGATCCTGAAAGTTATTGAATGTCCTATTAGCGTCATCGTCATTATAAATGTCATACCACGATAAACTAGTCATGATCTCATTAAATTTCCTAATGTTATCCACCGAGTAATCCCGTATATTCATGTACCAATACTTTGGGCCAAGTTCCAGTTTTTGAGCTGGCATTTTTAGCAATTGGCATGTGTTATGATCAGACAAGAAAAGTTCATAAGTACTTCCTACACATCTTTTAAAATTGCTAAATATGTGATCTATGCAAGAGTTTTGACGTGTAGGTGTCTTAATATGTTGATGAAAACCATAATTAGAGAGGATATCTTTAAATCTTATTGAATCTCCAGTGTTTTTTAGTGTATCTATGTTCATATCTCCTGCAATGATGATCCTTTTTTTATGTTTTAACAGTAATTTATACAGTAACAATTCCAATTTTTCGAAAAACAAGTTAATGTTTGAATTTGGTACACGGTAAACACAAATAACAATACATTGCATAGTTGGAATGTCTACACCACAGCACTCAAATACTTTTTCAATATAAAGTTCTTTGAGAAATTCAATGTTTTTGCACTCTGTTGATTTATGGACCAGGATACATACACCCCCCCGTTTCTCGTTTTTCCTTGAAAAGGAACTGACTAGTTTAAATTTATTAAAAGTAATATTTGGCTCATCGCCCGACTTCACAAAGGTCTCCGAGAAACACATAATCTGTACATTAATATTTAACTTATACAATTCGTTTAAACTTACTTCTATGAGATCAATTTTGTTTAGCAGACCAGCTATGTTCTGATGCAATAAGGTGGGTGCATACTCATTTTCATTATTCTCGAAAAAACAGGCGGCCAGTAATTTGCTGGTGCTGTATATCATTACTACTTACATTTGATGAATGTGTTTCATTATCAGAATAAACGAGTTCGTTTATCATTAGACTAAGATTCACAAATATTTTTGACATGCCGTGGTTGTTCACACATCCACTTTTTTTCCAGAACATTTTTATGTCATAAGTTAGATAATAATTTGAATCGAACAAACATGCAAATTTATGAGTACTAGAATCTAGGTATAAAAGGCTGTTAAAAGTCTCTATTCTTCGGTTAAACATCGTCGAGTAGTCGTTTAATTTGAATGTCGGTGCGCAAAGTACAACATTCGTGTGCTGTATTTTCAAAAGAGTTTCACGTATGGAGATTGTTAAGTCTACGTAGTTATTAGTTCGTCGAAAGTCCTCTTCGCCAATCAAGATCAGACAGTAATCATGCATTGTGTAGTTTTTTAATTTTTGTTCAATGTTACTAATAAGTTTCTTTATTCCACAGTTAGGTGTTAGGTAATGGCAAATAGTATAGTTTGGAAATGAGTCTTCTGCAACAGACAGTATCTTGTTGTTTGTATTAGAACTTAAAATACACAGCTTGTGCTTGTTAGTGTTGCATTGTTTAGGTAATTGCGTAATATTCGGACGAATATCCTTTCTACTGTTAGAGTTAATTACATTAAATAAAATAATGTTCATACCTTCGTTTAGCCTCGAAGACACCTAAATTATAATCGGACGGGAAGACCGCAGCAGGCAAGTTGTTCCAGTCCTTCGATGTACGCGGTATAAACGACGAAGCGAAACGCTTTGTCCGAATCGTGGGAGTGCCAACGAAATTAAGGGTGGACACTCGCCGTACGCCGGGTTATCCGATGGTAGAAAGGTGATGGCGGAATCAAGTAATGTAATTCCCGTTCACACTCTCCAAAATGTATCCTATAGAAAACCGAAAGGCTAGCTATCCTACGCCTATGCTCAAGGCTTTGCAGTTGGTTCTAACCAAATTGTATTTAGTTAGAACCAATCTGCAAAGCCTTGAGCATAGGCGTTATAAGGCAATTGTAAGTGGATACTAGAGAAGGACATACATAGACCTTTTTAGTGATAGAGAGGTGTTTCAGAAGAGTCACATGCGAAGTACGCGCAACCGACGTGTTTGTATCACTACATGTATGAATGTAAACGAAGCAAAAAAAGTAAGAGTAGTAGCAGATGGTGCTCTGTTTTTTCTTCCTACCCCCATAGTATATATTTATGAATATATAAATAAAAAATATTAGTAATTGATCCCAATAATTACGACGTACAAAACCCACGATACCTACTGGAAAATATATTAAAATATGTTTTTTTGTACCAACTTATCTACTGATAAATGAGTATTATTATTACTTGTATGCGTGGAAAAAAGAACGAATAATATATTTAGGCAACTGCTTGAAAATGACGTCATCCTAGATTCACACTGATTGCGATTGACAGTTAATCGTTGAACACTTAGCCCAGTGATCATCGCTATGAACTGTCAACGGAGATGTAGGAAGAGGATATTTCAGAAAATTGTTATACTTTTAGGGTTCCGTAGTCAACTAGGAACCCTTTAGTTTCGCCATGTCTGTTTGTCCGTCCGTCCGTCCGTCCTCGCTTAATCTCTGTGACCGTTAGCAGTAGAAAGATGATATTTGGTACCAATATGTGTATTAATCACGCCGACAAAGTGGTAACATAAAAATTGGAAAAAAATGTTTTATTAGGGTAGCCCCCCTATATGTAAAGTGGGAAGTGTTTTTTTTTTAATTTCAACCCTAACATGTGATATATTGTTGGAAAGGTATTTAAAAATGAATAGGGGTTTACTGAAATAATTTTTTGATAATGTCAATAATTTCGGAAATAATCGCTCCAAAAGTAAAAAACAATGTGTCCCCCCCCCCCCCTCTAACTTTTGAACCATAAGTTTAGAAAATATGAAAAAAATCTGAAATGTTGAACTTTATAAGGACTTTCTAGGAAAATGATTTTGAACTTGGATGGAAACAGTTTTTGTACAAAAAAGACACAAAGTTGTTCAAAATAATTTCTGGACTAAGTTTGTAGTGTAATCGTATATGCAAGCATTTTGAACACTTATTGTGACGGACGGGAAACCACGGAACCCTACACTGAGCGTGGCCCGACACGCTCTTGGCCGGTTTTTTTAATATTCATGCGAACGAAGTCGCAGGTGCCGCTAGTCATTTGTTAGTTTGATAATATTATGAAGCTCAATGCTCTTCCCTCATTAACATTATCATTTTATATGTTTATTTGCAGATGACACTTGACTTTTATTTAAACTTACGGTTATGGTCAGTAAATGATAGAGATATTACATGCCGATACAACAATATGTGTAAACATGACGGCATGAAAACAATATGTGTAACGGTCGCCAATCATATTTTGTTTAACATCAAAGTTATTCAATACCTATAGACCGGACATCAAGAACAAAATTTTCGTTCAAAACTTGTGTGCTCTTAGGCACAAGCCGCTCCAATATTCATTTACTATTCTAGATGGCGTTACTGAGACATGGGATCAAAGTTTTTGTATGACATTTCTCGCATGTCCGCTCTACAGTATTTTAAACCGACTTAAAAAAGGAGGAGGTTCTATGTTCGTGTGCATGTATTTTTTTTTATGTATGTTACCTGATTTCTCCCCCATTTGTGGACCGATTCTCAAAATTATTTTTTCATTTGAAAGAGTATACTCCTGAGATGGTCCCATTTTAATTTGGTGAAGATCTGGTGCTGATCTTCGGAGATATAAAACGGAACTCTTCAAAAATAGACGGCAAATCTGTCGTGATTGCTGGAATCGTTTGGATGTTTATTGTTTATTCAACATCATGACGTATCATCACGCCTGTATGCTCTGAGGGATACGCAGATGTGTACAATATACCTACCTATAGATTTTGACAGTTAGGTACCTATGTTAATTTTCATTTATTAGGGATAAGTGGATAACCCTATTACCATGACATGTATTGTTAACAGTTATCAATCGAAAAGTAAAAAACTTTTTTGCAAAAAATAAAACCGACATAAAACAAAAACACTTAACGGTGTAAAATAACTCTAAATTCGGAAGTCGGTGGCCCATCATGAATAAGACAATACCACCAAAGCCACAGACTTCCTAATTTAGAGTTATTTTACACCGTTTAGTGTTTTTTTTTTATGTCGGTTTTATTTTTTGCAAAAAAGTTTTAAATCTCTTTGTTAAACATACAACCTAACACGAAACTTCAGATTGCAAAAAAACACAAGAAAATTAGAATTTCGCGGGTTACACTGGCGTATCTACCTTAACCTTAGCTGACTGAAATCCATTTACAATATCATTAGACAGAAGTTGGAGGAGCTTGTGGCTAAATTATAACAGCCGCATGGGTCGATCGAAGGTTAAGCTACGCTTGACGAGGTCGGTCCGTGGATGGGTGACCATTTATTACATACCAAGACTCCTCCGTGCCTCGGAAAGCACGTTAAGCCGTTGGTCCCGGCTGTCATTTGTAGATCTTTGACAGTCGTTACTTGTAGTCAGAAGCCCGAAAGTCTGACAACCAGTTTAACCAAGGGGTATCATGTTACCCAGTTACTGGGTTGTGGAGGTCAGACAGGCAGTCGCTCCATGTAAAACACTGGTATTCAGCTGCATCCGGTTAAACTGGAAGCCGACCCCAACATAGTTGGGAAAAGGCTAGGCAGATGATGATTAGACAGAAGTTAAATTTTTGGTGTTCTTTTTGGCGGTTTACATTACTTTATGCTATTTCAGGCCATGCTCCAAAAGCGCAACTACACTATATCTGCGGACACGACGAAGACCTTACGTCCGGACCGGAAGCCGGACGAGATGATTCTGGAGCTCAACGAGGAGCCGTGCACGAGCCGGCCGAAGAAGATCCCTCGCCACATGGAGCCCAAGATCACGAACGTGGTGACGCTGGATGAAGTAACTAGGAATAAGATGAAATATCGATATAGGATTGTTATTGGTAAGTTTTGTAAGGGACTATTTTTATTAGGTACTAACTGCTGCGGAGCAGGGATAGCTTAGTGATGTGACCAGAAGATTGCGAAGTCATAGGTCTCAAGTTCGAACCCAAGGCACGCACCTTTGTCTTGACGGATTCGTGTGCGTATCGTATAATTATCACTTGCTTCAAAAACGGTGAAGGAAAACATAGTGAGAAAACCGGCATGCCTGAGAGATATCTCTCAACGGTATGGGAAGTCAAGTCAGATGCCCATGGGTGGCATAGACACACCAGGTTAGCCACGAGCCACTCGAGATGAAGAGAATGTTCTTACTGGTTTTTACTTTTAAACCGAATCGACCTAGAAAGCCTTGACTTATAAGTTAATACAAGTATGAAATCGCTAACCAGCCTTGAGCAAGTTTTAATTTTTCTATCAGCTGTGGTTCTTCGTTTGGTCTTTTTATCATCTGCGGTTTCTCATTACTTTCGTTTATCGTCTGTGGAAAGGCGTTAGTTGTTTTTAATTATGCTATCCTATTAGTTTTATTTATCATCTATGGCTCCCCATTAGTTTTGTTTATCATTTGTAGTTCCGCATTTGTTATTTTTACTGTATGTGGTTCCGCAATACTTCTATTATCATATGGTACCTCTCGACTTAGTTATTTCACGAGTAGTCTGTTACCTCCAGGAAACACGTCTAAGTACGCGCCCCCCGCGTCCCGCGCGGACCGTTCGACGCACAAGTGGCTGCTGTACGTGCGTGGGCCGGCGCATGCGCCCGACCTGGCGCGCGTCGTGACAGCTGTCAGCGTGCGACTACACCACTCCTACGCGCCGCACCACACCGTGCACATAGAGTAAGTATGCTGCTCCTCGTTCGACGCACTGCTTGCTACTGTATTTCAATAATTAGTTAGTTAGCTACAGGGAAATACGATACCACTCTGTACATTCACAAAATGCAATAAGAGTTTTCTGTGATTTCTCAAAAACATTCGATTGTGTACTCCATGACACACTATTGAGCAAACCACTTTATAATGGTAACCAAAACAAAGCTCTGAACGAAATAGATTCATACTTACGAAATAGATTCGAAAATGTTGAAGTCAGTGGTGTGGAATATTCTAGGTTACCGATCCAAGTTGGTGTTTCTCAAGGCACAGTACTGGGCCCATACTTATTTTTTTAAATTAAATTTTAAACTTTGAAAAGAGAAATCTTAAAAAAGACAGTTTCATTGTAGAATACCCTCGTCGTCTGCCAATTAAACCTTCCCACCCAACTATATTGAGGTCTGGAAGCTTCCAGACTCCGACATAGTTGGCAAATCAGATGCAACTGAATACCAGAATTTTACATGGAGCAACTGCTTATCGTACATCCAACACCCAGTTAAAGGGTAACTCTAGGAAGTGGTTAAAGGCGGGCGATTTGGGGGCCAGCATTTGTTGTTTTCATCAAGAAGAAATTTAATTTTGACTCGATATCACATGGTAAGACTTATAGTTAGACTTTGTGCTGACCTGTTCTAACCTGTCGGGTTCCAGCAAGCCCCCCTACCACGTGTCGCGCCGCGGATGGGGCGAGTTCCCCGCCAAGATAGAGTTGCACTTCGCGCTCCCCGAGCGCAACCGTCCCGCCAGCGTCGAGCACACCATCAAGCTGGACAGGAACTACACCGGCCTGCAGATGTTAGGTAAGCAAGGTGACAGGACGGACGTGGTGACCTGCGACTGTATCGTCTGAGTTAGGCAAAGCAAGAATAAAAAAATTAACGCCAACTATGTAGAACGCTGCCTTATAATCATTGCATGTTATAAACAATTTTTTTCTATGCACGTAAAAGTTGTGTTGTATTTAAATAATATTCCACAACTTTCATAAAACGCCATTAAGTCTCAAGCTAGCAGAGCTTGTGTTATGGGTACTAAACTACTGATAAATAAACTTATATATTTCTACATTAATACAGGATGACTGGTAATTAGTGACCGATACTTAAACACGTGATTGTACTCATGAATACTAATAACTTTCCCGAAGAAACTTTTTTTTTGTACTCATTAACTTTCAATTAATTCATTACGTCAGTACTGCACAACGGGAGCGGTGGGGGTGGCGGGGGAGCGTGTGACGCGCAGTAGATTTTGCCTGAGGTCAGACTATCAGCTGATAGTCTGACCTCAGGAAAGCCTATTCGTGCCTACTGTGATCGATCAAAGGCGCGCGCGCGGTAATTTCAAACAGCGTTTTTGTTATTTTATTGCGTTATAAGTTATTGTGTATACAGGGTGTAACGGAAAGGGTATATACATACAAACAGGGTGAATAGAGTATTTAATAACGAGTGTTTCCTCAAAATTTCAGCTCCCAACTAATAACTTTGAAACTTCACGATATTATTTAATATCGACAGTTTATTAAATGCAAAATCATAACAAACGTGTCACCGCACTATGAGGGTCATAATCCTGTCCGGCAAGGTTCAAGTATATCTATCTCGGGTTCTGCGCGCCTAGTACAGACCTATCGGGCTCTGCCTAACCGACGAAGGCGCGACGGCGCGGGCGGGCTCAACTTTACAATTACAGCTTGGCAAAAAAGAGTAGAAAATAATGGAGGCGCCAGTGTGCTCTTCGTATGGCAACCCGTGGCAACCGCATAGCGTACCAACCTAGTCTTGATACTTAGCTGTTTTTTTAGACAAATTAATCTAATTATGTATTATATTTTTAAATCAGTAAGTAATTGAACAAGTGTTCTCAACACGCAACTGATTACTTACCTAAAAATAACAAATTGGGTAAATACTCCTGAGTTCACAACATTGTTTAGGAATTATAAAAAAAGAAAACATTACATTATATAACATAATTTCTATATTTTATTCTAGTAAATCTTCCTCTCAATATTCTACCCCGAACACATAGGCCATAAACTCATCTGAGTCATGTTCGGGTTCAGAGGTGATGCTGCTATCATCTTCTAGATTTATTACTAATCGGTCTATTTCCTCGTTCATAGTTATTTTGTTTCCAGTACCTAATCCTTTTCTATTTTTATTACATGTTAGCACGAGTTCTTCCAATCCTCCTTAATTAGTAATAGCTTGGAATGCACTTCAGCTGCTTCCTGTAAAGACGAAATATTTTATTTATCCCTAACAATATTAAAAGTAAAACATTTTTTATCACATACTGTTAATAAGCCGGATGTAGAAAATACCCTTTTGTTTATCTCCTCCCAGCACGATTTTGCTTAGAACGATAATAGATTTCCCTGAATTAAATAATAGATCTAGACTATATGACACGACCATTTCTTTTACATTTCTAATGCAAACGCTAGAACAAATAATTATCTCCCTTGATATCGCACTTATAGTATAATTTACGTAGAAATTGAATTTTCATTCAGTTAAAAGTCAAGTCACCAAAGTATCAATTTATCTCAGTGCGCTATACCCGAGTAATGCAGAAAAAATGTAAACATAACCTATGTGCTCGACATTTATTGTTTCAAATTTCTAGTTATTATACAAGCCAATTAATATAGCTTTGTAATCATCAATTAACACTTGATTCAACTAAAACTAACAAAACAAACTCTTACATACCTGTCTTATCAGCGGTTCTTTGGTAAACATTGTGAAATTCAGAAAGAATAGTTTGGGCCTCATGTTCCGCCAGACATCGCCTGTACACCTTTTAAATAACCTCCCTGCCAGCACTCCGAATGGTTTTTTTCATTATTCATCACTTTTTACCTATAATAATCAACGTTTGGTGGTCGAAATTAAAATTTTACGAAATCGTAAACTTTGTTTATTATGAGATGTCATTATTTTGGAAATGTTGCCAACAGACAAAAATTTAGTTCCGTTTCTACACTTTTTTGCCAAGCTGTATGTATGTATATGTATAAAAACGTTGCCATGTCGTTTCTTATCACCAAGAGAATCCGTGCCCTTCGGATGTATATACCCTTTCCGTTACACCCTGTATAAAAAGAAGTTTCTTCGGGAAAGTTGATTAAAATCATGAATACAATCACGCGTTTAGGTATCGGTCACTAATTACTAGTCACCCTATATACATTTATAGATAAATTACACCTAGACTGAGAACAATAATCGTGCTCATCACATAAACATTTGTTCTGGGTTGAAATTAAAACCTCCAGTGTAGCAGTCAAGGCCACTAACTAGTCAAAACAAGAGTCAAAACAATACTATTTATTTCTTAACTACAAAAATTAAGTTTTTTTTTTAAGGCGCTGAAACACTAATAGACGTATGGTTATACAGTACACCTGAAATGCTAGAATACGAATACAAAGAACACCCACAGACCGAGAGACTAGCTGAGACAGTAATAGAACAGAAAGAGACGGAAACAGTGCCTGAAACAGTTGAAAACTGTGACACACACACAGACAACTGGATGGAATTCTTCTCAAAGGGACCTACTGAAGTTGACGTTGACGAAATGATAATTAAACCTATTAAAAAAGAGCCTGAAGAAACGAAGCAAGATGACGATAATATGGACGATATTGAGAATAATATAACTGAAAAAGTTTCTGAAGAAATCTGTAGCGACGTTAATATTAAAACTGAGAAAGAGTGGGATAGTAACTATAAAGCTGATGTTGATATACCTAATGAAATACTTAACCAACCTGCGTCGCCTAAGAAGAGAATAGTCAAATACATAGATCCAACCACAGGTAAAATATATTACCTAGAAATGGACAGAGCGCTAGATCTAAGTAAAGTCCAAGAAATAGTAATAAATAACACTAAAACAGCTAAAATTAGCCCAATCAAAACGAACGGGCTAAAAAGTTTTAGAAAGAAAAAGGGCGTGTCCTTACTAAAACCAGAAGTCAAAAATATGTTGAAAAATACTGAAAACGTTAAGGTGCAATCTAACTTTTCTCACATAGAAAACGATCACTGTTACCTGGCAACACCGAGGCGGTACGACGGTGTTGCCAGTGTGGAAATTAAAAATGAGAAGAGTTTGTTTGATACGTTATGTACTAGTGTTGCTAGACTGAATAATGTGCGTTGTGGGGTAAATTATTTAATTAAGAAGATACCTTTGATAACGGATCAAGCGAGAGATTCGGATTTTGTAAAGAACTTTCCTTTCGTTGTTGAGACCGAAGAAAGATATTGGAAAATGGATTTTGCTAAAAGAAGAAATATTGAAGTAAGTTGGTTTATTAATTATTTTAGTTAACAGTAGCTTTGTGATATTACATTTATATGTATTAGGCAATTAGATATAATAATAATAATATACCATTTATTTAAGATAACAAAGACCCATAAATCCTTAACCTAAAAATACAAACTAATAAGATAGAAGATGTAGTAACAAAAATTGAAAAGAGTATGCTTAGATGGTTTGGTCACGTTGAAAGGATGGATGAAAGGCGACTAACGAAAGGTATTTACAAGGCAGATGTAAGTGGGAACGCCGGGAGGGGACGCCCTAGAAGGACATACATAGACCTTATTGGTGAGGTTCTTCAGAAAAGTCAGGTGCGTAGTACTCGCAACCGGCGTGTGTGTATGACAACATGTATGAATGTAAACGAAGCAAAAGAAGTATGTAAGAATCGTAGCATATGGCGCTCTGTAGTTTCTGCCTACCCCCATGGGAAAAAGGCGTGAGTATATGTATGTATTTACAAACTAATAACATTTTTATTATTAGCAAGTTAAAAAAAATATGCACAATGTAATGTGTATGTTATGTGTGTGTGTTTTTCCGTATTTTGTGTGTGTGTGTGTGTGTTATGTTTGTGTATGTGATAGGTATTGTAGTACACCCACATAACGTCAGTTACGTGTATGTCCCTTGTAATAGGGGGCAAGCCTATTGCCATGAATGGGGCCCAAATCTAGACACCGGGCTGATAATGAGAAATTCGAGATAGAAAACTCAATAACACTTTGTCTGAACCGTGGATCGAACCCGGGACCTCATGATCACTAGACGAGAACGAGACTAATAATATATATTTTTTGCTAGGGAGCTAATTCCGCAACTTTTTTCCCAGTAAAAACACTATGAAGTGGCGAAAGGCGAGCTGTTTGGGGGACTGTCTAATGTAACTTTGACGTAAAAAACTGTTAAGCTTTCATATTTTGATTTCCTTTATCTTTTTCAGTGGTCCCGAGCTAAACTAATAAACAAAATCTTGACTGAACACATTTGCACTATAGAACCAATATGGCGGACAAAACAAATATTAGCATACTCCAGATTACACGGTCACTATCCTATCAGATCTGAAACAATTCAGATTAAGACGGAGACAGACGACTGGTCTTCCTGGAATGACCTGGAGAATATTCGCAAGATAGAATCCAGTATTAAAGACCTGTTCCCCAACCCTGATGACATAAAGACTCTTTCAAAATTCGATGAAACAAACTTTGCTGAACGCAGTCGAAATTCTGATAGCGTGTCTGAGATACCAGTGTCTGATGATGAAGAGGTCGATGTTACTTCTATAGGTAAGTTGTATGTTATTACCACAGGCTAAAAACATACAGTCGTCCGACGAAGCTGTCTAGACAGGGCAAACGTGCGGGGTGTGAGGGGCGAGACGCGGGAAAGCCGCTGACAGACTTGAATAATACCTCCTGCACTACGAACATCGTTTTGTTTGCAGTGCGGGAGGTATTATTCAAGTCTAACGCGTGTAGAAGTTGTGGGCATTTTTCCAAAAATCAAAGGCGTCGTCCTACTGTATTCATATTTATACTGTGTTATTACTTTGTATAATTCACGACACTTTCTTTATTCAGTACTATTTTTTTAATTAGTACCAAAAAATTGGGCTGTATCCGTACCTGTTACTGATCATGTGATCATATTTGCGTAAACAAAAGTAAAAAAAAAGAAATTCAATTTTTAAATATGCCACTATTTAGTTAAACTTAAATAACGAAAACAGCTGTTGGAGGCGGGGCGTGCTTGAGCGAGATCACGCGAACGTTAGCGAGAGATGACGATTAATGAATACTACTATGTCATGAATAGAGATGTGACGAAGCGCACAGCACCCCGTCTGATAGTCACCGTAACTTAAAGTCCAGTTAGAGTGCAATACCATTTTTCAGTTGTCCGATGTTGATGTTATAGTACTCTGTTAAACCTACTTGCCATATTATAACTATACTCCATCCGAGTAGGTAGTTAACTAAAGGTAAACAATCTTGACAAGTCTTTTTACATAAACGCTTATTAATTAAATACAACTACTCATAATCATAATCATTTATTTTTTCTTTTACATGACAAGTACTATAACTAGTGTTCGAAGTGCCCTTTTAAGCACAAATTGCCTGTATTAGGACACTTCGCTCTTCCGAAACTTATTTTAACAAACAGTACTCCCATTACTAATAATAACAAAAAGATAAAAGTAATTATTAAATTAAATACATTTTTGGTTCTAAAATAAAATTTAAGTTTGTGAATTATCATTCAAAAACTGGACAGAAATAATGATTGATACTAAAATTTAAATGGTAATAACAAAATAAAATTAAAATAAAAAAAAATAGTTAAAGAAAATGCATAAATTAGATCAAATCAAATGCCACTACGTACGTACGTGTGTAACTACTGTTTAAACAAATTGTTTAATTGATCATGTAATCGTTTTTGTTGTATCTAAATTTGTTTTCAGCTGCATTTTATTTTTAAACTGTGTTATTAACTAAAAATACATGTCAAAATCGTTTACCTTTTGTTATCTACCTAATCGGATGGAGTATAGTAATAGTTATTCTACACCCTTGTTTAATGAAGATGGTTGTATTATTTAAGTTAACAACAATATGTATTCATTTCCGAAACTATTTTTTTTACAGGCGGGCGGACGCGGGCAAAAACGGAAGTAGTCGGTGACAGCGGGGGGCTGACGGTACTTCCGGTGGCGGATGACGAAGATAGGCTTCGGTTTCTGTTCATAGAAAGGAAGTGTGCCGATATTGGGGTCGAGCTTAGGAACGAGGATGTAGGGCATGGATACTCTTATAGGTGAGTTTTGCATTGTTTTTTTTTTAAATAAAACAATAAATGATTCATTTATCAACTTTAACACAACGCTGTCTAGTCCCAAACTAAACAGAGCTTGTGTTATGAGTACTAGATAACTGATGAACATACATATTATAGAAAGATTACACCAGACACAGAACAAATGATTGGGCTCTTCACACAAACATTTGTCTTGAGTGGAAATCAAACCCACGACCTCCGGCATTGCAGTCAGGGCCACTAACTTCTTCTTTCTTCTTCTTCTTCTTCTTCTGCAAGTCAATACCATATGCCCATATCAAGGCCATATCTATGTATCTTATTATCTATCTACCTATTATATTTCAATTTAAAGTTAGAATCAGTCGGGCACGAGATTATTTCCAATTTTAGATTCGCCTGTCTATACTAATATTATAAATAGGAAAGATTTAATTGTTTGTTTGTTTGCTTTGGACCGATTTAAAAAAAATCTTTCACCACTGGAAAGCTACACTATCCCCGGGTGACATAGGCTACTTTTATCCCTGTATTCCCACGGGAACGAGAACTACGCGGCTGAAAAGGCAAGACGTCTACTAGTAATTAATTAATTTGTTATATTGTCCAAAAGCGCGGTCCATGCGGTGATGTTGTCAGCGGTTCGAAGCTTCGCCGAGGAGTTGGTGCGGAGTGCGCTGGCCGTCAAGCTGACTGAAGACTCCACGCACACACTACCCACTGTTTGGGCCGGGTGAGTACATCTGATTACTTAACATTATTATTTAGAGGCTCTAGTAAATTCTAGTTCTTGTAATACAGTGTTCACTAGCGTAGGAGCTAGGGAATTCATAAAAATGTATATAATAATTGGTTATTGAAAAGAAAATTTAAAAGAAAATATTTAATTTGAGTAAAACAAAACATTGCATACAGTCAAAAAATGGTGTGCGTTCGCGCAGCGGAATGTTGTTGAATTTAAAGATTTTAATTATGCAGATATTTAGTGTATGACGTCGTATAATTGTGTATGGTATAAAAAAAATTGTGCACGCAGCCATTGTGGAGAAATTCACCAAAAACTGATTCCGCTGGGCGAACGTTGTCCTGGCGGAACTTTTTTTAATCCATAGACTTTAGAAGAAAAGAGATGTGTCCAAAAATTTGTGTGTATTTGTGTGTAATTGTGTATGTATGAATAAAATTAGTGCATGCATAAACTTCGGAGAAATTCAAGTTTCCGCTACGCGAACGTTTGGCCATTAGCTAGTTTTCATATAAAGCGCTTACATAGAGAGCTGTAGATTTTTACATACGTTGTTTTAAATTTGTTTATATTTGTTTAAAAAACAGATTTAGAAAAAATCGTAGGGCTTAAAAGATAAAAATATAAACGTAAAATACGCTTATTAGGTCTTAGTTCTTAAAGTATGCACTTTGGGGTCTCGATTTTCACGTTTATACAAACCTTGTAAGTGTTTGCAACATGTTGCCAAGTATCAATGATGTTCCGTTAGTAATTAAAGAGTTATAGGACAATTTACCATGAATAGATCACTGTTTACAAAGCAGTCAAATATCACGACGTTCTAAAGGAATTGCATGGTAAAATGTATGCCAATAATTAGTTTATTCATTCAACTATTCACATGCAAAATTTCATGTCATTAAATTCAGTAATTAAAGAAAAACAATTATAATACTGGCGAAGCATCGAAGACCTATATAACCCGACCAAGTTCGGTTGGCTACAAAAAAGCGGCCGTGCCATATATCTAAGAAACGTTCTTAACCTTGCAATATAGTATTTATTAATATTGTACAGTTGCGTACACAAGCGTTAGGAAAAAATAAAACAATTTGTCAATATTATTATTACAGAGAATTGGCGATGCATAGCAAAACAACAGCGCATACGCACATTGTCCTTGACTGCACATTTGTTTGTGACTGGGGATAAAACAAAATCAGGTTCAAGTTCAACAGCAAACGAATTCGCGCGGGCCGCGGCTAATGAAAACATAATATTGCCCTCTCTTTTCTTCAAGGATGGAAGTACCGTTTCAAGCGGGAAGCCGCCTATCGCTCGTTGCGCGCAGCGCGTTGTCTATTTTTCACACTAGAATATTTTTGATCAATTCATAACTACTCTATTTAGACTATTTAACCAAAAGACTAGCCTTAAGCGTACCGCTTCCAACAAAATAATTCTGCATATTTTGGTGGGGTGCGGAGGAACACGCTCACATACATAAGTCACTACCAGTACAACGATTTAATAAACATCAATTAAAAAATCGATTCAAGAAGTAGTTTTTTTTTAAGTTATTAGATTGTTTGATCCACTAAAGTTGCAAATGGGAACGCTCGTGCATGCCTAGTCCATTGGTTAAATAGTGTAATAAGCAAAGCAAAGCATATTGTTATGATAAGTAAATATTTACCTAAACAGTAGTACTTACATGTGGTAATTATTTAATTTCCCTAAGGGGTCTATAGTTAGAATCCTGATCCGTGAAATCTTCAATAGAAATTAGCTGTATGAATTTTATTTCTCTTAATTAACAGGTATATATCTCGATTATATCTCAAGTCTCAAGCGCATACTTAAATAAAGTACCTACGTAAATAGTACCTACTTTCTGTCATAGTCAAATACATTTAAAAAAGTAGGTGTACAAATATAAATGACCTACTTATAGATTATATCGAAACAACAATTGTGTGTCACCTATACCAATTCAATACCGGTATTATAGTGTACATTTTGGGATGTTACTTATATATATTGCACGGCCGCTTTTTGTAGCTATCCGAACTTGGTCGGGTTATGTAGGTTTTCGATGCTTCGTCGGTATTATAATTGTTTTTCTTTAATTATTGAATTTAATGACATGAAATTTTGCATGTGAATAGTTGAATGAATAAACTAATTATTGGCATACATTTTCCCATGCAATTCCTTTAGAACGTCGTGATATTTGACTGCTTTGTAAACAGTGATCTATTCATGGTAAATTGTCCTATAACTCTTTAATTGCTAACGGAACATCATTGATACTTGGCAACATGTTGCAGACACTTACAAGGTTTGTATAAACGTGAAAATCTAGACCCCAAAGTGCATACTTTAAGAACTAAGACCTAATAAGCGTATTTTACGTTTATATTTTTATCTTTTAAGCCCTACGATTTTTTCTAAATCTGTTTTTTAAACAAATATAAACAAATTTAAAACAACGTATGTAAAAATCTACAGCTCACTATGTAAGCGCTTTATATGAAAACTAGCTAATGGCCAAACGTTCGCGTAGCGGAAACTTGAATTTGTCTGAAGTTTATGCATGCACTAATTTTATTCATACATACACAATTACACACAAATACACACATATTTTTGGACACATCTCTTTTCTTCTAAAGTTTATGGATTAAAAAAAAATCCGCCAGGACAACGTTCGCCCAGCGGAATCAGTTTTTGGTGAATTTCTCCACAATGGCTGCGTGCACAATTTTTTTTATACCATACACAATTATACGACGCCATACACTAAATTTCTGCATAATTAAAATCTTTAAATTCAACAACATTCCGCTGCGCGAACACACACAAAAAATGGCACGCTTGGTTTTCATACAGATCCGTGATACTTGCGTTATCTAACTATCTATCATAATAATATCTGTGGCTATTATGCGTCTCAAATGAGAATAGGAACGTCAATGACCTTTATTTGTCAGATGTCACTTGATGTCACACACCTTATTCTCGTAATCTATTATTTTTAGTTTTTTTTTTTGTTTTAATCGAGCCTATGGCATTAAGCCGGCTTTGTACATTAGTGTGCTTGAAGTATTAAATAAATAATAAATAAATCGAGTCGCAGTTATCCAAAATGAAAAGATGTCTTAAATGAATTAGTCTTGTAGTCTGTACTTTTCAAGTGACATCTCACAGATTGTCGTTTATTGACGTGTTTCAGTGACGTCATTGACGTTCTTATTTTCATTTGAAATGCATAGCTTATATTTTATTTTCAAAACTAAGTGGGGGTTCAGTGTAGGTTAAACGTTATAGGATAGTTTTTATTCCGGTTATATCTTCCCGTGGGATATTTTTCGAGTTGTAACGGGCGAAGCCGCTGGTAACAGCTAGTATAGTAATAATATTATGAAGTCCATGTCCCCCGCAGCCCGTCGTCGTCCCGCGGCGTGGTGTCGGCGCGGCACGTGCTGGCGGCGGCGCCGCACGGCCGCGCGCGCGCTCTGACGGCGGCCGACACCGGCGCCGCACAGCGAGCCGCGCGCACAACGCTATAATATACATGATCATTTATAAACTGGTCTTTTTAATACAATTATTCTCCCACTTTTACCCTTTCCCCAACACTTTTACCCTTTCCCTAACACTTTTACCCTTACCTTAACACTTTTACCCTTCCCCTAACACTTTTACCCTTACCTTAACACTTTTACCCTCACGCTAACACTTATACCCCTATCTTAACACTTTTAGGGAATAAGTGTAGGGTAATCTTTTACCCTAGTGGTAGGGTAACAGGTGTATTGGCGCGGTCACATGTCTCCTTTGGAAACGTGAGGGACGCAGAGATCGAATTCAAATATTTATTTACAAAATTAAATATCTAGGCATGCCGCTGTTAATGCATCTCAGTCTTTGTACAATTTTTTCGCCTGGTCCTATATGGCGCAGGGCGACACTGCTACCACCAAGCGTCAAACTAAAGCAACTAACAAAACCATACGTCCCGTATCCCAAGCATGGGGCCACGTCTCTCCGCCACGAACGCCCGGTTACGGAGCACTTGCATAGAACCACGCGCACACCCACAGCATATATCTGGCGAAGCGCAGCAAAGGGGATTTTTCCATGTTAAATCATCGAAGCGTCTCTCAAAATAAAGTAAAAAAATAAACTGCGTACTTCTATCGGCTTTATACTTTCGAATGTATGATAGTTTATTTATTTTCAACTCTATTTCTACTACAAAATAAGTCGAAAATAAACCGCATTCTTCTATCGGCTTGATGCACTCTTATTGTGATGGAAGTTTATTTATGTTCAACTCTATTTCAAACTTCATAAGGTTGATAATTGTTTACCAGTGAATACTGCGCTGCGCTGCGCCCCACCTGATGTGTACCAGTCCTAAGGGTTAGGGAATGGTATTTTATTTTATTTATACCCGACAGTTACGCAAAAATAAAACAAACAATGTGTAACTAAAAAAACTAATTTTAATCAGTTTCATTCATTTCTAAAATAAATTTAGGATAAAAACTTACAAACGCATTATCTAAGTAAAGATCTCCTCAAAAATATTTTGTCTAAATAATTATCACAACATTCAGAAGTTTAAAAATAAGTACTTACTTAAGTTAAAAACTATAGTCTAGTTTATAATAACGCACCGCTCCACTTTAGCGTGCGTGATTTAGTATTAGTATATCTAAAAAATGCAAAGTATTATTTTTAGTGATTGCTGATTCCCTTTTTCTAAAACAACCAAAATTAGAGTATTGGCAGAGTAATAGCTTACACAATCTCCTAGGTTTGACACAGAATGTATCTGCAAAACGTGCAATTCGCGAATCCTTATTATTAACCACACACACGTGAATTCTTCTTTGTTAGATAGCAAAAATTCATACACGGCTAATGACAGGTACGATCTGGCGAATGCACATTTTGTAAGTGAATATTCTGCTTCAAACACGTCGTAGATGAAAATACTTGTATTTTTGGCAACATTGGTGGCTAAGACATATGTGTGAATATCAGACTAGAACGCACACCGAAATGGGCTGCAATTTTAGCGACACATTTTTAATATCTAGAAGACATAAATCTCCACATTATCAACAGATCAAAAGTTCACATACCAATGTATCAACGATATCATAAATAATGTAGGTACCTACATAGTCGCTATGTATTATTGCTAAGATATAATAAGAGATTAACATAACATTTAAAAAATCAAACTTAAATTACTATTATGACAGTATTTTAAAATGGAACGTGTACAGTCGCGGTAGAAATACTTTCGTCACTTTATGTAGTTTTTTTTTATCAACTATTCAATTTATAATATCATTGGAAAAAGAGGGTCGTAGAAGCAGGAATGTAGAATATTTTATTTCGAAAGACAAGTTAAAACAAAATTCCAAACGTTTTATTTTATATTTAGAAGAATGAAAGTCATAAAATGAATGTTCCATGTTTTGTCCATCCCTGAATCTTTTAGGTTTTTTTGTTTGACACTGTGATTTTCAAATAAAATGAAATAACTAAATAAAACCCACATCATTTCTTAAAATAAATTGCTGAAATGGTCACAACCAAGTGTGTGACAGCTGCAGAGAAAATAGCTTATACTTATTATAATAAATTCAACATCTATCGTTATTGTAAAACTTTCGTTACAGAGTGTGCAATAAAAATAACCATTTTAACTTTTGTTTAATGCTATTGTAAATGGAGAATAGTATTGGCACAGAATTTTAATTAATCTTAAACACTTTTACGAACAATATAAATAGAGTCAGCAACGGATGAAATACAGATTTTTTTAAACTGACGAAGATATAAAAGCCTCGACTGTACACGCACAAGCAATGATATTATTAGTAAAAAAGTGTAGATAGGTTACAACAACATTTGATCTTCAAAACGGCACACTAACGCACGCACGCGTCTGTTGACGGCGCGACGCGACTGAGGTCTAGTGTGGCTAGTTAGCCACATTTTAACGTGTCGCTTGCTGAGCGCTTATAACCTATCTACACCTTTTTACTTAGAATATCATTGCGCACAAGAGACAATGCAATTTGTCTATGTTATCTGTAAAACAACCACTTACACTTGTACCCGACGGCGAGAGGTAATAAGTTTTTTTAAACCTGACTGATATAATTTATTCTACATTTTTGGCTTAGTTTCTTGTTGTATCGCTGAACATGGGGCCCTGAGTTCAATACCAATGTTATTGAGATATTCAGGAATATCCCAGAGTTCAAAAGGCCTGATTGATGACAATACTTAAATGCAAAATCTTTGAATAGCTACTATCAAGCTGTACATTTCCAGTATAAGCTAATCTCGCATTGTATGAAATTGCCGTACAATGCGAGGTCAGTATAAACTGGAAATGTACAGCTTGACGTGTAGCCTTGTGTACAACTGTATTACTGTACACCTCTGCCTTACTCTTCGGAGATTACAGGAGCGATATTTTACGTGTTTTTTGGCTTAATGTAGAAACTTGAGATTTCTAAAACATGGCACCAGTTGTTACCTAACTAAAATATTGTGCGTTGATATTTACCATCTTTTCCATTAAAATCAATTAAAAAAACTTACAAAATAATTTAAAACATAAATAAATTAGTCTTAATGTTCTCCCTCAAAGCTGGTTAGAACCAATGACAAATCTTAGTTGCCTGAGGTAGATTAAAAAGTATCACTGCCTTGGAATTAAAAAAAAAAACTTTTTAATTACTTTCTGACAGTTATTACGGGTAGTCAGAAGTCAAATTTGAAAGCCAGTCTTACCTGGTGGTATTGAGTTGCCCAGTTACTGGGTTGTGGAGGTAGGATAGGCAGTATACAAGGTGTTTTTTTTGATATCCCATAACTCTAGGGTTATATTCTGTAGGTAAAAATAATACTAAAACTCCTAGAAAAGGTGGTCCAAAAATGCATAGTTTCGGAGATATCATCAATCATAATTAAATTATCAGTTGTTTAGTACCCGTAACACAAGCTCTGCTTAGCTTGGGACTAGATGGCGTTGTGTGAATAGTCGTGATATATTATTATTAAGTATTATTAATATTATTTTTATTACCTAATTAGTTCAAAAATTGTCACCAGTACGATGAATCTTCTTTCTAACGTCACTTTTCTTTCACGTACGTTTTACATTAATCATCGTGACTTTGTCGAATTATTTTGTATGATAGTAAAAAAAAAAAAAGGACGATTGAAACATATTTCATATGCCAGTTGATTCTTTGATATGGTCTCATCTCATTCATACCCTAGAGTTATGGGATATAAAAAAAAAACACGTTGTATATATCAGCCTAGCTTTTTTCCAACATGTTAGAGACGGCTTCAAGTTTAACCGGATGCAGCTGAATACCAGTGCTTTACATGGAGCGACTGCCTATCCAACCTCCACAACCCAGTAACTGGGTAACATGATACCCCTTGGTTAAACTGGTTGTCAGACTTTCGGGCTTCTGACTACAAGTCTGAAGACTGTCAAAGAGCTACAAATGACATGACAGCCGGGACCATCTGCTTAGCGTGCTTCCTGCGGCACGGAGAAGTCTTGGTATGTAATAAATGGTCACCCAACCAGGGATCGACCGACCCATGGGGCTGTTATAATTTAGCCACAAGCTCATCCACAGTAACATAATAAAATTCTAGTATTCAGCTGCATGTGGTCTGCCTAGGGTTCCCAACTGTTTTTCATTAATTTATACATTTTACTGTCAGACAGAAAAATGGGCCAAGAAAAATGACATAAAAACATTTGTATGAGCTATGGAGAGGGCTATGCTTGGAGTGTCTCTACGAGATCGAATCAGAAATGAGGAGATCCGTAGAAGAAGCAAGGTTACCGACATAGCCCAGCGGATTAGCAGGTTGAAGTGGCAGTGGGCAGGGCACATAGCACGGAGGACTGATGACTGATGGGGTCGAAAGGTTCTCGAGTGGAGGCCACGTATCGGCAAGCGCAGCGTAGGACGTCCACCCACAAGGTGGACAGACGACCTCATTAAGGCCGCGGGAACGCGCTGGATGCGAGCCGCTGCCAACCGGTCTTATTGGAGATCTATAGGGGAGGCCTATGTCCAGCAGTGGACTTCCTATGGCTGAAATGATGATGATGATAAGCAATTCCGTACAATATCAATTGTCTCAGCTTTATGCCGACATCGAAGGGCAGCGTATGAATAAAATATACCGTTTTAAGTAAACGATGAGTAGCCAAGCCACATAGCACTGTTCGGGCTAACAGCAACAAGGGACTCATTCGCCGCGAGTCGATCAGATATCAGTTTTGGGTGTTTGTGGTATCAATACACAATATCAATCAGTCTATTGTTTAAATGGTACCTTTACCCGTAAAATATTAAAAAAATAAATTAATGCTTAATGTAGGTACCCTATTGAAATAATATTGACTTGCTTTTACCAATCTGAATAATTTAAACTGTATTACTTGTAAAAAAAAAGTTGGTAACCCTAGATCTGTCTTACTTATTAGTGGTTCATAAAGTGCGTCTCCACCCCATACATGTAAAAGTGATTGTATGAACCTATTTACAGAAATAAATATGATTCATCTATCAGTTACGATTTCTAACCTCCTTTACTATCATGTGCCAATTAATTTAAAACCTCTTGACCGTCTTGTCAAGAAAGCCAAAACGTCCGGCGCCAAACTACGAATTAATCCTTTAATCCGTCATGTAGTCGTGACGAGAAGCGTACGGGGCCCATTTTGGTTTGTTATAAAAAACGTGTATTTTTAAACTTGGGACGTTTGTTCATGACGCGTTCTATCCATGATTATGAACAATTTTCACTATGGAACTAACTCAGAAATCGCGAGGAAAAAACAGCTGTTAACAAATTTTGATACTGACTCAACTAAAATATATGAAATACCTGTTTCTCTTTATGTCCAGCGCGCCATGCGTCACGTATATATGACGAATGAAAATCAGCGGGAGCATTTTCATTTTAAACATGACCAAAGGGTTAATAAATCAACGGCGACATAGTTTTCTTAACTTTCTTGGATCTCACTCTTCTGCTATTCTGCAACATACACCGTACACTTTGGACAAGTGCACTTAATTTGATCGGTTCCCACCCTACCTGTCTTCCGTAACTCATTGCATATGCTAAAATAACAGTCCTGGCATGACAATGTAATGGCGGTCGAATAACATCCTGTTTACCAACGTAAGGTCTACGTCCAGTCATCGAACAAGTTTTCAAAGCTTCCGGAGTGAAAACCTCTTTGAAAAGCACTCGGGTAAACATCCTGACAGAATTACAAGTCTGTTTAGCTTTCTCTAAGCCTTTAGCACTTATAAAAACACGGGTGTTTTGCCCCCCTAAGTGAACAAGGTCTTTGGCCATATGCGGGTGTTTGAGAGTCCAAGTTGTGTTAGTTTTGCTAATTTCTTTCTTTTTCTTTTTGACAACGTCTGGAGATGATGGCGGCAGGGAATCTAATGATGATTCTTCGTCAGTAAATAGATGATTGTCTGACTCACTAAGACTTTCAAAATCCTGTTCTTCAAGTAGATTTTCTGCTTCTTCAACTGTTGTATTGTGTTGTTCTGTCTCTTCAATTTCTTCATCATCGCTTTCAACTTCATCATCCTGAGCTATTTCTTCTTCTGATACATTGGCATTTTGTTGATTCACTGTTTCTACAGGCACAGGTGGAGGTACATCCTTGTACTGTAACACAATTTCATGAAGTGTTTTCCTATTGTTTTGAACTTTCAAGTGGAACGTTTTTAGTTGCAACGCTACGTCTTTGATGTACTGTACCATTTCTCTCTGCTCAGTCTGTATATACTTCATTAACAGTTTGTCTTTTGGTGAAAAGTTTGATGAGTCTATTTCCCTCTCTATATCAACATCAAGACTTTCTAAAAATGATCTCATGGCTGTATCACTGTTATTATTGTTGATGTTAACTTGTTTCAAACAACTCAGCGGTGTCGGTCCACTCATGATGTCATCAATCCCAGAGTCTACACTTTTTGGCAAACTCTCTACACTGCTTTGGCTATTTGATTTTTGAACACCAGATGCACGTATTGCTGTGGTTACTGAAGTCCCCGCGGAATCTGAAGAGTTATTTTCTTCAGCAACATTTTTTCGATCGGGAATATTTTCCTTCAACGATTGTTTCTCACCATTTTTATGTTTAGATTTATAAGATTTGTGTTTCGAATGTTCTTTCAGATGTTTTTTGAAAGATTTTTTCTTCTTTTCTGATTTTGGTTTTGGCTTCGGTACAACTATACGAAGCTTTAGTGAGTCCTTAGGTTCGACAACCGGCTCAGCTGTAAAAAAAAATAAGATGTTACCTACATAAAAATTATGAATCAATCCAAACAGTGGAATTTTAGAGATGTAAAGAACTCGAGTCTTTGAGTCTTAATTCGATAGACTCGGCTCAATTGTTCAAGACTCGGTATACTAACAAAACTCAGAGCCTTGAGTCGAGCAGATCTGCAGGCCTTTCTCGAAAACTCGAGCGCCAAAATAGAACTCGTATTTCAAAAAGAGCTCGAGTCTCGAGTGTATCGAGTCTTGTGCGTATCAAGGTTTATTTATTTAAAAATACATAGACATAGTTCATGTGGCAACATGCTAAATGTGACCTTTAGGCATGGCATTATTAGGTTCTGTGTGTACCCCAAGAGTGATAAAAACGTATACGTACGTACGTAATATTTTTTCTTATATTTACCTCTTTTATTTTAATAGGAAAGATTATTTGACACTAGATATTCCCCGTGACTTCTATATTATTTTTATTCCGACTTATATTTATTCCCCATTCATTTATGAAGGAACTCCAAATGGAGAAGAATTTGAGCGCGACTCGTCGCGTGAAACCACTCGAGCTCGAATCAAGACCTGGAGCGCCATGTTGCGCTCGAGTCTCTATGTAGACTTAAGTGTTCTAGTCTGGGGGTGTTGTTGTAACGAGTCGAGCTGTGCAGTTTGTCAGCTGAGCCTAAAATTTAGGACTCAAAAGACTCGAGTTCTTTACATCTCTAAGTGGAATGCTGGGAGGTGCCACCCTAGAAGGACATACAAGGACTAAATTGGTGATGTTCTTCAGAAAAATCAGGTGCATAGTCCTCGCAACTGGTGTGCACCAGATGTATGAAAATAAACAAAGCAAGAGAAATATGTAAAAATTGTAGTAGATAAATGAATGCATGATTTTTAAAGGGTCGGCAACGCGCGTGTGGCGCCCCTGGTGTTACAAGTGTCCATAGGCTACGGTAACCATTTACCATCAGGCGGGCCGTAAGCTTGTTTGCCACCGTCGTGGTATAAAAAGATGAATGTGTAAATGTATGAATGTAGGTAGATATCCAAATAATATTAATTGAATTTATGAAGAAATTAATGGAGCTTATTGTTTAAATAGTCCCGTGCCAGTTAATAATCTTAAACAAAGTGGAATCAACACACAATATCTAATATAATAGCTAATTAATAACAGCATCACGGGTCATCAAAAGTTAAGCTATTTATGCTTATCAAGGACAACCTTGTTAAGCATATATAGCTTAATGTGGATGGATAACCATTCATAACATATCAAGACTCCTCCACCAAAACATAACCAATGATGAGGACCAACGGGTCCGGGCTGTCAAATGTAGATCTTTGACGGTAGTTACGGGTAGTCTGAAGCCCGAAAGTCTGTCAACCAGTGTAACCAAGTGGTATTGTGCTACCTAGTAACTGGACTGTCAGATAAGCATTCGCTTCATGTATTAAACTGGAAGCCGACCCCAACATAGTTGGAAAAGACAGGCAGATTTATTATTTCCCTTATCATATCAGACTTTTTGGGTTCATGTGCATTTTATACGGAGAGGGTAAAAAAACCTTAACGTAAACGAAAACTACACATTCTACCCTTCATTGGGATAGTTTTTTTTCTTCTCGAACATACCCGGGAATTCAGCGAACTTTTTCGACGAATAAAATGAAATTATTGAAGGTCAAAGTATAATACTTTTTGCCGTATTTCTTTCAAAACTGTATTCCAAGTATCAAATTTAGTCAACTTGCTTCCGAACAAACATTATCAAAATTGTCGAATTTTCGAAACAAATTATTTGAAGTCACAATAATGCAATACTAAACACAATCGGGTGGTCAGGTCAACGACCAAGCGCGAGTGCCCAGTAAGCTCAACTGATTGAAATTTGTGTTGCGTTGTCGCGCTTTTCATTAAAAGTTAATAACTAGGAAACAATAAACGCTGACAACATACTTACTTTTATGGATTTTCTCTTCAGTTTGTTTATTATTTTCTGCACGAATCGTCAGAAAACCAACTATAGCAGCTTCATAAGATTCTGAAAACAAAAGTAAAAATCAATAAATAAATAAATATTCCACAACTTTTCACACAACGCCATTTAGTCCCAAGTTAAGCTTAAGAGCTTGTGTTATGGGTACTAAACAGTTGATAAACATACTTATTAAATATATTTCTTAATACGTACATATTAAAGATAAATTACACCCGGACACAGAACAAACGATCGTGAACATCGCACACACATTTGTCCAGGGTGGGAATCGAACCCACAACCTCCGGCATAGCAGTGAGGGTCACTAACTACTAGAGCAACAGGCCAGTCAATCAAAACTCAAATTTTGTCAAATAGCCCATTATTGAACTAGCTTCTGCCCGAGACGTTGCCCCCAAGATTATACCAAGGGAACACATTACCAGGATAAAAGTATCCTATAATGTGTTAATCCATTTATTAGTCTATCTATGTGACAATTTTTATCTATGGTGAACCATTTACAAGTGACTCAGTAACAAAATATACAAACATCTTCACAAACTATCACATTTAAAATAATACTAGCTGGTGCTCGCGACTTCGTCTACGTCTTTCGTTCACCAAATTAGCATGCTAGCATAGCTCGCAGATAGCAAATTTTATCCTTCTTACTTTACACTTTACTGAACTTATATTTTGGAAAATTAATTCAACATCTTTAGATATTATAGCCTAAGTGTTATTCTGATAACAAGCTATATTATTGTATTGTTTCATTAAAATCCATTCAAATAGTTTTAGCATGAAAGACATCCATACGAACCTTCGCTTTAGAAATATTAGTAGGATATAATTTTATTGACTCTTTTCTATCGCTTTCCCGCCTCTTAAACAACCCATGGACTAAAACTACTATTTTTTTTAAAGTTCCTGTCACTTCATAGTCGTTATTTCGATAAAAATAAAAAATAAATACCTGCTTCATATTTTATGTCCCCAATATACAGTTGCCAGCTATCATCTGCTGGCTCGTTGTTCTTTATCCTTGTTGCAATACGGCTTTCGTCTTCACGCGGGTATGCTATGGCCACCTGATTGTCTAGTAAATCACATTTCACCCAGGTTTTTGGGACACAAACATGTTTATTATTTTCCTTCGGTGCAATTTGACATTCTACCACGATAAAACCACTTTTACTGGGGTGCGGCATCTTAAAATGAAATGAAAAGGCATGAATATTATACTTTATGTCTTTCGAGTGGTGGAAAACTTTAGAAAATATAAATCCCTCAAAGATATTTTGAGTGGAAAATTATTTCTATTATTATTGAGACACTTCAAGAGCCAACTAACTGCAACAAACTGTCGACTACTGTCAAGCAAGTGTCAAGTGTCATGAAGTGTCAGAGAGAGAGCAGAGCAAGTCAAGGCCAAACGCAGTGTGACAACTTATGATTTGTGAAATTGTGATTTCCCCAAGTCATTCTGAAAATGACATACATCATACATACTGCTTCTATTAAAGAAATAGGCTCTACCTAAGTTTCAAAATCAAACACAACAGTGAAATATTATATTTATAAATCAAAGTAACCCTTGTCTTTAACCAGTAGCGAGTAACATCGGATAAATCTCACTCTCGAGTAATTTTTTAATTTTAAAATTATTCATAAAATGACCCTTACTTTATAATACAATAAATAAATATCAGATTGATGTGATACATTTTATATTTTTTTCCTAAATATCTCCATCATCATTAATTCCCTAAATATAGGGAAAATAGCATGGCAATGGCAAATGATGCGGGAATACTGACCAAAGACTAAGTACCAGAATAAAAGTAAACCACCCGATTGTCACTGTCAGTTCAAGGACCTCTTGACTATAATGGCATTATCGAAAACATAATAATTATGTTGCCATTAGCTTAGTCAAGCCTTTACAAACTTTTCGTCACACAATCTGGATCACGTTATTCGGACCAAGAAGAGACTGGTCATCAACGTATTAATCGTTAACGATACTAGGCTGTCCATTAAAGTATACCTTGTTAGCTTCGTCCACAACGATGTATACGCTGCTGTCGTCAAACGCTTTATCGTCTACTGGCAGACGATAAAGCGACAAACGTTACTAATGACTCTAATGAGCATGAGGCCATGGGTTCAAACCTCGGGTTGGACAAAAGCGATAGGTACTGAATTTCTGCCCGATTTAGCAATAGGCTCACCTCCATTACATGGCACTTAAACACAACTGTGTTCGCAGGGTGTATCGTAGTGGTTGGTTGAATGCAAACGACGACTTGGGCAGAACATACTTTTAATAGAGATCACAGAGATATTACAGGAAGCACATTTATTAGGTTAAGTTTTAAGAGGCGATCGCAGAGGCGAAGCAAAGGAAAGAATGTACAGTGTTACCAGGACTTACAATATCTAACTTATTTTTAATAATAATAATGTTGCCAGATATGGAGTGTACCAAATTATTTCAACAAACTGGGACATGTGGGTGTAATACTACATCTCTGCCTAACCCTTCGGGAATAACAGGCGTGATGTTATCTTATAACGGTAACCTTTATCTTCATCACAAAATAAACTATTTTCTCCCACTTCTTGACCCACTTCAAACAATTATAAACTTTAAGATTTTGATTTTAAAGCTCTTTGTTTGATCGACGTCATAGCAATGGACAAGTTTTAACTGGTTATAACCGGCTACGACTAGGCATCGGCGTCGCGTTGTGTCATTGTGTCAAGTTCCCCCAACATATTAATCATTCTTCTTCCCAGCAAAACCACTAGGATAAGATAAAGAGCAGACGATATAGTAGACTGTCTTTTGGTGTCAACGTTCCAAAGTACTGCTTTTCAACCTAATTTGAATGCTATAATTTTGATTTTGGTGACACGAAAAGAATGTAGTAAATTTTGTATCGATCAGTCAATTAAGAGCGATGAACCGTCGATTGTACGGTCGGTCGAATCGATTTAACCACACACTTCGTTCTTTCAACGCCCATCACTACCACTAATACATTTGCAATACCATAGACATTGTAAGTTCCAACCCAGAGACAAAGTAACAATGTTATAAAAATCATCATTGTATTCGTAAATATCATAAAATTTAAAAAGAAATTTCGTCAGAAACATCTGAAAATGCATGTCCTTGATACAGTAGATTTCCATAATTTATGCGACGCAGACGCGAGCAGGCGGCTACATAAGTTACTTGCATAAATTGGGGCCTCCTTTTTCTGTGCCTACTTTACAATGTTTAAATAGCATGTTCCGATTCAAACCTTATCCCTATTTAGCAAGAGTAATGCACACGATACATCTGCATCTTAGACTATATACCTCTAGACGTAGCCCAATTTACGGTGTCAAGTGTGGAAGTGAGACGCAATAGTACAAAGTTCGTAGGAAAATTGAGACAAAGCATCGTATCTTCTGTCCCTTACGGCGTGCCGGATTTTTGCATGGCTAACTTTTGAAAGTTAGCCAAACAAAGTGCTGTCACTGTCACGTATATTATTATGCTCGATTTAATTTAAGTTTTCGGATGGTTTTTGCAATTTTTGTAATAGTTTAAGTCATTTAATGAGAAATAGACTCCATTAGATAAGTGTTTAGTGTATGGTGAATGCGCTACGATGGGAGGATGCAGTAGAATAGGCTGTAAAAGCCGCTCAGAAAAGGCCAATAACAAAATCTCTTTTCATTCGTAAGTATTCAATACTGTTTGTGTTATTGTATGATTATTGAATTTATACATTTGTGCGCTTTTATTGTCATGGCTTTCAGACCAAAATATGGAAGATTTCTTAAAGTAAACTTGATTTCTTAAATCACATAACCTAGGAATACTTACTTACAGTGTTGCTACACGTTTCAAATCTTTTCCCTTAACTGTCAGGCCTAATGTTCAAAAGGTAGGCATAATAATCAAATAAATCTATGGTGGCTAAACACACAAATTTGTGGGCGAACCCTTATTTTTAAGTTTAAGTGGACATGTGTACGAACGAACAGAGCCCTTTCGACAATCATTAAGTTTTACTCTTGAAGGCAATCGCGTAGGTACTTAAAGATATTTGGAAGTAAGAATTCATTTTATAAATAAATGTTAAGTATAAACAAAAAATTAGATATTTTCGAAATAAGTTGGTTTTGTCTAAATGACAATAGTTATTATACAGCAATGTCAATGTCACACTGGATGTCAGCCATACCTCAATATATTTTAATGATAAATAACACGCGAAAAAATAATGTAGTGTTCTTCTAAAGAGTTACTTCTATGTACACACATCAAGCTTCACCTGGTAGTAGTGTATTTTATTTGTGAGAATCAAGGTAAGATTGAAAGTAGGTATTTTACGTGAAATTATATTTTCTCACACATGGATAGTTCTACACTCTTATTACCACGTTGAATACGTAAATTATAATTTACAATAGTGCTAAAATTGGAACCCGCAGTTAAGTAGAATTTTGGTCGTATTTTGGGACTTTTTTAAGGAATAGCAACACTGAACTTTTATATTGCTGTCGCATGTGCGGCCACGCGGTAGCTCGATCTAGAGGTATATTATCTAAGATCTGCATTCTATTTACGTTTACGTCTAATCGACTTGAAACATAAATGCATAGACTACTATTATTTTAATCGTATTCAATTTTCGACAGACACAGGCGTTATCGCCGTATCAATAACACGGGGCCCCACGGGCTACTGGGGCCACGACGCACGACCTAAAGAAGCAAACATGTTATTTAATTAAAATCTCCAATTCGTTTGACAATAATAACAACGAAAAATACTTATAACTTGTTAAACTAACAGCTTGAATTTCGAGCTATGGAGCTACGATTTATTAATTAGTTAACATTGCTCCCTCTGAGATGCTCATAACTAACAATATAGCAGACTGGCGTTTAGCAGTAAATGCCCAAGTCTCTTTGTTCAAATAAAAAAGCGCGCGCTTTACAGTTACATATTTCCGCCCAAAGAGATTTAAGACACTATAAAGAGGAAATTCGAAGTAATGTCTTAAAAAAACAGAGGTCCCATGTCTTAGTAACAACATCTAGCTTAATATTGCAATAGTGGAGCGCCAACCGAGGGTACCAAACTAGAGTCATTGACTTCTGTCCATTAGGACAAAAGTTTCGGATTAAAGTTGTTTTTGATGTCCCTTTTTACTGTAAGTATTTCATATCTTGGTTTCCGCCCCTTTTAATCACTACTACAAAAAATATCTAGCAACCGAGATAAAAGATGTTATACATTAATAAATTGGGATAACCCAATCTATTTGTGGTCAGCGCAGCATATCACTTGGCCCCCAATAAATTTTGAACAGGGCCCCAACTTGGACTAAATACACCACTGGTTGTCGATGACTCGACACTTGGAGGGCTGCCAGTGTTTACTGTTTCTTACAAAAAAAGGTAGTGAAGTGAAAAAAGACTAAACGAAACTTACGTCACATAATCATCACGTTTGTGTTGCTAAAATTGTTTTTGGTTGTACACACATTTTGCCAGTTTGGTTCAAGGTGAATATAATGTAAACCTGTGTGAAAGATGATATGGCTAGGAAGGAGGTGACTATAGAGACGATGGCTAATAGAGATGTAGGTAAGAAAATGTGCTGAGTCAAACCAAAATTAATTGGTACTACTGAATCTATATGTGATTGCCTAGTGGCCAAAATTCAACCATTTAATAGAAAACTAAAACTTTCCTTTGATAATTCTTGTATGTCAATGTCAACCAACATGCTGTTGTCACAGTTTTGTTTATTTTCAACAGGTTGATTACTACAAAAAAAAAATGCTAAAATTTTCTTTTTAAAATAGAAATAGAATTTGTAATATGGCCAGCAAGCCTAGCCATAATACAAATTCTAGTATTCTACTCGTTAACACTTGACAGTTGACAAACAGCTGATTCCATATACGCCATTTTCTTTCTATTGTCGCCTTATCGATTACGATAACAGAAATAGAATTAGTAGTGTGGCTAGACTTGCTGGTTAGTAACTTACCAAGCGAAAAGCCATCACCACCATCACGGCCCATATTAGAAAAAGTCTTACAGATGAAAAATAAATACAAATCACACACCAATACATGTAAATTAGCAATAGCCTTGAGACTAAACTTTACATTCAACATTCATAGTTCCAATTGAATTTAAAACGCATATAATCGCATATAATATAATTACCATAAACAAAGAATGATGTCATGATTCGAGTTTTTTGATCAAGTCAATGCACTGCGATGAATTATCGCTTGACCTTGTAAGTTACAATTATTGTAGCGTTGTTTTGTCGTATTCTGTTACGAAAAGATCGATCGAGTAATAGTTCGTAACATTCTAATAGAAATTGTGTGTTATAGCAATGAACTTTTTCGCTTTTTATTATTAAAGAAAATTCTTTCACTACCCCATCACTATTAATTTACAGAAGGTTATAATGTGGTAACATTATGTTGCTTTTGACAGTTTTGACTGACAGGTGTCAAAATTTATTTTTTGGCGGGTCGAGCCTTTAGGCAAGGGGAATGTGTCAATGTGCCAGGGGAGCCCGCAAAATTCAATTCTTCTGCTTTTAGCAATTTGCCGTTCAGTGTCAGGCTTTGTGTTAAACAAAATATGATTTGCGACCTTAATTCGTATGTGTTTACAGAATTATAATCATTTAACCTTTCAATAGTGTCAATTAGAGACACAATAGAAAGACAATGACAGCGCGGACGCCGGTGTCCTCTTGGGGTTTAATAAATTAAATCATGACAACCCTCTATCACATTATGTCAATAATTATTATTATGTAGTCGAGTCAAAGTTGGAATGTCTGCGTCAAAAACTAATCTCTTTGGTCTGCATAGAATACCAAAATAACAGGTTTTTCTAGATTTCTAAGATACACAAATACGGTAGTGTACCTTTTAACATTTTATTTTATTTTTAACTGTCTGTGGTAGGTAGGTAATCTTCGAGACGGCGCGCGGCGGACTGATTTTGGCGAGAATTTCACTTACAGATAGCTGGATATGATAAGTAATACTTTGGCTGTTGATTTTTATGTAATTACCTAATTTGGGTTCCGCGTAAAATAATTATCTTTCCGCGCATTTGAAAAATGTTAAAGACGAATTTTCCACATTTTTATTTTTAACCCTCAGACCAATAAAAAAGTTTTTTATTGGTCTGAGTTTTAGCCAACTTCTAAATAAGGAGGGGGTTATCAATTCGAATGTTTGTTTTTTTTTGTTGGAAAGGGTATACTTCCCAAATGGTCCCATAGTCACCAAGTCGGGATCTGATGATGGAATCTTGGCGAAATCTAGGGAACTCTTCAAATTTTATACGAAAACGTAGGTACAGCGATTTTGGTATTTTTTTCTACAACAACTGTAGCATTTTCGTTCAATAAGAACCATTCTACCATCAGATATGATGATGAAGCCAAGAGACAGGCTTCGGAACTCCATAATAAGACAATGTATCCTTGCCGTGTTTGGGCTTGTTGTAGTTGTAAGTAGGTACGGTAAGCACCTTCCAGGTATAGATACCTAAGTAAGTACCTGCCACACTGATAATTTAAAAAAAATGTTTTTATTCTTTTTCTATTACAAAATAAAACACTAACAGGTGTTAAATAACTCTAGCTTCGAAAGTCGGTGGCCAATAAAATGAATGCAACAAAACCACCAAAGCCACAGACTGCCGAATAGTTTTGGAAGTCTGTGGCTTTGGTGGTTTTGTAACACAAAAAACACTGAAAGTAAATAACTCTAGTGAGTTATTTACTTTTAGTGTTTTTTCAATGAAGTCGGTTGTTTATTTTTGGAAAAAAGTTGATATTTCGTAAATTTTCCATTGTTTCTAATAGACAAAAGATAGCCTTATGTCCTTCTCTAGGATATAGATCTATATCCTTGCCAAATTTCATTACGGGCCAGCTGTTTAGGTGTTGAAAGGCGACAAACGCACAAACAGAGATACTTTCTCATTTATAATATTGGTATGGATAATTATGTCAGTAGGTTTAGAATCAGGCATGAATGCATTGACGTAAAAGAAAAGTCGAAACGCTAACGTACTTAACAGAAATTATCCTGCCTGAACGTTGGTTTGGAACCCTATCGCAGCGCCGCCTACTGGGTCCAATTATTAATTTAAATTATCCGGGGCCCAACACTAATAAGTACAACAAAAAAAGAATTATCCAATTTGGTGTAGTCGTTCGGAAGTTATAATGCGCGTAAGTAGGTACTATCAGCAAAAGCTGCGGTTGACCATCTTTAGGCGATTCTCGTTTGCATGTCCGTTCTACTGAGTGAGAAGTGATCCCGCCCTTTCTGTTAAAGTTTACCAGTTCATAGTTCATTGCTCAGCAGAAATGAAAAAAAAAATGACCATTTGTCTACAAACAAAAAGATTTTACTACTTACACGTGTTGTAGAATAAACAGTAGGTAGTGAAAGTGACGAAATAGGCGTAAGCCTAGGTACTTAGCAGAAGCACAAATAATTCTCTTGAATTTAACAATATATCTATCAATCTAAAATTAAATTTATCTTACTATAGTTTTTAGTATTAAAAAGCTATAGTAAGATAAACTTAATTTTATGATAAAAAATCTTTTTTGTATTTCTATACAATACACCAATATTAGGCAAACGCGTAACATCGTAGACCTCATCGACACTTTCCATCAGGTGGGATTGTAGTCAACATAATATCTTACTATAGCAACCTAATTAATGTTAAAATGACATTCATCCCATTTAATTCTATCAATTTAGTTATTTAGTAAGAAAACCTAAATTAGGACAGGATAGTAATATAAAAATATCTCGTCTAACGTTCGTCTAACATTAGATGATTTTTCCCACCATAAGAAAAGGGTTCAATGAATCTTTCTCTAAAACTAAAAAAAAACCTTGCCTAATTGAAACTAAGATAGTTAAGAGATTTTTTCTACCTATAGCTACAACATCTGGCCAATTTTGAAAGAAAGCAAAGTGCGCACTTTATGAAGTTTTTATGTTTCGTTCCCAACTGACACCGTTATGATAACAAAGGTTTCAATTACAAACTACAATGTGATCCGCCTTCGACTTATTATGTTGTGTGTAGTATTTTAGCCGAGTTAGAACTGAACCCGATATAAACTAATAAATCTGTGATTGTAAATGAAATGAATCGCCGAAATGTATGTATATACATTTCGGCGATTCATTTCATTTACATAGATAGGTATACAGTTGCTACTAATTGTACGGTGACAGAGCCTGCCTCAATAATTTATTCATTCACGCTGCATGTTAATTCTCTGTAAGTACTAATATTATAAAGAGGAAAGATTTGTTTGTTTGTTTGTTTGTATTGAATAATTCTTTCATCGTTGACAATCTACATAGTTATACCAGACAGTTACCCTCAAATTTTCTATGCCCGAAAAAGTACGTTAAGTTGTAAGTTCCTACATTGCTTAACACCAAAATGTCTACTTAGTCTGCAAATAAATAATTGACTTTGACTTTTGACTTTGAGCTTCACTATCCCCGGGTGACAAGGCTACTTTATATCCCTGTATTCCGGGACCGGAGCTATGCGGTAGAAAACGCGTGACGTGTACCTACTGGTATTTTATATTTTGAAATCGTAATAAAATATCGATCTTTGGTAGGTACCTAATTCCTAATCATTTTTGAAAATAACAAACAGTTTAATAAACAAAATATGGCCCCTAAAATTAAGATGACGCAACAGATTGTGAATCCCGAAAACCGAATAGGTCGTAAACAAAATTATTGCTCTTAAAAAAACATTCCCGCGTTAACCCCTTTTTTAATCTATTTCGACTGCGCTACAAATTAATTAACCGGCATTTATTACAGTTTGTTCCCACAATTACACAAAATAACACTTACGTATCTACATTACAAATTATCGACGTGACCTAGGTCAATAACCAGTCTATCTAAATGCAGTGCTGGCCTTGAAAATTCGCGGCGGCGCGCGGCGAACAATTACGTCGTATTTCGTTACCGGTTTGCAAATGCACAATAACTTTACCACGAATTTTATTAGAAAAGTAAATATTAAAATTACTTACTGCGTCGCCCTCGATATTGATGGGGAATTCGGTTAAAATAGCTTCACAGAAATCTAAGATTTTTTGCGCACTTAAATGCATGAAGAGGCGCGGTGAGGACCGCGACGTTTCGTCCGAGTGTTGTTTTCGGAATGATATCATTCGGCAGTCGACGGTGAAGTGAAGGAATATTACATACTTCCCTAGATTATAAATACAAAGCGAGGCACTGACCGCCAAAATGCATATATGTATACCTAGGTCAGTGGTGCGAAGTCTGCATCGATAAAAATCCCACTCTTGTTTTTATTCGCTTGACTCGTAAATTTGTCTGTCTGCAAACTATACCTAGACATTATAGTGTTTGCATTTAGCTGTGAATAGTCTGAGGGCCTCTGCACGGGGTGGGCAATGGGCATAGTGATGATCAAGTACACTAACGATCTGTGTGATGCATTTGTCGCGGCCTGTCCTTGGATTGGTGACCGAAAAGTCATCGAAGATTTTACCATCGCTATCTGTTTGACTCTAAGCGCCTACGAAGTCGATTTTAACTTTCAGTTGATATTTAACGGTCCTTATTTTGTCTGGG
The DNA here is from genome assembly GCA_921972225.1 of Euplexia lucipara. Lineage (NCBI taxonomy): Eukaryota > Metazoa > Arthropoda > Insecta > Lepidoptera > Noctuidae > Euplexia > Euplexia lucipara. The sequence continues at coordinate 1,071,877 of OV179169.1, read as the reverse complement.
TTGCTCAAAAAGTTTTTGCGGAATTCTGGGTGGTTTTCAGGGAACAATCTTAAGCCTCCTTTAGTTTTCTAGCCTTCTTGGTTTAATCCCAAAGTACTTGTGATTTAAAAATATTCCGCACGCGGTGAGTGAGATTTGGCGTACTTAACATACAATACACAAATTTTCATAAGGACAAGGAGCGCAAAAACTGAGCTTCCACTAGTGATAAACTAAAGATAAATTTTTAGCCTGTGTTGTCTTGTCCCACTGCTGCATCTGAAAAGAGCCCGTTTATCGTTCTCGCACCGCTCATTAGCACTCCAGTTTCACAGTGATATTTAGTGCATTGCCTACTTTTTAAATATTCTATTTTACAGCCGGGATTTTATTTATATTTTTTTTAATTTATTAGCTATCAAAAACGTTCCAATTTGTTATGATCCCAATAATTAATTAATTATAGTTTTCTAAAATAAATGAAGTATGTTGTTCTAAACCCCTTTTAATTTCTTTTATTTTGATAAATTCGATGGAATTGTTTTTTTTTTGACAACGTATTAGGTAGGTTTCATACCTAAGTACTGTAACGCGACACGTTTTTTTAGGCGTATACAAAAAACAGTACCTTACATGTCAAAATCAATCCAGCCGTTTGAAGGGTACCATGGAAAATACTTACGAGTTAATAATCAACCAAGTTACTGTACCAAGTTCCAAGTAATCGAACCCACGTCCACCAGTAGGTATAACAGGACCCTAACCACTGGATCAACAGGCTAGTCAAAGTAGTAGGTACTTTATGTGCGGATGGTACCTATACCAATCGAGTTAAATTATTACCTCGTACTACTACTATTGCAAATACTACTAGGTACCTACTCTAGTATTGTATGTAACATGCAGTACCTAGTTTAGTTTAAAATGATGTATTTTGTATCTTTCAAAATCATTTCAGTAAGGTAGTTAGGTTCGGTAGTTAGGTTCGTTATAGGATAGGTATGGTAAGTTAGGTTAGGTTATATGTATATATATCGTCATTCTATTTCCATTTATCACAAACGATTTAAAGGGCACATAACACATTAGTGACTCGCTAAATAAAGTAAATAATTTGCACGCTTGCTTGCAGGCAGAGTGACTTTTTGGGATATAAGATCTTTTCCTGTAAATTATATGTATTTTCTTGCAAATTAACATTTTTTATTTTTTTTTGATTTTTTTTTTTTTTTTTTTTTACTATTTTGTTTTGTTATTTTCATATTTTAACAGTGTGTGCATGTTTTTACCTGTTGCCAATAAATCTTATTTCTTTCTTTCTTTCTTTCTTTCTTTCTTTTCTTTATTTGATTTAAAAAGTAGTAGTAGTACCTAGGTAGTTATAAATGCCTTAATAAAAGTGTGTAGTCATGTCTTATAATTATAATTCTCGTATGTTTGTGGTTGGCCAAATCTCATGGAATTAATTTTATTTGTAAGTATACATATATTCAGCAGGTTTGAGAATAGGTCGTGCGTAAACTATACAGGGTGTAAAAAGACCATGAAGAAAAAGACTGATCACATAGCCGATAACCACACATTCTGTACATATAATTAAGTAACTTTAACCAAAAAATAATGCTGGGAAAATACTTTTTTTTTCATATTTAAAAAAGAGATGATTTTTATTGCGCGCATTGCATAGCGCGACAACGCAACGCAACTTTTGATCAGCTGAGCGTATGGCCACTCGCGCTTGGTCGTTGATCCGACCGGCCCGCTTGTTTAGTATCCATTGCATTTTTGTAACTTCAATAGCGTAATTTGTTTTGAAAAATCGATAATTTTGATAATGTGTGTTAAGAAGAAGTTTACTAATGATACTTGGAATATAATTTTGAAAATAAACGAAAAAAAAAAATATTGCACTTTGACCTTCAATCAATATCTCCAAAACCAGTGAATTCCCAGGAATGTTCTCGAAGAAAAAAACTATCCCAGTGATGGGTAGAATATGTAGTTTTCGTTTACGTTAAGGGTCTTTTTACACCCTGTATTTATTTAAAGGGTCGAAGCTAGTATACCCACAAATAATCAAGGTAAAAAATATGAGTTTTTTTGTGATTTTCAGTAAGTTTTATGATAAACAAAAATTGTAGATCATATAAAATGATCTACAAAAATGTACCAATACTTTTTTTTCCTACGAGCCACAGTTTTTGAGATATAACGATTTACAAAGTGATTTAAGATACCTACTTTAGAGAGGACATACGAAGAAAAGTCACGCCTTCTAGCATAACTGACTGGCCTGTTGGTCTAGTAGTTAGAAACCCTGACTGCTATGCCGGAGGTCGTGGGTTCGATTCCCGCCCAGGATAAATGTTTGTGTGATAAGCACGATTATTTGTTCTGTGTCTGGGTGTAATTTATCTATAATATGTATGTATTTAGAAATATAATATATAAGTATGTTTATCAGCTGTTTAGTACCCATAACACAAGCTCTTAAGCTTAACTTGGGACTAAATGGCGTTGTGTGAAAAGTTGTGGAATATTTATTTATTTATTTATAATATAGCAATATTAGAGCGGCAGCCAGCGTACTAAACTAGACTAATCGACTTGAACACAAGTATCGGATGAAAATTTTGTTCGTGATGTCCCGTCTCTACACCCCTATTTTTTAATTAGTACAAAAAAAAATTGGGCTGAATCCGTACCTACCTGTTACTGATCATATTTGCGTAATCAAAAGTAAAAAAAAAGAAAGTTCAATTTTTAAATATGCCACTATTTAGTAAAACTTAAATAACGAAAACAGCTGTTGGAGGCGAGGCATACTTGAGCGAGATCACGCGAACGTGAGCGAGAGGTGACGATTAATGAATAGTATGAATATGTCATGAACTCATGAATAGCCTGTACCTACAATATTTCCATAAATTGGGTGACTTTTTGGGATATAAACATACGCTAATAACTTTGCTGTTTATGAATATTATTATTTGATAGGTACCTACTTTACAAATATAATGTTATGACTGTCTAGAATAAGCCCTTTAATTAAAAATTAGTGGTGTAGTAAGTCTTGAATGTGTTTGATGTAAGTAAACATAATGAAAGCGAAGCGGAGGCGGCGGCGCCAGCAGTTTATACCTACATAAGTTCATAATAATATAGTTACAATACCTACACCAATAAAGTAGGTAGGTACCTAGGTATCGCAGTTGAGAATGTGTGTTTTAGTACCTCGTCATCGGTCACCTTGGTTCAGCCCTAGTCTGCCCTTACAAGGTCGATTAAATATACCTAGACTGTACACAGAGACTTACTGTTAGTCTAGCATCGATTTATTTTACTTACTAGCTGCTCCGCAAACATTTATACATCCTATGTCTTTTACACCATTTGCTTATTGTTGTAATGTCCGTTATAATCTAAAGGTACCTACTAATATTATAAAGAGATGTAGGGGGTAATGTTAATGGTTCTGCATATATGTACCTAGTGCAAACACAAATTATAGACGTAGGTACTTAATGCATTTTTCCTGAGAGCCAGTCGCAGTTTTAACGAGATTTTATGTGAACCGGGCATTGACCTCTTTTGCACCAAAGCAGGCACAGTTAGGAAGCACTTAGCAAAGCCATTTTTCGAACAACCAGCACCTTCTTTGCACTAGAAACTTTTAATATATTTGTTTGTTAGAGTTACTAAGTTAGTAGGTACTTAATACCTATTGTAGGACCAAAATCTGGTTCTTTTTTTCTGTCATTATAGCTACCTACTTGTGGTCTTGTGGAAGCTTGTAATAAGCAATTTAGTATGTACTATTGTCATTATGTTGATATTAGGATCAGCACACACCGAGACGCGACGCTGCGCGCACACTTTAAAAGTGCAACACAAAATACACGGCGCAGCGCGAAATCACAGACCTTTTCCTATCATCGCGTCGCGTCGCGTCTGTAAGCTTTCCCAAAATTGTAAAAAAGTATAAATAAAATAAAAAATAAAACAATTTATGGAACTAATGATCCAATTTTAAAAATGATTGCACTGTGGTACTTTTATCCCTGTATTCCAACGTGAACGGGACCTACGCGGGTGAAACCGCGGACGTCTGCTTGTATAATACGTATGTACAGACGCCAGCACGTCAAGTTACCCCAATGTGTCAAATTTCTTTGATCGTTTTTCAACTTTATGTCAAACAGATTAAGGTTCATATCCAATTGGGAAAATTTGACACATTGGGGTAACTTGATGTGCTGGCGTCTGTACATACATATTTGTTTTGTTTATTACGGAGAATCACTGACTCTTAAGTCACATAAACCTTTAGGAGTTAGGAATTAATATTATTGTGACCTAGCTATAAGCCTTTTATGCTCATAGTTTTTGGTTCTTGTACCTACTGTGATGGTGCAAAATTTTCATCCAAAACTTGTGTTCTATCCTTGTGGACACAAGTCTATGGGTTTTTTTACTACACTCCGCTGCCGGTCCAATATACATATATAGGGTGACTGGTCATTAGTGACCGATACTTAAACACGTGATTGTATTCATGAATACGAATAACTTTCCCAAAGAAACTTTTTTTTATACTCATAAATTTCTTTTATCACAATAACACAAACGCTGTTTGAAATTCGCGCGCGCGCTTTTGATCGATCAGCTGGGAGCGTGTGACGCACAGAGTACATTATACTGTGTGACGCTACTACTACTAGTAGATTTTACCCTTCCCGAGGTCAGACTATCAGCTGATAGATCGTGCCGATTCATGCCTACTGTGATCGATCACAGGCGCGTGCGCAGGAATTTTGAACAGCGTTTTTGTTGTTTATTGTGTTATAAGTTTTTATGTATAAAAAAAAAGTTTCTTTCGCAAAATTGTATTGAAATCATGAATACAATCACGTGTATAAGTATCGGTCACTAATTACGTATATCATTCTGTATATTTCTAGATGGCGTTACTGATTACCCTATAGTATAATGTACTCTGTGGATGGGATCAAAGTTTTTCTATGACATTTCCTTGACATGCCCGCTCTATAGTATTTTAAATCTCTTTGGGAAGAAGCTTAACACCTCTCATGTTATTTCACTTTATGTAACTTTATTTACCTAAGTTTTAATCTTAGTTTTTTGTACGTTTAAGTAGGTAGTCATTATTCATTTATTACATTATGTATTTATGCACTTATTAGCCTGAAACACAGGTTCAACCTAGTTCAGGAAAATTTGCAACTGTGCACTATTTTTAATTTAAGGTATAACTTATAGGTACATGTGTCTCTTTTAAAATAAACAATTATTATTATTATTAATTTTAAAAAATAATTCTAAAATCTGAATATGAATCAACTGTTCTACGAACGAAAGCAGAATGCATTTAATTTCGCGCGTTGTATAATTCTCATCAACTTTTTTTTTAAATTTGGCGCGCTCGCAGTTTTTCAGCCAGTCACTTAATCAAGCAATACATTGTTCCCGCATGGTTTGTGATTCACCTCTTTGCCGATTGAAACATTTAATAACAATATCCACATTCCAAATTCAAATCAATTTTGGTCCTTTTGGTTCCTGTTTACGAGGAATAAACTAGCTCTTTTTGAATAGATGTGATAAAAATAAAAATACATGTTTCCAGTTTTACATTTTTAATTAATAGGTATTTCCTTTTCGTTACCAATACACAAAATATCTTCGAGACTAAATAGACTATGACTATTAATTGTTATTGCTTTTTGATTTTCTATAACTTTTTCTATAACCAATTTAACTGGAGATAAATTAAAGTCGGCGGCAAACATAGCTACAAGAAAATTAGTATTGCAAGATTTATAATAGGACTCTACATCTCATGAATAGGGTGTTTTACAGAATATGAACATCAAAATATAATTAGTCCATCCGTTAGATTATAAAACAATATACAAGTATTTTTTTTCTTTTTGAAAATGATGGAAAACTGCTCAGATTAAGCGCATTAAAGTTGAGGAGAGGGGACTTGTAACGTCAATATCTAGTATAAACTGTAGGTACTGGCTAGTGACGTCATGCGACATTTTGATGTATTGGTTTTTTTTTATTACGTGAAAAAAGAAAAAAATATGTGTGTCGAATATTTTCTTGTAATCTAACGCTGGATATTAATAATCTATCTCGGTTGCTATCTTGATCCCGATCTTTGTCTGTAACCAATCAACGATCGAATTCGCCTATCCGAGTCTTAAAGATGTCCAATCAGAAGCAGCCGTCAAAAACAAAGGATCGGGATTTGGATTGAGATAGAATATTAATATCGGGCGTAAATGAGGGACTAAAAATTTAAATTTTGCCAAATTGCCTATTGTAACAGGTAGTGCCAAGCAATAACAAAATTTAGCCGCCACGGGCGGCATGGCGGTTGGCAGTACTTACGTATCTGTAGCTGTGTTTGTCGCCGCGATAAGAAATAGTTTGTAACATATGTAAGCTCTTGGAAACTGTTACAGCATCGCTTTGAGGCGAATCGACATTTTAATTGAAAATACCAGTAGCTAGATACTTTTATAGTAGATAATTTTACACAAATTCTCATGAATTTATTAATTTATCTTGGATATAATATAATGCCTACCATCATCTGCCTAATCTTTTCTCAACTACGTTGGGGCCGGCTTCTAGTTTAACCGGATGCAGATAACCAGTGTATTACATGGAGCGACTGCCTGTCTGACCTCCACAACCCAGTAACTGGGTAACACGACACTCCTTGGTTGAACTGGTTGTCAGGCTTTCGGGCTTCTGACTATCTGTAACGACTGTCAAAGATCTACAAACTATTACAGTCAGGCACTCAGGACCAACGGCTTAACCGATGCCATGCCTCCTGGCGAAACCACCTTTTCCTTTTCCAAGTAAAAGTAACGTAAAAAAATATATGGAATGTCTATAAAATTCTAGTCTTATTAAAAAAAAGTCTATAGCTCTAGTTTCGACGTAAACTTTTATTTATATAGAATATAGAATTGTTATAGAATTATTAGATACTATACATATATTAGCATATACTATGTATAGTAATAGAAATATTATGGTGGTTTCGCCAGGAAGGATACTCCGCAGCGCAACCACTTTAAATAAAAGTTTACGTCGAAACTAGAGATGAAGACTTTTTTTTAATAAGACTAGAATTTTATAGACATTCCATAGAATTTTTTAGGTTACTTTTACTTGGAAAAGGTGGTTTCGCCAGGAAGCATGACATCTTAACCGAGGCACGGAGGAGTCTTGGTATGTAAAAAATGGTCACCCATCCGCGGATCGACCTCGTGAAGCGTTGCTTAACCTTGACAGTCGGGACCAACGGCTTCAAGTGCTTTCCGGGGCACGGATGACTTTTGATTGTAGTGAATTGTCAGTCATCCTCGAACCGACCTCGTCAAGCGAAGATTAACGGATTTCGACATATGAGGTGTTATAGAATTCGTCTCAGTTGTGGAGTGGCATAGGGTATATTATCGTATGTAACAATTAAAACATACACCTTTCTAACACCTTAGTTAGTAGACACCTTTATTGACCCTTATTTTAAGATTTTTCCGAAACAAGAAATGAACAATGGACGCACAGGTGAGGCGGGAAAGTTAGGTAAATTGGGTGGACGCAAGCACACGGCAAAAGTCCGAAAACGCGCATGCGCGTCGTCGGCACTGAATGCGTTAACGTATTGTATGAAAGGATCACTTGCTCTTAAAACGGTGAAGGAAAACATCGTGAAGAAACCGGCAAGCTTGAGGGATATTCGTCGACGGCATGTGAAGCGAAGTCAGCGGCCCATGGGCGGCATTAAAACTCTGACACCAGCAGTGCGATTGTGGTCAAATCACCGCGTGAAAATGCAGGCGCAGTGAGGGCGAAATTCTGTGGCCCTAGTGAAAAGGGGTATAAGTCCAATTTTGTCGAAAATGAGTTAAGTGTACCAAAGTGATCAGAAAACCGACTTTTACAGTTTTTTTGGTGTCAGTTGGACCCTTTTACACAAAGTAACTTTCTTATTTTTAGAGATAGCTTAGATCTGTCTTCACCAAACGATAGAGCATTATTTTCTGATCACTTTGGTACACTTAACTCATTTTCGACAAAATTGGACTTATACCCCTTTTCACTAGGGCCACAGAATTGAGCTGTCGTTCCATACTAATGCTGGGCATTGACAGCTCACTTCACTCAAGTCTTCACGGCGTGAGTTTTACTGAATCGACCGGCTGCTTAGTCACTAACCACACGATAAGACGATCACGCTACGACACTTAGGAGCCGGGCACGTCTAGCAGTAGCGAGGGGTCAATTTTCTTTAGAGAGAAGCCGACAAAAAAAAACTTAGTACCTATTCGTATAAGTATTTGTTGTCTTTCTTGAAGTCGCATGAAGTCTTCGGTCTACCTACCATCTTTGGTGTAAATGCCTCATATTTGACAATACTCGAGTCCAGCTGCCATTTGTCAATATAGTGGTGAAGTTGCTCTTTCAAACCTCCAAAGGGAAGCCCATAGTTTAGTACATACATACATAAACTCACGCCTTTTTCCCATGGGGGTAGGCAGAAACTACAGAGCGCCATATGCTACGATTCTTACATACTTCTTTTGCTTCGTTTACATTCATACATGTTGTCATACACACACGCCGGTTGCGAGTACTACGCACCTGACCTTTCTGAAGAACCTCACCAATAAGGTCTATGTATGTCCTTCTAGGGCGTCCCCTCCCGGCGTTCCCACTTACATCTGCCTTGTAAATACCTTTCGTTAGTCGCCTTTCATCCATCCTTTCATCGTGACCAAACCATCTAAGCATACTCTTTTCAATTTTTGTTACTACATCTTCTTTTAAACCACAACGTTGCTTTATCACATCATTCCTCAATCTGTCATTAATTGTTACACCACACATACTTCGCAAGGAACGCATTTCTACAGCATTTATTCTACTTTCATGTCTCTTTTGCCACGCCCAACATTCACTTCCATACGTTAGTGTAGGCACCAGCACACCATTGTGCACAGCCAGTCGTGCCCTTTTCGGACATCGACTGGCTGGTCACAACGCCGTGTATAGCGCCATTTACTTTATTTCCTGCATTCACTCTCCTTTCCACATCCCCGTAGTTTAGTTTAGTTTAAAAAAAAAGGCATGTAAAAGTATCTGAGAAGATCTACTTACAGAAATAAATATCATTTCATTTCATAGGAATGGAGTTGTATGGAAACTTCGCCACTGACATCTAGTATAATCATCAAATTATACCTAAATCGATGCCGAAACAGTCCCAAAATACTTCATACGCTACATATTTACTCAAAAAAATAATGAATTGTCGCTATTTTTAAACTTTTAATTTTACTAATAATTTGTAGCTTACTTCTGCTGATCCTTCTGGCCATCGGAAGACTCTGGGGGGCGTACCGAGAAGTGTGAAAAAGAAATGGAGCTTGATAAAGTACCTTCTCTTTTCCGCAACACGGAATAATGATGACGCTTTTGTGCTTGGCGTTGGTAAAGGTGGATCACCTCCTGCGCAAGGGCCGCCCACACGTCGCGCGGCTATAGACGCAGCCGACGTGCGCACGCGCATCTCGCGAACTGATTCCGTGGAGTTTGTGCACATAGATGCATCTCGTTAAGTGTATTCGCAAAACTATCGCAAACATGTCTAAAGGTGTCCTTAAGTACTATGTGATACGAAATTAACTTTTATGCGCGTGCGCAAGTGTGGACCCACTTTTCGATCCGTCTACGCTACTCTTGCGCAACGTCTAGGTTGAACGCGAAACACATTCCCCGCCTACTTCTAGCTACAATTAAACTCTGACTATCATAGCATGTTTTACTTATTTTTATTTCAAATCTTTACAAGGGCGCCTGCAAAATTTTCAATTTGCTCTCTGTACACTTCAGAAGGGTTTGTTTAGGACAGATGGGGTTACGCGGGGGCGGGGTGGGGGGCGCCCAGCAGGCCGGCGGGGGCCGCGGGGCCCGAGGGGGCCGCCGGGGCCGCGGGGCTGGGGGACGGCTCCTTGTTGGGTCGCCCGAGACGCTCCACCTGCAACTTCTCACCATTCATGATAGCTTTGATGTCTTCAGCGTCTAGTGTTTCGTATCTGAAATCAAAATTCAAATGAATTATTCTGAACATTTTATTTTATAAGTAGTTTTTATTTTGATATCTAGTGTATATAGTTAAAGTATTTCAAAAAGTTGTAAACATAAAAATAAAAAAATAAATAAAGTTGATTCCAAAAAATTACATTTAACAATAGCATACTTATATACGTAAACTCACGCTTTTTTCCCATGGGGGTAGACAGAAACTACAGAGCGCCATAGGCTACGATTCTTACATACTTCTTTTGCTTCGTTTACATTGATACATGTTGTCATACACACGCGCCGGTTGCGAGTACTACACACCTGACCTTTCTGACAAACCTCATCAATAAAGTCTATGTGTATCCTTTGAGGACGTCCCCTCCCGGCGTACCCACTTACTTTCATTACTCCTTTCAACGTGACCAAACCATCTAAGCATACTCTTTTCGATTTTTATTTATTTGTAACAACAATAGCAGTAAATCAAAATTCATTTATTTAAATTAGGTTGATTATCAGCACTTAATGAACGTCGAAATTGTGAGTGTTACTATTTACCAAGTGGTCAAAATTAAAACATAACATTGTATATAGGGTGACTGAAAATTAGTGACCGATACTTAAACACGTGATTGTATTCATGAATACGAATAACTTTCCCCACGAAACTTTTTTTATACCCACTCATTAACTTTCAATTAATTCAATTACATCAGTACTGCACAACAGGAGCGGTCGGCGTGGCGGGGGAGCGTATGACGCTACTACTACTAGTAGATTTTGCCCTTCCCGAGGTCAGACTATCAGCTGATAGATCGTGCCGATTCGTGCCTACTGTGATCGAACACAGGCGCGCGCGCGGGAATTTCAAACAGCGTTTTTGTTATTTTATTGTGTTATAAGTTATTGTGTATTAAACATTTTTTTGGGGAAAGTTTATTGAAATCATGATCACAATCACGTGTTGAAGTATCGGTCACTAATTACCAGTCACCCTATACATATATACTTCACTTACTTGAGTAAGGCCTCAGCGAGTGCCTTGTGTTCTTTGGCGTGTGTCCGCAGGATCACCTTGGCGCGGTCGTAGCTGTCCGACAGGATCTTCTTTATCTCACCGTCCACCTGCGCACGAGAATTAAATTACATTAAACTTCATCGACTGGCCTGTAGGCCAAGTGGTTAGTGGCCCTGACTGCTTTGCCGGAGATCGTGGGATTAATTCCCACCCAAGATAAATGAATAAAATATAAATATTCCACAACTTTTCACACAACGCCATTTAATCCAAAGAGCTGAGAGCTTGTGTTATGGGTACTAAACGACTGATAAACATAGTTATATATTTCTAAATACATACATATAAATACAGGGTGTAATTTATCTATTATATGTATGTATTTAGAAATATATAAGTATGTTTAGCAGCTGTTTAGTACCCATAACACAAGCTCTGCTTAGCTTGGGACTAGATGGCGTTGTGTAAATGTCGTGGATTATTTATTTATTTTATTTTATTTTTTGCTACTTGCTACGTGACATGTTACGCTCACCAGTTCGTTGGTGTAAGGGCCGAGCTGTTCCTGTTGCTGCAGCGTGTTGCGAGGGGCCTCCATGGTGCGGAGGCCTACTTGCTACGTGACATGTTACACTCACCAGTTCGTTGGTGTAAGGGCCGAGCTGTTCCTGTTGCTGCAGCGTGTTGCGAGGGGCCTCCATGGTGCGGAGGCCTACTTGCTACGTGACATGTTACACTCACCAGTTCGTTGGTGTAAGGGCCGAGCTGTTCCTGTTGCTGCAGCGTGTTGCGAGGGGCCTCCATGGTGCGGAGGCCTACTTGCTACGTGACATGTTACACTCACCAGTTCGTTGGTGTAAGGGCCGAGCTGTTCCTGTTGCTGCAGCGTGTTGCGAGGGGCCTCCATGGTGCGGAGGCCTACTTGCTACGTGACATGTTACACTCACCAGTTCGTTGGTGTAAGGGCCGAGCTGTTCCTGTTGCTGCAGCGTGTTGCGAGGGGCCTCCATGGTGCGGAGGCCTACTTGCTACGTGACATGTTACACTCACCAGTTCGTTGGTGTAAGGGCCGAGCTGTTCCTGTTGCTGCAGCGTGTTGCGAGGGGCCTCCATGGTGCGGAGGCCTACTTGCTACGTGACATGTTACACTCACCAGTTCGTTGGTGTAAGGGCCGAGCTGTTCCTGTTGCTGCAGCGTGTTGCGAGGGGCCTCCATGGTGCGGAGGCCTTCTTGCTACGTGACATGTTACACTCACCAGTTCGTTGGTGTAAGGGCCGAGCTGTTCCTGTTGCTGCAGCGTGTTGCGAGGGGCCTCCATGGTGCGGAGGCCTACTTGCTACGTGACATGTTACACTCACCAGTTCGTTGGTGTAAGGGCCGAGCTGTTCCTGTTGCTGCAGCGTGTTGCGAGGGGCCTCCATGGTGCGAAGGTCTACTTGCTACGTGACATGTTACACTCACCAGTTCGTTGGTGTAAGGGCCGAGCTGTTCCTGTTGCTGCAGCGTGTTGCGAGGGGCCTCCATGGTGCGGAGGCCTTCTTGCTACGTGACATGTTACACTCACCAGTTCGTTGGTGTAAGGGCCGAGCTGTTCCTGTTGCTGCAGCGTGTTGCGAGGGGCCTCCATGGTGCGGAGGCCTACTTGCTACGTGACATGTTACACTCACCAGTTCGTTGGTGTAAGGGCCGAGCTGTTCCTGTTGCTGCAGCGTGTTGCGAGGGGCCTCCATGGTGCGGAGGCCTACTTGCTACGTGACATGTTACACTCACCAGTTCGTTGGTGTAAGGGCCGAGCTGTTCCTGTTGCTGCAGCGTGTTGCGAGGGGCCTCCATGGTGCGGAGGCCTACTTGCTACGTGACATGTTACACTCACCAGTTCGTTGGTGTAAGGGCCGAGCTGTTCCTGTTGCTGCAGCGTGTTGCGAGGGGCCTCCATGGTGCGAAGGCCTACTTTTTCACTCATGCCCCACTCGCGGACCATGTGGCATGCTATTGAAGTGGCTTGTTTCAAGTCTGAGGAGGCACCTGGAAATAAAAATATGATAATAATTATATTTTTTATTCAGTTCAAGTTACAAGACTCATAGTGTTAGTAACAATACAGGGTGTCTCATTCAAATCGGTCAGTATGGGAAAGTCTGAAACTATAAGACATACGAAGATCTGTTCTGAGGAACCATGTCATCGATTTTAATAACAAGAAAAACTGCATTCATATATTTTAAAAAACATCTGTACTATTGTAGTAATATTGTAAATGTGGTCACTTCGAGCACCTACTAAAATAAATGAAAGTATGTGGAAACAATGCATTTTATTCATTTTAGACATCATGTTTCATACAGACATTTACTGCTTAATACCTACACAATCGATATCTAAATAGAAATAGTGTAGGTTTTTTTTTTTCAAAATAACCTGGTTCGATTCCCGAACGGAGTACAGATGTTTTTTGAAATGTATGAATGCAGTTTTTCTTTTTATCAAAATCGATGACATGGTTCCTCAGAACAGATCTTCGTATGTCTTATAGTTTCAGACTTTCCCATACTGACCGATTTGAATGAGACACCCTGTATACTTACAAACTATATCTATATAGGGTGACTGGTAACTAGTGACCGATACTTAAACACGTGATTGTATTCATGATTTCAATAAACTTTCCCAAAGAAACTTTTTTTTAAACACTGCAATAACTTATAATACAATAAAATAACTAAAACGCTGTTTGAAATTCCCAAGCGCCCGCACCTATGATCGATCACATAATAATAATAATATAATATATAATAATAATAATATTTATTAAAGTTCATAAAGTTTTGTAGTACATGAGGGATTTACAAAGTATGCATTTATAATTACATGTAGTAGGTACAACAAAGCTGGATGATTCACTGCTCTCCTAGCTAGATTGCTGAGCAATCTGTGTTTAGGGGAGACAGTTTCGACTCCCTATTTGAGTATCACAATAATCATGTATTATACTTTCGGCGATAATAATATTAACAAAACAAAAAACAAAAAAACCAAAATCGAAATCATAAAATAAAATAAAAATAAAATAAACCAAATTAGATTGAGTAGTGCTGGTGTGGTAATTCGAGTGATTATGTGTTTCTGTATGTGTATGGTGTGTGTGTGTGTCTCTCTGTGTGTGTGTGTGTGTGTGTGTGTGAATTTGAATATTGTGGAATTGAGTTACTTTCATGTAAGTGTCACTAAGTACTGTTCAGTCTCGTCGTAGGTTTTGTTTAGGAGGAATGTACGGAGGGCAAGTTTGCATTTGCTGTGTGGTAAATTGTAGATGTATAAGGAAGCGTTAATTTTATTGTACAAGCAAGGGCCAAGATAGTAGAAAAATCTCTTTGTGTATTTAAACTGAGTTTGTGGAACAGTACAAATCATATCCTTCCGCCGTTTGGTAATATTAATATGAATAAGGGGGGTTTTTAAATGTTGCAGTAGTATAGTTTGCAGAATGAAATGCTGCCTTATGCTGAGGACCCCACATTTTTTGTAAAGTTCTGAGGTTGGGAAAAGTATAGGTCGAAATGTTGCAACCTTTAATATAGCCCTGTGAGACACTTCCAAGGGTTTAAGAGCAGTTTTTGTGGCGCCACCCCAGCAGGTAATACAATAAGTGATTATTGACTGGCATAACGCGTAATAAACATTGCGAATAACGGACTGCTTGGCGACGAGTCGAAGGGTTTTAAAAATATACATAAGTTTTCTGACCCTGCTTGTTACCAAATTAATATGAGTTTTATAATTCAGGTATCTATCTAAAGTTATACCTAGGTACTTGATATTGTCAACAGTGCTAATAGATGAACATTGACATGAAAATGAAGGTGGCAATGAATCGGTTAAATGTGTACTGTTACAGGAGTGAGCCTTTATAGTGATAGGAATATCAGGTTGTGAGGTCGGTGAAATAGAGAACGTCATCAATTTTGTCTTAGATGTGTTAAGCGTTAGAGCGTGGGATCGAAGCCAGTTAAAGGCAGAGTTAAAACCAGATTGTGCAATAATCTGAAGTTCCGGCCACGATTCAGCGAAGAATGTAAGAGCCGTATCATCAGCAAAAGACACAATTTTTGCATTTGTTAAGTTGAGATCGCAAAGGTCATTTAAAAAGATGAGAAACAGTGTCGGACCAAGTATACTACCCTGCGGCACGCCGTAGCAAATCGGGACCTCGTCGCTAAAGTGGTCACCAATTTTCACCATTTGCAACCTATTTGTCAGGTAGCTTTTAAACAATTCAAGCTGTAGTCCTCTGACGCCTGCTCTCTCAAGTTTAAGTAAAAGGGTAGGGATTGGAACGGTGTCGAAGGCTTTAGCGAGATCAAGAAATACGGTAAGCACCTTCTTGCGACTGTTTATTTTTTCTACTATGAAGTTCGTTAGTTCATGAACTGCATCACAGGTCGACTTGTTCTTCCGGAACCCAAATTGCTGAGAAGAAAACAAATTATTCTTTTCGATAAAATCCACTAATCTTTTATTAATCAGGCGCTCAAGAACCTTTGAGAGGGCAGGTAGTACCGCTATAGGGCGATAGTTATTGAACGAGTTTCCATCGCCACCTTTAAAGAGAGGGTGTATAATAGCCTTTTTTAAAGCTGACGGAAAGATAGCAGTCTCAAAACAGAGGTTAAATATGTGGTTTAAAATTGGCGCCAGAATATTGCAGTATCTCTTAAGGACCACAGGAGAAATACCATCACATCCAGTGGCAGCAGAGGATCTAAGGGACTCAATTACAGATTTAACCTCTTCAATATCCGTGCGATCTAATACAAATGACGATGAAGAAAAGTTAGAATGGGAGCAAGGTAAAATTGGTGAAGTGTAGTCGTTGACTATATTATCAGCAAGTTTTCTACCCATATCAGCAAAAAACTTGTTAAGGTCATTGCAAGACTGAATGGGAGTGTCCGAGTGTGAAAGTAATTGTGTAGATGCATATTGTTGTTTTTGTGCGCTTGTGATTCGTTTTATAGTTTCCCAAAGAACTTTTGTGTTATTTCCAGCTTTATCAAGCTCTTGGGTGTCGAATTGTCTTTTGACTTTTTTTAATATTTTGTTGCAGAAGTTTCTGTATCGTTTATAGGAAATTTCAAGCGTGACATTATCAGGCGAATGTTTTAATCTTTTGTGTAGCAAGTCTCTGTGTCTCATACACCGCAGCAAACCCGGGGTGATCCAGGGTTTGAGAATCTTCTTGTTAGATGGTATTTTTTTGGTGGAAGAGTTTTCCGAAATTGCTTTAGACATGAGACCAACCAAAGCATCAGCAGCAACATTGCAGTCCGACATTGAGTAGATGGGTGTAAAGTCTAGTGCCGCCATAGTCTTATCCATGGCGTCAAAATCGATTTTAGTGACGGATCTAACAATATTGCCATGTGATTTTTTACTGGAAATGCACAGCAATGAAGAACAATGATCAGTAAGAGTCGTATCGAAGATTAGTGAGACAGATGACCTCGTGGTTTTTAAAAATAAATGGTCCAAGCAGTTGTTTCCTCTGGTTGGAAGAGTATGGGTAGGAAGAAATCCGTGGAATGCAAGAGTGCTGAGGTAATCATGGGAACGAGCGTCAAGTGACATCGGTTTTATGTCGATATTAATGTCACCAGTTATAGCTACAGTAGTGACATTGGAGAAGGTGGGAATTAAGACATTTAGAGAGGATAGAAAATTATCAATGTTGCTTATCGATGGCGATCGGTAAATGCACAGAATAGCAATTTGAGACCCCATCCTGATAGCTAATCCGGTCGCGGAACTACCAAAGCAAAGTTCCTCACAGGTGACAGTAAGGTTGGACCTGACATAGACCACAACACCATCACTTTGATTTAAGTTCTTGGCAGTGCTGTACATAATGAAGTTTTCGATGTCAGGGATGTGGTCATTACTTGAACATAATAACCAGCACTCGGTCAAGACCAAAATGTCACAATCCACCGAGAGGCGCTGTAGTAGTGTTTGTAGACTTAGAAAATTACAATTGATCGATCTAATGTTCTGTGTAAGGATTTTTAGATACTGTTTTGGATGTTTAATAAATGTTTTAGCCTGCTCCGGGGCGCAAGTGTGTAAATCCGATACAGAAAAGTTGTCAACAGTGTCCATAAGGGCATTTGCGTTGTCAAGCATTTTTTAAGGTAAGAACATGGGTCATATGTTGCGTATAAAAACTGGAAAACAGAATTAAATAAATCACGTAAGGAGCATAATGTATGAAATTTAAGCGTGTAGTGAAGTGTATAGACTGAAGTGTAAATTGAGTATTGTGTGGGAATGTTTGTGTGCACCATGAGTAAACATTTTCAAAAAATAAGAGAAACAAACTATAGCTACTAATTTTAAAAAGTAATGACAAACATAAAAATATCTCAAAAAATAAATTACAATTTAATCTTACTAAACAAATTAGTCATGTATGATGTGATGATTGTGACATTTGTGACAGTTGTTGTTCATTTTTGATCATTGTGTACTGACCATCGACGGTTTTCTTTAACATGACACGTCCATTTGATGTCCAACAAAATGCAAATTTATTTATTTTGGCGAAGTTTCTAGCTTCGTAGAATAGTTTTTTAGTAAGCGGTGTAAGCTGTTCAGCAATATAGATTGGGGCCTTAGGTCCATCCAAGCCTAGGTGGTACATTAGGCACGAATCAGCACGATCTATCAGCTGATAGTCCGATCTCGGGAAGGGCAAAATCTACTAGTAGTAGAGTCACACGCTCCCCCGCCACCCCCACCGCTCCCGTTGTGCAGTACTGTCGTAATTAAAGTAATTGAAAGTTAATGAGTATTAAAAAAAGTTTATTTGGGAAAGTTATTCGTATTCATGAGTACAATCACGTGTTTAAGTATCGGTCACTAATTACCAGTCACTCACCCTATATATAAAATGAATCTACCTTTGAATGAATGTACCTTTTGCAATGACTAATCATAGGCGGAATGTTTTCTCTATAAGAAGTGACCCCGAGAGTGTGAGTGAGTGTGGTGAGTGGGAGTGAGTCTGGTGAGTGGGAGTGAGTGAGTGAAGTGTGGTGTGTGAGTGACTTCCTAGGGACCTTAATGTCGACTTATTTTGCATCTGTGTTTCGACCTTAAGACGGCTTTTGGCACAGTCTTTTTTTATACCTATTGGAGGTCGCATATTTATGTATACGCACTGGCTTGTGAGAATAATCATATGTCTCTCACTGATTTGAAATTAGCCAAAGAGATTTAAAATACTATAGAGCGGGCATGTCAAGGAAATGTCATAGAAAACTTTGACTTTGATTGTCAATAATCGATCATTGACCGGTCATTGAGACACGATTGCAATAGCAGACTCGAGCCCCTGGTTAGTTACTAACAAAGAGATTTAAAATACTATTGAGCGGGCATGTCAGGGAAATGTCATAGAAAAACTTTGATCCCATGTCTCAGTAACGCCATCTAGAATAATATATGAATATTGGAGCGGCAGCGGAGCGTACTACAAAAAACTCATAGACTTGTGTCCAGCAGGACACACTTTTTCGGACGAAAATTTTGTTCGTGATGTCCGGTCTATACGTATTGAATGTCTTTGAAATTAGCATAGTTACGGATTGTTTATATTCTAATAACTTGTAACCTGTGTTTGTGAACCACGAATAAATATTATATTCTACTCTATCCCACTGCTGCTCTTATTGTTCTTAGTCGACTTATCGACTCTTAACAAATTATAATGTTTACCTATTTGCACTGTCTTCTTTATCAAAGTTTTGACGTTCAAAAAGTTCTGATCGTCATCAGCCTAACTTGAATAAATGACTTTTGATTTTGATTGGACGCGAAGGGCGTTATATGATTTTTGAGTACCTATAAACACAGACACAGACTACAAGTATTGAATTTTCTTAAAAAAATATTTTTACAAAAAAAAAACAACCTTCATTAAAAAAACACAAACAGCAGTTCTTTTCTGTAAATGGTAAATCACTTCGAAAGTCATTTCGCAAATCATCTCGAAAGTCATAGTCACTACTCTTCTCATGTATGTCGCCTGTACAAGTTTCTGTATTTCACATGTCAACGTTAAAATACTCACCCGTTTTAGTTTGTCTCACTTTGATCACCACTTGGTGGCGCCAGTGTCGAAATCACTCCATTTAAGAATACGATATTTTAATTTCACATGATTTCACTGCGGATTCAGAAGTGATTTCGCAAAAAAACTTTTAAAATAGCACTGCTGGTGTTAAATCATTTTAGTTTCGGAAGTCTGTGGCTTTGGTGGTTTTGTTTAATTCATTATTGGCCATCGACTTCCGTAACTAGAGTCATTTTAGAGTTTATTTCGAGGATAGCATCATCAGATCTGAGTTTTGATACAAATGGGATCAATTTGGTAGTATACCCTACCAAATAAAAAAAGAACATTGAAAATCGGCCCATAAATGACGAAGTAATGAGGTAACAAACCCTAAAAAAAAAACCAACCGAATTGAGAACCTCCTCCTTTTTTTTGAAGTCGGTTCAAAAAGTGATTTCAAACTTGGTCCTGGTTCTGTCACTAACCTGAAGTGATCTTCTCGGGTCCAAAGATCAGCTCTTCGGCAGCGCGGCCACCCATCATTGTGTCCATCATGGCAAGTAACTGTTGCTTCGTCACGTGGTACCTGTAACAATCACAGGATGGAAATAACAACTTCTGATGAAGGGCGTTTTGGGGGACTGTCTAATGTATTTTTTTTTCCGACGTTCAAAAAGTGCTGAATCTCAGCCTATTTAGAAAAAAAAAGACTTGATGTTGATTGATTTTCTAGGTAACACCAAATTACACACAATAAGCCAAAATTCATAAAAACTGGTCAACTAGATTAGGTTATCTGAGATCTACATCGCGAAATTGTAATGGTTGCTTTCCCGCAGCACCACGGAATATAATTAACAACGTTTACAATGTGACTGGCTCTGAAATATCACAATTTCACTTTATGTAGGTATGTATGATACACCAATCGTGGTTAATTATTACCTCCTACTACTACTAATTCAAATACTACTACCTGCTCCAGTATTGTATGTAACATAGAGACACGCAGCGCAGTAGTTCCGTTTAAAATAATGTATTTTGTATCTTTCAAATTCAATGCATTTCAATAAGGTAGTTAGGTTCGGTAGTTAGGTTCGCTATAGAATAGGTATGATGAGTTAGGTTAGGTTATATGTATGTTTGTCATTCTAATTCTATCTAACACAAAAGTTTTAAAGAGACTCGCTAAATAAAAAGTAATCATAATTATAATGGTTTTGGATCTATTTGTTGTCATCATTTAAAGTATATGCATATCTCTAATATAGCAAACTTTGTTCCGGGTGTTGTGACTGGTCATTGTCGGGCACTGGTATAGCTTCTAAGATGGCAAGCGAAAACCAGGCTGCCAGTTTCTTAGATACAAAGACGTTCAGAAAAGACAATTAAAAGAGGGGCAATATATTTAGATATGCCCAAGGATGGAGAAAATACTGGTCACTGAAGGAAATAGTGAAAAGCAAGGATCTAGGCAATCACATAAAAAAGAAAACATTTGAGACCTGTATTCTACCGGTTCTTACTTATGGCTGTGAAACTTGGTCTTCAACTTCACCACAGGGAAAGGCTTACAAAATGCCAACGTGCCATGGAAAGAAGCATGCTAGGGTTAAAAACCAGAGACAGAGTCAGAAACATAGACATAAGAGCGAGAACAAAACTCACAGACATTCTTACCCGGGTAGACGTCCAAAAATGGAGATGGGTTGGTCATATGGTACGTCACCCCATTAACAAGTGGAGCAGGCAAGTCACCCTCTGGCAACCAAGAGACGGCAAAAGAGGCAGGGGTCGTCAAGTCAGGAGATGGGAAGATGACATGAAACAGACAGCGGGACCTTTCTGGTTGAGAGTGGCAAGGGACAGGACACATTGGAAGGAGTTGGAGGAGGCCTATGTCTAAAGGCACACCGAACGTAGGGACCTCGTGTAACCCTACGTTTAGGATTAAAGGGCTATTATTATTATTATTATTATATTTAGATCCCTCTCAGTGGGAGGACTTGGCGGTAGATACACCTGCTTGGAGGCGTTTGGTAAGACAAAACTTTGAAGACCAGCGGAGAAAAGATCTTGACACCAGGCGAGATCACCTCAAAAGCAAACCACCCTCCAACATCCAGTACAATGACCACAATGGCATTTCAACGTGTCCACACACCGCCCGTACTTGTACAGCTAAAATAGGTTATATAAGCCACATCAGGGCATACAGCCGTAACCTATAAATTGGTATGGAAACGGAAATAGTCATCGTACCCGAAATCGACGTGGGATATGTACAGGATGTAAAAAGACCCTTAACGACAACTCTACCAATCGAAAATTCTACCCATCACTGGGATAGTTTTTTTTCTTCTAGAAACTACCTGGGTATTCACTGGTTTTAGAGGTATTGAAGGTCAAAGTGCATTTTTTTTGTATTATTTTCAAAATTATATTCCAAGTATCATTAGTAAACCTTCTTGCGAACAAACATTATAAAAATCATCGATTTTTCAAAACAAATTACGCATTTGAAGTTACAAAAATGCAATACATACTAAACACTAGCGTGCGGTCGGGACAACGAACAAGCGCGAGTGTCCGCGGTCGGCCGAACGCTCAGCTGATCGCAAGTTGCGTTGTTGTCGCGCTTTTCATTGCGCGCAATAAAAAGCATCTCTTTATAAAGATGGAAAAAAAAGTATTATCCCAGCAATATTTTTTGGTTAAAATAACTTAATTATAAGTACAAAATGTGTAGTTATCGGCTATGTGATCGGTCTTTTCACACCCTGTATAGCTTCAAATCGTGCAGGATAACTTAAATATCGCGATGTAGGATATAAGTCAGTCAGTCATTAGTACGTATGTGGCGAGATAGGTGTCGCTATAAATCAAATAAATGTATTATTACCTTTCTTTAGCGGGTATGTAGGCGGTGTGACCGAGTGACGGGCCGCGCGGGATTATGGTCACTTTGTGGAGCGGATGAGAGTCCTGTAGACAAGACAATTAATTAATATAATATAAACACAAAAACTGTGCTTAACCCTAGAAAGATAGTCTGCGTAAAATTGACGCATGCCTGTTCGTAATATTGCTCTATCTTTCTAAATAGTGCGATTTCGTTGCTATGCGTATAGGACATCTCACTAATCGCTTGGACCTTCCGCGAGCCGCACGCGTCACTGAGGTTAGTGTTACCGCTTTTGAGATATGACAACGATGAGTCTAAATTACGCATGATTATCTTTAACGTACATCATAATATGATTATGTTTCTAGGGTTAAACGCAAGAGCATACTTTGCATGGCGCCAACAATCTAAAAAGATCAACAAAGAAAACATAGGCTAGTTGTCAATATTTTAGTTTTTGACTTTGAATGCAAAAGAAGTAAAAGTTACCTTAGTGAAATACGCCACAATGGCGTGTCCACCCTCGTGGTAAGCTGTGATGGTGTTGGCCTCTTCATCCGGCAGTCTAGATCTTCGCTCCGGCCCCATCAGGACCTTGTCTCTGGCATCTTCTAGGTATTTCATTGAGACTGTTTTAGCACCATCTATCGCTGCCCTGGAAAATATAATATATTTATTTATTTAATACTTCAAGCACACAGTACAGAGGCGGATTTAATGCCATAGGCATTTTCACCAGTCAACCTAATATCACAGTCTAAAAACCTAGTCCTCCCACGAAGCCGTCTAGATAGGGCAATCGTGCGGGGTGTGAGGGGCGAGACGGAAAGCCGCTCCCGAACTGCGAACAAAACTGTGTTCGTAGTTCGGTAGGTTCATTGAATTAGAAAAGCTTTGGAAACAGCATTGCACTCAAAAAGTGGCACCACGAAAAGTACGTCTAAGCAGGCGGGGCTTTAAAAGTACGATTTTTTGAGAACTAGTCTACTGCGCACTCAGTGACGGAAGGTCGCATTGATCAAAGCGTTTGATGTTTCATTATTTGGATAAAAACATTGGTGGACTTATAAAAAAATGACTTCTTGTGTAGTAAAGTGGTGCAAAAAATGCAAAGAAAGGCGGAAAAGTGATACTGGAATAAATTTCATTGGTGCGTAAAAAGAAATCCTTTTATTTACTGTTTTACCAGTTCTAACAAATATTTGAATGACATTGACACTATAACCAAAAAATGGGTTTATTTAGTCAGCCTAAAAATAGGCAATTCTAAATGTGTCTGGATTTTCCCTTATTGGCGAGTTATTAAGCGGTTAGGGTATAGCATTTAAATATTATGTATAATATTAAATACAAATGTGATTAAAACACTAACGAGTAATTCATTGTGGCCGGTGTTATGCAATAAGTGCTCGTAACCAGCCCAATTAATTATTCTTTTTGGATTTTTGTTTTAGTAAATAAGTAAATTTTATTTTTTGACAAACATAAGCTTGTGGGTTATTTTGAATACACGAACATTATATAAACAGTAATTACCGATTAATTGTCGTTGTAATATTTTCAGTTTTCCTAAAAATGAACTAAAGCGACTGTTGTGGATAAAAGCTGTTCGTTTAGAAAGAAGACAGGAAGATTGGGCACTAAATAGATTCAGTAAGGTGTGTTCCATACATTTTGATGCTCAAGACATGTATCTGTCGAGTAAGGGTAATCGCATGTTGAATAAATCTGCAGTACCTATTTGCACGGTAAATAATTTTCATATCAAAGGTTTAAATTTTTTTTTTTTTTTGTGTCGTCATTAACCTTATTTGTGGTCTTTTTAGATGGTTCATAGAAGAAGGAACGGTTGCGTCCGCAGACAGAATAATGGAATAATAATGAATAATAATACCAGGCTCTAAGCTGAAAATACACTCCACAAGCACTTTAGTAATGTCAATTAAAATATATAATAAATTACCAGACGAAATTAAAAATGTTTAAAAATATAATATATTTATAAATAAATTAAAACAATTTCTAATCCGTAAATGTTATTATAATATAAACGAGTATTTAAACGATAAATTTAATAAATAAACAATAATACCAAAAAGAAAAGCAAAAATATTTTATAATACTTACCAATAATAATAATATAATAATTACTTGTAATAATTTAAACAAATATCAATGTATAAGTTCAATACATGAGTAGTAAAAATTATAATTATGTAAGTATACAATTATTTATAAGCCTACCTCAGCCTACCTACACTAAATAAAAGAGTAGTAGAGATTAAAATAAAATTTTAAATATTTATAATAGCCCTCCTCCCGTACGCAAAATACGCGCTTGGTCGTGGAGTTGCGGACACCTGCCCGTTAAACCTAACCTAACCTAATAGCCCTCCTCGTAATTCTCCTAATTTTTATATTGTTATGCCCGACAGGGCCCACAATGATGAATATTATTATTATATCCTTATGTACTTACCACCTAAGTTCACATTGTGGAATGCAATAAATATATTGAGTATTGATTAAAAAAAAAACAATAGTATAGAAGTATCAATATAATTTGTATGTATGTATTGTATATAGATAATTTACATTTATATTCTGTCGGAATTCATTCAAAAAAGTCATTGTTAAATATACACAAATAATTTAATTTAGCTAAGTATCTACTGCATAACACCATCCACGCTCGGCTCGCTGTCATCTTGACTCCGCCCAGTGACCTTGATGCACCCAATCGCGCACTAGCTTCGTCTATTATAGTGTGTCAGTTGTTTGCGTAAATGGAACCAAAATTGAAGCGTTGTTTGTATGAGAATTACGTTTCCATAGCTTTTCTAATTCAATGGGTAGGTTATTATTCAGGGCTAACGCGTGTAAACGTTGTCGGCATTTTCGTCGAGATCAGAGGCGTCGTACGGTATTAATATTATTTTATACTGTGCTAATATCCATTTTGATTTGCAGTTATTGAATTTATTTGGAAAAGAGCATTTGCATTTTCTTCGTGTAATTTATTTTGGTACGATTCCAGATTAATATGGAATACTTGAATGACTTTGGGTTTTTTTTTATGGTAAATGGACATTATCTAAAAATAGCTGTTATTCATTTTAAGAAAATAGCGAATAGCGATTCAGGTACCCCGAAACACCTTGCATACTAATATTTTTTTATTTAAGCTGTCGAATTAACATTTTTACTGTTTATTTTTGGTATTCTTCCAGTTTAACCGATTGCTGCTGAATACCAGCGTTTTACACGGAGCGACTGCATGTCTGACCTTTACAATCTAGTTACTAAGTATAGTGTGTGCTTCTCTGAATTTTGTTTACACACCGCGTTATTGCGTTCAGGCAATAATAAAAATGAGGAAAACAACGCTAATTTTTTTTAAAAAATACAGTGTTATTACTACTACGCAGCTCTTTGTTCTGCCATTATACGAGAGTAAATGATTATCGTTATTATTTTATTACATATTAAATTTATTCTTGTAGAAAATATTATTTGACAACAATTTCTGGGTGATTTGCAAACTATTATTTTTGTACATTATTACTATTATAACATACAATTTTCCGTAGTATTAAAACATAAATACCAATCGGTTGTCTACTCATTCAACATAACAACAAGTTTCCATAAACATTTATACTGTTCGAGCCGAACACCACGCGTTTGGTCGTTTGACCGTACGTGGTCCTTCGAGCCGGATTTATTCTGAGTAATAGTAATTTCCAAAGAGTTTTTTCTAAAGACTTGTGGGTCAGAATTAAACTTGTCGGTGAAGCCCGTGGTCCCGCGCGCGAGCACGTCGCAGTTGATGTGGCTGTGACATGTATATAGCTAGACAAGCGTACTTGAGTGCGGCCTGGTTGACCATGTTCTCGAGGTCTGCGCCGGTGAAGCCCGTGGTCCCGCGCGCGAGCACGTCGCAGTTGATGTGGCTGTGACATGTATATAGCTAGACAAGCGTACTTGAGTGCGGCCTGGTTGACCATGTTCTCGAGGTCTGCGCCGGTGAAGCCCGTGGTCCCGCGCGCGAGCACGTCGCAGTTGATGTGGCTGTGACATGTATATAGCTAGACAAGCGTACTTGAGTGCGGCCTGGTTGACCATGTTCTCGAGGTCTGCGCCGGTGAAGCCCGTGGTCCCGCGCGCGAGCACGTCGCAGTTGATGTGGCTGTGACATGTATATAGCTAGACAAGCGTACTTGAGTGCGGCCTGGTAGACCATGTTCTCGAGGTCTGCGCCGGTGAAGCCCGTGGTCCCGCGCGCGAGCACGTCGCAGTTGATGTGGCTGTGACATGTATATAGCTAGACAAGCGTACTTGAGTGCGGCCTGGTTGACCATGTTCTCGAGGTCTGCGCCGGTGAAGCCCGTGGTCCCGCGCGCGAGCACGTCGCAGTTGATGTGGCTGTGACATGTATATAGCTAGACAAGCGTACTTGAGTGCGGCCTGGTTGACCATGTTCTCGAGGTCTGCGCCGGTGAAGCCCGTGGTCCCGCGCGCGAGCACGTCGCAGTTGATGTGGCTGTGACATGTATATAGCTAGACAAGCGTACTTGAGTGCGGCCTGGTTGACCATGTTCTCGAGGTCTGCGCCGGTGAAGCCCGTGGTCCCGCGCGCGAGCACGTCGCAGTTGATGTGGCTGTGACATGTATATAGCTAGACAAGCGTACTTGAGTGCGGCCTGGTTGACCATGTTCTCGAGGTCTGCGCCGGTGAAGCCCGTGGTCCCGCGCGCGAGCACGTCGCAGTTGATGTGGCTGTGACATGTATATAGCTAGACAAGCGTACTTGAGTGCGGCCTGGTTGACCATGTTCTCGAGGTCTGCGCCGGTGAAGCCCGTGGTCCCGCGCGCGAGCACGTCGCAGTTGATGTGGCTGTGACATGTATATAGCTAGACAAGCGTACTTGAGTGCGGCCTGGTTGACCATGTTCTCGAGGTCTGCGCCGGTGAAGCCCGTGGTCCCGCGCGCGAGCACGTCGCAGTTGATGTGGCTGTGACATGTATATAGCTAGACAAGCGTACTTGAGTGCGGCCTGGTTGACCATGTTCTCGAGGTCTGCGCCGGTGAAGCCCGTGGTCCCGCGCGCGAGCACGTCGCAGTTGATGTGGCTGTGACATGTATATAGCTAGACAAGCGTACTTGAGTGCGGCCTGGTTGACCATGTTCTCGAGGTCTGCGCCGGTGAAGCCCGTGGTCCCGCGCGCGAGCACGTCGCAGTTGATGTGGCTGTGACATGTATATAGCTAGACAAGCGTACTTGAGTGCGGCCTGGTTGACCATGTTCTCGAGGTCTGCGCCGGTGAAGCCCGTGGTCCCGCGCGCGAGCACGTCGCAGTTGATGTGGCTGTGACATGTATATAGCTAGACAAGCGTACTTGAGTGCGGCCTGGTTGACCATGTTCTCGAGGTCTGCGCCGGTGAAGCCCGTGGTCCCGCGCGCGAGCACGTCGCAGTTGATGTGGCTGTGACATGTATATAGCTAGACAAGCGTACTTGAGTGCGGCCTGGTTGACCATGTTCTCGAGGTCTGCGCCGGTGAAGCCCGTGGTCCCGCGCGCGAGCACGTCGCAGTTGATGTGGCTGTGACATGTATATAGCTAGACAAGCGTACTTGAGTGCGGCCTGGTTGACCATGTTCTCGAGGTCTGCGCCGGTGAAGCCCGTGGTCCCGCGCGCGAGCACGTCGCAGTTGATGTGGCTGTGACATGTATATAGCTAGACAAGCGTACTTGAGTGCGGCCTGGTTGACCATGTTCTCGAGGTCTGCGCCGGTGAAGCCCGTGGTCCCGCGCGCGAGCACGTCGCAGTTGATGTGGCTGTGACATGTATATAGCTAGACAAGCGTACTTGAGTGCGGCCTGGTTGACCATGTTCTCGAGGTCTGCGCCGGTGAAGCCCGTGGTCCCGCGCGCGAGCACGTCGCAGTTGATGTGGCTGTGACATGTATATAGCTAGACAAGCGTACTTGAGTGCGGCCTGGTTGACCATGTTCTCGAGGTCTGCGCCGGTGAAGCCCGTGGTCCCGCGCGCGAGCACGTCGCAGTTGATGTGGCTGTGACATGTATATAGCTAGACAAGCGTACTTGAGTGCGGCCTGGTTGACCATGTTCTCGAGGTCTGCGCCGGTGAAGCCCGTGGTCCCGCGCGCGAGCACGTCGCAGTTGATGTGGCTGTGACATGTATATAGCTAGACAAGCGTACTTGAGTGCGGCCTGGTTGACCATGTTCTCGAGGTCTGCGCCGGTGAAGCCCGTGGTCCCGCGCGCGAGCACGTCGCAGTTGATGTGGCTGTGACATGTATATAGCTAGACAAGCGTACTTGAGTGCGGCCTGGTTGACCATGTTCTCGAGGTCTGCGCCGGTGAAGCCCGTGGTCCCGCGCGCGAGCACGTCGCAGTTGATGTGGCTGTGACATGTATATAGCTAGACAAGCGTACTTGAGTGCGGCCTGGTTGACCATGTTCTCGAGGTCTGCGCCGGTGAAGCCCGTGGTCCCGCGCGCGAGCACGTCGCAGTTGATGTGGCTGTGACATGTATATAGCTAGACAAGCGTACTTGAGTGCGGCCTGGTTGACCATGTTCTCGAGGTCTGCGCCGGTGAAGCCCGTGGTCCCGCGCGCGAGCACGTCGCAGTTGATGTGGCTGTGACATGTATATAGCTAGACAAGCGTACTTGAGTGCGGCCTGGTTGACCATGTTCTCGAGGTCTGCGCCGGTGAAGCCCGTGGTCCCGCGCGCGAGCACGTCGCAGTTGATGTGGCTGTGACATGTATATAGCTAGACAAGCGTACTTGAGTGCGGCCTGGTTGACCATGTTCTCGAGGTCTGCGCCGGTGAAGCCCGTGGTCCCGCGCGCGAGCACGTCGCAGTTGATGTGGCTGTGACATGTATATAGCTAGACAAGCGTACTTGAGTGCGGCCTGGTTGACCATGTTCTCGAGGTCTGCGCCGGTGAAGCCCGTGGTCCCGCGCGCGAGCACGTCGCAGTTGATGTGGCTGTGACATGTATATAGCTAGACAAGCGTACTTGAGTGCGGCCTGGTTGACCATGTTCTCGAGGTCTGCGCCGGTGAAGCCCGTGGTCCCGCGCGCGAGCACGTCGCAGTTGATGTGGCTGTGACATGTATATAGCTAGACAAGCGTACTTGAGTGCGGCCTGGTTGACCATGTTCTCGAGGTCTGCGCCGGTGAAGCCCGTGGTCCCGCGCGCGAGCACGTCGCAGTTGATGTGGCTGTGACATGTATATAGCTAGACAAGCGTACTTGAGTGCGGCCTGGTTGACCATGTTCTCGAGGTCTGCGCCGGTGAAGCCCGTGGTCCCGCGCGCGAGCACGTCGCAGTTGATGTGGCTGTGACATGTATATAGCTAGACAAGCGTACTTGAGTGCGGCCTGGTTGACCATGTTCTCGAGGTCTGCGCCGGTGAAGCCCGTGGTCCCGCGCGCGAGCACGTCGCAGTTGATGTGGCTGTGACATGTATATAGCTAGACAAGCGTACTTGAGTGCGGCCTGGTTGACCATGTTCTCGAGGTCTGCGCCGGTGAAGCCCGTGGTCCCGCGCGCGAGCACGTCGCAGTTGATGTGGCTGTGACATGTATATAGCTAGACAAGCGTACTTGAGTGCGGCCTGGTTGACCATGTTCTCGAGGTCTGCGCCGGTGAAGCCCGTGGTCCCGCGCGCGAGCACGTCGCAGTTGATGTGGCTGTGACATGTATATAGCTAGACAAGCGTACTTGAGTGCGGCCTGGTTGACCATGTTCTCGAGGTCTGCGCCGGTGAAGCCCGTGGTCCCGCGCGCGAGCACGTCGCAGTTGATGTGGCTGTGACATGTATATAGCTAGACAAGCGTACTTGAGTGCGGCCTGGTTGACCATGTTCTCGAGGTCTGCGCCGGTGAAGCCCGTGGTCCCGCGCGCGAGCACGTCGCAGTTGATGTCTGAATGTGCCCGAACCCGCGCCAGGTACAGTTCCAGGATCTCGCGCCGTCCGCCGTAGTCTGGCGTCGGGACGTTCACCTGTAGGATAGCATACAACTGTAGTTCTATTCTGTGAAAATCACTCCATACAGGGTGTAAAAAGACCGATCACATAGCCGATAACCTCTCATTCTGTACATTAACTTTAACCAAACAATAATGCTGGGAAAAAACTTTTTTTTTCATCTTTAAAAAGAGATGCTTTTTATTGCGCACATTGCATAGCGCGACAACGCAACGCAACTTTCGATCAGCTGAGCGTATGGCCACTCGCGCTTGGTCGTTGACCCGACCGGCCCGCTTGTTTAGTATCCATTGTATTTTTATAACTTCAAATGCGTAATATGTTTTTTAAAATCGATAATTTTGATAATGTTTGTTCGGAAGAAAATTTACTAATGATACTTGAAATACAATTAAAAAAAAACAACAAAAAAAAATTGCATTTTGACCTTCAATATCTCCAAAACCAGTGAATGCCCAGGTATGTTCTAGAAGAAGTTTCGTTTACGTTAAGGGTCTTTTTACACCCTGTATATCTTAAACTATCATTACAGCCGATCGATTTAGAGAAAGCAACCCTGTGAAAACTTAAGTAAAGTGTGATCTCCTAGTATTAGAATGGATTGACAGTTCAATTCGTCTTCACTATACCGATACTCCATTTACAACACATTACTCCATTCCATTTTTCCATTCTCCATTTTTCCATTCTCCATTTACTCCATTTGCATTAGATAGAAGTTATATTTTTAATGCAAATTTTGCAACGAAAGCATTTTACAATTTAGTAGACGCCGAATTTGTTACAATCTATTTTCACAGCAGCTTTCACAGTTAGTTGTAACCATTTCAACAATTAATTTTAAGAAATGATGTGGATTTCATTTGGTTATATTATTTCATTTTAGTTGAAAATTACAGTGTCAATAAAACGGTTACCCTCTTCTCTCTAATATAGCGAGGGGGGTAATGGCTGATCTTTGCGTTATGCTCGTGAACGGGTGCTGCTTGTGGAGACTGGTCGACTTGCTGCCCATGGGTTTTTGTTGTTGTTGTTATAAAAATTAACTATTCATTACTTTTACTTCGATTATCATTTTAAATTTTGAGTCGCAGCCTTATGAATATAAGCCAGCGTTGCACATGTAAGCGGGCACGCCTTTTATACCTGGAGGCTGTTATTCTTCAGTTTTGTAGGCTTTTGCTTGAATTAGATTTGACGGGCCTGGTGGTCTAGTAGTTAGGGACCCTGACTGCTATGCCGGAGGTCGATTTCCACCCAGGACAAATGTCTGTGTGATGATTACGATCATTTGTTCTGTGTCTGGGTGTAATTGAACTATAATATGTATGTATTTAGAAATATACAAGTATGCTTATCAGTTGTTTAGTCCCATAACACAAGTTCTACTTAGCTTGGTATAGATAGTGTTGTGTGAAAAGTTGTGGAATATTTATTTATTTAATGTTAATATAAATGTATTTTGTTTCTTGGTATATTGGGACTTTAGGAGTGTGCTAGTTAACACGTTACAATCATTTTGGAACATTATGATTTACAAAGTTTATAAACCTTTATGCTATTTTAGGAGCATTTCATTGTATAGTTTCAAGTTCTTCAAACGAAACAGACAGACGTGTTGCTGGGGAGTTTGTTCCGCCACTTCTTCCCAACAAAAACACTAGGCACTTCTTAGTGCAAAAGGGTGTTTCGGGGGTCTGTCTTATGTAGTTTTGACGTTCAAAAAGTGCCGCTTCTCGGTCTAATTTGAATAAATGATTTGGTTACCTCCACGTCGAATCTCCCCGGCCTCAACAGCGCTTGGTCCAGGTCGTCGCGTCTGTTCGTGGCTCCCAACACGATGACTCCCTCGTTCTGATGGAAGCCGTCCATCTCTGACAGTAGCTGGTTTATAGTCTGCAACAACATCATAAAAATTACAAGTTAGAAAAAACAATGTGTGTGTATTAGTGTACAGTACACACGTAAGAAGTGAAACTTCTTTACGACATTTTTTTTTTTTTTTTCTCTACGACACAAACTTTCGAAAAATTATCTTCTATTTACAACTTTACAGATATCTATACTATAATACACTCATCAAAAGTGTCTAGAGATCAACATATATTTTTGCAATAACTTTTCTCCTGATTGATATTAATTAAAATTTTCTTTAAGGATTCATCAAATAAAGTGTTTTCGTTTGTCACAGTAACGATAAACCAAGTCACCTTTGCATTAATAAAGAAATTTGCCATTTTCCTAATAAAGGGATTTTTGACATTTGAACCACTAACATTAAAGTTCGAAAAAAAGACTGAAATAACAGTTTTCTTTAAAATTTTATTGGGTAACTAAAACAATTAATAATCCGTGTTTCTACCGCGAACACTAACAACACAAGAACATCGGTTTGGCATACTCAAAATGAGTTCATCCAAATCACGCTGTGGAATGGCCGCCCATGTTCGTTGCAACAACAAAAAAAGGTCTTCTTGCGACTGGATACCCTCCATATTCGGCAGAGCTCTTCTCTGTAGCATATCCCATGCATGCTCAATCGGGTTCAAGTCTGGCGACTGAGCAGGCCAGGGCAGGACATTGATGTTAACTGCGGCGAGAGTCTGTCTTACAACTCTTGCGGTGTGCGGTCGTGCATTATCATGCATTAACTGAAATAAGGGACCGATTTGCACTTGTAGAGGAACGATGACGACTGATACAATCGTCTCAGCATAAATTTGAGCGTTGAGGTTGCCTCTGATCCAAATCAACTCAGTTCTTCCGCCGATCCAAATACCCGCCCATACCATGATGGTTCCACCACTATAAGGATGGACTTCCTGGCAGGATTTTAATCGCTGTTGGCGTCCAGGGGTTCTCCAGTGTCGTATACGTCTTGTATCCGGTCTCATACCAAAACGAGACTCATCAGAAAAGCACACGAAACGCCATTGTTCTTCTGCCCAATTTCTGTGTTCAAGAGCCCATTGATATCGAATCCTACGATTGTGCATTGCTATAGGTGGTACCCGTAGCGGTCTTCGGGAATGAAGGTTCACTTCATGCAAGCGGTTTCTGACTGTTTGGTCGCTAATTAAGTTCCCTGAAGAGTGATGAAGCCTCACGGCTAACATCATGGCGGTTATTGTTGGAGCTCTTCGAGTTAAGATTTGAATGTATCGGTCTTGTCTCCGTGTGGTGCAGCGATACCGTCCTCCATGGCGCTCAGCCACGGTACCAGTGCTTCGGTAACGTGTCCAAAGTCGACTGATAACACTCTGACTTGTATTCAGAGCTAAAGCCACAGTACGTTGCCGGGAACCAGCTTCTATCATTCCCACGGCTCTGAGCATTTCTTCCCTGCTTAAATGACGTCGCCGCTCCATGATAACGTTGGTTTTAATCAGTAGTAGGGAAACAGTAGCACTAATAATGTCTTCAATGCGTTGTATGTTTTTATAGGGAAAATATTGACAGCTGATTTTCATCTTTTACTCGAATTTGATTCACAGTTCCTGATTCAAATTATGAAATGGACCAAATAGGATCCATATAAATTTATAAAATCATAAATTTATTACAAAGCCACATCTCAATCTCAAGAAATCCGCATAAAAATGCTTGATCCCTAGACACTTTTGATGTGTGTATTATAACGAGGAAAATTTTGGTTGTTAGTTTGTTTGCATATTTTCCAGAGATCAAAGGCGTCGTCCTACTGTATTAATATTTATACTGTGGTACTACGGAACATGGATTATACACATCACCTGATTAGCGTACGGGTGAAGCACACTGTTGGTGCGCTTGGCCCCGACGGAGTCGATCTCATCTATGAATATGACGCACGGCGCGCGCTCCTTAGCGGCCTCTGTAAGAAACATTTTATTATTTTATTATTATTATAAAATAAACAATAAATATTCCACAATTTTTCACACAACGCCATCTAGTCCCAAGCTAAGCTAAGAGCTAGTGTTATGGATACTAAACAGCTGATAAACATACTTATATACTTCTAAATACATACATATTATAGATAAATTTACACCCAGACACAAAACAAATGATCGTGCTCATCACACAAACATTAAATGTTTGTGTGATGGTCTGATGATTTTAAAGGTCGTCGGTTAGATTTCCACCCAGGACAAATTTTGTCCTGGGTGGAAATCTAACCGACGACCTCAGGCATTGCAGTCAGGGTCACTAACTACTAGACCCACAGGCCAGTCAAAATTTTATATATTATTATTACTATAGTTTGTGGCTAAATGGATAGAAGGTTAACCGATTTAACTAGGTTAATCCTCAGATGGATGACCAATATCTACCAAAGGGTGTTTGACAGAATATGAACATCTCAAAATATAATTGGTTCATAAGTTAGATTATAAAAATAATACACAAGTATTTATTTTTTCTTTTTCAAATTGATGGAAAACTGCTTAGATTAAGCGCATTAGGGCGAGACTCCATCAAAGCGGAGACGAGAGGAGATGTCTTGTAATTAACCAATAGGATATTGTATTGTGCTGAAGCTAAGCACTGAACTGTCAAAATGACGCAAGCTGATTGGTTGTTAAACACATCTCTTCTTGTCTCCGCTTTGGTGGAGTCTCGCCCTTAAAGTTGAGGAGAGGGGGCTTGTAATGTCTAGTATAAACTGTACTGGTTAGTGACGTCATGCGATATTTTGACTCGATGTGTCGTCGTTATTTTTGATTACGTGACAAAAGAAAAAATATGTGTCAAATGTTTTCTTTTAATCTAGATGAGGGACTAAAAACAATTTTGTCAATAGAATACCTACTCTTTATTGTACACCATAAAAAATTACAAATTATAATTTCTACATAGGGTGTTACAATGGGCGGCCTTATCGCTAAAAGCGATCTCTTACAGACAACCTTTGGAGCCAAGTAGCCCATTCTTTCTAATCCCTTTGATTAGTGGTTCTGTAGACTTACTGAAGAGATCCCGCACCCGGCGCGCGCCCTGGCCCACCAGGATCTCGTCGAACTCGGGCCCCGCGGCGTGGAAGAAGGGCACGCGCGCCTCGCCCGCCACGGCGCGCGCCAGCAGCGTCTTGTAGTGGTTCTGTAGACTTACTGAAGAGATCCCGCACCCGGCGCGCGCCCTGGCCCACCAGGATCTCGTCGAACTCGGGCCCCGCGGCGTGGAAGAAGGGCACGCGCGCCTCGCCCGCCACGGCGCGCGCCAGCAGCGTCTTGTAGTGGTTCTGTAGACTTACTGAAGAGATCCCGCACCCGGCGCGCGCCCTGGCCCACCAGGATCTCGTCGAACTCGGGCCCCGCGGCGTGGAAGAAGGGCACGCGCGCCTCGCCCGCCACGGCGCGCGCCAGCAGCGTCTTGTAGTGGTTCTGTAGACTTACTGAAGAGATCCCGCACCCGGCGCGCGCCCTGGCCCACCAGGATCTCGTCGAACTCGGGCCCCGCGGCGTGGAAGAAGGGCACGCGCGCCTCGCCCGCCACGGCGCGCGCCAGCAGCGTCTTGTAGTGGTTCTGTAGACTTACTGAAGAGATCCCGCACCCGGCGCGCGCCCTGGCCCACCAGGATCTCGTCGAACTCGGGCCCCGCGGCGTGGAAGAAGGGCACGCGCGCCTCGCCCGCCACGGCGCGCGCCAGCAGCGTCTTGTAGTGGTTCTGTAGACTTACTGAAGAGATCCCGCACCCGGCGCGCGCCCTGGCCCACCAGGATCTCGTCGAACTCGGGCCCCGCGGCGTGGAAGAAGGGCACGCGCGCCTCGCCCGCCACGGCGCGCGCCAGCAGCGTCTTGTAGTGGTTCTGTAGACTTACTGAAGAGATCCCGCACCCGGCGCGCGCCCTGGCCCACCAGGATCTCGTCGAACTCGGGCCCCGCGGCGTGGAAGAAGGGCACGCGCGCCTCGCCCGCCACGGCGCGCGCCAGCAGCGTCTTGCCGGTGCCGGGCGGGCCCACCAGCAGCACGCCCTTGGGCAGCTTGCCGCCCAGCGACGAGAACTTCTCCGGGGACTTCAGGAACTCCACCTGCAGGGAGAGGAACAATGGGTAAACGTTGATTCTCAACAGGTGTTTAATTCAGCGTTCAGGCACTAGTTGTCTGGCTGCCGCAAGGCACATAATTCTCTATTATGTTTAATCGACTGTGCAGTCGTCCGACGAAGCCGTCTAGACAGGACAATCGTGCGGGGTGTGAGGGGCGAGCCGCGGGAAAGCGAACAAAACGATGTTCGTAGGGCGTGAGCTATTATTCAGGGCTGACTCTCATTCAGTAATTTTTTTAATAATTTGATATGGGTGTAAATTTTGAGAATAATTTAAGTGCTTGTTACGAAAAAGCCATCCTTTTTGAAATCCAAGATGGCGCCGAGGAAAACTTTTGTTTTGCCGTCATGGGTGTCGTTTTCATGGTTTTCAGGGTCGTTGATTACGAAAATTAGCTCAAATTAAAAATGCAAGATGGCGACGAAGAAAATTTTTGGTTTTTCCGTCATGGGTGTCGTTTTTGTAGTTTTCGGTATCGCTAATTACGAAAATGAGCACAAAATTAAAATCCAAGATGGCGCCGAGGAAAATTTTTGGTTTTTCCGTCATGGGTGTCGGTTTCATGGTTTTCAGGGTCGTTGATTACGAAAATTAGGTCAAATTAAAAATGCAAGATGGCGACGACACCCATGACGGAAAAACCAAAAATTTTCCTCGGCGCCATCTCGGATTTTCATTTTGAGCTCATTTTTGTAATCAGCGACCCCGAAAACCACGAAACCGACACCCATGACGCCATCTTGGATTTTCATTTTGACCTTATTTTCATAATCAGCGACCCCGAAAACCATGAAAACGACACCGATGACGAAAAACCCAAAAAAAAAACCACCTTCAAGTAATAGCAAGCGTGATGTTATGTTTACTCTACTGAGTAAACTTCAGTGGCCATTAAGTCGCGCAAAAGTCCAGTCGCGCAAGTGCCCATTCGCGCAAGTTTCTTGGCACGCAAGTGTCTATTCGCGCATCTGTCCTTTCGCGCAAAAGTCCATTCGTGCAAGTGTCTTGGCGCGCAAAAGTCCATTCGCGCATAGGTCCAATCGCGCAAAAGTCCATGCGCGCATCTGTCTTTTCGCGCAAGTGGATTCGCGCAAGTGTCTTTCGCGCAAAAGTCCCAGATCCAAAAAAAAAGGAACTTCCAACTCGATGGCCCATAGGAAAGTTTAGCCGTCTCATATACGTATACGCCTCACTGCATTTTTTGTTGTCATACTCAACTTCTTAATAATATATGCAGTAAAGAGCAGGTTTAAAATTATTTACTTTCTTGTATTAAGTTATAATATTGTTTTGATTATTATAATATCGCTAACCATGTTAATCTGCAATAAATAAATAATTTCATAAATATTGTTTACTTGTGACAACCCTGGCATACATACGTTCGCGGTTGTCAGATTGTTTTGACGTTGTCGGCATTTTTCCAGAGATCAAAGGCCTCGGCCTACTGTATTAATATTTATACTGTGGTTTAATTTTATTGTTTATTATTTTTAGTTTAATTCTTTTTTGTACCTATTTCTATTATTAACGTGTGCCTGTGTCGTGCCAAATAAATGCTTTTTCTTTCTTACTTTAATTGTAGTCAAAATGCGTATTGAAACGTACGTCTTACGTGTGTCATACACACACGTAAGTAGAATAAATGCTGTAGAAATGCGTTCCATGCGAAGTACGTGTAGTGTAACAAAACGCCACATGCTACGAATCTTACATACTTTTTTTACTTCGTCTACATTCATACATGTTGTCATACACACACGCCGGTTGCGAATACTACGCACCTGACCTTTTTGAAGAACCTAACCAATAAGGTCTATGTATGTCCTTCTAGGGCGTCCTCTCCCGGCGTTCCCACTTACATCTGCCTCATAACCTTTCGTTAGTCGCCTATCATTCATCCTTTCAACGTGACCAAACCATCTAAGCTTGTAACTATAACATCTTTTAAACCACAACGTTGCTTTATCACATCATTCCTCAATCTGTCATTCGTTGTTACACCACACATACTTCGCAAGGAACGCATTTCTACAGCATTTATTCTACTTTCATGTCTCTTTTGCCACCCCCAACATTCACTTCCATACGTTAGTGTAGACACCAGCACACCATTGTGAACAGCCAGTTGTGCCCTTTCGAACATCGATTGGCTGATCACAACGCCATGTATAGCGCCATTCACTTTATTTCCCGCATTCACTCTCCTTTCCACATCAGCATCAATCTTTCCATCCCTTGTAAACAGACTCCCTAGTTATACAAAGTCATTCACTTATTCTACACTCATTGAATATCGTTTATATTCACACACCGACACGTTTTCGTCTCTTTCAAACACCATTACTTTCGTTTTATTCTCATTTATATTCATCCCTTTCATCTTAAATGCTTCAATTATCTCGGTCACCATGTCTTGCAACTGTTCCGCTGACGATGCAAGAAGAACTTGATCGTCTGCGTAGAGGAGGCATTTGACAGGCAACTTATTCATTATCAATCCACAATCACTCTCTTTTAAATCTGTTAAGTATATAATTATCCATATATATAAGTTGAACAGCCACGGCGACAATACATAGCCCTGTCTAACTCCCCTAGAGATGCCAAACCAGTCTGTGTTATGCCCCGTTTATCCTGACACAGACACTGGAATCTCTATATATAGATTTTAGTGCCCGTACCAAGCACCAGTCCAAACCATACATGGATAGTGTCGACCACAGCTCATCCCTCCACACACTATCATAGGCCTTCTCCAAGTCAATGAAAGGAAAGTTAACAACTTTCTTAAAAAAAAATAAACAAATAAATAATAAAAATAATTATCAATTATTATTATTAACTATAATTATTATTATTTGATATGAATAATAATATTTTTTTAAAGAATAATTTCCGTCGCAAGATGAATCATTTTTAGTTAAGGTCCAAAAACGAGATACAGTAATAACTTCACCGGACCGTGACTCCGGGTCGCGAATCAAATTTTTTCAGTCAAAATAATTTAGGGGGCCAATTTAGTGACCAATACTTAAACATGTGATTGTATTCATGATTTCAATAAACTTTCCCAAAGAAACTTTTTTTTTAATCAAAATATCTTATAACACAATAAAATAACAAAACACACATTCACAGAGGCACGAATCGGCACGATCTATCAGCTGATAGTCTGACCTCGGGAAGGGCAAAACCTACTACTAGTAGTAGCGTCACACGCTCCCCCGCCACCCCCACCGTTCCTGTTGTGCAGTACTGAAGTAATTTAATTAATTGAAAGTTAATGAGTATAAAAAAAAGTTTCTTCATGAGAACAATCACGTGTTTAAGTATCAGTCACTAATTACCAGTCACCCTTTATATGAGCTGAAAACAGCGTTAAAATGTGACCTCTGGTAAAATGATATTTTTACTTTTGTGCTGGAAAACCTCGATTATGAGTAGGTCGA
The DNA here is from genome assembly GCA_921972225.1 of Euplexia lucipara. Classification (NCBI taxonomy): domain Eukaryota; kingdom Metazoa; phylum Arthropoda; class Insecta; order Lepidoptera; family Noctuidae; genus Euplexia; species Euplexia lucipara. The sequence goes on along the minus strand of OV179169.1, from coordinate 1,032,217 downwards.
TTTTCTAACCCTAACAAATAAAACAGACAACGCGATTTGAGTGTTTTCTTAGCTAAAAACACGGGCATGCGGGGTATCAAAAGATGCGTCTCAGCGCGGGCTATCCAACTAATCAAAAATACTTACAGTCGCAAAAAGAAAAATTTCGAGTTAAGGTCCAAAAACGAGAGGTTATACGCCGCGGCGTATATACCATAACTACAATTGTTAGTTACTGCAAAAATATACACCATCGAGGTGTAAAGTTACGCGGAATTGAAGTATCCACGACGATATGGCTACATGATGCCCAGCTGTGGGACAGTAACTTGTTATAAGGATACTCACAACATCCTTCAGCTCTTGTTTGGCCTCATCGGCTCCCTTCACATCATCGAAGGTAACGGAGATGTCCTCCGGATCCACCTCCACTTGGTTTCCGAGTTGGATTCTGACAACAAAAGTTATAACATTGGTTTTTGATCACGGGTAAAATGTAACACGAATGATTAAGAAATGGACGTAATTTTATGTGCCCTGCAGTGCTAAGTTTGGTAGTTGAGTTAATATCCGGATGCTTAATCAATCAACTCAAAATGACGGCAGAAAGAACTACCAAAATATTCGTATAGCGATCTTATTCAACAGGAGTTGCTGCTTGCAAGCACCACAGCGTCCACTCACGTCGGTGGCCGAGTGCAAACTAATATTTTTTGTTTCAAATTTTTGTGCAATAACTCACGACAGTGATCAGTAAAATAACGTAGCGGGGTTCACGCAATTTAGCAAAATTTTATGAAAAACTAAAATCGCTTTGATCTTTTTTCTGGGATTAATTGGAATAGTTTGGTAGTTCTTTCTGCCACCATTTTGAGTTGATCATGTCACATAAAATATTTTTTAATAAACACATAACTGTTATTAAATAGAAGAAAAAGTTCCTAAACTCAAAACGAAATCGACAATTTTGTGTGAAGAAGTACCGGAAATGATTTTTACAATATTATTTACCTAGGTTTTACAATAAAAAATTGCGACCTTTTGAAGATGAAGGAGTAATCTGTCTGTGGTAATTATTATTTAGATTCAGTTTAGTTTAGTTCTGCCGCAAAATGTTCCGAAAAACTGTTCATTTTGGTCAGATTTGTGAACGCGTCCTTAAGACACGTACCTGAACACAGTTCCGCTGACTGAAGCCATGAGGCTCACGAAGATGGCCAGGAACAGCACGATGGTGAGCAGTTGCTGAACTAACTTCAGGTATTTGGATGCTTTAGTGCCGCGGACATTGTCGGGATGGGAACCTGGGGACAATAAATTAAGACGTTTATTTATCACTAGCGGACGGGTGAATTTTCGAAGTCCTCAAGTTCCGAGTTGAGCTCACAATAACTGACAAATGCTTTCTCTGACTGATCTGGTCCACTCATATCTGTGTGGTTCTTTCCTCAAAGAACCATTATCAGATGAAGGAACAGGCAAAGCGCTTCGTGCGAATGTGTGGAACTACTCCGCCATTAATGGACCGATTTTCAAAATTCTTTTTTTTATTTGATAAAGGTATACTACCAGGGTGGTCCCATTTGTATCAATACTCAGATCCGATGATCAGATTCTCGAGGAATTGAGGGAACTCCTCAAATAATATACCGATTTTTAGCAGTTTTTCTTTAGCAATTTGTTAACCGATTTCAATATTACATTCAACTTTTGTGAGAGTATTCTTTAGGATTACATGCGGAGAAACCAAAAATAGGTAGCAAAATAAAATTGTAACATTTCTGTCCATTTCTTTCTGAACTGCAAGACAGAAAATATGTTTATTTGGGACACGCTCAGGAATTTAACAGTTTAAAACTAAATCTAAATTTAACATCTATCTATATATATATAAAAGAAAGTCGTGTTAGTTACTTCGCTTATAACTCAAGAACGGCTGAACCGATTTAGCTGAAAATTGGCAGGGAGGTAGTTTAGAGCCAGGAGAAGGACATAGGATACTTTTTATCCCGTTCGACATCATAAAAATAAATATCAAGAATATCGGTTGTCTCAAACATTTTTCAAACGCAGCGCCATCTTGGATGACATGACAGGAGTCAAACTTCCCAGTTCATTATCAGGTGACAATTTGAAATTGACAAGTCTTTAGCTAAACCCAAGAAGGTAAGGTTGTCAATTTATAATACGCACCTACGTTCTGAAATTTATTTTGTTACTAAACTTAGAGGTTCTATGTAGCATAAAAAAGTCTTATATTTCAGAAATCAATTTACGTAATTAGCAATGATGACAGAGACGAACTTTAATAATTCTTTGCAAATAGAACTTATTTTACTGTTAGGACTTTAATTAAAGTAGACCGGGAAAACTATAGGCATAAATTGTATGTAACATAGAGGCAATAGTTCAGATTAAAATTATGAATTTAGTATTTTTTAAATCAATGCATTTTAGTAAGGGAGTTAGGTTAGATAGTTGGGTTAGCTATAGGATAGGTATGGTCAGTTAGGTTAGGTTATATATATGTTGTAATTTAAAAGTAGTAGTAGTTATTATTGGTTTGGATTTATTTGTTGTCGTCTTATTCAACGTATGTATAACTAATATAAAAAAATAATAATAAGAGCAATAAATTGACTCTAAGGCACAACGAAGTTTGCCGGGGCATCTAGTATTAAATAAACAACAAAAAGACCTGTGCGAGGCCAAAAAGGCCCCTATCTCAGAACGATGCCACGATATTTAAAGGAAAACGATAAATACCGCAGCGCTGTTATTCTGATAGGGCCTACTGTAATGCCATGAATACATTGATGTACAGACGCCAGCTGCCACATCAAGCCACCCCAAACTATAAAATTTTCCCAATTGAACATGAACCCTATTCTAATTGAAATAAAGTTGAAAAACTAAGATATACCTGCTAGATACCCCTCAGCGAAGGCTATCTTGATCTTATCCTTCTGCTGGTGAGTGAGGTGGTTGGCATCTTCGGACAGCAACTTCTCCAGGCGCGGCGCCACTTCTGGATATTGCTGGTTCTGCTTATCTGCGGGGTCCTGGGCACTGAGTCCTGGAAGAGGGAAAAGAAAACTTGAAATTTACTTTTTGTTATTTACTTACTGTACTTAAACATAAGCGGAGGAGATTGTGGTTAAATTATAACAGCCGCACGGGTAGATCGAAGGTTAAGCTACGATAGACGAGGTCAATCCGTGGATGGGTGACCATTCATTATGTTTACTTTACTTATAATATTAAACCTGTGGCGTAGCCACTATAAATATATAAATAAAACTAACTAACTACAATACTTATATGTACTTATAATAAATATAATTAAATAGTATTTAGTATATAAATTTAAACTACTTACAACTAATTACACAAACTACAATCACAACATTAACATGCATAATATAGCATTACATATTGTTAAATAAACCACATACATCAATAAATACGATACATAAAATACATACAAAATAATATACTTCCCTGATAGTCGTGAACGACTAGTCGTGGAGCGTCGACCCTCAAATATCGCAGTCGTGTCGCAAGGAGTAACGAGCGCCTACCGGTACCTACTTGCTACTCACCGAACAAAGAAACTTGGTCGCCGCGCCAGCGCATCGAGCCACGGACGCACGCTGCGCCCCGCAGTCCGCCACGCAGCTCCACGGCAGACGCACGCTTGCTTGTCGCAAGGAGTAACGAGCGCCTACCGGTACCTACTTGCTACTCACCGAACAAAGAAACTTGGTCGCCGCGCCAGCGCATCGAGCCACGGACGCACGCTGCGCCCCGCAGTCCGCCACGCAGCTCCACGGCAGACGCACGCTTGCTTGTCGCAAGGAGTAACGAGCGCCTACCGGTACCTACTTGCTACTCACCGAACAAAGAAACTTGGTCGCCGCGCCAGCGCATCGAGCCACGGACGCACGCTGCGCCCCGCAGTCCGCCACGCAGCTCCACGGCAGACGCACGCTTGCTTGTCGCAAGGAGTAACGAGCGCCTACCGGTACCTACTTGCTACTCACCGAACAAAGAAACTTGGTCGCCGCGCCAGCGCATCGAGCCACGGACGCACGCTGCGCCCCGCAGTCCGCCACGCAGCTCCACGGCAGACGCACGCTTGCTTGTCGCAAGGAGTAACGAGCGCCTACCGGTACCTACTTGCTACTCACCGAACAAAGAAACTTGGTCGCCGCGCCAGCGCATCGAGCCACGGACGCACGCTGCGCCCCGCAGTCCGCCACGCAGCTCCACGGCAGACGCACGCTTGCTTGTCGCAAGGAGTAACGAGCGCCTACCGGTACCTACTTGCTACTCACCGAACAAAGAAACTTGGTCGCCGCGCCAGCGCATCGAGCCACGGACGCACGCTGCGCCCCGCAGTCCGCCACGCAGCTCCACGGCAGACGCACGCTTGCTTGTCGCAAGGAGTAACGAGCGCCTACCGGTACCTACTTGCTACTCACCGAACAAAGAAACTTGGTCGCCGCGCCAGCGCATCGAGCCACGGACGCACGCTGCGCCCCGCAGTCCGCCACGCAGCTCCACGGCAGACGCACGCTTGCTTGTCGCAAGGAGTAACGAGCGCCTACCGGTACCTACTTGCTACTCACCGAACAAAGAAACTTGGTCGCCGCGCCAGCGCATCGAGCCACGGACGCACGCTGCGCCCCGCAGTCCGCCACGCAGCTCCACGGCAGACGCACGCTTGCTTGTCGCAAGGAGTAACGAGCGCCTACCGGTACCTACTTGCTACTCACCGAACAAAGAAACTTGGTCGCCGCGCCAGCGCATCGAGCCACGGACGCACGCTGCGCCCCGCAGTCCGCCACGCAGCTCCACGGCAGACGCACGCTTGCTTGTCGCAAGGAGTAACGAGCGCCTACCGGTACCTACTTGCTACTCACCGAACAAAGAAACTTGGTCGCCGCGCCAGCGCATCGAGCCACGGACGCACGCTGCGCCCCGCAGTCCGCCACGCAGCTCCACGGCAGACGCACGCTTGCTTGTCGCAAGGAGTAACGAGCGCCTACCGGTACCTACTTGCTACTCACCGAACAAAGAAACTTGGTCGCCGCGCCAGCGCATCGAGCCACGGACGCACGCTGCGCCCCGCAGTCCGCCACGCAGCTCCACGGCAGACGCACGCTTGCTTGTCGCAAGGAGTAACGAGCGCCTACCGGTACCTACTTGCTACTCACCGAACAAAGAAACTTGGTCGCCGCGCCAGCGCATCGAGCCACGGACGCACGCTGCGCCCCGCAGTCCGCCACGCAGCTCCACGGCAGACGCACGCTTGCTTGTCGCAAGGAGTAACGAGCGCCTACCGGTACCTACTTGCTACTCACCGAACAAAGAAACTTGGTCGCCGCGCCAGCGCATCGAGCCACGGACGCACGCTGCGCCCCGCAGTCCGCCACGCAGCTCCACGGCAGACGCACGCTTGCTTGTCGCAAGGAGTAACGAGCGCCTACCGGTACCTACTTGCTACTCACCGAACAAAGAAACTTGGTCGCCGCGCCAGCGCATCGAGCCACGGACGCACGCTGCGCCCCGCAGTCCGCCACGCAGCTCCACGGCAGACGCACGCTTGCTTGTCGCAAGGAGTAACGAGCGCCTACCGGTACCTACTTGCTACTCACCGAACAAAGAAACTTGGTCGCCGCGCCAGCGCATCGAGCCACGGACGCACGCTGCGCCCCGCAGTCCGCCACGCAGCTCCACGGCAGACGCACGCTTGCTTGTCGCAAGGAGTAACGAGCGCCTACCGGTACCTACTTGCTACTCACCGAACAAAGAAACTTGGTCGCCGCGCCAGCGCATCGAGCCACGGACGCACGCTGCGCCCCGCAGTCCGCCACGCAGCTCCACGGCAGACGCACGCTTGCTTGTCGCAAGGAGTAACGAGCGCCTACCGGTACCTACTTGCTACTCACCGAACAAAGAAACTTGGTCGCCGCGCCAGCGCATCGAGCCACGGACGCACGCTGCGCCCCGCAGTCCGCCACGCAGCTCCACGGCAGACGCACGCTTGCTTGTCGCAAGGAGTAACGAGCGCCTACCGGTACCTACTTGCTACTCACCGAACAAAGAAACTTGGTCGCCGCGCCAGCGCATCGAGCCACGGACGCACGCTGCGCCCCGCAGTCCGCCACGCAGCTCCACGGCAGACGCACGCTTGCTTGTCGCAAGGAGTAACGAGCGCCTACCGGTACCTACTTGCTACTCACCGAACAAAGAAACTTGGTCGCCGCGCCAGCGCATCGAGCCACGGACGCACGCTGCGCCCCGCAGTCCGCCACGCAGCTCCACGGCAGACGCACGCTTGCTTGTCGCAAGGAGTAACGAGCGCCTACCGGTACCTACTTGCTACTCACCGAACAAAGAAACTTGGTCGCCGCGCCAGCGCATCGAGCCACGGACGCACGCTGCGCCCCGCAGTCCGCCACGCAGCTCCACGGCAGACGCACGCTTGCTTGTCGCAAGGAGTAACGAGCGCCTACCGGTACCTACTTGCTACTCACCGAACAAAGAAACTTGGTCGCCGCGCCAGCGCATCGAGCCACGGACGCACGCTGCGCCCCGCAGTCCGCCACGCAGCTCCACGGCAGACGCACGCTTGCTTGTCGCAAGGAGTAACGAGCGCCTACCGGTACCTACTTGCTACTCACCGAACAAAGAAACTTGGTCGCCGCGCCAGCGCATCGAGCCACGGACGCACGCTGCGCCCCGCAGTCCGCCACGCAGCTCCACGGCAGACGCACGCTTGCTTGTCGCAAGGAGTAACGAGCGCCTACCGGTACCTACTTGCTACTCACCGAACAAAGAAACTTGGTCGCCGCGCCAGCGCATCGAGCCACGGACGCACGCTGCGCCCCGCAGTCCGCCACGCAGCTCCACGGCAGACGCACGCTTGCTTGTCGCAAGGAGTAACGAGCGCCTACCGGTACCTACTTGCTACTCACCGAACAAAGAAACTTGGTCGCCGCGCCAGCGCATCGAGCCACGGACGCACGCTGCGCCCCGCAGTCCGCCACGCAGCTCCACGGCAGACGCACGCTTGCTTGTCGCAAGGAGTAACGAGCGCCTACCGGTACCTACTTGCTACTCACCGAACAAAGAAACTTGGTCGCCGCGCCAGCGCATCGAGCCACGGACGCACGCTGCGCCCCGCAGTCCGCCACGCAGCTCCACGGCAGACGCACGCTTGCTTGTCGCAAGGAGTAACGAGCGCCTACCGGTACCTACTTGCTACTCACCGAACAAAGAAACTTGGTCGCCGCGCCAGCGCATCGAGCCACGGACGCACGCTGCGCCCCGCAGTCCGCCACGCAGCTCCACGGCAGACGCACGCTTGCTTGTCGCAAGGAGTAACGAGCGCCTACCGGTACCTACTTGCTACTCACCGAACAAAGAAACTTGGTCGCCGCGCCAGCGCATCGAGCCACGGACGCACGCTGCGCCCCGCAGTCCGCCACGCAGCTCCACGGCAGACGCACGCTTGCTTGTCGCAAGGAGTAACGAGCGCCTACCGGTACCTACTTGCTACTCACCGAACAAAGAAACTTGGTCGCCGCGCCAGCGCATCGAGCCACGGACGCACGCTGCGCCCCGCAGTCCGCCACGCAGCTCCACGGCAGACGCACGCTTGCTTGTCGCAAGGAGTAACGAGCGCCTACCGGTACCTACTTGCTACTCACCGAACAAAGAAACTTGGTCGCCGCGCCAGCGCATCGAGCCACGGACGCACGCTGCGCCCCGCAGTCCGCCACGCAGCTCCACGGCAGACGCACGCTTGCTTGTCGCAAGGAGTAACGAGCGCCTACCGGTACCTACTTGCTACTCACCGAACAAAGAAACTTGGTCGCCGCGCCAGCGCATCGAGCCACGGACGCACGCTGCGCCCCGCAGTCCGCCACGCAGCTCCACGGCAGACGCACGCTTGCTTGTCGCAAGGAGTAACGAGCGCCTACCGGTACCTACTTGCTACTCACCGAACAAAGAAACTTGGTCGCCGCGCCAGCGCATCGAGCCACGGACGCACGCTGCGCCCCGCAGTCCGCCACGCAGCTCCACGGCAGACGCACGCTTGCTTGTCGCAAGGAGTAACGAGCGCCTACCGGTACCTACTTGCTACTCACCGAACAAAGAAACTTGGTCGCCGCGCCAGCGCATCGAGCCACGGACGCACGCTGCGCCCCGCAGTCCGCCACGCAGCTCCACGGCAGACGCACGCTTGCTTGTCGCAAGGAGTAACGAGCGCCTACCGGTACCTACTTGCTACTCACCGAACAAAGAAACTTGGTCGCCGCGCCAGCGCATCGAGCCACGGACGCACGCTGCGCCCCGCAGTCCGCCACGCAGCTCCACGGCAGACGCACGCTTGCTTGTCGCAAGGAGTAACGAGCGCCTACCGGTACCTACTTGCTACTCACCGAACAAAGAAACTTGGTCGCCGCGCCAGCGCATCGAGCCACGGACGCACGCTGCGCCCCGCAGTCCGCCACGCAGCTCCACGGCAGACGCACGCTTGCTTGTCGCAAGGAGTAACGAGCGCCTACCGGTACCTACTTGCTACTCACCGAACAAAGAAACTTGGTCGCCGCGCCAGCGCATCGAGCCACGGACGCACGCTGCGCCCCGCAGTCCGCCACGCAGCTCCACGGCAGACGCACGCTTGCTTGTCGCAAGGAGTAACGAGCGCCTACCGGTACCTACTTGCTACTCACCGAACAAAGAAACTTGGTCGCCGCGCCAGCGCATCGAGCCACGGACGCACGCTGCGCCCCGCAGTCCGCCACGCAGCTCCACGGCAGACGCACGCTTGCTTGTCGCAAGGAGTAACGAGCGCCTACCGGTACCTACTTGCTACTCACCGAACAAAGAAACTTGGTCGCCGCGCCAGCGCATCGAGCCACGGACGCACGCTGCGCCCCGCAGTCCGCCACGCAGCTCCACGGCAGACGCACGCTTGCTTGTCGCAAGGAGTAACGAGCGCCTACCGGTACCTACTTGCTACTCACCGAACAAAGAAACTTGGTCGCCGCGCCAGCGCATCGAGCCACGGACGCACGCTGCGCCCCGCAGTCCGCCACGCAGCTCCACGGCAGACGCACGCTTGCTTGTCGCAAGGAGTAACGAGCGCCTACCGGTACCTACTTGCTACTCACCGAACAAAGAAACTTGGTCGCCGCGCCAGCGCATCGAGCCACGGACGCACGCTGCGCCCCGCAGTCCGCCACGCAGCTCCACGGCAGACGCACGCTTGCTTGTCGCAAGGAGTAACGAGCGCCTACCGGTACCTACTTGCTACTCACCGAACAAAGAAACTTGGTCGCCGCGCCAGCGCATCGAGCCACGGACGCACGCTGCGCCCCGCAGTCCGCCACGCAGCTCCACGGCAGACGCACGCTTGCTTGTCGCAAGGAGTAACGAGCGCCTACCGGTACCTACTTGCTACTCACCGAACAAAGAAACTTGGTCGCCGCGCCAGCGCATCGAGCCACGGACGCACGCTGCGCCCCGCAGTCCGCCACGCAGCTCCACGGCAGACGCACGCTTGCTTGTCGCAAGGAGTAACGAGCGCCTACCGGTACCTACTTGCTACTCACCGAACAAAGAAACTTGGTCGCCGCGCCAGCGCATCGAGCCACGGACGCACGCTGCGCCCCGCAGTCCGCCACGCAGCTCCACGGCAGACGCACGCTTGCTTGTCGCAAGGAGTAACGAGCGCCTACCGGTACCTACTTGCTACTCACCGAACAAAGAAACTTGGTCGCCGCGCCAGCGCATCGAGCCACGGACGCACGCTGCGCCCCGCAGTCCGCCACGCAGCTCCACGGCAGACGCACGCTTGCTTGTCGCAAGGAGTAACGAGCGCCTACCGGTACCTACTTGCTACTCACCGAACAAAGAAACTTGGTCGCCGCGCCAGCGCATCGAGCCACGGACGCACGCTGCGCCCCGCAGTCCGCCACGCAGCTCCACGGCAGACGCACGCTTGCTTGTCGCAAGGAGTAACGAGCGCCTACCGGTACCTACTTGCTACTCACCGAACAAAGAAACTTGGTCGCCGCGCCAGCGCATCGAGCCACGGACGCACGCTGCGCCCCGCAGTCCGCCACGCAGCTCCACGGCAGACGCACGCTTGCTTGTCGCAAGGAGTAACGAGCGCCTACCGGTACCTACTTGCTACTCACCGAACAAAGAAACTTGGTCGCCGCGCCAGCGCATCGAGCCACGGACGCACGCTGCGCCCCGCAGTCCGCCACGCAGCTCCACGGCAGACGCACGCTTGCTTGTCGCAAGGAGTAACGAGCGCCTACCGGTACCTACTTGCTACTCACCGAACAAAGAAACTTGGTCGCCGCGCCAGCGCATCGAGCCACGGACGCACGCTGCGCCCCGCAGTCCGCCACGCAGCTCCACGGCAGACGCACGCTTGCTTGTCGCAAAACTATCTATCCTATCTTCCTGCTTACGCCCTAAATCGATGGTGCTTATTCGCATAAAGAATTATTGTATGTGGTGTGAACTTAACAATAAACTGTTATCAAGTGATCTACGTAGTGTTATTATTATAGTGACCACTTACCTGCTCACCCCACTATAAACCTAAAACTAAGTCACAAAACTACTGAAACTAAACTTTGATGTAATACCTCACGCCTCGATAGATGGCGTTGATCGATTTAAATTCAAGCTAACGTTTGCTTACCGCCCGAAGTATAAGGGTCCTCGAATTTATCAAAATAAATGTCTTCGTTCTGAGTATGTGGTGTTGTTATATTGCTATAAAACACACCCTACTCGTCGATAAACAGGGCGAAAGTGATCTTCGATGATCACATTACCTATCAAGACTCCTCTGTACTTCGAAAAGCACGTTAAGTCATTGGTCCCGACTGTCGTTTGTAGCTCTTTGACAGTCTTTACTTTTAGTCAGAAGCCCGAAAGTTTTGCCAACCAGTTACAACCAAGAGGTATCGTGTTACCCAGTTACTGGGTTGTGGAGGCCAGACAGGCAGTCGCTCCATGTAAAACACTGGTATTCAGCTGCATCCGTTTAAACTGGAAGTTGAACCCAACATAGTTGGGAAAAGGCTTGGGAGACGATAAGTAATAAAATAATTAAATGTTTTGTATGACAACATATGTGAATGTGAACGAAGCAAGGGAAGTATGTAAGAATCGTAGCATATGGCGCTCTGTAGTTTCTTCCTACCAGCGTAGGAAAAAGGCGCGAGTTTATGTATGTATGTATGTAATTAAATATTGTACTACTATCACACAACGCCATCTAGTCCCAAGCTAAGCAGAGCTTGTGTTACGGGTACTAAACAGCTGATAAACAACATACATATATATTTCTAAATACATACATATTATGGACAAAAATTTGTCTTGGGAATCGAACCCACGACCTCCGGCGTGGCAGTCAGGGCTACTAACTACTAGACCAACAGGCCAGTCAATCTAGAGCACTTGGGGAAAAGTTACCCAGATGATGAACTTACGAAGTCTGTTTATAAGATTAGGGTTCCGCTTCAGGTCAGCATGGATGCCACGCTCCGTCTTGAACCCTCTGACTTGCACGGCATAATTGAAGGTGTTGTTGTGCAGACCTCCGGCGAGGAGGCCCACGAAATTATCTGTGAAACTGAACCTGAGGAGCGAAAACATTTTTTTTAGTATATTATAGAATACATTTTGAATAAGGTGATAAAAATAATATAGAAGTGTTCTCGTACATCCTACCATTTTGGCATCCAAACATTGATGCAGCTTATCATTAATTATATAACCATTTTAACACGTAGCACAGCAGCTAATCGCTCAGCTACTTTTTTTTTTAAATACTTTAAACCAGTACTTGACTGCAATCCCACCTGATGGTAAGCAGTGATGGTGAAGCGCACTAGTTTATTAAGAGCCTATGCACCCTAGCCTTGAAGACACCTAAATTATAGTCGGACGGAAAGATTGCAGCAGGCAAGTTGTTCCAGTCCTTCGATGTACGCGGTATAAACGACGAAGCGAAACGCTTTGTCCGAATCGTGGAAATGCCAACCATGTAAGGGTGGACACTCGCCGTACGCCGGGTTGTCCGATGGTATGTACAAAGCACTACGCAAACTGTGCCGTAAAATGAATTGCAGTTCACATGTAAATTAATTGAAGATTGAGATCACACGACTGAAAAAAACTATTTAAAAGTGCGCACTGCTCTCTCTTCTCTACAATAATATACGAAACGTAACTCTCCCTCTTTCTAACTTCACTAACTTATATGTGTCCCTATCAACTTCCGTTCGCCTCGCCCGATCACACTTTTCGTAACGCTCTCGTCACGTGTTCAACAGCTTACTTTCCAAGTCAAGTGTAAGGAAGTTTTACTTCAAAAATCTAATTACTATGTAATAGTGTAAGACTGTAACACGACTTCCTGCGTGAGCGATCTAGAAGCGAACGCAGAGAGGCGCGAAAACAACAAACAGCCGAAACCTATTCAAGTGTCCTTCGTGACCAAACGCATGTGGGGTGCGGTGCGGTCGTGTTTTTGTTACGGGTGGCGGCAGTGCGGGACGATTCGTGTGCATGTTGGACACAGTCGCCGCGTCGCACCGCATCGCATTGAATTCGCGTGACACCGCTTCATAATCGCGTTGGCTTTTACCGTCTACATAGGACGTTGCGGTACATACCTGGTATTCCTGCCCGTAAAATCAACAGTGACAGTGGGTAGCTTCGTCCAGCCATTCTTGTTCTTCTCAAAGCTATCAGAAGAGATGTGGGATACTTTTCTAGCAGACGCCAGGTCTCTGAGTCGAGGACCGTACGGCTTCGTCGCTAATGTACGAAGCTGAATAGATTTCATCTCACTGAAAAACAAATAGAAACTTATCAACATTTTAAATAACAATATTCTACAAATTTCACACAACGCCATCTAGTCCCAAACTAAGCAGAGCTTGTGCTATGAATAGTAGACAACTGATAAACATACCTACTTATACAGGGTGTCTCATTCAAATCGGTCAGTATGGGAATGTCTGAAACTATAAGACATACGAAGATCTGTTCTGAGGAACCATGTCATCGATTTTAATAACAAGAAAAAATGCATTCATACATTTAAAAAAAGCATCTGTACTCCGTTCGGGAATCGAACCAGGTTATTTTGAAAAAAAAAACATACACTATTTCTATTTAGATATCGACTGTGGAGGTCTTAAGCAGTAAATGTCTGTTTGAAACATGATGTGTAAAATGAATAAAATATAACCGTTTTCCCCCCAGAGGGAAGAAAACGAGTATTTCAGGTCTTGCCGAGGCTTGACCTTTCGGAGATAACTATCCCTACATTAGTGTACACACCTGCTTCTACTTACCTACTTTAGTCCTTGAGTGAGCGATATCTGCTTGGAGGGCGTGACCTTGCGGACCGCGCATGCGCGGAGCGCGACGGCGGCGGCGGCAGGCGCGTGAGATGCGAGCGGGCTTATGTTAGTACCTAGCTCCGAAAGCCGGCAAGGACTTGCTCAGGTCAAGCCTCGGCAAGACCTGAAATACTCGTTTTCTTCCCTCTGGGGGGAAAACGGTTATATTTCAGTTCTGTGCCTTCGGCTTGACCTTTCGGAGAAGTGTTTATCTTCTGCCGGCGCCCTAAAGCGTACTGTGACAGGATAATGTGTGTCAAAATAAAACAAACGTATCTTGACAAAAGAAAAAGCAAGAAACTTATTGTTATAAGCGAAGCTGACAATTCTTTTATATTATGTAGCAAACTAAACTCAAAAACTATTCTTCTCTTAATTGACTTGACTTACAGCTGAACTTGTAATTTTTAATATAAGTTTAATGATGAGATCAAACAGTAATATTCAGTCTTAATTCGAATGACATACAAATCAACTAAATAGTAACGAGCACAACTACATCGTAAATGAACCACCAAGAGGGTTAACATTACTATTTCTAGGTTGGCCGACCGGCTTGCAATAATGCTTCAAGAAATGATCAGAGCCCCTCCAGTTCTCTCTTTTTAGAATGTCATCCAAAGGCATTTAATTTTTAAAATCATTTGAGGCCACAGCTGAACGAATCGAACCTGGACTAGTGGTTAATCCTAGTTCTTTTAACGGCACCTTTAACCAACCTGCGATCACTATCGCAGGCGCCGGCGGCCTCAGCGGCTCGTGAGGCCGCTTTTACTACTTCATGTATAGTAATAAACAAACGTTGCAAATCAGTTTGTGCCATTCTTCTCTTACTTGATAAATCAATCAACCAATTTACCCATTTAATTAAACTTAAACTTGGATCTCCTGAACAGGTTAGCTGCCAACCTGATTGGCAAAATTTCGCGTCTCTGAGCCAAATCTAGGCCAGAAAGTTATTGTTGAACCGAATCCTTCACAGTGTCCATCGCCAATACTCAGAAAAGTAAGGTCGTAAATACGACGGCATGATGCCCGCAAAAGAAGTAAGGCTAAATGCCGAAAGACTTGATAAATACTGTTTTTATCAGGTACGTTATTTTTTAACCACCGAATTAAATCTTGGACCTTTCAAATCTGTGACTTAACAGCGTCGCTTTGCTTTTTTTACTGTTAATTGCTTTTAGAATGGTTCCCACTATAGGATTATTAGCTAGTCGATACTCTTGAGTGGGGTCTGCTAAGGTAACTACTACTGATTTGCGCACTAGAATTGTAGCAGGGCTAACTTTCTGATGCGTGAGAGGCACCCTTTTAGGTTGCTACTTCCTGGGGTCGAGGACCGCTAGGTGTTATCCCATTTTGTCTCACCACGAGACCCATTGTTTCTACGCTGCCCCGTATGTTCGCCATGTGCAAACAGACTAAATTAATTCAATATTCTTAGGTTCCAAGCCAGTTTGCTCCACTCCGTATCTTCCAGACCTCTAAGAACAACTCTGCTACTTTTGGTGGAGGTTGATTGGTTGACAAGTCCACTAGATTCCTGCTCAGGTTGAATATCTGGTTGGGAGCTTCTAATACTCGTCGTTTCTCCAGAACACTTTCTCCCAGCGAGGAACCACTACTAGATACGTCCCAGATGCTCTGTTGAGATAATGGAGCACCCTGGGTATGAGAGGAGGAGGGGGAAACACCCAAGCTAAATGGTATTCCCAAACTCGGCTGAATGCATCGATGTAAAGAGCCTGGGGATCCCTTGCTTCTTTTGAGACATACGTCGGAACTACTCTTGATTGACTTGTGGCCAGCATATCTACTTGAGGGGTGCCCCAATTCGAGAATATTTAGCGAGTGAATGCCTCCTTGAGATGTCAAATCGGTAAAGTCTTCTTTCTGGACAGGCTGTCGGCTACTGAATTGTAATATCCTGATAGATAAAATGTCTGGACAGTTACATTATGATGGCAAAGAATAGTATTTTCCTTGTCATTTCCATGAGCAGCACCGACCTTGTACTTCCCTGATTTCGCAGGTAAGATACTACTGCTCGAATGTCGGATTTTATCATAACAGATGGGTCTTTCAAGACATCCTGAAACTCTTGATTGAATGTTGGTCGACCTATTATTGGCGACTGTATAAGTCTGATACTTTTTACTATTATTATTATGTAATGCTGTATACAGAAGCTGTTGGTTTACCTTTAATAAATAAATAAATAAACTCGACTAGGGCTATGTAAACAGTCTAAACAGTGAATATTTCTTTCTGTTTATGTGCCACTTCCTTTGTTCGTCTGTCCACGTTCCTGAGCGGTGGTAATCGCTCAGCTGTACTCCCCAGCCTTCGTTGAAGGCATCAATTCAATTCAATTTATTTATTCAATAACAATTTTTACATTGTGTTTGAATTCTTATAACTAAAATCAATTAAAGAAACAACGTGCACGCAATTTACATGCGATGCATGGAAATTGTATGCATGCATTGCATTTGCATCCGTGCTTATGAAAATCGTTGGTTCTGGCACAAAAATCTTGCTCGGAATTATGATGTTCTTCATCCACCAAGAACAATCGTCTAGTGCCAGCGACGTTATTGGGACCTTTTGACTTGGTCGATCCTGTGTCAATTTTTCGACAAGCTCTTTCAAGGTGTCGAGTATGTAAACGGCCAAGCGGGGTTACCAGTGATGCAAAACCATGTCTTCCTGTCAGAGCTGTGCATGACCGCCAAGACCAACGCCTTGTTCTTAGTAGTAAACCTATATGTGCCTGTGATCGAACTATCTTTTCGCGTGGCAGTCTATGTCGGCGTCCCAAACGTTTCCTAAAAACTCTGTTTGTTTCCTGGGATTTAGAACCGGCTTCTGTAAATTCACGCACCATCCCAAGATCTTGCAGAAGGTTTACTGCATATCTCATTAGACCTTTTACACGTCTGGTCCTGGAACAGAAAGTCGTCTAAGTACGACCACTCGAAATCCTCTCTCCCTCTGAAGGCTCGCTAACCACCTGCTGACTAGTGAGAACGCTAACGACGCGCTGGATAGTCCAAATGGAAGGGCCGTCATTTAATTTTGCAAGAGCTCGCCTGCATAAGGGAAGGCAAGGTATCTTCGATGACTTTTGTTTATGACGATATGAAAATATTTCTGACTGATATCCAGCTTTCCTGAATAATCGTTCTTCTGCAGAAAATTCGGGACGTTATTTTGGTTAATTAAGCGAAACTTCACAGGTTTCAGAGAAATAGTCATAGACATAGTCACAGCGCGCATTAGCGCATTTGAGGTTTTTGTCGTAAATCTCTCTAAGTTTTCGTGTAACAGATGGCGGCTTGGTTACAAACGGTATTGTGTATCCGGAGGGATGTTCTTTGGAAATCCTAGCTTTTCCCATTGCCAAGGAGATTCCACCATTGCCCCCCATGAAACTGTCGACCCCTGCGCTTAGGTAAATTTTGATCCCTTCCAGATCGGTTCCGTTGCTTATTAGAAGGCCTTAAACTTCCCGACAACCGGCGCGCTGCTGACTGGGCTGATGCATTGTGTGATGACCTTGTAGGATGACCGCGCCAGGATTGCTGTCGTCTTCTCGATAGGTGAGAAGGTACAGTTGGTTTGCGAAAAGGTTCCGAAAACCACAGCATAAACAACAGTTTATGGTAGGAAAAAATCTGTGCTACGCCACCGTTATCCCCCAAAAATGTTCCGGTGGGACGTAATGGTAGGATGCTGTGTAAAACAGCACCAAGCGATTCATTTTAAGATTTATACGCCCTTTGTCTTGCCTCTATAGCTTCTGCACGATGAGCACCAACGAACTGCAGCAAAACATCCGACAAGACCTTAAATTGGGAGTCATCAGCTAATAGCTTACGTAATTCCTCACCAGCACGATAACAAACAGCCTATCAGACAGTGCTTTACTCTGTAGGAGCAAACCCATGGCTAATAGTGCCGAGCACACCCTCTTGTTAAAAACAGCCAGGAAAAGGGATGGATGATTTATAAGGCATCCAAGCTGTATATTAATCTTGAAAGCACTGAAATAGGGGCAGCCTGAAAGACTTCATCCCTTGTATCGGATTCGATTCCAACCTTGAGAACCCAGTCTTTGACATTTGATGTCCTCTTTCTTAATCGGTTCGGTAAGCTCCGGTAAAAGCGACCTCTTTTATCCTGGGTCAAAATTCAATTTCATTGGATGACCACATTTCTGGAGCGTTCGAAAAACTATCCATCTTAGGGGCATTCCAAGAGCAACCACCAGATGACTCAGAACCTGATTGATTCTCCGAATCTGAATAAATAATTCTCTTTGTCTGAGTCAGGCTCAAACCGTTGCTGACTTTGAGAAAACATGCTGACTCCGAGAGGCTCCCCGACAGAGTCTTATCTGCCTCACAACGGTATGAAGTAAGGGTCGTATATCTTATACAGATTGTATGAAAAGCTCAGAGCGAGCTGCTGACCCCCTAATGCGATTCGCAATCGAGGGTGGCCCTAGTATGAGAGCGCGTGCAAAGGCCCAATCTAGTAACGTGCACCTTATTCCCCATAGCCCTTGTCAGATGATCCGCTTCCGGGTCAAAGGCTCGAACTAAGCCTACTATGAGGAGGGTGAACATAAGTTTGTTTAAAACAGTCGGTTTAGGTTTGTCCCCGAAAGCCTCCTCTTAAGGCTTTGATGACCTCCCACTGAGTCCAACCTTAGAAAGAGACGCTTGTGCCAAGAGCATGACGTACTCCAAAATCACCTCACCTTGTAGAGTTTCTCCACTCTCGTTAAGTAGCTCCCTAAAGGTTGTGTTCAATGTTACCTTTGGACATTGACTCAGCACTCTGCCCGGCTGTGGCGCGGCCCAGATAAAATTATGATTAAGTTGCATCTTACACGCATAGGACACATATGCAATAGTGTGTGTTAAGAAAAAGTAGTATATAAGCTGTAACTTATTGTAAATAAATCAGATTTGAATTTTATATTCTTGTCTCATTACCCCTCACTGTGGTGGTGGTATATGGTAGGGTAGGGCTGTAGGGCTTATAGGGTTGTTAGGCTTGTAGGTCTTAGTAGGTTCCTTAATTTTCCAATTATTATTATTATGTACTGTCGTACCCTTACAGTATTTCGGCCTTACGTGACATACTTAAGGGTAACCGTACACGTTGTGTAGGCAACTCAACACATATATGCAATGTAATTTTAGTTTACTACCTGCATATTACTATATTTGTGTAGCTGTTTGTTTTCCCAAAATAAATAAACTCCCTGCGCCATTTAAGCAAGCAACGAGATCGTTACCAAGCCGTTAAGCCAGTCAACGTTCGTGTCGAAGCCATAACCGACAGTAGCCGTAGACGCAGGCGTATCATTGGATGGTCTATAAGTTAGTTGCACTGCTCAACAATCAAGCTGCGTAACCCTACATTCGAGCCACACCGCTCAGTAATCGAGCCGCGCGGCTCACCAAATCGAGCCGCGCGGCTCACCAGATCGAGCCGCGCCGCTCACCAAATCGAGCCGCGCGGCTCACCGAATCGAGCCGCGCGGCTCAAAAAATCGAGCCGCGCCGCTCACCAAATCGAGCCGCGCCGCTCACCAGATCGAGCCGCGCCGCTCACCAAATCGAGCCGCGCGGCTCACCGAATCGAGCCGCGCCGCTCATTAAATCGAGCCGCGCGGCTCACCGAATCGAGCCGCGCGGCTCAATATTTGCGCACCGGTCAGTCTACGAGGCATGCGGCTTGTCAGGAGCTTGCTGCGAGGCGAGTACCTGAGTTTTATGACAGTAGCAGTGCAGCTGACGTGTCGTAACTCGTATGGTACAGGTACCTTACGCACCTTGTGGATGGGATGTCCGACAGGGTGGTTAGCATTGGTTGCGATAACGAACGCCGCGTGCGTGCAGTTGACGTGTCGTATAGCATAGGTACCTTACGCACCTTGTGGATGGGATGTCCGACAGGGTGGTTAGCATTGGTTGCGATAGCGAACCGACATGAGTGCATGACGTATCGTATAGTACAGGTACCTTACCCACCTTGTGGATGAGATATCCGACAGGGTGCTCACCGCATTGGTTGCGAAAGCGAACCGACATGCGAACAAATATGCAACTTGGCCATGCGCAGCAAGTATAATTATTAGGTATATAAACACACAGCAGATTCCTTTAGAAAAAAATCACTCACACAAAGAATAAAATAAATATCTTAGAAACTTACCATTTCATTACATTTACTTGTAATCCACTGGAAAGTCACTTAACACTTCACAAACGTTACAACAACGTTACTCTTATCTCGTTTCGCGTATCTTATTACGTAAAATAGTAGCACGTGCGCACGCTAAGTGTGGAAATAGCGTACTAACATAAGCCCGCTCGCATCTCACGCGCCTGCCGCCGCCGCCGTCGCGCTCCGCGCATGCGCGGTCCGCAAGGTCACGCCCTCCAAGCAGATATCGCTCACTCAAGGACTAAAGTAGGTAAGTAGAAGCAGGTGTGTACACTAATGTAGGGATAGTTATCTCCGAAAGGTCAAGCCGAAGGCACAGAACTGAAATGCATTGTTTCCACACACTTTAATTCATTTTAGTAGGTGCTCGAAGTGACCACGTTTACAATATTACTACAACAGTACAGATGTTTTTTAAAATGTATGAATGCAGTTTTTCTTGTTATTAAAATCGATGACATGGTTCCTCAGAACAGATCTTCGTATGTCTTATAATTTCAGACTTTCCCATACTGACCGATTTGAATGAGACACCCTGTATATTTATACAGACAAACATATTATAGATAAATTACACCCAGACACAGAACAAATGATCGTGCTCATCACACAAACATTTGTCCCAGGTGGGAATCGAACCCACGACCTCCGACATAGCAGTCACTGTCACTAACTACGAGACCAACAGGCCAGTCAACATATTATAATACATATTGACTTAATATAGATAAATAACACCAAGACATAGAACAAATGATTGTGACCATCACACAAACATTTGTCTTAGGTGGGCCACCACCACCAACCACGACCAAAAACAGTGAAAAGATAAAAACAGTGCCTCAAAAAAGATTTCAGGAGTCAGGAAACAATGATCGACGGCGTTCGAAAGTTTGTCCATAAAAATTAGAACATAGTATCGAACAACGTACGCATCCTTTTGCATCAACGTGACGAACGCGCTCCGACAGCAGACTGACAAAACATGTGATCGTTCGTCGGCCTTCGAAGGGGTCTCTCCTTGACCTTTACTGCTGAATATAAGGTTTAGATTCAGCAGTTAAGAAGACATTAG
The DNA here is from genome assembly GCA_921972225.1 of Euplexia lucipara. Taxonomy (NCBI): domain Eukaryota; kingdom Metazoa; phylum Arthropoda; class Insecta; order Lepidoptera; family Noctuidae; genus Euplexia; species Euplexia lucipara. Next base: position 1,011,460 of record OV179169.1, on the reverse strand, counting down.
ACCAGACCCTGTCGGTGATTCTCTTCAGAAAATTTATGCGCACAGTATCAGTCATAGACTATTTATAATGGCATATACACTAATTGTTAATTAGTACAAATACTTAAATGGCTTATTCTAGACGGTCTTCTCAATATATTTGTCAAGTACCAATAAATAATATTCATAATCAGCAAAGTTATAGGGTTTGTTTATATCCCAAAAAATCACCCAATTTATAGAAATATTGTACAGGCTATTCATGACATGGTAGTATTCATTAATTGTCACCTCTCGCTCACGTTCGCGTGATCTCAAGCATGCCCCGCCTCCAACAGCTGTTTTCGTTATTTAAGTTAAAATAAATATTTAAAAATTGAAGTTTGTTTTTTTTACTTTTGATTACGCAATGATCAGTAACAGGTAAGGATACAGCCCAATTTTTTTATACTTATTAAAAAACAGTCGTGTATATGTTGCAGTCAAAACTCTTAACCAGTCAAAAGTACTATTGACTAGCAAAATCAGTCCAAACTACTTTTGACTGTATGCTTTTCAATAATACTTTTGACTAAAATAACAGTTTAAATTACTTTTGCCTAATGGAGCTGGTTAAAAGTACCTTTAAGCAAGTGATTCCGTCAAAAGTGGTTTAACTGGCTTTATCAGTCAGGTAAAACCGTCTATGGATGGCGAATCAAGTGGGTTAGGTTAGGTTAGAACCATGACCATTAGCGCCAGATCCCTCAGTACTTTTGACTGCAAATTTGCAGTCAAAAGTACTAATAACCAATAATTTTCAGTCAAAACCACTTTTGACCAACCTGTTCAATCAAAAGTAGTTTTGACCGATTTTGCTAGTCAATAGTACTTTTGACTGGTTAAGAGTTTTGACTGCAACCTATATATCATACTGGCAATTAGTATGTGTGTATAACCAGATGTATGAAAGTAGACACAACAAAAGGAGGATGTAAAGATCACAGCAGATAGCATTGTGTAGTTTCTGTCTATCTCCAACCAAGGAAAGAGGCATGAGAGATAGTGATAGTGAGTAGCATATGATGTATGCGTAGCGACATCTATCTCGCCACAAACGAACTAAAGACTGACATCCTGCATCGCGATGTTAAAGTTATCCACGCGATTGCAAAAGTACAAGTTCTCAACAACAACCGTCGGGCAGTAGTAGCCCACCAGACACAACAACCGTCTGTTCAGAGTGTCCTTCCTTTTCTATGGGGGATAAGGAACTTTGCACCCTGTTCCTCATACCCCAAATATAGAGCAGTAATATACATAAATTATATTCTAGCAAGTTAAAAGTGTTGTGTGGTCACTGAATTATCATTTCCAAAGTAATAAGGGTCATGTTATAATAAACAAACAGAAGCCGTCAGATAGAGACAATGCACTGTGTGACCTTTTCATTTATATCAAAAACAACCAGCTTAGCTTGGTCTGAACTACCTTGAGGCCAGTCTAAAACTCCAATACCTTGCTGTTCTCTAGTGGTTGCAAGTGCTTTTGCCGTGCATAAGGTTCTGGATTTGATCCTAGGGTTGAGAGCAGTATTCTTAAATTTTTCTTTCGAAGTATCAAGGTATAGAGTATTTTTATAATTTGATGTGCGATAAAAATAAGATGTTATTTTTTTAATAATTGTTTTTATCGGTATTATGAATATTATATTTGTACTTTTATTATTTGTTATTTCAAACACAAATTAAATTGTTAATGTATAAATTCTTTTACAGCCTGGATGGTTGGATTTTTGTTAGGTTTATGATCATTGGTTCCACAGATAAGACACGGGAATAGACCATTAACAGTTAAAATTTGGGTGTACTTTAATTGTAAGTAAAGCACACCCCGCACCATTATTCCCCAAAATGTATGGCAGTATATTGTACCTCTGCCTTCTCCTTTGGGAATATAGGATTAATGTTAAAATATCAGATGTAGTTATAGAAAGCTTCAATGTACAGTGAAGCTCAACTTTTAATAATACAGAGTCAATGCGAAACAATACATGTTGGACAATATGGAAAGCATCCCAAATAATCATGATCTATAAAGATGGAAAACCGCCAAGTGACGTCACATACATAGACCAATAAGTTTGCTCCCGATACTCTCCAAAATTTTTGAAAAGCTCCTCCTACGGCGAATCCTACCAATTCTTACAGAAAGTGGCATTATACCCAGCCATCAATTTGGCTTTAGGCAGCAGCACTCCACTGTGGAACAAGTCCATAGAGTCTGCGATAAGATTAGAAAGACACTTGAAGAAAAAGAATACTGCTCTGCAGCTTTCTTAGATATACTGCAGGCTTTTGATAGAGTCTGGCACAAGGGTCTGCTTTGCAAAATTAAAAGCTGCCTTCCACATAGCTACTTTCGAATATTTAATTCCTACCTCTCAGGAAGACTATTCCAGGTCAAAGAAGGAGAAATTACATCAAAATTCTTTGAAATACAAGCTGGGGTACCCCAGGGGTCAGTGTTGGGCCCTGTACTCTACACTATCTTCACAGCTGACCTCCCTTGTTCGAATGCCATAACCACTGCTACGTTCGCAGATGATACCGCTATCCTGGCGAGTCATAAGCACCCAGAAATAGCCTCCAAAATCCTACAGGAAGGCCTAAACGAAACAACTAAATGGCTTCGAAACTGGCGGATTAAAGCTAGTTCTTCAAAATCAGTGCAGGTTACTTATACCCTACGCAAAGGCAATTGCCCCTCTGTGAAACTAGAAAACGTCACCCTTCCTCATCTGAACTCTGTCAGATACCTTGGCCTCCATCTCGATAGGCGCATGACATGGAATGAGCACATCAAGAAGAAAAGGGATGAACTTAACATCAAATACAAAAGCGTCCTGTGGCTGCTAGGCCGAAACAGCAAACTGTCAGTGGACAATAAACTGTTAATTTACAAATCAATCCTTAAACCTGTATGGATGTATGGACTTCAGCTGTGGGGTAGTGCTTGTAACTCCTCCATCATAAAGATACAAAGAATGCAGAACATAATCCTCAGAACAATCAGTAATGTTCCCTGGTATGTGACTAATGCTGAAATCCATGAACACCTGGAAATGCTCACAGTGAGAGAAGAAGCAACCAACCTCAACATTAAGTACAGGGAATGGCTAGAAGCCCACCCTAATACCCTTGCACGACAGCTCACAATTCGCAGCAATGCTAAACGCCTTAAAAGAAAAGACATACTAGGAAACTATGAGTAGATGTTCTTGCTGGAGGACACACTCAGAACGAGAAAATCCTACAACACATTTGCTAAAAGTGAATGCACTGATTGCAGATGAAAGAGGAAAAAAAAAAAACAAGTTAGGGAGCAGCTTTCCCGTGTCTCGCCCCTCACACCCCGCACGATTGCCCTGTCTAGACGGCTTCGACGGACAACTGTAGGTTTTTAGACTGTGGTATGGATGTACAATTATGTTTATAGTTAAACACAATACACTACTAGACAGTTACATAAGTTGCAACATCTTAGTGAGATGATTTAGCAATGTAAATTATTTGTTTATGAAAAAGTAACTGTAAGTACTGCACATCAGTGGCTGTTCATACAACTCGATTCCTATCGGCTTTCCTTTTTAGGTTCAGGAGAGTGAATCTACCGCTTTAAAATAATGACTGCCTGATTCTAGTATTTCCAAATATACTCAGGGTATTAACACCAAAGGTAGAGAGGGGGGTAGGTTGACCGATGACTGCAAGAAAGACAACAAATACTTGCAGTGATAAGAATTCTAAGTGTTTTTTTTGTCAGCTTCCCTCTTAAGACAAATTGACCCCTCGCCCTGCTGCTTATGTAAGTGGGCATGCCTTTTATACCAGAAGGATTAACTTTATTCAGGTTTTGTAGGCTTTTGATTGAGTTTGAGTTGTTGGTATAGTGGTTGCAAGCGCTACTGCTGAGCATTTGGTCCCGGGTTCGATCCCCAGGTTAGACAAAGTGTTAGGTATTGAGTCTTCCATCTGGAATTTCTCAGTGGTAGCCCGGAACCTGGATCTGTGCCCGATTGATGGCAATATAGGCTCGCCCCTTATTACATGGGACTGAAAAATAACTAATGAAATGAGGGTGTACTAGCTACCGAGTATACTTCTGCCTAACCCTACGGGTATTACAGTTGTGATGTTATGTTTATGTTGATTGAGTTTTGTTCCCTATATAATACTATTATTACATTTTATTGTCATATTTCTAACTTTAATTTCTTTTCCACATTACTCATAATGAGACTGTTTACATTCAGTGTTCAAATTGAAAACACATTTAACAATAGAATAAATTGTTAAAAAACATTCAAGCATTTACACTAGCAACATAACCTTTCTTACATAATAACTTGACTTTTATTATTATAATATAGGTACATAGCTCTAAAATGACCCATTCAGAAAAAATATGACTGATCAACTGATGTTAAAGCAAATATCATAAACAAGTACAGAGGTTGTACATAACTAGCAATAGTATATCCATAAACAGCCTTGTCAGCCAACTGAACATACCTGAAGACATTCTTATCAAAGTTCCTGATTGATTCTTCAAGACTCTCTTGGCACACTATTGCGTCATAAACTGCGATCGACGACCCCTCTTGCAGCCTCACATTTTTATTTTTCCCGCTGTTATGCTTACGATGACGGAAAACACTTGAATATCTTGAAGATAATTGGCTAAAACTAACTAAAATCTGCAATGACAAAAGGTTATATTTAGTGACAAAACAGTTTTCGCAAAACATTATTGTTTGGCCGCTTTGGTTCATTAAGGATGTTTATTTACCTGGTTATGGGTGTTTAATGAATTCAATGAGAACATGTTACATGTAGGTGGTTGTTGTTGAGTGTTTTTTTCATTGAAGTGCACTCGAATCGAAAATTTTGTAGGCTCTTTCTCACGTCAAACTTAATTTTCGCTATGAAAAAAAAACTACCCTAGTGTTGGGCTTGCTTTTGATTATTCGAGTCACTTTACTAAATAAAGTTACTAATTAGATAAGTCGATATACGAAAAAGGTTTTGATTCCTAAAATTAGCGTTTTATGCAAATGGATAGACAAAAATATCTTTCTCAAATAGTCTACGGCTAACACTGGAAAGGAGTAAGAATCAGTTAGTAACTTATTATTTTAATCGCAGCCAGAGTCTTAACAATTTTATTCCAGCTGTCACTTTCCTTCTATCAAAGACATTCAAAAATAAGTAACACATTCAAGCCTACGAAAGTGATTAAATGTTAAATAGAAGATGAGAAATAAACTAAAATCTCATTCAACACAACAGAGCACAATAAGTGAGTCGAGTTGGTGGGATAATCTATACAGACGTCACTATGTGTAGCAAGTAAGTATCTATGGTAGTGATTTCTTGCATGAGGTCACTTGGCCGAAATAAAAATAGTTGTTATCTTCAAAATACCTTGATAAGATTTGTTTACTTATGCTAGGAATTCGTAGCTTAGTTTGGCACCATATTACAGCACTCCATATCTGGGCCATATCCCTCAATGGATAAAAAACTTTTTTGCAAAAAATAAAACCGACTTCAAAAAACAACACTAAACGGTGTAAAATAACTCTAAATTCGGAAGTCTGTGGCTTTGGTGGGTTTGTCTTACTCATGATGGGCCACCGACTTCCGAATTAAGAGTTATTTTACACCGTTTAGTGTTGTTTTTTGAAGTCGGTTTTATTTTTTGCAAAAAAGTTTTTTATTTTTCCATTTTTAGTTGTTACCATAAAAATATTTGCCATGAATTTATTTTATATTGTTAATTGTTAACAATACATGTCATCATAATAGGGTTTTCCACTAATCCCTAATTAATTAAAATTAACATACCTAACTGACGAAATCTAGGTATATTGTACCCTCCTGCGTACCCCTCAGAGCATACAGGCGTGATGATACGTCATTATGTTGTATAAACAATAAACATCCAAGCGATTCCAGCAATCACGACAGATTTGCTGTTTATTTTTGAAGAGTTCCGTTGTATATCTCCGAAGATCAGCACCAGATCTTCACCAAATTAAAATGGGACCACCTCAGGAGTATACTCTTCCAAATAAAAAAAGAATTTTGAGAATCGGTCCACAAATGGCGGAGAAATCAGGTAACATACATAAAAAAAAAAAAAAAAAAAAAAAAAAAAAATACATACACACGAACATAGAACCTCCTCCTTTTTTGAAAGTCGGTTAAAAAGGTTGTCATATTAATGTAATGCAAACATTAAGAATTCGGACAAAAGTGCGTAACCTAACAATGTAAAAAAAAAGGTTGGCAACGCTTTTCACTGACCAGTATTAAACGTTATTATAAATTATAAGGAAAATAATAAAATAATGATTTTGAATTATTGTAATGTGTTCAGTTCTATAGTTTTCGAACAGTCTGACATCTCTTTCATACTCAACATTGTCTATGCTTTATTTGGACAGTAGAATCCAAAATGGCGACGAGCGATGACGAGCCTATGCATTTATATGAAGTTTTTCAAAACTGTTTCAATAAAATAGCTAATAAACAACAAGGTGAGTGAGAATATGCATACCGTGGCTTGTCTCGCGTTCCTCGAACATACTTTCGCGGTTCTGTGAAGTGTTTCATTGTGAATATCGGTCATAGTGTTTGCGTGTTATGCCATTACTGTGTTAAAAAGCAACAGCATTTTTCAAAATACGTTCGTAAACTCCAACCTACGCGTACCAAAAGCAGTGGTTAACCTTCTGTAATCATTAACGTATGCGTTTTAATTATATAGGATGCCTAAGGAACGCGTTTTGGGCGTTCAAAGGCTATGTTTTGATCGTATACTACGACACCAAATGTGCCTGTACCATTGTGCCTCAGCGATTTCAGTGCGAATCTGAATTATTTCACGGGATTTATTTGCTTTGACGTCTTCGCTCACGACTGGATAAGGTAAACCTATCGTTAACACGATGAAAAACGATAATTTTCGGAGATTTATCTCAAGAAAGAAGTGATCTTGTCGTATGCAAGTTTCTTAGTGCATTTTTTTTTCTCGTTCGCAAGTATCAATGGACACAACGTTGTCAGGCTGCTCTATAGAGGTGTACACAGATATTTAGTTCGCGAATCGTTGTTTTAATGTTCTCTTTGTGCCAATGTTTACAGCGTAATTTTTTTTGTTTATTTACACACGTAAGGCGCGGATTGCGAGCGTCTATGGAACCAACTACGCTACGTGTGTTAGGCATGAAAAAAAAACCTACCTCGATGGAAGTATGCTAGGAATTTAATGTAAAGGAATAGTGTTGAAGAATGTAAATGCATTATATGTGTGTCCCACCATATTTCTGTTTCATTTGAATAATGAGATATTGATCTAAATGCATAGTACTATGATTCAGATTCATCTTATATGGAATATAAAATGATTCACAAGTAGGTACCTACTTTGAACAAAGTTTTGTTGTCTGCTTTTTGTCAATATTACTATGTTCCTAAAATGCATTCCTTTTTATTACAAATAGCTGATTTGTCACTACCAAAACCACATTACAGTTACAGGTTATATTTGTAATGTTTGAGTGTAATTCTGTTAATAAAATACTACTGAAACTGACTAATTTAATGGAAGTAATATTGACACCCTAAGATTTGTTAGCTAGAGGTTATACTGTTCACATATTTTAATTGTATCATAGTTTTACTTACAGTTTTTTTTTTAATTTCACACTCCACAAAGGTTGGCTTGTTTATTAAAACCTGTTTATTAACCCATTAAAGTACTGATAATAAGTGTAGACAAACTACCTTTGCAAGATACTAGAGGTCATATTAGCAAAACCTTTTGTATTTACAACACTAGTAGTCTTTTTATTTTTCAACACTCCTTTATATATAAACTTTGACAATACCAAATCTCACACCATGGATGTAATGCCAAAAGAAATACCAAATTTTCTTCCCTTACAGTATGCAATAAAATGGCAGCAAAATAGTACCTACTTAGCCATTTTATTTGGACTATAAAAACTAGAGAATTTACTAATTAAACAACCCAAATACGGGTCTATAGAGTGAAACTTAAGGGCTTATTACACTATTCAATTTGTAGGACCCTAGCTTGGAAGCAACCAAGTGGTTGATATCCTAAACCAGATCCAATCTGCGATTGCATCTACCAATTTCCTAGTTAGGTTTCCTACAAATTGAATAGTGTAATAAGCCCTTTAGGTTGCTCTCCATTTCTTCTCATTCACTCTCAATTTTTCATTTTATAAAAAGATTAAGAGCAAGGAGCTTGCATTCTGTAATTTTTTTTTGTTTGCACTTTAAAAACAAAGTAATTTATCAATGAAACAACACCTGAAGTTACTGGTCTGTAGAAATAGACCCAGATAACTTATCATTCCTACTCACTCACTCTTAATTTTTCATTGAAAAAAGGTTCACAGCCAAGTAGCATGCATTCTGAGATTTTAATTTGTTTGCACTTTAAAATCCAAGTAGGTACTTAATTTATCAAGGAAACAACATCTGTATTCACTGGTATGAAGAGAGAGACCCAGATCACTCATCATTCCTACTCACTCACTCTCAATTTTTATTGAAAAAAAAAGGTTAAGAGCCATGTAGCTTGCATTCTCATTGGATTGCTTTTTTATGTATAAATAGGTACCTGCCAGTGTTTAATCTTTGTGTTAATCATATATGTTTTCACACAATGTTTGTCTGTGATAAACTCCGGAAATACTTAATCAAACTTAAAGATACGATACCTTTTATCTCGATTACTGACCTCAATTATTTTATTGTATTTAACTATTATAAGTTCCAAAAGTATTAGAACTACCGGGCTGAAAATGAAATGCCAAACCAGTAAAAGTAACCTAGACACATTTTTCAACTAAACCTTGGTACTAAAATCTAGATTATACTCTATTTCGCTATAGGTACCTACTTAACCATTGTTTCTCCAATATTTGTAAACTTTAAGTAGCCTGTGTTGTACTTATGATTGGAACAGTAATTAAATAAGTACCTTTCCCAATGAGGACTTATTATGTTTTTTTTTTCTTCTGCTGTTTGGTGTTCTAGTTTATGGAGACCTGTCATAGTCAAAAGCGTCTAAAAAAGTTCAAAGTCTTGTACACTACAATTAATTCTTTAATCTATTCTGTCATTTAAAATTCGCGCCTATTTTAAATTCACGCCAGTTTTTTTTGGCTGGGCTGTTAAATTCAATTTCAATTGATCTCCAGCCCTTTTTTACGGTCAAAAGAGACCAGCCCTTACAAGGCCACCTTTCTGCTTCGACAACGCATTTTTGTAACTCCTCAGTTTTTTTTTATTATAAACCATGAAGAATATTAAATATCTGTAAAAAGTTCCCGCGAAATTCAAAACCTTACGCCGTCTATCGAATTGTAGTGCGGTTTTGCGTTGTGTAGCAATCAAATTCCACATATTATGGGAATTATAAATTAAAAAAATCGACTTAGTAATAATTATTTAAAACAACATTACGGCATCCGAAACTATAGTCGCTGCAATTATGACATTTCAGTAAAAATACGCCGATTTGCAGCAAACGTTATTTGACATGACTTGTTAACGATTTTAAATCGTCAAATGCGCGCACTGCCATACTCCATACTGGATCAAAGTACCGTTACGATAAAACTATCGCCCGATTATAACTAAATAGAATTATTTACCTAGTAAGTTTTAAGATTTTTATTCTTTCAATACCTTTTCTAGAAGCTCTTTTGCCTAACTCTTGGGAATGTGTCTTGTCTATGGTATTTCATAGGCTCAACGTGAAGATAATTCAGGAATATCATAAAATTTTCTCTTTAAATGGGCTAAACACATAGCTATAAAAGCCATGTCTAAATCATTGTGGATTTTCAATTTGTTATTAGCATAACACACTTGTGTAAATAATATTCTTACAATATATATATAAATGTAAAACTTCATTTAAAAACATATCTTATTGAACAGAGATAAGGCTGTAAATTGAGTAGATGTTAAGTAGAGTATTCGAGCTTGTAATGTCAATGTAATTGTCTATGGGGCTTCCGAAAGACGGTGAAAAATAGTATTAGATTCAATGATATTATAAGTAAAAAGGTTATAAACGCTCAGCAAGCGACACGTTAAAATGTGGCTAACTAGACACATTTGACCTCAGAGTCGCGTCGCACCCTCAACGGATGCGTGCGAGCGCCGTTTTTGAAGATAGAATGTTGTTTAGGTAGGCTTATTACACTATCCGATTTGTAGGATCCTAACTAGGATATTAGCTGTGATATTAGTTAGGAAGCAACCAAGCGGTCGGTACTATACCTACATCGGATCCACGCTGTCCTAACTGCGATTACATCTTCCGATTTCCTAGGTAGGTTTCCTACAAATCGGATAGTGTGATAAGCCCTTTACCTATCGAGACACCTTTTTACTTTAAATAATAATAACATTGATTAGATTAAACTGATTTATAATACGTAAATACAACGACTAGCCTGTTGGTCTAGTAGTTAGTGACCCTGATTGCTCTGCCCGAGGTCGTGGGTTCGATTCCCACCCAGGACAAATGTTTGTGCGATGAGCACGATCATTTGTTCTGTGTCTGGGTGTTATTTATCTATAATAAGTATGTATGTATTTAGAAATATGTAAGTATGTTTATCAGCTGTTTATTACCCATAACATAAGCTCTCAAGCTTTACTTGGGACTAAATGGCGTAGTGTGAAAAAGTTGTGGAATATTTATTTATATTTAAATACATAAACTAACGCCTTTTTCCAATGGAGATGGTCAGAAACCACATGGCGTCATCCGTTACGATTCTTAGATACTTCTTTTGTTTCGTTTACGTTCATACATGAACCTAGTCATACACGCACCTACGCCGATTACGAGTACTACGCACCTGACATTTCTGAAGAATATCACCAATAAAGTGTATGCCCCCCTAGGGCGTTTAATTTTAAATACATTTTGTTAGTCACCTTTCAACCAAACCATCTAAGCATACTCCTTTTGATTTTTGTCTCTACATTATATACGATACAAGTAGGAAGATAGGAGTTTTTTGTAGTCCGCTCCGCTGCCGCTCCAATATTCATATATATTATTCTAGATGGCGTTACTGAGACATGGGATCAAAGTTTTTCTATGACATTTCCTTGACATGCCCGCTCTATAGTATTTTTAATCTCTTTGGTTCATACAAACACTTTTACACGACATTTTTTAGCTAGGTATTTCGGCATTTTACTATCTGACTACTTTGAGAAGAAACACCGAAAGAAACTCAGAGCCAGTCTCTTTTAAAGTCCAGACATTATCTTGGTCAGATCATATTAGAACCATGCAGATTACTATCTGAAATGGTCTTTTGAGAAAAGAACACCACACAGCTATGAGGGGACCAGATCAGTCAGTGCAAGCATTTGTCAGTAATCTTCTTTTAAACTTCAAAGGTGTAACAAAGACAGTTGTTTTTCCAAAAATCGATGAAACCTTGTGATTCAAACATTAAAACTATACGCATATAAATCAAAATTTCACAACACAGTGAGGAACGTATCAATTGATATGATATGACCGTTGACTCACTAGTTACACTAAAAATATATATATAGCTAATAGGCGTTTCTAGGTCGAATGGACGATTCAAACATTTTATTGCCATCGATGTGTTTGTGTCATGGATCAACAAATCTCGGGAACTTCTGGGACAGTGTTGACGAGGTTCTTTATAATGACCGATTTGGCGGGTAATGAGTTGGACGACATTTTGAGTAACTTAACCTAAAATCACGCCTTCATTCTTTACGACACTATCCTACACTGTACACTCAGTGTATACACAGAGTGTCTCTAATTGCGAAATTTATTGTGACACAATAATTGCTGTCGGATCAGCCGGTGTGTGAATACTTTGTGTCCAAGTGTCTACTGAACAGTACAGAAATTATTGTCTGATCTGACATAAGAAACAATCTAAATTTATATTTAAAAAAAAAATGTCTCACCAATACTCGAAAATGACTGGACCGATTTGGCTAATTTAGGTCTTGGAATATTCGTGGATGTCTAAGGAAAGTTTAAACGATGATTTACGGGTTTAAAAATAACAATTTAAGTACCCATACAGTCTGTTGCTATCTGTAAAATACACACATCAAAAGTGTCTAGGGATCAAGCATTTTTATGCGGATTTCTTGAGATTGAGATGTGGCTTTGTAATAAATTTATGATTTTACAAATTTATATGGATCCTTTTTGGTGCATTTCATAATTTGAATCAGGAACTGTGAATCAAATTCGAGTAAAAGATGAAAATCAGCTGTCAATATTTTCCCTATAAAAACATACAACGCATTGAAGACATTATTAGTGCTACTGTTTCCCTACTACTGATTAAAACCAACGTTATTATGGAGCGGCGACGTCATTTAAGCAGGGAAGAAATGCTCAGAGCCGTGGGAATGATAGAAGCTGGTTCCCGGCAACGTACTGTGGCTTTAGCTCTGAATACAAGTCAGAGTGTTATCAGTTGACTTTGGACACGTTACCGAAGCACTGGTACCGTGGCTGAGCGCCATGGAGGACGGTATCGCTGCACCACACGGAGACAAGACCGATACATTCAAATCTTAACTCGAAGAGCTCCAACAATAACCGCCATGATGTTAGCCGTGAGGCTTCATCACTCTTCAGGGAACTTAATTAGCGACCAAACAGTCAGAAACCGCTTGCATGAAGTGAACCTTCATTCCCGAAGACCGCTACGGGTACCACCTATAGCAATGTACAATCGTAGGATTCGATATCAATGGGCTCTTGAACACAGAAATTGGGCAGAAGAACAATGGCGTTTCGTGTGCTTTTCTGATGAGTCCCGTTTTGGTATGAGACCGGATACAAGACGTATACGACACTGGAGAACCCGTGGACGCCAACTGCGATTAAAATCCTGCCAGGAAGTCCATCCTTATAGTGGTGGAACCATCATGGTATGGGCGGGTATTTGGATCGGCGGAAGAACTGAGTTGATTTGGATCAGAGGCAACCTCAACGCTCAAATTTATGCTGAGACGGTTGTATCAGACGTCATCGTTCCTCTACAAGTGCAAATCGGTCCCTTATTTCAGTTAATGCATGATAATGCACGACCGCACACCGCAAGAGTTGTAAGACAGACTCTCGCCGCAGCTAACATCAATGTCCTGCCCTGGCCTGCTCAGTCGCCAGACTTGAACCCGATTGAGCATGCATGGGATATGCTACAGAGAAGAGCTCTGCCGAATATGGAGGGTATCCAGTCGCAAGAAGACCTTTTTTTGTTGTTGCAACGAACATGGGCGGCCATTCCACAGCGTGATTTGGATGAACTCATTTTGAGTATGCCAAACCGATGTTCTTGTGTTGTTAGTGTTCGCGGTAGAAACACGGATTATTAATTGTTTAACTTACCCAATAAAATTTTAAAGAAAACTGTTATTTCAGTCTTTTTTTCGAACTTTAATGTTAGTGGTTCAAATGTCAAAAATCCCTTTATTAGGAAAATGGCAAATTTCTTTATTAATGCAAAGGTGACTTGGTTTATCGTTACTGTGACAAACGAAAACACTTTATTTGATGAATCCTTAAAGAAAATTTTAATTAATATCAATCAGGAGAAAAGTTATTGCAAAAATATATGTTGATCCCTAGACACTTTTGATGTGTGTATTTTGATGTTCGTCCCGTCGTCGGTACGATATACTTCTCTCAAATTAAAGAACTTATTCAAATAAGGATTTGGAATCGACAAAATATTTATCGGGTTATTAAAATTAAAAATACGAGAAGTTAAATAGTGTTGACGGATCAACATATTTTTGGTTGTCAATATATGTTTATAAAATAAAATAAATAAATAAATAAAATAAAATAGCCTTTATTGCTGTTTACGTTTACAAAATAAATAGTAAATGCTTACTTACTAAAAAGTAACTTAATTAAACCTCTATTTTAATTATCGGCAACTGCATGTTTCTGTACCACAGCTTGTCTTTCGACAAGGCCTCCTCTAAAGATTTCCACGTATCCCGGTCTCTCGCTAAACGGGTCCATACCGGACCTGCTATTTTCTTAAGGTCATCTTCCCATCTTTTGATCTGTCTACCTCTACTTCTTTTACTATCTCTTGGGTACCATTCTGTTACTTAGTCCACTTCTCTTTACCTTCTCGTAGCATATGTCCCGTCCAACGCCATTTAAGTTGTCTTTATGCTGTGTGCGCATTTATGAATTTTGTTTTCTTTTTAATTTCTTGTAATTTCGTTCTATCCTTTCTTCTTATACCTCAAACACTCCTTTCTATTCAATAGAATTTATGTTTACTTACTGTTTATTTTGTCTCTGAACTTGGAAAGAGGTTTGCTGCATAAAAAAGTCTTATTACATATTTCAGAAATCAATTTACGTTATTGACAACAAAGACGAACTTCAATAATTCTTTGCAAATCTATATATATAAAAATGAAACCCGTTTCGCGTTGTCACGGCATCACGTGTGAACGGCTGAACCGATTTCGATAATTCTTTTTTTTAAATGTTTGTGGAAGTCCAAGGATGGTTCTTACGGAAAAAAATATTAAGAAAATCTCTCAGAAATATTGAAAAGTATACATTTAATTTTGCATATTTTAAAAACGCAGCGCCATCTTGGATGACATGACAGGAGTCAAACTTCCCAGTTCATTATCAGGTGACAATTTGAAATTGACAAGTCTTAAGCTAAACCCAAGAAGGTAAGGTTGTCAATTTATAATACGCACCTACGTTCTGAAATTTATTTTGTTACTAAACTAAGAGGTTTTATGTAGCATGTAAAAGTCTTATATTTCAGAAATCAATTTACGTAATTAGCAATGATGACAGAGACGAACTTTAATAATTCTTTGCAAATAGAACAAATTTACTGTTAGGACTTTAGTTAAAGTAGACCGGGAAAACTATAGGCATAAATTGTATGTAACATAGAGGCAATAGTTCAGATTAAAATTATGAATTTAGTATTTTTTAAATCAATGCATTTTAAGGTAGTTAGGTTAGATAATTGGGTTAGCTATAGGATAGGTATGGTCAGTTAGGTTAGGTTATATATACAAGTTGTAATTTAAAAGTAGTAGTAGTTATTATTGGTTTGGATTTATTTGTTGTCGTCTTATTCAACGTATGTATATCTAATATAAAAAAAAAAATAATAAGAGCAATAAATTGACTCTAAGGCACAACGAAGTTTGCCGGGGCAGCTAGTAGGTTATAAAAACTGTCTGGACTTTGGTAAATTGTATGTCTGTAACATTGAGTCACTTAGCGCAGCAGTTCAGTGTAAAATAATGTATTTTGTATATTTCAAAATCCATGCATTTCATTAAGGTAGTTAGGTTAGGTAGTTAGGTTAGCTATAGGATGGGTATGGTAAGTTAGGTTAGGTTATATGGATATATATTATCATTCTAATTCAATCTAACACCATTTTTTAAAAGGGAACACTCAATACGCATCCAATGGGCGCTGCGGTGCGAGGTAATTGGCGAAAGGATTCATCAAAAGGACACTTAATTGTGTTACTTTTTTTATAATAGATAACTAATATATTATGAAATGTGTGGAAAATTCCTATTTTATTTTTAACCGACTTTCAAAAAAGGAGGAGGTTCTATGTTCGTGTGTATGTATTTTTTTTTTTTTTTTTTTTTTTTTTTTTTTTTTTTTTTTTTTATGTATGTTACCTGATTTCCCCCCCATTTGTGGACCGATTCTCAAAATTCTTTTTTTATTTGAAAGAGTATACTCCTGAGGTGGTCCCATTTTAATTTGGTGAAGATCTGGTGCTGATCTTCGGAGATATACAACGGAACTCTTCAAAAATAAACGGCAAATCTGTCGTGATTGCTGGAATCGCTTGGATGTTTATTGTATAAACAACATAATGACGTATCATCACGCCTGTATGCTCTGAGGGGTACGCAGGTGGGTACAATATACCTAGATTTCGTCAGTTAGGTATGTTAATTTTAATTTATTAGGGATTAGTGGAAAACCCTATTATGATGACATGTATTGTTAACAATTAACAATATAAAATAAATTCATGGCAAATATTTTTATGGTAACAACTAAAAATGGAAAAATAAAAAACTTTTTTGCAAAAAATAAAACCGACTTCAAAAAAAACACTAAACGGTGTAAAATAACTCTATATTCGGAAGTCGGTGGCCCATCATGAGTAAGACAAACCCACCAAAGCCACAGACTTCCGAATTTAGAGTTATTTTACACCGTTTAGTGTTTTTTTTGAAGTCGGTTTTATTTTTTGCAAAAAAGTTTTTTATTTATTTATTTGAAAGTATTTGATATTGCAAATAGGCATTGACGCTTCACCAATAAGAGCACCTTTTATACTCGCTAAATATAAAGTAGGGTAGGTATTTATTATTGTTTTGGATCTATTTCTTCTTCCCATAATTTTTTAATATTTTTTTTTTTTAATTAAATTCTCGTGTCACAGTGTTTGTAACAAAACTCCTCCAAAACGGAATGTCGCAATTTCTGTCGTTTTCTAAACTTACCTTTAGTCAGAGGTGTGCCTACTAGTGCACCCACATTTCGCCAGGCAGAAGCAGATGTAAGTGGAAACGCCGGCAGAGGCGCCCTAGAACACGCACAGACCTTATTGGTGAGATTCTTCTGAAAGGTCAGGTGCCTAAGTAGTCAACCGGCGTGCGTGTCTTGTATGACCTGAGACCCTGTTAGAAAATAAACGAAACAAAAAACTTTTTTACAAAAAAAAAACAACCAACTTCTTAAAAAAACACTAACAGGTGAAAAATAACTCCAGTTTCGGAAGTCTGTGGCTTTGATGGTTTTGTTTAGTTCATTATTGGCCACCGACTCCTGAAACTGGAGTTATTTTTCACCTGTTAGGGTTTTTTTAAGAAGCTGGCTGTTTTTTTTTGTTATAATATTTTTATTTAGCAATTTTTAGTTTCTTCGTATGTAAAGAAGGTCTTTTAAAACTTCAAAGACTTACTGAAATTGGTTAACGATTGCTAAAGAAGTCCTTTCTAAACATTTATTCGTACATCTCCGCCGGGCCCCTTTTAAAATAAAAGAGCGTAATGTTATGTTATGGAAATACAAAAACTTTGCATGGACATCTGACTATAGCAATCGCGAATAATGTGCCGTTATGCGTTGAAGAGTTCCGTCGCATGTCTTATTCATCAGCTTTTCTTCACCAGATAATACTTTCTAAATGAAAATGCTTGATTTGTTACTAAATTGTGTGTACCTTTATTTTTTGAGGAGTTCCCTCAATTCCTCGAGGATTCCTTATCAGATCTGAGGTTTAATACTAATGGGACCAACCTGGTAGTATACCCTATCAAATAAAAAAAGTACTTTGAAAATCGGTCCATAAATGGCGGAGTAATCGCGTAACAAACAGAAAAAAAACTTACCGTCGAATTGAGAACCTCCTCCTTTTTTTGAAGTCGGTTAAAAAATGGGAACGGCCCGTAGTCAGAATAGAATAGAATAGCATTTATTTGCAAAACAAAAACGATCATATCAAACGCATCGCTTTAGTTTACTTTGAGGGACGAAAATTATGGCAAAAAAACCAGGAATATAATTTATGACGTCAATAACAACGTTGTTTTTTAATAAAACTACAATGATTAGATTTTGTACATTTTCTTTTTGAAGTTCGCTCCACCCCGTCGTAGTTTTAAGAATAAAATGTAGATTATGTTACTATGTGATAATAGCTTACTAAAAGGTTAAATAATTGTTTAAATCGGTTAAGTAGTTAGTTTAATCTGTACAAACCAACAAAACGAAATCTTTAAATTACTACAGATTATAAATTATCATTAGTTCTTAATTATTAACGTCCTAGAGCCATCACGATAACTTCAAGCAAACCGGTCACAGACAATAGAGCGCTTTTAAAAAAAAGTTAAATTATGCCCATAATCTGGTTAGTCGATTTTTCAAATTGAAATCGACTTCCTGTGGAATCGAGCAGATGTTATTGTTTACGGTTTAGCACGTTATAATCTGTTGCATCCTGATTAAGTTATTATACCGGTTTTGTTTTTATGGATTTAGTGGTCCTGTTAGTTTTGGGAGCGAGTTTTTGCGGCGGATTATTGAAAAGCACTCATTGCTTAGTAAACCTTTCTCCATTTTACTCGAATCTCTAGAAGGCTTATGTTTACGCTACACGTTTGCAATAATAATTTACGAGCCTATTACTGCCCAACTGCGGGGCAAAGGTATCTTCTTATACACATAAGTCAAGGTTACCCTACATAAGCTTTATTTAAATACATTTCTCTAAGACTAAAATATTGTTTTGTTACAAAGATGAAGTTCTGACAAAATAGTGAGTAAGGTAAGCTTTCTAAGTTTTCAAAATTAAAAGTCATTCAAATTGTGCTGAGGATCAGCATTTTTTGATGGCTAATATTACATAAGACAGTCCCCCAAAAGGCCCGCCCTTCCCCACTTCCTAGTGATTTTGCTGGGAAGAAAACGTGGCTAGACAACCTCCCCAGCAATACATCTGTTAGAAGAACATGAATGTATACAGTACAATTAGTTGTCATTATTATCATTGCTAGCCCACAGCTGGGCAAAGGTCCATGCCTTCCATCGGTTGCGATTTTGCGCTGGAGCTTCCAATTCTTTAAGAAGACAGGTTAGATCTAGGTCGTCCCGCCATTTTCTTCGTCGCCTACTGTTGTAGTTTTCTGAACTGTCATTATTCTAAAAGTATTCGAAAATCAAAAAATAGTAGGTAAGTAAGGTTGCGATGTTGCATAATCGCCAAATCGATCCCAGCTAGTCGATGTATCGATATATTTTTTCTACTGGCACAATTTAACGTGCGCCGTGTCCCGTTAAATTGATTTACTATCAGCAGACTACATCTATTTTGGTGAAGTATATTATATCGGGTTATTTTCTCTTAGTTTTGAGCAAATTTTTAGGTAAAATTTACTTAACTTTTTATTTAGTAATATGTTTCGTATGTTATGGGATGTTTGACTTTGTGATGTGTTAAAAAAGCTAATTTTTTGCGCGGATTTGCATAACATTAACATTTATCATTACGCCTGTAATCCCCTAACGGTTAGGCAGAGGTGTATCTCAGTTAATAGGTAGGGGACGAGCCTATGGCCACCAATCAGACACGAATCTAGATTCTAGGCTGCAAGTTAGAAATTTTAGATGGAAAAACTCAATAACGTTTTGCCCGACTCGAAGATCAAGATCAGAAGATCCGGGACCTCGTGCTCAGCAGTAGCGTTTGTGACTACTAGACAGACAAGACTATTATATTAATTTAATATACTAGTCTTGTAGTCAAGGCAGTCGCGGGCAAAATTAGTAGCACAATTATGCTACTAATTTTCCTCGCGACTTCCTTTGCGTGAAAGAAACCGTAGCAATAAACAATACTGTCATTTTCTATCAGTAAAATGTTAATGAAAAACGGTAAAGGAAAACATCGTGAGGAAACCGGCATGCCTGAGAGATATTTCTCGACGGCATGTGATGCCAAGTCAGAGGCCCATGGGCGGCACAACCTCTGCCACCAGGGGCTCGAGTCTGCTATTGCAATCGTGTCTCAATGACCGGTCATTGATCGAATATTTGACAACTTTGACAGTTTTTGGATGGGAAATGTGTCATAAGTTTGACGTTATACGTCAAAATCTATCATTGACCGGTCATTGAGACACGATTGCAATAGCAGACTCGAGCCCCTGGTTAGTTACTAACTACACGACAAGACGTAATTTTTTAAATCAGTTGATCAGTTCCTAAGATTGCCCCCTACAAACAAACCTACTATCAAACTTTACATCTCTATAATATTAGTAAAGATTTTCCTCAAAATTAGCCAATTCCCACGACCGTATCTTAGAAATCTAAACGTAGAACATGGTATAAAGTGGTGTTTACCGAGTCAATCAATCAAATGCTTTGGACAATCGTCATTGAACTATCTTGCCGTATTAGGTGCAGGCTTATGATTGTACCCGTTATGTTGGTGTGGGGTAAGGCATAAGAGGGTGCGGTAGCGTTTAGCGCTGTCATTCACAAATTCATAGCGTCCAAAATGCGTCCGCTATTAAATATGTGATGTAGCTCTGCACGAAGGCTGCGCTGACGTTCATGCTCGGGGTCACCAGTTTTGAGGTATGAGGAACAGGGTGTAAGGTTCCTCTTCCACCATTGAAAAGGGAGGATCCTCCTCGCAGACGGGTGTTGTGTCTGGTGGGCTAACTACTGCCCGACGGTTGTTGTCGGGAACTTGTATACGTTCAAACTGCGCGGATAACTTTAATAGCGCGATGTAGGATAGTTCGTATGTGGCGAGATAGATGTCGCTACAAATACATACTTGAGTTTAAGTGCGTAGTACTCGCAACCGGTGTGTGTCTTTGACTACATGTATAAACGTTAAATAAGTACCTATATCTTTACATACTTATTTAACGGAGGCAGAACTGAGGAGCGCCAGTTGCTACGAGATTGTAGCAACTGGCAGCTCTGTAGTTTCTGCCTACCCACATGAAAAATAAGTGTGTGTGTAAGTATATTAAGCTTGTTTGATTTCAAGAGTATTAGGTCACATCGCTACGTTTTAAGGGGTCGTATATTGATGTTTTAAAATCGGTACAAGCATCAACAATTAACTTAGGTAAAAGGAACGTGGTGAAATTATAACAGGCAGCGTTGATAACGTACAAAACTTATTTTGTTTGGACGTAAATTAAATGCTTTCCGATACTAAGATTTTTTCAAGTATCGAAGGTGAATTTAGACGCATACACTAACAGTTAGACCAACTACAACTACGTTATATAAATGTTTGTCTCAAATTCTGTGTCAATCAAATCAGCCAAAAGCTCAATAAATATTCTAAAATGTGCGTGCGTTTTTATCCATTTAAAAGTCAAATCATTTATTTCAATTAGACCATTAAATTGTAGCACTTTTGAACGTCAAACTTACAAGTTAAGTAAAAGTAAATAATTCTAATTGCCCCTTTAAAAAGTTAGTTTCGTATAGAAAACATTGGGCAAGAAACTTCATACCCTCGACTTCTAAATGGCGGTTTTTTTTTCGTTTGGAGTTAAACGCTCTCGCTTATGACTCACACCACCACACGTTGTATAATGCAGTATTCAATACCTGTATGAATTAATATACCGCATTACTATGTTACATTGAGTTAGTTGTGTACCATTGACGCGCTTATACAGGGTGTGAAAAAAGTGTAACGTCAGAAACCTACTAATAAGAAGCCTATATTATTCCTATCTTACTAGCGAAAATCCGGTCACTGAGATATTCCAAATGGTAAAACCAAAAAATATTTTCCCGGTATCAAACTAAGAACCTCGTGATTAGCAGTAATGCTTACGACCACCAGGGAGTCCTTGACCATCGTGCTGTGCAATCGACCATTCAAATTCAAAGTATTACCAAATGATAACCAAACGCCAATTGTATTATAAGTAAAAAGGTGTAGATAGGTTATAAGCGCTCCGCAAGCGACACGTTAAAATGTGGCTAACTAGCCACACTTGACCTCAGTGTCGCGTCGCGCCGTGAACGGACGCGTGCGTGCGTTAGTGTGCCATTTTTGAAGATCGAATGTTGTTTAGGTAACCTATCTACTCCTTGTTACCTACTTATAATATCATTGCCAAACGCCATTAATTATTTTTTGAATGACTCGGTGGCGTAGTGATCGCAATCCTGAACGTGATGTTCCTGGGTTCGATATCTGGGTGGGGCACAACTAAGAAGCGTACTTACTGTATTTTTTTAAATGGTGCGGAAAACTGCATGTCTGAGAAATTATTCTCGACGGTATGTGAAGACAAGTCAGTAACCCATGGGCGGAATAAACTATGACACCGGTTAGACAGTAACCCCTCGAAAATTAGAACATTATTATAAATAATAATGATACCAGCCTGTTACTGTCCCACTGCAGGGCAAAGGCCTCTTCTCATACAGAGAAGGCACAAGCATTGATCACCATGCTTGCTCAAGGCGGATTGGCGATTTCAAACTTATATCAACTCTAAGTCCAGGTTTCCTCACGATGTTTTCCTTCACCGACGTCAATGATGTCTAAATAAACTTAGAAAGTACAATATGAATTGAAAACACTAGGAAGTGCCGAAGGGTGGGGTTTTTGAGGGACTGTCTTATGTTATTTCAACGTTCAAAAAGTGTGCTGATCCGCAGCCCAATTTGAATAAATGACTTTTGATTTTTTTGATTTTGATTTTGAAAACTCATATTAATGGTACTTGCCCGGATTTGAACCACAACTTCGTGCGATGGGTAGGCGCCTTAACCTCTGGGCCATCACGACCTATTATTATAAAAGTACAAAACAATTAAATTAAGTTAATGTTACCCTTTCCGTTCTCTAAATAGCAAAACATTCTAAAATTATCGTATTCTATTCATCATTTATCAGCAAATCCAGGGTGTCAAGTGGAAATGTGGTAGGCTACTGCATATCCCTTTCGGAAATATAGGTGTGATGTTATATCTTTCGATTTATAAATATAAAAACGTTAAAATTTCACAATCCCCAAGATCTTATAGTACTCTGAATCCCATACAACATACGTACTCGTAGTAAGTTCGCTTTATGTCAATGTGTGAATCGAAAGAATTCAACTCCTGCGCACAAGCCATATCTGATTAATATGCTATGTACGGTAAAACATTTGCATAATTATTATATGTGTCTCTCTATGTATTTGCGTGCGTAATATATCACTCGTAATTTTCCGTCTTCTGTAGAAAATATAGCTTTTTATCGTGTTTATCTTCTAAAATATTAAATTATAAATAAACAATGAAGTAGACTGGCCTGTTGGTCTAATAGTTAGTGGCCCTGACTGCTATCCCAGAGGTCGTGGGTTTGATTCCCATCCAAGACAAATGTTTGTGTGGTGAGCACGATCATTTTTCCTGTGTCTGAGATATAATTATATATAAAGTATGTTTTTCAGTTGTTTAGTACCCATAACTTAAACTCCGCTTAGCTTGGGACTAGATGGCGTTGTGTGAATTTTGTGGAATTTATTTATTTATTACTAGCTTCTGCCCGCGACTTCGTACGCGGATCCTGTTGCTTATGCCAGCGAGTCGCGCATCTGCTTCCCCCACTTATCTCTAGAGTCGATGCGTAGGTATATACGCTGAAAACTCAAGCGTCATGCTTTTTCCGTGAACGTCTCCAACTCGCGAGACAGTGCATGATGTTCACGATCAGCGGTCAGTCGCGCACATATTCTTCACTGGTCTCTAGAGACCTGGATGTAGATGCGTAAATACGCTGAGAATGCAGGCGTGCTTCGCGATCCCGAGAAGTTTCCACGGAGCAAGTTGCAGCCTCATGTTCTCGAACAGCATCAAGTCTCTCCTAACGCTCTTTGGTAGATTGTTGGGATCTTATGGTCTAATCATTTAGCACCTTTGGAACATTCGGAAAAATTTGACCTCTTTCCAGGCATGGTTATAGTTTTATTGTGATGATACCTGATCAATTAAAATCTAAGTGGCTGCTCCCCTGCGTTACCGGGTAAGCTACCGTGTAACGAAGATAAATGGAAAAGGAAATTAAACACTCAAATAACATAAGCCCGAAGGCATACGATAAAAAAAAATGGGAGTTTTAGCCAGTAGAGTCTAATTTTCAACGATATACCATCGTCATCGAAAATCAGTCCTGAACTGTTTCCGCCTTCACCGCGTAGTACTACTTATGTTATTTTATAATTATGCAATGAAATTAGTGATAGTTTTAATTTCTATATCAAAAGTTTCTGATCTTTGATTTTTATAAGTCAACAGGAAATGCCTATCAGACCGAACAACTTTTGCTAAGACGTCATTCCTATTTGAGTTATGGTGTAGCTGGGCTCTTGGAGTTCCACAACAGGTGTTCCAGATCTTCGATTTTTATACGTCAACAGCGAGTGCTCATAAGGCTGAACAACTCTTGCTAAGTCGTCATTCCAATATATGTTATAGTGTAGCTGGGCTCTTGAAGTTCCACATCAGGTGTTCCGGATCTTCAAATTTATTCTCTCAGCAGAAAATGCTCATAACGTGGAACAATTTTTGCTATGGTACCATTTTTGTATCTCCTATAGTTTAGATGGTCTGTTGCGGTTCTGCGTCAGATGTTCCGGATCTTCAAATTTATTCTCTCAGCAGAAAATGCTCATCACGTGGAACAATTTTTGCTATGGTACCATTTTTGTATCTCCTATAGTTTAGCTGCTCTGTTGCGGTTCTGCATTAGGTGTTCCGGATCTTCAAATTTATTCTCTCAGCAGAAAATGCTCATCACGTGGAACAATTTTTGCTATGGGACCATTTTTGTATCGCCTATAGTTTAGCTGGTCTGTTGCGGTTCTGCATCAGGTGTTCCGGATCTTCAAATTTATTCTCTCAGCAGAAAATGCTCATCACGTGGAACAATTTTTGCTATGGGATCATTTTTGTATCGCCTATAGTTTAGCTGGTCTGTTGCGGTTCTGCATCAGGTGTTCCAGTTTCCAAGATAAATTATAGCCTATGTGTTGACCAGACTTAATATCTATACAACAAAAAAAAAATCATTCAAATCCGTCCAGTAGTTCCGAAGATTAGCGTGTGCAAACAAACAGACAAACAGACAAACAGACAAACCGACAGATTTTTTTTTTTGGATTCGTGCTCTATTACTGTTTCTAAACCACCCTCAATTATTATTTTTTAAATATATTCAATGTACAGACACAGTTTTTTTACAGTCTTATTATATGTATAGATTAACACTGTCTTAACTTTCAATCTGTGGCCAGTTGTTTTTTTTTTTCATTATTTCTAAAGCATCATACTGTAGAAAAAAACCCTACCAAATACGGAGTGTCACGTCTGTATATTGTTAAGTGTTACACGGAGGATATTAATCATTTTTGGACGGCTGTCGTGAGGTGACGGGACTCTTTAGTCAGCTCATTTGCTAGATAGCCGTACACACGGCTACACATCAAGCTATAATATTTCCAGGATAAGCTGATCTCGTATTGCATTGGATTTCCGTACAATTTGAGGTCAGCGTAAACTAAAAATAATTGTTTGATGTGTAGTAGTGTGTACAGTGATTTTACTTCAGAAACTAAATATTCGCATTACCTCCACGACGGTAGCGAAACGGCGAAGCCATACATTTTTACTGATTATGTAGAATTTGTGAACTTAGGGTCGGTAGGTTAGGCCGTGTAGATTCAGAAGCTTGGCTTTACATGAAATCTGGGGGTCGAGTCTGCTATTGCAATCGTGTCTCAATGACCGGTCAATGATCGATTTTTGACGTATAACGTCAAACTTATGAGACATTTCCCATACAAAAACTGTCAAAGTTGTCAAAAATTCGATCAATGACCGGTCATTGAGACACGATTGTAATAGCAGACTCGAGCTCCTGATATCTCGCAAGGCAAACCTTATGTGGTCGTCTTGGCAAAATTTTACTTGAAATGTTTTTGTGGGATACTTCCTCTTTAACAATACATAACATTTGTTTTCTTCTTAAACATAAATTGCTTAATGAAATGTGCGTAAATAATTGAATAATGTAATCGTAATAAAATAAAACAAAGTGTCGTGTAATTGAATTGTTATCAACCGAGCTTCGAACCCGCAATCTGTTGTTTACGATTGACACTTGACTTTGTCTTGTTATGTTGTTACAATGTGTTAATTAATTACTTAAAAAACTTAATCTGCGCAGAAGATTCTCAGAAGTGTCAGTTTTTAGGGTATCGTATTCAAGCGGTTCTAATGGGACACGATTACTCAAATCAATTTAATTTATTTAATTGAGATAAATTACAAAACTAAATATTATAAAGTAAGTACCTATATTTGGGTTCATTGATTAATTAATAAAAAACATTCAATACAATAAAATACAATAATGGACACACATATTCAGGAATGCAAAACATCCATAGCGTGCATTACTAAGCCACCAAATGTAGGTCTGTCTGTCTGTCAGCGGGCTGTATCTCATAAACCATAATAGGTAGACAGTTTAAATTTTCGAAGAGTGTGCTCTTAATTTGCTCTTATAATAACAATTCATAAAAACATGTATCTTGAAATTGTAATTAATTTGTAATGAAGGTAATGTAAAGAGTTATGCTTGAAGCTTCTCCGTATGAGAACTTTGATGATAAATGATAAACTAGATAAGTAGAAGTATTTATGAATACCCGCGACTTAGTCCCCCGAAGTTTAACCTCCCCTCCAGGGCCCAGGATATGTTTAAAATACACTTCACCTAACCTTACTATTGCTTCCTGGTAATTAAGCTTTCAACTGGCGAAAACATGGTTAAAATGGATTCGGTAATTTCAAAGCGTATTCGCTACAAACAATAAAATCTTTTCTGTTTATAAAATATTCGTAAGTACAGATTTGGGGCGAGTCACATACAAGAACAGTAGCTTTATTGGCCCGTGTTTTGCTCGACATGCTACGGAACCGTTGACGCGTTAGTCCGACACGCACTTACCAGTTTCAGTTTAATGTTAGAGAAATATGATCTTTCCAATTATTTCGTCAATCGAGGTCGTTAGGAATGGCTATTGTCAAACACGACAACAAATAGAACTGATAACAGTATAGTGATGTTATTAGGACAAGGCCATCTTCTTCGTAATCCCTAAGCTCTATTACAACACTAGTGGGAGCCAGGCGTGGACGCACCCAGACGTTTAGGTTTGGGAGAAGTCATAATCAAATTTATTGCACTAAATAATGACATATCGTATCATTAGGCAGGGACATATAAATAAATAAAAATAAATATTCCACAACTTTTTCACACAACGCCATTTAGTCCTAATTTAAGCTTGAGAGCTTGTGTTATGGGTACTAAACAGCTAATAATCATACTTAAGTATATACTTCTAAATACATACATATTATAGATAAATTACACCCAGACACAGAACAAATGATCGTGCTCATCACACAAACATTTGTCCTGGGTGGGAATCGAACCCACGACCTCCGGCATAGCAGTCAGGGTCACTAACTACTAGACCAACAGGCCAGCCTAGATATAGTATATATTATAGTAAGAGTAGTAGTAGATATAGTAAGAGCTTGTAGCTAAATAATAGCAGCTTCACGGGTCGATCGAAAGGTTGAGCTACGCGTGGCGAGGTTGGTCAGTGGATGGGTGACCATCAAAGAGATTTAAAAGACTATAGAGCGGGCATGTCAAGGAAATGTCATAGAAAAACTTTGATCCCATGTCACAGTAACGCCATCTAGAATAATATACGAATATTGGAGCGGCAGCGGAGCGTACTAAAAAAAACTCATAGACTTGTATCCAGCAGGACACACTTTTACGGACGAAAATTTTGTTTGTGATTTCCGTTCTATAGGTATTGAATGTCTTTGGTGACAATTCATTACATATCAAGACTTCTCCGTGCCTTGGAAAGCGTGTGAAGCCGTTCATCATCGGCCTAGCCTTTTCCTCAATATGGTGGGTCGGCTTCCAGTTTAACCAGATGCAGCTGAATACCAGTGTCTTACATGGAGCGACTGCCTGTCTGACCTCCACAACCCAGTAACTGGGTAACACGACACTCCTTGGTTAAACTGTTTAGATTTTTGAGCTTATGACTATCTGTATTGACTGACTGTCGAAGATCCACAAATGACAGCCGGACCAACGGCTTAATGTGCTTTCCGAAGCACGGAAGACTACTGATACTGTGTAGTAAATTTTCGCACATCCACGGATCGACCTCGTCAAGCCTAGCTTAACCTTCGATCGTATTTTTATTTTGCAACTTTTAGTTTCTTCGTATGCAAAGAAAGTCTTTCAAAACTTGAAAGAATCATTGGAATCGGTTAACAATTGCAGAAGAAGTTCTTTCTAAACATTAATCTGAACATCTCTGTAGGGCCCCTTTTAAAATAGACAGGCGTAATGTTATGATGTGGAAATACATAAACCATGCAACGACATGTAACTGTAGCAATCGCGAGTGATTTGCTGTGCGTTTAAGAGTTCCGTCGCCTGTCTTTTTCATCAGTTTTTCTTCACCAAATGATACTTGTTAAATAAAATGCTTGATTTGTTACTAAAAATGTAAAAGTCGGTACATGTGTACCTATATTATTTGAGGAGTTCCCTGAATTCCTAGAGGATCCCTTCATCAGATCTGAGGTTTGATACAAATGGTACCAAGCCGGTAGTATACCCTAGGTACCTACTAAATAAAAAAAGAATTTTGAAAATCAGGCCATAAATGGCGAAGTAATCACGTAACAACACACACAAAAAACGAAACATACCGTCGAATTGAAAACCTCCTCCTTTTTTGAAGTCGGTTAAAAATGGTCACTTGCTTTAAAAACGGTGAAGGAAAACATCATGAGGAAACCGTCCATACCTGAGAGATATTTCTCGACGGCATGCAAACTGGCAAAGATCTACATCGACAGTCGGGATTAACGGCTTAACGTGCTTTCTGAGGCACGGAGCAGTCTTGATTGGTCACCATCCACAGACCAACCTCGTCAAGCGTAGCTGAACCTGCGATCGAATCGTGAGGCTGTTAAAATTTAACCACAAACATCGTCTCCTTAGTCCTATAATTAGGCTGTTAAAACTATTTTAAGACACTTAAAAGGGGGTTAATAATACGCAACAAATTATATCTCGAATCTCAAACAAACAAAGGAACATCGGTACCGCTTATCAGTGACATTTGCTTCTCTGACTGGTGACCCTAGAGTACGTAGTCAGGTTATCGGAGGCGTGTAAGTCAAGCGGTAATTATAATTTATGTCCCGATAGTGTACTTAGTTATTGTTTAAATGAACGGTGATTAGTTGTGCCAGGCAGTCTGAGAATCTGAGGAAGCCTGCAGGGAAAGAGATTTAAGGTGCTGCTTGTGGTGACTGGTCGACTTGCTTACCAATGGTTTTTTTTGTTGTTATAAAAGTTAACTGCTTATTGCTTACTAATAAACTTCTAGTAACCTACACAAATCGACCATTTTGTTTGTGTTGTCCCGACTTATTGAATGTACTTGCCTGCAGGCTATTTTAAAACAGTAATTTTTACGGAGTTTCTTGTCCTTGAAAGGGACATTCAGGATCATTTTCATATTTTATTAACTTTTAAGTCTGACTTTCAAGAATGTAAGGGTCAAATTGAAATGAATGATTTGACTTTGGGGCTGGCCGATACGGTACCGCGACCCCCGGGGTTAGTGTGAGTCCGAACACCGTGGAGGTTACTAGTCAGTAAGAGTGAAAGATACCCCGCCGTCTCCTGTCCGCCGAATGGAAAAAAAGGCGAATAGAGTTTAAAAAAAATGGATTTATTTAAATCTAATTTAAGTTGTAACCGAACCGGACATCACGTCAAAATTTTCGTCCTGTTTGGACAGAAGTCTAAGAGTTTTTTTTAGTACCTACCCTCCGCCGCTCCAATATTCATATATTATTCTAGATGGCGTTACTGAGACATAGGATCAAAGTTTTTCTATGACATTTCCTTGACATGCCTGCTCTATAGTATTTTTTATCTCTATAGTACTTTACAAGACTGTCTAAAAATGACAATGTTACAACCGAAGAGAAATCTCTTCGGTTGTAACATTGTCATTTTTAGACAGTCTTTAGTTCAGTCAGTGATTCCGAACGCTACTGCTGAGTAAGAGGTCATCAGTTCGATGCGCTGGTCGAGCTAAATGGGCGATTCCATCTGAATGCCTTAGAAGCAGCCAGAGTCTAGGTAGATATGTGTCTGGTTCATAGCATAGGTTTGCCCAACTTAGACATACCTAACTGAAAAAAAGTCAGTTATACTATAGAACAAAGACATTCAATACCTATAGACCGGACATCACAAACAAAATTTTCGTCCGAAAAAGTGTGTGAGTTTATGAGACACAAGTCTATGAGTTTTTTTTAGTACGCTCCGCTGCCGCTCCAATATTCATGTATTATTCTAGATGGCGTTACTGAGACATGGGATCAAAGTTTTTCTATGACATTTCCTTGACATGCCCGCTCTATAGTCTTTTAAATCTCTTTGAAGAACAAGTTCAAGTTCTTTTCAAGTTCAAGTTCTTTTTTTTTTCAGAAGATCTTATACATCTGAAAAAAAAACAATTAAGTTAGAATTACACAAAACAGTCCCCTAAAAAGACCAACCTTCGTCACTGCCTAGTGTTTTTGCTGGGATAGCCCCAGCCTAAACCTATCAGGAATGCAGGCGTGATGTTTTGTTGTTATTGGCCACGTAATAACCCTTTACCCACCTAAGTCGGAGTTATCCGACAATTATTTTCGGGTCCATTCCGCTTGATTCGTATTTAAAGGACAAATGAAAAATGTTTGTTCAATTCAATTTCTTGGTTCTACTTTACAGTCTTCCCAAAAATAGGCTAATTCCGGCAACGTGATAAATGTATTGACGATTTATAAGTTGGGCGCGGGGGGCACGACAATCGATATAAAATCAGGCGGTTAAACTAAATGATGAATGATATTTATTTTTGTAAATAGGTTTTCACAAACACTTTTACACGTCTTTTTTTTTAACTAGTAGATGAGATCAGAGTTTCACTATCTGACTACTCTGAGAAGAAACACCGAAAGAAACTCAGAGGTCTTTTTTATAGTCCAGACATTATCTTGGTCAAATCATGTAAAATCCATGCAGATAAGTGCCTGAGATGGTCTTTTGAGGAAAGAACCACATGGATATGAGGGGACCAGATCAGTCAGTGCAAGCATTTGTCAGTAATCGTGAGCTCAACTCGGAACTTGAGGAGCTCCACGTGCTGACGAACAATACCAAAGAAAGAACATTTGGGTTGGTCCCATAAAGAACTTACTTAAAGGATAACAACGTTTTCGAAATACTCTACACTTTTGTAATTCACCAAAAAGTCAACTTCAATGAGATTAGTTTCGTGTCTTATTTGAAAACGCATTCACAAAGAGATTAATCAAAATTAAAATAATAAAATTTCGAAATTCGAACGCGTCGCGATTGGCAGGCGCGCTGTCCAATAGGGGCTCGGCGCGGGCGCAGCTGAGCAAATACACGTACACGATATGAATTAGGTTGTAATGACGCGAGAACTATACGCGGTTAAGTATTTATGTTATTGATGAAGATTTTTATTATTTTTATGCCGTCTAGAATAATTTTATTAGATCACCAATCCGGTTGGAATACGTCTTGTTAAGTAGCTGCGATAAGTAATTGAAAGAAAGAATGAAAGAAATCATCTGACTGAATGATCTGTTGGTCTAGTACGAGTAGTTCGTGCCCCTGACTGTTATGCCGGAGGTCGTGAGTTCAATTCCCACCCAGGACAAGTGTTTGTGTGATGAGCACGATCATTTGTTCTGTGTCTAGGTTTAATTGAGTCTAGTTGGGTTTGTTATTATCAGGAGAAGGATCTTATGAAAAAAATAAAATAAGAGAGTTGTGCGGAACAAATAATAATAATAATTAATATACTTAAATAAAAAATAAATAAATATATAATATATAAATATTAATTAATTATAATTTCAATTATAATTATAATTTAATTTTAATTAGTCTTCAAGGCTAGAGTGAATAGGCTCTTAATAAACTAGTGCGCTTCACCATCACTGATTGCATCACTGCTTACTATCAGGTGAAATTGCAGTCAAGCACTGGTAATAATATTAAAAAAAAAAAATACCTTGGAAAATTTAACCTTTTGAACGCCAGAGCGTAAACACATCGGCGCCCCTTCTACGCCAAGCCACAAATTCAGTACAAAAACCTACAAAAAAAAATAGTGATTCCAACATCTTAACGAAAAGTTATCGATAACCAATGAATCCGTGCTTTTCGTTCTATATTTTTTAAATAAATATTATTCGTTGCATTGGTCTTTTATTTAACTTGACCCTATTTGGTATCATACTATCATTAAACAGCAGTTACTAAGTTCTAAGCAACCTAAAAGCAAACATTAGAACTACAAACGAATAAATCAATAATAAGGTACGTACATCACTAATCTGGTTCGTGACGTCATCCGCCGACGTGAAGACACGTCTCTGGCGTGGCTGGCACGACTTTTGACAACTTTCTCGCATGCGAGTAGGGATGTGATCATGTGATATTGTGGTACATAAAAAATAATAATATTTTATTATTTAAAACAATTTAATCATTTTACATATAATTATTAGTCGGATTCTTCGAAACTTGGCAAACTTATGTCATCCAAGTCCTTTTGCTGTCTTACTTTTCTTATTAATTAAAAGAGAAAATATACAAAATAAATGTAAGTAGGTATAATAATTTGTATCGTTAAAAGTAATAGACGGAACCATTTACCTATTTAATATTTTATATTCGCTTTTGTTTTCCTAACGCATCATTTAATATTAAACAAAAACTACGTACCTATCTATATATGAAAAGTTTGATCATAAATAAAACTTACCTCTAAATCGTCCTCGTATAGAGATATTGCTTCGGAAAATTCGTCATCCTCTTCTACATTTCCTAACACACGAAGGAGTTCTTCAGTAGTCATTTGACTGTCAGCCATTTTTAATATAGCCTCGCACAATAATAATGCTTCAAATTTTAATATTACCACCGATCATAATAATAAATGTAGTAAAGCACTAGCAGACTCCCGTAGCGCTAATGACGTCACCGCTTGACGTCCATTCCCGTCTGTGGCGTACAGGTAACTGTCTATGAGCTCTTACATAGGGATGCGCGAGAGTGGACAGTAAACTATCGATTTAAGGATATCAATTATAAGTTCTTTTCCACATTTTTTTAAATATTATACATTAGGAATATTCAGATACGAATATTTGTCAGTAAAAAGTAATTGTCAAAGTAATAGTAAGCTACTTTCAATAAAATATTTCATAAATTTGGAATATAAGTTACCTTACCTACCCATCACTAGCTGACGTGTCTTGACGTCTGTGGCGTGGGGAAATACACAATTTTACGGATTTCGATTAGCAATATTTGACGATTGTTTTTTCTTGTGAATTCAAATAATGAATATATCTTTGTGTCAATTTACAATATTTCACTAAAGTAGTTTGAAATAATAGGAAAAAGAAACACAGAAAACTTAATTTAGTATATTTATTTTGTATTTAAAAAATGTCGTTTTCTTGACGTCTATAGACGTCGGTGGCGTGTTTGGCACGATTTCGTTAGACGTCTATAAACGTCCGTGGCGTTCAAAAGGTTAAGAAAACTTGACGGTGACAATTAAACATTTTAGAATGCAGCACCATTTTACAGATGACAAATGTTTACCCGGTCCATTTTTACACGACATAAATAGATTCTAAGGCGGTACAAAGTTTGCCGAGGCAGGTATAGTTGATAATAAATTTTGGTTGTTTCTACTATATAGATACCTCTGATTAACCCTTCGAAGATTACGGGCGTGATGTTATGTTACTTGTGTAAAGATTTTTTTTTTGTGATGATCTTTGGATTCTGTTGGCCTAATTGTAGTTGACTCCTGTCCTAAGACAGGAGATAATTACAGGACAATTATTTTTAGGGTTCCGTACCCCTAAAGGAAAAAACAGACCCCTTATAAGATTACTTTGTTTTCCGTCCGTCTGTATCTCGTCTGTGTCTCGGGAATGCTCTTAGGTATAGATTTTAAATTAAATCTTTACTGAGAACTATCTCCAAAACAGCGGGACCGATTTTGACAGGACTTTCATTGTCAGATAGATGCTTACCTTAGTACCTGCTTAACACCTTGACTGCGGGACTCACATACGCTGTGTTCTCGCCGCCGGAACGCCAGTGCGGCTCGCGCACACCGGTTGTGATTTCATATTTTCCAATACGGCTGTGCGGCAAATCACGCCCAGCGTGTAAAATTTAATTATGCCGCGAGTGCGGTTCTCGCAACTGCTGTGAGTTTTCACGTCTGTTTAGACGTTTGATAATTTCAAGTTTCAAGTCTATGAGAAATTATTATTTAAAATACCGAACCAGTAAGGGTTTCACTAGAATTTCTTATAAAATTACAAAAATCATAAAGTTGAAAATTGTATAATTAAGTTTTTTATGACCGGTATGCCAGGTGTCTACAAAGGATCCTAAACCCTATTGTGTTAGAGCTTAAGTTGATATTCGCAATGTTGTTTTATTTCACTAGCAATTAAGATGCCAGGTGTTCACAAAGGATTTTAAACCCTATTGTGTTAGTTTGAGGATGGTCATTTTCGAAATAACTTGTAACATTCGTAAAAAAACACAATAGCCTGTGTTTTGCCGCACTGGAGGATTAAAACACACCCAGCGCTATATCCGCACTGGCGTATTGTTTTCGACCATCCGATACGACTGTGCGGCTCTCGCAGCAGGTGTGCGGCCGTCCGCACGGGCGGCTTGGCGTAGGCGATAGCGCCCGCAGTCAAGGTGTTAACAATAAGGAGTAGGTAACTAAGGTTACTTTTAATAAAATAAAAATAATTATGTAAAGCTATGAAATGTTTATTTCCACGTGAACGTACTTCGCGAGCACCAGCTAGTAATAATTATGTTTAGTTTGAAAGTTATTATCATATAATAAAAACAGATCAATGACAAAATGGTAACAGTATCCAAATGATTGGGCGTCCCCTTTTCGATAATATTGTTTGTTATGGCTTGATTACTAGAACCTCGTCATCCAGTCGATCGACTGTTAATGGGTTTCGAGTGTCCAATGTTCTAAAATATTTTGTTTGTACTCTCTATCTTCTTATTACGAGAAGTTTATACATATAAAAATCTCGTTTCATAATGTTAGTAACCACACTCCTCCGAAACGGATTGACCGATTCCTATGAAATTTTGTGTGTATTCAGTTGTTCTGAGAATAGGACATTAACTGTTTTTGACTATTTTTTAAAAATTACAAATAAAAACTTTTTTATAAATAAAACACTAACAGGTGAAAAATAACTTCAGTTTCGGAAGTCGGTGACCAATAATAAAAGAAAAAAAAACCACCAAAGCCACAAACGTCGAATGATCGTGCTCATCGCCCAAAAAAAGAATCGTACCCAGCACGACCTCCGGTATAGCAGTCAGGGTCTTAGACTACTATACTAACGAGTATTCTATTCTACTAACAGGCCAGTCCAGTATAGATTATTATCTGCACAAATTACTTAGATCATTATTTAAAAAAACTGCACAGCGGGGTATAGAGCTAATGAGTGGACTTAGGTATAATAAGATTACTAGTCAGCTAATTCATTATGAAAACGTCAATAGTTTTTTCTGAATGACAATTAAGTCTGGTCTCCTGATATAGAGAACGCCACTTGTTTTCACACATACGATTAATTACGTCTAAATCTAAGGTCCTTCGGCTGTTCAAAGCTTCGGCTACACCACAGTATAAATATTAATACAGTAGGACGACGCCTTTGATCTCTGGAAAAATGCCAAAAACTTATACACGCGTTAGACTTGAATAATACCTGCCGCACTACGAACATCGTTTTGTTCGCAGTGCGGGAGCGGCTTTCCCGCGTCTCGCCCCTCACACACACGGTCACACACTCCGCACGATTGCCCTGTCTAGACAGCTTCGTCGGACGACTTCGTCGGCAAAAATAGGTATGTGTGCACCTAAATTATTTGAGGAGTTCCCTCAATTCCTCGAGGATCCCATCATCAGATCGGGGTTTTGATACAAATGGGACCAACCTGGTAGTATACCCTATAAAAAGAATTTAAAAAATCGGTCCATAAATGGCAGAGTAATCGCATAACAAACATACAAAAAAAAACATCCCTTCTTTTTTTGAAGTCGGTTAAAAACCATACCGTATCCTGTAGGACCATGAAAAAAAGACATTATTTCGAACTAACCCTATATAAACTAAAGACGTCCCTCCTTCAATTAACAATCTCATTAGTTTGGATTTAAAGAATGAAAAGAAAGAAAATACTTTATTTTGACGCACAGAACATAAAACAAAATAACAACAATACAGATAATAAAAAAACAAGAATAGATTAAAAAACTATAGACAAAATTTAAAAAAAATAATAATAAAAAGACCTGTGCGAGACTAGAAAGGCACCTAGCTCACTCAGCATTAGCTGCGACATTCAAAAATATAAATATCGCAGCTCTGTTATTCTGATAGAGCCTGTTGTGATGCCACGTGTCCACCCAGAAAACAAAGTAATAAAAAAATATAGATATTAGTCTAATGCAATTAATATAATATGATTAAAAATACTAAAATAGGCAAAGGTTCCATATCGTTCGTACAAAAAATTGGCAAAGAAACAGTTTTTTGTAACTTGTAACTTAAATAATTATTTTATACGTTTTTTTGGTATTTTTTGTTATAGCAGTAACAGAAATACATCATCTGTGAAAATTACAGATGTCTAACTATCACAGTTCATGAGATACATTTTGGTGACAGACAGACACTCCTCAACAAAATAACATTATTGGCAAATAAATGCTATTTCTAGACGGACATTGAGCTCTTAATAATGGGTTCCATATTTATCCTTTGATTAAACCCAAAAAAAATACTAATTGCTGATTTATTTATACTAAAAACAGCCGAATTGAAAACCTCCTTACTTGTAAGTCGGTTAAAATAAACAAAAAAATCGTCATAAACCCAACCATTTTTAACTAAAAACTATTTTTCTACGTATTATCTACCCTATGACTTTGGAAATAAGGTTTAAAACTGTAAAAAAGTACAAAATAATTGATACTATCTACGTAGTCAGTCGCGCGTTGCCACATGATGCGCTTGCGTCGATTTTTTATCACATTTACATAGTTCTTTGGCTTGTTACTAATACTTACTCACTTTGTCCTACTGTTTAATGGTAAATTCTAGTTAATTAATGATGGGAATGTAAGAATACTTTGTCGACTGGCCTGTTGGTCTAGTAGTTAGTGACCCAGACTGCTATGCCGGAGGTCGTGGGTTCGATTCCCACCCAAGGGCTCGAGTCTGCTATTGCAATCGTGCACCAATGACCGGTCATTGATCGAAAATTTGACAACTTTGACAGTTTTTGTATGGGAAATGTGTCATAAGTTTGACGTTATACGTCAAAAATCGATCATTGACCGGTCATTGGACAAATGTTTGTGTGATGAGCACGATCATTTGTTCTGTGTCTGGGTGTAATTTATCTATAATATCTATGTGTTTAGAAATATATAAGTATGTTTAGCAGCTGTTTAGTACCCATAACACAAGCTCTCAAGCTTAACTTGGGACTAAATGGCGTTGTGTGATAAGTTGTGGAATATTTATTATTATTATTTATTATAATACACTGAATTCAATAGAAGCACCTGTTAAATGGACGGCACCGTTAGCGCAGTGGCTTAGCAATTGGTTGCTGAGCTGCATGTCGTGGGTTTAAATCCCGCATAGCAAATACTTGAATGAGAAGTTCTGAGTCTAGCTGTTAAATATTTGTAAACGCTAAGATTATAAAGGAGAAATTCCTAATGTGGGGCAAGTGGGGCAACGTAAAAAAAAACATTTTTTTAATTGGTATTTTGTATCAGTCTCTCCGGCTAGTGTGAACAATCTAGCATATGACAGTCCCACTGCGGAGCAAAGCCTCGTTTCACGCAGAGAAGGCACGACCCGATTCGGACAAAGTGTTATTAGGTTTTTCTATCAGGAATATCTTATTTGCTCTTTGTGATTTTGCAGAATAGAATTGCTGGTTGTAAAATACCTAGAACTCACTTATTTTACTTACTGTTCCGATGAATGTTATGAGATATTAAGTCCCTTTTTGGCCCTGTAGTGGGGTCTTTTTTCTAAACATATTTTTATATGTGAGATTTAGTTTTTATATGACACCCCAAATTAATGTTTTTTGCTCTCTTCATTTCTTCTTAGTTTCTGTAAAAGTTTGTACAGTCAATAGCTGAACACCCTGTAGATAGAGCCATTAAAAAAGCAGGCACGCTCCCTCTGTTTGCTCCTCAAACATTGACTACCCTCTGACCGGTGTTTACTCTCGGTACATAAGAGGGTTTAATTGAGTACTGGACTCTATTTATTTAGAGACTTGTTTTTTTTTGTCTAGGTAGCTTCTGGTAGATTCGTTTTGTTTTGTAGTAGCAGACGTCACGATTTCACCCGCGGAGTTCCCATTCCCGTGGGAATACAGGGATAAAAAGCAGCCTATGTCACCCGAGGATAGTGGGCATCCCAATGCAACGGTGAAAGAATTTTTCAAATGGGTCCAGTAGTTTCAGAGCCTATTTAATGCAAATAAACAAACTTAACATCCCCTGCACCCCCCCCCCCCCCCTCTTAGTTTTGAAAATAAAATATAGCCTAAATGACACTTATAAATAATGTTGCTTTTTTTTGGTGAAATATTTTTCGAAATCTGTTCAGTAGTTCTACAGATTACCCTCTACAACATCACAAACTTAATATTAAATAAATAAATATTCTATTTATAACTTCCTGAAAGTTCTAGAATATTTTATTTCGCCAATTTTCCAAAACTAAGCAGAGCTTGTGCTATAATAATTCCCTTCTAGACAACTGATAACATACAAACATACATATTATTTTTACTGGAGGCTACCTTTATTCTTCTATGAATTTACACATTAGTTACAAATAAAATACACCCAGATACACTAGAACAAATGGTCGTGCTCATCACACAATTTTTGTTTTGGGTAAATGATATTTCATTCTGTAAACACTTTTGCTTGTCATTTTTGACGAGAAGGTGAGGTCGGGTGAGAATCGAACCCATGACCTCCGGCAACAGATTGGTAACAGATCGATGGTTTAGCTAAACTTGCCGACGTCTGTCTGACACCCATCCAGGGTATCTGCTGTCTTACGAAACCCAGCAACCAAAACCATAGCTTTCTAAAATCACAAACAGGTCTCAAAGGACATCCCACGCCAAATCCAAGTTTTCGTCAACCGCTGTCTTCGTCTTTTGGAGGTATGAGGAACAGGGTGTAAAGTTCCTCATCCACCATTGAAAAGGAGGATCTTCCGACCAGACGGGTGTTGTGTCTGGTGGGCTAACTACTGCCCGACGGTTGTTGTCGGGAACTTGTATACATTCAAACTGCGCGGATAACTTTGATACCGCGATGTAAGATAGTTCGTATGTGACGAGATAGATGTCGCTACAGTCTCATTCTCGGAATTTACTAGCCCGAGACCATCTTCAACGTTGAACTGTTGAACTTTGAATAACTTGGCAACACTTTGCCCAATCCGGAAATCGGACACTACCTACACCGTCGATGCAGTCGAACAAAAGTGCACAATAATATAATCCTAGCACCATTCATATCGAGTACAGTGGAGTACGAAAGCGTAAAATGTTAGCGATTAATCATATTAGACGCGGCAGGGTAACTCGCACTGTGAGACGTATTCATAGGCACGATTTGTTAAGCGTTTCGGGATTTAGAGACCATAGACAATTACAAAACGAGGCTGTGAAAGTTAAATAAAATAAATATAAATATTCCACAACTTTTCACACAACGCCATTTAGTCGCAAGCTAAGCAGAGCTTGTGTTATGGGTACTAAACAGCTGCTAAACATACTTATATATTTCTTAATACATACATAAGATAAATTACACCCAGACACAGAACAAATGCCCGTGCTCTTCACACAAACATTTGTCCTGGGTGGGAACCGAACCCACGACCTCCGGCATAGCATTCAGGGTCACTCACTACTAGACCAACAGGCTAGTCAATTACATCTTATGTGCATACAATTTGGGAATCTATGTTGTATGTTGTTAGGGAGTTTGTTGAGCCAATTTTTATTCCCAGCAAAATAACTAGGATGATGAAGAAGTGGCGTGTTGGGGAACTGTATGAATCTATGTGCTATTTACATACATGATTTCCCATGGGGTTAGACAAAAACTGATGATTTTTATGTTTTTTTTTTTAAAGCCTGCCGATCTATTCAATAAAGACCCCTCGTGCATAGTTAGGTAAAGTGACCTTGAAGTGAACTGTCAATCCCTAGCATTGTTATGAGATGTCGTCTCACTGCATTTACAGTTTCTCGGGGACATTTATTTATTTATTTAATACTTCATAATGCAATGTTCAGAGGCGAACTTAATGCTTTAGGCATTTTCTACCAGTCAACCTTTAGATCATGCAGAGACAAACAGTAGTAGGTGCAATTCCATAAGAAATATGAAAGAGAAGTAATAATAATAATAATACCAGCCTGTTACTGTCCCACTGCAGGGCAAAGGCCTCTTCTCATACAGAGAAGGCACTTGCATTGATCACCACGCTTGCTCAAGGCGGATTGGCGATTTCAAACTTATATTAACTACTAGCTTTTGCCCGCGGCTTCGCCCGCGTGGATGTCGAACTTCCGTCCCCTATGTTTTTCCTTTAAGGGCTGAATTTCCAAAAAACGTTTTTTAGTGGATACTTACTCTTCACTAACAACACCCCTTCAAGTTTCATGTCTGTAATACCAGCGGTTTGGGCTGTGCGTTGATATATAAACGTAAAAATTTTAGCATAATACTTCCGGATAGACTACTTTCAAAGTTGATCCTTATAAAGATTTCTGGAACCATTGACCCGGTAAAGAGCGCCGTACAAATGACCATGTGTAAAACAACTGAGACTAAGATCAACCTGCCCAGGCGTATTGATTACAACCGTACCAAGTTTGGTTAAAATCCCTAGAATAGTTTCTGAACTATGCGTGCACATACAGACAGACAGACACAACTTTTACTGATTGCATTTTTGGCATCAGTATCGATCACCAATCATCCTCCAATATTAATTTTGAATATATATTCAATGTACATAATTATCTTCGTAGTGTGTGATAGCCCATTGAATTGTATAGCGAGCGATATTGTATCTTAAGATAAAATATTATAATATCTTAGCCGTGTGCAGCGCCCCTTGGTGAACTCCACTGCGGGTGACGTAACCTACGACAAACTTATTATTTGCGGTTGGTACAGTAGTCGGGTCTAGGGATCGAACCGCAAAATTAAGTTTGTTTTTCCGGGATAAAAAGTACCCAGTGTGGTGCCCAGGATATTAAGGAATAAGTATACCAAGTTTCATTGTAATCGAACCGGTAGTTTTTGCGTGATACCTGAACATACAGACAGACAGACAGACAGACAGACAGACAGACAAAAATTTTTTAAATCATATTTTTGGGTTCGGTGTCGGTCTAGTAACACCCCCTGCTATTTATTTTTTTGATATTTTCAATGTACAGAAATTTTACTTCTACAGATTTATTATAAGTATAATAATATAATAATAATATATATATAGATAAGTCCAGGTTTCCTCACGATTTTTTTCCTTCACCGATGTCAATGATGTCTAAGATAAACTCAGAAAGTACATATGAATTGAAAAAGTCACATTGGTACTTGCCCGAATTTGAACCACAACCTCGTGCATGAGAGGTAGGCGCCTTAACCTCTGGGCCATCATGACTAATAAAGAGAAGTAAACATCATTTATTTATATGTACTTATGTACAAATTATGACATTTATGCAAAACTATCAAAAACAACAACAACAATAAACGAATATTCAATATTCCTGTGTCTTCCTAACTATAAATACGGCCCCGCGCACCCTCTCGATCGCTCCAGTTCACGGTCGACAATATTTGTAACATTAACGACAAAAACACGCCGACTGTACTTCAGGAGGGGACCGACTTTATACTAGTAACTTTGTTCACTGTCGAGAGAAGGCCAGAAGTGTCACTCTTTTTTTTACCTATTTTAATATTCTTACTTAGTAATTGATTAAATAATATAATATAAATTATTATATTATAATTATTAATAAAAATAAAATAATATTATATGAGAATAAAAACTTACAAATTATAACTTTAAGGGCTACATAGGGTGTTACAATGGGCGGCCTTATAGCTAAAAGCGATTTCTTATAGACAACCTTCGGATGGACTTGATAGTGAAAGAGAAAAGATGAGTAGGCAGTTTGAGGGGTACTATTTACATAAAATATATACCATACATGACAATTTGAATAAATATTGAAAATAAGGAAAATTATAAAACAAAATTACTGATCATTTGCAAATTAACAAACTAGTATATTATGACATGATAGGAGAGAGGTAATAATCAATTAATAATACACCTGTATTTTTCTAGGTTTACATCAAAGTTAAAGTCAATGATTTCTGTCAGTTAGACTTAACTAGACAATCAAAAGGCTCAGTTGTAAGTCTGAAGTTGTAACTTTTCAACGTCAGACTTACGGTATTGCCTTTTGAGCCTTTAACTTAAAAGATTTGGACTAGTAATTAAATATCATTTAAAGTATCATTATAGCTCTTACTACTAAGAAGTACTGCAAGTTAAGTTTAGTTTTTACGAAACCTCCAATATTGCTAACAATTTCTGATCCTTTCGTGTTGAAACCTCTTTGACATGTACTAATCAAAGAACTGGCCAGTTTTGTAAGTTCTATTAGTTTTAAATATTTTTACAAAGCTGTCACCTATTTTTCTCTTCTTTATTACACGGTTTTTTCTCCAACACACATCTTTTTATTAATATATTTTCTTGCTTGGTTGATCTACCTACCTCTCCCACATTTCGGAATGGCACTTCTTATCTTCTTGTCTTTGGCACTATGCGTGACACGCGTGTCGTAATGTCAGTTATACGCACTCGACGAGTGCACGCGTGCTATCGTGCCGCACGTTGATTTGCGTGCAATTATAGTGATTGTAACTTATGTCTTTTATTTCTTTGTTTATTTAATTTTCCGGGTCTTTCTGGAATAGGTAACAGAATAGTTAGTTGTAGGCTTGAAGTGTTTAACTTTTAGGGGTGAAAACGAACGAGGTGTGAGTAAGGTCTGATTGTAACCTACTGGTAATAGTATTTTGGGTAGCAATTCGGTATGTAAAGTATTTTTTAGGTTTTTTTTTATATTTTTATTTTGTAATACAATTAATTTTTAGCCACTAATTTTAAGCTTTTTTTTTCTAAGTTACTAAGTAATAAATTGGTCACAAGTCTCGAGTTTAATCCCAAGGCACGCACCTCTGAATTTTCGGACTCATGTGTGTATTGTATAATTGTCACTTGCTTCAAAAACGGTGAAGGAAAACCTCGTTGAGGAACCCGGCATGCCTTAGAGATATTTCTTGACGGCGTGTGAAACCAAGTTAGAGGGCCCTGGGCCCAGTGCTGCCACCTCTCTGAAGCCAGTAAGCGCTAAAAGTGCTTGAAAAAAGCGCTAGATTCCGCTAGATTGCATAAAAAAAACACACACACACAAGTAATACCTACCAAAAATTTTTAAATCTAAATAAATAAAGAGCCTAATCGCTTTCGCTGTCTGAGCAGGTTCTGTAGACTGAATTTTTGTAGGTCCAGGTTGCGGTTTTTGAGGGTTTTGTAATTTCCATTTATATTTTTGGTTTGACGTGACGTGTGTTAGAACATTTTCGGGAAAATCGTAGTTGTAACAACGATTTTCCCGACGGTAGCCGTCCCGACATGTAGCCTTTTTGTAAGATAATCCCAATCGTTTATGTAAATTTGTGTTTATTGTATCTGTGCCAGGTCTGCCAAAAAAGCGCTAGATTTTCCGCTAGGAGTAAAAATTGAAATTTCAGCGCTAAGTGTTCCAAAAAAGCGCTAGATCTAACTCCGAAAGTGCTAAGGTGGCAGCACTGCCTGGGCCACAGAACAATTCTGACACCACATTTGTCACTAACCACGCGAAAAGAAGATCAATTTGAACAACCAAATTAATTATTTCTGACAGACGCAAAATGTTTGTCCAAATTTAGACTCCGGGCTAGCCTTAAATCATTTTGCCTGACCCGGGAATCAAACTCGGTTCCTCATGGTCCGCTTTACGACTTGTGACCACTAAACTAACAGGTCGGTTTAAAATTTAGTTTATAAATGTATAAAAACAAATATAATTATGTGCCAAACTGAGGACCTCTTCTTTTTTTGTCAGTTTAAAATAGATTCGTCCTAAATCCACGAGAACTAATTATTATCAAACAAACTAACTTCTGCCCACGGCTTCACCCCAATGAAAATTAACTTTTATTGTTACTAACATTTTGTTAAAAACATAACATCTCGTCTTCAATCCCTGAAGGCTTAAGCAGAGGTGTACCTGTACAGTACACCCATATTTCGCCAGTTTTGTAAAAATAACATAAAAAATTTAACTACGATCCCAAAGTACACATTGCCGGGAAAAAGAGTATCCTATGTGTTATCCAGAAAATGGTCTATCTATGTGCCGAACATCAACACATCTTCACACACTTATATGCTAACTAATATTATAAACGCGAAAGTTTGTGAGGATGGATGGATGGATGGATGGATGTTTGTTTGTTACTCTTTCACGTAAAAAATACTGAATGGATTTTAATAAAATTTGCTATGGAGTTAGCTGACACCCTGGACTAACACATATGCTAATTTTTATCCCTGTATCCCCACGGGAACGGGACCTACGCGGGTGAAACTGTGGGACAGACGTCCCAGCA
The DNA here is from genome assembly GCA_921972225.1 of Euplexia lucipara. Taxonomy (NCBI): domain Eukaryota; kingdom Metazoa; phylum Arthropoda; class Insecta; order Lepidoptera; family Noctuidae; genus Euplexia; species Euplexia lucipara. The sequence goes on along the minus strand of OV179169.1, from coordinate 966,668 downwards.
AAACAGCAGACGCTAGTAGTAGGATAATTTAAACAACTAAGTACTTGAGCAATTAACAAAATAAAACCGAGTTTTTACCGCCACTTTTAAAATTCGAACCATCCATCGCTTTATTATTTTCCAACTACCCCCAAGTAGGGCACAATCTAATATAATTACCCTCGCAAGTAATAAATAAAGGGGTGTCTTGGCTTGTAATAAACCAGATTCGCTCCTGACCAATCCACCGTGAAACTATGGGGATGAGTTACGACCCTATGCCATACAGATTCATATCTGTCCATAGGGGATGATTTAAGAATCATCTAGGGGGTGAATTTTAACGTGTAGTTGTTATTGAGTGGTTGGTATTTATTTTATTAATTTGCGTGATTTATTACATTCTTGCTGACCCGGCCACGTGTTGGACTTAGTCGCGAAACGTTTTTCGCAAAATGTCTAGGTACAGCCGATAAATTCAGTATTTGTTACCCAGAGAAAACTTGAGTGAAGTGAACTGTCATTAGTAAGGGATGACAGATCAATACGCCCTCACTTCACATACATCTTAACGAGGTGAATTTGACAGAATACAATTGCTGGTCGTGAAATACCGAATTCGCTTATTTTGAGCACATTCTACTTGAATAACTAAAACCTTCAAACTTCAGCAATTCTCTTTCATTCGATACCAAAGTTAAATACAGAAATGATTCAATTATGATCCTCTTTGATCTAAACCAATTAGATTTCACGGCTAATATGAAAATTATTCTTACTTAGAATACACTATTAAACTTACCCTGCTGTTATTGACTCACCCCGCCCTTGTAAGTATAATCGTTCAAATTTAGCGATGTAGGATATTTTGAATAGTATTGTGACTAGATACCGGGTAAAACGGGGTGGATAGAAACTCAAGGATGAATAGAAACAAAACTTTGAGGAAAAAAAAAAAAAAGAAAAAATTAAAAGTTATTATTTCAAAGTATAACATTAATTTTGGTTAAACCCACTTCGCTTAATCTTAATTTGAAAGATTATGTGCTAGTGAGGCGTCTCGATCGTTTACATTAGAAAATATTGTTTTTGAACATTGATGGTTACATTATTCATATATTAAGTTTGTGAAAGATCTGGAGAAACTTTGTACTGATCTACTGTAAGGTAATATTTTATTGCTCGTTTTATTTGCGCAGTTGTCTGGAGGATATTCATTTAAGTTAAAAGTTGTTTGTTACATACGATGACTATAGTGCTTTTAAATAATTGAGTTAAATACTTTCGACACCTTGTTACTATCAAACAATATTAAATTAGCGTAATCTCCTCAAAGTTTTGTTTCTATTCACCCTTGAGTTTCTATCCACCCCGTTTTACGGTCCGTCATTATGATCATAGATGTAATCAAAATTCAGATAGTCGGAAAACCCGAAAATCTGACAACCAGTTAAACCAAGGGGTATTGTACAGACGCCAGCACACCAAGTTACCCCAATGTGTCAATTTTTCTCAATTGAATATGAACCTTATGTAGTTTGACATAAAGTTGAAGAACGATCAAAGAAATTTGACACATTGGGGTAACTTGATGTGCTGGCGTCTGTACTATTGTGTTATCCAGTCTCTGGGTTGTGGAGGGCAGTCAGGCAGTCGCTCCATGTAAAACACTGGTATTCAGCTGGTTTAACTGGAAGCCGACTTCAACATCATTGGGAAAAGGCTAAGCAGATGATGATTTTGTTAAAATTTGGAACATGCTGCTGTTTGTATTGCACGTAGGGCTGTTGGGCATAGGGTTATTTGCACCCGAACTTCGTCAGTTATGTTTAAGTCCCACGTAATAGCGGACGAGCCTAATGCAATCAAACGGGCACAAATCCAGTCTCCGGACTGATAGTGAGAAAATCCATTAACACTCATATCTGTGTGGTTCTTTCCTCAAAACACTATCAGACACAAATCTGCATGGTTCTTTCTGACCATTGATAATGTCTAGACTTTAAAAAAGACTGTGACCTCTGAGTTTCTTTCGGTGTTTCTTCTCAGAGTAGTCAGATAGCGAAATACTGACCTCATCTTATTATTAAAAAAAAAACACATGTTAAAATGTCTGTATGAACTCATTTACAGAATTAAATATCATTTATAATGTACTGCCTGACCCAGCAATCGAACTTAAGATCATGTTTAGCAGTAGCACTATGCCAATGAGGCAGTTAAATTTTATTTATTATTTATTTATTTATTTAATACTTCAAGCACAAAAATGTACAAAGGCGGACTTAATGCCATAGGCATTTTCTACCAGTCAACCTTCAGGTGATGCAGAGAAAAGCAGTGGTAGGTGGTGGTGGTGGTGGTGGTAGCGGTGGTTGGGTGTGGTTAGTGGTAAATTTTATTATTTCTAAAGAAACCATACTTACTAAACGTTTTGGGAACACATTCATCGTCGACCACATCATCGCTTACCATCAGGTGAGATAGTGATCAAACGCGTGCCTATCAATTGTAATTATTTAAAAAAAAACATTGGTCCTCATCCCGATTTGAACTAACAACCTTGGCAAAGTATAATGAAGAGTAAATGATTCCCATCAAAATCCCTTACCACTCCAAGCGGCGGGCAAAAGCTAGTCAAACAGTTAATGTGACATATTGACAATTATGCGCGCCAACAAATCGACCGCGGCCACGTGGCGGGCGCGCGCCATTTTAAGTGTTCGTATGTCACTATAATTTACTAAACACCTCCCTAATTTTGAGGGGTTTCGATGTTTTTTGTTGTGTGAATTTAGTAGTATATCTATTTCATTTACGAATTACTAGTAGTTCAAACGGTTAAGGAAAACATTGTGAAGAAATCGGCATGCCTGAGATATATTTGTCGAAGGTATGTGAAGCCAAGTCAGATGTGGTATAGATGGATAGTTCAAAAGGTTTTTTTTACAATTCTTGTGTATTCGTGTGTTTGTCACATAGTTTCTCGACCAATTTAGATTGGTAGAAAAACCGTTTGGGGTTGAAACACTCGGGCCTTGTCCGAATGCTCATCTATAGTTTTCCGGGACATCGCCAAGCGGTTGGTCGACTCTTCACGTGACCGAACGGCTGGCCTTTATTTCGGTGAGAGAATCAGCATTGCCATACAACGTGGCAATGCGGCGAGTCTTCTGGGCACTTTTCCCGTTGACAGCGATGCGGATGAGTTTTTTGATGCCCTATAATTGTTTTACTGTTCTTTTGTTTGTTTTAAATGATTATGTTTATTAATTACTAATATTGTGTAAATTTTCTTTCTTCTAACATAAAGCATGAGACTTTTTGCTGGGGAGTTGGTTCTGCCTACTTCTTCTTCCCAGCAAATAACACTAGGAATAGTGGTGAAGGGCGGGCGGTTTGAGAACTATCTTATGTTATTTCCTCAGCCTAATTTCAATAAATGACTTGATTTTGAATGAAATTTTGAGTGTAATGAATTTTATTGAATATTTTAATGAATTTATATCATCTGCCTGCCTGTTCCCAACTATATTACTACTCCCTAACTCTTAGTTAGTTTAAAAAAAACATAAACAAAAATAAAAACATGTTGAAAGTATAAGCTATGAAATAGAACAACATTCAGCAAGAAACTATAATAACCCACAATGACATACCTTTGGTTAGCTAATACCTATTTAAATTGCACTCAATCTATAATCTAACTTTAGTCTACACGCGAATTGAAATAGCTGGAACTATCAACTTCACTAGAATTACCGGTAAAGTCTTCCGTTCAACCCCATTTAAAGTTGCATGCGACAAAGGAGGGTAGTCCTTGAAAACATTTACGTTTTTCTACCCTACTTTAGGTATTTTAGGATTGAGTGGTACCCGATTTTTTTAGGTGACTTAGATCAATCAGAAATTTTAAGCGTAGAAGTAGATACTAAGAACTTCATTTTGTACCTACATTGTATGCGGAACGCCACGTCCTAGCGCGTATTTAACATAGGTATATGGAGATCGACGTCACCTTAATAATGTATTTTGTTTTGGGGTGTAAAATCCTCATGGGTATCCAACACCCTGGGGAAGGCAGAGGGTTCCGTCAAACTTACTGACAAGAACCACCCGGTATTCCTTTAACTCCTGCGCAAGGGGTTGCAGGAACTGATAGTTCTTCCGCCGTCATCTATCTCAACACCATATTAATACACGGTCTTAAAGCTAGCCCTTGAATTCTGGCTTAAGCCCTAACCCTGTACATAAAATAATTAGCGTGTCGTCAGAAAGTCACCCTCTCGGTACAGTTCGGTACCGTGTAATTTGTAACAGCACAATACGGCGCCCCTCTTTTTATTAGCCAAGCGGAAAGTTGGCACAAATGACAGTGAAGTGACAATGGTGCGCGAAGTAATGATGGTCATTTGAACTAAAATTTTATGAATCTGTGTGGCGATCGATAATTTTTTATTTCTTTTATGTTTTTTGGGACACATACAGCTTGACATGTCGATAAATCTGTGAATGCAGTTTTTTTTTTTTGAAAGTCAATATTTCCTTTAAGTAAAATAATATGTCTTAAAAATTTAAAGCGGTCAGGGCGACTTGATTTTTTCTACCATAAACAGGGTGTAAAAAGACCCTTAACGTGAACGAAAACTACATATTCTACCCATCACTGGGATAGTTTTTTTCTTCTTGAACATACTTGGGAATTCACTGGTTTTGGAGATATTGAAGGTCAAAGTGCAATATTTTTTTCGTATTTTTTTTTTCAAAATTGTATTCCAAGTATCATTAGTAAACTTTCTTCCGAACAAACACTATCATAATTATCGATTTTTCAAAACAAATTACGCATTTAAAGTTACAAAAATGCAATGGATACTAAACAAGCGGGCCGGTCGGGTCGACGACCAAGCGCGAGTGGCCATACGCTCAGCTGATCGAAAGTTGCGTTGCGTTGTCGCGCTATGCAATAAAAGCATCTTTTTTTCAAAGCTGAATAAAAAGAATTTTCCCAGCATTATTTTTTGGTTATGTTACTTAATTATATGTACAAAATGTGTGGTTATCGGTCTTTTTACAACCTGTATGTAAACCCAATGCAGAAGAGAGCGAGCTTATTACCATTAACAACTAAGCACTTTTCTAAAATCTGGATTACTAATGAGACATTCTTAATCACAAAATCCGAGAACTCTGGCAAAATTGGAACCAGCCAGTCAGTTCAGAAAAAGTCAAGTGAACTATCAATGTAGGTATGTCATAGAATGGTATGACAGCTCATTTCGCCTTCACTTGAACTACATGTTCACTGGGTTATTTTTAGAGAGAAACACTGCAGGACTATGATGTCCAGGAGTTGCACATCCTCTTTCTCTTACTTTCCTTCAAGAATAATCGACACAACGTTCTTGTGCCTCTGCTTTCAAATTAATATGCCTGCTTTCTAATGAATCCTTGCTTTTTGTATCACTTTAATCCAGATATTATTAAAATAGTCCCCTATCAACACCAACGATCGATATACCAAAAAAAAACATCACAAATCGTAACTAACAATCAGGGCTCTCGTTCTGCCTACCCCTGTCCGCTCACTCACTGTATAATTTGGATTAAGCATTCGCTTTGTAACGGAGGGTACTATTGTGTTGAAGAAATTACGTCATCCGTTTGACGGTACGTGACAGCTATTCAAAATGATAGTGTTATAAAAATGTTGGGGATGAAATTGAAGACAAGTCCTGTTGTTATGATACCAAAGATTTATAGTTCCTATTGAATTTTTACTTATTGAGATGATAGGAAATAGATATGCTTAGAATAATATTGCATAGATGCCGTGACTAGTGCAAAACGCGGGCGAAATCGTGTGTCCACTTTATGTTGAGTGAGCAGGGTTCGGGAACGGAACGTGACTATGAGAACCTACTGAAGGCTCGCCGAGGAAAGAAGGCCACTTTGGCTCAGTTTTAATTCCTTACTTTATGCACTCGTGCTAAGTTTCTATGCGTTATCTAATTAGAGATGTATGGAAAAAGTGCACTTACCGTTGTATTTGCTTTAGACTCTTTGCATGTACAGAAGGCAGCACATCAACTATCACAAAATTTCTTTGTTAGTTTTTAAATTTTATTACAAAAAGAATAAGGTTCATGTTAAATTGGGATAATTTGAGAGTTTAAGGTAGTTTTATTTGCTGGCATCTGTAACTAGTTGTTTGGGTATCCTAGTGTGAGACCCGGTGTGTCATTTAATCAATGTACCCGGTGTTCAAAATCCTATGTTAGTTTCCCTCTCTTTGCCGTCCTAAAACAATATTTTATAAACTCACGCCTTATTCCCATTGAGATAGGCAGAAACTACAGAGCGCCATATGCTTCATAAGTATGAAGCATATGGCGCTCTGTAGTTTTCTGTAGTCTTTTGCTTCGTTTCATTCATACTTGTTGAATACTACGCACCTGACAACATTACCTGAGAAATATAATTACTGGTTTAATCTCCTTACAGCCTTTTTCCTACTCTGTTTGGCTTGGCTTCCAGTAAAATCAGATTCAGCTGAATATCTGTGTTATACATAGAATGGACTGCCTATCTGTCTCCACCACCTAATTATTGAATAGCACGGAAGCCCCTTAAATATTGAGCCCAAGCCCCTCTGCATATTACATTGCAGATCATCTAATCACCAAATTAACCCAAAAATAACTCAAAACGGTTGTCTCTACATTATATCTCAAAGGCAAGTCACTCAGCGCCACCAACGTCTCATTACTCCCAAAGGCTTTACTTTACGCAAACAAAGGATGATCGCCATAACTGTAATTAATGAGTTTTGTTTAATAAATATCTACCCTCACTGTAGGCGTTAACGCTCCGCAATTATAGAATTAATTTGAATAATTCTGAGCAACGCCTTTGCTTAATTTTCGAGGGTAGATGGAACCAGACGCTTGTTTTTTTGGGTTCACTTAAGTTTTTGACTAACTCTTCAATGTGTAATACGCATACAACGTATAGTATTGTTAACAAAACATCGCCATCAATTTGACCCGTGTAATTCATAATGTCTTACGTTTTTTTTTGCTATTAATGGCCCATTATTGTAAACATGTTTTTTTAACGAACAATATGTCATTTTTGAAGCATTAGCCTCCAATGACCTTTATGAGTAAGCTTATCAAAATTTGTAGGCTGCCCTGCCTGGCGCATCTCTCTTAATGTGTCTGAAATGGAAATAGGTAAATTCAAATGACACTTGAAACGAATTGTGGCGCCCGACACGGGACCACGAATTCATATCGTATTGAAAATTAATAGTTCGGAAAGTAATATAAAATTCACCAGTATAATCGTATTACTCCAAACCGAACAATAACAACATTACAATAAAAACTCTTCCTTAAGCCTTACACAATAAAATACGAATTAAAAATGGCACCATTTTGATAAACCCATTAAAAATCCTTTGTAAACTTGGGCAAATAGGGTTCCGAGTTCATATTGTCAGTCGGTTAAAAAAGGGTTAAGCTGAAGTTTATGTTACTCTATGATATACCGGCCATGTGGGTTTATTATTTGTATATAAAACCAATGCTCATTTGGGGTTAAAACAAAATATTAGAGCAAATACGTCGGATATCTCTTACTTTTGATTCAGTTACATTAGCTTTTCAGGTCCCATGTTGGGCGCCAAATTAAACGAACTATGTATTTCGTGGCGTAATTATTATAGTAAGCTTTTCGTCTTTGTCTCAATCTAGTGTTCCATTCAGTATGTTCCAGCATATTTAACAGAAGAAGGTTGCTTTTCTTGTCTTGTCTGTCTGTATGAACGCATTTATCTTCGAAACAGCACAACCGACTTTAGTATGATTTTCGCCATCACTCGGACGATGTACATGCATAATTGGTTAATATTAGGGAGTGTAGCTAGTGTTATATTACAGTGACTAAACGGAAAAACCAATCGGTAAAAAAATGGCATAACACTCAAATAGAAACACTTAACATTTGTTCGAGGAACGCGAGTGACTACAATAAATATATGACAGTAGTCAATGTATTTAAAGTATGGATAAGTAAAGTGCATAATATTACTTTTTGCAGTCACAGAAAAGGCGGGGTACCAATCGCCATATGGGGGCATGGACAATGGAATGGTGAGTGCTTTTTTTTCAATTTCTAAGCTATTGTAACGTTTAATCTGTGTGCTTATTTTTTGGTATTTTTTTACTATAGGAACTACTCACTCATCTCTCAATTTTAGATTATCTTTGCACTATTATTATAAAAAAATTAGGTAAATATAGAAATTATGGTCCCACGTTAGCCGTTAGGCGCCAAATATGTACTATAGGTACTTTTTTTTTTTAATTTTGTTGAATTATGCTGAGTTACATTGAAAAAAGATATCTTTTTAGCATAGTATTGTTTTAATTTTCAGGTTTTTGTTTTTCTTGTTCCAAATGAATGCTTTCTTTCTTTTTATTAGCTGGAAGATCTTGTGTAGAAAATTAAATTTAAACTCTTGTCTCGTATTCCAATTATATTTTTTAACTTAACCTTAATAATAATGTTAACTCCTAAGAAGTATACATACCACATATACCATACCATATTTACTTCGTGATTAGTAATTTTTAGAATTCTATAATTGTTTCATACTGGTTCACGAACCCACATTCTTGCTTCATAGAGCAGGCGTGTGTCTATTCTTGTCCTTATCTTGTTGTATACTGATGTTAGAATTCAAGCAAAAACGTCAATATATCAGCTGCTTACCATGTCCATTGAATACAAGTGAGATGGACTTATAATTGTCGCTACTTTAAAGCTCGCTGCGACGTACGCTTTACATATAAACACGTTTCGCACTGTCGTTTCGATGTCGTACCTGTCTACGGGAAGCTTTAGGCCTTTCGGCTCGTGTAAATGGATGCTTTAAGATCCTGTGGATGCTTTACATTAAATTTTAGTGTTTAATTCTGGGCAACAAAAAATACCGTGTTCACTTAATTCATACCATGAACTGTTATTTCTGCACAGATAAAAAATATATTTTGCTGTGCTGAAACTAAAAGCCCAGTATTTGAATCGTTAAAGTTATTGAACCAAATTAAATTTGTACATAAGTGAACTCATTGGTAAAATCTGTTGTCCCTGTTGTAAAATCTACTGATAAACACCACGAAATAACACATAAGTAGACTATCCCAAAAGAACTATCAAAGAATATAATATTTATAACTTCGTTTACGTCAGCAAAAAAAGGATACAAATGCAAATCCAAGATATGGAGGTTACGCTGTATGTTTTGCTGACCGTACAGCAAAAAGGGCTGCGCGGGAATCGAATAAATCAACTTTGTGAACGATTCGGGGCATATTTGTATTTGGGATTGCACAAAATGTAATGTTTTGTTGAGGGTAGTTTGCGAAAAGACATGTTTGTAATGTTAGTTGTAGATTGTCTACTAACTTCGAATTTACTTCGTTGCCAGCTTGAGTGATCTTTCTCGACGGCATGTGAAGCTAAGCCAGTCTTCAGACGGTATAAAAACTCTGTCACCACCAGAGCTTTTGCGTATCGAAGTTGACCGTTCATAGTGATGTTCACTGGGCAAAGTGTTCAACGATTAACTGTAAAACAGCTAGTTTCGTATTGGCCATCATCAGTGTGTATCTAGGATGACGTCATGCGCATTCGCTGAGATATGACAAAGCGCACAGTATACCGTCTGAGAGTCACTATAACTTGAAGTCCTCTTAAATTGCAATATATTTTTTTTGTAATTTCTCTGTCATCAAAGTTCTCTGTGCAACTGAACGCCAGTTCGTCACTGGCACTGATAACATAGACATAGCCAATAGCCCTGGCCTAGCCACCAACGACACAAAATCCACTGCAGCGTAAAGATATTAAGAATTCACGAGCTTTTATCATCTCGCTGAGCAAACGTTAAATATGCTGCCAATCTTTGAACTTGTGGTAATCTGTCGTCATTGCTGTCAACCTGTAGTTAGCTATTACTATTAATGACTTCAAACTATCTTTTTCGGATTCTGAAACAAACGTAAAAATTTAAACGAAACCGAGGATTAATTTACTCAATACTTAAAAAAACAAGCAAAACACACGGAAAAACAGACACGGAAGAATTTACACGCAAGGGTAGCGTAGAAATTTTCCGAATGGGGATCAATCAAAAGTGGGATATACGACTCTTCGATATGCATAGCACTGTAAAGAGATATATCTTTCGAAATAATGTTGTCGAAAAATAATAATATGTGTTGGGCTTTACTTACATAGCCATACCTTTGGCAAAAGGCACACTGAAGATATCCTCTAAAAGAGAAAAACAAACACTTCGAAACAGACAGAAGTTCTGGATAGAAGGTTTATTGATTGATTTATTAATAGAACATAGTCATAAGATTTCTGCTTACTATCTCACTATGGAGGTTACATGTCCGAATTAAAGGTTTCTTTTTCTTAATAAGTCGTGATTAAAGTTTTGAGTATGAAAGTAGAGTAAGACAAAAGAAATGATGAATGGATTGACTGAGAGAAGATATGCCTAGAACGCAGATGAATATTGAGATGACAGTAAGCAGAGAGAAGAACAAAACATGCTACGCCGACCACTAACAAATTAATATAAGGGCAGTATAATGATGATCGGTGACGATGACTCAATTGCTATAACAAACACGGCAAGTAGAAAAAAACAAATGTTTTCATAAATTCTCTTAATGTTAACAATACATAATAATATAATAATGAGATACAAATTAATTCTCGGGCGACAACCATCTATATTTAACTATAAGCAACTATAATAAACACGTCACTGGTCGTTTACATTTTTATGTATTGTTTTATAGATACGTGTGTAAATGGAGTGTTCAGTTCACACGCTAGGATGAGGGCAGTCTGAAACTTGCCCATGTTGAGTCTCTTTGGAAGGAGGTATACGATGATTTAAATTAAAATATCTACAATTTTGCTCTGAAAATAGAGAAGAACATATTATTGTAAGATGAATAAGTTTTAGAAGACAGGCAACGAAACTCTTCAACGCATAACAGCAAATTACTCGCGATTGCTACACACGCCAATGTCTATACATGGTTTATGTATTACCATAATATAACATTACGTCTGTCTGTTTTAGAAAGGGTCCGGCAGAGACGTATACATTAATGTTTAGAAAAAACTTAGAACTTTAGAAATTGTTACCCGATACCCGTCAATTATTCTTTTAACTTTTGAAAGACTGTTCTTTGCATACGAAGATACTTTAAATTGCATGATTGAATATAGTGACAGTTCCCTGACCTAGAGTATCGTATTACCCAGTCTTTGGGTTGTGGAGGTCTGATACTCGTAGGCCGTCGCTCCAGGTAAAACACTGGTAGTCAGTTGCTTCCTGTTAGACTGGAAGCCGTTCCAAATATAGTTGGGGAAAAAGCTAGAGTAGATAATAAATAAATAAAATTTCATTTATTTCTCACCACAATATTTAAAGAGATTACATGGTAAAATTGTTAGCAATTATAATGATTAAACTCCAATATTGTGGGAGACTGGTGCCTAAGCTAGGCTAGTAATATAAGACACCAGGTCCCCACCCGGAAAAACAATGTCAGGTCGTACTAGAGCAATACACCTTTAGTTGCGACAAGTTCAGTGTTGTGGGAGGTAAGTAATAAAGGGTGGGTATTAAATATAATGACATTCACGGATCCCCATTACGCCAGCAAGCGAAGCATTATGGTCACTCCATTTGCTACTCACTCCGCGACAGTTACACGGAACCGGTCCATCTGAATTGTCCGGACGGACGGACAGGTGGTCCGAAGATGTACCTACTGTGACGTCGACGGAGAAACTTGTATTTTACTTAAGTATCACTAAATTACCATGGGGCCAGTTCAGGTCCCGGTGACCCGCGTTTCGATGGAGAGGTTCGCTCTAGTTTTGAAGGCTTCGCGAATATAATGCTCTTGCAATTACGATGTCTGTAGCGTGGATGGATGAAAGGCGACTAACAAAAGGTATTTTTAAGGCAGATATAAGTGGTTTAAATTAAAAGTTTAGTTTTCTCTAAGTTTCTGCAAGATTAAGTTTGACGCAGAATGTGCACTTGACGCAAAATGTGCAACAGTATCCAAGTATGTATGTTGCCTTCTATTGCAAGCTCCGCATAGCAAAGGCACAGGATGACTAACAGCCTAGAAGATTGGTAAGGTAACATCATGGTCTTATCAATTCTCGAGTACCTAGAAACCAGTACTTGTACATACACAAATTAAAAAAAGAAAGCATAGTTGACTAAATTTTAACTTTTTAACCCCTTTTCTTGATGACTAGTAATTATTCGATACATATTTTTCACGTATTTAATAAAAATATAACGGCGATACATACTTAGAGTCAAAATGTCGCATGACTTCACGATCTTTTACAGGTTATACTGAATTACGACGTCACAGGCCCGCCTCCTTAATTTGAATGCGCCTAATATAAATAGTTTTCCATCATTTTAAAAAAGCAAAAATAATACTCTACTTTTTATTATACAACTGATGGAATAAATCTCCACCACCACCACCGCCACCGTCACTCTTCTGGGGTGTTTGTTGTTGAAAGCCTCGTCATATGGGTGGGGACCATATAGATTGTAGTATCTGATGTGATCATAAGTTTCAATCTTGTTGAACAAATTAGTAGCTGAACAATATGGAAATATCATAAGGCCTTCAAATGCTTGTATTGTAGTCTTCTATCCAGACACATTGTCTATGAACTGCTTCATTATAATAACACGCAAAACTAGCTTGTATATTTCCACTATTGTTTAAATGTCTAGGCCGAATATTATAGCTAGACTGCGGGACGACGTTCTTTGATTTGTGTTGAAATTTAGTAACGAAAGCAACGTATAGATGGCGCTGATTTAATTAAATATGTACCCGAACAAAGATAAAATAAGTATTATAGAATTAGAGAACAAAATTAAAACACGTTTTAGGACTACTGGAAGGCAAAAATCTTGAAAAAACCTGGCCTTATAGTGAATTAACTGTCCTGCTAAACTTTGTTCCGCCTTTGAATCAATTTACGTTGTTTTACCTTCTTAGTTCTAGCTTAAGACTTGTCAAAAATGTCAAACTGGACAAATGTGAACGGGGAAGACATTTGTCACTATCTGTCATGTCATCAAAGATGACGCTGCATTTGAAAAGTGTTTAAAAACCGAATTTTCTCATCATATTAATTTTTGAGCCAAAAGATATAACCCGAGATATTATCTATGTCCATGCCAAACTTCATTAAGACCCGTTCAGCCTTTTAGTGGTGAAAAGTCGACAAAGAAACAGACAGAGTTACTTTTTCATCCTATCCTACTAATATTATAAACGCGAAGTTTGTGAGTATGGATATATGGATGGATGGATGTTTGTTACTCTTTCACGCAAAAACTACTGGATGGATTTTAATAAAATTTGGTATGGAGTTAGCTCACACCCTGGATTAACACATAGGCTACTTTTTATCTCCGTATTCCTACGGGAACGGGACCTACGTGGGTGAAACCGCAGGAAGTCTGTCAGTTTATAATATAAGTATAGATTTGTAAGTTTAAAATCTCCAATCCGCCTTGAGCAAGGGCATTGATCAATGCTTGTGCCTTCTCTGTATCAAAAGAGGTCTTTGTCCTGCCTTAGGACAGTTAACAGGCTGGTACTATTATTTATAACTCTAACAATACGTGTTTATCAAAGGCAATATTGGTGAAACAAAAAAAAATATACCTTTCTGACAACTCTTATGACAAGAACCCTCGTAAATAAAAGAAAAATCTAAAGTACTATCAAAATGATAGGTAGGTACACAACCACGATACATGTATAATTAAAACGAATTTCACCTTGATGCCTACCCCCTGTTGCTTTACAGCGTGAATATACTCCTAATTAACATATCGGACCATCTTAAACACTAATTAACGTAGGAGAAATATTAATGACCACTTATGGCCAATAAAAATACTTTATTGATAGTTTAGTGGATTCTTAATTAGGTTTAATCAAGGTATTTCGTTAAGGTTCTAAAGACATAAAGAAGCTTCATTTTGCTTCACATACATACACGCTGTATATGTACACACAAAATGTATTAATAAATGTGTTACTCTGAGTTTCTTGCCCATTCTTCAACATAAAAAACTACCTTTTAGAAGGGGAAACTAGAATCATTTTCTAATTATTATTTTTTGCTTTAAAGTATGACGTTTAAAAGTGCCTTTTGACGGTATTATTGAAATAAATGATTTGACTTGACTTGATGATGTATAAGCTATATTTTGTAAAGTTTCAATAATTGAAAAACTAAATTTTTTTTATTCACAACAAATCAGGCTCAAATTCACCAGATTATTTTTTCCTCAATTCGTCTTATTTTTTTCTCTTTTTCGAAAAATGATGGCCGAAAATGAGACATCTCCTTTTACATTATATTATATTGAATTGCAAATTGTAGTCACAGCTATAGTTCTTGCTAAGTGAGATGTTGTTGCTCCTTGTAATACACAGTTTGAACTCAAACATCTGCGCGTGCGCGGCATTCTTTCTACCGGTTATGAGTTGTGGTCAGTTTGTCTTATAGGTACCATGGGTACTTTGAATACATTTGTGGCTAAATAATATCGGCCCTTCTGTTTATGAGAAGAGGTCTTTGCTCTGCAGGCTGGTGTAAGAAGAGGATGTAGAAAAAAACAGCCTACGGCTCCATAGATTAGGTTATCGAACCCAATCACTTTTATAATTGACTAGCAGACATCACGCTGTTTCACCCGCGTAGTTCCCGTTCGCGTTAAAAAACGGGGATAAAAAGTAGCCTATGTCACCCGGTAATAGTGTTGCTTTCCAACGGTAAAAGAATTTTTCAAATCGTTTCAGTAGTTTTTAGGGTTCCGTAGTCAACTAGGAACCCTTATAGTTTCGCCATGTCTGCATGTTGTTGGAAAGGTATTTAAAAATGAATAGGGGTTTACTAAAATCATTTTTATAATCGCTACAAAAGTAAAAAACAATGTCCCCCCCCCCCTCTAAGTTTTGAACCATAAGTTTAGAAAATATGAAAAAAATCTGAAATGTAGAACTTTATAAGGACTTTCTAGGAAAATTATTTTGAACATGGATGAAAACATCACTTTTTGTACAAAAAAGACAAAAAGTTGTTCAAAATAATTTCTGGACTAAGTTTGTAGTACTTATAATCACTTTTTACAATTGAACACTTATGGTGACGGACGGGAAACTACGGAACCCTACACTGAGCGTGGCCCGACACGCTCTTGGCCGGTTTAATTCATTCAAAACCCAAGAAGACATCGGTGTCCGCGCTGTCATTGTTTCTCTATTGTGTCTCTAATTGACACGATTTAATGGTTTATTTCATTTTTATTTTTTCATTGATAAAAACTTTTTTACAAAAAATAAAACCGACTTAAAAAACACTAACCGGTGTAAAATAACTTTAAATTAGGAAGTCTGTGGCTTTGGTGGGTTTGTCTTATTCATGATGGGCCACCGACTTCCGAATTTCCAGCAATCACGACAGATTTGCCGTATATTTTTGAAGAGTTCCGTTGTATATCTCCGAAGATCAGCACCAGATCTTCACCAAGTTAAAATGGGACCACCTCAGGAGTTTACTCTTACAAATAAAAAAAGAATTTTGAGAATCGGTCCACAAATGGCGGAGAAATCAGGTAACATACATATAAAAAAAAATACATACACACGAACATAGAACCTCCCCCTTTTTTTGAAGTCGGTTAAGAAGAACTGCAAACACTAACATTATAAGAACTTACAACTAAATTAACATAACAAAAATTTGGTTATAATGTAACCCACAACGCTGTCCACAAATAGACGTAGAGGTTTAATTAAAAGGAAATTAATCGCTAGGAACAATAATAACAGCAGCACGTGTAGCAAAATACTTATTTAACTAAAGTTTAGACGGCATTGTAAGGAGTTTAAAGTTTAGTTTTAAATGATAAGGTAAGAATATAAAGAAGCAAAGTTACATACTTAATATAATTTAAGGTGAATCTAGGGCCTAGCTCAATTTTTATAGGTACTTACTAGGGAACAGAGAAAGAGGCTTTTAAATTTACTTATTGTACAATTGAAGTTGTCAATGTTTTCAAATGGATAAGTTTACGTATAATATTGGAATTATCGTATATTTAGATTTTGAAAATACGAAAAGTTACACCATGACCCTGCCTTGCCTGCTGCGGTCTTCCCGTCCAATTATAATTGAGGTGTCTTCAAGGCTAGAGTGAATAAGCTCTTAATAAACTAGTGCGCTTCACGATCACTGCTCACCACCAGTTCTGCTTACCATCAGATGGGATTGCAGTCAAACACTGGTTTATAATATTTAAAAAAAAAATTAAAACGGATCAACATATTTTTGGCTACGTTCTGTAATTGATTCTGTTACTCCACTTTGTAAGACGTTATAAGCTGCATAAAAACGTTGTATGGTATCGAAATTAATTTAAGTATGTAGGGGAAGCCGGGGCATTGCGGGCCCCCGGGGTAAGACGGACACCCCCTCTCCCCCGCAGGATTAAAAACTGAGACGCTCAGAACTAGTCGCATCGCGTTCCAGACGACCTCGCTCTATCAAGAGAAATGATTTTGTGTGTGTAGATGCGCGTTGTACGTCGACAGAACGAAAATACGTAAATTGATATATTTCATATTATTTTTCATTTTTAAGTCTGTGATATAGCTAAATTGTGTTCGTGTTAAATGCTCAGTTAGTAAGTAAATTGCTACGTTCAATTATCTGTCGAAATAACTAGAAAGAGTTCTGAACGAACTACCATATATTCGGTTAATTTGGTTGACATTTATTTAAATTGACCGCGGGGGCATTTTGGGCGGGGCAAAATGGGTAGGGTGCCCGTTTTGCCTCGAGTAGGTAGTTGTATTAAGTTGATATTTTCCTGCAGATACAATTAAGGTTTGCCACTACCAGAGGAAGACAGAACGTGCCACCATCAACATTGAATCAGGAATCCTAATCACAACCGTTGACTATTCACAATCCCACACAAAGTTCACAACCAAATATCATGCATCCGCCTGTTAACTCCTGTATCAACTTCTCCGGCTCCATCGACAATGCTACAGCTATGTGCAACTCCACCACCTGGAACATCTTTTCATGCCAGGTCGCCTGTAGGAAGAAGGTGTACAGTGTTTGTACTGTGGATATTGGTACTAGGAATTGACTGAGGGTTGGGTCCCTTGCAGTGCATGCCACATCATGCCCACTCTTTTTGCGCCGGCGAAGAGGATAATGGTGACGAATCCCTTCACATTTGCCTTTTTTGTGCTCGATTTTAAACTTCCACGAATGAACATGCCTGCGTATGCCTATTATGCCCCGCATATGACCATTTTACCCCAAACACGGGGCAAAACAGGCAGCTTCTGCTTTTTTTAAAAGTTCGATTAGCACCAAAGACTCGCAGACTACGATCATTCTTTTACGTTATTTTTAAAGAACATTAATGAGACTAATAACTGGCTTTTGGTTTTTTACATTATCTTGTTTTTCTAAGATTTTATTCAAGATTTCCCTTAAGGGGCCCGCATTGCCCCGGTTTCCCCTAATGAATAATGACCACAAAGATGAAATTCAATAATTCTTTGCAAATTGAATATATTTATACTGTCTGACCTTTAAAATTTACTGGGAAACCTAAGTAAATTGTATATGTAACATAGTGACACGCAGGGAAGTAGTTTAGTTAAAAAATATGGATTTTTGTATCTATCAAAATCAATGCATTTCATTAAGGTAGTTAGGTTCGGTAGTTAGGTTCGCTATAGGATAGGTATAGTAAGTTAGGTTAGGTTATATGTTTACATATATGTTGTCGTTCTAATTCTTCCTAAGATAAAAGGTTTAATGAGAACATTAGAGACTCGCTAAATATCTGTCTGTCCGTCCGTCCGTCCGTCCTCGCTTAATCTCTGTGACCGTTAGCACTAGAAAGCTGAAATTTGGTACCAATATGTGTATCAATCACGCCGAGAAAGTGGTAATATAAAAATTTGAAAAAAATGTTTTATTAGGGTATAATAAATGTAAAGTGGGAAGTGTTTTTTTATTTAATTTCAACCATAACGTGTGAAATATTGTTGAAAAGGTATTTAAAAATGAATAGGGGTTTACTAAAATCATTTTTTGATAATGTCAATAATTTCGGAAATAATCGCTCCAAAAGTAAAAAAACAATGTGTCCCCCTCCCCCTGTAACTTTTGAACCATAAGTTTTAGAAAATATGAAAAAAATCTGAAAAGTAGAACTTTATGAGGATTTTCTTCTTTACCAAGCCGATTGTGACGGACGGGAAACTACGGAACCCTACACTGAGCGTGGCCTGACACGCTCTTGGCCGGTTTTTTTGTGTATATTCAGTAAATCTGAGGATAGGGTGTAAACTCATAAAAAAATTAAAACTAACCTATTGGCCGAACGAAGAACGAAGAACGAAGTTTGCCGAGGACATCACGAACAAGATTTACACCCGATACAAGACTTATGTCCTAGATTCCTAGTGTACGCAAGTCGATTAGTCTAGTTTAGTACGCTCCGCTGCCGCTCCAATATTGCTGTATTCTGCTAGATGGCGTTACTGGTATATGGGATCACAGTTTTTCTATTCTCTTTAGTACCTAAAATATCTTTTTGAAGCCATGCATCTGTAGACAAGTTCTTGTAACAATCTTACAAACACGTAAATACACAGGCTACACCCTATATACAACACAACGTATATATTTATAGTCGACGGTGAAAGGCAATAAAAGGGGATGAAACTTGGGTGGGGGGTATAAATACGGGGGTGGAGAGGGGGGAAGGGTAAGTTGCTTTTAATTCGCCGCATTGTCTTTGTTGCCTCTTAGTTTGAAGACGTACTGTTGTGTACAGAAGTGGTCGTTCTGTACATAATTTATTTATTTTATTTTATTTTATATTTTCGGAAAACTTACAGCTAGGCAGACAAAATATTTAAAGTGATAACAAAATGATGGCCAATTACAAGTTTTCACTATGTGTAACAAATCAGAATTAATTATATTAACACTAAGGAAGCGGACAGTGTTAGATCTTATTTTCTATAACTATAAAAAGCAAAGGCTATGTTACACTGTCGAAAAAGTAGATGCAGAGTCTTCTTAAATTTAGACACGCTTGTATTAAAGAGATCTATATCAATTTCCTGGCTAGCTTCATTGTACAGACGCCAGCACATCAAGTTACCCCAATGTGTCAAATTTCTTTGATCGTTTTTCAAGTTTATGTTAAACAGAATAAGGTTCATATTCAATTGAGAAAATTTGACGCATTGGGGTACTAACTTGATTTGCTGGCGTCTGTACATATGGCTCGCCCTTATTATTTTAAGACAGCGTCTGCCTTCGGCTTCGCCGGCGTATAGACAACACCTTACATAATATCACGTCTGTCATCTCCGAAGGGATAGGCGATGGCGTACCTGTAGTACACCCACATTTCGCCAGTTATGTTAAAGTCCCATGTAATAGGGCGCTAGCTTATTGCCTTCAATCGGGCACAAATCCAGGCTCCGGGCTGCTACTGAGAAATTCCTGATGGAAATCTTCAATAACACCTTGCCCGACCCGGGGATCAAACCCGGAACCTCATTCTCAGCAGTAGCGCTTCTAAAATTACTGATCTCTGAGAAGAAATGCCGAAAGAAACTCAGGGGTTATGCTCTCTTTTACAGCCCAGACAGAAGATTGCGTTAATATATTATGCGAGTTAAGAGAAGAAGAGCCAAGAAGAAAATCTTGGAGTTGACCTGTCCCGACAGTCGGCATGCATGCTTTTAGTCATCGTGTAGCTCAAACCTATTTTAGGGAGCTCAACGACCCGTCACGCGACGCTATCGCGGTCGTGCAGTGCGTAGGCCACATTAATATACTTGTTAATCCAGGAAATGCTTTATCTCATATGACTTTTTCAATTCATATATATTTTTAAGTACTTAACAAGATTATCGTGAAGATAAAGTTCTTAAAGAAACTAGAACAACGTGTAATAACTATTCTAAGTTCGTAATTGCCAATCCACCTTGAGCAAGCGTGGTGGTCAATGCTTGTTTCTTCCTTGTATGAGAAGAGGCCTTTGCCCTGCAGTGTGACAGTCATATCATCTGCCTAGCTTTTTCTCAACTAAGTTGGGGTCAGCTTCCACTTTAACCTGATGCAGCTGAAATACCAGTGTTTTACATGGAGTGACTGCCTGTCGGACCTCCACAACCCAGTTACTGGGTAACACGATACCCTTTAGTTAAACTGGTTGTCAGATTTTCGGGTTTCTGACCATCTGTAACGGCTTTCATAGATCTAAAGTCCATATTGTTTCTGGCACTTTCCTCAAAAGGCTAAATCGGAGACTGTTCTGCACGGTTCGTCACACGAAAATTTTGTTAATATATTTTTTAATGTCTGGGCTTGAAAAGAGACGATGATACCTGAATTGGTTTTGGTTTTTCTTCTCCGAGGTAATCAGTTAGGAAATGCCGACTTCAACTAGCTTTAAAGGAACAAATGACAGGTAAAAGTGATTTCCATATCCTACTTGCATAATAAATAATTTCATTTCATTTCATTTCTACAAATGACAGCCGGGATCAATGGCTTAACGTGGTTTCCAAAGCACGGAGGAGTCTTGATATGTACAAATGGTCATCCCTCCACGGACCAACCTCTTCAACCTTTGATGGTCCCTTGAGGCTATTATTATTAAGCCACAAGCTCTTCTTGCAGTGGGACAGTAACAGGCTGGTATTATTATTAAAGAAATAAACGTAAGGATTACAAATCATCGTTACTTTCATATTTTTATCGTTAGATAATATTTAGTCATTCGTATTTTATGTTTCAGGTTTATCCTGTTTTATTTCTAATCTCTAATTAGTATTATTATCATAGATAGGTTTTTAATACACACATACATGCATACAGGCATAATGTTACTTCGCGCCTGTTTGTCCTGAACAAAGATATTTAATACCTACTATAAACGGGACAAACATACATATATATATAAACTCACGCCTTTAAGGAAGAAGATGTAGTAATAAAAATTGAAAAGAGTATGCTAAGATGGTTTGGTCACGTTGAAAGGATGAATGAAAGGCGACTAACAAAAGGTATTTACAAGGCAGATTTAAGTGGGAACGCCGGGAGGGGACGCCCTAGAAGGACATACATAGACCTTATTGGTGAGGTTCTTCAGAAAGGTCAGGTGCGTAGTACTCGCAACCGGCGTGTGTATGACGACATGTATAAATGTAAACGAAGCAAAAGAAGTATGTAAGAATCGTAGCATATGGCGCTCTGTAGTGTCTGCCTACCCGCATGGGAAAAAGACGTTTATGTATAGACGGCACATCACGAACAAATACCCTGAAATAGGTTTAAGCTACACGATGACTGCAGCGTGCATGACGTATGTCGGGACAGCTCATCTCAAAGCTGAATCGATTCATACTTCAGAAGGCTTTTCCAGATTTAGCCCTGCATCGTGAGACTCGCATAATAAATAATTACAATCTTATGTCTAGACTTTAAAAGAGACCATGAGCACTGGGTTTCTTTCGGCACTTCTTGTCAGGAATCAGTCACTTTGGAAAAGCCTTTTAATTAAAAAAAAAATACATGTATAGGAATCTGGGAAGATCTACTTAAGGAGATAAATATCATCTCATCGTCATTTTACTTCATTTCAAAATTTTCATCCGTCACTTGTGTCTAAGAAGACACAAGTCGATTAGCCGAGAGCATAGTTTAGTACGCTTTGCTGCCGCTCCAATATTGCTCTAATATGCTAGATGGCGTTACTGAGACATGGGAACATAGTATTTCTATGACAGTTCATTGCACTGCCTCTTTATAATATCTTAATTCTCTTTGGCAGAGGTATACATTAAGGAGCTCTACATTCAAGTCTGGGTCAAGCCTCAAATCAAAATCAAAAGTCATTTATTGAAATTAGATTGAGAATCAGCACTTGTTAAACGTCAAAATATCATAAGACAGTCCCCAAAAAAGCCTTCCATCGTCACTTGGTAGTGTTTTTACTGGGAAGAATAATTGGCGAAACAAACTCCTCAGCAACACATCTACCTGATAAGTTAGAAGAACAGAATTTATGCAACATAATTTGTAAACTGCCGCAATTAATTAACCGCCACCGCGAGTTTATTGGTCAAATCAAATAGCGCGCGCGGTTTCCTGTAACACATTTTCGTCCCTTTTTTAAGCTACCGACAGGAACGATCTTACACATCAAAAGTTTGTCTTACAATCCCATTACACTACTGTGCTCGCCAGTACTGTAAGACAGTTCTAAGGCTATAAAAGTGAAGCAGCAACTCGGCCGAGTGGCTCGCGCTAGTACATAGATATGTTTATAGACGTGTGTGGGAAAGTATAGTACTACCTGATAGCCCTGCTTAGTGCTAAGGGATCTTTTGCGAATGTAAAGATGTTTTTTAAGACACCAGCACGAATTTCTTGGGGATATTTTCGAACAATAACGGCAACAATTTTTGTACGGTACTAAAATTGTAACAGCGCCTCTACATTGCGTAAGAGGAACAAAAGGCTGGTCATAGTGGCCATGTTAACCCATCTATGTGATAAAAACTATCGATCGATTTTTGACGTATAACGTCAAACTTATAACACATTTCCAATACAAAAACTGTCAAAGTTATCAAGAATACGATCAATGACCGGTCATTGAGACACGATTGCAATAGCAGACTCGAGCCCCTGATGTCCTGTTGCTCCCGCACATTATTTGTTACTAAATTACTATTATTTTAGTATAATTTATCGACTCGACCCCCTGGGTGTAAATAGAACGAGGAGAATATGGACTTTGAAAAAAATAATGTTTTGCTTAGATAAAGATACACAGGAGTAATAAAATATAATGATATGATAAGCCAATTACATCGACCGTACTTAAAAACTATAACAGGACGCATCGTTGGTTGTAGCTTCGGGGAATCCATCAGGCGCTCCAACAAAGAATGTTGCTATTACTAATCTGTAATGAGTAAATTAGGTATCCTTGACACTCATGTAATCTTAGTCACACACACTCACACATTCTCAAACACTCAATCATACACTCACTTGTTTTCATTTGATTTATAAATTTAGTATAAATTATAATTAGGCACCTACATAGAGAGCGGTGCCTCCTATTACAGGCATTACTTGTCTAAAAGAAAGCTCCAATCATACATTTTGTTAGTACTTATACTTTTTAAAGATGACGCTCGAATTGTTTATAGCATTCCAATATTTCCTTTCAGGGGTCAGTCAGTGCCTACTATCAAAGTAGGGATTACAATTGTAATAAAAAAAGTTCCACCAAATTCCATTTGGATAAAAAACAACTAACCAGGGGGTCGAGTGTGCTGTTGCAAATGTTGCAAATGACCGGTCAAAGATCGATTTTTGACGTATAACGTCAAACTTATTACACATTTTCCATACAAAAACTGTCAAAGTTGTCAAATATTCGATCAATGACCGGTCATTGAGACTTTGAGACACGATTGCAATAGCAGACTCGAACCCCTGTTTTAATGTACAAACAAGTTTTCATTTTATTTTTTTAGTGTAATGTCGTTAATGCTTATGATATTTATTTATTTATTTTTATTTATTAAAACTTTATGCACCAGTAAAAGACACTGTACAAAGACGGACTTAATACCTTTGGCTTTTTCTACCAGTCTACCTTAAGGTGATGCAGAGACATAACATGGTAGGCGCAAGAAAATAACAAAAACTAGAAAGACAAATAAAAAATAATTTAGAATTATTACATAGATACATACATATTCAATTTTTCCGACATTAAATTCAAAGTACTATGCAATAGGCCGGTCACACGTACCAATACTTAACCTTCTTAACATCAGGGCATTTGACGAAGAGTCCCAGCTCCACCCCATCCTGTAAGCGTCCCTGAGACGGGACCTCCGGTGCAATTACTAAGTTTTACGAGCCCACCCTTACCCCCGTGAGATTATATGATAGTTGATGGCGCCGTTTGGGAGTTCGTCGTTATAGGTGCACTGGGGTGAAAGATGTAATGTCACCGATAAAGATGATGTTTTTGGTTTGTTTTAAAAGTTTTCAAGAGCGAGATACCATTAATGATGGTTAAACTTTGGGATTTCAAACACCGCCAATACCCCCGAATGTTGATGGAAGAGAAATACAATATTTGAGCAATTTCCAGAATCTGCTAAAGAACCAGATTCTGGGAATTACTAAATATAATTTTCTAAATATAATTCAAATTCTTCTCTTCATTTGTTCCTTACGCAAAATCATTCATTTGTTCAATTAAATGAATGGTAGCTGGCCAGCACATAGAAGCCCAGATATGTCAAATTTCTTTGACAGTTTACAACTGATAAATCATCCCTTCTTACTCGTATAAGTACGCCGCTAACGACTAAATGATAGTAAAAATTCTAGAAATAAGCACAAAGAGCAGGTTTTTTTTTCTTTTTATAATGTTATCCCTCAACAGGTATTTCTCTTGTACACAAACAGCCGACTACTTGTAACAAGTATATTTAAAAACTTAAGAACCTAATCCGTAACACACAACGCCAATACATTTAATTTCTTCTAAATCTTTTAATGCACACACATCTTCCACTTATTATAATTATCCTCTTCAAATTCTGTACTTAAACCATTCTTCCGCAACCAGTCTTTCTGTATAACCACCATAACAGCACCGTTCACCACCTATTTCTGCACCAGTACGGTGTGGCGGCCACCTCCTGCGCAGCATCCAACGGCCACCACCAGCCCGACAGACGCCACCACCACCACCACCAACACCATCAACATGCAGACGTGCCACCACAATGGGTGAGGCGGCCGTGTTGTTGTATCTATGTTTGTTCGGCACTTGTGTTGTTTTGGCACGCACTTTTGTTGGCTTTTGTACTGTTTATACAGAAATTATGGGACAGCGACGCAATACCTAAAGATCGATTCCTGTACTTTAAATCGTTCATAATCTAGTAGCAATCTTATCCAAAGGACATATAATCAATGTCCGGAATTGATGAGACTAATTAAAATATGAATGTTCTTAAAAATATGGGAATTCACACATACCATAGTTTAAGTACATGATCCTGGAAGCCCCCAACATAGTTGGGAAAAGGCTAGACAGATGATGACATTGTAGTAGTATTGGAAAGTTGTAGATGATATTGAAGGACTCATGTAATTAGGTTACGCGTTAATATCCCTTCCATCCTTTATTTAGTTGTTTGTTTAAATATGTGTCGTTTAGCACGTTTGTTGTTGTTGTTGGCTTTTAAATTGTTTTGTCGTTTGTGATATCATTATCATAATTTTTCGCCTATTGTAGTGTTATAGTTATTAAGTCCTTAGTTCAATGTTTAGATATAGTTTAGCTACCATTTTATAGATGTTGTGTTTTGCACTTGTGCTAAATAGCCTTTAACACTTTTTTGTTGTTTTGCTTACAAGTAACATCAGAGACTAGTGTTGTACTCAATACCTACTCAATACTTGTGACCCGGACTTGACCCAAGTTACCACTTGCTTTAAAAACTGTGAAGGTAAACATCGTGAGGAAACCGGCATGCCTGACAGATATTTCTCGACGGCATGTGAGGCCAAGTCGGAGGCCCATGGACGGCATTAACTCTGACATACTCTCCAAGGTTAGTCAATAACCACACTTAATGATGTAGAGTAACGTCTCACTTCGTATTCTTTAGCACTGTTTAGTTTTGGGTGTTTTTTTTGTGTTTCTGTGTTTTGTAGTAAATTCCTGTTTACTTTGTGTTGTGCTTCTAACTCGTGTTGTAGATCTTTTGATTAAGCTCTAGAACTTGTTAATTTAGTTCTCATTGTTATCGTCTTGTGTGTATTTTAACCTAGGACGTCATGTTTAGCAGTCGCGCTTGGAGTCTTAGCCAACAAGGTGATAGGTAAGTCTAATTTTTTTAGAATCCCGTAATTAAAAGGTGCCAATGCCTCTCTCTTATATCTTGTAAACTTTTTACATAGTATGTAGGTATATATGTATGTCTATAGTCGCTGTAACAAAAAATAACTTTGTGTTATAACAATAAATAAAATAAAATTCCAAACTGAAGGGGCGTTTACCCATACAAGTACTTCATTTCATATTATATACTTTCTAAGGTAGACATCATTGATGGAAAACATTGTGAGGATACCAGCACTTAAACGTTAATATAAGTCTGAAATCGCCATTCCGCCTTGAGCAAGCGTGGTGATCAATGCTCGTGCCTTCTTCGTCTGAGAAGGGGCCTTAGCCCTGCAGTAAGACAGTAACAGGCTGATTACATCTTGAAGACCAGTCCATATATAGCCGGGACCAACGGCTTTACGTGCTTTGCCAAGCCAGGAGAAGTCTAGGCATTTTATAATAGTCACCCATCCTGGGGCTCGAGTCTGCTATTGCAATCGCGTGTCAATGACCGGTCATTGATCGAATATTTGACAACTTTGACAGTTTTTGAATGGGAAATGTGTCATAAGTTTGACGTTATACGTCAAAAATCGATCATTGACCGGTCATTGAGACACGATTGCAATAGCAGACTCGGCCCCCTGGATGGGTGACTACATAACATAACGTCACGCCTGTAATCCCCGAAGGGCTAGGCAGAGGTGTACCTGGTAGTAGTACACCCACATTTCGCCAGTGATGTTTAAGTCCCATTTGTAATAGGGGGCGAGCCTATTGCCATCAATCGGGCACAAATCCGGACTCCGGGCTGCTACTGAGAAATCCCAGATGAAAAAACTCAATAACACTTTGCCCGACCCGGGGATCTAACCCGGGACCTCATGCTCAGTAGTAGCGCTTGCGACCACTAGACCAACGAGGCAGTGACTATTACAACTTAAAACGCGCGAATTTTCAAATTAGTCTTTTTTTGGTGTCGTTTCTGGTGACGTGAGAGTGAGACGTGATTGGTGATGCCCTAAGGACGGATTTTTTTGTGCTTCTTCTGGTGCCCCCCCAGACGTGATGCCCTAGGCAATTGCTTAATTTGATTAAGGGTTAATCCGTCACTGCCCATCCAGGGACCAGCTTCGTCAAGCGTAGCTTAACCTGCAATCGAACCGCTTTTATTATTTAGCCACAAGCGCCTCCGCAAGTTTTGTGAGTGTGTGTGTGTGTGTGTGTGTTTAATTTTACACGTGTTCCGGTTGTGTTTGTACATTACGACGTCGTGTTGTCCAATGATATTGTTTGTTATTTTATCGAACTCGTTATGACGTAACGAACATAATATCTTCTGCTTAGTTTTGATCAAAACTTGATGAGTCAAATTTGTTTTTATCAAGAATTAGTGTCGGTTTTAATAATGAAGCTACGATTTATTGATTATTACAAAATAATGCACAATACATGACGCGATTCCAAATTTTTGACTGGCCTGTTGGTCTAGTAGTTAGTGACCCTGACTGTATGCCGGAGCTCGTGGGTTCGATTCCCACCCAGGACAAATGTTTGTGTGTTGTGCACGATAATTTGTTCTGTCTGGGTGTATTTTATCTATAATAAAAGTATGTTTATCAGCTGTTGTGTCACCCATAACACAAGCTCTCAAGCTTAGCTTGGGACTAAATGGGGTTGTGGAATATTATTATTATTAATTCTAGGAGGGTTTGACTAAAGTCTAAGTCAATTTTATTATATTTTTTATAGAATAGAGTACTTAGCATTTCTACTTTTAATTGTAGGTACACCATAAAACATACAAATAAAAATTGGACCACTAAAAGGATCCCAAAAGGTAGAACAGTTATGTATGTACACATTGTGCAGACGCCAGCACATCAGCCTACCCCAATGTGTCAAATTTCTTTGATAGGTTTTCAACTTTATTGTAAAGATAATAAGGTTCATGTTCAATTGGGAAAGTTCTACAGTTTGGGGTAGGTTAATGTGCTGGCGTCTGTACACTGCTGACCGCGCAGAAATGGGGAAGATCAAAGATGACGATCATCAGTGTGTATCTAGGATGACGTCATGCGCACTCGCAGAGAAGTGAAGAAGCGCACAGTACTCCGTCTGATAGTCACCATAACTTGAAGTCCAGTTAAAGTGCATACATACATACATAAACTCACGCCTTTTTCCCACGGGGGTAGGCAGAAACTACAGAGCGCCATATGCTACGATTCTTACATACTTCTTTTGCTTCGTTTACATTCATACATGTTGTCATACACAATAAAGTGCAATACCATTTTTTTGTAAACTCTCAACTGACATTAAAGTTCGGTGTGCCAGTTAGTCACAAGCCAATGATATTATAAGTAAAAAGGTGTAGATAGGTTACCTAAACAACATTCGATATTCAAAAACGGCACACTAACGCACACACGCGTCCGTTGACGGCGCGACGCGACTTTATTTATTTATTTATTAAAAGGTTCACCAACAGCTTTTGTGTACAACAAATCTTAAGTAAAGGTTTTGCAGTCTTGGACTTACACAGTCGCCAATTACTGGTTGACCAGCATTCACAAAAAATAGGTGACAACATAAAAATAATATAAAATTATTAGAAATGGACTACTAACTAAAATAAACAACTAAGTACACAATTAAACTCCCTAAATTTAACAATATTCAGAAATAAAAACGGAATCACTATAATTTAACTAACTAATTACGAAATAAAATGCAAGAATGATTTGCAATAAAATAACAAATAGAAATGAGGCCATAACTGGGTTCATGACTCGCAAAAAACAAAACAAGAAAGTTGTAAAATGAAAAATGAAAACGAATAAAAACAAAAACCAAAGGAGTCTCACTTAAACGTAGGTACTAACCTAAGAAAACATTTGTTGTGATTTTCAGGAATTCAGTAATTGGGCCTTAAAGATTTTTAAGGAATCATGGTGAATATCAACATTGGGTGAGGATATTAATCTCTCTACTGAGTCTGTTAAGCAGAGAGTTTACCCCAATATTTGACTTTGAGGTCAAATGTGGCTAGTTAGCCGCATTTTAACGTGTTGCTTGCTGAGTGCTTATAAAACCTATCTACACTTTTTTACTTATAATTTCATTGCCATTAGCAATGACAAAAAAGTCAATTGCATGGAGGAGATGGAACTGCCAAAACAGATCTCAATTTGAAGGTCATGGTTTCCACGTGTAAAAATATTAATCATCGTGAATACAAAGTGCAAGAATTAAACAATAATAATGCACTAAGTCACAAACAATCCGACATACTTATTATATACTTATCGTGGAATTACGTGCCCTATCTAACTCAAAAGTAATACAGTTTTATGTTATTGCTGAATCTCGTTTTATACCTTGTAAGTATTGAGTTTATAATGTTCGATTCTTGATGACCTATTGGCTTAATTTACCAGTGATTAATGTATAAATAAATATTCCACAACTTTCACACAACCCTATCTAGTCCCAAGCTAAGCAAAGCTTGTGTTATGGGTACTTAACAACTGAACGCATACGGGTCTCTTTTCCATTGAAGGGGTATCGCTATCCAACGCTGGAAACAATTTCATGGGATTACGGGATAAAACGGGTTTTGCGTGGACGTACAATGTATTACAAAATTATAGGACTAAAAATTTAGAAATTTTAATAGTTGTAACAACTCCGTTGAGTTTCGTGATTTAGTCACAACGGTTAGGTTACTACAGGGTGTAAAAAGACCCATAAAGTAAACGAAAACTACATATTCTACTCTATTACTGGGATAGTTTTACTTCTTCTAGAACATACCTGGGAATTCACTAGTTCTGGAGATATTGAAGGTCAAAGTGAAATATTTATTTTCAAAATCATATTCCCGGCAGCACGCTCAGCTGATCGAAAGTAGCGCGCTTTTCATTGCGCGCAATAAAACCATCTCTTTTTTTAAAATATGTAATGTACCTTTTTCAAAATAACATATTATTTTTATGTTTTTAAAGTGATGTCTCGTAAAAAAATGTTGTCGTAAGGAATTCTCTTATTCTTGGCTCTGTTCTTCGAAGTTTAGGATAATCAGCACTACTTATTCCTATCTCTAGCCATTAGATTATTTTAAGATTCTGTCCCGAATTCACTGACCCTTACCCCAGATAAGGGCAGGTATTGATCTTTCCATACGATGTTTCTTGACTAACATTGAAACTACACGTATGTATTTCAAACGTGATAATTGAGTCGTTCAATTAGGTTAGTCAATTCTATTTAATTGACTAACCTTTTGAAGTTCAATTACTTAAATCTGACCTTGTTAGTTAACTGGAAACATGCTATATTTAGCTCAAAGGTCTAATCAGTACACCAATAACCTAATAACACAAAAAAAAAATTTAGTCTACATACGTGTTTTTAAACAGTAAACGCAATCAATTTCCTTAAGCACCGTATAGTGCAATATTTCGCAATGTTCGTCCGTCTGTCATTGGTTACTGAACGTGTAAACCATATGCCTTTGTATACACACGTGACCAATATCATCACGCCGGCAATCTCCGAAGGGTTAGGTAAATAATAACACAACTGAATATCGCCAACTGTTATGTTGGATTCGACCCTATTGCCATCATCCGAGGAAAAATCTAGACTTTGGGCTGTTGCAGATAAGAAAATGTAATACCACGTTGCCCGACCCGTTAATCGTACCCAAGATAAACTTAATAATAATAATAATAATAATAAACATTTATTTCAGACTAGGTCCATATTATGTTAGTAACAATGGTACTTAAACAACTAATGTTAGTAAAACAACAAAAAAATAAAATAAAATAAAATAAAAATAAATAAGTAATATTAAATAACGGCATGAAGCCGCACCCACCTTTGCAGCAGGGGGGACTCCCACCGATCTGTAAACACACCCAGTATACTGTTGGTACTGCCACGAACGCGAGCGAGTAGGGAAGCGCAACGTTTTCTGACGATGGCGGCAAAACCATCCACCCGTGCCTCAGCAAACATTCCCGACGCACTGCAACGCCACGGCAGCCCCAACAGTACCCTGAGTGCATTATTATATTGGACACGCAGGTCGCTGTATGCCCGCTGCGAGTAAGTGACCCACAGGCTGCAGGTGTAAAAAGACTGGCAAAATGCCTTAAAAAGCGTGATTTTTACTGAATTAGTACACCGTGCAAACCTGCGGGCCAGCATGTTACAACGAACAGCCAGCGACCTGCGTTCCCTATCTATGTCTACATTATCACACAGATCATCTGTGACCCAGTGACCCAAATATTTAAATTTAGTCACCCTATTTAGAGGAGTGCCACACAGAGACACATTGGGAAATGTTGGATAGGAAAAGCCACGGGCTTTGAAGAGCATAAGTTCACTCTTCCCAACATTATATTTGAGCCCATGAGTCACAGCAAACGTTTCACAAATCGACACTAACGTCCTCATAGCACTGATTGATGGACTCAGCAACACCATGTCGTCCGCGTAACTAAGATTATTGGTACACACTCCGTCTATGTGACATCCGACCTTGGTGCTGCTGAGCTCAACAATCAGCCGGTTAATGTACAGGTTGAACAAGCGAGGTGAGCTTAATCCACCCTGCCTCACACCGCAATCCAACCGGTAGACATTCGAAAATGAACCATCCCACCTTACACAATTGCGTTGATTGCTATACCAAAACTTAAAAACAGATATTACTTCATTTGGTACAGAAGTTTCAGACATCAGCTTATTCCACAACACGTCATAACTGACAAGATCGAATGCCTTCGAGAGGTCCAAAAAACAGGCAAAGACAGGGGTTTTTCTAACCTTGTAGTACTGCACAGTCTGCTTGAGACACAATATAGCGCTTTCTGTTGACAAACCCGGCTTAAAGCCAAACTGAGCATCGTGCAGTTCTAAATGCTTAGCCAATTGATCATCAAGCAGTCTGTCCAGCACTTTGGCTGACACAGTTGCCAAAGATATAGGCCTGTAATTTGAGACATCAGAGGCATTTCCAGTTTTATTTTTGATAACAGGCACTACAACAGTAAACATAAAGCTATTTGGTAAATAACAATGACTGATACACAAGTCAAAAAACATGGCAAGTATACGAGGCAAGTGCACCCCAGCGTATTTCAGATGTTCGATACTGAGGCCATCATGACCTGGTGACTTTCCTCCTTTCATTGATTTTACCACCGTTGCAACTTCCTTAGGTGTAAAACGCACACTAACTTCCCCAGTAACGGCCTCAGTATCGACAATCTGAGCCGCTTTCACAAGTGGTGACTCGACCTTAAAGTGTTCCTTAAATAAGTTAGCTATTCCAGCTGGCTCATGCACACCCGCCACGCTCACTGGTAAACTCGACTTAGGGTTTAATTTGCTTGTAGCCTTCCAAAATGCACCAAATTGCTTATCTCTCTGATTTTTAGCTATAATATCCATTTTAATAGTCTGTTCATTATCCTGGCAATATTTAAGTTTTTCTTTAAACAACTTTCTAGAATTACACATATTTGTGTATATACTTCCCGATGAGGGTTTTCCATGCAACAACCACGTCTGATAACGTACACGAGCCTCCCTGTGAGCGTCACGCACATGCACATTCCAACCAGTCACATACTTTCTTTTACAACGTAGGTTGTCAGAACCTATATAAGAAATATCAGCACCTTCCTTTAAAATACTTATAACTGAGTCATACATA
The DNA here is from genome assembly GCA_921972225.1 of Euplexia lucipara. Classification (NCBI taxonomy): domain Eukaryota; kingdom Metazoa; phylum Arthropoda; class Insecta; order Lepidoptera; family Noctuidae; genus Euplexia; species Euplexia lucipara. Next base: position 933,801 of record OV179169.1, on the reverse strand, counting down.
TCATCTAACAGTCTGTGGTGACCAGTATCAGAGCACATTCCATGCGAACAATAACGAAATTCCGAAGGAAAATCAATAAGCCTTAACTTAGAATGACAGTAGTTTGAATAAACATCAATTTGTTTAACATTTCTTTCACCCCAAATGACCTTGTTACAAGTGTGGGTTTTACTCACTAACTTAGGTATTATTAAATTAAAGTTACACTCAATAACCAAAGGAATGTGGTCCGACGAGTAAACATCATAATAAACAGCTGCTTTAGTTACTAATTGCCTCGCTGCACTACTCACCACACAATGATCTAACCAGCGCAGAGCACCGTTAGCTGTGCTTTTAAATGTATAGGTTAATAATGGGCATGGGAATTTAACAAAATTTTTTAGTCCCGTATCTAGATTACTTACTTACAAGAAAATGTTCGACGTACTTACATATTTTTCCTTTTTTTTCACGTAATCAAAAAATAACGGCGATACATCGAGTCAAAATGTCGCATGACGTCACTAGCCAGTACAGTTTATACTAGACTAGCGACCCGCCCCGGCTTCGCACGGGTGCAATTAGCCGCTATAGCCCTGCATTTTAAATCTGTAATATCTTCGAAAATATTCATTTAAATTACATGCTGTATAGGTCAATATTGATCTATATTAAGTGGACGATTTATATATACTTAATTGGATAAGGATTAATGCTGATAATTTCTGTCAAGTACTGTATTCTAGACTTTGGGCTGTTAAAGATAGGAAAATCTAATACAACGCTGCCCAACCCGTTGATCGAACCCAAGATCTAATGTCTAGTAGTAGAACTTACGACCACTGGACCAAGCAGGCATTCAAACTTAATAATTATGAGTCTTGCATGAAAAACATTGTACAACAAAGTACATAATAATGATTTAAGAACTAATGATGTCCGCAAGTGCTTCATAAAAGCCGTTGGTCGCGGCTGTCATTTGTAGATCTATGACTGTCGTTACAGATCGGGGACTGAAAGCGGTAAGCATTAAAGCAAAAATGTACCGGTACCGGTATAAAATATAGGATGGGCTATACCGATACCTTTATAAATAAAGGTTGGGCTTTACCGTTTTTTAACCTTACACGACTGTGGTACCTACCGAAAAACATGCGGATCAAGCACGTTAGACGTTCAGGACTTGTGTAATTTGTAGTGAGCAGCCGACCCATGATGGTTCGATTTCGCGTTCGGCCAGTCGGTGCGACAAAGAAATTATAAAGGTTAAGTACCGCTACCGATAAATTTTTAAAGGTTAGGGTACTTCTTTCGAAATATACCGGTACGCATTTCCAATCTCAAATTTCGCTTCTGAAAAAAATAATGCTATCGGAATATTTAGGTAACCCTTATTTAACGGTAATGATGTCATACCGAAATATAAAGATACTTTAATTTTTGGGTAATTCAGTCCCAGTAATGTAAAATGACAAATGATACATGTCTTTTTCTTATCGTGTGGTTATTGAGTAACCTGGTGTCAGAGTTTATGCCAAAATCAAAATCAAAAGTCATTTATTCAAATTAGGCTGAGGATCAGCACTTTTTGAACGTCAAAAATTACATAAGACAGTCCCCCAAAACGCCCGCCCTTCGCCACTTCCTAGTGTTTTTGCTGGGAAGAAGAAGTGGCGGAACAAACTCCTCAGCAACACGTCTGTCTGATATGTTAGAAGAACAGTTTAAACAGCATTGGTAATTAACAAACTTAATCATTTAAATTAAATAATTTTCTACATGCTATACAGGGTGTCCAAGAACCTGGCGTCCAACTGGATTCCCACGATGCCCCAAGTTCTAACAGTACTCAGAAAAATATTTTAAAAAATCCACCCCATGTACTTACAGAATTATACTGATTTCAAAAAAAAGGGGGAAATGAGCACCCTGTGACATACTTTTGAATGCTGTGACTGCTAATGCTGATAATTTCGATATTTCTTGGAGGTTTTGTAATCTAGGGTATTGCTGTGTCTAAATAGAATGTAAAAATAAAGTACTTATTGTACCATTTTAAAATAAAATATTATTTTAACTAAAGGTGATATGGAAAACTATTGAATTTCGCAACTTTGACCGACTGTAGTGTAAAAAAAATGTACCAAAATAGTATGGCAAGTGACGTCAAATTTTGACGCGTTTATTCCTCTTTTTAAAAAGGTATAATACTTACACATTAATTTGAAAAAAAAATTTTTTGATAATATTTTTACTCAACAACCCAATTTTTACGATGTCTTACAGAATTCTTAGAAAGAAAAATTTACGACGAATTGAATCTAACCTCTAAAGAATTACTATTGTATGCTCATAAAAATAACAACAGGCCTCTCAAAAAACAGGTTAGACCGTAAGGGACGGTATGTGCATGCATCTCACCATAGTGATTCGTTATTACAACAGGAGGGAGCAAGACAGAAACTATCTTTGCGATTTGCTGGTTCTTCTTTATGGTACCCCATTATTCAGGTAAGAGTGAGGGAGAAAAAGGTTAGAGGTGCGAGTGAGATAGATAGTGACGCTATCTGGGATCGTGCTATTTAGGATAACAGTACGGTCAGTACGCGTCACTGCCTCCTGCCGTTACTACGCACCTCTCTCTTATTGTTACCATTGATCACGTACTACGATTTAAAGCTTTGTTTATTGGACTCGATTACTCTTTGTGCTCTGGACTTTGAAACGAACTCTTTACGACGACCTTTGCCTGTGTTTGGACAGTTTGTGTTTTGTGTGTGCTACCATGGCGACCTACACTCCGCAAGAATACGCAAATATGCACTACATTTATGGAGAATGTAGAGGTAATGGACGAGCTGCAGCGAGACTTTACAGAGAAAGGTATCCGAGGGCTACGCGATATCCCGACCATCGAGTTTTCATTAATGTGCACAGATCACTATGTGACGGGCGGTTCCCCAATCAAGTAGCTGGTGAAGGACGACCCGTAAATGACTTCATACGCGATGAAGTTTTAGAGGCGGTGTCGGCAAATCCAAGCATCTCTGTGCGAGGAATAGAAGCTGATACGGGGATACCGAAGAGCACAGCACACAGTATTCTCCAAAAAGAAGAATATCATCCGTACCACGTACAGCGAGTGCAAAGTCTTTTACCTCGAGACTATCCGAGCCGAGTCGCGTTTTGTGAAACCATCCTGCAAAAACATCGAGAAGACGAAAACTTTATCGACAAAATGTTGTGGTCAGATGAATCAACATTTAAGAAGGATGGCTACATGAACCTACACAACTTGCACGAGTGGCATGTGGAAAATCCGCACTTGATGCGAGAAGATAGATCCCAGTACCGGTTCAAAGTGAACATGTGGACCGGTATTCTCTGTGGGAATATTATTGGTCCATTTGAGATGCCCGAGAATTTGACTGGCGAATCATATTTAAATTTTCTTCAAAATGATTTGCCAAACTTACTAGAAGAGACCCCACCAGATATGTGGTTCCAACACGACGGCTGTCCAGCACATTTTCGCGTATCCGTTAGAGAGTTTTTGGACGAGCAATACCCGAACAGGTGGATTGGGCGATCAGGAACAATCCCGTGGCCAGCCCGCTCACCTGACTTAAATCCGCTGGATTTTTTTTTCTGGGGAACTATGAAGGAGCTCGTTTATGCGAAGCCCATTAATGACATCGCTGACCTTCGTGAGAAGATAACACAAGCAGTGCAGGTGATACGTCAAAAAAGTTACTCGCGAAACATAAAGCGGTCCTTTTTAAGGAGAGTGAGAGCTTGTATTGCCGCGGGTGGTCAACATTTTGAACATTTATTGTAATAAAATATCTTTAAACTAACATTCTTTGCTTTTATTCTACTGGGAACCCATCTACCTGTGTGTATTTCCTTCTTGCTCACTCTTGGAACCGAAGTAAATAATAGTAGTAACATAACAGTTTCTAAGATAAGAAAGGGTCCGACAGTTACCGTTAGTAGGTAGGCACTTCGTAAAAATTGGGTTGTTGAGTAAAAATATTATCAAAAATTTTTTTTTTCAAATTAATGTGTAAGTATTATACCTTTTCAAAAAGAGGAATAAACGCGTCAAAATTTGAAGTCACTTGCCATACTATTTTGGTACATTTTTTTTACACTACAGTCGGTCAAAGTTGCGAAATTCAATAGTTTTCCATATCACCTTTAGTTAAAATAATATTTTATTTTAAAATGGTACAATAAGTACATTATTTTTACATTCTATTTAGACACAGCAATACCCTAGATTACAAAACCTCCAAGAAATATCGAAATTATCAGCATTAGCAGTCACAGCATTCAAAAGTATGTCACAGGGTGCTCATTTCCCCTTTTTTTTTGAAATCAGTATAATTCTGTAAGTACATGGGGTGGATTTTTTAAAATATTTTTCTGAGTACTGTTAGAACTTGGGGCATCGTGGGAATCCAGTTGGACGCCAGGTTCTTGGACACCCTGTATAGCTAGCACACACCAATATACAAGACAGTAGTAATAAGAATAGTAAGTACTGACGTTGACAACTAAACTCATGCAAAAAATAAAATATAACTAACTGAATAAATAAATCGCCTGAATAAATAACTGAATAAATAAGGCAGCCCATGGGCCTCTGGCTTGGCATCACATGCCGTCGAGAAATACCTCTCAGGCATGCCGGTTTCCTCACGATGTTTTCCTTCACTTTCTTGACATGAAGACATAGGATTCTGCCCTGCCAAATACCGCAACACAATCACAGTGGACTAAAATATCTTCCGTCTCAATTTTTAAGATATCTAGTCTTATCTGGAGATTGAACCCTAGTTATTCCATAACTAGCAAGCGTCTCGCGGTTTCACCCGCGTAGTTCCCGTTCCCCTGGGAATACAGGCATAAAAAGTAGCCTATGTCATCCGGGGCTAGTGTAGCTTCCCAACGGTGAGAGAATTGTTTCAAATCGGTCCATTAGTTTCGGAGCTTATTCAACGCAAACAAACAATTAAATATCACCTCTTTATTAAAATTGACTATCTACCGCGTGGTCTGCTTACACCGTTAACAATATCTAGCGCAAGCGTCGCATTTCTATAGAAGCTTAGATTATAATCTATATCCACCTATTTTTGTCATTTATACCTGTGTATATGGGCACGTACCATTTTTTTGTGGCGCTAGGGGTGGGATAGTGTCGATAAATTGCGATGTCGATAAGAATCACGTTATTTGTTTAGGAAAGTTGGTAGTTGAGTTCTATTTATTTATTTTTCAAACTCTATTTTAGAATTTTTATTTGAATTTTACATGCCGCGTGCGTTGTGTCGGTTGGTTCTTTTAAAACTGGCCGGTCGAATAATTCTCTTAGTGAAGTGTTAAGAGAACTGTTCACTTAGTCTTCACTTCACCTTCGTTTTCACAGGGACATTTTCCCGAAATAGTACTCCAGTTAATTAATTATAATGTAGAAGTGAGGATTTAGATGCATAAAAAAGCGAGATCCTACTGAACAGATTATGATTAAACTTCACAACTTACATCCGCAGATGGAGGCGTATTTGTTTGTTGCAAGTTCTCGACTAAACGGCTTAACGGATTGCAATGAAATTTAGCAAGGAGATAGATGATATCCTGGAAAAGGATACCGACTATCTTTTATCTCAGACAAATATACTGAAGATAGTGAAACAGAGGTTAAAAGTTTGCCAAATGGGCAGAAAGCATAATTCCTCAAGTTAGACTTCTGAAAATGGTTATAAATGCGAATGAATCCGCGGGTAATAACTAGTTTGGCGACAAAAACATCATTACCAAATATGGGAACTGTTTTAGCATGAAATATTCAACTTATCAAGTAAACTGCTAAATAAATTATGTATAAGTAAACAACTCGTGGTTGAATTTAATTCAGCCCTTCTGCGTGTGTGGTCCATAATTTACATTATTGACATAATGAGTGTTGATATATTTTTTGTTAAAACAAATGTGGTAATCAGAAAACAATTTAAATGAGTTTTTGCCCATCTCTCGCAATGGGATGCTGGTTGTTGTAGGAATAGCTGTAGACATGTAGATATTAAATTGTGACCATGTGGATCAAGTACGTTAGACGTAAATTTATACGGAACTGCAAACTTCGTTCCAAGTTAAAATCAATATATTAGTTTTTATTAACGTCCTATTCTCAAGAATCATTCAAACCTTTTCGGAGGAGTTTTGTTACAAACACAGTGACACAAAATCTAAATCAAATGTCATTATTCAACGTGACCTGAGAATTAGCACTTTTTAAACATCAAATAAAATATATAAGACATTCCCCAAAACGCCCACCTTTAACCACTTCCTAGTGTTTTTTTCTGGAAAGAAGAAGAAGCGGAACTAAATCCCCAGCAACACGCCTGTCTGGTATGTTAGAAGAACATGAGTTTACACAACATTGATAATTAATTAACATAATCATTTAAAACCCCTTTAATAACGAGAAATTTATATAGTTGATTAGGAGATAAAGATTAAAAAGACAAAATTTTATTGTGTTCTTTGTGGTGTAAATGTACCTTGCTTCGACCAACTTGTGTCTGGAGTCTGTTAGAGACTTCTAGGTTTTTAGATGATTGCTATCATCAAGAAATAAATTGCAATCATAATTTCAATTGAATCTTGATCTAATTGTCAATAAAATAGGTCACGTTAAGTAGGTAGCTGTACGACCCTGTGGAGCATACATCTAATGTATTTACATTCATTTTAACATCTTTAAAATCATCATCTATTACTTGTTCTATAAGGAACTTCGTTCCAAAATTAGTGGTGTATAGTACACCACTAATTTTGGAACGAAGTTCCTTATCGCGCGTTGTGAAAGGGGGCTAGACGGAAAAAAATCTTACGGAAAGTTGTCACGACACTTTTTGCTATAGTAAGCTATTGTAAGCTGTGCGGCGTCGTCGCATGTTCGCAGAGAGAGGGAGAGGGAGATGGAGAGGGAGAGGGAGATAGCGGGAGAGAGGGAGGGGGTAGAGAGAGGGAGGGATAGGGGGATGGGGAGGGAGGGGAACGGGAGTAGGAAGATGGAGGGGGAGGGGAAGAGAGAGAACATTGAATAGTTCACTAATCAATCGAAGGGAACTTCGTTCCATCCGGGTTCCCTTGACACCTCTCAAGTTTTTTTAATTAGTACAAATACTTAAACGGCTTATTTTAGACGGTCTTCTCATTATATTTGTAAAGTATCAATTAATAATATTCTTATACAGCAAAGTTATTAGCGTTTGTTTATATCCGAAAAAGTCACCCAATTTCTGGAAATATTGTACCTACAGGCTATTCATAACATAGTAGTATTCATTAATCGTCGTCTCTCGCTCACGTTCGCGTGATCTCGCTCAAGCATGCCCCGCCTCCAACAGCTGTTTTCGTTATTTAAGTTTAACCAAATAGTGGCATATTTAAAAATTGAATTTCGTTTTTTTTACTTTTGATTACGCAAATATGAAAGGTACTTCTTCTTCAGGATACAGCCCATTTTTTTGTACTAATTAAAAAATAGTGGTTTATACAAATATTATAAAAAGGCAAGCTATTTTTTGGTTGTTTTTTTTTTTCATTATCTTCCTGCCTTTTCTCAACTGTGCTGCGGTCGGCTTCCAGTTTAACCGGATGCAGCTGAATACCAGTGTTTTACATGGAGCGACTGCCTGTCTGACCTCCACAACCCAGTAACTGGGTAACACGACACTCCTTGGTTAAATTGGTTGTCAGACTTTTAGGCTTCTGACTGTCTGTAACGACTGTCATAGATCTACAAACGACCAACGGCTTTACGTGCTTTCCGACGCACGGAAGGGTCTTGAACTCTTGATATGTAATGAATGTTCACCCATCCGCGGACCAACCTCGTCAAACGTAGCTTAACCTTCGATCGACCCTTGAGGCTGTTATTATTTAGTTACAAGCTCTTCTCAATTTTTTTGTTGTTTGTGTGTGGATAGATTAAATAACTCAATAAGTACTCTACTGATTTGGAAGGTTCTTTCACCTTTAGAAAGCCATGTTCTCGCCATTTTGAAAATAAACTAATCCATGTTGGATTAGTTTATTTTCAAAACTTAAGGGGAGGCGAAGGGGACGTTAAAGTTTTAAGATAGGTACGAAATTCACATAGCTTAGGTTGCGTGCGAAATGCTTGTAGAAGGATAAACAACATGACTTAAGGTTTTTGTTTCTATCCATCTTTAAAACCATGAAATTACAATATAGAGTTGGGTGTAAACATTGGCTTAAAATGGTTTGTGTGAGATTACAGTTTTGTGAGCTTGAACTTGGCTTTACTCGCTACCGCGTGCCTAAATTCCCTGTGAGGCAAAATTAGCTCGCCTCTTCAGTTTTTAAATCTATCGATAAACAGCTTACCCTACTTCGCCCCAACCCTAATTCTCATAAAATCCCATTTCCCCCTACGCGGGGGTGTAGCTTGCGGAGGAAGGGAGGGTGTTAGGGCCCGACAGAGCGACTCCTGCGCACCTGGCGCGTGCGACGCCAATCGCGTGCGCGCTCACCCCGGCGTAGTAACCACGTATGTTTGTATGGAATGTTTGCATGTGTGTGACTTGTTTTGTTGGAAGGATGCTAAGTCATACATATGGTGATGACAAAAAAGGCCGTATTGCGATCATCATCTGATGATTAATTTACCTTACAGTTTTATCTATTACTAATTTATAGAGAAAACTAACGGCCGCACTAAACGTCATTTCGCCTTAGAATATATTGGTTTTTAGAAAGGTCACGTGCGTAGTAATCGTAACCGGCGTGTGTGTATGACAACATGTATGAATGTAAACGAAGCAAAAGAATTATGTAAGAATCGTAGCATACGGCGCTCTGTAGTTTTTGCCTACCCCCCCCCCCCCCCCCCCCCCATGGGAAAAAGGCGTGAGTTTATGTATGTATTCTATTGTCAGTCCTGACACTACTAAATAGGCTACTGAATAGGCCCAAAATTTCATACGGGTTCGGTCAAGTCGTTTCGGAGGAGTTTTGCTAAAAACACTGCGACACGAGAATTTTATATATTGTTTTATGGATATCAGGGGTCTTCTTCTTAACGTGTGGTTAGTGACCTAACTGATGTCATAGTTTATGTCGCCCATGGGCCTCTGACTTGGCATCACATGCCGTCGAGTAATATCTCCCAGGCATGCCGGTTACCTCACGATGTTTTCCTTCACGGTTTTTGAAGCAAGTGATAATTTTGTACAATACGCTAAGTCAGATCGAACACGAGGCTCATGACTGGGCTGTCCGCCGCTGGTCACAAGTTAAATGGTAGAATGTGGTTTAAGAAACTGTATTCCTATATGACTTGTTACATCTTTATATGTATATACAAGGTGTTTTTTTTTATATCTCATAACTCTAGGGTTATATTCTGTAGGTAAAGATAATAAATACTAAAACTCCTAGAATAGATGGTCCAAAAATGCATAGTTTTGGAGATATCATCAATCATAATTAAATTATCAGTTGTTTAGTACCCGTAACACAAGCTCTTCTTAGCTTGGGACTAGATGGCGTTGTGTGAATAGTCGTGGAATATTATTATTAAGTATTATTAATATTATTTTTATTACATAATTAGTTCAAAAATTGTCACCAGTACGACTAGGGAATGCAATCTCGTCTCGCCGAAATCCCGATCTCGCGAGATCCCGGCCATATTTTACGAGATTGGATCTCGTCAAATTTCGTACGAGATCTCGCGAGATAACGAGATCGACAAATGCAGCGTGACGATGTGTATTTCATAGCGCGGCTGCGCGCGAACTGGGCCTCAATTCTGCTATTACAATAGTGTCAGAATGGTCTATCATTGATTTCATAATTGTTGATTTTGACATGTTTGGTAATCTACTAATACAATGGCGTCACTATGACTTTCCAATGATCGACCACTGACACTCCATTGAAAGAAATGACATAAATGGTAATCTCGTACATAATGACAACTGAATGACTGACGTATACGGTAATCTGCTAATATTTTGACAGTTGCTTTGATCAGTGACCGACCACTGTAACGTCATTGTGCAATCATTGCTTTTATTTTGTTACGCGTCCATAGAGAAGAGTTGAAGTTGAAGTTATTTCGTTGCGCAGCTCGTCGGTTGACAAATATTAATGATCTGATTAATGGGAATTGATTAATTACCTTATTATTATTTAATTACTTGGATGATAATATCTCTAATAATTATTAAAAATACTAGAGCATTTTGTATTTTGTAACGGATACAAACATGAAGTGGGTCAAGTTGGGGTCAAGCAACCCCTTTCGGCTGTATTGGGAACTAAGTTTTGCAACCCAGTTCAGTTTCTTATGCAGTTCAAATATTGAGGCAAAGAAAAAAAAATGACGTGTGGCACTCGGAAACTGCCGCGGTAAAGCTATTGCATAGCATTTTTATCAACTCCTCCCCTCCCCCTCTCCCCCCCTCTCCCCCACACCTCCCCCGCCCCTCCTCTCACCCCTCCCTCACTTTCCCCTCCCGTCCCCTGCCTCTTCCCTCCACCCCCCTCCACATCCCTCCCTTCCCCTCCGTCCCCTCTCACAATCTCCGTAGTTCCTCTCCTATCAGTAGTTTTCCAAGACAGAACGTGCCTGAAGTTAAACTTTTAATATTTGTCTTTGACAATGAAGTTATTCATCCTAACGTTGCATTAACAAATAAAATTCTGTTATAATTTTTGATTAAGCAAGATGCGTCCATAGCACCTTTTTATATAACAAAATGAATATAAATAATAAACTTAATGCCTAACTAAAAACTAAAACTAAAAGCCTTTAAAAATAAAAAAATAAAAACAGATAAACATCACTTGGCAGTAATGTCACATTTGGCTTTGATAGTTAAACAGATAAAATATTATTAAGTTGCATAGTTTCAAATTTATCGTTACACATACATTTAATGTTTTGTGTTTCAGATTGCATAACACGAATAAATAATAAATACAAATGAAATCTGGCATAAATATATGAACAAACATCGTAGTAGTTTTTCGAAAGTCATTTCTACCAACGGGTTTTATAATAATGGCAGCACTACAGTGTTGGTTTAGAAGTTTTCAAGATATCACTTTAAAGCGGTCGATGAAGATAAATAAAATTCGGATAAAGTAAAAATATATTTATTGACAAATTAAGAATTTTAACAATAATAACTATTATTATTATGTGCCTGTTGTGTCCCGTTACAGGGCAAAGGCTTCCCTTCCGTCCTGCCACTCATCGCGGTTTGTTGCAATGTTAGTTCAAACGAGTGTTATCAATAAGTGAATGTGAAAATCATTTATTTCAATTTAATTTACAAAAAACAAGGTAGGTATTTTTGAAATTTCTAACAGTAATTAGTAAGAAAGGTGAAGCTCAACGGACAACAGCCCATTCTAAATAGTCGCTTCTTATGGTTACTCTTTTTCAATAATAAATAGGTATATTTTGGTACAAACTTCATTCTAAAAATGACTTATAGTGACTTGAGAACCGTGTCACTACAATAAAAAAATACCTTCCTCGAAATTAATTAACTTGCTTATGTTTGTGAGCCTTAATATTCACGGAAATATTATTTGTTGATACTCCGTCTTGTCCTTCTTCTGGTTAAAATTGATACGTTAAAATTTTATTTAAACATTTAATGATAACCTGGTAAGTATACTGGAATTACACGCCTTACCATAGACTTGAACTTTAATACAATGTTAAATCTACTACTACTTTACTTCGTAAACTATTTTCTGATCTAAACAGAAGTTAATGACCATAATTTATTACCATTATTCTGTCTGCGGACGCAACCGTTCCTTCTTCTATGAACCATCTAAAAAGACCAAAAATAAGGTTAATGACGACACAAAAAATAATAATAATTAAAATTAAACCTTTGATATGAAAATTATTTACCGTGCAAATAGGTACTGCAGATTTATTCAACAAGCGATTACCCTTACTCGACAGATACATGTCTTGAGCATCAAAATGTATGGAGCACACCTTACTGAATCTATTTGGTGCCCAATCTTCCTGTCTTCTTTCTAAACGAACAGCTTTTATCCACAACAGTCGCTTTAGTTCATTTTTAGGAAAACTGAAAATATTACAACGACAATTAATCGGTAATTACTGTTTATATAATGTTCGTGTATTCAAAATAACCCACAAGCTTATGTTTGTCAAAAAATAAAATTTACTTATTTACAAAAACAAAAATCCAAAAAGAATAATTAATTGGGCTGGTTACGAGCACTTATTGCATAACACCGGCCACAATGAATTACTCGTTAGTGTTTTAATCACATTTGTATTTATTAGTATACATAATATTTAAATGCTATACTCTACCCGCTTAATAACTCGCCAATAAGGGAAAATCCAGACACAATTTAGAATTGCCTATTTTTAGGCTGACTAAATAAACCTATTTTTTGGTTATAGTGTCAATGTCATTCAAATATTTGTTAGAACTGGTAAAACAGTAAATAAAAGGATTTCTTTTTACTCACCAATGAAACTTATTCCAGTATCACTTTTCCGCCTTTCTTTGCATTTTTTGCACCACTTTACTACACAAGAAGTCATTTTTTTATAATTCCACCAATGTTTTTATCCAAATAATGAAACGTCAAACGCTTTGATCAATGCGACCTTCCGTCACTGAGTGCGCAGTAGACTAGTTCTCAAAAAAGACGTACTTTTAAAGCCCCGCCTACTTAGACGTACTATTCGTGGTGCCACTTTTTGAGTGCAATGCTGTTTCCATAGCTTTTCTAATTCAATGCCACTGACCCATCAATGATCGACCATTATGAATTAGCAGATTACAAACTTTTAGCAAAATGACAATGGGATCGTGTTGGAATGACAATATTTATAAAAATAGCAGAATTGAGGCCCTGAAGCCTGGCCGGGGCGGTGCGGCCGCGCCTGGCGCATCTGTCAGATGATACTCTCGACATGATGTGATTTTTGAGAAGCCATTTTCAGACAAACTAACTTGCCTTTCCGTACCTTGATAACTTCATCTGACTTCTACTTTAAACTTCTTTTATTTGATTAATACGATCTCACAACATTTGTTTAAGAACTTGTGAAGTTAAGTTTTTGTTTTGTTGCATTTATTTACCATAAGTAATGTTCCTATTACTCTTAATTATTGAAACTAAAGTAATAATTTACAAAAGACTAAATATAGATAATTATTGTTATGTTACCAATATTGTAAGAATTTGAACTGATTAGCTACAGTAGGTATAATAATTATAGACATAAACAAATGTTATTAGAGTTAGAGACAAAATAATAAGTACCTACTCTGTTGATTTTTAAAATAAAACTTACATTATTTTTATAACTAAGCAACGCAGTTTCTATTTAATTACATATCATGTCAATTACTAGTTCTTAAAACAAGCATAAGCATATATTTTAATTGTGATTCTCCCAATCTCGCGAGATCCCGTAATTTGCGAGATCTCGCGAGACTGGGTTTTGAGTCTCGCGAGATCTCGCTAGGCGGAAATCTCGTACGAGATTGCATTCCCTAAGTACGACGAATCTTCTTTCTAACGTCACTTTTCTTTCACGTAAGGGTGTTTTACATTAATCATCGTGACTTTGTCGAATTATTTTGTATGATAGTAAAAAAAAAAGGATGATTGAAACATAATTCATATGCCAGTTGATTCTTTGATATGGTCTCAATCATACCCTAGAGTTATGGGATATAAAAAAAACACGTTGTATATACTTGTATTCAGCAAATAAATAAACTGTGACAAAATTGGCTGAAGCTAATAGGAGGTCTATATTGACGGAAATTCCAAGGTCGACTGACTTAGTACTTCGTGCCATGTGCGCGCACGCACGCTGTTAACTGTTACATTGACCTGCGTGGACATGTGTGTGTATGTATGTGTGTGTGTGTGTGTGAGTTCTGTTTGCATAGCGATGCTTAAGTAAGTAATCTATACTAATATTATAAAGAGGTAAAATTTGTAAGTTTGTAAATTTGTATGTAGGGGGTAATCTCTGGAACTCATAATCCAATTCTAAAATTTTTTTAACTGGCAGAAAGCTACATTATTCCTGAGTGCTATAGGCTATAAATTGTTTCTATAACATGTATATTAACCGAGCTATCACAACTTTTGTCTAGCAAGTCGGAAAAAAATACCTCATAAAACAGAATTATTTGCGTGCGCTGCCTAAACAGTTGCTTAAAATTAAAAACAATGTATGGCTACCTGGATCGTCTTAATTATTTCTACAAAAAAGTCCGCGATACCATATCTCTATCTTTTATATTTTATCTTTTATACTTCTTTTAATGCATTAAAAAAAATTTTTTTCGGCATACTTACGTTTGGTTGATTATTTGAGCAACAAAATATTAATTATTATGACAATAAACTATTTCAGTATCACAAGAACATCATACAGATAAGATTTGCCATTTACAGTATATCGATTGGTCATACAGTTTCGGAGATCATTTAAAATTACTAAAACGCAAAATGCCCCTAGCATAACTTTCATTGTGCAGACGTTTTACCTATTTGCCCATAGATGGCGTTCTGCAACTACGTCATTTTTCTGAATCGCGGTGTTAAGACTTTCCGTGGATTGATGACGCTCTCGAATTATTAAGCCCACGTTGTTGTCACTTGGAGTTCTAAATATTCCATGTCAGTTGCTTATTGGTTTCGCTTGATTCGTTCGTATGGTTGTTGTTGTTGATAGATACCTCATAATCGAAAATATCGTAATTTCGTTGTGCGTTTGTTATGTAAGTTCGTAGTTTCGTACTTCGTTCTATCGTAATAATCGATACCTACGAGTTATTCGATAATCGATATTACGATTGTTTTGTTTTGTAAAGGCGGACGGTGTTCGAGTCGCTCTCCCTTTGTTCATAATTGTTTTCAAGTCTGTGCGTAGTTTGTTGAGAGCATGCCTAAAAGGAAATCTCAACTGTCCCAGCAGACATCACAGACAAGAGCAGCTCGAGTACGCCGTACGGAAGAATCTGCCCCTGAAAATGAGCATCGATTCTGATGCCAAAAATGCAATCAGTAAATGTTTTGTCTGTCTGTCTGTATGGTACACGCATAGTTCAAAAACTATTACAGGGATTTTAACCAAACTTGGTACGGTTGTAATCAATACGCCTGGGCAGGTTGATCTTAGTCTCTGTTGTTTTACATATGGTCGGTTGTACGCCGCTCTTTCCCGGGTCAGTAGTTCCAGAAATCTTTATGCATACTTACCGGAAGGATCAACTTTGAAAGTAGTCTATCCGGAAGTATTATGCTAAAATTATTACGTTTATATATCAACGCACAACCCAAACCTCTGGTATTAGAGACATGAAACTTGAAGGGGTGTTCTTAGTGAAAAGTATCCACTAAAAAACGATTTTTGGAAATTCAACCCTTAAAGGGAAAACATAGGGGATGGAATTCGACATCCACGCGGGCGAAGCCGCGGGCAAAAGCTATTGGTGATAAATTAAGATGGTTTGGAGGTATGAGGAACAGGGTGTAAAGTTCCTCATCCACCATAGAAAAGGGAGGATCCTCCGACCAGACGGGTGTTGTGTCTGGTGGGCTAACTACTGCCCGACGGTTGTTGTCGGGAACTTGTATACGTTCAAACTGCGCGGATAACTTTAATAGCGCGATGTAGGATAGTTCGTATGTGGAGAAATAGATGTCGCTACAATGGGATCACTTTGGGATAAAGTTTTTAACTCATTTGGTTAGGTAGAGAAGCTTGTGGCCAATTAATAATAGGCTCACGGGTCGATCGAAAGTTAAGCTACGCTTGACGAGGTTGCTCCGTGGGTGGGTGACCATTCATTACAGATCATGACTCCCCCGTACTTCGGAAAGCACGTTAAGCCTTAGGACCCACCTGTCATTTGTAGATCTTCGACAGTTTTTACGGGTAGTCAGATGCCCGAAAGTCTGACAACCAGTTTAATCAAGTGGTGCCGTGTTACCCAGTAACAGGGTTGTGGAGGTCCGAAAGGCAGTCGCTCCATGTAAATCACTGGTGTTCAGCTGCATCTACTTGTACAGACGCCAGAACATCAAGTTACCCCAATGTGTCAAATTTCTTTGTTCGTTTTTCAACTTTATGTTAAACAGAATAAGTTTCATATTCAATTGGGAAAATTTTACACATTGGGGTAACTTGATGTGCTGGCGTCTGTACTATGATAAATAATAATAATAATAAAATTTATTCAAAAGTAAAATAGTATAGGTAAAAATAAAATACAAAAGTCTTAAAAATAATTAACAAAGGGATTTAAATATTAGATGCCTGTACTAGGTTAGATAAACCTGTATCACAAGTAGGGCTTGCAATATCCGTTCGTTTTTACTATCCGGATAATACGGATTTTAAAAAATTGCTATCCGGATTATCCGGATATTTCGGATAATACGGATATTTTTTTGTTTTTATTATAAATTAAATTAATAAGCTTTTGTAACACGTTCTAATTAGTCTCTCAGGCAAAATGACAAGAAATATTAAACTATACCAATATTTCAAGTAACAATTACAAAATTGTTAACTTTCTAAAATTTTGCTTTAAAACACCGATATCGCACTATACAATCGAATGTACTTTTCTCATACTAACAATTCTAATTAAACATGAGATCTTACATTTATTACAAATCATAACATCGCAATCCAATCGATCTGTATAAAACATTATAATGTGAGTGCTTTTTGTATTTTTTTCTATTTTTTTTTTCTGTTATTACCGTGCTTGTTAGTAATCCTAAGATTTCTGTAACATACTTTGTTTCTACCTGTAATTGGATATGCGTTGCTTATTTAGTTGTTAACCATCTATTACAGCTGTTGCGTACACTTGGATTGTGGAATGAGCGCCCTGCCGAGGTTTTCTCAGAGGGCTACAGTATGGGGTTCTTCAAAAGGGGAGTAGATAGGTTTTTAAAGGGTCGGCAACGCGCCCCTGGTGTTGAAAGAAAGAAAGAAGAAAGATAATAATATATTTTTAAATGATGCTAATGTTTGATCTTGTCTCCCTAACACAGGCAAGGCATTCCATAACCGTATAGCCTCCACTGAGAACAATTTTCCGTAGAAATTAGTGGTATGCATGGGCCTAAAGATTCAAGTTTTTTGATGACCTCAGATATATCATGTGTGTCATGAAGAAACTTGAACATGTTTTGATTGATACGTTTTCAGTTGAAGAAGAGAAACCTTCTTTATATCGTGTATTGTCCGTAGAAGTTATGACTGTTTGATTTGGTTGTTGTGTGTTAAACGTGGATATAATTTTAATAATCGCTAGTCTCACAGATTCGTTGGAAGTTTTTTTGTTCTTAATAAAAAATGTGAGAGGTTTTGTAAATGCCACTATAGCGATTGATTTTGAAACTCTGGTCCAGTCTTCTTTTACCGTGCGTGCCGTAAAATACAACACAATCTTGAAAATGCGTGCAGTATGGATGTGTGTCATTTGTTTGATTTAATAAATGAATTGATTGATTGATAAAGTTGGCCAGTGGTCATTAATTTTAATAATAATGTTTGTTAAAAGAAAACTCAGGCATAATATTTGTACAAGCTAAGTTAGGTCGGTCTAATTGGTGTGGAGTGTCCATCTGTAGCCAAGCAGAGCTAAGCAAAGCCTGTATTTTGGCTATGTATATAGAATGTTGGAATTAATTATAATCTCTGCCACTAAATTGACTCAATATTATGATGTGTATGACAGCATGTATAAAGGTAAACGAAGCAAAATAATTATGTCAGAATCGTAGCACATGGCACTCTGTACTTTCTCATTTCAACCTACCCTCATGAAAAAAGGCGTGCGTTTATGTATTTATGTATGATTTGGGAAGTAAAAAAACAAAAGCGAGAGTGATTAACTATATTGAAATAATAAATAACGTAATAACAGTAATGCTCATTACAGATGACAGCTTTTTATTTAATATTTCAAAGTGAAATAGAACTATCCGTAATATCCGAAAAAACCGGATTGCCATGCAAGTAAAATCCGGATTTTAAAATCGGCGGATATCCGGATAATACGGATATCCGGATATCCGGATTGCAAGCCCTAATCACAAGCGACAGGAGCTCAGTAAGGTGATACTACTAATACAACTGTGACTGAACTGTGTGGTGATGATTACTATACAACTGATAAACATACTTATATGTTTAGATTTGGTTAGAACCAATCTACAAAGCCTTGAGCACAGGCGTAGGGTAGCTAGCCTTTCGGTATTCTATTGGATACATTTTGGAGAGTGTGCACCTGAATTACATGATTTGATTCCGCCATCACCTTTCTACCATCGGACAACCCGGCGTACGGCGAGTGTCCACCCTTACATCGTTGGCACTCCCACGATTCGGACGCTACGCTTCGTCGTTTACCGCGTACATCGAAGGACTGGAACAACTTGCCTGCTGCGGTCTCCCCGTCCGATTATAATTAGGTGTCTTCAAGGCTAGAGTGAATAGGCTCTTAATAAACTAGTGCGCTTCACCCTCACTGATTGCACCATCAGGTGGGATTGCAGTCAAGCACTGGTTTATAATAGGTATTTAAAAAAAAATGGACAGACGCCAGCACATCAACCTACCCCGAACTGTAAATTTTTCCCAATTTAACATTAACCTTATTGTGTTTAGAATAAAGTTGAAAACTTTTAAAAGAAATTTGGCACATTGGGGTAGGTTGATGTTGCTGGCGTCTGTACCTACGAGTATATTTGTAAACACATATTATAGAAAAATTACAGTCATACATAGAATATAATGATCGTGCTCATCACACAAACATTTGTCTTCGGTAGGAATCGACCTCCGGTCAGGGCTGCTAATCACTAGACCAGCAGGCCAGTCAACCTAACTAAGTCATTGAGATGTTTAATATTACAGTTTGTATTAATAAGTTCTTGTCTATATGCAAATTAAAAACAAGTCGAGATGTGTATTCTGTCAATTACAAGTCAATCAAGTGTTTATTACCACATCCGGCGCTACAGATAAAAAAAAACTTGTCAAGTGCGAGTCGGATTCGAACACTAAGGGTTCCCATCGCTTAAGATTAGAGATTCAGTGATGGTAAAAATCGAGAATCCATACTAATATTATAAATGAGAAAGTAACTGTGTTAGTCGGCTTTTCACGATTAAACGGCTGAACGGATCGTAATGAAATTTGTCGTGTAGATAGATCATATCGTAAAATTATAGATAAGTGTTACTAGCTATCCCTTTAAGAAACTTCAAGACAGTTATACTGCTTCTTTGTTCAATAAAATGCGAAATAGCTTTCTGACTGTCTCGACGAATTTATGTTTTTTCAAGCATTTAATGTGAGTTCCATCAAAATTAAAAAAAAAAATACAGATTTAACAAATTGTGATTAAACACTTTTAAAAATACTGTGATTTTTATTTAAATCTGGCTCGGGTAGGGTAGTCGATGCAGTGTACTATCGATTTGGTTTACTGTCGATGTAGCGTACCGTCGTTTTAGTGTACTAACGATGTAGCGTACCAACGGTTTAGGGAACTGTCGATGTAGCGTACCATCGATTTGGGGTACTGTCGATACATTAGCCCGTCGATGAAACGTTTTCGATACAGCGACCATCGATGTAGTGACTGTCGATATTATGAACTAGACCCCTGGAGACAGACATAGGCTAATTTTCGAATGCAGCGTCATCTAGGATGACATTGATTGTAATTCACATTAAAGCGACCCCTTTTAATTTGGATTACAATTCAATTATAGCTAACAGACAGACAGATAGCGGAGGCTTAGTAGTCAGGGTTCCGTTGGCATCCGTTTCCTAAGGAACCCTAAATACTAACCTAGTCATTGTATTCAGTGCTTATCTCGAGATTAACGACAGGTGGCTCCACTTATGCAGTTTTATTTTTAAACGTACGACGACTAATTGGTTCGTTAATAATATTGTAGTTTGAAGAGTAATTAATTTTTAAATTCTTTTCTTTTGCCATTGTAAGTTTCTTGTGATGATTGGCGATATTTTTAAGTGATAGTCTACCGGTGTGATTAGTGGACCTCTTACTTTTCGGATTCATCTGCGTAGGTATTGTAAAACACTTTCTTAAAAAACGGTGTAGGAAAACATCAAACCGTCATCATCATTAATATAGTTTTAATATAGTCATATATCTATTAATATAGTTGAGTTCTTTATGGGACCAACCCAAATGTTCTTTCTTTGGAATTGTTCGTCGGCACGTGGAACTCCTCAAGTTCCGAGTTGAGCTCACGATTACTGACAAATGCTTGCGCTGACTGATCTGGTCCCCTCATTCTGTGTGGTTATTTCCTCAAAAGACCATCTCAGATACTAATCTTCATAGATCTTACATGAATTGACCAAGATAATGTCTGGACTTTAAAAGAGACTATGACCTCCTTAGTTTCTTTCGGTGTTTCTTCTCAGAGTAGTCAAATAGTGAAACTCCGATCTCATTTGCTAAAAAAAATGACGTGTAAAAGTGTTTGTGAACACCTATTTACAAATATTAATATCATTTATATTTGTAGTTTTTAGAATAGGCGTATGACCAAGCTTTAATTTCAATAACTATGGTGGCAATTCATGGGTCTGTGACTGCTATCTTCTGATTCTGGTCTTGATTTCTAACCTAAGGCCTCAGGCTTTTTTAGATTAATGTGCGTATTGTATAACTATCAATTGCAATAAAAACGGTGAAGGAAAACATCGTGAGGAAACCGGCATGCTTGAGAGATATTTCTTTATGTGAGGCTGAAGCCCCGTATTCATGGTACACATTTGTTGAGCAACAAAGTTATCAACGTGTGCGGTGTTTACGCTCGATGTGCGTAAACACCGCAACATATCGAGCGAGAGCTGTTATCAACTCTGCAACACACAGTGTTGCCAGCAACATGAAGACAGCAACTCCGCAACACGGTGATTCAACTTTGTTGCTAAACAAATGTTTACCATGAATACGGGGCTTTTGTCAGAGGACAATTGGCGAAATTCTAACCGTATTCAAAACGAAGAGAACCCGGAAGTAGGGCTGCCATCCGTCCGGGTTTCCCCGGATTTGTCCTAGTTTAGAAGGCGTCCGGGGAGCGTCCGGGCGGGGTTTTATTTATAGTCCGGGTTTTACACTTTTCAAATAATCAACGGTCGCGGACACTCCAAACGCGCGGCGCTTGGCTTTACACGTGACGCGGTTTGCCGCGGCTTGCACCCCGTGCCGTGCAGTGTTTTTTTTGTTATGTTTACGGAAATTAAACATATACGACTGATAATAGTTCCTTTTAAAGCTTTTTAAGAAAATTTTGTTTTGTTAAAAGAGTAGAGATATTTTTTTTTGTTACAAGAGTCTAATTTTCTTATAATTAAAGAAACGAGAAATGTAAGTTCCTTAAAACTTTAAGAATATTTTGAATTGTTTCCTTTTTAGACGTAATTTATTTTAAATTGATTAAAAATAATAAATAAATATTTAAAACCATTAAAACTATATTTTTTTCCACTTAGAAACTTAGAAAAAATTAAATCTTTTGAAACGTCCGGGTAGTAAGATCCAAAATCCGGGGTTTTCTCGTTTCTTGTCCTGAGTGACAGACTTTCGAGATGGCAGCCCTACCCGGAAGGGATGTAAAAGTACGAAATTCACGCGGACGAAGTCGCGAACGGAGTGCTAGTGTCTAATACAGGTTCGAAATCGCCAATCCGCCTTGAGCAAGCGTTCACCACGCTCAATGCTCGTGCCTTCTCTGTGTGAGAAGAGGCCTTTGCCCTGCAGTGGGACAGTAACAGGCTGGTATTATTATTATTTAATTTAAGATGAATTAGTCAAATAACAGAAACAATCTGCAATAAGCCTTGAGTTCATGCGTAGGATAGCTAGCCTTTCGGTATTCTATAGGATATATTTTCGAGAGTGTGCACAGGAATTACTTCAATTGATTCCGCCATCACCCTTCTACCATCGGACAACTCGTACGGCGAGTGTCCACCCTTACATCGTTGGCACCTCAACGATCCGAACAACGCGGTTTCGCGCTCGTCGTTTATACCGCGTACGTCGAAGGACTGGAACAATTTGCCTGCTGCGGTGTTCCCATCCGAGTATAATTTAGGTGTCTTCAAGGCTGGAGTGAATAGGCTCTTCATAAACTAGTGCGCTTCATAATCATTGATTGCATCACTGCTTACCATCAGGTGGGATTGCAGTCAAGCACTAGTCTATATATATAAAAGAAAGTCGTGTTAGTTACACCATTTATAACTCAAGAACGGCGGGACCAATTTCAAAGATTTTGGTATTTTTGGATTTGTCTTTGTCCGGAATTGGTTACGAAAAAATATATATCAAGAATATTCGTTTTCTCAAACATTTTTCAAACGCAACGCCATCTTGGATGACACATGACATCCCAGTTCATTATCAGGCTTTTATCAGGTGACAATTTGACATTTGACAAGTCTTAAGCTAAAACTAAGAAGGTAAGGTTGTCAATGTATACGTTCTGAAATTTATTTTGTTACTAAACTTAGAAAGGATTTATGTAGCAAAAATAAGTCTTATATTTCAGTAATCAATTTACGGAATTAATAATGACGACCGAGACGAACTTCAATAATTCTTTGCAAATAGAACTTTTTTTACTGTTTGGTCTTTAATTAAAGTAGACCGGGAAAACTATATAAATTGTATATGTAACATAGAGGCACGCAGCGCTATAGTTTAGTATAAAACTATGAATTTAGTATTTTTTAAATCAATGCATTGCAGTAAGGTAGTTAGGTTAGCTATAGGATAGGTATGGTAAGTTAGGTTAGGTTATAATTATACATGTTGTAATTTTAATTCTAACGACAACATTTTTTTAAAATAAGATCACAGTAGAGACTCGCTACATAAGAAGTAGTAGTAGTTATTATTGGTTTGGATCTATTAGTTGTCATCTTATTAAACGTATGTATATCTAATATATGTATAAAAAAAATGATAAGAGCAATAAATTGACTCTAGGGCACATCGAAGTTTGCCGGGGCAGCTAGTTTATAATATTAAAAAAAAAACAATAATAAAATCTATGCGTAAAATATTGACCTAACTAATAAGATGATAAAATCATATACGCTATAGATTCTGCCCACCCCAAAAAGCACCGTACAGACAGACCTATTGTAACATCCATAACAGTTAACTTAAAAAAAAGCACATTACTCCCGCACCTACCACTGCGAGCGAGCGAGACAACACTTCCCAAATCCCAACTGTTCTCCCTTTTTACCTATACGCGTAAAAGAGACAGAGGTATGTTAGCCAGAGTGCGCATGCGACGCGACCCTTTGCGCTGCGGTGTAATGCACCGTAGATATGGGGTGCAATGCATGGTGGATTTTATTTATGGTGTTATTGTAGTGATCTTGGTTCGGGGGCTTAAATGTACTTTCATGGTTTGAAAGATAAAATACTCATTTTATATCACACTCTGTTAAATAAGAAAGTTTAGCGCTTTTTCCATGAGGTGCATTATTGTGCATAGTTTTATCAGCTCCTAAAGGCTGTAGCGTGATGTAAAAGAGCTTCTATACTGGCTCTACACTTTACTACGTCTAAGAATAAATTTCTCGTGACACAGTATTATTAGTAACAACACTCCCTCGAAACGGCTTGACCGCATTTTATACAATTTTGTGAGTAAACTCAGTGGGTCCGAAAATAGGACGTAAACTTATAAAAACTGAATGAAACTATTAAATTGATTCTAAGGCGGAACGAAGTTTACCGGGTTAGAAGCTAGTAGAAGTATAGATTCATCTCATCCAGTGATTTTATTGACTTCTAAATCACAGGCAAATTCATCATGGACACACACACTGATTCTTTCAATTATTTGAAATAATCATCTAAATCAATCAGAACTATTCTATTTTATGGAATCTCTATTCTATTTGAAAGCATCCCATTAAAGGTACACAGGCAAATTAGTATTTGTCGTTGTTCTTAAAATTTAAAATGGTCGTCCATGTCCTTACCGCCCAAATTATTGCTAACTTTTTCATTTAACAGCTCAAGTAAACTTTCATTATCGTCTTGAATGCGATTCTAATACTAATCTTTCGGACACAAGTTACATATTTTGGTTTAGATTATACTTGAAATAGAACATTTTTCACCCTTTCTCCATACGTCCAATCCATTATAATACAATATTTACCCTTTTATTTAATAAAATATCATCACGTCATGAATATACTACTACTAACCCAATGATCTTTGAAGCCCTGGACATGACTCGCGAAACTCAGGTTGTCTACCTGCCAACTTACAGACAGAGACAGAGATATACCACTGTAGTGTGTGAGAGAGGGATGAGAGACGCCCCCTATGCTGACAGATGTTCGGAAAGTATTCGCTTTGTATGCAGGAGAGCGGTTTTTTTTGAGCGTGGGTGGAGTGGGAGCGTGTAGCGGGCGGCTCCGCTTGTGGTGGAAGCGATTTGGTTGTTGCGTTAAATGGGAGGTGAATGTCTCATGGATATAAGTGGTGAACTAAGTAAACTTACGCTTTATAACTTGCGCGATTCTTCATTAATATTTTTGTTAAGAAATGCTTCAACTTAAGCGTTGGCGTTTGTCATAAAACTTATTTCCCTAGAAAGAGAAGAGGCCCTTATCTAATAGAGAAGGATACTACAACTTCCCCCCTGTCTTCTACCTTCCTCAATCTATCAAGTGCAAGTGCACCCAAAGAAGATCCTCGAATATTCATAATTTATTTCTAGCCGTTATACCTCAGAACAATATATTTTGACTAGATTGCGTGGTTATTAATTATAATATGATCGTGAGTAAAATACTCGCGATTTGAAGTAGCTTTTACCATCAACCGCTCTCTGAAAGGTTTTTAATTAGTTCAAAAAATTTAACAGGAGGAGGAGGAGGAGGAGGAGGAGGAGGTTTTCAATTCGATTGTTGATTCGAGTGACCACCCATTGGTCTCTGACTTGGCATAACATGCCGTTGAGACATTTCTCTCAGTCATGCCGGTTTCCTCACGATGTTTTCCTTCACCGTTTTTGAAGCAAGTGATAATTATACAATACGCACATGAATCCGAAGAGTCAGAGGTGCGTGTCTTGTGTATAATTTCGCGGCCTATGACTTTTAAGCGCAGGCCACACCGCCAGCTAACGGGCGGGCGGGCTAGGCGGGCGAACATCGTTTCACCTCTTTACATACTTCGATTCACACCGCGAGCTACCGACTTACCTAACGAGCTAAGCTAACGAAATATCTGACGATTCCAGCGAAGCTACTCGTTCACCTCGTTGGCGCGCCCGCGCTTTGCTAGCTTAGCTCGCCCGCCAGCCCGCTCGCCCGGTTCGTTCGCCCGTCCTCCCCGTTTCGAGTAGACTAGTCGACGCTCGTCTTTCGAATAGCAGTGTAGTGTTTAGTTTGTGTAATAGCCCGCTTCGCCCGCTCCGCCCGACGCTCGTCTGTCCGTAGTTTTCGGTGTGAACCCCATAGTTTAACTCGCCAATATTTCGCGTAGTTTGTATAGCTTCCTTCGTTCGCTTC
Organism: Euplexia lucipara; assembly: GCA_921972225.1. Taxonomy (NCBI): domain Eukaryota; kingdom Metazoa; phylum Arthropoda; class Insecta; order Lepidoptera; family Noctuidae; genus Euplexia; species Euplexia lucipara. The sequence continues at coordinate 908,114 of OV179169.1, read as the reverse complement.
GCCCACCCGCCTAGCCCGCCCGCCCGCTAGCTGGCGGTGTGGCCTGCGCTTTAACAAGCACCAAAAACCCAAAATACCCTGTTTGCTTCTAATAACGGGTATTTGTCAGACTCCCGCTCTCACTCGCACCTCGACTCGCACTCTCTACCCATCACTTCCTGTGTTCGTGGGAACTATCTCCTCACTATGACTCCGTGACATTCTACCATGCTATATTACTATTTATGGGTGAACACGATCGGAGCATAGGCAGACAGGTAGCGATCTTAAAAAGGACTGTAGCTAGATATTCATAATATCAAGCCTGTTATCCCCGAAGGATTGGGTAGAGATCTCCATCTTGCCGTGTCTCTGACTTCAAAAAATATATATCTATCTATATGTTAATACGTGAAGCGAAATCTTTGGTTCCCTTTTTCAGAAAAATGCGCGGAATGAAAAGTGTGAGATTTAGCATAGCGAGAGTTAATGATAAATGATATTTATTTCTGTAAATAAGTTTTCACAAATACTTTTACACGTAATTTTTTAACTAGAGATCGGAGTTTCACTATCTGACTACTCTGAGAAGAAACACCGAAAGAAACTCAGAGGTCATAGTCTCTTTTAAAGTCCAGACATTATCTTGGTTAAATCATGTAAGATCCATGCAGATTAGTGTCTGAGATGGTCTTTTGAGGAAAGAACCACACAGATATGAGGGGACCAGATCAGTCAGTGCAAGCATTTGTCAGTAATCGTGAGCTCAATTCGGAACTTGAGCTTGGAGCTTCACGTGCTGACGAACAATACCAAAGAAAGAACATTTGGGTTGTAGAGGAGAATCGCAGAAACCTAATAGTTTTACACGTTTATGTTTGAAATATTTAAAACCAGCAGATGTCCCGCGGTTTCACCCGCGTAGGTCCCGTTCCCGTGGGAATACAGGGATAAAAAGTAGTCTATGTGTTAATCCAGCTAACTCCATACCAAATTTTATTGAAATCCATTCAGTAGTTTTTACGTGAAAGAGTAACAAACATCCATCTATATTCTATATCCATCTATCCATACTCACAAACTTTCGCGTTTATAATATAGGAAGCAGGATGAAATAAAATAAAACATTCATTGTTTACGTACATTTTGCGCGTTTAGCAATTCTGGCAACATTAAGTTTAGAACGCGTAACCATAGTGTACACACGGCTTCACATCAAGCTATGCATTTCCAGTATAAGCTGATCTCGCATGACATAGGATCTCCGTACAATGCGAGGTCTGTGTAAACTGGAAATGTATAGCTTGATGTGTAGCCGTGTGTACAACCATTTGGAAACAAACAAATATATGACAGCAAAATGCGAGTTGACATTGACATACACGAATATTTAAAGCGGAGTTATTGTTATCTCGTACATATAAGTATAAAATTTCTCCTCCGAAACGGCTTGACCGATTTTTATGAAATTTGCATTATATTCAGTAGGTCTGAGAATCTACTACCATCTATTTTTTTTTTTGAAAGGCGGATTGAAGTTTGCCGCAGCAAAAATATCTTAAATAATTCGGTCTAATTTCGACCACTAGGCAATCATCTAATCCAGTTTTGCATATGTAAGTGGGCAAGCCCTATTTACTTGAACGCTTCTAATTTGCTAATTAAAAACTTTTCAGTAGGTTACATAGAATCAAATTGTCATTAGTAGCTTGTGTCCGGCACAAGACATAAAAGTATTCACGTTTGCGCAGAGCCTTAATACTTACAGGCGAAATGATTTTTGGCGCATTTTCCCACAAATCTTTTATTTATTTAGTGTCTATTTACTTGTATATTTGACACATTACAAACAATAGTAACAGATGTTTTAACAGGTCGTCGCTATTGATGGTTATTACCAACTATTCGTGTTTATGGCTTTAGAACCGGGAATGAGACAAAAAAAAAGTAAACAGATATTGCAAGGTTATGTTTTGTTTCTATGTTTATATTGAAGAAGCATTGTTTTCTTGTATCATTGTCTACTGTTATCTTAAATGGCACAGGTATTTATTACAATAATTAGAATGGGTAAATTCCTCAACTCTCACACGATGTCATTTAGTCCCAAGCTAAGCAGAGCTTGTGTTATGGGTACTAAACAACTGATAAACTTGTTTTCATCATTATAGATAAATTACACCCAGACACAGAACAAATGATCGTCATCACACGAACATTTGTCCTGGGTGGGAATCGTACCCACGACCTTTGGTTTAGCAGTCAGGGCCACTACCTACAAGACCAACAGGCCAGTAATTATGAATAATAATGACATGATGATCTAGACTAACAACCACCCACAAACACATCAAGCATTATTAAAAAATCACCTGAACTTAAAAAAATAACTAAACTAAATAAAAAAAAAGTCTCATTATATATAGCAAAAATATAAACTCCAAAATCAAATAAACTCAAAAGCGATATAGCCAGACGAAAAAAATGAAGATTTCGCCTATCAATACCTGTTCGAAGACCATATGCTCAAATCTTAAGCTCGCCCCCATTGTTAAGAACCTTTAATAAAAAAAAAACGAGAATCTTCGAAACATCTGGCGTTCAAACACCCTCTCTACCCACCCCCGACATGAGACAGAGCTATAACGAACGCCTTAGAGTGAAAGAGACACGGCTAACAAAGCGCCCTAGGATTGAGGAAAAAAAAATCAAATGCGCCCGCGCCGTTCTCGATTCCGTTCCGTTTCCGAATTCAAATTTTCGAATTTCTTCACGCGGTCCGATTTGAATGAGTTTTTGTTATGTTTAAGTGATAGTAAGTTGTATAGGTAATTACTGACCTGTTGGTCTAGTAGTTAGGAACCCTGACTCGTTAGTTCGATTTCCACCCAGGACAAATGTTTGTGTGATGAGCACGATCATTTGTTCTGTGTCTGGGTGTAATTTATGTATATATTTCGAAATATATAAGTATGTCTATCAGTTGTTTAGTATCCAAAACACAGGCTCTTAGCTTAGCTTGGGCTAGATGGCGTTGTGTGAAGGTTGTGGAATATTTATTTATTTATTTAATTATGCTGATGTAACATGAATAAAACGCCTGATTTTTTTAAAGGGTTAGCCAGAGGTTTACACTCTCATTTCACCTCCTATGTTTAACCTTTTAAGCGTTTGGCAAAAATTACAGTTGCCGTGCCCCCAGCGCGCGACTACAATTGCTACAAATCCATAAAATATAAAACCTACAATAAATAAGGAGGAGCAATCGTTGTATCAATTGTTAGTTTTTGTTGCATAAATAATGTCTCTATTTAATAATGGTACTTACTAGTAATTGTACCACGCAGTTAATATAACGAAAATAAAACGAAAAGGTCATGCATTTTTTAATTTTTTATTGTGAATGTGAGGACCATGTGGATTCTTTTTTTAAATTTTCTTTTCTAAATATTTTTAAGTTCTCTTATTTATTTATTTTACATTTTATCTGGCAGTTTGAGTTCTTTATGGGACCAACCCAAATGTTCTTTCTTTGGTATTGTTCGTCAGCACGTGGAGCTCCTCAAGTTCCGAGTTGAGCTCACGATTACTGACAAATGTTTGCACTGACTGATCTGGTCCCCTCATTCTGTGTGATTCTTTCCTCAAAAGACCATTTCAGACACTAATCGGCATGGATCTTACATGATTTGACCAAGATAATGTCTGGACTTTAAAAGAGACTATGACCTCTGAGTTTCTTTCGGTGTTTCTTCTCAGAGTAGTCAGGCAGTAAAACTCCGATCTTATCTACTAGTTAAAAAAAAGACGTGTAAAAGTGTTTGTGAAAACCTATTTACAGAAATAAATATCATTTATCATGTTCTCTATCGCAGAAATACGACACGCGCGGTTCTTTCCTTTGCACACTTGCTTGACTTAGGAACCGAACTCGGGACCGGGACTCGACAATGTATAGCGCTGGCGGCCCCGAAATCTGGATGACAGGCGGAAAAAACAGCTTAACGTGCTTTCCGAGGCACGGAGGAGTCGTTTATCTGTAACTAGCAGACGTCACGCGGTTGCACCCGCGTAGTTCCTGTTCCCGTGGGGTAACAGGGATAAAAAGTAGCCTATGTCATCCGGGAATAGTGTAGCTTTCGACCAGTGCAATAATTTTTAAAATTGGATCAATAGTTTCGAAGATTACCCCCTACATACAAACTTACAAACAAACAAATTTTACCTCTTTATAATATTAGTATAGATAGTATAGATGAATTGTTACCCATCCACGGACCAACCTTGTCAAGCATAGCTTAACATTATTTTGCCACAGCTCCTCTTCGTTTAATCATCGTTACAGTCAACTATCTACCTTTTAAACCGCTTTTAATAATAGTATTTACGTAGCCAAAAGATATTTTGCATGGTAGAAAGCTGTATCGAGACAGGTTGGCTAACAAAAGAAATTCAATCGAAGCTAGCAGCAATTTTGTACAATTAGGGTATCAATGTAAACGTAGCACGCAATGTCTGAGATAGCTATTAACATTCCTAAACGCAAAGATGACCGGACAAAATGGCAGGACCTAGCCTAAAACTTATACAGGGTGAAATTGAATAGATGCGATAAATTTAAATATACAATGCTATGTTTTGTCAAGAAAATACATAATATAAAACTTTTTTACAAAAAAAAAAACAACCGACGTCTTAAAAAAACAAACAGGTGAAAAATAACTCCAGTTAGTACTCCAAAAAAGTTTTTATTTTGTACTTTTTAGTTTCTTCGTAAGAATCATTGAAATTGGTTAACAATTGCTAAAGACATTAATCAGTACATCTCTGCCGGGCCCCTTTTGAAGTAGAAGGGCGTAATGTTATGTTATGGAAATACAAGAACTCTGCAGACGTCTGACTATAGCAATCGCGAATAATTTGCTGTTATGCGTTGAAGAGTTCCGTCGCAAGTCTTCTTCATCAGGTCTTCTTCACAAAATGATACTTTCTGAATGAAAATACTTGATTTGTTACTACAAATGTAAAAATCAGTACGTGTGTACCTATATTTTTTGAAGAGTTGCCTCAATTCCTCAAGGATCCCTCATCAGATATGAGTTTTGATACAAATGGGACCAATCTGCTAGCATACCCTATCAAATAAAAAAAGAATTTTGAAAATCGGTCCATAAATGGCGGAGTACTGAGGTAACAAACCCTAAAAAAAAAATACAACCGAATTGAGAACCTCCTCCTTTTTTTGAAGTCGGTTAAAAATTAATGAAATTTTATCAGTGTTACGAAAAACGTTAAAATAATTAAATTAACGAGTTATAAATGTGTAATGAATATAGCACATACACAGCCTCGTTTATAAATTCCTTGTACATACAACACGACTGTGGAAAATTGTTATACCTAATTATGAAACATGTCGTCTAATGCTAAACCTAAGTTCAAACTAGTATTAAGATATTTTGTAAATCTCATTTTAAGTGAACTACGTTCTTATGAGAAATAAATTCTTTAAACCCAAATTCGCGCGATACTTCTCTAGAAAATAGGCAAAATTACCTAATTTTGCACTTCTTTTCACCTTTGGAAACCATATTTCCAAAGTATTTAAAAATATCACTTTTAACTCGATTAATTACTAATCTTATATTTTTTTCATTCTTTCAGGTAAGTCCACAATCGTTAATTCCCTAAGGTATGGTATCATTAAGCTGTAGCCGTAAGGATGCAGGCAGACGTATTGCAATACTATGTATACTGTTAGCACATCCGGCGACGGCGCGCCAAGTCATAAGAGGTAGCGGGTTACTGAAGCTTTGTGAAGTGAGTAAAATCTTATTCCAGAAATAGCCTCAATTTTTGGTACCATTTAAGTAATGAACGACATTGAAATACGGTTAAATGAGGTCTATTATTATTATTATTTGGACAAAATTTTGTTAGTAAAAGTATGCTTAAAACTAAGTAAGAGCTCTTACACGAGCGGCATGTTGCCAACGGCAGAGGCAAGTGCTGCTGTCGACCCGACTCGGCGGCAACCCATCTATCTGACTTCTTTAGGGTGAGGTAATTAGTGACCGATACTTAAACACGTGATTGTATTCATGATTTCAATACACTTTTCCGAAGAAACTTTTTTTTTATACATAAAAACTTATAACACAATAAACAACAAAAACGCTGTTCATAATTCCCGCGCGCGCGCCTTTGATCGATCACAGTAGGCACGAATCGGCAAGATCTATCAGCTGATAGTCTGACCTCGGGAAGGGCAAAATGTACTAATAGTAGTAGCGTCACACACTCCCAGCTGATCGATCAAAAGCAGCTTTTATGTTATTTTGATTTCTAAGAAATTTAATGAGTATAAAAAAAGTTTCTTTGCGAAAGTTATTCGTATTCATGAAAACAATCACGTGTTTAAGTATCGGTCACTAATTACCAGTCACCCTATGTACTGAGAGAGCTGATGAAGGCTGCCGCTGATTTTTGAAGTTGGAATGTCAAAGGCTGCCGTCGAGGCGTGTGGACGGTTGCAGGTCCTCTGCCGTTGGCAACATGCCGCTCTTGTGAAAGGCGTTTAGTACACAAAACGCATACGATTTTGAAAGAACGGACAGCCATATACTGTTCGCTATCACATTCAGGATCTTATTGCTACTCACACGCAATTTGTGCAGCAGCAAAGCCATTTTCTTGCGTGAGGTCTCCGCGAAATCTGTACATCATTTGATGATAAACGTACAATTTTCAAGTGTTGTATTGTCGATATCTGTAATTTAATAATGTTCTAAAAAAACAAATATGTCCTAGCACTAGGCTGCTGAGCCATCGAAACTCTCCTTGCACAAAAACACTCCTTGTAAAAAGTTAATTCGAACACACGAGAACACCTGCCAAAGAAATAGGTGCCCTTCGTGGACAAGGCACCTACCATTCGGACGGGCGCTCTAGATGGCGTATACCTCTTTTTTATTACGATTTACTATTAAGTTTTATTTTTTAATATAGAAGGTTCTCTGGAGTATTTTAAGAAAAATATTTAACTTGCATCTTGGAGTAGAAACGTGAGAAACTCTATTTTATTTACAAATCGCGACTAACAGTTGCAACTATCTGACTTTATTTTATTAGTAGTCGGGCTTGAATTATATTATCATTTATAAACTATTACTTAAGGCGTCTGGTCCAGTCTCCTAACAGTCTATTATGACAGTGTGTATATTGATGATTGGCAATAGAAACAGATCTCCTGTGACTTAAACGTTGGGTATGACCAACATATCCGGTTGCCACGAACAAGTTACAAGCAGCGGCGATTGTTCTGAAGGAAACTTTTCTACGTAGTTTTCCAGTTTAAGCTGATCTCACATTATAAGGATTTTCGTACAATGCGAGGTCACAGTAAAGTTGAAATCGTATAGCTTGATGTGTAGCCGTGTATACTAGTCCACAGTCCTAGTACAGAAGCCAGCACATGAATTTACCCCAGTATGTCAAATTTCATCGATGGATTTTAAACTTTATTTATTGCGAGAATTGTGGAAAGACAGTTTGGGGTTTGGGCCTATAATAGAAAGAAAGAATTGGCACAGTCAGAAGCACTTTATATGGATATAATACACTTTTATATAGAGAAGAGGATTATATCGAATATCAATATAGTTAAGCAAGCGCACGAAAGTTATATAAATTAGCTTAAACCGGCGAATTTACTTCACTTTGACATCGAAACTACAATTAAAAATCAAAACTCATTTACTTATCCAAATTAGGCTGAGAATCAGCACTTTTTGGACGTCAAAAATTACGAAAGACAGTCCCCTGCAACGCTCGCCCTTCTCCACTTCCTAGTGTTTTTTGCTGGGAAGAAGTGGTGCCACAAACTCTCCAGGTTGATGCAGTCGTTGCCGGCAAAATAGCCATTTTCTTTTTCTACTGCCTGACGAGCTATGGAGAGGGCTATGCTCGGAGTCTCTCTACGAGATCGAATCAGACATGAGGAGATCCGTAGAAGAATCAAGGTTACCGACATAGCTCAGCGGATTAGCAGGTTGAAGTGGAAGTGGGCAGGGCACATAGCACGGAGGACTGATGACCGATGGGGTCGAAAGGTTCTCGAGTGGAGGCCACGTATCGGCAAGCGCAGCGTAGGACGTCCACCCACAAGGTGGACAGACGACCTCATTAAGGCCGCGGGAACGCGCTGGATGCGAGCCGCTTCCAACCGGTCTTATTGGAGATCTATAGAGGAGGCCTATGTCCAGCAGTGGACTTCCTATGGCTGAAATGATGGTGATGATGAAGATGACTGCCTGACGGTTGTTGTCGGGAACTTGTCGCGCGGATAACTTTAACATCGCGATGTAGGATATTAATCGTTAGTTCATAAGTGGCGAGATACATGTCGCTACAGTTCAATTAAACCGAAACCCATTTAAAAACACTCCATATTATAACAAATCCATTAACCGACATTATCTTAGTACTCATTACTTAAATGTTTTCTCCCCGCTATTGCTCACACCTTGCCCTCCATTCCGATATTCTGGTGCTCGGGGCGATAAAACGTCGTTTCGATTCCCCGTGCCGGAAATAGCCCCGGTCAAGAACCTGCGCGAAAAATTCGCTCGGTGCGCGCGCTTTGTTGTTCTCGTTGCGCCGGAGTGGGTAAAAGTTGACGTGGAGTTGATGATAGAAATGTAGGTAGATGGTAGTCTACCTTTTTTTGGTATTTTTTTCCCATTGTCATTTCCACCGTTCCTAAAGATCGTAGCGTGATGTAAATAGGCCTATAACCTTCCTTAAAAAAATGCTATTTAATATAATTTTCACATAATTATCTTAATTTTCTTTTAGTCGGATTCCAAAAAACCTTTTAGTATTTAATACTAAAAGGTTTTTTGGAATCCGACTAGCAGTTCCTAAGATTAGCGCAGTCAAACAGACTCTAGTTTTACACAAAACTTGGTACAGCTCAAACCTCCAAAATCGCTCCTCATCCAGCCATCCTGACGCAGACCATTTCGCCCGCGCCTTTAACCGCGTAAATGACGTACTTTTTCCTTCGAACTTTATCATTTTCTCTTTAACATGTAACTCTGTGATAAAAAAAGCATTGTAATGGTGAAAGAATTTTTGAAATCGGACCATTACTTTTTGTTTTTGAGTTTATTCATTACAAACATACAATAAAACAAATGATATTTATTTCTGTAAATAGTTTCATACAAACACTTTTACATGTCATTTGTTTGACAAGAAGGTGAGGTCGGTTTTTCACTATCTGACTACTCTGAAAAGAAACACCGAAAGGAATTCAGAGGTCGCAGTCTCTTTTAAAGTCCAGACATTATCTTGGTCAGATTAGTGTCTGAAATGAGATTTTGAGGAAAGAACCACACAGATATGAGTGGACCAGATCAGTCAGCATCTTTTCTCTTTGTAATATTAGTACTTATAGATAGATTTTTGAGTCCCCGGTCCTATGGTAGACCATTCATGACCAAATTGGTAGATATAACCTACATTGTTCTTTAAATTCTGAATAAGCAATGTAATAATGAGTCGACGATTGCACAACTTACAAACAGCAAGCGTAACTAAAATCTAGCTTACGTTAAAGATACTATTAACTAATTTATCCTTAAAATTTCATTTATCACCTCGTTCCAATCAAATTCTATCTCAGCATTCACGTTAAAGAGAAGTCCAATACATTACCTGGAGGATCTTAAACCCAGTCCAAACCTCAACTCGTGCGCCGCGCCGCCGCGCTAAAAACAAAGGGAACTCGCCATTCATTCGGATCGCGTGCGCCGATTGCACGTGTGTGTGTGTATGTGTGCATGAAAATGACGTATCAAGCGCACACAGAGACAATATGGCACCCAGTGGACCAATGTAATAGCAGTCAATGGGAAACATTGCTATGTTATGATCTTTGTGAATTAAGGATGATAGTTCAAACTGTTATAAGCTGATGAAAATTTAATGAAATTTAATGAAACATTACCTGTATTTTTTTTTTTTTTATATTATAAACCAGTGCTTGACTGCAATCCCACCTGATGGTAAGCAGTGATGCAATCAGTGATGGTGAAGCGCACTAGTTTATTAAGAGCGTATTCACTCTAGCCTTGAAGACACCTAAATTATAATCGGACGGGAAGACCGCAGCAGGCAATTACCGAAAGATTAATAAAAAAGTAGCTAAAGTACCTTTGAAGTAAACGACTGCCTCTTTGGTCTAGTGGTTGCAAGCGCTATTGCTGAGCATGAGGCCCCGGGTTCGATCACCGGGTCGGGCAATGTGTTATTGAGTTTTTCCAGGCCTGTAATCACGTTTTTAATCCCCGAAGGGTAAGGCAGAGGTGTACCTATCATAGTACACCCACATTACTAAAAAGTTACATGGATTGGAAAAACATGGCCACAAATTGGCATTTCCCTTTACATAAGACAGTCCCCAAAAACGGCCGCCCTTCACCACTTCCTAGTGTTTTCGCTGGGAAGTTATGGAGCACTTCCCCTCTTTAACTTAAAAAGCTGCTCCTGGCTCTCCCCTTTACTTTAAAATCCTGTAAGCATAAGTAAGTAATCTTAGGTAAACACCGCGTTTACATATTGGCACTGACTCAGTTAGCACGTGTCTGATTAGATAATAACGTACTATCGGTAGGTGACCAGGACACAAGCATGTGCGATGGTAAAAACTTTTGCCAAAAAAAAATATTTTTCAATTTTTAGTTGTTCCCATACAAATATTTTTGCCATGAATTTAATTTATATTGTTAATAGTTAACAATACATGTCATGGTAATAGGGTTATCTAATTATCCCTATCAAATGAAACTTAACATACCTAACGGTCGAAATTTAGGTAAATTGTACACATCTGCGTACCCCTCAGAGCCTACAGGCGTGATGATACGTCCTGATGGTGTATAAACAATAAACATCCAAGCGATTCCAGCAATCACGACAGATTTGCCGTCTATTTTTGAAGAGTTCCATTCTATATCTCCGAAGATCAGCACCAGATCTTCACCAAATTAAAATTGGACCACCTCAGGAGTATACTCTTTCAAATAAAAAAAGAATTTTGAGAGTCGGTCCACAAATGGCGGAGAAATCAGGTAACATTCATAAAAAAAAATACATACACACGAACATAGAACCTCCTCCTTTTTTTGAAGTCGGTTAAAAAAAATATTGAATTCATAAAAAAATATTGGTGACAAGCATTGATATAAATAAAAAGGTGTCGATAGGTTACTTAAACTGCAACATTCGATCGAATTAAAGTCTATACTCAGATCAATTTGAAAGTGGCTGCTTGTAACTATAATACTGAATTTTATATTCATTAGGTAACAAGTTTGTTCGAAAATAACTTGGCATTTTTTTTTTCAAACATCCGTCAACAATGCATTGTCTTCGTTGACGTAAATATCGTTCAAGATGACAATGCAAATGGCACGTAGTATTTGAATGTCACGTTAGCATAATTTACTTAATTAATTATTTAATCAAAACACCGAAACACAAAAGAACAGTACATTAATACTTCGGGAAGTCATAAGTTTACCGTTTTAGCTTAACCTGAGATACAAGCTTAATGAAGTGAAGAGAGGAGATGCGAAGAAAAGTCGTAGAAAAGCAGTGATCCCATTATAACAAAGACATTCAATACCTATAGACCGGACATCACAAACAAAATTTTTGTCCGAAAAAGTGTGTCCTGCTGGATACAAGTCTATGAGTTTTTTGTAGTACGCTCCGCTGCCGCTCCAATATTCATATATTATTCTAGATGGCGTTACTGAGACATGGGATCAAAGTTTTTCTATGACATTTCCTTGACATGCCCGCTCTATAGTATTTTAAATCTCTTTGCATTATAAGAACTCCGAAGAGCATTGGCGGTTCGATGCAATATAATGTCCGTAGATTTGCTCGTTGCACGTGTGAAGTGAAACTGACGCTTTTCAAAGCTTATTGTCAAACATTTTACACGTGCAGTCTATGGACTACGCAAAAGAAGTACTCATTTATGTATCTCTGTAGTTTCTGCTTACCTCCTGCTTTTGTCTGTGACGGTCAAACGGTTAGGAAAACTTAACCCCGACACAAGAAAACAATCTCTCAAAATAAACATGACACCTTGAACTTATATCTTCAAAGATCCTAATATATATCTATAATGATGTTACATAACGTCTAACACGGCGGTGCGTGTTGAAACTTAATATCCTGATGGCTCGCGATGGAATATAAATGTGCCCATTATAATAGCTGGACGAATAAATTGGTTGACAATGATCATGAGACGTAACTATTTGTTTTCGAGTTTTTGCGTCGATGAGCAATTTTTTGGCGTGTTTGTCGTGTGTTAGTCAATAAATACAACAATAATACAATTAATATCTATTAAATATAACAATAGTAATAATAATCAGTAAATAATGTAACAATAAATTTAAAATAACGAGGGTAATGTCGTGATGGCCCAGAGGTAAAGGCGCCTACCTCTCATGCAGGAGGTTATGGTTCAAATCTGGGTAAGTACCAATATGACTTTTTCAATTCATATGTACTTTCTAAGTTTATCTTAGACATCATTGACATCGGTGAAGGAAAAACATCGTGAGGAAACATGGACTTATAGTTAATATAAGTTTGAAATCGCCAATCCGCCTTGAGCAAGCGTGGTGAGCAATGCTCAAGCCTTCTCTGTATGGGAAGAGGCCTTTGCCCTGCAGTAGGACAGTAACAGGCTGGTATTATTATATTATATAACGAGGGTAATGACATAGTACACAAATAAATGGAATTATAATAAACACAAAATATTTAAGGTTAATTAATTTTTTGTCCCATTGTCCAAAATTTGACACGTTGGGGTAACTTGACGTGCTGGCGTCTGTACATTGTTCCTATTACAATTTAAATGATCTCGTAAAGAAGGGCTTTCTCTCTCCTACCCTCTCCCTTCCTCTCTCTCCTTTGCTGTGGTCTACAGGGTCCATAATGATTTCATTTATAAAGTTACCACCTATGAAAAGCAATGAAGATATTGAGTACTAGCAGACGTCACGCAGTTTCACCCGCTTAGTTTCCGTTCCCGTGGGAATACGGGGATAAAAAGTAGCCTATGTCCATCGGGAATAGTGTAGCTTTCCACCAGTACAATAATTTTTAAAATTGGATCATTAGTTCCGAAGATTACCCCCTACATACAAACTTACAAACTTACAAATTTTACCTCTTTATAATATTAGTATAGAAGTATAGATATAGATTGACCTCCAAAAACAGAACCATAGTAGGCACCGCGTCGTGAGAGCACAAAATTCACGGCGCAACGGTATCAATATGCAAATATATCGGCCAGGTGGCTCGTGGCTCGTCCCGACGTTCTGGCTAATTATACCGGTCACGTGGCGACGTGTCTTCTCTACAGCGAGGTAGGCAGGGGTCTAGGTTAGCGGGGACTTAGCCAATGTCATTTGGTAAAGGCTAACAAAAAAGAAAAGTCTTTTATTGTAATTAGGCAGAGGATCAGCGTTTTTGGTGATCTGACTGTCCTTTTAAACCCCCGCCTTTCGCAGTGTCTTTGCTGGGAAGAAGTAGCGGAACAAAATCCCTAGCAACAGTATAGAGATACTAGCAGACGTCCCGCGGTTTCGCCCGCGTAGGTCCCGTTCCCGTGGAAATACAGGGATAAAAAGTAGCCTATGTGTTAATCCAGGGTGTCAGCTAACTCCTTACCAAATTTTATTAAAATCCATTCAGTAGTTTTTACGTGAAAGAGTAATAAACATCCATCCATCCATCCTCACAAACTTTCGCGTTTATAATATTAGTAGGATTTCTTGAGATACAGCTCACTGACAGACAGACGAAATTACGGACCAATAGTGGCTCGTTGGCATCCTTACGGTACGGAACCATAAATCCCGAAACCAATCGAATTCGTTGGAAATAAACCAAAATCGTTTTTAAGTAATTTAAAATGGGTTATAATCCTTAGACGTATCTTGAGCTCTACTGCCTCGTTGGTGTAGTGGTCGCAAGCACTACTGCAGTGAATGAGGTCTCAGGTTCGATCCTCGGGTCGGGCAAAGCGTTATTGAGTAATACCATCTGCTGCCTTATTCTAAACCGTTCGATTGGTTTCCGTGTCGGTAAGGAACCGTTTTCGACAATCTCATTTCCGAGCCGAAGAACTGCCAAAACGCTATTCATAGATCCGAACGGATACGTTTTTTTTTCTATACGATTGATCATTGTATTTATGGGGAACGCTACAAAATGGTAGTAAATGATCAGCGTGGTAGAAAATTTAAAGTTGTAAATAAAATTGGTTTATTTGAATGTTTCGATCCGTTTAATTATAGAATATACAGCTAGTAATTTAATAGACAGCAAACGATACAAAATGATTTTATTATTAATCAAACAAACTTTATTTCGAATAAACTTGCTTTGTAAACAGCCGTTTTTACTTTTTAAACTTTTTCCGCATTGCCAGTCCGGCAAAAGGAAAGGCAAGGCGGAAAAAGTTTTTATTTGAAATAAAACTATGGATTAAAATTACTTTTATTATAACTTTGCTTTAAAAAGGCTAACTGACTGTAAGTATTTGATATCAATACACAAATCTTGCTATTTGCTTATTGTCAAACAATAATACGTACAACTATACGAATAAAGTAATTCAAAGTGTAATTATGTAGTTCTACATAATTACACTTTGAATTTATGTAAATGCGAAAGTATCAATGAAATACGGTCAATACAATAATAAAACTTCATTTACTTAAAAGTGCAGTGTTTTAAAGGTTTACAGTGTTTATATTTCTCTGAAATAACCTGGATTTATGAAAAATAAATCGTTTAAATTTTGTTCGGTATGGCTCCCGATAGCAAACAGCTCTCGGAAAGATTTGAGTCTTCTTATCGAATTTGAACTGTCAAAAAAAATCGGTTTCGGATTTGTGAATGGCGTTTGGATGACATCTTCGACATCTTAGACGTTCGATTCGGTACGGAATCTAGTCGAATGGTTGTGAATAAGCCAGCTGAACTGTGCAAGTAGCATCCCGAGCATAGTAGCGGCCCGAAGATTGCCCTCTATTACATTTGCGAAATATGTGTGTGAAAGGAACTACTAAAGGTACTGACGCCAGCGCATCAAGCTACCCCAATGTGTCAAATTTCCCCAATCGAATATGAACCTTATCCTGTTTGAAATAAAGTTGAAAAACGATCAAAGAAATTTGACACATTGGGGTAACTTGATGTGCTGGCGTCTGTACATTCCTGCTTAAACCTTCGGGTATTATCGGAGTGATGGAATTTGTTATGTTAAACCAAAATATCTGATCCACACATTTCAGTTTCTATAACGACTTCTAGCCCTTTCTAGCCATGTCATCTTTGTTTACCCAGATTAAAATCCTCTAGCAACCATATGCTTACATCACTCTACATGCTTCGAAGCCTTAAGTATAAGATAAATCGTCGCATACCTCATGATATTCCAGTCAGAACTGGGCTGGTTTGTAAGCCAGATGCATTGTTTCAAAGCCTAGAATTACCGAACCCGTCCCTCACAATTGTGTTGACAGTCAGCTGGCTTATTCACAACCATTCAACTAGATTCCGCACCGAATCGAACGTCTAAGATGTCGAAGATGTAATCCAAACGCAATTCACAAATCCGAAACCGATTTTTTTTGACAAGCCAAATTCGATAAGAAGACTCAAATCTTTCCGACAGCTGTTTGCTATCGGGAGCCATACCGAGCAAAATTTAAACGATTTAATTTTCATAAATCCAGGTTATTTCAGAGAAATATAAACACTGTAAACCTTTAAAACACTGCACTTTTAAGTAAATGAAGTTTTATTATTGTATTGACCGTATTTCATTGATACTTTCGCATTTACTTATATTCAAAGTGTAATTATGTAGAACCACATAATTACACTTTGAATTACTTTATTCGTATAGTTGTACATGTAATTGTTTGACAATGAGCAAATAGCAAGATTTGTGTATTGATATCAAATACTTACAGTCATTTAGCCTTTTTTAAGCAAAGTTACAATAAAAAAAAAATCCATAGTTTTATTTCAAATAAAAACTTTTTCCGCATTGCCAAACTAGCAATGTTTAAAAAGTAAAAAAAAGTTTAAAAAGTATAAAAGTCTGTCAAACTGGCAATGCCAATTTGACAGACGGCTGTTTACAAAGCAAGTTTATTTGAAATAAAGTTTGTTTGATTAATAATAAAATCATTTTGTACCGTTTGCTGTCTATTAAATTACTAGCTGTATATTCTGTAATTAAACGGATCGAAACATTCAAATAAACCAATTTTATTTACTACTTTAAATTTTCTACCACGCTGATCTTTTTACTACCATTTGTAGCGTTCCCCATAAATACAATGATCAATCGTATAGAAAAAAAAACGTATCCGTTCGGATCTGTGAATAGCGTTTTGGCAGTTCTTCGGCTCGGAAATGAGATTGTCGAAAACGGTTCCTTACCGACACGGAAACCAATCGAACGGTTTAGAATAAGGCAGCTGGTCTTGAAACATCTGCTAGGATTGACTGGCCTGTTCATCTAGTGCTTAGTTGTTTGATGAGCGTAATTTTTCTAGAATCCTACTAATATTATAAACGCGAAAGTTTGTGAGGATGTATGGATGTATGGATGTATGGATGTATGGATGTATGGATGGATGGATGTATGGATGTATGGATGTATGGATGGATGGATGGATGGATGGATGGATGGATGGATGGATGGATGGATGGATGGATGGATGGATGGATGGATGGATGGATGGATGGATGGATGGATGGATGGATGGATGGATGGATGGATGGATGGATGGATGGATGGATGGATGGATGGATGGATGGATGGATGGATGGATGGATGGATGGATGGATGGATGGATGGATGGATGGATGGATGGATGGATGGATTGATGGATGGATGGATGGATGGATGGATGGATGGATGGATGGATGGATGGATGGATGGATGGATGGATGGATGGATGGATGGATGGATGGATGGATGTTTGTTACTCTTTCACGTAAAAACTACTGAATGGGTTTAAATAAAATTTGGTATGGAGTTAGCTGACACCCTGGATTAACACATAGGCTACTTTTTATCCCTGTATTCCCACGGGAACGGGACCTACGCGGGTGAAACCGCGGGACGTCTGCTAGTATAATATAATAATAATAATAAAGATTTATTTTCTCATCACAATATAAGGCACATTACAGAGAAATCAATTAATTAAGTAGTGAATACATAATCTAGGCTATTACCGTTGTGGGAGACAAGTGCCTAAACTTGACTTGATGCCTGTATTTTAGGCCAACAGGTCTCCACCCCTTGGATAATAATTAGGTACATTACATGGTTAAGTATGTACTCGTACGATCTTAAGTGCGGTAAATTATTTTTTCTGTAATATAGTGCTGCAGTGTTAGTATAGTTAGTGGGTATTTGTTAATATCTATTCATAATAATACTTGCAAACTTAACGCGCGCGCGCGCTGAGAGATGTTTCTCGACGGCATGCAAAGCCAATTCAGAGGCTTCATGGGTGGTATAAAAACTGTCACCCGAGTAGGGGCAATTCCGGTATTTTTAAGAACTGTTTCACTCTAATGTCAGTCTCAATCTGTCAGAAATACATATAGCAAATCAAAGACATTCAATACCTATGACCGGACATCACGAACAAAATTTTCGTCCGAAAAAGTGTGTCCTGCTGGATACAAGTCTATGAGTTTTTTGTAGTACGCTCCGCTGCCGCTTCAATATTCATATATTATTCTAGATGGCGTTACTGAGACATGGGATCAAAGTTTTTCTATGACATTTCCTTGACATGCCCGCTCTATAGTATTTTAAATCTCTTTGTAGCAAATAAATGAATTTGATTAATTTATAATTGGCAAACGTCCCGCGGTTTCACCCGTGTAGGTCTCGTTCCCGTGGGAATACAGGGATCAAAAGTAGCCTATGTGTTAATCCAGGGTGTCAGCTAACTCCATAACAAATTGTATTCAAGTCTATTCAGTAGTTTTTATGTGAAAGAGTAACAAACATCTATCCATTCATCGATCCATCCATCCATCCATCCATCCATCCATCCATCCATCCATCCATCCATCCATCCATCCATCCATCCATCCATCCATCCATCCATCCATCTACTCATACTTACAAACTTTCGCGTTTATAATATTAGTAGGATGATTAATAAATTGCACGGTATATGATGTATACATTATAGTTCTTCTAACTTATCAGACAAACGTGTTGCTGGGTTGTTTGGTCCGCTAGTTCTTCTTCCCAGCAAAAACACTTGGAAGTGGCGATAGGCGGGCTTTTCGGGGGACTGTCTTATGTAATTTTGACGTTTAAATAGTGCTGATCGTCAGCCTAATTTGAATAAATGACTTTTGATTTTGATTTCAAATCAAATCTATTGTTTAAAAGTCGTGTCTTCGCACTGATGCCATTGCAGAATTGCAAATGGCTGCTATAGTATACAAAACATGTCCAGATGCGCGAACAATGAGCAAAAAAATAATCTAAATGCATTTTTTCGGCCCCAATTATTTAAATTTTTATTCGAATTTTAACTGATTTACACATTTAAGCCATTTGTCTTCAAGTTTTTCTTGAAGTGACCCCTGAGAGGAAATGTCGCGATGGACAGGTTTACCTAACAGTATGTTTTTGACTTTTTAATGTTGTTCGCTATTTTGATATCTTTTTCTCTTATTTTTTTTCTAGAAAGATCGTCTTCTTTTTTTGACGTATTACGGTTTTTTATTTAAAAATCTCGTCTAAGAACACAATATTATCACGCTTGTATTCCTCGAAGTTTGAAAAAGTGAGGAGAGACATAGCAAATAAAATTATTCGCTCACATTAAATGTAGGAAACAAAATATAAATATGAAAATATTAAATTGTAAATACATAAATAATAATATAATTTAATAATAATGAAACATAGTTCTAATAATTACATAAATAATAATTATCTAGATTATTCTAATACAATACACAATTAAAATTATTAAGATAATTTATTATACCTAATACACAGACCTAATAATTTTAAAATATATTTGCATAATTATTCATAATTTTTACACCTAACTTATAATAATATTATTGAATTGCTACTTAGCCCTCTTCCTCTCTCCTAATGTTGTTGTGCCCGACAGGGTCCATATTGATGTCTATTATTTTGATAACACCATCTATGTATGTAATACATATGGAATGCAATAAAGATTTGAGTATTTGAGTATTGAGTATTAAATTTGGCGTAACACAGGCACATAAATAAAAGCACAAAAGAAAATAATTAGACTAAAGACAGATTAGAGAGAAAAATAAGAAAGAAATGACAACACAAAAACATAGGTAGTGTGCCTTGCGGTTGCGCTAAATAGGTCAGGCAGCGTTATTATAGGCGCCTTTTTGGTCTCGCACAGGTCTTTTTATTATTATTTTTAATTTTTGTCTATAGTTTTTTAATCTTTCCTTTTTTATCTGTATTGCCGTTCTTTTGTTTTATGTTCTGTGCGTCCAAATAAAATATTTTCTTTCTTTCTTTCTTTCTTTTTCTATTGTGTCTCTGTTGCCAGTTCCGTAGTGATGATCACTGGGCAAAGTGTTCAACGATTAACTCTCAAACAGCTAGTTTCGTACTGCAATGACTATCATCAGTGCTAGGATGACGTCATGCGCACACGCAGAGATGTGTAGAAGCTCACAATACCCCGTCTGATAGCAGTCAACTTAATTGAAATCCACTTAAAGTGCAATACCAATTTTTTGTAAATTCTTAGATCGCTCCGGTCACGAAAGGCAGAAAGACCCAAAAACACTGCCTGACTTGGGAATTGAACCTAGGACGAAGGTTACAAATTATTCTCAAGTAGACGTACTAAATACAAAGTTCACACATTTACGAATAATTAAAAAAAACTTTTATCAAGCACCCATCACCCTGCTTACTCCCTTAAACCCAACAAGCGTGATAAGCTTAAGTGAAACTAAATAAAATGCACATAACACGGTGATTGGTTGGGGCGGCAGGTGCGCCAACTGAATCCTGTTTCTGGGCGAGCTGCGCAGGAGTGGATTAAGTCGCGGCAAGGTTTTACATGTTTGTTATTGTTAGCCGATATTAGAGGGGGGAGGTGTGAGGCACGCGTGGGTTTTATATTGTGGAGACTATTTCAACAATTGTAAAAAAAATAAAATAAATAAAAATTAAAAAATAAAACAATAATCGTAGCATATGGCGCTCCGTAGTTTCTGCCTACCTCCATGGGAAAAAGGCGTATGTGTTTAAAAAAAAAAACCCACTAATTTATAATGAAATTTTGTTTTTTTTTTTAATTTTGTGTTTGTTACAAAACTCTTCTGAAACGGCTTGACTGATTTTTATGAGACTTAATTTAGACTTAAATTAGATTTTTTTTTAAGTCGGAGTTCAGTTTGCCGGGCAGCTAAGTAGTTAAGTAATATATTTATAATATTGTGCAACGTAGGTATCTACATAAAATGTATGTACAATTAAAATGTTCTAGCTTTGAACGAGTGGTAGTATGGTTTCTACAAATCAAAACATTGAAATTACTGGCCTGTTGGTTTAGTAGTTAGTGGCCCTGACTGCTATGCCGAAGATCGTGGGTTCAATTCCTAGAAATATCTATGTATGTTTATCAGTTGTTTAGTAGCCATAATATAAGCCATGATTAGCTTGGGACTAGATGGCGTTGTGTGAAAGTTGTAGAATGTATTTATTTATTTAAATAATAAGTTATGCCGTATAATACAGTTTGTAATTTTTGTCTGAACTAATTTAACTGATATCTCAATTTTATCTTGTGAAAACTATAACATAATCTACTGGTGTAGGTACTTAACATTTTGTATTGAAATGATTTACAAAGGAAATCAACATTACTGTGTACAAGTGAAAATAGACTTTATAGGTGTTCAAATAAAATTGACATTGAATTGGCTCGGGTTTTTAATTTTAAAGCGTAATGCAACCCTTTTATCTTGAAATATTTCAAAAAATTTGATGGGTTCCGTGTCATTTATCATACAGTATCTTAATTTTTTTTTATCAAATCAAATCAAATCGTTTATTGCTAAATCCATAATGTACAGAGTACAGACGCCAGCACATCAAGTTACCCCAATGTGTCAAATTTCTTTGATCGTTTTTAAACTTTATGGCGAACAGAATAAGGTTCATATTCAATTGGGTATATTTGACACATTGGGGTAACTTGATGTGCTGGCGTCTGAACACAGGTGATAAACAAAAAAAAATAGAAACAATTATGGACCCTGTCGGGCACAGCAAATTTTGTAAATATGTAGAGAGGAAGAGCGCTTTATTATTTTTTTTCTTTATTCTTTATTTCTTGGCATCACCTAAATACGAGAGATATATGCTGAAAAAGAAAATAAATATATTTCTCGACGGCACGTAAAGTCAAGCCAGATCCCAAGGGCGGCATAAAATCTCTGACACCAGCACAACTGTAGCATGAATATCGTAGAAACGGAGTTTTGTCTTCAGTCTTATCGCCAAAGCGACTGATTGTAGCAACATTTCTTTTGTCTTGAGTGCGACAATGTCAAGCATGAAGGGAAGAAATCTGTAGATTCTTCAGTCGACAGTAGTCTACAATATCTAGCATTATTCCTTTTTTTAAATACTATAAACCAGTGCTTGACTGCAATCCCACCTGATGGTAAGGAGTGATGCAATCAGTGATGGTGAAGCGGACAAGTTTATTAAGAGCCTATTCACTCTAGCCTTGAAGACACCTAAATTATAGTCGAACGGGAAGACCGCAGGAGGCAAGTTGTTCCAGTCCTTTGATGTACGCGGTGTAAACGACGAAGCTACTTCCTACTGTAATCGGCAGAATTTTGTCGACATACCTACTCACTGGTTATTCACTAACTTCACAAAAAGTAGACTGACCATATAGAAAGAAAGAAAGAAAGAAAGAAAACATATTTGGCACATGCCACAAGTGCACAAAACAAAGTAAAAAAATAATAATCAAAGACTTGGAACTAAACACGAAAAAGAGTGTGTATCTCACGGCTGCGCCAAATAGGACCAGTATAGCGGTATAGCGATTCCAGCTAACCGCAAGGAACCCTAAAATCGTGTAATTTGAATGGTAATCCAATGAAAGGCGAAGTTGAACGACCGTGACACAAAAAGACGCCGGGGGTTCGTTTGAATAGCGAATAGTGTTCGGGGACCCCTTGCGCGCGCGCCGCTGTCGTCGGCCGGAGAGCGTTGGTAGATATTTTTTGGTCGTCTCCTAAATGGAGGGGACATTTCTGATACGGAGATATGGTTTTTTTTTTATTCTGACAAGGTCATCAGTTATTGGTAGAGTTATTTTTATTTGGTGGGGTGAGGGAAAAGGATTAAACATAACTTTTCCCCTGTGGTGTACAGTAACCTAACTCTGAGCTAACCTAACTCTGAGCTAACCTAAGAAAGTGCTACTTACCACATTTCGCAAGTCTCGTTTAAGTCCCATGTCTAACGGGAGATGCTGAGATATGAAAGAAAGAAAGAAAGAAAGAAAGAAAAATATTTATTTGACAACAGTCAGTAACACACATACACACAATAATTCTGTGGCCCTAGTGAAAAGGGGTATAAGTCCAATTTTGTCGAAAATGAATTAAGTGTACCAAAGTGATCAGAAAACCGACTTTTACAGTTTTTTTTGGTGTCAGTTGGACCCTTTTACACAAAGTAACTTTCTTATTTTTAGAGATAGCTTAGATCTGTCTTCACCAAACTATAGAGCATTTTTTCTGATCACTTTGGTACACTTAACTCATTTTCGACAAAATTGGACTTATACCCCTTTTCACTAGGGCCACAGAATTTATGAAACGTAAAAAATATACAGTACTTATTAGGTAGGTACACATTATGTGCTGTGTGCCTCACGGCTGCGCCAAAAAGGTCCATTTCAGCATTCATGCCAGACAGGAGATGCTGTCTGACGCTGGTCTTCCAATGAACCTTGGGGGGTACCCAGTGACGGAAAGAAATAAATAGAAAACGAGTAAGTAAATCAGATAAGTGTGTATTGAATAGGTCGGTTATACATAAATGTAAAAAATGTAAAAAAATATGCTCCAGGCTTTTAGTGGCAAATTCTTACTGCTAAAACATAACGTAAATTTGCACACTGAACCGATAGAAGCCAATGGTTATGGCGTAGACACAATGAATTACAAACAAACGCAAATTCATTTGATTGCCTCCCTGGTGTAATGGTCGCAAGCGCTAATACTAAACATGAGGTTTCGGGTCCGTCGGGTCGGTCAAAGTCTTATTGAATTTTTCCATCTAGAATTCCCAGTAGCAAAGTCCGGAGTCAAAATTCGTGTCATGTTTGATGGCAATAGGCTTACTCCCCTTATTACATGAAACTTTAACATAACTGGCGAAAGGCGTCGTTAAACCGCGTAAATCGAAGGACTGGAACAACTTGCTTGCTGCGGTCTTTCCGTGCGACTATAATTTAGGTGTCTTCAAGGCTAGAGTGAATAGGCTCTTAATAAACTCGTGCGCTTTACCATCATGGATTGCATCACTGCTTACCATCAGGTGGGATTGCAGTCAAAACAAGGTTAAAATATTGAAAAAAAAGTTTTAATAATCGCACCAGCTTTTTACTGGTCTGCAGTGTAAGAACCTTTCCTTGTACAGATAAGGCACGTGCATTTAATCACCATGTTTGCCTCAAAACAGGACTAAATTATTAATTACTAAATTAATTATTAATAATTATCTCGTTATCAATGACACGTGAAAGTAGGATCCAATGTCAAAATTACAAACCCTCTGCTTAACCCTTCGGTAAATACAGGCGCGATGTTCCAGTTTGTTTCCTAGAAATATTGCGTAAATAATAAATAAGTTAAATCGTATGGGCGTAGGAGGTGAACTAACCTGTTACTAGGCAATGTTTAGCATATGAGGAAACGATAACTAAATACATTGGCAATATGACATAGTCCACAAGCGTTATGTGTGTAGGTTACACCCTCAAAGGCGTGTTAGAGAAAGGGAAAGCAGCTATTGATATCAAAATTAGAGCCAGAGGCAATGCAACACGGACTGGCCTGTGGGTCTAACGGCTAGTGGCCCTGACAGCTATGCCGCAGATCGGTTTGATTCCCACCCAAGACAATGTTGTTCTTAAGTAAGCAGAGCTTGTGCTTGTTCTACAGTATACGTTCCAAATAAGAATAGGAACGTCAACGACCTCTATCTGTCAAATGTCGCTCAAAAAGTACAGCCTGCAACGAAACCTTAATCGCGTATCAATTAATTAACCTTTTTTTTGTTTTACTGAGTTGAAGTTATTCAAACTGAAAAAAAAAACGTCTTAAATTAATTAGTCTTGTGAAGTGCTTACGTTTTATTTTATAATTCTGTTTGTTACACGGTTGTTTGTTGTTGTTGTTGTTGATAATTGTTTTTGTTTTCATCTCCCTGACTGCTCGAAAATGTGTGAACGAGGCGCTGTTTTGCTCGAGAGATTATCTCCAATGTAAACAAAAAATTAGACAGTAAAATTTGGAAAATTTATCTAGGATGACGCCATGCGCACTCGCAGAGATGTGACGTGGCGCACAGTAACCCGCTGTCCGCTGATAGTCACCGTCCACTTGAAGTGTAATAACATTTTTTTAATAAATTCTCAGCTGTTGTCATCAATGTTTGGTGTGCAATTGCCCCCAGTTAGTGCCTGGCAATGAAAAGATAGTCAATTCCCTGCAGAATCGCATTTAATCTGTCGCAATACTGAGTAAAATACCTGCCCCACTTAAAACCACAACTTTCGAAAAACAGAAACACCCTTAAGAATTCCTTTTAATCGTAATCCCGAAGGCTTCCGAAGCGCTCCGGCGATGCCCGAACGCAAACATCTGTCGCGAGTCGCGGCGCGTGCGTCGATCCGAACCTGTATGTCCGAAGATTTGTACAGGTGGTGCGGAGGGTAGAAAAGTGGGGGAATATGTATGAAAGAATTTATATATATGTTTGTATGTGTCGATGACCTTACTGAACTGGAGGGACATTGATGATAAGATTTTTTTTAAGAATCAATGACAGATTGTCAGATTGTACTTTAAGTTTTTCTTGAAGGTTGTATAAGGGTTGTGTTGAGGTGGTTGACCTTTAATAGTACCTTGATTCAGGTCATACACATTTATGTGGGAAGCTAGTTTTATTAACATAATTATACGAAGTTATGCAAAATTTAAACCACGTGGTCGGTTTAATATTTAAACCACTTTTGATAAAAGATCTTTCGCCTTAATAATATACGGGGGAGTGAGTTTGTAAATATTTTTTTGAAACACTGACTGCTTCGTTGGTATAGCTGTTGCAAACACAACTACTCAGCTCGAGGTCCCGGGTTCGATTTCCGAATCGAGCAGTGTTATTGGGTTTACCCAACTGGAATTCGGTACGCACCTCAACAGTTCGTTACTTTGCAAATGATTAGTATTTCATGTAGGTATTGTAGTTTTTATTATTTATACTTGTTTGATACATTTATTTAAATAAGTAGTCATTGTAGTAATTGCAATGTTGCAGTAGTTTGTGTTGAACGACATTGGTCAAGACAGATATTCGTCAAATCGGCAATTCGTCAAATTTGAAATTGGTCAAAGCTTTAGTTCGTCTTATCGTCTGTTTGTCCAATTATAAAATTTGCCAAATACGCTATTGGTCAAGCAATCATCAACTGTAAAAGAATTGGTATATATTTATGTAAATAGTACACCACAAACTGCACTGCAACCTGCTCATCTTTTCTCATTCACGTCTATCCAAAGGTTGTCGATAAGGCCGCCCATTGGTTCACCCTATGCAGCCCATATTTATAAGTTTTTATGGTGTAAAATAAAGCGTATTCTATTGTATTTTATTTTATTTTATTCTCGTGCATGAGAGGTAGGCGCCTTAACCTCTGGATCATCATGACATTACCACAAATACGTAAGGAAAATAGTATTCCACAATTTTAAATACTTGCACTGACTGATCTGGTCCCCTCATTCTGTGTGGTTCTTTCCTCAAAAGACCATTAATTTCAGACACTAATCGGCATGGATCTTACATGATTTGACCAAGATAATGTCTGGACTTTAAAAGAGACTATGACCTCTGAGTTTCTTTCGGTGTTTCTTCTCAGAGTAGTCAGGTAGTGAAACTCCGATCTTATCTACTAGTTAAAAAAAAGACGTGTAAAAGTGTTTGTGAAAACCTATTTACAGAAATAAATATAATTTATCATTAACATTTAAATCGTTCATCCTCCCCCCTTGCACTCTACATAAGCGGATAGCCGCCATCGGCCCATTGATAGATATAAAACTAAGTTAAAGCCGTGTATGCCTCAGACTTTCATTTGAAATGGTCTGATTACAGGCCGCGACAAATTGAATGGCTGTAGGCTTGCCCTACATGCCTGAGTGGATGGGATGCTCAAACATTTGCTGGTTTTATTTTTTTTAAACAATAGCAGCTGTCACGCGTTTTCACCCGCGCGGTTGGGGAAATACAGGGATCAGAAGTAGTCTATGTCACCCGGGAATAGTGTAGCTTCCCAATGGTGAAAGAATTTTTCAAATCGGTCCAGTAGTTTCGGAGCCCATTCAATGCAAATAAATAGACAAACAATCAAATCTTGCCTTTTTATAAAAAAAAATCCACAACTTCCACACAATGCCATCTAGTCTCGAACTAAGCAGAGTATTGGACTAGCAGACGGTCCGCGGTTTCACTCTCGTAGGTCCCGTTCCCATGGGAATACAGGGATAAAAAGCCTATGTGTTAATTCCAGGGTGTCAGTTTTAACGTGAAAAAGTAACAAGCATCCATCCATTCATCCATCTATCCATACTCACAAACTTTCGCGTTTATAATATAAGTAGGATTAGCAGTTTCAAAGATTATCTCCTGAACACAGACTTGCAAATTTTCCTATTTAAAATAAGATTAGCTAATATAATATTATAATCTTACGTCTGGACGTTCTCTGAGTTTCTTTCGGCATTTCTTCTCTGGGATCAGTTAATTTGGAATTGCCAGAGTGTTAAATGTAAAAGGTATTTTGTAAAATCTACTTATATAAATTGAATTATGTTTATTGCTAGCTAACATGTAGCAAAATAATTTAATTTGATTGATTTATTATGGTAACTAATTATATACTGTATAATTTCAAATTATTTTAACTTATCACACAGACTTGTTGCTGGGGAGTTAGTTCCGGCACTTCTTCGAATGGCAGAGGGCAGGCTTTTTGAGAGACATTCTTATGTTTGACGCTCAAAAAGTGTTGATTCTCAGCTTAATAATATGTCGTCATTTTATTAATAAATAATAATAATAATCAATTTTATTTCAGGCGACGCAGGCCCAGAGATAAATACCTTAACCTAAAATACATATAATTAAACATTATTACTTAAAAACTAACACTTCACTAACACGCACTAGCGCTGCTCTGTGGAACTTGTCCGCGGAAGCGACGGAACACCACGTTCTGAGGCCAGAAGTTTTCATCCATGACGACGGGCAGATAACAATTCGGAACGCGTACCACAAACGCCTTGAAGTTGACGTTGCGGCGCGACTCCAGTAACTGCACCCTCGGCATGTATCCAATCTTCTGGCGCACATACTCCACGATGCCCTCCGCCTTAGTGGTGTAGTGTAGGCGGGAGATATACACCGGAGTGTTCGGCGCTGCGGCGCGCAAGTCGAGCTCCGTTGTAGCTTTGCCGCAGCGGTTTTTATTCGCTCGCGATCGGCGCTTACTCCTATTCACCGTCACGAAACCCTCATCATCAGCACCATTCGTTGCCTTTTCCGCCACTGGTCTAGAAACACCAGGTGCACTCGCGGTGACGCTAGCGAAATCCTTATTGCGTCGTTGTTTGAGCATCACTGCCTTCTAATGAGTGTCACGTAATTAGTAGGCAGTACTGCGCCGCTGACCTTGGTGCTACCATCAACTTGAACTTGACTTAAGCTTTGAATAAGTGGAATTAATTGCTATAATTCTTCTTGGTAATAGTTTTCTATTCTTTCTCATTATATGACTAACATTCTTTCAACTAAGTATGTTTTTTTATATATATAATGGGTCTACTCTTGACCTCAATCTTGTCCTGCGGTCAGAGATGAGGTCGACGATGGAACGAGCTTACCCAAAAGAAGCCTATTAACTCGCGACTTAAACAGATTGGGGTCATATGAACTCGGGAACACTGATGCAGGCAGGGAATTCCACTCCTTGGCTGTGCGCATAATGAAGGAACAGGCAAAGCGCTTCGTGCGAATGTTAAGGTCTGATTCCAGTCTGATCATCACGCATAGCATCACCATTGTAGAAACGGATTTGTCTACAGAAGAATCGACAAAGCGACAGATTGTAGAAACATTTATTGTGTTTTGAGCACGACAATGTCAAGCATGAAGAGAAGAAATGTGTCGATTCTTAAGTTGTCCAGCCTGCGTAGCATGAACATATTGAACACCGAAGAAACGGCCTTTGTCTACAGACGAATCGGCAAAGTGACAGATTATATAGACATTTCTATCGTCTCGAGCATGACAATGTCAAGAAAGATGAGAAGTTATATGTCGATTCGTCAGTAGACAAGAATCAACAATGCCGAGCATGAAGTGCGTACCTATTTTCTCCACTTTTGACAGTTCTTTTCGAAACATTTCCTGTCAACAAGAGTCAAACAGTCTACATCAAATGAGACCTAGACAAGAGCAACTTGACAGTTGCTATAGACAGCATGTAAATTTCTTTCTCTACGTACAAACGCTTGTCGACGAGTCGCCTCAAGCTCGGGTAGAAGAAATTTCAAGTTGAACAGAAAGAAATTTTGTCGTGTCTCGGAAGAAAAGAAATTAAATGTTCATGCTACGCAGGCAGGTGTATTGAAGGAAATTTGATGTATTGAGGTTCCTGTCTATATAATCTGTCACTTTGCCGATTCGACTGTAGACAAAGGCAGTTTCTTCGGTGTTCAATGTGTTCATGCTACGCGGGCTGCAAACACCCAAACAAACTTTCGCGTTTTTTAATATTAGTGAAGTCAAAGTCAAACCATTTATTTCAATTATAAGGCACTTTTGAAAGTCAAACAAAAGTTAACTTAAGAAATGATTCTAGTTCATCATCATCATCATCATCATCATTTCAGCCATAGGAAGTCCACTGCTGGACATAGGCCTCCCCTATAGATCTCCAATAAGACCGGTTGGAAGCGGCTCGCATCCAGCGCGTTCCCGCGGCCTTAATGAGGTCGTCTGTCCACCTTGTGGGTGGACGTCCTACGCTGCGCTTGCCGATACGTGGCCTCCACTCGAAAACCTTTCGACCCCATCGGTCATCAGTCCTCCGTGCTATATGCCCTGCCCACTGCCACTTCAACCTGCTAATCCGCTGGGCTATGTCGGTAACCTTGGTTCTTCTATGGATCTCCTCATTTCTGATTCGATCTCGTAGAGAGACTCCGAGCATAGCCCTTTCCATAGCTCGTTGGGCTACTTTGAGCTTACTCATAAGGCTCATAGTGAGGGACCACGTTTCAGTGCCATAAGTCATCACTGGCAGCACACACTGGTCGAAAACCTTCGACTTGAGACACTGAGGTATGTCGGACGAGAAGACATTACGCAATTTTCCGAACGCTGCCCAGCCGAGTTGGATTCGGCAACTGACCTCTTTCTTGAAGTCGGACCTACCTCAACACACGATTGTTGCCCCTTCCAAAAAGAAGATTCGTATGGAGAAGAATTGGCAAGAAACTCCATACTTACTCCTTTAAATAGGTTTTACATTACTTCGTACATATTAATCAGATTATATGTGAGGACGATTAACCTAGTACTATACCAAGATAGATTTAAGGTAAAAAGTAAGTACTATAGAGTATTATATTCTATTCTTTATAAGGGAAAAGTACAGATGATAATATTACAATCACTTTACCCTTACCATCAGACATTAAACTCCTCAATTCGACTTTATCCCCAGTCATTATATTATCTAAATCGCTCCGTACATCACTGCTCACAATGGGGTCTGCTTTACCTTCCCCTCCCCTGCGCCAAGACCCCTCGCGTAGGGAGGTGTGACGTCATAGGCACACGTTTACCATCATGCTAGATTTATTGTTGTGAAGCTTGATTCACTTAGTTAACGAAGGATGGTCATGATTTTTAACCAACTTTACTTACTATCGTTGGCACTTCCACGATTCGGATAAAGCGTTTCGCTTCGTCGTTTATACCGCGTACATCGAAGGACTTGAACAACTTGTCTGCTGCGGTCTTCCCGTCCTATTATAATTGAGGTGTCTTCAAGGCTAGAGTGAATAGGCTCTTAATAAACTAGTGCGCTTCACCATCACTGATTGCTTCACTGCTTACCGTCAAGTGGGATTGCAGTCAAGCACTAGTTTATAATATTAAAAAAAAAGGTACTTATTCGATTTTGTGTTTTTTTTGTATGTTTGTTATGGTTTTAGCGATTAAGGCGCCCATTGCAATAACTTTGTAGCACTTTAGGTTATTATTTGTATTTTTTTATCTAGGACCTGTGGACTGATACCTTGTGCTAACCTGCATCATCCCACTGCTGGGCAAAAGCCTCTCCCCATGACTTCCAGCTCTTTCGATCCAGCGCTAAAGTGGGCCACTTGTCGTTGAAATTGTTCAGGTCATCATGAACGTGGAGCTCCTCAAATTTCGAGTTCAGCTCACGGTTTCTGAAAACTGCTTGCACTGACTGATCTGGTTCCCTCATATCTGTGTGGTTTTTTCCTCACAAAACCATTTCAGGCACTGATATGCATGGTTCTTGCATGATCTGACCAAGATAATGTCTGGACTTTAAAAGAGACCTCTGAGTTTATTTCGGTGTTTCTTCTCAGAGTAGTTCTAGTCAGGTAGTGAAACACCGACCTTACATTCTAGTTAAAAAATAACATGTAAAAGCGTTTGTGTGAACTTATTTAGAGAAATAAATATGATTTGATTTGATCCCGCCATTTTCTAGTATCATCTGTGTACTGTGAAGTCATAGCTGTCTTAAGTTCAAACCTATCGCACGCCACCTCTGAATTTTCGCATTCATGTGCGTATTGTGTAGCTATCGTTTGCTTCAAAAGGCGAAGGAAAACATCGTGAGGAAACCGGCATGCCTGAGAGATATTTGAAATCTCCCCAATTGAACTTGGAACCTTATTTATTCGTTATAAAGTTGAAAACCTATCAAAGTCTTTTGACACATTGGGGTAGCTTGATGTGCTGGTGTCTGTACTATACTACCTAGTTCTGCACGGTACAAGGAATACCGATTTTCTTTCTAAACGAGCTCACTAATTGAATTCTGCTCGGCGAAGGAGGCAATCAAAGAACTAAATATCACCATGCATCGTTAATTTATTGGCGGGTTCACACTGGGTTAGCTTAATGACAGTCATTTTATTCTGGATTTTATTTTACATCCATAAAAAACCTTATTTTTAGTATAATTAGGCTAAACCTGAAAATAGGGTTATAAAAATTGCACGGGGGTCTATGAATATCTTTTGAATGTTCTACAACTTTCACACAACGCCATGTAGGTAGTCCTAAACTTAGATAAACAGAGCTTGTGCTATAACAAATAACTGAAAAACATACTTATATATTTCTAAACACAAACATATTATAGATAAACCATGACACAGAACAAATGATCGTGCTCATCGCACAAACATTTGTAGACTAACAGGCCATAGACTCCATAGTTAAATGATACTAAGCGCAGCAACATCGCCGCCGCAGGCTAGCGTCGCCGTCGCGACTGCAGGCCTTAATTTGTCAAATAATGTTAAGTAGTTTAGAAGTTATGAGGGATCAGATGAACACACATACATGGCATTCAAAATCATAATTCTCCTTTTTAATTCCCTGGTCGGTTAGAAACATATACAGCACTCTGGAACAATTTGCCTGATGCGGTCTTCCCGTCCGATTATAATTTAGGTGTATTCAGGGCTTGAGTAAATAGGCTCCGAATAAACTAGTGCGCTTCACCTTCATTAATTGCATCACTGCTTACCATCAGGTGGGATATCAATCAAGCACTGGTTTATAATACATGCAATGCAATGTCCATTTGATCCTGTATGCATTCAAAAAAATATGTTGTATACATAAACTCTCCAAGTCTGCACCCACCTTTTCCCCCATATCGTGGAATTCCTAATACAGTAGAAATAACCAGGTAATTGCCAACTGAATTTTTAATTGTCGTTGATGAGACTAGGCATCTAGACCGATGACCTGACTTAGGCTGTCCTATAAAACTAGTGTTTGTTTTGTGAAAAACATTTAGAAAGTGTGGTTAGGGTGCCTCTACACGGTGCAAGTAGCTTGCGCATATAGAGGTTGGTGCAGGTTGTATGCATCGTTGGCGGCATGGCGGGAAAGGCTTTCGAGCCCTACCGCCGGCCTCGTCACTATCGAGGCGGTCCGGCCGGTGCTCGAGCGCTGGCTCGGGAGGAGGCACGGCTCCCTGTCGTTTCGGGTGACGCAGATACTTTCCGGGCACGGTTGCTTCGGAAAGTACCTGTGTCGCATAAACAGGGAGCCGGACGCCCGGTGTCACCACTGCGTCGACTGTCGGGAGGACACGGCGCGGCATACGCTGGCAGAGTGTGCCGCGCGGGAGGAGCCGCGCCGTGCCCTCGTCTCTGGAGTAGGCAGTGACTTGTCGCTGCCGGCCGTGGTCGAGAGGATGGTCGGCAGCGTCGGGTCCTGGGACGCGGTGGTGTATCTTCTGTTCCCGTGCGCAGGTGTGAGAAGGAACACGGGGTGGTTTTTAGTCAGTAAGAGTCTGACAGACCCCTCCGCCTCCCCGGGCGTCCATTAGGATTTTCCACCCCTCAAAAAAAAAAAAAAAAAGGTTGTATGCATCGTAAACTTTACCGTTTAAAAACAAATTTGGGTCTAGCGACTTTAGCATGTACCAAAGCGAGCCACCCGCGCAACTAACCCGCGTACTCTGTGTCGCGCGCGGGTCTATTGCGCGTGTAGCTCTTGGCCACGAGCAAATAACTTGCGCGTACTGCATGCGCAAGTAGCCCAGGTCTTTACTTGCTCCAGTTATTTGCATTATGTGCAAGTACAAGCGAGTAACTTGAACAAGTAGCCTGCGCATATTACATTTGACTGGCCTGTTGGTCTCGTAGTTAGTGACCCTGACTGCCATGCCAGAGCTATGCTATGCTGAGGTCGTTGGTTTTATTCCTACCCAGGACAAATGTTTGTGTGATGAGCACGATCATTTGTTCTGTGTCTGTGTGCAATTTATCTATAATATGTAAGTACTTATGTATTTAGAAATATATAAGTGCCCAAAGCTGTTTAGTGCCCATAATACAAGCTCTCATGCTTAACTTGGGACTAAATGGCGTTGTGTGGAAAGTTGTGGAATATTTATTTATATTACTCACGCGTGTAACCCGCATCTTTACTTGCTCCAGCTGCTTGTAGAAGCACACTTAGCGGCTAACCAGGGGGTCGAGTCTGCTATTGCAATCGTGTCTCAATGACCGGTCAATGATCGATTTTTGACGTATAACGTCAAAAAACTGTCTAAGTTGTCAAATATTCGATCAATGACCGGTCATTGAGACACGATTGCAATAGCAGACTCGAGCCCCTGGTGTCTAGTTTTTATGCCGTCCATGGGCCTCTGACTTGGCTTCAGATGCCGTCGAGGAATATCTCTAAGGTATCCAAGGCATGCCTTAAGCGACGATAACCCAATGGCTAAGCCCTCAGCCTGACGACCGAGAGCTCGTGAGTTGTTCCCCTCCCATTGCACCATTGACGTGAACCCGGTCCAGAATCAACTCAAAGCTGAATTGATTATTTCTTCAAAAGGCTTTTCCAGACATTGCCCTGCATCGTGAGACTCGCATAATAAATGAATATAATCTTATGTCTGGACTTTAAAAGAGACCATGACCCCTGAGTTTCTTTCGGCATTTCTTTTTAGGGATCAGTCACTTTGGAAATGCTATTTATTGCCATTTAGTTTAAAAAAAAATGACATGTAAAAGTATCTGAGAAGATCTACTTACAGAAAAAAAAGCTTATTTAGTTGCAGGGTTTAACAAGGCTACTATTAATGTGCAATCCACATTGCTAGTAATCTTACCTCTGCCTTCTACGTACCCCGTGTACTTTTGATCGATCAATCAATAGCCTTTTTTTATTTAATGGGTCTACTCTTGACTTTGATCTTGTTCTGCGGTCAGAGATGAGGTCAACGATGGAACGAGCTTGCCCAAAAGAAGCCTATTAGCTCGCGGCTTAAACAGATTGGGATCATATGAACTTAGGGAACACCGATGCAGGCAGGGAATACCACTCCTTGGCTGTGCGCATAATAAAGGATGAGGCAAAGCGGTCATAGGTTAAATAAGACTCACAAACAACTCAAATCTTTTTATTAAATAAACTAATAAACAAAAGACTAGAACTCTTCAAAAGAACAGCAAATGAAAACTAGTAAAAGTCGCGCCACGGCCCACGAAGCTGAAACAGTTCGAAACTAAGTTTCAACACTTGGCAAGTTCAATCGATGCTATTAACTACTACGATCGTTGAATGGTGATATTTCGTGTGGTGAAGAACATCGAGTTTTGATGACAACAGCTGAGAATTTACAAAAAAAAATGGTATTGCACTGTAAGTAGACTTCAAGTTCACTATCAGACGGGGTACTGTGCGCTTCGTCACATCTCTGCGAGTGCGCATGACGTCATCCTAGATACACACTGATGATAGCCAATACGAAACTAGCTGTTTGACAGTTCATCGTTGAACACTTTGTCCAGTGATCATCACTATGAACTGTCAAGGGGGTTCGCAATAGCCCATAAGAAACAAGATTTACACTGTAACCTGTAACAGTGTGACTCTTTGGGATTTTTTTTCCCAACCAGTCACACTGTTAAGAACGAAAGAAAGAAAGAAAGAAAAATATTTATTTGACATCAGACATTAAAAACACACAAACACACAATAATTAACATGTTACTCGTTGGGAAAACTTTTTAAAGTTCGCTCCCAACGAGTCACACCGTAACGTGTTACAACCTTACCTTCTGCGATGTCAATGAGGTCTAGGATAAATTTAGAGTACGAATGAACTGACGGGGACGAAGTCTTGAGCTAAGTGTATAGTTATTATAAGTTTTCCAATCCGCCTCTAAGAAGTGTGGTAATCAATGCTCGTGCCTTCTCTGTATGAGAAGAGGCCTTTGCCCTGCAGTGGGAAAGTTACAAGCATTACCTTACACCCTACTCGTCTTTTCTCCTCCACTATCAAGTCCATCCAAAGGTTGTCTGTCAGAGAGCGCTTTTAGCGATAAGGTCGCCTACTGTATCACCCTATGTAGCCCTGAAAGTTATAATTTGTAAGTTTGTATGGTGTACAATAAAGAGAATTAAATTATATTCTAGACTAACAGACGTCACGCGATTTCACCCGCGTAGTTCCCGGTCCTGTAGGAATACAGGGATAAAAAGTAGCCTATGTCACCCGGGGATAGTGTAGCTTCACAACGGTGAAAGAATTTTTCAAATCGGTCCAGTAGTTTCGGAGCCAATCAAACCTTTCCTCTTCATAATATTAGTATAGATCAAAGTGATTTAAAATACTATAGAGCGGGCATGTCAAGGAAATGTCATAGAAAAACTTTGATCCCATGTCTCAGTAACGCCATCTAGAATAATATAATTATGAATATTGGAGCGGCAGCGGAGCGTACTACAAAAAACTCATAGACTTGTATCCAGCAGGACACACTTTTTCGGACGAAAATTTTGTTCGTGATGTCCGGTCTATAGGTATTGAATGTCTTTGGTATAGATAGACATTACTTCCTATCGCGTTACCTACAGAAGTACAACGGTTAACTTCACTTGTAACAAACTTGGTAGCTACGTAAAAGTTTTCAAGGCGGTGCTGAGCCCTAAATGCAACATGATAGGTCTTGCATTTTTTATTACAATCGCTCATATATAGGACGCATAGTGACGTTGTTAATGGAAGGGTTTGTGGCTGAATTGCTACAACCGAGAGGGTTGGTCGAAGGTTAAGCTTCACTTGCAGAGGTCGCTTTGTTGATGGGTGACCATTCATCCTATCGTACTAATATTATAAACGCGAAATTTTGTTAGTATAGATGGATGGATGTTTGTTACTCTTTCACGTAAAAACTACTTATAAACATTATTTCAGTAATTTCAACTGTTACGAAACAATTAAGTACCTATATTTCTATTTAGATATCGATTGTGTAGGTCTTAAGCAGTAAATGTCTGTATGAAACATGATGTTTAAAATGAATAAAATGCATTGTTTCCACATACTTTAATTTATTTTATTAGGTGCTCGAAGTGACCACGCCTGTGGACTATTTCTTGTGGGGTTACGTTTTATTAAGGATGAAGTATACAAAACAACCTATGACACCGTTGTATACCTAAAAGTAGCCATAGAGACAATTTTAACGCAAAATTACCACATGAAGATACAAAATACAATTGTAAGATCGTTACCTAAACGTGTTGAATATTGTACTGAAAAAGGCGGTGGTCAGAGAACCTACTAAAATAAATGAAAGTATGTGGAAACAATGCATTTTATTCATTTTAGACATCATGTTTCATACAGACATTTACTGCTTGACCTACACAATTGATATCTAAATAGAAATAGTGCAAGTTTTTTTTTTTCAAAATAACCGGGTTCGATTCCCGAACGGAGTACAGATGTTTTTTAAAATGTATGAATGCAGTTTTTCTTGTTATTAAAATCGATGACAAGGTTCCTCAGAACAGATCTTCGTATGTAGGTATTATAGTTTCAGACTTTCCCATACTGACCGATTTGAATGAGACACCCTGTATATACTCAATTCTACGTCACCACACACTATCTATGTAATCCTCAAGAAGCAATTCAGTATGTAAAGTACTTTTCAGGTTTTTATTATATTTTTATTTCGTAAAACATTTAATTTGAAGCCACTAATTTTAAGCTTTTTTTTCCGAATCACAGGTTTTTTAAATTATATTTTAATGTATTATTCGTGATGACGACATTTCGTAGACTGAATAGCTTTAAGTCTCTGCCACGTTTTCAGTAGGTACATACAAAAAACACTAACAGATAACTTCAAACTTGACATTGTTTACAGTTGACACTTGAGAGATACGATTTTTAGGCTAACAACAGTTTTTCTTTTAATTTATCTTGAAAAACAGGAAGGAAGTAGTCTGTTCAGGCTACATCATGACGTCATTTAGAGGTCAAATTAAAGTCAAATGGTTACAAGTATTATTATGAAAATAAACACAATCTTGTGATATAGAGAGCTAACAGTAGAAAAGTAAGGCTTAAGACCCTATCAGTGTAGGTTAATTTTTACTTTACATATCGAATTATGCTAACAAACATCCCATTTCAGGTTATTAGCAAAACAATAATCACGTTTTCCTATCTCCAAACACAACATACACTTCAAAACACATCAAAATAATCCTCTGTACAAAACTTTTTTCTTATAATATTCTCGATAATCGTAAAGCTCCCTTACTCCTTGCACTGTCTCTTTCTAACATACATCTGTCTCTGTCTACAAAGCGGGGGGAGAGAACTGGCAACGTCGCGCCGTCCTCGTCGTGACTCAAGCAAGTGAAACCCGATTAAGTTTAGAAGTCACTCAGTCGTTGAACGCGACGCACGTGTCGGAGACTCTGTGATTTGTTCGCTTTATTTCTTTATAGACAATACGCGTGTAATGGCTAATAATCCACTTAGAAACATTTTTATATTGTAAACAGTTTTGTTGGGCGAGATT
The DNA here is from genome assembly GCA_921972225.1 of Euplexia lucipara. Lineage (NCBI taxonomy): Eukaryota > Metazoa > Arthropoda > Insecta > Lepidoptera > Noctuidae > Euplexia > Euplexia lucipara. The sequence continues at coordinate 870,020 of OV179169.1, read as the reverse complement.
CTTTGTTGGCGTCTCGTAGAATGAGTGTCTTAAGCTGTGGTTCTGTTTACTCTTTTTTGAATAGATAGGCGTGACGTATGTTTTGGTCTGTTACGGTGTTATTTTTAACCGACTTTAGAAAAAGGAGGAGGTTCTCAATTCGGTTGTATATTTTTATTAGGGTTTCTTAGGTACTATCTTACTACATTACCTACTCCGTCATTTATGGACACATTTAAGTACCATATTTTTTTTTATTTGATCAAAACAGTCTTCCAAAACTAGAGCCATTTTACACTTTTTAGTGTTGTTCAATGTTGTCGGTTGTAGGTATTTTTGTAAAAAAGTTTTTTTAAATATTGATTGGCTTGCGTTTGATCACTATCTCACCTGATGGTAAGCGATGATGTGGTCGACGATGAAGCGCTCTTGCCTAGAAGCAACCTGTTCACTCTTGACTTAAAGACCCCTAGGTTGTAGCTATCAGGAAACACCGACACCTGAAATTCCACTCCTTAGCAGTACTTACGCACATTGAATGTGTTCCCAAAACGTTTAGTTCGTATGAGTGGGATTTCCACCATGTACCGGTGATGCAGCGCCATACGTCTAGTGGTCCGATGATGGAAAGGGCTTGGCGGAATTAAAATCCGCTATAACTTTCGCTGTATCTTTACTAATACCACAGTATAAATATTAATACAGTAGGACGACGCCTTTGATCTCTGGAAAAATGCCGACAACGTCTACACGCGTTAGCCCCTCAATAATACCTCCCGAACTACGAACATCGTTTTGATCGCAGTTCGGGAGCGGCTTTCCCGCGTCTCGTTCTTCACACCACGCACGATTGTCCTGGCTTCGTCGGACGACTGTAGGCTTTTAGACTGTGCTAATACTTACTAATATTATAAAGAGGCAAGATTTGTATTCTTGTATGTGATGAATAAACCTAAACTATTGGACCAATTTAAAAAAAACTTTCACCCTAGGGAAGCTACTCTATCCCCTGGTGACGTAGGCTACTTTTTATCCATGTATTCCCACGGGCACGGGAACAATGCGGATGAAACCGTTAGTTTTAAGACATTTAACACTAACTATAGACGTGGACACAAGTCTATGAGTTTAATTTAGTACGCTTAGCTGCCGCTCCTATATTCCTACATTATTCTAGATGGCGCCACTGAGACTTGGGATCACAGTTTTCTATGATATTTCTTCGCATGTCCTATAGTATTTTATATCTCACTAGCAGACATCCCGCGGTTTCACCCGCGTAGGTACCGTTCCCGTAGGAAAAAAATAAATAAAAAAAAAGTAGCCTGTGTCAACAGGGGATAGTGTAGCTTCCCAACGGTGAAAGGATTTTTCAAATCGGTCCAGTAGTTTCGGAGCCTATTCAATGCAAACAAACAATCAAACATTTCCTCTTTATTAGTATAGATAGGTTATATTGTATAGGTTTTCTCACGATGTTTTCCTTCACCGATTTCTGTGATGTCGAAAATAAACTAAGATTAAGATTCGATTCCTATTTACCTACTTAAGTCTTGATTAGATATTTTTCGTCTCACATCTTCAACTATATCTTATCAAGATATTCATTGCGTAGCAGTTTAGAAAGATTATAAGAGGAAATTTGAAAGTAGTGGTTGTAACCAAGAAGTTGTGTTGAAATCTTTCGTTATGGCACAGTCTAAAAACTTACAGTCGTCCAACGAAGCCGTCTAGACAGAGCAATCGTGCGGGGCGTGAGGGGCGAGACGCGGGAAAGCCGCTACCGAACTGCAAACAAAACGATGTTCGTAGTTCGGGAGGTATTATTCAGGGCTAACGCTTGTAGACGTTGTCGTCATTTTTCCAGAGATCAAAGGCGTCGTCCTACTGTATTTTATACTGTGGTTATGGTATGAGCATAAGATACGGAAGAATGAGTAATATTGAATGTTTTAGGTTTGAAGTGGCTCGTGCCTTCTCTGTATGAGAAGAGGCCTTTGCTCTGCAGTGTGATATTGACTGGCTAGTATTATTTTAACAAATGACGATTTGCTTTTATTTGGAGGAAAGAGGCCATCCTATCAACGACCTTTTCTCAATCTCTTCAAAAAACACGCCGTTTTCCCATGAGGGAAGGCAGAAACTAAAGAGCGCTCTCTGCTACAATTCTTACATACTTCCAATGCTTGGTTAACGTTCATACATACCATACACAGAAAATATCAACTAATAAATACTAAATCAAATTGCTTCTTAATATCTCCAAAACCATTCTCATCGCAAAACAAGATAATCTTTAAGTAGAAACAAAACTAAAAACTGTTACATTTCAATAGAAAAACTCTCAATTTTCTAAAGAAGTGGATTCCCAGCACTAGGTCATCAAACACAAATAAGCCAACTTTATAGTTGTTCCACAGACAATAAAACTGATGGAATTAGATACTCGTTTAATCTGCTCTCTGGTATCCAGACGATAAATAAACAAACTCAATTTGTCTTTGGGTACTTTTCCAATATTAACTTTTGTTCTGAAGTATTTGGTTTTTTTGCTTTTGGTAAAGACGAGTTTGACTCGTCGTTGTCTGGTAGTCGCAAGAGCTACTGCGGAGCATGAGGTCCCGGATTCGATATCCGGGTTGGGCAAAGTGTTATTAAGTTTTTCCATCTAGATTTTCTGAATAATGATAATAGGCTCGCCCCATATTACATGGAACTTAAACATACCTGGCGAATGGCGTGGTGTTAAGGCGAGATTGTTTTAGGACTTAAAAGATTTATGATAGGTACCGGGCTGGTATCCGCAACTCCACGTCAAAGCGCGTATTTTGCGATGGGCCCTAATCTACCACGCGGGCCCAGTGCGAATTGGTAGATGTCACATGTCTTCGAATTTTTGGTTCTAGGACATGCCGGTTTCCTCACGATTTTTTTCTTCACCGTTTTTGAGAGCAGTGGTGATGAATTAAATTACACAAAGTAATGCGCCTGCCTGGGACCTATTAAGACTATGTATGTGTTATGTATGTGTGATTAATTTGATATAAATATTCCTTGTACCAATTCTCTTTACGTCTAAAGCAAGATTTCTTGGTAATCAAATTTGTTAGTATTAAAAATGTTCATCGGTTTGTGAGTTCCACGAAAAATCTTTATTAATATTAAGAGGTAAAGTTTTTGAGGTTGTAAACTTTGGATATAATGATCCGATTTTGGTTTTTTTTTTCAATAGAAAATCACAATATTTGTGAGTGTTATAGGTGTTATTTTATTTTCAAACCTAAGCTGGAATGGAGGGAATGTTATAGTACGAAATGTACGCGGACCAAGTCCCATATTTCTAAAAGATTTTTCAAAATCGGATCCAGATCCAGAGTTTACAATGTCACAATCTTACCAACTCACAAACTACCTGTTTACAATATTAGTATATTATACTTAAATGATTTGTCGTCATATTTTTATATGTCCTTATTGGTGAGGTTCTTCAGAAAGTTCAGGTGCGTACTACTCGCAACCGACGTGTGTGTATGACAACATGTATGAATGCAAACGAAGCGAAAGAAGTACATAATATGTAAGAATCGAAGCATATGGTGCCTAGCCCCATGGTAAAAAGACGTGAGTTTATGTATGTATTTGTATGTGTCTGTGGTATTTTGTTAAATATTTTTGGTTGCTAAACAAAAAAAAGATTTTTTCCATGGTTAGACTGGACTCCGGTTTCAACATAGTGAGTTAAAGGTTAAGCACATGATGTTAAGTATCGATGACCCATTATGCACGTCAAAATTCATTCTGATTGTGATAATGACGCAGAGATGAAGCATCTTTTCCTCGTAATACTTGGGGGCGTTTTGGGAATCCCGTATGATATCGATATTACAAAACGAACTTTATTAAATCGATGAGTGATCTTGTTTTAATTTAGAGCTGTCTGAATCTGTGTCTCCTGATAGCTACAACTTAGGGAAGTTGTGGGTCTCTAAGTCAAGAGTTTACTATTAGGCAATCGTGCTTCATCGTCGACCACATCATCGCTTACCATCAGGTGAGATAGTGGTCAAACGCGAGCCTACTCGTATCAATAATAAAAAACAATGATTACACCTGATTGCACGGCAAAATTTTCGCAATATTCTCTCTAAAACATTACGTCACAACGTGTCCCGCGTCAATGACAGACACATTCTGACGAAGGGACCCTACATCTGCCACTAGCATATCATAGACAGAAGTTAATGTAAATATTACTCTTTTATTCTGTTTGTTGTCTAGATTTTTGTGATTGTCTATTGTTTAGGTAGTCGTTTCACGTGAAGCCTAGTCTTCGTGTGAAGTTATATTGGACTGTGTAGCTACTTGAAGCAAATTTAAATTGATTTATTTAAAATGTTCACTAATTATACTAACAGGCGTCCCGCGGTTTCACCGGGGAATAGCTTCCAAACGGTGAAATATTTTTTTAATTCGGTCCAGTATTTTCTGAGATAAGCGCGTTCAAGCAAACAAACTCTTCAGCTTTATAATATTAGTATAGCATTCTAGATAATTATCATGTATAACTAGCTGCCTCAGCAAAATTCGTTCCGCCTTTTTTTTCACAAAAAATATTAAATGTCCTATTCTCAGATCTACTGAATATACAGACAAAATTTTATAGGAATCGGGTCAGTGCGTTTCGGAGGTAATGTAACTAACATTGTGACACGAGAATTACATATACATATAAGAGAATAACAAAATTAAAATAAAACTCAATCGCTATCACAACAGATTAGTGTGATGACATCACCGGTCACAGTCATCCAGATATTTCTAATTATTCGTATTATACGATAGCTTATCAACCGTTCAGAATTTTGTAAACGTTGTTGTAGCGTGCTTGGCGGATTGTGTTTCTGTACGATAAGAAATGTTCCTCATTAGTAAGATTAGCTTGCATTCATTACTAGTGGAGGTGCTCAAGGTAATTTAAGATATGTATTCAATACAAAGGAAGGTGTCAATAATACAGCTAGCGTTAAAAACCACGCATTTTGGGTGTACAGTGCCGTTAATGATGTTAATAGTAATTTGATTAACCGTTTATCTGTCAGCTATGAAGTCTTTTATAGAGCACTGGCTGTCCTGTCAAACTTTCTTTCATCTCACAATCAATTTATGATAATATATGTTACCTTCTTAACTTTAGCTTAAGACTTGTCAAATGTCAAATTGTCTACTGATAATGGACTGGGAAAACAGTTGTCACCTGTCATCTCATCCAAGATGTTGCTACATTTGAAAAATGGTTTGAGCAAACAAATTTTCTTCAGAAATTTTTCGTAATTTTTATTATTGATTTTAAGAAACAGAAGATAGTGTAAATCGTAATAGTTCAGTACTCAGAAGCAAGGACTTTGAATATAAAAACACTCATTATACACTTTAAGATCAGCTTTATTACTATAGAAAGTTGCAGCAGTACAGTATTAGGGATTAATAAAGCTATACAATTCAAGGGACTAGTTCCGGTGTTCCTTTCCCAACCAATCTAGCGTAGCTAGCTGCCATGGCATTTGAAATTACACCAATTTTACTTGCTTATGATTGGTCGTCTGTCAAAGTTTCTACCAATCTCATGAGGTCAATACATCTCGTTTTTACCATAGAGGTTAAGAAATTATTACAATATTACTCAAGCATAAATAAATATGGGTATAATTTAAATAATTATAACAATAGCCTATGTCCGCCTCTAGGATATGATCTATCTCCTTACTAAATTTCAAGTGCAGATTAAGATTGGAATGATTCCGTTCTTAAAAGTACGGGAATTGCCTCTCAGTCTCAGGTACCTTTATAAGCTTTGCAAACTACAGACATCTGCATTCTCAGCAAAAAGCATTTCCAAACTATAATTTTCCATGTTTTTACAAAAACCTTGAACAAAAACGTCATTTCCAAGAACGTTTTCAATAAATCAGTAACATTTGGTGATATGCGGATCTTAAGTCCACTTATCTTTTACATTATTATTATATCTAATAGTGTCGATGTTGTTAATAATCTAATTGTTGTAATCAGGGGACTTGGCAACTGTTATCTTAAAGCGTAATGTCGTAGATATCTTTAATCCAGTTACAGTTTTCAGACTTATTGTGTTGTGGGTTGAAAATCTGTAACAATGCGTCAATCTAGAGATAAGTTGCCATGAATGGTTCGTGTTATTAATGAATCACTTTGAAGGGAGAGGGCTAGCCTTATTTCTCGTCTAAGTAATAATCCCAGCTTGTTACTGTCCTACTGCAGGGCAAAGGCCTCTTCTCATATACAAATTGCACGCGCATTAATCACCATACTTGCTCAAGGGCGATTTCAGACTTATATTTACTTTAAGTCCAGGTTTCCTCACGATGTTTTCCTTCACCTAAGTCTAAGATGCACTTAGAAAGTACATATGAATTGAAAAAGACACATTTTAACCTCAACGCCTTAACCTCTGCCCATCATGACTGATCACTCGCCTAACTTAGCTCAATGTTGACATATTTGGTTTTTTATAAGACCAACAATCCAACAGTATTGAAATATTTGATGCCAGGCCTTTCCACTTCCCTTGGAATTCGTCCTTCTCGCAGTGACAAATGAACTTTTTGATTATGTAAGTGATGGCAAATGTTTTATGCTTTCACAAACCTTCGATTGTAACTTCTTTTTCTAAAGGTACCTTTTAATACAGGGAAGGAACGAACAATGAGCTTGAAAAGGCTTCGTTTCTTGCAGTTGCCTCTTGCAATACCAACATACTTAAAAAGTAATGGGTGGCAATACTAATACCTATGACCTATCAAGTTCATAATTATTAAAAGTTACAAAACACTTACTACTACGAATTATTTAAAGAAAACTTTTTCCGACTTTGAAACTTCAACCGTAACTTTCAAACCACTAAAGAAACAACTTGAAAAAAAATTCAAGACAAAACAAATTTTTAATGAACAGAACCGTTTTTCGACTTCGAAATTCGAAAAAAAAGTACTTGTGTAAAGTTGTGCTCGGAAACTTTAACCTCATTTATTGTTACGTTCGCGCCGCCCCGCGCCCCTCAGGAGAATTGGCAACGTCGCTTTTTGTCGAGGGTTACCAGAGCAATGAGAGCTTTCGGTGGCATTATGTAGGGAGACTTGAGTAACTTTTGGTGATATGATAATTGAGTTTCTTGGGAAGAATAATGTGCGTTTTGCAAAATGGAGTACGTGTTTAATGTGATTTCTTGTTGTGTCTAACGGATTTGTAAATGGTTTGATAATTTAGGACATAAATAGAACTAAATATAGATGTTTATGACCGAAATAAGTGTAGTATTTGTGTTGGGATACATGCTAGGAACTAGTAGCACAAGTGATCAAACATTTTAAGTAGATGATTTCATGATAATTTTAGAGAATTGAGTTATTTAAATTTTCATTTAAATTCCGTGCTATTTTCTCGTTACACGTTATATCTTGTCAGTTATGTCATAGTTACTACGAGTTTGTGTTTACTCTAAAATCGACACAAAATTATCCAGTTAGTCGAAAAATATCATTCAGAAGTTCACTCCGAACAAAATGCGTGCTCTGTCAGGGAAATCAACTTACGGCGTAGGCAACACTGCCAGCTAAGTGAGCGGCAAGCGACCATGGCTATTTAGTAGTAGCCCCGCCGCCTCGCCGCGCGGACGTACGGCGCTCCGCCACGAAACACGTACTAAGTTTGAGTGATGTAACAAAGTGACTGTGTTATCTAGTGTTGACGTTAGTGCTAGCATTGTCTTGTGTGTTTACGTTTTCATATGATTGTTCAGCACTCGGTAAGAGCGCGATAGTGCTATTTTTTCTTCTTCTACAATTTCCTATATGTTTCTCGTCGCGGCGTGCGGATCTAAGATTCGAAAATGGAATTGTGACTATTTGTTTTTTTTTTAAACAGTGCTGTATGGTTTGGTCGTTGCGAATTTGGTGACAAAGGAAGATTTTTTTGTTCGATTTTTGAAAGTTTACCATGGAGGAATGGTGCTTTTTGTCATTTTCTTCTGTGTGACGTTTTGAATGCCGAAGAAGTGTAAACCGTGTTTTTGAATGGATTTGTATAAATGATGAAGTCGGTAAAGTTGAATAAATTCTAAGTTATAATTATTATTTCAGTGTAAACTTTACTCAACAATTTAAATAGTTTGAAAGCCAATTTACGTTCTGAATACTAAAGTTTTAAGTTATTGTGTTGTTCAACTAGTTTAGCTAATTTATCTGAGACAGACACAGACTGAAAATTTGAATCTTATCTTTTATTAAGTTAAATTTGTAGATAACTTTATTTAAATGATAAGTGGACTTGGTTTTGTTGGACTTATTCTGTTGTCCTTACATGTAATAATTATAAGAAAGGAAAAATGAGATTAATATCTGCATGGACTTGTTTCTTGTCTATGCTGAGGTCCGTCAGTGTTTTAAAAATTATTTAAAACATTCAAATAGCATGTTTCAATTAAAATACAGATTGGTAAACCATTGACTTACAAACATACTAAAAATCAAACATATTATTTTGTACTCCATAATATAAACGGCAGAACTTGCAGATGGAGAATAGATAAGATTAGGCATTTTCAGACCTTACACATAGGTATCTGCTGTATACTCATGTTTTACAATTAAATGAATCTCTATTTTCCTTGGTCCTTCCATCACGCACAAACGGCTGGACCAATTTTGCTAATTCTTTTTTTGTTGTGTTTGTTCTTGTAAGAAGAAAGATGTTATGAAAGAAAAAGTTAAGAAAGTTGAGCGGAACCTTGTAAAATTTAAGAAAACTTGACGACAATTAAATATTTTAAAATGCAGCGCCATCTTTGATGGCATGAAAGGTGACAAATGTTTTCCCGGTTATTTTTTACACGACGTAAATATTGATTCTAATGCGGAACGAAGTTTGCCGGCTAATCCTACTAATATTATAAACGCGAAAGTTTGTGAGGATGTTTGTTACTCTTTCACGTAAAAACTACTGAATGGATTTTAATAAAACTTGGTATGGAGAGTTAGCCGAGACCCTGGATTAACACATAGGCTACTTTTTATCCCTGTATTCCCACGGGAACAGGACCTACGCGGGTGAAACCGCGGGATGTCTGCTAGTAAAATATACTTCATCCTATATCGTTCTATTCTACTGGGTGCACACAAAACCTCCTAAAGATCAAATAAAAAAATAACAAAAAAATAATACAAACACACTTACTTAACAAAATTAAATACAGGTAACCCCTTTTTCTTTAAACTAATATGTATACCTAACTCATAAGAGAAAGATAAAAGTTCTTAGAACATGTGGCCCTTTGTTCCACTCTAAGACCATGTTGTTATTAAATACTTTATTTAGGTAAGTAGGTATATTAAAAATTAAATGATCTCGTACAGCAAGGCTTCCTCTCTCCTGTCATTTTTGCTGTGCCCTACAGGGTCCATAATGATCTCATTTATATACTTACCACCTAAGAATACACATGGAAAGCAATAAAGTATATTATATACTTCTTAACAAACTCCATAATATATAATATTCAAAATAGCGTAAAAATCAGAATCGGTTAATAGGTAATCTGGACAAAGGAAATTGGAAAGTTTCAAGTTCTAGATATACAAATTAAATACTAGCCTGTTACCATCCCACTGCAGGGCAAAGGCCTCTTCTCATACAGAGAAGGCATGCGCATTGATCACCACGATTGCTCAATCGGATTGGCGATTTTAAAACTTCATCTATGTCAATTTTATCTAACATAGACTTAGAAAGTACATTATGAATTGACATTGGTATTTATCCGGATTTGAACCCACAACCAACATGAGAGGCACGCGACGTTGCCACTGGGTAGGTACTAGGATACAATGCTTTAAAACATAGAAAATATAAGTAAACAGGAGCTAATACTTTATTACATTATAAAATAAATAAATAAATATTCCACAACTTTTTCACGCAACGCCATTTAGTCCCAAGTTAAGCTTAAGAGCTTGTGTTATGGGTACTAAACAGCCGATAAACATACTTATATAGATAAATTACACCCAGATACAGAACAAATTATCGTACTCATCACACAAACATTTGTCCTGAGTGGGAATCGAACCCACGACCTCCGGCATAGCAGTCAGGGTCACTAACTACTAGACCAACAGGCCGGCCTCAACATTATTTACATGATAAACGATATTAACAAGTATTTCTCTACAACATCGCCTCCACGATTTCCTTAGTGCATGAATTAGTGGTGGAAGCTGTTCTCAGCTTCCTCCGATCCCAAGACAATGTCGCAGGGCTAACCAAACAAACTTATATCAATACAAACAAATTTAACTCACACACAACACGATGTACACTCACACTATTTTACACACTCACGCACACTCTCACCATAACATTCACTTACGCACACACATACACACACTCACACTTAAAAACCCGTTCTCATAAATCACTCAAGCGCGTTTTTTTTTCGCTTTTATTATTATTCTTTCCATTGTTATTTAGTTTGCAATTGCATACATTGTCTTATGTTAAGTGGAAGAGCGGAGTCACCTAACACAAGCATCTTCTTGCTTAAAAGGTGATCTCCAATTTATGTATGTTAAACCTAATGAAATTGCAATAAACATTTTTTTTTTTTTTATTTCTGTAAAAAGGTTCATACAAACACGTCATTTAGCTAAAAGCTGAGATCGGTGTTTCACTATCTGACTACTTTCAGAAGAAACACCGAAAGAAACTCAGAGGTCACATTCTTTTTTAACGTCTTATCGTTATCTTGGTCAGATCATGTAAGAACCATGCAGATTATTATTGAATTGCAAGATTAAGAAGAAGACATTAGATTAGATTACCCATCAAAATTTCAACCTTGCACGCCATCGCTTAACCCTGACGATGCACGCGTGACCTTCCATTCGTATGACTAACGTTTAAAACAATAACAATTATGTCATTTTGTATAACATATGCCATTTTACCTTACTCTAGTTATTCTAAAGATGGCTGCCCTGTGTCTTTTATGAGTGCATCTTTGTTTTTTACTCTTAATTTGTCCAGTTAAACTCCTGGATTCATGGTCCTTAGTGGTCCGATGTTCGATCGAAGGTTAAGCTAAGTCTACCAAAATCGGTTTCTGGATGAGTGATCATTCATGACATATCAGGACCATAAAATGTTTTGGAGAAAATTGCGTTGAAAAATTTGGTCTATCTTTATTTGGGGCGTCATCTAGCCTTGCGTCGCCTAGCCTAGCCTAGCCTTACTCGAACTTTATTACTAGTGTCCACTAGTCTAGTGGACTACTCTAGTAAACCGGTCTTGTTTAACCGGGTTGTCGAGAACAGTAGGGTATAGTAAAAACTACATTAAGTAGGTACTTACTTATGAAAGAATGTAGAAATTTGGGAAAAGGGATGGGGATTCCACAATCATTTATTGAACCGAACTCATACGTCGATGTCCTTTTCACCTTGAGGCCAATTACCATAATAAAAAAATGAATGTCTGTAAGATTGTTTATAGACGATAATTTTACGTGACAACGTCATCCGATGGTACCTCTCTATCGCTTGTTCCGCGCTCTCTCTTGCACGCTCGGCTCTGGCGGAACGTGACAATGAGTCTTGTGTTTTCGTGTGTGCAGCTGGCCTTCATCGATTTATAAGACGTTTCACGTCAATTTCAAAAACGTTCAAGTTTCAATCTCATCTCAGCGACCATCAGTGGCAAAAAATGTGGAAATGGAATGGAAATTAGACGTTTTATTTGACAGATTGAGACTGACAAAGGAATACGACAATTCTTAAAAAAATACGGGAATTGCCCCTCTTTCTTCAACTTCTATCAACAGCTTTTTTACAAATTCCTCCCTCCATATTCCACAAGCATTACCACCTATAACTGCTGCGAAGCCTGCCATACCTCACATCCATAATAACCCTTCGATAATAATAGAAAATTACTAGCCACTGCAGTCTTCCAGGACTGTGCCACTCAAGAACCACCACGTCATGTCCAGTATTGAATATTTAATATGCTGTCGCGAATAAAATCGATGGCATCATTCAATTACGCCTTAATTAGAGGATGGTGTCGCTTTTCATGCATTTTTTATGCGGTAAGTATAGGTGGGGTAGAAATAAGGTCGGAGGTGGAATAGAAGAGGTTTCTATTATATTATTACTAATTGAATGCCTTCTAGTATCGATGCGTAAGTATTTGAAGCGCAGGCTGAATGCGCGGCCTCGCTACCAACTGCTGCTGGTAAGGTTGATACTCACGACAGTCACTACTGTGTTTCATGAAGGTTTGGTCATTGGTCTTGTGAAACAAAGAAAATGCGGTTATTGGCATTACAGCAAAGATACACCTTAAGAGCCTGCGCGCACTAGCGATTTAAGTTAAGTCCAACTTACATCGCTAGTGTGCGCAGGCTCTAAAACGACAATGTACAAAGATTATAATGCCTGTGCCCCAACAGTGGGAACATTACAGGCTGTTTAAATATAAATAATTCCCCGAAGGGTTAGGCAAAGGTGGACCTAGAGTATACCCACACCCAACCCTCCTGTTTCTTCTCCGAAACTGCACTAACTTTGCCTTTACCTTGTTATCCGCCTTTCAGTCTAACACAACGTAACGCCTGTATTGCTCGAAGAGTTAGGCAGAGGTGTATCAAAAGTCCATACCAGATTAATACGAAACCGTTACTACCAAAATAAAAACGGCCCGTTCCAAAAAAAACGGCAAGATTGTGAATAAACCGATAGGGTTTTAGGGACATCGTAGCATATCCGCACACTATTTGTTCAGTACATGATTCTAAACCCAGCGTTGAAACTTTCGTGATAGGTGTACCTCTACTACACCCATCTTTCGCCTGTTATCGGAGAAGACCCTACCACCACAGAGGTGCCGCTACCATCTAGTTCTTGCAGTGTTTGATGGTAGTGGCACCTCTTTCGCCTTAATTAACGTCACAGAAGAAGCCAGGTTGTGGCTTATCAATATTTTCATTATGTCCGCTCGTATGATCGACTTAGTACCGCGGATGTTAGAACGTGGAATAAATATTGATGACTTCTTTTGTGTTTGGTGCCTGCCTGGATACAAGGAGGCCCAGTGGGTGCATAAGGAAGTAAAGCGACTGCAGTTGAGATGAGAATATTAAGACGCTAGAGTGAGATAAAAAAAGGAAAGAAAATTCGTAAAGCTTAGAGGATATAATCGCACACCCTCTTGGGAAACGACACATCAGTGTCAGATTTTGCGATAGTAGGTAATCATGTTTCAGTGCTTCAATGAACGAAATTAAATATCTTGATATCTTTACAAACTTTGACATTTAAGTATACCTACAGGGTTGTTTGTAAAACAAGAACTTGACAACCTCGTAGGAGTAGATTACTAACATCATAAACAACAACATTTGCTCAAACTTTTTCGAAAACAGACAAAAAAAAAACTTTCCATGCAAAACTCGATCAGATAATACATATATGTTCGGATATATGTATGGAGAGTTGGTTTTTTTTTGTCTATAATATTGTATAAGTTATATGTATATTTGTGTCCATTCACTACAGACATCCAATGGCAAGTGATATTACCGTCTTTAAAATTGTCACACGCTTTTAACAATTACTTGACGGAAAAAAAAATCTAAATATCAATCGACTCGAGAAGACACAATCTATAAAGTTCAAACGGATGTGAAAGCTAACGGAAGTAGTTCCCGGCAACAGTGTCACGTTACCCGACCCGGGAGACGAACCTGATACCCTCGTGAGTGCTAACGCAGGCTGATGGTGTTTGAGCAATTTTTTTTTGTATTGGTGAAGGAAATTATGGTTCTCTCTGTCAATCTCAGTGACAATCTGTCAAAAATACGTAAAATTTCCTCACATTTTTGACACTAACTGCCGATTACATGATACTGCGACTAGATTTTAAACGTTTTTAACATAACACAACATCACGCATGTAATCCCCGAAGGACTAGGCTGAGGTGTACCTGGTAGTACACCGACATTTCACCAGTTATGTTTAAGTCCCATGTAATAAAGACCAAGCCCATTGCCATCAATCGAGCACAAATCCAGACTCCGAGAAAAATACCAGATGGAAAACTGAATAACACTTTGCCCGACCCGGGGATCGAACCCGGGACCTCGTGCTCAGCGGAGGCCGAGACCAATGAGGCAAACGTTTTTAATTGTGTTAATTGGCCTTCACAGTCAATAGTACAAGTTCTATCGCCAACGAAGGTACTATCACGAATGTATCAGCATACATTACTGGCACATCCGTGCTACGTCAGCCGGCGAGGCGGCGCGCGGTCTGCGCCCGCGCATACCAGTCTAACGCGTGATTTTATGCGCAGTACTTTTGATAGGGAAAACATTGTAGATAGTAATTATGTCAAGTGATTCTGTAATGCGTAGTTTGTATTTAAGGGGCTTATTTACTTGGCTAGAGTTTTTAGAAATTAGTACATAATAAATCACGTCTCTGACGTCAAAAATTCTCTAGTCACGTGTTCAATTTCGATGATTAATAAAAATGACATGTAAAAGTGTAGTTAAGAACCCATTTACAGAAAATGATATTTATTTCTGTAAATGGGTTCTTAACTACACTTTTACATGTCATTTTTTTTTTAAAGAACAGGTCATTATTTCGCTATCTGACTACTCTGAGAAGAAACACCGAAAGAAACTCAGAGGTCACAGTCTCTTTTAAAGTCCAGACATTATCTTGGTCAGATTATGTAAGAACCATGCAGATTTATGTCTGATAATAGTCTTTTGAGGAAAGAACCACACATAATATGAGTGGACCAGATCAGTCAGTGCAAGCATTTGTCAGTTATCGTGAGCTCAACTCGGAACTTGAGGAGCTCTACGTCCTGACGAACAATACCAAAGAAAGAACATTTGAGTTAACTTGAAATACAAAAGTTGAATCATTTACAAACATGCAGCAAAGCTCTTTTAAAGTAAATTATTTCCTTAATGCGATTACTCTCAATCCAGTAGAATAAGCCTCTATGGTTCCAATGTTATCGGAGATTCATGCTTCATTAGTGTCTTGTCTAAGGTTGAAAGATATCAATAGATGACTAATGGCTATTAAGATTTCTATAATAATTTATATTAAAGCTTGATCTGATTTCGTTTAGTCTAGTGGTCGTACGGTACTGTTGATTGAGGTTCAGGGTTTGATTCCCGGGTTGGCAAACTGTAATAATTATTTACATACTAGCTGCCCCGGCAAACTAAGTTCCGCCATTAAAAAAAAAATGTTTTTGACCTACTGAATTTACACACAACACCTCATGTAAGAATCGGTTAAGCCGTTTCGGAGGACATTTGTTACAAACAGTAGTCAGGTAGTGAAACACCGATCTTATCTACTAGTTAAAAAAAGACGTGTAAAAGTGTTTGTGAATACCTATTTACAGAAATAAATATCATTTATCATTTATCATCATTTAAACACTGTGGCACGAAAATTTTAAACTTTAAAAGATTAATAAGTGGTTTACACAATATAATTTGTCCAAAGAATAGGTTTCGTTTAGACATAGCATACTTATTACTTGTTATTTTTTTTCATCCGGCATTTTACAGTAGATAGTAATCCGGACTTATGTCCGGTCACTGGCAATAGGCTCGCCCCCTATTACATAAACATAATTGGTGAAATAAAAACAATGTTTTTGCATTTAATAGTCCAATTCTTGAGCAACGTTAAAGCCCTACGACTTACGCGTGGAAGCTTCAATTACTGTAGATATACCTCGTTTGTTATCAAAAACACACACGCTGTGATAGCACAGTATAAATATTAATACAGTAGGACGACGTCTTTGATCTCTGGAAAAATGCCGACAACTTCTACACGCGTAAGACTTGAATAATACTTCCCGCAGTACGAACATCGTTTTGTTCGCAGTGCGGGAGCGGCTTTCCCGCGTCTCGCCCCTAACACCCCGCACGATTGCCCTGTCTAGACGGCTTCGTCGGACAACTGTAGGTTTTTAGACTGTGGTGATAGACTAGTTGTGGACATTCAAGTTATAGGTCTCGAGTTCGAACTCGAGACACCCACCTTAACCAAACATCGTGAGGAAACCTGCCTGAGAGATATTTCTCGACGGCATGTGAGGCCAAGTCAGAGGCCCATGGGCGGTATTGAAACTCGGACCCCAAGTAAGTCACTGAGCACACGAAAACGAGAAGATAGATTAAAAAACAACATATGAGGACAAAGAAAAATGTTTAAGTAAATAAATAAATATTCCACAACTTTTCACACAACGCCATTTAGTCCCAAGTTAAGCTTGAGAGCTTGTGTTATGGGTACTAAACAGCTGATAAACATACTTATACATATATTTCTAAATACAAACATATTATAGATAAATTACACCCAGACACATAACAAATGATCGGCTCATCACACAAACATTTGTCCTGGGTGGGAATCGAACCCACGACCTGTGGCATAGCAGTCAGGGTCACTAACTACTAGACCAACAGGCAAGTTAATTACGCTTTAGTGTTTTTATTTGTCGCCGATTTATGTCGCCTGCACAATGCAATCCAAACCAAGTGTACGAGTACCTACACCATTCGATTTTAGAAAACCCACCAAAAATATTCGGTAAGCGGGTCAAAATAATCGTAAAGTTAGGTGCGCCTGCGCCGACCGGTCCGCTCATGGGCAGGTGTCGCTCGTTCGTGTGCTCGCTCACTTGTAACGGTGGTGGAGTTGTTTTAGGAGTACATTGTTTAAGAAAGAAATAAGTAAAGAAAAGCATGGATTGGTAACTAGTTCAACACGATAAATAAATATTCAAAAAAACTTGCACTTTGCCTGAGATTTCGTCAGCGTGGATTTTGTTCTTCCTTTGAACTTTAACTACCCCTCCACTGCCTTGTTGTATAATAATAATAGCAGCCTGTTGCTGTCCCACTACAGGGCAAAGGCCTCTTCTCACACAGATAAGTCACGAGCACAGAGCATTGATCACCACGAGAACCCCGAGGCAGATTGGCCATTTCAAACTTATAGTTCTCTGTGCTTTCTACCTACCTCTATAGGAAAGAGGCGTGAATTAGCGTAGCCCTAAACCATCATCTGCCTAGCCTCTTCCCAACTATGTTTGGGTCGTCTTTCAGTCTCAACGATTGCAGCTGAATACCAGTGTTTTGTATTGAAGGCGGTTAAGTACCTAATTAGTAACAAAAATATTAATTTATCATTTTATTAAGTATCACTATACTCCATTTATAATAGCATTAGATAGAAGTTAAAAAAGGTTGTTTATAATGCACACTTAGCAACGAAAGTTCAATCAAGCAATTACGATAGGCGCCGAATTTTTGTATACTATTTTCACTGCAATTGTCACACTGAATTATTGTAACCATTGCACCAATTTATTTTAAAAAAATAATGTATATTTTATTTAGTTATATTATTTTGTTTTAGTTGAAAATGTCAGTGTCAATGATAAAAAAACCTCAAAGAAGCAGGGATGAACGATACATGGACACGTTCTTCGTTTCACTTTTATTCTTGTAAATTTAAAATAAAATAATTATTATTAAAACTGTTTTCACTTATCTTTAAAATAAAATGTTTTACGTTCCTGCTTCTACGGGCCTCTTTTTCTAATTATTAATTGAAAAATTATTATTATCAATGGAGTATAGGTATTTAACTAAGACCACCAATTTGGTTGCTAATGCAATGAAAATAAAAATACTTTCACAACTTTAGCACGTACAGTATTAATAGACATGCATTATAACTATTCCAAATAACATTAACTAGTAGTGATTGAAATAAGCATCTATGAAAACAGACAGACCAAATAACTCGTTCCAGAATGGGTCCTTTATTACCATTTTTTTACGGAACCCTAAAAAGCGAAGAAGAATGAATAGATTTTGCGCAACCCATTTTTCAAAATGAGGCCAGTCAAATATTTCAAAATTCACTTTCCCCTGAACAATTAGTCCGAAAAGGACCAAACCGGTTAGCTTTAAGAAATTGGTCCTTTTGTCCGTACGCAACAGGTGTGTTTTCAATGTACAATAATAGCGGGTTAATTATTACATTAAGTATTTATTTGGGCGTTGAAAGCGTTTAACTTAAATATACACATACATAAACTCACGCCTTTTTCCATGGGGGTAGGCAGAAACTACAGAGCGCCATATGCTACGATTCTTACATACTTCTTTTGCTTCGTTTACATTCATACATGTTGTCATACACACACGCCGGTTGCGAGTACTACGCACCTGACCTAACTTAAATGTAGGCTCCTTAATTGGGTGTATTCAGAGTTTACTTATAGTAAAAGGAGTATGTGAAGATTGCAGGTTGTTCTATAGTTTCTGCTTACCTCTATATGGAAAAAGGCCTGAATTTATGTACATTTCCGTAAAGAACTTTGTACCTATAATATCAAGCGGCAATATCCATTGGCTAAGGCGTTGAATTGGCGATCGAGAGATCTGACGAGAACCTTCTCCAGATATTAGATACTTCTCCAGATATTTAGCTTATAGTTAACAAGACTACTATTAATTGGCAACACAATTATGATTTACACTGTTTGTTATAATTATCTATTGAAAATACTACTATAATTTAAAACCGAAAGAAAAGTAAATTAATTATAAGGCATCAAAAAATTCATCCGCATCGATGTCAACGGGAAACGTGCCCAAAAGACTGGCCGCATTGCCACGTTGAATGGCAATGCTGATTCTCTGACCTAAATAAAGGCCAGCCCTCTGGTAACGTGAAGAGTCGATCAACCGCTTGGCGATGTCACGGAAAACTATATGGGCACGCTGTTAATTAATTAAATACCTCCCGGAAAAACTTCTAGTCTTATCTTATTTTCTTACTTTTACTGACGAGAGTACCTACAGTAGTGAATTATTAACAACAACTGCAAAAGTGCAGAATTTCAATTTTATTTACCAAATCATGAGGTAATTACTAATAATGATGTTCAACTAATCACCCTTACCGAAACTTGTACGAGTATACGTATTTCTCTGCCTAACCCGTCGAAGAAAAGAGGCGTCATATTATTATAATTACCTATACTTTACGTAGACCACCAAGAACCGATGAAACGTTGAGTGTCAAATAAAACACAATGTATTAGTTAAAAGAAGGCGTCTCTACGCCTTCTTTGGAAAGGGGTTGAATTATTGAAATAAAGAAATACTATAGAGTATTTCTTTCATTATATTAAAAAGACACGTCAGTGTTGACGTTGCCATAGAGAAGGCGCCACGTCACATTTATGTACCACCCTGTGTTTAACCCATGTGAATCAAAGGACTATGTGGATTTTCTTTTTATTTTACTTCTTTTTGCTATAATTTCTTTTCTAAATATTTAACGTTCTTCTTTAATAATTTGTCTGGTAGTTTGAGTACTTTATGCGACCAACCCAAAAGTTCTTTCTTTGGTATTGTTCGTCAACACGTGGAGCTTTCAAGTTCCGAGTTGAGCTCACGATTACTGACAAATGCTTGCACTGACTGATCTGGTCCCCTCATATCTGTGTGGTTCTTTCCTCAACAGACCATTATCAGACACAAATCTGCATGGGTACTTACATAATCAGACCAAGATAATGTCTGGACTTTAAAAGAGACTGTGACCTCTGAGTTTCTTTCAGTGTTTCTTCTCAGAGTAGTCAGATAGTGAAATACCGACCTCACCTTCTAATAAAAAAAAATGACATGTAAAAGTGTTTGTATGAACCCATTTAAAGAAATAAATATAATTTATCATGATTGCTATGTACAGACGCCAGCACATCTAGTTACCCCAATGTGTCAAATTTTCCCAATTGAATATGAACCTTATTCTGTTTGATATAAAGTTGAAAAACGATCAAAGAAATTTTTACACATTAGGGTAACTTATGTGCTGGCGTCTGTACATAAAGACATTTAATACATTACTATAGACGGGACATCACGAACAAAAGTTTCATCCGATACTTGTGTCCTGGAGGACATAAGTCGCTCCAATATTGCCGTACTAGCAGACGTCCCGCGGTTTCACCCGCGTATGTTTCGTTCCCCAGGGAATACAGGGATAAAAAAGCCTATGTGTTAATCCAGGGTGTCAGCTAACTCCATACCTACCAAATTTTATTAAAATCCATTCAGTAGTTTCTGCGTGAAAGAGTAACACAACCACCCATCCTTACATATATCCATCACAAACCTTCGCGTTTATAATATTAGTAGGATTATTTAAGTACCTAGTTAGTTGAAAAATTGGTCTTTTACCAACTACTTCGATGCTTTCATGCATGGCACTACAAAAACAAATTACAGAAGCCATAGTATTTATAGTAAACATGCTCCCAAGTCTGGGTATGTGAGTGGCATAGCACATAGGCACCATATGACAGGTGGCCTGTCGGCAGATGTATGTTGGGGTCAGGGTCGCGAGTTCGATGTTCGCACTGTTCGGATGTTTTTATTGCATTTTTTAAAACACTAATGTCTTTATTTAAAACTGTTGCTTTTTTATTTTGACACAAAATATCACACCTGTAAGCCGCAAAGGGTTATGTAGAGCCATGCCTAGTAGTCTTAAGATCCCGCTAAGAACGACCTCCACCGAGCTGGTTAATGAATGAAACCTATTTATATATACATCTATATATATAAAAGAAAGTCGTGTTAGTTACACCATTTATAACTCAAGAACGGCTGGATCAATTTTAATGAATTTGGTCTTTTTGGATTTCTCTTTGTCCGGAATAGCATAATAATTAATAAAAAACATGAAAAGTTCTCGAAAAAATAAATATTAAGAATATTCGTCGTCTCAAACATTTTTCAAACGCAGCGCCATCTTGGATGGCATGACAGGAGTCAAACTTCCCAGTTCATTATCAGGTGACAATTTGACATTGACAAGTCTTAAGCTAAACCTAAGAAGGTAAGGTTGTCTTGTGTGACTGACTACAATACGTAACTACGTTCTGAAATTTATTTTGTTACTAAACTTAGAGGTTTTATGTAGCATAAAAAAGTCTTATATTTCAGAAATCAATTTACGTAATTAACAATGACGACAGAGACGAACTTTAATAATTCTATGCAAATAGAACTTATTTTACTGTTAGGACTTTAATTAAAGTGAACCGGGAAAACTATAGGTATAAATTGTATGTAACATTAAAGGCAATACTTAGTTCAGTTTAAAATTATGAATTTAGTATTTTTTAAATCAATGCATTTTAGTAAGGTAGTTAGGTTAGGTAGTTAGGTTAGGTAGTTAGGTTAGCTATAGGATAGGTATGGTCAGTTAGGTTAGGTTATATACATGTTGTAATTTTAATTCTATTGAACACAAAATGTTTAAATAAGATCACAGTAGAGACTCGCTACATAAAAAGTAGTAGTAGTTATTATTGGTTTGGATCTATTTTTTGTCGTCTTATTAAACGTATGTATATCTAATATAAAAAAAAATTGATAAGAGCAATAAATTGACTCTAAGGCACAACGAAGTTTGCCGGGGCAGCTAGTACTACATAAAATTTTCGTGTCCCAGCGTTTGTACCAAAACTCCTCCATAACGGCTCGACCGATTCTTATGAAGCTTTGTGCGTATATTCAGTAGGTCTGAGAACAAGACGTAAACTAATAAAAACTTTAAAAAAACTATTAAATTGATTCTAAGACGGAACAAAGTTGGCAACTAATGTACATACGCCATAAATGACTAAACATTTGTAGCTACCTCGTAAATATATATAAGACCTATAAACTGTACTAATATAAAACAAAATAAATATAATATCTTGTACCTAGGTTCTAAATCTTGGACTAAAACACCAAATTATCTAAAACAAAAAACCCTTCTTAATAATCAACCCGTATTTCGCGACAACACCACACCTTTGCAACACAAAAGGGTGTACACAGTGTATGGGTACGTGGGAATCAGCTGATCGGTGGTGTCGGGTTGCCCACCACGGTGGCGACCACCCGCGACTGCAAGCGAAGGGTTATGCGCACACTTGTGTAGCAGGCAACGAGTTAGGTGGCGAGATTCTTGTGCATGCGTTACGTTACTGTTATCGGCGGAAAGGTCGATATTGTTACTGGAATGACTGGACTTTAGGTCTAGTGGTTAGTGACCCCTGACTGTTATGCCGGAGGTCTTGGGTTCGATTTCCACCCAACACAAGTCATAATTTATTTATTTATTTATTTAATACGTCAAGCACACTAATGTACAGAGCCGGACTTAATGCCATAGGCATTTTCTACCAGTCAACCTTCAGGTGATGCAGAGAAAAACAGTGGTAGGTGCAATTAAAAATGAAAAAATAAAAGGAATCAAAGAATACTACTTAATACATATTATGAGTATAAATACATAAATATGTACACTATAAATATAATATATGTAATAAATTAAATTACGAAGAGATAGAAAGAAGAGAAAACATTAGCGCTGTGAAGATACTACTGCCAACTTCTTACGAAAATCATATTTATTTCCGTAAATTTTCGATTTTAAAATGCAAAAATTTATTCGCTCAATAAATAATACTTACTACAAATTACGGAAACATACATACCTAAAAATAAATAAACAAAAGAACAGTAAACCAATTATAGGGCATCAAAAAACTCATCCGCATCGCTGTCAACGGGAAAAGTGCCCAGAAGACTGGCCGCATTGCCACGTTGTATGGCAATAGGTAAATAGGATCATACAAACACTTTTACATGACATTTTTTAACTAGAAGGAAGTAACACCGAAAGAAACTCAGAGGTCACAGTCTCTTTTAAAGTCCAGGCATTAACTTAGTTAGTCTCTGTGTGATGAGCACGATCGTTCGTTCTGTGTCTGGATGTAATTTTCTATAAGTAGAGGAACATCTTGCGGTTTCACCCGCGTAGTTTCCGTTCCTGTGGGAATACAGGGATAAAAAATTTGCTTATCCTCCGGGGATAGTGTAGCTTCCCAACGGTGAAAGAATTTTTCAAATCGGTCCAGTTGTTTTTAAGTTTATTCGTTAAGTAAATACATACAAAAATACGAATGTTTCCTCTTTATTATCTTAGTAAAGCTATGTACAGACGCAAGCACATCAACCTACCCCAATGTGTCAAATTTCTTTGATAGGTTTTCAACTTTATTCTAAACACAATAAGGTTCATGTTCAATTGGGAAAATTTGACAGTTTAGGGTAGCTTGTTGTGTTGGTGTCTGTACTAAGTAGAAATAAACTAACTAAATGGGCGTTGTGTGCAAGTTGTGGAATATTTATTTGTTTTTAATTAATGAATGCTTTTTATTTAAGGGCTACTTAATTTGTAATGGGTTCTTAAAGTGAAACAAAGAAAGAAATCAAGAAATATAGTTGATTTTGCATAAAATTATTAATTATTTCATTCACTTTTTTTCACACACTCGCTAGTATTGTGACGTCATTCATTAGCTGTCTAAGTATATATGTATTTAGATTGATTACAATTTGGTGTGCAATTTATTTTAAAATGCGTTGGCAACATAATTGTTCTCTGATTAATTAATTCAACTATTAACTTAGTATGCGCATTTTTATTAGTATTGCTACCGTAGCCTTATTTTGTCGTAGACAGTCGTAGTAGGACGAAAATCTTTAGAACTTGGTCCTTAGGAATACAAATCAATTTTAGACGTACCTCTTTTTTTCTTCAGGAAGTGGCGAAGGGCGGGCTTTTTGGGGGACTGTTTTATGTAAATTTGCTGTTCAAAAAGTGCTGATCCTCAGCCTAATTTGATTAAATAAATAAATAAATATTCCACATTTTTCACACAACGCCATCTAGTCCCAAGCTAAGCAAAGCTTGTGTTATGGATACTAAACAGCTGATAAACATACTTATATATTTATATATAGTAAATACATAAGTACATATTAAAGATAAATAACACCCAGACACAAAACAAATGATCGTGCTCATCACACAAACATTTGTCCTGGGTGGGAATCTAACCCACGACCTCCGACATAGTAGTCAGGGTCACTAACTACTAGACCATCAGGCCAGTCACCAATACGCCGTCGAGACATGTCTCTCAGGTCTGCAAGTTTTTTCGCTTTTAAAGCAAGTGATACCTTAAACAATTTGAAGCCGTTCAACTCTTGAACTGGCAAAAAACTCCTGTCACCTGCTGAGCTCAGTGCAAAATATCTTAAGAAACCTAAGATTGTATTAAATCAGCTGTGTTGTAGTGTATAAAAACTGCTACATATGGCTAGCAATTACGCGAAGATTGTTCTCTGAAATCGGGAGCAAAAAATGTGAGTTGCACTTTTGGGGTTTCCGACCTGAGAAATGAACTTTTTTGAGTTTGGACAAAGCGTTTCGCTTCGTCGTTTAAACCGCGTACATCGAAGGACTTGAACAACTTGTCTGCTGCGGTCTTCCCGTCCGATTGTAATTTAGGTGTCTTCAAGGCTAGAGTGAATAGGCTCTTAATAAACTAATGCGCTTCACCATCATTGATTGCATTACTGCTTACCATCAGATTGCAGTCAAGAACTAGTAGTTAAAATAAAAAAAAAGTTTTGTTCACAGGCCCTTTATTGGTCTGCAGTGTAAGAACCTTTCCTTATACAGATAAGGCACGTGCATTTAATCACCATGTTTTCCTTAAACAGGACTAAATTATTTTTAACAATATTAATAATTATCTTGTTATCAATGACACTTGAAAGTAGGATCCAAGGTCAAAATGACATCTTCGTTAAGATTAAATTAATCAACAAATCGGTTTTTAAACGGTTAAAAACCCTCTAGATGACCTAGCAATCTAACTTAGCAAGTCATCATCATTCTTTGCCGAAGGATGTTGGGTTTAACTTGTAATCAATAACAATAAAACAATTTTACAACAAGCAATTGCTAATCAGATCTCCACCACACCCGTGTCGTGTTACCATGGAACATGGTTGTCTTTTGTTCAAAGTCAAATCATAATTTCTATTAGGCCATTAAAATGCATTTTTGAATGTCAAATTTACAAGTTAAGTAAAATACAATGCTTCTAGGTGCCCCTTCCAAATGGTAGATTCGTATGGAGAAGAATGGGCAAGAAACTCCATACACTATTACTACTTACAATATTAAATACATTGTAATTATGTGAATACGATTAATCTAAGAATAAGTAAAAAAAAAGTAAAAATTAGAAAAGTTGAAAACAGACCGATATCGATATTACAAATCAAATGCGTACCGTAAAATGGGGTGAATATAAGAGTCAAGGATGGATAGAAACAAAACTTTGAGGAGGATGTTTAAGCTAGTTTAATATTATTTGATACTAAAAAGATGTCGAAACTATTTAAGTATCTTAATTATTTAAAAGCATTACAGTCCTCATATGTTACAAACAACTTTGTAACTTGAGTCCTCCTCAAAGTTTTGTTTCTATTCACCCTTGAGTCTTTATTCACCGCAGTCTGCCAGTAAATATTACAAAACTATACATTATTGCCGATAACACTAAACTCCCTCACAGCTAAACGTAATCTTCCTTTAAAAAACCGCGCCAAAATCACCACGCTTCGCCATCAATCGGTGATCGATGCAGCGACAATCAACAAGAACCCATTCAATGACCACACCTTGCCACTTTGATATACCGTAGTGTTCAATGCACTTGTCAAAAAATATGACAATTGTTGAACCCTTTCACAATAATGGCCATAGGCCTTACCTGGTCCTTTTACCCAAATGAAATTTCTCCAACCGGGTCTTTGGTCCTTCGATACTTTCCCAGGGGATTTAAAGCAAGGTGCTAAATACATTTCTAAGGGATCACAGAGCGTGTGTAATTTCGTTCCTCTTTTTTTTAATTTTTGGTCCTTATTGTCTAAGGCGGTTTTGCGGTTAGATTGGTTCTTTAGGGTGGTCGTTTTCAAGTGTTGCAAATCAGCGAAAATTTAGTCATGTTGAAAATTGTTTTTCTTTGTTATTGAGTGAAAGTGATTTTGAAATAGATTTTTGTGTTTCGGGTTTTGAATTGTGTTGATTAAGATTGTTTTGAGTGATTGGTTGTGATGAGAAATGAAGTATGATGCTTTTAAAAAAGATGATAACTAGTGTTTCGTGAAATGATACTTGAATGAACATAAGATCCGCACGATTTGACGTTATTTTCGACGCTTTAACCAAGTGCTGAACAAAAATTCTTACGTGAAATTTATTCGTCTAGATTTACGAATCTACAGTATGAGTACAAACTGATGTAATAAACCAACAAAGCACTTAAATAAACAAAAGTGAGAAATTAAAATCAAAGGAAGTGAAATAAAAAAAACAGAACAGTGGCCAAAACAAAACAAAGTGATGCGTCCAAACAAATGCAAGAAATTTAAATTTAAATGATTCCATGACGACAATGGCCCTCAGGCATGACGTCACTAACATGGAGTCTACATTCACACTCCCCGCTGAACCCCCTCCAATCTCAGAAATCATTTACGAACCAAGAACTGACCTAGCAAGTGAATATTTCAATACTTTCAACCAAATATGTGAAAACTACCGAAGTGACTCCGATGTCAATCTTCGGCAGACCTCGGATAGCCTTCGGCTTTCGTCGGAGATCCTGGACGGTGTCCGTTCAGAATACGTTAGTACAGACTTTACTAGTAAAGACTATGAGTTGAACGCGCAGAAAGTGTTTCTAAGTGGGAAGGACGAGAACATATTCCAGTTTGGACAGCCTGATGCCTCGGCTCTGTTAAGGCATAGGGCGAGGAGAAGATATAATGAGGAGCATGGACTACAGCCTCCGGCGACTACTAGTCAAGAGAGTGGGGTAAGTTAAGAAGTACACCGGTACCTTTGACAGGTCCAATCATACGAACTAATGACTGATATCCTGCATCGCGGTATTAGAGTTAACCGCACGATTTGAACGTATACAAGTTCCCGACTACAACCGTCGGGCAGTAGTAGCCCACCAGACACAACATTCGTCTGGTCGGTGGATCCTTCCTTTTCTAATGAGGATGAGGAACTTTACAGCCTGTTCCTAATACCTCTAACTGGTTCCTCTCCTTCAAATTCCTCTAAGACATCTGTTACTGGTTAGGTCCACTCAAATGATCTGTGTGGTCCTTTATTTATCTTTGACAGTTCCAATTAAATCTATGTGGTCCTTTCCACTAATTCCTCGTATGACATCAGTTAAGTACTGGTTAGGTCCACTCAAATATGTGTGGTCCTTTACTTACCCTTGACAGGTACAATTAAATCTATGTGGTCCTTTCTTCAAATATCACTAACCTATCCAGTAACAATAGATATATCTCAATATATGTTGTTACTGGATAGGTTCACTCAAATCTGTGTGGTCCTTTACTTAAAAAAACAATCTCAGTTTTTTCATAGTCCTCACAAGATCTGAATAAGACTATGTCTTGACATTAAAATTCCTTCAAGGCTATGACTTATTACTTACTTACCTATTAGTGCATCCAATGGTTTGTCAATTTTGTTTAATTATCATGCAATAGAGAACTCCGAGTTGCTTCTAAGAAATTTCAGACGTTAAAGCCCAATAATACTGCCCGACAAGGCAATCTACTTCACTATCTCAAGTTCAGCAGCACTTCTTCCGAATACCTACTAAGCCAACGTGCTCGTCAAATTCGTAGAACTGTATGATCTAAACTAGGTTCTCTTAGAAGTACTGGACAATATTATTCTGCTGTGTTATGATTAACTGTCAGCGTCAGATCAAAGGATAACATAATTGCTCTTGCCAATACTTTGCATCATGCATTTAAAAGTACGACTTGCTTCTGCCAATGACTATGCATACATTGTACCAACACTTCTTGCTATTTGGCACCAAGAATATGACAAAAAGAAAAATTGTTTCAGCGACAATTACTCATCGCATCATAAAGTATCCATGTCGGCGGAATCTTATAGTTTTACCTTGAGCTGACCTAGCATTGAATGTAGTTTTGATGTGGTAAGAGACCAGAGTCCACTGGCTTTGTCATAATTGAGATGTGGTGTATGAACGTTTCAGTATCCATCATCATACACGAGCAAACGCGTACTATCTCTAGTACTATTAGATAATCACACTTCGTCCCACGCTGTTTAAAATTAGTAGCAGTCAATTATACTAGTCACAAACACGCAAACAGTGCTGTAAATAAATTGAGTAATATTGTGGATTGTGGATGGAAAGATTTGAGGATAGATTGAAGGTTAAGCTAGGCTTGTCGAGGTCAGTCAGGAAATGGGCGGCTATCCACTACTTCCCTGTAAAAGCACGTCAAGCTGTTGGTCCCTAAAAATAGTTAATAAAATATAATAAACTAGGAGACGTGAAGCGGTTTCACCCGCGAAGTTCCCGTTCCCGTGGGTCTAGTCAGGGAGAATGGTGAAAGAATTTTTGAAATCGGCACAGCAGTTTTTGAGTTTATTCATAACAAACCTAAATCCTAGTGTGTGATCTAGGGCTTCAACGTAATTATGTAACCTGTTGTGACAATAAATGATTACTTATTACTTATATGCTACGACTCTTACATACTTCTTTTGCTTCGTTTACATTCTTACATGTTGTCATACACACACGCCGGTTGCAAGTAGTACGCACCTGACCTTTCTGAAGAACCTCACCAATAAGGTCTATGTATGTATATCCTTCTAGGGCGTCCTCTCCCGGCGTTCCTTCTTATATCTGCCTTGTAAATTCCTTTCGTTAGTCGCCTTCCATTCATCCTTTCAACGTGACCAAACCAAAATGTACATATGAATGCAATAAATAATTTAAGTTTGAGTTTAACTTCTAACTTCTATTATCGAAAATGAAGACAGGCTCTGCAATCAGTATTTTTTTGTTCAACGCCATTCAGTAACTCTATATATCCTTTTGACGCCACTTTTGACATTGCTTAATGGATTTCTGTTATGTGATACTCGACGACAGCCATCTTGGAATCGGCAATGTATATTGTGAACGCCCCTAGGGGCGGTTAATGACTTTAGAAAGTAAATCTACAAAAAAAATATGGTATCTAGGTAAATTGCAAAAAAATGGCATCTGCCGTATGTTGAAAAATTGGGTATCAAAATTTAAACATTACATTTAAATACGGCCTCTAAACGTAGATAAAGATAAAGATTATTTATTGGTTTTAAACATTGTATATACATACAAAAGCATGCAAGATCTTACAGTGTTAAACTCCAATAATGTTTAGCCGTAAGTATCGGCGTACTAATATTCTCACAATTTATGTCATATCGTAAAATTTTGAGTAATTAAGTTTAATGTCATAATTATGTTAGTAGGTAATTTTCAAATGTATCTCAAAATTAAAAGATTTAAGTTTGTCAAATTTACATATTTTAATTTAATTTGATGTCCAAAATTACAAAATTCATGTCAACAATAGGTACAGTTTACTTTTAAAATACTCTCAAAGGTGCCTGTTTTTATGAAAAAGTAATGGCATAATCTTCGTAGACGAAGCGCGCGTATTTAGGACCAGAAAAATTTGGTCCTTAGAAACTTGTTATTTGAAATGATCATTTAAATATAGGATAATAATAATATTCCACAACTTTTACACAATGCAATTTAATCTCAAGCTAAGCAGAGCTTGTTTTATGGGTAAATACTAAACAGCTAATAGACATACTTATATATTTCTAAATACATACATATTATAGATAAATTACACCCAGACACAGAACAAATGATCGAGATCATCAAAAAAAACATTTATTTTGTCTAGTTTTAGCCTATGTTACTGAGGGTGAGTAGCTTCCCAAATGGTGAAAGAATTTTTGAAATCGGAACAGTAGTTTTTGAGTTTATTTATTACAAACATACACACACACACACAAATTTTACCATCTATACAATTGATGGACTCATTTTATTTTGGTATTCATACAAGTATTCAGTCAATATTTATTTATTTATTTATGAAACGTAAACCGTCTTTACAGGTGTCCCCAATTCGACTGTGGTTTCCACACAAACAAAGTTACAAAATATGCATAAAATATGTAATAAAAAAACTACTTTATCTAAACTTAAAAATAATAATACAAACGAAAAAGACTAAATTATATTAAAAACTTAAACTGTACAAAGATGAATTGCAACTAACAAAATTTAACAAAACCCTTGCGAATATGCCTATTTAAGCTCGAATGTTACACGGTAATGCGCACAATATGTGTTAATTCCTACGTATTACAATAGAATGCATTTAGCCCGACATCCAGAACGTATTATCGGAATCAAATGATGAGTCATTAAAACATCTCTTAGAGTCCACTCTAAATCTGTTCCCGTTCTTATAATGAAAAATGATTTCATATGAATTACGTAGTGATATTGGTATGCAAGTTACGAGCGGTTGCGTTTTTGGGGCGGACGCGATTTTATAATACTTCTGCTTAGTATATCAACATCGGCCTAGGCTATTCGAGTCGGCCTGCAGAGTTATGTGATGCAGCTAAATACTCTAGTAGTTAGTTACCCTGACTGCTATGCCGGAGGTAGTGGGTTCGATTCCCACCCAGGACAAATGTTTGTGTGATGAGCACGATCATTCGTTCTGTGTCTGGGTGTAATTTATCTATAATATGTATGTATTTAGAAATTTATAAGTATATTTACCAGCTGTTTAGTACCCATAACACAAGCTCTTAGCTTAGCTTGGGACTAAATGGCGTTGTGTGAAATAGAAGTTGTGAATATTTATTTAAATGCCTATCGGACCTTTGCAAGTCACAACCCAGTGACTGGAAATACGATATCCGTGCCTAAACTAGAACTGGCCAATTTCACATTCAGACATTTAATTTTGTCATCCTACGAATGAAATATCATAAGGGCGCCTTGAAGAGTTGAAAAAGTTACAGATGGAATACACATTTCATAATATGTCTTGAGCACGACAATGTCAAGGGCGAAGAGAAGAATACCTACCATCGATTCTTTCAAAACAGTCTAATTCCAACGTAAATCGGAAAGTCAGCGTAAGTTTCATTATCGTAAATGTTAATTGTGTACAGTTTGTTTGTTGAGTCGTAAAAACAAACTTAGCAGCTATTGTTTTAGGCAAGTAAAACTTCGTATAATAGGCTAGATTACTAAAATTTTAGTTTTTAATCCGTCATCTAGATTACTAGAAAATCTAAGACACATAGTTTTCTTTTTTTCACGTAAACACGGCTATACATTGAGTCAAAATGTTGCATGACGTCACGTTTTTGTACAGTTAATACTAAAATATGACGTCACACGCCCCTTCTCCTTAATTTTTATACGCTTTATCTCAGGAGTTTCCATTAGTTTTAAAAAGCAAAATAATACAAGTGTCCATCCTTTCTTATCGTCTAACTGATGGACTAATTATAGGTTCCGTTATGGGTTCCGTATACCGTATTACAGGTTCTCACGTGTAGAAACAGAATGCAGAAATCTTAGGATCACTAACAATCACAATAAATAACAAGAATAAAAGAAAATAGAAAAGATACAATAAGCGCTATTACATTTAGACACCAGCAGGCCTAGCCATATTACAAATTCTATTTCTATTGTAAAGAAATAAAATGGCGTAAGTATATGGAATCAGCTGTTTGTCAACTGTCAATTGTGTTTCATTTTCAGCCATATTACTAATTCTACTCGTTAACACTTGACAGTTGACAAACAGCTGATTCCATATACGCCATTTTCTTTCTATTGTCGCCTTATCGATTACGATAATAGAAATAGAATTTGTGATATGGCTAGGCCTGCAGGATATTCAGATTTTTTCTTTGGAACTATAAATCGCTTATGACTTACACCGCTCCTAAGCCCAGTACACACAGCAGGAAGCTCGCGACGATGTGGGAACAATGATTAGCCATTGACTCATCGTCTCAACTGTTAATTAATTAAGTTTATTTTTACAAGTTATCTTAGCAATGCGGATATTAAAGGGATGTAGGTATGTAACTACTGGCCGAGCGAGACCCGTTGAATAAGTGCATTGTGACTTGCGAAGTTATTTTATACATGCAGTTGAGCTTATGGTTAAATGATACTTAGGTGTCGCACATGTCGATTGGAGGTTAAGCTACGTGTGCCGAGGTCACTCCCTGGATGGGTGACCATTCTTCTTGAGACTCCTTTTATGTTTTGATATTTTTTTACATATCAAGATCTTTCCGTGCCTAGGAAACTAGGAAGTGGTTAAGAGTGGGTTTTTTGGAGAACTAGGTACCTTTCAATGTAAATCTTGATGTTTAAAAAATTGCTCAGCCTAATTTAAATCAATGACTTTTGATTGTAATTGGCATGACTCGACAGGGGATTCTTATAAAGACCATTATCAGACACAAATCTGCATGGTTCTCACTTAATCTTACCAAGGGAGCGTTCAAGTATTACGTAACGCAATTTGGGGGGGCGGGGGGGTCTCGTAAAACGTTACGATGCGTTACACGGGCGGGAGGGGGTCCTTCTTACAACACGTTACGTAACATTATTTCTTTTTTTATATAAAAAAATAAACAAAATACGCAGGTGTTGCGAATTAAAAATCTCTTGTTTTATTATAAGGCAATTAAAACTATACGAAGGATAAAAACTATAACAACTTTTTGCGACTTCAGGGTAAAAATGATGACTTGAGTGTTACGTAACCTTTAGAGAGGGGGGTGGGGGGGTACAGAAAAACGTTACGGAGCGTTACAGTGGGGGGAGGGGGGGTCAAAAATCTTCAAAAATTGCGTTACGTAATACTTGAACGCTCCCCAAGATAATGAAGAGACTGTGACCTCTGAGTTTCTTTCGGTGTTTCTTCTCAGAGTAGTCAGATAGTGAAATGCAGACCTCATCTTCTAATTAAAAAATGACATGTAATAGTGTTTGTATGAACCTATTTACAGAAATAAATATCATTTATCATTTATAATTGGTACAAATAACTTCGAATCCTATTAAAACTGTTAAACCTCACATTTTATTGTTACGCCACAGCCTGCTTCGGTATCATTCGGCATCCCTCGGCACGGTCTGGCATGCCGTGGCATCCCGCAGTATAGACGCTTAGCATGATAATTAATAAGATCACAAATCATTTTTTTATTTATAATAATTATGTACATACATATTATAGATAAAAAAATGATTTGATGACATACATACATACATAAACTCACGCTTTTTTCCCATGGGGGTAGGCAGAAACTACAGAGCGCCATGTGCTACGATTCTTACATACTTCTTTTGCCTCGTTTACATTATTTAGATATACTTAAATAAGTATGTTTATCAGCTGTTTAGTACCCATAACACAAGCTCTCTAGCTTTACTTGGGACTAAGTGGCATTGTGTGAAAAGTCGTGGAGTAGGTATTTATATTACACACATCAAAAGTGTCTAGGGATCAACATATATTTTTGCAATAACTTTTCTCCTCATTGATATTAATTAAAATTTTCTTTAAGGATTCATCAAATAAAGTGTTTTCGTTTGTCACAGTAACGATAAACCAAGTCACCTTTGCATTAATAAAGAAATTTGCCATTTTCCTAATAAAGGGATTTTTGACATTTGAACCACTAACATTAAAGTTCGAAAAAAAGACTGAAATAACAGTTTTCTTTAAAATTTTATTGGGTAACTTAAACAATTAATAATCCGTGTTTCTACCGCGAACACTAACAACACAAGAACATCGGTTTGGCATACTCAAAATGAGTTCATCCAAATCACGCTGTAGAATGGCCGCCCATGTTCGTTGCAACAACAAAAAAAGGTCTTCTTGCGACTGGATACCCTCCATATTCGGCAGAGCTCTTCTCTGTAGCATATCCCATGCATGCTCAATCGGGTTCAAGTCTGGCGACTGAGCAGGCCAGGGCAGGACATTGATGTTAGCTGCGGCGAGAGTCTGTCTTACAACTCGTGAGGCTTCATCACTCTTAAGGGAACTTAATTAGCGACCAAACAGTCAGAAACCGCTTGCATGAAGTGAACCTTCATTCCCGAAGACCGCTACGGGTACCACCTATAGCAATGCACAATCGTAGGATTCGATATCAATGGGCTCTTGAACACAGAAATTGGGCAGAAGAACAATGGCGTTTCGTGTGCTTTTCTGATGAGTCTCGTTTTGGTATGAGACCGGATACAAGACGTATACGACACTGGAGAACCCCTGGACGCCAACAGCGATTAAAATCCTGCCAGGAAGTCCATCCTTATAGTGGTGGAACCATCATGGTATGGGCGGGTATTTGGATCGGCGGAAGAACTGAGTTGATTTGGATCAGAGGCAACCTCAACGCTCAAATTTATGCTGAGACGATTGTATCAGACGTCATCGTTCCTCTACAAGTGCAAATCGGTCCCTTATTTCAGTTAATGCATGATAATGCACGTCCGCACACCGCAAGAGTTGTAAGACAGACTATCGCCGCAGCTAACATCAATGTCCTGCCCTGGCCTGCTCAGTCGCCAGACCTGAACCCGATTGAGCATGCATGGGATATGCTACAGAGAAGAGCTCTGCCGAATATGGAGGGTATCCAGTCGCAAGAAGACCTTTTTTTGTTGTTGCAACGAACATGGGCGGCCATTCCACAGCGTGATTTGGATGAACTCATTTTGAGTATGCCAAACCGATGTTCTTGTGTTGTTAGTGGTCGCGGTAGAAACACGGATTATTAATTGTTTAAGTTACCCAATAAAATTTTAAAGAAAACTGTTATTTCAATCTTTTTTTCGAACTTTAATGTTAGTGGTTCAAATGTCAAAAATCCCTTTATTAGGAAAATGGCAAATTTCTTTATTAATGCAAAGGTGACTTGGTTTATCGTTACTGTGACAAACGAAAACACTTTATTTGATGAATCCTTAAAGAAAATTTTAATTAATATCAATCAGGAGAAAAGTTATTGCAAAAATATATGTTGATCCCTAGACACTTTTGATGTGTGTATATTTTATATTTATATTTGCGCTTACTTAAATTCCTAGCCGGCCCTTGAGCTCTGGTCCATCATGGCCGATGGCAGAGGCCATGACTCTGATACCAGGTAAGTCATTTATTACCATACGAAGAGTAAAGAAACTTCCTAAACTACACCCTGCTGGGGGAATGTGAAAGTACCAATCACGTTCTAATGAACATGGCCGCGCTCCAACATTCTTATTAAACCCATACATTATTAATTAACTGAGAACAGTTAACAACGGACCATTGTGTTGGGAAACGGTAGTTTGAAGACAGAATCCTGTCTTGAGGATAGTCTTCCTAATGTACACTATAACGCTGATGGATGGGCGTCGTCTTACAAATATGAATAGTCTTCTACGATGTCCACACCATAGTAGGTTAAACCAAAGACATTCAATACCTATAGACCGGACATCACGAACAAAATGTTCGTCCGAAAAAGTGTGTCCTGCTGGATACAAGTCTATGAGTTTTTTTGTAGTACGCTCCGCTGCCGCTCCAATATTCATATATTATTCTAGATGGCGTTACTGAGACATGGGATCAAAGTTTTTCTGTGACATTTCCTTGACATGCCCGTATTTTAAATCTCTTTGATACAAACACTTTTACACGTATTTTTTTAGCTAGAATTTTTTCACTATCTGACTACTTACTCTGAAAAGAAACACTGAAAGAAACTCAGAGATCCAGTCTCTTTTAAAGTCCAGAAATTAGCTTGGTGTGAGAACCATGCAGATTAGTGTCCGCAATGGTCTTTTTAGGAAAGAAACACACAGATATGAGGGGACCAGATCAGTCAGTGCAAGCATTTGTCAGTAATCGTGAGCTCAACTCGAAACTTGAGGAGCTCCACGTATTTTACAATATCACTACAAATGTGGTATCAACCTCAGGTAAAATACATAGGTTGATGCCGACACACAGCTATCTTAACGACATTGGCACTCATTGTTCAAATCCAAAGAGATTTAAAATACTATAGAGCGGGCATGTCAAGGAAATGTCATAGAAAAAATTTGATCCCATGTCTCGGTAACGCCATCTAGAATAATATATGAATATTGGAGCGGCAGCGGTGCGTAGGTACTACAAAAAACTCATAGACTTGTGTCCAGCAGGACACACTTTTTCGGACGAAAATTTTGTTCGTGATGTCCGGTCTATAGGTATTGAATGTCTTTGGTCAAATCAAATATCGGGCGCTTCCCATGTTTCCCGAAACACATTACACACGTATATAATAAAACACGTCATTAGATATCTAACAAACTTTTACCCAATAGGTACTACACGAATAACCCACACACACGCATACAACCGCATACAATAATCGCAATTACACACGAGCACGACTTACTTTCGACATCTCGCTATGTCACAAATATGGTTCAGCGCACACTTGCGTCTATTGTTAATGTTACGAAAATGGTCCATGGCGACTGTTATGGACAACTTGTGGTAGATAGGCAACAAAGGGGTGAAACCTGGTGGTTTACTTATGGTAAATGTGGACATAACTTGTGCATTAAGTGCCTAGTTAGACTAGTGGTCGTAAGTGCTACTTTTGAACATAAGGTAGCATTCCCAGGTTGAGTAAATGTATTGTAAGAGTAAAAAAATGTATTGTAGAATTTAATTTAAACTGAAGCGTGAGCCAGGTTTAATGATTAACAGAATTCTAAAAAAATATAAATAACAAAAGAAAAATGCGTTTACTGAAATTACAGCAAATAATAATTAAATATACCTACACTGGAAATAACTACAAATAAAAAAAACAAATGAGGATATACAAAAACAACTAGGCGTGAAAGTTATCTTCTGCATCGCTGTCACGTGCCCAGAAGACTGTCAGCATTGCCACGTTGGATGGCAATGCTAATTCTTTGGCAAAAGAATAAGCTAGCGCTCTGGTAATGAATGGCATCATAATGGCAACAGGCTTATCAGCTATATGGGTGCTTGCTTATTGAGAATAAACATCGATAGGTACGCGAGGTTTTTATGAATAAAGATTGTAAGGAATACCAAAACTTGGTTTCTTAATTTGTAACATATAAATGACAGGAATTCTGAAACTTTTTATTAATCTACATACTCACCTACATACTTACATAAACTCACGATCTTACATACTTACTTCTTTTGCTTCGTTTACATTGATACATGTTGTCATACACACACTAGTACTACGCACCTAACCTATCTGAATAACCTCACTAATAAGGTCTATGCTATGTATGTCCTTATCTTAGCAACAAAACAAAATGGTCGCTCCCCCCTTCCCCCATCGGGCACTAAACAATAATCGCAATCACAAAGCTTTCTCATCTGTCTCGCAGCTCACAGTTATGGCGCACACTGGCGACTTATTGTTGCGCAAATTGATATGGTTTGGCTCCACAATTAGGTAGACCGGTAACAGAACCAGCACGCGTAGCACGATCGCCGTAGTAACAGTTTTGTCGACAGAGGAATCGTCAAAGCGACAGATGGTAGAAACATTTCTGCCGATTATAGAAGAAATAATGCGTGATATTGTAGACTATTGTCGACTGAATAATGTACCTATCATTTCTTCTCTTCATACTTGACATTGTCGTGCTCAAAACGAAAGAAATGTTTCTACAATCTGTCCAACCAAACTAGCTGTTTGACTGTTAGGCCGCTATCACACTGGCGTTTTACGAGCTTCGGCGTCTCTCGAACGTCTGCCCAGTGTCGTCGCGAGTCTCTAGTGGCAAGCGTTAGCCTTGCGACCTCGCAATGTTAACGTCGCACGAACGCAATGTTAACGTTGCGATTGTGGGCCACAGGTACAATCACGCCCTACTGTTCTGTCCGTGTGGGTACAAAGTTACAAAGTTCAAAGTTATAACAAGCCTCTCGTCTGGTGTCACTGAAACCCTAAGACTAGTGTCTTAATGTTGTATGTCACTTTGAACCTCTTCTAAAAGTTCTTAAAAAGTAGTATTCGCCAATATTTATAATATTCCGATTAAATATTTTTTTTATATTATTAGAGTACAGTGCGAAATATTCACTTTCTTGTGATCGATTGGACCATAAAGGGTTTTCCCAAAATTGACAACGACCTTTTCTTTTTCTTTAATGTAATTTTCGTCGAAGTCGTCTTAGTAAAGCCAGCAGTAGTGTTTCCTCGTCAGAATCCATTATGTTTCGGATTGTACGCCTCAAATAGTATCATGTGCGCGACGTTGACGTCGCGCTCAACGGACGTTAATGCTTCCCGCGCGACGACGTGACGTCAACGTCGCCAGTGGGATAGCGGCCTTAATCGTTGAACACTTTGCCCAGTGATCATCAATAAGAACTGCCACTAGGTTAGTCACTTAATACACGAAAAGTAGAAGTCTTGAATTATTATTGTCATTGCTGACTGAATATTTAGTTTATAATAACTTTAAACATTTCCCTAATACTGAAGAATTCTTCGTGTCCGAAAATAGATCAATTCCAATGAGTGTTATTAGTCAGTACAATACAATCGGTGAATTATTTCGATCCGTGGTTGGTGACTAACCAGCCGAGGGCAAACATGGAGTAGGCTTGTTTATGGATATTTTGTTTTCATTCGTTAATATAGGGTGGAAAAAATCAACATCTCTCTCTTGAAGGCGAAGCCACTTTTAATTCTTAAAATAGATTATTTTCACGGAAAGGAAATAATTCTTTATTGAAAAAAGAAATTAAGATGGTGGCTTCTTTGATAGTTGGTACCTACAAAAACAAATATAAAATTTGACACATTGGGGTAACTTTGATGTGCCAGCACATCAAACTTACCCCAATGTGTCAAATTTTCCCAATTGAATATGAATCTTATTCTGTTTCACATTAAGTTGAAAAACGTTTAAAGAAATTTGACACATTGGGGTAACTTGATGTGCTGGCGTCTGTACCTAGTTAACAATAGTAAAGCGGCCTCGGGCGCTACGTCCTAATATGTCCTGTAGATATTATTTCGCAATAGACCAGTAGGATTTGAGAAGGAAAATTAGTCGATCAATCTATAGGTATACATTGCGCTGTGTTTTCTACCTTGATTAGTTATACCCGCGGCTTTGCCTACGTTATTGATAATTTCACTAGCGATCCTGCATAAACCTTGAACTGCGTGTTTCCGTCATATAGTACATGTTAAATTATTTTTTTTATAACACTGTTTCCATCACGCAAATAAATAAAAAAGACATTAAAATAAGCTTGAGCCGTTTATAAAGATTTTAATTTTATTTAAATACATTTTCTCGAAAAATGCATTTACGGAGCCTGTATACAAACTCGTGACTATGGTAAGCCCTCGACTTCGTCTCGGGCTTACCTACATTCGTCTACTCGTTTGTAAAAACCAACTTACCGCACTTATATCATAAATAACTATTAAGTTCATTTGATATTTATTACTAAGTGCTGATTTACCAAACATCATAACTTTTTTTTTTTCTTCTTTTGCAACTGAGCCGATGTCATCTTATAACTTATGTATCCAAATAATAAAAATGGCGGTCTGACAGCTATTATAAAGACGATATGTCAAACCGCCATTGTTGTTCTTCAGAGTATAAGTTCTATTCTATTTTTTATTACTTATGGCAAACAAAGCCGATGTCGACTATTCTGCCAATGTCTAAAGTGAATTAGACAGCAAGAGTGCAAAAAAAAAGAAATAACTGAGAAATAATAAAATATCTTCACTTGATACAGTTGAAAGATTCTAAGTTATCTAACTTATATAAAATCATCCTTCTTCTGTCCAATTTATGTCATA
The DNA here is from genome assembly GCA_921972225.1 of Euplexia lucipara. NCBI lineage: Eukaryota > Metazoa > Arthropoda > Insecta > Lepidoptera > Noctuidae > Euplexia > Euplexia lucipara. The sequence goes on along the minus strand of OV179169.1, from coordinate 830,105 downwards.
GGAATTTTATACTAAACTGTATCTTGAGTCAGTGATTTCGTATGTCAATCGAGACAGCTACTCATGAATGTTACAATAACTAGGTATAGTTTGAAATTCTGATTCATGTCCACCTCTCAAGCTGTCAAATCTGATAAAAATAAATAAATATTTAAACTGCATCACATACATTTTTAAAACCACAGGTTGAATTACCAATGGCGTCTTGATTATTCCAGGTTTTATAAAAAAAATACATCCGAAATAGACTAAAAAACGAACGATGAATAAAAATTCATTTATTTAAAATTTATTGAGATAAGCACTTTTTGGGACGTATAAAAATACTTGAAGATAGTACCCCAAAACGGCCACCCTTTACCTAGTGTTTTTTTTTCTGGGAAGAAGAAGTGGCTGATCTCCCCAGTTGCACAAATCTTTCATCAGTACGATTCTGTAAAAATCACGCCGTAAAAATGTTTGTAATATATTCCGCATGTTTCACACAACGCCATCTAGTCCAAAGCTAAGGAAAACTTCTGTTATGGGTACTATACAACTGTTCTGATAAACATACTTATATTTCTAAATACATACATATTATAGATAAATTACACCCAGACAAAGAACAAATGATCGTGCTCTTTACATAAATATTTGTCCTGGGTAGGAATCGCACCCACGACCTCCGGCATAGCATTTAGGGCCACTACCTACTAGACCAACAGGCCACCTATGATTTGGCAGTCTGCCGTTCACATCACTAGACTAGCACTACAACTATGTACATAATTAATCGTCAATGATCTTTAACTAACCACCATCTCTTTCTTTCTCCACAGTACGGCAGCGATGAGTTCGGACACGACTCTCCGTCCCGGTACGCGTCTCCGAAGGGCGCAGGCGCCGGCGCACCCTACCAGGAGGCGTACTACGCCGGTGGGGAGTGGGGCGCGCCCTATTACCAACCGCCGCCTGCCTACCAGCACGACCCCTATGCTACGTCGCCAGGTAAGACCTTCAAACACTTACGAGTTGATCAGTCTTCTACAAACGAAGCAAAAGAAATGTGTAAGAATCGTAGCAATGGATGCGTAGCGACATCTATCTCGCCACATACGAACTAACGACTGACATCCTACATCTCGATGTTAAAGTTATCCGCGCGTTTGAACGTATACAAGATCCCGACAACAACCATCGGGCATTGGCAACACTCTCTCCTTCCATCTGCTTACATACAACGTACTACCAACACGAGGAACTAAATTACCCAAAAATTAAGGTACCTTTAAATTTAAATATGTGGTCCTACCGTTAAATACAGGTTACCTAAATATTTCGATAGCGTATTTTTTCAGTAGCGGATTTAGAGTCGGAAATGCATACCGGTATATTTCGATAGAAGTACCTTTAAGCTTTAAAAATGGACTTAACCTTAATAAATAAGGGTTTTCTTTGTCGCACCGACTGGCGGAAAGCGAAATCGAACCATTATCGGTCGGCGGTCATTGCAAATTAATTACACAATTTCTGAACGTTTAACGTGTTCTATCCGCATGTCTCGCATGTTTTTCCGTACCACAATCGTGTAAAGGTTAAATAACGGTTTAGTCCAACTTTTATTTATAAAGTTATCGGTATAGCTCAACCTTTTTTTTATAAACCGGTACCGGTATATTTGTGACATATTAACCTTTAACCGTAACCGCTTTAAGTCCCTGAACAGCATCTCATCAGCACCTCAACTACAAAGCTACACAAATATCTAACCTTCTCTCGCCCATGTTCCAGGTATAGCGGGCGCTCCAGTGGGCGAGGCGGGGGGCGGCGGGGCGGAGCTCCCACTGCCGCCGATGTCCTCATTTAGGGCTGCAGCGCCGCACCACTCTCCCACAGACCCCATGCTCGTCGCCAAGCCTCCGCTACAACCTGTAAGTAGACACTTACTTAGATGTAATAAATACTATGAATACTAATACTATACTAGTGTATAAATACTATGACTACTAATAAAATACAGGATGGAACAATTATATTTTAAGTAAAAAGGTGTAGATAGGTTATAAGCGCTCACTTGACCAAAGTGTCGCGTCGCGCCGTCAACGGACGCGTGAGTGCGTTAGTGTGTCGTTTCTGAAGATCGAATGTTGTTTAGGTAACCTATCTCCACATTTTTACTTTATTATATCATTGGGATGAAACATCATAATTATGGCGCATTTGGACACCATGAGGTCTATCTTTCTGGATCCCCAGCGTTATTATACAGGGTGCTTTTGAAATCATGGGCAAATTTTTCACAGGCAGTTTTACTATGAATATGAACGACTTTCGTTATGGGATCAACTCGGAAACCGCGAAATAATAATCAGCTGTTGCACACATTTTGGTCGAGTACGTATTATACTTTGGTATGCAACAGCAGATTTTTTGTACAGGGATAAAATGTATACTATGTCACCCGGGGTTAGTGTGGCTTCCCAACGGTGAAAGAATGTTTTAAATCAGACCAGTATTTTTGAAGTGTTTCAATGCAAACAATGAAATCTTTCCTCCTTATTATATTAGAATAGAAGTATAGATAAAACATAATTGAACACTCACGCCCCTTTCACACGGCAGTCCAGTTTTTTACAGGATTCCGTTTTCTGCAGGAACCCGTTTGATGGCGAATGTGTTTATATGCTAGCGTTCATACGAGCATTCTGCATGCGGGATCCTGCAATATATTTGCCATCAAACGGGGTCCTGCAGAAAACGGAATCCTGCAAAAACTGGACTGCCGTGTGAAAGGGGCGTCACACTCACCCTCACTTGCCCCGTGCACAGATGTACGGCGGGTCGGCCAGCACGCCGGGCGTGGGCGCGGCGGAGGCGGGCAGCCTGTCGTCGTACGGCTCGTCGCCCTCCACGCCGGTGCACTCGCCCCCGCCGCTGCACGCGCGCCTCTACCCGCCGCTCAAGCACGCGCACCACCACCACCATCACAACGGACAGGTATGCATGCACCAGAACCTTCTTTGAAGTCACCACTTCTCTTATTAAATCATCCTTGATACTCATTGACAAGCTTGGTTCATTCCCCACCCGTGGTAGGCGTAACTGTCGGCCCATACTATGCGTTTCAAATGAGAATAGGAACGTCAATGACCTCTATCTGACAGATGTCACTTGAAAAGTGACTTCTTTATATTACTATTTTTTGTCTTTAGTTTAATCTTTTCTTTTTTTTTATCTGTATTGCTATTCTTTTGTTTTATGTTCTGTGCGTCCAAATATAAAATATTTTCTTTCATAATCTATTTATTTTTAGTTTTTTGTTTTACCGAGTCGCAGTTATTGAAAATGAGAAAAACGTTCTAAATGAATTAGTCTTGCGGACCGTACTTTTTAGGTGACATCTGACAGATAGAGGTCATTGACGTTTCTATTCTCATTTGAAATGCATAGTAACAATTTTTACACCTGCAGTCTGAGGGCTAATCGTACCCAAAAAGAAGACAGCACTAGCATTCAATACAGCGATACCTTCTGGGTGCTGTTGGGGCTTCCACCATACTGTAGTGTGTCAGGGATGTTTGCGGATGCGCACACTGACGATTATTTCGCGATCATGTGCAAAAAAGTGGCAGTGATACGCTGAGTGAGGCGAAGCAGCAATGGTGTTCTGAAGGGCCTCGACGGCGTGGCTGGAGTTATTCGTTCGCATCGTCTTGTAATTTAAATATGTATACGCACTTACCCCCCCTTCCCCTGTCTTTTCCAGCAATCAAATTGGGTGTCTTCAGGCGTGTCCTCCCCCCCCTCAGCGTCCACCCCGCATGCGCTGGCGCCGGCGCCCGTGCTACCCAACGGTCACCACGCGCCGATGCCCGTGTTCCAGCCCAACAACATGGTGAGTGGACCCGCTGATACCCGGACCAGTTCCGAGGGGGTCGTGGTGGACATGTGACTTTTGCTAACAAATTTTTGTAGAATAAAAAAAACAAAAGTTAAGCGTTGGTTGCTGAGGTCGTTTCATGGATAGGTGACTACCCATTACAAAACTAGACAAGTTAAGCGTTGGTTGCCGAGGTTAATTCGAGGATGGGTAACCACCCATTACAAAACTAGACAAGTTAAGCGATGGTTGCCGAGGCCGTTTCGAGGATGGGTGACCACCCATTACAAAACTAGACAAGTTAAGCGATGGTTGCCGAGGCCGTTTCGAGGATGAGTGACTACCCATTACAAAACTAGACAAGTTAAGCGATGGTTGCCGAGGCCGTTTCGAGGATGGGTGACCACCCATTACAAAACTAGACAAGTTAAGCGATGGTTGCCGAGGTCGTTTCGAGGATGGGTGATCCATCCCTTACTAAACTGGATTCCTCTGTTTCTCGAAAAGTCCCGGGTGTAATTCCTAAGCCTTTGTCAGTCAATATTTTCTTGTAATCTAGATGAGGGAGGGCAATTTAGTCCACTAAGTAGCATATTATTAGTATTTGATTAATTTAATATTTAGGCTAAATTATAACAGCCTCACTGGTCGATCGAAGGTTAAGCTACGCTTGACGAGGTCAGTCCTTGGATGGGAGACCATTTATTACATACCAAGACTCCTCCGTGCCTCGGAAAGCACGTTAAGCCGTTGGTCCCGGCTGTCATTTGTAAATCTTTGACAGTCGTTACTTGTAGTCAGAAGCCCGAAAATCTGACAACCAGGATTAACGAAGGGGTATCATGTTACCCAGTTACTGGGTTGTGGAGGTCCGACAGGCAGTCGCTCCATGTAAAACACTGGTATTCAGCTGCATTTGGTTAAACTGGAAGCCGACCCCAACATAGTTGGGATTGTTGGGAAAAAGGCTGGCAGATATATTAAATTAGTTTAATATTTCTAGTATTAGTTCTTAATCAGTGTAGTCCCATTAGTAAATTACAAAAGTTGGTTTATCTGTAGACACCGGTTAGAACCATCGAGGCATTTATTGAATTTTGATCTCTATTCCTATCGTGTTAATGTTCTTATTACAAAAAACAGAAGAGATTTAAAATATTATAGAGCGGGCATGTCAAGGAAATGTCATAGAAAAACTTTGATCCCATGTCTCAGTAACGCCATCTAGAATAATATATGAATATTGGAGCGGCAGCGGAACGTACTAAAAAAAACTCATAGACTTGTGTCAGTTGTGTCCGGCAGGACACACTTTTTCGGACGAAAATTTTGATCGTGATGTCCGGTCTATGGGTATCAAAAAACTGTCTTCAAACCCGAATCTTCAAAAAAAGAAAAAAAATCAAATCATTTATTTATTTTGTGAACACAAAATAATTTGTGTATTTCAATAAAAATGACAATTTGTACAAACCATGTCTCACCAATAGGCATATGAAATCTAATTTATATGGTCAAGAAATATGCATGTCAAATCATAAGATCATGTTACTTGTCAATTTTTTTTTAAGGACTTTATAGTGCTCTGAATAAAGTTTAAAATTCTGTAAATGGCTCGAAATTTTTATAGAAATTAGATTCAAGTTATTATAGTCTAGGTATTTAGAAGACCACCAACCCCAAAGTAGGCAAGTACGAATATTTTAGACGTAGACAATAATTTTACAAAAAAAAGGATAAAAAACATGCCTAAATTCACATTGCCACCACTACATCCTACTCTCTAAATAAAACTAAATTTAACATCCAAACTAATTTGATACATTTGCTTGCCACGATATTTAGCCAGCATTTTACACTAGCCCATCAAAAACTATGGAGTTGAAGGAAGTACGACAAGTATTATATCTTAGTTCTGAAGCTTATAGACATTGCAAACTGCCTAATAATGTTTTGCCCCCCAAATTCTTGGTAAAATTTATTTATTTTTTACTGGCAGACCTCACACGGTTTCACCCGCGAAGATCCCGTTCCCGTGGGAATACAGGGATGAAAAGTAGCCTTTGTCACCCAGGGATAGTGTAGCTTCTTCTTGTCTAAGAATTTATGAAATCGGTCTGGTAGTTTCGGAGCCTATTCAATGCCAACAAACAAAGGAACAAACAAACAATCAAATCTTTCTTCTTTATATTATTAAGTATAGATTACAAGTATTATTTAATCAACCATTGTTATGTAGTAAGGTAAGCGGCTATAGCCCCCAAAAAACAGTACTCAATTAGGCTAAGGCCTCGCCCTGGCGATCGAAAGGTCTTGAGTTCTATTCCCACCCATTGCATTATTGACGTGAACCCACTCCAGATACGATCATATTTAGCTTAGTTAGACTGGGTAACAAGACTACTAGAAAACATCGAAATCGGTCCAGCCGTTTAGGAGGAGTTTAATTACAAACACACGCATAGAATATCTAAATAAAATAAAGATAAGTCTGGAATCGCCAACACGCCTTAAGCAAGCGTGGTGATTAATGCTCCTGCCTTCTTCGTATGAGAAGAGCATTTGCCTTCCAGTGAGACATTAACGCGCTGGTTGTTTAGTTAAATAATTGTTTACCATGAATAGGGCGTAATTTGGATAAATTATTATTAATCTAAACGCCGATTTTTCAATCATCAGTTAAGTCTTGCCTAACGAATAAAAATGGCAGTTTGACAGCTTGCATAGACAATAATGTCACAACGTCATATTTATTCTTTAGATTTGAAATCTGACTATTGAAAAACTAGCCCTAAACTATATTTTAAAAGGTGTGAAATGAAAACTAAATTCCGAATTGCAGTGTCTATATGCTTTCAAAGCAAATGTTGAAAATTAGTGATAAATAAACATACCACTGGTTTTTGAAAGCAGCAATTAAGATAATGAACAAAGATTTGATCAGTACCTTATGTAATAAGACGGACTTTGCGACATATTTGTCAAAAATTGACATAATTGTCGCATTTTCATGACGGAATAAAGTAGTTTGTCGGATTGCTGTCGAACTTAAGTTTCATTATAAAGGTTTCTCGCTTTCAAACATCGGTGGTTAGTCTATTAATAATAAAATTACTTTCTTAGCATGCCCCCTTTTCGCATGGATGTAACTAATTTTACGATTTTCCCAATAATGTTGACATTTGAAATGTTTTCTTTTTTTAACGAATTTTGAAGCTTTGGATTTTCTTTTCTTTTTGTTACGGAATTAATGTTTTTTTTTTCTCTCGAAATGTAATACGAACTCTATGGAAAACTAAAGTACGTTCCATATCTTTATGACATACTTAAAATAAAAATGGAACCTTAACATTTTTATGGCACTTTACATAATAAGGAAAAAATACCAACAAAAAAGAATGTTGTAAATTTTTTCACAAAAGTTCAAAAGACAAGTTGCCAGTCTAAAAAAATAAAGTAAGTAAGTACATAAGTTCATATTACATTCTCAGTGTAAATTTTTTGTGTTTTATGTTGTGTTTAATAGTCAGCGAGGAGTGAGGACTCGTGCCATAGACTTTTCTTTATGTTTTTATAGAACTAGTGATGTGTAGATTTGTGTTAACTGAAAAAAAAAAATAGTTGCATTCGTAGTTTTTTGTCGATTGGCTGTTGAATGAATAGTTTTTAAATGTTTTGTAAATCAATGCATAACGGTTTGTAAAAATAATAATTCTTTTTAGTAATCTTTTCTAACTTTCTTTCTTCGCAAATAATATTAAACGTGCTTCTAATTTTTATTATTCAACCGTTAAATTTGAACATAACTTAATATCCTCTATTTTTTGTCAAAGTGTTTAACCGCGACTTTCCTTGTTACAAATTAAATGTTTCCACGCCGTAATTAAATAAATAAATCGTGTTTTTCCGTTTCTTTACACATCGTAAACTGCGTCTTCCAAAACCATACTAAAATCCGTGACCCACACGGTATACAGCGTCTTTCCACATCATAAATGCGTCTTTCAACATCATAAACGTGGATTTCCGCACTGTCAACCGCGTGTACTAAACCTTGACCAAAAAGTGCGACTTTCCACACCGTATACAGCGTCTTTCCACATCATGATCGCGTCTTTCCACATTGTAAACCGCGTTTTCTAAACTTAGACCAAAAACTGTGACTTTCCACATCATATACAGCGTCTTTCCACACCATAACCGCGACTTTCCACTCCATCCCGTGAGTCTATGCGCGTCCCCCGCTCCTCGCTGTAACATACGCTTGGTTAGGGCGCGCCGGCCGAGCAGCGCCAGCTGGATGAAGCTATGGTCTTCCTGAGAGATCACTCGGATTGTGTGAGTATGACTGTTTTTGTATGGGAGTTTGTATGCTGTAAGTTTGTGAATAATTATAATAAATTAGTCAACAATGCTATCGATACCGGTGTCTAATCGATACCGGTGTCTACCATTGTTAAAAGTATTTATGTAAATTAAAAACATTTATAAAAAGGTCTATTTATAAAATAATGTCTCCCACAAGTTATACATGCATCGTTGATTATATAAAAGTGGGAGATATGAGTCTTTACTAAGTGTAAATCAATTCAACACGCTAATTATGTTTCTTGAATAAAAAACTTATAGATTTGATGTTTAAAACAGTAATATCACAATGAAAATTATGTCTACAAAAGTCATTACAGCATATAAACTCCAGTTTATTCTTTTAAGGTTGATTTATTTCGCTGGTAATATTTCAGGGGGTAAAAGATCCAGCATTTTGTCTATTTATTCGAATTACAAAATAAATACGAAACTTTTTACATATTTAAGGGAAATCCCAGAATTTCACCCTCTGAAATATTGTCAATGATTTAAGTCACTCTGTGCTTCTATTAAAAATATTTAGTGTTATTGTCTAAAAGCAACGGTATTCATAAATAAATGATTTTATTTGTTAATGAATGCGGTAAGTATGGAGTTTTTTGCCCATTCTTCTCCATACGAAACTACCTTTTGGAAGGGTCAACGAGAATTTTTAATCTTTTAACTTCAGATTTATCGTTAAAAGGTGCCTTTTAATTTGACTGATGCACAAGTCATACCAGAATATCCCGGACAACTAGCTCTTAATTCAAGTCTTATCATTCTTTGACAATAACACTAGGTATGATTACCTCTTTTACCAATAAACGCAGACTAAAGTTATGACCGACTTAAAACCCAACAAAAAATATGTTTGGAGGTTTATTTAGCAGTTGTTTTCTGTAAATATCACCCTGTGAAAATTTAGGTGAAGTGAAGGTGAATTGAGCTGTCATTCCATACTACTATGCGTTTCAAATGAGAATAGGAATGACTTAGCGCCATGTTGTGAAGTCATAGCTGTCAATTCGAATAAATTGGGTAAGATCAGCAAAACAAGGTTTTTTCTAAATATAATTTATTTACGAATTACGAATGATTAGTTTTCTAAATTGTACTCTCAAAGTATTTGTTTACATCGGAGACAATCTCTCGAGCCCTCCCATGCAAAACAGCGCCTCGTTCACACATTTTCGAGCAGTCAGGGACATGAAAACAAAATCAAATATCAACAACAACAACAAACAACCGTATAACAAACAGAATTAATAAATATAACGTAAGCACTCGGTAAAACAAAAATAAGAAAATAATTGATACGCGATTAAGGTTTCAAGTGACATTTGACAGATAGAGGTCATTGACGTTCCTATTCTCATTTGAAACGCATAATAATTATTGCTAGGCATTGACAGTTCACTTCACTTAAGCTTTTACAAAGTGGCTTTTACTGAATCGACCGGCTGGTCGCAACCTTACTCTGCGCTTATAAGTGGGAATGTATGTGTAAATATGTATGTATGTATTGTATATAGAGGTTATGTGGCATGGTTTTATTGAGCTGTATGTTTCTTCATTTGCGTTTGTATTGTGATTCTCATGTTTTAATTATACAGGATTATTTTTTTATCATAAACCAAACTTTCACAGAATGTGTTCAACTACTTTCACAATTGGTAGTTGGACAATTCGAACAAAAACTTTACTCATTCGACTGAAATAAATGAAATAACTGGTATGTTTTGGTCAGTGATAAAAAAAAATATTCTGTATGCAACATCCTAAGATATTATAATAGTATTTCTGTAAAAAAATCCAACATTAAAAACGAGATGCAGTGAAACGCGATTAAGTGCGTTACGTCGTCACGTTAATTCAATATCACTTATTTGTTACTGACAAGTCCAAATCAATGAAATAAACACAAGTACTTGTTTGTTTTAGAAATTGTTGAGTTAATGTGAAAATTCCTTTCAAGATTTTGTTTCTATTCTCTGGTAAAATAATGATATCGTTGCAAACATTAGTGCAATTTTTCTATCTTGCATAGGGTCTATTTATTTTTATGTTCGTGATATATAATAAGGCGCGCGTGGGCAACTTAAAATTCCGCAATTCTTGGAATATTATCAAGACCGCATAGTCGATCTTACTAAACAGGATTAATTTTACATGAGCCAGACTTCATATTTTATCTGTGGAGCAAAATTGACAGTTATTGCATGTTAAATCTGTCAACTGTCAATTTATCCTCGGGATCTCTTGACCGCCCCACTTTAAAAAAGCAAAAACGTGCCCCCGACGCCATGCGACGAAAATACCCTTTAAATTCGTCACGTAGTCGTGACGCTTGGCGTGCGGGGCACATTTTCGTTTGTCATCTATACATTATGCGGTTGATGGGTAAACTGATGCCAGGTATAACATTTAGGTGGACTTCACAATAAGTAACATGGCATGTGTGACGCAGGGCGCGCGCATGGAAGAGCGACTTGACGACGCCATCAACGTGCTCCGCAACCACGCCGAGGCGCCCGACCTCTACCCGCAGGACCTGCACCATCCGCACCAGGCGCCGCCCGGTAACTTACAATAATATATTAATAATGGCCGCCAATAGCCTCGAATGTCGTGATAGCCCAGAGGTTAATGCACGAGGTTGTGGTTCAAATCCGGGCAAGTACCAATGTGAATTTTTCAATTCATATGTACTTTCTAAGTTTATCTTAGACATCATTGACATCGGTGAAGGAAAAACATCGTGAGGAAACCTGGGCTTATAGTTAATATAAGTTTGAAATCGCCAATCCGCCTTGAGCAAGCGTGGTGATCAATGCTCGAGCCTTCTCTGTATGAGAAGAGGCCCTGCAGTGGGACAGTAACAGCTGGTATTATTATTATAGCCTCGACCAATATTTGAGGAGGCTCTCGTTAGGTAGCTGGCTCAAGGGCTTTATTCAGTAAGCAGTAATTCTGGACAAGGCTCGCATTGTTCGTCGATTCCTCTCCCAGCAGGGCTAGCATGGCCGGAGATATTCTTTCCACGGGGAGAGGATAAAATACTATTCCCCTCTGACATTTTTATTCACCTTCCGAGCATGGCGACATGGGTGGATAAACTGTTCACGGGGATAAACCAGGGGACACGCTTGTCCTCGAAATTATTGCCATTATAAGAAAACTTTTATGAAATTACACAATAGTCGAGAATGTCATGTAAACCAAAGTACTTTCATCGTTTTATTACATCTGTACTGGATATTTATTTTGTTTTGTTGTCAATTGGGATTGCTCGAATCGCGAAATCTTTCACTAGTCGCCATGCTATAAGCCGTGGATGAGTATCCACGTCTAATGTCAAAAAGTGATATAATTCTCTTTCCCCCTGTTGCCGTGCTTTGGCAGGTGGATAAGATAATTGTATCCCTTGTCATTGGAAATAATCCGTGGATAAAAAATATATCCCCAGCCCATGCTAGCCCTGCTGGAGCCTTGACCCCCGGTAGTTTGGAACCTGATTCCGGTACCGGTAGGCTGCTATTTTTATTTTTTTAATATTTAAAAATATATTAAATGAGTGATGAAAATGAACAAACGAAATACCACCAACCCAGAAAAATACCTTGATATTCTCTAAAACATAAAATTAACGTTAAAGACCTGGAAAATTTCGTTCTAAGAGAGCCATTGCTAAGATAGCCTCTAATATGGCAGTCGCTCCATGTAAGACACTGGTATTTAGCAGCATCCAGTGAGACTGGAAACTGACCCAAACAACTCCCATCCCAAATGTACAATAATAAAAATAAGCCTAATAATATTGTATGTATTCCAGTCCCGCGGCTGGGCGGCGCGCTGGCCGCGTTGCACGCCGAGCCGCCCGTCAAGATGGAGCGGCATGTGCTGCCCAACACCAGTTAGTAGCCTTACTTCGTTATGCAGGGGTCATACCACGGATGGGTGTTCAATATAACTACAAAACAAGACGATTATTCTAAAACGTATAAAAATAAATGACTCGAAGAACACTTTATAGGTATAAATCGTGTGTTGTATCAGAGCAACAGCGTCTTCGTACATTTTATTTCAAAGTCAAATCATTTATTTCAATTAGGATATTTAAAAGGAAGTTTTGAACGTGAAACTTACTAGTTAAATAACATAAATAATGATTCTAATTGCCCCATCCAAAAGGTAGTTTCGTATTTTAATTCAGGAACATAGACATTATAGGCGAATCGCGAATAGAAAAAACAAATAAGTACATAAATAAATATTCCACAACTTTTCACACAACGCCATTTAGTCCCAATTTAAGCTTCAGAGCTTGTGTTATGGGTACTGAACAGCTGATAAACATTTACTTATATATTTCTAAATACATACTTAATATAGATAAAATATCACCCAGACACAGAACAAATGTCGTGCTCATCACACAAACATTTGTCCTGGGTGGGAATCGAACCCACCACCTCCGACATAGCAGTCAGGGACACTAACTACAAGACCAACAGGCCAGTCAGAAACAGTATTTTAATATAAATACTTAGTTTTACAAAATATTTGAGATTATTCAATGTTTGAGAAAAGGCGATCTATCGCCGAGTGTCCGGGCTCGACGTGTATGAGAGCAGCATGTTTGCGCACGACCCGCTCCTCTGGCGGCACGATAGTTATCCACTTTTACTCCAGAATTGCTTAACCAATTCTTACGAAATGTGTGTGAAAATTTTGAGGAAACTTTCAAGTCCTCAAACTTACGACTTATCTTGTCGGACATCTCGTACATGATCATCGTATACTTATGTCTCTATCTGTGTCCACTTTCAGAGAAACGCAAAGAGCCGCCAGACTCAGGCGTAGAGTCCAAACCTTCCTCCTCGGGTTCCGCCGACGCGCTAGCCAACAAGCCGCCCAACTCCAAGCGATCCAGACGATAGTGAGTATTATTGCTATTACAAATAAGGTTCAAAGTTGTGTGACTGTAGAAATGAAATGATGTAGAACTATTTCAACACTTTTATACGTAATTGACTGACAAGATATTTCGAAAGAAAGTCAGAGATGAATCTACTATCATTTTTATTCATTTTTTGAGATTCCGGGTTCGAATCTCGGAACGAGCAAGTTTTATTTAGTTTGACGATTTAATACCGATTTGGTACTTCTGGGGGCCTAGATAACAATTCGAAATGTATGGAATTAGTCGAAAGCTTAAAAAACTCAAAATAAAAAGTAATTCATTCAAATCAGGCTGAGGATCAGCACTTTTTGAACGCCAAAATTAGATAAGATGATATGTACCTACTATTGTATATTTTCTATTGTTTTATAAATTATTGTGTGTATGTGTGTTTTGATGACTGATGTCAAATAAATATTTTTCTTTCTTTATTTCTTTATAAGATAGTCTCTCAAAAAGCTCGCCCTTCCAATTCCAAACATTTCGGATTTATAGAACATTATTATCGTTTAATATGACTTAGTCTAGACCCCTAGGTATCAAGACGTGAGTCAGTGTACGCTCTACCATGTTGAAGTTAACTGAATCTCATATCCCAATCACAAAACCTCTTTTTGTGATTTCGAAACTAATCCCATTGCGAAAGTATAAACATGTGAATAGCGCCATCTATGTCGCCACATACGCACTTCGCACAAGAGCGGTATTTAATGGTTGTCCGTGCCCCTCAGCTCCACGAACCCCGCCATGCCGAGCTGCTCGTCGGCGGACGAGGACGACCTGGACCCCGACACCAAGGCGGCGCGCGAGAGAGAGAGGAGACAGGCCAACAATGTTAGAGAGAGGTGCGGAGATACTGCCATTGTGGGCTTGTTGCTTTACATACGAGGTTACCCACACTGAAATCTAGTTCATTCAAAGTCAAAAACGTACCCTCGGACGTCTCCTAAGAACTTATCCTTCAAATGTGCCGATTGCTATTAATTTGCTAATAATTATTTAATTTGCTAATTAATCCTTTGTGTCGTGTGGCGTGCTGGACACATTTTGTTTTGACTGTGGCAATGATTAATAACGCCAGCCTGAGGTACCTATAACTCTATTTAGGGTAACCGTGATCTATGATTACCCTCAATTTTGCCAAGGGTAAAAGATATCGGTTGATCACGATTACCCTTTATTGCGGCTAGGGTAAGATATCGGTTGATCACGATTACCCTTTATTGCGGCTAGGGTAAGATATCGGTTGATCACGATTACCCTCAATTGTCACTAAAATCGCGTGTAAAATCATTTAAAATATTTGAATGTATCTTTTTTTTCTTCTGCGGCAATCTCTTATGTAAATCGACAATACAATCTCTTTTAATTCTTTAAACTTCTGACAGTTCTCAAATCGACATTAGGTAAAAATAAAGCGATTTTCAACAGCAATATAATTCTAAGAAAAATAATTTAAAGTACTTGTTGAAAATTACTTTTACAATATTTGTTGTCAGTTTAAGAACTGGCCTTTTTTTATCAACATCAGAGGGGCAATTAGCGTATTTTAATAAAAAACGTTCGCATTCTAATATTAGTCTTAATCTGTCAAAATACATCTCATTTTCCTAAATTTTAGATTAGATTTTGAACGTTTTTAATTACGGTAATTGGCCCGTTGTTCACTGTTTACCATTTTTATTTAATTGGAAATATCTGAGGTTGTATAGTAGCGGTCATAACTCTCTAGCAAACTCTTACCGCACGTTCAAAGCATTAGTATCCATAACGTGGTAGTGCAGTTTTGACCGTCAACTATACAAAACCTTTCTAAATGTAGTGACAGTTACAGTCGCCATAAGGTTAATTTATAAATAACTTACCTTAATATTAAGTAATTTTAATTAACACCTGCTTCCTTAGATATTTCTTACATCATTCACTTTTCACGGTATACAGGTTGACCTTTAAGTTCGCTGACAATCTTTCTGGGGGTGAAAGTATTCCTTAATGTAAACAACTTTTATTTTGGTATCAACTTTTTGTTGCTTAAAGTTGGTGTAAGTATGGGAGAAGATTCAGATTCTTGTTAGTAACACAGGTTATAAACTAGCTCAGATATCACTAGCTTTGTTATATGTATAACAGTAACATTGCTTTTTACAGGAGGGTTTATATGTTTCAATTTTAACTATAAGACAATTAAAATAATAAACCATCCTAACTAAACCGAATAGTACATTAATTAAACATTGTTTTTAATGTACAATTAAATGAAGAATAAATAAGTACCTTTAGTACATTTATGTTGTCTTAACGACACAAAATTCTAGGATCTTTCACTCCTGAAATATTGGTAATAAAATAAAAATCAGCCTGTATAATATTTATAATCTGTACACTGTCTGCATATAATATACTAACATTGTGTTATAGTTTCAGCTGCACGCCATTCTAACAGGGTCACAGTGTGTACAATGTCCTCTATTTTTTAAACCTTATTATCTTTGGTATAAAGCTCATTTCTGTGTGGTACTCCTAGGTAGGCGAAAGGTAAGTCTTAGAACTATTATATTGGCATACAGTGTATTTTTTTCAGAAATTTCTTAATAATAACAGGATTTTAAAATAGATTTGATAATTAAAATTTACTTGTTCGATGCAAATAACTAGTTGATACACCTAGGTACACAAATAAACTAGATCTTAAAGTTATCGATGTCAAAGTCGATCGTCAAAAATTAAATTGATTAAAAACTAAAGAACAAAAAAAAGACTTGTGCCAAACCAAAAAGGCCCCTATCTCAGCATTAGCTGTGACATTTAAAAATATAAATACCGCAGCGCTGTTGACAACGAAACTTAAGCAAAAACTTACAACAAACTGAATAAATAGAAACCTCCAAGTAAAAAGGGCGTGCCCGCTTACATTGTGCAGAGCTGGATAACAACATAGGTCTGTGAAACGAAATCACAAAATGATGAACTAGGACCATCGAAGCTAAATATACTGGTACTGGTAATTAGTGACCGATACTTAAACGCGTGATTGTATTCATGATTTCAATAAACTTTTCCAAAGATTTTTTCTTAATACACAATATGTTATTTAATAACACAATAGAATAACAAAAACGCTGTTTGAAATTCCCGCGCGCGCGCCTGTGATCGATCACAGTAGGCACGAATCGGCACGATCTATCAGCTGATATTCTGACCTCGGGAAGGGTAAAATCTACCAGTAGTAGCGCCACACGCTCCCCCGCCACCCCCACCGCTCCCGTTGTCCAGTACTGTCGTAATTGAATTAATTAGTATAAAAAATTTTTCTTCGGGAAAGTTATTCGTATCCATGAGTACAATCACGTGTTTAAGTATCGGTCACTAATTACCAGTCACCCTATATAGTATACCACCACTGCCACTTCTATCGTCTAGGAATCTACAATACATAACTAACAAATCATAAATCATTCGCTTACTAATATAATCAGCTTTAGGGCCATCAGATTCGACTTGACGAAGGCACTTGAGCGTTTTGTGATTGCAAGCGTGTTTACACTTACTTACGACGAGTGTTTATTATAAGCGGACGTCACGCGGTTTCATCCTCGTAGTTGCCGTTCCCGCGGGAATACTGGGATAGAAAATTGCCTATGTTGCCCGGGGATAGTGTAGCTACCGAACGGTGAAAGAATTTTTCAAATCGGTCCAGTAGTTTTTAAGTTTATTCGTTGCATTCAAAAATATAAATCTTTCCTCTTTATAATATCTATTACTATAGAATATATACTTTGCCAACATTCACCCGAGCGTCGTCTAATTATGCTTTGTCTTGCTTTGCTTGCTATATATTTTCATACAGTCAAAATTCAACTAATAACCACAATTTAAAATCAAAATTCATTCATTCAGCTAGGGAATCAGCACTTTATGAACGTCAAACGTTATATAAGACAGTCCCCCAAAAAGCCTGTGCATCGGCACTTCCAATCTTATGTCTGGACTACAGAAGAGACTATAAACCCTGAGTTTCTTTCGGCATTTCTATTAAAAAAAAAACATGTAAAAGTATGTGGGAAGATCTACTTACAGGAATAAATTTCATTTCAGTCAGTCACGCTATTCACGCTATCATTTTACTTCACATACGTACAAAGCTCAAATGCCTTCGTCACAATAGTTTATAGTTACGGTAGATTGTAAGTGGGGTCGTGTAGTACTCTCTCTCTCGCGCCGCCTTCGTCGAAGGGAATAATGGCAGGTTATGTTTCTATTATACAATATTTTATTCAATTTATCGGTTCGGTATTGATGAATTGGTTGCGAGATGTTGAAAGTGTTTAATCTTTTGTGTTCTTAAGTATTAACTGCGGACTTGTTAAAATTTCACTATACTGTATAGTTTTTTATTTAATATCACTCTCAGAAAGTTAAAATACCTACTTACTTTAAACATCTACTTATTACCATTTAAAACCCTGAGATATGGAAAAATATCGGCTGTTCCATGCATTCAAATTCGCATATCTTGACAAACTATATGAACCAACGTGTTGGTCCCATGGAAAAAGTTTTTCACATTATTTATTAGTGTGAAATTAATTGCAAATTCTTATGGTGTACAGACGTCAGCACGTCAAGTTACCCCAATGTGTCAAATTTCTTTGATAGTTTTTCAACTTTATGACAAACAGAATAAGGTTTATATTCAATTGGGAAATTTTGACACATTGAGGTAACTTGATGTGCTGGCGTCTGTACAATGAAGAGTATTCTATTCTACTTAATAACTTAGAATGGAATAGAATAGAATACTCTTCATTGTACCTACACCATAAAATCTTACAAATTATAACTTAAGTACCTACTATTTTCCTACTTTAATCAAATTTCATTTATTCAAAGTAGGCTGAAGATAAGCACTTTTTGAGCGTCAAAAATTTACATAAGACAGTCCCCCACAACGTCCGCCTTTCACCACAGGATTTTAGCTTGAAAGAAGAAGTGGTGGAATAATGGTCCACCTCCTAGCTCACGCACACGTAATAAATAATCGCTGAATTACGTAAACGACCTCTATTGTCAACTCTATTCCAACATCTCGAACCAGAATTACGCATATCAACCAATAGTTACAAAAATCTTACAATGTAACCCGTATATCTGGGCACCAGTTGTTCGTCGGCCGACGAAGCCGACCCGCGGGCCAAGGCGATGAGAGAGAAAGAGAGACGGCAAGCCAACAACGCGAGGGAGAGGTAAGACAGAGATAGCGATAGACGTAGGGCTAGAGAGGCAAGAGATTTAGGGTATTTTTATTGTCACTTATCGTATCAACCATGTTTTTATTAACATGCGTGCCGCCCGCACGGCCTGCCGTTCTTTAACTAGAAAGCTGTTATGCCCAAAACAACGCACAAACCCGCAAACGCACGCGCAATTCCTCAAGAACGCACATAATTTCGTGCTAGTGAAGTGTTACTAACATAGTTTTTAAGATTTTACTAACAAAAGTGTTATTAGTATGTATTTTTAGGTTAAGGTATTTATCTATGGGTCTTTGTTACCTGAAATAAATGGATTATTATTTTATATTATTATTAAAACTTCCGAGTTAATGGCAAAAAGACTAAAGTGAATGGCAGCAGCAACGGAAGACGCTACTGGGTCGCGCAAATGCGTGCCGCCCGCATGCGTGTTGCGAACTTCGACAGCCAGTTTACTGTAGTTTTTTTTTTCCATTTTGACACTAGCTCCTATCCTGGCGACACGAAACTGCAGAGTGCCGTAAAAATTCTGCTCTGCGTGCGGCCCGCAGCACGCATGCGGGTCTGGGCTGCACTTGGCCGTAAAAACGTATTGACGCGTAAATATATAAGAAGGGCAAAATCATCTGCCTTGCCTTTTCCCAACTATGTTGGGGTCGGCTTCCAGTCTCATCGGATGCAGCTGAATACCAGTGTTTTACATGGAGCGACTGCCTGTCAGACCTCCACAACCCAGTAACTGAGTACCACGATACCCCTTGGGTAAACTGGTTGTCAGACTTTCAAGGTTCTGAGTTCTCGTAAAGACTGTCGAAGATCTACAAATGACAGCTGAGACCAACGGCTTTGAGTCCGGGGCACGGAGGAGTCTTTATTTGTAATAAATGGTCACCCATCCACGGATCGACCTCGTCGAGTGTTGCTTAACCTTCGATCGATCCGTTGTGGCTGTTATTATTTAGCCACAAGCCAATATGCGATTTAGCAATATGTGTTCACGAAATGAGTTCTATATATTTTTTGTATAGTAAGTAACCAATGTTATTTCAGGAATTATACACACTGTGACCCTTATTTATCATGCTTTTAACTCTAATATCGTTATTATTTTATCGAAAACATAATTAACATATATTTAACAAAAACAACTGCTTTTGTGTACATACCTTTTAAAGATATTATGTGTAGACAAATAGTCAATCTGGTTATAACAAATATAAAATGATGTTTTCAAATTGTAATTGACAAATTAATTAAAAACTAAAATATGCATGCTTAGTCAATTGGATGCCAACTTGAAATGTACGCCAACTTTATATACTGTAGCGAAAATACTACGAAATTATGTTTGATCTATACAATAAGCTTTATCTGCGTGCGATCAGACTGTGGTATACGATCTTTTGGAACTGAATCATGAAAAGTTCTACCGTTAGTGGCGGTGTTGGCAAACTCGCGTCGAAGCTATCCAGTTCCAAAAGGTCGCATCTCATTTTGTGTTCAAACAAAACACTTTCCCAATTGAGTTTTTTTGTCTTGTGTACACTTATTGTCTAGAGCAAAACATATTTTCTTAATACCACTTTTTCAAAAGTTCTACTGTTTTTTTCTAATGAGTGTTCGTGATGTGTACAGGATAAGAATACGAGATATAAACGAAGCCCTCAAGGAACTAGGCAGGATGTGTATGACCCATCTGAAGAGTGACAAACCACAGACCAAGCTGGGCATCCTCAATATGGCTGTCGAGGTCATCATGACGCTGGAGCAGCAAGTCAGAGGTAAGTCACCATATTAGAGCTTATAGCAATCCCAACCACTGCAACTCTTTACAGGCTAGATAGAATACACAAGTCCGTAACTGAAATAGGTTTCAACTACACGATGACTGAAGCATCCATGCCGTCGTCGGGACTGGTCAAATTAAAAGTTGAATTGATTATTTTAGAAGGTTTCTCTAGACTTTGTCCTGCATCCTTAACTCGCTTAATATATTAATACGATCTTATGTCTGGAAATTAAAAGAGACCATTAACCCTGAGTTTCTTTCGGCATTTCTTCTCATTTTGGAAATGCCGGCGCCATTCAGTTCTGGGAAGATCTACTTACAGAAATAAATATAATTTCATTACATTGTCACTTAACTGGCCTGTTGGTCTAGTAGTTAGTGGTCCTGAGTTGTGGAATATGGATAGACTAATATTGATCTCGTAAAACAGGACTACCTCTTTTCGACCCTTCGTTGACTGTATCCTACAGGGTCCATTATGGTTTCAAATACTTAATGAAAATTTATAAAAATATAGATAGAATAGAATATTCATAAATATTCCACAACTTTTCACACAACGCCATTTAGTCCCAAGTTAAGCTTGAGAGCTTGAATTATGGGTACTAAACAGCTGATAAACATACTTATGTATTTCTAAATACATACATATTATTGTAGATAAATTACACCCAGACACAGAACAAATGATCGTGCTTATCACACAAACATTAGTTCTGGGTGGAAATCGAACCCACGACCTCCGGCATAGCAGTCAGGGTCACTAACTACTAGACCAAAAGACCAGTCATAAGTGTTGAATACTGAAATGGATGATCTTTAAATGTAGTTTTATCTTGTTCTAAGAGAAAAAGATAAAAATGTAAACTTATGTTTGTAATTTTCAGAACGTAACCTAAACCCTAAGGCGGCGTGTCTGAAGCGCCGCGAGGAGGAGAAGGCGGAGGAAGCGCCCAAACTGCTGCCCGCGCCACTACAGCACTACCAACCCATGCCGGTGAGACAATGAGTCCCTATCCTACTCAGTATCCGGCCTATGTACACACGCCAGCACATCAACCTAGCCGAAACGGTCATTTTTCCCCAATAAATTTTGAACCTTATGCTCTAGCAATAAACTTGAAAATGTTTTAAAGAAATTTGACAGATTGTAGTAGGTTGATGTGTCTGTACAGAAGCCAGCTCTTGCCAATGTACAGACGCGAGACGCCAGCACATCAAGTTACCCCAATGTGTCAAATTTTCCCAATTGAATATGAACCTTATTCTGTTTGGCATAAAGTTGAAAAACGATCAAAGAAATTTGACACATTGGGGTAACTTGTACAGACGCCAGCACATCAAGTTACCCCAATGTGTCAAATTTCTTTGATCGTTTTTTTGATGAAGGTTCATGTTTAATTGGGAAAATTGCGCAACTGCCGATCGTGAGGTCCCAAAGTGTTATTGAGTTTTCCATCTGGAATTTCTTAGAAGCAGCTCGGAGTCTGGATTTGTGCCGAGTTGATGGCAATAGGCTCGCCCCCTATTACATGGGACTTTAACATAACTGGCGAATTGTGGGTGTACTACCAGGTACACCTCTGCCTAGCCCTTCGTGGACAACAGGCGTGATGTTATGATAGTTTGGGGTAGATTGATGTGCTGGCGTCTGGTAATAAAAACCTTATTATCGAGGAGGAAGTAACCATGATTATTACCTGAAATCGAGAAAAAAAATTGCTGTTTCATAAAAAAAAAAAATACTTATTCGACCAAAATGTATGAAACAGCTGATTTTTTGTTATTCAACAGGCATTTTAGAAGACTGCCTTTAGTAAAAAAAAAATATTTTTATTTATTTAATACTCCAAGGACATTAGAGTCCTTGATGTAACAAATAAATAAATCAATACAGAGGCGGACTGATTCTCTGCTTATATGTTTTCTATATTCTATATGTTATGCTTTGTATATATGTTGCAGGGTATGGGCCAGTTGCCGGGCCAGCCGCCCACAGGCGCGCCCCCACAATAGCGACGCGCCGCGCACGCGCTACGCACTGTGACGTCACGCGCCACACGATAGTTGCGCCACACTCGCGCCACTGTCGCGCGCCACTAAGTGTGCAAGGATATTGTTTTGTTAATGGTGCGTGTGTGCGTGAGATTGTTGATGGAACCTTATACAAGTGAATTGTGAGTAACAAATGAAATAGTAAATGAGAAAAAAAAATGTACTACCTATGTTTTATATATCTAAAGTCAAATAATGTAAGGCAGAAATGTGCAGTTATGTTTTTATTTATTGTAGTTTTTTGTTGAAAGTCTTAAAATTATCTCTACGACGATTACTGATATTTCTGCCTATTGGAAGAAAAAAATATATACCAGGGTGATATTTATATTAACCAATTCAAATGGTTACGTTACCAATGAATTTTAATTACTGTAAAAAGATCTGAATTGTGCTTGATCAATGAGATACTTATTTAATAAATTAAAGTAACATTGTATAATAAATAGCATCCTGTATATTTTATATCACTCAACCTGTACCTATATCACTTCAAAAATTTCATCCCTATTTGTTTTTTTTCTTCAGTCAATCTCACTCACACACGTAATCTAAAAAATCGTTGCATTTTATATTAATTTCTCTTCTTATTTTTTAAATGAAAACCCCGTTGAACGGGAATGGGACACTGTCTTCCCATCGGAAGATTGCCATAAGTAAAAGTTTACATTTTACTTAATCGTAAGTTTATTTTTTATTATAAGTACACACTTTACTAGCAGCATTTTTTAACGAAAAATCAAACGTTTTTCAAGTGCCCAGTGACTTGGGTTTGACGCGCGAAATTACCAATATATGATCTATTCGGTTTGGCTCTCTATTTCCTAAAATATTTCTTTTCTACGAATTTTGCAAATGGGTCTTAAGCCTTTTCTTCTATTTCGGGTGGCATAAGAACTATTTGTATTTCATAAATTCTTGCCTTTCAACATTCAATCACAGTACTAAACAGTTGTTCTCCTAATCCGACCGAATTTCTGACAAACGTAACGAATTTATAATCATGACAAATTATTTTAAATCTTTAAAATAGTGACATCTATCGGCAGCAATCGCAAAACGTTTTGTATCTTCGCTTACCCATCGTATTCTTGAGCATCGCTCGGGTCCGCCTTAAACTGTGGGTATTAAATACTGCCGTGTGACGTCACAACTATCACGTCATCATTGGTAATTTACACTCCAAGCCCAACTATAAAACTCCACATCGGACGAGTTCCAAAGAATTATTTAAATAAATTAAAAATGGTAACCGGCAGTGCGTAGTGACTTATATTTTGGACTCTATAGTACATAAGTGTGTATATTACTAGATTTTAGGAATAGTTTTATAAAACAAAACGTAACATCAGACGAAAAAGGGAAGATTTTTTTTTATGTCTTATATCCAAAGACATAATCCATGTAAAATATTAACTTAGTTTATGTATAGGTATATGATAGGTAAGAAATGAGAAAAAATGAAGATATTTTTAATTACGATTTTTTTTTTAATTCTTTTGTCTTTGTCGCTGCCATAGACACCACTTCACCGCTTTATGCTGAGTTTAAGAAGCTAGACAATAAACAGTATGTTGTTTTTGTAATCCTATCTCATAAACAAGTGGTGTGTATCAAACTTTATTCATGCTTTTTTTTTTGTAAATTTGTAGATCACTGATTTTAAAATGAAGGGTTATGATTATGCTTGAAAAATAATTAAATACTTATGAAAGTAGTACTTATTGTAATATAAATATGTTTTTAGAAGAGAAAATCTACAAATTTACAGAAAAAAATGGAAAAAAAAATGGCTGCTAACTTAGAAAAGTACTTAAGTGGCACTTTGTACCAAAACTCCAGTGAATCGTATCGTTGACACTTTTTCTGTATTTTTTTTTGAGTCCGCGAGGTCCGCGCGATCTACGAGCTATACGTAGTATTATTTTATAAATAATAATTTTCTTTTTTTAGAATATATTCGGTAGCTATTTGCCTTGAGATCGTAAAGTACTTATACAGATTTTTGTGTAAGTTTTTATTTTATTACAATATATATGATTACTTTTTGTTTTTTATATTTATCATTTGCTATTTTTTCGTGAACACAGAAAGATGGGAATAATAGCTTTTTTAAATAATGAAAATTTAGCAAATGTCATCGCTTTAACTCCGTTGAAAATATGAAATGTTTTAAAAGTTCTCAGACTTGCGACTGTCGCGACTTTGTCTTGCCATTGTAAAAAAAAGTCGTATTTTGATTATCCGTCTGTATGGAATTGAGATAGATATCTTTAGGATAATAATTAAAATAGCGTCTGCTAAAACCAGAATCTATATTTACTGAGAAATATGGAAAATTCTTATTTTAAAATAGTTATATATTTTTACACAACGCACAATATATTGATAAAAAAAAATCGTCACAGTCGCAAGCCTGTTTCTAAAAATTCCATAATAATTACCATTACGAAAACCTGTATAAATTTAATTTAAAAAATATATATTTACCAAGTCCGCTCAATGATTTAAATAACAATTCGATTTCTGACAAATAATTATGAATCTAAATTTTTTATATTGTTATTATTTCTCATGACATTTTATGTAATAATAATTGTATTTCGAAACTACTATGATATGTACTGTCACAGTTACTTATGTAATGCGTTGAGTATAGTGTCTTTAGTAGTTTTGACTATCCGAGTCGGGTTTAGGCGATTTTTTTTAGGTAATCGATATGATGTCATTGTATTTATGATCCATAATCCTTTCTGGAACGTGAAAGACTACAATGGAATTAAAAGAATATTATTAGCTCTCTGTAATTACCTCGTTGGTCTAGAGTGGTAAGATTCCCAGGTCATCAAAAGTGGTATTAAGTTTTTTAGTGACTGGGTGGTAGAACTAGCTGTCAGAAGTAATTAAAAACACCAGTCATCTGCCTAGCCTTTTCCCAACTATGTTGGGGTCGGCTTCCAGTTTAACCGGATGCAGCTGAATACCAGTGTTTTACATGGAGCGACTGCCTGTCTGACCTCCACAACCCAGTAACTGGGTAACATGATACCCCTTGGTTAAACTGGTTGTCAGACTTTCGGGCTTCTGACTACAAGTAACGACTGTCAAAGATCTACAAATGACAGCCGGGACCAACGGCTTAACGTGCTTTCCGAGGCACGGAGGAGTCTTGGTATGTAATAAATGGTCACCCATCCACGGACCGACCTCGTCAAGCGTAGCTTAACCTTCGATCGACCCATGCGGCTGTTATAATTTAGCCACAAGCTCCTCAATTAAAAACACCAGTACAGTCTCGTAAATACCAGACATCATTTCAATATCCTTCTTAAATTCTACGTAAAAAGTTCTAAAATAAGATTGCATCTAAACCTACGTTAATATTCGGGACTTAACAGTGTAAGTTTTTGATGCAATCGTTATTTTTTCGAACTGCCCGACTTGAATCAATCCATTTTTTTAGTTGATAGTCTAAATGGTACTCTGTATTATATAGATGTAAGGTTCATTTCTCCTTGAATCATTGAAGCTACTATGAATCGTGTATATTTTGAGAAAAAGCTGTGTTTATTTATAATTTTCAAAAAACTAAAAAAAAATACATACTTTAAAGTATTTGATTTATTGTTTTCTCTGTTACAGAGAGAATGGTCTGTGGTCTTTTTTTATTTTTAAATATTTATATTTTTGAAAATTATAAATAACTATGGCTTTTTTAAATAACTGATTATTTCAATCGCACGTTTTATTATGAAATTAAATACTAAATGAATCATGTCTCGAAACTTGAAAATGCTGGTCATAATATACAGAATATTGGCGACAAGAATATGTTTAATATTATTACCCAATAAAATAATGCGGGGTCATGTCTGACAACACATTATTCTTGGATCACCCATCATAGTTTCGTGTGCGGTGATCACAACACTGAGTTCTTAAAAGGGTTCAAAAGTTGTTCCATTTCATGTCATTTAAATATCTAGTACTTTGCTAAATTCTTCACGATACTAATGTGCTGCAACTTGGACCCCGAAAAAGTTTATTTTGTATCTGGCTCTAAAAACATGTCCAAAAGTTATGTCGTCCAAATAATATTGTTTATGAAATACGTGGAATAACACGATTGTAATATGAGAAATGTGTATAACTTAGTTTTGATTGAAAGCAAGCCTAATTCCTGTTTCCTATATGGGACTTAAACCTAACTGGCGAAATGTGTGTTACATAAACGGCCCTGAGCCCGTGACTTTAGTTCTCGTGACAATTTACAGCAATTTTGTTACTATATGCCTGCTTTCTGAAAAAAAGGGTTATATTACACATATATACCAGTGGCAAAGTGTCTAAGAACCGGAGATCCCTTTAGGAGACAAACTACTCTTGTAAGTTGATCAATAGTTATAAAACTTACGACAAATAATATGAGCAACTTACTCTAGTTGTTTATAAAATAGTCAAAAATATTATAAAAGAACATACGTATGCTTGTATTCTAATCACAATAACAAAACAAATTAAAAAAAGCCGAAAATTGTACTCCCCAATATTTCGTCTTCAATATTCAAAACTAAGTTATACAATTCCTTCAATAGTGAAAATAAAATTGATATTCATGAAATCAATATTGACTTGAGAAAGAAACGACGTAAATGATCTTGCAAAGTTCAAAAACATCTTTTTAGTATTGTATCTTTAGTTGTAAGTCTTACTATCGCCCTTTTAGTTTAGTTTAGTTGATTCCTCTTCCATTTAGCGATAATTAAGTTTTTTTTTATTATTAATTATCTATAATTTGTTGTCTATGCGTACTATGTAGGTCTATTTTAAGATTTTTTTAATATGTACGCATTCGCCCTGTAATTTATTCGCAACTGATGCTCAGTACCCTATGAATGGTAAAATTAGACACCGGTTATACTATCCTGGAGATTGTGTACAAAATGAGGCTTTTTTGTTAATATTTTTTTGTTTTTGTCAATGGCAACCCCAGCAGCCTATGTAACATAGAGCATTTGTGATTTTCTTTTCCTGTTCAAATGCATAGATTAAAATATAAACTACAAGAAAGGTCTAATTATAAAAATGAATAATATTAATTAAATATAAATGTGCCATTCATTTTGCTAATTTTGTGTTTTATTTTACCTGTGGAACTCTTATGAAAATGGTGATATTGAATTAACATTTGTTTGCCTTTGATTTCGGATAATCCTTGAAATTACATTTTCTGTATAGTATTTTTGCTTTCAGCGCCACATTAGAAATTTCTCGTGTCGTGGGAACGTTTATTTGGCGCCAAGATTCACATCCAAACTAAACTAAATTGTGGCTATTTACACATATTTTTCTCTTTTAAATATAAAACTTTAACTTAACTCTTTTTGGCGTTTGTGGCAGAGACCACAATTTTGCAAATAAACGCTGGAGATTAAATTAATAATTAATGGGAAACTAAGAAAGAAAAGATAATTTAAAATTAACCAAAGTAAAAGAAAAAAAAAAGAAATAAAACCTTATTCTTCAGACATTTCAGTGTTGTTTGAGAAAAAAAAAGAAGAGGGAAGGTAAATCTTTATTCTTGACATAAACTTTATTTTGTTTATTTCAATTAACTTGCACAATTTATATACAAAACGAGAAAACACAAGGGAGAGGACTGAGGAGACATTTAATGGATGTGGGACGGAGGATATGAAGGATAAAATAAGAAAAGGATGGTCATATATAAATAAATATTCCACAACTTCTACACAACGCCATCTAGTCCCATGCTAAGCAGAGCTTGTGTTATGGGTACTCTAAACAGCTGATAAACATACTTATATATTTCTAAATACATACATATCATAGATAAATTACACCCAGACAGAACAAATGATCATGCTCATCACACAAACATTTGTCCTGGGTGGGAATCGAACCCACGACCTCCGGCGTAGCAGTCAGGGGCACTAACTAGACCAACAAGCCAGTCATGTAAGAGTATAATTATGATTGTAAGAGCTGTCAATTTGATTCATACTGACATTTCTCAAAACAGGATGTTTTCTAAATAGGGGAAATACAACAAAATAGTAGATTGTTTATCTAGGGAGCAAACAACTATTTTTAAGGCGAGAGTGTTTTTTTTAATCCAGAGCGGAGCGAAGGATTCTAGAGTAGAATCCCGAGCGGAGCGAGGGATTCTTAACTAGAATCCTGAGCGCAGCAAGGGATTAAAAGTATGCCACTCGAGCTTAAAATAGTGTTGCTCCCGAGGTGGACACTCTACTTTTTATCACCCTCTATGAGAAAATAAGTAAGTGCAACTTATGAACAAGAATTTATTTACGTACACAATTCAGAACCATAAGATATAAACACATTTTTCGAAAAAGATTTGCTCTTCTTGCATTTTTCCAAAGGATGAAATTGTTGTATGTTTTGACATATTGTTCACGGGAATTTGTAGGTAACTTTCCATCACATTTTTAGCATCCGATCCAATATTCTCTGGAGTCAATATAATACTTTCACTTGAGGAAGACGCGCTCATTTTTTATAATTCTAAAATCTGAATATGAATCAACTACGAACGAAAGCAGAATGCATTTAATTTATTAATTTCGCGCGTTGTTTATTTTTCATCAACTTTTTTTAAATTTGGCGCGCTCGCAGTTTTTCAGCCAGTCACATATTCAATACATTGCTCCCGCATGGTTTGTGATTCACCTCTTTGCTGATTGAAACATTTACTAACAATATCCACATTCCAAATTCAAATCAATTTTGGTCCCTAGGGATTAATGAGCTATTTTGGTCCCTGTTTACGAGGAATAAACTAGCTCTTTTTGAATAGATGTGATAAAAACAATATTTAAAATAAGTGTATTTATTTGAATACAGCTCCTCAACAAGTGTTAGAGCAAGTTCAATGATCTTGGTTACAGGCATTATTTACAATAGCCGCACTGAAATACGAGAAAAACGTACAAACTAGGATGTTTTTCATAACAAAATTGTCCCGAACGGTTTAACAAACTCCATACATTTTTAGTATAGAAATCAAGGCATACTTGGGAATTTGTTTATTTTTAGTTAAATTGCGAGGCCGTGTGCGGTCCAATAGAAAAACTTATTGAAATAGATTAGTGTGCAAATACAGATTACAACAAAATTAACAACAATATTTTGAAATAACATTCACTGCTGACGTGAGTGGGGTCGATTCTCGGGTCGTGTTCACGCTATGTGAACCCGGCGCGCTGGCGCCACCTTGCGGAACGCTGTGAACATCGCGCGCCGCCGACCGCGTCGTGCGCCAGAGCCATCATAGCACCGGGACCGCGCGCTTCTTTTTATTGTATCTACGCTACGCGCGCTAGTCCGCCATTTTAGTCGAAGTTATATTATTGTATTAACAATAAACCCTTCGAGCTGTACGTGTGCCTTTTATTGGTGGTTCTCACTTCTCAACAGGTCGAGTATATGTCAATAGATTTTTATTCTGAAATTTCTAGGTAGCAGTCTTTGCTTTGAAACAACTTAACAAATACTACAAAACCCAGACAATGCATTAACCCTTTAACCGCTTGTGTCGCACTAATTTTCGTGCCCCTACCGCGCGTGTCGTATTTCTGCGACAGAGAACATGTATGACATTTTCGTTTTAATTTCAAAATACTGACTGTGTGGTACAACTAAAACCATCATCGAATTGTGATATTATTTATGTAACAAAAACTAAAAATCGATACAACGATTGTTTCTCCTTATTTACTGTAGGTATTATTTTATTGATTTGTAGCAATTTTGGCCCGGCGCTAGGGACACGGCAACTAATATTTAGCCAAGCGCTTAAAAGGTTGAATATACTATTAAATGCTCCGCACACGACCTTAACATATCCACATAATGTCCAATACACAAGGTTACTCCATTTTGGCCGGTCTTCGTTTGTCGACCTATCTGTTGTTCGTCTTGCCCGCCTACCGCCTGTCGGTCTTGCCCACCCCCCGCTTGCCCGCGAACAGATGTTTGGGCATCTTCGTGCCGATGAATCTGTCGGCCTCTCCCTTGAGACCCATACGCTTGGTCTTCTTCGCGATGGCAACGTGCGCCATTTTCTTCGCTTTTTGTTGCATCTGTGAAAGATAAGATAACAAATAGTAAACATTATGATACTTAGTACCAGCCTGTTACTGTCCTGCTGCAGGGCAAAGGCCTCTTCTCATACAGAGAAGGCTCGAGCATTGATCACCACGCTTGCTCAAGGCGGATTGGCGATTTCAGACCTATATTAATATATTAATTACTAGTGGACCCGACAGACGTTGTCCGGCTCGAAAGTTGGTTTTGGTCCAATTGTGAATCTAATCCATCCTCGAATCCACTTGAAAACACACAAAAAAATTCATTAAAGTCGGTTCAGCCGTTTAGAAGGAGTTTAATTACAAACACACAGACAGAAGATAAACAAATAAAGGTTAGTCGTCCAGGTTTCTTCACAATGTTTTCCTTCACCGATGTTAATGAAAAGGTATTTTTTTATTTGCCTTAAACATGGGATAAGATAGTGTCTAGATTAATCTCTAGGCAACCACGTGAAAATTCAAATTCGTGCCGTCGGTGCCAAGTTAAACTATCATGCTGAACGAAGCATGGAGAGCTCTCAGTATGCAATGGAGGGCCACCCATCCCCTGACCGGCCTCGACTACCGCAGCTTACCATTAACATAAAGCTTGTACTTGCCATGGGTAATGCGCGTCAAAACACAAGTTAAGCGCGCGACCTTATGACAAGCTGTTGATGTGGGCCGCGCTTTGACTGACGAACTATATCGAGTATAGTGCTCAGCTTCGAACGGGCCAAAAATACAAAATCTCGACTCTCTAGTATGTAGTTTCCCAGACTCGGTCCCATTGGCCCCAGTGCCTTCGTGCCATTAACGGGGCAGATGGAAAATATGGTTTCATCTGTCCCTGCATCAGGGTTTAACCAGACAGATGAATCTTGTATAGTAAAAATAATCAAGTTTAATTTGCCCCGGACCTGTTTTTACCGTAGATAATGCCAGAGATTTTTCAATTGCTAGAGTTAAGGTCTACTTACTGCGCCGCGGTTATTGGGGCAAATGAAACAATTTTTCATCTACCCTGTAAATGAGATAAAAGCATCGGGGCCAGTGAGACTAGAGTAACCAATGTAAAATTGAAAAATCCTGACATATAGTTGAGATTTTGTAGCAAACGTAACTCACAACTCTGTAGGTAAATCGGTTTATTTATTTGAGACAAACAAATAGTAACACATTATATCTGCGCAAATAATATAAACAATGATATTATATAAATGTGAAACTCACACCGTTATTAACGTAAACTGAGTCTTCTTACAAAAAAAAACTAAAACCTACTATATTTACTTGAAAATTTCCTGAGATTTCCGAAATCCGGCTACAATCCTGATAAAACCTTAAATATCCTAAAATTTCAGGACAAATCTGAGAACGACTTGGTCTCAATTAGAGGCATGGTACCTCGAGTCGTTACCCAGAGGCGTCCGTACGCAAAATATGCACTTGGACGTGGATTTGCGGACACCTGCCCGATGAACAAAACCTAAGCTACCCAGAGGCGGACAAGTAGAAATGTTTTGAATATACTTACAACAGCATTCCCGACGCCGGTAGTGTCGCGCGCGGGCCGGCTGACGGAGCGGCCGCGCTCGTCGGCGCGCGCGCGCTTGGCGGCCGGCGCCGACACCGAGCGGGAGCGGGAGCGGGAGCGGGAGCGGGTGAAGTGAGCCTCCTTCGTCTCCGACATGTCCACACCTAGAGGAGATCATTATTTATTTTAAAAGGAACACCAACGACATATTTACATGAATTCTGTGTAAGTATGTCAGTTATGCGTACACAGCTACAATATGACAATACATTCCATATAAATAAATATTTATAAATTGAATTAATATTGGATACACAATAGATAAAAAAGAATAAGATTTTAAATTATTAAAATTGTAATAAATAAGGTTGATATGAGCGACAAATTTATATGAGCAATAAATTAATATTCAAATTAAATAGATACCTAATGACCAGTCCTAAGTTTAATAATTGGGAGCTCACCACAGATCAACCACATACTAACACATGTAATAATAATAATCTTATCTTTAGGACTATTTGTGTTATATGTATATTTCTAATCTGACATTTAATTAATAAATTAAAACCTATTAAATTTTGCTATTATTATTTTATTGACTTTGTAACGATGGACCGTGTATTTTGCTTGTATTTTGATAATCATTAATGTTTACAAATCAATTAGATGCTAAATTTTATTAATCTTGTAAGCGCTTTGGATGTATGTCTGTTACCTTGTAAGACCAAATTCATAAATAAATAAATACAATAAAATGACTTTTTCAATTCAGTTATGCTGTCGCCGAATAGGTCAATGTCAGAATTGGCAGAGATGACCTTATTAGTTATAACCATCATTCGGTGTATCGGAACGGATCAACCAAGATTAGTACGAAACGATTTGACAGCAAAAGTAGACATTATAAATGATATTTGTTTGTGTAAACACTTTTACAAGGAATTTTTTAACTAATAGGTAAGGTCGGTGTTTCACTATCTGACTACTCTGAGAAAAACACTTAAAGTAACTCAGAGGTATTTAAATAACTCGAAAAAAACTCTAAAAAAATTTGCTATGACATACATTTAGGTCGAGTAGATATTTATTAAACTTTAGTGTCGAACAGCATATTTTATTAATTTCCTATTTGGTCCCATAGTGAGAGTTGTTCATTTTCATGATTTGAAAATCCTGTGTGGCTGGTGATATGAAAAATACCCTGTTCATACAAGTGTGGGTTAAATTGGGTAATATCTGACAATGTCCTTTCAGCCTGCAAAATATAAGTGTACTTGCCATGGGTAATGCGCGTCAAAACACAAGTTAAGCGCGCGACCTTATGACAAGCTGTTGATGTGGGCCGCGCTTTGACTGACGAACTATATCGAGTATAGTGCTCAGCTTCGAACGGGCCAAAAATACAAAATATCGACTAAACGAAGCAAAAGAAGTATGTAAGAATCGTAGCATATGGCGCTCTGTAGTCTCTCGTTTACATTCATACATGTTGACACACGCCGGATGCGAGTACTACGCACCTGACCTTTCTGAAGAACCTCACCAGGTCTATGTATGTCCTTCTAGGGCATCCCCTTTCCTTCTAAATACCTTTCGTCAGTCGTCATTCATTCCTCCTTTCATCCATACAAAGTCCTAATAGACCATTTAACGCAACAATCTCCATTTTGGACGTGAACTCACCAAGTTTCTCCATCTCGTCCCTGAGCTTGCCGGTGGAGCGTTCCTTCCCGCGCGCACGACTTGTGCGCGGCATGACCGGCTTGGTGGACTGCTTCACCAGGCGAGACTCGTCCTTCAGGACCGCCTTCTTGTTACTGGAATACATATTGAGGTGCAATTAGGATATGTGGCAAAAATTCAGAGTGAGGGTTTACTGGTTTAGTGGCGAGTTTATCACAAAATCAGCCTATAATGTTTGCACTGCTAGGACATAAAATCAAAAGTAATTTATTTAAAGATAAAGATAAAGGTGAAAGGTGATCGCTGATGGCCCAGAGGTTAAGGCAACTACCTCTCATGCAGGAGGTTGTGGTTAAAATCTGGGCAAGTACCAATGTGACTTTTTCAATTCATATTGGTATTATTATTTTTTATTTTAAAGATAAAGGTAATTTTATTTGTCAAAAAACCTTGCATGTCCAATTAGTCAGTTTATGTATATGTATGATATACATAAACTGACTAATTGGACATGCAAGGTAAATAATAATTAATAGGTGTTGTGAGCGGTCTATGTTGTACGAATAACGGCATACAATTTTCTTAGGTATACTAATTTGACATTTAATTGCATTTTACATAAAAATATTTTAAATTTGATTACAAAATACAAAACAAATAAATAATAATTGATGTCAAGATATTATAGTTAATAGTATATTAGTAAAAATAAAGATACTTTGTCTAAAATATTCATTCCATTCATGAAACTAGGCTGAGGATCAGCACTTTTTGGACGCCAATATTACATAAGACAGTCCCCAAAAAACCCCACCCTTCACCAGTTCCTGGTGTTTTGGTGAAAGTGGCGAAACAAACCTCCCAACAACACGGCTGTCTGATAAGTCAGAAAACCTTTAATTTTTACAACATATTTAGTTATTCATCCCGTTATTGAATCTCGTAAAAATTGATAAAATTATATTTATTTTGTAAATAGGTTTTATACACGTCATTTTTTAACTAGTAGATGTGATCGGAGTTTCACTAACTGACTACTCTGAGAAGAAACACCGAAAGAAACTCAGAGGTCACAGTCTCTTTTAAAGTCCAGATATTATCTTGGTCGAATCATGTAAGATCCATGCAGATTAGTGTCTGAGATGGTCTTTTGAGGAAAGAACCACACAGAATGACGAGTCAGTCAGTGCAAGCATTTGTCAGTAATCGTGAGCTCAACTTGGAACTTGAGCAGCTCCATGTGATACATACCGTATCTGCCTGGCCAGTTCTCTGATCTCCTTCATGGTCTCGTCCAGCTCTATCTTGGGCACGGCGTACATTCCTCCCTCCATGCGAAGGTCCTCTTCCTTCTCCAAATCAGCCAGTTTCTGGAAAAATTAACAGTATTTATTATTAAGTATTATAACATCACGCCTGACATCCCCGAAGGTTTAGGCAGAGGTCTACCTGTAGTACACCCACATTTCGCCATTTATGTTAACGACCTATGTAATAGGGGGCGAGCCTAATGCCATCAATCAGGCACAAATCCAGACTCCGGGCTGCTACTGAGAAATTCCAGATTTAAAAACTTTGTTTGTCGGTCCTGTTGGCCTAGTAGTTAGTGACCCCGACTGCTATGCCGGAGGTCGTGGGTTCGATTCCCACCCAGGACAAATGTTTGTGTGATGAGCACGATCATTTGTTCTGTATCTGGGTGTTATTTATTTATAATATGTATGTATTTAGAAATATATAAGTATGTTTATCAGCTGTTTAGTACCCATAACACAAGCTCTCAAGCTTCGCTTGGGACTAAATGGCCTTGTGTGAAAAAGTTGTGGAATATTAAAAAAAAAAACTCAACAACACTGCCCGACCCGGGGATCTAACCCGGGACCTCAGTCTCAGCAGTAGCGATTGCGACCACTACACCGACGAGGCAGTCAACATACATACATACATATTATAGATAAATAAATTAATTTTTTTTTAAATTTTTAAATTAAATTAATATTTTTTAAATTAAATTAAAAAACCCAACACAAGCATTACTACATGCTTACTGGGTAGTTCCGACAACCAAATAGTAGTGTATAAGAAAAGTTAAAGAAATAAACTATTTTTATTTTATTTATTTATAAATAAATGTTATGTATTTGCCGTGGGTAATGCGCGCTAGAGCATATTGTCTCTGCACGCGACCATATGACAAACTTTAATGTTGGCCCCGATTTGACTGATGAACAATATTGATTATTGTACTCAGCTTCGAACGGGCCTAAATACGAAAAAAGAAAATACAACAAACTTCATAAAAATCATTAAAAAGTATTCTCAAAATCTATGCTAATGTTTTACAGAGCATAGATTTTTTTTTCGTTGTATTTTTGCATACTGCTAGCATCGTATAAATATTAATACGGAGGAAGACGACGCCTTTGATCTCCGGAAAAATGCCGACAACGTCTACACGCGTTTGCCCTGAATAATACCTCCCGAACTACGAATATCGTTTTGTTCGCAGTGCGGATGCGGTTTTCCCGCGTCTCGCCCCTCACACCCCGCACTATTGCCCTGTCTAGACGGCTTCGTCGGATGACTGTAGGTTTTTAGACAGTGCCACTAGATCAACAGGCCCGTCAAGGAATTGAAGTTAACGTAATTGCATGAAACTCACATCAAATATCTCAGGATCGATATAGTCAGCGATGTTGTGTCCCTCCCAGAACTCGGGGATGGGGTCGTGTCGCTCGTCCTCCGGTATCTCCGCGTAATTCTTCTGAAGATCTGCCGAAAAAAACAAATATGTCAGAAACGCGTTCGCCCTATTTATATCAATGATAAAGGATCATGACCAACGATGTAAGGAAAACAGTCTCAAGTTGAAACACAATAAATCTTTAGTTATTATAGACTACGCTTTATATACTATTAAATTAAAGTGTTCATTTTAACATAAATACCCGAGTTTTGAAGTAATCAAACAAATATGGAGATAACCTACAAAATGACCACAGATCACTCATGTAGGTACAAAACAACAATGTTAGTTAAAAACAAAACAAGAGAACAGTTGCTAATTTAAAAATAAAATGTACTATTCATGCTTTTTATGGCTTTACAGCGGCTTTGCAGAATTCCTATCGGCTGGTCTGTCTGTCTGTCATTAGTTTTGCATCTGCGTGAGACGAAACGCAAAAAGCAGTAAGTTATGGTTATGATATTACTAATTATTTAGCTATTTATGAGTTTGATATCATTTTTGTGATGTTTTGGTCTAAAGGTTCATATTTACGTCACTCGTACAAATTAAGACAACGAAAGATGACTTTCTATGGAAATGTAGTACCTAGCAATCGTTAATTTACTGTTTACCTTAAAATCATAATTCCGGATACGAAAACGAAATTCCTGAAGTGAAAATCTTGTAAAGAATAAGCAAATAATTTCTATGTTAATTTCATTTTGTTTCATGCATCTTTGCTAGCCTGCTTTAGGTCATGATCCTTTAAATTTAAGATATTTTTTTTTTGTTGGTTGTATATCCGACTTACCAAGCACATAGTCATCTCCCTCCTCGACCTCGATGTCCCTCTCCAGCTTCCTCTTGCGCGCCTGCTTGTCGGCTTGCTGCTGCTTCTTCAGCAGTACGGAGGGTGGTAGTACAGGCGGCCGCAGGCGAGAGTCGCGCGGCGCCGGGACTGCCACGTGCAGGCGGTTGAGGATGCCGTCCACCTGAAGACCAGGAAACATGGTGCATATTGAAATAACATTCCACAACAATAATCATCTGCCTAGCCTTAATAACTTAACCTTAACTTAGTTGGAGGGGTTAACAAAACTACTTATAAAGGCATTGAAAAGATATGAAAACAGCATTGTACTCAAAAAGTAGCACCACGAAAAGTAACCCCGAGTAGGCGTGGCTTTGAAAGTATCTTTTTTTTCGCGAATTATTTTACGCACGCTCAGTGGCGGAAGGTCGCATTGATCAAAGCGTTTGACGTTTCATTATTTATTTTATTTTATTTTATTTTAATAAGTACAGTGACAGACTACAGACTAAGAACAATTCATCACAGCCATGACAACATACATATGTGAATCTGAGGTCCAATTATTACTGTACACAGCGTTCAATGATTACTAAGGTTTGGTTTGGTTTTAAATATTGGTGGAATTATACAACAATGCCTTCTTGTGTAGTAAAGTGGTGCAGGAAATGCACAGAAACCCGGAAAAGTGATACAGGAATAACTTTTAATTCGTGAGTAAAAATAAATCTTTTTATTTACTGTTTTACCAGTTCTATCTAAGAAATAAAACCCTCGCGCTCGCGGCGCGGCGGCGACATTTTGTCTTCACCGCGTGAGCTTGATGCACAATCGCGCACTAGCGAGTCTATGAGAGTGTGTGAGTGACTCGTTGCAATTTAAGTACATTTGTTTGCGTAAATGGAAGCGAAATTGAAGCGTTACTTGTAGTAGAATTACGTTTCCATATCATTTCTAATTCAATGAAAAAAAGGTTTAAAAAAAACTATGTTGAGATTAGCTTCCAGTTTAATCCTGTCTGACCTTCAGAACCCAGTAATTGGGTAACACGATACCCCTTGGTTAAACTGGTTGACATACAGAGCGCCTGACTATCAAAGATCTACAAATGACAACCGGGACCAACGGCTTAACGTGCTTTGTGAAGCAGAAATGAGTCTTAATATGCCACCCATCCACGGAACAACCTCGTTAAGCGTTGCTTAAACGTATATCGACCCGTGAGGATGTCATTATTTAGCTACAAGAATGTAAATACTAAATCAGGACTTCTAGTACGAACTTCATATATACTTTCTAAGTTTATCTTGTTTATCTCGATTCTCGACTGGCCTGTTGGTCTAGTAGTTAGTGACCCTGACTGCTATGCCGGAGGTCGTGGGTTCGATTCCCAACAAGGACAAATGTTTGTGTGATGAGCATGATCATTTGTTCTGTGTCTGGGTTTGATTTATCTATAATATGTAAGTATTTAGAAATATATAAGTATGTTTATCAGCTGTTTAGTACCCATAACACAAGCTCTCAAGCTTAACTTGGGACTAAATGGCGTTGTGTGAAAAGTTGTGGAATATTTATATTTATTATTTAACTTGGACATCATTAACTTCGTTGGAGGAAAACATCGTGAGGAAACCCGACTAATTTATTTATTTATTTACCCTCGCATCAGAACGCCGTACAGCAATTACACTAATGGAGCAAAATGAATAAAACAATAAAATAATATCAACAGCTTTTTTGCACCATTCTACCCTGGGTCAACGAACTGGTGGTGGCTGCTATAGATTACACATACATCATGTCTGCATTATTTAAAGTAATAAAATCATAATATCAAATGTAAAACTCGAGGTTCCAGCTGATATCGGATCCGCGGTATAACAACGGCCGCAGGATCTTCACGGTCAAGACAAGGCAGGAAGCTGGGCGTTGATCTTCAAGCATCCCGTTAGAAGACCCACCTTTTTTTTATATAAGTTTGAAATCGCTTGTGCCTTCTCTGTATGAGAAGAGGCCTTTGTCAAGCATGGGGACAGGCTGGTATTATATTTCCTTCTAGGGCGTCCCCTCCATATAGTTCTACAGTCCCAAAACCCTCACCTTCTTCGTCCTCATCTTCTCGGTGACTCTGTGGCCCAGCAGTCGCTCGCAGGCCTCTATCTTGACCTCTTGCACTCCCTCCTCTGTCATGGTGGACATCCTCATGACGGGGACCACGCTAAGGTCAGAGTTGGGGTCCGCACTGTGGAGACATAAGTAGTTATAATCACATAATACCCCAAACCACAATTGGTTTTTTTTTTCAGAATAGTGGGTGCGTTTACAAATATTCCCAGTTACCCAGTTACTGGGTTTTGGAGGTCAGACGGATGTGTTGCTGAGTTTTTTCTGCCGCTTTTTCTTTCTAGCAAAAAACAAAGAGCGTGCTTTTTGAGAGACTGTCTTATGTTGTTTTGACATTTAAAAGGTGCTAGTTGTCAGCCTAATTTGAATAAATTACTTTTTTTTTGAGGCAGGCTCCCCCCGAGCCTGGCTCAAAACAAAAGTAATTTCAGTTATCTATCAGCTATCTGAAAGCCATAAAAATATTTGTTCAATGCGGAAATCGATCCCGAGACACGTGGCGCAACAGCCAATCTCTCAGCCACTGCGACCAATATACATTAATTATCCAGTATTGATAACACTATGCTAGGTATACTACGGCAGCTACTTACTTAACCAGGTTACCCTTAGAGCAGGTCAGCATGAGCTGTTCCACCAGTTCCTTCTTCCCCGGAGCCAGGTCTTCAGGCTTCACCACATCCATCTTGTTGAGCACCACAATCAGGGGCTTGTTGCTGAATAGTGGCTTTATGCTCTCAAATAGAGAAATCTGGTGAGAAAAATAATTGTGTTAAAATCACTTTTTAATTTTATTATCAGACAGATAATTTATTTATTGGTCTAGTAGTTAGTGTGTAAGTTGTGGATTCGATTCCCACCCAGGACAAAAAATGTTTGTGAGTGTGTGTTTGTTTGTAAAGTACTTGTATTTTTAACCGACTTCAAAAAAGGAGGAGGTTCTCAATTCGGTTGTTTTTTTTTAGGGTTTGTTACCTCAGTACTCCGTCATTTATGGACCGATTTTCAAAATTATTTTTTTGCTTGATAGGGTATACTAACGGATTGGTCCCATTTGTATTAAAACTCATACCTGATGAGGGATCTTCGAGGAATTGAGGGAACTCCTCAAAAAATATAGGCACACATGCACCTATTTCAACATTTTTAGTAACAAATCAAGCATTTTCATTTAGAAAGTATCATTTGGTGAAGAAAAACTGATGTAGAAGACAGGCAACGGAACTCTTCAACGCATAACAGCAAATTATTCGCGATTGCTATAGTCAGATGTCTATGCTGAGGTTTTGTATTTCCACAACATAAAATTACGCCATTCTATTTTAAAAGAATAGAATAGAATAGAATAGAATAGAATAGAATAGAATACTCTTTATTGTACACCATAAAAACTAAAAAAAAAGGGGCCGGCAGAAATGTACAGATTAATGTTTAGAGATAGAATTTCTTTAGCAATTGTGATCCAATTTCAATGATTTTTTCAAGTTATGAAAGACTTTCTTTACATACAAAGAAACTAAAAATTACAAAAAAACAACCGACTTCTTAAAAAAAAATCTAACAGGTGAAAAATAACTCCAGTTTCGGAAGTTTTTCACCTGTTAGTTTTTTTTAAGAAGTCGGTTGTTTTTTTTGTAAAAAAGTTTTTATTTTATAATCTAACTGATGGACTAATTACATAATATATGTAGTTACTAAAAATAATGTTGTAAGTTGTTGTATAATGTTGTATGCTGTTGTAATAATGTTGTGTTGTTTTACCTGTTCTTCGATACTGTGTCCGCACTGCTCGGACGGATCTATGAAGTACAAGATGGCGGCGCGGAGATGCGCCAGCGCAGTCACGGCTTGCATTTCTATGACGTTGCGTTCTTCGAGCGGGTGGTCCAGAATACCAGGTGTGTCTATGACCTGGAAAAAAAAAGACCTCACCATTACTTTTTTTTATAAAAAATAAAAACACATTGCTTAGACTTACTCTTGTGTAGTGGGTACATTAACAAACATTCAAACTCGCATACACAAAACATATATATTTGTTCTTTGAGGGATTGGAATCCACGACACACGGCGCAGCAGCTCATCGCTCTTGCGAAACGGCTTGGCCGATTCTTATTAAATTAGGTCTGAGAATAGGAAGTAAATTAATAAAAACTCACGGGCCTGTTGGTCTAGTAGTTAGTGACCCTGACTGCTATGCCGGAGGTCGTGGGTTCGATTCCCACCCAGGACAAATGTTTGTGTGATGAGCACGATCATTTTGTTCTGTGTCTGGGTGATATTTTATCTATATTAAGTATGTATTTAGAAATATATAAGTATGTTTATCAGCTGTTTA
Organism: Euplexia lucipara; assembly: GCA_921972225.1. Taxonomy (NCBI): domain Eukaryota; kingdom Metazoa; phylum Arthropoda; class Insecta; order Lepidoptera; family Noctuidae; genus Euplexia; species Euplexia lucipara. The sequence goes on along the minus strand of OV179169.1, from coordinate 788,490 downwards.
GTACCCATAACACAAGCTCTCAAGCTTAACTTGGGACTAAATGGCGTTGTGTGAAAAGTTGTGGAATATTTATTTATTTAATTAAATTACACTAATAAACTGATTCTGAGGCAGAACGAAGTTTGTCGGGGCAGCTAGTCTGTATTAACTACAATTGTCTATTTATTGATGTTTATGAGGTATATGTTGTTGACAGACAGACATACAGTGGAGGGTTAGTAATAGAGTTCCGTTCTTTTTTTACGTGTCTTGTGACTAACCTGGTTAATGCCGTTCAGTCTATAGGAAGTATTGATAAAAAAAATAAATGATTTGAGTTTGAACTGACCTGCCATCTCAGATACTTGTAGTCGGTATGTCCCACATACAAACTTTTTGTGGTAAACGCGTATGGCTGCACTTCTACGTCGGCGCGAGTGATCTGTTGGAAAATATATACATAATTAACTTCTTCTTCACCGCCAGTCAGTTACAAACCAAAAAGTGACTAGCACGCCACGCGTCACGACTACGTAACAATTTTAAAGGATCAATTCATAGCTTGGCGCCAAAGGCACCTTTAGGGCTGTTTATAAAAACTCTCTTACACATAATTTTTTAAAGGTATTTGATCTAAAACACCAAACGAAAGTCAGAGGTCATAGTCTCTTCTCAAATTAGACTGAGAATCAGCACTTTTTGTACGTCAAAAATACATAAGACAGTCCCCCAAAACGCCCATCCTTCACCACTTCCTAGCGTATTTGCTGGGAAGAAGAAGTGGCGGAACTAACTCCCCAGTAACACATCTGTCAGATTCGTTTGAAGAACTTAAATCAATACAATGAAATGCTCAGTAAATAGCACAAAGGTATACACCACTATTTTTTAATTAGTACAAAAAAAGTACAAAAACCTGTTACTGATCATATTTGCGTAATCAAAAGTAAAAGAAACAAAATTATTTTTTTAAATATGCCACTATTTAGTTAAACTTAAATAACGAAAGCAGCTGTTGGAGGCGGGGCATGCTTGAGCGAGATCACGCGAACGTGAGCGAGAGATGACGATTAATGAATACTACTATGTCATGAATAGCCTGTACAATATTTCCATAAATTGGGTGACTTTTTGGGATATAAACAAATGCTAATAACTTAGCTGTTTATGAATATTATTTATTAATACTTTACAAATGTTATGAGAAGACCGTCTAGAATATGCCCTTTAAGTATTTGTGCTAATTAAAAATTAGTGGTGTATAAACATTGTTAATCACTACATTAAAGTTGTTACATGTTAGCTAGCCCTCTCCCAATATACTTACCGCGAGAAAAAAACATATTAATTAACATTAATTTCAGATTTATTTAGTCCATAGAATACGAATATTTCCTTTTTAAAAATATAGAGTATAGATACTGATGGCATACCTTGTTGATGAAGCTGGACTTGCCAACGTTCGGGAACCCGCAGATGATGATGGTGCGCGTGTACGGGTCGATAGACGGCAAACGTGCTAAATGTTGCCGGACCTGTGGACAAATAACGAAATAGAGTACAGATTTGCACGTGGAGCTTCTCAAGTTCTGAGTGCAAGCATTTGTGAGAAATCATGAGCTCATGATTTCTGATTAATGCTTGCACTGCGCGGTTTAGTTCTAACGGCATCCTAAGTACGTTAATAGAGAAGTTCAACGCATCTTGGCTGTTGCACGCTGTGGAGGTGTTGGTCAGAAGACCCCTCACCAAATAATTAGAACTTAATTTTCTTTTTGTTTCTGTATTTTGTTTTACTAACAGTAGTTTTTTAAGAACAATGTTACTAACATTTGGGCCTAATTTTAACTCAGGTGGAAAGGGATACCTAAACCATTTTTTTTTTTATAATCGGCAGTAATATCACCAATAAGTAAGTGACTAGATGAAGGAAGGGCAAGCCTCGCGGGGGGCAGCACCCTACAAACCATCAGGGGGTCGAGTCTGCTATTGCAATCGTGTCTCATTGACCGGTCAATGATCGATTTTTGACGTATAACGTCAAACTTATGACAAATTTCCCATACAAAAACTGTCATAGTTGTCAAATATTCAATCAATGACCGGTCATTGAGACACGATTGCAATAGCAGACTCGAGCCCCTGTATAAAGTCTAGATGACTGATCAGATAATATATTTTACAACAAAAAAATAAATGGGCAGAAATGTTTCTACCATCTGTCACCGTCACAATATACCCGTATCTTCGGTGATCACGCTACGAGGGCATCGGAGGTTAAGCAAAAACCTCACCTGTTCCAAATACGTAAGGTTAGCGGCCTGTCTCTTCATGATGGTGGCCATGCGACCCAGCGCCGCCCTCTTGAGCTGCTTACAGCGGTACAGAGAGTCTCCATACTTCAGCAGGCGCACATAGTCTTTCGCTACACTGTGAACAGTTATTTAAAAAAAAAAATGAGTAAATTAAGCTAGTTTTCATTTAAGTAAATTAGCCTTTTAACTGCCTGATTTTAAATCAATTGTCGTGCCCCCAGCGCCCCACTTAAAAATCGTCAATACATTTATCATGTTGCCTGCTGAATTAGCCTATTTTTAGGAAGAATGTAAAGTAGAATAGGCTCGAAAATTGTTGTCGGATAAATCCGACGTAGGCGGTTGTTGTATGGTATGTTGATTAAAATTTGATTCGCGACAAATACGGTTTTTCTATAATGATTTAAATCACCAATACAACCCTCAAGTTAACTAAATACCAATAAATGTCATTTTCGACGAGACTAGAAAGGCAGGGGACAGACCATCGGGGTCGCGGAATTTGTTCGAAAGAGTCACCGCGGCCCTGGAACGCAAAAGGCATTAAGAGGAGCACGGATGGGTTTTAGTCAGTAAGAGTCTGACACTCCCTTCCGCTTCACCCAGAGCGGGAGGAGTCATTTGATGATTTCCCATCCTTAAAAAAAAAAAAAACAGACCATAATAATATGCTGCGCTGCAACCTGGACAAATGGAGCCTACAGGTGACACTCTGGTACCCTTGGGATGGAGATAGAAGGCAGGGAAGACCAGCCAAAATGTAGGAACACAACCTGGTGAAAACGCTGGGACCTAGGTGGACCAGAGTGGCAGCTCACAGGCAACACTGGAGGGAGTTGGAGGATGCTATGCCGAAAAGCATTCCATTATAGGAGACTTAATTTAGCATAATTAAACCATTAATGTGTGTGCCCTTTTCATCATCGGACCACCAGACGTACGGCACTGCGCCACCGGTACATGGTAGATATCCCAACCATACGTACTAAACGCTATGGAAACACATTCATTGTGCGAACAGCTAAAGAGTGGAATTCCCTGCCGGAGTTGGTGTTTCCTGATAGCTACAACCTAGGGGTCTTCAAGTCAAGAGTGAACAGGTTGCCTCTAGGCAAGCGTGCGTCAACCACATCATCGCTTACCATCAGGTGAGATAGTGGTCAAACGTGTGACTATCAATAATAAAAAAAAAGACAAATAAAGGATATTTTTATTTTATTTATTAATTCAAAGGGATTAATAAACTTAGCAGGTTGTCTTAATCATTTGATTGATTATAATTCTCTAAACACATATGTGTTACTGTCCAGATCATATTTTATTCACAAAAGAAAATTTGTTTTTTGCATGCTACAAGTAATGGCTAATCTACCTTAAATAATAATCAAGTTTTTGGAATTATATATGACCAAACTTACGTGTCAATTAGATGTCTAGCAGTGTTCAGTTGTCCAAGACCGAGCTTGTAATGGTCCTTGTCATACAGTACGTTCATAAGATCTGCGTAGAATGGGTGCACATCGTCCAGTTTGGGGAATTCCTGTTGATAATAAATAATATTTAACTATCCAATCAACTGTTCTGTATGATTGAAAACTTAATGTGATAGTTAGTTTCTTGTTTTAATATAATGACATGTATTACTACTTCTGTACACCCTTGAGACAAAACATAGAGCCCTCAATGTATTACCATTTAATTTGTTGAACCCCGGAAGGACACCGCGGTGTCCTCCTGTCATTGTCTTTCTATTGTGTCTCTAATTACTTCAATTGAAAAGTTAAGAACTTATAATGTACGTACATATATTTTACAATGAACAAGTAAATCAAAAATCATGAATTTCGTAAATTGGGTTTTACCTTATTGTTATACCTACATTCAATACAAATAAAAACTTCTTATTCTTATTCTTATTCTTATTCACTCTCTCTTACATGTCAAACGAGAAAAATATTTTTTTTTAAGGTAAGTTAGATTTGTGCCTCACTATCTGACAGATATAGCACATGGATTAGGATACAATACAATAGAAAGGAATAAACTTCATTTTATGGTTGGGTCTATCAAAGGTTGAGCTCTGCTTACCAAGGTTGCTCTGTGGATGGGTCATTTATTACTTCTAGGCTTATTTTAAGTGTCTGTATGTTCCAGCTGTAATACTCATTTGTAGGTCTTAGACAGTTTTTACAGTCAAAATTATAACTCATTTATTCAGATAAAGCTGATAATCAGCACTTATTGTAAATCAAAAATTGCATAAGACATTCCCCCAAAACTCCCTATACCTATTTTCCGGGAACTAGTGTCGAAACAAATTATCCAGGTTAAATAATCTGACTATGATTATAACAATTTACATCACACCTCTAATGTTACTAACACTGTAATTTTCTTTTTTAACTAGTTTATTTACAACAACTGTTAACAGTTGATACTGTTGCCAATATTATTGGCTGTCTGTCTAACTTACTGTTTCTTACCTGATTTGTTTTAGCTATAAGTCCTCTATATCATTTTTTTTTTCTTTTTTTATTTGTAATCACTAAGGCTGGCAAAGCTGTCATAGCCAAGTTTTGTTTAGGTTCCATGTTATAGGGGTGAACCCATTGCTGCTACTGAGAAAATCTTGATGGAAAATAACCTAGACACTTAATAAGATTCTATCCAGCCCGGGAATCTAACCCAGAACCGTAATCTTGCTAAGTAGTAGCATTTGCAACCACTACTTTCACCTAATTTAACAGACTAAATAAATACACACACACAGAGGCCAGGCACATCAAGCTACACCTATGTATCAAATTTCTTTGATAGTTTTTCAATTTTATTGAACACAGAGTAAGGTTCATGTTCAATTGGGAAAATTTGTCAGTTTGAGGTAACATTATGTGCTGGCCTTCGTAGAAGGGAGTTGAAATTGCAATTGCGAGATACAGGGTAACAATTTTCGATGTCAACAATATTGCACAATACATGGAAATCTCCAATAAATGAAACTTTTTAATGAGCGTTATATAAAAAAATGCAGAGTTTAAAGTATATTGTAATTGAAAATCATTATTATTTACCTGAATAATCCTAGAAAGACGGTCATGAAAGTTTTGTTGGGTAAATTTCACTTTTCTCATGTAAAACCCACGAATCCTGGATATTTTATAATGTTTGTGTACCACTGTGGGTGTTTTCCTCTGTGTTTTAGACAATATTATGTCTATGAAGTCCTGAAATACAGAAATTTGTGAGGTTAGAAACACATGATAGAAAATTTTGTAAACATTTGTTTTCACAATAATAGTTTGTATTATTTACCTTTGCTGTAGGGACTACAGCGATCTTTTTGAAGTTGTATAAACTCATTTTTGCTTATTTAATTACACTTATAAATAAAAAAGAGCTCCGCATGAGCTCTGCACGTAAACACGTGTTTTTAAAAGAAAAAATATTGGAATGACGGAAATGTCAGTCAACATCAAATATACGTTTAGTTGCTTCTTGTGAAAATCAACACAGTGCCAATATTTTTAGTTACGTACTGCTAATGGAACATTTATTTTATGTAATGCCAATTACGGATTTTATTAAAACGATTTAATAATAAAGAAAAATGATTAGACAAGTAAGTATCTCAACAATCACCAAAACACACATGCTTCTTTTAATTTTAATCTATTCTTCTGTAGCATGTTGCAAAACGTTCCAAATGTTGCCAAGCCAAATTAATATATAAGTAAAATGTAAATGTTGTATTTCTTTGTCCTCTGCTCTGTGCTCTCTATATTTAGATAATTATATACATTTGGGCGCGGGATCGCGCCACAGAATTCGTACGATGAAACTCGTGTTGTAACCATCCAAACGTGTAATCACTTGGATAAACAGAATTGTACGTTAGTAACGTTGACTACACAATAGTACACAACACTTATTATTGAGAATTACAAATATTGAGAATTACAATTATCGGGAACGTAATATTAGCAGTCTGTCCCGGGTTGTTTGAAAACATAGACCAGGATCTAGTCGAATAGAATGATCGGCATAGATAATCAATCCTAGACGTTCATGATCCTGCATTATAACATTGGTGGCAAACATAGACAATATAATGTTTCGCCACACCTATGGCTCTACCAGTCGACGTCGAACGTCGACCCACCCATCGTCAACGGCTCGGCACCAAAGAAGGACAACACATTCATTTGTTTGCATTATGATAAAGAAAAACTCTTCGTCCAGTTTTTGTGCTAAAACATATTTTCCTAAAGTTTATTTTACATTTTCTTTAATTTATTTATTTCTATATCTCTAGTCTGAACTAATCGACTAAAAATAAATATGATTAAAAAATTTGGCTATTAAAAAAACTGGTTTTTGATTGATAAACTAAACGTCAAAGTTGCTATAGCAAATGGCAAAGAGGTTATGCTGGATTTGTAATACAAAATAATGCCGGATTATCTATCTATTGAAACTGTTGCTATAACCAGAAAACAGCAGCTATAAAATACTTTGCATTCCAAACTATAAAAATCTCAACATCATTTGGACTAACTTATTGTAAGTTACATATTGCATCATTTTTCATTTGTTTTTCTCATTCCGTATAATTATAACGTGATTTGTACGACTTTTGACTTAAATTAACTGTTTATCGCATCGTTTCTGGTCTATATTTGCATTTAGATAAGAGGCCGATACCTGCTAGTTATTGTAAATTATGATTTATTACGTTTACCTACTCTTATGAATGTAGGGACTATCATCTTGACCAATACAGTAAAACGCGACTTTTTCAACAATTCATTAAATTCTTCATAAAAATAGTGAGTGGTGTGTGTGCATTGCAGGAGAACTGGAAGAAGAATACAGAAACAATAATGTATTCAAGACTATGCAACTTCCGGTCCAGCGCGAAACACCGGTTAACATCATGCAGCAATATGTACAGCAGCAGCATTCTCAAAAAGAAGGAACCAAGCTCAAAGTGCCTTCAGCCAGGAAAATGTGTACACGGCTTCCTCGTAAACCAAGTGGAACCCATTAAAGAATACAACATGACCGCTTACCATCTTACACACGAAAAGACTAAAACAGAGTACCTGCATTTAGAACGAGACGATTCCAACAATGTATTTTCAGTAGGTTTTCGTACAACACCGTTAGATTCTATGGGAACACCACACATCTTGGAACACACAGTTCTCTGTGGCTCGGAGAAGTTTCCAGTCCGAGATCCATTTTTTAAAATGTTGAACAGGTCATTGGCTACTTTTATGAATGCGTTGACAGGCCCTGACTACACATTCTATCCATTCTCATCACAAAATGAGACTGACTACAGGAATCTGCAAAAGGTGTACCTAGATGCCGTGTTTAAACCTAATTTAACTAGATTAGATTTCTTACAAGAAGGTTGGAGGCTGGAGCATACAAATGTGGAAGATAAAAACTCTGAAATTACTTTTAAAGGTGTTGTTTACAATGAAATGAAAGGGGCCTTCTCGGAAACAAGTTCATTGTTTGGACAAAAGTTCATTAATACCATTTTACCGCAGGGGACATATGGCTTTGTCTCTGGTGGTGACCCATTAATCATTCCACAACTCACTCATGAGCATTTAAAGAATTTCCATTCAACTTATTATCATCCGAGTAATGCTAGAATGTATTCCTATGGTAACTTTCCTCTGGAAGCTAACCTAAAGTTTGTGAACGAAGCCTACTTGAGTCAATGTGAGTTTCTGGACCCAAAACACTCAATAGTAAACAGTCAGCCACGTTGGACAGAGCCTAAAAGACAGCAAATCTCATGCAGAGTTGATCAATATGGAGTTCCAATTGAAAAACAAAATCAAATAGCTATAGGATATGTTATGGCTGACATTACAAGCACTTATGAGACTTTCATGATGATGGCATTGAGTGAACTCATGGTTATAGGTCCAAATTCGGCTTTCTACAAGAGTCTAATTGAAAAGAACATATCGGGTGGCTATAACTCACTTACTGGTTATGACAATCAAATTAGGGACACCTTATTTGTTGTCGGACTACGAGACGTTGAGAAATCAAAGTTTGAGTTGGTAGAATCTATTGTTGACCAGACAATCCAAGACATTTACCGTAATGGCTTTGAAAAAGACCATATTCAGAGTGTTCTGCATGGCTTTGAGTTATCAATCAAACATCAATCGCCAAAGTTTGGGCTCAATATTCTTTTTAATCTTATGCCTCTGTGGAACCATAATGGTCCAATATTAAGTGCTTTGAAAGTAAACCAATTACTGGAACAACTAAAAACGAACTTAATGGAACCCAAATATGTGAAAGATGTCATTGAAAAATACTTCATTCTTAACAAACACAAATTAATCATGACTATGGTACCAGATGATAAGTTTGATGATACATTTAACAAAGAGGAAGCAACATTGTTGAAGTCCAAAGTGAATAATCTGTCAGAAAGTCAAAAGGAGAAGATATTTAAGGAAGGATTAGAACTTTCTGAAACACAGAAAAAAGTAGAAAACCTGGATATTCTACCGTGTCTGAAACTTGAGGATATCACCCTTAACAAGACCGCACCTCCCTTGACACATACTGTTTCAGATATCATTCCCTTACAGATGTCTGAGGCCAACACCAACGGAGTCACATATTTCAAAGGAGTAGTTGGTACTGAATGTTTGAATGACCAAGAGAGGCTACTACTGCCATTCTTTGAATATGTCATCAATAAGTTTGACACCAAAAACTACAATTACCGTGACTTTGACAAGTATGTAAGCAGATCCACATCTGGATTGGGCTTTCTCAGCCATATCACGGAACATATTGACCAACCTGGCCAGTATGAACAGGGTATATTAATAAGCAGTCACTGTTTAGATGAAAACCTACCTAAAATGTTGGATATATGGAGTGAAATCTTTAATAAACCGAACTTTAGTAACAGCGAAAGAATGCAAATGCTCTTAACTAGTTACTGCTCAGCTTTGAGCAACGGTATCGTAGACAGTGGACACACTTACGCTATGCAGGCAGCCCGGGCCTTGATAACATCTGTAGACGAATGCAAAGAGAATCTGATGGGGCTCCAACACATCATGAATATGCAAGAGATTCAGAAAAATAACAAAATAGAAGATGTACAATCTACTATTAGCACAATTGGAAACCAGGTCTTGAACGGGAACAACTTAAGAGCAGCTTTCCATCACTGTAACACCAATACCCAAATACAAGAACATGTAGACAAATTTTGTAAAGAACTGTGCAAAGATGTCGAACACAAAGAGGAGAATAGAATCAACTGGACGGAGGCTAAGAACATTTCAGAGCAAAACCGCGGTGTACATATTCTTATGAACATCCCTGTCAATTTCTGCGCCAAAGTACTCCCCACAGTGCCTTACACTGACCCTGATTATGCCAAACTACGAGTGCTCTCAAGGTTTATAACTTCAAAATATTTGCATCCGGTTGTCAGAGAGCAAAATGGAGCCTACGGCGGTGGCGCCTTGTTAACACTTGATGGAGTCTTCAACTTTTATTCTTATAGGGACCCCAATTCCACAGTTACCATGAACGTTTTTGATGAAACAGCGCAATGGATGTCAGCAAACACAAACCTTGTTGATGATCAAAATCTGTTTGAGGCAAAACTCTCTATACTGCAGCAGATGGACCAGCCCATCGCGGAATACATGAAAGGAATCGACCTATTCCTATATGGATTGTCCTACGATATCTGGAAGACACAAAGAGAAAGAGTCCTGGCTGTGAAAAAACATGACTTGAATGAAGTGTGTGAGAAATATTTGAAAGGTGACGGATTTAGTGGCAAATGCGTCATCGGAGAAGGATCGAAAGATCTAAAAGCAGGAAAGGAGGTTTGGGAAACCATAAGTGGACCGCAACAGTAAATAAAGGCAGTTTTGTGCAATGCCTTTGATAAAGATAAAGTGACAAATGTAGGTAGTTTAGCTTTTCTAGTCTTGATGTAGGTAGATATGATTTGTTATTGATTTATCCTGCGACTTGACGATGAAATTTGCTTTGAACGAAGAATTTGCGCTTATTATGGCGTTTTTCTTTAGGGCAGCGTTTGATAAAGCCTCGATAAGAGGGAACATACCATAAAGCTGGATGTTAACCTTTAAGTACGGACGTACATTTTTTGTTACGTTAGTACCAATGTGAGGCCTATGAGGCAACGTCGAAATTACAAAACGTAATCACTCACTAAATACGCGCGCGTCGTCAACACTGCCTGTTTCGACCGCAACGTGAGCGCTGACCTTGCAGCTACTAAAAAGCTGGGTATTGCGCGGAGAAAGTAGTAATTTAATAAGTCAAGTAACTGCCGGGGCCAGTTAGACCGCACGTTGGTACTTAAAGGTTATTAAAAAAGATACGTCAAGAAAAATGGATCGAATTGGACTCCAAGGAGTTAGGTATGCCTGACCTAATCCGCTAGGTGCAAGAGATCTTGCTGGATCGGACTCTTGAACTGCTAATTCGTTATTTTCACTTAATTATAAACTTCACTCTAGTGTAAATTAAGTTAATTTCAGAATAACCACTATTGATTAAGTCGTACCAAGTACGATCGTATGTTAACTACTCTGTACTCTATGAAATTACTTATAATATGTTACTTCTCAGTAAAAATAACTTAGGGCTATAATGATTTGGTTGTAAAAGGGAGACATGTTTAGAGCAATCATCTTAATATCCTATTGTCAGAGTATTTTAATTGTTTATTTATTACTAAGTAGGTATGTGATGTTGAGACTGCTGTTAATAAATGTTAATTTAAATTCAAACTGTTTTTTTATAGCTTAGCTAGCCACCTGACTGCCTCGACAATCGCTACTGCTCAGTGCTCAATATTCTATTCTCAGGTCGGGCAATGTAAAATTATACTGAATTACAGATCAAAGGCTTAACTATTTTTTTGAAAAGAAACCACAAAACGACCTATGACAATTTATTTAAATTAGAAAAACCGTTACAAGAATTCAAATTAACATTATCAATATAAACGCGTCCATCTCATCTGAGCTCCGCAGCAAAAGTGACCGACCGAGGCGATTGAGCTGAGCACGCCGCTCACGGTGTGTGCTATCCCCTTTAGTGACCGCGTCATTGCAGTGACCGGATGTCCCCGCCCTCTCAGCTATCAATTTCTCTCAGAACTGTATAAATTCCTCCTCAGACGGCTTTTTGGAGGACTGTCTAATTTAGCTTTGACGTTCAGAAAGTGCTGATCCTCTGCCTAATTTGAATTATTCTTTGATTTTGATTATCAGGAACATGAGACAGTACTAAAAAATCCTCGCCCCCCCCCTCCCTCTATTAATACCCTGTCTCCAGAAGCGGCCCGAGTGTACACACGTCAGACCCGTTAAAAATAAAACAAAGATAAAAGAAAAGGAGACGTCTATTTATCTTGTGACTTATAACCATTCAATTATCTTAAATCTCTGCTTATGACTGATTCTGGTGCTTCTGGCTCTGCATCTGCAACCGCACCTTCCTGTCTGTGTTATTGTTGTTTCCTTAGGCCTCATTTACGAAGACGCGGGGCGTCTCGCGTCGCGTGTGGTGTGGCGTATCGCGGCGCGTCGGACGTTTTTTCTGTATACGGTGGGCCGGCGTGTGAAGCGGCACGCATCATCGCACGCGTAAACACAAACTTATAGCAATATACGACCATGTTCATAGTGAAGCGAGACGGGAAGCGTGGCGGCGCGCCGCAAAAAACGCCCTAATTCAAACAAACGCGTCTAAAATCGCTTCTCCGTAAACGCACTCATACAACGCCATATATTTGAATTTAGTGCGGGCCGCGCCGCTCAACGCAACGCGCGACGCCCCGCGTCTCCGTAAATGAGGCCTTCTATCTACCTATTTTTTTAAATGGCGGGTTGGAGAATCTTTGTGGTTGTTCCATGTGGCTCCTTCCCAGGGCGAAGAAGTCAGTCAGACTCATACTAGCTTACAACCAGCAAGGCTATGGGCTCTCTTTTCATTGCAGTTAGTGACTTAACTGGCGTCCCGTTGCTCACCGAACTTTGATCAACTGTGAATTTACAAAACATTGGTAAGTATTGTACTTTAAAGTGGACTTCAAGTGACTATCAGACTGACGTCATCATAGATACACACTGCTAATTTTATTGTCAATACGAAACTAGCTGTTTGACACTTAATCGTTGAAGACTTTGCCCCAGTGATCATCACTGTGATGTGAACTGTCAACGGAGATGTCCGTCTTATTTTTGCGCCTGTGGTCGCGGGAACGGACGATTTTCCCGCCTCCGACTCAAATACGTTTCTTTGTTACCAGGTAAAGATGTCACTACCGCAGTGTTTCGACAACCCCGAAGAATATTTTGAAGAATGTCTTCAATTCTTTCTAGATTATCAATATTTGTTCAGTTACCCCAACACAGATTTGCTTATTCACGACATTTTGGATAAAATCACCGTAAAGGACGAAGAAATCGATGTCTTTAATAAAGATTTCGATTTGAGCTCTCAAGATGATGAGTTTTTGGGTGATTTTTTTGGGAAATTAAAGAACTTACAATTCTTCTACAAGGATATTGCAGAAGATATTTTGGAGAGCAAAATGAATGTGCCAGTTAGTCCTAAGAAGAAACACGAGATATTACACCTGGCTAAAGAAATCAAAGAAGCCTGTGAACAGGTTGGCTGTGAAGTCGTTGTAGACTTAGGATCAGGATTGGTAAGAATCTAAGAATTTTCTTAGCACGTTTGTGACCGAACGACCGACCGACAAACGGACCGACCGATCAAGTAATCTAGTAGACCCCGTAAACTACTACTACCTACTTAAAATAACTTGCACACAACGCCATCTAGTCCCGAACTAAGCAGAGCTTGAGCTATGAGTACCTACCTACTAGACAACTGATAAACATACTTATATATTTCTAAATACATAAATATAATAGATAAATTACACCCAGACACATAACAAATGATCGTGCTCATTACGCAAACATTGGTTTTACGTGGAAATCGAACCCACGACTTCCGGCATAGGGGTCGGGGCCACAAACCACTAGACCGACAGGCCAGTCAAAGTAGTACCTACTTTTTGAATGAATGATATTATATCAATCGAGTTAAATTATTACCTCCTACTACACTTACCAGCACGTTGGCAAGAGTTTTTGTAGTGGGGGAAGATTGCGCACGCACAATTTCATACAGTTTTATATGCACGAACTTCCCCCACTAAGAAAATCTCTTGCCAAGTTAAGTGCCGGCTGTGCCGGTAACTGTACAACTACTTCAATTACTAGTACCTGCTCTAGTATTGTATGTACAACATAGAGCGCAGTACCTAGTTAAAGTTTAAAATGATCAATTTTGTATATTTCAAAATCAATGCATTTCAGTAAGGTAGCTAAGTTCGGTAGTTAGGTTAGCTATAGGATAGGTATGGTAAGTTAGGTTAGGTTATATTATGTATACATAATATGGAATTTATTTTTCTTTTAATATAGTACTTTTTAATATGGTAGTTAATTCTATCTAACAAAAAAGACATCGCTAAATAAAAAAGTAGTCATGGGCGTAGGTAGGTACCCTACAGATGATTGGCGATTTACTTACGTCTCCAAACAATGATATTAGGTAGTTACGTAAAAAGGCCAATGTGAATGTGGTAAAAATATTAATGTGGCTAACCAGCCACATTTTACTTCAGTGTCGTGTCGTCAACGAACGCGTGCGTGTGTTAGTGTGCCGTTTTTGAAGATCGAATGTTGTTATGGTAACCTATCTACACCTTTTTACTTATAGGTAATATCACTGTCTCCAAATATATTATAGAATAATTTCTATGATGATAACTCCACATATTTAAAAGCATTGGCTGTAAGCACATGCGGTGTTTAACCTATTAAATACAACTGCGAGTGCTTCCAGCTAGTACCTACCAGGACTACCAGCTTTAGAGATATCGGGCAACCATCGCCCGATGTCCGAGGTCCATAAAGGCGCCATTCTTAAAAACTGAGCTGCTCCCCTGGGCCTAAAGCTGGGTACGCCCATGGTACCTATAGGTACCTACATTAAAAAAAAATTGCTCTTTAAATAGATAGATATGTACTTATGTATTAATTAATATTTAGGAAGCTATCCTTATATAGGCACAATTATCATAAGAGTAAGTAGGGGTACCTATGCATTTAAAGTAAAACTAACGTTCGATAGATATAGTTTGCTTGTCTTATGTAGGTACAGAGGCCAGCACAATCAACCCTAATGCGTAGAATTTCTTTGATAGTTTTTCAACTTTATCGCAAACAGAATATGTAGGTACCTATTGACAAATTTTCATAGTTTGTAGTAGCTTGATGTGCTAGCGTCTGTACCTGCAGTTCCTCAGTTTGCAAGGGAATGTTAATGAAAAATAGAATAGAATACTCTTTATTGTACACCAATAATACTTACAAATAAACCTAGCTATGTCTTTTTCCAGGGCTACTTGGATCAACACTTATTTGAAACGACCAACTACAGAGTATTAGGAGTAGAATGTAACGAAAGTCATTATGTTGGCGCCAAAATACGACAGCGAAAATACCATGCAAACTCCACAGATTATGTAAAATATATCAAACACACCGTGACAGAGGATTCCCATGAGAATATTCAGGGATATTTACTGGATAAGTTTGAAAATCACACAGATTTCTGCATAACTGGCCTTCATGCATGTGCTGATTTGACTATAGACGCGATGGATATATTTTTAAAGATATCTCATGCTAAGGCGATGGTCATAATGCCTTGCTGTTATCACAAAATGGTTGGAGATTGTGGAATTTTTAAGAATTTTCCTTTAAGTGATTGCCTAAAGACCATTTTTAAAAGATTTCACGGGGAGGAGTATATGAAGGTCCCCTTTTTAAGACTTGCTGCTCAACCTCCGTCTGTGGACGATAAGTTAGAAGATTTGGTTTTTAATTTGATGTCAAGAGCTATACTGCAGATATTTGCATCTAGACGTAAGTATTGTTGTGATGCGTTTCAAAAATTTGAATTTCCCGCGCCTAATTCGCACTTTCAATGAAACTAGAGTACAGCTTGGCAAAAAAGTGTAGAAACGGAACTAAATTTTTGACTGTTGGCATTAATTCCAAAATAATGACATCTCATAATAAACAAAGTTCACGATTTCGTAAAATTTTAATTTTGACCACCAATCGTTGATTAATAACCGTAAAAAGTGAAGAATAATGAATAAAACCATTCGGAGTGCTGGCAGGGAGGTTATTTATAAGGTGTACAGGCGATGTCTGGCGGAACATAAGGCCCAAACAATTCTTTCTGAACTTCACAATGTTTACCAAAGAAACGCTGATAAGACAGGTATGTAAGAGTTTGTTTTGTTGATTTTAGTTGAATCAAGTGTTAATTGATGAATACAAAGCTATATTAATTCGCTTGCATAAGAAATAACTAGAAATTTGAAACAATAAATGTCGGGCACATAGGTTATGTTTACATTTTTTCTGCATTACTCTGGTATAGCGCGCTGAGACAAATTGATACTTTGGTGACTTGACTTTTAACTGAATGAAAATTAAATTTCTTCGTAAATTATACTTTAAGTGGAAGATAATTATTTGTTCTAGCGTTTGCATTAGAAATGTAAAAGAAATAGTAGTGCCATAGTCTAACAGTCTTATAAAAAAAAAAACTATTATTTAATTCAGGGAAATCTGTTATCGTTCTAAGCAAAATCGTGCTGGAAGGAGATAAACAACGGGGTATTTTCTATATCTGGCTATATATATTTCTATATAAACATATATATATATATATATGTTTTACTTTTAATATTGTTCGGGATAAATGAATTATTTCGTCTTTACAGGAAGCAGCTGAACGTGCATTCCAAGCTATTACCGAGGAGGATTGGAAGAACTCGTGCTAACATGTAATAAAACTAGAAAAGGATTACTGGAAAAAAAATAACTATAAACGAGGAAATAGAGCGATTAGTAATAAATCTAGAAGATGATAGCAGCTTCACCTTTCAACCCGAACATGACTCAGATGAGTTTGCTGCCTACGTGTTCGGGGTAGAATATTTAGAGGAAGATTTACTAGAATAAAATATAGAAATTATGTTATACAATGAAATGTTTTCTTTTTTTATAATTCCTAAACAATGTTGTGATCTCAGGAGTATTTACACAATTTATTATCTTTAGGTAAGTAATCAGTTGCGTGACGAGAACACGTCCTTGTTCAATAATTAATTCATTACACCCCAAGAGGACACCGGTGTCCACGCTGTCATTGTCTTTCTATTGTGTCTCTAATTGACACGATTAAAAGTGTTTACAGCTTGGCAAAAAAGAGTCTGACGCGGTGACAGTTGAAACTAAAAGTGGATGATTGTGGCAACATTGATTTATTTGTCTAGTGCTAGTACATCATGTGTCAAAAGTGCGTAAATCCTCGTCGTTTTTCATAAATTTAACAAAATTATTAAGTTTCGTTGCAAAATTAACGATTAAAAGTTAATAAAACCATTCGTAGTTGTATCAGAGCAGTGATTTACCTCGTCTTTTTGTGGTGTTTGGCCAAATCTGAAGCAGGACAAGTTTTGTCTGATATCGGGAATGTTTATCGAAGAAATGCCGCTAGGACAGGTATTTATCTACCCTAATTAAATCATTGTACATTAAATAAGTTTTTCTAAATGTTTTCAATGCGTAGTTTTGTTGATATACAGATATAAGTAGCTATTTGTCTTGTTTACAGAAATTGAAATTTAAGGTTATGTTTTGTAGTTTAAAGAGCCTCGTATACCCATATTTGATACTTGAAGATAAAGAATAGGGAATTCATAATAAAGTAGGTACCGTATCTTTTTGTTTTAGGTAAATCTGTCAACACAGTAAGAAAAATGTTTATGGAAGGTAAAAAATAAGATATTTTTAAACACCGGGAAAACTTCAAAGGTCGCTTGAAGAAAGTTACCACCTTATCATTGTGACGTGAATCAACTTGAATTAATATGGGGCATTGCAAAATATTAAATTGCTTCAATCAATGTTGGATCCATTGATATAAAGGTATGTAGCCTAGTTTATACATATTTAAATTTGCTATGTTAGAACCATTGTTTATGATATTTTTTTGTTTTTAAAGGTGGCTGCTGAACAAGCATTTGCAAACATTACTAAGATTGGAAAAAATCATGCAAGGATGTTGTAATGAAAATAGAAAAATAATATCATGATAGTAATAAATCTCACAGATGACAGTAGCAGTGATTTATCAGAATTAGTAAATACTAGTGTTTCAGAAGTTGCAGGAAGCTCTAGCCAACATTTGAGCTTTTCCGGGATCCGAATATTTGATGGTACTGTGTTCGATTCGTCTGATTAAATTTTTGGTATTAAAATAAAACTAAAAAAAACGTGTTCTTTCATTATCTTATCCCTGTAAACAAACTATTGTCGTTAATTCCTAACAACCTTACGGTTAGACTGCTCTCGAGGGCATGATTATTATCTGTCTGTGTATACCTAATGCATTACTTTCGTGCAAGGCTTCAGTGCCCACTATAACATACATAGGTATATTAACTCTCGCCTCTTTCCCACGCTGGTAGGCAGAAACTAGAGATCGCATACGAAGCAAAAGAAGTATGTAAGAATCGTAGCATATGCATATGCATTCTTACATAGTTCTTATGCTTCGTATACATTTTTACATGTTGTTATGTATAACAACATGTAAAAATGTGTACATTTGCCCACTATTAATAGTCTTAATACTGGACATTGAAGAATTACTGACATCTGACAGACAGAACCACCCACTTAGCTTTGAGAAAAAATAACAAGTATCAAACCTGTAAAGTCGTACTATTCAGGGTGGCCACATGCGCGATACTAGCGACCTCATTTATTCCACACTCTTTTTTGCCAAGCTGTACTTAAAGATTTAAAAAATAATACAAAATTATAATAATTTGTCTAAAAAACAGCTAAGTATCAAGACTATGTTGGTACGCTATGCGGTTGCCACGGGTTGCCATACGAAGAGCACAGTGGCGCCTCCATTATTTTCTACTCTTTTTTGCCAAGCTTTAAGGGTATAGCAAAAAATTATGATTTGTCTATGGCGGAATCAGGTAATGTCATAGGTGTTGATATGCTGTTATAATAAAATAATAACTACCGCAATACTTAACATAACCACACCTGTAATCCCCGAAGGGTTAGGCAGAAGTGTACAAAACAAAGTCCGCACATATTTCGTCCGTTATGTTTAAATCCGGAATTGCACCTACAGTTTGGCAAAAAAGTGTAGAAACGGAACTAAATTTTTGTCTGTTGGCAACATTTACAAAATAATGACATCTCATAATAAACAAAGTTCACGATTTTGTAAAATTTTAATTTCGACCACCAAACATTAATTAATAAACGTAAAAAGTGAATAAAAATGAATAAAACTATTCGGAGTGCTGGCAGGGAAGTTATTTATAAGGTGTACGGGCGATGTCTGGCGGAACATGAGGCCCAAACTATTCTTTCTGAACTTAAGAATGTTTTCTAAAGATCCGCTTGTATTACAGGTATGTAAGAGTTTGTTTTGTTGATTATAGGTAAATCAAGTGTTAATTGATGAATACAAAGCTATATTAATTTGCTTGCTTATGGAATAACTAGAAATTTGAAACAATAAATGTCGAGCACATAGGTTATGTTTACATTTTTTCTGCATTACTCTGGTATAGCGCGCCGAGATTAATTGATACTTTGGTGACTTGATTTTTAAGTGATTGAAAATTCAATTTCTACATAACTTATACTTTAAGTGTGATATCAAGGTATAGAATTGTTTGTTTTATCGTTTGCATTAGAAATGTAAAATAAATTATCGTGTCATAGTCTAAATAATAAATCAAAATCTATTATTTAATTTAGGGAAATCTGTTAGCGTTCTAAGAAAAATCGTGCTGAAAGTACATAAACAAAAGGGTATTTTGTACATCCGGCTTATTAACAGTATGTGAAAAAATGTTTTACTTTTAATATTCTTAGACATTAATGAAATATTTCGTCTTTACAGGAAGCAGCTAAACGTGCATTCCAAGCTATTACCGAAGAGGATTGGAAGAACTCGTGCAAACATGTAATAAAAATAGAACAGGATTACTGGGAATAAAACTAACTATGAACGAGGAAATAGAGCGATTAGTCATAAATCTAGAAAATGATAGAATCAATCTCTGAACCCGAATATGGCTCAGATGAGTTTGCGGCCAGCTCTAGCCATGACATGGATGTGGTCAGGGTGGAATATATGGAGGACGATTTACTAGTTTAAAATATGGAATAAAGAATTAGGTCAAACAATAAGATGTTTTATTTTTATAATTCCTAAACAATGTTGTAAACTTAGGAGTATTTACCCAAATATTTATTTTAAGTTAAGTAATCAGTTGCGTGTCGAGAACACGTCCTTATTCAATGAAACTACTACTAAGTAATTACTTACTGATTTAAAAAATAATACTTATACAGGTTACGAATATATTGTTACTTAATGTCTAAAAAAAAAGTTACTAAGTATCAAGATTAGGTCAGTACGCTATTCGGTTGCAACGGGTTGCCATACGAACAGCACAGTGGCGCCTCCATTATTTTCTACTCTTTTTTTGCCAAGCTGTACCACTGTTTGTCTCTCTGCATTACCTAAAGGTTGACTTGTAGAATTTGTTGCCCGACCCGGGATCCGCACTAGGGACCTCATGACCAGCAGTAGCATCTGCGACCACTAGACCATTTTAAAACATATAGGTAATTAAATTACCTATAGTGTGCACAGAAACATTACTATAATAAGCCAATAAAATAGTGTTTTTTTACAGATAACTACAAACTAAAAAGGAAAAAACGAAAAGCTGTCAAAACTAAAACCATGGATAACAATTTTGAACTCTATGTAGAAGATGCCACCACAAACGGCTTTTCTTTAGTTAAAAATGAATTAAGTAGCAATAATGATGACTTAAATCCTACATTCTGTTTTGAAGAACTAAGGGCATTGTGGAATCAGTTTACTCAATTGACGTTTAAAAAGGCGGGAATTTTCATTCTTTTGCAAAATCATCTGCAGCCCGTCATCGAGAATTTTGTTTTATTCGACAGGCTGGTTTATCTCCACGAGAAGGGCGTCAAGCATTGTGAATTCAAAAGGATACTGAATGTTAAAACATCGCCTCGGTGTTTGGCTTTAGTGGCATATAAATAAGTATCAATGTATATACCTATTTGTTTTATTCCACATCCGAACTACAACCTGAATTTATTTTGGTACTGCACTATCGAACTGACACTTAGATAATATACCTCTAGATCGAGCTACCGCGTGGCCGCACATGCGACAGCAATATAAAAGTTCAGTGTTGCTATTCCTTAAAAAAGTCCCAAAATACGACCAAAATTCTACTGCGGGTTCCAATTTTAGCACTATTGTAAATTATAATTTACGTATTCAACGTGGTAATAAGAGTGTAGAAGTATCCATGTGTGAGAAAATATAATTTCACGTAAAATACCTACTTTCAATCTTACCTTGATTCTCACAAATAAAATACACTACTACCAGGTGAAGCTTGATGTGTGTACATAGAAGTAACTCTTTAGAAGAACACTACATTATTTTTTCGCGTGTTATTTATCATTAAAATATATTGAGGTATGGCTGACATCCAGTGTGACATTGACATTGCTGTATAATAACTATTGTCCTTTAGACAAAACCAACTTATTTTGAAAATATCTAATTTTTTGTTTATACTTAACATTTATTTATAAAATGAATTCTTACTTCCAAATATCTTTAAGTACCTACGCGATTGCCTTCAAGAGTAAAACTTAATGATTGTCGAAAGGGCTCTGTTCGTTCGTAAGGGTTCGCCCACAAATTTGTGTGTGTTTAGCCACCATAGATTTATTTGATTATTATGCCTACCTTTTGAACATTAGGCCTGACAGTTAAGGGAAAAGATTTGAAACGTGTAGCAACACTGTAAGTAAGTATTCCTAGGTTATGTGATTTAAGAAATCAAGTTTAGAAATCTTCCATATTTTGGTCTGAAAGCCATGACAATAAAAGCGCACAAATGTATAAATTCAATAATCATACAATAACACAAACAGTATTGAATACTTACGAATGAAAAGAGATTTTGTTATTGGCCTTTTCTGAGCGGCTTTTACAGCCTATTATACTGCATCCTCCCATCGTAGCGCATTCACCATACACTAAACACTTATCTAATGGAGTCTATTTTTCATTAAATGACTTAAACTATTACAAAAATTGCAAAAACCATCCGAAAACTTAAATTAAATCGAGCATAATAATATACGTGACAGTGACAGCACTTTGTTTGGCTAACATTCAAAAGTTAGCCATGCAAAAATCCGGCACGCCGTAAGGGACAGAAGATACGATGCTTTGTCTCAATTTTCCTACGAACTTTGTATTATTGCGTCTCACTTCCACACTTGACACTGTAAATTGGGCTACGTCTAGAGGTATATAGTCTAAGAACTGACATCTACCTTTCGGATTGAAGTTTCATTTCTTTGAACTTTCGTTCGTGAGTCAATAGACACTAGCGAATTAGCGATAGGTACCCATAGCAAAAGTTGTTAGTTTTATTAACAACTGAGCTTAAAAAATATAAATTTAACTTGTGGTTTTGTAACTTAAATCACTTCCTGATTTTTTAAATTGATTGACATCTTTAATACTGGACACCCTAAAAATACTTTTTCTATAGACCGAGCTACGTGTCCTTAGATAATATAAGTACGTGTCCTATTAGCCGTGAGATAGTCTGTGTCCTTGAAAATTTTGGCTCTGTGGATTCCGCGATATTATTTACCTGTGCTATGGCCAAAAATAGCTGATTTGAAGCTGATTTGTATTGGAAAAGGCGGGAAACTGTTGAATGGGAAAGGCGCGCTTTTGAAATAATTTTCGGAAAATAATAGTTTTCAGGGTTTATTGTACTATAATTTTGTAAATATTTGTGTTATAAGTCGTTACTAGGTGTAAATAAGTATTTAGGTTATTGGTTTCTGAAAATGTCGAAGAAAAAAAGGAAAAGGGATGAGGTGGTCCCACCGGACAAAAAGCTGCTGCCGGAATCGACCGACTCCGACTCTGCCGAGTCTACGGTTTCGGCGACCCCAAATACTAAATACAGGGACGCTACTGATAAGTATGCCGTGTACAAGGTAAAAGGGTACACCCGTAAGTATGCTGAGGACTCGAAACAGACGGAGCTAATTGTTTTTTTAACTCATTTTGACGATCGAAACGTATTCTCTGATAAAGATCGCATGTCTCTGTCGAAGGGTATCAGAGAGCACGGAGTTTCAGGTGTGATGCACCTGCGTACAATAAATAAGTACAAGGTTGGTGTGACATTTGACTTGCCCAACAATGCTAACATGTTTTTAAAAAATAAGAAATTGTTTGAACAATTAAACTTAAAAGCAACAATACCTGCTGGCGACACAGAGGTCACTGGGGTTCTTACCTCGGTCCCTATTGATATGTCTAACAAAGATATATTTTCGTTGATAGGAAGTTCCAAAAATGTTATTCAAGTTAGGCGTTTCATGCGCAGAGTCAGGAGTGATGAAGGCTTGTCTTTTGTCCCCACACAGGCTGTAGCTGTGACCTTTGCTTCGACCATCTTACCCGACTATGTCTACTTGGACTCTTGGCGCCATGAGGTCAAAAGGTATATCCCACCTGTTAAGCAGTGCCTTAAGTGCATGCAGTATGGGCATATTGCAAAATTTTGTAGGAATTCTGAAGTATGTTCTATTTGCACTGAAAATCACAGTTATAAAGTGTGTCAGGTTAATCCAAAGAACGCCAAATGTATAAACTGCAATGGTAATCATTTAGCTATCTCTGCAATATGTAATATAAAAAAACAAAAAGTAGAAGAAAATAAAATAAAAAGTAGAAATGCAACATACTCTGATCTCTTCAACGCTAACGCATTTCCAGCGCTATCTGCGCGTAATTTAGATACACAAGTAAGTAATCTTATGAAATCAGACAAATTTTTGAATAGTTTAGTTGAAACAATTACTAGAATAGTTACCAATAAGGATACTCCTATCAATTCAGCATCGATTAAAGAAGCATTAAAAACTACTCTAAGTAATAAATTTCCTTCAACCTCGTAATGGATTTTTCTGATTTAAACGTAGTACAATGGAATGCTCAAAGTTTAAACAGTAATAAACACATATTAATCGATTTTTTATACAATTACAAAATACACATAGCAATTATCAGTGAAACATGGCTTAAACCTCAACAAAATTTTAAAATCAATCATTATAATATTGAAAGAAATGACACTGGTAACAAACATAATGGAGTAGCAATAATTATTCACAAAAGTATTTCATACACTAAAATTAATACCTTTTTTGATAACTCATTACAAAATATCTGTGTAAAAATTAAAGTTAACAACAAAGAGTTAAGTATAGTAAGTATTTATAGTCCTTTGAATTGTAGTCCAGTATTCAAAAAAGAAAATTTTGACTTATTAGTGAAGTCTATTCCTGAACCTTTTATAATTGCTGGTGACTTTAATGCTCATCATACTTCTTGGGGCTGTAACTCTGACTCTGTACGTGGACGAAACGTTTTAGATGTAATTGATAATAATAATTTAGTTCTGCTCAATAATGGTCAGGCAACAACAATTGGTTCTTTAACTTGGCGTCCTAATGCGTTGGATTTGACGTTAGTTTCTTCGTCTTTAGCAATTAATTGCGAATGGAATGTACATGATTGTCCTCTTGGTAGTAGTTATCACATTCCTGTAAGGATAAAATTATTTATTAGCAAAAGCAATAATATTGTTAGCAATTGTACTAATGCTGAACATTTGCCTTTTTACCCTAATTACAAATTGGTAAATTGGGAAAAGTACAGTAATTGTGTTGATGAATTGTTACTTGATTTTAAAGTTGATGACACAAGTCTTCCTGATTCATATTCCAAATTTTGTACCATTTTGCGCACAGCCGCTGCGAATTCTATGCCAAACTTGAAACATTCTAATACCAGTCATTTTGTCAACCCCTCATGTCATAGAAATAATCCTAAAGGGCCTTCACTTCCTTGGTGGAATCAAAAATGCACAGAAGCTGTATTGAATTTTAAAACTGCATATTTACTGTTTAAGGATAATTCATCTGAAGAAAATTATATAGAATTTAAAAGGCTTCGCGCAGTTAAAAAACTTACATTAAAAACAGAAAGGCAAAAAAGTTGGTTTTCTCTTTGTGAAACATTTAACAGGTGCACTCCATTGTCTGTTATATGGAAATTCATGCGCAAGTATAATAAAACATATAATTTTAGTACTCAGGAGGATGATAATTGGGTTTTGGATTTTCTTAAAAAATACACACCAGACACTGTATCAAATGACTTAAAGTCTTCTTCCAATGCTAGCATTAATTCCAGCAATAGTTTTCTACTTAATCCTTTTTCCTTACAAGAATTAATATCGGCCATATCGTCCAGAAGAGATACTACCCATGGTCTGGATGGAATACCATATATACTGTTTAAAAAACTAAACCTTACTAGTTTGAATATTCTTTTAAAACTTTTGAATTTATTATGGGAAAATAATATTTTACCTGATAGTTGGAAGGTGGATTGTCTTGTACCTGTTTTAAAACCTGATAAGCCAAAAATGTGTCCTGATTCGTATCGTCCTATAGCCCTGACTTCTTGTGTTGGCAAGTTATTTGAACAATTATTAAAACAACGCTTAGAGTTCTATATTGAGAAAAATTCAATCTTACCATCAAATCAATTTGGTTTTCGTAGGAATCATTCTGCTAGGGAAAGTGTTTGTCAATTACAGCTTGATATATGCAATTCTTTATCTGCAAACCACAATTTGGTTGGAGTTTTCTTCGACGTTGCAGGTGCTTTTAACAGTGTAAATATAGATATCTTATGTAACGAGTTATCACAGATTGGGATACCTGAGAAAATTATAAATTGGGTTAAAAATTTTCTTCTAAATAGGCAAGTATTTGTTAAATTTAACAGACACCTCTATGGACCTAGACTATCCTCGACAGGAGTTTGTCAAGGTGGTATATTATCGCCTTTAATATTCATATTGTATATACGTAAATTAAATTTAATTTTAGGGTCTCATGTTAAAAACCTCCAATTCGCAGATGATTTAGTTGTATATGCATCTGGGAAAAATATAACACATGTAGTTGGAATAG
This sequence comes from Euplexia lucipara, assembly GCA_921972225.1. Taxonomy (NCBI): domain Eukaryota; kingdom Metazoa; phylum Arthropoda; class Insecta; order Lepidoptera; family Noctuidae; genus Euplexia; species Euplexia lucipara. The sequence continues at coordinate 762,806 of OV179169.1, read as the reverse complement.
TTAATGCTGCATTAGCGAATTTGTATAAATATTTTTCTTACCTCGTTCTTAGTGTTAATCCATTGAAATCCAAAGTTGTTGTATTTGGTAAACAAATTCTTAATATGCCTGATGTGGTGTATAACAATTGTGCTCTACCCATTTCACTTGAGGTAAAATTCTTGGGTGTTATTTTTTCATATAATTTATCCTGGAACAATTATATAAAACATTTAATTAGTAAAGCAAATAAAGCTCATAACATATTAAAATCCTTGAGTGGTACATATTGGGGTGCAGACCCTAAAATTTTATTATTATTATACAAATCTTTAGTACGTAGTCACTTTGAATATGGTTTCTATTGCTTTGGTGCAGATTCCAAACATGTAAATAGTTTAAATATTTTGCAAAACAAGTGTTTGCGTGTAATAACTGGGGCATTCAGAAGTACTCCTGTGGTTGCAATGCAAATTGAATGCAATGTTCCCCCATTATCTATTCGTTTTGATTACTTAAAAGAAAGATTTTTGTTAAAACTTTATAGTGTATCTGGTAATAGACTACTTCTTAATTTGTTACATTCACCTACTCATACTTCTTTAAAATCTTTTTATATGGTACAAGGTCTCCAAAGTTTTATGAATTTTATTCAAAATGTTAACATTTATCAATCAAAACATATTTTACCTTGTTATGAGGGTACTTTCAATGGTAAATTTCCAGCAATTGAAGTAATTATAAATAATAGAAAAAATTTGCCTTCAAAAGAAGAAGTTTATGCTATGCTGTCACAGTGGTCTGATCATAAATTAGTGTATACTGATGGTTCCAAGAGTGATAGAGCAGTGTCTTTCGCTATTTATGACCCCTCTTCAAATATTGCTATTGGACGGAGAATTGATACGAATGCTAGTATTTTTACAGCTGAAGCAGTTGCTATTTTGAGCGCTATGAAACATATTAAAAAATGTAATTTAGAACATAGTAAATGGCTTATAGTTAGTGATAGCATGAGTGTTTTGAAAAATCTGGACAATAATAAATTACTTGCTAACACCAACTACATAATTCTTTTGATAAAGCAACTATGGTTTGAATTGTCACAGTTGGATATTGTTGTTCGTTTTGTTTGGGTACCATCACATATTGGTGTTGTGGGGAATGAAAAAGCAGATTATCTTGCAAAAAAAATCGTTGAATTTGAAGAATTAATCTGTGACACTGATGCGAGTGTTTTCCTGCCACATACAGACGTAATTAGCCTTCTACGGCGCCGCATGTGCGAGGCATGGGGGAGACATTCATACCATTGTACACATGTTGAAAACACGGGGTCTTGGTTTAATAGTCTTGATGTTCAAATTAACTCTGTACCTTGGTTTTGTAAAAATAGTAGTACATACATGAATAGAAAATTTTATTCCATTATCTGTCGTATGCGCTTTGGTCATTGTCGTTTAAATTTTCATCTTCATCGTCTTAAAATGGTCAGCTCGCCGCACTGTGATTATTGTCAATCTCAAAAAGTTCAGTCACTGTATCATATCTTCTTCGAGTGTTCGTCTTTCAACATTCAGCGCCTTGTGTTGTCGGATGAGCTTCTAAAAATTTATAAAACGCCTGATAAGGTCCCGTCGTCCATACAGGAGTTACTTGTGAATGCTACCACTTATATATATTTGTACAAATTCATACTGGAGACTGTAAATGATATATAATCGTTTGTGTTAGCTATATGTATGTACATATCAAAATAATTATTACCTAAGTACTTTTATCTTCGTTATTTTTAAATAGATTTAAGATGGTTAGAAATAGCTTGTAGGTTATGTGCCTATCTAAACATAAACATGCAGAGATAGCTAAAAAAAAAAAAAAAAAAAATTTGACATGACATTACCCAGGATTTGACTGTACTTCGTACAAACTTGGATTTGACTAAAAAACGAAAAATTGACTATTAAAAATATCGAATTATGACTACATACGAAAGACTTAAAATAAAACATTATAATTACAAGGGAAATTACGAAAGACATTATATAAAAACTTACACGACAGAAAAAAACATACGAAAGACTAGGCGGTATGGTCGAAAGACTTTAGCCTGCCCACTGGGCAAATAAAAAAAAAAAAAAAAAAAAAAAATTATGATTTCCCGTCCCGCTTTTAGAGAAAGACGACTTCTCTCAATTTTAACGTTGTCTCCCATGAATTTAGCAATTTGAAAATCATTTGCCAATCCCGATCTACGTCAAAATGGCTAATTCAAATGATTTATACTGTCGTCTTTGTGCCGACTTGAAGTCCAGCAGCAACCTCATCAACATTGGGAAAAACAAAGAGAAACGCCAAGAGATCATCAATAAGTTGGAGCGATTAAATATACACCTGGGTTTTAATAATATGTTGCCTAAAACTGTGTGTTTAGAATGTATAAACTCTTTGGAAAGAGCCTACGACTTCGTTAACACTGTGGATCTTGCACAAGAAGCTTTTGAAGACTACGACACTTCGGCTTTAGATAATAAGACTGATGATGTTGTTTCTGACGACGAAACTACTGAAACAAGTATCAATGATGATGCCAGTATTCAAACGGAAGAAACTGCCCCTGAAGATGAGTCAGAAGAAAGCGCTAAAGAGTCTGAGGATGAATCTGAGACTCAAAGTAAACTAACTAAAAATAATCCTGAATCCATATCAAAATTAGATAAATCTGAAACGAAAGTTTCAGTATTGAAAAAAACTGACTTCGGCAAACCAGGAAACATACCAAAAGTTCCTGCGAAAGAAGACGGAGACACATGGAAGGACTATAAGTGGTTATGTGCATACTGTGATAAGTACTTCCTGAATCCCAGTGAGTTGAGGGTGCATTCTATGCAGTATCACACCACCTGTAACCCTTACAGATGCTATGACTGCAGAGCACGGGGATTGCACATGGAAAACTTTGTAAAGCACATCTCTAAACATCGTCCAGTGCTGACTCTAACATGTCACATTTGTTCCGATAAATGTGAGACTGAGGTAGATATGAAAACACACAAAGCAACACATATCATAACAGACTACGTTTGCAGAGGCTGCAATACTACTTTTTCTAACCAACACCAACTAGATGAACATATGGAAAAGTTTTACAAGGATGCTGTAGCAAGTTTGTTGCCGAACCAGATGAATGATGACTTGAAATGTGTCTTATGTGGAAGAACTCCGAAGACTAAGGTTCTTCTCGATAGACACTTGCTAATGCACACAGATAGGAGACGGATACATGTGTGTGACGTATGTGGTGATAGCTTCTACAACCAAAAGGAACTAGTACAACACCTAAGCAAACATTGCTATGCTAAACCGTACAAATGTAAAAACTGTAGTTTCAGTTTTAAACTAAAACAGGAACTCAAAACGCATGCCACTATACATTTTGGCCCAAAACCATTTGCCTGCGAGCAATGCGACAAATGTTTCCGGTTATCTAAAGAACTGATGGTTCACAATGCAACCCACCAGGAAACTAGACCCTTTAAGTGCATACATTGCAACAAAACTTACCGATTTAGACACTTACTGACGAAGCATTCATGTTTGAACACGGACACAAAACCGTATTCATGTGATATTTGTTCAATAAAGTTTAGGTACTGGACACATTACAATAAGCATACAAGAGAGGTGCATAGTGTCAACAAATCAAAACGGAAACGTACTTCCGAGGGTCTTTATGCTTTAGACCCAGAAACTAAAGAGGTTATATATCCTGATCAAGATAAAGTGCTTCAATGGAAGGCTAAAATATTGGCTGACATAAGGGAAAAACCAAAGAGAATTTGTACAGAAAAGACTGAAGAAAAGCCTACAACAGATGTTGATCAAGAAAGTGATGGTTGAAGTAATTAACACTATATTGTCTTGATGGACATTGAAAATAAAGTTTTTGTTATGTGCATAAGCTAAGCATGTAGAGGTTTGTGACTGACTGTTGGTAAAAGGTCACAAGAAAGCCAAAGACAATGATTTTAGCCGCTGGGACGCACTGGGTGGACTGTGAATGTTTACTAGGCCCCTCTGCCTTTGAGGAATTCATGTGAACTAACTGTCTTGTTAATGATTGTGATGCTTCACAAGAAATGCAAAAAAATAAAGATAAATAAGTGTTTTAAAATTTTATTCTTATTGGAAATTTACAAAAATTAATGAGGACAATATGAGCAATCGTCATCATCATTAACAAGGGATTCAGAATTTGTTTCCAAAATTAATACCATCCAGATGTTGTGTGGTTAATACAACATCTGGGATGATATTAATTTAAACAAATTTGTATGGTATGGATGTGTGTTTCTATGGGCTCGCCCCCTCTCACATGGGACTTAAGGTCAAGTAATTTAAATTGGCTAAGAAAATCAATTGACCATATTTGTATTATATTACTCATATTTGAAAACAGTCTATTATCTATTCTTTTGATCATAATGGGCTAGCAGGCCCTTTTGTAAATAGTACCTACCTACCTACTTGAGTACATAATCATCTGGTTTAATCTAGATATAATACCGTACCACATGGATAATCCATTAAAAATCTTGAAGATGACCTACTGTTTTATTTAATTAACCCGCGACGCAAAAAGAGGGGTGTTTCCCTATCATACGTAAAAAGTGGCAAGCAATTGATAACGATACACGCACGTGAATCCGAAAACTCAAAAGGTTCGTACTCGAGACTTAAGACTTGGTAGCCCGCCACAGGCTTAAACTGCTTTTTTAAAACCAATAAAAATATTAGTCTTACAGACTCGAATTTTATTTTCAGCACTGAAAACGACAGAATGTTAACAAAATGAGATTCTAATACATTTCGCTATTTATTTTTCACAAGCGCTAATCGAGATCTAAACTAATATTATACCCCCAACGCCAAAAATTTAAACTCACATTTAGAGGGCTCCCACACACATAACTGCGAATTCGCAACGCATCGCAATTTATATCTGCGAAGTATGGTCATCTGAACCAACGCTTTCCCGGACGAAATCGTATCGCAGCAATTCGCATCGCGGTTTTGTGTGGGCGCCCTTATGGAGGCCATACACGCTAGGTTTTGCATGATGGTTTTAGCCGTGCATGCATAACCGACAGGCAAGCCCTAGCGTGTATGTGATTGAACTGTACAGTTATCGGTGCATGTCAAACTCGGTTATGCTTGTCGGTTTTGCATGCAAAGTTATAACCATGTGCAAAACCTAGCGTGTATGGCCTCCATAAGTGTAAAAATAAACCGCATCTAAATTGCTTCACCCGTTCAATTAAAGCCCTTCAGACACAGTGCCACAGCAGCAGACAGGCACACACACACACATAGCGGTCAAACTTATGACACCCCTCTTTTTGCGTCGGGGGTTAAAAAATAACATTTTCCTATCGTTGAGCCATGTAATTTTATGTCACGTCGGGGGTACCGTTGTCTTACATATATGTTATGTAATATCTAGTTAGGCCTGTTAGAATTACATATCTAGTAGGAAGATAGCGGTACCCCGACGTGACATAACATTACAAATAGCTCAACGATAGAAAAAATATTATTGTCAACTTTTTAAATGAGTTTTACTTTTTGGCGTTGGGGGTTTATTAAATTTAATTTTATTTCAAAATGGTTACACTTGCTTTTTGTAATTTTAAGTCACACATTATGTTTATAAGTAAAGTTACCCATAGACGACTAAAATCGCAACAGCAGCTAACACATAAGAGCTGACAACATTGAAACGGCTAAACCGATTTTGATGTGTCATGTCTAAGAACCGTCGCAATAAACCCTGCTTTAAAATAAAAAAAAACCGCAACTAAATCGGTACATCCGTTTAAGCGTTACGGTGCCACAGACAGACACACACACATAGTGGTCAAACTTATAACGCCCCACTTTTTGCGTCGGTGATTAAAAATAGGAAAGGGCTGTTAGCCAGCTCATTCAGTGGTAGAATTATAGTGTCTAGAAAAATGTACCTAACTGTTCAAATTTTACTTGAGGTTGCTGGGGAGATGCTCTACAATCTACCTCATGTCCTCAACTCAGCCTACCGCAGTCCACAGCTAAACAAATGCTTCTAACAAGCTGTTATGTAGTACCACTCCCTATCCTCCGCTTTCCGCATCCTGCCACCTTCAGGTCTTCGGTGGAATTTATAATACTGCTTGGAACTCAATTACGTCATGCGCACGTATGCCGCGTCAGCCAGTGGGACAACCAGTGGGGTTCGGACGCCGCGTCAAGCCTGGTCGGCTCTTCGCGTACGTACGTGGAGGCGGCGGGCGCTCGGCTGACGTCGCTTCCGATCGGCTTCGTTCGGCTACCGGTGCACGCTCGTGTCACCAGTTCACCACCGTCACCCGCCCACATCGTGATATACTGCGTGCACACGCGCGCATACTCGCATCCACTGCGATGCGCTTTCCAACGGCTTCAGGCTTGAACGTGACCCAGTTAGTAGAAATCCTTCATGAGCGTTGTTGATTTTATAAACCAAGATATGTATAAAGAACACACAAGCTTATCTAATAAAAAAAAAAACGTTTTATTACTTACGAAGTTACAACAAATCTAATTGTGCAGTTTTAAGTAAATAACTTAAAGCCTAATGTTGTGATAATTTTGTAAACTGTCTGCCTGCTCGCATATGCTCTAGCATGTTAAGCCTTCGTGTCTTCAGATATGTTCAAACACACTCTGCCAACCATTAATCAATTCTCATTGCATTGCTTGCTGATTATTTCCCGCTTTTTGACTTTATTATTTGTGCTCTGACTTTTCCGATGTTCCATTATTTTGTTTTTCCATTCATTCATTTTGTCAATATCCGCAAAAGCCTGTCCAGTAGCCAGGTGGCCGAGGTCAGAGGAAGTAGACTCATCACCTGTTTGCCGCTTTATAATTGCCTGTCTCCTCTTCGCCATCTCAATACCATGTCTGCGTCTCATATGCTTGTTACGGTTGGCCATATTTGTAAAGTCTCTCGGACAAATGTCACAGGAAAACGGTTTTTCCCCTGTGTGCTGAAGCATGTGGTTCTGTAAATAACTGTCTGTACGAAACTTTTTGTTACAAACTGTACAAGTAATGGGAAAATAGTCCGTGTGGAATTTCATGTGGTTCGTAATCTGACTTCGGGTTCTGAAACATTTACTGCAGACATCACAGGTGAAGGGTTTGATACCAGAGTGAACGCTAGCATGGTACCGTAATGAGTATATTGTTTTAAATGTAGTCTTACAAATTTCACAATGGTACAACATCTTTTCGGTATGTGTTGCCATGTGAGTTTTTAAACTGGGTTCGCTGTCAAAACATTTTCCACATCTATCGCAGACTCTGTCTCTTTTCTTCTCCTTGTGCTTATTTAAATGGTTTCTCAAAGCTGTAATGTTTGTGCAGACCTTATTGCAAGTACTACAAGTTAAATTATCACTATTGATAAAAGTTTTTTGTTTCCATAGAATATTGTAATATTTGTTCACATGCTCCTGAAGATTTACGTCACTTGAAAATGTGGTGTTACATCCCAAGCAAATGTGTTTTGAGTTTTCATGAACTTTCAACTTATGTTGTATTGTTTCCATCATTTTAGGGAATTTTTCGAAGCATTTGTAGCATGAATAATGTAAGTATTTTCTGTGTGATCTGACATGCTTAATGAAAGCGTTCAGTCGTTGCTTTTTAATTTTACAATCGGTGCATTGGTAGGCATTACAAGTGCTATGGTAATGCATTGAATGTTTCTGCAGCTCTTCGATATTTGAGAATAGGGTTCCGCAGTGAGAACACTTCCATTCATAATTCATCCATGTCATTTTTAAGCATTGTACGGGTACAGTGCTTAACCGGTTTATTTGTTTATTTATGTAATCTTCTGAATATACTGTTGTGTCTAATAATTTAGGTGAAGTTGGCCCGAAAGTGTGTTCATTTAGTTTTTGTGCTATTCCTGCATCAACTGTATTATATTTTGATTCATTTATGTAATCTGATAAATAATCTGTGTCTAATATTGGAACTGATTCAGATTTGTGTTTAGTTTTAATTTTATTATCTTTTTTGAGTTTTTTTCTCAATGCAGATAGTTTTCTTGTTTCTTTGATTTTCAATTTGTCTTTTCTAACATTGGTATTTTGATTTTTTGTACAGTCATTACCAAAATAAAGAGATTCACCTTTTCTTACATCACTTTCATCTTTTATATTATTTTTTTCATCAACAATGACCAAGGAGGTTTGTGTGGCGTACTTGTTTTCAATATAAACTTCTTCACTGACACTATCATTACTGTAAACATTATAACTGGTCTCACTATGACATTCTTCACCTAAGTTTGAATCATCATTTACATTCATTGGATCACGCCTGCTTTCGACTTTGACGTCAATAATTTCTTTGCCGACGTTCGATGGCATATAAAACGTGATTTTACCGTATGTAGCACTTTTATCAGTCCCTGTTTGACCCAGAATAAAGTCGCTAAGGAATGTCTGCGCCTGTTCAACTGCTGTTACGAAAGCAAATGCGCGTTCTAAAGATTTTACACATATCAAGCAAACAGTCTTCGGCAACGTATTCTCCTGGAAATCCATAGTTATATTAAATCTTGATAGTTTATTGACGACTTTCTGGCACGTTTCTTCGTCTGTCTGCAAGTTTGTGAGCTCATTTTGAGCTTTCAACTCAGCGCAAAGGCGGCAGTAGAAATTTTCTGTTATGTTCATTTTAACTTATTTTGGAATATAGGTCAACTAGCTGTAACGGAGATATTTCAAAGACGGCGTAAGACCAGTGAGTTAAGGCGGAAGCAAAATACTGATAAAATTGCAATAAGAAAACATTGATGATGAGATTTTTTGAGCAATGCTGTGCCAAGTGCCAAGTGCTGCTATGCTGTAGGCTGTAGCAGCTGTAGTAGTTTATTGACATTTTCATATTTTGACATAATTACAGGCTTCAGCTTTACATCGTAACGTCACTCGTAGCTTCACATGACGTAACGAGATGACAAATGACATTGACATTTACAATGAAAGTGTTGCCATAAAACGTTTTATATTTACATAATCCCCATTCATAGCGACCAACAAGGGCAGAAAGATAAGTCAGCACGCGGGGATAGTAAATTAGATCCTTAAATTATTTTTGCTTTTGGTAGTAAGTAATGTACAGGCCAGCACATCAAGCTATCCTTATCTGTTGCAATACTACAAAGGTTTTGTAATCAAAACAACGGGATTGATGTGCTGTGGATGTGGAAAGGAGCAACAATCAATAGTGATTGTTGCTCCTTTCCAGATACTAAATCAGCATAGTCATCTGTCAAAATAATTGGCGCATTTTTTTTCTAATTAAGACTCCAGGTCTATTTTATATTAAAATATTGGAGTTGTTTATCAAGCATTATGGATATTATCCTATAGGTACGGGACGCGGGGTAGGAACCATGAAAGTTTCTTTAACTCAATGGAAGGACCGCGGTACAACTCAACTAAGGAAGATATGTTTAAACACTACAATAATAATTTAATATTGTTATCAATGTAAAGCCAATGATCGGGACATGCATTAGGTAAAAACTGTTATTCCAAACAGACACTTTAATTTTAATTCCTTGTTTAGACGAACGAAAAAAACAATAATTTTAATATTATAAATATGTAACAATAAAAAGTATTTTAATTCTCTGAAAACAGATAAGTATAGCATAGGTTCATAGTAATTATATGCCTAAAATTATTATTACAAATGTATTTATCCAGGTACCGAGTTCCAAGCGAAGCAGTGATAGCTCAGAGGTGTAACCGGCGGACAGCCATAATCATAGGTCCCGAGTTCAAACCCAAGGCATGCACCACTGGCTTTTCGGACTCATGTGCGTATTGTATAATTATCATTTGCTTTAATAACGGTGAAGGAAAACATCGTAAAGAAACCGCAGTGCCTGTGGGATATTTCTCAACGGCATGAGAAGCCAGAGCATAAACTCTGACAGCGGTTATAGTCACTAACCATACGATAAGAGAAGATTGAAATACACAGCCACATTAATTTATACTAATGAACACTGACATTGGTACCAATTCCAATTCCCTTCCTGACAAACTAAACTTAATTTAGGCTACTTTCATCTTATTCTCTCTTATACAATAAGACAAGGACGGGCATACAGGGTGTAAAAAGACCGATCACATAGCCGATAACTACGCATTCTGTACCTACATAAGTAAGTAAAAAATACTTGGAATACGATTATGAAAAAAGTACGAAAAAAATATTGCACTTTGACCTTCAATATCTCCAAAACCAGTTAACTCCCAGGTATGTTCTACAAGAAAAAAACTATCCCAGTGATGGGTAGAATATGTAGTTTTCGTTTACGTTAGGGGTCTTTTTACACCCTGTATACACAAGAGCGGTCTATAAAAGATAAATAACACCGACTTTAGTTGACATTTGTTCAAGAAAAAAAAAATGACATCTCTAACTTAGTTCATATCTGTCACTGTCAGTCTCTGTCCTTTTCTAATGCTTGAAGTCAGTAAGAGATGTCAATTCTCTAATTTTAGTTTAGATTAAGAACAAGGTAATTGATGCCCATTTCAAGCATTTCAGATACAATGAAATGTACAACTACAAAAATACGTACAATTACAAAAATACACCGAAATAAATTATTATTACTATAGGTGTTAGTAACATCTTAAGCACTATGTTAGTCAACACACATTAAAAGCATACATTTGTGCAAGGTACAAGTACAAACATCTTATCAGACAGACGTGTTGCTGGGAAGTATGCTGAGCCAATTCTTCTTCCCAGCGAAAACATTATTTTTGATTTTGCAAAGGGCAAAGGGCTTTTAGAGGACTATCGCGTATTAATTCGCCACTAGAGGCGCTAGTGTAGCGTGAGGTCTCTGAACTGTCAAATGTAACTGTTGTAGCTATGTATGCAGATTGTTTTCAAATTCAAATTCAAATTTATTTATTGTTTGTCACAGGTGAAAAAATATCAGTTCTTATGATTATTACATATAGGCTCGCTGTTACGTACCGTTAGGGTGTACAATATTTTTACAGTTTATGTTCGTGAAAAAGTCATCATTCAATACATTAATATAAGTTCCATACACATAGTCAGATATATCACAAATTAAAAAATAAATTGATTTTATACATTTTAAATTATGTCATGTTAGGTAATTAGATTATTCAATGAATTCATTTAAATTAAATTATTTATGATGTCATACAAATTACATTACGCAGTCAGTGTTTTTGTCGTTAAAAAAATCATTAATTGAATAGTAGACTTTACTTATCAGGAACTGCTTTAGTGTTTTTTTAAAACTATTTAAGGTTACACTGCTTTTTACACTATTAGGAAGTTTGTTATAAATTTTTACTCCTATCCCAAAAATACTAGTTTTAAACTTAACTGTCCTACACTTAATTCCGCTTAATTCATTTCTATAGCGTGCACTTTTCAATGTGTCGTAATTTTTTAAATCGCGTTTTATCATTACTGCTGCTTCATAGATATAAAGTGAAGGTAATGTGGTGTTTGCTAATGTTGTGAATGTTTTGCAATTCCTGAGGTTAATTGACAACATTTCAAAATTTTAACCTGCATGTTTTATTACGTTATATAAAAGTAAACTAGAGGACACATATTTTTTGGTTTTTCGAAATTATGTACTTTTCATTCATAATTTTAACTTTGATAATTGGTGCATTCTAAAAAGACGTAAGCGCCAAATGACGTCATTCATACGGTGGAATGGCGATACATCCAGATATTGTGATACGTCAAAAAAAAGGGTTACTTACTTAGATGTCACTGTCATTTAGCAGTTGTCAATGTCATATATTGACATTAGATATGTCTTGTTTGACATTAGATATGTGTTGTTTGAAATAAGATATGTCTTGTTTGACATTAGATATGTCTTGTTTGACATTAGATATGTCATGTTTGACATTATGGTTTTACCTTAAAAATTAGCTTGCTTACGCAAAGGTAACCTCTTTCCTCCGTATAAGTGACGTCATCGCATGTTTTTGGGTTTATATTTTTTTTCTCAGAAACTAAGCAATGAAATAAATTTATAAAAATATATTTGAACTCAGCATACAAAAATGAAGAAACGGTATTTTTGTTTTAGGGTCATGTCAATTTTGAAATGTTGTCAATTATGGCAAATATGTGTTATGGGTCAATGTATGTCTGTACTTTAAAGGAGAGAAAGGAAAGGGACTGCCTAACACTGCGGCATGCTCGATTATTTTATGGTAGGTACGGTTTTACTTTTAAGGTATTAAGTAAGATGTAGTCCAATTATAATAAACTTTGACAGCTATCTCCGTTGACAGTTCATAGTGATGATCACTGGGTAAAGTGTTCAACGATTAACTGTCAAACAGCTTATTTCGTATTGGCTATCATCTGTGTGTATCTAGGATGTCGTCATGCGCACTCGCAGAGGTGTGACGGAGCGCACAGTATCCCGTCTGATAGTCACCGTAACTTTTATTCCACTTGAAGTGCAATACCATTTTTTTTTGTAAATTCTCAGTTGACGTTAATGTTCAGTGTGAAACTGGACGCTAGTTAGCCACTGGCTGGCAATGAAAAGCTAATAGTCCTGCAGGACCTTACTCTACAATGGCGTCAAATGGTGAACACAAATAAGGTAGCCCTCATTGGCTTTCTTTTATTAGTCACCATTTTATTCATCCTCATAACGTGACAACACCAACGTTTCAAATAAGAATAGGAACATCAATGACTGATCTGTCAGATGTCACTTGAAACTTGAAAATAACGGTCTACGACAAAATCTTATTCGCGTATCAATACTTAATGTTATTTTGTCGCAGTTAATCAAAATGAAAAAAAAAACGTCTTAAATTCATTATCTTGTGTGAGTGCTGAAGATTTATTTATTAAATCTGTTTGTTAGGCGATTGTTTATTGTTATTTGGTTTGTTTTTGTCTCGCTGACTGCTATTGAAAGGCTCAGAAATTATCTCCAATGAAACAAATACTTAGAGAGCGAGAAATAGCATAATTTAGAAAAATATTCGTTCATTTCATGATTCGTAAATAAATTATATTTAGGAAACACCTTGCTTGGCTGATCTTACCAAATTGATTCGAATTGACAGCTATGACGTCACAACTTGGCTCAAAGTCGATCCTATTCTCATTTGAAGTAAACTTCTTTTAATTGTCAAAATTTGACATTTACATTACAAACCAAAACGTCACGCAAATAAGACCTATTTATGTATAAGCTGTCTAATAATAGATCTATTCAAGAATAAGATGGCTCCTACGAAGATGAAGCATATCACGCCGATCACCACAAGAGCAATGCCGGTTTTGTGTCTTCTTGAGTTAAACTTCTCGTGAACAGAGCTGATTATTACTCTCCGGGTACCGTCGTAGCTCGATACTGGGTATGCTGAAAACAATGAAAAAAAAACAATCATTAAATTATGATAACAAAAAGGTTAAACCGGTTAGATTATGTTTGTCCTCTTTTATTTTTTGATCTGGTAATAATTATTTTTTTCATTATTGAAGTCTTGTCTAATCTTAGACTATATCTAAGTGTCTAATGATTGAAGTTATACCTAGGTAGGTAAGTACTTCTTTTGGCGCGTTAGGGAAAAATGATAGGAGTAAATTTTACGATGCGCGCGCACACCGTCACGAAAAACCGACACCCTGAAGTTAGCTATAGTCATCATTTTAGTGTTTTTGTTTATTATTGTCGTTTATTCTACAAACGTAAGATAACGCGTATAATATGAACCTTATACAGTTTGACATAAAGTTGAAAAAACGATCAAAGAAATTTTACACATTGGGGTAGGTTGATGTGTTGGCATCTGTACATTTATCAGATAGCTTACACCTACCTACCTACATTTATGTAGGTATAGCTAATAAAGTTCTGATTCTGACTGTCTTACAAAAAAGGAGGAGGTTTTCAAATCGGTTGTATGTTTCTTTTATGTGTGTACACACGGCTAAAGATCAAGCTACACATTTCCAGTTTACACTGACCTCGCATTGTACGGAAATCCTTTATCATGCGAGATCACCTTATACCTACTGGAAATGCAAAGCTTGATGTGTAGCCGAGTGTACAAATACCTACACACGCCCCTCAGATGGGTATGTTTGAAAATCCTATCAGCTTTGGTTGACGTATATGACGTCAGGCAAGCGTCGCGGCTTCGATGGAAATAACCAGAACAGCTGGATTTTGTTCATTAGAATAATAATGTTTGTTCACGGTGTATTAATAGATTGATTAACAGTATGACACCGGACCTAATTTCAGAATGATGATACATTTTGTAGTTTATTTGCGAATACATTTAATACTTACAATACCTACATGGGACATCACGAACAAAATTTTCATTCGATACTTTTAATATAGTACGCTCCGCTGACGCTCCAATATTGCTAGTTATACATATAGGGTGACTGGGTGACTGGTAATTAGTGACCGATACTTAAAACACGTGATTGTACTCATGAATACGAATAACTTTCCCAAAGTAACTTTTTCTTATACTCAGTAACTTTCAATAAATTCAATTACGTCAGTACTGTACAACGGGAGCGGTGGGGGTCGCGGGGGAGCGTGTAACGCTACTACTACTAGTAGATTTTGCCCTTCCAGGTCGTTCTATCAGCTGATAGATCGTGCTGATTCGTGCCTACTGTGATCGATCACAGGCGCGCGCGCGCGGGAATTTCAAACAGCGTTTTTGTTATTTTATTGTGTTATTGTGTATATAAAAAAAAGTTTCTTTGGGAAAGTTTATTGAAATCATGAATACAATCACGTGTTTAAGTATCGGTCACTAATTACCAGTCACCCTATACATTATTCTAGATGACGGTACTTAGTCGAATCACAGTTTTTCTATGACATTTCTCTAATTGTCAAAAGTAACTATCAAAAGGTCTTTAGTACAGGTAGGTACAGTGATATTATAAGTAAAAATGTGTAGATAGGTTACCTAAACAACATTGGTTTTTCAAAAACGGTACACTAACGCACGCACGCGTCCGTTGACGGCGCGACGCGACACTGAGCTAAAGTGTGGCTAGTTAGCCACATTTTAATGTCTCGTTTTCTGAGCGCGTATAACCTATCTACACCTTTTTACTTAAAACAGCATTGGGTAGGTTCGTATTTTAAAAGAAAATCGGCGCACGCGTCGTCAATGCACACATACCTACATAGTTTATCAGTAGTGATAGCCTAGTGGTGTGACCGGTGGATTGCCAATTCATAGGTCTCGAGTTCGAACCCAAGGCACGCACCTCTGACTTTTCGGATTCATGTGCGGATTGTATAATTATCACTTGCTTCAAAAACGGTGAAGGAAAACATCGTGAGGAAACCGGCATGCCTGAGAGATATATGTCTCGAGGGCATGTGATGCCAAGTCAGAGGCCCATGGGCGGCATTAAAACTCTGACACCAGGTTAGTTACTAACCACACGATAAGAAGAAGACCCCCTTTTCATGTTGTGCAGTGAAATAATACTTAAATAAATATTTTAGAATATCTAATTATAAGGAAAAAACATGTGAAAACAAATTAATAATACCGCTTTATCCTGTTATTAGTAAAAAAACAACGAGTTTTAGTCATATTGTGGTCAACTGATAACATAATTTGTGTGTTATGTTTATCAATAGTAGTACCTAGAGCCACATTATTTTATCACTTTCAATAAGTATTCTTGTAAGTATTTTTTAACTGAAATAAAAGTTTTGATATTTAAATTTCAAACTTAATATTCTTGAAACAAATCAAACCGTTTATTTGTGACGTATTTATTTATTTATTGCATTTATTTCGTTTACAGGTGTTCTTTGCATACTTGACTAACTAATGCCGGCGGTGCGGCGTCGCCCTCTAGGATGCGCTTGCCAATTATATAGGTACCTTCTAAAACCTGCCTTGAAAACCACATCAGCATGAAAATTGTTGAGGTTTTCGCGAACTGTAATAATAATTGTAGTGGTAATGTTCATTCTATGATCAGTCGCTTGGGCATAAAAAATAATAGGAATTAACGCCTGTTTTATTTACTAAATTACAACTTTGCAATGGAGTAAGCGTAATAAGTAAAATATTAACTTTATTTCTCAGAGTTTAACGATCAATTTCGCATAGGTACAAAGGCGATTGTGAGATATTAATTTTGTCATACGATTGTGAATATATTTATTATTTGTTTACTGTGCGCTTCGTCACATCTCTGCGAGTGCGGGTGACGTCGTCTCGGATACATACTGTTGAATTGTTGATAGCCAATACGTAACTAGCTATTTGACAGTTAATCGTTGAACACGCAATAGCCCAGGGGCTCGAGTCTGCTACTGCAATCGTGTCTCAATGACCGGTCAATGATCGATTTTTGACGTACAACGTCAAACTTATGACACATTTCCCATACAAAAACTGTCAAAGTTGTCAAATATTCGATCAATGACCGGTCATTGAGACACGATTGCAATAGCAGACTCGAGCCCCTGATGGAATATGATGAGAATGCAAACCAGGACGTTGTATACATACCGTACGTTACTCGCAAGGTGTAGTTGGCCACTGGAACTCCTTGTTCGTAAATTCCTGTGTGGTTGACTCGCCAGAACGGTTTCCGTTTCAAATCCGTTTTCATCCAAATTATGAATCTCTCATTCTGTAATAAAATAGTAAAAATCTTATGCAAAATTGGAATACGTGTCGTCACATCAGGGTTTGGGGTTTCAAAAGTGAGACGATGATGTGACGTATTTAATGGATGGCCCCTCAATCTTGTTGGGCGCCAATAAACTTTCTTGGATTCGAAAAATCGACTAATTCGCCACAACCATGTCCATAATGAACTATTTCTAGTAGCATACAATTTTGTTCTGATGTAATACTTATTATTTAATTTTTTTAATTTCTTATAATGTTCTGTTATTCTGTAACTATTACCTTTTTTAATTTCTGATTTAAAATTCCATGCTAACATAAAACTTAACAGTTGTATAGAAGTGTGAATTTCTGTAAATAGTACAGACGCCAGCACATCAAGTTACCCCAATGTGTCAAATTTTCCCAATTGAATATGAACCTTATTCTGTTTAACATAGAGTTGAAAAACGGTCAAAGAAATTTGACACATTGGGGTAACTTGATGTGCTGGCGTCTGTGCATTCTTATGTAAGAACAAGAATAGAACGAAATAATAATAAATGAATACAATAAACATACCTGAAATCCATTATTTGTTTCATTTCTGGTGTCCAACTCCCACACATTTTGCCGCCAATTTTTCGGTTTCACATAACCTTTAAATGCTGTAATAATTAAATATTATAAATTACACCATTGGCAATCATTCACATTCAAATCATATACATATTATTATACCAAGGGCAAGTACCAATGTGGCTTATTCAATTCATAATGTAAGTACTTTCTAAGTTTATCATTGGCATCGGTGAAGGAAAACATCGCGAGGAAACCTGGACTTATAATACAGGGTGTAAAAAGACCGAACACATAGCCGATAACCACACATTCTGTACATATAATTAAGTAACTTTAACCAAAAAATAATGCTGGGAAAATGCTTTTTTTTTCATCTTTAAAAAAGAGATGCTTTTTATTGCGCGCATTGCACAGCGCGACAACGCAACGCAACTTTCGATCAGCTGAGCGTATGGCCACTCGCGCTTGGTCGTTGACGCGACCGGCCGGCTTGCTTAGTACGTCACGGCGTGAAAACTTGCAAACAGCTGTTGTGAAAATAGATTAAAATAAATTCGGTGCCTTTAGTAAGTGTAACATGTTATGTCTAATTGTAGTGTCAATTAGAGACACAATAAGAAGACAATGACTGCGGCGTCTGCTTGGGGTTTAATGAATAAAGTGTGCATAAAAAAAAAAACTTTTTTTAACTTCTGTCTAATGCTATTGTAAATGGAGTAGGTATAGTTATGTGCAATCCACATTGCGGGAAAACTTAAAAAAAATAAAATCACTTGCTTCAAAAACGGTAAAGGAAACCCGGCATGCCTGAGAGATATTTCTTAGCGGCATGTGAAGCCAAGTCAGATGCTCATGGGTGGCATAAAAACTCTGACACCATCACTAAGTTAGTACCTAGGTATAATACTGACCTTGAGACAGGTTAGAAGTCTTCGGAAATGCTGGATTGTGAAACTGTGCCTTGTCATCTTGTGGTATCAAGCCGTAGCGGAAGTTTGACACATATTTGTTGTCGGTTTGCAAAGTAAACGAATCTGTAAAAAAACAATTTGTATCTAATTAGAAAGAACGTGCAACTTTTTTTAAATCATTTTGTCATCATCTGCCTAGCATTTTCCCTGTCGTGATGGCCCACAGGTTAAGACGCCTACCTCTCATGCACAAGGTTGTGGTTCAAATCCGGGCAAGTACCAATGTGACTTTTTTCAATTCAAATGTACTTTCTAAGTTTATCTTAGACATCATTGAAGGAAAACATCGTGAGGAAAATAGTGAGTGAATAGGTTCTTAATAAACTAGTGCGCTTCACCATCACTGATTGCATCTCTGCTTACCATCAGGTGGGATCGCAGTTCAAGCACTGGTTTATAATATTTAAAAAAAAACCTGGACTTTTAGTTAATATAAGTTTGAAATCGCCAATCCGCCTTGAGCAAGCGTGGTGATTAATGCTCGGGCCTTCTCTGTGTGTGAAGAGGCCTTTGCCCTGCAGTGGGACAGTAACAGGCTGGTATTATTTTATCTGCCTAGCATTTTCCCAACTACGTTGTGGTCGGCTTCCAGTTTAACCAGATGTAGCTGAGTACCAGTGCTTCACATCCACCTCTACAATCTAGTAACTGGGTAACACGATCTTGGTTAAACTGGGTTCAGATTTTCGGGCTTCTGACTACTGTCAGGGATAGAAATTCGTAAACTATGCCAAGTAAAAAAAAACTCAACAATGTCCTTTACTACCTTGCCATGAAAACGAATATTACGTCATCATTTCGCGCCCCCATGGCGATGGCGCCCGACTGTTTAATAGCCTACGGATGACCTCATACCTAATTGGGGTCAAATATAAATGTATTGCGTTGCTTCAAGCAATAACTTTACTTTGGACACACTGTTGCCTTGTGAGGGTACCACCCAGTTGTGGAGGTCAGACGGGCAGTTTCTCCATGTAAAACACTGGTATTGAGCTGCATTCGGTTAAACTGGAAGCCGAACCAGATAATGATGACCTGCCTGCGTAGCATGAACACCGAAGAAAAGGCCTTTGTCTACAGACGAATGGGCAAAGTGACAGATTATATAGACAGGAACCTCAATCTGTTAAATTTCTTTCAATACACCTGCCTGCGTAGCATGAACACTTAATTTCTTTTCTTCCGAGACACGACAAATTTCTTTCTGTCCAACTTGACATTTATTCTACCCGAGCATGAGGCGACTCGTCGACAAGCGTTTGTACCAAAGAGATTTAATTGAATGTCTTTGGTTTGTACGTACCTAGATAAAGAAATTTACATGCTGTCTCTTAGCAACTGTCAAGTTGCTCTTGTCTAGGTCTCATTTGATGTAGACTGTTTGACACTTGTTGACAGGAAATGTTTCGAAAAGAACTGTCAAAAGTGGAGAAAATAGGTACGCACTTCATGCTCGGCATTGTTGATTCTTGTCTACTGACGAATCGGCATATAACTTCTCATCTTTCTTGACATTGTCATGCTCGAGACAAAAGAAATGTCTATATATAATCTGTCACTTTGCCGATTCGTCTGTAGACAAAGGCCGTTTCTTCGGTCTTCAATGTGTTCATGCTACGCAGGCTAGAATAGTTTACCAATTTCCAACAGACGATAGGCCAGATTCCTATGCAGGGTGAAAGCTGCGGTAGCCGGTAGCACGCGTAGCATGAATACCATAGAAACGGCTCTTGTCTAAGGAAGAATCGACAAAGTAGAAAATATTTCTGCCGATTACAGAAGAAATCATGTTCAATATTATTATGTGGATTATTGTCGACTGAAGAATCTACACATTTTTTTTTACTTTAGCAGCTCAAACATGTAGGTTTTGCTGCCTGAAATCAGTGAGCCAAATGCGATTTTGCTCACTGAGGGAGACAATGTAACTTTTTAATTTTTGTTTTCAGAAAGCTGCGAAAATAAGTATCTTATACAGCCGTGGGTTAATCATACAATTCGAAACATTCACACTCTACCTCTTTCCCGCCATTAGAAAGGGAGAGAGACAAAGTCCAGCCCTTTCGAAGTTCCGATTTTGAATTCGACATCAAAGACAAACACGTTCGGAA
Source organism: Euplexia lucipara (assembly GCA_921972225.1). Classification (NCBI taxonomy): domain Eukaryota; kingdom Metazoa; phylum Arthropoda; class Insecta; order Lepidoptera; family Noctuidae; genus Euplexia; species Euplexia lucipara. Next base: position 742,391 of record OV179169.1, on the reverse strand, counting down.
TTTCAAAGTAACTAAAGAAATTTTGCATAAATATAATAAAATAAGTCTTTTAATGTAATTTATTGAATTATTAACTTATTATTGTATATAAACGAAAATAAGTAATTTACTGCAAATAAAACTGATATTTATTTCTAGTTCCAAAAAGTGTTCTCGCTGCTGAAGTGAAAAGTTTTGTGTGTTGCACGAGAGCAAAGTTTTTTGCATCTCGTGCCTTTGAATCCCTCGCCGCACTCAGGATTCAAAATCAGCACTCAATCAGCAAAAAATGACTTTGCTCTCTTGTTGCACGAATAACTATTTCTTTATTCTTGATATTGTCGTGTTCGTGTGTTGTGTGTGTTGATATTGTAGACAATTTAAGACAAGTGACACTGCATGTTTCAATTGCAATGCCTTAACAGGCAACTAAGTTATAAGACCTACCTAAATTGTTAACATCTAGAAATTCCATTTTTCTGTACACTTAGTTCGCAATAAAGAATTTGAATTTGAATTCAAAACAAAAGAAATGTTTCTCCAATCAGTCACTGTCGATTTTTCTGTAGACAAAGTCTACGGTGGTCACGCTACGCTGACGCTCGCAATCTGCTAATATGGTAAGGCCCTAATACTAGTGTCCAAATCTACCCGTATACTTAAAATAGGTTTTAACAATATGGAAATTAGGAAAAATTACCATACCATTAAACATGGCGTCAGCAAGCTGGCCACAAGGAGCTATCGGCTTCAGTCCCTCGGTCGTGTTAGCATAAGCGTATGAACCGCAGCTGCTCGACGGCGCCGCTGTGAGATCGCCTGACAATTGTTTGTCGTCCCTGTCAGAGTAGATTTTGATCAAAAACAAAAGTCATTTATTGAGATTAGGCTATGGATCAGCACTTTTTAAACATCAAAAATACATAAGACAGTCCCCCAAAACGCCCGCCCTTCGCCACTTCCTAGGGTTTTTGCTGAGAAGAAGAAGTAGCGAAACAAACTTCCCGGCAACACGTCTGTCTGGTGTGTTAGAGGAGCATGAGTTAAAACAACATTGGTATGTAGGTAATTAATACCTAAACATAATCATTTAAATTAAATAATTTGCTACATTTTAGCTAGTACCTACACACATATATTATGTACCTACATGATACTTAGATGATTAGTACTTAGTAATAATAATAGGCACCGACGTTGACAACTAAACTGAAGCAAAAACTTACAACTAAGGGCGCCCACACCACACAAAACCCTGATGCGAATGGGCTATTTTCGAGTCCCTCATCTAGATTACAAGAAAATATACCTATGTATCAATATATATGTATAAATGTGTCAGTTTGGTTCATATGGATTGTGATTATCCGAAACAAAGAATATTTATTTTTTTAAATAAAGTGAAAATGTCGAAGGCCTTCGATCAATGTGTCCTGAGTTCCTGATCCTTACTTTTTTAATCATTCAAATGACCTAAATTGTTGTTATAATGAAACTTATTGTCTTGCTCTTTTGGGATGGGCGCTAATAACTGCGACCCAGTTAATAAACTAGCGCAGTATACACACCAAAGACAGTCAATACTGACTTACTATGGACGGACATCACGGACAAAATGTTCATCCGATAATTGTGTCCCAGTAGACACAAATCAATTAGTCTAGTTTAGTACGCAGCCGCTCCAATATCTTACTAATATTATAAACGCGAAAGTTTGTGAGGATGAATGGATGGATGGACGTTTGTTACTCTTTCACGTAAAAACTACCGAATGGATTTTAATAAAATTTGGTATGGAGTTACCTGACACCCTGGATTAACACATAGGCTACTTTTTATCCCTGTATTCCCACGGGAACGGGACCTACGCGGGTGAAACCGAGGGACGTCTGCTAGTTGGTAGGTATATGTATAATGCTAGATAGCAAATAATATAAAATATTTATTTCTGTAAGTAGGTTTTCACTGACACTTTTACACGTCATTTTTTTAACTAGTAGATCAGATGAGATCGGAGTTTCACTATCTGACTACTCTGAGAAGAAACACCGAAAGAAACTCAGAGGTTATAGTCTTTTTTTAAAGTCCAGACATTATCCACGCAGATTAGTGTCTGAGATGGTCTTTTGAGGAAAGAACCACACAGATATGAGGGGACCAGATCAGTCACTAGTCAGTGCAAGCATTTGTCAGTAATCGCGAGCGGAACTTGAGGAGCTCCACGTGCTGACGAACAATACCAAAGAAAGAACATTTGGGTTGGTCCCATAAAGAACTGTAATTAGATCATTACTGAGACATGGGTTCACAGTTTTTCTATGACTATTGTTCTCCTGTCCTCTCTAAAGTACCTATCTTAAATCTCTTTTATAACACATTTGCTCGTAAAGGGTATCTTATTCCACCAAATTCTGTATCGTAATATTCGTAATGTATCTCATTACGCACTAGTGCGTTATGGTAATGTAAAACGCACGGTTTGCAAAATGCTCCGACTAAATCGAACGGTTTTTTAAAATCTTAGCAATGCGTTTTTATGTCAATAAAGTGGTCAACATTTTATGAATAAAATTAACTTTGGGAGATAAAATACTTATAAAAAACATTTAATTCGTTAATTTAATTAATTTTGACAATAAATTACAACCATTTGTAACAATAACAAAAAATATTAAGTAATTTACTTTAGTACCTACTTATCTGGCTGTTTTTGTGCCTTTGACTTAAAATAAAAAGTGCTGATGATGAGTGCGAGCATCGCTAATTTGTAAACAAGTTAAAATTATTCCGCGCGCTTTTTCTTTTCGCTGTATTATTTTTTAACCCCCGACGCAAAAAAAGGGGTGTTATAAGTTTCACCGCTATGTGTGTGTGTCTGTCTGTCTGTCTGTCTGTCTGTCTGTCTGTCTGTCTGTCTGTCTGTCTGTCTGTCTGTCTGTCTGTCTGTCTGTCTGTCTGTCTGTCTGTGGCACCGTAGCGCCCAAACGGGTGAACCGATTTACATGCGGTTTTTTGTATTGGAAAGTAGGGTTTCTTGCGATGGTTCTTAGACATATTTCATCAAAATCAGTTCAGCCGTTTCAAGTTTATCAGCTCTTTTGTGTTAGCTACCGTTGCTATTTTAGACGTCTATGGGTATTAACTTTACGAAAAAACAAATGTTTGTCTTAAAATTTCAAACACCCATGTGTGTAATATTAATAAGCAATATTATGGTGTATTTAGTCTGATGCAGCCAGGATATCTAGCAGTCTAATACACTCTTGACAAAATAATAGCAGATATGTCGTGTTTGGATTCATTTTAACTAGCATTTGATTGTGCACACAATGCACTGATGGCAACTGGATGAGCTGATGCTGCAGCCAGGCTATCCAGCACACCAGTAGGTAGACTCTTGACAAAATAATAGCAGATATGTCGTGTTTGGATTTATTTTAACCAGCATTTGATTCTGCACACAATGCCCTGATGGCAACAGGATGAGCTGATGCTGCAGCCAGGCTATCCAGCACACCAGTAGGAAGACTCTTGACAAAATAATAGTAGATATGTCGTGTTTGGATTCATTTCTACCAGCATTTGATTCTAAACACAATGCACTGATGGCATCAGGATGAGCTGATGCTGCAGCCAGGCTATCCAGCACACCAGTAGGAGGACTCTTGGCAAAATAATAGCAGATATGTCGTGTTTGGATTCGTTTTAACCAGCATTTGACTCTACATACAATGCACTGAAAAAATCTCATAACTGTTTAGGTACTCTATAAAACAAAATTAATGCGTTTAAAAAATTTAAAATAAAAATTAAATTAAAAATTTAAAAAACCCCCACCGCAAAAAAGTAAAACATTTAAAAAGTTAAAAATAACACTTTAGCCATGAAATTTTACGTAACGTCGGGGTACCGTTAAAATAAGTACCTACATACCTACAACTAGTATTAGGAATATTCCTTACTTAAGCAGTACCCCGACGTGAAGTAAAATTTCATGGCTAAAGTGTTATTTTTAACTTTTTAAATGTTTTACTTTTTTGCGGTGGGGGTTTTTTAAATTTTTAATTTTATTTGAAAATTTCAGTCCGAGTTTTATTTATTTCCTCGCAAAAATATGTTATAAAACGTCAAATGAAATTCGTGCGCTTTGATAATTACTATCAACTTACCGCACTTTAAATATCTTAATGTACTATGATACAAACCAATCGTAACATTTGTAACTACTCGAAGCGAAACATGTTCCAATAAATGTTTGATATGATTTTAGGTATGCGCGTGAAGCAGTCACGGGTTTTTCAAATCTTTACTATAAAACAGGACACATTAAAATTCCAAAACTCACACCTGGCTGATCTAACATACGAGGAAGGAAAACATCGATCATCATTCTTACATGATCTGACCAAGATAATGTCTGGACTTTATGAGAGACCGTGACCTCTGAATTTCTTTCGGTGTTTTTTCTCAAAGTAGTCAGATATGAAACACTGACCTCACCTTCTAGCTAAAAAATACGTGTAAAACTGATTGTATTTACAAAAATGAATAGGTATCATTTTTATTATCACGCTAGGTTTGTGTTATCCCATGTCAGGAGTCATCGTCGAATTCGTCTAAACATAACAAGGTTAAATGCCTCTTAAAAGTGGGTTTCCCAATTCGATACCCGGAAAGTCTTTGCATAACATTTCTTCTTCTTCTTATCGTGTGGTTAGTAACTAACCTGGGGCTCGAGTCTGCTATTGCAATCGTGTCTCAATGACCGGTCATTGATTTAGACTGGCCTGTTGGTCTAGTAGTTAGTGACCCTGACTGCTATGCCGGAGGTCGTGGGTTCGATTCCCACCGAGGACAACTGTTTGTGTGATGAGCACGATCATTTGTTCTGTGTCTGGGTGTAATTTATCTATAATATGTATGTATTTAGAAATATATAAGTATGTTTATCAGCTGTTTAGTACCCATAACACAAGCTCTCAAGCTTAACTTGGGACTAAATGGCGTTGTGTGAAAAGTTGTCGAATATTTATTATTTATTATTTATTATTGATCGAATATTTGGCAACTTTGACAGTTTTTGTATGGGAAATGTGTCATATAAGTTTGACGTTATACGTCAAAAATCGATCATTGACCGGTCATTGAGACACGATTGCAATAGCAGACTCGAGGCCCTGGTGTCTGAGTTTTAATGCCACCCATGGGCCTCTGACTTGGGACATCACATGCCTAGTGGTGTGACTGGTGGATTGCCAAGGCACGCACCTCTGACTTTTCGGATTCATGTACGGATTGTATAATTATCACTTGCTTCAAAAACGGTGAAGGAAAACATCGTGAGGAAACCGGCATAACATTATTTCGTAAACCTGTATCTATCCTTAATTAAGTTTGCGTTAGTAACTATAACTAAACATGTGTAGGTACTTATGTCACATGGTCATCAATATGAATGACTAAAAATTAAAAATTTATAAAGCCACCAACGCCAAAAAGTAAAGATCACATCTAAAAAGTTAAAAATAACATTTTCCTATCGTTGAGCCATGTAATTTTATGTCGCGTCGGGGTATATTCCTGGGTAAATTACATGACTCAGCGACAGGTAAATGTTATTTTAAACTTTTTTAAATGTGATTTTTACTTTTGGACGTTACGGGTTTTTTAATTTTTAATTTTAGTAAGTAATTTTTATTTCAAAGTTTTTAAACTTGTTTTTTTTTTATTTAAAGTCACACGTGTTTGTAAGTAAAGTTAATACCCATAGACGTCTGAAATTGCAACAGCAGCTAACTCAAGAGAGCTGATAACATTGAAACGGAGTAAAAATTATATGTATACAATTATTTATAAGCCTACCTCAGCCTACCTACACTAAACAAAAGAGTAGTAGAGATTAATATAAAAATTTGAAATATTTATAATAGCCCTCCTCGTAATTCTCCTAATTTTTATATTGTTATGCCCGACAGGGCCCACAATGATGCATATTATTATTATATCCTTATGTACCTACCACCTAAGTTCACATTGTGGAATGCAATAAATATATTGAGTATTGGGAGTGGAATTCCCTGCCGGAGTCGGTGTTTCCTGATCACCTACTTTGTATTATATGTGTCATGAGACACGCAGTCGAAATTCTCATGTCACAGCACAGAGTTTATTACCAAGCTCCTCCGAAACGACTTGACCGATTCTGTGTAAGTATATTCTGTAGGTCTGAGAATAGGTCGTCAACATTTTTTTTTTAAAAGGGGAAGAAGTTTGCGAGGGCATTTTTTTTTAATAATTATGTAATTAACTGTATAATTTATATATCATAATTTCATTATAAAACAAGACAAGGAATGCCGTCATGAATCCCTAATCTCATACGTGTGATTTCACATGTAGGTAGTAATAACTATACTGAAATGAGTCACGATTACGGGAAATATGGCGCGTGACGCTGCATCGTTATCCACATCTGGGTCAGTGACTACTTTTCGTGTGTTGAGTTACTAACCAGGTGTCACAGTTTTTATGCCACCCATCATGAGCCTCTGACCAGCACGCGTAGCATGATCACCGTTTAAACAGGCTAGTTTCGTATTGGCTATGAACAGTGATCATCTAGGATGATGCAATAGGTACCTAAGTACCATTTTTTACGTTGATTCCCAGTCGCCCCCGTGGGGATTGCCACCGGAGGCAAATGGGAATAAAAATTCCCAGTCGCCCCCACTTCAGTTTCGCTATAATAATAATAATATCATTTATTTCTCTCATAAAGGTGCATTGTAACACTATGGTATAATTCTGCCTTAATCTAGAACCTTGGTGAGAGCTGGAGTCTGAACTAGGTTCGGGACCTGTATGACAGATCTCCAGGCTCACCCTATTAAACATTATCACATTTGCGGCATCTTTACATGAGTCATTATTATATAAAAGACTTATATAGATATTTTTCTTTTTGATAGAGGGGTAGAATTAATGGTTTTGTGAGATTTTAGAAATATTATGTGAAGTGTAAAGTAAAAAGATAATTTTATTGGATTGTGTGTAATGTATATATGTGTGTTTGTGCATGAATGTGTTTGTTTGTGTATGTGTGTGTGTTCATGTTCGTGTGCGTGTGTCAGTGTGGGTGTGTGTTTATGTGCAATTAAATTTATTTTATGATTTGTTCAATACTTTCTGTATCTTCATAGTCCAAATCAAGAAGCCAGTTCGTTACTGTACCTACTCTTACATTTATATTTGGCCATTTCGTACATATGTAAGGTTTTATTCACTCTGATGTAAATATAAGGACCAAGGAAATTAAAGAACCTTTGAGCTAGCCTCGAATGGGTTGGGACGGATCGACAAACTGTATGCTTCCGTCTTAGGGATTTAAACTTTTCACGGTTATAGGTAATGCGCGAGTGGACTGTTAGGAATAAATTGAGAATAAACAATTTTCGAATGGAAAGAACCTTGCAGTTTTTATATAGTTCAGTGGAACTGATAAGGGAAGCGGACCAGCCAACTTTAAGGATCGCTCTTTGGGCACGTTCCAGTTTTATCATATGCGTTTTTGCTGACCCACCCCAAACAACTATACAATACTGGGCAACTGACTGGCAGAGGCTAGAAAAACTCGTCTGAGCACATTTTTATCAGCCACATGGCGGAGTTGCTTAAAAATAAAAATTAATTTACGGAGTCGAGAGGTAAGTAGATCTATATGGTTGAAAAACGATAAAGAGTCATCTATCTGGACACCCAAATATTTAATATTATCTGTGCGACTTGAACGAGCACAACTGTATGGTGTTTGTGCTGCATTACAGGAATGTGGAATCAAGGAAAAACGGAATGCAGGAAGTTTTCCAACTTTTGACAAGGAAAAGGTTAGATAATATGTAGTTTTGTCTACATTTAGGGTGAGTAGATTGCGCGCTAACAAGTCAGTTACAGTATCTAGTCCTAGTTGTGCATGTTGGAAAGTCGACTCCCAGGATTTCCCAAAGAATATTAAGGCAGTATCATCAGCGTAACTAAAAATGGATCCATTTGAAAGCGCGTGGCGGCAGAGGTCATCAATATATAGATGAGAAACAGGGTCGGCCCAATGATACTACCCTGTGGCACACCGTAGGTTATAGGGAGTTCGTCACTCATCCAATCGCCTATTTTGACACATTGGCGTCTTCGTGTAAGACAGCTTTTTAAAAGTAGGAGCTGATCGCTTCTGATGCCAATTTTTTCAATCTTAGTAATGAGTCCAGGAATTGAGATTGTATCAAAGGCTTTTGCCAGGTCTGAGAAGACGCCCAAGACACACTGTTTGTCATCCAAATGACTAACGATATCATTAATGAGATCAAGTACCGCATTACTGGTAGAAATTCCTGAACGAAAACCGTATTGGCAAGAGTCCATGAGTCTCTCTAATAGCTTAGATAGTGTAGGGAGAATTGATATGGGTCGGTAATTATGAGGTCTGTCTTTGTCGCCGCTTTTGTGCACTGGATGAACGTTAGCCAGCTTCAAAGCATCAGGAAAGACTCCTGTACTGAAAGCCAGGTATATAAAAGCGTCAAGTGTGGGATAAGTACAGCTTGGCAAAAAAGAGTCTGACGCGGTGACAGTTGAAACTAAAAATGGATGATTGTGGCAACATTGTTTTATTTGTCAACTGCTAGTACATCATGTGTCAAAAGTGCGTAAATCCTCGCCGTTTTTCTTATATATAGCAAAATTATTAAGTTTGGTTGTAAAATTAACGATTAAAAATTAATAAAACCATTCGTAGTTGTATCAGAGCAGTGATTTATCACGTCTTTTTGTGGTGTTTGGCCAAATCTGAAGCGGGACAAGTTTAGTCCGATATCGGGAATGTTTATCGAAGAACTGCCGCTAGGACAGGTATTTATCTACCCTAATTAAATCATTGTACATTAAATAAGTTTTTCTAAATGAATTCAATGCGTAGTTTTGTTGATATACAGATTTAAGTAACTATTTGTCTTGTTTACAGAAATTAAATTTAAGGTTATGTTTTGTAGTTTGAAGAGCCTCGTATACCCATATTTGATACTTGAAGATAAATAATAGGGAATCAATAATAAAGTACTGTATCTTTTTTTTTGTTTTAGGTAAATCTGTCAACACAGTAAGAAAAATGTTTAAAGAATGTTAAAGATATTTTTTCAACATTTCAAAGGTCGCCCGAAGAAAGTTACCACCTTATCATTGTGGCGTAAATCCAATTGAATTAATATGGGGAATTGCAAAATATTAAATTGCTTTAGTCAATGTTGGATCCATTGATATAAAGGTATGTAGCCTAGTTTATATGTGCATATTTAAAGTTGCTATGTTTGAACCATTGTTTATGATTATTTCTTGTTTTTAAAGGTGGCTGCTGAAGAAGCATTTGCAAACATTACTAAGATTGGAAAAATTCATGCAAGGATATTGTAATTAAAATAGAAAAATAATATCATGATAGTAATAAATCTTACAGTAGCAGTGATTTATCAGAATTAGAAAATACTAGTGTTTCAGAAGTTGCAAGAAGCTCTCTCTCTAGTCAACGTGTGAGCTTTTTCAGGATCGAATATTTGATGGTAGTGTGTTTCGAATGTGATTTTTAATTAAATTTTTGGTATTAAAATAAAACTTTAAAAAAACGTGTTCTTTCATTATCCCTGTAAACAAACTATTGTCGTTAATTCCCAACAATCTTACGGTTAGACTGCTCTCGAGGGCATGATTATATCTGTCTGTGGATACCTAATGCACCACTTTCGTGCAAAGCTTCAGTGCCCACTATAACATACATAGGCACATTATCTCACGCCTCTTTCCCACGCTGGTGGGCAGAAACTACAGTGCGCCATATGCTACGATTGCGAAGTATGCTGCTTACATACTTCTTTTGCTTCGTATACATTTTTACATGTTGTTAGACACATTTACCCACTATTAATAGTGTTAATACTGGACATTGAAGCCTTCCATGGTGTTTGCGTAGCATCCGCCAGACAGAACCACCCACTTAGCTTTGGGATTATAGGTACTAAAAATAACAAGTATCAAACCTGTTAAGTCGTAGTATTCAGGGTGGCCACATGCGCGATACTAGCGACCTCATTTATTCCACACTCTTTTTTGCCAAGCTGTATATGCTCATAAGTATAGTCACCGCCGGTGGCGACTGGGAATTTTTATTCAGATTTGCCTCCGGTGGCAATCCCCGCGGGGGTGACTGGGAATCCACGTGTTTTCATGAATTCGCAGTTGTCAACAAAGTTCGGTATGCAAGTATGCAACTGGACGCCTGTTAGTAATCAACTATACCCACCATAACACAATAATAGAGTGCGTTGATTCATTTAAACTATTAGGCCTACACATAGACACTAACCTAAATTGGAAAAGCCACATCCATAACATAAGCGGGAGACTATCCAGGTTCACATATGCTTTATTACAATTAAAAAAAACTACAGACTTAAAATCAGCAACTATTGCTTACTATGCATATGCACACTCCTGGCTTGTGTATGGAATAATACTTTGGGGTAATAGCACAAACGCAGATGTTCTATTCAAATTGCAAAAGAAATGCATAAGAATCCTCGCAAACATCGACGGAATGGATAGCTGCAGGCCACACTTCATTGAACTAGGCATACTAACATTACCATCTATGTATATCTTTGAAATCTGTCTGTTTGTTAAAAAACATATTCATTTATTTACTATAAAGAAAGACCGTTACTCACAACCTCGTAACACAAGAAATAAAAACACACTCGTTCTACCGGTATCAAAGTTATCTATATTTCATTCTGGGCCTTATGTAATGTGTATTAAAATATATAATAAAATACCACAACAACTAAAAGAAACCTCCAGCTACAATATATTCAAGAATAAATTAAAAAACTACTTGACAAAAAATAGTAGATTATTAACCAAGGGGATAAAGCAGTGTCTTCTGTCGCGGGTGACGATTTAAATCGCGAGCGTAACAAAGGACTCGAGGTTTACTCCCGAGCGTAGCGAGGGTGTTAAAAACTTAAATCACGAGCGAAGCGAGGGATTTAAGACGAGTCCTGAGTGTAGCGAGGGATTTAAGTTCACCCAAGACTAAGACAGCTTTATCACCGAGGAAAATACTCTACTTTTCGTACCATTTGCGAAAAAATTAACACACTAATAATATGAGATAAGCATTTATTAAAAATAATGACAATTAAAAGTAAACGTATTTTTAGAATATTAACTTATTTGTAAAAATAAATTAAAATAAACTTAACGTTTACCTATATTTGAAGAAAACAAAAACGCGGCAAGTTCCTAGATTAATATTTTTTTGTCGGAAAAGCAAAGGCAATCAGCTCATACGGCCTCGTAATCATAACTGCGTAATTATAGATGCGTATTCTTTTTTCAAAAAGATGTGTAATGCTTTATTTACAAACTCAATGGTGTAAATGTAGTTCAGTATAAATTTCGGTAAGTATTCCAAATTTAAATCACATTCTCTCCCTAGGGGATGAATGGAATCCAGTACAACTTTCTTTCCCTGTTTTTAACAGAGTAAAAATGACTATTGTTATGTTCGCTTTTTGTGGCATAGAATGTCACTTTTTTGAGCAAGTGGTACGAAAAAGCTATTACAGTATAAAAGAGTTTTTCGAGGACAAAACTAAACTGTAAAACAGTGTGAAATATAAAAAATATATTTATAATATGTTAAAGTAAATATTATATAAATATAATAATTTAATAATAATAATATAGGTATATATAAATATACTAATATAATATATAAATACCAAGAATATTATATAATAAAAGATTGATTAAATAGTGTGTAAGTATTTCTATATTGAAATTGTGTTGCTGCGCCCTAACAGGGTATCATGTATGTACTTTTACCTTCTATAACACCCTATGTATCTACTCATGATCGCAATAAATATTTGAAGTTTGAAGTTTGAAGTTTGAAGTTTAGTCACTACCCATGAAAACATAGGTAGCTAAATAGCCCTGTTTTTTGTTTAGGTACTATTTTTCTGATTTCGTATTATGCTTTTAGTCTAATTTATTTTAATATTGTTATTAACAATATGGTATTTTAATTAAGTACAGACGCCAGCACGTCAAGTTACCCCAATGTGTCAAATTTCTTTGATCGTTTTTCAACTTTATGTCAAACAGAATAAGGTTCATATTCAATTGGGAAAATTTGACGTGCTGGCGTCTGTACTTCAATTATTTTCTTGCGCTAGAAGAACACTGTGAACTTATTAACTTTGTGAACTGTTTGGGTAACCAAGATACAGGTTGTGCCTAGTTTGGGACCCGCTGTTAAACCCATCTGTACTCTAATGTTAGCAAAATAAATGAATTTGAATTCGCTGGTACTAATTGAGAATTGATGTGAGTCAAGTATGAAGAACAAACAATGGAGTGACATCATATTTTAAATGTGTCGAAACTGACAAGGCGTGGTTTGTATGCGTCCTATTTAAAGACCACACTCCCAGCTGAACTGGAAAATAATCGTCAAATTGAACCTTCTTTCGTTCGAGATTGAGTGCCTTTTTAGATAACGATCGGTTCACCTTACTGTTACTGGGGAGTTTGTTCCGCTACCTACTTCTTTTTCCCAGCAAAAACACAAGTGTCAAAAGGCGTGCTTATCGTTATTATCTCAGAATACACATAGGTACCAATATACAAATAAATTAAATTGTTTGTAATCTAAAAAAAACTAGCTTGTTCGAATCCAAGGCACCTGTGACTTTTCGGATGCATTTGCGTATTGTAATAATTACTACTTACCTTCTTCAGATAAATTCCTGAAGGCATGCCTGAGACTCAGACCAATAAAAAAGTAATTGGTCTGAGGCCTGAGATAAACAAAATGATAAAATCTTACAATCATCTCATTTTTATTCTATCATCAATGGAAGTCCCGCAACGCAAACAAATGAAACATTTTTTTTTTTACTTTTAACTAGAACGCCTCGAGAAAAGAATGTAAGTACTTACATATGAATTGTCTTATCCAATAGGTTAATTTTAAATACATACTCAGACAACTTTTATTTTTAAATAAATATGGCAGTTCGAAATCGCTCAGGTTAGGTTTGCTCAAGTTAAGTTCGCTCAAGTTGGTTGCGCTCAGGTTTTATTTTCATTAGGCAGGAGTGGAAAATACTCGTGGACACCCACATTGACTACTGATGAGTCAGTCTGGGCAATGCCGTAAGGAAACCGGCCCAACTAAGAGATATTTCTCGACGGCATGAGAAGCCAAGTCAGAGGACGGCGGCATAGCTTCTGACACCATGTTAGTACCTGAGGGAGCTTCTACACGGTGCAAGTAGCTTGCGGAAATTGAGGCACTTGCGCAAGTTGTGTTCATCGTAAACTTTACTTTTTAAAACATATATGCGGGTCTAGCGACTCGAGCATTTACAGACGCCAGCACATCAAGTTACCCCAATGTGTCAAATTTTCCCAATTGAATATGAACCTTATTTTGTTTGGCATAAAGTTGAAAAAAATCAAAGAAATTTGACACATTGGGGTAACTTGACGTGCTGGCGTCTGTACCAAAGCGAGCCACCCGCGCAACTAACCCGCGTAATCCGTAGCGCGCGCGAGTTACTTGCGCATGTAGCTCTTGACTACGAGCAAATAATTTGTGCGTACTGCTTGCGCAAGTAGTCCAGGTCTTTTCTTGCATTATGTACAAGTACAAGCAAGTAACTTGAACAAGTAGCTTGCGCATATTACTCACGCGTGTAACCCGCATCTTTACTTGCTTCCCTAACCACACGAAAGAGAAGAATACTTACTATAGTTCTTACCTCGAATGAAGATAACTGCTGATTAGTTTTTCATATGAATCCAATTCATAGAACAGAGTGACTGGAGCCTTCATGGGTTTCGTTATACTGATCGGTATATAACAAAAGCATTCTCCAGTTTCTTTTAAAACGACCTTACATTGTTTTGGTTCTTCCCCTTCTACGTCCGATGTGCAGTTAGTATAGTCATGAACTATATCGTAGCCATCGTACTGTAAAAAAAAGAAATACTTACTTAACTTACTTACGCGAAGTTTCAGTACCTGGTCTAATTTTAACTATCAAATGACGAATGATATGCGATGTCCTAAGTAGGCGGTTCAAAGCGAACGCGATTCTACGCGGTAACACCTGAATTCAATGCGATTCAGTGCAACGCGGCGGTTATGTCCTACGTGCACGCGAATCGTCCCGCACTGCTGCCAACGATAACAAAACACGACGGCACCGCATCCAGAAACTAGCGTGAATATCCTCCTCAAAGTTTTGTTTCTATTCACCCTTGAATTTCTATCCAACCCTTTTTTACCCGGTATAGCTGGGGCTCGAGTCTGCTATTGCAATCGTGTCTCAATGACCGGTCATTGATCGAATATTTGACAACTTTGACAGTTTTTGTATGGGAAATGTGTCATAAGTTTGACGCGTAAAAAATCGATCATTGACCGGTCATTGAGACACGATTGCAATAGCAGACTCGACCCCCTGGATGTGTAGACAGTCATGTGTACGCACACATATGCTTCTTTCGAACGTGCTAAATTATACGATTCTCAAAATGGAATTATATGTTAGTTTGCATACTAATTAATACGCGCGTATTTGCCTTTCCTTATACCAGTCAATAGCTAGGTACCGCAAACCGCGATATAAAACTTCGTACCAAAAACCTAGTAGTAGGTACTTTCCTTATAAATGCAGGTACTGACTGGACGGGGCCACTCATATCTGTGTGGTTCTTTCCTCAAAATTCCAATTCAGATACTACTCTGTATGGTTTTTGTACAAATCAATTAAAATGTAAAGATATGTATGTTCATACAGAGTGGAAAGAATCTATATGCCCTGAAGATGATACATACTATTTTAAATGCTAAGGTAACTAAGTATTCATTTTTGCAAAATAAGTAAAACTGTAGTGACAGATTATGGGTTTTTTGACAACCATACTTAAACCAGAAAAAAAAAATATAAGTAGGTACACTTGACTATCAGTTTATTCATCTAATCGATAGGTATATTGTTCAGGATAAAATATCTTTTACATTTGATCTTAAAAATAAATAAAGATTATGAAATGTTTAACAGTAATTAACACAGACAAAAAGTTTTTAAAACTTTTCATCAGAATGCCTCATCCAAGAAATAATATTGTAAAGATATAATTAATAATATTGAAATAAAATTGCGTATGATTATTATTATGAGTTCAACGATTTTCTTTTCTAATATCTGATTTTTCAGTACCTAGTCAGTTAACTTTTATATACATATATATATGTAATGTATGTAGAGAATAAATAATGGCGGTTTGACATTTCTCCAGCTAGGTGCGCTCAAGTTAGGTCCGCTCAAGTTAAGTTCGCTCAAGTTAAGTTCGCTCAGGTTTTGTTCACAATTTTTGTTTTATGCCTTAAATAAAATAACTTAAATAACGGATACAAAGTGGTTTCTCTTCAAGGCCCATTGCTTTTTCCACCTGTTTTGTAATAAAATAAAAAGTGCTTACCGTTACATTATTACATAGTAATATTATTCCCACTATGCAAAATATCACACCCAATAAGGTTGGTCCCAGTACTAAGGCTTTTAAGCGATTGTTTATCTTTGTATCTGAAAGAAATAAAACAAAATTATTTAGTACTTAATACATATACCTATACTTAGTTCGTTCGCGTTGAGGGGAGGGGGAGTGGTGGAGGGGAGGGGGAAGGGGAGGTGAGTGGGCAGGGGAAGAGGCAGGGGTCGGGAGGGGAGGGAGGAAGGGGAGGAGCTTGGGAGGTGTGGGGGAGAGGGAGGGGAGAGGGGGAGAGGGGTAAAGAGGGTTGGGGAAGGGTATGGGGAGGGGGAAGGAGAGGGAGAGGGAGGGGGAGAGGACAGGATCACAGGAGTTGATAAAAAATGCTATGCAATAGCTTTACCGCGGCAGTCTCCGAGTGCCACACGTAATTTTTTCTTTTTTTTCAACCATTCAATCACAAATTCACAATCTTTTCAAATTCACTAGCTGTGAATGTACCTACAGCTAGTGAATTTTATAAAAATGAATTTGAAAAGATTTGATTGGTTAGGGGGCGGGGCTAACCCGACCGACGGATAATGATGATTTTACAGGACTTTACTGCATTCTTAACGCGAACGTACTATAGTAGAATTTTAGTAAAAATGTAGGTAAAGTGAATTTTAGGCAAAAAAAAACACTTAAATTGTTTCAGAAGAGCGATTGTGTATCTCCGTAAACAGTTCCTTGTAATGATCCAATGATCATCTAATAAACTGTCAAACAGCTATTTTAGTATTAGCCAATACTAAAATAGTTGTTATCATCAGTGTGTATTGTGTTTCTAGAATGACGCCTGTTAGTCACTGAGAAAACCGGCAAGTAATTTTTAAAAACAATTTTAAATAAACAGGGTGACTGGTATTAGTGACCGATACTTAAACACGTGATTGTGTTCATGATTTCAATACACTTTTCCAAAGAAACTTTATTACTTAACTAACACTATAACTTATAACACAATTAAATAGCAAAAACGCTGTTTGAAATTCCCGCGCGCGCGCTTTCGATCGATCACTGTAGACACGAATCGGAATGATCTATCAGCTGATAGTCTGACCTCGGGAAGGGCAAAATCTACTAGTAGTAGACAGTAGTAGCGTCACACGCTCCCCCGCCACCCCCACCGCTCCCGTTGTGCAGTTCTGACGTAATTGAATTAATTGAAAGTTAACGAGTATAAAAAAGTATCTTTGGGAAAGTTATTCGTATTCATGAGTACAATCATGTGTTTAAGTATCGGTCACTAATTACCATACATACATACATACATAAACTCACGCCTTTTTCCCATGGGGGTAGGCAGAAACTACAGAGCGCCAAATGCTACGATTCTTAATTAATTAATTAATTAATCACTAATTACCAGTCACCCAATATATGCAAATTTTAATATTAATATTATTTAGCCTGAATGGTCCCACTAATGGGCAAAGGCCTCCCTCCATTCCTTCCATCTGTCGCTATTCTGCGCCACCTCTCTCCAATTTTTAAGTATCAATAAATTGGTCGTCCCGCCTTCTCCTTCGTGGTCTGCCGTGGCCCCGTGTCACTGTTGGGCACCAATTCTGGGTTTTATTGCAATGTCCCACAGCTCGTTCGGCATGCGGCAGACATGTCCTGCCCAGTCCCATTTTAGTTGGGGAGCCTTTCGTGCACAGTCGACTATTTGTGTTTTGGAGCGCAGTGTGGTGTTTTGAACACGATCTGTGAGTTTGACACCCAGAATACCATGTGGTTCAGGTTGGCTGGACAAATTTTCAAAATAGTTTGCATTTAACTAGGTCAATAGGGTACTTTATGTGACGGCTAAACACCCTTATTTCAGAATTTGTGACGCTACTGAATCTTAGATAATCGATCGAAACTGGCCATCTTAAAAACTCACTTTTTGCTGGTCTCTCAATCTTGGTAACGGAAGTGATTTTGACGACTTTTTGCATATCAACGGGCGTCACCTAAATTTGTGACAGGCATCGAGCTAAAAGTTTTGTGATACGTACAGTGGTTTAGTAGAAAAATGCAAAAATCTGTGTCCAGCCATCTTGAATTTACGTAGAAAACTTTTGGCTGGCACTTCCGAATCTCAATAACGGGAGCGTTTTCGGATATGGTTCTTTTACCAATATTTAGTGACGCAATTTGTGACAGTAATAACGTTTGATTAATGGCGTCACATGTAAGGGTTTACGAGAAATCAATAAAAACATAGTGTCCAGCCAACCTGAGTTCAAGCTGGCTGGACACGTGAATCTCCGCTGCCTGATGACCTACGACCTTCTAAATGGGTTCAAATTTTTGTGACGGGGACGATAGTGATAACCTGAATTTGTGACGGAGAAACTTTGCGTAGTTTCAAAGATATTGATCATTTAACTTTTCCCATACAAACCCTGCAGTAGGGTTACCAATATTGTAGGTTTTATGAAGGACTAAGTATATTTTAAGGTGTTTTCTTTAATGGACGAAAATCCACGTATTGGTGATACTAATACGAACAACTGTAGATATTTAAATAAATATATATTTAAATGAATAGAAGACAAAAGTGAAGAAGGGGGGTGGGAATAATGTTATTGATCATTTACGTGCAGATCCAGATCCACTCTTTGTAGTAGATAAGTATTGGTGTTTTTCTTGGTAAGTAGGTACATAGGTAGATAATGTGTCAGGATAAGGAATGCTCTAAGGTATTATCTATATGAAAAAAAAAAGTAAATAAAATCACATTTCATTTGTACTTAGGGAGCGTTTCAAATGACGACGATCAACTCCATAGCCATCATATAAATTGCCCTATTGTATTGACCTATTTAAATGCGAGCTATTTTGAAAATTTGTCCAGCCAACCTGAGCCACATAGAATACCTACTGCGCTCACCTTCAGCAAACCTTCAGTTTGGACTATGCAAATACATTTATAGTTATTTAATTTACCTTTATTACTAGACGAATTCATTGTTTAATTTGCTGGTGTAAGTAGTTCTTGCTGAATGGAGACCAACTAAACCATTCAATTTTGGAGTTCCGCAAGTCTGGGTATGTTTCCAGAAACAAATATAGTGTTGGTCTTGTTGGGTTAGCCCATTCTGAAACAAAAAATCCCAACTATAATATAAAATGTATTTTTCCGCCGCATTTCTGTCAGTTCACTATAAACTCAAAAACGATTGCACCGATTTTCATGTTGTTTTCCGCAATGGATAGAGTGGTTCTCGAGGAAGGTTTCGCAGCCAACGGGCTCAATCAGCCGGTCAATTAACTGCCTAACCTCTTTACTAAATGGCGCCGTTCAACTAGCGGCCTAAATTATATTCAGCCATTTGATCAAACAGCTAGGCAAATGACTTGGATCGATGACGTTTAATTACTTGCTAGACGGTTCTTTTCAATTAGTTTTGCCACCTAGCGCCTAAACTCTACAAATTGACTGAAAAATATTGAGTTTTTACGTAGACTCGGGACTCTTCGCCGACAGAAATCTTACCCAACAGGAATTAAATAGTTATGTTAGGTTGAAACGGTGACTCCTGAATGGGTCCAGGGCGACGGACGCGGGGATGTCCGCCGCCCCCACGTACATGGACCCGAGGTGGCGGCGCGTCGTGTTCACGCGCGCCCCTCTAAGACGTCGCGAGGGGAGTCCAACACCTCACTCCCCTCGCTGACTTGGCGAGGCCCGCGGGGCCGGCACCAGTCGAGGGTCGCGGAAGTATCTTCTGTTCCCGTGACCCCCGGCGCAGGTGTGAGAAGGAACACGGGGTGGTTTTTAGTCAGTAAGAGTCTGACAGACCCCTCCGCCTCCCCGGGCGGGGGACATCCATGAGGATTTTCCACCCCTCAAAAAAAAAAAAAGGTTGAACCCTACGCACGAGCCGAGACCGGCGAGTGCCAGAAACTAATAGACGACGAGATTGTACAAATCGCGCGATTCCCAAAGTAAGTATCGACAAAGAGTCCTGTATGTCGGCGAAGAGTCCCGCCAAAGTAGTCTTACGTAACATTTAATAAACTTTCTGGCTAATGCTTAGGGTTCGTAAGTAATTCGGTGGCAAATTAAATCACCAAAGCCACATCTAATGTTGTTCTGTTTGATCTGTTTCATATTTATTTATTGCCACGGACTTCCTTTGTCATGTCATGCAGTTTACTGTTGATATCACGTATTCAGTAAACATATTTAGTCTATACTTTATACTAATATTATAAAGAGGATTTTTTTTATTGTTCATTTGCATTGAATAGGCTCCGAAACTCCTGGACCTGTGAGTTGTGAAATATTTATTAAAATCGTGTGTCCACTTTGTGTGCGTGAGCCGAATGTGTTTAGGTACTCGCGAGCTGTGTGATCGCGGAAGTGACTTTTAGTAGCTATAACTGACATCGTCGAGCAAAGAGGCCAATTTTGGCTCAGTTTTAGTTGCCCCACTTTTTGCACTCATACTAGGTGTCTATGCATTATTATTTTCATCACCTGCCTGCGCTTTCCCAAACTATGTTGGGGTCGGCTTCCAGTTTTAACCGGGTCGGCTTCCAGTTTTAACCGGGTGCAGCGTGCAGCTGAATACCAGCGTTTTACATGGAGCGACTGCCTTTAGAACTCCACAACCCAGTTATTGGGTAACACGATACCCCCTAGGTTAAACTGGTTGTCAGATATTCGAGCTTCTGACAAACTGTAGCGACTGTCATAAGTCTACAAATGACAGCCGGGACCAACGGCTTTACGTGCTTTACAAGGCATGGAAAAGTCTTGATATGTAATTAATGGTCACCCATCCACGGACCAACCTCGTCAAGCGTAGCTTAACCTTCGAACGCCCCATGATGCTGTTATTATTTAGCAACAAGCTCCTCCATTATTATTCCAAGCTTAAAATATTTTCTGGTTTTAACCGCTTTGTTGTCGACTTGTGTAATAATTAGATTTATAAATAGAATATTATTAAATAAGCCAATCTATTATTGTCTTTAATGCGTTATTTATATGTTCTTTCTTCATTTTCCGTTCCAACTAAGCAATAAAAATGATTCAAATATGGCGCCTAATAATGGCGGTGCTGTCATCGTGTTGTGTTGTTTTGGCGCGAACGTCTGTGGCCTTTGGTGGTTAGCCCGTGAATTGAATGATAACACTCTTTCAATGTCATTAGGTCCCCAGAACACCTAATAAAATTAATGCACTCACCGATAACTGGCGAAATTAACTTAGTAGGTACCCGTAAAAAGGAGCTAAACACTTATAAAACCAACACTTATCACAATATCACTCAACTAAAATCGTGTTATTCTTTATTTGAACAGAAAATAGCCTTTTACAACGACAAATAACGAACTTGTCGACTAGAGTGAACGATAATTACTTTACTACTGGAAGTTAGTAGGAAGTTCCGAATATCAACACAGCAAGCGCGGCGCGCGCCGGGCGCGAGGAGGGACGCAATATTCAAAAACAAGTGCGAGTCGTACTCGCCCACCGAGGGTTCCATACA
The DNA here is from genome assembly GCA_921972225.1 of Euplexia lucipara. NCBI lineage: Eukaryota > Metazoa > Arthropoda > Insecta > Lepidoptera > Noctuidae > Euplexia > Euplexia lucipara. Next base: position 721,269 of record OV179169.1, on the reverse strand, counting down.
CTCTATCTAATAGTCACTAATAGTCTTGCAGTTTTTAATGTATTTTAAATACAGATGATAGGTATATTTTATGATTTAATTACAAAAGTTTAGATTTAAGATAACTCTTCCACCCACATGTTGAAGTTTAGGCAGCATTTCAACATCTGTCTGGCATTACCGCTGAAATGAACCTTTTGGTGCAGCCGTGAGACATGCCATTTTTGTGTCTCTTTTTAACCGACTTCAAAAAAAGGAAGAGGTTCTCAATTCGGTTGTATATATTTTTTTTTTTTTAGGGTTTGTTACTTCAGTACTCCGTCATTTGTGGACCAATTTTCAAAATTCTTTTATTGTTTGATAGGGTATACTAACAGATTGGTCCCATTTGTATCAAAACTCATACCTGATGAGGGATCTTTGAGGAATTGAGGGAACTCCTAAAAAAACTTTAGGCACACATGCACCGATTTCAACAGTTTTAGTAACAAATCAAGCATTTTCATTTATAAAGTATCATTTGGTGAAGAAAAACTGATGAAGAAGACAGGCAACGGAACTCTTCAACGCATAACAGCAAATTATTCGCGATTGCTATAGTCAGATGTATATGCTGAGCTTTTGTATTTCCACAACATAACATTACGCCATTCTATTTTAAAAGGGGCCGGCAGAGATGTACATATTAATGTTTAGAGATAGAACTTCTTTAGCAATTGTTATCCATTTTCAATGATTCTTTCAAGTTTTGAAAGACTTTCTTTACATACAAAGAAACTAAAAATTACAAAATAAAAACTTTTTTACAAAAAAAAACAACCGACTTCTTAAAAAAAAACTAACAGGTGAAAAATAACTCCAGTTTCGGAAGTCGGTGGCCAATAATGAACAAAACAAAACCACCAAAGCCACCGACTTCCAAAACTGGAGTTATTTTTCACCTGTTAGTTTTTTTTTTGAGAAGTCGGTTGTTTTTTTGTGTCTCTTTTTTGTGTTATTATGTTTTTACTGTGCGTGTATTCAGCTGTAACCATTAATATTCTTTCTTTCCAAGTTTCTTTGTTAGGTACAGGTAAACGGCAAATACCCTATTTTTGATTCTCTTGAGAACTTCGAAGTAAGTATACCTACGTATTCTGCGGTATAAACCGCATCTTTTTATATGAACTTGAGGTTTGATTTTTTCACAGCAAGAGACTGCATGTAGACCTGAGTATAAGGGCGCGTTCCCGAGATATAAGGTCGAAAGATAGACGGGCAGATGAACAGCAGTCATCCAGTAAGGGTCTCGTTTTATTCTTTTGAGGTACGGAACCCTAAAAAAAATTATGCCTACCTACTAACAGCAACCGGGACTTCTTTCGCACGGAATCAACAAGTAAGTTAGTACCTATTGTTTTGCGCGGAACCTTAGTTTTCTACTGAAAGTTAGTTACTCCTTATAACGTCAACTCTAAAAGCTCAGACCAATAAAAAAGTACTAAAAGAAATAAAATCCCGTCAAAATCGGTCCAGCCGTACCGGAGATAACATCAAACAAAAAGACACGTGTAATGCATGGACTAAGTTGACTTGTCAATGTCTTGACAAAGCTTAGACCACAGAGTAGGTACATTATACTTGGCTTAGACTATCTACAAAGAGATTTGAGCAGACATGTGAGGAAATGTCATAGCAAAACCTGTGATCCCATGTCTCAGTAACGCCATCTAGAATAATATATGAATATTGGAGCGGCAGCGGAGCGTACTAAAAATACTCATAGACATGTGTGCAGTAGGACACAAGTTTCGGATGAAAATTTTGTTCGTGATGTCTGGTCTATAGGTATTTAATGTCTTTGGGTAGGTACCTACAGCTTGGCAAAAAAGAGTAGAAAATAATGGAGGCGCCACTGTGCTCTTCGTATGGCAACCGCATAGCGTACCAACCTAGTCTTGATACTTAGCTGTGTTTTAGACAAATTTATCTAATTTTGTATTATTTTTTAAATCAGTAATTAATTATTGAACAAGGACGTGTTCTCGTCACGCAACTGATTACTTACCTAACAATAATAAATTGGGTAAATACTCCTGAGATCACAACATTGTTTAGGAATTATTAAAGAAAACATTACATTGTAATAATAATTTCTATATTTTATTCTAGTAAATCTTCCTCTAAATATTCTACCTCGAACACGTAGGCCGCAAACTCATCTGAGTCTTGTTCGGGTTGAAAGGTGAAGCTGCTATCATCTTCTAGATTTATTATTAATCGCTCTATTTCCTCGTTCATAGTTATTTTTTTTTCAGTAATCCTTTTTTATTTTTATTACATGTTAGCACGAGTTCTTCCAATCCTCCTCGGTAATAGCTTGGAATGCATGTTCAGCTGCTTCCTGTAAAGACGAAATATTTCATTTACTTATCCCTAACAATACACTAAAAGTAAAACATTTTTGTCACATACTGCTAATAAGCCAGATATAGAAAATACCCCTTTGTTTATCTCCTTCCAGCATGATTTTGCTTAGAACGATAACAGATTTCCCTGAATTAAATAATAGATTTACTAGATTTTAGACTATGGCACGACAATTTTTTTACATTTCTAAAGCAAACACTAGAACAAATAATTATCTCCCACTTAAAGTATAATTTACGAAGAAATTTAATTTTCATTCAGTTAAAAGTCAAGTCACCAAAGTATCAATTTATCTCAGCGCTCTATACCAGAGTAATGCAGAAAAAATGTAAACATAACCTATGTGCTCGACATTTATTGTTTCAAATTTCTAGTTATTCCATAGGCAAGCGAATTAATATAGCTTTGTCTTCATCAATTAACACCTATTTCAACTAAAATCAACAAAACAAACTCTTACATACCTGTCTTATCAGCGTTTCTTTGGTAAACATTGTGAAGTTCAGAAAGAATTGTTTGGGCCTCATGTTCCGCCAGACATCGCCTGTACACCTTATAAATAACCGCCCTGCCAGCACTCCGAATGGTTTTATTCAATATTCTTCACTTTTTACGGTTATTAATCAACGTTTGGTGGTCGAAATTAAAATTTTACGTAATCGTGAACTTTGTTTATAATGTGATGTCATTATTTTGGAATTGTTGCCAACAGTCAAAAATTTAGTTCCGTTTCTACACTTTTTTGCCAAGCTGTATGTACTGTACATGTTTTTTTTTTATAGCCGGGCATTAATCGGTAAGTAAATTTAAGGCAACGAAGTTGTTTATTATATAGGTTAGGTAGGTACAGCTTGGCAAAAAAGAGTGTGGAATAAATGAGGTCGCTAGTATCGCGCATGTGGCCACCCTGAATAGTACGACTTAACAGGTTTGATACTTGTTATTTTTCCCAAAGCTAAGTGGGTGGTTCTGTCTGTCGGATGCTACGCAAACACCATGGAAGGCTTCAATGTCCAGTATTAACACTATTAATAGTAGGCAAATATGTATAACAACATGTAAAAATGTATACGAAGCATAAGAAGTATGTAAGAATGCATATGCATATGCTACGATTCTTACATACTTCTTTTGCTTCGTATGCGATCTCTAGTTTCTGTCTACCAGCGTGGGAAAGAGGCGTGAGTTAATATACCTATGTATGTTATAGTGGGCACTGAAGCCTTGCACGAAAGTGATGCATTAGGTATACACAGACAGATAATAATCATGCCCTCGAGATCAGTCTAACCGTAAGATTGTTAGGAATTAACGACAATAGTTTGTTTACAGGGATAAGATAATAAAAGAATACGTTTTTTGTAGTTTTATTTTAACACCAAAAATTTAATCAGACGAATCGAACACACTACCATCAAATATTCGGATCCCGGAAAAGCTCAAATGTTGGCTAGAGCTTCCTGCAAGTTCTGAAACACTAGTATTTTCTAATTCTGATAAATCACTGCTACTGTCATCTGTGAGATTTATTACTGTCATGATATTATTTTTCTATTTTCATTACAATATCCTTGCATGATTTTTTCCAATCTTAGTAATGTTTGCAAATGCTTGTTCAGCAGCCACCTTTATAAACAAAAAATAATCATAAACAATGGTTCTAACATAGCAAATTTAAATATGTATAAACTAGGCTACATACCTTAATATCAATGGATCCAACATTGATTGAAGCAATTTAATGTTTTGCAATGCCCCATATTAATTCAATTAGATTCACGTCACAATGATAAGGTGGTAACTTTCTTCAAGCGACCTTTGAAGTTTTCCCGGTGTTTAAAAATATCTTATTTTTTACCTTCCTTAAACATTTTTCTTACTGTGTTGACAGATTTACCTAAAACAAAAAGATACGGTACCTACTTTATTATTAATTCCCTATTCTTTATCTTCAAGTATCAAATATGGGTATACGAGGCTCTTTAAACTACAAAACATAACCTTAAATTTCAAATTCTGTAAACAAGACAAATAGCTACTTAAATCTGTATATCAACAAAACTACGCATTGAATACATTTAGAAAAACTTATTTAATGTACAATGATTTAATTAGAGTAGATAAATACCTGTCCTAGCGGCAGTTCTTCGATAAACATTCCCGATATCGGACAAAACTTGTCCTGCTTCAGATTTGGCCAAACACCACAAAAAGACGAGGTAAATCACTGCTCTGATACAACTACGAATGGTTTTATTAACTTTTAATCGTTAATTTTGCAACGAAACTTAATAATTTTGTTAAATCTATGAAAAACGACGAGGATTTACGCACTTTTGACACATGATGTACTAGCACTAGACAAATAAATCAATGTTGCCACAATCATCCACTTTTAGTTTCAACTGTCACCGCGTCAGACTCTTTTTTGGCTATACAAAATTCACATTTTCAAGCTCAGCCTAGACCAATAAAAAATATTGGTCTGAGTTCTCAAGGTAAATTTTGTATAGCGGGCCGCGCACTTTATTTAATTTTAAAGTTACGTAGCATGGACCTAATCGTAATTAGCTTGTATTGTTTAGCCTATTTCCCTACAACATTAAAACTTTACTTATTGAAAAATTAAAAAAGAACATATAACAGTTTTTGTGATTTATTCTTGACAGCTTTGTTATTTTACAGAAAAGGAAATCTCTCAGCAATCTGAACATGCATGCTCAGTCAGCATGCATGTACAACTACAGTGATGCCATCTATGAGTAAGCGCTGAACGCGCCATAATTTGAGTACAGGTCGAAACAGCGCAAGATTTCTACGGAAGAAAAAATTGACTTCGTGACGAAGAACTTAGATACGTACTGGTATTGTGAGACCCTTCCCCCTGAATGGGTTAAGTATCACAACCCAGCCCTACTAAGTATATTTAGGGGTACGTTCTCATAATATGTATTATTATGAACAATCGCGAGCTGAGACAGGCAGGCGTTGCTGTGGCTCAGAAGTTCTACATATAAATAAATAAATATTTCAAAACTTTCACACAACGCCATCTAGTCCCAAGCTAAGCAGAGCTTGTGTTATGGCGACTAAACAGCTGATAATATAGGTACTTATATATTTCTAAATACATACATGTTATAGATAAATATATAGGGGCACGCCCTTTTTACTTGAAGGCTTATATTTATTCAGTTAGTTATATTTTATTTTTTGCATGAGTTTAGTTGTCAACGTCGGTACTATATATTCTTATTACTACTTATGTCTTGTACCTATATTGGTGTGCGCTAGCTAGTATGTAGCATTAAATTATTTAATTTAAATGATTAAGTTCATTAATTACCATCAATGCTGTTTAAACTGTTCTTCTAACATATCAGACAGACGTGCTGCTGGGGAGTCTGTTCCGCCACTTCTTCCCAGCAAAAACACTAGGAAGTGGCGAAGGGCGGGCGTTTTGGGGGACTGTCTTATGTAATTTTTGACGTTCAAAAGGTGTTGATCCTCAGCCTAATTTGAATAAATGACTTTTGATTCTGATTTGATAAATGACACCTAGACACAGAACAAATGATCGTGCTCATCACACAAACATTCGTCTTGGGTGGGAATCGAACCCTACGACTTCCGGCATTGCTATGTAAGGGCCACTAACTACTTAACCATCAGGCCCAGGTCAAAACTAACACTGCCATCTGTTATAAATTTAAGGAACTATAATTATAAGGAAAACATAATATTTAAATTACACTAAAAATGTAATGAAGTCAAAAATCGAGATAATTAAAAACAATCGCAACTCTTATGTTAGACCAAATTACATACAGAGGCAAGCCAAATTTTAACCTGAAAGTTTGACATCCAATTTAATTATAATTTAGTAACATTATGGTGTATTTAGTCTGATGCAGCCAGGATATCTAGCAGACTAATACACTCTTGGGAAAATAACAGCAGATATGTCTTATTTGGATTCATTTTAACCTGCATTTGATTCTGCACACAAGGCACTGATGGCAACTGGATGAGCTGATGCTGCAGCCAGGCTATCCAGCACACCAGTAGGTAGACTCTTGACAAAATAATAGCAGATATGTCGTGTTTGGATTCATTTCAACCAGCATTTGATTCTAAACACAATGCACTGATGGCAACAGGATGAGCTGCTGCTGCAGCCAGGCTATCCAGCACACCAGTAGGTAAACCCTTGACAAAATAATAGCAGATAAGTCATGTTTGGATTAGTTTTAACCAGCTTTGACTCTACATACAATGCTCTAAAAAAATTCTCATAACTGTAAACTCTAACAAAATTAATGCGTTTAAAAAATTTAAAATAAAAATTATATTAAAAATTTAAAAAACCCCCATCGCAAAAAAGTAAAACAGTTAAAAAGTTAAAAATAACACTTTAGCCATGAAATTTTACGTAACGTCGGGGTAAGAAAATCAATTTACACAAAATAATAGTTTTTTTTTTTTTTATTACATTTATGTTATTGTACAGGGTAGTATTTTGTTATTGTACAGGATTACTTTAGATTACCATGTCAATATTATAACCATCAATACACAACATTTTTTATATTGTTTCTGTACCCATTTTTCAGACCCTTTTAAGCAAACATTTTATTTCTCTTCACATTGGTTGCCTTAAAATTAATATCAATTGTGACAAAAGTATTATAATCCACCAATGTAAGAGACTAGTGCCTGAAATAGGTTTTTGTAGAAAAACCTGTGGTACAGGTCACCAGGGCCATTTGACAGCAAGCCTCTAGACTCGTTGTGTAAACGTGACGCGAGGCGTTCTGGGCACCTGTTGGTTTGATATCTATACACAATGGCGTTCAAAAGGTTAAACAGATGCTCATTTGACTTTATTTAACGTTTTCTACTTTTATTTTTATGTCCTCTAGCAAATTATTCTCTACAACACCAGATGAAGGGGGAGTCTCGACAGGTGTTGGCATACCAAGTTTCACTCTTTTCTTCGCCATCTCAATACCATGTCTTCGTCTCATATGCTTGTTACGGTTGCATAAGTCTGCAAAGTCTCTTTTACAAATGGTGCAAGAAAATGGTTTCTCTCCAGTATGTTGACGCATATGATTCCTTAAGTTTGTGGCAGAACGTAATTTCTTATCACACACTGTACAAGCTTTAGAGAAAGGGTACATGTGGGTTGTCATGTGGTTTGCAATATACTTTTTTGTGCGGTAACTTTTTCCACAAATGTCACAGGTAAATGCTCTGATTCCAGTGTGAATGGTCTTGTGGATCCGCAAATTGCCTGCACGAGCAAAGGTGCGATCACAAACATCACAGCAATGTAAAATCTTTCCAGTGCTATCTTGTGAATGTGATACCATGTGTTCTGCTAACATTGGCTTGCTTGAGTAACACTTCCCGCAGGTTTCACACACAAATACCTTTTTATCTCGGTGAACACGTAAGTGTGCCCGGAAATCTTTAGCACTAGCAGTAACCTTTTTACATATCTTGCATTTTAAATCATTTGGTGTTTTTATTATCCATTTATTATAATATTTGTTAACATGTTCTGTTAATTCTCTTTTGTTATAAAATGGAGTGTTGCATCCCAAGCAGACATAGTCGGAGTCCTCGTGGATTATCCTTTTATGCTTTCCAGATTGATGAGGATTATTGAATTTCTTGAAGCATTTATAGCAAGAGTAGAGTAAGTCATTATTGTGTTTGATTCTAACGTGCTTTATGAACACAGTGAGATTGGACCTTCTGTATACACATTCCGTGCATTGGTAGGGGTTGCAAACGTTGTGGTACTGCATTGAATGTTTCTGTAGTTCTTCGATATTAGGGAACAGTGTTCCGCAATGTGAACACTTCCATTCGTAATCCTTCCAAGTCATTTTTATATGTTCTAAATCTGTGTCTACACTTTTAGGAGTCACTATTTTTGTTCTTTTATTTAGTTTAGGAGCTGACAGCTTGCGTTTTTTGTTTTCGGTATTGACTCCTTTTTGTTTAATTTGTATTTGTTTTATGCTTTGACCTGTAGTTTTGATGCGGACATTACTATTATTTTCTTTTTTAATGTTATCTATAGAACAAGCTCTGTTGCCTGAGGAAGTTGTTTCAGAATTATTGTGTTCATCTGTCTTGTTCATTTTTGTTTTATCTTTCAAATGGTGTAAATTGGGGATATAATTACATTTCTTATTCATAATAGTTTTCTTTACTGTAATTTCATTAGGAGGTTGTATATTGTCATGTTCATTGATGTTTCTTTCTATCATAGAGTCCTTACTATGCACATTGGTCATGACCCGACTTTCGCATTTATTGCTTGTAATAGTATTTTCAACCATAATTTCATAAATAGGTTGTATATCATGCTTTTTCTCAATGTCATGTTCAGTAATGTTTCTTTTTGTCGTAGAGTCACTAGTTGTGAACTGAGTATCTCTCAGAATTGTAACATCATCATTTATTTCGTGTTTGAAGACAATAGTACTTTTATGATACTCTGGAGGTTTATAAGACATGTTTTTATTACAAGAATCGCTTTCAGCTGTATCCCTTTGCACCAGAATAACGTCACTAAGGAATGTCTGCGCCTGTTCAACTGCTGTTACGAAAGCAAATGCGCGTTCTAACAATTTTACACATATCAAGCAAACCGACTTGGGTAACATTGTCTCGCGGAAATCCATCTCTATATTGAATCTTGATAGTTTGTCGACGACTTTGTTCCGCAGTTCCTCATCAGTTTGCAGGTTTTTAAGTTTATTGTGTTTTTTTAATTCGGCGCAAAGGCGACAGTATGCAGTATCTCTTGTAGTATTCATTTTGGTGCGTTGTGATCACTAGATATTAAGATGGGTCTACTTTATGAACGGCCTAGTGAGTTTAGGCACGAGTAAATACAAACACAGTAGCAAATGCTGATCTTTAATGCATTATTTTCAGAAAAACAATTATGAAAACATCCATGACTGACACAATAACAAATTCCGAATTCCGACTCAAAGTTTCACAAATAATGACAGTCAATAGAGATGAGACGTATATACTGGTAGAGGTATATATACCAAGTATGTGCTTCCCAGTACACAGACCGGGTACGGACCGAAATACTGGGTTAATACCTTGAAGGTATGACGTCAGACGCATAGTACGATACGAACCGCTACCACAAGGTAACGCCCAGTTTTATCGGTAGTTCGGTACGGTACGCCGAAGCAACCCGAAGCTACCCGACAGCTTACGAAGGGACCCGAAACGTCATTCGTGCTTTATGAACATTCAGTTGATTTAATTTAGTTAGACAAAATGGGTACTTATTTTTACGTAAATAAGGAACATAATAGCATAATTACATTTTTTGTCACGACGTGAAAGAGTTCCTTAGTTTGTTTATGTTAGGGAATATTATTACGTGTTTGAATGTTTACGTTGTCTAGTGGTACTTAGGTCGACAATGTTTTGATTTTTTGCGTCAGTTGGGATCGCGATTTCGCTACACCTGTTTGTTAATAATAATATAATTATCTAGAAAAGTGTATAGTAGACACGTATAATTATTCAATAATAATAGCTTTTATTTATGTGTAACAACTTTGTGGTGTAAATATATTCAAGAAAGTGTAAATATTAGTTGGATAGTTAGTTAGTTGGTAGGTTAAGAATTCTAAATTATAAATGGTAAATAATAATAATAATATAATTACGTATAGGTACTTGAAACGTCGTACCTACATTCTATTGGAGGCATACCATACTTATCGCATACGTTTACTTATCGAAATCCTACCACACCCAAATACTTAGAAGTATTTTGATACCTGGTATTTGTACCAGGTATTTAGTGATACCCATACCTTAAAGGCCGGGTATGGAGAATGGCAGGTATATCTCATCTCTAACAGTCAAGACTTTTGACAATAACAATGACATTTGAGTATTTGACATTGACAGTCAGTTCACAGACTTGTAAATCAAATAAAATCGAATCAAAATTCGTAAATGTAGGTTCAATCAATTACAATGGGATGCTAAAATAAGATAGCCAGTTTGCTATATTTGACTCGAGAGCATGAAAAGGGCTGAGTTACCAGTTACTACTCAATAAATACAATAATAATATTAACTGGTGACTCAGCCCTGGATTGCCCCATTGCTTGAGTTGCTTGAGTTAAGTTAGTTTGATTGCCGGTAGCTATATATATTACTGGTATTCTGTATGTTGAGTGTGCTAGCTAACATGTAGTGAATAACTAATCTTAATTATTTTGTAATTATAACAAATTGTACTGTGTAAATTCAAGTTCTTCTAACTTATCAGACAGATGTGTTGCTGGGGAGTTTGTTCCGCCACTTCTTCTTCCCAGCAAAAACACTAGGAAGTGGCGAAGGGTGGGCTTTTTGGGGGACTGTCTTCTGTAATTTCGACGTTCAAAAAGTGCTGATCCTCAGCCTAATTTGAATAAATGACTTTTGATTTTGATTTTGATTGAAGCCTATTTAAGGCTGCCTGACGAATACATCAGAACGAGGCTGCGGAGCGGAGAAACCGAGAAATATTAACCAATAGGATTGCGTAAAATTTTCGCTCCACTCTAAGAGACTATCATTTCTGTGCTTTGTATCTTCCTACCGTTACTCCGCTCCACTCCGCTCCGTAACCTTGCTCCGCTTTGGTGAACAAAGAGCCTTACTGCCAGAGAAACCCTTCACCTAACCTCCCAGGTTTCTTCGTTCGCTGTTACAATTTACGTCTCTAAAAGTATACAATGACGTCAATCTACCTATACCTATGAATAAAAATGAATCTCCGAAATGTGTCATGTACGCGCTTAACTTCCAAACAACAGTACCAAATTGGATTGCCCTTTTTTGTATTTGTGTTGGGTTGGGCCTTGAATGGTTTAGACTCACATGTGGACCCAGTAGGTTGCGCTGCGATCGGGTGTCGGGTCCACTTATTTTAAATATAAATGTGGAATCCTAATCAGACAAAAAATGGTCAATAATATTAAAACCGCATAATTATTATGCTGACAGCCGCAAAGAGCAGCCATCAGCAGCATTCAGTGTGCAGTACCTAAGCGTATGTGTAACAACTTTCCTTTGATGCTGGATATATTTTGTGGCATAAAGATTAGATGCGATAGGATTAGGTAGGTACAGGAAACCGAGGTTCAAGTTCAAGTTATTTATTTCATAACAAAAATACATTTGTGTCGAAATATTTGCACAGTAGGTACACATACATACAAGAAGAAACATAAACAATTATACTTAATATAAGACTAACCACATTCCTCATCCATTATTAGCAGAGGAGCGCACTTTTCGATAGAAGTTTAAATAAATAAACTTCCATCAATCCGAGAGCATTTATGCTGATACGGATACGCAGCTTATTTTCGGCTTTATTTTGAGAGACTAAATACACTTAAGGCTATACCAGGTAAGGCACTTATGACATGGAGTAAAGGTACCTAATTATACAAAAAAAAAAAAAAATTGACAAAAGCACTAAGCACCTCTAAAGAAATCGGCATTCAGCTGAGTGCGCGCTGAGTTGGTTTTGGTGACAAATGGGTCCAATGAGAACTCTTTACAGAGAATATTAAAGTCTCTACTCGCTCGCACCAAGTATGAGTTTTGTCGGTAATTTGTTGAGAAAAAGTAACGGAGATAGGTGGATTAAATCTACCTGACCTCTGCAGGACATTGAAATGCATTTTCTGCAGTACGTCAGGATAGTCAAGCTCATTATTTAAAATCTTTAAAAGAAAAGTGCAGTCAGCTAAACGACGACGGTCCTTCAGTGGCTGTAAATGAAATTTCTTACAAAGACTTAAGTAGTTATCAGAATGGTATGGAATACGCAGCCTAAAACAGAGAAAGCGAATAAATCGTTTTTTTAATACTCTCAATACGATTTATGTATTCAATTTGCCATAAGCCGGGTTCCAAAGTGAAGCATATTCAAGATGACTTCTGACTAGTACTGACAAACGAACAATACAGAATCTTGAGGGTTTTGGCTCTTTTAAAACACCCAGCGAGTCTCATGACAAAAGCCAGTGCCTTAGAAGGTTTTGCTACTACTTTCTCAATGTGCACGTTAAATAAAAGTTTCGAATCGTGAAAAACGCCTAGGTCACGTACACCGTCACATCTCTGTAGCAGCTGCCCTTTAAGTAAATATGATGTAGGGAGAGGGACGCGTTTCTTGCTAAAAGATATTACTGAACATTTAGCAGGATTTAAATTAAGTTTGTTGATGAAACAATATTCATCCAAACGCGCAAGGTCACTTTGTAAAGCCTCTCTGTCGTCGTCAGATGATATTGCAGAAAAAATCTTCATATCATCAGCGAAACAAAGCAAATATGAGTTATGGAAACAAGAGTCGATATCACTAACATAAATAATAAAATCCAGTACAATTTTCTTTCCCTGTTTTTAACAGATCAAAAATGACTATTGTTATGTGCGCTTTTTGTGGCATAGAATGTCACTTTTTTGAGCAAGTGGTACGAAATAGTAGATTGTTTATCTAGGGAGCAAACAACTATTTTAAAGGCGAGAGTGTTTTTTTTAATCCAGAGCGGAGCGAAGGATTCTAGAGTAGAATCCCGAGCGGAGCGTGGGATTCTTAACTAGAATCCTGAGCGCAGCCAGGGATTAAAAGTATGTCACTCGAGCTTAAAATAGTGTTGCTCCCGAGGTGGACGCTCTACTTTTTATCACCCTCTATGAGAAAACAAGTAAGTGCAACTTATGAACAAGAATTTATTTACGTACAATTCAGAACCATAAGACATAATAATAATACCTACTTTCACTTGAGGAAGACGCACTCATTTTTTATAATTCTAAAATCTGAATATGAATCAACTACGAACGAAAGCAGAATGCATTTAATTTCGCGCGTTGTTTATTTTACATCAACTTTTTTTAAATTTAAATTTATGTGATAAAATAGTAGATTGTTTATCTAGGGAGCAAACAACTATTTTAAAGGCGAGAGTGTTTTTTTAATCCCGTGCGGAGCGAAGGATTCTAGAGTAGAATCCCGAGCGGAGCGTGGGATTCTTAACTAGAATCCTGAGCGCAGCCAGGGATTAAAATTATGTCACTCGAGCTTAAAATAGTGTTGCTCCCGAGGTGGACTGGACACTCTACTTTTTATCACCCTCTATGAGAAAATAAGTAAGTGCAACTTATGAACAAGAATTTATTAACATACAATTCAGAACCTTAAGACATAAAATATAAATAACCGAAAAAGATTTTGCTCTTCATGCATTTTTCCAAAGGATGAAATTGTTGTATGCTTTGACATATTGTTCACGGAATTTTGTAGGTTAAGAAGAGGTAAGACTTACCATCACATTTTTAGCGTCCGATACAATATTCTCTAGAGTCAATATAATATTTTCACTTGAGGAAGACACACTCATTTTATTTATCATCAACTCTTTTAAATTTGGCGCGCTCGCAGTTCTTCAGCCAATCTCATATTCAATACATTGTTTCCGCATGACCGGGGCACCAGTCGGGGGTCGCGAAAGTATCATCCGTTCCCTTGACCCGCGGCGCAGGTGTGAGAAGGAACACAGGGTGGTTTTTAGTCAGTAAGAGTCTGACAGACCCCTCCGCCCTCTCCAGGGCAGGAGACATCCATGATGATTTTACACCCCTCAAAAAAAAAAGTAAAGATGCTCATTTGACTTTATTTACGTTTTCTACTTTTATTTTTGTCCTCTACCAAATTATTCTCTACAACACCAGATGAAGGGGGAGTCTCGACAGGTGGCATACCAAGTTTCAGTCTTTTCTTCGCCATCTCAATACCATGTCTTCGTCTCATATGCTTGTTACGGTTGCATAAGTCTGCAAAGTCTCTTTTACAAATGGTGCAAGAAAATGGTTTCTCTCCAGTATGTTGACGCATATGATTCCTTAAGATTGTAGCGGAACTTAATTTCTTATGACACACTGTACAAGCTTTAGAGAAAGGGTACATGTGGGTTGCCATGTGGTTTGCAATATAATTTTTTGTGCGGTAACTTTTTCCACAAATGTCACAGGTAAACGCTCTGATTCCAGTGTGAATGGTCTTGTGGATCCGCAAACTGGCTGCACGAACAAAGGTGCAATCACAAACATCACAGCTATGTAAATTCTTTCCAGCGCCATCTTGTGAATGTGATCCCATGTGTTCTGCTAACAGTCTCTTGCATGAGTAACACTTCCCGCAGGTTTCACACACAAGTACCTTTTTATCACGGTGAACTCGAAAGTGTGCCCGGAAATCTTTAGCACTAGCAGTAACCTTTTCGCATATCTTGCATTTTAAATCATTTGGTGTTTTTGTTAAGCATTTATTATAATATTTGTTGACATGTTCTGTTAATTCTCTTTCGTTATAAAATGGGGTGTTGCATCCCAAGCAGACATAGTTGGAGTCCTCGTGGATTATCCTTTTATGCTTTCCAGATTCATGAGGATTATTGAATTTCTTGAAGCATTTATAGCAAGAGTAGAGTAAGTCATTATTGTGTTTTCTTCTAACATGCTTTATGAACTCAGTGAGATTGGACCTTCTGTGTTCACATTCCGTGCATTGGTAGGGGTTGCAAACGTTGTGGTACTGCATTGAATGTTTCTGTAGTTCTTCGATATTAGGGAACAGTGTTCCGCAATGTGAACACTTCCATTCATAATCCTTCCAAGTCATATCAATAGTTTTCATTACTGTAATTTCATTAGGAGGTTGTATATTGTGCTTAGTTTCTATATTATCATGTTTATTTATGTTTCTTTCTATCATAGAGTGTTTACTATGCACATCAGTCATGACCTGACTATCGAATTTATTACTTGTAATAGTATTGTCAACCATAATTTCATTAATAGGTTGTATATCATGGTTTTTCTCAATTTCATGTTCTGTATCATTTCTATTAATCGTAGATCTATCATTATACAAATCAGTCATGAGCTGACTACCACATCTTTTACGTGTAACAGTATTCTCAACCGAAATTTCATGAATACTTTGTATATCATGCTCATTCTCAATGTCATGTGCAATAATGTTTCTTTTTGTTGTAGAGTCACTATTCATGACCAGAATATCTCTCAGAATTGTACCACCATCATTTATTTCGTGTTTCAAGACATTAGTACTTTTACGATACTCTGGAGGTTTATAAGACGTGTTTTGTACCAGAATAACGTCACTAAGGAATGTCTGCGCCTGTTCAACTGCTGTTACGAAAGCAAATGCGCGTTCTAACGATTTTACACATATCAAGCAAACCGACTTCGGTAATATTGTCTCGCGGAAATCCATCTCTATATTGAATCTTGAAAGTTTGTCGACGACTTCTTTCCAAAGTTCCTCATCAGTTTGCAGGTTTTTAAGTTGATTGTGTTGTTTTAATTCGGCGCAAAGGCGACAGTATGCAGAATCTCTTGTAGTATTCATATTGTTGCGATCACTAGATATTAAGATGGGTCTACTTTATGAACGGCCTAGTGAGTTTAAGCACAGTAAATACAAAGACAGTAGCAAATACTGATCTAATGCATTATTTTCTGAAAAACAAACTTCTGTGATTCCGACTCAAAGTTCCACAATTAATGACAGTCAAGACTTTTGACAATGACATTTGAGTATTTGACATTGACAGTCAGTTCACAGAATTCACAGACTTGTAAATCAAATCAAATCGAATCAAAATTCGTAAATGTAGGTTCAATCACTATGGGATGTTAAATAATAAGATGGCCAGTTTGCTACATTTGACTCGAGAGCATGAACAAATTATAGTGTTTATTGAGTAGTAACTGGTGACTTAGCCCTGGATTTGTCCATAATGCCTGCCTATTTAAGGCTGCCTGTCGAGAGCAGCAGAACGAGGCTGCGGAGCGGAGAAACCGAGAAATATTAACCAATAGGATTGCGTAAAACTTTCGCTCCACTCTAAGAGACTATCCTTTCTGTCCTTTGATATTCCTTCAGCCTTACAGTCAGAGAAACCCTTTACCAAACCTCCCAGGTTCCTTTCGTTCGTCAATCCAGTTGTGAAATAAAAAAAATAACTTCTGAACAACAGTACAACAGTAGTTTTGTATTTGTGTTGGGTTGGGCCACTTGGGCCCTAAATGGTTTAGACTCACATTTGGACCCAGTAGGTTGCCCTGCGACAATATTGAATCTGTAATATTAAAACCGCATGTGTACACAGCCGGCCAGTGCATACAGAAGCCATCAGCAGCAAGCAGTGTGCAGTAAGCATACGTGTAACATCTTTCTCTTGATTGCTGGATATATTTGTGGAACAAAAATGCGATAGGATTAGGTACCTACAGGAAACCAAGGAGGAGCGCACTTTCCGACTTATCAATAATAATTATTGGAGTTGAAAATAAATATACTTACTTCCATCAATCCGAGAGCATTTATGCTGATACGCGGCTTATTTTCGACTTTATTTTGAGAGATAGGTAGGTATGTACAGTAGTACCAATAAATTTATCCTTGAAATAATTGGTGGCGCTATCTAGAGCGCTACTCGTCAACAAGAAGCCAAAAATTACGCCAAAAGCGACTTTAAATCTCTAACATAATGCCAGTTCCAAATACTACCGTTTCACCAAAGAGATTTAAAATACTATAGACCGGGCATGTCAACAAAATGTCATAGAAAAATTGATCCCATGTCTCAGTAACGCCATCTAGAATACTATATGAATATTGGAGCGGCAGCGGAGCGCACTAAAACAAACTCATAGACTTGTGGCCAAGCAGGACACAAGTTCCGGACGAAAATTTTGATCGTGATGTCCGGTCTACAGTATTGAATGTCTTTGCGTTTCACAAATAAGTTGGCTTGATTTTACAACGGTGATATTGATTTGGCATTGAAAAACGCGTCTTCACTCTTCATTATGAACAACTTCTACTATGTTATGAACATTTAGTAGGTAATTAATAGAATCCAAACGAAAATGGAATAAAAAAAAACTTCATTATTAGCTTAAGTATAATTTATATTAGTAACGAATCGATAAAACTTAAATAATAATATACTCTTCAACTTTATTTAGGACTAACCTAGTTTAGTCTACATATTGCTACCTCTTACCAACAATTAAAAATATAATAGTGATAAAATATTTAAGTATTAACTCAGTTCCCCCACAATTAAAAAAACGGCAGGCGAGTTGGTCTCACCTTCCGTACCTTGATAGAAATATTATTAAGCTTTTAAAATTTATAATTTTATATTCCATTTTTTTACGACTGCATAATAAAGTAATTTTCGTAGGGTGAGTGGGGGTAAGTCGGAATGGATTTTAGATGAGATAAATAGTGTTGATTTGAAACGGTTGTGAAACAAAGGGATTCAAATCAAATGCATAAATTGATGTTTTGGGCAAAAAAGTATAGTCAACTTGTTACTATAATGCTGACAGAAATGTTTTTGAACCAATATTTTATACAAAAAACGTTAATAAAATTGGTCTTAAGAAAAACAATATGTTGGGGAAAGATGAAACGCCGAAGGGGTAAGATTGATATAGTTACTAAAATCGTATTTATGGTCATTATGAATGTGTGGTGATCAAGAAACCTTCTGCTACAATAACCTTAATAGCTTGAAAATCAGTTACATTCAAAAATTGCATTATAAATGCAAGAAAAAATAATTCGTCAAATAAAATATATCGATCTTACCCCGTTGAAACGGCTAGCAGTCAGGGGTTCTCAACATGTTATAAGATATTTTAAAAAAAACATGCTCATGATTGTGAAGTCTTAGTCGGGTCAATAAATAAAACACACGTTTTCATTTAGTACCGTACATTGTAATATTTTTTAAAAAATAAACTACGAGAGCAGAATACAATAAAACAGGCATTTGAAAAATTATTTTTCAAAGGAGGTAGTAGTTGTTCCAGATGAGTTCTGGCCTTTGTTCAAGACCCGATTAATGTCTTTAGAGTAGCCTGCAAATAACTAAAATATTCTCCCACAATGAACGAATCTATATTCACTCTCTATATTGCAATTTCTTAGTCCTCAGGAGTATAACAAATCGCCCGTAACGATTTCCTTATGGAGTTACGAGGCATGTTGATCCTAAAACAAAAATAAAAAGTTATGAATGTATGCAAGATGAAATTTCATATGCTTAAAAAGCAGTTGTATAATACATTTTGATCATGTAGGTATTGCACTTACGTATAGAACATCTGACTTTTTTTTAAACCGCCAAGCGTTTTAACACTAGGGAGTCTAGAAGGATGTACTGATTCCATGGTAAAAGTTTATGATACGATGTTGTGTAAGGGGGGATACTACCGTATATTTCAGATTGAGAACCCCTGACCTTTTGTATGAGTTTCGTAAACGGGGTAAAACGGAAAGTTTTATATTATCATCTTACCCCGTAAAATTTTGCCGGGGAAAGTTTGAAAGGCACCATAAATCCTAAAATACGTGAAATATACTAATCACCACATTATAGAGCATATAACATTTCAAATCTAATTACGAATATCAAAACAAAATGTTTGTGACTTACCTGTGTAAGGAGAAACAGCATGCGGGGTAAGATTGAAAAACTCAATTTTACGCGCAAAATGTGTCCGTTCGGAAAAATAACAAAAAACACGAGTAAGTTCTTACTTAGCGACTGACGCAGACTGCAGAGCGGGGAAAGACAAAATGGTCCCTACAACTGTATTGCCAGAATTGAAAGAATTCCTTGGTATTCGGCGTTATTGTATTTTTTTTATCTTTCCCCGTTTTTGATCTTACCCCCAGTCACCTTACCTACTTATAAAGTTTTTATTGGATAATAAAAAACGTTGCTATACTATGTAACTGACTTCTAAGTTATAAGCGTTTATTTATTTTAATCTAATACATTAATTACCAATGCCATCTAGAAACTTATAAAACCAAAATATTTAATTTGTAAAAAGAATAATTGAGGTCAATAATTCGGATAAAATCTATCCTATCTTTTAAGTTTGACTTTAAATAGTTAGCCTAATTTCACAAATATTGGTTAAGTAATGCCGGACGAACATCGTGACGCGAGATTTTTACCTAAAGGGATAAAGTCATAAAACTGAAATGCCTCGTTAGTCTAGTGATCGGTACTGCTGACCATGAGGTCCCAGGTTCGATTTCCGGGTCGGGAAAAGTGATTAGGAATTTCTTAGAAGCAACCCAGAGATAGATGGCAATAGTCTGCCCCCTATTACATGCACCTTAAACTTAAATAACACAACACTTCTCGACTCAGGAATCGAACCCAGGGCCTTTCTTTAATAAAAAATATCATACATACAATTAGGTTCATAAATATAACTATTTAAAATTGAATTCATATATAACCATAACAATTTATTATTAGTAAAATTGCGAATTACAGTGTAAAAACATAATTAGGTACATACATTTAATTTTTTCGTCGTACGAAAAAGTACGTGTGGGTATCACATTATATTCCCCCTTAATGGTTTTTTTTCTGATCCATTCTTAACGTTTTGGAACCTCTCAGGGCAAAGCCTAAGCCTAATAAATATTCTATTCTATTCATATGAAAAACCTATTTAAAAGAGTAAGTTTCTTGCCTATTCTTCTCCTTATGATCCTAACTATTGGAAGGAGATAAGTAGTATAATTTCCCTTTCGACCGCATTGGCAACTGAGTTTCGCAACCAGTTGTGAATAAAGAATTTTTCTTCTTCCTTGTTGGCAACTGGTTGCGTACGAAAAAAAAATCTTCTGCAACTAGTTGCCAAATAAAATAATAATAGGTACCAGCCTGTTACTGTCCCACTGCAGGGCAAAGGCTCTCTTCCCATACAGAGAAGGCTCGAGCATTGATCACCAGGCTTGCTCAATGCGGATTGGCGATTTCAAACTTATATAAACTATAAGTCCAGCTGGCTTATTCACAACCATTCGACTAGATTCCGAACCGAATCGAACGTCTAAGATGTCGAAGATGTCATCCAAACGCAATTCACAAATCCGAAAACGATTTTTTTTGACAGTTCAAATTCGATAAGAAGACTCAAATCTTTCCGACAGCTGTTTGATATCGGGAGCCATACCGAACAACATTTAAACGATTTATTTCAGAGAAATATAAACACTGTAAACCTTTAAAACACTGCACTTTTAAGTAAATGAAGTTTTATTATTGTATTGACCGTATTTCATTGATACTTTCGCATTTACATAAATTCAAAGTGTAATTATGTAGAACTACATAATTACACTTTGAATTACTTTATTCGTATAGTTGTACGTGTTATTGTTTGACAATGAGCAAATAGCAAGATTTGTGTATTGATATCAAATACTTACAGTAATTTTTAGCAAAGTTTTATTAAAAAGAAATCCATAGTTTTATTTCAAATAAAAACTTTTTCCGCATTGCAAGACTGGCAATGCGGAAAAAGTTTAAAAAGTAAAAAAGTCTGTCAAACTGGCAATGCCAGTTTGACAGACGGCTGTTTACAAAGCAAGTTTGTTCGAAATAAAGTTTGTTTGATTAATAATAAAATCATTTTGTACCGTTTGCTGTCTATTAAATTACTAGCTGTATATTCTATAATTAAACGTATCGAAACATTCAAATAAACCATTTTATTTACTACTTTAAATTTTCTACCACGCTGATCTTTTTACTACCATTTTGTAGCGTTCCCCATAAATACAATGATCAATCGTATAGAAAAATAACGTATCCGTTCGGATCTGTGAATAGCGTTTTGGCAGTTCTTCGGCTCGGAAATGAGATTGTCGAAAACGGTTCCTTACCGACAAGGAAACCAATCGAACGGTTTAGAATAAGGCAGCAGGTTTCCTCACGATCGATGTTTTCCTTCACCGATGTCAATGATATCTAAGATAAACTTCGAAAGTACAGACGCCAGCACGTCAAGCTACCCCAATGTGTCCAATTGAATATGAACCTTATTTTGTTTGACATAAAGTTGAAAAACGATCAAAGAAATTTGACACATTGGGGTAACTTGATGTGCGACGTGACGGCGTCTGTACATATAATTTGAAAAAGTCACATTGGTACCTACTTGCCCGGATTTGAACCACTTCTTGCCATCACGACAACACTAGTTGCCAAGGAAGAAGAAAAAATGTTTTTTCACAACTGGTTGCGAAACTCAGTTGCCAATGCGGTCGAAAGGATAATTTCTTATTCTATTAACTTTCAAGTCTGACGTTCAAAAGTGCCTTAGAACAGACTAATTTAAATAAATTATTTGACTTTTACTTGACAGACAGATCAAAGCTGTATAAAGGTTCCCATTTGACTATTTTTGTACAGAACCCTAAAACAGGTAATATATGGTTGAATTCCTCTTAACTTTTTATTTAAAACTATGGTTTATAGTTAAGACTAAGTGCATAACTGGAAGATAGCCCTCAATAATAATTTATATAAAGTAAAGCAACTATCAGTAGGTACAAATGTCACATATTACAATTAATTATTTGAGTTTCAAGTTTCTTACTAGCTTTTATTTAGTTACCTGTCCTGATTCTGTCTGTAATCAAATCTTGAAGTTTTTCAATCACTTCCTTTTACACTACAAAGTTGAAATTTCAGACATAGACTTAGTCCTCAAGACAATAGATTATTTTGATAAGCGTGAGCAGCAGGGCTTTTGGCCATCTTGCCATTGCCAGTGACAAACTGCTGTCTATGTCGCACACCGCTCTTTGATGACAACGAAGAATTGGTATTGTACAGACGCCAGAACATCAAGTTACCCCAATGTGTCAAATTTCTTTGATTATTTTTCAATTTTATGTCAAACAGAAATCGGGGTAAATTGATGTGCTGGCGCCTGTACATTAAGCGGACTTAAGTGACTATCAGACAGGGTACTGTGTGCTTAGTAACATCTCTGAGAGTGTGCATGACATCATCTTAGATACACTCTGATGATAGCCATTTTGAAACTAGCTGTTGATGTTTAATAGTCAAACAATTTGCCCAGTGATCATTACAATGAACTGTCAACGGAGATATGCAATTGTACAGACGCCAGCACATCAAGTTACCCCAATGTGTCAAATTTTCCCAATTGAATATGAATCCTATTCAGTTCGACATAAAGTTGAAAAACAATCAAAGAAATTTGACACATTGGGGTAACTTGATGTGCTGGCGTCTGTACCCGCTGATTCTGCACTCAGGATTATCTCCCGACAGAAAAATGCCCTCAACAGTCTAGAAACAAAATTTTGTATCCACATTTTTACATGATAATAGCCCATGGAAATGATAAAAGCTTGTATCGAAAAATTAGTACTTTTTTAACTTTACTTCAAGCTTATTAATGAGGGGGTTGTGCAAATATGTAACCTAAAGATGTTCATCAATGATCATGCCTCTTGTATTCAAAATTCCGATTCTAGCATTAGGAGTATCATTGGCCGGTCTGCTCATCATCCTGTTTCGTCATTCTCTTTTTCCATTCACTTGCTTTGTCATCAGCAGGAACGAAGATCTCTCCGGTAACAGGATCAATAGGATAAGTCCCACCAGGAGTGCGCTTATTCTTCGCCATATTAATAGCATGTCTGCGTTTCATATGCTTGTTATAATTAGACCAGTTCGTGAACTCCCGGTTACAAACAGAACATGAATATGGCTTAACCCCAGTGTGCTGACGTATGTGTTGATTCAGTATAGTTTTGAATCGAAAGCTTTTGTTGCAGTATGTGCAAACATGGGGATGTATGTCCGTGTGGATTATAGCATGATTATTAAGTTGCCGTTTTATCCTGAAACGTTTGCCACATTGGTCGCAAGAAAACGGTTTCCCGCCATCGTGAATAGCGACGTGGAGGCGTAACCGTCTCGCACTTTTGAAGCTAGATTTGCAGATTTCACATTGGAACGGCCTCAAGTCCGTGTGCTGCAGCATGTGAGCAGCCAAAGATCCCTTCTGAAAGAAACACTTACCACAAACCTCGCAAGTGTGGTCTTTTTTTCTGTCTGTATGAATCAACAAATGCGTGCTCAAACTAGTTTTTGTTCTGCAAACCTTTTCGCATATTGGGCATGTTAGACTATCACTTTGCAGCTGAACTGGAGGACGAGGCTTTCTTGCACGTGTTCCTCTAAAATATGTTGTGGTATGATTACCTAATTCTTCTTGGCTTTCAAAACTCATATTGCATCCGAAACAAACAATATCTGATGTTTTATGTGTCTCTTTATGCTTATTCGCTGCTATCACGGAGCCAAATACCATAGAGCACTTATAGCAGGAGAATCTTAAGAATCTTTTGTGCTTTCTCACATGCAGAATAAAACTGTCAAGTCGTAGCTTTCTTATTTTACAATCTGTACAACGGTACGGGTTACACGCAGTATGGTACTCCATGGAATGAGTCCGCAGCTCGTCAACAGATGGAAACTGAGTCTCACAGTAAGTACACAGCCAGTTATAGCTCTTCCAAGTCAGTTTCAACTGTGATAAGTGTGAAACTTTCGATGTATTATCCTTAGCTCGTCTAGTAGCTGCAGATTTTGATGCTGCTTTTCCTTTCTTCTCTGCTTCCAGTTTAACATTGACTTGATCATCACTGTCACTACTCATTGAAGAGTCGTATACGACGTTTTCTTCTTCGGAAACGTCTTTTTCCTCCTTGATCTGTCGCACAAGAATAAAGTCGTTCAACGTCGACTGGCCTTTTTCAACGGTCGCAATAAAATCAAATGCACGGTGTAATGAGTTGATACATGTGTAACAAACCATCTTAGGTAAAACATTGTCGCTGAAATTCACATGCACATTGAAACGAGTCAACTTCACAATGATTCCTCGGCACATAACTTCGTCGGAGAGTAGATCAAACAGTTTGTTTTGTGGCATTGACTCGGCACATAGGCGGCAGTATATATTTTCTGTGGTAGTCATGTTGGGATAGGTAAGCACTCGTTATTGTATAGAAATGGACATATTTTTCAAGAATTTGCCCTCTAAAGAGGCTTTTAGTGGCTTCGGTTCATAGAACTGGGTAAGTAGGACAAGACAAATGGACAACTATATGGATAGATAGATATATTTTGTGTGTTTGACATTGACGTATAGACCGATGCACAGATTATCAAAAGGAAATGCCAATTTTTCCAACAAGACTCGGCCAGAAACGACTTACGTAAAATGAATAATATTTCATTAAAATAGGAAGATATTTTATTATATAATTTGATAGAATAATTATTAGTTTTCTATAAGAAGTAGGTATGTTACCAAAAGAAGTTATAGCTCTTTAAAATTGACTACATAAAAAATACTTCAGATTTTTACACATGAAGTAAATGATTAAATTATTATTTTAAACTGATGACTGCACAATGAATGCACACATCCTCACATTTGTATAATGTTTTATAGTAAAAATATACTCACATAATCTAGTTCAGACATCCGTATGAGACAAGCCATGTCAACAAGTAGGCTGATTCCTCAGACCAATATACCTACTTTTTTATTGGTCTGAGGCTGATTCAATCACATGTTCGTTTAGGCGAACCGGGTCAGCGAATACAGGTTCAGTTCAAACGCGATGTTCTTGTCTACATTAGGCGGGCGAAGATTTGTGTTGTGTTGACGCGATACATCGTGCCGGGTTAAATTGTGTTGTGGCCGAGACATAATTAAAAATGGAGGTAGTGGCGTTGCACGATTGTGTTGAATCTAAGCACTCAGCTGTCAAAATGACGCAAATTGATCGGTTGTACGAAACATTTCTTCTCCTCTCTGCTTTGGGGGACAAATGACTGTGCTCATCACACAAACATCGTGACATTTATCTTGGGTGGGAAGCGAACTCTCGACCTCCGGCATAGCATTCAGGACCACGAAACACATTCAATACCTATGGACCGGACATCACGATCAAAAATTTCCTCCGAAACTCGTTTCCCGTTTGGACACAAGTCTTATGAGTTTTTTTTAGTACGATCCGCTGCCGCTCCAATATTCATATATTATTCTAGATGGCGTTACTGAGACATGGGATCAAAGTTTTTCTATGACATTTCCTTGACATGCCCGCTATATAGTATTTTAAATCTCTTCGAGGACCACTAACTATGTACTTACTAGTGCTTTTTGTATGGATGATATATCAATCGGGATAATTATTATCTCCTACTACTACTACTTCAAATACTACTAAGCACCTACGTGTCCGTTACCCCAGCCAGAAGTTGTCGAAATTTACCATTTAGGTGTCCGAGCCTTCGCTTGACCCACTGGTGAGAGAACATCCTGGATTTTACGTGTAGCAACACTGTTTTGTACCAATTAGCGCCCTCTATGGCACGTGGAGGGAGGCTACCGTCGCCTCCCCTCCCTCGCCGCGCGGTCCTCGCAGCGCCGGGCGCTTGTGCTCCTCAGTACGTTTTGGATTCTTAACGTGTTAACACTGTTACGAAGAGATCGAAAAATATTTCGGATATTTCTTCACTATAATTCAAGGTATGTTCATTATAATATTGAATTTATTTGAAACAAAACAGGAAAGCCCTGTTCACTTGTTTCTCGTACCTCGCTTAATCGGGAAAGCCCCGATTTGGTTTATACCTTAACCTATAGGTATTATTGGATGGATGCACACTTCTATCCTGCTAGGAAAGCCCTAGTAACGATGTGTAACTGATATCTGAAAAATGGTATTGCACTTTCGCCTGAAAGTTAATTAGCAGACGACGTTAGTCGTCTGGGCCAACAGACGACGTGTAGTCTGCGCCAACAGACGACATATCACCTGGGCCAACAGACGACGTGTCGCCTGGGCCAACAGACGACGGCATCTACGGAAATTTTGATCCGAGCAATGTCGTCTGCCCAGGCGACATGCACACACCGCTTCTCCTACACATTATGCTTTGGCCACAACTTGAGTTTGCGCTTGTCTGCTTGCAGATGACAACCACGATGGGAGAGCTTGTAAACTGGTGTCCACCTGCAGCTGATGACACTTTTTACCAAAGCCTACTACAAACTTTGGATGCATTGTACCCAGCTAACTGGCGAGACTGGGTGGTAAATGCTATCAAATATAAGGACCTGTTCGGCGGAACCTTAGCTCCCGATACCGAAGCAAGGCTACGGTTCGCAATACCTACAGTGCGCCTAGCCAAAATATTCCGCTGTGGGAATTCACTTAGCGAACGCCGTTACAGAAAACTTAAAAGAAAATTGCTTGAGTGGCCAATCGGTTTAGCTCTGATTTACCAACCGATTTCAATAATGACGAAAATTCATCCAGTCAGCGTACAAAATGAATTTGATGCCATCCTACTATCCCTAAAGCCATACCTAGTATCACGCAAGGAAGCCTCGGATGCTCTGAAAACTGAAGCCGAAGAAGACAATGTCACGACTGGGTCGTCGCGTGCTTCCAAAAGACATTGCAGTCCGGAACCACTTCCAGACTCAAAAGTCCCTAGAATGACAGAAAACTTCTCAGCGGAATCCTTAAAAGACTATATGCGCCAACAGAATGAAATCTTAGGAAGACTGTGTGAGCTGACCTATGGCCTGACGCGTCCGCCATCGTCGACCTTGCAGACTGAAATTCATGCACCTCTTGAGTCGTACTCGACAGCTGACGAAGCAGAAGAAGCTTGGGACGCACCACCTTTAGGGGAGGAACAAGAGGAAGATACAGAAGATGAACCTCTTCTTGACTTTGCACCGGAGACTAAAGAGAGTGAAGGAAAAATCAGCAAAGCGTCTGAGAAATTAGTAGAAGAAGGTACCCACTGTCAAAAATTGGAATCTGACGGCTGGAAAAACATTCGATATGCGGAAGTCCAGAAACAATTCCAGGCAACACCTGTCTTCACGGCGCTTAAACTGAATGGCCATCTGGCAACAGTCTCCCCTCAGTGGCAACTAGTCTCAGTCCTGGAAAAAATGGATCAGTGCTTAGGAGCTATTACCCACGGTCTGCTGCAACAGCGCAAGGAATTTATAGATGCCTGTACCAGTGCGCCTCCGGAAGTAAAAGCGTACCTTACGAAAAACCTAGC
The DNA here is from genome assembly GCA_921972225.1 of Euplexia lucipara. Lineage (NCBI taxonomy): Eukaryota > Metazoa > Arthropoda > Insecta > Lepidoptera > Noctuidae > Euplexia > Euplexia lucipara. Next base: position 693,754 of record OV179169.1, on the reverse strand, counting down.
CATGAAAGAAAAAGCTCCATTCCGAAAAGTCTCAGATGCTCTCCTCCAATACACTTGCGGGAAAAGGGCAGAGGTTCTGGAGCAAAGAAGAGCCCTCTTCAAACCTCAGAATAAAACGATAAGCGATTTATTGCATGCCATTCCACCTTCCACAACCCACCTGTTCGCGGAACCGCAGTTATCCGACTTAATCAAAGAACAAGGAGGGCTATCAAAGGTGTTTTCAGGAAAGTTTAAAAAACCCTCACATTTTGTACCAAAACCTAAAAACAAACAGGATCCTAAAGAAAAGCGGCCGTTTCGTAAACCGAACTTTCGGAACTCCGATAGAGCGAACACACGTTCCTCTAATCAGCGTCCACCGCCGAAAAATAGAAGGCGATATGATGCGAAAAAATACTAAATTTCAAGCCGGACAGGTCAGTTTTAAATATCACGAGTGGAAGAACCTAGGTGCCCCACGCTGTATCCTGTCAATAATATCTGGTTATCGCATCCCATTCACAAAACGTCCGCCATCTTATCGACTGGACAGGGACACTTGCGCCCGATACAAAATCAGAGTTTCGACAGACATGTCAAAAGAAATCGGAAAGTTAAAACAAATGGGGGCAATACGCGAGTGTCATCACAAGACAGGCTTTCTGTCCAACATATTCCTCCGACGGAAGGCAGACGGGTCAAATAGACCAATTTTTGATTTAAGAAGTCTTAATTTGTACTTACGTCCTCCTAAATTCCGTCTCATAAATCATCACAGGATTCCAGAATGCTTGAATGCCACAGACTATATGACCAAAATTGACTTATCTCAAGCGTACTTTCATATCCCGATTGCTAAAGGCCATCGGAGATATTTAGCTTTCTCTTACGCTGATGTCACCTACGAAATGACTTGTCTGCCTTTCGGACTAGCAACTGCTCCTTGTTCGTTTGCAAATGTATCTAACTGGTTGGCAAATGTTTTCAGGAAACAATCTATTCGGATGATCGTCTACTTAGACGATTTTTTACTGTTGCACACGGACCCTCATACTCTCAAAAAACAAACTCAGTATGCCACGGACCAACTGGTGAAGCTAGGCTGGTGTGTAAATCAAGAAAAGTCTGTGTTGACCCCTACAAAATGTTTGGAGTATTTAGGCCTGGTATGGAATACGCACAACAACACCAAAAGCCTCACGTCCTGCAAAATAACCAGAAATCGGACTCTGCTAGAAGATACTCTACGAAGGAACTGGTGGACGTGGCAAACAGCAAAAGTCTTATTAGGCAACATAAACTTCGCCTCCTGCGTAGTACCATACGGGCGTCTACATTGCAGAATGCTCCAGATAGAAGCAAACAAGCTCCCAGAGGAGAACCGCAACAAACGACACTTGCTGCCCACATCCGTGAAAGCAGAACTGTGGTGGTGGAGAAAGAACATAGCGCAGAAATCACCAATACATCACCAAGATCCTACCATGTTCGTAAGCACGGATGCAGCCGACTTAGGTTGGGGAGCTACGGTCAACGGAGTCAAGCTAAGTGGCCTCTGGAACCAAACGCAACGCAAGTGGCACAGCAACCAGAAGGAGTTATGGGCGCTAACAGAAGTGCTAAAGATAATGGGTCCCAAACTCGTAAATCAAACAGTGATGGTACAAACAGACAACAAAACCGTAGTAGCTTACATAACAAAAGAGGGAGGTACGAAGTCCTTAAGACTCCTCCAAACGACATTCAAGATCTTCCACCTCGCAGATTCATTCAACATACATCTGATTGCCCGATATCTCCCGGGTCGATACAACCTGATTGCCGACAGCCTATCCAGAGAAAACGAATTGCCCGAATGGACCTTGACGGCAGACATCTTAAACGTGATCTTTCGGCGATTTGGAGCTCCTTCAATAGATCTCTTCGCAAGCGAAAGATCTGCGGTTGTAAAGAATTATGTCAGCGAGAACGCGCACGACCAGAACTGTGTGTTTGTGGATGCGTTCAGTCGAACGTGGAATTACGAACTAGGCTGGATATTCCCACCACCTGCTCTAGTACCGCGGGTCCTACGACACCTACAGAAGAGCACAGGAGTGTATCTACTAGTGGTGCCCATATGGGAGAAGACCTTCTGGAAAGCCGAGTTGAGGCAACGAGCTTTGTGCCCACCTCTAACAATTTGGCACACCCGCAGACACCTAGTAGATCTCGTAACCAACAAACCCCCCGTAGCAGCGAACAAATTGTCTTTGCAGGTCTGGAAGGTTCAGGCTGGTCCGGTCTAATCAATTCTTGGCCTGAGGAAAACAAAAAGCTGCTCGAATCTTCTTGGCGAAAATCAACACTAAAAACGTATAAACCTGCCTGGGAAAGATGGCGAAAGTGGTCCCAAACTCAGAATAACTGTAATACCGAAAACCCAGGGCCAAACGATTTGGCTAAGTTCATTTGTCACTTACATACGAAAATAGGACTAGCACCTAGTACTATAGCCGTCCATAAATCAGTAGTTACTACTTTCGCTAACCCAATGAATGCAAACGAGCTCAACAAACATCCTTTGGTTCGTCAAACCCTGAAGGCCATAGCCCTAAGTAAACCTCCCCCTCAGAAATCCCTAACTTGGGAAATCGGGGAATTAATTGAATATCTTCAACATTACACCGTGAATGTCGACAGTTTATTCCAAGTGTCTCGGCATGTAGCAATTCTGCTACTCTTGGCTACAGGACGAAGGGTTCACGACCTGACTCTCTTAGATATCTGCGCCGGTTCTTTTGAAAGAGTTAACGATTCTCTAATCTTCTGGCCAAAATTTGGATCAAAAACAGATAGTGCGACTTATCGCCAATCAGGCTGGAAGTTGTTGAGTAATGAGGTCCACAAGTTGAATCTTGTTTTTTGGATTGAAAATCTTATAACCGTGTCAGAACTTCGCAGGTCAAGTAAAAATAATCTCACAAGTCTTTTCATTACCACGCGAGGGAAAGTCGGTCCGGCCTCCCGCACCGTTATAGCCGGATGGATAAGAACAATCTTTAAAGATGCTCATATTCAGGACTCGCCTGGCAGCCTCCGATCAGCTGTTAATAGCGCCAATTGGAAAAATAATTCCATGGACCTAGATGAAATACTGAAGCGAGGCAACTGGCAAAGCAAGGACACATTCCTCCGACATTATTTTAAGGAAACTAGTAATCGTCAGGAAATTAACCGATCCACGATTAACATTGCTGATTATTTTTCACCAGTATAGCCAAATACTTACTATAGGATTTAGTAGACCTAGCTAAATGTTTTCTGATTAATATGTAATGCATCATAATGTGATTCGGAGTCAAAGTCTGTAACTTCTTTAATCATAATTTTTTTGATTTGTTGTTTACTTTCTAAGTTGTTACCTACATTAAAACGAATTAATACTCTGAACGGAACTCATTTTTTGGGATGTTCGTCACAACTCCTAAACACCCAGCCTTATGATCACAGTACGTCCAATCGCAGCGCCAGCAGAAAATAAACACTTCTCACCAGTGGGTCAAGCGAAGGCTCGGACACCTAAATAACACCGTTTTCCCCCCGAAGGGTAGAAAACGAATATTTAGGTTCCAGCCGAAGCTTGACCCACTAAGATTTAACAATCTTGCTGGCTCATAAGTACTGAGGAGCACAAGCGCCCGGCGCTGCGAGGACCGCGCGGCGAGGGAGGGGAGGCGACGGTAGCCTCCCTCCACGTGCCATAGAGGGCGCTAATTGGTACAAAACAGTGTTGCTACACGTAAAATCCAGGATGTTCTCTCACCAGTGGGTCAAGCTTCGGCTGGAACCTAAATATTCGTTTTCTACCCTTCGGGGGGAAAACGGTGTTATTTGAATCTGATAGATAATTAGTTGTGCGGCTTCTGTAATTGTTGCGCACATTTTTAAATTTGTTGCGCTTATAGTTTTTTAATTATTTCACAAAAACATTTCCTGCTGCGGTAACGTTACCCCAGCCAGACCTTTTTCTTTCTAATGAGAATTTTTAAATAATTACTAGCTATAAAATTAGTTGTCTAGATGAAGTAAATGTTGTGCCTTATTTTGTATTTGTTCTTTCATCGGTTGCGAAGTTATTCGAGATTTTGCTGGGGTAACGTTTTTGGTTTTGCTAGATCTTTGAAATGGTTAAGCGGATTCTTATCATATTTTGTACATGGCTTCTTAGGAATTAGTTTAAATTTGTTGTGCAATAAAAAAACCAAAATAATACATAGCTTAAAGGTTATTTCATTAAATAGAAAAACACTTCAATTGGTCCCAGCACTCTCAATAAGAGCTCTAAAGACTTACTTTAAACGTTATTTTAAAGCTTGTAACTGCCTTCAAATGTATGTAAAGTTTCATTAGTATCCTGTAAGTATTTACCAAGTTATGATGATATTGAGTTCTTCACGAGCACGGTCTTGATGCACGCGGTGTTATTTGGCCACTGGATTGGATATATGAACTGAATGTTATGTCAATAATTAGTTGTTTAGTTCAGTTGTATATCAGTAAAATTTCAGCTCAGTACATTGGATAATTAATGAGATAATACGATTAAAGTCATTAGGACCCGAATGACCGTGGTAACCCGACCAAGTTTAGGTGGTTACGAAAAAGCGAAAACGCAGAACATTATGGTACCTTCTAAAATATGTAGGATAGTGTTACAAATTTAGTACAGACATGTACACAAGTTTTAAAAAAAACTACGTGATCATTAAATAATTTTTATTGACAGGTAATATAATCATTTCAATTGAACTTTTAAAGTACCTATGTGTAATTTTAATCTGTGATTGTTTTTAAGTATAAGTTAAATAATAGGTACATATTAATAATAATTTTGCTACTATTTCTGTAGTTACATTATACAATTAGCTTACCTTGTTCGTGAATTCATCAAGCAGCCTCCACCATAACTATGATCATCAATAGAAGCATTTCACATTAGCAGTAATTCGCCACACTTAATATTTTATATCTTTAGGATCTCTTAATATCTACCACATACCTTCTCGTTTTAGCCACAACAAATTTTAAATAGTCCAATAATAATTTCATAAACACACATCACATACATACCCGCACTCACAAACAGCAACCACTCGTCCACAAACAGTACACAAACATCATATATTCACGCATACTCAATCATGCATGACTCTCGTAAAACTATCCCATTTGTACCTACTGTTACTTTAAACTTACTTTTTCACCCAGACTTTGTAATCAACTTCAGTGTAAATGCAGACTTAATCTAATAAACATTTTTACACGTTGTATAATAATAGTGTATTTAAGTAAACTAAGTACTTGACTCAGAACTGAACTTGAGAACCCGTAACACTATTGTTAATTACTATTTAAGATCATTTTTAGGGAGGCAAACTGTCACTCCTTAACACAGGTTGCTCTGCTACCTAGCTAGGAGAACAGTGGCTCACCCCAACTTATTATTTGTTAGTTTAAGTCCTACGATAATTTAACTCACTAACTCCAATATGTACGTAGGTACTACAAATATCTTTATTGCAATAAAAATATTATTATTATATATTAGCTCTCACGCACTCTGTAAATATTTGCAAAAACAGGAAACGGAACTGCCGAAACGCACGCGCACTCTACAAGATGAATTATGTGATTATGGAGCATGTTTAGTGCGATATGCAAACAATGCGCCCCTTCACCCCACCCCTTCCGCGTCCTACCGAACGACATGTTATATCAGTGATTTTTGATAAGTTTGTGCAACTGGAAGATAATAATAATGTTTTTATAGTACAAGATATATTATTATATTATTAATGTATTTAACAGTGTACGCGTCTGTACCGAAATTGTAAGGTGTATTATACTAAACATTTCAAAAGATAGTATAATGTTCTGCGTTTTCGCTTTTTCGTAACCACCTAAACTTGGTCGGATAACCACGGTCATTCACTTCCTAATGACTTTAATCGTATTATCTCATTAATTATCCAATGTACTGAGCTGAAATTTTACTGATATACAACTGAACTAAACAACTAATTATTGACATAACATTCAGTTCATATATCCAATCCAGTGGCCAAATAACACCGCGTGCATCAAGACCGTGCTCGTGAAGAACTCAATATCATCATAACTTGGTAAATACTTACAGGATACTAATGAAACTTTACATACATTTGAAGGCAGTTACAAGCTTTAAAATAACGTTTAAAGTAAGTCTTTAGAGCTCTTATTGAGAGTGCTGGGACCAATTGAAGTGTTTTTCTATTTAATGAAATAACCTTTAAGCTATGTATTATTTTGGTTTTTTTATTGCACAACAAATTTAAACTAATTCCTAAGAAGCCATGTACAAAATATGATAAGAATCCGCTTAACCATTTCAAAGAAGCAAAACCAAAAACGTTACCCCAGCAAAATCTCGAATAACTTCGCAACCGATGAAAGAACAAATACAAAATAAGGCACAACATTTACTTCATCTAGACAACTAATTTTATAGCTAGTAATTATTCGAAAATTCCCATTAGAAAGAAAAAGGTCTGGCTGGGGTAACGTTACCGCAGCAGGAAATGTTTTTGTGAAATAATTAAAAAACTATAAGCGCAACAAATTTAAAAATGTGCGCAACAATTACAGAAGCCGCACAACTAATTATCTATCAGATTCAAATGGTAAATTTCGACAACTTCTGGCTGGCGTAACGGACACAGCACCTACTCGAGTATTGTATGTAACTTATAGACACGCAGCGAAGTACCTAGTTCAGTTTAAAATTACGTAAGTATTTTGTATTATTCCAAATCAATGCATTTCAGTAAGGTAGTTAGGTTAGCTATAGGATAGGTATAGTAAGATAGGTTAAATGTATATAATTATGTTGTCATTCAAATTCTATCTAACACAAAGGAATTAAAGAGCACATTAGTTACACGCTTAATAAAAAGTAGTAGTAGTTATTATAATTTTAAGTAAAATCAATACAACTCTCCAAGTGCATTTAACCCCATTAAGCGACTTTTTCATAAAATAATCATTCAATGGGAACTTAGAGGGTTGTCTTAATTATTCGAATCATTATAATTCTCTAAACAGTTACGTGTTACGGTAACTAATTACATTTTGTTCAACATACAGTCTGACTATGAACACTAAATTGCAAAAAAACACAAGAAAATTTGAATTTCGCGGGGTACCCTGGCACATCCACCTTAAGCGCCTTTTAACTTCTTGACCGTCACGCGTCACGTTAAAAAAGCTTAAACGGGCCGCCGGAGCCAAGCTTTGTCATGTATTCGAGTTCCATGGCGTGCTGGACACATTTAGATCTGTAACCTGTGTTGTTTGAAGGAATAATCTAAAATCTCTCAATTTACTAAAACTTTTATTAACACTAAAAATTGTGTGCTTTACATTCCATTATTTTTATTAATAAAATATAATATTGCATGACCATTATATATTTCAAAGCTGTGTGCAACTTAAATTACGGTTATTGTACATATTTAAAACATTATATAAATAATCACTATTAAATAATACTATCAACAACTTTTTAATTAATAATTGGCCCGTTTTTATCTTTTAACAACAGGCAACCCTTTAGCTCGCTTCATGTACAGACGCCAGCACATCAAGTTACCCCAATGTGTAAAATTTTCCCAACTGAATATGAACCTTATTCTGCTGAACATAAAGTTGAAAAATAAGTAATTTGACACTGTCTGTACAAACGCCAGCACATCAAGCTAAGTACTGTAAACTGTCAAATTGTCTCAATAGGCTAGTGGATTTAATTTTAGTTTTAGCCCCTCATCTATCTAGATGAGGGGCTAAAACTAAAATTAAATCCACTAGAGAAAAATTATGCTTCGAATACTTCGAATACTTTCTAGTAAGATTACTAGAAAGTATTCGAAGCATAATTTTTCTCTTTTCACGTAATCAAAAAAATACAGCGATGCATCGAGTCTGTAGCATGACGTCATTATCCGATGCAGTTTATACTGAATAATGACGTCACAAGCCCCCTCTCCTCAACTTTAACCTTTCAATCGTGTCAATTAGACACAATAGAAAGACAATGACAGCGCGGACACCGGTGCCCTCTTGGGGTTTAATGGAGCTCCTCAATACTGAATACTCAATATTTATTGCGTTCCACAATGTACTACATAAATGGTCTTAAGAATATAAAGGTACAGAATCATTATGGACCCTGTCGGGCACAGCAAAAACTTAGAAGAGAGGAAGAGGGCTAATGCAGCAGTAACTTAATTTCTAAAATTTTATTATCTTATTTTAAAAGAGTAAGCAAGTACTAATATTGCAATATTTATAATGTCAAGTTCCGAGTTGAGCTCACGATTACTGACAAATGCTTGCATTGACTGACATTGGGGTAAAAATTTCCCAATTGAACATGAGCCTTATAGTGTTTAGAATAAAGTTGAAAACCTATTAAAGAAATTGGACACATTGAGGTAGGTTGATGTGCTGGCGTCTGTATATTAAAACATACATACATAAACTCACGCATTTTCCAATCAGTGGTAGGCAGAAACTACAGAATGCCACCTGCTAAGTCCTTACATACTTCCTTTTGCTTCGTTTAGATTCATACATGTAGTCATACACGCACACCAGTTGCGAGTACTACGCTCCTGACCTATCTGAAGAACATCACCAATAAGGTTTGTGTATATCCTTCTAGAGCGTGCCCTCCCGGCGTTACCACTTAAATCTGCCTTATAAATACCTTTTGGATGTCGCCTTTCGTTCATCCTTTCAACGAAATTCTAAATAAGTAATCAAAGACACTCAAAATGTACCATAGAGGGGACATCAAGAACAAAATGTTCAGAAATTCCTGTCTTAGTGGACATAAGTCAGTAAGTTTAGTATAGTACGCTCCGCTGCCGCTCCAATATTGCTATATTATGCTAGATGGCGGTACTGAGACACGCGATCACAGTTTTTCTATGACATTTCTTCGCATGTTCTTTCTATAGTACAGACGCCAGCACATCAAGTTACCCCAATGTGTCAAATTTTCCCAATTGAATATGACCTTATTCTGTTTGACATAAAGTTGAAAAACGATCAATGAAATTTGACACATTGGGGTAACTTGACGTGCTGGCGTCCTGTACCTTAAATCTCTTTGTAAGTAATATACTTTTAAATAAGTGCGTTGTCGTAGTGTAAAAAAATGACGACATTAGTAGTATTTGCGTCTTGAACTGGAACACATTCAATGGAAGATAATATTACTGTAAGTACATATTTTGACAAAGAAACCTGGATTTAAGTATAATAGCGCCGATTCCCTTGTCCTAAAACTAAACTAAAATTAGAGAGAATTTTGCATCTTTTACTTACTTCAGATCATTTGAAAAAGATGTAGACAAACGGTGACCGATGAGAAAGAACAAGAAAGAGAAAAACACTAGGAAGTGAAAAATATCTTTTGTTTTTTTTTTATATTAGATATAATATCTAAATAAAATAAAATAAAAATAGCCTTTATTTCCGTATTATCATGTACAATAATGGGTTTAACTGCTTCTAAATAAGGTCTCTTATGACGGAATGCCTTTCGGCATAGGCCTCCTCCAACTCTCTCCAGTGTTGCCTGTCAGCTGCCACTCTGGTCCACCTAGGTCCCAGCGTTAGCACCAGGTCATCTTCCCACCTTTTGGCTGGTCTTCCCTTCCTTCTAACGCCATCCCGAGGGTACCAGAGTGTCACCTGTCGGCTCCACTTGTCCAGGTTGCAGCGCAGCGTGTGGCCTGTCCATCTCCACTTCTGCCTATCCACTCTGGTCAGAATTGCTGTAAGTTTGGTTACCTTCCTAATATGGGCACTTGGCATCCTATCCCGAAGCCTATATCCGAGCATGCTCCTTTCCATTGCTCGTTGGCATCTTTCTAATTTTTGCCTGTGCAGTTTCGTTAGGGACCAAGTCTCGCATCCATAGGTGATGCATGGCAAGATGCATGTGTCGAAGGTTTTCTTTTTGATACCTGGCCCCAACTCCTTACTTTTCATGATTTCTTTTAGTGCCCAATATTTTTTCCAACCAACAGCTATTCGTTTTTGTATCTCCTTGGTCATTTGGTCACTTGGGGAGATTATTTGCCCTAGGTAAACATATTCTTCTACGTGTTCAAGCCTTGTATCCTCCAAAATTATGTCTGCTTTTCCGGTATTCGTCATAACTTTGGTTTTGGTCTTGTTCATCTCGAGGCCCACTTCTTTGCTCTTTATGTCTAGGTCCTTTAGCATGCTCTCTAGTTTTTTGGGGTCCTCCTCGAAAAGGACCAAGTCATCAGCGAATCGTAGGTGGTTTAGACGTCTGCCGTTGATATTAAGGCCGTAGTCGTCCCAGTCCAGCTTCCTGAATATGCTTTCTAAGACTGCAGAGAACAATTTGGGAGATAGTGGGTCTCCTTGTCTGGCGCCCCTATTGATTGGGAATTGGCTTCCTGACGACTCAAGTTTTATGCTGCTTTTGCTTCTATGGTAGACTTTTTTAATAAGGTTGATAATTACAGCGTTTACTCCTTGTTCTTTTAAACTTGCCCATATGTAACAATGTTTCAGACTGTCGAAAGCTTTAGCATAGTCGATGAATGCGATATGAAGTGGTTTCTGGTATTCATTGTATTTTTGGAGTATTTGTTTGACAGTATGGATATGGTCTATAGTACTGTAGTTTTTCCTGAATCCGGCTTGTTCAATTGGCTGGTTTTCATCTAGCTGTTTGGTGATTCTTTCGAGTAGGACTTTTGCAAATACTTTATAGACGTTCGACATTAGGCTGATTGGTCTGTAGTTGCTGATGTCATCTTTGTCTCCTTTTTTGTGGAGTAGGATAATGTAGGACTCCCCCCATTGGCTTGGTATGTTATTTGTCCTTAAGATTTCGTTGAACATTTTTGTTAGGATTGGTGTTATGTCTTCTATAGTGCCTCTCAAAAGTTCGTTACGTATTCCATCAGGTCCTGGGGCTTTCTCCAATTTTTGGGAATTTATTGCTTTCTCCACCTCGCTTGTTAGTATATCCGGTACAAACTCCGTTACTTCCATATAATTCTCCTCGTTTGGCTGGCATGAATTGTAGGGGTCTATTGTGGTATCTGTTTGGGAGTAAAGAGTTCTGTAGTAATCGGTTGCTACTTTTTGGATTTCTTTTCGTTGTATTGCTTTGCGGCCTTTATTGGTAAGGTTGGGGATCCACTCCTTCCCTTTTTCTCTGAGCTCTTTCAGAGCCTTTCTTGTTCCTCCCGTTTTGGTGATATGTTCCTCAAGTGTTTTTAATCTTCTTTCCCTTCTATCTGAGGATATGGACTTTTTTATTTGTTTACTCAGGTTGGCAATTTCGGCTTGGTTTTCTTTGCTTTTTTTGTGTCCGAATAGTACTCTCCTTTCTTCCAGTAGATTAGTCGTTTTGACGCTTAAGTTGTTTCTGTTGGATTTGTTGCTACTAGGTTTGGCGTTTGACATATTTGTGAGGTTTTCTTCTATTTGGTTGTATTTATCAAGCACATCGATGTCCATATTCACGATTTCCAGAAGTTTGTCTGTGACCACAGTACTCTTGAAGTCTGCTTCGGTAATCGCAGTAGTGTTTTTGGTAATGTTTTTGCGTGTCTGTTTTATTGGATAGTCGTTTAGCCGACATCTAACCATTCTGTGGTTGGTGTTAAAGTTTAAATTTGCAATCACATGTGTGTCGCTGAAGAATTTTGCCTTATTCGTTATGATGTGGTCAATTTCGTTTCGGTATTTTCCATCTGGGGATATCCATGTCCATTTGGTTTTAGGCTTTTTCAGAAAGACAGAGTTGAGTAATGTTAGGCAATTTTCGAATAGAAATTCTATTAATTTGTGTCCATTTTCACTCCTTTTGCCGTAGCCAAATTTCCCAAGTATTTGTTCTTCCCCTGGTCCTCTAACGCCCACCTGAGCGTTGAAATCACCCATAACTATAATGTGGTTGTTGGAATGTTTGGTTACTGTTTGAGTTAATCTGTTGTAGAATTCATCTATATCACATTTTGTAGCTTGTTCAGTTGGTGCATAGATCTGAATAATAGTCCATTCTTTCTTGTAGTTAGGGATTTTCATATGGAGTACGGCTATTCTATCCGATATACCTTCGAATGCCTTGATTTTGTTTTTATGTTTTCGTTTTATTAGGAACCCTACACCCCTCTGTCCAGCAATAAGTCCTTTGTTGTAGATTATGTAGTCGTTTCTTTCTTCGATTGTCTCACCTTGCCTTCTCATCTCACTGATTCCTAGAACATCCCACTTAATATTATTTAGTGCTATCTCTAACTCTTGCAGGCTTTCCTCTGTTCTAAGTGTTCTTGTGTTTAGTGTGCAGATGTGTAGGGGATCACTTTGAGTGTTGCTTGAGGTTCCTTTGTTTTTGTTGAACTCTAGGGTTTCAATTTCTGTTGTTTGTGCTCTTTGAATGTATTTTTCCTTGGTACCTTGAATATCATTTCCCTTGTTCTTGTTTTGATTCTTATTTTGATGTAAAATGGTTGGAGGGTGTTGGTCGTACTTCTCCGCGATGACCGGTCGTATTGGAGAAGGGTTGTTGGTGTAGTTGTGTTGTTTTGTGTTGCAGTTTGTTTTTTCTGGCTTCCGGATTGTTGGTTGCTATTTCTTTGTTTTTTCCGGAACAGAGTTTGATCTGTTGCGATGAACTTGCCCGAGCTTGTCAAGCTTGTTGATTTTGTATGCATTATTGACCTGTTCCTCTAACTGTGCATGGCTGGTATTGTTAGGAGATTGCGAGGGCGCCCTCTTTCTCTTCTCCACCTGCTTCTCTTCCACAATTAGCTTGTCGTAGCGTATGTAGGCATGATTTCCACGCTTTATCTCCTCTTTTTTCTGTTTGATTAGTTCTTGTCTCTTGATCAGGATATCCTTTGGGAAATCTTCGGTAATGTAGGTATTTTGTGGAAGTAGTTTTTTATTTTTGAGCAATTCCATTCGTCGCCATGCAAGTGTGAAGGTTATGAGGACGGGTCTAGTTTTCTTCTCAGTCTTCTTGCCAAGTCTTCCTACGCTACTGATCTCCCATTTGTCCCAGTCTTCGGTGCTTAATTTTTTGCTTACTTCGTTTAAGGTGTCTAAGACCAGCCCCATTAGTTCTTTCGGGTTCTTTTCGGATTCTTGAAGCCCATGTAGGATTAAGTTGTTTCTTCTAAGATCCCTTTCTATAGTCTGTAGTTTTTGGCTAAGAATATTGACCTCTTCCTTGAGAGCTTGGTTTTCGGCCATGAGTGGTTTTAGTTTCTCATCCATTACCATTGTTAAGGTGCTGGTAACCTCTTCTGCTGTGTTTTGGATTAGTTTATTCTGCTTCTTAAACTGTTCATCCATCTTTTGTATGATCATTTCGAGTTTCGCCTCCATTTTAAAATGATTCTACTAAATTGGTAGTAATTTCCTGTGCTGGCAACACTTTTCAACTTGTCACCCGTTTAGTAAGAGTTGTTACTTATCCTGGTAACACTGAATTAGTGTCAAAGTGACGTTGATAGGTGTGATACTGACAGCACTGACAAGTGAACGGAAGTGAATGAGCCAAACGAAACTGACGAATTTGAGTTGTTTGTATAGTTATATATCTATAGCGATTGTTCACTGTTTTCACGTTATTTTTCCAAAAAACACAGGTATTTGACACTGATTTTCACTTGATCGTTTGCGTTTTGCACAGTTTTCTAACTGTATGCACTTGTAGGCACTATTTGAATGATTTTACTGCACTTTATAGTTGTGAATTGACGGAGTTCGCGAAACACGTTACTCTCTTGACAGCTGCAAACCGCAAAACTTGAGAGCAAGATATAATATCTACTATATAAAAAAAAACAAAAGTTATTTTCACAAATTAGGCTGAGGATTAGCACTTTTTGAACGTCAAAATTGACAATCCGTTTTTTTTTTCTTAAACTTCGCCATGTTTATGGTCGATGGAAGCGTCAACTTAAGACAGTATGAAAACTTAAATTGACAGCTCTAGTATATGTCTGTCCTTTTCTTATTGTTTAGGAGAGAAAAAGATGAAAATAGCCTAATTTAAGTTGAGTTTGACAAGAAGGGAATACAGACAAGTGTAGAAGAGATCAATGCAATGCCACATTGGCCTAGTGGTTCCAGGAGCTACTGCTGAGTATGTGGGCCTGGGTCCGATTATCGTGCAGGGCAATGTTTTTTTTATCGTCCAGAGTGGCAAGAAGCTCAACCTCTATTACATGGGACTTAAATATAACTGGCGTAATGTGAGTGTGTTATAGATACACCTCTGCCTAACCCTTCAGAGAAAACACCCATTTGGCATGGCACCCGATCTTTTAGCTCAGCCAAAAGACAAACTTAATTCTTCTTTTTTTATTGCCAATAAATCTTTATGTCATACACAAACTATTACCAGCCAGTATAACTGGATTTGTATCTACATTATTCAATTGGTTATGTGGCCTATGTGTTCAGAAAAAAAATCTCAAAATTATAGATTTAAGATAATAATAAGTCTCATTCCGCAGCCCTGTTCAAATACATAGGACATGCTCTGACAGAACATTAGCTAAATACCCTCTTGTTTTATAGCTTTTTTTTTACCTCTTTTTCCCGGTATCATGATCTTCGTCTTCCATTCTTCAGTACCAACTGGATCCTGCACCTCTATGATCTGACCCGTCTCTGGATTTATAGGAAACACCCCTTCCGGAGTAATCTTTTTCTTCGAGGTATCCATATTATGTCTCCTTTTCATATGCTTGTTATAATTCGACCAATTAGTGAACTCCATACCGCAATGCTGGCAAGAATACGGTTTGGCTCCAGTGTGCTGTCTCTCATGGTTCTTCAAAATCTGCTTAAACCTAAAGGCTTTATTGCAGTAAGAGCAAACGTGAGGCATGGAATCTGTGTGAATTATTTTGTGAGCGTTCAATTGATACTGTAGCCTGAAACACCGTCCACATTGCTCGCAGGAAAACGGTTTAACTCCAGAATGCATTTCAACATGTCTTCTTAACATATTCGGGTACAGAAAGGACTTGTTGCATATCCGGCAGAGGTGTGGACGGATCTTGTCGTGCGAGAGAATATGTGATGTGAGCGTCCCTTTATTGTAAAACATTTTACCGCAGCGATCACAAGTGTAATTCCTCTTCCGGTCCGTAGTATGAAGTTTCATATGGTCTCGGAGACTGTTAGGATTCTTGTACACTTTTTTACATAATCCACAGGTTAAGTCTTCAACAGTGATGGGAGTGCCTGGTTTTCTTCTCGGTCTTCGCTTTTGTTTCGTTATGTTGTAGTCCTGAAGGTGGGTCTCGAGAGTGTCCTCGTTTTTGAGTATTTCTCCACAAAGAGGACAGGGAAGCTGTGACTTCACGAAGTGTTCCTTGACGTGGGAGCTCAAGCTTTCCGTATTGTCTAGCACTAAGTCGCAGTAGTAGCAATGGTTTCTGGAATTGAGAAAAAGGTTTTGTAAGTAAAGATGACGGATGAGAGGGCAGACGACGCACAGTGGTCTGAAAATCGAGCTCCATACTCATAGAAACTTAAAGTCAGGGATTAAAAAAAAAAAAATTGTAATGTGTCTGGTATACATCTTGTTATGTAATATTAACGTATGGAAGGTATTAGTAACTCCACGCGTGAGAAAAAAAATATTTCCGTTTTTTTTGTATGGGAGAAAACACTTAAAGTTACTTTATTTGAAACTGAGTGGAACTGAAGGGCTGGTGCTAACACGAGGTATTGTACCAACCACGGCGATCAAGATGACATCAAATTCATATACCTTTCGGTGCCGCTTTGCACGTAGCAAACTTTTAAATTTTCGAATTTTCGATAGGTGATTTTTCTATTCTTTGACATGGTCTGATGCAGTTGACCATCGTTTTACTTGTGCCATCGTTAGTTAATAGCGTAATAATGCCTTTTTTGATGAGAATACTTAAAAATTTCATTGATCAAGTACCTACTTTTTTTTTTAAATTGCATAATCAGCCATAATCACGGTGATTATGGCTGAGTTATAATTAGATACTAATATCATGAGCATTGATCAATTTAGACGTAGCAGGGCCAAATGAGCCTTAGTCACAAACAAAATCTATTATCTGTAATATCCTGCCTAATTAGAGAAAAACGATCGTTAATGAGGTAGTTGAAGAACACTTTAACCATGTTCAGGTTGTTTTCGTTTAAAAACTTAAAATATATAGGTCTGCACAACATTGTGGGAGATGGCTTGGGATTATTTCATGTTTTCTTTGTCACAAACTAAGCAAAAAACACATAAAAATGCTGGAATCATTATCTTCTGCCATTGTTTGTTTATACAATTCTTTACCATCCAGCGGAGATTCTGCGAATTTTCCAAGTCTAGCCAAGGTTTTGTCCAAAATTGCTCGGAGTTTTACTTTAACCCCTAATTCCGTGACTTCTAAGTCATCTTTTGGCGGTAAGCAGTTCTTCTTCGCTTCGAAAGATGGCTGATATACCTTCATCTTTTGCACAAGATCATAAAGGTATATATATACTGCCACTTCGAAAGCTTCAATGAGGTCAAAATACATAAATCTTTATATTTAGAAGAATATATTGGCATCGTTTTCTTTGGCTTTGACAATTCCTTTATCTTTGTCGGGATGCTCCGAGACTAGTTTGATAATATTATCTGCGATACTTTTGATTTGACCTTTTAAACCAGTTGCATGAGCAAGACTTTCAGTACTGTACGTTAGGAGCTCTTCCACTCTCCTTCTCTTCTGTAGCGGGCTTAGATCCACAAACGGTTTTCTGGGACTCACAACTGATGTTGATGTTCCAACACTGCACGTCTATGATCCACAGGATGTTGATGCATCCTCATTTATAGAGTAGTCAGAACTAGAACATGGTTGCTGTTCTTCTGACACTACAGAAGGGGTTTTTTCCCTCACGAGCTCAGGTCATTTTATGTCCTCTTGCAGCCACGTATCATACTTTTTTATGAATGTACGTCTCGTGCGATTACACGAGCTCCATTTGTTCCTTAACGAGCACACCTAAGTCTGGCAGAATTGTCTGAATTCCTTTCTTTTCCTTTTCTGACCAATCAACAATATTTACAAAATCTTCAAATAACATTTTAGGCTTTGAAAAACAACTGTTGTTTGCCACAAAAACGAAATTGTCCAAATTGGTACCAAAACCTGGCATCACAACACAATAACAAATATAACGTAATAACTTAGCGCGCACAAGTGCATAGAGCTTCTGATAAAAGTAAAACTAAACGTCCTATTTTTATACAACTACCTCATTAACGATCGTTTTTCTCTAATTGGGCAGGATATTACAGATAATAGATTTTGTTTGTGACTAAGGCTCATTTGGCCCTGCTACGTCTAAATTGATCAATGCTCATAATATTTGTTTCTAATTATAACTCAGCCATAATCACCGTGATTATGGCTGATTATGCAATTTAAAAAAAAAGTACTAGATCAATGACATTTTATGTATTCTCATCAAAAAAGGCATTAGTACGCTATTAACTAACGATGGCACAAGTAAATCGATGGTCAACTGCCTCAGACCATGTCCAAGAATAGAAAAATCACCTATCGAAAATTCGAAAATTTTAAAGTTTGCTAAGTGCAAAGCGGCACCGAAAGGTATATGAATTTGATGTCATCTTGATCGCCATGGTTGGTACAATACCTCGTGTTAGCACCAGCCCTTCAGTTCCACTCAGTTTCAAATAAAGTAACTTTAAGTGTTTTCTCCCATACAAAAAAAACGGAAATATTTTTTTTCTCACGCGTGGAGTTACTAATACCTTCCATACGTTAATATTACATAAAGGGATGTCTACCAGACATATTACATTATTTTTTTTTGAAATCCCTGACTTTAAGTTCCTATGAGTATGGAGCTCGATTTTCAGACCACTGTGCGACGTTTGTCCTCTATGCAGAGCATATATGGAGGAGGAAACGGTGGCGCACGTGCTCCTTGAGTGCACAGGCGTCGCCAAGACACGGAAAAGGTCTCTCGGATCACCGGAACTCCTCGAGAATATATGACTTTTGATTTTGATTGATTGTTATGCAGGGTTGATATAGGTATTCGTTTAAAGTCAAGATACAATGATTGGCCAATGTGGCATTGCATTTTGCCGATTCAAAAGGAGCACAATTGTAAGCATTTTGCTGATCCACCGCTCACGGAGGCCGTCGACGACGTTTTGTGTCAGTTCTACTGATACAAAACGCCCTCCGGCCTCCGTACACCGTACTGACTCAGTACACCGTCGTCGGAGCGCGGTCGATGAAATACGTTCTTACTTTGTTCTGTTTTTGTATGGACAAACCAGCGAACACCGTCGAATCGACGTCGTCGAGAATGCCTTTTAAATGACCTAATTGAATTGACTTCGACTTTATATTAATGTGTACCTCAAGTTACCTCAATGTATCAAATTTCTTTGATCATTAGTCATTAAGTCATTATTCATTAGTCATTTATTCATTAACAATAAATTGTATCTGAATTTACAAACGCATTAAATAAACAACATGCAAATACACAAAAAAATCACATAAATGTTATGTGATTTACTTTAAAGGTCACTAATGGTCATTTTTCAATGTCAAACTGAATAAGGTTCATATTCAATTGGGAAAATTTGACACATTGGGGTAACTTTATGTGCTGGCGTTTGTATTATTTACAGGTACTACACCAAAAATTAATTAAATTGGATAAGAAGTTTACCCCGGAGACTGTTTTTTAGTGTTTGTTCCATTTGAAAACGCTGTATCTGTCATAGCAAGTGCTTGTATATGCAGAGGCAATGAACCTATGAAAAATAAGATGGACGCTGGGGGAATGGTAATTAATATAAAATGAGGCGGTTAAAAAGGTTAATGTAGGTAGGTACAATAGGTCTGTGCCGGTTTCCCAGTCCCCTGCCACTTAGACGAAGCGGGAATAACACTGGGTTGTTTTAGTGGGTATACTGGGTCTGACCAGGGAGTCCCACATAGCCTCCCATCCCCCGATGGGCGGGTTTGCGTAATTGACAACATTTCAAAATTTTAACCTCCATGTTTTATTATGTTATCTAAAAGTAAATCCAAAACTAGAGGACCCATATTTTTTGGTTTTTCGAAATTATGTACTTTTCATTCATAATTTTAACTTTGAAATACGGTGCATTCTAAAAAGACGTAAGCGCCAAATGACGTCATTCATACGGTGGAATGGCGATAATTCCTTTGCTTTACTGTGATACGTCAAAAAAAATCAGTTTCTTAGATGTCACTGTCATTTAGCAGTTGTCAATGTCACACATTGACATTAGATATGTCTTGTTTGACATTAGATATGTAATTTTTGACATTAGACATGTCTGTTTTGACATTAGATACGTAATTTTTGACAGAAATGTCTTGTTTGACATTATAGTTTTCATCTTAAAAATGAGCTTGCTTTCGCAAAGGTAAACACCTCATTCCACCGTATAAGTGACGTCATCGCATGGTTTTTGGTTTTTATTTTTTTTCTCAGAAATTAAGCTATAAAAAATTTAAAAAAATATATATTTGAACTCAGCATACAAAAATGAAGAAACGGTATTTTTGTTTTAGGGTCATGTCAATTTTGAAATGTTGTCAATTGTCATTTTTTCCCAGCATCAACAAAAAAAAAAGGTAGGTACAATATGTAGACTTATCATTCTGTATAGCAAATTAGCTAGCTTTACACAACAATGCATAGCTAGCTTATTAAATTATTAACTTAACAGTTTTGTGTTGTTAAAGAAATACTGCTTGAGTTTGGCTTGAAATACCTATGTGAAAGCCGAAGATGTGCCCCTGATATCAGCCCATAGATTAGTTTTGTTTAAATTCCATGTAATACTGTGAGCGTTTTGTCACTATCAAGGGAACAAATGCAGACTCTGCACTATAACTGGGAAATTCCAGACAGAAAAATAAGGATATCTGTCTGTATGATTTGATTTGGAATTACTGTTAATTAATGAGGTTTAGTTTTTACACTTAGCCCTGAATTGGACCTTAGTGCGTGCCAAAGCCATGTTATTAGGAAAATACTTAGGCCGACTCAGGAATCAAACCCAAGACCTCTTATTCAGCAGTGGAACTTGTGGCAGTCAAATTATAAGTACCTAATTTGTTCTTCTAACTTATCAGACAGACATGTTGCTGGGGAGTTTGTTCCGCCACTTCTTCCCAGCAAAAACACAAGGAACTGGTGAAGGACAGGCATTTTGGGGGACTGTCTTATTTGTAATTTTTGACATTCAAAAAGTGTGTATCCTTAGCCTAATTTGAATAGACTTTAATTTTGATTTAAAAAAGAAAACAGAAATATTTACCTCAGAACTTTTCTGTGTTTCCTAACATGTTTAATAAAGCTTGCGAAGTTCCCAGTCCTCCCGGCTTTGCAGTCAATGCACATGAACGCTGAGCATTTACCATGTACCACCTTGCAGTGAGATCTAAGCATGTCGATGTTCAGAAACTCAATGTTACAATAACCACACACCCACGGATAGTCTTTCCATGATTTAACAGCCCTTTTGTTCAAATCTGACAATTCTTTAGCGTATATCGTGACGTTGGAGGTGAAGGACGCGTTACAAATCGCCGCATCGAGGATATCTTGAACGTTCAGAGAATCAGCGTAATTTTCGTCATCTATATCTGGTTCCTCTTTAAGCTCATGCTTTACTTCCAGTCTAATGTCTAGTTGCGGCGTTTCTGAGTACTTTTTACTTGTATTGTCCTCCAACTTGACGCCGGTTGAGTCGTCGTTGCAAATGAAATCGTCAAATGCTGGGTTTGTATCGTCATCCGAAAGCTCGCACTTATTTGCTTCAGTTTCTGTAAACATGTTGGATAGAACGTCTTGTGCTCGCTTCACATTGTCCAGGAACTCATAGGCCTTGCTTAGATTGTTGTAGCATATAAAACAAATAGTTTTCGGCAACATATCATCGTTTGTTACGTTAACGTATACAGCATTAAGAAATGCGAGCTTTATGATTATTTCGTCGTGTTTAGCAGAGTCGTTTTGTAGGTTTAAAAGCTTGTCACAGCTCTTAGGTTCGGCGCAAAAGCGGCAATATAAGTTTTCCATGATTTAAATAGTGATTAACCCATTACTAACACTGTTTTTCGTTTTACTATGAAATACTACAGCAGTAAGTAGCCAGCCGTCAAACTCATTTCGTCCGTCAAACAAGACAAACAATAGACAATTATTCTGTGTTTTTGGATGTCAATGTCGTTCCGGAATTTTACGGTTGCACCAGTTACGGTTATTTAAAACTAAAATCGCTTCCTTGATGGCTGAGTCAACAAAAACCGTTTTACCGTTTATTCAATTTCAATTTTGAACTTGTCACTAAAATTCGATCAATAATGCAAAATTGCAAATGCTGAAATAGCAAATGGCCTGAAATTATGTAAGCAATGTTGTGAAGTTTGTGTCTTTGTGTGTGTTTTCTATATTTACTAACGAATGTTTTTGTTGTTCATAGAAGAGTTGAAGTTGAGTGGTTTTGTTGTTAAAATGAATGCAAATACCAAAAAATGAGACACCAAAAAAATGGATAGAACTCCACAATTTTGTCGTTTTTGTGCTTTGCCAAAACCATCAAACGAGTTACGGGACCTCACGACCCACTTAGAGAATTTGGAAGATGTAAAAAAGATAGTCAGGCTTCTAAATTTGAATTATGTGGATTTATCCGACACAACGTTACCAAAATGTATATGTGCTGCCTGCTATCACAATTTAAAAAATTGTTGCAACGTGTTCAAGAGGATTAAGGAATCGCAAAACGTTTTGAGCGATTGGTTTTCGAAAAATGAGGGTCATAATAATATTGAAGGGGAGCGAGGCGAGCATACTGATACAAGCGAGAGATACAAAAGACCTACTTCTAATGATGACTATCCGAAGCTGAATATTGATGTATCTCGTAGAGGTGAGTACTTTATTTTTTTCTTATAAAAAACAAAGATTCTAATGTCGGTTGTTGTCTTAATCAAAGAGATTTAAGTTAGGTACTTTAAAAAGGACACGCAAAGAAATTTCGTAGAAAAACTGTAATCCCATGTCCCAGTAACGCCATCTAGCATAATATAGCCTCAGACCAATAAAAAAGTATAGACAGAGCATTGTGCTCCTAAAAGTGAGGCACGTAATATGAAGACGATTCGCAATATGAAGACGGCCGCCCGCCCCGCCCGGTAGTCTGCCGCTAGCAAGCGAGTGCGCGTGACGTTGTTTTGTTTTAATCATAATTACGAAATTATGCCGCCCCGCATCATAAACTGCTGCAAGAACAATTCCTGTTTCCAAAATAAAGCTTCTCGGATTATTTTTCACAAGAAAGTAACGTTTGTTTAAATAAAATCGTAAAAATATCAGAAAAAAATTCTCGGAACACGCCATTGTCTCGGTGTTGCAAGTTATGAACATTATTTTTTCCCAAAAAATAAGGAAAATCGTAATGTTTTACGGACACTTCACAGCAGTTTTTTTTATAATTTTACTATTGGACACAGTCAAATATAATCAAATAATAGTATGTTTGATACGACATTTTTAAGTTCCCAGCTCATAAAGCGTGGAAAGAAAAATGGATTAAAGCTATACGGGACAACAGAAATAATAACGAGTGGCTCCCTTCAAAATTTAGTAGGATCATGACCAACGATGTATGGAAATCCGTCTCAAGTTGAAACACAATAAGTCTTTTTTTTATTATAGACTACGCTCTAAATTCTAATATATAAAAATATTCATTTTAACATAAATACCCGAGTTTTAAAGCAAAAAAAATTGGAGATAATCTACAAATTATGTCTATGCTACTCGCAACTTATAAATTTTAATGACCACAGATCACTCATGAAGATACAAAACAACAATGTTAGTTTAAAACAAAACAAGAGAAATATCCCCTATCTAAATCTTGTAAAAATGTGGAAATAATTTCTATATTAAGTATTCCACAACTTCTTCACACAATAATAATTTCATTAATAATAATAATTTAATATTAATTTCATTTTGTTTCATGCATCTTTGCTAGCCTGCTTTTGGTCATGATCCTTTAGTAAGTAAGTACATAAACATAGGGTATCATAATGCGAAACAAGAAACTTTACTCAAAAGTTGTGACTCAAAACGTCAGACATTTAGAAAAGCTGTCATGCCCCTTATGTAGTGTCTACATAAGGGGCATTAATAATTTCACTTATTCAGAAAATTTATTATTGTAATTAAACAAAAATATCTTTCAATTTTTTCAATCAATTGATTAGTCATGACTAATTTAGTCACAACTAATTTAGTCATGACTAAATTAGTTAATCATAATCATAACTATATAAATTAGTCATTAGTCATTCAATCATTATTTTTAATTGATGACTAAACTAAAAATGCTAAGCTGGCTAACTCCATTTTTTGTTTCGTGAGATTATTCATCACTCTAAGTTGATTGATAGTGTTCTCCATTTTTGTATTTGTACATGATTTTTTTTTATTATAACTAAAAAGTTGAAAGTACACACATCAAAAGTGTCTAGGGATCAAGCATTTTTATGCGGATTTCTTGAGATTGAGATGTGGCTTTGTAATAAATTTATGATTTTATAAATTTATATGGATACTTTTTGGTGCATTTCATAATTTGAATCAGGAACTGTGAATCAAATTCGAGTAAAAGATGAAAATCAGCTGTCAATATTTTCCCTATAAAAACATACAACGCATTGAAGACATTATTAGTGCTACTGTTTCCCTACTACTGATTAAAACCAACGTTATTATGGAGCGGCGACGTCATTTAAGCAGGGAAGAAATGCTCAGAGCCGTGGGAATGATAGAAGCTGGTTCCCGGCAACGTACTGTGGCTTTAGCTCTGAATACAAGTCAGAGTGTTATCAGTCGACTTTGGACACGTTACCGAAGCACTGGTACCGTGGCTGAGCGCCATGGAGGACGGTATCGCTGCACCACACGGAGACAAGACCGATACATTCAAATCTTAACTCGAAGAGCTCCAACAATAACCGCCATGATGTTAGCCGTGAGGCTTCATCACTCTTCAGGGAACTTAATTAGCGACCAAACAGTCAGAAGCCGCTTGCATGAAGTGAACCTTCATTCCCGAAGACCGCTACGGGTACCACCTATAGCAATGCACAATCGTAGGATTCGATATCAATGGGCTCTTGAACACAGAAATTGGGCAGAAGAACAATGGCGTTTCGTGTGCTTTTCTGATGAGTCTCGTTTTGGTATGAGACCGGATACAAGACGTATACGACACTGGAGAACCCCTGGACGCCAACAGCGATTAAAATCCTGCCAGGAAGTCCATCCTTATAGTGGTGGAACCATCATGGTATGGGTGGGTATTTGGATCGGCGGAAGAACTGAGTTGATTTGGATCAGAGGCAACCTCAACGCTCAAATTTATGCTGAGACGATTGTATCAGACGTCATCGTTCCTCTACAAGTGCAAATCGGTCCCTTATTTCAGGTAATGCATGATAATGCACGACCGCACACCGCAAGAGTTGTAAGACAGACTCTCGCCGCAGCTAACAGCAATGTCCTGCCCTGGCCTGCTCAGTCGCCAGACTTGAACCCGATTGAGCATGCATGGGATATGCTACAGAGAAGAGCTCTACCGAATATGGAGGGTATCCAGTCGCAAGAAGACCTTTTTTTGTTGTTGCAACGAACATGGGCGGCCATTCCACAGCGTGATTTGGATGAACTCATTTTGAGTATGCCAAACCGATGTTCTTGTGTTGTTAGTGTTCGCGGTAGAAACACGGATTATTAATTGTTTAAGTTACCCAATAAAATTTTAAAGAAAACTGTTATTTCAGTCTTTTTTTCGAACTTTAATGTTAGTGGTTCAAATGTCAAAAATCCCTATATTAGGAAAATGGCAAATTTCTTTATTAATGCAAAGGTGACTTGGTTTATCGTTACTGTGACAAACGAAAACACTTTATTTGATGAATCCTTAAAGAAAATTTTAATTAATATCAATCAGGAGAAAAGTTATTGCAAAAATATATGTTGATCCCTAGACACTTTTGATGTGTGTAGATAAATGGCACAAAGGGTGAAGGAGATTCTTGCACATTGATCACATGACACACGCAATAGGTAGCGTCGTAGACCCATGCCCCCACCACTCGTGCGCCGCACACGCAACTGTTCGTGTAACTGGCAACGGCGTAATTTTAGATGTTAAATTAGTCATAAGAAATTTAGTCATGATTAAATAATTTAATCTTAGTTATCAATCATCAATCAAACTAAATTTTGCACAACACTGATTTTTCTCTAGCACACATGCGCAAATCTACGATGTAATACACCAAGTTACGCGCACGACGCCAAAACTAGTCCTCACTTTTTTAGTCGCGATTGTTTACGACGGCTCCGTCTATACTTTTTTATTGGTCTGAGAATAAAGCAACAGACCATACTAAACTTAGTCTAATCAACTTGTGTCCACTAGGACAGTAGCAGATGGAAATTTTGTTTGTGATGTCCCGTCTATAGAAAGAATTGAATGTCTTTGGTCTTAAGGTACTTAGATACTACACTTCTCAACCCGCAACTGGTTTTTTTTTTTGAAGGACTCTACATTCTTGAGAGTGGCCAAAGGTGTCCTTAGGGCCGGCCATAATTATTATTGATGTTGGTGCCCTAGGCATATCTGCTCTGCTATTGTAAATACAGTAATTAACATTTTTGGGATGTTATTTATTTTCCAAAATGACACACAAGGGGCTAAAAAGAAATATTAACCTGTTTTTTTTTGTACACTTCAAAAAATATATAACTTAGACTTGTTCTTTAGATATCACAAAACATGTTTTTTTTTGCATTTTGCCGAAACGCCATTTTGCAAGAACTGCCTTTGGAATAAGCAGGACAGATATTTTAGCACCCTTTCTGTAGGCGAGCTGAATTAGACTATATCATAAATCCACCCAATTAAGGGTTACAAGATTAGGATAATAATTATGTGTAACATTTTGATAATAATTATTTTTTTTTAGCAGTCACTGTTTGACCCAGTCACTGGTTGTGGAGATCAGGTAGGCAGACGCTCCATGTAAAACACTCATCCTTTATTTATTCCCACCGCAGCATTATTTTTAAATATTCATATTCAATCAGTAAATTTCAATTTGCGAATTATACAATCGGCAATTGCAAATTATACAACTGAACTTAGCGATTTGGATTTTATGAAACTGGGTTGTTTTATTGTATGGATTTTTTAAGGAATAACCACCCTAATTTATTGTCGTCACCTAACCTTGTGATATTATACATATAATACTAATAATAATAATAATAAATCCTTTATTTACAGACTACATAGGCCCACATTGTGTTAGTGTCTAAATTATCTTATAAACTATGTTAGTAAAATACACAAAAAACAAGGTGATAATAAATCGAACACAGATAGATTCATCAAGCCCCATGAAGCTTGATAAACCTACCCATGGAAGGCCCATCCAGCCTTTCAGCAAACACCCTCAAGATACTGTTGGTGCTTCCTCCCACTCTGCGTGTCATCGACGCCACCTTCTTACGCATTATAGCAAAAAAGTCGTCAGTATGCGCATTGGCGAACATACCTGACGCACTGCAATAGGGTGGAAGCCTCAACAGCACCCTAAAGGTATTATTATATTGTATACGCAGGGCATTGTTTTCTTTTTGGGTATAAGTAGCCCAAAGGCTGCTGGTGTAAAATGTTTGGCAGTAGGCCTTGAATAGTGTAATTTTAACTGGTACCGAGCAACCAGCAAACCTTCGAGCCACCATATTTCCCCTCACTGCCAATGCCCTGCGCTCCCTTTCCATATCTGTACCGTCTTTCAGGTCTTCGGTAACAATGTAGCCCAGATATTTAAACTGGGTTACTCTATGTAAAAGTGAACCGCACAGCGTTACCGGAGGGATAAAGGATGGACTTTTATTTCGACCTCTAAACACCAGCAGCTCACTTTTCTTAGGGTTGTATTTTAGCCCGTACTGCTCAGCGTACCCCTCACAAATAGAAAGCAACTTTCTCATTCCACAGATAGATGGGCTCAGCAACACCATGTCGTCTGCGTAGCTCAAGTTATTTAAACTAACTCCATCTATGTGGCATCCGACATGTGTGTTGCTGAGCTCAACCAGTAATTTATTAACATAAATGTTAAAAAGTCTTGGGGAAGTAAGACCTCCCTGTCTAACACCACACTCTAGTTTGTAGGGATCAGACAGTGCATTTGACCATTTTACAAAGTTTATCTGCTTAGCATACCACATAGATAGCGTGGACACCAACGCAGCGGGAACGCCCGCCTCTCGAAGTTTTCCCCACAAGGCATTATAGGAAACCAGGTCGAATGCTTTTGACAGGTCCAGGAAACAAGCATACACTGGAGTTTTTCTATCTGTATAATACTTGACAGTATGCTTCAACGCAAAAATGGCACTCTCAGTAGACAACCCAGCACGAAAACCAAACTGTGAGTCGTGTAACCGGGTATATTTACCGAGGTGGGCGTCCAGCACACCGTCAAGTACTTTAGCTATTACGGTTGCCAGTGAGATAGGCCTATAGTTGCCCTTTTCCGCTATGTCCCCTGTCCTGTCCTTCACAATAGGTATGACTACTGTATCCAGTAGCTCTTGTGGTAAGTGAGAATGTCCCAAGCATAGATTAAAGAACATAGTCAACACTCGCGGTAGATGTATACCTGCGTTTTGAAGATGCTCGATGCTGAGCCCATCGTGACCAGGAGATTTACCCCTCTTCATACATTTAATAATAGATTTTATTTCTTTACATGAAAATCGAAGGGGCGATCCTGCACGACAGTGCTCAGCATCGTTCCTCCTCGACACTGTCTCGAGAGGTGGACTCATTTTAAAGTGTTCTAACCTACTTTAAAGTGTTTTTCTAATAAGCACTTTGTTCTGCTAGCTGCAAGATGCTGTGCATGAGTTTCTGGGACTGATATCCAGGATGGGCATAGATTATTGGGTTTTCCATCTGAAATTTCTCAGTAGCAGCTTGGAGTCTGGATTGGAGCCCAATTGAGCATTAATCCCAGTTGTCTTTACAACCTCGGTGACACTTGGGAATGTTTTCTGAACAATTTCCTATTTGCCACCACATCACATTTTTTTGGGAATGTTCTCTCTTTTTGTTCCCAGTTGCCACCTGCAGTGACGGATGGTAAAATTAAATTGATTAAAAGCAGATTGAGTCTGTGACTAATTAAACAAAATGCGAATTTCTGTCACTTTTATAAAAACAATAATTTAAATTAATAATCGACTCTGGTCGGTCAGTGGATGAGGGGGACCCTTTTATCACATATCAAAACTCCTCCATTCCTCGGCAAGCACGTTGAGATGTTGGTCCCGGCAGTTGTTATGGGTAGTCAGAAGCCTGAAAGTCTGACAACCAGTTTAATTGAGGGGTATCTGTTACCCAGTATCGGTTAAACTGGAAGCCGACCCCAACATTGTTGGGAAAACGTAGGCAGATGAGAGCAGTGGTGGCGGCCGAGACTTACGAACTGTAAGGCGCGGGTTCCCTTTTTTTTTTTTTTTTTAGGGGTGGAAAATCCTCATGGATGTCCCCCGCCCGGGGAGGCGGAGGGGTCTGTCAGACTCTTACTGACTAAAAACCACCCCGTGTTCCTTCTCACACCTGCGCCGGGGGTCACGGGAACAGAAGATACTTCCGCGACCCCCGCGGGCCTCGCCAAGTCAGCGAGGGGAGTGAGGTGTTAGACTCCCCTCGCGACGTCTAAGAGGGGCGCGCGTGAACACGACGCGCCGCCACCTCGGGTCCATGTACGTGGGGCGGCGGACATCCCCGCGTCAACCCTGCCCTGGACCCATTTAGGGGGGCTGGAAGAGGGCGTTGTCCGCCCTCGGCCTGCGCCCGGTGCGTCTGCTGCGGGCCGGGTGAGTGGAAGTAATCTCCCTCTCCCTTTCCGCAGCCTCCTTCTGCGAGATGACCGTTTCGCAGAAGGACACCACCGCGTCCCAGGACTCGACGCTGCCGACCATCCTCTCGACCACGGCCGGCAGCGACAGGTCACTGCCTACTCCAGAGACGAGGGCACGGCGCGGCTCCTCCCAAGCGGCACACTTTGCCAGCGTATGCCGCGCCGTGTCCTCCCGACAGTCGACGCAGTGGTGACACCGGGCGTCCGGCTCCCTGTTTATGCGACACAGGTACTTTCCGAAGCAACCGTGCCCGGAAAGTATCTGCGTCACCCGAAACGACAGGGAGACGTGCCTCCTCCCGAGCCCGCGCTCGAGCACCGGCCGGACCGCCTCGATAGTGACGAGGCCGACGGTAGGGCTCGGAAGCCTGTCCCGCCAAGCCGCCACCAGGACCTCGCGCAGCTGCGACCGACGCAACTCCATGTGTCGCTGCATCGGTTGCTCGCCGCGCGCCTGCATTTCCTCGCGCCACCGGTACAGTGACGCGAGTACTTTCGCCTCCAGGTGTGGATTCGCACCCAGGCAGGCGCATTACTTTGTGTAATTTATTTCAACACCACTTCTCTCAAAAACGGAGAAGGAAAACATCGTGAGGAAACCGGCATGTCCTAGAACCAAAAATTCGAAGACATGTGACATTACCAATTCGTACTGGGCACGCGTGGTAGGTTATAGCTCATACGCAAAATACGCGCTTTGGTGTGGAGATGCGAATACCAGCCCGGTAACTTTATCTTTATCTTTTAAGGTAGGCAGATGATGATGATGATCGAACTAACATTAGCACGTGTGTATTAGCTTGCTTAACATGCACCGACTTAAGACAAGAGCTTTTATTTGCCAATCCAATGAGATTTACGAAAGTCACACTAGCAAATGCTTGGCTTGTTGCTTGGAGCTATAGTACATGCTCTAGCAAACCAAATACTGGTTACTGTTGCAATATCATTTGGTGCTGGGTTATTTTTCTTTGTTCACGATAGATAAACAGCTGCATCCACAGCGTGTCGACAAGGTGGGGGACTGGGGGGACTGATTAAGTGAATAAGCTGTTCATCTAGTAGCCGACACCTTACACCTAGCCTAGTTCAGCTAACAAGCTACTCACCATACAAAGCTGTTTAGCTTTAGACCTATACATTTGCTATTCCGCTCTTTTCAGATATTGCTCCAACCCCAATTCCAGCACAACAGATAAAGATCATGTATACATATAGCAGGATTGCCACTTGGTTAACATATACGTACCAATGTGAACAATGTGGGAATTCATTCAATACCGTAATAAATTTGAGGGAACATTGCATGTCTGCTCATGGGGAGTTCCATGGGTACAAGTGCGCTGATTGTGAGATTATGGTACCAACATTCCATACGTTTATTGAACATGTCCGTGAGCATCGTCCGGAGTTGATGTAAGTAATTAATTGTCAATATGGCTAGAAGACTTAGATAACGGCTGATAGAGATGTATGAACAGAGAAGACATGGTTCGCTGGCCCCGAATAAATTGGGTTTCGAGAAGGATGATTTATTTTTTATTTATTTATTTATTTATTTATTGGCCTATCTACAATTGTTACACTGTTACACTTCATAGTACAATCAATTTACTCAAGCATAGTGTACAATATGATGCGATAGACACAGCATGCAATTACAAAATTAAAACAATGTAACAGTTAGTGCAGAAACAACGCTTATCCGTAAGGACTTAAATACTATTTTTTTTGGACTTGGCGCTTAAATTTTTGAAGTGTTGTGGAAAAAAAGAAATGATGATAATGGTTAGAGGAAATAGTATTTATTGCCACATATTCGTGTAAAGAGGTGCTGTTAAAAGGATAAATTTACCTCATTGGCCTAGAAGCCGCAAGCGCGACTGCTGAGTTTGAGATGCTAGTTTTCTATTCCGGCCCCAACTAAGAAATGCTACGCTGTGCTTAATAAAGTCCAGTACTTAATGATATTACAGCTCTTGTCACAATTACGTCACAAAGTGTGATATGCCCAAAAGCAAGGGCTTTTGGGCATATCACACTTTGTGACGTCACATATGGGGTGCTAAACAAGGACCCCCCTTTCGTGCTTCGTGATCTGCCTAAGTCAGCCATACTCAACATTTTTACATATTATATTATGGGCTACAAACTGCGAAAATATTTAGTTGTGGATAAAAAACGTACTCTATTCAAAATTAACCATAATTAAACTAGCCACATGAAGCCACATGCGATGTAGAACAAAGAAGGCTTCTAGTAATAATGATTAGGTTTTAATAAAGATCATCATGGCGAACCGCACTTACGTTGAAGTATGAAAGTGGAAGGTGATTTGTGCAACTCCGACTTACCACGGCATCTTCTATTCTGAGTTGTTCCTATTATCACGTGGGATTTATAACTGTTTAACTTACCTTCTAGTGAATTATGTCCAATCTGCGACATGAAAACAAATGATGCTATTCACATCAACGCCCACTTAGAACCAACAATACATGTGTTACCACCACCGCCACCACCGCCGCCACCATCAACACCACCACCGCCACCACCACCACCACCACCTGATGAACATGAACATGATCAAGGAACTAAAAAGGAAGAAGTCATTGACGGTTCCCGCTTCTGTAGCGGATCAAAAGTACCAAGGGCTGAAATTAAAAGCTGGAAGGAATATCCATGGATCTGCCAGCTCTGCAACCTGAAATGCCAAGACCTGGATATGTTGAGGATGCACTTGAAAGAGGCTCATGCCAAATGCTTTGGCTTCAAATGCACTGACTGCACCGCTGTTTTGAAGAATTTTAAGGCGTTTATTAAACATGTCACAACATATCGACCTAACTTGCGGTGAGTATTAAATAATGATTTTACGATTTAGTGACATTTCAGTGGTAAAGGCCTGCTCATGCTTGTCGTTGTACTATATAAGTTTTTTAGACATCACTGGAAGAGCACTGGTAATGGAAAATATTGTGAGGAAATTAGGACTGACAATTATTGTAAATCTGAAATCTCTAACCCGCATTGAGCAAGCCTGATACATGAGGCCTTTGCCCTGCAGTGCACTATTATATATGTATGACATTGCTTTAATTAATATTAAAGTGGTAACTATTAACTCATATTAAATTTATTATTTCAGAAAAATATGCTCCTACTGTAACTTTCCGGTAATAAATGGTAAACAACATATCGCCCATATGAAACAACACAAACTCAAATATTATTGCTTTGTTTGTGGTGAATATTTTATTGATGAGACAGGGTTACTTAAACACATGTCACTGTATGTTTCGAAGGCTAAAAATAATGCGGCGGAACTTGAAAAAAACCTTTCAAGCTTAAAAAAGCTGACGAGTGGCACCTGCACAAAAGTCAGCGCTAAATCCTCCCTTCGACAGCGTAATATGATTCGTACCAGGCAAACAAAAGATTTCGAATGCGATCAATGTGGCGAATTGTTTTCTCTTAAAATTAATTTGGATGCCCACTATTCCAAAGATCATAAAATAAATAAGTTTCTTTGTGATGTATGCCTAAAACAATTTAAGACATCGAATGATTTGAAAGTTCACAGCGAAATTCACTTGAGACCATACAAATGCAACTTTTGTAATCGGCGCTTCAAGCTAAACTATTATTTAAAGAACCATATGCAGCGGCACTTAGATAAAACACCACTCGAGCCGATTGCCGATACTTCTAACTTTGACGATTCACAGAGACAGTACCCTTCCCACACTGGAGTATTTGAGCCATCTCCGCAAACAAAATTACTTTATCCACATTTTTTCAAAAACTAATTTATTTTACTATTACTTGATATTACTTAGAGCTTAGACATCTTGCGTCATAGGCTTTTGGAAGTTTGAATAAAGTTTCACTATACATTACCATTTTATGTATATCTAAATCTACTTTCATTCACTACTTTGACCAATAAGTAAAACCAGTTCTCGCTGCAGCTAATTGTGGTTTCAATAATGACCTGCTTATGTTGGTAAAGCCAAAGTCAGCTTTTGATATTCTAGTAATATTTAATCCAGTTGTTGCACGAAACCTTTTCTGGATGTAATTTTTGCTCCCTGTTTCTATTGCTTTGCCGACTCGGTTTCTTCTTATTCATGGTCTTTCCCGTTAGGTAATTGCCATTTGGACATGTGCAAAATACTCATAAAGTAAACGTATTACTTAGTAACTTTAGAATTTCGCATTGCGTTTTCACCAAATTTGCTGAGAATAGTTACGTACACTGAGACAGCGAAATGCCGTCTGAAAAAGCGCTAAGAAAAGTTGGGTGACCGTAGAGAAGTTATCGCAGTTATTATTGTAGATCTTAGGTTCCTTGTAAGTATATTGAGTTCTAGCCATTTAAATAAGGTAAACCAGATGGCTCAAGTACCCCAATCTGTGTCGCAAACCGATCCGACTATGATACGGAAATTAAATGCCGATTGAGAAGAATCAGCTAAACCCAAAATTGGCAAAGCCTAAAACAGTACCAAAGTAAGATACGCCGTGATGGTCTTGGAAAACTGTGTTGGTACGAATTTTGCCTGCCGCCATAAAGGGGACGAGAGAGCTGACAAAAAAATGAGTTTATAAAAGAGTGACTGAGAAAATTGTCACAATATTGCAAAGGTTTGATGTATGCCAAGCCCAAAAAAATATAATAATACAATTATTAAAAGTTTATATGTAGAAAACACACTTATATTTTTTTGGGTTTCGAACATATTGTCTACAATTTAATATTAAGTTAATTTAAGAAATCGCAAGACTTGATTAGGCTAAGATTTAAGGTCACAGCTCATTAGATCCACCCGGCATCCTATCTGCGCCGCCTCGCCTCCTGCGGTTAGTAGTCTTTAAATGAACTTGTATGCGCTCATTACATCAACTCCGTAGCGTCACCGGATCAGGCTCAGTCGGTCGCCCTCCACGCGCCGACGGTGGTGGACCACTCGGTGATAACTCGCATGCTTGCCTTGCTTTGACTGTGAACTGCCAACGCGCATTGAGAGAGGACGCCGTGCGACGAGGTTGTGCGGGGTGCATGCCGGGTGGCTCTAATGAGCTGTAACCTTTATTGATTACTTGCTGTTTCGCTGGTATGTATTGTGAAACGATTGCTTGTACCCAGGTTATATATATCTAGATGTCCAAGATTTGGCTGTGTACAAAATCCTTTAACCTTTTAACCGCTTGTGTCGCATATATGCGACACATATTTCCGTGTTCCTACCGCTCGTGTCGTATTTCTGCGACAGAGAATATGCATGATTTTATCGTTTTATTATCAAATTACTGATTGTGTGGTACAACTAAAACCATTATCGAATTGAGATATTATTTATGTAACAAAAACTAAAAATCGAGACAACAATTTATTTGTTTCTCCTTATTTACTGTAGGTATTATTTTATTGATTTGTTGCAATTTTGGGCGCTGGGGGCACGGCAACTAACATTTAGCCAAGCGCTTAAAAGGTTAAATTTTAATATTAGTAAGTATGAAGTTTTTATTATAAATGAAGTGTTCACGTATACATTATGATAACCAAAGAGTAGGTAAGTGTTGTACTTGTAAAGTAGTTGATTACCCTCCAATTTATCTTTATTTAATGTAAAGAAGCCAAAGGATTAACCAAAGTTGGTAAGTACTCTTTTATTATTTTGCTATTTATCGTACTTAGTATTTTTTGCATTTAAGATATGGACGCTTAAAATAAAAAAAAAATGTTTATAATTGAAAGCTTTACTTAAAACTTTAACAATAAAGTGACAGGGTTTTACAAAAGTAAAAATAAAACTAGGTACCTATATACATTATTTTTATCAAAATAAAAAGAATGAAAATTAAATACTTATTTAGGATTTACCGAAATTATAGTTTTTTTTTTATCTTTATGGGTAACTAACGGCTTTGCTTCACCGTCGCGTGGATGTGCATGCAATATGCTTTACTACATTGTGACATTTCAAGGGACGACACTGTGATTGTGGTTTGAGGCACGCTCGTAAACCAACCAGTTTGTACACGTCCGTTCTGCTGAACGGACATATTCTTCTGGTGTAATATTTATAGAATATTTGGCAATACAAGCTACATATTAAGTATACTTTATTGAGTATTCATTACATATCAAGACTCCTCCGTGCCTCGGAAAGCACGTTAAGCTGATAGTCCCGGCCTTAGACTATATACCTCTAGACGTAGCCCAATTTACAGTGTGAAGTGTGGAAGTGAGACGCATTAATACAAAGTTCGTAGGAAAATTGAGACAAAGCATCGTATCTTCTGTCCCTTACGGCGTGCCGTATTTTTGCATGGCTAACTTTTGAATGTTAGCCAAACAAAGTGCTGTCACTGTCACGTATATTATTATGGTCGATTTATTTTAAGTTTTCGGATGGTTTTTGCAATTGTTGTAATAGTTTGAGTAATTTAATGAGAAATGGACTCCATTAGTTAAGTGTTTAATGTATGGTGTATGCTCTACGATGGGAGGATGCAGTATAATAGGCTGTAAAAGCCGCACAGAAAAGGATATTAACGAAATCACTTTTCATTCGAAAGTTTTCAATACTGTTAGTGTTATAGTATGATTATTGAATTTATACATTTGTGCGCTTTTATTGTCATGGGTTTCAGACCAAAATATGGAAGATTTCTTAAAGTAAACTTGATTTCTTATATCACATAACCTAGGAATACTTACTTACAGTGTTGCTACACGTTTCAAATCTTTTCCCTTAACTGTCAGGCCTAATGTTCAAAAGGTAGGCATAATAATCAAATAAATCTATGGTGGCTAAACACACACAAATTTGTGGGCGAACCCTTACGAACGAACAGAGCCCTTTCGACAATCATTAAGTTTTACTCTTGAAGGCAATCGCGTAGGTACTTATAGATATTTGGAAGTAAGAATTCATTTTATAAATAAATGTTAAGTAACAATAAAGATTTAGAATTTAGAAATCAGAAATTTTCATAATAAGATGGTTTTGTTTAAAGGACAATAGTTATTATACAGCAATTTCAATGTCACACTGGATGTCAGCCATACCTAAGTATATTTTAATGATACATAAAACGCGAAAAAATAATGTTGTTTTCTTTTAAAGAGTTCCTTCTATGTACACACATCAAGCTTTACTTGGTAGTACCTAGTGTATATTATTTGTGAGAATCAAGTTAAGATGGAAAGTAGGTATTTTACGTGAAATGATATTTTCCCACACATTGATACTTCTACACTCATATTACCACGTGAATATGTCAATTATAATTTATAATAGTGCTAAAATTGGAACCCGCAGTTAAGTAGAATTTTGGTCGTATTTTGGGACTTTTAAGGAATAGCAACACTGAACTTTTATATTGCTGTCTCATGTGCGGCCACGCGGTGACTCGATCTAGAGGTATATTATCTAAGTTAGATAATAGACAGCAATATAAAAGTTCAGTGTTGCTATTCCTTAAAAAAGTCCCAAAATACGACCAAAATTCTACTTAACTGCGGGTTCCAATTTTAAAACTATTATAAATTATAATTTACGTATTCAACGCATATGAGTGTAGAAGTATCAATGTGTGGGAAAATATCATTTCACGTAAAATACCAACTTTCAATCTTACCTTGATTCTCACAAATAATTTACACTAGGTACTACTACCAAGTGAAGCTTGATGTGTGTACATAGAAGGAACTCTTTAAAAGAAAACAACATCTTTTTTTCGCGTTTTATGTATCATTAAAATATACTTAGGTATGGCTGACATCCAGTGTGACATTGAAATTGCTGTATAATAACTATTGTCCTTTAAAAAAAAACAACTTATTATGAAAATTTCTGATGTCTAAATTGTAAATCTTTATTGTTACATAGCATTTATTTATAAAATGAATTCTTACTTCCAAATATCTAAAAGTACCTACGCGATTGCCTTTAAGAGTAAAACTTAATGATTGTCGAAAGGGCTCGTTCGTTCGTACACATGTTCACTTAAACTGGAAAATAAGGGTTCGCCCACAAATTTGTGTGTGGTTAGACACCATAGATTTATTTGATTATTAAGCCTACCTTTTGAACATTAGGCCTGACAGTTAAGGGAAAAGATTTGAAACGTGTAGCAACACTGTAAGTAAGTATTCCTAGGTTATGTGATATAAGAAATCAAGTTTACTTTAAGAAATCTTCCATATTTCGGTCTGAAACCCATGACAATAAAAGCGCACAAATGTATAAATTCAATAATCATACTATAACACTAACAGTATTGAAAACTTTCGAATGAAAAGTGATTTCGTTAATATCCTTTTCTGTGCGGCTTTTACAGCCTATTATACTGCATCCTCCCATCGTAGAGCATACACCATACATTAAACACTTAACTAATGGAGTCTTTGGAGGCATGAGAAACAGGGTGTAAAGTTCCTCATCCACCATTGAAAAGGGAGGATCCTCCGACCAGACGGGTGTTGTGTCTGGTGGGCTAACTACTGCCCGACGGTTGTAGTCGGGAACTTGTATACGTTCAAACTGCGCGGATAACTTTAATAGCGCGAAGTAAGATAGTTCGTATGTGGCGAGATAGATGTCGCTACATCACTCCCCTCCGAGACCGGAGGTCGATAGCAGGTTGAGTCTTGGAGTGTCTGCCAGGCCAGTGAGGTGTTCCAGTGAGTCGGAACCTGATGCCGCATAGTTCTCGGTGAGTCGGAACTGTCTGCGGTGATGCCCCAGTGAGTCGGGGTGTTGCTGCTGATGCCCCAGTGAGTCGGGGTGATGCTGCATATATGCTCCAGTGAGTCGGAGTGCTGCAGTGTTGTAGAGTGGCTGGCTGCTGCGTCGACCAGGAGAGAAGTGCGTCTCTGCTTGCTGACCGGCCGAAGTGCAGTGTGCTGTGCCAAGGTTGCTTGAGGAGGCTGTGGGTGATGACCAGGTATGCGCGTCTGCTGCATGCTGGTGGTCAGGGTACCCGTTGAAGCCGTGGATGCTGGCTGGCTGGGTGACTCGCTGCTCGAAAGCTTGAGGAAGTGATGATGACGTCATGCTGATGTAGCTTCTGCACGAAGGCTGCGCTGACGTTCATGTTCGGGGTCACCAGTTTGGAGGCATGAGAAACAGGGTGTAAAGTTCCTCATCCACCATTGAAAAGGGAGGATCCTCCGACCAGACGGGTGTTGTGTCTGGTGGGCTAACTACTGCCCGACGGTTGTTGTCGGGATCTTGAAAACGTTCAATCGCACGGATATCTTTAATACCGCGATGTAGGATTTGTTAGTTCTAGTTCGTAAATTGCGAGATGGATTCTTGCCCTAACTGGCCGGAATGAGTGGAGATTACTACCCGACGGTTGCTGTCGGGATCTCGTAAACGTTCAATAGCGCGTATAAATTGAACTTCTCGATGCCAGACATGTCAATTCTCACTTCATTCTTGCCTTAACTGGCCGGTTTGAGTGTCTGACCACTGCCCGAGGGTTATTGTCGGAAGCTTGGTAATCGTTCAATCGCGCGGATAACTTTAACATCGCGATGTAGGATATGCCACTTTTA
The DNA here is from genome assembly GCA_921972225.1 of Euplexia lucipara. Classification (NCBI taxonomy): domain Eukaryota; kingdom Metazoa; phylum Arthropoda; class Insecta; order Lepidoptera; family Noctuidae; genus Euplexia; species Euplexia lucipara. Next base: position 655,030 of record OV179169.1, on the reverse strand, counting down.
CGTATGCGGCGAGATAGATGTCGCTACACTTTCACTTTATTCTTGCCTTAACTGGCCGAAATGAGTGGAGATTACTACCCGACAGTGGCTGTCGGGATCTTAGTAGTCGTTGAATAGCGCGGATAATTTGAACTTCGCGATGTAGGTTAAATGTCAATTTTAGTCCGTATGTGGCTAAATAGATGTCGCTAAACTTTGCCTTAATTGGCCGGGTTGAGTGAAAATGCGCTGCACCTGTTTTAATTTCGACTGTATTGTCACAGAAATAAGAGCTATATTCCGCCTACTGGGTTAAACGTTTTTTTGATAAAGCAAACACATGCCTTAAAAAACATACCTTCTTTGAACTGTTCCAGACCACGTAAAAGTTAACTTTAAAATGCGTAGAGTACGATAAATATGTTAACTGCCTTATATTAATGAATAATTTCATTTATGACTTGTATGTAAATGTGTTATTTTACACGAAAAAACGAAAGGTAATTGTGAATTACAGGTACTTAATTATGTTACTCCATACAAAATTAAAGAGTCAATCGTCGAATCGGGCACTGAAATAATACATTTGTGCAAACTCTAAATCAGAGTGTCAAAAAACGTTATAGCTAGTGGACGTAATATTATTATAGATTTTTACGTACTTTTTAAATTTATGAAATAAATGACTAAAACTGTGAGTTTTTTTATTAATCGTCTGGCCAAGCTTTAGTTTGCTGTTTTTGAAACAGTATTAGTGGTAATGCTCTACTGTGATTTTTTTTTTCAACTTTAGTATTGTAAATATTAAAGTAAGATTAACGATGTATTTTCTGATCAATCATAAGATTAATGTGGTGTTCACTATTTTAATTAGGTACTTAAGTAGGAATGTCTGAAATGTATAGAAAACAGGGTGGAAGCGACATCGCCCGTGCACCCTTGGGGGTCCAAGATCATTTTCTTATATAATGACCCCGCAACGTGTAATTTTTCATCGCTTTTCCTAATTTTTAAGTTTTTTCAGATTTCTTCGTGCTTTAAAAGTTTAAACTGTATTAAACCATCATCCAACCATTCCATCTTAACAAATGAGATTGTAAAAGAAAGAAGTGGCTTATTTAATTTATAGGGAAGAATCGCATTGGGTTATTTTGGAATGATGAGTTTAGCATGGTTCTTTGCAGTTTTTAGCAAACTTGACAGCAGAGAAGAATGCAAAGATTAGGAAAAGCCTACAAGAAATTTCAATGGTGTGGGATCCAGAATCATGTACACACGCATACACATCAAGCTACACATTTCCAGTTTACGCTGATCTCTCATTGTACGGGAATTCTATGGAACTATGCGAGATTAGCTTATACTGGAAATGTATAGCTTGATGTGTAGCCGTGGATTCATGGGTTGAACTTCATTCATTGGTTGCCGAATTTATAACGATTTCCCTTCCATCCTGAATTTAATATAAAAAATATAATTCCGTTTTAGACTTAACTAAAAAGACGGTGACCTCTGAGTTTCTTTCGGTGTTTCTTCTCAGAGTAGTCGAAAACATCGAATATCATTTACAAATTATATTATCATTTATAAGAAATATCGATTATTTTTGGATAAGTTTGTTTAATATGTAAGTATAATGAATTATGTTTGTACGTATCCGTATTTTGTCGTGTCAGGGTTTCTTTTTACAATATATTTTTAACCGACTTCAAAAAAAGGAGGAGGTTCTCAATTCGACGGTATGTTTTTTTTTTTTTTTTTTTGTGTGTTTGTTACGCGATTACTCCCCCATTTGTAGACAGATTCTCAAAATTCTTTTTTTATTAGAAAGAGTATACTTCCGAGGTGGTCCCATTTTAATTTGGTGAAGATCTGGTGCTGATCTTCGGAGATATACAATGGAACTCTTCAAAAATGGACGGCAAATCTGTCGTGATTGCTGGAATCGCTTGGATATTTATTGTTTATACAACATCATGATGTATCATCACGCCTGTACGCTCTGAGGGGTACGCAGATGTGTACAATATACCTAGATTTCGACAGTTAGGTACCTATGTTAAGTTTCATTTATTAGGGATAAGTGGATAACCCTATTACCATTATGTATTGTTAACAAATAACAATATAAAAATAAATTCATGGCAAATATTTGTATGGAAACAACTAAAAATGGAAAAATAAAAATCTTTTTTGCAAAAAATAAAACCGACTTCAAAAAACCACTAACCGATGTAAAATAACTCTAAATTCGGAAGTCGGTGGCCCATCATGAATAAGATAAAACCACCAAAGCCACAGACTTCCTAATTTAGAGTTATTTTACATCGGTTAGTGGTTTTTTTAAAGTCGGTTTTATTTTTTGCAAAAAAGATTTTTTATATTATATATTTCCGGTATCTAGGTTGCTGTATTACTTATTTTGTATTACCACTTATCAATCTTTAGTAGTTTTTATTCTAGGTAGTTACAGACGCCAGCACATCAAGTTACCCCAATGTGTCAAATTTCTTTGATCGTTTTTCAACTTTATGTCAAACAGAATAAGGTTCATATTCAATTGAGAAAATTTGACACATTGGGGTAACTTGACGTGCTGGCGTCTGTACATCGTGTTCACATGAAGGGTAGGAGTGACTTCGAGGTTTGGATAGAGGAATGAGGATTTTTTCATGGTTCTTTGCAGTTTTAAGCGAAAATAACATCAGAAAGAAACGTAAAAAATCCGAGGAAAATTTACAATGGGGGTCCAGTACCAAAAGTTCTGGACCCCCGTCCAGAACTTTTACAACGTCAAAAATGTGTTTAATTTTCAGCCATATTACAAATTCTACTCGTTAACACTTGACAGTTGACAAACAGCCGATTCCATATACGCCATTTTCTTTCTATAATAGAAATATAATTTGTAATATGGCTAGGCCTGCTGCTGTTTGTCAACTGTCAAGTGTATTTCATTTTCAGCCATATTACAAATTCTACTCGTTAACACTTGACAGTTGACAAACAGCCGATTCCATGTAGGTACGCCATTTTCTTTCTATTGTCGCAATAGAATTGAAATAGAGTTTGTAATATGGCTATGCCTTTATTATTACAGGTAAAGCTGTTCTGTGATATATTAATTTACTTCTACTATTGTAATTGATAGGTATTGGTATTGTAATAAGGTACATAATTAAAATAATAATGTCTTTTGTGATTAATAAATAATATTGATGTGGTTTTATGTGTTTTATTTGGTCGATGGTATATCTACCATAGTTAAATAAATATTTGCCAACGATTACCTACCATAACAGCCGGGGTACCTATTGCGTATCCTCCGTTAACAGTTTTAATAGTGATGATCAATGGGAAAAGCAAAGATTAACTGTCAAACAGCTAGTTTAATAGGCTCTTCAAGGCTTGAGTGAATAGGCTCTTAATACATTAGTGCGCTTTACCATCATTGATTGCAGTAAATAAATAAATAAATAAATCACTGCTTACCATCCGGTGGGATTGCAGTCAAGCCTGTGTTGCCCAGTTGTTCCGTGTTTTTTATTACCCTTCCTACTACTCCAGTTTTCAGCTGTTAGAAGGAGAAAAAAAAATAGCCCGTGTTACTACCATGTATTTCTCCATACTGGAGTAGTAGGAAGGGTAATCAAAATTAACGGTATTACAACTGGTACCTAGTAAGATTGAAGGCAGTCTACGTCAAGCACTAGTTTATAACATAAAAAAATATTAACTATCATCAGCGTGGGTCTAGGTTGATGTCATTCACACTCGCAGAGAGATGTAACGAGGCTCACACACTTGAAGTTCACCATTTTTTGGTAATTCTCAGAGTTGTCATCAAAGTTTCCTAATGAAGATAGCCAATAGCTCTGCTGGAGTTATTTTACACATTTTTGTGTATTTCACTTGGCATTACGAAAGAAAGGATTAAAATCGGTACACAATATGCTAAGCTTTACAGACAACGGACAACGCCATCAGACAGCGGACAGCGCCATCTCTATTTAAAACCCATTACTCACCGTCGGCATTTAGTGACGCAGTGCAGTGCTGTAGTGACGTCATAGATGACATTCATAGCTCGCTGGTTGGCTGCATAGTTCTAATAGTGCTGTATAGATGTCGCTTCAAGTTTAGTTATAAGATAAATATATTTTAGCGCCGATTTGTATCAACAGAAAACTTTTATACAAGGAATATAAATGGCGGTTTGACAGCTTTTGTATATACCTACTGTGTATTCTTCAGATAAAACTTATCGGACTATTGAATAGAATCGACTAGGTTTTTTTTAAGTTCCATCCCCCCAGAACCGTTATATTTGTCTATAACTATATCGAATACATATATCGCTATCTGTGGATGCTGTGGTTTGAGCTGTCTGTTGCCGCCAACGTAGGTACCTATGTACCTACGTCATACATTTTGCTCCTCATGATATTTATCTTAGAAAATTAGTAAAGTATCGGATGTAACTTTTTACATAGTGAATAATTGACCTAAATAACGTCACGCCTGTAAATCTCGAAGGGTGAGGCAGAGGTATGTATTACGCCCACATTTTGCCAGTTACGTTAAAGTTCTTTGAAATAGAAGACGAGCTATTGCCGTCACTCGGGTTCATATTCAGGACTTCGGGTTGCTACTGAAAAATTCCAGATGTAAGAACCTCAACTTCGTTTCGCCCGACCCGGCTATCGAACCCGGAACACATACTCAGCAGTAGCGCTATTATGGAATGAGTGAAAGTGTATGTAAATAATTGAGATGGGGGTCAAACAATAAAACTGCAAGCTAACATTACACATTTATTTTAATACTAATCTAAACAGCTTTACACTTTGATTGTAGCATTTTTAACATGAACAAAAAAACATTTTACATTACTAGGTACGCATTTTACTAGCGTTTGTTTTGACTTTTGGCAAATTGCGCAAAAGCATTTTAGAAGCACATTTACACACCTATCTACATATCATAAGTAAAGTAGAATCAGTAAAATCTAGATTTACACGAATCAGCCATCTTTTGTTATTTTCCCGCCGCTAAATCTTCCGCCATTTAAAACTAACTATACTATAGACTAGACAACATTGCCATAAGAAAAAAAATCACTTGAACATAAATATCACAGGATTTTACAAACTGAATAGGCTAACACCGATTAATACAACGTGAAAAATATTTACATATTAAAACATTGCACATTGCTAGAACACGTAGCTATTATATGTACATACAACATCCATTTCAACACCTTAGAACGCTATGAAATATATTTATTAACTATTAACTTAGAATTTAAAAATGTATTGTCATATAATAATAGTACTTAATATTAATATCGGATAAAGGAAGCATCTAAGTAACAATTAACAATTTTATTCTGGTTTTATACATGTTGACATTCGATTGGCTATAGAAATTCTTTCAAATATCGGGCGTTTGACAGTTTTATACATTCATTTTGTAATAATTTTCATTCCAGAACGTGGGCCTTAGCTATGGAAATCTTAGTTGATTGGGTATATACCTAATTACTTAAATTTAATGTTTTTATTTTATAAAATGTTGCTTATTGTCATCACAACAGTTTACATCGATTAAAGTATTTATATTATTAACTTATTGACTAAATTATTTTTATAATGAATCAATAGACAAAATACCTAATGCTTGGATATCTAAAAAAATATCTTAATTCTTTTACATATAGGTTGACAAGTTTCGTTGGTAATATTTCGCGGGTAAAAGTACCTTTATAGGAAAAAAGGCCAGATACCATCATGACGTTCACCCCTAAATATGCCCATATAAAAAAGTCACTTTGTTTATGGTTATTTACATATTGCACATTTTTTTTGTACAATGTCTATTAATTAAACAATAGTTTGCTTTTAGTGCTAGGACAAACTGTCTATATAAAATAATATCACACAGGCTTCACGTAAATACAGAAGTGAAAATCAAAGGAAAAATTACAATTTCTCTGCTGTCAGACAGGTTGCCAGTGTTTGCTACTCATCGCTAGATGGCGTTACTGGCAACATAGTGTTTATGAAATGTATTTTAAATATTGACTACATTAATATAATACTTTGCTATTTTGATTAAATAACTTGAATGTATGTGCTGAAATGGAAAAAAAATGTTGAATGGGCCTTTTACCATAAAGCAAATTGTACCTACAATTATGTTTTCCTTGTAGGTACCTACCCACCTTATCTTAATAAGTTTTAACACAATTAGATTTGATTATCACTACCATAGGTCAATGTGTTCATCTGTGAATGAAAGATAATAGTCATACATGTCATTTCTATTAAAAAACGGTTAATCTAATACTCACAGGACAGACAGAGAGTATTTAGTAAGACTTTAGTTGCCAAATTGGTAAGTCAACCATTTTGATTTATTAATTAATTGTTTAATTTTAAATAGTTTCACTATAGTACGTTCGCGTTAAGAATGCAGTAAAGTCATCATTATCCGTCGGCCTAGCCCTGCCCCCTAACCAATCAAATCTTTTTAAATTCATTAAACTTAATGTTTTAAAATATAATTGGTTTGAATTTAACAACACTGTGGAATACACCTTTATCTTGCAGCTGCACTGCATTTTTACTGCATTCTTAACGCGAACGAACTATATTTAAATAAGATAGACACGATTGCGCAGTATCTTGTATCTAGGGCCTCCGACATTATGGGGTCCCGTACATTCCAGTAAAACCTATATCCTATATCATACCTATGTTCTGGTGAAAAATGTTAACAGTAGAGTTAAACAGTTTAATAATAGTAACCTTATTCGGATTTTACACAAATTTCCTTTTATTATCTACTTGGACAATTATACATATTTTAAGTAAAAAGTGTAGATAGGTTATAAGCACTCAGCAAGCGACACTTTAAATTACAATGTGACTAACTAGCCACACTTGAACTCAGTGTCGCGTCGCGCCGTCATCGGACGCGTGCGTGCGTTGGTGTGCCGTTTTTGAAGAATGCCGAATTTTCTTTAGATAACCTACACCTTTTTACTTATAATATCATTGCACTTGGGTAGGTATAGGTATTATTTTGATACTTTTATCCGTTTGACCTTAGCCCGAAGCTAGCGAATAGTTAGCTTGGGCACTTCTTGTCTATATACAGTAACTATTCCTAGGTGTTTTAGTAGGTAAGCAGACTGCCTGCCACTGCTTAGTTAGATCTTTAGAAATATGAGGAACAGGGTGTAAAGTACCTCATCGCCAAATGAAAAACTCGGATCCACCACGCAGACGGGTGTCATGTCTGGTGGGCGACTACTGCGCGACGAATGTTGTCGCGACCTTGTATACGTTAAATCGCGCGGATAACTTTAACATCGCGATGTAGGATGTCGCTCTTTAGTTCGTATGAGGCGAAATAGATGTCGCCACAGATCACTTTACCTCTTCTCCTTGTTTTAAACTTTCTACATGGTCCCCCAAATTGTTGTGTATCCTGGCGTTGGATTGTGGCCTGACTTGTATTCATAGGTACATGTTACAAGTAAAAAGGTGTAGATAGGTTACCTAAACAACATTCGATTAACAAAAACGGCACACTAACGCACGTATGCGTTCGTTGACGGCGCTTCGCGACACTGAGGTAAAGTGTGGCTGGCTAGGCACATTTTAACGGCTCGCTTTCTGAGCGCTTATAATCTTTTACTTACACCTTTTTACTTAGAATATCATTGAGTACATGAGACAAAACATATGAATGGTGAAAACCTTCCCTTGAAAATGAGATGAAGTGAACGCAATGTGAGCGCAATCCCATACCTCTGACCTGCTACCTATCTTTTCGCGGGATTCAATACGCGCAACAAATCGATCGACCTATATCCACAGTATAAATATTAATACAGTAGGACGACGCCTTCGATCTCTAGAAAATTGCCGATAACGTCTACACGCGTTAGCCCTGAATAATACATCCCGAACATCGTATTGTTCGCAGTTTGGGAGCGGCTTTCCCGCGTTTCGCCCCTCACACCCCGCACGATTGTAATGTCTAGACGGCTTCGTCGGACGACTGTAGGTTTTTAGACTGTGCTATATCTGTCGCTTGAGTAGGTAATATGGACGAACTGCACTACGGTTGAGTATAGTTCGTCCCACAAGCGTCAAACTGTCTGCGAGTCGCATTGCGGTGACTCGTGACAGCTGTCAACGACATCTTTCATTTGTTTACTAAGCAGGCGCTATCTAGACCGTGCACGAGGGGTCGCGTGTCCATGATAATATTTTATAATGATTCTAATTTAAATTAAGTAGGTACTTAGTTAAAATTTTACAAGTTATATCGTCGTACATCCGGACGACATTAGTTTTCCACGGCCGGACCCGGAGTAGAAGTTTTTCAAGGGATTTTTCTAATTGCCAAGTTTTAAACTGTGTTAAATCGTAATTTCTGTCCAGACGAATGAGATTTTTAATTAAAGGACAGATCTCATGGGGTTAGATACATCGGAAAAAGAAAACTAGGAAAAAAAATCATTGTTACTACTATTGGCCCAAATCGCATGTCTCTGTCTGTCTTATTCATCTATTTCTTTCACCTTGTTTAATACAGAACATCCGCATTTCACAAATTTTTTTTTTCAATAGCAGTTAACTGTAAATAAATAAGAAGGTTAATTGTTTTATCAAAATGTTTTAGGAATAAATGCTTACAGTCGCTAATGGTACAGACGCCAGCACATCAAGTTACCCAATGTGTCAAATTCCTTTGATCGTTTTACAACTTTATGTCAAACTATTTAAGGTTCATATTCAATTGGGAACCGTAGGCCTATTTACACCTAGAAGCAAGAAGCAAGTATAGGTATCGTTTAGATAAGACGAACTTTTATTATTATTTTAATTATTTGCATTACGTCACCAATTACAATACTCTTCGGAAACGAGCCCTCATTAATATCAATATGAAAAAAAAAGAATACATTTTCGAAATAGTAAACAATTTCATAGACTGTACCTGATAGGTACTTATTCTAAGTATATATACATAGATATATACGAGTAGGTACTTAGGTTAGATATTATAGAATATTTTAACAAAAAAATACGTTAATAATTTACACACACATATTTTTACATAAATATTGATTATACAACCGCGATAGTGAATTTTAAATTTCGAAAACTGTGTTTTTTTTACACTTATGTAATTTAGTTTTTGCCCAAAATGTACCTCGCCTATATAAACAGTAAGTGGTAGTATAAAGTACTATATATATAAGTACCTATTTAAACTGCATTTTTTTTACTAATGCGTTAGTGGTTTTTTTGGCTATGCGTTTCAAATAAGAATAGGAATGATTTTGCGCCAAGTTGTGACCTCATAGCTGTCAATTCGAATAAATTGGGTAAGATCAGCAAAACAAGTTTTTTTTACGTATCATTTTTTTACGAAATACGAACGAATAATTTTCTAAATTGTACTCTCAAAGTAGGTATTTGTTTACATCTCTCCAGCCCTCACATGCAAAACAGCGCCTCGTTCACATATTTTCGAGCAGTCAGGGAGATGAAAACAAAAACAACTATTAACAACAACAGCAAACAACAGCTGTGTAGTAACAAACAGAATTAATAAACAAAACGTAAGCACTCCACAAGACTAATTAGTTTAAGACGTTTTTTTCATTTTGAATAACTTCGACTCGGTAAAACAAAATAAAATAATTGATACGCGATTTAGGTTTCGTTGCAGGCCGTACTTTTCAAGCGACATTTGACAGATAGAGGTCATTAACGTTCCTATTCTTATTTGAAACGCAATACCGCGAGGACAATTAAATACGGTCTATTGAATTGTTTGATTTTTTTATTACAACATTTAAAAGCCTAAAGTTGTGGCAATCTAAGAAGTACTATTTCAAATTTTTCTTTTTTGTATCGGTATGTTTCATGATTCGAATTTTATAGCAACCGATTATTTTTTCTTCTGCTATGAAAAAGCATTTCTTAGATTGCCACAACTTGAAGGAGGAAATACGCATCTCGTTTTCCAGAAAGAGATAGAGTTATATTTTTATCTAACTTAACATATTACTTATTGTGCGTTACTTTTCAAATTGTATGTACATAAAGCGCTTTTACTCTATGTAGGTTAGTAGTGAGTTTATGTATCTAATTACACACAATGTCATGGTAAAAAAGTGTATTATTTACTTTTTGATTAAACATCTCATTCGGTTAGATACCTACATCAGAAATAAAACTAAATTTTAACGCAGGGAGATTCAGAAGAGAACACCTTACACACACAGGTGGGATTGCAGTCAAGCACTGGTTTATAATATTAAAAAAAAAAAAACCATACACGTCAAGCGCGGATCCACCGTTGTGGGTACTGTGGGCATGCCCACAACCCTATTTAAGATCAGTTGTCTTAGGTGGGAATCGAACCCATGACCTCCAGCATAGCAATCAGGGCCACTCACCACTATGTCAACAGGCCAGTCAAAGCAGTACTTTAGGTATAAATGATAATAACAATCGAGTTAAATTATTACCTCCTCCTACTACTACTTCAAATACTACTACCTACTCTAGTATTGTAAGTAACATAGAGACACACAGCGCAGTAATTCAGTTTAAAATAATGTATTTTGTATCTCTCAAAATCAATGCATTTCAGTAAGGTAGTTAGGTTAGGTAGTTAGGTTCGCTATATGATAGGTATGGTAAGTTAGGTTAGGTTATATGTATATATGTAGTCATTCATTGATTTATTGATCCTCATAGGGGTGCTATGTAAAATAATGTATACATTAATGTAGAACAATAAAGTGGCGCTAAAACATTACCTTTGTATTGAATGCAATGTATCGATCGTAGGGAATACTTAGTCTGACCCGCGCTTGACGAATTTTTCTTTTTGAGGCCTAGATCCGTGCCTAATACACGTGTGTATGTCAATTTATGGATGTCCCCTTAAGCATTGTCTATTGGTCAACCAAAGAGTAGTGAAAAGAAAATGTAGAAGACGCTTGTCAAGTGGAATAAGAAAAAAAAAACTATTTTTGAATATGGCGGTGTAAATATGTTTTCTAACTTTTAGAAAGGCATTTTCTGTGTTTTATTTTAATGCCTCACTGATCCTTCGTGTGCTTTATTTAGAAGTAATTAAAGTAATAGTTATCTTTAACGTGTCAGTAACATTTTAACAAAGCAACTTTTGCTTGCTAACAGTAGGTTGATTTAAACTAGTGTAGGTTTTCATTTACCCTTAATTTATTAACAGAGATTACCCTTATAATATATTATTACCCTACGCAATCTAAACCTTAATTAGTATGTATTATTAATTGTAACGAGGATATCGAAGTATTATTTCAAAAATAGATCCATTTCGTAATGTAATATTTACAATTTTTTATTACTTGATTATAATTAACTTACACATGTAGTGTACAAACTAACCCTTATCTAATGGAAGACCTTTGTGATATTGTTTGTTGTGATTATTCTTGGTTGAATTAGAACTAGACACTCACACACCTCGTTCTCACTGACACACACATTTAAACTGACACACACAATCAGACTGACACACACATTCACCCACGCTGTTCAAACATGCTCCCAACCACTCACGATCATCTGGTTTCGAAAAAATAAATCGACACCTTTATACCTTTATTGCGGGTAATAAGTGCACATAATATTTTCTGTATTTATGATGACTGAAAACTTAATATTAGATTAATGTTAATAATTTACAAAAATAATGTAAAAGTTTGCCTTATTTCACGTGATTTTTAAAACTCAATATAACTTTTTGCTTTCCATTTGTACTCTTAGGTGGTAATTTTATAATTGAGACAATTATGAACCCTGTAGGGCACAGCAAAAGAGTAGGAGAGGAGATTTGAAATTGAATGCTGTGTTTTGTTATCTGTCAGCCAAACACAGCTGTTTCTACGAGATTGATCATGTGTCGTAGTTTATTTTCTTGATGGTATTCTAAAACCAGCTCATATTCTTACATATTTGTTTCGCATACTGTACATACAATATACCACTTTCAAATGTTCACTTTTATTTTCCAAGAAACATTAATTTTATTTAGCGTTGAATGCACGCATATACGTGTATGTATGGCTTTCAGTTACGCTTATTTTAAAATAAACAATACAAATGATTACCTATCAAGATGATGATAAAATTTAACGGTTTTTTTTAATTTAAAACTAATTTATAGACTTCGGAAAACATAGACATGTGCTCTGTAGTATTTTTTGTTGTTAAATATGCGTATTTTGGCCTAAATTTATTGTTTTGTTTGGGGCTATGCTGTGTCCAGATTGTCGAATACCAAATCTAATGATCTATCATGAGATTGGAAAGTAAAATTAATTGTTTACATACTAACTAAAGATTCCAACATCCAGAGACCATACACATGGGTTAAGCATAAATTCTGATCACCTTGCAAACATTTCCACGAACTTACATACATTCTTAAATTCTTCCACACTTCCACATACACATCATGAATTAATTTTCAAATTATGAAACATTCACACATCTTAAGTTCTATTTTGGATCTTAAAACTATGATATTTTGTTGATAAACTTACTTCTATTGTAACATATATATTTATAATTAAATTAAACATTATGTTAATTACTAGAGGTACACAACAGACCTCTATCTAGATCTAAACTCTAACGATATATGTATATTTTATAATCTTACCATTAGAGTAGCATAAGCAAACATACAGACAAACATTTAATACTAATTGGGCTGTGAAAGTTACTACCGAATTTCAATCCACATAGGCTAGACAGTCTTGCGCCCTTTGCCTAGAATTTGTACTCAAATAGTTACGGCTGATAAGCCATGTTGAAGATATTAAACCTTATTACCATCTATGGTATTCATATTCGATTGATTTGAATGTAAACGGTCACACGTTACACTTTGATTTTCGCCGCCGAGCCACTGTAAGATGCACTCTATTGTTTTCAAATCCCGGAAAACTCAAGGTAATGTAGTTTGATTAATCACTTCAGGCCAATCTAGAAGTCTCGCCAAGGGCGGTCTGTGATTGGGTGACATATCGAGATCCTTAGTCTATGCCTCGGAAGCACGTTAAGCTATTGCTATTGGTCCTGCCTGATCTTTTAAACACACTACACCTGGCTTGAAGCCCGAAAATCTGATAACCAGTGTTACTTAGAGGTATCGTGTGAAGTGACTGGGTTGTGGAGGTCCTTAGGCAGTCGCTCCATGTGATAATTAGACTGCATATGCATAGTCAGCAGCGAATCCTCAAGCAGAATAAGTGCCATCATAGACGAAACCGAGCTACGAAAGTTTAATATTTGCCACTATCGTAAGCCCAAAAGTGGACTAAAGCATATTTTGGACAAAATCGATGCAAAAGTTCAAGACTTTACACTTAAGGACTACTGTATTGTTTACATCGGAGAGGAAGATTTTAGAGCAACGCAAAACTACGTAGAACTAGTAATGTTTATACGTGAAAAATTAACGGGGCTAACCCATACTAATATTATTATTTGCCTACCTACCTATAAATTTAAATTCAACAACTTTGACTACACACAACAATCAAACTATAGTAACACTCTATATAACTGTCGTGTGGAAACTTTTAATAACCTTTTGTTTATGGACACTCAGACGCTTAACTACGCGTATATATTGGACTCTAATATTAATCTTTCTTATGACTATGATATGTACACTAAGCTTTCTGGAGCAATAAACTATTATGGCATGGAGATGGTTGTGTCAGATTTGCAAGACTTAGTGATGGAAATATTTAATTTAAACTCTAAAAATGAAATATTAACATACTCACAAACACCACACCTAATGAACGACATATGTTTATCAAGCAACGAGTTTTTTCTCGAATAACTATATAAATATACTACATCAAAATATAGCAGGTCTTTTGAATAAGTCTGATACACTTTATGTCTGTTTAGAGGAATTGTCAAAATGTAAATTGAATATTGACGTCATCTGTGTATCAGAACACTTTATGATGTCAGGCTATGAACAGTATCTATCAGTTCCGAACTACTCATTAGCAACTACTTTCAGTAGAAATGACACCAAAAGGGGTGGATCATGCATTCTTATTAAAAATAAGCATGAATGGAGGGAAGTTCCTGACATTCTTAATTTATCCATCAGTCATGTTATAGAATGTTGTGCAATTGAGCTTGTTAAATATAAAACAATTGTTGTGTGTATGTACAGAGTTCCAAATAGTAATAATTATAGTATATTTTTTGATTTGTTATGTATGATCATTAAAATCTCAAAAAACAAGAAGCTTGTTATATGTGGTGATTTTAACATAGACCTGCTTAAGAAAACTAGTCAATCTTCTAAGTTTAAGGAAATATGTTTAAGTAATAATATACAGCTTGCAATTCAACAACCTACCAGACTTGCTAGCCAATCTTGTATTGATAACATCTTACACAATATTGAAGGATGCAAATCACATGTCAAGGAACTAGCTTTATCTGACCACACAGCCCAAATTTTGCAATATCCAGTAGAAAGAGTATACGATATTGATCATTGGTATGAATTTAAACGTGACTACTCGGAAGACAATGTTAAAAAATTTATTGAGAACTTAAGCCAACTAAGTTTTAAGGAAATCTATGACTATAACAATGTAAATGAAGGGTACAATGAACTACATAAAAACTTTACTTCACTGTATAATTTATGCTTCCCTTTAATAAAAATTAAGATGTCAAAAACCAAAAAGCCCAAATGGATCTCGAAAGGCATTAAAACCTGTTGTACGCGTAAAAGAGCTCTATTGTGGAAATATAGGATAAAACGGTCACTTGCTAATAAATTGATATTTAAGCAGTATGCCAAAAAAGTAAAAGCGATTATAAAACTAACACAAAAAGCTCAAAATACATACAATATTAAAACCTCTAACAATAAATCAAAAACCGCCTGGAAAATAATTAATAAAAATAAGTACAACCAACCTCGAGAATACATACATAACATTAAAATTAATGACACACTAATTTATGACCCAAATAACATAGCAACACAATTCAATAATTATTTCATTGATCAGATAAAACCTGAAGATCCCCTACCTTCACATAAACCCCCTCCATCCGTCAGCAACTCAATGTTTATGACACCAACTGACCCTAAGGAAATACAGCAGATCATCCTTTCATTAAAAAATACCTCAAGTGTGGGGTATGACGGATTCAATACAAATATTATAAAAAGAGTTGCTCATATAATCTCACCCGTACTATCACATCTCATAAACTTATCTATACAAACAGGTAAATTCCCAAAGTTACTTAAAATTGCAATTATTAAACCTATACATAAAAAAGGAGAGAAACATAACATGAACAACTATCGCCCAATTGCATTGCTATCTATTTTTTCCAAGATTTTCGAAAGAGTCATCTATAACCGCGTATGCAACTACCTTGAAAATAATAATCTTTTTGCCAAAGAACAAATGGGTTTCAGAAAAAATAAATCGATTAACCTAGCACTATATCAATTTTGTAATCGAGTACTAAGCAATATGGATAAGCGATCTCCAACTGTTGCCCTGTTTATGGACATGACAAAAGCTTTCGACCGCGTAAAAATTGACATTCTTTTGGACAAATTATATGCAATTGGTATTAGGGGTAATGTACATAAACTATTACAATCATATCTTACTGATAGGAAACAACTAACTGAGGTATCCAAAATCTGTCCTAAAACAAAGACCTTAACAACATACAAATCGAACATGAGACATGTCAAATATGGCGTGCCACAAGGCAGTGTACTAGGAGCACCTTTGTTCCTAATATATATAAATGACTTCCCAACTGTTACCAATAATCCTATGACTCTTTTTGCTGACGATAGTACTATTCTCTTTGACGCATATAGTAAAAATGACATTAATGACAAAATCAATTTGACTTTAAAAAATGTTATTGACTGGCTAATAAAAAATAATCTAAAAATTAATATAAGTAAAACGAAAGCTATTAACTTTAACCAAAGACTTCCACTAGTAAATTTAAATATACATCATGATAATCAAACAATAGAAGTAGTAGAATCAACTAAATTTTTAGGATTATATTTGGACAACAAAATGACTTGGAAACAGCAAATAGAGTTCATATGTAATAAATTAAATAGATATTCCTTTGCGCTACGTAATCTCAGTAAAATCGTTGATATACCAACCGTGTTGACAGCTTACCATGGTTATGTATCGTCTACTCTTAGATATGGAGTTATTTTTTGGGGCAACTCCACTGAATTGGAACGTGCGTTCAGAGCGCAAAAGAGATGCATTAGGGCTGTCTGCAACTTAAATCAAACTGATTCATGCAAAACTTATTTTATAAAACTCAAAATACTGACTCTGCCCTGTATCTATATATATGAGACTGCAGCATTTATTAAATCACACCCAGAATTATTTGAATACCGTACAAGGAGCCGTCATGCAGATCAGTTGTGCACTCTACCTTCCAAAACAGCGCTCTTACACAAAAGTTTTGTTTGTATGGGACCAAAAATTTATAACAAAATACCCCTAGACATCCGCAATATCAATCAGGTTACGCTATTCAAGAAGAAATTACAGTGTTTTCTTATAAATAAAGCATATTATACTCTAAATGAATATATGTGTGAATAAATAAAGTAATTTAAACATAATGAAATGAAATTCAATGAAGAACTTATAATTTAATTTATTTTAATATTATTATTCCAATAAAATTCAATTGATTGTTTTGTTTGAATTGATTATCTACGATGTGTAATAAACCAAATTTTGCATGCTTATATATAGGCTGAGTATGGTGAAACCACAAAAAAATGTAACATCTTTTGTAAAACCCATATTATGCGAATAAAATGATTTGATTTGATTTGATTTGCAATCTGACTCCAACATTGTTTAGAAATGGTTAGGAAGATATTTATTTATTTTTAAGATTATGATTGTCTTGACAACACAATGTGGAGTGAAATTTCGCCGTCACTATTGGAAGCAAGCCCAATATAATAAGAATAGTCTAGGCGGATGACGTTTTTTTTTCTACCAGAGACATACCTAATTATTATCTAAAAAGGAATTTGATATTTTTAAGTTTTTTTTTACCTAAGTAGAATTTATTGGAACAACTTTGTGTACCTAATCATTCCTTAGTGTTTCGTCCACTTTAATAATGGAATGTCTTTCAAATGAAAAGATTGTGTCGAGTTAGTAATTACCTATGCCCTTAAAATTAATTCATCCTAGTGTTTTTCTATGTATTTCATTACAGGAAGAAAGTTTTCTCATAAATGATATTCATTTCTGTAAATAGTTAGTAAGTTTCATACGTAATTTTTTACTGGTAGATGAGGTTTGTGTTTAACTATCTGACTACTCGGAGAAGAAACACCGAAATAAACTAAGAGGTAACAGTCTATTTTAAAGTCCAGACATTATCATGGTCAGATCGTGTACGAACCATGCAGATTAGTGTCTGATTGTCTTTTGAGGAAAGAATCACACAGATATAATGATGATATGATACCTGATTACACATTTAAGACAATGGTATTTCTATCCCAAACCAAGCCATTTGAAATGTTTACACCACAGAAAGTGATAAATTCCGTTGAGATGAGCAATCACTCGACAACCAGAGACAATTAATATACCACAAACTTGATTGAGCCGGTCTAATTAATCAATTTAGATTTCTGGTCGGTAAAGTCTGAAGAATAGATAGACCTGCCATTAAAAATACCCATACGCATGATCCTAGATAGTACATACTCATCAACACCATTTTTTATATAGAAAACGATGGGTCTACTTTTGTCCTCAACCTTGTCTTGCGGTCAGAGATGAGGTCGATGAGCTTACCCAAAAGAAGCCGATTTACTCGCGACTTGAACAGATTGGGTTCAAATGAAATCGGAAACACCGATGCAGGCAGGAAATTCCCCTTCGTGGCTGTGCGCATAATGAAGAACAGGGAAAGGGCTTCGTGCGAATAAGTGGAACATCTACAAAGAATGGGTGATAACTTGCAGTACGTCTCGTAATTACCACAGAGAGAATATAATAGAATATATTTCAATGATGTACACGGTCACACTCTGTGAGTTAGCCTCACTAGCTGCCTGTATGTTTTGATGGCCACCTGCTTCTCACGAACGATTTAATGTGTATCAATCTGGGCAAGTATCCTGGGTAAGCTCCTGTTCTAATTCATTTGTACTTTCTAAGTTATTTTATACATCATTCACATCATTGATTGGGTGACCATTACATATCAACACTCCTCCGTGCATCAAAAAGTACGTTATGTCGTTAGTGTTGGTCCCGGCTGTCATTTGTAGATTTCTGACAGTTGTTACGGCTAGTCAGAGACCCGAAAGCCGGACAACCAGTTTAACCAAGGAGTATCGTGTTAACCAGTTGGGTTGTGGAGGTCAATCAGGTGGTTGCTTCATGTATGTATCTATGGTATTTAGTTGCATCCGGTTAAACTGGAAGCTGACTCCAACATAGTTGGGAAAAGGCTAGGCGGATGATGGCCTTATTGACGGAAGACATCGTGATGTAACCAGGACTGATAGTGAATATAAGTCTAAAATCACCAATCGGCCTTGAGCAAGCGTGGTGATCAATGCTCGTGCCTTTTCTGTATGAGAAGCGGCCTTTGCCCTGCAGTGGGACAGTAACAGGCTGGTATTAAATAATAGCTCGTGATGACTGAACTGAGTTTTTACTCGTGCTCATTAGGTAGAATTTACGATGCCTTGTCTAAAGTGGCTATAAAATGCAATCAAACATAAATGCCAATTCTATTACATTTTAATATCTCGATCAAATCATAGGACTATTGTTTAGCTAGTTATTTATAACTCTTCGTGTCCGCAGTGTGGTTACAGAGTATGTTAGTGCGTACTTAGTTTATCAATTAATACAATTTTTTTTTTACATTTTGTTGAGTGAGTATCGGTTTGAAAACAGTGCCGCGAATTTTGTGATCAAGTCATTTAAAAGACGGTGGTTTGTAATTAAAAGATAAAATATAACTTATAGTTGTTATTGCATTTAGGTTATGTTTAACTTTAAGTGGGTTTTGAGAAAGGTAAGTACTTTTAAATTACCCTTTTTATGATCTTGAGATAATATTACGTTTAAATTATTCGGGTATCTTTGGGTGATGTTATATAGTGTTTCTTCTCAGAGTAAGTCGATAGGGAAACACGGACCTCACGTTCTAGTTTAAAAAGAAGTGTAAAAGTGTTTGTATGAACTTAGTTACAGAAATAAATATAATTTATTATATAAAAATATAGCTCTCGAATTGAACAATGACTTGTTAGTAGGATAGACGTTTTAGAATTTACAGTAAGTATTAACAAATGTTGTGTTAGCAAAGTACTTTGATGAAGATAGTTTAAAATTTCTGTATTGCAAAGTGAGGTGGAGGTGTTTTTTTGCATTATATTTATTAGTCATTTTTAGGAGTTAAATTTGAGATAAATACCGAAGATTCAATTTAAAGATACAAGTGTACACATAATTAAATTGTAGCTATAATTCAACAACGAATTAGGTACTTACCCTATATAAATACTTACATATTTATGAATATTTCTGTACAGTAACGTCTAGTTAATATCGACGCAGTGTATGCCTATAACTGTTAGAATTCAGTGCTCAATTGAATTCTATATGCGACTATAGGTATTCTCTACAATTTACATATTAGAAAGTGCAGTTTTGATAATAAACTTGTTTCTATGCGCGTTTCTATACACAATATAGTTAAATACTGCAAAATTGTTTTTACTTGACCGTTTTAAATATTTGACGTTTTTATTATACCTTATTATTAATGTTATAGTTATAATCATTTTAGGCTAGTTTTGCTGGCTATTCATCTACACAATACAATTGTTTCCTTTTTGTTTAATCTTATTTACGAAAATAAGAAAAATATATTCAAAATTTTGGCCTCTGATTATTATTTTTTGTTCCGTCGATACAGATCCATCTAGACCATAAAAGCCTCATACGAATTATTGACTGGTAGCGTTTCACAATGAAGGTAAACTAAGTGGTACTTACGATAAGTAGGATTTATGTACGATAAATTTACTTATCATCAGCTTTTACGACACATATCGGTAGTTGACTTAAAGCCAACTTTGTGTACTTAGATAGGTAAATTATTGTGATCCACTTTGACAATGTACGTAAATAGTGTCATGGTTAATTTTTTTAAGTTCTTTGGACAAAGTCTGAAAAGCGAGAACAGTCATAAAGATATGCTGTGTTTAAAACTCCATTCTGTAAAAACTACACACATTTTTTACGACACTGACTACAACACGTAATGCTAAACATTTTTTTTTACTATTTTTAACAACACGAATCATTTAAATTGAAAAATTTAGGGAGTCAAAATCAATAATTGACTGGTAGGTTCAAAATAAAAGGTGAAAAATAAAAACAAAAACAAAAAGAAATGAAAAATAAACTTTAATAAATGAAACGTAAATCACATTAAATGGAATGTTACATTTAAGTTTTACTCGTAATATTGTCTTGCGCGCAGATTTTTCGTTTCTTATTTTAATTACAATTAATATTTAGTGATTAAATATTTCTTAAAATATGTTGATTAAACAGTACTAAGGTTTAAATGACTTTAAAATTAAAACAATAACATATCCTTACTATCTAATTAATATGTTTAATTATAATAGCAAGCCATGTACTTGGCGTTAAATGTACCTATGCTTTAATCATTTAAAGTGATTAAAATGTAAGTGATATATTAATAACATACAACAAAATGTAAGTGATATATTAACAAAATGTAAGTGATATATTAATAACAATAAATTATTACAATTTAAGTACTTGTAAGTACTTAAATTGTAATAATTTATGTGGGATATAATATATTCTTTTGAAATGCCTACCTTAGAGTAAAAGAATTAATGATTATTATAGTTTTTAGGGTTAAATAATGTGAGTGGCACGCCAATATTATTTGTGCGATAGTGCGGGCAAATAGTGTGTTATACACACAAAAATCTCTAACAAACTTCTAAAACTACAGATTTCAATTAAAGGTAAAATCAACGCGTGACGAAAATCACACATATTAAAAAAAACTGTTAAAATCTATAAAACTAACATCATGGGTAAAATACTTAAGATCTCGTTGTTGCTTTAGTTTTCGAAGCATTTCTAGGGTAAAACGCGTTAAAAGGGGTAAAATTGGGTAACATTACTGGAAAGGCGCTCGATCGCAGTTGCAGGCCGCTCCTCCCTGGCCTTGCCTGCATTGTACGTTGCACCATGCTGCCCAGCCTTCATAGGTGGAGAGGGACCGAGAGGATTGAAAGACCGGTGTAGCCTCGGTGGATGTCGTCTCACAGGTTGGGCAGCCTGTAGGGTAAAATTGGTTAAATCGAAAATGACACCTTGGAACGAATCATGCCATATCAACATACATTTTTTTTTACATTCAGCATAATCAGCCTATAATGTTCCCACTGCTGGGACACAGGCCTCTTCTCTGTGAGAAGGAGTGGGCGGTAATACGAGTATGTACCACGCGGGCCCAGTGCGGGTTTCTAGATGTTACACGTCTTCGAATTTTTGGTTCTAGGAAATGCCGGTTTCCTCACGACGTTTTCCTTCATCGTTTTGAGAAATAATTAATTACTTACCAAATTAAAAATAAGTAGAATATTTTTAAGAGATTCGATTTGATTGATTTGAAGCTCGAATTTGTCATCGTGGTGAAAGGATTATATAGACGACTGCAGTTGACTAGAGTGATCAGCCCCCCTAGCCATGTTACAAACGATTCGTATCTATTCTCTTTCTACAATCGAGAACGCCTCAAATCCCTTTGTTTTGACCACGTGACTTAGCGAAAGGTGATAAGTCACGTGGTCAAAACAAAGGGATTTGAGGCGTTCTCGATTGTAGAAAGAGAATAGATACGAATCGTTTGTAACTTGGCTAGGGGGGCTGGACGTAACAGTGGTCGGAGAGTACGTCGCTTGGGCGACGAGCGTCGCCTGGGGTGCGTCGCTACTTACCGCTAAGAGCGTATCCATCGTAACAGAAAGCTGTGCAGACTTCAATCCAGTTGACAGAGTGGTCAGCATCACGACTGGTGCAGCTACACAACGGAGCACCTGTACACCAAAATGTGTTGTAGAAAATGTGTAGAAAATACGTCATCAGAGTTTTTTAATCTGTCCTTTGTGATACAGGATTATTCTAGTTTGAAGGACAGGGATCTTACTATTTTGTAATAGCGTACTTAATATTATAGACTAATGCCAACACTGATGTTACCTGGGCTAATCTCTTTTCATCTATATACATATATATAAAAGAAAGTCGTGTTAGTTACTTCACTTATAACTCAAGAACGGCTGAACGGATTTAGCTGAAAATTGGCAGGGAGGTAGTTTAGAGCCAGGAGAAGGACATAGGATACTTTTTATCCCGTTCGACATCATAAAAATAAATATCAAGAATATCGGTTGTCTCAAACATTTTTCAAACGCAGCGCCATCTTGGATGACATGACAGGAGTCAAACTTCCCAGTTCATTATCAGGTGACAATTTGAAATTGACAAGTCTTAAGCTAAACCCAAGAAGGTAAGGTTGTCAATTTATAATACGCACCTACGTTCTGAAATTTATTTTGTTACTAAACTTAGAGGTTTTATGTAGCATAAAAAAGTCTTATATTTCAGAAATCAATTTACGTAACTAGCAATGATGACAGAGACGAACTTTAATAATTCTTTGCAAATAGAACTTATTTTACTGTTAGGACTTTAATTAAAGTAGACCGGGAAAACTATAGGCATAAATTATTGTATGTAACATAAAGGCAATAGTTCAGATTAAAATTATGAATTTAGTATTTTTTAGTAAGGTAGTTAGGTTAGATAGTTGGGTTAGCTATAGGATAGGTATGGTCAGTTAGTTTAGGGTATATATACATGTTGTAATTTAAAAGTAGTAGTATTTATTATTGGTTTGTATTTATTTGTTGTCGTCTTTTTCAACGTATGTATATCTAATATAAAAAAATAATAATAAGAGCAATAAATTGACTCTAAGGCACAACGAAGTTTGCCGGGGCAGCTAGTTTATAAATAAAACTAAAAAGTATTTTAATCTTGGTCAGCCTAACTATACAGGGTCAAAATCCAAACTCATTTAAGTATTTCAAATAGGCTGAAAGTTGGCAGCATAAGACAGTCCCCTAAAAAGCCCGCCCTTCACTACTTTCTTGTGTATTTGCTGGAAAGTACAAGTGGCGGAACAAATACCCCAGCAACACTGATTCGTTTGAAGAACTTGAATCTAAAAGTCCTCAAAAGCAAAAATAAAATAACACAGTAGGCAGTGACTAACAGTATAGTAGCAGTGCAGTAGTGTAATACAGCACTGTTACCATACTGTTTATAGACCCAATAGTTGACTGGTAACCACGGTAACCAAAGACAAAGCCAGAAAAAGCACTACGCACTTTTATTATTCCTGTATTCTCACGGGAACGAGAAATACGCGGGTGGAACAGAGTGACCTCTGCTAGTAACCTATATCAGGAACTAAAAACTAAAATTCAGTTCTTTTTTACAAAGAATATTAATATCCCGACTCGCTCGTACCAAGTATATGTTATGCCAATCTATACAGGGTGTAAAAAGACCAATCACATAGCCGATAACCACACATTCTGTACATATAATTAAGTATCTTTAACCAAAAAATAATGCTGGGAAAATACTTTCTTTTTATTGCGCGTATTGCATAGCACGACAACGCAACGCAAGTTTCGATCAGCTGAGCGTATGGCCACTCGCGCTTGGTCGTTGACTCGACCGGCCCGCTTGTTTAGTATCCATTGCATTTTTATAACTTCAAATGCGTAATTTGTTTTGAAAAATCGATAATTTTGATAATGTTTGTTCGGAAGAAAGTTTACTATTAATGATACTTGGAATACAATTTTGAAAAAAAAAAACAAAATAAATTATGCACTTTGACCTTCAATATCTCCAAAACCAGTGATTTCCCAGGTATGTTCTAGAAAAAAAAAACTATTCCAGTGATGGGTAGAATATGTAGTTTACGTTAAGGGTCTTTTTACACTCTGTATAGTCACTGTGCCAATCTTTTCTTTAAAAAAAGTAAATCAATAAGTATTGACTTACCAAGCTGGTTCTTACAAAGCGCAGGACACACGTTGTATCTCGGATGCCCGTACTCTTCCTCCGTCTTGTTGATGGTCTTCAATGCACTCTGCAGTCCCACGGGCATCAGCTGGGAACATGTCGACGCCCCGCAAGCTTCCCCACCCAGTCCTAGGAGAATCAGCGTGTTAGACCTATTTTCTTTAAGGTAGATGTGCCAAGCTGGCTCGCGTAATTATTATTTTTTTTGTGTTTTTTGCAACTTTCCGTTAAGTGTCAGGCTGGCTGATGTTTTTTACAGAATAATAATAATTCAAATAATTAAGACAACCCTCTGGTGTACGACTATTTCATGAAAAAGTCATTTAACCCTTTAAACGCTTGTGTCGCATATATATGACACATATTTCCGTGCCCCTACTGCGCGTGTCGTATTTCTGCGACAGAGAACATGTATGACTTTTTCGTTTTATTTTCAAAATACTGACTGTGTGGTACAACTGAAACCATTGTCGGATTGAGATATTATTTATGTATGTAACAAAACCTAAAAACTGATACAACGATTGTTTCTCCTTATTTACGGTAGGTATTATTTTATTGATTTGTAGCCATTTTGGCCCGGCGCTAGGAGCGCTGCAACTAATATTTAGCCAAGCGCTTAAAAGGTTAATGGGATTATATTATAAAAAAAAGTTTTTTGGTTACCACGTTACCCAGTTACTTGGTTGTGGAGGTCTGACAGGCAGTCACTACATGTAAAACACTGGTATTCAGCTGCATCCGGTTAAACTGGAAGCGGAACCCAACATAGTTGAAAAAAGACTAGGCAGATGATCATGATGGTAAAGCGAGAATAAGTTCTAACAAAAATTTATGACTTAACAAGACAATTTGAATTTTGCGGTTACCCTGGAGCTTCCTCCTTAAGACTGTTTCGTTATTCTAGTGGTCGCAAAAATCTTTTATAAAAATGAGGTTTTGAGTTTGTTCTTCGGTTAAATAGTTATTGGGTTTTTCCGGATAGAGGCAACAGGTTTGCTCCCTATATTAAGGAACTTAAACATTAAAGGTAGGTTGATATATAAATGATATTTATGGTTTTTACAAACTTTTTTACACGTCAAACAAGTAAAAAGTGTTTTTTTTAAACTAGGTGAGGAGTTTCACTATCTGACTACTCTGAGAAGAAACACCGAAAGAAACTCAGAGGTCACAGTCTCTTTTAAAGTCCAGACATTATATTAGTCATCTGATGTGGGGATCATGCATAAATGGATTAACTGGCAAATTAAGGGTGTATTATATTTTTGATTAGACGTACTTATTTATTTTACGTCAATTATAAAGGTTGAAATGAATTTTTAATTTTAGTTCACTCTTTGACCAAGCAGTCAATTAAACATAATAGGTAGACAGTCAAAATGGTCACAGAGTGTTTGTTTCTATTGTTGCTATAACAAGAAATAATAAAAATAAAATATATTAAGCACAAAAGGGGGCTTCCAAAAACATGCTTATTAGGGTTCCGTATCCGAATGGCAAAAAACGGAACCCTTATGGATTCGTCACCTCTGTGTAAGTTTTATAATAAACAGATTAAATTTTGTTTGCTCGTTTCAAATTGAGATTTGACATTAAGTGTCTATTAAAAGATATGGACAGACACAAAAAGTGATAAAGTCAAAGTCAAAGTCAAAGTCAAACCATTAATTTAATTAGGCCATTATGAGGCACTTTTGAACGTCGAACTTAAATTAACTTTAAAAAATGATTCTAGTTGCTATATAAATTAAAGATTTTGGTGGTAAACAATTATTATTCTATGTTTTTTTTTAATCTTCAGAGTCAATTGATATTTTTTATGCAACTAATTTGATGGGTAAATTCATGAAGAATTTGATACACTTGGTCATCGTATCAAGTAATGTATATTTGTTTAAAGCACTTTTGAATTATAAACTGCATTGTATTCCCTGGTGCAAATAAATAGAGCCTTTTTTCTATTAAATGTAGAAATAATAACCTTATATCCGGATAGTTTATTGATAAGTGGCCACCTATTTTGTTTAATGCGGAGATATTTAAAAACGTTAATTCTTTGTAAATAATAAAACAAAAAGTAGAAATTAATAAATACTTAGTTCTAATTTAAATAGGTATGCGTCTTACAAACTAATCCAAAAATCGATTTTATAAGATCACACAACCTTTAACTTATCCTAAATAAAATAAAAACATATAAAATTCACTTACCTATCACAATAATATATTTTAACACAAACAAAATAGAAAAAAAAAGAAACACAAGAGCACACACAAAACGTCACATTGAACACGAAAACCAAAATGGCCGCGTAAACAATCTGCCTTTTTACGAGGCAAAGGACAAAAGCTACACAGCCAAGTAAAAACCTGCTTGACACAAGTCCGCACACAAGTTGCTTCGGGCAGACACTGAAGGCACCCATGGAGCCGAGTCCTTCCGAAACTGCGTCAAATATATCCTATTCAGTTCTCCTCGATCATATTTCAATTGTAAAACAACTTCGGGTACGTCTACCCGTCTCGTTTCCGCATCATCTCCATGCGATTCCATTGGCTCGCTTTCAGGGCTGGTAATCTCCGATTGGCCGGGGGCGGTGTGCGCTACCCCTGTCAGGGCCACGCCCACAATAAGGGTGAATAATTTCATCTTTACCATCTGAAAATCAAGGTTTTTTTCAAGTTAGTTTTTTGTTCAAGTTATGGTTGGGTAGCGAACGACGAAGCAATCTTTCTCAAGTTTTTCAATTTCCAAGTTAAAGTTTTTATGGGACCTATATTTTAAATGGAAATATCTCAGTTAGTTTTCACTTTTGATTCTGCTGTTACGAATATTAAAAGCTGTAGATATAGTCATTTATTTATGCATTGATAATAAGGAATAAATAAATATTCCACAACTTTCACACAACGCCATATATAGTCCCAAGCTAAGCAGAGCTTGTTTTATGGGAGAACAGGATTCTCTTATTGTCCGATAGGCACAGAACACCCAATGAAACAATTTGATAAGTTTCAAAATGGGTAAATATATTTTTACTAGGAAACGAATGTGTTTTTTTTTTTATACGAACCGTCTTTATGTGCTGAGCGAAGGTAAGGGATCTGTCTAGGGTGACACCTAGGTATTTGGCTTCCTTCTCCCAAGAAACTATATATACTTCGCTCGGTAACCAAACCATAGCGAGATGCAATTCGATCCCAACGCCATCTTCCCTCGATGGCGTTGGGATCGAATTGCATCTCGCTACTAACAGGCGTCGGGTACTAACACAACTTTTGCGCTATATAATGTTAAACAATGGGTTATAAACAGGTGATAGAATATAGGTATTAAAGAAAAATTATACCCAGACACAGAACAAAAATGATCGTGATCATCACACAAACAGTTAATATAAGTCGACAATCCGCCTTGAGCAAGCATGGTGATCAATGCTCGAGCCTTCTCTGTATGAGAAGAGGCCTTTGCCCCGCAGTGAGATAGTAACAGGCTGCTATTATTATTTATAGGTAGTCTGTCAACAGTAATAACTTACTGGTGTGATTGACGGATTACCAAGTCATAGGTGTTCCGAACCACCTCTGATTTTTCGGATTCATGTGTGTATTGTATAATTATCACTTGCTTCAAAAACGGGGAAGGAAAATGTCGTGAGGAAACCAGCATGCCTGAGAGATATTTCTTCACGGCATGTGAAGCCATGTTAGAGGCGTTTGGACGGCATAGACTCCGACTCTGACACTAACTATACGACATGAAGAAGAAGGCAGTTGCTACATGTAAAACGCTGGTTCCTTTTTCAGCTGCATCTGCAGGTGTAGCATGATCACCGTAAAACGGTTCCGATTATTGAAGAAGTAATTCTTGGTATTGTAGACTACTGTCGACTGATGAATCTTCACGTGTTTTCTCTTCATTTTTGACATTGTCGTGCTCAAACCAAAAGATATATTTCTAAGTACACATTTAAAGAGACTGTGACCTTTGAGCTTCTTTCGGTGTTTCTTCTTAGAGTAGTCAGATAGTGAAATACCAATTCATCTACTAGTTAAAAAAATATCGTGTACCGTTAATGATGTAAACTTCTAAATCTATTTGTTTTGTGTCTGGATGTAATGTGTCTATAATCTGTATGTATTTAGAAATATACAAGTATGTTTATTACTTGCTTAGTACCCATAACACAAGCTAGCTAGGGACTAGATGGCGTTTTGTCAAATTTGTGGAATATTGTACTTCTTTCCTGCAAAAACACTAGGAAATCGCGAAGGGCGGGCGTTTTGGGGGACTGTCTTATGTATCTAGTTTTGACGTTCAAAAAGTGTTGATCTTCAACCTTTTAATATATATTTCTTTTGATTTTGATTATTGACTGGCAACCGATACACACTCACACACACACACACACACTTGAGATTCAAGATTCATTTATTCATCGTAAAACACAGGTACATTATAAGTTATTAAACGCTAGTACATTTAGGGCGCTATTTTTACCTCTAGGGCGTACAAGATTAGAAACATAGTCATGCAATACAATTGAATAACAGACTAACTATCGCATAAAATTAATGGATATTTAGGTAAATCTTCAGAAAGGTCAGGTGCGTAGTACTCGCAACCGGCGTATGTGTATGACAACATGTATATGTAAGCGAAGCAAAAGAAGTATGTAACAATCGTAGCACATGGCGCTCTGTAGTTTCTGCCTACCCCCATGGGAAAAAGGCGAAAACAAAATGATGAGAATAAAGTATTTTCGTTTAATTTTCTTTTAAAGTGGTGCTTGGTTTTTATGGAGAATGTCGCACACTGCTGTCTCTAACAGCATCTCCTTGCTCTACACATTACAGATTAATTATTAACGCTACATGTTAAGGCTTTTAGGGGAACTCGTACTGTATCTGTGCCTGCAGCAGGACTGCTCAATTATGGTTCAAGAACTTTATGTTTAAATTTTACTTTTTAGTCCCTCATCTAGAGTACAAGACAATATTCGACAAATATTTTTTCTTTTTTCACGTACCTAATCTATACTTCTATACTAATATTATAAAGAGGTAAAATTTGTAAGTATCTTCGAAAGTAATGATCCAATTTTAAAAATTATTGTACTGGTGGAAAGCTACACTATTCCCGGTGGACATAGGTTATTTTTTATTCCCGTATTCCCACGGGAACGGAAACTACGCGGGTGAAACTGCGTGACGTCTGCTAGTCAATAATAATAGGATCATAGTAAATGATGTCATCGAAATGGCGCGCGAAAATGACGGCGTTTAATTAGCTCAAATTTAATTCTGTATTTTAAATATTTTTTAAGCTTCATTACTGCATTTTTAAGCATGTTTCTCGTTGTAAACAGTGAATGAAAAATATAAAAAAAATACATGCATATACCTTATTGGTTGTAAAGCTGTGCTCCTTCATACAGAACAGTATTCCTGCCGTAGTTTGTTCTAGGCGCCCGCAACACTACCTGGGTAAATACTCGAGCGTTTCAACCGCCCGTCATTACCATCCCCTAAAAATCAAGGGAAGATAACGTATTTAATGGAATATTTCAGACATTTCCAGATTCTGGTACTTTAGCAGATTCTAAGAATTGCTTAAATATTTCATTAAATATTATGTCTCTTTCATTAAATTGAAGATGGTAATAACGGCGTTTGAAACGCTCGAATATTTACCCACCTATGTCTTTTGCTTGTCTAGTTCTGTATATTTTTTTTATTTGTGATTTTTAGCAAGAGTTATTTGTGTGTGGATGCTTTTGTTTATAAAAATTGTACAAGAAGTGTACATGTATTGTACGTACCTACTTATATAACTGTGAAATATTCATGAGCTTAGTATCAATTTAACAGTTTTGTTGGTTTGTACCTACTAGTCTGTATATAGTCGCAGGAACACACATCCAGACACAATGAGTTCTTAACATGTTTCTGGACTCCCCAACTTAAAGATTTTTCATCGGTTATTTCCGAAAACTGTAAAGACCCTTTAGAAAGTAGTTATATTGATTCCTAGTGTAAATAGTTAGTATTTAATATAAAGTTATAAAGTAAAGTAGGTATGACACGTCAATTTTAAAACTACACTTCAATCTTAATATTTTAAAATTACAGTTCAGTATAGTGATATTTGATGTTGTGTTATCCAAACCTATTTTGTGGGTTTAGACTGTCTGTGGGTATTTGGGTCAATGAAAACAGATAATATAACATTAGACAGTTAGTAGACAAACTCATCGGGAACTTGATAAGGCTCAAGGAAGCCCAACATTCAATTTACTAACAACATTTGAATACGATACGAGTACCCACTGCTAGACATCTTAACTTTGTCTTTAAATATTCAATAATGGCTTTTGTTGCCAATATCACGTGGTTTGTGATGTGCTGGCGTCTGCTAGCTCATCAAACTACCCCAAAACTGTCAAACTTTCTCAATTGAACATGAACCTTATTCTGTTTGCGATAAAGTAGAAAAACTATTAAAGATATTTGACTCATTGAGGTAGCTTGATGTGATGGCGTCTGTACTATCAAACACTATAGAGATTCTAGCAGAGAATGTTGTATTGTGTAGAAACTTAAAGAACTAGGTATGTGATTTTTTTTTCTTTTTTATCATTTTGTCTGGCAGTTTGAGGACTTCATGCAAGCCAAATGTTCTTTTTTTGGTATTTTTCGTCAACACGTGGACCTCCTCAAGTTCCGAGTTGAGCTCACGATTACTGACAAATGCTTGTTCTGACTAATCTGGTCCACTCATATCTGTGTGGTTCTTTCCTCAAAAGACCATTTCAGACACTAATCTGAATGGTTTTCACATAATCTGACCAAGATAATGTCTGGACTTCAAAAGAGATGACCTCTGAGTTTCTTCTCAGAGTAGTCAGGTAGTGAAACTCTGACCTCACTTTCTGGTTAAAAAATTACATGTAAGAGTGTTTGTTTAATAATAATGAGAAATACTTTTACATCTCGCCACAATACATATTTTTTTAAGTATTATATAATTTGGTAAAAGTACCTACATTGTAAACATATATTGTGGGAGACTGGTGCCTAAACTAGGCTTGGCTTGGGGCCTGTATTTCACTACAGCCACCCTTTAGGTTTAATTAACATTCTTTTTACATTATTCGGGTAAGCAGTGGTCTCAATTAACTAAACTAACCTATTTACAGAAATGAATATCATTTATCATATCCAATTTCCGTTCGACGTGTTCTTAATGTGTTAGTAGTGCGTAATTGTCGTTGTTACATTTACCTCAAGCATTCACGCTAATCAGGCAGGTCACACATACTACTTACTATAACTAAATAGTCATACCTCCCTACTTAATCAAATACCTCTGTTCACCCCTTCATTAAACGCAACCTTAATTATACCCCCCAAACCCTGCGCTAAGCGAAAATCTATACCTCCCCCCTTACAGAGCCTTAGTTAGACGGAGACAGAATACAAAACCTTTGACAGAAAGAGACAGGTGCCGTTGGAAAGAGAGAGAGCATCCGGTATTGATCAGGGAGGTTGAAATGATTATGTAACAAGCGTCATGTATGTACTATGTATTTGTTTTTATGTACTGTCGGAGGTTGTGTTGGTTTAAAAGACGATGCAGTGAAATTTCAAATTGTATGCTTAGATGGTTTGGTCACGTTGAAAGGCGACTAACGAATGCTATTTGTAAGGCAGATGTAAGTGGGAACACCGGGAGGGGACCCCCTAGAAGAACATTCTCAGATTTGATTGGTAAGGTTCTTCAAATAGGTCAGGTGCGTAGTACTCGCAACTGGCATACATATATAAAATACTAGCAGACGTCCCGCGGTTTCACCCGCGCAAGTCCCGTTCCCGTGGGAATACAGAGATAAAAAGTAGCCTATGTGTTAATCCAGGGTGTCAGTTAACTTCATACCAAATTTTGTTGAAATCCATTCAGTAGTTTTTACGTGAAAGAGTAACAAACATCTATCGATCAATCCATACTCACAAACTTTCGCGTTTATAATAATTATTATAGTAGGATAGTAGGATCACTCGTATTTGTAAGAATCGTAGCAGTTGGCGTTATTTAGTGTCTGCCTACCTCCTATGGGAAAAGGCGTGCGTTTATATATATTGTATACTTAGTATACAATGGAATAGAATAAGTACTCTTTAATGTACATCAAAAAAACCGGCCAAGAGCGCGTCGGGCCACGCTCAGTGTAGGGTTCCGTAGTTTACCGTCCGTCACAATAAGTGTTCTAAATGCTTGCATATACGATTATACTACAAACTTAGTCCAGAAACTATTTTGTACAACTTTTTGTCTTTTTTGTACAAAAACTGTTTCCATCCAAGTTCAAAATAATTTTCCTAGAAAGTCCTTATAAAGTTCTACTTTTCAGATTTTTTTCATATTTTCTAAACTTATGGTTCAAAAGTTAGAGAAGGGGGGCACCTTGTTTTTTACTTTTGGAGCGATTATTTCCGACATTATTGACATTATCAAAAAAATATTTTAGTAATTCATTTCTAAATACCTTTCCAACAATATATCACACGTTAGGGTTGAAATTAAAAAAAAATCACTTCCCACTTTAAATATACCTAGAGGGGCTACCCTAATAAAACATTTTTTTTCAAATTTTTATTTTACCACTTTGTTGGCGTGATTGATACGCATATTGGTACCAATTTCAGCTTTCTAGTGCTAACGGTCACAGAGATTAAGCGAGGACGAACGGACGGACGGACAGACAGACATGGCGAAACTATAAGGGTTCCTAGTTGACTACGGATCCCTAAAAACGGTGAAGCAAAACATCGTAAGCATGCCTGAGAATTCTTTCTCGACGGCGTGTGAAGTTAGTCACTCACCACACGATTAGAAGAATCAAAATATAAACTCACGCCTTTTTCCCCATAGGGGTATGCAGAAACAATAGCTAGAACGCCACCCGCTACGATCGCTGTGTTATAAGTATAGCAAAAAAGATGAAAAATAAATGTAGAAAATTAAGGTGTTCTAAAATATAACTTACTCAGTCCGGGTGATGCTATCGGGAGCACTTTATGAAGCTTTATAAACTTGACTTCCGTGCTAGCGCAACAATCTGTGGAGTGCGCATCACAGAGTAATGTACAGATACAGAGACCATAGATTTTTTTTATTAATTCTTCTTCTATTGTTTCTTTTCTTTCTTCTTTCTGTTTAGTGACTAACGTGCAGAGTTATTGGGTATCTTTTCATTGGCAGTGCCTAACTGGCGTTCAGTTGCACACCAAGATTTGATGACGACAGAAACTATTAAAAAAAATGTTATTGCGCTGCACTTTAAGTGGATTTTTTTTTTTTTACTGATAGGCACGCGTTTGACCACTATCTCACCTGATGGTAAGCGATGATGTGGTCGACGATGAAGCACGCTTGCCTAGAAGCAACCTGTTCACTCTTGACTTGAAGACCCCTAGGTTGTAGCTATCTGCAGGAAACACCGACACCGGCAGGGAATTCCACTCTTTAGCTGTTCGCACAATGAATGTGTTTCCATAGCGTTTAATAAATATTCCACAACTTTTTCACACAACGCCATCTAGTCCCAAGCTAAGCTAAGAGCTTGTGTTATGGGTACTAAACAGCTGATAAACATACTTATATATTTCTAAATACATACATATTATAGACAAATCACACCCAGACACAGAACAAATGATCGTGCTCATCACACAAACATTTGTCCTGGGTGGGAATCGAACCCACAACCTCCGGCATAGCAGTCAGGGTCACTAACTACTAGACTAACAGGCCAGTCACGTATGGTTGGGATATCTACCATGTACCGGTGGCGCAGTGCTGTACGTCTGGTGGTCCGATGATGAAAAGGGCTCGGTGGAATTAAATCGTGCAATTCCGATGCTATCCTATTATTATTTTATCCTACTAATATTATAAACGCGAAAGTTTGTGAGGACTCACAAACTTTCGCGTTTATAATATTAGTAGGATGTTTGTTACTCTTTCACGTAAAAAACTACTGAATGGATTTTAATAAAATTTGGTACGTAGTAAGCTGACACCCTGGATTAAGACATAGGCTACTTTTAATCCCTGTTTTCCCACCGGAACGTGACCTACGCGGGTGAAACCGCGGGACGTCTGCTAGTCCTTAATAATGTATAGATGACAAACCAAAATGCACCCAGAACGCCACGCGTCTTTCACGTTTTGACGGCACGTTTAGCTGACCGATTGGCTGCTTCTCAACGTGTCGTGGCTTTGATCCCGCACGAAACAAATATTGGTATGGCCTACAGCAGGATTTTGTGTATTTCCGTTAAGAGTTCATAATGATGCGCACCAACAATACAGGAAAAAGTCCTAGTTAGGGGCAAAGTTTATCATATCGGAAAAAAATAAGAAAATTTTTATTCGGCTACCTCTATATTCTTTCACTACTCTATGCCCACTTAAAT
Source organism: Euplexia lucipara (assembly GCA_921972225.1). Lineage (NCBI taxonomy): Eukaryota > Metazoa > Arthropoda > Insecta > Lepidoptera > Noctuidae > Euplexia > Euplexia lucipara. The sequence goes on along the minus strand of OV179169.1, from coordinate 620,211 downwards.
CACTCATGATAAGGTTATCTAAAGCTCAGCTTTCCCGCGAAAAAAGGTTTTTAACATTGATAACAGTATCACTAATTGTGGACACTGTCATTAACGCTAATTTTAACGTGGAAATATGTCACTTTAGTCTTCTGTGAAGAATGACAGCGATTTATCTCGACATTTGTCGATAGCAAACTAAATTAGAATATTATAAAAGTTAAGACTTATTTAAAAAAAAAAACCTTTAGTGAAATCTAAGTTCCTCATCATCTGCCGAGCCTTTTCCAGTGTTTTACATAGAGCGAACCAATGATTGGGTAACACGATACTCCTACGAAATCCAGACTGCGGTCTGAAATTATATTTAGACTCAAAAACATTTTACTCAGCCTGAGGATGGAACCCGGGACTTCGAGTTCAGCAGTAGCGCTTGCACTAGACCAACGACTAACGAGGCACGTATACGTACAAAACCATCAAGGCTATTTAGGTTTTCTATTTAGCTATTTAGGTATTGTAGGTACAATATCGATTTCAACAAAATACAGTTTTTGGTGTGTGTAAATATGACACTAACCCAAACCTTAAACTATTTTAGGGAACATTAAAAACTTCTTACGTACAGACGCCAGCACATCAAGTTACCCCAATGTGTCAAATTTTCCCAATTGAATAAGAACCTTATTCTGTTTGCCATGAAGTTGAAAAACGATCAAAGAAATTTGACACATTGGGGTAACTTGACGTGCTGGCGTCTGTACATCCAAACTATGTATAGTTATGTCACTTCTGTAGTTGCGCACTTCCCCCAACCCTCTGGGCGTGGCGCTAACGTCATACCACTCAACGCCCCCTCCCCAGGGGTAGTTAAGGGGTGAAAGGGGGAACTCACCCCCCCCCCCCCCCCTTTCGTAGAAGCAGCATTCAGACTGAAGGATATTTGGTTCGACAAATTATGCGCTGTCGAACAGTGGAGGATTTTAAAATGCCATCTTGTGAAATTGTTTTCGTTTTAGTTTAAATAGCTGGAGGTTTTGTTATTAAAAAATATCTTTCTTATGAATTTTCAATAACAATGTTTTGTTAAAATAGAGAGTTTAACCCTTTAACCGCGTAAGTCGGATTTATACGACAGCTATTTTCAGGCCCGTTCCGCATGAGTATATGACAAAAAAAAATGTATGTCCAATTTAATTTTTTGGATCTACTTTACATTCTTCCCAAAAAATAAGCTAATTCAGGCAACATGATAAATGTATTGACGATTATTTTATAAGTCGGGCGCTGGGGGTAGAGATGGGTACTGGGTTAAAACCCAATCTTCCCATTCTAGTTAAAACTGGGTGATTTGGGTTTTAACCCAGTTTTAACCAGAAATGTTTACAAGAAATATTTTCAAGAATCAGAAATATTTTGTTTTCACCCCGCCAAACCACCCAGTGAGTGGAATAAAACGGGCGATAACTGAGTTATAACCCAAAAGTGGGTTTTAACCCGGGTGATTACCCATCTCTAGCTGGGGGCACGACAATCGATATAAATAAAGTCAGGCGGTTATAAGATTAAATAGGTAGCTTGAAACGTTGATTTATACTAATATTATAAAGAGGATATATTTGTAAGTTTGTATGTAGGGGGTAATTCTCGGAACTAATGATCCAATTTTAAAAATTATTGTACTGGTGGAAAGCTACACTCTTCCCGGCGGACATAGGCTACTTTTTATCCCCGTATTCCCACGGGAACGGAAACTACGCGGGTGAAACTGCGTGACGTCTGCTAGTAAACAATATTTTGACTGCGCAACCTTTTTTACTATGCTGGGGTCGGCCTTCAGTCTAACAAAATACAGCTGAATTTAAACAGGTTCTTTACATAAAGCGATAGTCTTTCGTATCTTCACAACCCTTAATACATAACAACAACACAATTTCTCTTGTTAGACTTATTGTCAGACTTTGCCATACTCGTAACTGCTGTCAAAGATCCATAAATGACAGCCGGGAACAACGCATCAATTGCAAGTTCTTTCAAAGACATGAAGGGGTTGATAATATAACATATGCTCTTTCTTTATAATAATAATAGTTCTTTATTTCAGGCATCTGTGGCCCATATAAAAAAAAAAACTATTATCCTTTAAAATAATAAACTAATACATAGACAATTAGTGACTAACATAGTGTCAAAGTCTTAGGGGCCGGCGCAGACCTAGCAAAGCGCAGTTACGCGCGTTTGTTTAATTTTAAATCAATATCATCGTTGCGTCTTTTAAAATAAAGCCGAAAATAAACCGCGCACTTTTATCGGTGTTGATGCTCTCTGATTAACGGAAGTTCATTTATTTTCAACTCTATTTCAACCTCGGGAGGGTTGATAATTGTTAATCAGTAAAAACCACGCTGCGCTGCGCCTCTCCTGGTGTAAGCGATGGCCCTTTATGCCACACATGGGCCTCTGACTAAGCTTAAAAATGCAAAATTATTTAAATTTCATACGTAAACTTGTACGTAAGGTTACTCGAGTGTAGTTTTTATAGTTTAAAAGAATTTGAAGATAAAAAATGTTGATGTTTTAAAAAAAAAAAACGATTGTTGATGCCTTAACTTGTCTATAAAATTTTGCATGCTATGTTTTATCGTAGCTGAACATGCTTGTGCCTCAATTTGTATACCATGTTTTACGCAAATAAATATTCTATATTCTATTCTATTCACATGCGCCGTCGGGAAATATCTCTTAGGCATAACTTACTCACGCTGTTTTCCTTCATCGTTTTTTAACGGAGTGACAATTATACAATACGCACATGAATCCGGAAAGTCAAAAACACGTGCATTTTAATTTTGACATTGTTAGATTTTGACATTATTTGTTTTTGTCATTTTCTGATTTTGACATTATTATTGCTGATTGTTTTGACATTATTAGTAATTATTATCAATATTCTCCAAATGTGTGTGCCTACTAACATAAGTTGTAAACTTATTACTAACAAATTGGATTGTATGATCTGTTTAAAAAATGAGGTTGAGGTTGTCGAGGTTGTCGACATGTGGGATGTGGACTCGGCTGTCATTGTGCCGATTGTCGTAACAGCCAATGGCCTTATGGCTAAAAGCCTCGATGAGCATCTTTCGAGGCTTTCGTTGCACGGTTGGGTCAAGAACCTGATCCAGAAGGCAGTACTTCTTGCTACGGCCCGCATCGTGAGGAGGTTCCTGTCTCTGGAGCCCTAACCACCGCTAGCTTGGACTCTCGCGCCATCGGTGGTTCACTATTTTTTATATTTTTAAATGTTTTTATATTTTTTATATATATCAATATTAAAAATGTAATTTATATGTACTTATGTACAAATAATAAATGAGAATAATAAAAGATTATTATTATATTATTATTATTTAATACTGAACTCACGGTAATAGACTATGCATCGATGTTCCGTTCACCCTGTATATAAATACAGGAGGTTCATATTATCATCTGCCTATTCCCAACTATGTTCTGCTACCAGTTTAACCGAATTCATCTGAGTACTAGTGCATGGAGCAAGTGCCTGTCAGACCTCCACAACCCAGTAACTGGGTAACACGATACCCCTTGGTTTAATTGGTTGTCAGACTTTCGGGCTTCTGACTACAAGTAACGACTGCCGAAGATCTACAAATGACAGCCGGGACCAACGGCTTAACGTGCTTTCCGAGGCACGGAGGAGTTACAAACGGTCACCCATTCACGGACCGACCTCGTGAAGCATAGCTTAACCTTCAATCGAACCATGTGGATGTAATAATGGGCATGTTGACAATATTATGAATCTTACTAATATTATAAACGCGAAAGTTTGTGAGGATGTTTGTTACTCTTTCACGTAAAAACTGCTGAATGGATTTTAATAAAATTTGATATGGAGTTATCTGACACCCAGGATTAACACATAGGCTACTTTTTATCCCTTTATTCCCACGGGAACGGGACCTACGCGGGTGAAACCGCAGGACTGCTAGTATCAAAATATGATTGGTCCATCAGATTATAAAAAATAATTCACAAGTATTTTTTTTCTTTTTCAAGTTGATGGAAAACTACTTAGATTATGCGTATTAAAGTCTTATAACGTCATTATTCAGTATACTCGTAAACTGTATAATGACAAGCCGTATTTTTTTGATAACGTAAAAAACGATATATTAAAAGTGTCCAATATTGCTCTTCTAAAATCCAGGAGGTTATCTACTTCTACAAAGAACCATAACGAAGAAAAATGGTAAAACGTAAAAAGACAAGAGCTACCCACGTATCTACATTACTTTGTGCTATATATTTAGGAACCTCGCTTAAACAAAAGACTACCCAAATACGAAAGGTTAAAAGCGTAGGCGAGGGGGCGTCCGGGCGTAATGCGCCGTGAACCACGACCTTTAGGATAAATAAGGTTTTTAAGAGCATAATATTACAGTTACGAATGATAGGATTTTCTACTTATCTAGACATCATCATCTAGCAACCTTGTTTTTGTATATAAGTAATATATGTCGGCGTCAGCGATGGCTGAGCGGTATGGGACGACATTAGGGATTTCGTGGTACCAGGTACATAATAACGTTGAATAATAATCATCATTGCAGTAATAACCTCACTTTGTTAAAAGCAATCACATAACACAACTCAGATCGGTAAACAGACAGTTTCACACTGGACTAGTGTCTTCGTTGGTGTCTCAAATCCAACTGAGCTCTGTCTAGCTTCCACTTCCCAATACGACTCCATCTCTATCTCTCATATATAACGTTGACTCCATCCACGTGACATCGCTCGCGCCATTTGCAAATGACAGCTGACGTCACGGCGTTTACCACAGACTCTATACTAATGTAATCAACTTCACAACTTCTTATTTCTGAATATCGTTCGCCACGACATACATATATATAATAATAATTACTCCTGGACACGGCGCGCATTGTTAGGCGTTTCCTCTCTCAGGAGCCCAGACCACCGCTAGCTTGGACCCTGTTCCCGATACCGGTGGGCTACTATTTTTTATATTTTTAAATGTTTTTTTTTTGTATTTTAATATTTAAAAATATAATTTATATGTATGTTAAGTAAAATAAAGGAAATAATATTATTCCACAATTTTCACACAACGCTATCTAGTCTCAAGCTAAGCAGAGCTTGTGTTATGGGTACTAAGCAACTAAAAAACATACTTGCATTTGTAAATACATACATATTATAGAAAAACTAGCTGCCCCAGCACTTAAAAAAAAATATATATTTATATAATAGCCGATTCTCAGACCTACTGAATATGCATGTATAATTTCGTAAGTATCGGTCAAGCCGTTTCGGAGGAGTATGATAACTAACATTGTGACACGTGAATTTTATATATAAGGTGAACGTGCTCATCACACAAACATTTGTCCTGGGCGGGAATCGAACACACGACCTCTGGCAAAGCAGTTAGGGTCACTAACTATTAGACTACTACTCATAGTACAAGCTCTGCTTCGTTTGGGACTAGATGGCGTAGTGTGAAAGATAAATGATTGGATTTGATAAAAACATTTTACAGTCGAACTATTATCGCCCGGCCCCGCGTCCGCTCATTTCAGACCCCTATCTTAAACAGATCTCAGGGAACAGTGCAATCAGTTTCTGTGTTTGGACCGCTGCCCAAATAGGCGACGTGTCTGCAAATGACATCATGACCTCATTTCATCAGAAGCCTGGTGAATTACGATATACATCTTGGTTGTACTGACAAAAGATATCATATTAGCTTTTATTTATTTCTCAATCTTACATCTACCATTACAGGTTTACCCAAAGAGATTTAAGATTTTATATATAGGGTGACTGGTAATTAGTGACCGATATTTAAACACGTGATTGTACTCATGGATACGAATAACTTTCCCAGAGAAACTGTTTTTAATACTCATTAACTTTCAATTAATTTAATTACGACAGTACTGCAAAACGGGAGCGGTGGGGGTGGCGTGGAAGCGTGTGAGGCTACTACTTCTAGTAGATTTGGCCCTTCCCGAGGTCAGACCATCACCTGATAGATACTACCGATTCGTGCCTACTGTGATGGATCACAGGGATTCAGGGAGATATCACTTTATTGTGATATAGTTAAGTTATTGTGTTTATAAAAAAAAGTTTCTTTGGGAAAGTTTATTGAAATCATGAATACAATCACGTGTTTAAGTATCGGTCACTAATTACCAGTCACCATATACAGGGTTATTTTTCAATGACCGGCCAAATTTTCACAGGGTGTTCTACCCATGAATATGAACAACTTTCACTATGGGACCGACTCTGAAATCACGAAAAAAAAACCAGCTTTTTCATACAAAAGTTCAATACCTACTCGACTAAAATGTATGAAATAGCTGATTTTTTTTTTAAATTTGGCGGGTTATTGAAAAATAACCCTGTATAGAACATGCGAAGATATGTCATAGAAAAACTGTGATCCCAAGTCTCAGTAACGCCATCTAGAATAATATAGCAATATTTGAGCGGCAGCGGAGCGCACTAAATTAAACTCATAGACTTTTGTATCCACTAGAACGCAAGAAAGTAGAATAAATGCTGTAGAAATGCGTTCCTTGCGAAGTATGTGTGGTGTAACAATGAATGACAGATTGAGGAATGATGTGATAAAGCAACGTTGTGGTTTGAAAGAAGATGTAGTAACAAAAATTGAAAAGAGTATGCTTAGATGGTTTGGTCACGTTGAAAGGATGGATGAAAGGCGACTAACGAAAGGTATTTACAAGGCAGATGTAAGTGGGAACGCCGGGAGGGGACGCCCTAGAAGGACATACATAGACCTTATTGGTGAGGTTCTTCAGAAAGGTCAGGAGCGTAGTACTCGCAACCGGCGTGTGTGTATGACAACTTGTTTGAATGTAAACGAAGCAAAAGAAGTATGTAAGAGTCGTAGCATATGGCGCTCTGTAGTATATGCCTACCCCCCATGGGAAAAAGGCGTAAGTTTATGTATGTATGTATGTATATAGAACACAAGAATTGGATGAAAATTTTGTTTGTGATCGTCTATAGAAAGTATTGAACAACTTTGTCTTAACCCCAATGCGAAAAATGCACTTATATAAAAACAAGATGACCATGACCTGTTGGTCTTGTAGTTAGTAACATTTATTTATTTATTTATTTGAACAATCAGTAGTTGTTACATTTAAGAATTCTCCTTAACTTAGTGCTATTATAAAATAATATTAAATGTACAACATATTAAGATGTCACAGCATTCATGACCTGCCTGCGTAGCATGAACACATTGAACACCGAAGAAACGGCCTTTGTCTACAGACGAATCGGCAAAGTGACAGATTATATAGACAGGAACCTCAATCTGTCAAATTTCTTTCAATACACCTGCCTGCGTAGCATGAACACTTAATTTCTTTTCTTCCGAGACACGACAAAGACCGTTTCTTCGGTGTTCATGCTACGCAGGCTGGTAATACTACTAGATTTATTATCTATACATATAATAAAACAGTAACGACAGAAAAACTGTACATTGAGAATTTTCAAGAAAAAATAAGTGGGTTTTGTTAGAAAAACGTAACTGGTGACAAAAAGTGACTTTTTAGAATTTTTGTCTGTTTGTCTGTTTGTCTGTTTGTCTGTTTGTCTGTTTGTCTGTTTGTCTGTATGTATGTCCGGGGTGAACTCAAAAAGTACTGCATGGATTTACTCCAAATTTTGCATGAATATTACTAAGAGGTCGGGTCAACACATAGGCCATATATTATCACGCTATCACCTACGGGGGAGGAGCAGTGAATCTTTATTCTTCTTACTCATTCTGTGGAAGCGTGTAATCAAAGGACGCATATTTAAATGTTGGTTTTGTGTAAGCTATGCTATTATCTAGCTTTACACTATAAAAACTTCGCCATTTAAGTAACTTTGGCAGAGAAACATAGTTTCATGAATGTTAGTAGTATAAAGACAATTTTGAATCAGCGCCATCTATGAGAATGTATAAAAATCAAATCAAGTAACACATGAACACTTTTTGAAAATTAATTTAAATTTTGATCGTGTTGGTGAGGTTAGTAGTTAGTTATTCTTTAAATTCATAGATGGCATTGTGCATTTTTTTCATCTACATATAATAAAACAGTAACGAAAGAAAAACTGTACATTGAGAATTTTCAAGAAAAAATAAGTGGGTTTTGTTAGAAAAACGTAACTGGTGACAAAAAGTGACTTTTTGGAATTTTTGTCTGTTTGTCTGTTTGCTATCACCTACGGGGGAGGAGCGGTGAATCTTTATTCTTCTAACTCATTCTGTGGAAGCGTGTAATCAAAGGACGCATATTTAAAGGTTGGTTTTAAGTAAGCTATGCTATTATCTAGCTTTACACTGTGGCGGTTATCCGCCTTGTCACATCACTATTGTATCTACTATTGTGTTACAACACTAGCTGTCACTTTGACACAAGGTGACTACTGTTGCCGCTAACCGAAGCCAGAATGGTATCTTGTAATCTATCTCAATCACTCATGTACCTAGTCTAATATTGCAAGAAATACAGCAGTAATCCGTCATACGCCGTTTTATTCTAAAGTCTACGCTCCAGACTACAAACAAGGGAGTTATCAGCCAACACCTTTGGCAAACCCCCAAATTGGTGACCACCGCGTTCGAAGAACTGCAAGGAGCCAACGGCGGACACTGCAAAGGATTTTTCTGACGTTCCTGCCTATTCATCGGTGCCTGAGTAATTGGATTTTGTCGCGGTGAAGTCTGTGCATGAAGAGAAGTGCATTCAGCGTGTTTTCCAAGGAATTTTCGAAAAACAAAAATTTTCGATAGGTACCAGTGTTGGCGAGAGGTATCCAACGCCATTTAGTGACATTGTGCATGATCTCAGCTTGGCCGATACCATTTTTTTTGACGCTTTTTGACATCTTTGGTGCGTTACGAAGCATGTCTAGATCTGGATCTGTGCACGTTTCGGATTTGGCATCACGGCAAATCGTACTATCTCAGTGACACTTGAGAGGAAACCAGCATGCCTGAGAGATATTTCTCGAGGGCTTGTGATGCCAAGTCAGAGGCCCATGGGCGGCATTAAAACACTGACACCAGGTTAGTTACTAACCACACGATAAGAAGAGGAGAGAGTGACACTTAACTGGCATTTACGAAGATTAATACGAACTGTATTCTCTAGTGATTTTTAATATTTTCTGTCAAGAACTAACATTGTGTGGTGTGTTTTGACTATTGTTGCCACATTTTCCTGGACATTTACTTACTTAAGTTAAGGGTTACGGTTCAACTAAAGGTCAATTTTGCATCATTGCATCCTTGCATTTTGGACTAAATAAGGTTACTGTGTGTTTTGCTTGTAACATATTAACTTTAGGATTAAGCTTTGACCATTTTAATTAAGTCTAAGTGTATGTTTTTTTTTTGTGTGTGTTGTATTGCTTGCCTCACGTTACATGGTATATGTTTACTTTAACTCATTTCCCAGTCTGGTATTTGGTATTCAAAATTGATATTTAATTCTTTTTATCTTAACATTTTTGTGCTTAACATTTACTAATCATGGAAAAGTTACAAGCTGAGCTGGCTAAGCTAAAGGCTGAGAATGCAGCCATGCAGGAAAGACTTTCTGACACAAACAGTGGCTATGACCAAAAGGTTGAACCAGCCCCAGCGCAGGTATGTAAAGTTAGTGTAAAACTGCCACCGTTCTGGTTACATGCCCCTGCAGTATGGTTCGGACATGTAGAAGCTCAGTTTCACTTAGCAGGCATTACAACGGACACAACTATGTACTGTCATTTATTAAGCCAAATTGATAGCAAACTTGCTACAGAGGTTGAAGATATTGTAACAAATCCTCCCAAAGATGGTAAATATCAGTTGCTGAAAGAGACCATTATCAAGCGATTATCCACATCTAAAGAACAGCGAGTCAGGCAGCTTCTTAGCATCGAGGAGCTCGGGGATAAAAAACCATCCCAGTTCCTTCGACACTTAAGATCATTAGCTGGAACTTTACTCAATGATGACAATCTCCTTCGTGAGCTGTGGCTACGTCGACTTCCCAGTCATGTTCAAGCGATCCTTGCTGCCCAGGCTGAACTCGGCTTGGATAAATTATCGGAATTGGCAGATAACATTTTAGAGGTGTCCGTGACCACTGCTAACTTATGTGCAATTTCAGGTGGTTCAACCCCTCTCGGCGCTCCCCAAGTAACACTGAGTGCCCTATTCAACCGAGTCGAAGACTTATCTAGGCAAGTTGCTGCCCTGTCTTCAGGACAATCACAGCGACCATCGCGCAATCGTTCTTCGTCCAGCAAAAGGTCTCGCGGGAATTCTTCAGACCAGCCAGGTAAATGTTGTTGGTACCATAAAAAATTTGGCACAAAGGCGGCCAAATGTATTAGCCCATGCAATTGGATGTCGGAAAACCGGGAGTGCAATCAGTAGCGGCGGCAACTGATTGCGACTCTACCCAAAGTCACGGCCGTCGACTATTCGTCACCGACAAATGTTCTAAGCGTCAGTTTCTTATAGATACCGGGTCTGACCTATGCTGTTTTCCTCATCGCTGGCTCCCTGTTCAGAGGAAACGCTCTGATTATGAGCTCAGCGCCGCTAATGGAAGTAGCATTAAGACCTACGGCACTGTCAATATGACGTTGAATTTCGGTCTGCGTAGTTTCGTTTGGCGTTTCGTCGTCGCCGACGTCAACAGCGCTATTATTGGCTCGGATTTTTTAGCGTATTACCACTTGCTGCCCGATTGTCGCACCAAACGACTAGTCGATGGGACTACTGGTTTATCGGCACTCTGCACAGCTGCTATTTCCGAACAATCCAGCGTCAAGGTCGTTGTTGCAGAAAAATCTGAATTTTTACTACTGCTTTCAGAATTCCCGGAAACTACCAAACCTCCTGGTCTTCCGAGAATTATTAAGCACAATACCGTGCATTACATTAAAACCACGGACGGTCCCCCTATCTCTTGTAGACCTCGTCGCCTCGCTCCTCAGAAGTTGGCGTCTGCCAAAAAAGAATTTGAGGAGATGGTCCGCTCCGGTACCGCGCGTCCTTCCAAAAGTGCTTGGTCATCTCCTCTTCACATGACCTTGAAAAAGGACGACACCTGGCGTCCTTGTGGCGACTATCGCAGTCTGAACGCTAGGACAGTTCCGGACCGGTACCCCGTTAGACATATAAACGATTTTGTCAACAGTCTTAATGGAGCGACGATATTCAGCACCCTGGACTTGGTGAAAGCATATCACCAAATTCCAGTGGCAAAAGATGACATACCAAAAACGGCTATCGTTACCCCGTTTGGCCTCTTCGAATTTCCTTTCATGACCTTTGGTCTAAGGAACGCTGGCCAGACCTTCCAGAGATTCATCGATGAGGTCACTCGGGGCCTCGATTTCTGTTTTCCCTACGTGGATGACATCCTCGTCTTTTCTAAGGATGAGGCTATCCACAAGGAACACTTGCAAATACTGTTTCAACGCCTTCAGGATTACGGTGTGGTGATTAACTCATCGAAGTGCGTTTTTGGTGCTAAAGAGCTCGTATTCTTAGGCTATCACATTAGCCCTGAAGGTACTCGACCACCACAGAACCGCATCCAAGCCCTCTTGGATTTTTCTCCACCGAAAACCGTTCAAGGAGTGCGTCGTTTTCTCGGAATGCTTAATTATTATAGGCGTTTTGTTCCCCAAGCTGCAAAATTTCAAGCTCCTCTCATTGATGCTGTCGTCGCTACTAATGGCAAAGGGGCTAAACCATTTTTATGGACACCAGAGCTAATAGAGCATTTCGAAGCCTGTAAAACCAGCCTTTCTAACGCCACCTTGTTACAGCATCCCGCCTACGACGCGCCCCTTGGACTGTTTACGGATGCATCGAGTGTGCATATTGGTTCCTGTCTGCAACAGCAGGTAAATGGTATCTGGCGTCCCCTCGCGTTTTTCAGCAAAAAGCTGACCCCGCGACAAGCTGAGTGGCCTGCATACTACCGAGAGTTACTGGCGGTGTACGAAAGCGTACAGCATTTTCGCCATATACTCGAGGTGCAACATGTAACAATTTTCACAGACCACAAGCCGCTGTTGTACGCTTTCGTGCAACGCCGGGAAAAATTACCTCCACCTCAGTTAAACCAACTCTCGTTCATCAGTCAATTTACGACAGATATCCAATATATCAAAGGTGAGCACAACGTCGTCGCCGACGCGATGTCACGCGTCGACGCTATTTCACTGGATCAAGATTTTGAGGCACTTGCCAGATCGCAGGAGTCGGACCAAGAGCTCGCTGACTTGCGTACTAACAGCTCATGTCTTCAGTTGACTCCGGTCATCATTCCGGGTACCGACATTTCAGTCACCTGCGACGTTTCTACCGGCAAGCCTAGGCCCTATCTGACCCCTCCATTTCGTCGTGCGGTGTTTGACAAGATTCACAACTTGAGTCACCCCGGCACACGTGCTACTACACGTCTCGTTACAGACAGATATGTATGGCCGTCAGTCAATAAAGACTGCAAAGACTGGGCTCGCGTTTGCCAATCCTGTCAACGTGCTAAAGTGACACGTCACAACTCCGCACCATTGGGTAACATTTCCCTTCCATCTGGCAGGTTTGCTCATATCCACATTGATATTGTGGGTCCATTGCCCTCTTGCGACGATTACCGTTATTGCCTGACAGCCATCGACAGAGTGAGTAGGTGGCCTGAAGTTTGGCCAATGCGCGGTATAACCGCCGAAGAGGTTGCGGAAACTTTGGTTCGCGAGTGGTTCTCTCGTTTTGGCGTACCTCTGGCCATTACAACTGACCAGGGTACCCAATTCGAATCCGACCTATTTCGCCGTCTCACACAACTTTGTGGAACCAAACGCATTAGGACTACGTCCTACCATCCTGCTGCGAATGGGATGATCGAGCGGGTGCATAGACAGCTCAAAGCTGCGCTTATGTGCCATAATGACGCTTGGGTTCGGGCACTTCCCATGGTACTTTTAGGTATGCGAACTGCGTACAAAGAGGACCTAAAAGCCTCTGCTGCTGAAATGCTCTATGGAGAGCCTTTGCGACTCCCTGGAGAGTTACTAGTTTCATCTGCTAATTCTAACAGTGCGTTAAAAAATCCTGCAGACTTTGTTGAACAACTACGACGCATTATGTCGTCTGTGCGACCAACTCCTGCATCGCGCCATTCTGAACCAGCTGCTTTCGTTTTCAAAGGTCTCTCTTCCGCGTCGTATGTCTTTATTCGCGATGACACTGTGCGTCGTCCTCTACAGCCCCCATACACAGGTCCCTACCAGGTGCTCGAGCGCTCGGACGATGGAAAAACGCTTACCATCAACATCCGGGGCAGGACTACGGTTGTCAGCGTGGATCGCGTCAAGCCAGCTTTTATCGAGACCGAGTCGCAGCCGTCTAATCAGGTTTTGCCACCTACTCAACCACCGCCTGCAGCTTCAATTCCTGTCCAGCAGCAACCACCACCTCAGCCATTAGCTCAACCTACTGGTTTTTCGCAAAATAAACCCTCGTACACTACCAGGACTGGGAGATGTGTGCGATTTAAGACCTTTGATGACTATGATGTTAGTTAAGATTTTTTGTGGTTTGTCTCACTCCGTGGGGGGGTGGTGTGGCGGTTATCCGCCTTGTCACATCACTATTGTATCTACTATTGTGTTACAACACTAGCTGTCACTTTGACACAAGGTGACTACTGTTGCCGCTAACCGAAGCCAGAATGGTATCTTGTAATCTATCTCAATCACTCATGTACCTAGTCTAATATTGCAAGAAATACAGCAGTAATCCGTCATACGCCGTTCTATTCTAAAGTCTACGCTCCAGACTACAAACAAGGGAGTTATCAGCCAACACCTTTGGCAAACCCCCAAAACACTATAAAAACTACGCCATTTAAGTGACTTTGGCAGAGAAACAAAGTTTAATGAATGTTAGTAGCATAAAGACAATTTGGAATCAGCGCCATCTATGAGAATGTATAAAAATCAAATCAAGTAACACATAAACACTTTTTGAAAATTATTAATTTAAATTTTGATCGTGTTGATGAGGTTAGTAGTTAGTTATTCTTAAAATTCATAGATGGCATTGTGCATTTTTTCATAAAAGTTGTATCGTATAATTCGTTTTGACTAATTGAAGTTCCAACAAAACCCTCAAAATCTTGAGCAGAGTTCGGATCGTATCATATGGGATCGTATCAGTGTACGATTTTCAAAAGGAAGGCAGTTGAGGCCGTGGACAGAACCCTGCAGGGCAACTGCAGGAACGAACATTTGATGGGTAGTGTCACAGTTCTGCTCAGTGGCGATTTCAGGCAAACGCTTCCCGAGTTAACGCGGGGATCGAGGGCTGACGAGATGAATGCTTCGGTGAAACGATCTTCGTTGTGGTCACAAGTTCGTACGCTGCGCTTGACCATTAATATAAGAGCTCGGCTCGGCGGCATTGCACGCGCTCAAGAATTCTCCGATGTCCTTCTAAGTCTTGGCAAAGGCACTTTACCAGAAGAGAGAAGTGGACAGGCGGTGCTTTCAGAGTCTCTCGGTAGAGTGGTATCCAGCTTCGAAGAACTCATTCGCTGTGTGTACGTGGACATCAGTCGTATAGCGCACCAGCAGAATTCGTGTGAGAGGGCCATTTTGGCGCCCAAAAATGATCATGCTGCAGCAATTAACGAATGCATTCTCTCGGAAATTGAGGGGAATGAAGTGGTCTATACGTCGATAAGCACTGTCGTCGAGCAAGATGACGCCACACATTATCCCGTGGAGTTTTTGAACTTCCTGTCAGCAAGTTGACTTCCAGCGCATACCATCAAGCTGAATGAAGGTCGGCGTCCCGATTATGCTTTTTAGGAACAAATCTCCTCCAAAGTTGTGTAACGGGTGGTGCCTTAAAGTCATCTCTCTCCACAGACACCATTGAGGTGGAAATTATTACGGGTTGTGGTGTCGGCAAGGCAGTATTTATACAACGCATTCCCATTATACTTCATAGCTTCCCGATCCAGTTCGAGCGCGTACAGTTCCCCGTGAGTGTTTGCTTAGTGATGACAATCAATAAATCGCAGGAGCCGATACTCAGAGCAGCAGGTGTAGATCTCAGGACGAGTTGCTTCTCACACGGGCACCTGTACGTCGCTTGCTCCCGCGCCACCAGTCCTGACTATCTTTACATTTTGGCTCCTGGCAGTATAATTATCAACGTAGTTTCTAGGGAAGTGTCATAAGGTACCTTAAGGTTACCTTTGAACGTATTTTTAACCGACTTAAAAAAAAGAGGAGGTTCTCAATTGGACGGTGTTTTTTTTTTGTGTGTTTGTTACGCGATTACTCCGCCATTTATGGACCGATTTGCAAAAATCGTTTTTTTATTTGATAGGGTATACTACCAGGTTGGTCCCATTAGTATTGAACCTCAGATCTGATGAGGGATCTTCGAGAAATTGAGGGAACTCCTCAAATAATATAGGAAAACATGTACCAATTTTTATTTTATTTTTTGGTGACAAATCAAGCATTTACATTTAGCAAGTATCATTTCGTGTAGAAAAACTGATGAAGAAGACAGGCGATGGAACTCTTCAACGCATAACAACAAATTACTCGCAATAGCTACAGTCACATGTCTGTGCATGGTTTATGTATTTCCAATAACATTACGCCTGTCTATTTTAAAAGGTTTAGAAAGAACTTCTTTTGCAATTATTAACCGATTTCAATGATTCTTTCAAGTTTTGAAAGACTTTCTTTACATACAAAGAAACTAAAAATTGCAAAATAAAAAAAAAAATTACAAAAAAACTCTCTTCATGTAACTTATATTTTAATGCTATTTTAAAAGTTGTTAACTTATAATGCTATAGCGACACTGGAATCTTAGGTAGGTATATTTGGTGCTGTAGAACCTTCACGCAGACGACGTCGCGGGCAGCAGCTAGTGATAAATATAATTATAAATTAACCATTTAGAAATATCAATTATGAACATGAAATAGAATGAGAAAAAGAGAAAAATAATAACAATGAAAATTATAATGAAAATTAAAGACCTTGTTTTTGTCTCAGCAACTCCAAAACAACTTTTTTTGAATGCGTTTAGCTTGTCGCCGAACACATCCATTTCACCGCAAATAGAATTATAAGCTTTTGACAGACGATTTATAGGGGAAAATTCTTTTAAATTGGTTCTGGCAAATGGTGGATGTAACAAACCTGCATTAACTTTTAACTGTCTGGGCACCCGACGTCGAACGCGCAGTTTAAATGACTCAAGAAGAGATGGACAATCAACCTCATTCCTTAAAACTTTATAGAGAATCGTCATATTCTGAAATTGTCGACGAAATAATAAACATACACATTACATATTATATAACATTGACGGCCACACAAACATTTGTCCTGGGTGGGAATCGAACCCACACCTCCAGCATAGTAGTCAGGGTCACTTACTACTGGACCAACAAGCCACTCAAAATACATTGGTCTAAGGAACCCTAATAACTGCGATGTTAGGGATACATAGAAGAACTACCCACGCACTGACATTGTATACCCGCCCACAAGAACAAAGGTCACAGATTGCGGTACTGTCTCCCACGCAATACTACGCCTACACTTTTTGAGACAGCCTCTTTGGTTTACTGGGGTCCCACGAGTTTTACCTTCACTGATGCTAGTATATAGTGATAGAATAAAATACTCTTCATTGTACACTATAAAAACTTCAAAATCATCAATTAAAAATAACGAACAAAACCAAAAAATCAAAATCAAATCAAAAGTCATTTATTAAAATTAGGCTGAGGTACAGCACTTTTTGAACGTCGAAATTACATAAGACAGTCCCCCAAAAGGTCCACCCTTCGCCACTTCCTTTTGTTTTTGCTGGGAAGAAGAAGTGGCGAAACAAACTCCCCGGCAACACATCTGTCTGATAAGTTAGAAGAACTTGAATTTACACAGTACAATTAGTCATACTTACAAAATAATTAAAATAAGTTTTTCACTACATGTTAGCTAGCACACTCAATATACAAAATACCAGTAATATATAGCTACCGACATTAAAACATGAAATGAGAAGTCACATATTGGTACGTGCCTGGATTTAAACCCACAACCGTGTGCATGAAAGGCCTCTTTAACCATTAGGCCAACAACTAAAGAAGAAATAAAAACAATTTTTAATTATTTCGTATAATAAACAACAATATGAGCCTACAAATTTTGCTACGCTTTTTGTACTCTACTACGAAACGCTACGCAGTGCTACGAAATGCTACGAAGTGCTACGCGCGTAGCAAAATAAGTTACGTTTAATTTATTAGAATAGAAGAGAATAGTTTTTCATTTGTACATACTTATTGCTTAGTGAACTAATTTCTAAATTAGATGAGTTTATTTAGGCTATGATTGTTATAATTAATTGCAGATTTGAACATGTAAGACCCGACAATAGTATATCGACTTAATTTTAAATTCTGTTTTGTTTTGTTGACATTGACTATTTTAATTTACGAAATAATTTGCATGCCATAAGCTAGACCATAGCCGATCTCATGAAATTATTAACGCCATCTTATACCTGTACTGCGTACCTTCATTCGTAGCAAATAAAGATCTATTGGTATAATGTTAAAGCTTGATGACAAGAAAACTGTTCAAGGAACGTCATGTCATCTACAAACAGTTATATCAGAAGTGGAAAGTATCTCCAAATTAAAGATTTTTTCTTTTTTTTTGTCTTATAGAGCACCTCACCATCTGAAACATTTAATTTAAAAAACCAGCCAAGAGCGTTTCGGGCCACGCTCAGTGTAGGGTTCCGTAGTTTCCCGTCCGTCACAATGAGGGTTCAATATGCTCGCATATACGCTTATACTACAAACTTAGTCCAGAAATTATTTTGACCAACTTTTTGTCTTTTTTGTACAAAAACTGTTGTTTCCATCCAAGTTCAAAATAATTTTCCTAGGAAGTCCTTATAAAGTTCTACATTTCAGATTTTTTTCATATTTTCTAAACTTATGGGGGGACACATTGTTTTTTCCTTTTGTAGCGATTATTTCCGACATTATTGACATTATCAAAAAATGATTTCATTAAACCCGTATTCATTTTTAAATACCTTTCCAACAATGTATCACACGTTAGGGTTTAAATTAAAAAAAAAACACTTCCCACTTTACATATAGGGAGCTACCCTAATAAAACATTTTTTTTCCAATTTTTATTTTACCACTTTGTTGGCGTGATTGATACACATATTGGTACAAAATTTCAGCTTTCTAGTGCTAACGGTCACAGAGATTAAGCGAGAACGGACGGACGGACAGACAGATATGGCGAAACTATTAGGGTTCCTAGTTGACTACGGAACCCTAATAATTACGACATAAAATTACAAATAATCAAATTAAAGTATGTAGTAGTGTTTTTATGTTGTTCAACAAAAGAGTATTCTGTTCCATTCTCACCGTTCCATACTATTTATAAAATTCGATACAAAAATAGAATGGAACAGCTTACCATTACTCCTAACCAGGAAACACCGTTAAGATATAACCATTAGCCTCCAAAGCTACCATTTGATGAAACAAAGGACCAACGCCCACAGCGGATGACCTGATTCTCAATATTGACCAGCCCCCTCCTCCTTCTGGCCCAAATGTCACCCCCCACGACCTTTATAGCGCGCATGCGCGGACCCTGAAGCCTACAGCCTCCCCTGAAACAGCCCAGATTTCAGTCTGCCTAAAACCTTCGGTGCAGTACCCGTTTTCAGCTTCGAAGCTGAAGTTGTACCAATATTAAAAATTCCTATTTCATTTATGAGAAACTCCAACTCAGTCCTTCGCGCTTTGTATTTTATTAAGTACATTTTCTGTTTGAGGCATATAGTTATTCGTTTTTCGACTAAAAATATCGCTTACAAGTAGTTTTTTTGTGGGAGCTGTGTATCAGGTATGTGTTATTTCATTAAATTATCTTCAAATGTTTGTTAGAGTAGATTTAGTTTTCTTTTTTTTTCTTTTCTAGACACATCTGTCATTAAATTTCTCTTATCTCTTTTATTAATATATTATTATAAATATATTTTCCACAAACAAATGTACCTAATGCCGTCGGAAAATTATCTGACGAAGGAAAAATCTACTAAATATTTTGAATTTTTTAACTCTGGCAACATTGTACTCGTAGTGTCAGAATCATTAACGTATTTCTTTCTCTCTGTTCACAGACTTTTCTAGAAGTTAGAGTAATGTCTAAGCTGAGTTTGGACGGCTTTTTTTCCTACTGCAAGCAAATAGCAGAACATATACAGTTGGTTCGTTCAATTTCCATCTTTATAGTCCGCCATCTTGGATTTTGACACGCCCTTTGTTCTTGGTGCATGACATTTTGATTTTTACCCGACTGCGAAGAAGGGTTGCATGTTTTAACTATCGTTTAATCCTTTTATATGGGTTTGCATGAATATCTTTGTACTTTATTTTGATGTGCTTAAAATATTAATTAGTTCTAAATTATATTTAATTTAACCTATTCCGTTGACCTATTTTTTAATCAGAAGCTTGATCGTCCTTTTAAGTTTTCTTTCAAACTTATTTTACACTAAAGTAGTTTTGTTTTCCCTTTTGTAGTAGAATTTGTAATTATTAGACTACCTACATTATTAAACGCAACTTGTGATTAATAATCGAAGTCTTTTGCATCATTGTAATATAGAGGTACAAATCTTCAGTGTAGCCTTGGTGCAAACCGTCACAGACTAGAGTCGCGTCGGATTGAAATGGACTTGTGGAGGCCTAGCTTCTAATGTACCAAACGGGCCGGCATACATTTAAAACTGTGCTAAAGGAAATTCACACTTCTGTACAATAGATAAGTTTCATGCTTGCATAACATTTATATATATCGCTTGGAAATACGTTAGATCCACAAATGCCGTCTGTCGGGACTCTAAGCTGTGTTCGTTCTTTCTAGAGACACAATAGAAAGACAATGACAGCGCGAACGCTGGCGTTCGCTTGGGGTTTAATGAATTGAGATAGCTTTTCCAGACTTATGCATCGTTAGACTCGCATAATATATTAATACTAAACTTATGTCTGGACTTTAAAAGAAACTATGACCCTTGAGTTTATTTCGGCATTCCTTCTCAGAGATCAGTCATGTTAGAAATTACGGCACCATTTACTTAGTTAACAAAATAATGACATTTCAAAAAGGGAAAAAGTACTTGCAGAAATCTATATTTTGTATTAATACGCTAAACGAGCTCTTTGGATCCCTTTTTAAGAAAATTGCGGGAAGGGCGACTGTGAGATTTGGAATAGTGATAGTAAATATAGAAGGGAAGTGCAGAAACGTAATATTTTCATACATATATGTCAGAAATACATCAAATAAAATACACATCGATTGTGTACATTTTAAACATGTAGCAGATCAACATCAATTTATAACGTAACCATAGTGATCAACTTGTTAGAATTAAACATGATATGACATTCAAATATACGGAAATGCAAAGCAAAGTTGGATTTTTTTTAAATGTCAAAAGTTTAGTTAAAAGAGGTTCTACCTTTACTACATTATTATATTAACACGTTAATATAATATGATCGAATTTCGACCATTGGGCGATCACTAGTAAATATAATTTCATTTAATTTCTACTTGATAAGTAATTAATCTTCCACTACTTTCACACAACGCCATGTAGTCCCAAGCTAAGCAGAGCTTGAGTTATGGGTACTAAACAGCTGATAAACATACTTATATACTTCTAAATACATACATATTATAGATAAAATTACACCCAGACACAGCACAAATGATCTTGCTCATCACACAAACATTTGTCCTGGGTAAGAATCGAACCCACGACCTCTGGCATAGCAGTCTGGGCACTAACTACTAGACCAACAGGCCAGTCACTAGTCAGTCATTTTATTTCATTTGTAATAGATTAACTAATATTGTTTTTTATGTATGTGCAGGGCGAAAGGATGGCGTCTCTATCCGGACAAAGCACACCCAAACTGACTTCTTCCGTCGGCAACCTCTACTATGACTGTAAGTACCTACATTTTAGTTATTACATTATTTTTGACATACGTACGTGGTTTTTTACCTGTGTAGAACTTCCCGTTCTCGTGGGAAAACGGGGATAAAAAGTAGCATATGTCAGGGTGAATGTAAAAAAGCTGGGCATCCTAAATAAGGTTAAGCGGTACTTCAAATCTGGCCAGCTTTTGGTTTTTTATAAAGCTCAAGTCCGGTCCAGCATGGAGTATTGCTGTCACCTTTGGGATGGTTCAGACAAATACCAACTAGCCACACTCAACTCGGTAGAGCGCAGAGCCAAGAGGCTCATTAGTGACGAAAAGCTGGTACCAATCTTCATAGCTTTGCCCACCGCCGCAAAGTTGCATGTCTGTCGGTCTTTTACAGACTGTATTTCGGTAAGCGTGCTCTAGAGCTCTACGAGCTCATTCCACCATCTCCTTCTCTCCATCGGGAATCCAGACGCACTGCAGGATATCACCCATTCCTTGTAGATGTTCCACACATTCGCACGAAGCGCTTTGCTTTTTTTTCCTTCATAATGCGCACAGCCAAGGAGTGGAATTCCCTGCCTGCATCAGTGTTCCCGAGTTCATATGATATATGTTTAAGTCGCGAGTTAATAGGCTTCTTTTGGGTAAGCTCGTTCCATCGTCGACCTCATTTCTGGCCGCAAGACAAGATTGAGGTCAAGAGTAGACCCATTATATACACTTTAAGACATAAAATACACAGATACAGTAGTAGTTACCTCCGAAGGGTTACGCTGAAGTACACTGTAGTACATCGACAGTTTGCCAATCAATGTCAAGTAACAAAATAATAGGGGGCGGGCCTATTGTCATCAATCTATTAGGAATCCAGACTTCGGGCTAACACTGAGGAATTCTAGATAGAAAAACCCCACCCAGGGATCGAACACGGGACCTCATGCGCAGTAGTAACGCTTGCGACCGCTAGACCAACGAGACTATCATCTACAACTTACCTTACCATAAACCACCCAATCCTTAGATCTTCGACTACCCATTATTTCCATCACCACATTAATAAACTCCTCACAATCCCGAACATGGAATTGAACTTTACGCCATCATTAATTACAAACAAGTGACGTCACTAGACACGACGTTGCGTTTTAAAGCGTTTTGATTAATTGTTGTTGTTGTTGCAATGATTTTTAGTTTTAATGAGAAGCTATTTAAAGAGGAACTTGTGGCTATAATATAATAACAATCGCACGGGACGATCTAAGGTTAAGCTACTCTTGACGAGGTTGTCCGTGGATAACCTATCAAGATAATCTGTTAAAAAATGTGAAATGCGCGCGTGTCTTGTAATCGCGTATACGATACATGGCTCGTACAAAGAACTACCGCGAACGGTCCGAGTTCGATTCGCGAGTCGACCCTCAGTATTGGGGTATCAAAAAAGATAAACCAGTCACAGCTGTAACTTACGACATGACCTAAATCACAGCCTAATTCCAACCCTCCATTCATTATAACTTAGCTACACGCGCCTTATCAGCAACTTCCGACAGAGGGCGCCACATCCGACACGGGAAATGACGTACACGACCCAATATCATATTACGAGGGTAGTTTGGTAGATGATTATTATCACTAGCTTCTGTAACATAGTGTAACAACACGCCTGATATCCGCCAAGGGTTAGGCAGAAGTGTACTTACTTGTAGTAAACTCACATTTCAACAGTTAAGTTCAAGTCCCATGTAATAGGGGGCGAGCCTATTGCCATCAACAAAGGAGTATCTGGATGATAAATTACTGTAAAGCCTATGTACCTTTTAGATTTAGAGTTAGAAAATAAGTCAAAAATTTGTTCACCAGAAATGGTAGAATATATTATTATGAAACTACACAAATTGTAACATCTTATTGCACTATGTTCTTACAAATAAAATATTCAATGTTATTGCTATTACGAAAATTCTCTTGGAAAAACTGATGAACACTTTACCGACCCGTGAAACGAACCCAGCATCTTATTCTTAGCAGTAGCGCTTGCGACCACTACACTAACATCCCGTCAATAAAAAAACAGCACTTTTATTAAAAAAATGCATGGGGGTGAAAACCAGAGTCTTAATAAAGAAATCTCAACAAAACAAATATTTTGCTATTTCAAAAATACTTGACTTAACAATTATTCGGAGCAATGCAAAGCACAAATAATTTGCTCCAAGAATTCATCATTTTCATTTTAACCCTCTGTTGCGACGGGGTCCCGGAGACCGAGAGACGACATTTGTGACACTAAGGAGTTATGTGCAGAAATACCACTATATTTCATTTATTAATGTAATTGCTTCAGACCGCGGCGTCGCCAACGTAAAAAGTAACTCATTCCCAGCAAAAAAAAGTATCCCGTGTAATCCAGGAAATGGTCTATCTATGTGTTAATTTCATCCAAATTTGTAATACGGTTTACAAGTGCTTTAGTAACAAACATATAAACATTTTGATAAACCTTCACATTAAAAATATATCGTTAATTACGGTATAACATATTAAATTCTTTAAAATATACAAAAGTCTTTATATACCAGGTAGGTACTAATTATTTGTAAGAAACAATAAGAAAAATAATAGCATGCAAGAAAGGTTTAGTGAAAGCCTAAGGTTGCGAAAAGTTCAATATTATGGTAATCGCTTACCCGTGGTCCTTCTGCTCCGGTCTATTTGATACGGAATCCCACTCCCCTTCGCGCTTCGTCCGATTAGTTACACGCGCGTGCGGACTGTATATTGGGCAACAACGCACAGCTGCGCTTTACAGCTACCGTCAGGAATTTAATTAAAAATTCTTCTCAACGTATGTTTGTGTTTATAACTCAGGAGTGTGTGTAAGTCCCTGTAATGCTATTGTGTGGTCTGATAGTATCTGGTGGAATAATATTATGTTGGGGTCGGATTTTGGCTTTGAACGAATTTGATTATCAACCGAGTTGCGTGATTTTCTGTCACTTAAAATAGAAGAACATCAATGCAATATTAAAAACAAGTACTGATGAATGATTAATGTTTGATCGTGAGGAAACCTAGACTAACAGTTATTTAAAGTGTGAAATTGCAAATCCACCTTGAGCAAGCGTGGAGATTGATGCTCCTGTCTTCTCTGTATGAAAAGAGACCGTCTTTGCCCTGCAGTAGGACAGTTACAGGCTTGTTTTATTGTTTTTTTTCGAAAAGGTGTTGCAAAAACTATCAGAACCAAATCTACTAAGGTACTACATGTATATTCTTCAATTTTGTAAACTTAGTGTTGTGACCGGAAAACTACCCAGTCATAAATTTCGAGTTGGCATCCAAGGCAGGCACGTATAAATCATAATCATAAATCATTTATTCATTTGCGAATATGGGTACAAAAGAAAAAGGTCTTATAACTATAGTGTCCATTAGCCATATTCTACCATAAGGCATGCAAATTCACAAAATACACGTTAATTAAAATTTGACTTAAAAGAAAGACACCAATAACAATGTCACATACAGGCAGTAGCATTACATAGGTTTATCCTCTAAATATTCAGCGACAGAGTAATATGCTTTTCCTAATAGAAGTGTTTTTATACTGTTTTTAAATATATTAATATCATTTATCTGTAAAATTGAGTTTGGTAAATGGTTATATATGTATCGTATAATTATTACTTGTTTAAAAAAACAGTGAAGGAAAACACTGTGAGAAATCGTGGCATGCCTGAGAGATATGTCTCGACGGTATGTGAAACCAAGTTGCCCATGTATGGCATAAGGACTCTGACACCAACTTGTTCGAAAGAGTCACCGCGGCCCTGGAACGCAAAAGGCATTAGGAGGAACACGGATGGGTTTTAGTCAGTCAGAGTCTGACAATCCCTTCCGCTTCATCCAGAGCGGGAAAAGTCATTTGATGACTTCCATGACTAATAAAACAAAAGGAAGAGCATGTTTCAATAAACAAAGGAAATCTCTGTCAACCCTAAACCACCCTTAAAAGACCCACAAATAGCCCAAACAAATTACGCTCATAAAAATCTAAATTCCCTTTATTACCGCGCTGTCAGATTCGTAAGCCCACAATTTATAATCGTCGTTGGAAGCCCATCTTCATTTTTCGAGAGGTATTAAAGGCCCATCGGAACGCCAGAGCGGAGGAGTTAGCCCATACGTTAGCTTTGTGGGCTACAATTGATAGACTGGAGGGTTTAAGGGATTCTCGTGGGGAATAGAATGGGTACTTTTTTTTGTGTATTTTTCTTTGTTTCATAGCGTGGAGATGGACTTTTTATTGTCATTAGAGACAGATTTTTGTATTGTAGGTACTTTAGCCACCTTATTAGGATATTGTTTTTTTTTGTCTGAAATGCTGATGAAAAGATGAATAATGCGATTGTCCAAAAAAAGTGAGCAGAGCGATGTTATGAAAAAAGTTAGTTAATTAAATATAAATTTAAAAATAAAATTGCTTCACGTTGTAAATTATGGTTTTGTCAAATTATAAATAGGTAGTTATCTAAATTAACTTTAAAGAAAACACAGAAAATACACATTGCAAAAAAAAGCAGTCTAACAATTGAGGGCTAGTAAAAAAAACCAAAGACATTTAATACTTGAATTTTCATCTGATACTTGCATCCGAGTGGATACAAGTCTATGAGACTAGTTAAATCAACTCAAGCTTAAGTCTTAATCTTAAAATCTCTTTGCAAAAAACAAAGAAAGGCAACACAATTTATGCACGTTATACAACTAATCGAGAGGTTAATAAAAGTAATAAGATCCTCCTCCTCACTACGTCTCCGAAGCAGTGATCCTCACAAATGAGGGATCTCAGTAACCCTGCGTCATTACCGAGCGGATCAAACTGTCCCGACTACGGGTATTTACTGCACCGACTTCACGCGCGCGATGGAGGGTTACATCGCAGTACTAATTGAAATAACACACATTTGCTCAGAATATCTACTAGCTAGCTTTGTCTTGAGGGTTTGCTCGGACTGTGGCCTTTCCCACGGGACTCTTAAATTCATAAATGTAGTCAATATCATTAAAGAATTATTATGTAGCTTTCTACAAGTAATCTTGTTTAGAATTGGATCATTACTAGCCTACAAACGAACTTACCAACAAACTCTTTCTTGTTTAGTAGTTAGTGGCCCTGACCGCTATGCCGGAGGTCGTAGGTTACATTCTCACCCAAGATAAATGTTTGTCTGATGACTGTGATGAGCACGATCATTTGTTTTGTGTCTGTGTTATCTATAATATGTAGGTATTACTGCAGGGCCACTAACGCCACTGCACGGATCCAGCAGAATATCAGCGCCGGGTACATTAGCCTGGCACATGCTGAGCTGGACTCCCATTTGGTGCAGCCTTGGACGTACACCGCACACTGTATCATTCATCGCTCATTGTTTTATCACTTTTGATTTTTTATTGTGTGTTTGTCTGTGTCTTTTGTGTGCACTGAATAAATTATGTTTTATTAATCTATCTATCTAAATTTATAAGTATATTCATCAGTTGTCTAGTATTCATAGCACAAACTCTTCTTAGTCTCTGGCGTTATGAGTTGTGGAATATTATTATTTTATTAGTGTTTAAACTGTATGGCGAAACCACGGCGAGATCTAATTTAATTCAGTAAATGTCCAACTGAGTGTTGTCGCTGCGCTCGATAGATGGCGTTGGCGTCGAATTAGATCTCGCTATTGTTACGTTACCGCCGAAAGTATAAGTAGTTTTAGAATTTTTATTTTGAGTGAATCCACTCAGATTCCAACGTCCCTTACTGTCCTCTCTCAGCGACGGCCTAAGCCGAGGCTCGTACCCCGCCGGGGGTGCCCCACTTGGCGTAGTCGCTTAGTTATAAGTTTTTTTATACTCTGGCTGGAAGTCTTAAACTTTAGTTTAAGTCATCTCTGATCTCTACAGAAACGCCCGGTTAAGCTGTTCACGTCCTCTTCAAGGACACGATACGCGAGATGCCCCTCAAATAAATAAATAAATATTTTGTGTGAATCATCTCATGAATTATACGCTTAAGAGTACTTATATTGTGCTACTGTCGTATTATTTCGACTAACGGAGCCTATCTATTCAATTTGTGTCCTTTTATGAATTTAGTTGTAAACCAACTTCGACATAAATAGTTAGCAAAATGCACATAAACATGTAATATTTAATTTGTATTTATAGCAGAAATATCAAAACCATACATCTACCCACTTCAGTATAACAAGCCTAGAAAATGTACAATCAACGACAATCGGCTTATGACGTTG
The DNA here is from genome assembly GCA_921972225.1 of Euplexia lucipara. NCBI lineage: Eukaryota > Metazoa > Arthropoda > Insecta > Lepidoptera > Noctuidae > Euplexia > Euplexia lucipara. The sequence continues at coordinate 592,739 of OV179169.1, read as the reverse complement.
ACAACATAAGTTCACACCAATTGCAATCCTGTACCACCATCTTTACCACCAGACATAACCCTTACATCAAAAGTATAGATTTCAAAATCTAATAGCACAGAGCTCATTTAAAACTGGACGGCAAATAACATCTGGAATGCGATGTAATGCTTTCCAAATACTGTTGAGAGCACTCACATTGTTTGCCAATCCCACAAACACTGGATAATGAACTGTAACTTAAATAAAAGAAGGTTTAGATTTCTACGAGCGGTGTGAACATATTTACGCAAGTTTAAGGCGCGGGAATATGGAAGCTAAGTATGAAGGGTTATGGTTCAGATTTGGCTGAGGTGTTTCAAGGGTAGATTTCCTTGAAAGTGACGTGAATGAGTGGCAGTTAATATATTGTCGGTTAAATTGATAAGGGATGAAGTAAACGTCAGGGGAATGTTACTGAGTGTTAGCGAGTTGTGTGCTTATACTATGTGAGAATAATGGGTTGAAGATAGCATTGGGACCTACTTACAACCACTAGCTGGACCCAACGAGATGACTGTCTTTACGTGTCTACGTGTCTCAACGACGTTCAGGGAGGCGCAGACGCAGTAGTTTATTTCAAAATTATGTACTTTGTATCTTTGAAAATCAATGCATTTCAGTAAGGTAGTTAGGTTAGGTAGTTAGGTTCGCTATAGAGTAGGTATGGTAAGTTAGGTTAGGTTATACGTATATCAGTCGGGGGTCGCGGAAGTATCTTCTGTTCCCGTGACCCCCGGCGCAGGTGTGAGAAGGAACACCGGGTGGTTTTTAGTCAGTAAGAGTCTGACGGACCCCTCCGCCCGGACACTCATGAGGATTTTCCACCGCTCAAAAAAAAAAAGGTTTATACATACATACATACATACATACATAAACTAACGCCTTTTTCCCATGGGGGTAGGAAGAAACTACAGAGTGCCATATGCTACGATTCTTACATACTTCTTTTGCTTCGTTTACATTCATACAAGTTGTCATACACACACGCCGGTTGCGAGTACTACGCACCTGACCTTTCTGAAGAACCTCACCAATAAGGTCTATGTATGTCCTTCTAGGGCGTCCCCTGCCGGCGTTCCCACTTACATCTGCCTTGTAAATACCTTTCGTTAGTCGCCTTTCATCCATCCTTTCAACGTGACCAAACCATCTAAGCATACTCTTTTTAAATTTTGTTACTACATCTACAAAAAGGTTTATTTATTTATTTATTGACCAACTTATACATCTCGATTGCAATATAAATAAGTGGAAGTGCGGAGACTCCTAAGACAACCAATCCCTTGCTTAAAAGGTGATCTCCAAATACCTGTACCTCTAAGCCCATTGTAATCGAAATAAACATTTTTTTTTCTTTTTTTTAATTCTCGTGTAACAGTGTTTGTAACAGAACTCCTCCGAAACGGCTTGAGTGCTTGATCGATTCCTAAGTTTTGTGTTCATATTCAGTGAATAGGATGTAATTTAAACTAATGTAAACTAAAAGAAACTAATCAATTGAATCTTTGGCGTAATGAAGTTTGCCGAGTTATAGATAAATTACACCCAGACACAGAACAAATGGCCGTGCATAACTGCATACCACAGAAACATTTGTCTTGGGTGGGATTCTATCAGCCGCGCTCCGAATCAATTCCATATAGATTCGTTGAAACGCATACGCATACACAACGCGTGTAGTGTTAACAATTAGATTGTAAAATAAATTTTCACCTTCACTCGTGTGCATATAGTTCTTTAATATTTTTTTTGTATTTAAGATGTGGATAACGTCGCTAGTTACACATATGCAATGTAATTTTATTTTACTACCTGTTTATCACTATATTTGTGTAGCTGTTTGTTTTCCCAAAAATAAATAAATAAATAAATGTCGTCGGCCGACCGTTGAGGCATCTCCAAACTCGGTGCTCAAGAGTCTGACCATCTGACGTGTGCATCTGACAGCTCTGTACAACAGTGTCAAGCGACGCGTGTTATAGAGGGGGGATTAGTGATAAGATAGTTATGTCATCCGGGAATACTGTAGCTTTCCAAAAGTGTAAAAAAAAAATTGATGATTAGTTCCGCAGATTTCCACCTACATACAAACTTACAAACAAACAAGCTAATTTACCTCTTTGTAATATTAGTATGGATAAATAAAAGTGTTCATTTTAACATAAATACCCGAATTTTGAAGTAATCATAGAAATATGGAGATAACCTACAAATTATGTCTAACCTACTCGCAACTTATCAAAAGACCACTCATCACTCATATAGGTACAAAACAACAATGTTAGTTAAAAACAATACAAGAGAACACTTGCTAATTTAAAAATAAAATGTACTATTCATGCTTTTTATGGCTTAACAGCGGCTTTGCAGAATTCCTATCTTACCTTATCATAGAAATTTACTGTTTATCTTAAAATCATAATTCCGGATACGAACACCGAAATTCCTGAACTGAAAATCTTGTAAAAAAATTAGCAAATAATTCATTTGTTAATTAACTAATTAAATGAATCATCTTTGCTAGCCTGCTTTTGGTTATGATCCTTTGCCCGGCATAGTAGGCTCGCAGTATATATTAAGGTCCATTATATGTATATGTAGACCGCGAAATTCAAATTTTCTTGTGTCAGACTGTATGTTGAACAAAATATGATTCGCAAAAGGGCTACCTAGGGTGTTACATGCGCCCTCATTGCTGAAACTAGAAGTGGGAGATACTCACCGCCACTCGCCAGATTCTTACTGGCTATACGAGTATGTCCCTTGGATGAGGAAACTATGGCCGGGTTCACATAGAACTCCGTGGGACTTTTTAATAAAGAACGGAACTATTTAATTAGAAAGCAATATAATAATCAATTCATTGTCTTAAAAAATCAGGTCTTGATAGCTTTAAACTCTTTACTTCTTAAAATAGTTATTTTTAGTATGTAGGTACCTATATAATATATACGTAAATACTAAACTATATAAGTAATTATTCCACAAATTTGACACAACACCATCCAGTCCGGAACTAAGCAGAGCTTGTGCTATGACTGCTATGAGTACTACACAACTGACAAAAATACTTATACATTTCTAAATGCATACATATTATACATAAATTACACCCATACACACAACAAATGATCGTGCAATGAACAATTATCACCGTGAGAAATGGGCATTTCCCTTAGCACCATTTTTATTCCTTACATATAAGTAACTAGCTGTTGCCAGCAGCTTCGTCCGCTACAACTCGACAAATATCCCACGGGAAGATATAATCGCGATAAAATGTGTTAATCTAGGTTAAAAACTATCTGTGTACTAAATTTTATCCAAATCCATTCAGTAGTTTTTGCGTGAAAGAGTAACAAACATCCATCCATCCAAACAAACTTTCACGTTTATAATATTATTGATAAGAAGTAAGGTTTGTTTTGTTTTTGTGAGTATTTAACAAAAAAAAAACAATGCTGTAGTGATTCATAACTATTTTTAGAAGGTTTAAAAAATAGTTATACTCTCTCTTCCACCAGCCCGTTCCCAAATTGCAAACAGGAACATAGTTTCCATGCATCTGTCTTAACCCTCACTCTGCAGCAGCCGGGTCCAAAGAGCCGCTGATTAAAAAGTCACCGCTTTTAATATCTCTCCCTCTATGTCCAGGAATGTGTAGGGGAATAGGGTGTGTACAATATGGGAAGGTTGTAAGATATCGGTAGAATTGCCGTTTTTTTATTAATTAACGTAAAAATTTTCGTTCATTTTCATATTTTTCTGGTTTTATTTGTTTTACAAAAACCTATGTCAATGCATATATTTCATTTTTTTTTAATTATAGGGTTACTTAATAATAAATAAACATTCCACAACTTTCACACAACGCCATTTAGTCCCAAGCTAAACAGAACTAGTGTTATGGGTACTAAACAGTTGATAAACATACTTATATTTAAAAAAATACATACATTTTATAGATAACTTACACCCAGACACAGAACAAACGATCATGCTCATCACACAAACATTTGTCCTGGGTAGGAATCGAATCCACGACCTCCGGCATAGCAGTCAGGGTCACTAACTACTAGACCAACAGATCAATAATAGTAGGCAACTAACTAAGAATTTAAAATACAGACATACATACAGACATAATCTCACACATTTGTCTTATTATGGTACACTCTTACTGGTATATCGTAACTTGCTACGATGCTTACATATTTTTTTGTTTAGTTTACGTTCATACATTTCATACATCTCGTGATACACGCACTCCGATTGCTACTACTGCACCTGGCCTTAGATTAAGAATATCACAAAAAAATCGTGTGGCACTCGGAGACTGCCACGGTAAAGCTATTGCATAGCATTTTTATCAACACCTCTCCTCTCCCCCTCCCCATTCCTCCCCTCCCCCTCTCCCCCTCCCTCCCTCTCCCCCACACCTCCCCCGCCCCTCCTCTCACCCCTCCCTCACTTTCCCCTCCCGTCCCCTGCCTCTTCTCTCCACCCTCCTCCACATCCCTCCCCTGCCCCTCCGTCCCCTCTCACAACAACCTGTTCCCTCTCTCACAATCTCCCCCCTCCCCCTAAAATAAAAAAAAAATCTAAAAATATTAATGAGGATAGTTAGCTTTTGAAACTAAATATTATGGTGTATAGTCAGAGTCCGGAAAACGGATTATTTCTTACTTTATTATTTGATTATAATCTTTTAATATTTTTCATCCCAAAAACGTGGTCACCTTACAAAAGTCTAGTCGCATTGTGCGTTGAGCACAGACGTCATTGATTTATACAACCGAGTCATATCTCACACAACACACCATTCAAAACTCAACCTTACCCGGTCACAATAAAGCACCATATCCTCTAAACACAACACACGGGTAATTCTGCACAACTTCCGCTAACAATACCTCGCATTCTGATTTTCAATATCATGAACTTCCCAACTCATACACGCGGTTCCGAAAAAGAATTTTCAACCCTAAAAATCAAGAAGTAAGGTCCAAGATCAAATATTTGGGCTGTATGTAGAATTTGGTGAATGGTGTATTGTTAAAGATACTATTGTCAGCTGATCAGTCAAGTTTTTGTTTCCTATGAAGGATTGCTTGAACTTTGACAGGAGAGGAAATGAAAAATAAAGGAAAATGTTGGCTTCTTTGAGTATGTGCATTGATTAAGACGATGTAAAACTTGCCCTTTTGGCAATCACTGGATTTTGAAGTTATACTTCTTTTCGTGTAATACAAGCGTTATGTTACATAATGGGATGAAACAGGTTATGGCACTTCTTTCTCTTTGTTGCAGCTATTCTCCCGTACCGCGAGGATGCGCAGCCGCAGACGCGCGAGTTTTTGTCGCGCGTCGTGGACGTCCTGCTTGACTTCGTGCAGCAGGTCAACGATAGGAACGAAAAGGTATGAAGCTTTGTTACTGCTGCAGGACTTACATGACTATAAGTTCAGTTTTTAAAGTATTGAGTATTCCTCGTTAAAACTGAACGATGTCGTTCGGTGACTGTAGTCCCATGGACAGTTCAAGCAATAGTTTTTTTTGGGGAATGTAGTAAACTGGGACTGTAGAGTGGAGCTCGCAATACTACTAACAAATTTTAACGGGCTTTTTAACATTTTGTCTGACAGTTTGAGTATTTTATATCACCAACCCAAGTGTTCTTTCTTTGGTATTGTTCGTCAGGACGTAGCTCCTCAAGTTCCGAGTTGAGCTCACTATAAAATGAATGATCTGGTCTACTCATATCTGTGTGGTTCTTTCCTCAAAAGACAAGGGTCTTTTGGTCTTTGTGTCTGATTAAGGAATCAGACACAAATTGCATGGTTCTCACATAATCTGACCAAGATTAATTCAAAGAGACTGTGACCTCTGAGTTTCTTTCGGTGTTTCTTCTCAGAGTAGTCCGATAGAGAAATGCCGACCTCATCTTCTTCTTAAAAAATGTCATGTAAAAGTGTTTGTTTGAACCCATTTACAGAAATGAATATAATTTATCAAAGTCAAAGTCAAAGTCAAAGTATTTATTAGCGTGATTTTTGGTAAACACAAATAGGTCTTACTATAGTTGTTTGACAGAACTCAAAAATCTACCTTTAAGGTATACACTATTAATTATTACATTTCTCGGATATCTTATATTTGAATTTAAACATGCTTAGGACTAACTATATCTTTAAGAACAAAAACATTTATGTCATACATTTAAATTACATGCATACGATATGTCAAAATAAGAACATCAAAATGTCAAACACTATAACTACCTAGTTTCTTTGAAATTTGTCATTAAAATATTCATTTATATTATAATACTAGCTGCCCCGGCAAACTTCGTTGTGCCTTAGAGTCAATTCATTGCTCTTATTTTTTTTTTATATTAGATATACATACGTTGAATAAGACGACAACAAATAAATCCAAACCAATAATAACTACTACTACTTTTAAATTACAACATGTATATATACCCTAACCTAACTGACCATACCTATCCTATAGATAACCCAACTATCTAACCTAACTACCTTACTAAAAAATACTAAATTCATAATTTTAATCTGAACTATTGCCTCTATGTTACATACAATAATTTATGCCTATAGTTTTCCCGGTCTACTTTAATTAAAGTCCTAACAGTAAAATAAGTTCTATTTGCAAAGAATTATTAAAGTTCGTCTCTGTCATCATTGCTAGTTACGTAAATTGATTTCTGAAATGGACTTTTTTATGCTACATAAAACCTCTAAGTTTAGTAACAAAATAAATTTCAGAACGTAGGTGCGTATTATAAATTGACAACCTTACCTTCTTGGGTTTAGCCTTAGACTATATACCTCTAGACGTAGCCCAATTTACAGTGTGAAGTGTGGAAGTGAGACGCATTAATACAAAGTTCGTAGGAAAATTGAGACAAAGCATCGTATCTTCTGTCCCTTACGGCGTGCCGTATTTTTGCATGACTAACTTTTGAATGTTAGCCAAACAAAGTGCTGTCACTGTCACGTATATTATTATGCTCGATTTAATTTAAGTTTTCGGATGGTTTTTGCAATTGTTGTAATAGTTTGAGTAATTTAATGAGAAATGGACTCCATTAGTGAAGTGTTTAATGTATGGTGTATGCTCTACGATGGGAGGATGCAGTTTAATAGGCTGTAAAAGCCGCACAGAAAAGGATATTAACGAAATCACTTTTCATTCGAAAGTTTTCAATACTGTTAGTGTTATAGTATGATTATTGAATTTATACATTTGTGCGCTTTTATTGTCATGGCTTTCAGACCAAAATATGGAAGATTTCTTAAAATAAACTTGATTTCTTATATCACATAACCTAGGAATACTTACTTACAGTGTTGCTACACGTTTCAAATCTTTTCCCTTAACTGTCAGGCCTAATGTTCAAAAGGTAGGCATAATAATCAAATAAATCTATGGTGGCTAAACACACAAATTTGTGGGCGAACCCTTATTTTTAAGTTTAAGTGAACATGTGTACGACCGAACAGAGCCCTTTCGACAATCATTAAGTTTTACTCTTGAAGGCAATCGCGTAGGTACTTATAGATATTTGGAAGTAAGAATTCATTTTATAAATAAATGTTAAGTTTAAACAAAAAATTAGATATTTTCAAAATAAGTTGGTTTTGTCTAAAGGACAATAGTTATTATACAGCAATGTCAATGTCACACTGGATGTCAGCCATACCTCAATATATTTTAATGATAAATAACACGCGAAAAAATAATGTTGTGTTCTTCTAAAGAGTTACTTCTATGTACACACATCAAGCTTCACCTGGTAGTAGTGTATTTTATTTGTGAGAATCAAGGTAAGATTGAAAGTAGGTATTTTACGTGAAATTATATTTTCTCACACATGGATACTTCTACACTCTTATTACCACGTTGAATACGTAAATTATAATTTACAATAGTGCTAAAATTGGAACCCGCAGTTAAGTAGAATTTTGGTCGTATTTTGGGACTTTTTTAAGGAATAGCAACACTGAACTTTTATATTGCTGTCGCATGTGCGGCCACGCGGTGGGTCTATCTAGAGGTATATTATCTAAGGGTTTAGCTTAAGACTTGTCAATTTTAAATTGTCACCTGATAATGAACTGGGAAGTTTGACTCCTGTCATGTCATCCAAGATGGCGCTGCGTTTGAAAAATGTTTGAGACAACCGATATTCTTGATATTTATTTTTATGATGTCGAACGGGATAAAAAGTATCCTATGTCCTTCTCCTGGCTCTAAACTACCTCCCTGCCAATTTTCAGCTAAATCGGTTCAGCCGTTCTTGAGTTATAAGTGAAGTAACTAACACGACTTTCTTTTTAACCGACTTCAAAAAAAGGAGGAGGTTCTCAATTCGACGGTATGTTTTTTTTTTTGTGTTTGTTACGCGATTTCTCCCTCATTTGTGGACCGATTCTCAAAATTCTTTTTTTATTTGAAAGAGTATACTCCCGAGGTGGTCCCATTTTAATTTGGTGAAGATCTGGTGCTGATCTTCGGAGATATACAATGGAACTCTTCAAAAATAGACGGCAAATCTGTCGTGATTGCTGGAATCGCTTGGATATTTATTGTTTATACAACATCATGACGTATCATCACGCCTGTATGCTCTGAGGGGTACGCAGATGTGTAAAACATACCTAGATTTCGACAGTTAGGTATGTTAAGTTTCATTTATTAGGGATAAGTGGATAACCCTATTACTATGACATATGAATTGTTAACAAATAACAATATAAAAATAAATTCATGGCAAATATTTGTATAGGAACAACTAAAAATGGAAAAATAAAAATCTTTTTTGCAAAAAATAAAACCGACTTAAAAAAAACACTAACCAGTGTAAAATAACTCTAAATTAGGAAGTCGGTGGCCCATCATGAATAAGAAAAAACCACCAAAGCCACAGACTTCCTAATTTAGAGTTATTTTACACTGGTTAGTGTTTTTTTTAAGTCGGTTTTTTTTTTTGCAAAAAAGATTTTATATATATAGATGCTTTTTCAATAAGATGCAAATACCAATATTACGTAACAATATGCCTGTTATCTCAGAAAGGTTAAGCAGATGTGTACCCTGTAGTCTTTACCCTGTCTTCGTCATATTTACAATAACCATATCTTCCTTGTCCCCTAGATCCTGGAGTTCCGTATGCCAGAAGAGATGAATAAGATGTGCGACTTCCAGCTGCACGACGAGCCCCTTCCTCTGAAGCAACTCCTGGAGGACTGCAAGCTGGCGCTCAAGCACCAGGTGAAGACAGGTGAGTCGATCAACTTCCTTGACTGTTTTATTTTGAAGAATTTTGTTGACGAAGATAGATCGTGGTGAGGGCCTAAATTAACTGATGACAGTGGACTGTTTAACATGTTGTAGGAACATGGCCGATATCCTACATTATTCAAGAGACAGCATTTATTTTCTACTAAAAAAACTATCAGTAATGTAACTAGTGGATATAAGTTAAGTTTTCCGGGCGATTTAAACTTCTACAAGTTCCGGACAACAGCCGTCGGGCAGTAGTTAGCCCACCAGATACAACACCCGTCTGAGAAGAAGATCCGAACCTTTATATGGGGGATGAGGAAATTTACACCCTGTTCCTACATTTCCATACATCTAATTTCCATTCATCTCTTTGCATGGCTCCAACTATTTATAATAAATTACCAAAAAGTTGGAGGGAGCTTACTAACAAAGACTTGAAGGCGAAATTAAAACTATTTTTGACGACCAAAGCTTATTATAAAATTGATGAATTTATGGCCGAGTCATTTCCAGCAAGTTAAAATTTGGTAATTATGTATTGTACTTGAGATCTTACTTAATTGACATAATTTTATTGTAATTTTTGACAACTTATTGCATTCTTAACATAACATTTTTGACATTTTGACATTGTTTATTCTTATTTTATTGACATTTTCATTTTTTTTTGTTATTATTTCTTTAATTTGATTATTTTTTCTAATGAGTCTATGCACAAAGTGTGCATTAAAAATAAAACAACATTAATATACACACATCAAAAGTGTCTAGGGATCAAGCATTTTTATGCGGATTTCTTGAGATTGAGATGTGGCTTTAAATTTATGATTTTATAAATTTATATGGATCCTTTTTGGTGCATTTCATAATTTGAATCAGGAACTGTGAATCAAATTCGAGTAAAAGATGAAAATCAGCTGTCAATATTTTCCCTATAAAAACATACAACGCATTTAAGACATTATTAGTGCTACTGTTTCTCTACTACTGATTAAAACCAACGTTATTATGTAGCGGCGACGTCATTTAAGCAGGGAAGAAATGCTCAGAGCCGTGGGAATGATAGAAGCTGGTTCCCGGCAACGTACTGTGGCTTTAGCTCTGAATACAAGTCAGAGTGTTATCAGTCGACTTTGGACACGTTACCGAAGCACTGGTACCGTGGCTGAGCGCCATGGAGGACGGTATCGCTGCACCACACGGAGAGAAGACCGATACATTCAAATCTTAACTCGAAGAGCTCCAACAATAACCGCCATGATGTTAGCCGTGAGGCTTCATCACTCTTCAGGGAACTTAATTAGCGACCAAACAGTCAGAAACCGCTTGCATAAAGTGAACCTTCATTCCCGAAGACCGCTACGGGTACCACCTATAGCAATGCATAATCGTAGGATTCAATATCAATGGGCTCTTGAACACAGAAATTGGGCAGAAGAACAATGGCGTTTCGTGTGCTTTTCTGATGAGTCTCGTTTTGGTATGAGATCGGATACAAGACGTATACGACACTGGAGAACCCCTGGACGCCAACAGCGATTAAAATCCTGCCAGGAAGTCCATCCTTATAGTGATGGAACCATCATGGTATGGGCGGGTATTTGGATCGGCGGAAGAACTGAGTTGATTTGGATCAGAGGCAACCTCAACGCTCAAATTTATGCTGAGACGATTGTATCAGACGTCATCGTTCCTCTACAAGTGCAAATCGGTCCCTTATTTCAGTTAATGCATGATAATGCACGACCGCACACCGCAAGAGTTGTAAGACAGACTCTCGCCGCAGCTAACATCAATGTCCTGCCCTGGCCTGCTCAGTCGCCAGACTTGAACCCGATTGAGCATGCATGACATATGCTACAGAGAAGAGCTCCGCCGAATATGGAGGGTATCCAGTCGCAAGAAGACCTTTTTTTGTTGTTGCAACGAACATGGGCGGCCATTCCACAGCGTGATTTGGATGAACTCATTTTGAGTATGCCAAACCGATGTTCTTGTGTTGTTAGTGTTCGCGGTAGAAACACGGATTATTAATTGTTTAAGTTACCCAATAAAATTTTAAAGAAAACTGTTATTTCAGTCTTTTTTTCGAACTTTAATGTTAGTGGTTCAAATGTCAAAAATCCCTTTATAAGGAAAATGGCAAATTTCTTTATTAATGCAAAGGTGACTTAGTTTATCGTTACTGTGACAAACGAAAACACTTTATTTGATGAATCCTTAAAGAAAATTTTAATTAATATCAATCAGGAGAAAAGTTATTGTAAAAATATATGTTGATCCCTAGACACTTTTGATGTGTGTATTTGCACGTCGCTTAAGTGGCAAACATGTCGAACATAATTTATAATAATATCTTGCATGCTTGACATCACCGTTCTGTATGTATACACATTGTTTGAGCAAATAAATGTACTTACTTACTTACTAAAATGTGATATATAATTAATTAAAAAAAAATACATTGACAAAATCGATCGATTTGGGAACGAAGAAGATTAGAATATGAGTAACCACTGCCATGAGTGACGGCGTCACGGTAATATTAATATTACCGTGACCATTGGTTGCGGCTGTAATTTGTAGATCTTTGACAGTCGTTACGAGTACTCAGAATCCTGAAAGTCTGACAACCAGTTTAACCAAGGGTTACCGTGTTAAATGATAAATGATATTTATTTCTATAAATAGGTTTCACAAACACTTTTACACGTCTTTTTTTTTAACTAGTAGATAAGATCGGAGTTTCACTATCTGACTACTCTGAGAAGAAACACCGAAAGAAACTCAGAGGTCATAGTCTCTTTTAAAGTCCAGACATTATCTTGGTCAAATCATGTAAAAACCATGCAGATAAGTGTCTGAGATGGTCTTTAGAGGAAAGAACTACACAGAAAATAGGGGACCAGATCGGTCAGTGCAAGCATTTGTCAGTAATCGTGAGCTCAACTCGTAACTTGAGGAGGTCCACGTGCTGACGAACAATACCAAAGAAAGAACATTTGGGTAACTGTTACCCAGTAACTTGTTTCTGGACGTCAAATAGGCAGTCGCTTCATGTAAAACGCTGGTATTCAGCAGTATCCCGTCAAACTGGAAGCTGATCCCGACATAGGAAAAAGTAGGCAGAAAAAAGATATCATCCCTTCTTCGGAGTCCTCTTAAATTCTCGAACATCCCCGAGCGCGCCCGACCTCCCCCGAACCCTATACCGCAGCAAACAATTCAATTACTCGATCAAATGTGTCGGAATGATGGTCCCCCGTTACTTACACACTGCCGAGCGGAACAATGTTCAGTCACTTATAATTGCATTCTCAAGCGATTCGATACACTTGCTTGCAAATAAAAGGGGGAACAGATCATTCGTTCGCGTGTGGAATTTTTAATTTATTGTGTAAATAGCTTTTACATATCTCTTGCTCTGTAAGTACACCCTTACACCCCTGAATGCCGGGGTGTATGACTATCATTACAGCATAGGTTTTGGAATTTGAAAAAAGAACTGTCATACTCATACTGCACGAAGAATATTTTTAAAAAGTTAATTTTTTTTTTCTCGGTATCGATTAATTACTCGAATCGGAATCTAGACAATTTATTTTATAAAGATTTTATTTTAAATATGGAACTATTTGTTTCCACATCGTATGTTAGATGGAATCGATTTAAAAATCAAACTGGCCAGCAAGATTTGACGCGCTTGCGTGCGTGAAAAAAAAAGGCAGTCTACTAGTAGGCGCGAAAGCATCGCGAAAATAATTAATTTTAATTAAATACACATTTTTTTCTTCTTAATAAATGTTCATTGAAACCTGCTGTCTTGTTGTTTACTTACCTCACAATCGATATGTAAAGCAGAGTATTTATCTCGGGCGTAAGCATCAATTGCATACTCGGGTTAATTAGCGCCTTCGCTTCGCTCAGGCGCCAAATACCTCGTATGCAATTGATGTCATACAGCCCTTGGTTAATAATCTACTATTTTTCCGCGGACAAAGGTCCTTAGAAACACTTTTACACGTCATTTTTTAGCTAGGTGAGGTCGTCGATTCACTATCTGACTACTCTGAGAAGAAACACCGAAAGAAACTCAGAGGTTATAGTCTCATTTAAAGTCCAGACATTATCTTGGTCAGATCATGTAAGAACCATGCAGATTAGTGTCTGAGATGGTCTTTTGAGGAAAGAACCACACTGATATGAAGGGACCAGATCAGTCAGTGAAAAATTGAGAAAGGACTCCGGGCTGCTACTGAGAAATTCTAGATGGAAAAACGCAATAACACTTTGCCCGACCTGGGGATCGAACCTGGGACCTCATGCTCAACAGTAGCGCTTGCGACCACTAGACTAACGAGGTAGTCTAAAATAAAAGTTGAAATTTTTTAACGTTCGAATTTGCGTTATGCACGCCAGTGACAAGTACGGTTACGCACCTGGCCTTTCTGAAGCATATCACCAATTGTTTCTATGTCCTAATAATTTTACTATCCCAAATCTTTTTCTATCTCTTCCGTCTCCCTTTACTTGTCAATGGCAAACAATTTTACAAAACAACGATTTGATCCGTAAATGCGGGTATAGGGGGCAATCATTCCGATACATTTGAGTACATAATTGAATTGTATGACACGTTGCGGGCGGAGGGTTCGGGCTAGTTCGGGCGTGCTCGCCTGTGTTCGGGTGTACGGAAATGGCCGATCAGAAAGATGACGTGGCTTTTAGGAGCAACGTTGTGGATGATTTCCATTGTATATTGTGGCGAAGATTTCCTTTTCAAAATTATTAAATGTCTATGTTCCCATCCCATATGGAAGTGAATGTTGGGCGTGGTAAAAAAAAGGCTTAAAAGTTTCTACTTTTCAGAACTAAATGCGTTCCTATCTACTTACAGAAATAAATATTATTTCAAATCATCATTTCATTTTATTTCAGTTACTAACGACACGATAAGAAGATATAAATACGAATAGAACTATTCCTTAACTTCATATACCAGAATTCCTTACTACGCTAGTCCAATTCAAGGTCATAGTGGTACAGTCAGTGAGCTACGTTGCCTGACCCATCTTCCCCTTATCTTTTTTCTAAAATGGATTATCACTGACTGTACCATTGCAATTCTGCCTACTGTACCATCGCCAATGCTTCCCATCCTCGCGCTTTAGATCCGACATTTACTCAGAAGCACATCAAACGCAGACCGCCCTCTCAAATCACGTGCTTGGCCGAGCACGACAATCGCTTGTCTGAGCGGAGCTTGACGAATGGATTGATTGTTGAATTTAGCGAATGGATTGTTGGATTTTGTAAAATAATGTTTGCATTTGATAGCCGAATTTTGAAGGAACTCTAAACTAGTAATTCCCCTGTATTATGGGTGATGTGCGTTTACAAACAGCAACTTACATACACAAGCAGCCGGATCGGAGAATCCGAAAAACGGAGAAACACCAACAAACAACCTCAATTCACTGGTGAAAAAATTACGTGTGTTTGTATAACCCATATATACAACGTGTTTTTTTTTATATCCCATAACTCTAGGGTATGATTGAGACCATATCAAAGAATCAACTGGCATATGAATTATGTTTCAGTCATCCTTTTTTTTTATTAACATACAAAATAATACGAGTCAAAGTCAAAGTCACGATGATTAATGTAAAACACCCTTATGTGAAAGAAAAGTGACGTTAGAAAGAAGATTCGTCGTACTGGTGACAATTTTTGAACTAATTAGGTAATAAAAATAATATTAATAATACTTAATCATAATATTCCACGACTATTCACACAACGCCATCTAGTCCCAAGCTAAGCAGAGCTTGTGTTACGGGTACTAAACAACTGATAATTTAATTATGATTGATGATATCTCCGAAACTATGCATTTTTGGACCATCTATTCTAGGAGTTAGTAGTAGTTAGTATTATTTTTACCTACAGAATATAACCCTAGAGTTATGGGATATCAAAAAAAAACACCTTGTATATAATAATAAAGTTGTATAAAGAGAAACAGCAAATTAACCCTTATTAGAAGCACTTTACATCAAAATTTTCAATAAGTTCTCTTTTCTATAGACTTATAAGCTTACTAACAAAGTGTATAAAACTATAAAAGGTCGCGAAATAGCCATAAAAACGATAAAATGGCGGCGAAGTACTTACCACGATATTCTCACACGCTGGGTACGCTAATATTACGCAAATCATTGAATTAGGGACTTTCGGAATAGGGTGCACTTGAATTAGGGAGTTTTCGGAATGGTTGCTGAACGGAACCCATGCTGTCAAATTAATTTTATTTATTTATTTTTACAATTTTGGGAAAGCTTACAGACTAATATCAACATAATGACTATAGTAGAAAACTAAATTGCTAATTACAAACTTCCACAAGTAAGTAGCTATAATAACAGAAGAACCAGATTTTTTAATAGAACAGAATAGAATAGGATTTATTTGCATAAAATGTAGGTTACATAGTGATTAGTGATGAACAGTAGAAATTAACAGTAGGTACCGGATACTTTATGTCGGTATGCGACATGCAAATATTTAAGTAGGTACATACTAAATCTTAATATTTAATACAATTATCTGTATCTGTTGATCCTACAATAGGTAATGAAATCATTGAAATCGGTTAACAATTGCAAAAAAAGTTCTTTCTAAACATTAATCACATCATCTCATCATCAATGTACATCTCTGCCGGGCCCCTTTTAAAATAGACAGGCGTAATGTTATGTTATGGAAATACATAAAACATGCACAGACACGTGACTGTAGAAATCGCGAGTAATTTGCTGTTATGCGTTGAAGAGTTCCGTCGCCTGTCTTCTTCATCAGTTTATCTTCACCAAATGATACTTGCTAAATGAAAATGCTTGATTTGTTACCAAAAATGTTGAAATCGGTGCGTTTGTGCCTATATTTTTTGAGGAGTTCCCTCAATTCCTCGAAGATCCCTCATCAGATATGAGTTTTGATACAAATGGAACCAATCTGTTAGTATACCCTATCAAATATAAAAAGAATTTTGAAAATCGGTAAATAAATGGCGGAGTAATCGCGTAACAAACATACAAAAAAAAAACATACCGTCGAATTGAGAACCTTCTCCTTTTTTTGAAGTCGGTTAAAAAACAGTTCTTCATGTCTGACTGACACTGCAGCGTGTAGAATAAGATGAAAGTTGACATTAGGTATAAGGAATTTAAATTTTGAGACAATAGATTACTACAGATTACATACATTCTTCCTATTACCGAACATTTAGTAATACTTAAGACTGGCCAACATGCCAGTCTTAACACAACCAACAGGTCTAGTAGTTAGTAGCCCTGACTGCTATGCCGGAGGTCGTGGGTTCGATTCCCACCAAGGACAATTTTTTGTGGGATGAGCACGATCACTTGTCTTATTCTGTCTGGGTGTAATTTATCTTTAATTTATGTGTGTATTTAGATACATATAAGTAATTTTATCAGCTGTTTAGTACCCGTAACACAAGCTTTGCTTAGCTTGGGACTAGATGGCGTTGTGTGAAACTTGTGGGATATTTAATTATTTAACTTAAAGAATTACTTAGTCTTGTCTTTTGACCAATAAAAACGAGAATACAGGGAAATTTTACAAAAACATCTATCTATTTTATTATATGTGGTGAATTTTGTGTAAAGACACAAACCATGGCTACTCTATCCTATCCCCACGATCTCGGATTACCATAGTTTGATAGATCATCCGCCGCCCCCGTCCGGTGCATCATCTCCGTCCATTGTTGAATTTAGATTAGGATTCCACTGTTATGGATTGATTTTTATAAACTTTTCGTCGTGAGTGGGGGATGATGGTCGGCTTTCGTTTGGAAAGAAGGAATTTATGGGTGCTTCGATTTTATGGGTTTAAGTGGCTTTCTTGTGGCATTCGCCACTCTTTAATCATAATCACTCTGCACAATGTTTAAAAACGATGCGGAAAACATAATTTCACAACACCTCTTCATTCTCTCAATCTTATTTATTTATTATTATTTATTTATTTATCATTAAAAAAGAGGGTAACTAAATTACAAAATGGCTTATTTTCCACAATGGCCACAAAACCGTTGCAATGATTTGACTGTGGGGGCGAAGAGTCTCTAGACATGTCAACATAAACATACCTAAAAATTAAACAATAATTAGATTTCAATTGTAAAAAACTTAGGATATTTCTAAATAATATAATTTTAGTTTACTTTTAAATCTATTAGCGTTAGTTTCATTTAATTTTTTAACCCCCGAAGCAAAAAGAGGGTTGTTATAAGTTTGACCGCTATGTGATTGTGTGTGTGTCTGTTTGTCTGTCTGTCTATCTGTGGCACCGTAACGCTTAAATGGGTGAAACCGATTTAGATGCGGTTTTTTTTAATTGAAAGCAGGATTTTTTGCGATGGTTTAGAGACATGATTCATTGAAATCGGTTCAGCAGTTTCAATGTTATCAGCTCTTTTGTGTTAGCTGCCGTTGTACATACGTTGGGGTACCGCTAATACAAGTACGTACCTACTAAGAAAATACCTTATGTAAGCGGTACCCCGACGCGACAAAAAATTACATCGCTCAACGATAGGAAAATGTTATTTTTAACTTTTTAAATGTGATCTTTACTTTTTGGCGTTGGGTTTTTTTTTTGTTTTTTGTCTGCTTGGCGTCCGTACGCCACTGCACGGATCCAGCAGAATATTAGTGCCTTTTTCCACTGACTGATCTGGTCCCCTGTGAACTGTGTGGTTCTTTCCTCAATAGACCATTTCAGACACTAATCTGCATGGCTTTCACATGATGTAACCAAGATAATGCCTGCATTTTAAAAGACATTGTGAACTCCGTGTTTCTTTCGGTGTTCCTTCTCAGAGTAGTTAGAGTGAAACACCAACGTCATCACCTAGTTAAAAAATGATATGTCAAAGTGTTTGTATGAACCTAATTGCATAAATATATATCATTTATAATAACTCTCACTCCACGATATAAATATCACGCAATATATCCGTTCAAAATTGAAATCAGATCATAGAAAGTTACACGTGAACAATGGCCCTGATTGCGGTTCCCACCGCTTCAAACCAGTACAAACTGGATTAAGCCGGTTTCATCCGCAATATTACGCTGAATGCCCTCGTCAGCGATCACGTGCGAACAAATTGAATCATCTGAGAACGTGTCGCATACCGAGCAGGTCGGGTAGTGGCCCTCCTGGGATAATAGATTGTGTTAATTATTGGATAATAATTGTAGTAGATATTAATTAGGTATTAGCTGGTGCCTGCGACTTCGTCTGCGCAGAATAGAATAGAATAGCATTTATTTGCAAATATAAATACATACATATTATAGATAAATTACACCCAGACACAGAACAAATGATAGCAAATCTCATCACACAAACATTTGTCCTGGGTGGGAAACGAACCCACGACCTCCGGCATAGCAGTCAGGGTCACTAACTACTAGACCAACAGGCCAGTCAGAGCCAGAGGTGCGTGCCTTGGGTTCGAAATCGAGACCTTTGATTTGGCAATCCGCCGGTCACACCACTAGGCTATCGCTGTTTATCGCTTGCGTTTTACAGCATCAATATCGATGACCATGCAACATGAATAAAAGGTTGCACGCATCCACGGATCGACCTTGTCAAGCGTAGCTTAACCTGCGATCGTCTCGAACGGCAGATTTTTTAGCCACAAGCTCTCTCAGTCCGAAGCAACGATAGATATTAATATGTCAAAAGGAATTTAATATTAATCCGTCGCGCGCCCAACAGATGGGGCTACTGGCAGGTGTTGCGTAATGCCGGTTTAATCTCAGAGGGCGCCACTAGTGTGGGGGAGATTCAGTGCGTCGGAGAATGCGGCTTTTGTTTGGGATTAGTTTAAGTGAAATGGGCAGTGAGGCAAATGTTTTATTAGGGACTTTTTGCTTGTTTAAAAGTTTATTCTTTGATTATTTTTTTTTATTTCAATAAAATATTAGAAACAATACTAGGTGAGATTGACTCGGGTATGTGAAATCAAAATGATGGTTCAAAATCAACATTAAAACCAATAAATATTACTATGTCTACTAGGTGTGTGATATTGCCACTGGTAAGCGAAATGAAGGTTCAAAATCAACTTAGAAGCAGTTTTAAATCAATTTTATATACTTAATTCCGAATTAATACAAATAATTTCCAAATATAATAGGTATTTTGATTGGTTCCAATGTTAGTAAAGTGAAGGTAAATTGAGCTGTCATTCCTTATAGGCATTGACAGCTTACTTTAGTGTAGTTTTCACTGAAAGACTTTTACCGAATCGACCGACTGCGTTTTAATTAAAATAATTGTTTACAAAATGGAATTTAAAATACTAGGAATCAGTTCATGTAAAAAATATAACACTTTTTTTACGAATGATGAAAAAGGGTTGTGATAGCTCAGAGTCTCAGACTAACCTCCACCCCCTTGAAATTTTAAAATAAAATATAACCAACGCTACTCGGTGATAACATAGCTTTCTAATGGTGGAAGAATGTCTATAATACGTTGAGTAGTTTGTATGTTAAAACCTTTCCGCTTAACAATATTACTATAGCTGTACAGTGACATATTTGTTAGTATGTGAACACTGTATCTACCAACATAATTATTTAATTATCAGCTCCACAGCTTATTTTTAATAACCTTATACCTATCAAATTTTAGTTTCAACTTTGTGGTTTAGAAGACGATGTAGTAACAAAAATTGAAAAGAGTATGTTTAGATGGTTTGGTCACGTTGAAAGGATGGATGAAAGGCGACTAACGAAAGGTATTTACAAGGCAGATGTAAGTGGGAACGCCGGGAGGGGACGCCCTAGAAGGACATACATAGACCTTATTGGTGAGGTTCTTCAGAAAGGTCAGGTGCGTAATACTCGCAACCGGCGTGTGTGTATGACAACATGTATGAATGTAAACGAAGCAAAAGAAGTATGTAAAAATCGCAGCATATGGCGCTCTGTAGTTTCTGCCTACCCCCATGGGAAAAAAGGCGTGAGTTTATGTATGTATGTATGTATGTATGTATTATAGTTCCTTTATTCTAGGTGCATCGTCCATATAATCCGATAAATGTATACAAAGTATTGTATAACAATTTTAAAACAGTAAGTATGGAGTTTTTTGCTCATTCTTCTCCATACGAAACTACCTTTTGGAAATGCAACTATATTCTTTTTTTTTCGTTTGGTCACGTTGAAAGGATGGATGAAAGGCGACTAACGAAAGGTATTTACAAGGCAGATGTAAGTGGGAACGCCGGGAGGGGACGCCCTAGAAGGACATACATAGACCTTATTGGTGAGGTTCTTCAGAAAGGTCAGGTGCGTAGTACTCGCAACTGGCGTGTGTGTATGACAACATGTATGAATGTAAACGAAGCAAAAGAAGTATGTAAGAATCGTAGCATATGGCGCTCTGTAGTTTCTGCCTACCCCCATGGGAAAAAGGCGTGAGTTTATGTATGTATGTATGTATGTATTCTTTTTTTTTAATGATATGACTTGGACTTGGATGAACAATCTATATTTTTGTCTTTATAAGTACGCTACAATTTAAACGACTGACGCAAATCACTTTTAAATACCACCACATCACTCAGAATCACTTTTATAAAACAATTCATCCCTCTAATTCTAAATCCCGGTGGATAGAACTCTGTTTACTGTTCAACTTGATCCCCCACAGCTGTGGGGAGTGATAAACAGTCCCGAGGGATGACGGGATTACCCCTCCCGGGTAAATACGGTTTATCTATTCACACTTTTAAAAAATGTACAGACGCCAGCACGTCAAGTTACCCCAATGTGTAGGTACAGTTTTCCCAATTGACTATAAACCTTATTCTGTTTGACATAAAGTTGAAAAACGATCAAAGAAATTTGACACTTTGGGGTAACTTTATGTGCTGGCGTCTGTACAAAGAAAATGTTTTAGATGGTTTAGAGTTAGAATTCCTAGTTTTTTTTTAATGTAGAATGAGCTTCAAGATGAATAGTAAATGTTTACGTAAAGAATTTGTAAATCGTAAAAAAAAACTATTTTATCAAAAAACGAGAGCGCAGTTAGGTAAAACTATAATTTCCACATCTTTCCATATCAAACAAAAAAAAAAACGAAAAAAAATACAACCGATTTGAGAACCTCCTCATTTTTTGAAGTCGGTTAATGAAACTTGTTCTATGGGCACAAATGACGAACCCATCGTTTTCCTAGCCTCTTCCCAACTTTGTTGGTTTCCAGTGTTTTACCTAAAATGACTGCATATCTGGTTAAACTGGTTGTCAGTTACTTTCGGAATTATGATTATTCGGAACGACTGTCAAAGATATACTTATAAAAATGACAGCCGGGACCAACGGCTTAACATGCCATCCGAGGCACGGAAGGGTATATGTAATGAATGGTCACCCATCCACAGACTGTCCTAAGCAACCGAACCTTCAAATAAAATTAAATAATTTATTTGAATATAATATAACATAGGTACGGTTTCCGATGACACTACTTTCCGCCTCGCTGCTTCCCTTCGTCTAGGAGCTCCATGTGTTTCTCCTCATCGCTGTCACTGTGGGGAAGTTGTCAACAGCCTCGGGCATCACGGTCTATCTTGCAGTCGGAGTGCGGGTCGCATAGCACGGCATGCACACATTAATGACATCATCCGACGTGCTCTTGTTTCCGTCGGCGTTCCAGCTGTTTTAGAACCCAATGGCTTGGCACGCGACGATGGCAAAAGACCGGACGGTATGTCTTTATTCCCTTGGAAGATGGGTAGGCCTTTAGTATGGGATGCTACTTGTGTCGATACTCTTGCGCCATCCCATCTTCCTGGGTCTACATGCTGTGCTGGTGCTGGTGCTGCGGCTGCTGAGAACCTCAAGCAGCGTAAATATAGTAACCTTGTTAGTAGTTATACTTTCGAGCCGTTTGGGGTTGAAACTCTTGGGTCATGGGGTCCGAGTGCTCGTCTTCTGTTCAAAGACATCTCCAAACGTTTGGTTGACGCTTCCCGTGACCCAAGGGCTGGCCTCTACTTTGGCCAGAGGCTAAGCATTGCCATTCAACGTGGCAATGCAGCCAGTCTTTTAGGCACTTTACCAGCTGGCAGCGATGCAGAGGATTTTTTTGATGCTTTATAATTTTCTTTTCTTTTAGTTTTTATTAAGTATGTAATAAATGTATTGTTAGATGTGATTAAATGTGTAGTACATTATACAACAGAATGTAATTTTGTGAAAAAAATAGTATGTTTTGCGTTTGATGGATCTGTTTGTGTATCTTGACTATCTTTGAAAACATATATGAGTCTACTGCACTTATGGTTGGGGTTGGTTCTGCCGATGTATATATAGGGTGATACATAAACTATGCACAGACATGTGACTGCAGCAATCGCGAGTATGCGTTAAAGAGTTCCGTTGCCTGTCATCTTCATCAGTTTTTCTTCACCAAATGAAACTTTCTAAATGAATATGCTTGATTTGTTACTATAAAAGTAAATATTGGTACCTGTGTTCCGATATTATTTGAGGAGTCCTCTCAATTCCTCAAGGATCTCATCATCAGATCTAATTTTTTAGTAGTATACCCGATAAAAAAAAGAATGTTGAAAATCGGTTCACTAATGACGGAGTAATGACGTAACAAACCCTAAAAAAAAATCGAATGTAGAAACTTCTCCTTTTTTAAAAGTCGGGTAATATAAATGGCATGGATCTAAATTAACATGGCTGAAGCGAACTACGCCACCTCACCGTCCACGTTTCACGTTTTTCAGTGATTAAGTTAATATTTTGTTTGGGAAAACTAAAGTATATTATCAAATCAATAACAAAGGAGAAAGAAACCGAAAACTGCGGTTTTGTTAAGCTAAAAAACCGGGGTTCCAAACCAGTCGGTTATCCGGTTTTTTCGGTTATCCGGGTATCCGGTTTGCATGCCCTAGTCCTAATAGCTCTTGGTATGCTGTTGTTTAAGCTACATTTAATTTTGGCTTATTATAAGTTCGTTGATTAAAAGAAATAATTTTAGTTTTTGTCATTTATTAATTAACGAATTTATAATATTTTTTAGATCATTATTAATGTCCTTTTTGAGAATATTAATGAAATTACCAGAAAAAAAGAATAGTGCTGTCGTCAGCAAACAGGACCATCTAGTGTTTTACCGATCTTAGGCATGTCATTTATAACCTTAATCTTCTAAATTAGCCACAAGCCCTAAAAAAGAGCAAACTGTCACATTTTTATTCCGTCTTAAATTCAACAACTGAAATCTGATATACGTCTAACTAAATAAACATGGGTTTTATCATAAAAAACAATCTAATTAAACCTCACTCCCCTCGTCGACATTTCCCGCCACAAATCAATAAAGTGTCACAGATAAAACACAATGACAGCTTATCATTTCAATATGTTTCGTGAACGCCATAGAGCCAGAACGCCATAGAGCCGGGAAATGTAGAAATACGTACTAGGTATTTTCTTATGAGTATTATAAATTGCAATTTTTGTGTAGAAAAAGGAAAGAAAGAAACACCTCATATTTATTCATTTGCGCTTCACGAGGTAAAAAGATGTTTAGAAAGGCGCTAAAAAGTTAAGAGCCATTTACGAAAAATGAAGACGCTTCTAACGATATCTCATTTCAAATTATGATAAATAGTTCAGCAGTTATGTGGGACCTGAGGAACATAAATACAAACATACATAACTACATTGCGGTCAAAATCAACTGGAGGGTAATTTTGCTACGCTGAAGTCGGGTCATAAAAAACTATGTTATAGAAAAAAAGCAAACACCGACAGTCCCATTATTTTCAAGCACCTAGCTATAATAATCTATCTATTTCACGATAAAAAGCCCTATAGTCTATCTTCACTACCCTCCAGTCCCTAGAGGGCGCTACTCTCAATGGTCGTCATTTATAAATATTTTTTATCTGTGGTCTCGCCTCTAACAGAGACGTCACAAAAAAATATGTGTTTCTGATAAACAGTTTTTATGGGGGACCAAACATGGCTTATCTTTATTATTTGTGGTGAAAAGAAGCTGTCTTAAGCATGTATCTTGCTGTTTAGAGGGGATAGACAGAATTACTAAGTCATTTGACATGGCGGTAATGTCATTTGGCTGAACAGTTTTTTTTAAACTTATTTTCTGTTTTGTAATTGTGAGAACGTTGTCGGCCCTATTGACTATTTCTCACTTTGTTTGATGTTTTTGTCTCTGGTAACATTTGACAAAACTTATGTCTAAACAATAATAAATAAATATTCCACAACTTTTCACACAACGCCATTTAGTCCCAAGTTAAGCTTGAGAGCTTGTGTTATGGGTACTAATCAGCTGATAAACATACATATATATTTCTAAATACATACATATTATAGATAAATTACACCCAGACACAGAACAAATGATCGTGCTCATCACACAAACATTTGTCCAGGGTGGGAATCGAACCCACGACCTCCGGCATAGCAGTCAGGGTCACTAACTACTAGACCAACAGGCCAGTCAAACAATGACAGCTACACAGTACGATCATAAAATATGGTAAAAGATATTTATTTCTGTAAATACGATAAATTAATTCTAGATACTAAAAACTCAATAACTTTTTGCCTTAACCGGGGATTGAATCCGAGACGCTCAGTTCAGCAGCAGCGCTTGCGATTGTTTTTGAATACAAAGATCAAGACACATCTCTTTTACCTTAACAAAACGAGCATAGACAACAAATACCTACCGCGCGCCCTATCAAAGATTTAATAACAAAATTGGGAATGTCTTCATAGAAATATTTCGTAAATCATAGCGTAATATGACAAACAAATTATTACCACACAAACATCGATAATGTCCAGCACAAAGACGGCTATATCCGGCAATAAACCGGATGTCATCTGGCGGTGTAATCGCGTGTGCTATTACATCCGGATCGAAGAGCAACCGGACCGGATAAACGACTCGTTTTTGTTATTGAGACTGTGTGATAGATACGGTTTAAGATGATAAAGGTAATAGAAAAGAGGTGTTTAAAGATTTATTTGCGTGGATTCGTTTTTAAAATTCTTATCTACACAACTAAAACTATGTTAACTTATGTTAGTCACTAGAGTATAATAAATATAATAACTAATAATATTCCACAACTTTCACCCTACGCGATCTAGTCCCAAGCTAATCAGAGCTTGTGTTATAGGTACTTAACAATTGATACACATCTTGTTTATTTCTAAATACACACAAAATAAATAGATAAATAAATTACACTCAGACACAGAACGAATGAGCATGCTCACCACACAAACATTTGTCCTAGGTAGGAATCAAAGGCGATTATCACACTGCCCCGCATCACGCTGCTTGTTGCGTGTCTCTGAACTGAATTGAACGCGCGTGGATGCATTTTCTGTGTGTTGGACTGTGCGTGTTTTCTATACAAACTGAGGTACTAACAAGCAAGGTTAAACCACGCATTCACGCGCTACGCTGCGTGGTGCGTGGCAGTGTGTTAACCGCCAAACCCATGACCTCCAGCATAGCAATCAGGGCTACTATCTACTAGACGAACAGGCCAGTCATTGTTATAGTGTTAAATCCTTAAATTGCAAAAAAAAATCAAGTTCGTTCCGCCATTTCTTCTTCCAGCTAAAGCATTAGGAAGTGGTGAAGGGTGGGCGTTTTGAGGAACTGTCTTGTGTAAATTTGACGTTAAATATACTCAGTCAAATAAAACTTTTATTTTATATTTATTTCGGAGAATACAAGCTTCATGGTATAGACGACAGCACATCAAGTTACCACAAACTGTAAAATTTACCCAATCAAATAAAAATGTTATTCTACATACATAAAGTTAAAAAACTATTAAAGAAACTAGCAGGTCCCGTGATCCCGCGGTTTCACCCGCGTAGGTCCCGTTCCCGTGTGTATATAGGGATAAAAAGTATCCTATATGTTAATCCAGGGTCTCGGCTAACTCCGTACCAAATTTTATTAAAATCCATTCAGTAGTTTTTACGAGAAATAGTAACAAACATCCTCACAAACTGTCGCGTATGTAATATTAGTAGTAAAATTAGTAGGATTTGAAACTTTGGGGTAGTTTGATGCGCTGGACTCTATACATACGTGTGTACCTACATAATATATCCCATCTTTACTCCCCTCTCCTTGCCCCCAGGTCACCCCCACTTCTTCAACCAGCTGTCCTGCGGCCTGGACATCATCTCCCTGGCCGGCGAGTGGCTGACGGCGGCCGCCAACACCAACATGTTCACGTATGAGATAGCTCCGGTCTTCATCCTCATGGAGAACGTTGTGCTGGAGAAAATGAGGAACATGATTGGCTGGAGGACTGGAGACTCTATTCTGGCGCCAGGTGAGGAACCCATAGAAATATTGTAATAATAGATAAAGTCAAAGTCAAAGATCTTTATTGTGAGACAGTGGTTACAGAGTTCTTATAGTTATGTTAGTGTGCTAATGCACTGCTCTACCATATTAGTCAAACAACAGTTTTACAAGTTTTCTTAGACCTAAGTTTATGATATATAATTATACTTATTACATAATGATAAAGATTATTATTATTTCATCTGTTCACAATGGTGTGCTGGTGCCTACACTAACGTATGGAAGTGAATGTTGGGCGTGGCAAAAGAGACATGAAAGTAGAATAAATGCTGTAGAAATGCGTTCCTTGCGAAGTATGTGTGGTGTAACAATAAATGACAGATTGAGGAATGATGTGATAAAGCAACGTTGTGGTTTTAAAAGAAGATGTAGTAACAAACATTGAAAAGAGTATGCTTAGATGGTTTGGTTACGTTGAAAGGATGGATGAAAGGCGACTAACGAAAGGTATTTACAAGGCAGATGTAAGTGGGAACGCCGGGAGGGGACGCCCTAGAAGGACATACATAGACCTTATTGGTGAGGTTCTTCAGAAAGGTCAGGTGCGTAGTACTCGCAACCGGCGTGTGTGTATGACAACATGTATGAATGTAAACGAAGCAAAAGAAGTATGTAAGAATCGTAGCATATGGCGCTCTGTAGTTTCTGCCTACCCCCATGGGAAAAAGGCGTGAGTTTATGTATGTATGTATGTGTGTTAAATAGACATTTCAAGTTAAATAGAGCTTTATTTTCCATCGAAACATAAAGACAGTTTGGCATCAAGTTATATGACTCGGTTGGACAGAAAATCATGTACTGTATAATATGATTTATTTACTAAGAAGTCATTTATTTAATGTTTTCTTAAATATTTTAGTATTATCAATTTCTCGTATTTGCTTAGGAAGCTTATTATAAATTCGTGAAGACATTCCGAAGAAACTCTTAGAAAGTAAAGCTGTTCTAGAGGGTAGTATATAATTCGCTATTTTGTCGGCATGTCGATGAGAGTGCAGGTTTCCAAACTATTTATAAAGGATACAATATAATACAATACCTACAATATACTATTCATATAATGGATAGGATGAATAAAGGAGGGGACGCCCTAGAAAAGAAAGAATATACTTAATTCATGCTTCCACTGCTGGGTATCGGCCTCTCTTTTTGAAACCAATCTCCACGTCCCTGTGAAAAGAATAGGCTACTAGGCAAAAATTTTAGTTTTAGTCCCTCATCTAGATTACAAGAAAATATTCGACACACATTTTTTCTTTTTTCACGTAATCAAAAAATAACGGCGATACATCGAGTCAAAATGTCGCATGGCGTCACTAGCCAGTACAGTTTATACTAGATAATGTCGTTACAAGCCCTCCCTCCTCAACTTTAATGCGCTTAATCTAAGCAGTTTTCCATCAATTTGAAAAAGAAAAAAAAATACTTGTGTATTTTAAAAATAAAGATTTCAGACAAATTCCATACCAATCGAAAATTGGTACCTATAGAACCAAACGAATCCGACAGATGTGTTGCTGGGGAGTTTGTTCCGCCACTTCTTCTTCCCAGCAAAAGCACAATCAAGAGGCAAAGGGCGGGCCATTTGGGGGACTGTCTTATGTAATTTTGACACGCAAAAAGTGCTGTACTTGATTTGGATTTATTGAATGACTTTAGATTTTGATTTATTACCAACCTGTATAACCTGTTCATGTTCACCAATCATCAGGTGGTTCTGTGTCCAACCTGTACGCGTTCCTGGCTGCTCGCCACCACAAGTTCCCGGAGTACAAGGAGAAGGGACTCTCCAGCATCTCGGGACATCTCGTCATGTTCACCTCTGATCAGGTTAGTAACCGACACACCAGCACTTCATGAGCCTATTCACTCTAGCCTTGAAGACACCTTAATTATAATCGGACGGGAAGACCGCAGCAGGCAGGTTGTTCCAGTCCTTCGATGTACGCGGTATAAATGACGAGGCGAAACGCCTTGTCCGAATCGTGGAAATGCCGACGATGTAAGGGTGTCGATCAACTGTTCGGATATACAACGTGTTTTTTTTATATATCCCATAACTCTAGGGTATGATTGAGACCATATCAAAGAATCAACTGGCATTTGAATTCTGTTTCAATTATCCTTTTTTTTACTATCATACAAAATAATTCGACAGTCACGATGATTAATGTAAAACACCCTTACGTGAAAGAAAAGTGACGTTAGAAAGAAGATTCGTCGTACTGGTGACAATTTTTGAACTAATTAGGTAATAAAAATAATACTTAATAATAATATTCCACGACTATTCACACAACGCCATCTAGTCCCAAGCTAAGCAGAGCTTGTGTTACGGGTACTAAACAACTGATAATTTAATTATGATTGATGATATCTCCGAAACTATGCATTTTTGGACCATCTATTCTAGGAGTTTGAGTATTATTTTTACCTACAGATTATAACCCTAGAGTTATGGGATATAAAAAAAACACCTTGTATAATGTATGGAGAGTTGATTTATTTTGTCTGTTTTCGAAAAAGTCGTAGAACAAATGTTGTTGTTTATGATGTTAGTAATCTACTCCTGCGAGGTTGTTGGTGTTTTACAAATAAGTATTTTTATCAGCTGTTCAGTATCCATAACACAAGCTCTGCTTAGCTTGGGACTAGATGGCGTTGTGTGAAAGTTTATTTATTGTACCTTCTGCTTTTCTTCTTAGTGCCACTACTCTGTGAAGTCCTGCGCCTCAGTGTGCGGGCTCGGCACTGACTACTGCATAGCCGTGCCGTCCGACGAGCGCGGGCGCATGATCCCCACCGAGCTGGAGCGGCTTGTCAAGTACCACAAGGATAGAGGCAACGTAAGTGTGTCTGCGTTGAAGAGACATCCACACCCCACTGTCTATATAGTGGGGTGTGCGTGTGTACTATTTATTTTGTTTTTAATTGCTTTTGCTTGAGTTTAGCTGTCAATATCGGTACCTACCTATATATTACTATATTCCGTTTTTAATAAATAGCAATAGAAAAAAAGAGGCTCGTAGAAGCAGAAATGCAGAACATTTTATTTAAAAGATAAGTGAAAACAATTTTTATTAAAATTTATTTTATTTTAAATGTTGAAGAATAAAAGTGAAACGAAAAACGTGTCCATGTATTGTTCCTCCCTGTTTCTTTGAGGTTTTTTATCATTGACACTGTAATTTTCAACTAAAATGAAATAATATAGGTAACTAAATAAAATCCACATAATTTCTTAAAATAAACTGTTGCCACGGTTAAAACTAAATGTTAAATCTGCAGTGAAAACAGAGTATTTAAATAAATTTAATAATTATAATTATATATAATATTATTATATAATCATTATTATTTAATAATTATATTAAATAATAATTATATATAAAAAAAATAATAAAATAATATTATATTTTAATTATATATTTTATTTTTATTTTTATTTTTATTGTTATTTTATTATTATTTAGCGTCTATCGTATTTTGTAACATACCTACTTAATTGTACTTTCGTTACAAAGTTACCATGCAAGTGTTAAAAATAACCTTTTTAAGTTCTGTCTTATGCGATTGTAAATGGAGTATAGTATTATGTATATTGGAGTGTGCCAGCTAACATGTAGCATTTTTTTTTCAAATTTAATTTGTTAATTTTGTATAATTAAATTAATAACATTCAAGTTCTTCCAACTTTTGAGATCCTTAGCCAAACTTTAATAAATAATTATGATTTGTAGTAGAACTTTTCTCCGCCGATATAAACTTCAAACTTCAAATATTTATTGCGATCATGAGCAGATACATAGGGTGTTTTAAAAGGTAAAAGTACATACATGATACCCTGTTAGGGCGCAGCAAAACAATTTCAAAATAGAAATACTTACACTCTATTTAATCAATCTTTTATTATTTGTTAAATATCATCTATTTTTTCTCATCTACGTGTCTTTTACCCACTATGTTGAAGTTGGCTTTCAGTCTGTCCGGATGCAGCTAAATGTCAGTATTTTACATGGAAAGGCTGCCTATCTTACCTCCGCAATCTAGTAAGTGGGGTAAAATGGCAAACCCAATGTGAAAGTTTATTACAGCCAAGCCGTTGAAGCTGTCCGTGACGCGTTGTGGAGGTCAGATAGGTACTGCATGTAAAACACTGGTAGCTGCATTTAGTCTAACAAAAAAATGCAACAAGTGAATAACTTTGTATATCTGGGAAGTCTGTTTACAAGGGATGGAAAGATTGATGCGGATGTGGAAAGGAGAATGAACGCAGGAAATAAAGTGAATGGCGCCATACATGGCGTTGTGATCAGCCAGTCGATGTCCGAAAAGGCACGACTGGCTGTTCACAATGGTGTGCTGGTGCCTACACTAATGTATGGAAGTGAATGTTGGGCGTGGCAAAAGAGGCATGAAAGTAGAATAAATGCTGTAGAAATGCGTTCCTTGCGAAGTATGTGTGGTGTAACAATGAATGACAGATTGAGGAATGATGTGATAAAGCAACGTTGTGGTTTAAAAGAAGATGTAGTAACAAAAATTGAAAAGAGTATGCTTAGATGGTTTGGTCACGTTGAAAGGATGGATGAAAGGCGACTAACGAAAGGTGTTTACAAGGCAGATGTAAGTGGGAACGCCGGGAGGGGACGCCCTAGAAGGACATACATAGACCTTATTGGTGAGGTTCTTCAAAAAGGTCAGGTGCGTAGTACTCGCAACCGGCGTGCGTGTATGACAACATGTATGAATGTAAACGAAGCAAAAGAAGTATGTAAGAATCGTAGCTCATGGCGCTCTGTAGTTTCTGCCTACCAGTGGGAAAAAGACGTGAGTTTATGTATGTATGTATGTATGTAAAAAAATGCAATAGGCAATGATTTTTGATTACACAACCATTTTTCTCATTCCATTTTTCCCATCAGGTCCCATTCTTCGTGAATGCCACGTCGGGCACGACGGTGCTGGGCGCGTTTGACCCGCTCGAGGACATCGCCGATATCTGCCAGAAGTATGACATGTGGATGCACGTCGATGTGAGTATTGTGTTATACAATATTTTCAATACCGACTACCGACTACTAGACCGACTGGCCTGTTGGTCTAGTAGTTAGTGACCCTGACTGCTATGCCGGAGGTCGTGGGTTTTATTCCCACCCAGGACAAATGTTTGTGTGATGAGCACGATCATTTGTTCTGTGTCTGGGTGGAATTTTTCTATAATATGTATGTATTTAGAAATATATAAGTATGTTTATCAGCTGTTTAGTACCCATAACACTAGCTCACGAGCTTAACTTGGGACTAAAATGGCGTTGTGTGAAAAGTTGTGGAATATTTTTTTATTTATTTATTTTATTACAATATAACATGTAGACGGTAGAAGAGACATCGATCGTCACACTTAATTGTACCATGTTTCTGGACCTTTTTTAAAAGTTTTCACATATCTTTGTTTTGTTATTGAAGTAAAACTTCTTTATAGAGTGACGAGAGCGTTACTAAAATTGTGATCGGGCAAGACGAACGGTAGTTGAGAGGAAGATATAAGTTAGTGAAGATAGAAAGACAGAGAGTTATGTTTCGTATATTAGGTAGTAGGTACAAGAGAGAGAGGTGCGAGCACTCATTTTTTTTCTCTTTTTCTCCCATAGCCAGTTATGTTTTGTATATCTGAGACAAAGTGCGCCTATTGTCTGTATCACACTGTAGGAGCAAAAGAGAGCATTTTTTCTTGAAAGAAGTGTTACGTGTGACATACTCATTTATTTTTACTTTAAACAATCATGAGAGACCTGTCAAATTTCAGAAAGAGATCGGACTTTAAAAGAAATTAATATCATTTCATTTCAAATGACTTCATTTTATTTCAAACTTCTTTTCATGTGATTACTGACTAATCTGATATAATGCCGCCCATGGGCAACCGACTAGGCTACACATGCCGTCGAGAAATATCTCTCAAGCATGCCGGTTTCCTCACGATGATGAGGAGTTTTCCTTCTTTTTTTTACTAACTTTTCTATTTCATATACTACTACCTACTTTAGTATTGTAAGCACCATAGAGACACGCAGCATTGTATGTCTCTTTAAAATTATGTATTTTGTATCTTTCAAAATCAATGCATTTCAGTAAGGTAGTTAGGTTCGGTTAGTAGTTAGGTTCGCTATATGATAGGTATGATGAGTTAGGTTAGGTTATATGTATATATATCGTCATTCTAATTCTAACTAACACAAAAGGCTTAGATAAGAGCACTTGTTTAGTTTTTTTTTCTTTTTCTTTTAAAGATTACTTGCAATGTGGGTGATGTGATAAAGCAACGTTGTGGTTTAAAAGAAGATGTAGTAACAAAAATTGAAGAGAGTATGCTTAGATGGTTTGCTCACGCTGAAAGGATGGATGAAAGGCGACTAACGAAAGGTATTTACAAGGCAGATGTAAGTGGGAACGCCGGGAGGGGACGCCCTAGAAGGACATACATAGACCTTATTGGTGAGGTTCATCAGAAAGGTCAGGTCCGTAGTACTCGCAACCGGCGTGTGTATGACAACATGTATGAATGTAAACGAAGCAAAAGAAGTATGTAAGAATCGTAGCATATGGCGCTCTGTAGTTTCTGCCTACCCCCATGAGAAAAAGGCGTGAGTTTATGTATGTATGTATGTATGTATGTGGGTTGTAAGTAGTCTTGTTAACCCCTCTAAATAAGCTAAATATGCTTGTGTCTGGAGTGGACTCACGTCAATAGTGTGTCAATCATCAGGCCGACGCCTTAGCCATTGAGCCATTGCAACTTAGTATTTGTAATTCGCTTGTTGAAGTTAAAACTTCTTTTGGCGCATGGCCCACCGATTTTTCGTAGGTAGTAAGTTAGGCTGATCCGTCACGCTCTGAGGTGAAAGGCTCAATCGGGTGAACTCGGGACCGCCGAGTATACCCCAGCGTCCCCAGCCTGCGTAGCATGTCATGAAGTCGCGGGCAGAAGCTAGTTGATAATAATAATTATTTCAACAATTATTTTGGTTTACTTTGAGGGGTATTTTGTGTAGTGAGCAGTTAACATGCTGATTTTAAATATTGAAGAAAAAAAAAACATCATCATCATACACAGCCCGTCCCACTGCTGGGTATAGGCCTGTCTTTTTATGTACCAATTTCCACGTCCCTGTGCCAGTCTCATTCACGGTACTACCGCAATGGCAACAATGTCGTCCGCCCATCTCGCCACACCCTACACTTCTCCTGCCGTTTCTTGGACGCCCTCGGTCACAGCTTTACTCCACCGGCCATCACCGCGTCTAGCTAGGTGTCCTGCCCAAACCCATTGTAGTTCCATAACGCGATTTCCAATATTGATGACCTTTGTGCGTCTCCTGATTTCGATGTTTGGAACTCGATCTAGTATATTGAAGCCGAGCATGGAACGCTCCATGGCTCTCTGTGTTTCTCTGAGTCAAAAAAAACATAATGAACATAAAATATTGGTACAGACGCCAGCACATCAAGTT
Organism: Euplexia lucipara; assembly: GCA_921972225.1. Taxonomy (NCBI): domain Eukaryota; kingdom Metazoa; phylum Arthropoda; class Insecta; order Lepidoptera; family Noctuidae; genus Euplexia; species Euplexia lucipara. The sequence goes on along the minus strand of OV179169.1, from coordinate 558,384 downwards.
ACCCCAATGTGTCAAATTTTCCCAATTGAATTTGAACCTTATTCTGTTTATCATAAAGTTGAAAAACGATCAATGAAATTTGACACATTGGGGTAACTTGATGTGCTGGCGTCTGTACATAAATAAATTGATTACGATTGCCAATGAAGTTTTCACTTCTGCCGTGCGATATTAAGCACACTGTTTTGTTTAGTTTGTTACTAATTGTGTTATGTTTCCCACAGGCTGCATGGGGAGGTGGTCTGCTGTTCTCGAAGAAGTACCGCCACCCTCGTCTGACGGGCGTTGAGAGGTAAGGTCCAAGTTGGAGAAATACCCGGGTCCTTACGAACCCAGGTATTGATCTGGCCTATATTAAGTAACTGCGGTTTTTGGGAAATTTTCCCTTAAACCTGAAAATAATCACTTGCGTAATAATAGTAAGTTTTGAAGTGGGCAGGATAATATTTTGCTTAACAAAGAGTCCAAAACAATAATACCATCATCTGCCGAGCCTTTTACCAAGGAAACCAATAGAATGTAATGAATAGAAGGAACAATAATGAACGTACAATGTTATTAATAGAATGAACACGAAATCTGTATAAATATATTTTATATTTTCCAAAGCTTAGGTACCTTTTTATTTTTATATATTACTAGCAGACGTCCCGCGGTTTCACCCACGTTGTTCCCGTGCCTGTGGGAATACAGGGATAAAAAGTAGCCTATGTCACCGGGGGATAGTGTAGCTTCCCGACAGTGAAAGAATTTTCCAAATCGGTCCAGTAGTTTCGGAGCCTATTCAATACAAACAAACAATCAAACATTTCCTCTATTTATATTAGTATAGATGTGTATATGTGTATTAGTATGATGTATAGATGTTGGTCTACTCTTGACCTCAATCTTGTCCTGCGGTCAGAGATGAGGTTGACGATGGAACGAGCTTACCCAAAAGAAGCCTATTAACTCGCGACTTAAACAGATTGGGGTCATATGAACTCGGGAACACCGATGCAGGCAGGGAATTCCACTCCTTGGCTGTGCGCATAATGAAGGAACAGGCAAAGCGCTTCGTGCGAATGTGTGGAACATCTACAAGGAATGGGTGATAACCTGCAGTGCGTCTGGATTTCCGATGGAAGAAAGGAGATGGTGGAATGAGCTGGCGGAGCTCTAGAGCACACTCACCGAAATACAGTCTGTAAAAACTTGCAACTTTGTGGCTGTGGGCTAGCCTACCGCCGAGTATCTACTAGAAAATGGTGGTTACAAAAAATGGTGAAAATGGTGGTGGAGGTGGAAATTATATTAAACGTTACGAATTTGAATATTATACTAAATAAATATTATACTAACTGAATATTAGTTCAAATGTGCATTATAGAAAAGGCTTATTAAACCATGTAAAATTAGGTAAACTGATATTATATCAATAATTCATTATATCATTTCATCGTTATACTAATAAAAAATTATATCAAATGAAATTAGGTCATGTGATCGTTAGAACTTTTGTTAGTATGTCAAATGATACGCACCCAACTAAATATGCTTGTGTCTCGAGTGGTTCACGTCAATACTGCAATGGGTGGGTTTCGTGGGGATCGAAAAAAATAGACATATTTCGTGTTTATTCTATTAATTTTAATTACGTTCCAATGAACTGCTTATTTTATTTAATTATTCATAGGTTCGCGTTTGATCACTATTTCACCATAGTAAGCGATGATGTGGTCGACGATGAAGCACGCTTGCCTAGAAGTAACCTATTGACTCTTGACTTAAAGACCCCTAGGTTGAAGCTATCAGGAAACACCGACACTGGTAGGGAATTCCACTCCTTAGCTGTACGCACAATGAATGTGTTCCCAAAACGTTTAGTTCGTATGGGTGGGAAGTCCACCGTGTACCAGTGGCGCAGCGCCATACGTCTAGTGGTCCGATAATGAAAAGGTCTTGGCGGAATAAAATCGAGCAATTCCCATACACACTCCCCGAAATATAACCGACAGAAAACCGAAAGGCTAGCAACTCGACGTCGATGCTCAATACTTTGGAGATTTGACTCAACGGGTGCATCATTGGCGATGATCTTCTTGGCTCGTTTCTAAATAGACTCAAGCGTATAACAAAAAAAAAACCAAGCATTAATCAAACCCTTAAAACCGAACACCTAATTGATACCCCACTTCACCCCACATTCCCAAAACAAGTAGCAAAGTTCCTTATTATCCCTTATTAATCCGGAGCGCTATTAGCGTCCATCAATCATGAGTGTTCGGCGTTAAATGCTGCCGGAGTAAGCCGCGGGCGAGGTACCCCCGGGAAAGGGGGGGGAGGTGACGGAGCGGGGGGAAATCTTGCTAAATGCAGCAGATGTAAGCGCTGGACCGAGTGACAACCGAGCTAGGGTTGGTACGACGGAGTTTGTTAGAGTATTGGCCTTGTTTACATAGACTTGGCACCTGGACATTTTGTTCGTAAATAAAGTTTGTCTGTGTAAACGGCCTGTATTCATTGGCAGATTTTATTTTTATACACAGACAAATAAATAAAATGTAATGTCTGATAAAACCACATCAATTACTTTTACAACTTACTAAAGTCCCAATTACACGTAAGACGTCTAGCGGAGAAATGGGCGACAACTGGTCGTAGGTTTCACCTTAAACAAAAAGTCTGTGACACTTTTTGTTTATTTGATAATCCGACACAGATATTTTAATATTGAGCCAAAAGACTTCTGCTGCTAGAGCTATGTCTAGTAGGTATTTAGTTTTATTTTAGTCAATAACGGAACGGTTGGCACAGCTGCTGCTGTTGCACTGCAAGTCATGGGTTTGATTTCCGCACGAAACAAATACGTATTGCCTACAGATAGTTTTTCTGGCCATGGCTGTGTATGTATGTGAGTATTATTGTCCATTTACACATCCAATTGTGTGAAGTTGTGGTATATTTATTTATTTAATTATAATCAAAAGCTTAAATAAACCGAGTTTGTTGTGTGCCAACCCTAACACTCCTCGTCAAGGATTACGCGTAGCTCGTAGCGCTACGCGGCTACGCTCGTAGCGTCGTAGCAGCCCGCCAGTTCACATGTCAGTCTCTTTCAATCGGGGGTGAAGCGTTACAGCTGATCGCTTCGATTGGTTACCCGACATAGAGAAGAAATGTTCTGTGTTTATTATTGAAACAAGTACATCATTTTAATTACGTCATAATCAAAATCAAAGTCATTTATTTAAATTAGGCTGATTATCGGCACTTTATGAACGTCAGAATTACATAAGACATTCGCCTAAGAAGCCCGCCCTTCGACACTTTCTAGTGTTTTCCTCGTTGGTATAGTGGTCGATATTGCGGTCCCGGGTTCGATCCCCGGGTATAGCAAATTTGTAATAAGTTTTGAGGAGAAGGACTTGTGCCTGATTTATTAATATATATTTTTTTGCCTCGTTGGTCTACAAGTTTACAGGTGGGTTCGATTTCTAGGTGAGAAAAAGCAATATTAGGTGTTTCGTTTGGAAATGGTCAGTAGCTGCCTAGAATGTAGACTTGTGTCGGGTTAGGCAATAAGACAATAAGGAAATTAATGGGACTTTATGGTAATACCACTGGTGAAAAGAGCCATAGGTACACGTTACCACTAAACCGTACCTCTAAAAGTAGCAATAAAAAGTTTCACGAAAAAAAAACATATTTTAACAACGTTTCTTCCAAAAATACTTTTAAAAATCCTTCACAAAAAATATCAACTCCCCTAAGCGCCCCTACAGAAGCGATGCTATTAAACCTCTTTTTAAGATTAATTAAAAGTCCCCCTCCACAGTGTGTCTGCGAGTAATAAAAAACAAAAGTGTCGGTACACACGTCTGCACTTGTGCGCCGCTCGTTTATCAAGAGCAGTGTTGTTGGGGCACAGTCACACCGCAGCAGCACCGTCGTGAATTTAAATTGTAATACCCATTTTTCCTTTGGGCTCAATATAGAACGGATTGAACGCAAACATTCGTATCGAAATTGTACCTATAACCTCTCACGCATGAAAGTCAAAGTCAAAGTCAAACCATTTATTTATATATATATATTAACTTTAAAAATGATTCTAGTTGCCCCTTCCAAAAAGTAGATTTGTATGGAGAAGAATGGGCAAGAAACTCCATACTTACTCTTTTAAAATAGATTTTACAAAACTTTGTAAACATTAATAAGATTATATGTGAGGACGATGCACCTAGAATAAAAAGTACTATACTAAGATAGGTTTAAGCAAAAAAATTAAAAAATAAGCAATGGAGTTGATAATTACATGATTAAGTTGGTACAGCTAGATACATTGTGCTCACATATTTACAAATGTAATAACACTAATTTTAAAAAAGTGAAATAATAAAACAATAAATAGAAAACAATACGTAGGTACATTATAAGATTAGCAACCAGGTTGATTTTGTCAACACTCCAATGATTGTCCTATGGAGCAGGACCAGCATGTTTCCAAGCACTCCTATCCTGAATATAATCTTCTAATTTATAATATGCCAGTTTACAAAGTGTACTTTTAATATAAGTTTTAAATTTTCTTTCATTTAGTTTTAATATATCACATGGTATTTTATTGACGTTTTGTTTAACAAGAATCGACACTAGAAATCTCACACACAGCCCGACTCGGCACAACTACCTGTAGGCCACAAAAATATTTGTTCCTTACGAGAAACAAACCTGCGACACGTAGCGCAGCAGCCAATGTCTCAGCCGCGAAATAATGAACTATTTGACTAAATTTTAAGTTTTCAGTCTTTCATCTAGACTACAAGAAAATATTCGACACATATTTTTACTAAAACATAATTATATTATCTCCTCTCAATGTGGCACTCTTCGGTAATTTAACTTTTCATAAGTAAAATATATTTTTTAATTAGATGCGCAGTTTCGGAGTTTACCCAAACACAGAAACTAACGAGCATTTTTTTTAAAGTTTATTAGAAACACTAGCATTCTTGTTAGCCCATCCAACGAAGCTAAATATATGCACATATCTGGAGTGGGTTCACGTCAATAGTGCAATGGGTGGAGATCGTACTCACAATCTCTCGATCGCCAGCCCGACGCCTTAGCCATTGGGTTATTGCTGCTTCCCGATATTAGTATGGACACAAAATCATGAACCTCGATTCCCTTTCCTTTTCCTTGTTACACTTCGGTGTAAACGCGCCCACGTGCGACCCCCAAAGCTGTAAAAACAGAGGATTATCTAAAGCGCCGCCAGAGCGCGCCACTGCGGCACTGTGTCAACACGATACACGCGCACTGTTTAACTTTGCGCTTACTGCGAGCTCATGAATATCAAACTCTATCTGTTCTGCATTAGTTATGTTGAAGTGTGAAGTAAATACAGGGTGTAAGTGAGTCGACAAGTTCCCAGAAGAAGCGACAACGTACAGCCCAATAAGTTAATACAAGATTCTAGAGACCCCAGCGTGGATAATAATAATAATAAATAGTAATATTCTACTACTTTCACACAACGCCATCTAGTCTCAAGCTAAGCAGAGCTTGTGTTATGGGTACTAAACAGCTGATAAACACACTTATATATTTCTAAATACATACAAAATAAATAGATAAATAAATTACACCCAACACAGAATAAACGATTGTGTTCATCACACAAACATTTTTCTTGGGTGGAAATTGAACCCACGACCTCCGGCATAGCAGTCAGGGCCACTTACTTCTAGACCAACAGGCCCATCAAAAAAAAAAAAAAAAAAATAAAAATGTTTATTGCGACAACTTAAATTTAAAATTACACCTGAATTAGTAGAAGTGCGCTTTTAAGCAAGAAGTTTGCTTGTGGTAAGACACTTCCCTTCCTTTATTACATTTAAAGAAAATCTAAGAAAATAATAATCAAAGAAAAACAAATATACAGCCTATTATACGCAGCAGATACCCAAATGATGTGACCATCTCACTGCCAAAGCCAAGGTCCATAGTCCCGGGTTATTTATCTAGAACCCGGGTCCCGGGTTTTTTTTTATTATTTAGAAGCCACACCAACGACTTACTCACTAGAGACATACAACAAAATAAAGATAACACAAATACACAATTTTAGTGAATTTCTCATTAGAAGTACTCCTCTGAGTGAGAAATTTAATGAAAAAATATATATTTTTCCGACCTTACATAAAAAAAGATTTGTTTAAGACAGAAAATTTAATATTTTGCATGCCGTAAGGTAAAAAGTATCGGGACAATAATAAAATATTTCTTATTAGCAAATATCTTTGGTGTACAAATAAATATTATTAAAAAAAAAAAAAAAAACATTTCTTTCTTTCTTTAAAAACACCCAATTATTTACTTTATATGTATAGTTACTTTTCTCAAGCTGTCTGTCAAAGAAAGATGATACAAAATCAGAATCACTGACTCCATAACAATAATTTCAAAGTCATAATCTATCTGCGACAGTTTTCCAGCTCATCACACAATGCCCTATCTCCCCTACAACCCTATTTCCCTATTCGCCCCACACAAGTGCGAATCATTTCTCCGCAAGCAAATAGAAGGGGTAACGTGGGGAGCGTTGATTCACAATTGATTAGGGCATTATGCAAATTGCCCGGTGTCACCCCCGCGGACTATCTGACTAATGACCTTGGGTTTGTCAAGAATCAACATTGAATTTTAGATTTAATTTCCATAATAATTGTGGGATCAAATTTGAGGGTAGATTAGCGGTGGTGCGGTGGTTCAGTGGTTCATTACAATTGTAGACTGTAAGGTACGAGAGTCGAATTTTAGATAGAAATAGAAAATAATAATAATAAATATTCCACAACTTTTCACACAACGCCATTTAGACCCAAGTTAAGCTTGAGACCTTGTGTTATGGGTACTAAACAGCTGATAAACATACTTATATATTTCTAAAACATACATATTATAGATAAATTACAACAAAAAGTTTCTTTAGGAACACTGAATGAGTGTTGACTACGGCTAAATGGCCTTTGACAACACTTGCTACGCCTCTCGCTACGACTAACGTAGACAATTGCTACGACTGACGTAGTCTTAAGCTACGATCGTCGTTACCTCTTGCTACCGTTGACGTAGCATCAAGCTACAACCGTTGTAGTCTCTTGCTACGACCGTTGTAGTCTCTTGCTACGACCGTTGTGCCCTCTTGCTACGGCCGACGTAGACCTTTGCTATGGCCGACGAAGATTCTCAACGGCCTCCGTATCCTGTTGCTATAACTGACGTAGACTCTTACTCCGGCCAACGCTACTACGTAGCAACTCGCTACGACAGACGTAGCCTTTTGCTACGGCTATCGTAGACTCTTGCTACGGCCGACGTAGACTTTTGCTATGGCCGACGAAGATTCTCAACGGCCTACGCTGTAACTGACGTAGACTCTTACTCCGGCCAATGCTACTACGTAGTAACTCGCTACGACAGACGTGGCCTTTTGCTACGGCTATCGTAGACTCTTGCTACAGCCGACGTAGACCTTTGCTATGGCCGACGAAGATTCTCAACGGCCTACGCTGTAACTGACGTAGACTCTTACCCCGGCCAACGCTACTACGTAGCAACTCGCTACGACAGACGTAGCCTATTGCTACGGCTATCGTAGACTCTTGCTACGGCTGACGTAGACCTTTGCTATGGCCGACGAAGATTCTCAACGGCCTACGCTGTAACTGACGTAGACTCTTACTCCGGCCAACGCTACTACGTAGCAACTTGCTACGACAGACGTGGCCTTTTGCTACGGCTATCGTAGACTCTTGCTACAGCCGACGTAGACCTTTGCTATGGCCGACGAAGATTCTCAACGGCCTACGCTGTAACTGACGTAGACTCTTACTCCGGCCAACGCTACTACGTAGCAACTTGCTACGACAGACGTGGCCTTTTGCTACGGCTATCGTAGACTCTTGCTACAGCCGACGTAGACCTTTGCTATGGCCGACGAAGATTCTCAACGGCCTACGCTGTAACTGACGTAGACTCTTACTCCGGCCAACGCTGCTACGTAGCCTCTCGCTACGACCGACGCAGACTTTAGCTACGGTCGAAGGAGTCATTAATTAAGTAATTCTTCCAAACAAAAGTTGATAAATGATTTTAACAAAGTCTGCTGTCAGAGTTATATTTTTTAATCACGATACATTTTTGAACTATTCTTTTTTTTTCTTTTTTTTTTTTTTTCGCGTTTTATGTATCATTAAAACTATACTTAGGTATGGCTGACATTCAGTGTGACATTGAAATTGCTGTATAATAACTATTGTCCTTTAAACAAAACCAACTTATTATGAAAATTTCTGATTTCTAAATTCTAAATCTTTAGCATTTATTTATAAAATGAATTCTTACTTCCAAATATCTAAAAGTACCTACGCGATTGCCTTTAAGAGTAATACTTAATGATTGTCGAAAGGGCTCTGTTCGTTCGTACACATGTTCACTATTCTGTTCGTTGATAATTAAACACAATGTTTGTCCTCAGGGCCGACTCGGTGACGTGGAACCCTCACAAGCTGATGGGCACCCTGCTGCAGTGCTCCACCGTGCACTTCAAGTATGAGGTCAGTACAGTTCCAACCTTCTAACTCGGGCTGAAGAGGCTCCACTGCACCGCATCTGATCTTGGTGTCATGCAATGATTTTTTCTTCTGTAGGTACCTTTTTAACAAATTGTGATTCGATTTTTTACTGGTTGACAGTGTATGTTGATGGTAGCTATCGGGGATGTAAAAAAATTATTGATTGTTATAAAAAACAATTTATATTAATTCGATTATTATTTTAGTAACTAGAGACCCAGAAGTCGCAGGGTGTGGTCTCTCCTTGCTGAATTTCATTACTATCCATTCAGCCGTTTAGTCGTGAAACGCAGACAAACAAACAAAGTTACTTTCTCATTTAGGTTGCCTTTTGTCATCGCCATAATGGTAGGCGTAATTGTTCGTAAATGCTAAGCAATTATTTGCAGACATTCAACGAGATCTGTGTCTAATAACTGTTTTATAGCTCATTACAATGGGATGACTACTGCGTGTGGTGTGGTGGGGCAATTATCATTTCTTACAGAGTACACAACTTTTACACGATAACTTTTTAAGTACCTCTTGACGAATTGCTCTTGATCATAATTGAATGTAAATTTATTTTACATGCAATAACTATCCTTACAGGGTAGAAATAATACAGAAAAAATTTAATAGGATATCATGATATAAGTGCGGTAAGTTGAAAATTACAGCCGAAGCAATATTGCTAGAAAGCAGAGGCCGTAATTAAATGTATTTATAACAGCACATGGAGCCAATTCTGAACTGTTTAAAAATGACTAGTTTCTCCGTGTGCACAATAAATAGACCGTCGCGCTCGGCTGCTTGCAGTGGATTAAATTGGGGGTAAACTGTATTCATAATGGTGGTAAAAACTGGTTTTCGTTATTAAGGGGCCGTGCATAATATCGCTCGCTGGAGTTTAGGTAACATCAACGCGATGCTATATTTGTGTGTACAGTTCACGAACACACGCGTAAAGCTCGAGCGTAGTGATCGCTTAAACTGTTTTAATATTAAATATCATATTTTGAGTTTCTAAGTAAATTAAGACGGTTCAGAAATAAATCTCCGGAATTTATGTGTATACATATTTGTTTACTATGTTGGTACACATGTTAAAGTACACAAGTTAAAAAATAGTACGAATATATAATAAACTGAAGATTAATATGTTACTTTAAAAATTTCTTAAAAGTGATTCAAACAATAGAAAAAAAAAATACTGATTAGTCTTGAAATTTCCGGAAAGTAACGACATTGTTTTTTTTTTTCGTATGTTGTAGTAAAAATTAAAAAAGTGGTTCCCTCACGTGCAAGTAGACTATATACTGGTATTGGTAAGATTTTTTAATTTTCAAAATCTATTTCAGTTTCTTGTAACTAAATGATCAAACGACAGTCTCGCGTCATTTTTTGGAAAACATGTGGGTGAATTTTAGTGATTTTCCATGAATACGTAATTTATTTCCAAAATTTAATTCCTCAACATGCAAAGCAAGGAACTCGTCTTTTCAAATCACAAATAGGATTGTATAAATTCTGCTTCTCTTTCTCACAAATTATGATTAAAGTTGATCAAAATCAGTCGATTTCAGGCACGGCCTCCTGTGTTCATGTTGATAATAATCATTCCCACTACCCCCACTATCGGCACACCACACTATACAATATGTACTTACATAGGTTATTATTTTCCAAAAACAGATTTTAAGCTACATTCTATTTATTTACGTACGTTATTTATTTTAGACTGCCTCGTTGGTCTAGTGGTCGCTAGCGCTACTGCTGTTCATGAGGTCCCGGGTTCGATCCCCGGGTCGGGCAAAGTGTCATTGAGTTTTTCAATCTGGGATTTCTCAGTAACAGCCCGGAGTCTGGATGTGTGTCCGATGGATGGCAATAGGCTCGCCCCCTATTACATGGGACTTAACGGAAACATAATGGCGAAATGTGGGTGTACTACCAGGTACACCTCTGCCTAGCCCTTCGGGGATTACAGGCGTGACGATATGTATGTATGTATGTATGTTATTTATTTTATTAAGATAATGACAAAGCATCAAAAAATTCCTCTGCATCGCTGCCAGCTGGTAAAGTGCCCAAAAGACTAGCGGCATTGCCACGTTGAATGGCAATGCTTAGCCTCTGGCCAAAGTAGGCCAGCCCTTGGGTCACGGGAAGCATCAACCAAACGTTTAGAGATGTCTTTGAACAGATTTTTTTTTGTTAGGTTTAGTTATTGTTTTTTTTTTAGTGTTTGTATAATATAGTTAAGGTTTTACAGAAAAAAATAAAATAACTTTTTTTTATTTTTTTTTTATTAAGTTTTATATTGATAAATATATTGATAAATGTTACTCATCCGACACTTGTCCCCAAAGGTTCATTTGAAAATCAGCGTCAGGCAGCATCTCAGCATCAGTCTGGCATTACCGCTGAAATGAACCTTTTGGCGCAGCCGTGAGACATGCCATTTTTGTGTCTCTTTTTTTTTTGTTATTATGTTTTTTTACTGTGCGTGTATCCAGCTGTTGCCAATAAATGTATTTTCTTTCTTATTTACATTTAATACGAGTAGTTGTCTCAGTAGTCGAAATTCACCTTTCTAGATTCCAAATCTCACATTCCCCCGTGTGCGCAAGTTGCTTAAGGGGTACAAAGATTTCTCTTCACGCAGTAATGGATGCGTACCGATGACTTAATTCATCTGCCTAGAATTTACCCAACTATGTTGGGGTCAGTGTGCAACTAAATACCAGTGTTTAACATGAAGCTAACTACCTATCTGACCTCCACAACCCAGCCTTAGAATGGTTACTTTATATTAGTCATATAACTACTGCTACTTACTGTAAGCTATTTTGCTAGGAAAACATAAGAATTCCTTTACATTTCATATGTTCAAAGCAATTACAACCCTAGTACTCTGTTATACAACCCAATTTTGACCAAACAACCACACAACCATTCTTACTGTATTTTTATTATAACAGCGCAAGGGATTTTGAAGCTTATGTTTCAGTCATAAAGATGGTTTTCATGTGTACTGGTGATAAGGGTAGGTCCAAATTGGCAACATATGTTGGCAAGTGTCACAAAGAGGAATTTAATTAAATGTACCGCGTGCCCGACAGCGTAGGGATGTGACTGTGCTTGTACTCGTACCTATCGGTCACAGCATTTGGCTCGCGAATTCGCACGCGTGAATGTAGTACTTTACTTTTAACTTATAATATCCTTCACCGTCCCGTAGTTTCGAAGATAAAATATATCCAATACAACAAATCGTTACAGTAATTTTCGAGGTACAAAAATTGCACCGGCGAAATCTTAATTATGGGACCTTTTCAATTTCATAAATAATTCAACCATGCAATAATTAATCTGCGGACTTTGATTTATTTTATAAGTGACAGTTTTCTTCAATTGTATTTCTAACTAGTGGACATTTCGCGGTTTCACCCGCGTAGATCCCGTTCCCGTGGGAATACAGAGATAAAAAGTAGCCTATGTCACCCGGGAATAGTGTAGCTTCCCAATGGTGAAAGAATGTTTCAAATAGGTCCAGTAGTTTTTAGGGTCATTCGTTACATACAAACCTAGAAATCTTTCCTCTTTATGATATAAAGTACTATGCGTTTCAAATGAGAATAGGAACGTCCATGACCTCTATCTGCTGTCAGGTGTCACTTGAAAATTACGGTTTGCAACAATACCTTATTCGCGTAATCAATTAGCTAACATGTAGTGAATAACTTGTTTTAATTATTTTGTAATTATAACTAATTGTACTGTGCAGATTCAAGTTCTTCTAACTTATCAGACAGATGTGTTGCTGGGGAGTTTGTTCCTCCACTTCTTCCCAGCAAAAACACTAGGAAGTGGCGAAGGGTGGGCTTTTTGGGGGACTGTCTTATGTAATTTCGACGTTCAAAAAGTGCTGATCCTCAGCCTAATTTGAATAAATTACTTTTGATTTGATTTGATTGATTTGAATTATTTTTAGTTTTTTGTTTTACCGAGTCGCAGTTATTCAAAATGAAAAAACGTCTTAAATGAATTAGTCTTGCAGACCGTACTTTTCAAGTGGCATCTGACAGATAGACGTCATTGACGTTCCTATTCTCATTTGAGAGACATAGTATTGCTAATTTATCGATATCGACACACCTACGTCCCTAACCTCAAGGGGTGTAGGCGGGGTCCACAGGAATTTATCATGAAGCATATTGTTCTGACAGGCTACAACCATTTATAAGCCAAATTGTTTAGCTTACTGCAGATGAATAAGGTCTATAATTGCATGCCATATACACTGCGTAGTCAGTTATTTGTTTTTTTGTAATTTATTGTTTTATTTGTTTGATTTTTTTTGTCTTCCACTAGCTTTGTTCCGCGGTTTCACGAGTTTCTTAGAGTCGTGATGTTATATAATCTTCGTCAAAGATCAGGTTTTCAAATACTAATAGTATAATAGTTTATTTAACTTTATCATTTAACATCGAATGTAGTTTTTCTATTAGTGAAAGAATGATATTTATTTCCATAAATAGGTTTTTAGAAACACTTACACAGCATTTTCTAACTAACAGATGAGGTCAGTGTTTCAATATCTGACTACTCTGAGAAGAAACACCGAAAGGAACTCAGAGGTCACAGTCTCTTTTATAGACCAGACATTATCTTGGTCAGATCATATTGTAACCGTGGAGATCGTGTCTGAGATGGTATTTTGAAGAACGAACCCCACAGATATGATATTTATTTTTGTAAGAAGATCATTACCACACACTTTTTTTTACACGTCAATATTTTAAAAACATAATGGCGCCGGCATTAACTGATCATGAAGAACTATTACAAGTAAGGACAATAAGTATAGTTATGAACTATAGATACTTCATTTACCCACTATCTACCTTCTCTGTACCACATTTAACTCTACCCCTAGGTAAACTTCGTGTAGGGGTGTGTCTATTTAGCATATAAATCCACAGACAAACAGCTGTGCGCGACAGATAAAAAATCTACATAATGCTCTACAAACTCTACGGTTCGCTGTTCATACACAGATTGAGGACTTAAACTCGTGTTGTTTATGGTATTCTGAATTTTAATACTCATCGTACTATTTTTTCTAAATGTGAAAGTTTTTGAAGATGTTTAGATGTTTGTAACTCAATCACATGTAAACCTTTTAGACAGATTTACAAATAGATAGAACATTCCCTGGATTAATACACAATTTTTATTCCGGTAATGCGTTCCCTTGGGTAATAGTTAAATTCAAATTATTAGTTTGTTTTCCTTGTTGGTCTAGTGGTCCCGGGTTCGATCCCCTAGTCGGGCAAAGTGTTATTGAGTTTTTCCATCTGGATTTTTTCAGTAGCAGCCCGGAGTATAGATTTGTGCCCGATTGTTGGCAATTGGTTCACCCCCTATTACGTAGGACTTAAACATAACTTGCGAAGTGGGGGTGTATTACAGGTACACCTCTGCCAGCCCTTCAAGGATTACAGGCGTGATGCGTAGTTTGATTGATTGAGAAAATTACTTTTTACGCAGAAGCAGAGAAGCTAGTCTATTATTTATACTTCAATGCTAACATTATAAAGAGGCAAGGTTTGTATTTTTTAACCGACTTCAAAAAAGGAGGAGGTTCTATGTTCGTGTGTATGTATTTTTTTTTTTTAAGTATGTTACCTGATTTCTCTCCCATTTGTGGACCGATTCTCAAAATTATTTTTTTATTTGAAAGAGTATACTCCTGAGGTGGTCCCATTTTAATTTGGTGAAGATCTGGTGCTGATCTTCGGAGATATACAACAGAACTCTTCAAAAATAGACGGCAAATCTGTCGTGATTGCTGAAATCGCTTGGATGTTTATTGTTTATACAACATCATGACGTAACATCACGCCTGTATGCTCTGAGGGGTACGCAGATGTGTGCAATATACCTAGATTTCGACAGTTAGGTATGTTAATTTTCAGGATAAGTGAATAACCCCTATATCATGACATGTTTTGTTAACAATTAACAATATAAAATAAATTCATGGCAAATATTTGTATGGGAACAACTAAAAATGGAAACATAAAATCACTTTTTTGCAAAAAATAAAACCGACTTCAAAAAAAACACTAAACGGTGTAAAATAACACTAAATTCGGAAGTCGGTGGCCCATCATGAATAAGACAAAACCACCAAAGCCACAGACTTCCTAATTTAGAGTTATTTTACACCATTTAGTGTTTTTTTTAAGAAGTCGGTTGTTTGTTTTTTAAAAAGTTTTTTTGTGTGTAACGAATAAGCTTAAAAACGACTGGACCGATTTGAAAAACTCTTCCACCGTTGGGAAGCTACACTGTCCCCGGTTGACATAGGCTTTTTATCCCTGTATTCCCACGGGAAAGGGAAATACGCGGGTGAAACCACGTGATGTCCGCTTGTAGGTCCGCGTGATCACCGTTGACAGTTCATAGTGTGATGATCACTGGGCAAACTGCGGTGCGATTCTGGTCAAATCACCGCGTGAAAATGTGGGCGTAGTGAGGGTGAATTGAGCTGTCATTCCATGCTAATGCTAGACATTGACAGTTCACTTCACTCAAACTTTCACGGGGTGACTTTTACTGAATCGACCGGCAGTTCAACGATTCCTATCCGTGTAAAAATACTTAATACAGACCAGTTTAAAAAAACATTAAAAAAACTACTGACAGGAAAAACCTATACTATAATGTCAATGAATTTTTAAATGACAAATCACTCTGATACACTGACTAAATCTATTATATTTCTTATTTTAAATTCACGAATACCGACTGTTCTATTGTTAAGTATTTAATATTAATGTGAATTGTTTTATTATTACTTTTTTTTTCTTTGATCTATTTAACTTTTTATCTTATTTTATTTTGTTTTTGAAATCTGATGGTCTTCTGACCTAATTTGTACACCAGCCATGGTTAAACATGTTGTGCCAAAGAATACACTGTAACACCTATAATAAGCATCATACTATGACTATTATCTACACATGTTTGTGCAATACCAATCATTTGAAATTCCTCAGTTGTCATCAAAATTCGGTGTGAACTGGATGCCAGTTAGTTACTGGCAAAGACAAGATAGCAATAGCCCTGCAGACGCGTTAATGTGTGAAAACTATTAAATAAATATTCCGCAACTTTTTCACACAACGCCATCTAGTCCCTAGCTAAGCTATAAGAGCTTGTGTTATGGGTATCTACTAAACAGCTCATAAACATATTTATATATTTCTAAATACATACATATTATAGATAAACTACACCCAAGCACAGAACAAATAGTCGTGCTCATCACACAAACATTTGTCCTAGGTGCGAATCGAACCCACGACCACCTGCATAGCAGTCAGGGTCACTCACTACTAGACCAACAAGCCAGTCAAAATAGGTTAAAAACGTCTTTTTCTTTGCCAGGGTATCCTCCTGAACTGCAACGCGATGTCAGCGGAGTATTTGTTCATGACTGATAAGATCTATGACCCCAAGTATGACACCGGCGACAAGGTGATCCAGTGCGGCAGGCACAACGATATCTTCAAGCTGTGGCTGCAGTGGCGCGGAAAGGTTTGTAAACTATAGGGTGTTTGATAGAATATGAACATCAAAATATAATTAGTTCATCAGTTAGATTATAAAAATAGTACACAAGGACTTTTTTTTTCCTTTTTCAAAACATGAAAAAAGATTAAGCGCTTTAAAGTTGAGGAGTGGGGGCTTGTAACGTCATTATTAAGTATAAACTGTTTAGGATAGTGACGCTTGCGACATTTTGACTCGATGTATCGCCGTTATTTTTGGATTACGTGAAAAAAGTAAAAATAAATGTCGAATATTTTCTTGTTATCTAGACGAGGGACTAAAAACTATTTTTTTTTCAACTAGCCTATTGTAACACACTTTTTTAAAATACAAAAGGGCGCCCTCTGTTGTCACGACACGAATGTTACGCTTTTCGCATCCCACTTCTGACCATGTACCCTCCCCAGGGCACGTCTGGCTTCGAGCGTCACATGGACCGGCTGATGGAGCTGGCGGAGTACCAGGTGCGCCGCATCAAGGAGCAGCCCGACAAGTTCCACCTCATCCTGGAGCCTGAGATGGTGAACGTGAGCTTCTGGTACCTTCCGAAGCAGATGCGCGGAGTGCCCCATGATGCGCACAAGGAGATCAAGTTGGGCAAGGTGGGTTGATGAACAGCATTTTTCACTGTTACCGCAGTGACAGCCTAGTGGTGTGACCGGCAGATTGCCAAATCATAGGTCTCGAGTTCGAACCCAAGGCACGCACCTCTGACTTTTCGGATTTATGTGCGTATTGTATAATTATCACTTGCTTTAAAAACGGTGAAGGAAAACATCGTGAGGAAACCGGCATGCCTGAGAGATATTTCTCGAGGGCATGTGATGCCAAGTCAGAGGCCCATGGGCGGCATTAAAACTCTGACACCAGGTTAGTTACTAACCACACGATAAGAAGAAGACTGTTACCGTTACCGACTCCGCTGTATTTAAGTAAATTTACGTTTTAAGCAATTGATTGCAATATTTTACTTCCTGATGATAAGTTTTTATGAAGTAAACAGTAGTTATACAAAGGCTTTATAATTATACATAATTAATTTTTACTTAACTTTTTAGTCGAATATTCTAGGCTATAAAGTAATTTAAATATAACTGCGAAGAAACTATAAAAAATAAGAAATTCTCCAATAAAGTCTTACAGGATGTAAAAAGACCCTCAACGTAAACGAAAACTACACATTCTACCCATCACTGGTTTTATTACTATATATGTAGTTTTTTTCTTCTAGAACATACTGGAAATTCATTGGTTTTGGAGATATTGATGGTCAAAGTGCAATATTTTTTTTCTTAATTATATCTACAGAATGTGTGGTTATCGGCTATGTGATCGGTCTTTTTACACCCTGTAGGTCAGACACTTGTTTTCAGTGTTCTTTATAAAATATTAGGTACTTAAGTTCACTTTCACTTTTAGTTCATTTTAAATTGTTTTTTTTTCAGATACCAAAATATACTTACTAGTTTGTTTTAGTGTTGTTTAAATGAGTTTCAAATTGCTTTTCTGATTAGTTTTTTTTTGTAGCTTAGTATGCACATTTACACAAACAAACTACAACAATACTCTATTACAATACTACTACTAGGAGGAATAGTATGTTTTGTATTATAAATACAGGCAGGTAAATTTGTGATTATTCGAGAAAAATATGTATTATATGTAAGAGCTAGCAACTCATAAATACTCTAATACAGTGAGTATTAATATATCAGTCCAAAAGCTACAGGTTACACCAGCGCCATCTAGCATCTAATAGTAAAACTTTTTATACAATTCCAGGTGTGCGCCAAATTGAAGGGCAAAATGATGCAATCTGGAACCCTGATGGTTGGCTACCAGCCCGACGACCGTCGCCCGAACTTCTACCGTAGCATCATCTCCTCGGCAGCCGTCACCGAGAAGGATGTAGACTTCATGCTCGCGGAAATGGATCGTCTGGGACAGGACATCATCGTCGAATAAAGCTTTAAATAATATTGTGTAACGGCGGGGACACTAATTTGTTTTTGAAAAGAAGGAATTGTTAGGAAATGATGGTACCTACTGGGTTGTTTAGTTGTTTTCTGGAGTCTTTGAAATAATTCTAGATGTTAAATGTAACTTTGAAATATTAATCCGTCGTTGTCCTTTGAAATCTACGTGTTTATTAATCCTTGATGGTACTTATTAAAAATAAATAGGAATCTTCGCCGCCGTTACCAAAGTGTTATGTATTTTAAAACAATATAAAGATCTAGTGATTTATTTATGTAGATGTTATCTGCTGTAAAAATGCATAGCAACTTTAGGTATCGTCCCGCGCGGGGGGATAGAACATTCACTCATTAAAATATCAACTTTACTACAAGCTTCACTATTGCCATCTATTGAGGAGTAGCTAAACTAAGTTTCATGTAATTTTACTAAAATTGAGTATTTTGTTGTCGAATTGGGAAGTTTTACAAAACAATGGAATTGATTGGTTTTTGAATGAATTTATACATTGGCCGAGTGTGTCTTGTTCGTTCGAATAAGTAATTTAAAATTTTTAGCTAATTTTAGATCGATTTTAGGATTTCTGATTTTCATTAGCATCTCGACATGTCCGTAACAGATGTGTCGATATAGAAATTAGTTCTTCTAGTAAAATCAACAACGACACATTTTTTTACTTTTTAATAAATTATGGAATAAATAGTTACAACCCCGCTTTTTCTCATAAGCATCTTTAAATTCAACGTGACAAACATTTCTAGCAAGAATAATTATTACGAAATCTAAATAAACACTATGTCAGAATATATTGTTGAATGTCCAATAATATTAAACCATTGCTCCTTTTATTAAAATTCACGTCAATCTCTCATCTCCTCTTAGCGGTCCACTGTCTTCCAGAAACGTTAAATAATTCTAAAATATAATGTTTTCTAAGAGAACGAACCGTCTCTATATTAAATTATTATAAAAAAAAATATTAAATATATACCTATTTATTCAATGTTGGTCCCTTCACATATATAAATATTTATAATATATATTTCAGTATTTACATTGACAATGAAAATATATTTTCAAATAGATCTAATATAAGTTAGGCGTAAGAAAAGAAATGAGATTATAAAGCTCAAATTGTGTAGCTAGTTGGTCCGTTGAATGTGTGTAGTGCGTTTTGTTGAATATTTGGCAATGTTGTTGGAAATATATTTGTCTGAGAATGTATGTAAAAAAGAAGATTAGTGACTGTTGTAACTTAGTGAATATAATGGTACGAATGATATATGTGTAGCGATGATATTAATACGTCTATGTATATGTTAAAAACTTACTAAAATAAAGGTATTGTTCATTGATTTACAAAAATAATGTGTGGAAGATTTCGTTTAGAATTCAGTACACAAAAGAATTTAGAAACTCATTATTAAGTGCCAACATATTCAATGATCGATACCTAATCTAGATGTTAAGTGATACATTTAGTAAGTGTTTTCTTCGAGAGCTATAAATTTATTTTCTGCGGACTATTTATATATTTAGATTATTTATAACGCATAGCGTACGAAGTGAATGATAATTACAGTATATATTTAAAATCAAATTATTGTTATTTTAAATCATTCACTCTGTATTAAATGTATGTTAAGTATAAAATAAATATATATTTATTGATATCAAAATCACATTATATACAAAACATATCTCCCGTTTTGCCAATTAAAGAGTATTGTTAAATTTTTATATGTTGTAAAGCGCAATGTAGTCTACAGCTTTTGGGTGCTTAAAGAAAATAATAAAATACGTTTAGTTACCGCCAAAGGCACGTCTTGGAGACATAAAAATTAAAATAAATAGCTAGCGCTATCTTGTAACGAGTAGTTTAAGCAAATCTTTCTCATTTTGTGCAAGAGATGGCGCTGCGTTAACTAATGTGAAATGTTAGAGTGAATAATTTCATGTGTAATATTGCAATAAATTATGATTATTTATTTTATCAGTGTTAGGATATGTGTCTGTGTCTATATCTAAGTTAGGATAAGTGTACTTACTACTGTTTTACACTCTACCTACTCTATTTATATTATTTGGAGTATTATATATTTATCACCATTTTGTTTGTTTCAGAATGATATTATTATCACTTTTGTTTACTTAAGTGTTTGCATCTGTTTATAATTGACGTCTATCATAATTAATTATACTTGGTTTGTATAGTATTAAAAACATTTCTTTGGTCGTAGTGAAATAAGTAAATATTAAATAAGTGTGTAAATATACGAAAAATGATGTGACGATGACAATAGAAACAATAGAATAGTTAGTGACGGAGAAATAATCTCGAAGGTGGGTTAAATATAGTAAATTTCGGTGTTTGTGGTAATATTAGATACATAATTCGTTTTTCTGGCGAATACCTATTGTTTTGTAATAGCACTCTAGCGGCCAAAACCAGAAGTATTTTTTTTCAGATTTTAAAATATGACACTATCAGTCAAATTATAAAAATCATAACGTGTAAATATGTAGCGTGTGAATGTCTTTAGGCGAGCTCTTTGTGCTTCTATTGAACATTAATACTAAAAGTAATAATTATGACTTAGTTACTAACCACACGATAAGGACAAGAAGAATTATGACTTTATTCCTTGGTAAATCTTCTTTCTACTATTCGATAACAGATGGCAGTACGCTAGCAGAGTAGTTTTCTTTTTCACCCATAGATGTCACTATAAAGTTAACAGCCAAATCTTGTAATAATACTGCTTCCAGTTTGCGTAGATTATAAGCATACTTATAATAATAATAATATTAAGGAAAATATATTTTCAGTGTCGAAATGATAATAGTAAATCATAGTTTCGAAGTCTTCCAAAATTGTCTTCCATTTTACGTAACTTGTTTAAATTTATATAAGCATGCCCTTTTATTGATGATAATATGTATGAATATATATATGATAGATATAATAATATACTAGTGTTTCGAAAGATTTAGCATTTAGACGCAATATACTGTTCACTTTGATCACTTATAATGTGTGACAAAAATTAGTAAAACTATCCTATTATTGTTGCTATATGTAAAAATCTGTATAACCAAATAAATGGTATTGTTGTTAGTTTGTTGTAGTTTTAATTTAATTTTACCTTTTTCAAACGCCCTTAGCCTATCCCATTAGAAGCGTGTATTAGGTATTCCGCAATTAACACATTTCTCGGCATAAGGATGCCCGTGATACGAATTGCTGCGATACGATTTCGTCCGTTAAAGCGTTGGTTCAGGTGACCATAACTCGCAGATATTCAAAAATAAATAAAGTAAGGATTATTATACGATATTATTATATCGTGTTAATACCTATACCAAAGCGATATAAAATACTATAGAGCGGACACACGTTCTCTCGTTGTACTTCTTTGATAAATTTTAATTATACCTTGAACGATCAGATCATTAGCAGGCTGAATAGCATAAGAGATTTAGGGGTAATTGTAGACAGCAAGCTTCTGTTTGATCAACATGTAAATAGCATAGTTACAAAGGCATCCAAGGCACTAGGTTTTATACTTCGCACCACGGCCTGTTTCCGGTCTCTTAAACCGGTAAAGATCTTGTATTGCTCTTTCGTCCGCAGCCACTTAGAATACGCATCTCAGGTTTGGAACCCGCAGTATGAAATTTATAAATCCCGTATTGAAGGCGTCCAAAGAAAGTTTCTACGCTGTCTTGATTACAGGGCACAGCAATACTCAGTTGACTACCAGCACCGTTGCAAACGGTACCACTTCCTTCCTCTAGAGATGAGACGTTATATTGGAGACATGAGTTTACTTCTGGGTATCGCAAATGGTCACATTGACTGTCCTGAACTCGTTGCTAATCTGACATTACGCACAAATCTGATGGGGTTACGTCAACGGCCAATATTGAATGTACCTTTTGCAATGACTAATTATAGGCGGAACGTTTTCTCTATAAGAAGTGCACTTAGTTTTAATAGACTTCCTAGGGACCTTAATGTCGACTTATTTTGCACCCGTGTTTCGACCTTAAGACGACTTTTGGCACAGTCTTTTTTTCTTGACAACTAGTCGACTTATTGATTCTTAGCAAATTATAATGTTTACCTGTTTGCACTGTCTTTTTAATCGACTTTTTGTTTTTTTGTTTACTATATGTGGAGGCTTGTTATTAGCTATTTTGTATAATATTATGTTCTTAATACACTGGATTGTTAGTCTGTAAGCCTTCCTAAAATAAAATAAAATAAAATAAAAATAAATAAATAAATAAAACATGTCAAGGAACTGTCATAGAAAAAACTTTGATCCCATGTCTCAGTAACGCCATCTAGAATAATATATGAATATTGGTGCGGCAGCGGAGCGTACTACAAAAAACTCATAGACTTGTATCCAGCAGGACACACTTTTTCGGACGAAAATTTTGTTCGTGATGTCCGGTCTATAGGTATTGAATGTCTTTGACCTATACATATACAGGGTGTCTCATTCAAATCGGTCAGTATGGGAAAGTCTGAAACTTTAAGACATAAGTACGAGTTTTAGACATAAGAGAGATGTTTTTTAAAATGTATGAATGCGGTTTTTCTTGTTATTAAAATCGATGACATGGTTCCTCAGAACAGATCTTCGTATGTCTTACAGTTTCAGACCTTCCCATACTGACCATATTACAAATTCTATTTCTATTCTACTGCTACAATAGAAAGAAAATGGCGAGTATGGAATCAGCTGTTTGTCAACTGTCAAGTGTTAATGAGTAGAATTTTTAATATGGCTGAAAATGAAATAATACACTTGACAGTTGACAATCAGCTGTTTTCATTTTTCGTGATGTATAGTCAGTATAAAATGTCTGACTGAAACATACAGACGTACGGACAGCCTATGAAATTCTGCTAAGGAACGATAAAAAGGAAAGTCAAGATTAAAACGCCAAAATCGATTTTAAATTTTATTTCAAAACAAAAATAATAATAATT
Organism: Euplexia lucipara; assembly: GCA_921972225.1. NCBI lineage: Eukaryota > Metazoa > Arthropoda > Insecta > Lepidoptera > Noctuidae > Euplexia > Euplexia lucipara. The sequence continues at coordinate 535,173 of OV179169.1, read as the reverse complement.
ATGCTATATATTGCACGTGACTCGCTAGTCTAGACATCCTTTTGAGCAAAACCCACTTTCTCTTATTTTTATACAATTAGACGCAATGCAGTGTTGAACAAACATTTTACATCCAGCTGCATATTGATTTGAAACCTTATGGAGAATATAATTGGACTTAACAATGAGTTTTGATATTACTATTATTAATAGCCAATTGTGTCTTTCTGTGATATTCGCCACAAAGCTCCTGTTTTCCTCCCTATAACTTGTTACAAGAAAATCTTAAAATTAGAAACGGATTTTAAATATTAAGGTTAAGTTAAAAAATAGTTTTATCTTTTCTATTGATAGTGAATGAGACGATCCCTTTCAATGATGTTTTTTTTATTCATTTTAAATAGAGAATGTCTGATGGTGAATTATATTAAATTATAAAAGTTTATTTCTAGTAAAAAGTTATAAGTAATTGAAATCTTTAAGCATCTTTCTTGACTAAAGTAACTTCAGTTTAAACATGGTGAAAAAAAAATGCATCTCAAGCGCTGATTACTTTTAATTTTGACAAAATCACAAGAATTTAGCGCTTGAAAAACAAATCCAGAAACACAAAAATCAACTTTAGCAAGACACAGTCAAAAAGTACCGCCGAAAAATTTCGCAATTAATTTAGTAAGACAAAGAAAATGCATAATAGACAAAATCTTTGGACGATATCTCTTGGCGTTTGTTAGATGTTAAATGATGCTTATTACACAATTTTGAAATTGGGTTTTGTAAATTAAAGATATTTCGATCAATCAGGTGGCTAAGAGTGCAATATCGTGACCTGACCTAAGTCACGTGTTTTGTGGTAACCTGTGACGAATGTCATATGGTTTGTAGTGACCTGTGACATATGTCACTTGGTTTGTAGTGACCTGTGACACATGCCACGAGTTTTGGAATTATTGTTTGTTTTGTGACATGGTCTTGCCACGGTAATGCTCTCCAAGCCGCTGGTCCCTTTCTAACTGGGAATTAAATAACTACCTCAGTGGGTACTCTCCATTACAACAATGTTAGTGATTATAATAAATTTCTATTGTTGTATAAATATGAATTTCAAATTTAAATTAACTTGTTTAATTTCATGTTTGCTTATTCGGGTTTTTGAAAATTTTATGATCAATGATCAGGAAAGTATTAAAAATCTGATCATTTGTTTTAATTCTTAAATATTTTATTTTCCAATCCATAACTATTCTAACGTCCTTTATAATCACTAACAAAGTCGCTAACACAATCACAGACTCCTTCACACACTCAATAACATGATTTGATCAACAAAAAAAAAATGCAATATAATCAAAAAGGCTCAGTATATAAACTAGTACAAAAAGATCTTCCCACGCCCATGGCTGGGCAAAACATTGTTTGGGGCAAGATGACCAAGATACCCCCAGACAGAATAAGAAAAAAAGTCATTGAGTTGACTATAGACAATTTTTTTTTCTTTATATACTTTTTAAGTCTACTAATGGATATGCCTTAGACTTCTGAAGTCTAGATATTTTTGAATGCAGGGCAAGAATAGTGTGGGGCAAATATGGTCAGATCACCCAGAAACAAATGTGAACAATATCATAGTTGCCTTGAATCTCACATTAAAGCAACAGTGCACAGTAATAAAATGCATTTCATTCGAGAAATATTTTAGCAACACATAACATGTAAGTAGTAACATTAAATTAACACTTATGGACCCTACAGTCAAGTTCATCTTACTACTCACACAAGATACTCTAAAACGTTTGAATTATAACAAATTACTGAAACATTCTTAACGGAATGTTATAACCAGATAAATAGTCACATAAAAATTGTTTTCGAATTCATCATTTGAACTTCATTACATTATTTTCGAGAAAATAATTACTGAATTCTATTTTGGTGCTTTTTAAATTACACTGTCAAGTTATGGGCTCCAAATATGAAGTCAGCTAGCGGTCAGCTTAGTAATTGATTTGACATGCAAACATATCTCCAGACAGTTTAATATACAGTGACTCTGGATCTTACTCGCAAACTGCCCTCTTATCAGGATCCTATAAGTTTTTATAATTTACAAATAATATCTATGAGAATTAGACTTTAATATTTCTGTAGATGAGAGCAGAGACATGCAGTTTTTTTGTTTGGGCTTAAAGCTTAGCATTTTCTACTGAATGTTACTGATATTTCATTATTTAGATGCTTCATCTTAGAAAAATGCCATATTTGACTTGAAGTAATCGATATTAGCTAAGTTACACGTCACCAGCTTCAGTGCTTACATTTAGTGATTTGAACCATGTAAATAGCACAAATATTTTGTTGTTTACTAGTTTCAAGCTACTAAACTCAAGTAAAACGCTGGAAATGTTTGAACAATCACATGAGATTCTATATATTACTTGAAGTGTTCTTAAAACAGTAGAAATAAACCAGTTTGTACTAATTCAAGAGACAAACCGATTTTTCTTTATACTAATCTAATAATATGAGTGAGATTCTTCCTTCGTCTTTCTACTCAGAATCACATGCTTACAAACCAAGACTAAAAGATTGGAAATATACCTAACAGATAATTTTATATATGACAACACTAACCAGCTGTGTTGCCAGTAAATTATTTGGCATTGTATAGTAAAAATATTTAGGATATTTTTTCAAAAATATTTTTTTTTTTTCAAATGTAGTTTTTTTTGTCAATGATGGCAATACATGTTTAGTGTTGCCGCATATGAAAACTGGCAGTCGACAGACCAATCTAACGAACAATCGATTGGCTCATTATGCCTTTAATGCTGAAATATACATATAATATTATTGCGCTTCGTTTGTAGGGACGTGAGTGGGGAATAAAGAAATACTAACAGATTTTGTTTCAATTTGATAGTCTACCATAGTCAGTATTTGGTCAAAATAAATGCCGATTTAGTAACGGTGTGGTGTAACCGAAAACTTATTTATTTTTAATGTTTGGAATATTATAAGATTTTACTTACATAAGAATATTTTATACAGGGTGTAAAAAGACCGATCACATAGCCGATAACTACACATTCTGTACATTTAATTAAGTAACTTTAACTAAAAAATATTACTGGGAAAATACTTTTTTTATCCATCGTTAAAAAAGATGCTTTTTATTGCACACAATGAAAAGCGCGACAACGCAACGCAACTTACGATCAGCTGAGCGTACGGCCGGCCGCGGCCACTCGCGCTTGCGCGTTGACCCGACCGCACGCTTGTGTTTAGTATATATTGCATTTTAGTAACTTCAAATACAAAAAATAATATTACGTTTGTTTTTTAAATGCGTAATTTGTTTAGTAAAATCGATTATTTTGATAATGTTTATTCGGAAGAAAGTTTACTAATGTTACTTGGAATACGATTTTGAAAAAAAAAATATATTGCACTTTGACCTTCAATGTCTCTAACCAGTGAATTCCCAGGTATGTTCTAGAAGAAGAAAAAACTATTCCAGTGATGGGTAGAATATGTAGTTTTCGTTTACGTTAATTATCTTTTTACATCCTGTATAGGTTTAGATTATTTTAAATGGCTATTTAAATACTGATGGTTACCGCATTTGGTCAGTTGAAAAGCCGACCACAACACAATTAAGAAAAATAAGTTAGAATATAAATATTTTCTTAGTTACAGTCAAACAGTATCGTAACTTTCTGTTACATATATCTCGGTACTACCCGCCACGCCCTAATCAAACGTAACCATCAGAAATATGTCCGTCTCGCTCACACATACTCTTGCGTCACGCACAACCGCTTTTGTTAATATTTTTTTTTATTTATTTATAATAACTAACAACGTCGACGGCTTGTATTGAAAATGTAATTTTGTGCGTCACCCCTTCACTGGGGAAACTGATGGTCATTAAATCAGTCAAGTTTAAATTGGTTGTTTCTAAGTATCTCAGGTGACTTGTTAATTTTTAGTGTTTCTATGATTATGATACTCGGTGGAGTTTTGCCCAAATTTTAATGATTGCATTCGTACTATTGTTTTGTATTTAATTCAAACAAGCAGCGAAAAGAATCTGTAAGCTCCCTGTATTATTAATTCAGTTGTATATGTTCCACCGAGTAGATATCTATGAAACAAAATCCCTCTCTTTACGAATCTTATCTTTTCCTATTATTTTGTCTACCTCACATCCCACGCGATGTTTCCATTTCTGCCCACCCTCCGAAGCCGTCGACGCATCTACACTAGTCTTACTCATGTGTCCGGAGTTTCACCGGCATAATACTATAACGTTGACAGCCGGCGGCTGTTTCCGCGTGCGTTCACTTCGCTCGCCGCGTGCGCAATGACGTCACGAGTCCGTAGGGTAACTAGCGCCCGCTGGCGAGCACTAGGGTAGATAAATATGATGTTTTAACGTTTGTTGGGAATATTTTGAAACGACGTTCCAATCAGATCTGCAGTTTTCTTTATTGATCTAATATCGACAGTTTTATTTTCCTTTTCAATGTCGACTGAATAATTCAAGTGTAAATTATGATCTTCGACCTAAAACTAAAAATAGAGAGCATTATAATAATATACAGATCAAAATTACTTTAGTTCTCTGCATTTGACACCTATAGTTACAAAAATGATATTTCAATATTTCAGTTCACGTGTTAGTCAAACGATGTTATACTCAATTTGGACTGACGTATAGTTGATATTTCTGTGTCGATGCCTATGAAATAAATATTTTGGTTGATTTTAGACCCTAATCATTGACGATAAGGTCGATTTTACTAGAAGCGGCGAGCGTAGCGATCGCACGCGACATCACAGTCAAAAAACGGGCTAAGGAACCGACGTAGTGACACGCACTGGCAAATGTTAATTCGTTACATATATACGTAAACATAGCTACAAGTTCATATACAACTGTGTTAGGAAATACACAGGAATAATAACGACTCCCTTCATGTTTAAAAGCCTGATTGGTATATGCTATCAAATTTTATACTAGCTTTTATGAATTTGACAATGGAAACATCAACCAATTATAGAAGTTGAAATGAAGACTCAATGACAGATTTTCAGAAACCACGGATCATAGTAAGAGTATTTCCTTAACACAGTTGTCATCAAAACTCACACATTCAAATACAAATCACAAATATACTAAATTCACATGTACATACAACATACATACTTCATCTTTGTATGCATTTATACATAGATCATTTGTGTATAATTCGAATACATGTATATGTAGCGTCTGTGTATTGCATACGTTTTAAAATACATTGTATAAATAAAAAAAACGTACAGTTACGTACAATGGCTTTCCTCCTTAATTTTGGAAAATCACAACATTTAGTGAGGCGACCGATAACTTGATAAAATGGAGACATTTTAACAAATCCTACAGTACCTTAACACATTTTGGATTATCACTGAGAAATATTTCTATTAATTTTGAACTTAAAATTAATAACAAGTCTTACTAGCAACCATTCTAATTTACTTTTGACGACACATTTAAATTCTTAAACTGCTTTAAATTACATATTGCTTTGATTTTAGCTACCTTAATTTCTTTCACACATTCTCATTGAAATAAAGAGTTTTATACTATTAACCCCACATATTATTGCATAGATTTTAGAATTTTAATTTACATGTATCCACCACCAGTTGCTCTAAGATTATTCAGAGACAGAATTTTACTTCCAGGAACTGGTGGTGAGTGAATGAATGAGAAAGGAATGGTTACCTGTATCAGTCGCCTCATTCAGTAAACGAGCTGTGAATGACTTAGGGAGTGAGTGAACCGAATGTATTCATTCACTCTCTAAGGTAAGGCATCAAACGTAGTGCGGTGTCCGACGTCGGGATAGCTGGCAAATGATTCGCTTAGCGCCAACTGAAAGGGTTGAAGACTTTGTAATTATACAAATTAGTACAAATATAATACTTAAACAGGTTTATACACAGGATATAGTCATACTGGACATTATATTTCTCGTCATTGGGATGCAAAGTCAAAGTCAAACCATTTATTTCAATTAGGCCATTATAAGGCACTTTTGAACGTCGAACAAAAAATAACTTGAAAAAATGATTCTAGTTGCCCCTTCCAAAAGGTAGATTTGTATGGAGAGGAATGGACAAGAAACTCCATACTTACTCTTTGCACGCAACCTCTCGACTTTCAGATTCATGTGCGTATTGTATATTTATCACCAGTTTCTAAAAACGGTGATGGAAAACAGGAGGAAACTTTGCTTGAGAGATATTTCTCGACGGCAGCATGTGAAGCTAAGTCAGAGGGCTATGCGCGGCATAAAAACTCTAAAACCAAGACTCGCTGGGTATTGACTACCAGTAACAAGGCTGACAGGCAGTCCCTTCATGTAAAACACTGGTATTCAGCTGCATCTGGTTAATCTGGAAGCCGACCCCAAGATTAAAGCCAGGCAGATGATGACTAAGATATTCGTCCCTTATTGTATGAGACTTACATAACACATAACTGGTGTACTACACACACCATTGCTTAACCATTTGGGGAATACAGGTGCGATACTATGTTTGAATATCATTTAAGAAGGCACTTATCTTTACTTTTGGCTCTACTAGGACTTAAGTCTATCTCAGAATTAATTACTAGTATATGTGTCACTTATTCACTTGTGAATCATCGACATCTAGTCAGTCTTGCAGAATTAAATGAATGCTGGTTCTATCTAATATCTACGAATATTAATGTATGACTCACAGCACTTGATGCGGTTGTAACGCGGCGAGGTGCGCGGGAGAGGGCGGCACGCCGGGCGGCGCGGGCGGCAGGAGCGTCTGCGCCAAGCCCTCGAACCTACCGCCGGCTTCGAAGCCGTTCTGTATGAAAGACATCATATTAGAAAGCGGAAGAGGGCATAAAACTGTGCCTTGTGGTATTCCTGTGTTATTTCCTAGAGTATTGAATGTTGTGAAGCTTAATTATGGTCATTACTGAGTCTGATTCACAGATTGTTGTAAATTAGAGAATGATAGCAATTTATGATATGTATCATTTATTACCTAGGCGTTTGACAGCGTAAGTTATGATGATTTACCCTGTCAAACGCCTTAGAATGGTTACGAAAATCGCAACCTGAAATATAGTTTATGAAAAATTGTATAGGTAACTAAATGATTTATAATGAAGTTGTTTCAAATTAGAAATATGATTTAAGTACGAAAACTGAACCTTAAAACCTGTCTACTTACGGGAATCATGATAGTGGGCCGGAGCGGCTGGATGGAGGGCTGCACGGCCGTCTGGTAGTACGGGTAGTACTGCACTGGGTACCCGATGTAGCCCGGGTAACCGGCTGCAGCCGCGTACATAGCCGCAGCGGGGCTATACATCTGCTTGCAAAGTAATCAAGATATTGGAATTTTGGGCCAATTTAAAAGTGGTAGCAAACAAAAAAACAATTTAGTATGTATAGTTAAAAATTGAGTAAGAGGAGTCCGTTATGACCATACCTTCATCGTATGAGAAGAGGTTTATGACCTGCAGTGACACAATAACAGACTAATATAATCGATTTCTTATGACACAGAAACAATAACGGCTAACCGCCTGTACCTAGGACATTCCGGGGTTAAAAACATACTTAATATAGCTTACCGGTAGCTGCTGGCTAAGCGCCGGAATGGCCTGGTGGTGCTGCAGCTGCTCGTAGGGCGGCGGAGCATACACCCCCCCGGCCCCCGCACCCGCACCCCCGAAAGTTACCCCATAAGGTGACCCACCGGCCACGGTGCGGTAACAATCTTGTTGAGAAAAACAGACAAAAGAAAAAAAAGAACAATTATCATCAGAAACGCACAACAACGAAGAAAAAATTCATGGCTCCTTGCTCGAGGTTTTTACTATTTTGAACTTATTTCCCTACAAGTGTCATTACGTTCCTCTATTTTAAAAATAGGCCTGCAATGGATATGCACACATATTGAGACTGGGTATATGCAAATTTATATTCTAACAGTGGTCACTGTTAGAATATAGCGTGTCGACTTTGCACGGGTGCGAACATTACTTTAATTGACATTCGTCATACAAAATAGCACACAAATGTACAAATAAACTTTGTCCTGATAATTACTAACTCAAAAAAAAAAACATAATATACGTCAGATGATTTTTATTTTTACTGGAAGGGACATCTTTGCACATCCAGACACCTTGAGTTTTCTACATCATTCTGCAATCCCCTGAGTTAAAACGTTTCGTAATTCTTTCTTTCCCTAATTTCCCAGCACGCGTAGCAGCATGCGTAGCATGAACACATTGAACACCGAAGAAACGGCCTTTGTCTACAGACGAATCGACAAAGTGACAGATTATATAGACAGGAACCTCAATCTGTCGAATTTCTTTCAATACACCTGCCTGCGTAGCATGAACACTTAATTTCTTTTCTTCTGAGACACGACAAAGACCGTTTCTTCGGTGATCATGCTACGCGTGCAGCATGGCCACCGTAGAAAAGGATTTTGTCTACAAAAGAATCGACAAAGTGACAGATTGTTTGTTTTGAGCACGACTATGTTAAGAATGAAGAGAAGAAATGTAGATTCTTCAGTCGACAATAGTCTACAATATCGAGTATTATTTCTTCAATAATCGGCAGAAATTTTTCTACTATAGACTGTATACAATCGTGATTTCTGTCCAAACAAATGACTTTTTTTTTATTGAAGTGGTCTTGGGTCCTTGGAATCATGTGAAGAACTCGTGTAAACAGTGAGTACGACGATGTTTTTCTCTCAATAGATTTGTTTATGAACTTATGTGATCCAATTTGTTATCGTGAGCTACAACATCAGCATTCCTCTTGCCTTTGCCCTATTTATTGAAAACTGGCAAGCGGGCGCGGTCGTTGCGTCGTGCGCGCGCATCTGACGAGGCTCTTCACGCGGACAATACAAGTGTTGTATGCAAATATATGCGAAGTTTGAAATCACACCCATGAAAGGCGCTAACAGTAAAGGAATTACTTAAACTTAGTACGTACACTTTAATTCGTCGATAAAAACGATAAAAATAATCAATATTTTTTTCTAATTAGTGTCTTTTCGGAGCCTATTCAATGTAAAGATAAAAACCGCTGGATTCAGCAAAAAGGTTTTGTAAACCAACCTCCATACTGCGGAGCGGCCTGATGCGGCGGCGCCGGCAGGAATGGTCCCTGCGGTGGTTGAGGTTGAGGATACGCACCCAGCGGCGGCGTCACTGCAACAACACTCAGCTCTAACAGTGCCCCCAACTACGGGACGCGCGCACGACATACTGGTGGACCACATCACCAGCTGAACACGGCATTACGTGTTTAGAAAATTACACATCAATCAATACAAATAAGTGGGTAGTTTAATATTAACGAGTTTGACAGTTATCTGTTTTTTATAATTAAAATACCCAAAATGTAAAGGTCAGTGATGTGATCTTAAGTCAGTGTGCCGCACGCGTAGTCGCGCGTGGCGCGCCGCAACCCAAGCCCGAGCATTCACGCTTGACGCAGCGGTGTTGCCATGCTAACTTTTATACTGCTATAGTTAAGCCCTTTTCATTATACTTACCACGTTTTAGAAAAAACAATATTGACATGACAAGAAGTAATAAATAAAAGATAACTAATTTGTTTGTCTCGTATTTACATATCTACATGAGAATGTAAAAATGAGACAAAATTTGTAACATAAAATACTATAGCAATATTTTTAGCATGACTAAAACGTTGGTGAAATACAACAATTTTTAAAATATGCTCCTAAAATACATTCGTCATAAAGTATTTTTTTTCTTTTACTATTTCACCCACGCAATATCCACTAACGTCAGTGTTAACGACAAGCGATGCCCATACAACGCGTTACCACTAAACAAGGTCTTTCAAAAACATATAACACTAAAAGTACCAATTCCGAAAGACCCGTCAGAGTGGTGACAACACTTCGGCTCGAAAAAATAAATACATTTCTTCTTTAAATAAAATAAAAAGTATTTATATTTCCGCGCCAAAGAAAAATACAGTCAATTTGGTAGGCCAAGTTAAAGTTTCAACACAGTTTGTGAGTGCTGAAAGCCTACCAAATTAGTTATTTACAATGCATTCCTTATTTTTAATGGTCACCCTAGCTGGACTGACTATATGAAGACATAAACCTCGTGTAAATTCATCAACCAAATGTGTACCATTTTGTCAATGCTTGTGACGTTAGTCAGAAACCATTTTGTATCTCTGAATATACTATAAGCGAGGGAACGCAATTTCCATATAGTCAGTCAAGATTTATTTCAAGCCTTGTGCATAAAAGCTAGTGTGACCATCCAAACGTCTTTTCATTAAGAAAATTCTTAAATAACAAAACAATCATCACACGATAAGGAACCTTTTAAAAAGTACAATATTTATTAATATTACGACTTTGAACTTTGAGTATGGCAGTCATTTTGTAATTTAACTATGAGAAAAGGATTATTTCCTTACTCATACGCTTCCATTTTTATGCTTTTTTTCACCAAGTTCATAGTCATAAATATTGATCGTCAAAACTGACAACCAAACGTGTATACATGATGTGAACATTCCTTGAAATAAAAAAATATATTCATTTTCTATTGATTTACTAACTATTCAACAAGTGTACCAAGATTTTTTGTTGATTTTATCACTTTCATATACGATATTTTGCTGTTCAAATCTAAAAAGCATTTCGATGCAGGAGAAGCAAAAAAAAAAAACTTAAAAAGAGCTATGATATTGGTGCGTTGAAGGACACAGAAACATGCTATTGTGACAACACAAAGTTCTAAAACAAGTTCTAAACATGCAACAACAAACACGACAATACTAATAAAAAAAAACTTATGTACCTATTTGTACTTATTAAAAGATGCATCTCAAAAACTATTACTGGCAACACTAAAACATCAAACGATAAACTACCGTAAAAGCGACGAGAAACAAAATCGCAGTAACGCATGCTTGTCACAAACAAAACGAGAACTCTGCTGCAATGAAACAGCAAAATTTGTCATATAAAGGGATGTTGGCAAACCACAAAAAACCTGGTAACATCCGTCACCTAAACATTAATGACTAAATTATAACCATTACCGAAAAGAATGCTATTATTTATTCATTTTACTCTCACTTTTTTGGTAAAAAAGATTGCAAACTTTTCAATATGGCAGACACAAAATACTGTCAAATGTTGTAAAAGCTTAGTTTATTATTGAATTGCAACAAGCAGGGGGAAGTTTACTGCTATATCGTGATAGATATAACAACAAACTGAAGATCGCACGTTTATGACTGCTGTGAATAAATTTAGTTAATAAAACTCATTTGAACCTCCGGATCCCTGTAAAAGACTCGAAGAACCGACATAGAGAAGACCAAAAAGAAGTTTGAGAAAAAGAAAAAATAAAAATTGTAAAAAATGTGGATCCTATAGAAATGGTGTTGAGATATTTTAACCGTGGTTTAACTTTAAGGTGTTTTAACCGTCCCGTTACTAGAGACCCTCACAACTGGCATACTTCCCTGTCCTTCGATTAAGCTTATATATTGCATGCATTGTTGCCTGTAGCACTTTTTAATGGTAAAGGCAACATTTTAACAAATACACATCACCGGGATTCATAAAAAAATTCTCTAATTTGCAAAGGGTTAAAGAAAAAGTAAGAATTTTAATTAAATGTTTTTGTTCTATTAATTCTGGTGGTATGTACTAGTTAACTTACATCTATACACACACGCACTAACAATGTGTCATTCCTGTTAACATATTGACTCAGTGTTGACCTAAAGTCCTTTCCTGACTCTAACCCAAAAGTGGTAAAATATAAATAAAATTGAGATAAACCTCGGAAAGGATATTACGTCGCATTTTAGATAATGTATCACTATTACACAGATACCGAATCTAAAACGTTTGTTAAACATATTGTGTAAATTAGACATACAACTAGAAAAATTGGCAATAACAATAAAAAAGTATTTTACAGAAATTTTTATTTAATTTTTAATAAGTTAGTGCCAATTTCACCATCACCTTACAATTAAACGTCTACAAACATACATTTGTAAACATAGAAAATGCAAAATAGTGAATTCATTTCATTCATATCTAAATCAACAGACAATATTTTTTTTACCTTTATTTTTTAATCATTTAATTCTCTATTTTGCATTTATTTATTTTGGTTAGTATTAGACACACGACCTTAAAAATTAATAGACGCGACTTTTACTATAAAAACCATATTATTATTTTTAATTTGTTACTTTAGAAGTAAAAGTCGATTCTGTTTGTCAGTAACAAAAAAAGTAGCTAGCTTTTTTGTGATATTTGTTATAGATTTGTAATTATTGTAAAAATCTTTAACAAAATAGAAATAAATGACGGATCATCATTAATTTTTAATGAAATATATTTTTCTGTAAGTATTCGGATTACAGAGTGGAAAAAGACCATTCTCATTGCCATCAACTACGCGTTCTGCATATTAAACAAAGTAACATAGAACAAAAAAATTGCTGAGAAACAACTTTCATTTTTGGAGAAGAAATCAATTTACGGTAACGCACAATGAAACATACACAACATATTATTATTATAATTTTGTGCGCATGGAACGTTACAAAAAACAGCAGCTAAATAAAATCTATATAACCAAAAGATTTCATTTCCATTTTTTGGCTGCAATTTTTAGATATTTATTTATTTTATGCTTTTTTTATTTAAGACAGTGATGTATCACAGTATGAGTTTTGTCATTTTTAGTAGTCTAGTAATAAAAAGTATATCATTGATGGCATGAACATGTGACTGTTGGCTTCGTAGTGTGTTTATATATATATTTTTATTCGTCATTCATTTTCGATTAAACATTAATGCTAAAAAGTTAGCTTAGTCTAAGTAAGTAAAAAAAACAAACACAAGACATCCCTATTTAGTATTTTAAAACAATAGGGAAGCTTAATAACTAATGAGGCAATGATATTTTTACTAATAATTAACTTAAAATTTATATAAAATTGCCTTATTGTTATGTAAGGTGCACAAAACTAGCAACAATAATTACTGGCTTACTTATTTAATTTATTATGATTATTGCAAAAAAATGCAAGTTAATTTGACCAGTAATTATTTACAACTTAAAAATTAAGTGTTAAAACAATAAAAAAAATAAGCTGTGAACTAAACGTTCAGAAAATAAAACAAAGAAAAATAAACATAGCTAAGACACATATTTTAAAAGAAAAGAGTCCCGTCTTAATATTTACGGAGAAGTTAGAAAAAAACTTGTTTTTTTAACTTATTGGACAGAACTCTGCGACTTAGAACAACTTATTTTTTTAAGACATTGTTAACTAAGAAACCTGGCAAGTATTTATGTTTTTTTTTTCAGACACAAATCCAGGACGTTTTTCATAACACTATACAAATAGTTTCAAGCCAAAGACATCTACTGTACAGCCAACCATTTAGCTTCATGTCCATGTCCGGGAGGATTTGTGTATTTTTTTGAATGTTTACCATTACTATCATAAAATTTCTAAGCAAAAAACCATTGTATCAAACATAGATACTTGTCCGATTTGTATAGAAAAACATAATAGTGACTTGACTGCTAATTTTCTTCAAGGTTGAATAGTGACTAGGATTACCTTTCAAAATGTATACTATTAGAATTCTGCAATCATTCTTATTCAGTTTAAAACATTAGCTTAGTGTTAGTTTTAAGTAATTACTGCAGTCAAGCCACAAACGAACGGGTTACAATCGAATTAATAACACATACGATCGTCCACACGCCGATACGCACATATCATATATTTGTCTCTCTTTAACTATGTTTCCAAAAAAAAGAAAAATAAAGAAAGAAAAATTCTATATGATTTCATTACATGATAGCGATTAGTCGACTGCCGCGCGACGTCTGCGTCGGCGGGACCACGGCTCCTGTAGAGGGGGGCCGGCAGCTGGGAGGGGGAGGGGGTGCGGGTAACTTTGTATTATCATCATGTGTTATGGTGCCGCAAGAGTCAACTCTGTCTCACGCTGAGCTAGAGAAACCTCATCCTTATTGGTGGCGAACATTATAATGTATTGCCGTCAATGGCCAGTGTGGCTGGAGATCAATTTGGACAGTGAGTGTATGAAAGGCATACAAAAAAAAACTAGACGGAAATTTTGATCTCCAACTATACCAGTGTTTAACCATACTGGATCAAAAAGTTATGATTTGTAAATGTCAAGTCAATAATAAGAATGAAATTTCTCTACATTGCCAACCAATAAGGAATATTGGTTTCAAAATATTTACCACCTTCAAAAACTTTTAGACAGTTTGACTCTGAGTGCCGTCCTTAGGCCTTCATTTTTTAACTACATTTTTTAATGACACACGTATTTATGCATACATCCCGTGTCTAATCTCTTAATATACATAATTTTTGTATATTTGGGAATGTAATGGAACTACCAAGCTTATATTATGGAGTTGGACGCTCGTATTGACATTTGTAACGCCACACAAGGTTGCATACTAATATTCTTACTATGTTATGTGTATGGCAAGATGAACAAACATATTCATAAAGGATTGAATGTGGAATACTTATAACAAAGAAGTTTGACCCCATTTTACTTCAAGAGATAAAAATGCAAATTTTGAATTTTTAAACAATCATACATAATCTATTTCTGAACCAAGATTGGAAATAAATCAAGATTCAAATAAGTCAACAAATTACCTAGCAATATGATAATGATAAATTTATAAAATTTTATACAACTATTTTGTGATTTTATCTCCTGCTTATGAATTTAATAATTAGTTACTGTGTATCCTATAATCTATTTTATTACTTTTTCAACAAGAATATAGATGAATGCTCCTTAATTGTATGCTTTAAAGCATACATTCTTGTCTTTAATAGAGTCAAGAATGTTCCTTGGTGAGCAGTAGACACATTATTTTGCATAATTAATTATGCAGATGGGTGTGTTGGAATAATTATGTCAATACAGTTGTAGAATTAGTTGACCTACTTCCGAAAAGGTCAGCGGAAGATAAAATATTTACTCTACTAAATCGATTAGACACCAGGTCAATACACTGGTTGAATTCTACTACCTCATAGTCTAATGAAAAATGAACAACAGATGTTCACCATAATTTCGATTTAGCGTATAATATATCATCGTAATGTGGAAAGCCAACTGCGGCTGCCGTAATCAGGGCTCATGAATCAGTTCTAGTCATGAATGGACCTAAAATTAGAACAAATAGATCCCGCCTTGCAAATCTAAGGGTGGTCAACCATCTTGAATTTATCGCCAGTATCGATCTACCGCGCAACACTTGATTATCAATTTTACAGCTAAACCAACGTAAAATAACCCCCATCCAACGCGATAATCACGCGTCCGGGGATTAAATCATTGTTATAATAGCGAAAACTTGTATTTCAAGGCCCTGCCGTGACGTTACTCATGTCAAAACGTTTAATAAGAAAAGAACAAAGAAAATAATAAATCAGCAATTTACATACCTTTTTTGTCTGCCATTTATATGATAACTATAAGAATATTAGTTAAAACGTTAATACTTTGTGGTAGATTGCGAGAGTTACAAGAAATTCGCAATTTAATTTAGATGCAGTCGCAGCAAACGCTTCGTACGAATCTCGCAACGACAACTAGTGATTTCAATAGTGCTGTCACTGTCAATCGAACTCGATCATCGTGTTCCTTCTTTAGTCGATTTCCTTTCTAAATATTTTATTTCTCGTTTGTACTGTACAATTCCGCGACAAAATAATTCCCTTGGCGCTATTTGTAACTATAATTTTAATTAATGTCACATTATAAATTACGGAGACTACGACTTTAAATAACGCTCTACTCCTGCTTTCTATACAAAAATAAATAATTGCCGGACTTGCTATTAGTGTTACTTATTTTTATGTTTGTGCTTTTAGTTTTCATAATGCCTATCCTTTTCAGCCCATCACAGGTTATAATCAGAGTTCAAAATAAATAGTCGTACAGAAAACATAATTAATTGAAACTAAAAATTAACTGACTGTCATTTAAAGTTTTCTAGGGCTTCATTTAACAAACCCTATGATTTAACTACTCAATTCTCATAACTAAAATTATAACAAAAACTATTTGCATTTTATCGCAGCAACGCCAGCAACGTCTCTAATTGACCTCGTAAATCTGATCTTCAGCCGATCGATCTTCGGCGGGTGGTAGCTACACGATTTGATTGCAGGATGACATGCGCGAAGTGCAGCGGGCGGGGGTGATGCATCCAAGACTGTTATGGATTTTCACTTACCTATTATAGTGAGTTCCCAGAAATCGCTTCAAAGAGTGAAGACTACGTACCTATTGTTTCAATAAACTTTCACTTGCGGCGTACCTAGTAATGAGATTATAGAGATCAAAAGTAGAAATATTTACTTTTCCCTAGAGACCCAACATCACAAACATGTTAGATAAAGTTATTTTTACATTTCTTAAGCTAAGGTACTTATTCGCGTCGACCTATCAAAATTTATAGAATCGTTTCAGTGTTAGTTATAAAACCCCTGCGAAACGGCTTGACCGATTCTTATCAAATTTTGTGGGTCAATTTATGCTAAGGCAGGATGAAGTTCGCCGGGGCAGCTTGTAGTAATTTTATGTTTTAATCGCCTTGTGCGACACATAGGTCACAAAGGTTATTCTGAAAACTGAACCAACAATATGTTGCTAGGCAGAGGTGTTGTTGCTTTTCTTGTATTTCATCGATAGAGCGCACATTATGTGCATAGTAAACAATACTCATCTCTTTAAAATTTTATAACTTATTACAGGTGAAGACTTTGTTTAGGATTAATATAATTATTTGAATTTTATAGCTCAATATTGAGATAGATTATAATTACACTGTTCAACGTTGCGCTACGATTTCTAGGTGCGGATAAACAGCGAGGTTCAGCTAGTGATAATGTTATAATCAATACAAGTCGCTCTTATCACAGTCTGCGCTTTCTAAAATAAAACTACTAATACATCATTTACTGGCCTGTTAGTCTAGTGGTTAGTGGCGCCGATTGCTGTGCCGAAAGTCGTGGGCACGATTCCTTCTCAAGACAAATGTTTGTGTGATGAGCAGGAACATTTGTTCAGTGTCTGGGTGTAACTTATCTAAAATATATATGTACTTATTTAGAAAAATAAGCATGTTTATCAGTTGTCTAGTACTAATAGCACAAGCTCTGCTTAATTTGAGACTAGATGGCGTAGTTTGAAAGTTGAGTGTGGAATATTTATTTATTTATTTATCTAAGCCAAAGAAGATAATTCATCTCAAATTCACTTTACATTCGATATGTTTTTTTTAGGGTTTAGGTTACAAATGAAGCTGTCTATGATATGGTATAAAAATCATTTATTAAATACAACATTTATTTCACTTTCATTTAATAATTCTTACGTACTACTCAGATTTAAATATTCGAAAATAATGTCCATTTTCCACCACATCTGCAATAAAAGAAAAACAAAACATCATTATTTCGTAGTGAAAACATTGGTAAATGAAAGGAGACTTATATAATTAAGTATTATATATAAAATCGTAAAGGACGTACTTTATGTATGTTCTATCCTTGTTGTAATCTGTTATTGCCAATTTACATAATAAATAATATAAGCAGTGATTTATGCACTTCTCTCTTTTACTTTTCGTCGTCTCCGATATTTTTTTAAGTGCCTTGATTATATTTGTATTACTATTACTTTTGCAAGATAACCTTTTTGTGAGTTGTTTTTTTCTAAAACCACTGTCCAGGTGTTTAACAGTCCACTTATAGTTTATGCAAGTCACACTTCTTTTTGAAAGAATTCTGTCAATGTCTAATGCAGGTCGACCTCCATGACTAAACGGACTAAAAATCAAGCAAATATAATCATCTCTTAATTACCTGCAAGCCGAAAGAAACCGTGCATCATAAGCACCCTGCAGTGGATGTTTGTTGGGCTGCGAGGCAGACAGAGCGCGCGAGCCGCAGCGCCCGCACTGTCGCCAGCGAGCGGGCCGGAGTCCACCGCCTAGGTACATGTAGCTGGAAACAGCAGTAAACATTAGTACTTTAGATTAAACTCTGAAATATCCACTATTCCAAATGTCAAGATAGGAGATAGCATTAGTCATTCCAGAAATAAGGAGCTCTAACAAATAGTATGCCAGGTTAGATAATATTTACCGTATTGCGTCCATGGTGATCGAGGGTGTAGTCTCACATTGTGCGTACGGCGGTGGCTCGGGATTATACCGCAATGCTTCGGGTTCTACACCGTACTCCAACTAGAACAAGAAAAGTTACGTTTATTCATCCTCTTTACTTAACATTTACATTTCGGCACAAAGAAAACACACTGCCAAAAAAGCAAATAGTACTAAACGTCTCGTGTTAAACGTCAGTAATTAGTCGATTGATTTTTATAATTTATGTTGGACGTCACTAGTAATGTAATCAATCAAAAGTAAAGTCAATATTTTTTTTATAATTTTGGCGGCAGGGAAGCTTTTGTCAACTAATTATTTTCTGACATGTTTGTTTGATATACTTATTTGTTAATGTTTGAATTAATTTGAAGTTTATCTGGCAGAGTACATTTCGCATTCTCTTATCTAGCCTTTATTGGGTGAGTTAAGTATGCCACATTCAATAAATTTGTATGCTTTATTATTACGCCCCATTTGGTTTGTAACATTGGAAGTGTGAAATAAATGTTTAGGTAATCCTACTGTTTCTTGGTGTGGTTAGCGACCAAACTGGTGTCAGAGTTAATAGGCGCCAATTGGCCTCTGAATAGGCATGTTGACAGAATATGAATATCAAAACATAATTAAGTCCATCAGTTAGATTATAATTATAAATAACTAGCAGACGTCACGCGGTTTCACCCGCGTAGTTCCTGTTCCCGTGGGATTACAGGGATGAAAGTTGCCTATGTCATCCGAAAATATTGTAGCTTTCCAAATCAAATCATTTATTTCCACCAGTGCAATCATTTTTAAAATTGGATACTTAATTACCTAGTTCCGAAGATTACACCCTACATACAATTTACAAACAAAGAAATTTTACCTCTTCATAATCTTATAAATAAAATTTTCGTGTCACAATGTTCGTTGCCATACTCCTCCGAAACGAGGAGAGGGGAGAAAGGAGGGGAGGAAGGGGGAGGGAGAGAAAAGGAGTTGATAAAAAATCACAAAGTCAAAGTCAAATCATTTATTTCAATTAGGCCTGAAAACAAGCACTATTGAACGTTATACTTACAAATATATTAAACTAATATGATTCTAGTTGCACAATGCTATGCAATAGCTTTACCGCAGCAGTCTCCGAGTGCCACACATCATTTTTTCTTTTTCTTTAACCTTTCAATCACAATCTGCCACAGCGAAGCGTGGCAGGGTTCAGCTCGTTTTTATATATATAGATTATTTCGGATGTATACTCACATACAGCGGCCACTGCTTCCCGTGCGGCGCGGCCACGTTGCAGCGCGGCAGCGACTCCCACACGCGCGCGCCCGTCCACTGCGTGCTGAGCAACGCGCACTCCTCTGGGGATACCAATTATTGTTTTTAATGATAAATTATACTTATTTCTGCTAATAGGATTTTACAGATACCTCACACATCAAAAATAAGTAACATTATTTTTTATAAATAAGTGAGGTCGGTGTTTCACTCTGTAAACGGGACATCACAAACAAAATTTTCATCCTATACTTGTGTCATAGTGGTCACAAGAAGATGAGTCTAGTTTAGTAGCAGGCATTTGACTTATACTATCAACTTTATGCAGAAATTTCAGTGTACAATATATTGATTTGTAGCTAGTTCAGATCCGACTCGAAGGACCAAAAAAATGTATAGTATTCATCGCCGATAGATGTCGCTAAAAGTACCTATGAGCTCCTGTTTGGGCGCGGCACACGAGGCCAGGCGGGCGAGCGGCCGGCTCAGGGCCTCGGCCGCCCGCCCCGCGCCGCGCGCCACGCTCGCCAGCTTGCGCAGGAGTGTTACTGCCGCGCCGTCTGCCCACAGCTACAAGTATCTCACCTATGAGCTCCTGTTTGGGCGCGGCACACGAGGCCAGGCGGGCGAGCGGCCGGCTCAGGGCCTCGGCCGCCCGCCCCGCGCCGCGCGCCACGCTCGCCAGCTTGCGCAGGAGTGTTACTGCCGCGCCGTCTGCCCACAGCTACAAGTATCTCACCTATGAGCTCCTGTTTGGGCGCGGCACACGAGGCCAGGCGGGCGAGCGGCCGGCTCAGGGCCTCGGCCGCCCGCCCCGCGCCGCGCGCCACGCTCGCCAGCTTGCGCAGGAGTGTTACTGCCGCGCCGTCTGCCCACAGCTACAAGTATCTCACCTATGAGCTCCTGTTTGGGCGCGGCACACGAGGCCAGGCGGGCGAGCGGCCGGCTCAGGGCCTCGGCCGCCCGCCCCGCGCCGCGCGCCACGCTCGCCAGCTTGCGCAGGAGTGTTACTGCCGCGCCGTCTGCCCACAGTTCATAACTGCAGACACAATCATACAGGTTAAGTAGGTAAGAATCTAGTCACGTGAAGTCATTGGCAGGTAACAATATTATCAGTGTCACGATTGTCAGACGAGCGACTCACGAATGTCAGACGAGCGACTCACGAATGTCAGACGAGAAAGTCACAATTGTCAGACGAGAGCATTGCAAGTACAGACGAAAGAATCACGAGTGACAGACGAGGGACCCACGCCTAGATACATACTGGTGCGGATGCGTCATCGTGTGTTGATGCTGGTACGCCAGCGACAGCAGCGCGGTGAGCCCGATGTCCAGCGAGCGCTGCAGCGCCAGGCGCAGCGGCTGCAGCGATGTCGCTTCCGTCAGCGCTTCGGGCTTCGCTTCTATTGCCAGGAGGCTCTGTAACAGTTGGAGGTGAAATTAGGAGTATTGGGGCAAGTTGCAGGTTGCGGGAGTACCGTGGTGTGGATGAGACTGGCACAGGGACGGGGAGATTTGTACCAAGAAAGAGAGACCCAGCAGTGGATGAAGTCGGGCTGTGGATTATGATGATGATGATGATGATGATGATGATGATGATGATGATGATGATGATGATGATGATGATGATGATGATAATGATAATGATGAAGCAGGTTGCAGGATGATTCAATACAAAGTAAGAGTGTGACAGAGCATTTAATCTTTATCGCATTACGATTTAACAGCTAAAAGTTTGCTTACAAACAAGTGACGGAATTTCGGCGGCTTTTTAGTTAATACTTCAAGCGCACTAATGTACAGAAGCGGATTTAATGCCATAGGCATTTTCTCCCAGTCAACCTTTAGGTGATGCAGAGAAAAGCAGTGACAGGTGCAGTTTTAAAGAACACCGGCGAACTCCCAAAGAAATTTTTGTTGACATTTTTTTGCTGCGTCTGCCTATGAAAAATACCTAAAAGTATAGAGTTTGAATTTCTGAACAGTTTTTTCTTTGGTTATACTTTTATAGGAAGTCAGGAATTAAAGATATTTTATTTTTAAGTTTTAGAGGTTAAGACTATATAATAGAGATGCGAAATGTAGCTCAGTGAAAAGATAAGAGAGATACGGCTCTTTTGATCAAAAGAACTATATCACTCTTTTAGCTCTTTAGCTCACCGAATAACTCTTTAACTCTTCGGCTCAATTGATTCACTTGCGAAGTTGCGAGCTACAGATCAAATTGAGCCGCGTCACTTTACGCAAGTCAAACGAGACAAATAGCTCAATGGCTCTTTCAAATCTTTGAAGTTCTTTAATTCATTTCACTTAGTTGCGACTGTTGCGTGCCATAAATAAAATTAGATTCATTGGGTTGTTTTGTTCTTATTACAAACTAGCTTCTGCCCGCGACTTCGTACGCGGATCCTGTTGCTTATGCCAGCGACAACGGGGTCGTCAAAATCGAAGATCTGAAACGTCTGATGTCGAATTCTAAAAGCCCGGGGACGGGAAAACAATGGGATGCGCGAGACGATTCAAGACGTTCCAGATTTTTTATTTTTGTTGATCAACAGGAAATGCCATCAGACTTAACAACTTTTTCTAAGACGCCATTTCTATTATGTATATGTTATATTGTCGCAGGGCTTTTGGAGTTCCACTACAGGTGCTCCAGATCTTCAAATTTAGTCTCACAGCAGAAAACACTCTTCACGTGGAATAGTTTTTGCAATGGCACCATTTTTATATCTCTTTTACTTTAGGTGTTCCATTTTCCAAAATAAATTATAGCCTATATGTTGCGTACACGATCAACGGTCAGTCGCGCATCTCCTTCCCCCACTTATCTCTAGAGTCGATGCGTATATACGCTGAAAACTCAAGCGTCATGCTTTTTCCGTGAACGTCTCCAACTCGCGAGACAGTGCATGATGTTCACGATCAGCGGTCAGTCGCGCACATATTCTTCACTGGTGTCTAGAGACCTGGATACCTGGTAGATGCGTAAATACGCTGAGAATGCAGGCGTGCTTCGCGATCCCAAGAAGTTTCCGCGGAGCGAGTTGCAGCCTCATGTTCTCGAACAGCATTAAGTCTCTCCTAACGCTCTTCGGTAGATTGTTGGGATCTTATGGTCTTTAATCATTTAGCACCTTTGGAACATTGGGAAAGATATAACCTCTTTCTAGGCATGGTTAAAGTTTTATTGTGATGATACCTGATCAATTAAAATCTAAGTGGCTGCTCCCCTGGGTTACCGGGTAGGCAACCATGTAACGAAGATAAAAAGGACTTTAAGCCAGTAGTCTAATTTTCAATGATATACCATCGTCATCAAAAATCAGTCCTGAACTGTTCCCGCCTTCACCGCGTGGAGGTACTTATGTTATTTTATAATTATGCAATGAAATTAGTGATAGCTTTAATTTCTATACCAAATGTTTCTGATCTTCGATTTTTATAAGTCAACAGGAAATGCCTATCAGACCGAACCACTTTTGCTAAGACATCATTCCTATGTGAGTTATGGCGTAGCTGGGCTCTTGGAGTTCCCCAACTGGTGTTCTAGATCTTCAATTTTTATACTTCAACAGCGAGTGCTCATAAGGCTGAACAACTCTTGCTAAGACGTCATTACTATACAGGGTGGCAGGGACATCGACGCACAAACGCTTACCATGGATTCAGTACATGATTCTGGACCCCCCTGCGTTGAAATTTTTCGTCGGCTTTTTCTTAAATTTTACGTTTTTTTCTGCATTTTTTTTTACTGTAAACTGTATAAAATCATTATTTTTACCTAACCCAATGAGACTTTCAATTTTATTAAGAAATTGTAAATTCACTTGTTTCACTTAAAACAGCAATGAAAATAAAACTCGAAAGGGCTACCTGATCAGCTGTTTTTCTAAAGTTCAAATGCGAGGTCAACACTACAATGTAGGTAGGTCGCTATTCTCTTTTAACTCATTAGGCTCCGCGTGGACACCGGTGTCCGCAAACAATAGAAATTTAATTGTGTCTGGATTGCGGTAATTGACTAGTTAAAAGCCGACAAAGATACCGAAGCGCTGCGCGGTGGTGGCGCCGTCTCTTTGTCGGTAAATCACGCTAGACGGCTCGCTGCTGCGGTGCGTTTGGCGGCATTTTAAACAGGCTATACGAGATATCCCAATCAATCTAACAGACGCGTCACTTGAAACATTTTAATCATCTACATAAATGAATGACCCCATTTACTACTTTTATTTTAGATTAATTACGGAGGATAATTATTTTTATTGAGCTTCGCCGATTTACGTAAAGAAGATACAAAAAAACCGTGTAGACGCGTATTGATAGTCACGTAATTTTCGTCAATTTTTTGTTTTCAACATTAATTTTAGTTTTGAATGCAGTTCAACAATGTAATTTACTGTTTAAAAAAACTGAATTCATCCATTATCGCAATTAGTTTCGTGAGAAGTTAACTAGGTACCACTAAATGTGTTTGTACACTCTATCATTTTGTTGGACTGTGCCGGTGTAGGCATTGTAGGTACAGAATAAATAATAAATAATAAAGTGCGGCAAATTGAAAGAAGATTAGTAAACCTACATTTCTTTTGCATTTCTCCGATTTTTGTCAGTTCCTAGATTTCGTTGATCGCAAGCGGGCGTGTTGTTTGTCGCGAATTTGTGATCATAACGTAGTAGATTTTAAAATCAAAAGTAATTTTCTCTTTGCGCGTGTGTGTGTGTGTTTGAGAGCGTCAATTGGAAGATTCGGTCCGCAACCATGGCCAGCTCGCCCACAGGACTTGACCCCATTAGATTTTTTTATGTGGGGTTACGTCAAGTATAAGGTGTCTGTGACCGAGTGCAATACCGCAGCAGAAATGAGAGATCGCGTTGTGAAATGTGAATGTGTTTGCGACGCTGTGTGAGGAGTGTGTCCAGGATCCCACTATTTTACCCCGTGTCCACGCAGAAACTCTGCGCCGCGCTCGGATCTGCGAGCGACCACTTCGAACCCTATCTCATTAGGAATGAGCGAGATAAAGGTAGGTAAGTTAATTAATTGAACATTAGGTACTGTATCGCTAAGTTCTTATCAAGAATCTTTTTTGTTATCAATCCTCATCGGTAGGTACCTATCGCTATTTTGTGAGAATAAGCTTAGGTATTGTTAGTTTTATTTCTTTTGATGTAACTACCATCAGTTATCGAGACTAATTAAACAAGATTTCATGTGTTAAGTAACTATCAATGTTGTCATTCGGCGATATTTCGTAGGTACAGACGCCAGCACATCAAGTTACCCCAATGTATCAAATTTTCCCAATTGAATATGAACCTTATTCTGTTTCACATAAAGTTGAAAAACGATCAAAAAAATTTGACACATTGGGGTAACTTGATGTGCTGGCGTCTGTACGTTCACGTTCGTCCGGCAGCAGAGGCACGCGGCGGCGGCGGCGCGCGGTGTAGCGGGGGGCCGCGCTGTCGACGTACTATGTATGTGTGTGTGTAGGTTAGGTAGCACACGCGCGCGCGCCTTCCGCAGAGCGTTTTGATCGCGTTGTTTGCAATACATTGCGCACTCAAAAATGACAATTTTTTTAACCAGCCATTTCCGAGAGGAATGACCTTCGTAATTTCATTTATGGCATCAGGTGCAACCTTTTCACGACGTTTGCGCGTTGATGTCCCTGCCACCCTGTATATGTTACAGTGTAGCTGGGCTCTTGAAGTTCCTCATCAGGTGTTCCGGATCTTCAAATTTATTCTCTCAGCAAAAAATGCTCATCACGTGGAACAATTTTTGCTATGGTACCATTTTTGTATCTCCTATAGTTAAGCTGGTCTGTTGCGGTTCTGCATCAGTTGTTCCGGATCTTCAAATTTATTCTCTCAGCAGAAAATGCTCATCACGTGGAACAATTTTTTCTACGGTAACATTTTTGTATCTCCTATAGTTTAGCTGGTCTGTTGCGGTTCTGCATCAGGTGTTCCGGATCTTCAAATTTATTTTCTCAGCAGAAAATGCTCATCACGTGGAACAATTTTTGCTATGGTACCATTTTTGTATCTCCTATAGTTTAGCTGGTCTGTTGCGGTTCTGCATCAGGTGTTCCGGATCTTCAAATTTATTCTCTCTGCAGAAAATGCTCATCACGTGGAACAATTTTTGCTATGGTACCATTTTTGTATCTCCTATAGTTTAGCTGGTCTGTTACGGTTCCGCATCAGGTGTTCCAGTTTCCAAGATAAACTATAGCCTATGTGTTGACCAGACTTAATATCTATACAACAAAAAAAAACATTCAAATCCATCCAGTAGTTCCGAAGATTAGCGTGTGCAAGCAAACAGACAAACAGACAGACTTTTTTTTTGGATTCGTGCTCTATTACTGTTTCTAAGCCCCCCTCCATTATTATTTTTTAAATATATTCAATGTACAGACACAGTTTTTTTACTGTCTTATTATATGTATAGATAAATAAAATTATGAAAGCCAATATGCAATAAAGCATTTTTCTAAAACAATGACGATAAGAGTTATTTTACAATGACGTATTGAGCCGAAGAGTCAGTCAGTGAGCGACATGCGAAATCGTTCTCCTGTTCGTCGGGGAAGTTCGGGCCCTGTTCGGGCATTGTCGGATGTCGCTAATGTCGGCGTTTCGTCGGTATCACTCGTCGTAACTCGCAAAGCCACAGAGTGATGAGTAGTAGAGAGTATCTATAGAGACAAGTCAAAGAGCCATTGAGCTAAATGAACTACTGAGCTATTCCGTGAACGACTGAGCTACTAAGAGCTAGATTAAAATTAAAGAGCTAGTTCAATTTTATCTCTCATTCGCGAGCTACCCATCTCTACTATATAATAGGTTATGTCCGCTATAATCTTAGCACAAACAATCGTGTTTATTTAAACATTTGTATTCTGATGCAGATATGTATTTCCTAAGTATATTAATGCATTATGTAAAGCCAATCATTTTAAGCAACTTTACTAAGATTTATATTACATGGCCACATTAAAAGGATAGCTAATCCAAAAGCCATGAAGTCAAGCCGAAAGAAAAAAACACAAAGCTATGATTATTTATTTCATCAATAATCTAGTCAATTAAGCTCTCAATTATGAAGATTTTTTTTCCAGACTTTGATAGGCCTTATGATTGATTTTATAAAACTTAGTAAATTATTTCGTTGGTATCTATTACGGTGACATACGTAGACTATAATAATTTCATCAACAATTCCCTCGCTGGTGTTCTTTAAAAAAAAGACAGTAAAACAATAAAACTGAGGTGTTGATTTTAATGTAAAATACAGAAACTGATAACTTGACGAAATTGATTAAGTAACTGATATTTTAGTAGACATCAAAACTCACAACACGATAATTTATTAAATTTCGCCAAATTTTCAATTTATCAAATGTGACAATTTCAATTTTAAGTGTACTTTGTAAAATAATCTTTGACAAGCTCTTCATAAACTAGTGGGTTTTAACATCAATGATTGCGTTACTGCTTACCATCAGGTATGTACAAGTTTAAATTATTTAAAAAAAAACATCGTCTAAGAGAGAAAACTAACGGCCCGTTCACAACCTTGCCGCTGTGAATGGGCCGTTAGGCTTTAGAGCAAGCGTAGAGATAAAGGGTCATACCTTCTCTGTATGAGAAGAGGCAGGGTTGGTGTAACAGTCTGGTATACGTACACTATCAAATATGGTCACCTTTTCGTGTTCGTGCGCGTGGTCGTCGAGTATGGCGGCGAGCGCGGCGGCGTCGGGCTTGTCGTCGGGCCGCAGCGCCAGCGACACGGCCGCCCACGCCGCCTGCAGGCTCTGCAGGCACGTCAGCCACGACACGCTGCTCTGCGCCGACGGGATCAGTCTGCCGACCAGACCACAAGGGCTTAGGGCCGAAACACATAACCGCGTTGCGGCGCCGCGCCGCTAAAATCGGCGGTTTGCGTTGCGGTGTTGCGGCGTCGCGAAAAAGAACATTTTATTGTCGTATGGTAGAGTATCCAGTTCCTCGTGATTTTTGATTGTGGATAGACGTGTCTCTGCCATGGACCATCGTGAGAAACTTATTGCTTATTTGTTATTAAAAAGACATTACTCTGTTTTAAATAAACGACAAAGAAGGTACTGGATACATCCATTTAATAAGGCTATCAATTCATGTTTTATAAATTTGTCTTTATAAGTTTCGTCACTGGTATTCCACAAACAAGGGCGTTCCCGAACCAACGATATAAATAAATCGATGTCAAAGACAGACATTTTAATTTTAAAACTGCTTCCGGGTTTACTGACACGTGTTATGTGATACTAGAGTGATAGAAACAAACTAAATCATTGTCAACAAGTATGACATCATAACGCCGGAACTAGCGCCACGCTCCGGTGCCGCGCCGCTACAATCGGCAGAGCCACTACTGCCGATTCTTGCGGCGCGGCGCCGCAACGCGATTATGTGTTTCGGCCCTTATTGCACTATCCGATTTGTAGTATCCTATACGCCATTTACAATAGCAATAGACGGAAGTTAAGAAAGGTTATTTTTAAAGCACACTTTGTAACGAAAGTACAAATAAGTATCTTGACATTGAAATGACAAGGTGAGGTTCGTGTTTCACTACTCTGAAAAGAAACACCGAAAGGAACACGGAGTTCACAGTCTCTTTTAAAGTTCAGACATTATCTTGGTCAGGTCATGAAGTACCATGCAGATTGGTGTCTGAAATGGTAATTTTTTTTTTTTTTTTTTTTTATACTATATTATAAAGAACAAAATTCTTAATAATTAATTACGATCTAGCCTAAAAGACTAATAAGCAATTTACTTCTAACTTAATATGTTACGTGATAGATTATTTTAAAAACTAAGAATAGTGTCTATTTGCACTTTAACTCAAGTTCGTAGCACTTTCTTAGAGTCTGATTAATTTATGAAAAACACTATGTTCATGTGTTATATGTATTGTTACTATTATTCATTCACTTGTACACTACACTAATTCAAAAGGTTTAGTTCTTTTTAGCCTACGCACTAAATCTGTGTTGTCCAGCAGCTGTATAGCCTCAACATTCACGTGTCGATGTAGTCTGTGTTCGTGAGCTTCAGCAAATTTTTGGATAGTAGTGGTGAAGACTTCCATTTTGAGGTCACGGTGAAGGTCGTCATTTCTTATGTACCAGGGTGCATTGACAGCGTCCCTGAGCACTTTATTTTGGAATTTTTGAATTACCTTGACGTTGCTTTTTTTAGTACAGCCCCAAAGTTGGATACCATACGTCCAAATTGGCATCAAGATATGCTTATATAGCGTTATTTTATTATGTAATGATAGACAGGATTTCCTTCCGAGTAACCAATACATACTTTTATAACGTATATCGAGTTCCTGTCTTTTCTTTTTGACATGTGCTTTCCAACGCAACTTAGCGTCGAGAGTAATGCCAAGGTACTTGGCTGTATTGGCATAAGGCACTTGCAAGCCATTTATATAGATTGGGTGATAGTCCAAGTGTTTGTTTGTGAAGTCAATGTGAATTGATTTTGACTCATTCAGTTTGATCTTCCATTTTTGTGTCCAGTCATAAACTTTGTTCACAGCTAGTTGAACTTTCGCTGCTGCTTCTCGGTGGCTTGATCCGGTAGCCATTATTGCAGTATCATCTGCAAAGGTCGCAATGGTGTTGTTTTCAAGTTCTGGGATGTCACATGTGTACAACAGATATAAAATAGGGCCTAGCACACTTCCTTGGGGTACACCAGCTTTTATAGCTTTTAACTCGGAATATGCGTCGTCTTGCCGTATTCTAAACATTCTATTAGTTATATACGACTCTAGGATGTCTGAAAATTCTGGTAGCATGCGTCTGAGCTTGAATATCAGACCCTTATGCCAAACTTTGTCAAAAGCCTGCGCGACATCTAAAAACACAGTGGCGCAGACTTCCTTATTTTCAAGGGATTTTTCTATAATATTAGTTATTCTATGTACCTGGTCTATTGTTGAGTGTTTTTCCCTGAAGCCAAATTGATGATTTGGAATAAGACCTTTCTCTTCTATAATAGGTTTTAACCGCTTCAATAACAGTTTTTCGAATAATTTGGATAACACGGGCAACAGGGAAATAGGTCTATATGATGTTGCTTCATGGGGTGGTTTCCCAGGCTTCGCAATCATAATGACTTCAGCAACCTTCCATGACTCAGGTACATGTTTTAAAATAAATGAAGCATTGATAAGCTTGGTCAGCTTTACTATGGCTTTACGCGGGAGGTGTTTTAAAATTTCACCTGTAATGAGGTCGTAACCCGGAGACTTTTTTGAGCTTATGTTATTTTGAATTTCGCTCATGACTTCTTTAGGAGTCACAAGCTTAATTTTTTGGTTTTGTGGCGGTAAACTTTCAATCTCAAGTGTTTCAGTCACGCTTTCATTAGGTTGAAAGGTTTCTTCTAAATGTCGAGCAAACTTAAGCGCTTTTTGGTCATTGCTTATAGCCCATTTTCCGTCGCTTTCTCTGATGGGCGGTATTTGTGTAATAGGTCTTTTTAGATTTCTTGTCGCTTTCCAAAGGGAGTAATCCGTTGATTTGTCATTGCTTAGTTGGAGAAGGTTGGTACTCAAAGATTCATCCTCAAATTGCAGAATTTTCCTCTTTAATCGTTTGGTTAGATTATTTAGAGATGTTTTATCTCGCGGGCACCTTGTTTGTTGCCACTGTTTCCTTTGTTTTCTTTTCTCAAAAAGTAAATGCACAATTTCCTTAGGATAGATAAATCCCTTGTATTTGCGTTTTAATTGCGGTGAGTTGTTCCACGCACATTGTTGGATATTAACAATAAATTTGTTTACTTCTGAGTCAAGCTGATCTTGCTTTTTCATCGGACTTTTAAGGTCGATAATACTGTCTAGATCTAGGGCAAAACTTTCCCAATCTGTGTACTTATTAACCAGGGTTAAATGGCTTTCTTTGAGTAGAATTTTTTGACTAAGTCTTAGTATTATTGAAGAGTGGTCCGAGTTCATATGGAAACCTTCCTCCAAAGTGATGTAATTGGCGGATATATTTTTACATACAAAGAAATCTATAAGATCCGGTATTTTCTTGAGGTCAGTGGGCCAGTACGTTGGTTTACCTGTGCTCATAACTTCAGCATGTATATCTTTAACTGCGCTTAAGAGTTGCCTTCCCTTAGTTGTAGTAAGTCTCGATCCCCAATGCGTATGTTTAGCATTAAAATCGCCGCCTAGGATAAATCTTTGGCCTAATAGTTTAAAGAGGTGTAAATAGCGCTCTTTTCTTATCATGTGCCGTGGAGGACAGTACACGGCAGCGATGGATACGTGACAGTATTTGGTTTTAACAGATACTGCCACGGCTTGAATATCTTGTTCCTCATATTTACATTGCACGTAGTGGCTAATGTTGTTTTTGATTATAACCGCGCTACCTCCCCTGGCAGAGTTGTCAGGGTGAAGCGAATTATATACCATGTATCCTCTAAATTTAACAAAAGATTGCTTAGTGAAGTGCGTTTCGGAGACCAAACACACGTCTATATTTTCTGTGTTTAGGACCGCCTGCAACTCGTTTTGATGTTTTAGGAGCCCATTAGAATTCCACGCCATAATCTTAAGTGTGTTATTCATTTTAATTAATTAAAACAGCTGTTTTTAGTGCCGGATTCTAGTTTCTCTAATCTCTTGTCAAAAGAGGTAATACACTTTAAAATCTGGTTAATCTTATCCTCTAAATTCAAAGGCTGCGATCTTTGTTTTGCTGCTTCCGCATAGGAACCAAAGTTAGCTACTTGTATTGGTTTTACAGTTGACTGGGCACTGGCTTTCTGTACCTGTTTGTCAATACTTCGTAAGGGAAGAGACTGTTGGGTAGTTGGTACCACAACTTTGTTTTTAATATTTTTGTTTTTAATCATTTGAATCTGCTTAGCTACTTCGCACCCTCTATAGTTGGCAGGATGAGGCAGACCGCAATGAACACACTTTGGCTTCTCTTGCGGAGATTTGGTACAGTTGGCGGTAAGATGCTTGCCAGTGCATTTTACACACCTTGGCTCTTTTTGGCAGTATTTATGAGTATGTCCATATGCCTGGCATCTCTTGCATTGGGGTATGAGCTTGGGATTTTTTAGTGGGTGTATTTCAATTTTACACCCTAAAATGTACTTTATGCCATAAATTTTGTTGACATCCTCGTCATTATTAAAAGACAGAACAAACATGTTGAGTGGTTCTTTACTCCTCCAACTCAATTTGTTGTCCACTTTTTCTATTTTTAATCCTTGTCCTGTCAGATCGTCTTTGATTCGATCAGGTTGGCAGGAAGAATGTAGCTTTTTCACAACAACTCTTATTGGTCTAGCTTGCTTATTTTCGTACGAATGCCAGTGGTAGTCTTTTTCAGTCAAAAAGCTGGCAGTTAGTCTGTAAGAATCTTCTGTTTTGGCGTTAACCTTGACACAGTCGCCATTCATCATTTTTGCGGTAAATGATTCAGCTGGTAATGTTTCAGTAAGCGAGTCGTAGAACGTTTGGTAGTTCGTTACTCCATCTATTATGATTGGTGGCGGTGGAGGCACTTTTTTGACGGAAGTCTCTTTCGCTTGGTTTTGTTGGGTGTCTTGTTGGGCACTTGTTCCGGGTTGTTGTTTTGGAGAGAGGGAGGTGTTAAGCTTCCTCTTCTTCCTGCTCTTGGCCCTAATCCACTCAGTCTCTTTGGCGAGTTCATCTTCGTCTGTACAATATTCAACGTCACTTTTGGTACGCTGGGAAAATATTGTTTTGTCGCTTTCTTGTTTTTCCAAGGGTTTGGTGGTTTCTTTCTTCAAGCAATTTAATTCTCCTTGAAGGGCTTGTACTTGTTCCTGCAAGCTATTGATGTGACCATTCAGTTTACGCACCATTAGTTGCAGGTTTTCCCTGTCCGTTTTTTCCTGGGTGTAACAGTTGTACAACTGTTTTTCCAGTGCAGTTTTTAACTTAATAGACTGTTCAGCCATTATTTTGTTGTAAGGCAATTATAACACCTAAACAATAAATTGTTGTAAACACTTCATGATTTCCGCACTTTTAACTAGGTCATAGCATTGACCCGATACAGCGACGTAGGTACACCGCGGCGACGGTGTTGTGCTGCGTCTGCAGAATACTCTCAACTAGAGCACGCGCGCGCGATCGTACGTCTGTTCACTATTGTAGTTAAACAACTACTGAATGGTAATTTGAGAAAAGAGGTTGAAGTTCGATATCTCGAAGATTAAATAAATAAATAGTTTACCTGCACAGTGCAATCCTGAGTTTTAGCCAGCTGTGGAAGTAATATTGCTGAAAGGCGGCCGGCTGGCGTTGGAATGTTTCTGTTAACCTGGAAAGTAAAACGAACACATAGTGATTTCCAAGATTTTCATCAAAAAATCCCATCCAAATATACTAATTTGGTAGAAGCTATTACCAATTTCTTTTGAGTAAAAAGGTCTTACAAGGCGTTTTTTTTTTCACTCAATTATTTTTTTGCATTCTAATATTTCCGTTCGGTGGTCAGTTCTGTCAAAGTAAGGATTGCAATTATTAATACAAAAGTTCCACCGCGTTCTATGTGAAAAACAGTGCTTGCTTCTTTATCTGTGATGTCAATCCTAATGACTATCATCTATTTCTTCTATGCGCATCACTTGGCCCAAGTTTCCTCAGCAAATGGGCATTTCCCTTTGTAACCACTACAGCCTGAGCTCCCAATTTGTTACGGTGTTCCGAAGGGCAGTATTCTCGGCCCTACACTGTTTCTCATTTACGTGAATGACCTCTTATACAGTAGTAGATAATTATAAGTATTACATAAGCATGTACTCCATAGTCGTGGGCACTTTATATGAGGTTACATCTTAATAAGGAGTCAGTATTATTCCATCAGTCCTGTGTTTAACCACTTCCCTGTCAAATGAGCCACATATGACTCATGATGATTATTTACTTTATGATTTTTAACCGACTTTCAAAAAAGGAGGAGGTTATATGTTCGTGTGTATGTATTTTTTTTTTTTTTTTTTTATGTATGTTACCTGATTTCTCCCCCATTTGTGGACCGATTCTCAAAATTCTTTTTTTATTTGAAAGAGTATACTCCCGAAGTGGTCCCATTTTAATTTGGTGAAGATCTGGTGCTGATCTTCGGAGATATACAACGGAACTCTTAAAAAATGAACGGCAAATCTGTCGTGATTGCTGGAATCGCTTGGATGTTTATTGTTTATACAACATAATGACGTATCATCACGCCTGTATGCTCTGAGGGGTACGCAGGTGGGTACAATATACCTAGATTTCGTCAGTTAGGTATGTTAATTTTAATTTATTAGGGATTAGTGGAAAACCCTATTATGATGACATGTATTGTTAACAATTAACAATATAAAATAAATTCATGGCAAATGTTTTTATGGTAACAACTAAAAATGGAAAAATAAAAAACTTTTTTGCAAAAAATAAAACCGACTTCAAAAAAACACTAAACGGTGTAAAATAACTCTAAATTCGGAAGTCGGTGGCCCATCATGAGTAAGACAAACCCACCAAAGCCACAGACTTCCGAATTTAGAGTTATTTTACACCGTAATGTTTTTTTGAAGTCGGTTTTATTTTTTGCAAAAAAGTTTTTTTATTTATTTTTGTGGCTTTTTTGTTGTATGTACACAAGACAATACTAACAATACTACTACTAAGAATAGTTTCATATGGTTTTTTGTGATACTAACAGTTTATGGGCTACCTAGGTGTAAATGTCTTATTATTAATATTATTATACAAAATAAATATATATTCCACACCTTTTACACAACGCCATCTAGTCCCGAGCTAAGCAGAGCTTGTGTTATGGGTACTAAACAGCTGAGAAACATATTTATATATTTCTAAATATATAATATACGTACTCGTATATGTGCAATTTTATACGTATGTTTATATAAGTGAAAACTTGTAATTGGCCTTATTCTGTATGTTACTGCTGTTTATTTGAATGTATTAGGTGTAAGTTTTCCTAAAAGTAATAAAATAAAATAAAATAGATAAATAGACAAATATTGTGTCTACTTAGTAGACAGTGAAAGTGTTACTATATCTCATCTTAGAAACTCAAAAATTGTGACTATTTGCATTACTGGACGGATAAGATCGTTGTGTTACCTGTCATACATCAGCTCCAGTATGTTGTGTTTGATGGCGCCCGTGCAGGACATCAGCACGTCGAGACAGTCCACGCCCGACACCAGCGCGTACTCCAGCAGCGAGGTGGCGTGCTGCACTGCTATGGGCGTCGCTGTCATCATACATTATTTGTACAAATAAATATAAAAAATATATATTCCGCAACTTTTCACACAAAGGCATTTAGTCCCAAGCTAAGGTAAGAGCTTGTGTTATGGGTACTAAACAGCTGATAAACATACTTACATATTTGTAAATGCATAAATATTATAAATAAATTACACCCAGACACCGAACAAATAATCATACAAACATGTTATCAGTATTTTCGATTAGCAAGATCTGAAAACGAAGAAATAAACTCTGAAATAGAGTAGAAGCATTTATCGAAAAGGCATCGCTTTTAAGAGCATAATACTCAAACCGATGTGTTCAAGAAGGATGATCATATCTGACATGAAGAGCTATAGACATCTTTATAATATCGAAAATACTTGGGGGAAGACAAGGCTAAAAAGACTACTTATATGACTATGCGGACAAGTATAATCTTCTAAGATGGGAGTAATTTGGATTTAGAAAACATAGCACCACGTCTTGAACCTATTTAAACAATGAATGACAAAGAACCTGTAGTATCAATTTTCTTAGACAAGAGTAAAGCTTTTAACTTTGTTGATCATAAGCTATTGCTAAGTAAATAAGAGAAACGAGTGGCTTCAATCGTACCAAAGAGATAGGTGACAATAGGCGCAAATATCAAAATCCATTGATGGAAACAAATTAGAATATAAACTTCACTACTAAACTAACACGGTTGGAGTACGCCAAGGCAGTGTATTGGGGTCGTTATTATTTCTGCTTATATTACTGGCCTTCCTTATGCCACTACAAGTCAGATCCGGAACAACCTGTAGGCAATACACAACATTTGTGCCGTGCGGGTATCAAACCCGCAACACGCAGCAAAGCAGACAATCGCTTATGTTATACTCACGTATATCGCACCACGGTTGAGGCAGTTTGTACACGTGCAGCTGTGCGTGTGTGTCTATGGCCAGCACCACGCCGCCCAGATGAGACATCTCCACGCACGACACTATGGCGCACCCAGACCCACTCTGTTAAAAAAAACAGCTCTTAGAGATATAAGGAACAGCGTGTAAAGTTCCTTATCCCTTACAGAGAGGCTCGGATCCCGCTCACAGACGGGTATTGTGTCTGGTGGGCTTAGGAGCTCACCAGACACAATACCCGTCTGTGAGCGTACCAGACAAGGTCCCGACAACAACCATCGGGCAGCAGGCTGCCCGATGGTTGTTGTCGGGACCTTGTCTGTCGCGCGGATAACTTTAACATCGTGATGTAGGATGTCAGTCTTTGTGTCAGATTAATTCGTATCTGGCGAGATACCTAGATATTGCAGATTGCTACAGGTTCACCGTGTTTCAGTAGCCATTGGAGACTAAGTGTTGTTAGTCCTTAATTCTATTTAACATAAACCATTATAAACAATTAAAAAAATATACAAATAAAAAAAAAAATTAATCAAAACCTAAAAATAAATTAGTAAAATCTAATTAAAACAAAAACCAATATTGGTGATAATACTAAGCTGTCTCAAATTGCATGCCACATCTAGTATGTAATTTTACTTTAGATCTACGCTCACTCGGTTGGTGACAACAAACACTTTTGTGATCGCCTACCTCCATAGTTTTAATATTGTTTAAAAATTACTTTTAAGTATTGTTTTTGTTTCTGTACGTTCTCCAAAACATAATTATTGTAAACCTAGTTTCTCAGTAAGTGAATTATTGTTAATTCTGATGAGAAAAATAAAGTTCTTAAACCATAAATACCGTGGAAGATAAACCAACAACAGTATAATGTAGTGAAGAGTCGCTTTTTGTATGTTTCTTTATTTGGTCAGTTTATCTAAAAGCACAAGCCCCATAAGCCTGCCTCGATACAAACTTGACAGTAAATAATTAAACAAAAGTAAAATTTACCATGAAATTTTAGTAGTTATTTTCCCGCGGCAGAACGAAAGTACTGATCATTATAAACAACTTTTACTGTAAGGCCGATACCGTTTTACTTATACAAAAATCAATAGAAATTTATGAAACGGTTAATATTTTTCTTTGATATTTTAGGCTAAATCTCATAACGAAAGTTGTTTATAATGATCAGTACTTCCATGCTGCCACGGAAAACAACCGTTACAATTTCACGGAGTAGTTAAGTGTTGGTGGGTGGGTGTGTGTGTGTGCATATACTTACCGGCGCAGTGTTGGGTCCGTACTTGGTCTTCTTGGGCGGCGTGGACGCGGCCTCCACTGCCGTCACGCCGCCGTGAGACACCACCGCGCGGCTGCACAGCTGGGGGACATCATTATATTACTACATCTCAGGAATATTGCTTACCTCTTTACTTGAAAAACTACTTTTTTGAAAGGCTACTTTTATCCCTGTATTCCCACGAGAACGGGACCTACGCGGGTGAGACCGCGGGACATCTGGTAGTATAATATAAGTGGTGCGTTACATAGTGGTGCGTGTCTCTGGCCAGCAGGTGCAGCGCGCGCGGCGTGGCCAGCACGGCGTGCGGCGCGCCGATGGCCAGCTTGCTGCTGGCCGCGCACACCGCGCCCTCCCCGCCCTCTACACCCCACGCAGCTGTCTTCTGCCAAACCTACATAAGAGGACACAGAATTGTTTTTATTGTTGTGTTATGAAAAATGTCTAAATTGTGCACTACTGCTGCCATCTATTGTTCACTTGATAAAGTTATATTTTGAATTATATAAAACAGTTGAATACAGTTGGTTCAGTTTGACCGCGGCCTCGTTGTTTCATTAAAATATTATGTAACATGCATCTGCTTAGCAGTTGCTGGAAATATTTTGTAGGAGTAATTTCGTGAAAAGAGGCGGAAGTATGTTACTGGAAACCGGGAAAACGCGCGCTGTAATTAATTTGACCAATTACCGCGCACGGTGGTGGAGAGATGGCTGTCAGATGGTACCAACCCATTTACCCATATTTTTTTCATTTATGGCGTCGTACGTGTAACATGTCTGACGTTATAACATCATATTCGAGTACTGTAAGGCTCGCTTAAGTAAAACTTTTTTTACTCCTGAATCCGTTACGAGAGCGTTACCAAAAGTGTGATCGGCCAAGGCGAACGGAAGTTGAGAAGGAGATACAAAATAGTGAAGATAGAATGAGCTCTCTCTTTCTATCTTCACAACTTCTATCATCCTTTAACGGGTTGGTAACGCTCTCGTCACGCAATCACCAGCTTACATTACGTTTCGTTTCGTATATGTATTACTGTAGGGACAAGAGTGAGAGAGGTGCGTGCACATAATTTCTTTCTCTCTTTCTCTCATAATCAGTCTCGTTTTCGAATATCTAAGACACAGTGCGCCTATTGTCTGTCTCACACTGTAGAACAAGAGAAAGCAGTGCGCGCGAACATTTTTTTTTAAGAAGTCTAACTTCAGTCGTGTGGTCTAAAGCACACTTGTTTTAATTTGTTTTAGAATTTTCGTTTATAGGCGTAATATTGACATGTATTACTTACCGGAGTATTGAAGCAATCTGTTCCCGGTTTTGGGCCACCTCCAGGAGTAGTACTGCCTTGCAGAGGACCTTATAACAAAAAAAAAACATTATTTATTTGTATGACTATGCTAGCTATTGCAGGGCAGGAATTGTGACTAAATAATAACAAATATTCCACAACTTGTGGAATATTTTATTTTTTGTATAAAAGGACTAACCTTTAGCGAATAGTTTGTGTACTTGGTGCGCCCTCTCGGTGCATTTCCACATGGTGAGGGTTCCGCCTGCTATTAACAAAGAATCTGTGTCCTCACGCTGACACCATGTTATTGATACTGAAACAAAAATTGATTACTTTTAATGTGTTCATGCTAAAATGAATACCTATTTTCTTTGGTCATCACGCGTGAACCATCATTGGACCATTTTAAAGAAAAAAGTTAAGAAAATTGAGCGGAACCGAAAGTTTATTTATTTATTTTTTACACGACATAAATTAATAAGACAAGTGTCGTAACAAATAAAGACAATTATTATTGGAATAACGTTATTACACTATTGCGCAATGAACCTTTTGGCGCAGCCGTGAATATGCCATTTTTTGTCTCTTTTTTTGTGTTATTGTGTTTTTTACTGTGCGTGTATCCAGCTGTTGCCAATAAATGTATTTTCTTTCTTTCTTTCTTATTGACGAATTATTTATTGATTAATTGCGAGAGTGTGATAAGTAGACCGGATAAACTAAGTAAATGCGCTTTTTTACAAAATTTTAGTTCTTAGTCCCACGTCTAGATTACAAGAAAATATCAGACACATACTTTTTCTTTTTTCACGTAATCAAAAAATAACGGCGATACATCGAGTCAAAATGTCGCGTGAAGTCACTAGCCAGTACAGTTTATACTAGATAATGATGTTACTAGCCCCCTCTCTTCAACTTTAATGCGCTTAATCTAAGCAGTTTTCCATCAATTCGAAAAAAAATATGTGTTTTATAATTTCTTGTAATCTAGCTAGATGATGGACTATAAACCAAAAAATTTTAAAATAGTTCATTGTATGTAACATAGAGACACACGGCGCAGTAGTTCAGTTTAAAATTATGTATTTTGTATCTTTCAAAATCAATGCATTTCGGTAAGGTAGTTAGGTTCGGTAGTTAGGTTCGCTATATGATAGGTATGATGAGTTAGGTTAGGTTATATGTATATATATGTTGTCATTCTAATTCACAAAATTTTTGAATAAGAGCACATTAGACACTCGCTAAATAAAAAGTAGTGGTAGTTATTATTGTTTTGGATCTATTTGTTGTCAAAGTAAGTTTATTCATTCTCGTGTCACAGTGTTTGTAACAAACTCCTCCGAAACTGCTTGACCGATTCTCACGAAGTTTTGTGTGAACGTAGGTATATTCAGTAGAATAAGGTGTAAAATGATAAAAGTAATTGATTCTAAGGCGGAACGAAGTTCAAAATACACACACAAAATCCAATTTTTTCCTCTTTTTAATATTATATTATTATAAATAAGTGTAGATTATAGTGGTTTAGACAAAATCCGCCGCAGAATCTTTAATAAAGTCAGATGGCCGCCAGCACCAGCATCAGCAATACAGTCATACATACCAGGTTGCGCATCTTGCTGCGGCAAGTAGATGGTGGGCAGCGGCTTGAGGGACAGCGCGGGCGCAGGCGACGATGACGTCACGGCGACGCACGCGCAGCGCACGCACCAGCGCCCCACCGACCCGCCCGAGCGGCAGATGGCCGCCAGCACCAGCATCAGCAATACAGTCATACATACCAGGTTGCGCATCTTGCTGCGGCAAGTAGATGGTGGGCAGCGGCTTGAGGGACAGCGCGGGCGCAGGCGACGATGACGTCACGGCGACGCACGCGCAGCGCACGCACCAGCGCCCCACCGACCCGCCCGAGCGGCAGATGGCCGCCAGCACCAGCATCAGCAATACAGTCATACATACCAGGTTGCGCATCTTGCTGCGGCAAGTAGATGGTGGGCAGCGGCTTGAGGGACAGCGCGGGCGCAGGCGACGATGACGTCACGGCGACGCACGCGCAGCGCACGCACCAGCGCCCCACCGACCCGCCCGAGCGGCAGATGGCCGCCAGCACCAGCATCAGCAATACAGTCATACATACCAGGTTGCGCATCTTGCTGCGGCAAGTAGATGGTGGGCAGCGGCTTGAGGGACAGCGCGGGCGCAGGCGACGATGACGTCACGGCGACGCACGCGCAGCGCACGCACCAGCGCCCCACCGACCCGCCCGAGCGGCAGATGGCCGCCAGCACCAGCATCAGCAATACAGTCATACATACCAGGTTGCGCATCTTGCTGCGGCAAGTAGATGGTGGGCAGCGGCTTGAGGGACAGCGCGGGCGCAGGCGACGATGACGTCACGGCGACGCACGCGCAGCGCACGCACCAGCGCCCCACCGACCCGCCCGAGCGGCAGATGGCCGCCAGCACCAGGCTGCCGTCTGGAAGAGGCGACACTATTACTTTTAAACTTCTTTTCGTGTAGTTGCGGCTAAATAATCAGCTTCACGGGTCGATCGAAGGGTAAGCTTCGCTTGACGGGGTCGGTCCGAGGATGGGTGACCATTAATACATATCTAGACTCCTCGGTGCCTCGGAAAGCACGTTAAGCTGTTAGTCCTGTAATTTTTTGATCTTTGGCTTTCGTTGCGAGTAGTCCGAAGTCCGAAAGTCTGACAACCAGATTAACAAAAGTGTATCGTGTTACCCAGAAACTGGGTTGCGGTCCGGCAGGCAGTCGCTCCATGTTAGACACACACACACACAGCTGCATCCGGTTAAACTGAAAGCCCTAACATAGTAGGGAAACGGCAGGCAGACGAGTATTGACCTGAGGGTCGACTCTGCTATTGCAATCGTGTCTCAATGACCGGTCATTGATCGAATATTTGACAACTTTGACAGTTTTTGTATGGGAAATGTGTCATAAGTTTGACGTTATACGTCAAAAATCGATCATTGACCGGTCATTGACACACGATTGCAATAGCAGACTCGACACCCTGGTGTTTATGCCGCCCATGAGCCACTGACATAGCGGGCCACTTGACAAAATTTTTAGTCCCTCGTCTAGATTACAATAAAATATTCGACACATGTTTTTTTTTCTTTTTTCACGTAATCAAAAACAAAACGGCGTCACTAGCCAGTACAGTTTGAACAAGATAATGTCGTAACAAGCTCCCTCTTCTCAACTTGAATGCGCTTAATCTTAGTAGTTTTTCATCGATTTGAAAAAGAAAAAAATACTTGTGTATTATTTTTTATAACTGATGGACTGATTATATTTTGATATTCATATTCTGTCAAACACCCTATTATCATATCTCTCAGGTGTGCCGGTTTCCTCACTGTTTTCCTTCATCGATTTTGAAGCATCAGCTAAGGTGGTTAGCATTTAATTACGATGTTTACTTAGCTATTGAATCTGTTTCAAAAGTATTTCAGTAGTCTTCCTACCAAACTTTTTAATTTAAAAAATCAAATTGATGCGTTTAGTCGCTGCGCAAACGTAGACACTTTTTGTGGCCAACACGGCACACCGGACACTTTTTGATCGTCATAAGTATGTGTTAAGTGGAAGCAACCAGTGGCGTGCACTTTTTTTTAAGTAATATCTTACTAATCTTACTAATATTATAATCGTGAAAGTTTTTTTGGATGGATGGATGTTTGTTACACTTTCACGCAAAAACTACTAAACGGATTTTGATAAAATTTAGTACACATATAGTTTATATCCTAGATTATCACATAGGATAGTTTTTATCCCGATTATATATTCCCGTGGGATATTTTTCAAATTGTATCCCGTGGGATATTTTTCAAATTGTAGCGGGCGAA
Source organism: Euplexia lucipara (assembly GCA_921972225.1). NCBI lineage: Eukaryota > Metazoa > Arthropoda > Insecta > Lepidoptera > Noctuidae > Euplexia > Euplexia lucipara. The sequence goes on along the minus strand of OV179169.1, from coordinate 492,861 downwards.
ACCGCTGGCAAAAGCTAGTCACAAAATAAAACGAAAAATTAATCGTCTTGTTGACTTTATTAAAGATGTAGGTTGGTATGTGGTTTAATTTTACTACATTTCAATTTACGAAGATTTATTTATTCTTATTTATTTTATTAATTTATTCATTAGAATCGTGTAGACCTATATTTAAAAAGCATAAATTATTAACATTAGTGTGCTTGTATATTCTGGAAATAGGATTATTTGTTAAAAAAAATCCTCACCTATTTAGTAAAGCCGATAGCGTCAATGTTTATAGGGTGGGCAAAATGTCAAGAGATCCAACGAAATTAGCAATGCCAAGATGTAGAACAGCGTACTGCCATAAAAACACTGGTAGAATGGCAATAGAGATTTTTAATAAGATACCGAAGGTTATTAGAGAACTGCGAACAAACTTATTTCAAAAGCAACTCAGAGCATGGCTTATAGAAAATTGTTTTTATACTGTTAAGGAATATATGAATTATAAGAAAAATGGAAAAGTTGCCGATGACATGAGAAAGATGACATGAGAATTTTGAAAATTATATTTAAGAAAGTTTAATTATTGTGGTCATATAATGTTTGTAATTTAATGACTAAGTACTATTATTTGACATTAGTAATCTAATTTAATTGTTATTATTAAGTATTTGAAATTTAATTATTATTTTTATTTGACATTTGTAATTTAATATTGGGACATTTATAGAAATCGTACTTTCTTTTTTTCTTTATGTACATAGCAATTTAATAATTGTGTTGAATTTTTTTTTGTTACAGTATTTTAAATCATTGCTTTTGTTACAAAATTTGCATGCCTAATTTAGGAGGCGGAATATGAAGTTCAAATGTTTACCTATGCCTTCTCAACATCTGTAAAATACCATATTTCAGGCAAATAAATGAATCTGAATCTGAATCTGAAACTTACTATTCACGCTACCACTGACTACGTAGTCCAAGGTCGCGAAAAATTTGAATGGAGCAATTGCTTGTCTGACGTCCACACTTACTCTTATGTGCAATACTGGCCGCTGTGATGTGATCCCGCGTGGGCCGCAAGCAGTCGGTGGCCACGTGCGCACGCGCACCCTCCGCGGCCGGCGTCAGTACACCGATGAGTCCGGTCGCTGTTATGACGCACGCGCCTTCGCACGCTATGCCACTGAAACCAGACACTGAATTTCAAAAACTGATGATAAGTAGTACAAACACACATTAGTTCAAGCCTTTTTCTCATAGGGATAGGCAGAAGATACGAGAGCGCCACCTGCTACGATTCTTACATGCTCCAATGGGCTATTTTAGTTTTTAGTCTCTCATCTAGATTACAGGAAAATATTCGACACACAGTAAGTTTACCTTAAAAAATCAAATTGTGTTTAGTGCGCGTATATGTGAGTGTGCTGCGCGTATGTACCTGATATACAATGCCAATAATGGTTAATATAATACACAACAAGTGGTTAATGTATACATGAGCTGATTGTACATACCCAAATCCTTTAAGCGTCGGAGTGGGTCTCAGCATCTGGATCCTGTCAGTGATGGGAGCGTCTGGCTTTTTGTCCACCATCACGAGACGCCGACCGTTGTGAAAAAACGAGGCGCGGATTATGTGCTCACCTGACAATAATGGATATATACATCATCATCGTATCAGCCGGAGGGTGTCTACTGCTAAACATTGGCCCTATTATTCCAATAGCACCTGTTACAAGTAGGTTGCATCCAGCGCAATCTTGTGATTTTTACCAAATTATGTGCCCACCTTGGGGGTTAACAATGTGAACATCCTACTCTGCCCTTGGCGGTGCGCGGTGTCCATTTGAGGACTTAGCAGCCTTAAGATATATATGAATGGATCATTATACATCCCGTGCATTCCTAAGGGTCAACACACACCAAAAGAGCGACGAAACGCAGCGAAGCGGAGCGCAGCTTCAGTGTCATAGAAGTTTTAACTTTATTTTCATTACAATTATACTTATTATCGCATGAGAAACTCGAACGAGTCGCGCGGATACCCGTGACGCCACGGCGAATTCCATAAACGGAGCCATGCTCGCCGCGCTTCGCTGCCCTTCGCCGCTCTTTCGGTGTGAGTTGACCCTTACTGACCTTAAGTAAATAATATTCACAACTTTCACACACTTCACATTTACACATTCAGCTGCATCCAATTATGAAAATGGAAGCCGACCCCAATATAATATGATATATTGGGGTCGGCTTCCATTTTCATTCATCTATTTATTATACTGATACAATAAAAATAAAAATTAATATTCCATAACTTTCACACAATGCCATCTAGCTTCAAGCTAAGCAGAGCTTGTGTTATAGGTACTAAACAGTTGATAAACATACTTATATATTTTTAAATACATACATATAGATAAATGGCACCCAGACACAGAATAGAAATGATTGCTCAAATCAAGAAATACCTGGAAAATTAGCCGTATAGATACAGGTCCACTCATTAAGCAGGTAGTCTTTCTGAGTATACACGGACACCTCTCCTACTGTGGTCGCCACCAGTAACTGTTTGCCTTCAATATGCCATTCTAAAACTGTTACCTGAAAATTATAAAAAAAAACTCTCATTATTTACTAAGCATTAAACATTTTTAGGAACTTCTCTAAGCAACATATTCTCGGGAGTTTGTAAACACTAGGAAGTGGTAAAGATGGGCGTTTTAGGGGACTGTCTTTTGTATTTTTGATAACCAAAAAGTGCAAATTGTCAGCCTGATTGGAATAAATGAGCTTTGATTTTGATTCGCCAATATCTGTAATGTTTGGCAAACTGGGCAATCTACTTCGGGTGATTAGTTTTTTATTTTTTAATACTTTCGCTTTCGCTACAATGGCAAATTTGCCATCAACATCAATTGGCTGAGAAGATTAACTAAGTGCATTAGACTAAAGAAATGAAGGAAGTATATGGCTACGAAGATTTGAATACTGAGTTCACATGCACCTGGGGAGTTTGTTCCGCCACATCTTCCTGCTAGCAAAAACACTAGGAAGTGGTAAAGGGTGGGCGTTTTGGGGGACTGTCTTATGTATTTTTGATGTTCAAAAACTGCTGATTCTCAGCATAGCATAAATTCAGCCTCCAGGCTGCTTCTATGAAATTTCTTACAGAAAAACCCTACTTACTAGTTACCACTTCCTTAGATCATTTAGTAAAAAATATTGACACTTACCGGATATGCAGTGCTTGTAACTTTATGACTGTCCCAGGGAGTGTCCAGGTCGCAGACAAACACATGCCCACCCCAAGTGTCTCCCTCTGTGTCATCCAATTCCGTTGGAGACGAGAATGCTATGATGTTGCAGGTGGATATTGTACAGATAGGACGGACAACTTCATGGTCTGATACACTGGAAATAACTAAACATCATCAAGACTGTAATCTCCGAAGGCTTAAGCAGAGGTATACCTGTAGTACACCCACATTTCTCTGGTTATGATTAAGTCCCAAAAAAACAGGGGGCAAACCTATAGCCATCAATCGGGCACGTTCACCACTGACACGTTTGATCTGATTAATATTATCACCTTTAATAATTTGGGTACGTGTACTAACAGTGTTACCTGTTAGTACCACCAGTTACCAGTGATAGTGGTTCAAATTTACCACAGTTGTGTGTTTAAAACTGAAAGTATTTGTGTTGTTGTTACCTTTCAAAGTGCGGTGGCTCACATTTCAAAGGCTTTCGCCTCATGGAGTATATTAATTCCATTGTGGTTTCACTGATTACGCATTAGTATCGCATCTAGACGAGTTTTTTAGAATTACCAATTATTTTAAAACAGAAAACTGCAACCAGCCAAGCATAAGCAAAAGTAATGACAAACTAATACTAGTAGTGACAGACAGCCTGTCAGTGTCATTGTCACTGTCAGACATTGACACAAACAAAATTGCGTCTAGTTCTAGCAATAATTTTGGTCATCAATGGCTTTTTTGCCATTAGCTATTTTGAGACCATTTCAACTGACTTCCTCACTTTCGGACTGAAATGCAAATTTTGACCTGCACTATGTAAGACCGTTGCATTTAGTTACTTTAAAAAAACTAAATGCAACGGTCCCACAACTGCATCCGTACATTTTAGCATAGATTCTTAACTGTTTTTCAAAACTGTTTGTAGCTATTCATCTTGATTCTTGAACAATGATTTTGAATTTGTTACTGAATACATATTTAGGTTTACTAACATACCTACTGTTAGTTATTTTATTTACACACCTGTGGGTAATACTGCGGTGTATTAACTGAATCCAAATAGGGATAATAACTAAATTTTACTATTTTCTTTACTATATCAGCACTTTTGAATTCTTCAAATCTCTATTTTAAAATTTAGATTCGTAATCTCGTTCTTCAGGATCCACAAGAAAAGTATCGATAAATAACTAAACGCGATTATCTTTATCGACCCAAGGCAATTGAGAATGACATCACTAGTACTGCGCCTACCTTCAATGCAAGTAACCCTTGAAACGTTACTGCATTCACGTCACATAAACCCGGGCATTGCCCTTTCATTATTGAGTTGTGTTTCCGAACGCGGCGGTGCTCGCTTGAAAATGGCGGATCGGTCGTAACATCGACTTAGAGCTGTGGAAATATAAGACAAAATATTCGTGAATTTTATGTGAAAATGTGATTCGTATGAATTAAAACATATTGTGTAGTGTTGTTCAAGTGTTTTACACCATGTGGCGGACAGGGATGTGTCGTTTCGGTGTCGGGAACTGGATATTCTTGTTCGCCTGTCTCCATTTGTTTACATACGCTCAAGGTAAGCTCCTTATAAATATTACCATTTATTATCGATCGTTGGTATTGAAACCGTCGCTAATAACAGGATCTATGTAAATGCAGAAAACTGCATCTATGCAGATGTTGAATTGAAGTACGATTTCAAGTTGAAGCGCTTTAAAACTTACATTCGATTTCTCTCGAACATAATAAAAGCTATAGCTGATCTTATACGTACTTACATTGTTCCGACCGAACTTGAACACCGAGCGGAGGGTTTATTTACTTTTTTTTTATTTAGTTCTTTATTCTTTTTACTTGCGTGTGACCAATGCACAGGCTCATTCGGCCTGTCACTGTGTGCATAAAGTTCGTATTTCTTGTATTTAGGGCTTCGCCGACAGCGTTCCGCCCTCAAATCCTAACGACACATAAATTCCACATTATTTACAGCTGCGGGTTAATTAGTTGGTAGGTTTAATTCCTTTTGTAAACAGATAATAAAGTTTAACGTGCCTATTGAAATGGCTCTGGAAAGCTTCCAAAAGATTCTCAATACGGTTTAAAGTTGTTTAGTTAAGAGTGATTAATTTAAAGGCTTAGTACCTATTGTGTTCGTTTCGACCACTGAAATAGTTCGTTTCCGGGAATAGAACTGTATCATATAGCTTTATTGGTTGTTATTGACTCATTTGGGCCACTTTAGACTTACGATTTTTTTTATTAAATTTCCTCCTTTTATATTTTTAGGACTCATTGTGCCTACCTACTAGTTGTAGACCAGGTAGGTACTGTGAGATTTAGTACACTGAAGGGTACCTACCTTACTGCAGGGGTTCCCAAACTAATGAGGTAAAATGATACATTCATCAGAATATCTCTTTTAAATTAGTACCTATGTCATGGAGCCCAACAGCTAATGATTGTAAATCAAATACATACCTACCTGCTGTAGGTACTTTATTTTGTTAAAAAGAAATTGTTTGATTGTTTGATTTTTTGATTGTTTGGGACTACCTCGTTGGTCTAGTGGTAGCAAGCGCTACTGCTGATCATGAGGTCCCGGGTTCGATCCCCGGGTCGGGCAAAGTGTTAGGTATTGAGTTTTTCCATCTGGGATTTCTCAGTAGCAGCCCGAAGTCTGAATTTGTGCCCGATTGCATGGGACTTAAACATAACTGGCGAAATGTGGGTGTACTACCAGGTACACCTCTGCCTAGCCCTTCGGGGATTACAGGCGTGACGTTATGTGTGTTTTATGTAAATTGTTTCACTTTAAAGTACTTAAAAAATATTAGGTAAAAGTTACCTATAAATTTATTAAAAAAAAATTATAAATTTATTAAATAATAATATAATAAATATTCCACAAATAATAAATATTCCACAAGTTTCCACACAACGCCATTTAGTCCCAAGTTAAGCTTGAGAGCTTGTGTTATGGGTACTAATCAGCTGATAAACATACTTATATATTTTTAAATACATACATGTTATATATAAATTACACCCAGACACAGAACAAATGATCGTGCTCATCACACAAACATTTGTTCTTGGTGGGAATCGAACCCACGACCTCCGGCATAGCAGTCAGGGTCACTAACTACTAGACCAACAGGCCAGTATTAAATTACTTAAGTTGCGGATCCCCTCTAAGTTCCGCGGAACCCAGTATATTCCTTAGTAAATGAGTTGGGTTCCGCGGAACCTAGGGTGAAGCCGTGTAAAAAAATTTAGGAAACCGGGGTTTTTTTTTCATAAAAAAATAACCCGGATTATCCATTAGGTAAGAAGTGTAAAATAACCATAGATTCAGAAGCTTTAACAGCCACCAAACATCGATAGTTCAGTGTAAAAACTTTTTTACAAAAAATACAACCGACTTCAAAAAACACTAACCGGTGTAAAATAACTCTAAATTAGGAAGTCTGTGGCTTTGGTGGTTTTGTCTCATTCATGATTGGCCACCGACTTCCGAATTTAGAGTTCTTTTACACCGGTTAGTGGTTTTTGAAGTCGGTTGTATTTTTTGTAAAAAAGTTTTAATTTAACAATTTTTAGTTATTATTTTTACATACCTAGATGATAAATTATTATCCATTTCTACAACACATATTACATATTACAATCAAACAAATAAACAACAACTGTTCGCGATGAAATCAAAAAGTAAAATTCATGAACAAAAATGTTCATAAAATGAAAACTACCAGACCAAACTATGTAATTTTTATTGATACCAAAAAGAAACTAGTCCGCATCAAACTATAAAAGAATCACGTAAATCGGTACATAAATCTCAGCGTAATCGGTAAACATACGTACAAAAAAGCGTTCAAAAATAAATTAAATTTTCATAAAATTGTTCATAAAATGAAAACTACGGGGTCAAACTATGTTATATTTTTATGGGACCAAATGGCAGCTATTCCGCATCGAACTCAAAAAGAATCACGTAAATCGGATCATTAATCTCGGAGTAATCGGTGACATAAAAAAAAAAACTGATCAAATTGAGAACCTCCTCCTGAAGTCGGTTACAAATGAATATCGATAGCATTAATTATTTCAGGCCCATATTGAAACCCGTAACACGTTTCACATCGCCGAAATTAAATAATTTAAAAAAGGTATCCAAAAAGCCCATTCAAAAACCCCAGTAGGTACCAGACTGACTAAATAAGGCCAGCAAAAAAAAAACTTTTTACAAAAAACAACCGACTTCATGAAAAACCGAGTGTAACAGTGTTGTTTTACACCTTACACCACGAAGTCAGTTGTTTTTTTTTGTAAATAAGTCTTGTTTTTAATAAAGTATGTGGCTAAGTTCTTTTAAATATTTCTTAAGCGATTTATTTCTCAATCTTCCATCTACCATTACAGGTTTACCCCATTGCGGTAAATACACCTAGAACTTAAAATAATTCTTGTGAATACACCCTACACGTACTCGACAATCCAAAACACAACCAGAAACCAAACCACACACACCACAAAAACGCACAACATATAACTTACAAATACACAACACATACAAATACATTTTAAAAACCAAAATTTTTTTGTCGACTTCAGTTAGAGAACTGAAATCGACAAAAAAATTATCTTCAAACTCAAACTCAAACTCAAAATGTTTATTGCATTCATGTGTAGGTAAGTACATAAAATGGGTGTAATCTTCCAAATCGGTGTAGGTATAATTGACGGATTTTTGAAATTACACCAAATTACAAATTACAAATTACACCGTCGGCAACGCGCGTGTGGCGCCTCTGGTATTGCAAGTGTCCATAGGCTACGGTAACCGCTTACCATCAGGCGGGCCGTAAGCTTGTTTGCCACCATCGTGGTATAAAAAAAAAAAACACCCTTAAAAAATCGGAGTATTCCCGTTTGAGCACCTATTTATTGAGCACCTATGCATTAACCTATGGGAAATGGGAATACCTTTGGTGCTAAATGCATAGGTGCTCAAAAAATAGGTACTCAAACGGGAATACTCCAAAAAATCGAGGACCCCGTCCTTTTTTTGCAAGTCGGTTAAAAAAACTAGTAAAATGCTAAATATCATTAGGTAGTTCGGTACGCCACATAACAAATATACTATCTATCGTCCGCTCATACAATCGTGTTGACAATAGCCAACAAACCGACACAAGTTCCAAGTATTTAGAAAGCTGGTAGGTACAAGGAATTCTGAGTTCTGACATCCTACCTAGGTGCTGTTGGTATCTATAGTCGATCTAGCAAATTCCTGTGCCTAACTATGCATACCTCTTGCTTAGACGCTGGCCTGCATCAGGCGCAAAGGTTAGACACGAATGATTTGATCGACAATGCGATTAGTCGTGCTTACAACAGTTGGCGTTACTACGTGAAGATAAATGAACGAAAACACGTTTTTTTAGCAACTGGCTGACTGACTGACCTGTTGGGGTAGTAGTTAGTGGCCCTGACTTCAATGAGTTCTATGCCGTAGGTCGTGGATTCGATTCCCACCCAGGAAAAATCTTCGAGTGATGAGGACGATCATTTGTTCTGTGTCTGGGTGTAATTTATTTATAATATACTCGTATTATGTGTTGTGACATCTCTAATTAGTAAGTTAGTAGTATGCACCTCACTAGATATTATCTATGTATCCGCTTCCTAACGAGCGTCACTTCATTGTCTGTCCCCGTCTGTGAAGCTCATTCTACTCATTATGTATTTAGAAATACATAGGTAAGTATGTTTATCAGCTGTTTAGTACTCATAACACAAGCTCTGCTTAGCTTGGGACTAGATGGCATTGTGTGAAATTTGTGGAATATTGTTTTTATTTTTTTAACTATAGTTACAGTAGTCACGTACCTATCGATTACAGAGTTCCAAATTATTAAACATCCTAAAGGATATTGCGTTCGTACGTTTTTGATCGGTTCTATTCCTGGATCGGGCAAACTATTGTTTGGCTTTTTCATCTGCTCTTCCCGAAGTATTTGTGCGGAGCTTGTGGCTAAATAATAACCGCCTCACGGGTCGATCGAAGGTTAAGCTACGCTTGAGAAGGTCGCCCCGTAGATGGGTGACCATTTATTACAAACCAGGACACCTCCGTGCCTCGGAAGGCACTTTATGCCGTTGGTCTCGGCTGTCATTTGTACATCTATGACAGCAGTCGTTACTTATAGTTAGAAGCCCGAAAGCCTGACAACCAGTTCAACCAACGGGTATCGTGTTACCCAGTAACTGGGTTGTGGAGCTCCGACAGGCAGTCGCTTCATGTAAAAAACTGGTATTCAGCTGCAGCCGGTTAAACTAGAAGCCGATCCCAACGTAGTTGGGAAAAGGCAGCAGATGATTATCGTATCTAAACAGAGTTGCAAATTATAAGAGATCCTATCGGAGACAACGTTTTGATTCTGATTCTGAACTCCCCAGCGTTGAAGAAATTGAATCATGCACATACCAAGAAATTAAAAATTACAACAAAATACAACCAACTTCATTAAAAAAATACTAACAGGTGTAAAATAACGATGTCCGTGGCCAATAAATGAATGAAACAAACCCACCAAAGACTTCCGAAACTACACTTATTTTAAGTACACTTTTCAGAGCTTTTTAGGGTTCCTTACCTCAAAAGGAAAAACGGAGCCCATAAAAGATCACTTTGTTGTCCGTCTGTCTGTTTGTCTGTATGTCAAGAACTTTTATTTCGGGAAAGCGTGGAGGTATCAAGTTGAAATTGAAACCGTGTACTCAGGTCTACAGTCCCATGAAGACGAGAAAAAATCAAACTTTTAAGTTTACATAAAAAAAGATACGTTGTTCCCGTTGATCTATAACTATGAAATTTGGCAAGTAACATCGTTATAAAGTACACGTACAAGAAAAAGTTGCAAAACTATACATTTGTGAGGAAATAGAGGTCTATATTTTTACAGGGAAATTTGAAATGGTGTATCTTTATGAAAGGGCTTGATGAGCACGTTGCAAAATATATTTTATTTACGTTTTCCGACATTTTTTTCTTATTTATAATTAAAAATATTAAAACATTATAAAAAAAACTGCGCGATTGAATTTCTGAACTATTTTTTTTATTTATTAATTTATCTACGTAAGGAACCTTCGTTTGGCGAGTCTAACTCGCACTTGTCCGGTTTTTTTTTGTTTTTAATTGAGTCAGAGGCTATCGTACCAAAGACATTAAACCCAAACTTCAACGTAATAATTGTAATAATAATAAATAAATAATAATAAGTAATAAATAAATATTCCACAACTTTTCACACAATAATGAAATCAGTCCTACATACGTTACATCAATCTCACGACTACCTACAGCATAATACCAATGTTCATATTCGTAGAACAATAAGCTTGTACTCAAGTACATAATGAGTACATAGGGTTCATGGACGGCTTAAGTTCTTGAACCTTGGTCTTGATAAAATGGCAGAGAGCCAAACATGTAATTAGATAATTTCTCTTGTAATTTATATTTTTTACGTTTTTTATCAGCCCTCTCTGCCCTATGGGTTATCACGAGGCGAATAGGCTTTTACTAATTATAATCGTTAGCTAAGATAATAAACTTCACAGTCGGTCCACAATTATTATACCAAATTAAACAATATAAAAAATCTTTTTCGAATTTAGAGTTATTTTACATCGGTTAGTGGTTTTTTTTAAGTCGGTTTTATTTTTTGCAAAAAAGATTTTTGATTTCCATTTTTAGTTGTTTCCATACAAATATTTGTCATGAATTTATTTTTATATTGTTATTTGTTAACAATACATAATGGTAATAGGGTTATCCACTTATCCCTAATAAATGAAACTTAACATACCTAACTGTCGAAGTCTAGGTATATTGTACACATCTGCGTACCCCTCAGAGCGTACAGGCGTGATGATACATCATGATGTTGTATAAACAATAAATATCCAAGCGATTCCAGCAATCACGACAGATTTGCCGTCCATTTTTGAAGAGTTCCATTGTATATCTCCAAAGATCAGCACCAGATCTTCACCAAATTAAAATGGGACCACCTCGGAAGTATACTCTTTCAAATAAAACAAGAATTTTGAGAATCGGTCTACAAATGGGGGAGAAATCGCGTAACAAACACAAAAAAAAAAAAAAAAAACATACCGTCGAATTGAGAACCTCCTCCTTTTTTTGAAGTCGGTTAAAAATGAAATGAAATATCTATAAAGATTTTTAAATAAATGCGTTATTTTTCTTTTTTCAAAAATATAAAATGATCATTTGACAACGTTAAGGTTAGGTTCGCTCAAGTTAAGTTCGCTCCATTTTTTTTTTAATTTATTGATTGGAAGGAATGAGGAATACTCATGGACGCCCACTGACCCTCTGATGAGTCAGTCTGGGTAGTGACGGACTCTTGCCGGCTAAATTATAATCTAGATACAAAATCTGTCAAAGGACCATTTTTACTCCTTACAAATAAGTTCCCTTCAGGGCTCATGGATTTTTCTATCCTGTTTTTATACCAGTCATATAATTGAGGTTCTTCAGAAAGGTCAGGTGCACAGGTATTATCATGTATACTTGCAACCGGCGTGTGTGTATGACAACATGTATGAATGTAAACGAAGCATAAGAAGTGGGTATGTAAGAATCGTAGCATACCTAGCATACTACATACGTAGCATACATACAAACATAAACTCACGCCTTTTTCCCGTGGGGGTAGGCAGAAACTACAGAGCGCCTCTGTAGTTTCTGCCTACCCCCACGGGAAAAAGGCGTGAGTTTATGTTTGTATGTTACATTTACAAACTTTAACGCAAATGTAATATGCAGCTTTAATTAACGATTAGTGTTCAAAGTTAAATTACATCTAAAGAAAGAAAGAAAGAAAATACATTTATTGGCAACAGCTGGATAAATGCACAGTAAAAAACAAAATAACAAAAAAAAGAGACAAAAATAGCATGTCTCACGGCTGCGCCAAAAGGCTCATTTCAGCGGCAATGCCAGACAGATGCTGAGATCCTGCCTGACGCTGGTTTTCAAATGAACCTTTGGGACAAGTGACGTATGAGTAACAATTAGGGAATGCAATCTCGTACGAGATTTCCGCCTAGCGAGATCTCGCGAGACTCAAAACCCAGTCTCGCGAGATCTCGCAAATTACGGGATCTCGCGAGATTGGGAGAATCGCAATTAAAACATATGCAAATGCTTGTTTTAAGAACTAGTAATTGACATGATATGTAATTAAATAGAAACTGCGTTGCTTAGTTATAAAAATAATGTAAGTTTTATTTTAAAAATCAACAGAGTACTTTTAATTTGTCTCTAACTCTATAGGTAACATTTGTTTAGGTCTTTAATTATTATACCTACTGTAGCTAATCAGTTCAAATTCTTACAATATTGGTGACATAACAATAATTATCTATATTTACGAGTAGTCTTTTGTAAATTATTACTTTAGTTTCAATAATTAAGAGTAATAGGAACATTACTTCTGGTAAATAAATACAACAAAACAAAAACTTAACTTCACAAGTTCTTAAATTAATGTTGTGAGATCGTATTAATCAAATAAAAGAAGTTTAAAGTAGAAGTCAGATGAAGTTATCAAGGTACGGAAAGGCAAGTTAGTTTGTCTGAAAATGGCTTCTCAAAAATCACATCATGTCTAGAGTATCATCTGACAGACGACTTCTGATTTTGCAGGGTATTTGGCATGCAAAATCAGAAGTCGTCTGTCAGATGCGCCAGGCGCGGCCGCACGGCCGGCCAGGATTCAGTTCGCGCGCAGCCGCGCTATGAAATACACATCGTCACGCTGCATTTGTCGATCTCGTTATCTCGCGAGATCTCGTACGAAATTTGACGAGATTCAATCTCGTAAAATATGGCCGAGATCTCGCGAGATCGGGATCTCGGCGAGACGAGATTGCATTCCCTAGTAACAATTATCAATATACTTCATAAATAAATAATATTTTACGTAAATACTCAAATAGAATGAATAGAATAGAATCTAACGACCACTTTTGCTGTTCGCTGACAGGGTGCAACAGACATTTTTGGCTACTGATTTATATTTAAATATATAATAGAAACATGCTTTAGGTTAAGTCTACAATTATATAGCTTCCACCCTTAGCCTGTCTGTCAGTATCCAGTCCAACCAAACCAAAGAGAAACTTACTGTCGCATTGAAATATTACATTATCACCGCGTAATGCAATTTACGAACTTTAAAACGGTCCACAAAGATCTTTAACACCTCTGTCGCCTCAACTTTGGTATCAAATAGCACTTCGCTACCGTTTTGCGGTAACATCTATCTATCCAAAGGCTATATTCAAATTAACCAAGTCTATCTCTATAGAGGGCTTTGTAAATGATTTCCCAAGAGCTTGGGTCGTAATACTCGTAATGTATTACAAATATAATCTCTGTAGGACCTAGAATAGCTCCTTTTAAAGTACCATTATTGTTTTGGTTGCTTAGTGATGTAATTGCGTTCTGGCTGGATTAATAGGTATTGGTGTCAACGTGATTCCAGCTTTTCTAGGCGCGAATCCATCCCACAAAAGAGGTTGTGGTCAAGACTACTTAAAAATCGTCCAAATACAAGGCGCAATAAACGCCCTAACTTATTCTCTGCTGGAGTCTGAGCTTCCTGATAGCAACAACCTAGGGGTCTCTAAGTAAAGAGTGAATAGGTTACTTCTAGGCAAGCGTGCTTCATTGTCGACCACATCATCGCTTACCATCAGGCGAGAAAGTGGTCAAACCCATGCCTATCAGTAATAAAAAAAACTAGCTTACTCATTGCATTATTTGCGTTCCTACAAAGGAGGCGTTTACAAAATATGTGACGACTCAACCAAGATCTTTTAAAGAAAAAAAGAGTCTCCAACGTCTTTATTAAAGCTTTTTGACGTTTGTCATAAGGAATGGGGAAGAGTTGGTCTTGTAATTGGTGGCCCTGACAGCTATGCCGGAGGTCGTGGGTTCAGTTTTACTCCAGTCAAATGTTTGTGTGATGCGCACGATCATTTGCACTGTGTCTGAGCGTAACTCATCTATACTATCTATACTAATATTATAAAGAGGTAAAATTTGTAAGTTTGTATGTTTGTAAGTTTGTATGTAGGGGGTAATCTTCGGAACTAATGATCCAATTTTAAAAATTATTGTACTGGTGGAAAGCTACACTATTCCCGGTGGACATAGGCTACTTTTTATCCCCGTATTCCCACGGGAACGGAAACCACGCGGGTAAAACTGCGTGACGTCTGCTAGTCTTAGATAATATGTCATGTATTTAAAAATATACAAGTACTTATGTTAATCATTTGTCTTGCACTCGTAGCACAAGCTCTGCTTAGTTTGGGACTAGATGGCTTCGTGTAAAAGTTGTGGAATATTGATTTAGGTTTAGCCATTTGGAAGCTGTTTATGAAAAGATACACAAAATCTCATCTCTTGAACTAATATAAAACGGGGTGTTAAATCAAGTGTGTGCAGTACACTGTTCACTTCTAACATACCAGACAGACGTGTTGCTGGGGAGTTTTTTTTTCGCCAGAACTTCTTCCTAACAAAAACGCTAGGAAGTGGTAAAGTGCGGGCGTTTTAGGGGACTGTCTTATATAATTTTTGACGTTCAAAAAGTGTTGATTCTCAGCCTCAGTTCATCAAAGTTATAGGCGAATGGTTAGAAACTCATAAGTTAACTTCCAGTATTAAACCATTCCCGTTAACAATTGTGTAGGTGACGTTTGTCTTCATATCTTTGATTTAAACCGTTACCGCGCAGTTGACTAGATTTCTAACGCTGTTGCCATGGTTACCGGTTAAACGTTGTTCTAACGAGTACAACATGCCGGGGAGTTTCTAATATCTATTGTTGTATAGAATAATAGGTATTGCTTTGTTTGGTTAATAGGAAAGTAAGTGGGAGATCTAGACAGCTTGGGAATAGTTAACAATACATTAGCTTTGTGCATGTAGTGACCAAAACCGAAAAGATGGTTTGGTCACGTTGTGAAGATAAATGAAAGGTAACTAACTAAAAGAACAAATATTTTTCCGGGACATCGCCAAGCGGTTGGTCGACTCTTCACGTGACCAGAGGGTTGGCCTTTATTTCGGTCAGAGAATCAGCATTGCCATACAACGTGGCAATGCGGCCAGTCTTCTGGGCACTTTTCCTGTTGACAGCGATGCGGATGAATTTTTTGATGCCCTATAATAAATAAATAATTAAAAAAAAAAAATTACTATTAATTACGTTCAGGTTCTAATATGCATAAAAAGTCTTAAAATCAGAAATCAATTTATGTGACTAATAATGACGATCTTCAATACCAAATTCTTTAAAATTGTGTAGGTATATTTACTGTCTGGACTTTTTTAAAGTAGACACGCAGCGCAGTATTTAAGTTTAATATTATGTATTTTGTATCTCTCAAAATCAATTTATTTCAGTAAGGTAGTTAGGTTCGGTAAATAGGTTCGCTATATGATAGGTATGATGAGTTGGGGTCGGTTATATATATATATATAGGTTATAAACGTTGACATTCTAATTCTATCTAGCACAAAATGTTTTAATAAGAGCACATCCCACCAAAACATTTCATGTAAAATATTGCCAAGACGACCACATAAGGTTTGCCCTGTGAAAAACATATCAGATCAAATGTAGAACCAAGCTTCTGAAAGGGCCTAACCTACCGACCCTAACTTCACAAATTCTACATATCAGTTAAAAAATCAGGTTATTAGATTGCGACTATGGATTTTGATCGTTTTGAATTACGGGAATTTGCTTAAATAAGTATCCGCTGCCTGCTGCGGTCTTCCCGTCCGAGTATATTTTAGGTGTCTTCAATGCTAGAGTGAATAGGCTCTTAATAAACTAGTGCGCTTCACCATCATTGATTGCATCACTGCTTACCAAAGAGGGATTGCAGGCAAGCACTAGTTTATAATATTAAAAAAATACTTGTTAGTATGAAAAAAATCGTGCGACGCCGATCCCCAAGTAATAAATTAGCATAAGGCAGCAGGATGATGATCTCCGAACAAAATAATGTACAGCGTGCACAGTCAGCGTGTCCACTCGTCACAATAAATAAATTCAAGAATCATGGCGTCGAATAAATACGACAGTGGTTCCCGCGTAAATTCACAACAATGGCGTCGGATGCATCACGCGTCGTATTCGCGCGCACACGTCCGCGCGGTAAATCAACGATAAAATGCGTTTGTGTGTTTGTTAGTATTGTTGCTCCGATAAGCTTTATTGTTGCGAGGTTCAAAAAAGTTTGTTTTTTATGTTAAGATGAAAGGGAATCTTTGTACTCCAGTACCTACTCAGAATTGCACTCTACAATGTGAGGATAGGTGGTAGATTTATCAAAAAGACAAGATTACTATTGTGGATCACTAATACATATTGTGGAAGACAGTTCTGCATCAGGTATTTTCCAGGTCATTATCATTAAGGGGCCGTCTACCCGTCAAAATCAAAAACAAAAGTCTTTATTCAAACTAGGCTGAGAATCAGCACTTTTTGAACGTTAAAAAAAATACATAAAGACAGTCCCCCAAAAACGGCCCACCCTTCGTCACTTCCTAGTGTTTTTGCTGGGAAGAAGAAGTGGCGAAACAAACTCCCCAGCAACACATCTGTCTGATTCGTTTGAAGAACTAGGTATCAGAGAATCTATACAATGAAATGCTCAATAAATAGCACTAATGTTTAATACACATTATAAAACATTACATTTCAGAATGATTGTCACGTGTTAGCTAGCACACTCCAATATACCGAGATTAAAAAAAAAAAAATGTAAATTCATATTAACATTGAAAACTCAAGCAAAACAACTACAAAATTGAAAAATAACAGCCTCCAGGTATAAAAGGCGTACCCGCTTACATGTGCAATGCTGGCTTATATTCATAAGGCTGTGACTCTAAGTTTAAAATGAGTGAGTATTATAACCGTTTGCAGTTGAGTACCAATTTTTTATCTTATCTCTATTAACAGGTAACCGGATACCTTCCTACTCTTTGGTAAGACAGTTTGTCAGTCTTTTAAAAAATTGGTCTGAAGAACTGAGACTAAGGAACTCGTAGATCATTGACGGTGGTTACTCATTTCGAGTCAATGATTTACGAGTTCTTTAGGACTGGTTACCATGCTTGTCAACCGCGACGCTCCGAGGGTTCTGTGACTGGCCTGTTGGTGTAGTAGTTAGAGATCGTGGGTTCGATTCCTACCCAGGACCAATGTTTGTGTGATTTATTTATTTATTTAATAGGTATGTTGTTTATTAGAACTTCGCTCGCGACTTCGTCCACGTGCATTTGACGAGCTTTTTTTTAATATGGAGATAAATTCCCTGCCTGCTCGTTTCATCGTCGACCCTATCTCTGTTCTCAGGACAGGAACGAATGCAAGAGTAAACCCTTCAAATTATATTAAAACTAGCAGACGTCCCGCGGTTTCACCCGCGTTGTTCCCGTTCCTGTGGGAATACAGGAATAAAAAGCCTATGTCACCCGGGGATAGTGTACTCGTAGCTTCCCAACAGTGAAAGAATTTTACAAATCGGTCCAGTACTTTCGGAGCCTATTCAATGCAAACAAACAATCAAACATTTTTTATTTATATAAGTATTAGTATAGAAAAACGCCTCGTATTGCGACCACAAACTACAAATAAATCGGTTCCACCAATTAGTCCCTTGACTTCACAATTAAAGCCTGTTATCACTTACAACTGACTCGAACACCTTAGTTTAATAGAAATCTGACAAATGGGCCGTACTTTGTCGAGAAAGTCTCGCACTCAACTGTTCGGTGGGCAAAGTGGACAACGTCGGCAATTAGCAGCTTGCACTACCGACAGCGCGGCAGCGAAGGGAAACGGGCTGTATGCTTCGTTCAGTGTTACCAACGTTACGACTTCTCGGAAACATTTAGGCGATTAACACACTGCCCCGCATGATGCAGCGTAGCGCGTGGATGCGTGTTCTTCCGTTGCTTGTAAGTATCTCCGTTTGTATGGAAAACACGCACAGAACATGCATCCACGCGCGTTCAATTCAGTTCAGAGACACGCAACATGCAGCGTGATGCGGGGCAGTGTGATAATCGCCTTACACCCCCGCTTCAGTCCGAAACAAATCAAATGAAATTACAATCAAAAGTCATTTAACTCAAATTACTACAAATTACACTTAAGAGAATCTTTAGAATAATATTTTACTTTTATTTATACCTATTTTTAACCCCCGACGCAAAAAGACGGGTGTTATAAGTTTGACCGCTATGTGTGTCTGTCTGTCATTTTGTGGCACCGGCACCGTAGCGCTTATAAGGGTGAACCGATTTAGATGCGGTTTTTTTTATTTGAAAGCAGGGTTTTTTGCGATGGTTCTTAGATATGATTCATCAAATCGGTTCAGCCATTTCACGGTTATGTAACGTAAAAGTAAAATTTCACAGCTTAACTATAGGATGGTGTTATTTTTAACTTTTTAAATGTTTTCCTTTTTTGCGGTGAGGGTTTTTTAAATTTTTAAATTTACGTTTTTTGTAACCTTTGTTGAAGATCCTCCTAAATAAATAAATATATTAGGCTGAGGATCACACTCTTATTGCACTATTTGAACGTGAAAATTACATAAGACAAAGTTATAACATAACGTCACGCCTGTAATCTCCGAAGTGCTAGGCAGAGGTGTACCTGGTAGTACCTACACCCACATTTCGCCAGTTATGTTTAAGTCCCATGTAATAGAGGGCGAGTCTATTGCCATCAATCGGGCACAAGTCCAGACTCCGGGCTGCTTCTAAGAAATTCCAGATGAAAAAACTCAATAACATTTTGCCCCACCTGGGGATCGAACTCGGGATCTCATGCTCAGCAGTAGCGCTTGCGACCACTAGACCAACGAGGCAGTCTTTACATAAGACAGCCCCCCAAAAAGCCTGTCCTTCGCTCCTAAAACGCCACATTTACTTGTAAAACAACTAAAATAAATTAAATACTCAAATAATCAGAACTTTGTTTGCTACTAGCATTTCGCTCCTGACTTCGTCCGCATGCTTTTCTTACTTAAACATGTTGTTCATGTATATTTCGACACTCTCAAGGGTAACAAAATTCATAGGGTACTTCCCGTTGTCCTAAAACTAGGAAATTTGGTAAGTAGCATCGTTATGAACCACAAGTAATAGAAGAAGTCCTAAAACTATACATTTGTAACTAAATCTTAATAAATAGGGGGGTCTAAAAATTTCAAATGAAACCTTTTATAGTTCGAAAGCAGTGAGTCATCAGTGCAATTGCAAGATAAAAGTGTATTCCACAGTGGTGTTAAATACAAACAAATTATATTTTAAAATATTAAGTTTAATGAATTTATAAAAATGAATTTTCAGAAGACATTTGCGGGGCTAGGCCAACTGATAATGATGACTCACTGCATTCTAAACGCGAACGTACTATAGTTTAAATGGACTGTCATATGAAATGGCTTACACAGTAACAAATCCATCCACATATACATACAAACTGATAGGGAAGACTATAAGTGTACGTGTTTGAAGCTAAATTCCAAAAAAAAAATCGTGTGGCACTCGGAGACTGCCGCGGTAAAGCTATTGCATAGCATTTTTATCAACTCCTCTCTTCTCCCCCTCTCCATTCCTCCCCTCCCCCTCCCTCCCTCTCCCCCACCTCCCCCGCCACTCCTCTCACCCCTCCCTCACTTTCCCCTCCCGTCCCCTGCCTCTTCCCTCCACATCCCTCCCCTGCTCCTCCGTCCCCTCTCACAATACCCTCTTCCCTCTCTCACAATCTCCCCCCTCCCCTCCTCTCCCCTTTCCCCTCGCCACTATCCAATACGTCTAATCGCACACAACGCCGTGTCGAAGACTGCCGAACTGAAACGACGTTAGACGATGCACGGCCTTCAAGCCACACCTCCTTGCCCGTCGGAGTGGGGAGCGTGAGGTTTTTTTACGGAATTTCTGGATTCGGTCCCCGCGCTCAAGGCCCGCGATAGAAGCTATGCAATAGCTTAAAAACTCGGAAAAAGCGCGACTTGATTCCAGAACTATTAACAATGATCCTGCGTGCGAAACCTCGGTGGGAGAGTCCAACTCGCACTTGTCTACATTTTTTTTATATGTAGTGTGAAAAGATACCGTAGTCTAAAAAGGGCTTTACCCAAACAAACAAATAGAAACCCAAGACTGCTAAGATTAAAAAACCCTGAATACATTACGATCCCTCGCCACTAATTAACCCAAGTCATCTTGTAACCCTCTCACAACTGGTTACTGTGCGACATAAATAGTTCGTTCAACCACATTCGACCACAGCAACCTTCACTCGATCGCTCCACATTGAACTAATCATATAAGTAGCTGGATGTAATTACCGCGGCTCTACATCCTCTGCTAATGGAACTAAGCACGCTTTGGTATTTAAAATAGGGATATAGGTAGCATAGACAAACTTAGACAATACTCAATACTCAATATCTTTATTGCTTTCCATATGTATTCTTAGGTGGTAGGTATATGTATAAATGAGATCATTATGAACCCTGTAGGGCACAGCAAAAATGGTAGGAGAGAGGAAGCCTAGCTTAACGAGATCATTTCATTGTAATACAAACAATGTGCTACATTAAGAAGAATTATTTAAATTTTGAACACATGAACAAATGAACAAAAATGAATGATCATGGTCAAAAAAAGTTATCGTAATTTTATCTAAATCGGTTCAGACGTTTAGGTGTTCAAAGGTATAGTTTGCTTTCAAATTTGTAACCAGAATTATTCCAAGAGAAATAAAGGGCAAAAAAGTATTCTATGTGTTTATCAAGGAAATGAAAATATCTTGCATTTTTATCCAAATCTGCTCAACAGTTTTCGCGTGGTAGAGTAACAAGCAACCAAACATTTAAACATCTTCACAAACTTTGTAATTAAGGTCTAAAGAAAAAGGTGTAAATTCAAATTGTCTTTATGTGTTGTTTTTCTGCACTTTGCCGTTCACTGTCAGGCTGTATGTTAAACAAAATATGATTTGAGACCTTATCAAATATGGTAAGAGTTATAATGATTAAAAACACCAATACAGCAACACACACATTTAGCCAGCCATTCCATTCAGTACCGTGTTAATTAGAGACACAATACTGTGGCCCTAGTGAAAAGGGGTATAAGTCCAATTTTGTCGAAAATGAGTTAAGTGTACGTGTACCAAAGTGATCAGAAAACCGACTTTTACAGTTTTTTTTTGGTGTCAGTTGGACCCTTTTACACAAAGTAACTTTCTTATTTTTAGAGATGGCTTTGATCTGTCTTCACCAAAAGATAGAGCATTTTTTTCTGATCACTTTGGTACACTTAACTCATTTTCGACAAAATTGGACTTATACCCCTTTTCACTAGGGCCACAGTATAGAAACTATAGAAAGACGAAACCAGCGTGGACGCCGGTGTCCTCTTGGGGTTTAACCACCCGGTGAAAACTTGAGTGAAGTGAACTGTCCAGCATGCCCAGCATTAGTATAGTATGACAGTTTAATTCACCATCACTTTTTCCTACAATTTCACGGAGTATTTTTTACATAATAGAAGTTGTTTTACCTTTTTTACATCTGCCTTACAATATAGTCGTCACCATTTCATTCATCCTTTCAACGTGACCAAACCCTATGTTTACACCGCTATGTGGGTTATAAATGTTATAATACTGGTTTCAAGTTCTGTGCGTATTAATAAGGTGAATTAGCATGGGACTTAAAGTCGAGAATTAAGAAGTTGAGAGTCGAGAGTCAAGAATATAATCTTATGTCTGAACTTTAAAAGAGACCACGAGCCCTGAGTTTCTTTCGGCATTTCTTCTCAGGGATCAGTCAATTTGGAAATGCCATTTAGTTTTAAAAAAAAGACATGTAAAAGTATCTGAGAAGATTTACTTTCAGAAATAAATATTATTTCATTTAATTTTATTTTATACAATTTTATACATCGTCGAAGAGTTTACAAGTTCGTTACAAAGTAGACTGGTATTTTGGTTAGTGGCCCTGATTGCTATGTCGTGGGTTCGGTTTCCACCCAAGGTACACGAGCATGAGCAAATTTATTTGTTTTTTTTTTATATATATAAAATGGGTCTACTTTTGACCTCAATTTTGTCCTGCGGTCAGAGATGAGGTCGACGATGGAACCAGCTTACCCAAAAGAAGCCTATTAACTCGCGACTTAAACAGACTCATTCTGATTCATGATTCTGTGTCTAGGTGTAATTCGTCTATCTATACTAATTTATTATAAAGAGGGAAGATTTGATTGTTTGTTCGTTTACATTGAATATGCTCCGAAACTACTGGATCGATTTGAAAAAATCTTTCACCGTTGGGAAGCTATACACTATCCTCGGGTGACATGGGCTACTTTTTATCCCTGTATTCCCACGGGAACAGGAATTACGCGGGTGAAACCGTAACATCTGCTAGTCTAAAATATGTATGTATTTAGAAATATTTAGTATGTTTATCAGTTGTTTAGTACTCATAGCACAAGCTTTGCTTAGTAGGGGACTTAATGGTGTTGTGTGAGTTTACGTTTTAATTGAGGATCTTATTTACCCCATTGTCTACTATCATTCAATTTATTTACTGTGATTTCGCCAGATTTTTAAGCTGTCTTGGTAGAAGGTCAGTTTAACCATAGCAAATGGACATACCCATCACTTACCAGCCTCGCCAGTCAGGAAAACTCGAGGTGTTTGAGGATTACCAACCGAAACAAAATAAAAACTTTAAGTTCATCACCCCCACACCTCGTAAAAACGTTAGAGATACCATCTTTACATTTAATTACCGAATCACATTAAATAAAACGCTCCGTCAACCGTCAAACTGCTAAAGATAACATTTCCAAATTGAAAACAGAATGTCGGCTCCATTCATCTGGCGAACACACACGCACACACATACATGATAAATTATATTTATTTCTGTAATAGGTTTATACAAACACTCACCTACACGTCATTTTTTGTAACTAGAAGGTAAAGTCGTTGTTTCACTATCTGACTACTCTGAGAAGAAACACCGAAAGAAACTCAGAAGTCACAGTCTCTTTTTAAGTCCAGACATTATCTTGGTCAAATCATGTAAGAACAATGCAGATTATTGTTTGAAATAGCCTTTTGAGGAAAAAACATCATATGAGGTGACCAAATCAGTCAGTGCAAGTATTTATCATAAGATTCACGCACTCGCTATACGTGAAAAGTGTCTATGTGTGTGTGCGGTCTACTCGACGAATAGAGCCGGCCTTCTGTGTCACAACACTACTCTATGGTAAGTTGCTATCTAAATCAACTTGATCTGATTCTGCCTATCAACTTCACACAAGGTACTAACTTGTCCTCGGTATGTGAAGACAACCAGTTACCGATGTTTATCAAGAAATGGACATGTTTAAGGCGAGCTTGAGTCTTCTTGGAGCTACATTAAGGGTATTGCTAAGAAACTGCGATCTGGTTATGATAGTTCGTGACAGACATTTAAATGTTAAATGAGCATACTGTCGGGGTAGTACATAACATCACGTGGTATTATTCCCTTTAATAGATAGAATTATACGCTAAGTAAACTACATTCCGAAGTCCCATGTAATAGGAACTTTTTGTCATTAATCGGACATAATTCGAGACAGTCGGCTGTTTCTGAAAAAACCCTTTTAATTTTTTTTTAATTTTATTGTCCGTTTTAATTTTAATTTATGCTCTAAATGTGTTTGACGAATTTTAAATTAGTTGATGCTGTCCTGCTTGGGTGGAATCAAATCCACAACCTTCGGCAGGGCTTCTAACTACAAGATCAACAGGCCAGTCAAAGTAATACTTTATGTATGAATGATAAATACTAATTAAGTTACTAATTATTACCTCCTAAGTACTACTACTACTGCTTTTAATACTACTCTAGTATTTTATGTAATATAGAGACACACAGCGCAGTAGTTCACTCTTAAATGATGTATTTTGTATCTTTTAAAATCAATGCATTTCAGTAAGGTAGTTAGGTTAGGTAGTTAGGTTCGCTATAGGATAGGTATATGGTAAGTTAGGTTAGGTTATATGTTTATATATGTTGTCATTCTAATTCTTTCCTCAAAAAAGGTTTAAAAAGCATATAATAGACTCTTTAAATAAAAAAGTAATAAGTGGGCACTTATTATTGTTTTGGATCTATTTGTTGTCATCTTAATAAAAGTATGTATATCTCTAAAAAATTCTCGTGTCATAGTGTTTGTTACCGAACTCAAAGAAATGGTCAGTAGATGATAAACAACCAAACAAAGAAATGGTCAGTAGACGAGAAAAAAACAAAAAAATGGTCAGTAGATGAGAAACAAACAAAGAAATGGTCAGTAGATGAGAAACAAACAAACAAAGAAATGGTCAGTAGATGAGAAACAAACAAGCAAAGAAATGGTCAGTAGATGAGAAACAAACAAACAAAGACATAGTCAGTAGATGAGAAACAAACAAAAAAATGGTCAGTAGATGAGATACAAACTAACAAAGAAATGGTCAGTAGATGAGAAACAAACAAACAAAGACATAGTCAGTAGATGAGAAACAAACAAAGAAATGATCAGTAGATGAGAAACCAACAAACAAAGAAATGGTCAGTAGATGAGAAACAAACACAGACAAACATAGATTATTTATTATTCTTTTTTTTATGAAGTAATGTCATTCTCATCTACAATTAATGCTGTCCCAAGCATGTCCCCGTCTTCCATACTAAACACAGCACGCAATATTAAAGTGTAGTCCTCCAGGTGTCCTCGAATTCTCGCAGCTCTCGTTATTATTGCAAATACCATGACGTGTCATAACGCCAGCACGCTCGCACGTGACGAGAATAAAGGGCAGTTGTGTGTTTTTCTTTCTTTCTTTAGTTAGAAGTAACTTGCAGAGTAGGAGACGCTATTTTTTTGAATTTTTAAAGTTGTGCGTTTTGGAAGATTCTGTCAGTTATGATATGGTTTTATTGTGACACAGGGTGGTAATACTAAGTAGGTATATGAGCAAACTTGTTGGTTTTTGACAGTATGTACAGGTTTTCAGAAGCCTAAATGTCTGTCAACCATTCTTACCAAGACGTTTACCAAGTAAAAAAAAGAAAGAAAATAGAATTTTGATAAACATACTAATATATTTCTAAATACATACATATTATAGATAGATTACACCCAGACATAGAACAAAATGATCGTGCCCATCAAACAAACATTTGTCCTGGGTGGGAATCGAACCCACGACCTCCGGCATAGTAGTCAGGGTCACTAACTACTAGACCAACAGGCCAGTTAAACAGTTGGTCTTTTATAATTGTTTTTAAGCTAGACCTTGCTATAAATAGATTCGCATCTTCATAGGTGTGGTGTTTTTCATCAATTTCAATTAACCCTACTTAAGCCGACCCAATTTATAATCTTAATCATCCATCGCCTGTTTACTATTAGGTCAGCCCCCGTACTAAACCCGCAATCTAACGCATATTGGGCTAGGATATTAATTTTTAATCGTCTAGAACCGGGGTGAGCTGCCAATCATTTATCAAGCTTATAATAAAGTTTATTAATTGTTTTTTTTTTTCTACGGAAGGTTTTAATTGGGAAAGGATTAAGCGGGTTTTAACCGGAGGGTGTGAGTAGAAATATAATTATACCAGCTTTATTTATATTTTTTTTTTACTTTATTTAAAGTGATCAAAGAATTATATTAAACAAAAACTTAAAATAAATAAATAACTAAACCTAACAATAAATAACTACTGTGATGTACTAATAAACGTATCACACGACTGAATGGTAGCGCCGCGGAGAGTCCCGTTCTAGCCCTGGAGGCGGCGAGACGTTCCCGTTGAGTCGTAGTGTGCTTACTGATAATTTGGTTGTTTGACTATAAACCCTTAGGGATTCGGGTTTATAGTTAAATAACCAAATTATCAGTCATTCCTAGTATAATCAAGTGATTCCTAGTGAACACAATAACTACAAAGCGTCAAAAAATTCTTCTGCATCGCTGCCAGCTGGTGAAGTGCCCAAAAGACTGGCGGTATTGCCACGTTGAATCGCAATGCTTAGCCTCTGGCCAAAGTAGAGGCCAGCCCTTGGGTCACGGGAAGCGTCAACTAAACGTTTGCAGATGTCTTTGAAAACAAGACGAGCACTCCGACTTTATTTATAATAGTTTAAAACGTTTATTTACTCCACACTTGTTATGTACAGACGCCAGCACATCAACCCACCCCAAACTGTCAAATTTTCCCAATTGAACATGAACCTTATTGCGTTTAGAATAAAGTTGAAAACCTATCAATGAAATTTGACACATTGTGGTAGGTTGATGTGATCACCGAAAAAAGGGATTTGTCGACCGAAGAATAGACAAAGTGACTGATGGTACAAAACATCTGCCGACTATTCTACTAATATTATAAACGCGAAAGTTTGTGAGGATGGATGGATGGATGGAGGTTTGTTACTCTTTCACGTAAAAACTACTGAATGGATTTAAAAAAAAATTGGTATGGAGTTAGCTGACACCCTGGATTAACACATAGGTTACTTTTTATTCCTGTATTCCCACGGGAACGGGGCCTACGCGGGTAAAACCGCGGGACGTCTGCTAGTTTCAATTAAAGCAGCAAATTTAAACTCTACAGAAGAAACGACAAAGTGACAATATGTAGAAACATTTCTTTTATCCACCAATTTCATACAAATCTACTAACCTCGTCTGTGTCAAGCACAGAGCCTCAATACACAAAAACGGAGTACACACTACACATAGAACACAGTGTACTGTTTACGAGAACCTAATCAAACGCGAAGCTCCACCAATTTACATTTAATGCCACCCCTAGCGCGCGTAAAATGTAAATTTGAAATTCAATCAAGAATTTGCAGGGTTGCCCCGGGGTGGGTTTTTTTTATAAGTAACCCATTGGACAGATTTTCTCATTAATTATATTGAAGGTATATTTTTTTAAATTACTTTCCTGTGACCTTTTAAGATGCTAAAAGGTAGGTGTGATTATTTTTTATTTTTTGTGGGTATTTTTAGAAAAGTCTCGGGTAAATGGAATTTTGTTTAATTAGATTCGTAGACATCGTTATTATCTGTCTAGCCTACTTAGTTAGTAAATACTTAATTTACATTTTCCCATCACTCAAAAACCGGGTCAATATAGATTCCCATTGGAAAGAGTGTCATGTCAGATTTTCGGGCATTTGACTTCCCATACAACGCTTGTAAGAAATCCTAGGAATAATGGCAACAACCTACTGTATAACTTGCTTTCTGATGAAGGGTATCTTTCTGTATTCGATGTTTACCCATAGGTACACAGACTGACCTCAGCAAGCTTAGCTTAACCTTGAAAAATGACCCATGCAGCTGTTATTATTCAGCTACGAGCTTCTGTATTAATAGCTAGCTGGTGCCCGCGACTTTGTCTGCACAGGATTAGTATTTTGTGTACTTTATTTTCTTGCCCAAGGTCATATAAGTGTAATATACGTATCTTAATAAATTATAGCCTAAGTGTTATTCTGATGTATAAACTACATTATTGTAAAGTTTCATTAAAATCCATTGAGTAGTTTTTGCGTGATAGAGTAACAAACATCCATCAAATCTTTATAATATTAGTAGGATTAAAAAGTTTTCGCTAATCTGGTCTGTATCACGACAGCATTTGTACAGAGGCTACCCCAATGTGTCAAATTTCTTTGACAGTTTTTCAACTTTACAACATAAGAAGGTTCATGTTCAACAGTGAAAATTTGACAGTTTGTGGTAGTTTGCTTGATGTGCTGGCGTCTCGCGTCTGTACCTACGTCATTTGGATATAATAGCACGCCATTGGCTTATAACGATGGCCTCTAGTAACCTCTAAATGCAATATTAACAATTCACCACCCCTACCTATCACAAAAACAAAAAGCTTTATCGTCCAAAACTGGAGTAGGCACCATTCATCCTCGATTACCGATTCCAAGATGGCTACCGTGAACAATAACCGCGGGAACACGTGAAAATGGCCGCGATAATGTCCGCCACGAATAATTTACGCGGGATTTTATATACCTACAAGATAATTTTATGTTTTCCCGGCAAATTTTGTGAGTTGTGGTATTGCTTTCGATTTGGACAGACTGTATATGGTTATAAATGCTATCTGATGCTGTCTGCGGAAAGTGGGGTTGTTCGCTTTTCAGAATCTTGATTATTTTCTAGTACTTAGTAGTTAGTAGGGTTTGATTTCCACACAAGAAAGATGTTTGGGTGATGAGCACGATCATTTGTTCTGGGTCTGGGTGTTATTTATCTTTAAAATGTATGTATTTAGAAACATATAAGTATATTCGTTACTTGTTTAGTAGGTGGCCATTAGACAAGCTCTGATTAGTTTGGGATGCTAGATGGCGTTGCGTGATAGTTGTGAAAAAAAGATTTATTTATATTTGACATCCTGCATCGCGATGTTAAAGTTATCCGCGCGATTGAACCCGACGGCAACCGTCGCATAGTAGTAGCCCACCAGACAACACCAGTCGCGGCGGTGTTGTCATGCCTTCTCGAAAAAAAAAAATAATAATATATAATAATAAATTAAAAGGTTTGACATTTAAAACATCTTCAAGTTTATGTTGCAAATTTTGTACAAAATAAGATTCTACCTCTTAAGCTAAGGTATACCTGTATTTTAAGAGGTAGTTTACGGTCTAGGTTAACAAAAATCAACAAAAACTTATCTTAAAAAGTATATATGTACAAATACATAGTATGATATGCAAAAATAAATTGTTTGTGTGTGATTGTGTTTTTGTGTATGTGAGTGGTGTTTGTGTGGATATGTGAGTGCATTACACAAGATACGTTAGTAAAGACTCCGTGTAAGAGTAATCCTTAAGGAGCAACCAGTCTGTTACTTTAAATTCCTTTTTTATGTGTGGGGGATAATGTACTTTACACCCTGTTCCTCTAAAGCTTATTTTAATTTGTACTCTCTCTGTAAAGATGTCCAGACAATTATAAATTAAGCTTAATTCCATTATTTCCTTCCACCAGAACCACTTCAAAGCCTCCGCCTAATGGTTATTTACCATACAAAGCGATACAGCAACAGACAAATTCCTTATAATCAGGCCTCGGTCGGCCTTCTACTTACTGTACACTCAAACACATTGCAAATGCATATAAAACGTCATTCACCAAAGTTCATTTCGTAGCAATAAAGCCGGTTTAAGCAGTCCAAGTGTCACTTAAACGTGCAGTTGATAGTACAACTCGTTCTATCCGTGATATAGTCATTTTCTAGTTTTCTATTTAATTAGTTTCGCTCTGAACTGAGTTATTAACATTAAATCTGTTTAGGAGTTAATAGAACGAATGATTGCCAGCTCTTTGTATTTCTCTATGAACAGTAATGAGTATGTAGTTGAAAATGCAATAATATTACGTTCGTACACTCGCAAATGGGAATGGGTCGCTGGGAAAATGTGATGAAATGCATAATGCATATGCATATATTACATTATGCAAATCTGGGTTGTCAACCCAAATAAGCACATGCTTTTGATATTCAGCTGAAAAGACTGGTTCAGTGTAGTCACGGAGCATGGTTTTGAAGGAAATAGTGTTAACCGATGATATTAGTATAACGAAATGTACTACTGTCGCGAAAGGTAAAACGTGATACATGTAATTGGTGAGATATATGACTTAAAATTAATTAATTGCGTTTAAACAAGAGTAATACTATTCTATTTGTACTTACTATTCTTATTACTACTGTCTTGTATATTGGTGTGTGCTAGCTATCATGTAGCAAATTATTTAATTTAATTTAAATGAGTATGTTTATTAATTACCAATGCTGTTTAAACTGTTCTTCTAACATATCAGACAGACGTGTTGCTGGGAAGTTTATTCCGCCACTTCTTCTTCCCAGCAAAAACACTAGGAAGTGGCGAAGGGCGAGCGTTTTGAGGGACTGCCTTATGTAATTTTTGACGTTCAAAATGTGCTGATCCTCAGCCTAATTTGAATAAATGACTTTTGATTTTGATTTTGATTTAGAATACAAAAATGACATTGAACTGTATTTAATACTGCTTCGTTGGTCTAGTATTCGCAAGCGCTACTGCTGAGCATGAAGTTCCGGGTTCGATCCCCGGGTCGGGAAAGTGTAATTCTGTTTTCCATCTGGGATTTCTCAGTAAGAGTCCAGAGTCCGAATTAATGCCCGATTGATGGCAATAGGCTCGCCCCCTATTACATGGGACTTAAACATAACTGGCGTAATGAGGGTGTACTACCAGGTACACCTACGATTACAGCCGTGATGATATGTTATGTTATGTAAATATACTGTCGCGAAAGATAAAACGAAATACGTGTAGTTGATGAGATATGACATAATTATTTGCGTCATACAATCATATAATCGCTGCAATTTGGTCAACGCAAGTAACATATAATTATATAGATTTATACATGTGGAAGCTTGTTATTAGCAATTGTACCTGAATTTATGCATGATATTTAAATTGTTATTAGTCTGTAAGCTTTCTTTAAAATTAAATAAATAAATAAATATACAAAAATAATACAATAATGACGACAGTGAACTGTATTTAATTTAATTTACAATATTAGTTAATTACTAAGTTTAATTTATAATTATCGTGTGGACTAGAGTTTAAGACGCCAGCCTCTCATGCACAAGGTTGTGAGTTATAATGTGATTTTTTCAATTCATTATGTCCTTTCTAAGTTTTTATTAGACATCATTGACATCAGTGACGGAAAACAGCGCGAGGAAGCTTGAACTAACAGTCAATAAGTCCAAGCGCGGATCCCCCTGAAGTGGGCACTGTGGGCATGCCCACAACCCTAATTGAGGTCAGTTCAGGACAGACAGAACAAATGATCCTGTTCATCATACAAACATTTGTCTTGTGTGGGAATTTCGATTCCCACACAACGGCCCACCAAACGGCCTCCGGGATAGCAGTCAGGACCACTAACCAATAGATAAAAAAACTTGAGAGGTGTCAAGGGACACCCGGATGGAACGAAGTTCCCTTCGATTGATTAGTGAACTATTCAATCTTCTCTCTCTCTCTCCCCCTCCCCCTCCATCTTCCTCCTCCCGTTCCCCTCCCTCCCCCTCTCCCTCCCTGCCTCCCCCAACCCTCCCCATATCCCCCTCTCCCTCCCCCTCTCTCCCGCTATCTCCCTCTCCCTCTCCCTCGCCCTCTCCCTTTCCCTCTACCTCTCCCTCTCCCACACCCTTTCCCTCTCCCTCTCCCTCTCCCTGCGAACATGCGACGCCGCACAGCTTACAATAGCTTACTATAGCAAAAAGTGTCGTGACAACTTTTCGTAAGAATTTTTTCCGTCTAGCCCCCTTTCACAACGCGCGATAAGGAACTTCGTTCCAAAAACAGGCCAGTCACAGTAGTAGCACAGTCTTAGTAGTGTATGTATGGATAATATACCAATCGAGTTAAATTATTACCTCCACTACTACTACTTCAAATACTAGGTACTACCCACTCTAGTATTATATGTAACATAGAGACACGCAGCGCAGTAGTTCAGTTTAAAATAATGTATTTTAAATCTTTCAAAATCAATGCATTTCAGTAAGGTACTTAGGTTCGGCAGTTAGGTTCGCTATAGGGTAGGTATGGTAAGTTAGGTTAGGTTATATGTATACATACATTCATGTATATGGTAAGCAATAAAGATATTAAATTTTGAGTATATTTTTGTTCTCATTCTAATTCTATCGAATACAAAAGGATTAAAGAACACATTAGGGACTCGCTAAATAAAAAAACTTTTTTACAAAAAATAAAACCGACTTCAAAAAAAGCACTAAACGGTGAAAAATAACTCTAAATTAGGAAGTCTGTGGCTTTGGTGGTTTTGTCTTATTCATGATGGGCCACCGACTTCCTAATTTAGAGTTATTTTTCACCGTTTAGTGCTTTTTTTGAAGTCGGTTTTATTTTTTGTAAAAAAGTTTTTTATTTTTCTATTTTTAGTTGTTCCCATACAAATATTTGATGAATGAATTGATTAAAACATGAATTTATTTTATACCAATTGTTAAGATTACATGTCATGATAAATAGGGTTATCCACTTATCCCTAATAAATGAAAATTAACATACCTAACTGTCGAAATCTAGGTATATTGTACACATCTGCGTACCCCATCAGAGCATACAGGCGTGATAATACGTCATGATGTTGTATAAACAATAAACATCCAAGCGATTCCAGCAATCACGACGGATTTGCCGTCTATTTTTGAAGAGTTCCGTTGTATATCTCCGAAGACCAGCACCAGATCTTCACCAAATTAAAATGGGACCACCTCGGGAGTCTACTCTTTCAAACAAAAAAAGAATTTCGAGAATCGGTCTACAAATGCCGGAGAAATCAGGTAACATACATAAAAAAAAAAAAAAAAAAAAAAAAAAAAAAAAAAATACATACACACGAACATAGAACCTCCTCCTTTTTTGAAAGTCGGTTAAAAAGTAATAGTGACTTGGTAGTTATTATAATATTGTTTTGGATCTTTTTGTTGTCATCTTATTAAAGTATAACTATAATATATGTATAAAGTTCTCGTGTCACAGTATTTAGAAAGAAAAGAAAGAAAAAGCGTTTTTTTGGCACGATACAGGCGCACGTTAATGACGAACCTGACTAACGACCTGAGATTGTGAGGTGTCACCGACGTAAAAGCAGAGTGATATGGATGTGTGTGAGTATCTGTGCGTGTGTTGTGTGTGTAAAATTAAATAAATGATGTAGTAAAAAACAAAAAAAAAAACTATGTAGTATTTTAGACCGAATAGCGGATTTTTTACCAACCTCATTCTAAACAGCTTGATTGATTCGTATGAAATTTTGTCTGTATATTAGTAGGTCTTAAAATAGGTCGTAAACTATTTTTGCTATTCTTAAAAGCGAAACGAAGTAAGCGTTCATCCACCGTCGTGGGTACCGTGAGAATGCCCACAGCCATAATTGAGTTATAAAAAAGCGTAAACGTAAGAAAGTAAAGACGTCTGAATAATGATATACTGCCTTCTTATTACATAAACATTGTGCTTGTGTCAATATTGTAAATTTTCTCAACCCGACTTCAGAAATTCGGAACCGACCAACCGATGGCGATGCTGCAACTTATGTCTGATTTGATTTTGTCTTTTTTATTACTAACAAAGTTTATTTATTGTTACTATGACTTTGAGTTACTATGAGCAGCGGTGGCCCAGTGGTGGCGGCCCCGACTTAGATAGATAGATAGATAAAACACTTATTTAGTACACACAAAAGACACAGACAAACACACAATACAAAATCAAAAGTGATTTAAAACAATGAACGATGAATGATAGTGCACTTACGAACAGTAAGACGTGGGTTCGAAGTGTTCGAACCCAGGCAGGCGCATTACTTAGTGTAATTTATTGCATTACCACTGCTCTCAAAAACGGTGTAGGAAAACATCGTGATGAAACCGGCATGTCCTAGAACCAAAAATTCGAAGACATGTGACATCTACCAATTCGCACTGGGCCGCTTTTTCATGACTTTAAGTCTTGTTACTACGAGAAGCTAATGCTCTACGTGATCATTTAAAAAAAATGCGATACTGAAAGCATCTGTTTATATTCCAACCAGTTTATATCTCCATTTGTTATCAAATCGCCACTGTTAGTCCATTCCTGCTCACCCACCAGAAGTAATCCTTTGTTATAGTAACAAATGCTCAGTCTAAAGCAAATTATTCAAAGTTGTCTCATTTAAAATCATGTCCCTTTCGCTGGCTGTTCCAATAATTTCCATTTATTCTCTGAACGAACAATTTAATGAATTCTCTCAACAATTTGTAAGTGGGTGTGAACTGCACCCCACAGAATTGAGAACAGAAGGTCAACTCCGTACAGCTTTAACGCACGCACACACAGAAACATTTGACGTACATTCGTGTGATGACTAAGGAGCCACATTTATTAATTTCAATTTTACGTTTAGCTGCAAAGACCCGTACACATCTTATATAAAACTAGTGTTTCTACAGACAACGAATGCATAAATGTGTTGCACACTAAGCAGCAAAGAATTTCCGATTGACTTTACTGTGCAAATGGGCGTCCAAGACAAATATGTATTAAGTTATGATAGAAGAATTTTTATTAATACAAGCTTGAACTGTCCTACATCGTTGAGCAAAGGCCACGTCTTTATATTCCCTGGATGGGTAACCATTAATTACATATCAAGACGCTTTCGTGCATCAGAAAGCACGTAAAACCTTTGCCGTTCCGTCCGTCTATCCTTTGTAAGTCTTTCACAGTCGTTACAGATAGTCAGAAGCTATTGTTTTACCCATTGTTAAACACTGGTATTCAGTTGTATCAGATAGGACTGGTAGTCGACTCCAACATATGGAAAAAGGCTAGACCATAGCCTAGATCGTCCCACCATCTTTGTGATCTGCCGCAGCCCCGTTTAGGGCACCAATAATATATTTTAAGGGCCCAAAGCTCGTTCGACCTTCTGTTTCTGACTGTATGGTGCGATCTGTGACGACTGAGACAAATAGACTGCAGAAATGTAGAGAGAAATTGTTAGTGAAGCATGAAACGATTTGGTGCTATTTCAAGCTATACTGTCCCACTTCAGGGCAAAGGCTTTTTCTCCTCATACAGAGAAGGCACTAGGATTAATCACCACGTTTGCCTAAGGCGATTTAAAACTTATATTGTTAGTTATAAAGTCCAGGTTTCATCACGATGTTTCCTTTCACTAGTAGGAACATATGAATTAAAAAAGTTTTACTTTTATTTTTTTCAAGATTAAGTACTAGCAATATGGGTTACACATTACTAGTAGTCTAATTAACCTCTCCGACATGCTTGGGTCTTGGAGTGGGTTCACGTCAATAGTGCAATGGGTGGGGATCGAACTTAGATCGCCAGGCCGACGCCTTAGAGCTCTTACACACTAGCGGCATATTGCAAACAGCAGAGGCAACTGCTGACGTCGACACGACTCGGCGACAGCCCAAATGACTCCTATATTGAGAGAGCTGATGACTACTACCGCTGATTTTTGAAGTTCGAAGGCCAACGGCTGCCTCCAAGGCGTGTTGACGGCTGCAGTTACCTCTGCCGTTGGCAGCAGGCCGCTCTTTGCCATCGGGTTATTGCCGCTTCTTGAATTAAAAAGTAACATTAGTACTTGCTAGGATTTGAACCACAGCCAAGTGCAATTGAGGTAAGCGCCTTAACCTCTCTCTCCCCATCTATATATGTACCTAATAGACACGTCTAATGATTGAGGAGCTTGTGGCTAAATTTTAACAGCCACAAGGGATTAAGCTGACTATTACCATACCAGTGACCATTTATTACATACCAAGACTTCTTAGTGCCTCGTTGGTCCGACAGGCAGTCGCTCCATGTCGTCATCATCATCATTTCAGCCATAGGAAGTCCACTGCTGGACATAGGCCTCGCTTATAGATCTCCAATAAGACCGTTTGGAAGCGGCTCGCATCCAGCGCGTTCCCGCGGCCTTAATAATAATAATAATAATAATAATAATAAAATCTTTATTGCATATAAGGTGTTGCAGTAGATACACTAAAAAAAGTTACATAACAAAATAAACAACTGTTTGCTACAGTAATGGTTGGGGTACTGTCCTCTTAGATAGGCTACATAATAGCCTGTAGTAAAGAGAAACAGAGCCGTATCCCTCTTGAATGGAGAAATCTATTGCTTAGTGATTTTGGAACAATATTTAGTAACGATTTTATTTTATTTGTAAATTTAATTTAATAACAACATCAAAAGATTAAGAGTAAAGTGAAAGTTTAAATGTAATGTGTGTGTGTGTGTGTGTGTGTTTTTGTATGCTTGTGCGTGCGTGAGTGTGTGTGTGTGTTTGTTTGAGTTTACGTGTGAGTTTATGACAGTCCCGGAAAAAATGATTCTGTTTCATCGTACGTTTTATCTAGTAGGAAGGAGCAGACTGCTGATTTACAATCATGTTCAGATAAGGAGTATATTGATTTTTGAATTAATTTTGTTATACAAGTATGGGCCAAGATAGTAGAAAAACTTTTTTGTAAAAGAGTAACGGGTCTGTGGAAGGGAATGAGGTCGTCTGTCCACCTTGTGGGTGGACGTCCTACGCTGCGCTTGCCGATACGTGGCCGCCACGCGAGAACCTTTCGACCCCATCAGTCATCAGTCCTCCGTGCTATGTGCCCTGCCCACTGCCACTTCAACCTGCTAATCCTCTGGGCTATGTCGGTAACCTTGGTTCTCCTACGGATCTCCTCATTTCTGATTCGATCTCGCAGAGAGACTTCGATCGTCGCTCCATGTAAAACACTGGTATTCAGCTGCATCCGGTTAAACTGGAAGCTGACCCCAACATAGTTGGGGAAAGGCTAGGCCGAAGATGATGGACAGTCAAATGATAGGTTAGTAAATTCTCCTAAACGCCTTTGAAATAGAACAAAATGAAAAGGAAAATTTGATTGTCACATCGATTGGAATCTAATTTAACAGTATATTGACACTGAGCCCCGAATAATACCGAGTTACCGACCGTCCGTCTACATTATTACTGAAAGTATTGGAAAAGGAATCATTTGGTAAGTGACAAGCTTTTTGGAGCCCAGCGCACGTTTCCACAAACTTAACTTTTGCCGTTCAAGCCATAAGATTCGACGTAAACATGTTTCGCGTTTGGATTTTTTTGAGTGCATCTGTAAGTTTGTCGGGTCCATTTTGGATCTGAATTTTAATAAATTGAAGAGCCCCTTGTGACGTGGTATCCGGGCTTTCTTTGGTGTTCTGTGGTGGGCAATAAAACCTCGGCAATTTGCAATGTTGCTTTGAAAGGAACTTCGGTTGTTACTGATATTTTCTGAATCGGTTAAACTGGAAGCTGATTACTACATAATAAGGAAAGGCTAGACAGAATGATGATGATCATTATTTTATATCTCCAACAATATAATTATATAGTCTTTGGAAATATATATATTATAAGTATGTTTGTCAATTGTCTAGTACCCATAACATAAGCTCTGCTTAGTTTGGGACTAGATAGCGTTGTGTGAAAGTTGTGGCATACTTATTTCATTGCCGGGGTAAAAGTATCCTATGTGTTAATCTATGTGCCAATTTTCATCCGTATCTGTTGAACGGTTTATGATTGAGTAATGTACGTTCAGATCTAAACATTTTAACCTCTTCACAAACTTTCACGTTATAAATATTAATAGAATAATTTATATTTTACAAACACTTTACACATACAATTTAGTACAATTTAGTACATTACAAAATAATAACTACAAATAAAATAATTCTTTACACGCTCTTCACTCTCCTACAAAGTAGGTACGCTGTGCCTATCGAGTCCATATCAGAGTGCCTAGTGCGAGTTTGTTTTACGTTAACGCGATCGACACGTTCATGACGTTCGGCGCTCCGATTGGCCCGCTCCAAGCTTTTAACCAATCAGAGAGCCAAACGCGGCAAACGTTTCGATCGCGTTTACGTAAAAACAACTCGCACTTAGGGCACTGATACCTACAACGACGAGATGAGAACAGTTCCCACCACCATCATACACACTGAAACAAGACTCAATTCGACTACTAACATTACGTCTCCCTTACGAATAAGTCTCAATGTATTTTTATCCCTTTGATGTGACCTCACGTAGCGCACCTCCTGAGAGACGAGGAGGTCACGTACACGTCTGATTTATCAATTATTTTGTGATACGTCGGCGTGAGGAGTTCGGAAGTCGTGCGTAGAGATTGTTAAGAGACTTGGTGTAATACACTGTCGTTTGTAAATATGTTACAGGCGTTACTAGTATAGTCGTGGTCGTGTAGTATTAAGTAACGCTGTGGTTTAAAAGATGTAGGGATAAAAAACTTTTTTACAAAAAATTAAACCGACTTAAAAAAACACTAAACGGTGTAAAATAACTCTAAATTAGGAAGTCTGTGGCTTTGGTGGTTTTGTCTCATTCATGATTGGCCACCGACTTCCGAATTTAGAGTTATTTTACACCGTTTAGTGTTTTTTACGTAGTACTTGCAACCAGGGTTTCGAGTCTGCTATTGCAATCGTGTCTCGATGACCGGTCGATGATCGATTTTTGACGTATAACGTCAAACGTATGACACATTTCCCATACAAAAACTGTCAAAGTTGTCAAATATTCGATCAATGACCGGTCATTGAGACACGATTGCAATAGCAGACTCGAGCCCCAGCATGTGTGTTGTATTACACATTAATGAATGTAAACGAAGCAAAAGAAGTGTGTAAGAATCTTAGCTCACGGGAGAAAGGCGTGAGTTTATGTATGTATGTGTACGAGTGGTTTGAAGCCCTAGTCAGAAGTCCGAAAGTCTGACAACTAGTTTAACCAAGAAGTATCGCCTCTTGGTTGTTACGCAGTCATTGGAATGGGTATCAGATAGGCGATTGTTCCATTAATAAAACTGGAATTCAGCTGCATCCGGGTATACTGGGAGGCGACCGTTAGATGATGATGTTTTGCATAATCCTCCAGGAATATCCTCTCTGACAGGACCCAGGCTTCTAGAGCTGCATAGGGTATTAATCCTCCAACTCAGGCCCATTACGGGTTGGGTCTTCGTAATTTCCATTCTTGAACTAGCCAGTTTCCTCACGCCGTATTCCATTTTGAGAGTTAAGTAAATGAAATACTTAAAATATTTGCAGCATTACGCATTAAGATTATAACTTCACTTCTGGGTGGCTGTACAGTCAACCGCCTATCCATGGTAGCAGTTTGACTTTGAAAGTGCTTTTACTTGGTAGCAATAAGGGTGAATTTCGTAGTTCATCAGCAGTACTCACGTGCGGTGACTGTAGCCAGCCGGTCTCCAACTTGTATGCATAATAATTGTAGATACAAATGTTAGCATTCACTGTTTGTCAATCCGCATATCATAAGTTATTAATGAGTTCATTTGAGACTAGTTTTGTCTCACGACAGTGTTTAGAATTAACTACTGGCTGTGTCCTGTGATTTTATTCGTTATTAAGGCTCGTAGCATAATGTTAAATAGTGTAAAATATTTGTAAAAAATTGGGCTATAAATGCAATATTTTTTTTTGCAAATAAACAAATGTTATTTTCATGCCAATCAAGTTCTTCTAACTTATCGGCCAGACGTGTTTGCTGAGGCGTTTGTTGCGCTACCTACATCTTCTTCCCAGAAAACATACTGGGACGTGGTAAAAGGGTGGGCTTTTATACGGGATTATCTTTGGTCATTATGACGTTCAAAAAGTGCTAATTCACAACCTAATCATACAATATTCTTTCTTAAATTCAAGATATCGGCAACCATTTTGAATTTAGACAATCAGTGACCCGCCAGAAGGTTAAATCAATAAAATTGCTGACGACAGTCTTAGAAAGGTTATTTCGCTAACCCGAATGAGTTACTATCGCACAATACTGTACAATTATGACTGATAATATCTAGAATTGTATTTTTCTAATGAATCACAGATCATTTATGAGATCATTGAGAGCGCTTTCATCATCATCATTTGCTTAGCCTTTTCCCAACTACAAATGTTGGGGTCGGCTACCAGTTTAATAGGGTACAGCTGAATACCAGTTACTGGGTAAGACGATACGCCAAAACTGGGGGTCGAGTCTGCTATTGCAATCGTGTCTCAATGACCGGTCATTGATCGATTTTTGACGTATATAACGTCAAACTTATGACACATTTCCCATACAAAAACTGTCAAAGTTGTCAAATATTCGATCAATGACCGGTCATTGAGACACGATTGCAATAGCAGACTCGAGCCCCTGGTTGTTAGACTATCTAAATGACAGTCGGGACCAACAACTTAACGTGCTTTCCGAGGCACGGAGGAGTCTTGATATGTGATGAATGGTCACCCATCCACGGACCGACCTTGTCAAGCTTAGCTTTACCTCCGATTGAACTGTGAAGCTGTTATTATTCTCATTTAGAACGCTTTCGTCAATCCCAATTTTATTTTTATTACGGATTTTATGTCCCATTGTACCTACCACATCTCGGTTTGGTTCAAATATCCTGGACCGTATCATTTTGGTAACCGATCGTAGTATTAGGTAATAAATAGCTGGACCTTTGTAAAATAATGAAGGTAATTTTACTCGTAAATGATAGGGGTATTTTCGCTTCGCACCGTAGATTTTATATTAGGACTGTAAGGCCTCATAGGATCGGGTCTAAAAATTACTGGAATTGTTATTTTTTCACGCCGTTGCTTAAGCATAACAACACTCTTGTATAAGTGAAGTCTTGTAATTGGCTGTCAATTTAATTTGCTGTTATTGCTCTGTATTCTGCGAAGTGGCTAATTGGTGATCCAGATTCGGCTAAGACCAAAATGACTTGATTCTGCCATCACTTTTCTACTATCAGAAAACCCGTACGGCGATTGTCCACTATTTCTTTGTTGGCACCTTGGCACCTCTACAATCCGAACATCGAAGGACTAGAACAACTTACCTACTGCGGTCTTCCCGTCCGATAGTAATTTAGGTCAAGGCTAGAGGCTAAATAGGCTCATGTTGAACTAGTGCGCTTCACCATCATTGATTGCATACCTGCTTACCTTTAAAAAATCTTACTAATAGCCCTATGGCTAAGGCTATGGAGAGGTATTATTAGTTCGATCCCATCCAATTGCAATATTGACGTGAAATCACTCCAGACTCTGGAGCCTGGACCCAAGCATGTTTAGCTTAATTGGAGGGGTTCTCAGGACAACTACAACCGCACCCCACACTGCCTTGCTGGTTAGCTTTTTAAAATAAAAAGTTTTGTAAAAAAAGTCTTTCAAAACTTCAAAGAATCATTGAAATTGATTAAAAACTGATAAAGAAGTTCTTTCTAAATATTGATCTGTACATCTCTGGCAAGCCCCTTTTAAGATAGAAGGGCGTAATGTTATGTTATAGAAATACAAAAACACTGCATTGACATCTGACTATAGCAATCGCGAATAATTGGCTGTTATGCGTTGAAGAGTTCAGTTGTTCCTGTCTTTGTCATCAGGTTTTCTTCACAAAATGATATATTTCTAAATGAAAAAAAAAAAATGCTTGAGATGTTACTAAAATGTAAAAATCTACCGATATTTTTTGAGGAGTTCCCTCA
This sequence comes from Euplexia lucipara, assembly GCA_921972225.1. NCBI lineage: Eukaryota > Metazoa > Arthropoda > Insecta > Lepidoptera > Noctuidae > Euplexia > Euplexia lucipara. The sequence goes on along the minus strand of OV179169.1, from coordinate 451,171 downwards.
TTTCCTTGAGGATCATGTCGTTTCTCATCAGAGTTCCTCGTTTCCTCATCAGATATGAGTTTTTATATAAATGGGACCAATCTGTTTGTATACCCTATCAAATAAAAAAAAGAATTATGAAAATCGGTCCATAAACGACGGACTACAAAGGTAACAAAGAATTCAGAACCTTCTCCTTTTTTTGAAGTCGCTTAAAAATAAAAATCTGCAACTCTTCCATGTAAAGCGTGAGCAAGCGTAGTGATCAATGCTCATGCTTTCTTTGCGTTCGTTCCCAACGAGTCACACTGTAACCTGTAACAGTGAGATTCGTTTGGTTAGGAGAACAATTTAAAAAAAATCCCAGCCAGTCACACTGTAACACGTTGCGGTGTGACTCGTTGGGAACGAACTTTAAAAAGCTTTCCCAATTAGTAACGGTGTGACTGGTTTGGAAAAAAAATCCCAACGAGTCACACTGTTACAGGTTACAGTGTGACTCGTTGGGAACAATCGCTTCTTTGTACGAAAAGAATACAATGGAATTTTCAATCAACAATATCGCGAAACACATCACAGCTACATTACTGCATACCTCCCAAAACTTGGTATCGCTCGTGTAGTTAATCGTGCGCGAACATTTTAATGGCCCGTAGTTTGGCGCACTCCGCTTACAAAAGGGTTACTGGAGACTTTGTAATTGAAAGCGAGTTTAATTGAGAACCTGGTAATTGTCGGGCTGCTGTAGGTGCATGGGGCTAAATGACTTTATAATTGTATTAAACCCATTAACCGCCTAAGTCGGATTTGTCCGACAACTATTTTCGAATCCATTTTAGGAGCTTGTTGCTAAATGGCCTCACAGGTCGATCTAAGGTTCGGCTACGCGTGACGAGGTTGGGTGACAGACATGACAGTTAATAGAAAGAAAGAAAGAAGAAAGAAAATACATTTAACATACACACACACACATCACATTCTCACACACATTTCACATTTCACATTCACACACACATTTCACATTTCACATTCACACACAGCCACACACACACACACCACACACATTCACACACACACACACACACACATATTTCACATTTACACACTTCTCAGTTTTTTTTTTTACATTTTTTTTCTCATTTTTTTTTTTTTTTCATTTTTTTTTGTTTTTTTTTTTAATAAATAATCTATACTAATATTTTATAGAGGTATAATTAGATTGTTTGTTTGTAAGTTTGTATGTAGGGGGTAATCTTCGAACTAATGACCGAATTTTAAAAAAATGCACTGATGGAAAGCTACACTATTCCCGGATGGCATAGGCTACTTTTTATCCCTGTAATCCCACGGGGACTGGAACTACGCGGGTGGAACCGTGTGAAGTCTGCTAGTTATAGATAAATTACACCCAGACAAAGAACAAATGATCGTGCTCATCACACAAACATTTGTTCTGGGTGGGAATCGAACTCACGGCCTCCGGCATGGCATTCAGGGGCACTAACTACTAGACCAGCAGGCTAGTTAACGAATGTTAAGCTACGCGCTACGTGTTTTATGCTGTTAAATTCCTGTGCGTGTTACAAATAAACATATTTTATTTTCTTTCTTTCTTTCTTTCTTCTTTCGTGACGAGGTTGGATGTCAATTCATTGAGTTTGTTCCGCTACTTCTTCTTCCCAGCAGAAGTGTAATGACTACTCCGTAGGTACCTCGGAAAGCAAGTAAAGCTGTTAGTGTCGGCCGTCATTTTTAGACTTATGACAGTCGTTACAGAAGCCCGGAAATCTGACAGTCAGTTTGATCAAGGTTAACTATTGTGTTATTTTTCGCCTTTTTAAAATCTTTCTAACAATGTAGGTACTCGTATGTAGCGCATAACTAGTAGTCTTGTTAACTCTTCCAACTAAGCTAAATATGCTTGTGTCACAGTTAGGAGTGGGTCACGTCAATAGTGCAGTAGGAGGAGATCGAACTAACGGCCTTTCGATCGCCCTATAGTCGTTTGGCTTTTGCCGCTTAATTATGACACTAAAGTAGAAGCTTCTTGATAGGCTAGAGATCCGCCCCGGATTTGCACGGGTGCAATTTTTAACTGACTTGCAAATAAAGAGGTTCTCAATTAAGTAGGTTGTATTTTTTATTTGTGGGTTATCTCTAAACTCCGTCATTTGTGGGTTATCTCTAAACTCCGTCATTTGAGAACTGATTTAGAGAGGGTATATTATGCTTCCCATATTTACACTTAAGTATAAATTTCGTCGAAATGGGTTTTATCCATTACGCTTCGCTAATATTACGGGTCGAAGCCTGGAATTCATGTAATTTAAAACCGTACATCGACAAACAGACTAACATGGATCATAATGAAAGCCTCCGCAAATACATCTCCCAATAAGTCAACAGTCGACGGACGATCCCTTGCAGAACGTTCTCGATCAATCAGTGTACTCGTTAATGAGTCCTTTTGGTCTGCTCCGTCAAAAAGCAGGTAGTTCCAGAAGGTCTGCTGCATACAGCGAACAGATTGAAAGAAAGATAAAGAGGGTGTGCTTAAGACCGCACGGCAGAAACTTCGATTGGCAATCGCAGTCAATTCATAGTAAATAATTATTATTACGTACCAATATTAAACTAATAAAGATAATTATTACGGATGAATTGAATACTAAACACAGTGACACCACAGCGAAGAGCATCTGACTATATCTTTCTCGCTCGGGAACATTCGGCGGTCCCGAGTTCACCCGATCGAACATTTCACCTCAGAGCGTGACGGATCAGCCTAACTTATTATCAACAAAAAATCGAAAAAAATAAACTATTACTCCAAAAAGTTCTTCTTGGCCACAGAAGACAAACATATATGCTTAAGTAAAAAGAAAAAAGGATTTCTTTTGAAAGTTGCAGTAAATATTTATCACGTCAAACTATTGGTGTCGGTTGTAATTTGTAAATCTTTGATGCTCGTTACGAGTATTTAGGGCTCCGGAATTGTATTCGTTTGACGACTCCGTATGCACGCATCTGTGGGTTGATCTACGTCTCGAACTACGTTTTGCAAGAAGAACTATTTTTTTTTTGTATTTAACTTAACTTAGTATGACGTTCAAAAGTGCCATAATACGCTCTAATTGAAATATGTAGACATTGACTTTGACGTGCACCTTCTTTCTTCTCTTCGTATAAAGCTGACCTTCTGTATTTGGCTGGTGGGTGGATCTATGTGCTCGCTGCAAATAATATTACGAGTGGTATTAATTCATGATGGAAAGCAATTACCAATTTGTAGGTGGGGGAGGTAGAGGGTGAAATGGGGGTTACACAGTTTAGGTTTTTGTTCAATTGATTTAAACTTAACTTTACCGTGTATTAAATTGGCGCCGAATCGCATGTTGAACAAAATGAACTAAACAAAAAAAGAAACAACGAAATATAACTTTCTAATAAGCAGTGAAAGATTTTTTTTGATATCTGTTAAGTAGTTTTTGAGTTAAATCCTTACAAACAAACAAAAAGTCTACTCCTTCGTCATACATACAAATTACCCAAGCAAACTTCGTTCCGCCTTAAAAGCAATTTGTTGTTTTTTTTTTAGTTTATGTCTTATTCTCAGACCTACTGAATGTACACATAAAATGAAACGGTCTAGCCGTTTCGGAGGAGTCTTTTAACAAACACTGTGACTAGAGAACTTTAGATATTAGCAAAGTAAAAGATACTGTAAGTAATTTAATGACCTTTTGAAGATTGTTATTGTCTGTTAGCATATTTTTTTGCTTTCTGTTTTTCTTCTCTCTATGAGAAGAGACCGGCCCTGCAGTAGGAGGGTAAACTGACTGGCATTATTAATCAAAATAAAATGTATTGTTATTCCGACTGTCTGTTTGACTGTCTCGTTGGTCTAGTGTTCGCAAACGCTACTGCCGAACATGAGCTATCGGGTTCGAACCCCGGGTCGGGCAAAGCGTTGTTGATTTTTATATCTGGAATTTCTCAGTCCGGAGTCTGGACACAGTCTAAAAACCTACAGTCGTCCGACAACCGTCTAGACAGAGCAATCGTGTGGAGGCGAGGCGCGGGAAAGCCGCTCCCTAACTGCGAACAAAACAATGTTTGTAGTTCGGGAGGTATTAGTTAGGGCTAACGCGTGTAGACGTTGTCGGCATTTTTCCAGCGATCAAAGGCGTCGTCCTACTGTACTAATATTTATACTGTGGTCTGGATTTGTGTCCGATTGATAGCAATAGGCTCGCCCCCTATTACATGGCATTTAAATATAACCTTCAAAATGTCGGTTTACCTACTCCTGGTATACCATTGGCGTGATGTTATGTTATGTTATTTCGATTGTCTTACTTCAACTAAGGTCTAAGATCTCGCTATATAACTGGTCCCCTATACTCTATTTCCGAACCTCAACGCATTTATACCCGCCCAAAAACATCCCTTGTCCAGCGACACTTCACTTATTTATAATCCCTCTGTGTCTCTCAGGAATATTTAAAGCGGTAGGCAGCCATTTTGTTGTCGTGTTTATTAAAATGGCCGCATTTACTGAAATACTGTTTGAATGGGTGATTGGGATCGAGGGGTTATAGGGTGATACTGTTTAGTGAAACGTGGAATGTTTGGGTTGAAATATGTATATGTTACTGGCGGACTTAGAAATATAGTCTGTATTGGTTTAACATGGGGTGTTTTGGGTAGGTAATATTTCTTGGATGTGTTCCTAGTTTTAGTTTTATGAAATATTAGCAAACATCACGCAGTTTCACTCACGTAGTTCCCGTTCCCGTGGGAATACAGGGATAAAAAGAAGCCTATGTCACCACAGGATAATGATGCTTCCCAATGGTGAAAGAATTATTCCCGTACGCAAAATACGCGCTTGGTCGTGGAGTTGCGGACACCTGCCCGTTAAACCATCCTAACCATGGTGAAAGAATTTTTTCGTTAGTTTTTAAGTTTATTCGTAACATAAAAACATATTTTTTCCCTCCTACTACTACTATTTCAAGTACTACTACCTGTTTTGGTATTGTAAGGACCACTGAGACACGCAGCATAGTATGTCACTTTAAAATTATGTATTTTGTATCTTACAAAATCTATGGATTTCAGTAAGGTAGTTAGGTTCGGTAGTTAGGTTCGCTATATGATAGGTATGGTGAGTTAGGTTAGGTTATATAGGGTGACTGGTAATTAGTGACCGATACTTAAACACGTTATTGTTTTCATGATTTCAATCACCTTTCCCAAAGAAGCTTTTTTTTTATACACAAAAACTTATAACACAACAAACAACAAACACGCTGTTTGCAATTCCCGCGCGCTCGCCTGTGATCGATCACAGTAGGCACGAATTAGCACGATCAGACCTTTGGAAGTGCAAAATGTACTAGTAGTAGCAGAAAAGAGAATTACCAAAATGGCCCAGTGCATTAAAGAGTATCGGAATTGACGACAATTAATTGTCTTTTTTATTATGAAAGTTGCAAATACTTCTACAGCATGGACTAGCTGTATGCCAAAATGTACATTTAATAGTATTTTAAGCGACTAATAACATCCACCAGCCGCCATCTTTGCCAAATGTCACTAGGGATGCCCAATCAATTGTAATAAAAAACATAAATCGATCGATTAAAAAATCAATCGATTAATTGATGTTTTTTCTATTAATGTATTTTTTAAAAAAAACCTCATAAGTATGTTTTATAAATGAGGTCACAAATGACTTAAATAAGAGCACTTGTTTTTAAAAGTTTACTAAAAATGTGGGTTGCACATTACTTAGTCTTGTTTACCCCTTCAACTAAGCTAAATATGCTTGTGTCTGGAGTTGGTTGGTTGGTTGGTTAACGTCAATAGTGTAATGGAAGGAAATCGAACGCACGATCTCTCGATCGCCAAGCCGACGCCTTAGTCATAGCGCATGACGCTAAACACTGACGTTAATGTCAGACATTCATATTTCTGTGCCCTAAGTGCGAGTTGTTTTTACGCTAACGCGATCGAAACGTTCACCGCGTTTGGCTCTGTGATTGGTTAAAAGCTTGGAGCGGGCCAATCGGAGCGCCGAACGTCATGAACGTGTCGATCGCGTTAACGTAAAACAAACTCGCACTAGGCACTCTGTACTGTTCTGTAGACACTTGGACACAATGTATTCAAGCAGCGACATACATACATACACTGTATTAATACTGCGAACCTGCATCATCCCACAGCTGGGCAAAGGCTTCTCCCTATGACTTCCAGTTTTTCGATCAAAGGCTAAAGTGGGCCACTGGTCGTCCCGCCGTCTTCTTCGTAAAATATAAACTTACGCCCTATTTCTCATGGCAGAAACTGCACAGCGCCTTCTGCTAAGATTCTTACATACTTCTTTTGCTTCGTTTATATTCATACATGTAGTCATACACACGCCGATCACAGCGACTGATGCGACACTAATTATCGTGGCACAATTTAGTGCGTTCAAACTGATACACTTGGTGTTTACACTGAGTGTACCGTGTATAGTGTCTTCACTTAACATTTGTCAAGAATGTCTAAGTACGTTCGCGTTAAGAATGCAGTAAAGTCTTCATTATCCGTCGGCCTAACCCCGCCCCCTAACTTATCAAATCTTTTCAAATTCATTTTTATAAATTCACTAGCTGTACCCTGCCACGCTTCGCTGTGGCACATTGTGATTGAATGGTTTAAAAAAAGAGAAAATGACATGTGGCACTCGGAGACTGCCGCGGTAAAGCTATTGCATAGCATTTATATCAAGTCCTCTCCCCCCCCCTCTCCCCCTCCCTCCCTCTCCCTCACACCTCCCACGTCTCACCACTCCCTCATCCTCCCCTCACCCCTCCCTCATTTTTCCTCCCCTCCCCCTCCCGGTTCCTGCCTCTTCCCCTCCCCCTTTCCCCTCCCCTCTCACCTCCCCCTTCCCCGCTCCCACTCGCCTCCCCCTAAATTTGGGGTGTTCACCCCAAAAATTTTGGGTTAACACCCCTTATCACTTAGAGGTTAGAAAAATAGATAGTAGCCGATTCTCAGGTTTACTGAATATGCATAAAAAATTTCATGAAAATCGGTTAAGCCGTTTCAGAAGAGTATGGGAACGAACATTGTGACACAAAAATTTTATATATTAGAAGATTAAACTTAATCTTTTAAAATATAATTTGTTTGAATTTAACAACACTGTGGAATACACCTTTATCTTGCAGATGCACTGCATTTTTACTGCATTCTTAACGCGAACGAACTATAGTGGTCGGGGAGGAATGCTGTGGGGGTTGCCTAGGGGCTGCAGCGCGTCGGGAATGATATTCCACAACTTTCACTCGACGTCAACTAGTCCTAAACTAAGCAGAGCTTGTGTTATGAGTACTAGACGACTGATAAACATACTTTTAAGTATAGTTATTAACTGGTTACTTGACAAAATTTTAGTTTTTAGTCTCTCATCTAGATTACAAGAAAAGATTCGACACATATATTTTCTTTTTTCACGTAATCGAAAAAATAACGGCGATACATCGAGTCAAAATGTCGCATGACGTCACTAACCTGTACAGCGGATACATATACAGTAGAATCCGTTTATTATGACATCGAAAGGAATTGACAAACACGTCATAATAAGCGGACGTCATACAAAACGTTTTGTAAAATGAAAAACCTTTTTTATGTAAGTAAATATGTATGTACTTAAGTATTTTAATACAGAAACATAGTAAATACATATGTATACATACATATTAAATCAAAATCAAAATTGTACATAATCAGCACATTATAACACATACAAGTGTATTTTTTACTGTAAGAAATCTGTAATTTTTTACTGCTTTTGTTTTTTCATTTTATTGTAAAAACAGTATCTAATACAATATGTGTATAGAAGACATAGCTATGGTCAAATTATCATTTTCAATATTGCTGTGAACAAATCGTGATAATAATTCTGCAGCTTTTAATGCCTCTTCTGCGAAAAATGGGTCATAAGCGACCTGTCACTGTAAGGGAAGTCATTATATCCGACTTTTTTATAAAGAATTTTATATGAAAACCAAACTTCGTGGTGTAATTACGTCATAATAACCGGTTGGTCAATATAGGCGGAGTCATAATAAACGGTTTCTTCTGTACTATAGAGAAATTACACCCAGAGAAATAAATGGTTTTGAATTTGAATTTGTATCTACTGCAGATTTTTTCTACATTAAAAGTCAACCTTTCGAGTTTAGTGTGGGTCGTGGGTCGATGCGCCCCGCCTGCACCGAAGCTCTTTGACATCGGTTATTTACTAAGTACTCAAAAGAATATATTCTCCTTTGAAAAATCTGTGAAAAGAAGCCACCATTTAGAGCTAGACACGTTTTGAGTCTTTGAAAATATTTGCTTCTTGTAAGCAAAAATTTTTATTTGGTCGATGCTTTGGCTTTTAATTCACAAATTAAAGGAAAGTAGAAAACATTATTCATTATTAGTCCATACATTATTACATAGAAAGTGTAATGATAGTACGCAAAAAAAATCTTCCTAGTTACATCTGAGGCGTTTATCCCAGTTTTATCCCATACCGGTATTTTACAGCAAAAAAAAGACGTGTTGACCGGTCGTCACGGACAAATACACTCCCACCATATCAACCTCGTTTAACTTGCCACCAAGCTATGCAACACACATTGTTTAAATTCTTCCTAATTAAAGATCGTCCTGCTAATAAGTTATAAGTAATACTCAAACTAGATAAACCTGTGTGTCCGACAGTTTCTTATAGAGATCTAGTGCAAAGAACTGAGGGATAGAACTAGATCAGCAAGATTAAGTATTCGATATGGTAACGATTAGATTGGATCCCACGGTGGTGGTGTATTTAGATACTGACGTCAAGCTGTTTGTTTTGGTGTTAGCTTGAAAACTGATGAACAGATTTGAATGGGATTTCGGAGAGGCGTAGGTAAAAACCGCCTGGTGAAAAGTTCCTCATCCCCCATAGAAAAGAAAGGTAGCTTCGACTAGACGGGTGTTGTACCTGGTGTGTTTATTTTGGCGTTAGCTTGAAAACTGCTGGACGGATTGGGATGGCATTTTGGAAAGGGGCTGTTTGGAAAGGCCGTTTAGTTGTGACAAGCCGACAAACAAACAGATAAACAGGATTACTTTTTCATTTACAATATAAGGTATGGATTAAGTAGGATAGGATTAATTACTTTAATACTTGAAACTCGCTCCCTCTCGTCACCCACACCACAGCTTAAAGGACATCTGTCTCATTCTAGATTCGTGATAACCTAAGTTAAACGACAGACAGTAGATTAAATCCTAGGTTATCGTGAATCAGGAAGTCGCCCTTTGATGTGCACGATGTTCATATTCTAAGATGTACTTTTTGCTCTGAACTGATAAAACGGTATCATGCAATTGGAGTACTTCAAACTGCGGGCAGCAAGGGGCTTAAAAAACCTCTAGTTTCGAAAGTCTGGAGCTTTGATGGTTTTTAACCCCCGACGCAAAAAGAGGGGTGTTATAAGTTTCACCGCTATGTGTGTGTGTCTGTCTGTCTGTCTGTCTGTCTGTCTGTGGCACCGTAGCGCCCAAACGGGTGAACCGATTTAGATGCGGTTTTTTTTATTTGAAAGCAGGGTTTCTTGCGATGGTTCTTAGACATAATTCATCAAAATAAGTTCAGCCGTTTCAAGGTTATCAGCTCTTTTGTGTTAGCTACCGTTGCTATTTTAGACGTCTATGGGTATTAACTTTACTTTCAAACATATGTGTGTCTTAAAATTTCAAACACCCATGTGTGTAATATTAACAAGCAACATTATGGTGTATTTAGTCTGATGCAGCCAGGATATCTAGCAGACTAATACACTCTTGGGAAAATAACAGCAGATATGTCTTGTTTGGATTCATTTTAACCTGCATTTGATTCTGCATACAATGCACTGATGGCAACTGGGTGAGCTGATGCTGCAGCAAGGCTATCCAGGACACCAGTAGGTAGACTCTTGACAAAATAATAGCAGATATGTCGTGTTTGGATTCATTTCAACCAGCATTTGATTCTGCACACAATGCCCTGATGGCAACAGGATGAGCTGATGCTGCAGCCAGGCTAACCAGCACACCAGTAGGTAGACTCTTGACAAAATAATAGCAGATATGTCGTGTTTGGATTCATTTCAACCAGCATTTGATTCTAAACACAATGCACTGATGGCAACAGGATGAGCTGATGCTGCAGCCAGGCTATCCAGCACTCCAGTAGGTAGACTCTGGACAAAATAATAGCAGATATGTCGTGTTTGGATTCGTTTTAACCAGCATTTGACTCTACATACAATGCACTGAAAAAATCTCGTAACTGTAAACTCTATAAAAGAAAATTAAAGCGTTTAAAAATTATAAAATAAAAATTAAATTAAAAATTTAAAAAACCCCCACCGCAAAAAAGTAAAACATTTAAAAAGTTAAAAATAACACTTTAGCTATGAAATTTTACGTAACGTCGGGGTACCGTTAAAATAAGTACCTACATACCTACAAGTACTAGGAACATTCCTTACTTAAGCGGTACCCCGACGTGAAGTAAAATTTCATGGCTAAAGTGTTATTTTTAACTTTTTAAATGTTTTACTTTTTTGCGGTGGGGGTTTTTTAAATTTTTATCTTTTAGGTATTCATTACTAGAACGTCACGCGGTTTCACCCGCGTAGTTCTCGTTCCCGTGGGAATACTGGAATAAAAATTAGCCTTTGTCACCCGGGGATAGTGTACCTTCCCATCGGTGAAAGAATTTTTCAAATTGATCCAAAAGTTTCGGAGCCTATTTAATGAAAACAAACAAACAATCATATCTTTCCTTTTCCTTTTCCACCGACTTCTGAAACAAGAGTTATTTCACACCTTTTACTGTTTTCAACCGACTTATATAGAGGAGGAGTTTCTTAATTTATAGTACTTAGGACGTTTTTGGTACATAAACATTTTGCTAATTAGATAAAGATAAAGATCATTTTATTCGTGTAAACATGTGTATACATGCTAGTTAAGCATGCAGGATGTTACATTTAAAAAAAAAACCGTACATGTTTCACCTGTAAGGCGTACAAATTTATAAAATTTACAACAAACAGAAAACAAAAATTATAGTAAGTACAAAATAAACAAGTCAGTAGAAGTCACACAAATTGTATAGAAATAATAAATGTCAGGTAATGTACAAAATAAGAAATAAAATAAAATACCTTTATTAAGAATACAAAATGTCAAATACTGTCATTCAAAAAGTCATATATATTGTAATAACACTTGTCTGTTAATAAATAAACTTACTGCTAATTAGACATTTAGCTACTTAGACCTTCTGATTAAAGGGAATTGATATACCTATGCAACAGCATTATTTTAGGGATTTTCAAGCTGAAGTGCTTTTCTGAAAAGTTTGTTTGCGAAAGCACTTCTGAATCCGAAGTGAAATCATGTGAAATTCAAATATCGTATTCTTAAATGGAGTGATTTAAACACTGGCGCCACCAAGTGATGATGAAAGTAAGACGAACTAAAACGGCTCACCCGTTTTAGTTCGTCTATATTATTTTGACGTTGACATGTGAATATCGAAACTTGTACAGGCGACGTGCGAAGCGTAGTAAGTATGACTTTCGAGATGATTTGCGAAATGACTTTCGAAGTGATTTACCATTTCCAGTATAGCCTTCCTGGGCTAATAGTGAAAATTGTTCATATTGATGGGTTCAACACCCTCAGTAATTTGCCCCGTGATTACAAATACATCCTGAATGTAATCAATGCACGAGTTAAACTGTACTTTATCAAAGCTGGTATTGGACCACAGATTTAAGTTTAAAACGGATTACTTGCCGAGTAATCAAAACTGTTCCTTGCGAAGTATGTGTGGTGTAACAATGAATGACAGATTGAGGAATGATGTGATAAAGCAACGTTGTGGTTTGAAAGAAGATGTAGTAACAAAAATTGAAAAGAGTATATGCTTAGATGGTTTGGTCACGTTGAAAGGATGGATGAAAGGCGACTAACGAAAGGATTTACAAGGTAGATGTAAGTGGGAACGCCGGGAGGGGACGCCCTAGAAGGACATACATAGACCTTATTGGTGAAGTTCTTCAGAAAGGTCAGGTGCGTAGTACTCGCAACCGGCGTGTGTGTATGACAACATGTATGAATGTAAACGAAGCAAAAGAAGTATGTAAGAATCGTAGCATATGGCGCTCTGTAGTTTCTGCCTACCTCGATGGGAAAAAGGCGTGAGTTTATGTAAGTATGTATGTATGTAATCAAAACTGTACTGTGTAAATTTTCCTTTTACTTGAACTTGACTTGATTTTATTGTGATAGAGCACGACTGCACCGACACAAGCTGACATTGAACACAAAACAAATGAACGAAGATCTGGCCCGCATTTGTAACGTGACTACCTACTGTCTTGCGTTTGAGGTTATTTTCGTTGTGTCGTGTCGCAGTCGCTCTGTCAACCCGGGTGGCCGAGGGTAGATTTAGACCGATATAGTTATCATCATCCATACCATAAACTCTGTTCGTCTGTGTGTTTGTTGGCTTTTCACTATTACACGGCTGAACAGAACGTAATAAAATTAACAGTACGGGAATTTGCCTTCTAATATGAATACCTCCTGCAGTGCATCATTGATTATTTGTTATAACTAACTAACCATACATTTTAATATAGTGGGTACCCTATGTTCGGTCTTGCGTCATTTTTATTCTTTAAACCCCAAGAGGACACCGTTGTCCGCGCTGTCATTGTCTTTCTATTGTGTCTCTAATTGACACGATTGAAAGGTTAAGTAAACAATTTCAGCACAACAATAATAATAATAATCATTTATTTATCAGACCATATTCGATCCATTCGTGATGGCCCAGAGGTTAAGGCGCCTACCTCTCATGCAGGAGGTTGTGGTTCAAATCCGGGCAAATACCAATGTGACTTTTTCAATTCATATGTACTTTCTAAGTTTATCTTAGACATCATTGACATCGGTGAAGGAAAACATCGTGAGGAAACCTGGACTTATAGTTAATTTAAGTTTGAAATCGCCAATCCGCCTTGAGCAAGCGTGGTGATCAATGCTCAAGCCTTCTCTGTGTGAGAAGAGGCCTTTGCCCTGCAATGGGACAGTAACAGGCTGGTATTATTATTATTTTATTCGATCCATTATTACAATGATACATTGTTTTTTATAACCCCCGACGCAAAAAGAGGGGTGTTATAAGTTTTTTTTTAATTATTGATAGTGACTCGTTTGACCACTATCTCACCTGATGGTAAGCGATGATGTGGTCGACGATGAAGCACGCTTGCCTAGAAATAACCTGGCTGTTACTGGCTTATCCATACTAATATTATAAATGTGAAAGACACACCGTTTGTTTATATTTGTTCGTTTGTTTGTCTGTTTTTTCACGACTAAACGGCTGAAAGGATCGTTATTAAAGACATGGAAATAGATAATATCTTGGAGATGGACATGCATAGGGTATATTTAGTGTCAACAAAATAATACGGAGAACAATCGTTCTTTTAGACATTTTTCTAATGCAGTCCTTTATCAAATGACAATTCGACATTATGATAAGTCTTAAGCTAAAACTATACAATTAATAATTGATTCGGAGGCTAAACGAATTTTACTGGGACAGCTAGTGTTATATAAATTCATTTATTTCAGGGAATCTGTGTACACATACCAATACAAACAGTAAACGCATATGTAATTATAAATACAAATGATTAATTTTCATGTAATTTGATTAGTTTTTATTTATAATTATGAGTTCTGTCGATTGAAAAGTCCGCCCTAAATGATATGTACAATGAAACAAAAATCTCCAGGAGATTTTCATTTTTCTGCTTCCAGTATTTTAGTTCCGTAAGTAGGTACATGCACAAGTACTAACTATAATACTGTATATAAATACAGTTTTTTCGATTCTTTTTAAAGTTTCTAAACATTTTCGAAAGCTGCCTCTAAAACCCTTCTTGACCATCTTAAGCCCACTCTCATAGTTCTATACGTGTGAAAATCATCAGCTTTTACATAATCAATTAAAAGTTTTAGCGTTAGCATCACGATTTATCACACACGTATCGTATACAACTGTGTTGCCACAGAATAGACAACTAATGGAGCGATAAATACTGAAGATCATACCCACAGTTCTAGAGACATCGACGCACAACTGTCTGACTACCAAGTATTTATGAATTCCGGAACACTTAGGCGTCAAAGTACGCCTCCCCATCGCTGGCATCTTTAAACGTTCCCAGAGGACTGGCAGCATTGCCACGTTGGATGGCAATGTTTATTTTTTGGCCAAAGGGTAAGCTAGCCCTCACGGGAAGTGTTGATCACCTCTCGATTTAAATTAAATTTGTTAAAATCTTGATTTCTCTCAACGCAAACCTTTAATGAATGAAAGAAACAAACTATTTCTGTTTGTTAAAACATGGTGGTCGTAAATCATGTACTTTTGTGCATGTTAGCACTCCATTTCGTCCTCATTCTGTGTCCGTCCCTTTATCATATGCATTAGCGCGGTGCGTTCAAGATTCGCCCGCACGTGTTAATTAATGCAAATTACTGGCTCATTGTTTGTGCAACGGACAAGTAACGGCAACTGCGAGGAAGCCTGTCTTCAACTTGCAAAATGAGGTTATACGTATTACAAGTTAATTACAGGCCATTACATGTGTGTGTCAGCCCCTGGCTGCTGTGTCATTTGATAAATAAATGCTGTGAAGAAGACGAGGCAATGTCTGTTCTATATTTTTATTTTTATCATGCTTTGTGAGGTTCTATCTGTGGGTATTAAACCATACAAAAACGCATTAGAAACCGTACATTACTGACTAAAAAGTGAAGAGATCTTTATTTGTTTGTGTGGTGACATGACTAGCAGTCCCCAGGCGTGACTACGCTTCAATTCAATTCAATTCAATTCGTTTATTGCGTTCCACAATGTACATGAATAGGTGGTAGTAAAAAAAAATTGTTGACACAATTGTGGACCCTGCAGGGCACAGCAAAATGCAATATTTTATAGGTTAAAAATGACTTATAGACTAACTTATCCTAATTGGTTAATCAAATTGTAAGGAATCAAAAATCAAAAATATTTATTCAGATTAGGCTGAGAAAAAATATAGTGTATAATACTGTCCCCCAAAACGTCAATTTTTCACTACGAAGAAGGGAACAAGTAGGGAAGGGAAGAACGCTGGGAAGAAGTGGAACAAACTCCCCAGCAACACATCAGTCTAATTCGTTTGAAGAAATGAAATGCTCAGTAAATAGCATACAGGTTTAAAACCATTCTGGCACTTAAAGCGCGGCCACTTAATTCCCCCTAAACCATAAAAAGTCAATCAACCAATTGACAAGTCTCTTCTTACAGCAAACTAGGCTTACCTTATACACACATGAATCAAGACGTGTAACAAATACCTTATTACCCTACCGGACCTTATTACCCTACCGGACCTTATTACCGTAACGGCTGCGCATACGCACTTTACCGGAATCTATGGAGCTATGTGCCAACGTGTATGGACATCCGAGAGGACGCACCATTGGGTCAATTTGTTTTTTGGAACGAAGTTCCTTATCGCGCGTTGCGAAAAGAGGCTAGACGGAAAAAAATAAGACCAAAAGTTGTAACGACACTTTTAAGCTAGTTATTTTCGTTTCGTTTTTCTATTTCGCATTGGACAGTGTGGTGTCGCGACGATTATTTTTTGTTGAGTGTTACATACCGGTTTTTTGTACATAATAATAATAATACCAGCCTGTTACTGTCCCACTGCAGGGCAAAGGCCTCTTCTCATACAGAGAAGGCTTGAGCATTGATCACCATGCTTGCTCAAGGCGGATTGGCGATTTCAAACTTATATTAACTATAAGTCCAGGTTTCCTCACGATGTTTTTCCTTCACCGATGTCAATGATGTCTTAGTACATATGAATTGAAAAAGTCACATTGGTACTTGCCCGGATTTGAACCACAACCTCGTGCATGAGAGGATAAATATAGGTATACTGATAGGAATAAATATTAAAACTAACTATATAACTTTGTTCCATCCAGGTGGCCCTTGTCACCTCTCAGGTTTTTTTTTGTGGGTCATCTCGCAGTTGTCCTATAGGAGGATATGAACTGCTTAACCTGGCGGTCCTCTGAAGATGGCTTAATGATTTTCGACCTGTCGTGTCTGCACTTTTTTTCTTTCCCCAAAGTAGAAACAATGTTGTTACATTACTAATAAACTACGATAGTTCCCACACGGTCACCCATCCGTCACCCACATGCCGCCATCGTAAAAATAACAAGTTAACTATCCAATTCTCTTAAGGCGATGTGACCCCAGCCGTGTAGGCATTTAACGCTTACCTCAGGCCCCGCAACCAATAGCGCTACGTAATAAACTACGATGCATCGGAGAAACGCCGCGCGCTGTCGTCGTACCGCTCATTCATGACTTCATGAACTCGAGTAGGTACACAGTTGCGTCACAGAATAGAGTAATGCCGTAGAGCAACTTCAATTTATTAATTTAGATATGTTAGAATTCTTGAACTACGATATCAATATTGTAATTCAAAAATACTTAGATGCATTGAATGGTTATTTAATTTTAGTCTCCCACATAATATGAATATAAGTATGCGTGGAAAGTATGGGTTTAGGGAAAATGGGTTAAATAAATAAATATTTGATTTGTTAATCACAGTTTAATTAAGATTAGCTAAAATATTGCCAGATAAAAGTAAAAATGGAGGAAAAATCAATTAAAAGTATAGAAATAAAAGTAATAAAAATATGTAAATTATGCACATTTGGCTACAATTCGTCGAAACGTAGTTGACGTGGTTTGAATGGCAAAAAACTAAAACCTAATAGATTCTTTATAATTATCTGTCTGTCTGTCTGTCCGTATGTCACAACCATTTTATTAAGAAACTGTTAGGACTACACAGTTGGAAATTGGTAGGTGGATGTGGTTTGGGATCTGCTATACGTTTTGACAACAAAAAGAAACGAAATTAAGTGAAACAATTTTTTTTTAAAGAAGTATTATAATTGCAGGCATAGCGTAGTTTATATACAAGGTGTTTTTTTTATATCCCATAACTCTAGGGTTATATTCTGTTGGTAAAAATAATACTAAAACTCCTAGAATAGATGGTCCAAAAATGCATAGTTTCGGAGATTATATCATCAATCATAATTAAATTGTCAGTTGTTCAGTACCCGTAACACAAGCTCTGCTTAGCTTGGGACTAGATGGCGTTGTGTGAATAGTCGTGGAATATTATTATTAAGTATTATTAATATTATTTTATTACCTAATTAGTTTATTTTCCCATACGCAAAATACGCGCTTTGACGTGAAGTTGCGGATACCAATCCGGTATCTTTAATCTTTAATCTTTTACCTAATTAGTTCAAAAATTGTCACCAGTACGACGAATCTTCTTTCTAACATCACTTTTCTTTCACGTAAGGGTGTTTTATATTAATCATCGTGACTTTGTCGAATCATTTTGTATGATAGTAAAAAATAATGATTGTTACATAATTCATATGCCATTTGATTCTTTGATATAATAAATATAAATATAAATAATAAATATTCTACAACTTATCACACACCGCCATTTAGCCCCAAGCTAAGCTTGAGAGCTTGTGTTATGGGTACTAAACAGCTGATAAACATACTTATATATTTCTAAATACATACATATTATAGATAAATTACACCCAGACACAGAACAAATGATTGTGCTCATCACACAAACGTTTGTCCTGGGTGGGAATCAAACCCACGACTTCCGGCATAGTAGTCAGGAACACTAACTACTAGACCAGCAGGCCCCTCACTAGACCAACAGGCCCGTCATCGTATGATCTCAATCATACCCTAGAGTTATGGGATATAAAAAAAACACGTTGTATAACTCAGGCATTATAATTATATAACTCAGGCATTATAATTATATAACTCAGGCATAACGTAGTTTTGTATTAGCGAAAAATAAATGTCACCGAAAATAATAAACATGTAACCTACTTGTAGGAAATCAGCAATGTAATACTGTACTTTGCTACACTGTGGTACGAGTGTGCTGTGGTACGTGACCTTCACAAACATAGACACAAAATATAATAATATTATTTGTTGTGGTGTGGGTACTTTTACCTAATGCTCACGTGACGTGCTGCTGGTGGTTTGATGTTCATACTGGAGACAGTTCCTATGAGTAGACGGTGTGACCACCATCCATCATTTACTACAATAATGTTCATCATCATCATCATCAGTCTATATGTTCCCACTGCCGGGACACAGCCCTCCTCTCTATGAGAGGGAGTGGGCTATAATCCACCACGCTAGCCCACTGCGGGTTGATAGATGTCACACACCACTGGGCCACCACTGCTCAAGAGTATGTTGATGCGAGTATTTTTTTTTGTTTCAGTGCGCAAATTCATGGCGTTACTGATTCGATACTGAGAGAAAAATCTTTTACGTATTAGAAAGCTACGTTATGCCTTAGGTTACGTATATTTTATTATCACAAAACAATTAGTAAACAAAATCGCGGGCGATTTCGTAGGCAAAATCTATCAAAAAATACAAAATCCCAGCAGGGTGAACGGGTGAACTACCTATTTGACGTCACGCAACAATAAACCATTATAGCATTTGCGCGCGTGGCGACTTTATTTGCTCTATGTTAGGGTTCAAATACTACTGTTCGATACACTTGGTATGGTTGGAAAATACGTTTCGCGGTAAAAATAAAGCATGAAAGACTTTCGCGCTCATCGTTGTTATTTGCATTAGTATTTTTTTTTGTAAACATTGCCCCACTCTAGGAATTTCTCCTGTGTCGTGGGTGCGTTTACAAACATTTAATCTCACACACACTAACACCCAGACCCGCGAACAACTACTTTTAGGTCATAC
The DNA here is from genome assembly GCA_921972225.1 of Euplexia lucipara. Classification (NCBI taxonomy): domain Eukaryota; kingdom Metazoa; phylum Arthropoda; class Insecta; order Lepidoptera; family Noctuidae; genus Euplexia; species Euplexia lucipara. The sequence goes on along the minus strand of OV179169.1, from coordinate 432,144 downwards.
AAATATTTGTTCCGTGCGGGAATCAAACCCGCGACACGCTGCGCAGCAGTCGATCGCTCAGCCGCTGCGCCAACCGTGTAACCGTGTCCGTGTTGTAAAAGTATTATCCGTACCTACCTAAGTTTGTGATTCAATATCATCTAAGGTATTATTTGTATGGTAAAATGTAATTTAGGTAGGTACCTAAATAAAAAATATCGTCAAAATATTCCTACCTTTTTTTTTATTCAGTCTTCGTAGAGCCAATGAATACAATTTTTTATTCTTGACCATTTTGATTTATTTTACTTATCAACAAATTTATCCTAATAATGTACCTACCTAATAAAACAAAAAATATTACAACTATTTAAATGATAAAGTATGTACATGTATTACTATTTATCGAAATCGATTTTTTATCGGGGGATGACGGAAAAAATTGGCGCACGTCCGACCTCGAACACGTTCCGCTCGGGACTAAAGGACTCGGAGCGAGCGCAAACTAGCGAAATACACTTAACTTTGGAATTTGTGATACTTTTATTGTCATATTGCACATTATGTGACCCGAGATAATACACATTTTTTACGACCTTTATTATGATATAAGTTTTATTTTTCAAAGCCTAATATAACTCAAGTAAAACGATTATTTAGCCATCATTTGGACATGTCTTTGCGATTTAATTGGATGCAGTGAAGTGTAAGTAATCGTGTATCGCATGCCCGACATATCATGATCAAAGAGTCAACTATGTAATACATTTTTTTCAAAATTTAAATCCGTTTCATGTACGAGTAAAACGCAATTGTTGACGACGTTCTCGGGGTAACCTCGCCTTAAATAGAAACATTAAAAATCTAACTGTTTATGTGGCCAGCGTAACTTGATCTATGATTTGGTTTCTTTATGACTTTTTGACTGGGTCCCAACATACTTTTAAAGAAATTATAAACCTTCATTTCAGACATGAACACACGACGTACGGTTCATTTGTATGAGCAAGGTAGTAACTCAAAATTTACGTTTTTTTACTTAAAACATATTTTGTATTTTTTTGTTTTAATTGCATTCCACTTTTTATAGAATTGGTTGAATCTTTAATTTATGATAACTATAATCAAACTAATTAAAATAAATTGAATATGTACACTTAAACTAACTACAAATAGAATAGTAACAAAAAAAAATCCCCTAAGAAAAACAAACTCGGAACACTCAAGCGTCAAAGTACTCCTCCACATCGCTGTCATCTGGAAACGTGCCCAGAAGACTGGCAGCATGCTTGCCACGTTGGATGGCAATGCTAATTCTTTGACCAAACCAGCCAGCCCTCTGGTCACGCGAAGTGTCGACCAGTCGGCGAGAAATCTCCTTGAACATGCTGCGTGCTCTCGAACCCGAGCGTTTCGACCCCAAACGACTCAAAACTGTAACTTCCAATGAGGTTACAGTATTTGCGCCGCATATAAATAAAAACCTATTATAAACATACCATCTTTCTAAAGAACGAGTTTGAATGAAGACATGACAATAAAAACGTTCAAGTTAAAAATATATAAAAATAAATATAGGTGAGGTCAACCAATTTTTTTGTAAAACTCATTCTGATTCTTCAAAAATTGGAAGACATGTGACATCTACCAATTCGCACAGAGCCCGCGTGGTAGATTATGGCCCATACGCAAAATACGCTTTGACGTGGAGTTGCGGATACCAGCCCGGTATCTTTATCTTTAAGTATCTAGGGAGTCCAAATATAGAGCGATATGTATGTAAATGAACTGACTTTGATCTCAGCTGTTGCGACGAGCAATTAGCGTTTTACGACCAACAGATGTAGTGTACAGGTTAAATGGAGTAGGACAACTTCGTACGAACTTATGTATTTTAATATTTATTTGCTTGACATCTTTTACTGTCCCACTGCAATCCTCTTTTCATAGAGAGTTGGCACGTGCATTGTTTACCATGCTTGCTCTAGGCGAATTGGTGGATGGGCCTCAGAATGCACGTGAAATCTTTGGTCCCGGCTGTCATTTGTAGATTTAAGACAGTCGTTACTGATAGATCTAGTCTGAAATTCTGGCAAATAGTTTTGCAAAGGGGTATTACCCAGTAAGTCTGATGTGGAGGTTAGATAATCTGTAGCTCCAAGTAAAATACGATTATTCAACTGTTTACGAATAGACTGGAAACCACAGGATGGATGGATGGATTAAATGCAAGCCGTTTCTAACCGGCCTATTGTAAATCTATAGGAGAGGCCTATGTTCAGCAGTGAATCCTACGGCTGATATGATGACTATGATGGTGATGAGAATGGAAGCCACATAAAATGTAGATGATATTGATATTCGGACTCGGACATGAGTACCTACATATTACTTCAAAGGACCAACTTCATCATAATCAAAAGCTTTTTCATTGTCAACGTACTTGACCAGGCCTCATTTCGTTCACGTTCTAATCGTTAGTTTACTGCGTGTAACTGTATCATGAGTCGGGACAGGAGCCGAGAGAGAGACGTTTCAACTTGTTGCCAGTCAAATGCCGCGTGGCGTGTTGTTACGAGCAGAGCGTCTAATATAACGAGGCCGAGTTGCAGTGCGAGCGAGTTTAATTCCAATTGACGGCTCATATTATAGTAAGAATGTCTATAACATTAAATAAAGGGTTAGAAAAACAATATGAAGCGGTGACACATGCAATTGACCCGCATTAAACTACGTACAAATACAATACAAGGACGGTCCACTAAGTCAGCAATCATTTTCAGAAATCTGTTGGGGCTGTCCATGACTCGGGCCACCGGCGATGTGGGCCTATATCCCTGACGCACTGCAACGCCATGACAGCCCCATCAGTTTTCTGAATGCGTTATTATATTGGACATAAAGGGCTCCGAGACGCCCGCGAATACTAATAATTTAAGCATATAATTTCCACTTTTTAATGGCTGGTAATGTCCGCTGCTGGATTCTAAGTGGCGCCAGAATATGTAAACGAAGTTAAAAAATGGTTGAATATATGATTATACTACAAACTTAGTCAAGAAATTATTTTGTACAACTTTTTGTCTTTTTTGTACAAAAACTGTTTCCATCAAAGTTCAAAAAAAAATTCCTAGAAAGTCCTTATAAAGATCTACTTTTCAGATTTTTGACATATTTTCTAAACTTATGGTTCAAAAGTTAGAGAGTTAGAGGGGGGGGTGGGGGCATTGTTTTTTACTTTTGGAGCGATTATTTCCAAAATTATTGACATTATCAAAAAATTATTGTAGTAAACCCCAAAGTATTCATTTTTAAATACCTTTCCAACAATATTTCACACGTTAGGGTTGAAATTAAAAAAAAAATCACTTCCCACTCTACATGTAGGGGGCTATCCTAATAAAACATTTTTTTCCAATTTTTATTTTACCACTTTGTCGGCGTGATTAAAACACATATTGGTACCAAATTTCAGCTTTCTAGTGCGTTAGGTCACAGAGATTAAGCGAGGACGACGGACGGACGGACAGACAGACATGGCGAAACTATAAGGGTTCCTAGTTGACTACGGAACCCTAAAAATCTCCTTGTGAAAAGTTAGGTGTAGTATTAGCATTACTATAGTTTGAGAATTTACTTCACCTTCATTCTTTACTTGATAGTTCTCTTTGCTTTCCAAGAAGATTTTGAAGTGACAATAGCCCGGTTCAAGAGGTCGATCCTCACCTATAGCAGTATTGACGTGAACCTACTCCAGTCGCAAGCATATTTAGCTTAGTTGGAGGGGTAAACAAGACTACTAGAAATATGCAACCCACATTCCTAGTTAGCTTTGTAAGGAAAAAAAAACGGGATTCTGTCTAAGTTCTCATCCATCGAGCTAAGTAGCGTTTCATAGAGAGCCCGCTGTCTAGATTTCTATCCGTTTCAAATGACTGGGACTTAAACATTACGCTCCTTATATGGCAATAAATTTAACAAAGAGCTCTGCTTTACCATATTTAATTGTTATAGTCTTAACCAGTTAAAAACACTATGAATTATCACACCTGTGTTTATCAAAGGGTTAGGAAGAGTTGCAGCGAATAGTATAGCCACATTCCGCCACTAATACTTAAGTTCCAGTCATCTTAACCGGATAGAAATATAGACAGCGGGTTTTATGTGCTACTCACCGCTGACACTAGCACCACACCGCACATTACAATGATGGACGACCAGTGACCACGTGTTCCATGTCTGTACACATATAGCTACATAGATATATGTTACATCTGTGACTGACGGGATCACAATGTGAGCTGAACTCCAATATATCATGGAACTCCGATTGAAGGTGAGTGATGGCGTTTTAAAATGTTTTGCTATTTATGGATCTGTATTTGGCCCGTAATAAATAATACTTATTAGGCTGTTAATGTCACACTGGTAAAGGCCTCTTCTTATACAGAAATGGCGCGAGCGTTATTCACCAAGCTTGCTTTAGACGGGTTTGCGATATCTGACTTATAAGTATACTAACATTTTGCTAGTTATGTGTAAGTCTGTTACAGATGAAAAATCTGGAACAAACAAGCAAAATAATTATCATCATCATTTTATTAAATTATTTGGAAGTAAGTACTATGTTTTCACAAATAAACTTTCTTTCTTTTTGATAATTTGCATCTCTTTCTGACAGCTAGCTCTAGAAAAGGATGGATGCTGACCGTGACAAAATGGAACTAATTGTTTTTATGAATAACTAGCCGACGTCACGCGGTTTCACCCGCGTAGTTCCCGTTCCCGTGGGAATACAGGAATAAAAAGTAGCCTATATCACCCGGGGATAGTGTAGCTTCCCAACGGTGAGATTTTTTTAAATCGGTCCAATAGTTTCGGAGCCTATTCAATGCAAACAAACAATCAAACATTTCCTCTTGATAGGAACGCTTTAAATGCGTACGTTTGTTCAAATGCTTTCAAGTAAAGTTGACAATTAAATTTTACTTGAAAGCTTGTTCTATCTTGCTTCCAACCTCTTTTTCTGTACAATGTTATCACCTTATGTAGCTCTTAAAGTTATCACTAGAGTAAGTTGTAATGTTGTAGAAATTCGCCATGTACCTTTCCAATATTGCACATACGTACCATTAGACAAGGCAACAAATTGCTTAACGTCTATAACTCTACGGGAACGTATCAATTTGCGCACTAAATCATTTGAGCATATAATTTGAGCTAGCGCACAATCTGCTGCGTGCAAGCGCACACAGACATACACTGGAATTATTTGGTCATTATTTTATTACAATACAAGCTGTGCCCGGAAACCGGCCATGTTCACGAACCAAAAATACGAAGGTATGTGACGTCTACCAGCCCGCACTGGGTAGATTACTGCCCACTTCTTCAACTTAGAAGAGGTCTGTGTTCCAGCAGTGGGAACATTATAGGCTAATTATGTACAGTGCCCTCCGGCTTTACTTGTTCCAAAGAGCCCCAGTGACTGGGTAGACTTGACTTCCGTGGCTTTCACCTATACACTTAAATACTTTGAGGGTGTAAGAACGCAGTTTAAAGATCCTCTTTCCTCAGACCAGAAGGGTGTTGTGACTGGTGGGCTACTACTGCCCGACGCGATCTTGTATACGTTCAATCACGCGGAAAACTTTAACATCGCGATGTAGAATACGTCAGCTTAGTTCATATGTTGCGAGATAGATGTCGCTACATTGCAAAATCAAGCTCAAATTCTTTATTGCATTCATGTGTACATTAGTTATATACACATACATATGTTAGTAACTCCAGGAAGAGAGACAATTCACATAAGTATCGCATGTCCCATGTTATGGTCCATCGCGTCACTTCCGTCATGCGTCAGCGGTTGATGCGTTGCGAAATTTTGTCGTTCATTCTTATTACATTGTGTCTACTTTTGTTCTTGCTTGCTTATATCGCTTGCTTTAAAAATCGGTACAGGAAAACATTGTGAGGAAACTGGCATGCCTCAGAGATATTGTCGACGTCATGAGATGCCTAGTCAGAGGTCCATGGGTCAGGGTTTTAAAACTGTGGCACCAGGTTAGTCACAAAACACATGAAAGAAAAAATATTTCTGTACTGTTGTTATTATGAGGACAGGAGAGGAGATTAGGAGGACAAAGCCCTCTTTATCTGCAACAGATGCACCTGGTTGTGTGGAAGCTGCAGATGAAAAACTAATTCTGTTGCCTCTCACCGACCCGAGACGGGGATGTAGAAGGTAACGCCAGATAGAAGTCATGTGACACCTCACCTGGATAGCATCACAAATACCATCACGTCCAAAAACACGCTACCAATTATTTAACCTTTATAACTAATCTCTGCAACGCAAGGCCTCCTTTCCATGCATCTTTCCCGATTCACTCCGATTTTTGGCAAATTATTGAAACATCTCTTTCTGTTCCGTGTAGCCATTCCCTGCCATTTGGCTCCCTTAAACCATTGCAGCTCTTAGAACATGCAAAAGACCATTCATGTTCTATGAAGAGTTTTGGAGATAGCGGGCCTCCTTGCATGACTCCTCTTTAAATGTGATGGAAAAGATGGTCTGCCGGTCGATTCGGCAAAAGTTATCCCTTGAAAACATGAGTGAAGTAAACTGTCAATACCGGGTATTAGTATGGAGTGACAGCTCAATTCGCCTTCACGGGTTCATTTTAACAGAAAAGCACTGGTGTTTTGATCTTTGTCGATTATAACGATACGCATCAGTATCTATTATAATTGCCTTGACACAATTGTGCATTCGATCCGCCGACGGCATATATCCGGTGGCATGGCGCCGTGTGCCGACTGTCAGGAAGACACATCACGACTCACGATTTGGTGGTTGGCATATTGCTATTTATAGACGAAGCTCGCCATTATGCTCGTGCAAGAGAACACCAGAAATACCTAGAAAAGTTATTGGGCCATAGGTCTTGTGAAGGGAAATCTTTTTCTGTCTCAAGAAAAGACTTGATTTTTCATATTCTGATGCCAACAAAACTATACTGTATTTTTCTTGTGTATACTTCTATATTAATATTATAAAGAAGTTGTGTGAGTATTTAGTTGTGACTTGGTTAGGTTGTGGGATAAAATCTCTGGATCTACTGAACTGATTTATTAAATCTTTTACCTATATACACACATCAAAAGTGTCTAGGGATCAACATATATTTTTGCAATAACTTTTCTCCTGATTGATATTAATTAAAATTTTCTTTAAGGATTCATCAAATAAAGTGTTTTCGTTTGTCACAGTAACGATAAACCAAGTCACCTTTGCATTAATAAAGAAATTTGCCATTTTCCTAATAAAGGGATTTTTGACATTTGAACCACTAACATTAAAGTTCGAAAAAAAGACTGAAATAACAGTTTTCTTTAAAATTTTATTGGGTAACTTAAACAATTAATAATCCGTGTTTCTACCGCGAACACTAACAACACAAGAACATCGGTTTGGCATACTCAAAACGAGTTCATCCAAATCACGCTGTGGAATGGCCGCCCATGTTCGTTGCAACAACAAAAAAAGGTCTTCTTGCGACTGGATACCCTCCATATTCGGCAGAGCTCTTCTCTGTAGCATATCCCATGCATGCTCAATCGGGTTCAAGTCTGGCGACTGAGCAGGCCAGGGCAGGACATTGATGTTAGCTGCGGCGAGAGTCTGTCTTACAACTCTTGCGGTGTGCGGTCGTGCATTATCATGCATTAACTGAAATAAGGGACCGATTTGCACTTGTAGAGGAACGATGACGTCTGATACAATCGTCTCAGCATAAATTTGAGCGTTGAGGTTGCCTCTGATCCAAATCAACTCAGTTCTTCCGCCGATCCAAATACCCGCCCATACCATGATGGTTCCACCACTATAAGGATGGACTTCCTGGCAGGATTTTAATCGCTGTTGGCGTCCAGGGGTTCTCCAGTGTCGTATACGTCTTGTATCCGGTCTCATACCAAAACGAGACTCATCAGAAAAGCACACGAAACGCCATTGTTCTTCTGCCCAATTTCTGTGTTCAAGAGCCCATTGATATCGAATCCTACGATTGTGCATTGCTATAGGTGGTACCCGTAGCGGTCTTCGGGAATGAAGGTTCACTTCATGCAAGCGGTTTCTGACTGTTTGGTCGCTAATTAAGTTCCCTGAAGAGTGATGAAGCCTCACGGCTAACATCATGGCGGTTATTGTTGGAGCTCTTCGAGTTAAGATTTGAGTGTATCGGTCTTGTCTCCGTGTGGTGCAGCGATACCGTCCTCCATGGCGCTCAGCCACGGTACCAGTGCTTCGGTAACGTGTCCAAAGTCGACTGATAACACTCTGACTTGTATTCAGAGCTAAAGCCACAGTACGTTGCCGGGAACCAGCTTCTATCATTCCCACGGCTCTGAGCATTTCTTCCCTGCTTAAATGACGTCGCCGCTCCATAATAACGTTGGTTTTAATCAGTAGTAGGGAAACAGTAGCACTAATAATGTCTTCAATGCGTTGTATGTTTTTATAGGGAAAATATTGACAGCTGATTTTCATCTTTTACTCGAATTTGATTCACAGTTCCTGATTCAAATTATGAAATGCACCAAAAAGGATCCATATAAATTTATAAAATCATAAATTTATTACAAAGCCACATCTCAATCTCAAGAAATCCGCATAAAAATGCTTGATCCCTAGACACTTTTGATGTGTGTATGTATAAAGCCACAATATTTGTGAGTATCATAGGCCATATTTTATTTTCAAAACTAAGAGTCGCGAGTGAAATCGTAGTTTCAAATAAAACAACATTTATGGCGAAAATACACATGGAAATCACAAAGCTCTCCATAATGTAATCGTATACAATAAGTAGCAGGTTACTGTAACACCTCTTGACACGACATATTACATTAGCTGCGCCCGGCTCGGAGATAATCCTCTAATTAATTATGTAAGTACCAGGGTATGATGGCTCACGAGGAGCTTGCACCAAGGCTTTTAGTTAACAGCTTTTGTGAAGACAGACTGACGGTGTTCAATTTGTGACGTACTTTATGAAAAGTTAGGAAGCACGAAGCTGGAAGTGGTATAATATCAATTTATTCAAATTAGGCTTAGATTCTTAAGAAGGAAGTCAAAATTTATTCAAGACAGTCCCTCAAAACGCTCGCCCACTTGCAATTGTTTTTGTTGGGCCCGGACTTTAAAAGATACTGTGACCGAGTTCCTTTCGTTGTTTCTTCTCAAAGTAGTCAGTCAAACAACGACCTCACCTTCTAGTTAAAAAATTACACGTAAAAGTGTGTGTAAACCTACATATTTACAGAAATAAATATAATTTTCATCCCACCATCTCGGAAAGAGTATTTTTAATCTTCAATATCTGAGTGGAAAAGCCGTTTTTATTCTCTAGAGGATAAAGTAAATTGAATTTAGAACATCGTGTGCACTAAGTTTGTGAATTAAAAAAAACATTAAACCTATTTACTGCTACCTCTATGGTGCCGAATATATCATACAACTTTTTTTTAATTTGTTAAAAACTCAGACTCGGAACCTTCTTGGTGTTCTTTTTTTCAATTTGCTTTGTACGCGGTTCTTTACGCGGCATTTTTTCACGTCATTGTTAAACCTTACATTAAAAACAAGAAACTTGAAAACAAGTGAAAAAACTAAAATGAGTGATTCTAGCGACGAGGAAGTTTGTTTGACGCCAACAGAATTGACTGAAACTGTTAATAATGCGCAAATGAGCTTTCTCCCTCAACAATCACGCGAGAAGTATTTAAAACAGTACGATATGTTCAACACGTGGCGACTAGCAAAAGGAGCCAAAACATTCTCAGAAAACGTTTTTTTTTTGCATTTAGTCATTTCCTCGCTGAGGTGGAATGAAAAGTTACGTGTTGCACTCGAGTGCAAAGATTTTTCACCTTGTGCTCTTTTGATTCCCTCGCTAACGCTCGGTCATCAAAATTGAACACGCGGTTAAAAAGCAACTTTGCACTCTTGTATAACAAATAACTATTATCATTTATTAAATGACAGCCAGAACCACGGAACCACGGATCTTAAATTGCAGACAAACATTGTAGTACACCCGTAAGTGCTGACTACTACTTTAAAATATTTTTTTTTAAACGTCAAAGTAATTAGTGGTCTACCTGATGGGAAATTGTATAACTGTACCCCTGTGATACCAGATCATGCGTTACCCTCCCACTCTCCGAAGCCAAGCTAAAATACCACATACGCCGTAATTACGTACCTAACTAAACGTTTAAATATGGCAACACAACGTGTAGTGTTGCCACTCGTATTACGCACTCACTTTGATGTCTCGAGTAGTTGCGTGCGGTTCAACGTGAAGAGACGTGCCGCGGATACGCTGATATTTTGCGGTTATTTGCGCTTATTTACGGGTCGTGTTTCACTTTTTTTTTTTTTTTTTTATATATATAATGGATCTACTCTTGACCTCAATCTTGTCCTGCGGTCAGAGATGAGGTCGACTATGGAACGAGCTTACCCATAAGAAGCCTATTAACTCGCGACTTAAACAGATTGGGGTCATATGAACTCGGGAACACTGATGCAGGCAGGGAATTCCACTCCAGAAGTCCATATTAGTTAGATATCATGATATTTTTTTGAAGGGTTGTTTTATTTGTCTAACGAAGGAGCTTGTGGCTAAATGATAACAGCCGGTTTGATTAAAGGTTAAGCTGCGTTTGACGAGGAGCACCTTAAGCTGCTGGTCTCAGCTATCATTTGTAGATCTTTGACAGTCGTTACTTGTAGTCAGAAGCCTGAAAGTCTGACATCACAGTTTAACCAAGGGGAATTGTATTATACTCAGTCACTGGGTTGTGGGGGTCAGAAAAGCAGTTCGGATGCAACTGAATACCAGTGTGTTACATGGAGCAGTAAAACACTGATATGCAGCTGTATCCGGTTAGACTGTAAGCCGACCTCAGAAGCGTAAACTGAATACCAGTGTGTTACATGGAGCAGTAAAACACTGATATGCAGCTGTATCCGGTTAGACTGTAAGCCGACCTCAGAAGCGTAAACTGAATACCAGTGTGTTACATGGAGCAGTAAAACACTGATATGCAGCTGTATCCGGTTAGACTGTAAGCCGACCTCAGAAGCGTAAACTGAATACCAGTGTGTTACATGGAGCAGTAAAACACTGATATGCAGCTGTATCCGGTTAGACTGTAAGCCGACCTCAGAAGCGTACCTGTATATGTAAGCATATAAATAATTCACCCATCTATACTAATATTATAAAGAGGTAAAATTTGTAAGTTTGTAAGTTTGTAAATTTGTATGTAGGGGGTAATCTCTGGAACTCATTATCCAATTCTAAATTTTTCTTAACTGGCAGAAAGCTACATTATTCCTGAGTGCTATAGGCTATAAATTGTTTCTATAACACGTAAATTAACCGAGCTATCACAACTTTTGTCTAGCAAGTCGGAAAAAAATACCTCATAAAACAGAATGAATTATTTGCGTGCGCTGCCTAAACAGTTGCTTAAAATTAAAAACAATGTATGGCTACCTGGTTCGTCTTAATTATTTCTACAAAAAAGTCCGCGATGCCATATCTCTATCTTTTATATTTTATCTTTTATACTTCTTTTACTGCATTAAAAAATTTTTTTTTCGGCATACTTACGTTTGGTTGATTATTTGAGCAACAAAATATTAATTCTTATGACAATAAATTATTTCAGTGTCACAAGAACATCATACAGATAAGATTTGCCATTTACAGTATACCAATTGGTCATACAGGTTCGGAGATAATATAAAATTACTAAAACGCAAAATGCAGCATAACTTTCATTGTGCAGACGTTTTACCTATTTGCCCATAGATGGCGTTCTGCAATTACGTCATTTTTCTGAATCGCGGTGTTAAGACTTTCCGTGGATTGATGACCCTCTCGAATTATTATACCCACGTTGTTGTAAGTTAGAGTTCTAAATATTACAAATGTCAGTTGCTTATTGGTTTCGGTTGTTTCGTTTGTATGGTTGTTGTTGTTGATAGATACCTCATAATCGAAAATATCGTAATTTCGTTGTACGTTTGTTTCGTATGTTCGTTCGTCTTCGTAGTTTCGTACTTCGTTCTATCGTAATAATCGATACGAGTTATTCGATATTACGATTGTTTTGTTTTGTAAAGGCAGACGGTGTTCCGAGTCGCTCTCCCTTTGTTCATAATTGTTTTCAAGTCTGTGCGTAGTTTGTTGAGAGCATGCCTAAAAGGAAATCTCAACTGTCCCGGCAGACATCACAGACAAGAGCCGCTCGAGTACCTACGCCGTACGGAAGAATCTGCCCCTGAAAATGAGCAGCGCCTCTCGAGAAATAGAGAATATATTTCGCAAGCACGCGCTAGAGAATCTAGCTCCGAGCGCTCACAGCGCCTCGCTGGCCAAAATGTGAGGACGTCACGGGCCCGTGCTCGAGAAACTAGCGCTGAACGTGCGTACCGTCTATCTGAGTTAAGGAAGCATGTCTCAGAGACAAGGGATAGGGAGACTAGCGCTGAGCGCTCGCAGCGGCTTGGTAGGCAAAATGTCATAACATCGCAGGCCCGTGCTCTCCTCCCGAGCACGGGCCTGCGATGTTATGACATTTTGCCTGACGCTGCGCAGGCGCACGTTCAGCGCTAGATTCCCATCTAGCGCTGAACGTGCGCCTGCGCAGCGTCTATCTCATTTAAGGCAGCATGTCTCTGAAACAAGGGATAGGGAGACTAACACTGAGCGCTCGCAGCGGCTCGCTAGGCAAAATGCCATAACATTTGGTAATCTTTGAAGTTACTGCCGGTCGATTCAGTAAAAGTCACGCCGTGAAAACTTGAGTGAAGTGAACTGTCAATACCTAGCATCAGTATGGAATGACAGCTCAATTCGCCCTCGCTACGCGTACATTTTCACGCGGTGATTTGACCAGAATCGCACCGCTGATCTGATTCCAAAAAATATTTTACTAATAAAATTAAATAAGTACAGTAATATCAATCGAGTGTAATCTTCTGTTAAAATAAGAAATTTTCCGCGGACGAAGTCGCGGGCAGAAGCTAGTAACTTATAAAAAAACTTGAGAGGTGTCTAGGGACACCCGGATGGAACGAAGTTCCCTTCGATTGATTAGTGAACTATTCAATCTTCTCCCCCTCCCCCTCCATCCCCCTCCCCCGCCCCCTCCCTCCCCTCTCCCTCTCCCTCTCCCTCTCGCTCTCAATACAGACGTATTTTAAGCATTATATTGTTTTAACTGATGCTGTAGAAATGCGTTCCTTGCGAAATATGTGTGGTGTAACAATGAATGACAGATTGAGGAATGATGTGTTATAGTAGCATTGTGGTTTAAAAGAAGATGTAGTAACAAAAATTGAAAAGAGTATGCTTCGATGGTTTGGTCACGTTGAAAGTAAGGATGAAAGGCGACTAACGAAAGGTATTTACAAGGCAGTTGTATGTGGGAACGCCGGGAGGGGACGCCCTAGAAGGACATACATAGACCTTATTGGTGAGGTTCTTCAGAAAGGTCAGGTGCGTAGTACTCGCAACCGGCGTGTGTGTATGACAACATGTATGAATGTAAACGAAGCAAAAGAAGTATGTAAGAATCGTAGCATATGGCGCTCTGTAGTTTCTGCCTACCCCCATGGGAAAAAGGCGTGAGTTTATGTATGTATGTTCAATCGACATTCAGACATCACCAACTGTGTGGAATTTTTGAAACTATGTTGACTTCCAGTCAATGTAGCTTGGCTAATTGACTTAATACCAATGTTTTACATGAAGCGACTGCCTTTAGGACCTCCAGAACCTAATTGGGTTCTGGAGGTCCTAAAAGCAGTCGCTGGGTAACACGATACCCCTTGGTTAAACTGGTTGTCAGACTTTCGGGCTTCTGACTATGATACAGTAACGACTGTCATAAGTCTACAAATGACCAACGGCTTTGCGTGCATTCCGAGGCACGGTGGTGCTTTGATATGTATGAATGGTCACCCATCCACGGACTAACCTCGTCATGCGTAGCTTAACCTTCGATCGACACGTGAGGCTGCTATTATTTAGCCACAAGCTCCTGCAAAAATGCTGTGTTAACCAATTAGGATAAGGCAGGAGGACGATGACATGTCCGTCGCCCCCCACGTACATGGACCGGAGGTGGCGGCGCGTCGTGTTCACGCGCGCCATTCTTAGACGTCACGAGTGGAGTCTATCACCTCACTCCCCTCGCTGACTTGGCGAGATCCGCGGCACTAGTCGGGGGTCGTGGAAGTATCTTCTGTTCTCGTGACTCCCGGCGCAGGTGTGAGAAAGAACATGGGGTGGTATTTAGTCAGTAAGAGTCTGACAGACCCCTCCGCCCTCCCCGGGGCGGGAGACATCCATGAGGATTTTCCACCCCTAAAAAAGAAGGGGGGATGGTGACAAAAGTACAGTTTATTATCCGCAAAGCATTACACATACCCGCGTGTTAGTACCTAGTCTAATAACATCCCTAGGAATTTCAAGTATTACACTTTAAACTCTATCGCACTTCAGATAAGATTTAAATTCAATTAACTCAACATTCCCTACAGTTTTAACGACAACAGATACTTATTAGTCTAATTGCTTCATTCTAGGCTGGTGTAAATTGAACTTTGGGTGATGGTCAGTTAAGGTCGATTTTAGATTAGCGAATTTACTGTGTAGGTGATATTAATATTGTGTGTTCTGTGCAAACGTTGTGTGTAATGTAGTCATGTGAAATTAGATCCTGTAAATGTTTGTTTAGGGTGCATTTTCAATTGGTTTACAGGACGTATAAAATTATGGCTTGCTATTAGAATTAGGAACACTTTGTAGGTATTGCTTGTTTGAGATTGAATTGATATTTGTTTTAGTGACTAGTTGTAATTGAGAAAAAAATGGGATGATTTTGAGCAGACCTGTATTTGGATGAACATTAGTAGAGGAAGACCAATGAAACGTTGGATGGATTGTGTAGAAAGCTAGAATGTAACATATTTTATATTAAATTGATTGATCAATAATGTTCATTAATGTCCAATATTGTGTAAACTCAAGTTCTTCTAACATACCAGACAGACGTGTTGCAAAACACAAGGAAGTGGTGAAGGGCGGACGTTGTGAGGGACTGTCTCATGTAAATTTTGTGTTTTATGTAAAAAGCTGCATTATTTCAACGAATGGATTATTATTTATGTTTAAGTCACACGCAATTCACGCTAACTCTAAGCTCCTACTTCTACTTTACCCCTTCCGAGAATTGAACCTAGGATCTCATGTTCAAGAGCAGCGCATGCAACCTCTACTCCGATGAGGCAGTCAATACTTGAATTATTAATTCAAAAAGCACTGTGGTTTATGTATTTTAACTCATTCGTTTACCTACATAAATACTGCTCATTATAAGTTCCAACAATCAAAACATAGTTAAAGTACAATTAACAAAACTAATTATAATAAATTTTAATTAAAACAGGTAACTTAATGCTTCGTAATTACTATATTTCTCTTAACTTTACTCAATTCCATACAATCATATAAGTTAGTAATATTTTGTCCTAATTTCAGTAGAGCGATTCAATAGCACACACAAGTTAAAGTAAAAACCACTTTACGAATAATCTAATAAGGTGGATTGTAGTTTGTAGTGTAGATTCAAACGGAGTAATTATTCTTTCGCAATGGCAGCGATTAAGGGATGTAAGGGTGTGGTGGCAGTGACAGCGACCCGTTGCGCTGTAGACATTTAGTAGTATTATATACAATATATTATATATAAAAGAACATTACAATTATTAATTACCTCATGACTAGGTAAATGTGAATATAAACTTGATATCCATCTCTTTTTAAGATTGTTATTAATAATTCACTACCGTCGCCGAGTCGTCGGCAAAAGTAATATAATAAGACTCAAAGTTATTTGTTTTTGAGGTATTTATTTAATTTACAGTGTGAATCATAGTGCATGTATATTATAATAAATAGTTGCTCAGATCATTATCTAGATGTACGTAACTGTGAACGTTTAGTGTCGCAAAGTTCGTAATTGTTGCGAAAGTTCTTTACTGCCAAAAGTTCTTTACTGCCAAAAGCTTGGCATTATGTAGTTTTTGCCTCCCCCCCTTGGGGAAAAGTATGTGAGTTTACCTATGTATGTATGTACGTAAACTTAAGTTTGAAAATGATATTCATTTCTGTAAATTAGTTTTTACAAACACTTCTGCACAGCAAAGGTCTCCCTACTTTCTTTCCACTTGTCTTTATCTAGTGCATTTTGGTACCAGTCCCTATCAAAGGAGAAAGCACACCACTCGCAAAGACTGTTACAAGTCAAACAAACAAAATATTCTTGTCAAACTAGTAAGTTGAGGTCGAAATAAACTTTTTTCTCCCGCTCCCAGCTCCGCTTGCACCCGCACCGCGCCCCATAAGCTGCGAATCGCGTGCCTAAGCGCATTAAACGTCTTATCGACACTTCATAAGTCAACGCTCACAAGTCGGACTTAAGTTAGAGGCACAGGGCTAGAGTGATATGTCCAACTACACTACACCATCCAGTGATGGACTTAGAGTGTGATAGATGAAAGTGACGAACGAAATTATATCTATTTGCGCTGGGCTGTGGTATCTGGGGGCACGGCAGTGCCCCCGCCAAGACGGGCCAAGCGAAGTGCAAGGGCACTACCTACCTTTTCTTGAAGTGTTTCGTCGTTTTTTTGAACCCTCATAGAGTTGGTTTCGGCCTAACCTACCGACCCTAACTTCACAAATTCTACATATTAGTATAAATGTATAGCTTGGCTGTTTCGTTACTTCAGAAACTAAATATTCGCATCACCTCCACGACCGGTAGTGAAACGGCGAAGCCATACATACATTTTTACTGTTACGTAGAATTTGTGGAGTTTGGGTCGGTAGGTTAGGCCGTGTAGATTCAGAAGACATGGCAAACTAGGGCTTTCATCCCGGGACTCTCGAGAGTCTCGATGATTTTTTGGTATTTTCGAGACTCGAGACTAGCAGTATCGGTCACGGGAATAACGAGACTTTTGAGACTTGAGTCAGATAAAAACAGTAACTGCTACTGGTTGTGTAGATTTGATAAATGAGCGTTTGTTGGAGTTTGATGTTCATTTAGACACAGACGTTAAAAGTCTAACAACAGATGGATGTAGCGTAATGAAAAAAATGGGAAAGTACAATACTTATCATCAAAATTGTCTAATGAAGTGTCTGACCCATGGTATGCAATTGGCAATACTAGATGTGTATAAAACAAAAGTAGGTTTAGACCAAATTGGTGCACCACAGAAACGAAAACAAATATGAACGATGACGATGATGAAAATGTGGATGATGATGAAAATATGAAAGTGGCAGTTTGAAAATAATTGATAGCAGCAAGTGAGAGTAACATGAAGAAGTGTTCTTGACCGATTTCTTAACCTTTCAATCGTGTATTATCGTGTAATTAGAGACACAATATTAAGACAACGATAGCGCGGACGCCGCGCCGCCGGCGTCCGCTTGGGGTTTAATGAATTAAACTAAAGATCCCGAATAGAGTTCACTGATTCAGAGTATGCCTACTACATCCGAAACAATCTCAATTTTTTATGTATCATGAGAGGGACCGTGCACTGGGTAGACAAGAGGCTCTACTCTTTTAACATTAGATACTGCACTCAATTTCTGCCTAAAAAAATAAGATTTACAACAAAGTTATTATAGTGTGAATCTCGCCCATTCCTATGCATCCATATTAAAGAAAATAGACTGATTGCGGCGAGACTTGCACAGTCCTTTTCAGTTGTTTGAAAAGAAGATTCATGCAACACCTAAATTATTGCTGAAATTATTTAATATCTTTGTCCCCGGCGTAGAAGCAGAGAGAGCTTTTACTTTTGTAAAAAAAATGGTTTTCACTTTCTGAAATAACATTAATCGCCCTTTGTTTTTTACTTGCCCACTACAAAAATGTTTATGTTTAACATTTAATTTATTTTTGAACATTTTTTTGTATGTATGTGCACCGATTACGCTGAGATTTGTGTGATTTACGTGATTCTTTATTAGTTTGAGGCGGAATAGTTGATTTTTGGTCTTATAAAAAAATTAACATTGTTTTAGTGTTTTTTTTAAGGTCTTTTGCTTTGTTGTATTTTTAGGCATTTTTTTTTTAAATTTACTTTTGTTTAATAAAGTTTGTTGACTAAAATATCTCATATTGACTTTGTTGTTACATATTGTATAAAAAGAACCTTGTTTTGAAATAGTCTCGAAAGTCTCGTTTTTCCCGGTAATTTCGAGACCACATCTAGTCTCGCTTTTTTTTTCCCGGGAATCGGTAATGCATCGAGACTGAAAGCCCTATGGCAAACCTCATGTGGTCGTTTTGGCAACATTTTACATGAAATGTTTTGGTGGGATATATTGTTTTACCATAAATATCGTGACATCGCAGTGTTATAGGCGTCTTTATGGCAATATGAACCCGTGATACCAGACTACGGCGATGCAAAAGGGAGGGTCATGATTTGAACCGCATGTTCATCAGTTCCTTTGTAACTTCTAAATTACTTATCAAAATTTGACAAATGATGAGGGAGCGTCTTGATCGTCCGCTAATTGAATATGGTTTCTTGACGACACAAAGTATATTAGTCTATGAAGCAAAAAACTTAAGTAACTAAAAAAAGGTATTTTTGGTCAATCCTTAGGCCCGCCTTCTTTTTGTCGTAGACAGTAACATACCAGTATTTTTTTATTTCTTAATTATTATCATTAAGTATCAAAATTAATTGTTTTTTTTTCTTGTTTACAGGTACGTCACGTTACACGTAAAAGCTGTGATCAAGGTATTTGTTAACCGACTTCAGAGGGAGGTTCTCAATTCGATCGGTTTTTTTTAATTTTTTATTTATAATAATAATAATAATAAACCATTTATCATTTATCATTTTTTTTATGTATGTATACCGATTACTCCGTGATTGATGATCCGATTTACGTGATTCTTTTTTTGTTTGATGCGGGATAGTTGCCATTCGGTCCCATAAAAATTTAATATAGGTGGGCCTGGTAGTTTTCATTATATGAACATTTTTGTTCATGAAATTTTCTTTTTGATTTCCTTGAAATCTGTTTATTTCTTAGTATGGTATATTGAAAGAATGGAAAATAATGAATCAAATGAATTATCTACAATTAAAACTAAAAATTGTAAAATAAAAACTTTTTAAAAAAAAATACAACCGTAACCTTTTTTACAAAATAACTCTAAATTAGGAAGTCTGTGGCTTTGGTGGTTTTGTCTTATTCATGATTGGCCACCGACTTCCGAATTTAGAGTTATTTTACACCGGTTAGTGTTTTTTTTGAAGTCGGTTGTATTTTTTGTAAAAAAAGTTTTTTTTATTATTATTATTAACAGGCTCGCGTTTTTTACTATCTCACCTGATGATTAGCGATGATGTGTGACGACGAAGATAAAGCACGCTTGCCTAGAAGTAACCTATTCACTCTCAACTTAAAGACCCCTAGGTTGTAGCTATCAGGAAACACCGACTCCGGCAGGGAATTCCACTCCTTAGCTGTACGCACAATGAAGTCACGCTGTTTCATCCGCGTAGTTCTCGTTCCCGTGGGAATACAGGGATAAAAAGCTTATGTCACCCGGGGATAGTGTAGCTTCACAACGGTGAAAGAATTTTTGAAATCGGTCCAGCTGGTTTTAAGCTTATTCGTTACATACAAAAATACAAATTCTTGCTCCTAATACTTCCATTTAAAATACTACTATCTACTTTAGTATTGTATGCATCGTAGAGACACGCAGCGCAGTATGTCACTCTAAAATTATGTAATTAGTAACTTACAAAATCAATGCATTTCAGTAAGGTAGTTAGGTTCGGTAGTTAGGTTCGCTATAGGATAGGTATGATGAGTTAGGTTAGGTTATATATATTGTCTTTATAATTCTATCTGACTCAAATGACTTAAATAAGTTTAGTACGTATCCGTCTATATTAATAACCAGCTAAGTGAAACCTTTGGATGCCTTTTAAGAAAATTGGGTGCAAAGAAGACTGTAAGATTTGGCATAGTGAAAGTATAATGTTTATGTTAGAAATATTTCAAATTATATAAAACCAAATTAATTTTGTTCGTAAATTTTAGATTTTTAGCAATTCCGCCATGATCAAGTTTATAACGAAACTATACATAGTGATCAAACTTTTGAGAACCCACAAAAATATAATATAACAGCAAATAACATGTAAGTTAGGCATTAACATACACAGAAATGAACCTTAGTGGTTTTTGGTTGCTATTTAAACTAAGATAGATTAAAAGATTCTTTTGTAAAATGGTAAATAAAAAAATAAAAAAAATATGCAAAGCACAGATGTAATTTTCTATTAAATATAGGTAAATATAAGGTCGACTTTCGACCAGTGGGCGATCACTAGTTACATTTTTATTATATTATATTATTACATTTAAAAAGCCACGACTTTAAAGAGCGATATCTCTTTCACTTTCTAATGCTCCATGTGTCACATATTGTTTCAAGTCATAAAGAGAAGAAGTAAAAAACTTTTAATGACTATGCAATGTTTTATTACTTAACACGGTTTTAATATCACCCGGGACAGTCCGCTGTTTGAGGCAATAAAGTTAGCGAGTTCGTATTAATGTGTAGTGTACAGTCGCGAGCTTAAATACTTAGCATATGATCTTTTATTTCTTTTGTACCATCTTTTTTAATTCACATAACATCACGACTGTAATCCCCGAAGAGCAAGGCTGAGGTGTTCCTGTAGTAGGTACACCCACATTTCGCTAGTTATGTTTAATTCCCATGTAATAGGGCACGAGCCTATTGCCATCGATCGGGTACCAATCCAGATATCGGGATGCTACTGACAAATTTCAGTTGGAAAAACTTAATAACACTGCCGGACCTGAGGAAGGTTTGCGACCACTAGAACAACGAGGCATTATTTTTTTTTGTGTTGTAAAGGTGACGTCATCGTCTCCCTAGCCTTATCCCAACTATGTTGGGGTCGGCTTCCAGTTTAACCGGACGCAGCTGAATACCAGTGTTTTACATGGAGCGACTGTCTGTAAGACCTCCACAACCCAGTAACTGGGTAACATGATACCCCTTGGTTAAACTGTTTGTTAGACTTTCGGGCTTCTGACTACTAGTAACGACTGTCAAATATCTATGATTATGAGTATGTAATAAATGGTCACCCATCCACGGACTGACCTCGTCAAGCGTAGCTTAACCTTCGATAGATCCATGCGGCTGTTATAATTTAGCCACAAGCTCCTTCGAAATAAAAGTGACGTATTTGTTCTAAATGACACGTGACATTGTTCCCCGTTGCTTTAAATAGATCATTGTTATTGGTAATGAATGCTGTTGGAAGATAACACGCTATTGTGTCTTCTGTGCCCGTTTTTCTCGAGAACTGTGTGGCTGCAGGTGTTGTATTCAAAGCAAAATGTCCTTCAATCTATGTCAGAGCCCACCTGAGTTTTGTTGCTGATTGCTTCTGAATATACCGTTTAGTATTGAAAGGCGTGTATTGCTAAAAGGATTTTTTTAAAATCTCGAACCGATATAATTACAAAGTAAAATAAATAAAACACAACCCCGAGCTTTTGCTATATGAGTACTTACTAAATCACTGATAAACATACTCATCATTTGATTATCTGTCTTGGGCGAGAATCGAGCCTACGACCTCCGGCATAACAGTCAGGGCCACGACACCAACAGGCCAGTCTTAGAAAGAACGTACAAAGTGAATAAACCATATTCGTAAATAAAAAAAAATCTAGTCATTTATACAAATTAGGCTGAAGATCAGCAAAATAACATGAGATAGTCCCCCAAAAAGCCTACCCTTCGCCATTTCCTAATGTTTTTGATGGAAAGAAGAAGTGGCGGAACGAATTCCCCAGCAACACGTCTGTCTGATAAGTTAGGAGAACTTGAATGTATACTCGATATCCGTGGCTATCACACTCTAATATACATGACACAACAGCGCTGCGATATTTATATTTTTGAATGTCGCAGCTAATGCTGGAACCTTTTTGGTCTCGCACAGGTCTTTTTATTATTATTTTTAATTTGTCTTTAGTTTTTTAAACTTTTCTTATTTTTTTATTATCTGTTTTTTTTTTGCTTTATGTTCCGCGTGTTCAAATACAGTATTTTTTAACCGATAACCTATGTGTAAGAGATAATGCTTGCTGGTGATATGACATACTTGTGTGTGCAGCCGGCGTTCATCGATCCATATGACTTTATCAGGTCAAAAATAAATTTATAAAGTTCTCAACCATTCTGTTGACTTCCACATTTTCTTCCACAGCATCGCTCTCGCAACTCACGAATATATTAAATCCAAACAAAGCCTTGTAAAGTAATTAAAGCCAGCCCCAAGTCCCAGGGCTCGAGGTACACGTTACACAAACTTCGACTGGAACAAATAAAACGGGCACATGCTCTGAATATTATTCAGCTGATTATCCAGGTCTCCTTGAAAACTTCAGCATTTCAAGTTTGTTGAGCTTTCAAAATGCGATGTTTATGTTGAAAGAAATATAGCTAATAATTCAGCCTTTTAACTGTCCCGGTCCTGGCCTCTTCGCATACAGAGAGGCTCGAGCATTAACCACCACGCTTGCTCAAGGTGGATTGGTGATTTTTCTTTACGATGTTCACCGAAGTCAATGCTGTCTAAGATATTAATTATGAAAGAAAGAAAGTACGTATAAATTAAAAGGTAAAACTGGTAGGTAGTTCCCGGATTTGAAACAAAACCTCGTCAAAAAGGAAGGCGCCTTAACCTTTGGGCCATCGCGACTAAAAACTTGGTTAAAAATGGGTGTTGTTAATTAATTATGTTCATAAGCCGGCCGCCATGTCTTATATGTAAATGAACTCACGCCTTTTTCCCATGGGGGTAGACAGAAAATATTACTAATACTACGACACTTACATACTTGTTTTGCTTCGTTTACGTTTATACATAAACATATTATGTACCTGAACTTTCTGAAAAATATATTTTGCGGCAAACTGTATGAAGAACACAATAGTCACACCCCAACGTACCTACATCCAAGTCAATAGAACACTAACATCCCCCACACAATCATAGGCGTCCCACACACGATTCTGTATACCTAGAACAGACGCACACGACCGCAGACGTAGGGGGAGCTCGCGTGCGACCGCCCTGCCAGACGCTCGCTCGTAAATGATGCAATACTGTATTGTGAATTAAGTTGCTAAAGCCATTACATTCGGGGTTATGTGGCTTAAATTTGATTGGGGAACAATAGTAATCATTCACAATGTGTAATATTCTGACTGAGTTTTCATTGATTAGGGAGGAGACTTACAAATTCAAATTCAAATTCTTTTTTTCTGTACACTTAGTTCGCAATAAAGAATTTGAATTTACAGAGGTTTAAAGTACTTACTTCTTCTTTACATGTGTCTATTAATACACTAATCTTATTACCAGCTGCATTTCTTATTTTCACCGTGTACCTATCCCAGTATAGTAGTTCTCAAAATTCAAAAATTCAAATTCATTTGTTAGTGTGATTAATGGTACATGAAATCTTATTTACTAAAAAAATGTTCCTCAAATAATCTACATTAAAGGTGTACACTCTTCTCTTCTCTTCTTTCTCTTCTCTCTTTTTATTCAAGGTACATCGTCCTCACTGTTGGTCTAGTAGTTAGTGACCCTGACTGCTATGCCGGAGGTCGTGGGTTCGATTCCCACCCAGGACAAATGTTTGTGTGATGAGCACGATCATTTGTTCTGTGTCTGGGTGAAATTTATCTATAATATGTATGTATTTAGAAATATATAAGTATGTTTATCAGCTGTTTAGTACCCATAACACAAGCTCTCAAGCTTAACTTGGGACTAAATGGCGTTGTGTAAAAAGTTGTGGAATATTTATTTATTATTTATTTATTTAACGAGTTTTATATGAATAACTTAAATAAATGTTTGCAAAAAAATTTAATTCACCGTACTTAATGTGTACCACTTATTGTGTCTGTTTCTCATCGCTATTTCTTCCTGAACAGAAGACTGGCATACTAATCGAGCCTGAATTATTTACAAACTAAGTTTATAACACTTCGAGAAACATTCATAAAGTAAAACAAATAAAACTTGAACACGAGTTGAATATTTGAATAATTCCCAGCTGCTCCTCCGGGAGTGGTGAACAGTGTTCAATTATGTTCCTTTGTTTAAATGAGATGAAGCTTCAACGTTTTGAATATTTATTTGTTGGGTAAGAATCCGAATACTAACTGTAACTGATGGCGTTGATGACAATAAGCTCGCCCCTTTTATCTATCTTAGTATAGAAAGTTTGTTAACACTATTCTAATCCAAAAAATAGCATGTCATTATGCTATGATTGAATATGTTAAGCTACTTGTAACATTCTAGTAAGAACCCTTGAAACCATATTTATCTGCAATTAAATCTTTAACTTCGACCTCGAAATCGTTTAAATCAAAAGTCTTTATTCAAATTAGGCTAATAGTCAGAAAATACATAAATTAAATCGTTTCGAAAATCGAATCGTTTCGTTTCGTTTTATTAAATCGTTTTTACATATAATCGGTACGCATCTGCCTCACCCTACGGGATGAAAAGCGTGATGTATGTTACGTTATGAGACAACTGAAACAAGCCTTCATCTATATATAAATATATGACGGTCAGAAATATAAATGCACTAGCTTTTGCCCGCGGCTTCGCCCGCGTGGATGTCGAACTTCCGTCCCCTATGTTTTCCCTTTAAGGGTTGAATTTCCAAAAATCGTTTTTTAGTGGATACTTTTCACTAAGAACACCCCTTCAAGTTTCATGTCTCTAATACCAGAGGTTTGGGTTGTGCGTTGATATATAAACGTTATAATTTTAGCATAATAAGTACTTCCGGATAGACTACTTTCAAAGTTGATCCTTCCGGTATGTATGCATAAAGATTTCTGGAACTACTGACCCGGGAAAGAGCGGCGTACAACCGACCATGTGTAAAACAACTGAGACTAAGATCAACCTGCCCAGGCGTATTGATTACAACCGTACCAAGTTTGGTAAAATCCCTATAATAGTTTTTGAACTATGCGTGTACCATACAGACAGACAGACAGACAAAACATTTACTGATTGCATTTTTGGCATCAGAATCGATCACCAATCATCCTCCAATATTAATTTTGAATATATATTATTTATTATCATAGCAGTGTGTGATAGTCCATTGAATTTTATGGCGAACTATATTGTATCTTAAGATAAAATATTAAAGTATCTTAGCCGTGTGCAGCACCCCTTGGTGAACTCTACTGCGGGTGACGTAACCTACGACAAACTTATAATTTGTGGTTGGTACAGTAGTCAGGTCTAGGGATCGAACCGCAAAATTAAGTTTGTTTTTTATTCTATATACTTTTCCGGGATAAAAAGTACCCAGGGTTGTGCCCAGGTTATAAAAGAATAAGTATACCAAGTTTCATCGTAATCGAACCGGTAGTTTTTGCGTGATACCTGAACATACAGACAGACAGACAGACAAAAAATTTTTTAATCATATTTTTGGGTTCGGTGTCGGTCTAGTAACACCCCCTATTTTTTTTTTTTTTGATATTTTCAATGTACAGAAATTTCACTTATACAGATTTATTATAAGTATAGATTTCTCGAGAAGAGCTGCTCATTTTCAGGGGCAGATTCTTCCGTACGGCGTACTCGAACGGCTCTTGTCTGTGATGTCTGCCGGGACAGTTGAGATTTCCTTTTAGGCATGCTCTCAACAAACTACGCACAGACTTGAAAACAATTATGAACAAAGGGAGAGCGACTCGAACACCGTCCGCCTTTACAAAACAAAACAATCGTAATATCGAATAACTCGTAGGTATCGATTATTACGATAGAACGAAGTACGAAACTACGAACATACATAACAAACGTACAACGAAATTACGATATTTTCGATTATGAGGTATCTATCAACAACAACAACCATACAAACGAATCAACCGAAACCAATAAGCAAAGCAACTGACATGTAATATTTAGAACTCCAACTGACAACAACGTGGGCTTAATAATTCGAGATGGTCATCAATCCACGGAAAGTCTTAACACCGCGATTCAGAAAAATGACGTAGTTGCAGAACGCCATCTATGGGCAAATAGATAAAACGTCTGCACAATGAAAGTTATGCTAGGGGCATTTTGCGTTTTAGTAATTTTAAATTATCTCCGAAACTGTATGACCAATTAATATACTGTAAATGGCAAATCTTATCTGTATGATGTTATTGTGATACTAAAATAATTTATTGTCATAAGAATTAATATTTTGTTGCTCAAATAATCAACCAAACGTAAGTATGCCGTAATTTTTTTTTTTAATGCATTGAAAGAAGTATAAAAGATAAAATATAAAAGATAGAGATATGGTATCGCGGACTTTTTTGTAGAAATAATTAAGAAGAACCAGGTAGCCATACATTGTTTTTAATTTTAAGCAACTGTTTAGGCAGCGCACGCAAATAATTCTGTTTTATGAGGTATTTTTTTCCGACTTGCTAGACCAAAGTTGTGATAGCTCGGTTAATATACATGTTATAGAAACAATTTATAGCCTATAGCACTCAGGAATAATGTAGCTTTCTGCCAGTTAAAAAAATTTTTGAATTGGATTATGAGTTCCAGAGATTACCCCCTACATACAAATTTACAAACTTACAAACTTACAAATTTTACCTCTTTATAATATTAGTATAGATAGTGGTTGTACTAAATACGTCTGCCTATCCCATCCTGGAATATGGTCGTGACGGTAAATATGACAATAAGAAAGAGATATTATATAAAATAGTCAAAGCTATCTTGTGATCTATGCAAACCGCGTCTCCTCCCCGTGAAGAAACTTTAAATAACACGCAAGTCGGCAAGTGTAAGCAAAATGCTTGCTACGCCGTAGTCACGTAGCGCTACGACGCTACGCCGTAGTACTATCAGACTTTTATTTGTATTGAATTTTTGTATATATTTCTGTCGCGTAAATTACGGAATATTGTTGCGCTGTTTGTTTTGAAATTGGAGTAGGTAGAGATGCTTGCGTTACAATTGTATGTATTTGAGTGACTCGTCGGTCTTGTGTACACACCTACGTGTGCGTTTTTCAACTTAGAATTTCTAAGTTACAATGTATTAGTAGCAACCCAAAGGCTTACCCCTAAGGTTTAGGGGGATAACCCCTATGTTAGACTTAATTATTAACTTAAACACAAATGTTTGTTGCTTATTACTTTTGTTTTGTTTTATGTTAAATTGTATGTGATTATTGCTTGTTATATTTTTAATTTTGTAACCAATGAAAACTTTGGCTGTGGCCTGGTAGGGCTCTTAGCTTTAAACGCTTTTGTAAACATCTTTTACCTTGTGGAACGCATTTAAATAAAAATTAAATATTATGTGACTTAATTGAATTTATTCATACTAAAGTAACTGCCAAGGATCTTTTCTTGACAATATTTCGAAGAATTTTATCATTGTGTACTTGGGAGTACTAACGCAATTATGTAATCACACTAAGTTTGAAGCAAAACATTCGCATTAATTGTTACCCAACTGTAATCGACCCGGGAAATGAACCCGGAACCACAACATGCAACACTTGGTGGTCTCATTTGTCAATGACTAATGATGGGACTGCTTCATTTCCTCAAACAGCTTTTAATAGCTTTTTTTCTTTCCTAACTCGACAGCTTCTTACGATTGGTTTTAAAGTTTTTTTTTTTTCAAAATAACCGGGTTCGATTCCCGAACGGAGTACAGATGTCTTTTAAAATGTATGAATGCAGTTTTTATTGTTATTAAAATCGATGACATGGTTCCTCAGAACAGATCTTCGTATGTCTTATAGTTTCAGACTTTCCCATACTGACCGATTTGAATGAGACACCCTGTATATATATATATATATATATATATATATATATATATATATATATATATATATATATATATATAGGTTGCGATGACGACGATTATATCGTTGTACGTTTATTTGTCGAGACCCCTTTTTTCAGACAGGGGTAAAGGTCACAAGATTTATTTTATTTCAAATCGATCGCTCAGAACAAGATAATGCCTGGAGCTTAAAAAAGTGACTTTTAAGGGTATCTCGGTGTTTCACCGCAAAGTATTAAAATTTAAAACACCGACCATATATAGTTTAAAAAATATTTCAATTGATGACGAGTCAAATGCATTATGCATTATAGATGCTTTCATAAAAAAACATCTTACCAGGCACTTCTTAAAAGGGTATGACATACTGACACTACAATCTATACGCACACTTCTTGAGACTATGATGTTATCACAGTATAAATATTAATACAGTAGGACGACGCCTTTGATCTCTGGAAACATGTCGAGTACTTCTACACGCGTTAGACTTGAATAATACCTCCCGCACTACGAACATCGTTTCGTTCGCAGTGCGCGAGCGGCTTTCCCGCGTCTCGCCCCTCACACCCCGCACGATTGCCCTGTCTAGACAGCTTCGTCGGACGACTGTATGTTTTTAGACTGTGACGTTATACAGTATATGCACAATAAGTTCGATTGCCCTGACTTGGTAAAAAGTTTGTGTTATCTGGTTCCTCGTACAGTTCATAAGCGGGAGGTGTGCGCCAGGTGTCTACTTAAATAAATAAAATAAATATTCTACAACTTTTTCACACAACGCCATTTAGTCCCAAGTTAAGCTTAAGAGCTTGTGTTATGGGTACTAAACAGCTAATAAACATACTTATATATTTCTAAATACGACCATATTATAGATAAATTACACCCAGACACAGAACAAATGATCGTGCTCATCACACAAACATTTGTCCTGAGTGGGAATCGAACCCACGACCTCCGGCATAGCAGTCAGGGTCACTACCTACTAGACCAACAGGACAGTCGCATTGCTACCAGCCTTTGTAAGACTAACTCTGGTAAACGCTCTCCTCTGCATCGCTTAGTGGAGGATACCTATAATAAGCAATTTGTTGACATTGACATACTTCTCCTCAATAAAAATAAATTTAAAAAGGATATTATTAAAACTTTAAAGAATCAGCAGTAGTATCTGAAGGCTCCACACAAGATTGTATAATGTGAGATTAATTGCCAATCCTAAAAAGACTTGTAAATTTAGTTGTAATTTTTTTTTTGTATTCTATGCTCTCTTTTTCTTTTTTACATTTTCAGGAAATCAACTACACAGCCATAAATAACAGCATAATGTCTGCACAGCTAGTTATTTAGTAATCAATATTGAGTAATCTGTGGAACACGTAGGTGGTAGTATAGTTGGTAATTCTAGAATTAAGAAACCTGTAACCTATACCTACTATACTACTGTTTGTTTTCCCAATTGTCTATACTAATATCATAAAGAGGTAAAATTTGTAAGTTTGTATGTAGGGGGTAATCTTCGGAACTTAAAATCCAATTTTAAAAATTATTGTACTGGTGGAAAGCTACACTATTCCCGGTAGACTTAGGCTACTTTTTATTCCCGTATTCCCACGGGAACGGAAACTACGCTGGTGAAACTGCGTGGCGTCTGTAATAAATAAATAAATAAAAAATAACTCTAGTTTCGGAAGTCCGACCTCCGAAACTACATAACTACATAAAAATACACTTTTTAGTGTCTCTAAAAAAAAAAAAATATTGTAGTTTTTTTTTTATCTTGACGATTTAATATTTTTTATTAGTTTTGATATTACAACCAGACTATTGAATCTATTCAAATGGGACCACGGGAAGTGCGCCCTCCCAAACACATTTTTTTTTTCAAATCGCTCCATAAATGATTGAGTTACAAAGTAAGACACATTAGTGAAAAAACACACAAACACACAACCGAATTAGGAACCTTCTCCTTTTTGTCAGTCTGTTCAAAACTACCAAATACCTATCATTCATCATTTGTCTCATTGCTCTACGCTGACCCGAGACTCCATTCACACATGCTAATTTAAATGCACGCCGTCATTTCTATTAAACTAACGATGTAATTAAATTAACCACAATAACTACAAGTCATGACAATGACTCGGCCGCAAGTTAACACACTCATTACTATTGACGCCACGCGCCGAGCCCCGCGCGGCCAATATGGCGTCATCACGTGACAGGTGACAGCTGTCAAACTGACGTTTAATTGAAATGAGAACGCTGAGTAGCGTGACTGTCACGTCGGTCTAGTGCTCGTAAGCATGACTGTTGAGTGTGTGGCACTAGATTATTTCCAGTCCAAAATATTATTGGGCCTTTTCTTCGAGTTTTTCACAGCCACCAGTTACTTACTTGGGATTTATGGGATGGTGCAACTTAACGTGCTAAATGTGGATGCACAGACGCCAGCACATCAACCTACCCCAATGTGTCAATTTTTTTTTGTATAGGTTTTCAACTTTATTTTAAACATTATAAGGTTCATGTTTAATTGGGATAATTTGACAGTTTGGAGTAGCTTGATGTGATGGCGTCTGTACGACAGGCACAGCCTTACCCTTTGGTTATTACAAGCTTGATGTTGTGTAATAAGTGAGTATGGAGTTTCTTACCTATTATTGTTCATACAAAACTATGGTTTAAGGGGCAACTAGAATATTTTTGTACGGGTCCTAAAAAAGGACGATGACAATGAGTTTAAAAAGCGTGTTTGTGTGTCTGTGTTAGTCTGTGGTATCATAAGTCCCAAAACGAATGAACCGATTGCGAAGCGGTTTTTTTTTAGTATAAAAGCTCACCTTATCGAGATAGCTCTTAGCTTTATTTTTTTAGGATCTAGGGAAAAATCCCCGACACAAGAAAAGCAATTAAACCAACTTACCAACAAATTGGGGTAAATTGATGTGCTGCCATAGCCTCGGTACTTTTATAAGAGCCTTTTTAAATGATGTATTATTTACGTCACTTAGTCTGAAAATAAATATTTGACTTTGACTTTGACTTTTCGTTTGAACAAACCAACTATGTATTATAATGTACAGACGCCAGCAAAACAAGTTACCCCAATGTGTCAAATTTTCCCAATTGAATATGAACCTTATTTTGTTTAACATAAAGTTGAAAAACGATCAAAGAAATTTGACACATTGGGGTAGCTTGATGTGCTGGCGTCTGTACACATTATGAAATACAATAAAGTTTTGAGTTTTTTGACTTTGACTTTGATAGGTGTAGTTTTAAAAATCTTGATTCCACAGCCTGCAATTAAACCATAAAAAAAAACAAAATAAAAGGCACTAAACCTTCAAGCTCACACGATGCTCTCCGATCACAATTCATTAAATTAGTTGTGGTTTTACCGCGATCTGGTGGGCCGCGGGTTCGATGACCGCGCGATGTAAATATTTTATTTTTTGTTTATTTGTGTTCTGCGGGCGATGTGTGAGATCTGAGGAAACAAATGGAGTTGCTTTGATTCCGTTTGATGTTAAATATTTTGATCGGTTCATTGGATGGTTGGAGAAGATATTTCTATCATTACGGGTGACGACAAATGGCGGTGATTATAGTTTTTTTTTACAATTATCACTAAAACGGACTACTTAAATATTTTTTTTCTGGTTACATCATTTGTGTTATTGACTGGCCAGTTGGTTAGTGGCTTTGACTGCTATGCTGGAGGACGTGGGTTCGATTCCCCTCCAGGACAAATGTTTGTGTGATGAGCACGATCATTTGTTCTGTGTCTGGATGTATGTATATAATAAGAATATATAAGTATGTTTATCAGGTGTTTAGTAGCCATAACACAAGCTCTGCTTAGCTTGGGACTAGATGGAGATATGTGACAGTTGTGGAATGTAATATATTATATGTCGGTATTTGTTAAGGCTTTATTCCAATAAATATGTGTTGTTAAAAGTATGTTGGGGTCGGTTTCCAGTTTAACTGAATGCATCTGAATACCAGTGTTTTACATGGAGCGTCTGATTGTCTGACCTCCACCACCTAACTAAGAAACACGACACCCCTTGGTTAAACTGGTTGTCAGACTTTCGGGCTTCTGACTACACGAAACGACTGTTAAAGATGTACAAACGGCAGCCGGGACCATCGGCTTAATTAACGTGGTTTCCGAGGCAAGGAGGAGTCTTAGTACTTATGTAATTAATGGTTACCAATCCACGGACCAACATAGTCAAGCCACAAGCCTATATACAACACATACGGCTGAAAGGATAAGAAACATATAAATAACCCGTACAAATGGTTGTATGAAACATGCGCATTACACTTACGCTGCTCGGCTCGACTGTACCAACTCCTTTCTTTCAATTTACATAAATTCGCCAAATCTTCGCTCTCAAACATATTGCCTTCCAATGTAAACTATACTTTATTAGCACTCGCATAAAGCTGAAACTGCAACGGCAAGTAACACTCCCTCTTTAAATATTCAGAGTCGACGTTACAGCCATAACAATAACGCTCATATTTGAGTACCAATATATTTCTTTGAGATTCGAACCGGAGCGAATGCGTACGTGTTTCAGACAATGCGTTTTGAATTTTATGTTAATAGTGCTAAGGTGTTTATTTAAATGATAAAGGGTCGAGAATTTGGGGTGTATAGGCATCGTCACGGCTATTCCGATGCGGTGTGGGTTGTTAGACTTAATGCACAAGTATTGGTATTTGGTTCGCCGACCGGGCCGGCTCGTGTAGGTAGGCCCTTAGGCGGATAATTAGGGCTATTAGAACAAAACTTGTAGGAGTAGTAAGTTTATTATGTAATTGTTAGCAGTGATTCGTTCGTCTCGTGGTTGCAGGCGCTACTGCTAAGCATGAGGTTGTGGGTTCGGTTCCTAAGTCTGAAATTTCTTAGTGCTGGCCTGAATTTTTGCTTACATGGGACTTCATTATAACAATGATGCGACACAAACTTCCTCACAACGTTGAATGAACGCGCGGACGCAGGACTTGCCGTCGAATTTTAATTTAGCAAATCTATTATTTGTTACCATCACAGGTAACGGTGACGCCTAATGTTATAGTGAAAATAGGTTTACGTTTCGTTCATGTAGTCAATGTGATGTTAGATATTTGAAGTCTCATCAATTGCATGCCGTCTGTCGGGACAGGTCAACTCAAAGCTGAATTGATTTTGCCCTGCATCGTGAGACTCGTATAATAAATGAATATAATCTAATGTCTGGACTTTAAAAGAGACCATGACCCCTGAGTTTCTTTCGGCATTTCTTCTCAGGGATCAGACACTTTGGAAATGCCATTTAGTTTAGTTTAAAAAAAAATGACATGTAAAAGTATCTGAGAAGATCTACTTACAGAAATAAATATCTTTTAATTTCATTTAATTTCAATTGTTAGATTTACTAAGTCTTTAAACAACTAAAAATAATAAACTTAATCTAGTTACGATTGCTATGTGTGTGTATTGCTACCTGGTTTAAATCGCCAATTCGCCATTGAGCAAATGGGGTGATCGATGCTCGTGCTCGTATCTTACCAAGTATATCCGTGGATAGGTAACCATTTATTTAGAAAGAAAAAAAAATACATTTATTGGCAACAGCAAGATATACGCACAGTAAAAAAAACATAATAACAAAAAAAAGAGACACAAAAATGGCATGTCTCACGGCTGCGCCAAAAGGTTCATTTCAGCGGTAATGCCAGACAGATGCTGAGATGCTGCCTGACGCTGATTTTCAAATGAACCTTTGGGGACAAAAATGGACCTTTTCAATTTAATACTTCAAGCACACCAATGTTATACAGACGCCAGCACATCAAGTTACCCCAATGTTACAAATTTTCCCAATTGAATATGAACCTTATTCTGATTGACATAAAGTTGAAAAACGATCAAAGAAATTTGACACATTGGGGTAACTTGATGTGCTGTCGTCTGTACCTACAGAGGTGGACTTGATGCCAAAGGCATTTTCTACCAGTCAAGCTTAAGGTGATGCAGAGAAAAGCAGTGGTAGGTGCAATTTTAACTGAAAAAAAAATGAAAGCCAAAAAATACTAAAGCCACGATCATTACTACTACCGTTTAATTTATCAAGACCCTCCGTACCACTGAAAGCTCGTTAAGTTCCCCTGGCATTTCTGGACGACTGGATCCCTGCCCGATTGATGCCAATAGGTGTTTATCTAACTTACAAAACTGGCAAAATGTTGGTGCACTAGGCATACCTCTACCTAGCCCTTATTTATTTTGTATCCCCAACAAAGGGTATACACATAATAGCGACCTATACATTATTTGGGTTGTAAGATGGTGTACCCCTTCACTTACAGGAGACCACAGCATGCACAAGAAATTTACACAAGTAAAAATATAAAAATTTAGTAAAGTATGAAAATTAGGGGTTAATTTAAATTATTAATTTTAAAGGTAATTTACCTTTAAAAACTTTTTTGCACAAAATAAAACCGCCTTCAAAAAAAACACTAACCGGTGTAAAATAACTCTAAATTCGGAAGTCGGTGGCCCTATCATGAATAAGACAAAACCACCAAAGCCAAAAAGTTTTTTTATTTTTCTATTTTTAGTTGTTCCCATAGAAATATTTGCCATGACATTATTTTATATTGTTAATTGTTAACAATACATGTCATGGTAATAGGGTTATCCACTTATCTCTAATAAATGAAACAACATACCTAACTGTCGAAATCTGGGTATATTGTACACATCTGCGTACCCCTCAGAGCATACAAGCGTGATGATACGACATGATGTTGTATAAACAATAAACATCCAAGCGATTTCAGCAATCACGGCAGATTTGCCGTCTATTTTTGAAGAGTTCCATTGTATATCTCCGAAGATCAGCACCAGATCTTCACCAAATTAAAATGGGACCACCTCAGGAGTGTACACTTTCATATTAAAAAAGAATTTTGAGAATCGGTCCACAAATGGTTGAGAAATCAGGTAACATACATAAAAAAAATACATACACACAAACATAGAACCACCTCCTTTTTTGAAGTCAGTTAAAAATTAAAATCATTTTAAAATATAAAACCCAAAAAAAATATACAAAAATTAAAATCATAAAAATTAGAATTAAAATCCCCTGCCCTGCTCATGCCCATCGGGGAATGCAGGCGCGATGCAAGTATCATTATCTTAACGTAACAAAATAATCCGATGAAGCTTTAGGTACGCACAAGGTGTCAGGCAACAAACTTCTTCTAACACCAATGGGTCACCCATATGGTCTGTTAACCCTCGTCTGATTGGCTCCATTGTGCGCACACATTCCCCGGATGTCTGACCCCCAGCCAATAGTGTCAATTATCTATGCTTTGAAGAATTTACAAGCGATTCGGTTGGAAATTATGTATTATTTATTTATTTACTCTAATATTACAACATCTTAAAGTATTCCTAGGCGATATTATACAGAACTGTTAAAGTATCTATGTTAAATAAAATATGTGATATAGGTAATGTAAATAAACCTAAAATTCAACAATAGAAATAGAAGTCAAACTCTACTCCCGATTTAAATTTCGGCTGGCTAACGAATATATCTTACGAAGTGACCACCGCCTTTTTCAATTCAATATTTTGATGTATAAGCTATATTATTGTAAAGTTTCATTAAATTCCATTGAGTAGTTTTTGCGTAAAAGAGTTATAAACGTCCATACAAACATTCGTGTTTATAATATTTGTAAGGATAGATGAGTATAGATTACTTATTTATATTACTATTACCTAATAGATAATAGTTCCCCTCACTGAGCACCTGTCAGTTTTATTATTTTAACCTTCACGTGGCCATTTCACTTATATGTAAATATTGAAAGCTTCCATTAAAAACATCCTGCTTTGTGTCACAATATTGTGCATACCACGATACGTCCGTGTCACATGAATGCGCTGTGACAATGTTGTGTGTGACACAATGGACGGCCAATAATGTCCAGTGCAGATGTTTAGCCGGCTGCGCAGGAGTGGACCGTGTAGGGTTGGCGAGTAGATGCGTATTGTTTGATGAGTGACCAATTGAAATGTCCAGGTGGTAGAAATGAAAATGCTCATAGTTAAATTATTGGTTTTAAAGGCCCTGTTAGCGAAGGGTTCTTTAGTTTGTAGTTTCTACTCGTTCGTGCTATTTATTTTTAAACTCCGACGCAAAAAGGGGGTGGTAGTTTGACGTTTGTATCTTTGTGTGTGTGTGTGTGTCATCGTAGCTCACTAAAGAATGGACTGATTTTGATGCGGTTTTTATGTTATTGGCATATTTGTATGGCATTCATACTGATTGCCTTGTATGTCTTGTAGTTGCAACCGCTGATACTCAAACTAAGGTTCTTGGTTCATTTCCCATGTCGGGCAAGGTGTTGAAATATCTAGAATTTCTCAGTAATAGCATTAGGGCCCTCTACAGTTGAACCATTACCAACACTTTAGGTTCACCTTTCCCAAACCTTTTGTACCAAACGCGTATGGACTTCATGCTATCTGAGGTATTACAGATGCGCTGTTTACCCAGAGACGGCATAAACGGCAATCATTATGATTGTTTGGCGATTAAAATAGGCATGTTGACAATATTTTTGTTTTGCTGAGGAATTTGTTCCGCCATTCCTTCTTCTAAAAACTCTAGGAAGCGGTGAAAGGTGGGCTTTTTGGGGGACTGTCTTATGTTGTTTTAACGTTTGATAAGTCTTTGATTGGATCATGTAGACATTCTGGACACAAACACTTGTGCTTCTGTGCTGTATCCACACGAGTAAACTTCTCCAACGTCATAACTCACCCGCACTCCCCGCTCACGCACCCATTATACAGCATGTTTGCCTGATGAGTAGTCAGTATGTCAGCCCTGTGCCGGGGGTGGGGTGCGCGGGGCGGGTAAGGCGCAAGCGCACCTGGCGCGCACGTGGGTACACGTGTACACTACATAGTAATGTGCAGAAGGCTTACTTGTGACGCGACTACACAAAGCATTGGATGGTGTTAAGCGGTCGTTTGTTTTTGTAATATTGTCTATGACATATAATCTGAACAAGTTATATTTATTAAGTACGTGCGATTGATCAAGCCTTTTATTGTTTTGCTTCAGTAGCTGGAACGGACAAGTTGAACATGACGACCAAAAGTATTAATTTGCCGCAGAAATACTTGCATATTGTAAGAAAAAAAAAATTAAATTAATAAATGTTCCGCAACTATCAAACAACGCCATAAGTCCTAAACTAAGCAGCGCTTGTGCTGTGAGAACTAGAAAACTGATAAACATAGTTATATATTTCTAAATACATACATAATTATTGATAAATTAACCCAGAAATTTTATTAACAATTTATTGATTGATTAAATGTAAAAGTATATTATGTCGTATACCTTCATGCTGATAACTTTAACATCGCGATGTAGGATATGGCAGTCATTAGTTCATTAGTTCATTTGTCGCTACAAACGATAAGTTTTGATTCGTCAATGAATAGAATAGAATAGAATACAACATATTTAATTGTAAAACTCGAGTATACAGCAAACAGTTATGTGCAAGGTATTCTTTATTTTGTTTATTTTTATTGTTTATTAGTCTAAATAATTCTTTTTTCTGTACCTATTTCTTTTATTAACGTGTGCCTGTGTCGTGCCAAATAATGCTGTTTCTTTCTTTCTTTCTTTTTCTTTCAAGGTCTTAGATTAATGCTTGCTTAATCTTTGAGTTTCTTTCTGTGTTTCTTCTCAGATGAATCAGATAGTAAAACACCGACTTTACCACCCTCACCTTCTAGCTAAAAAACGTCTTGTAAAAGATTTTGTGTGAACCTATTTACAGAAATAAATATCATTTATCACTCGTGTGGTCCTTCTGCACATATGTCGCTAGCATGTGTTACGTGTCAATGGAAGCCCGCGTATGTTCAATCAGAAGGAATGCTATTGTTAGCGCGGGGATGATTGTAACGTATGTGACGGATGAATCAGGATGCTTCCTCGCTTGTTTGTATTAACTTTTATAATCTGTTTGATTTGATAGCTTAGATTTGGATGACTTTGTAAAGGTGGAATGTTTTAGAAGGACACTGAGTTGTTAATAGACTGTTTAATATTAATATTCTATCAAAATAGAATATTAACATTAAACCTTTACTTTAACTTACTGCCTCGTTGGTCTAGTGGCCGCAAGCGCTACTGTTGATCATTAGGTCACGGTTTCGATCCCCGGGTCGGTCAAAGTGTTATTGAGTTTTTCCATCTGGAATTTCTCAGTAGCAGCCCGCAGTCTGCATTTGTGCCCGATTGATGGCAATAAGCGCGCCCCCTATTACATGGGGCTTTAACGTAACTGGCGAAATGTGGGTGTATTACAAGTGCCTACAACTGCGCCTAGCCCTTGCGGGATTAAAGCTGTGATGTTATGTATCTATACTTTTAGTGTCCCATTGCAAGTAACGAAATATAATCATTTTGTGTATGTTTAAGCAGTTGTTAAGTATGGCAATCAGTGCCTTCTTAATGGTCCATTATTCGAGACTAGCTTCTGCCCGCGACTTCGTACGCGGATCCTGTTGCTTATACCAGCGACAACGGGGTCGTCAAAATCGAAGATCTGAAACGTCTGATGTCGAATTCTAAAAGCCCGGGGACGGAAAATCAATGGAATGCGCGAGACGATTCAAGACGTTCCAGATTTTTTATTTTTGTTGGTCAACAGGAAATCCATCAGACTTAACAACTTTTGCTAAGACGCCATTTCTATTATGTATAATATGTTATATTGTCTCTGGACTTTGGAGTTCCCCTACAGGTGCTCCAGATCTTGAAATTTAGTCTCACAGCAGAAAACACCATTTTTATATCTCTTTTAATTTAGGTGTTTCATTTTCCAAAATAAATTATAGCCAATATGTTGCTTGACGTTCACGATCAGCGGTCAGTCGCGCATCTCCTTCCCCCACTTATCTCTAGAGTCGATGCGTATATACGCTGAAAACTCAAGCGTCATGCTTTTTCCGTGAACGTCTCCAACTCGCGAGACAGTGCATGATGTTCACGATCAGCGGTCAGTCGTGCACATATTCTTCACTGGTGTCTAGCGACCTGGATGTAGATGCGTAAATACGATGAGAATGCAGGCGTGCTTTGCGATCCCAAGAAGTTTCCACGGAGCGAGTTGCAGCCTCATGATCTCGAACAGCATCAAGTCTCTCCTAACGCTCTTCGGTAGATTGTTGGGATCTTATGATATTCAATTATTTAGCACCTTTGGAACATTGGGAAAGACTTGAGCTCTTTCTCTAACTAACTAACTATAACCATGCCTGTTATAGTTTTATTGTGATGATACCTGATCAATTAAAATCTAAGTGGCTGCTCCCCTGTGTTACCGGGTAGGCTACCGTGTAACAAAGATAAATGGAAAAGGAAATTAAACACTCAAATAACATAAGCCCGAATGCATATTTATACGATAAAAAAAATGGGAGTTTTAGCCAGTAGATTCTAATTTTCAACGATATACCATCATCATCGAAAATCAGTCCTGAACTGTTCCCGCCTTCACCGCGAGGAGTACTAATGTTATTTTATAATTATGCAATGAAATTAGTGATAGCTTTAATTTTTATATCAAATGTTTCTGATTTTCGATTTTTATAAGTCAACAGGAAATGCCTATCAGATCGAACAACTTTTGCTAAGACGTCATTCCTATGTGAGTTATAGTGTAGCTGGGCTCTTGGAGTTCCACACAGGTGTTCCAGATCTTCGGTTTTTATACATCAACAGCGAGTGCTCATAAGGCTGAACAACTCTTGCCAAGACGTCAATCCAATATATGTTACAGTGTAGCTGGGCTCTTGAAGTTCCACATCAGGTGTACCGGATCTTCAAATTTATTCTCTCAGCAGAAAATGCTCATCACGTGGAACAATTTTTGCTATGGTACCATTTTTGAATCTCCTATAGTTTAGCTGGTCTGTTGCGGTTCTGCATCAGGTGTTCCGGATCTTCAAATTTATTCTCTCAGCAGAAAATGCTCATCACGTGGAACAATTTTTGCTATGGTACCATTT
This sequence comes from Euplexia lucipara, assembly GCA_921972225.1. Taxonomy (NCBI): domain Eukaryota; kingdom Metazoa; phylum Arthropoda; class Insecta; order Lepidoptera; family Noctuidae; genus Euplexia; species Euplexia lucipara. The sequence continues at coordinate 391,909 of OV179169.1, read as the reverse complement.
TTGTATCTCCTATAGTTTAGCTGGTCTGTTGCGGTTCTGCATCAGGTGTTCCGGATCTTCAAATTTATTCTCTCATCAAAAAATGCTCACCACGTGGAACAATTTTTGCTATGGTACCATTTTTGTATCTCTTATAGTTAAGCTGGTCTGTTGCGGTTCTGCATCAGGTGTTCCGGATCTTCAAATTTATTCTCTCAGCAGAAAATGCTCATCACGTGGAACAACTTTTGCTATGGTACCATTTTTGTATCTCTTATAGTTTAGCTGGTCTGTTGCGGTTCTGCATCAGGTGTTCAAGTTTCCAAGATAAATTATAGCCTATATGTAGCCCAGACTTGATATCTATACAACAAAAAAAAGATCATTCAAATCCGTCCAGTAGTTCCGAAGATTAGCGTGTGCAAACAAACAGACAAACAGACAAACAGACAGACTTTTTTTTTTGGATTCGTGCTCTACTACTGTTTCTAAACCCCCCTCAATTATTAATTTTTAAATATATTCAATGTACAGACACAGTTTTTTTACTGTCTTATTATATGTATAGATAGATAAATGATATGACTGACAGGGCCAAAAGGCATCATTGTAAATGTCATCAATATAATTTCTGATAAGTTAGATGTAAGCAGAAGTGTGTCCATACCCGATATTTCGCCAGTTATGTTTGTTTAAGTCAATCAATGTAATAATGGGCGATTCAATTGCGATCAACCGGGAAATAATACTAGATATAACCTGAGAATCTAACCCCGGACCTCATGCTCATCGCTTGCGGCTACAAGACTAACTGTGTTGGAGAACGTAACGTAACGTATTGCTGGGAGTTTGTTCCGCCACACCTTCTTCCCAACAAAAACACTAGGAAGTGGCGAAGTGCGAGCTTTTTGGGGGACTGTCTTATGTCATTTTGACGTCCAAAAATGCTTATCTTCAGCCTAATTTAATCTTTCAACTGAGGTAATTAGAGACACAATAGAAAGGCAATGACAGGCGGACACAGGTGTCCTCTCGGGGTTTAATGAATTAAATAAATAGCTTTTGATTTTTGATTTTGAAGTTAGCAGTCAATCCTGATGATATGACCCGCTAATGGGTTACTCGGCTACAGAAATGTTCATTCACTGTAAGTAGTCTGTCCTAAATATTTTATTGCACACAAAACCCAAAAGAAAACATAACCAAAAAGCCTAAAATCTTCAGTTAACCCCAAAATCATCAGTTTCCCCCGTACCCATCTGTTTCCTTCCACATCAGCCTTGTCGGACACATCCGCGCATTAGACCGCGTCCACATTGTCAGACGGTGTCGGGTGTCCGAAGTCGGTCAGTGATGGATGCGGTCGCACGTGCGCCCCACCCGCACAGCAGACACTACAGAAGGACAGGTCAGGAGCTTGTAGGGAAATAATAGCTGCACGAATGACTTGTGCAAGGTTGTTGTCTTGGTAATGGTGATCTGATAAACTTAAAGAAAATATTGTAAAAACATACTTTTTATTAAAACAGTAAGTAAAGAGTTTATTACCCATTCTTCTCCATATGAAACTGCCATTTGGTAGGGGCTCACACAGACACACACACAAAATAGTTTACAACCATCTTATTTTCTGAAAACTGTTTTCATTCACTCCACTTGCACTGCACCCACAACAATTGTAGCAAATGTGTAATTTTACCATGCATAAAATGTACCCATGAACTGCAATACCTAAGTGAAGAAAGATTGACGTTCAATAGTGTATTTTAATGGTCTGATTTAAATTCATAAATGATTTGACTTGGCTTTTGACTTTCATTTCCTAAAAAGTCCCATTTTGTCGAACTGTGGCGTGATTACTGACGATGTTGACGATGCTTAATGCGCCCGTAGATTTCAACCCTGAGTAGACCTTTACCGATAAAAGATAGACAATAATGTTAGAATGTTAACGGTTATGTTCTCACAGAATGGCAGGATTAACTCAATTTCTCTATAAAATTTCATCGACAATATATATGGCTTCGCCCTCTGAAAGCTATGGCTTCGTCCACGATTTATGAAGTTTGACAGGCGCGGCATCAACATAAGGATGTTGATGCCGCGCCTGTCAAACTTCATAAATCATCAATAGATTTAATCATAGATTTCGCCGCTTGGTAAGGACCAAGCGGCGAAATCTCTGGGCTATCTCAAACGACTGTATTATTTCTGTTGTGTTTAGTTGACCTTCTGTAATAATACCTTTTTTGTGGCGGTTGCAGCGGCGTCTTTACCGCGAGCTAATTGTGGTATTTTTGTCTTAAGTCTTTTGTTTTTGGACTTATATGTTTATGGAATTTTATGTTATTTGGTTCATTTCTGTGAACTTGTTTCGATGACTGTTGCGCTAGTAACATCAAAGTAGTATTTAACCAATTCAATCATGTCCATTAGTGAACCGAGACACCGGTGTCCTCTTGTGTCTTGGGGTTTAATGAATTATAGGCATTATAAATTTAAATACACGCGTTTTTTTAAATCTTAATGTAACTTTAAAGACGTCGAGTTTATTTAGTCTTAATTTATAACAAAATTTTACTTTTGTCCAATTGTTACTATAAACCAAGCGCGCATACCAACGAGGTACATATATCTACAATATGTATATAGTTCTAGTCCTACAACTACAACACACAGTAAATAGATTTCTGAAGTATGAGATTTGTCTCATTTTTCAGAAATCAATTATTTACTTAAATAGTAATGACGACAGAAACGAACTTCAATAATTCTTTGCAAAAAGGTTTAAATTACTGTCTGGACTCTAAAGTAGACCGGGAAAACTAAGTAAATTGTATACAACATGTCATAGAGACACGCAGCGCAGTAGTTCAGTTTAAAATTATGTATTTTGTATCTTTCAAAATCAATGCATTTCAGTAAGGTAGTTAGGTTCGGTAGTTAGGTTCGCTATAGGATAGGTATGGTAAGTTAGGTTAGGTTATACGTATACACATATATGTTTTTATTATAATTATAACACGAAATGTCTAATGAAAAATCCAATAAGAGCACATTAGAGACTCGCCGGCGTGTGTGTATGACAACATGTATGAATGTAAACGAAGCAAAAGAAGTATGTAAGAATCGTAGCATATGGCGCTCTGTAGTTTCTGCCTACCCCCATGGGAAAAAGGCGTGAGTGTATGTATGTATGTTGAGACTCGCTGAATAAAAAGTAGTAGTAGTTATTATTGGTTTGGATCTCTTTGTTCTCATCTCATTCAAAGTATGTACATCTATTATAAGTCTCGTGGCACAGTGTGTGTAACAAAACTCCTCCGAAACGGTTAGACCGATTCGGATTTATTTGCCGGGGCAGCTAGTTAGATTTTCATCAGTAGACGCAATATTTTCGTAGGAGCTTTCGCACTCACGCCATTTAAGTTCAGGTTCCGGAGGATGTCTAACTTGCTTTTGTAAGGGCTCTTCATCACTGTTGTCCCAATCGTTATCACTGTTGAGATGCAAAAACTACTACTCTGCCAGGAATATCTGGAGGTATTCTGTTGGATGTTGTCTTCGTTGAACTCTTCGTCATCAGGAGGAATAGCTACAGGTTACAAGAAAATATTCGACTTATATTTTTCTTTTTTCACGTAATAAAAAAATAATACACTGGGTCAAAATGTCGCATGACGTCACTAGCCAGTACAGTTTATACTAGATAATGATGTTACAAGCCCCCTCTCCTCAACATAAATGCGCTTAATCTAAGCAGTTTACCATTAATTTAAAAAAGAAAAAAAATCTTGTAATCTAGATGAGGGACGAAAAATTAAAATGTTGGTTAAATAACCCATTCTACAAAAGTAGAACCAGCCGAAATTTGTTTATCAGCTCCATTAAGCTATCCCATCTACATACAAATAGCTCGGGGCACATGTTACACCGATTACTTGCAACTTTCAGAGCTGGGAATTCTCCGCATCATCGATTTTGGCACAGACTCCAGTCTTCAGTCGCAGAAGTGTTCGTACGATCTCGTGCGATTGTGTGGAGTCAGCGAAATAGATAAGTGTGCAGTCTACTGTATGCTTACAATTGCTTTTTGAGTCATGTACAGTCAGAGGAAAAGATTGTCTAACGGATTTCTTAGGCCGGTTTCAGAGCCCTAAAACCGGCCTTATAGGTGATAGTATTACGTTTGTTATCTCCTCCTCATTTATTAGCAAGTAGTTTGCACTTTGCACAACTCGAATGTCACAATTTTTAAAGATTTTTCAAAAAATATTTGATAATCTGTGGTCCATGGTACTTACGTGTGCTCTGTGGATATCTGACATGTCAGCTATGAGCAGCAGATTTAGTCCTGCAGGCCTAGCCATATTACAAATTCTATTTCTATCATAGAAAGAAAATGTTTGTCAACAGTCAAGTGTATTTAATTTTCAGTCCTATTACAAATTCTACTCGTTAACACTTGACAGTTGACAAACAGCTGATTCCATATACGACATTTTCTTACTATTGTCGCCTTATCGATTACGATAATTGAAATAGAATTTGTGATATGGCTAGTCTGCAGTATTTTTGTTCTATTTATCTTAGGTAGAAACGGATATGTCGATGGAAGAATGGACAAAGGGACAGATGGTAGAAACATTTCTGAAGGTTATAGAAGAAACGATGCTTAGTGTTGTAGACTATTGTCGACTGAATAATCGACACATTTCTTCTCTTCATTCTTGATATTGTCGTGCTCAAAACAAAATAAATGTTCCTACACTGTCACTTAGTCGATGTTTCTGTAGACAAAATCCGTTTCTACCTAAGATAATTGGCAAACAATATCCCTAAGTTGAGTTAGCAGATTAGTTTCTCCATTAATATATCTTTTTTTTTGTTATTTTTTTTTCTCTTGACTTAGATATCTCTGGATTTTATATAATATGTATGTATATATGTATTTATTCTAAATAATAATTTGTTTAACTTACAAGTTTTTGTTTCTTCTTGCGCCTACCATGTTCTGTCTCTGCATCACCATAAAGTAGACTGGTAGAAAATGCCTAGGGCATTAAGTCCGCCTTTGTACAGTTTATTTTACTAGTGCATAAAGATTTAATAAATAAATATATAATTAGAACAAAAATACAGGACTATCTGCAGCTAATAGCTGACATGTCAGATATCCACAGAGCACACATAAGTACCACGGACCACAGATTATCAAATATTTTTTGAAGAATACGTTCATCTTTAAAAATTGTGACACAGCGAGTTGTGCTACCACCGTTCGGCCAATCATGCTCGCGTACAGAAAGTCACGTTAATACGTTTTTCTCTAGTTTAGTAGTCTTAGTTAGTTTACGAGAGTTAAGCCACGTCTAAAGCTAGTGTAAATAGTGTAATATAACTGCATGCATGCCAATGACAAAAGCTTATTGAGGCTTAGTGGTCGGACACACGGGCTTGCCGGCGGGCCCGACGTACCGTTATGTAGGAGGTATGCGTGTTTGTAAATACCCTTTACAGTCGGGGAATCTGATTGTTTAGACTTGTTACTATTTTAGCTGCCTCGTTAGTTTAGTGGTCGCAAGCGCTACCGCTGGGCTTGAGGTCCCGGGATCGATCCCCCGGTCGGGCAAAGTTTTAAAGAGTTTTTCCATCTGGAATTTCTCAGTAGCAGCCCGGAGTTAGGATTTGTGCCCGACTGATGTCAATAGGCACGCCCCCTATTATATAGGGCTTAAAAATAAATGGCGAAATGTGGGCGTACAATTACAGGTACAGGCCTAACCCTTCGGGGATTACAGGCGTGTTGTTGAATGAATGAATGATTTATTTATTTGCAAGAATATAGGTACATATGATGTTATGTTCAACGGGTTTCACTATATTCGGCATTTCGGTCGTACAAATATCAAAATTCTACTTACTAATAGCATGCATAGGTACATTTTGTGATAATAAAAATCAGATAACAATGCAATAAATAAGTTAAAATTAAATATAATTCTATTCATTCAAAAAATAAATAAAAATAATATTTATGTTAAAAGTCACAAACACTAATTGTAATGATGTCACGCTAATAAAAATTATAAGAATAGATTATTATTAAAAAGATTTCAATATTATAAATGTTATCTATACATCTCAAAGTCATAACAAACAAGTTTTACATTTTATACTCGAAATACTCATTAATGGAATAAAAGCATCTCTCACACAACCAGTTGTATATCTTTTTACTAAATTCTAAATCTGTAGATGATCTAAATTTTTCAGCTAAGTGATTATATATTTTTATGGCCATGGTATAACAATTTTTGTCGCATAACTTTAGTCTATTACGCGGGACTACTACTGGTTTTTGTGTTATTTTTCTCTTTGTCATAGCCTTTTCATCTTTTTTAAAAAGCGAGTAGTTTTTCCTTACAAATTTGCAGGTTTCAAATATATATAGAGACGGGAGGGTAAGCAGCTTCTGTTTAATAAATACAGGTTTACAAGAGTCTGTCCACTTAAGTGTGAAAATTGACCTAACACACTTTTTTTGGGCTATGAATGCTCTTTGAGCATTTGTTGAATTACCCCATACGGTTATTCCATATCTTAAAACAGAACAAACATGGCTATGGTACACCAGTAAGGCTGTTTTAATGTCTGTCAAATTGTTGATCCTCCGCGCATATACGAATTTGTTTATTTTCTTACATACATTATCTACTTGAGCTTTCCAATTGCAATGTTTGTCAAAAACTACTCCTAAAAATTTTAAATTATCAACTTCATTTATGTCATTATTATTGTATTTTAAATTAAATTTCATTTTTGGTTATTATATGGCAAAAATGTCATAAATTTAGTTTTACTTGTATTTATTTTTAAGTTAATCCTATCCAGCCAATTAATTAAATCTGACAATGCTTTTTTTATAACTATTTTATTGCAAATAATATCGTATATTGATCCGTGGAGTAGGGCAGTTCATTTATATAATTGTGTGTGTATGTGTGTGTGTGTTTACTATTTTAGCCTGAAAAATATTTTATTGTTTATTAGCACACTATGGTTACACCACATTATACTTGCACTAGGAATTACTTAAACATATAAGTTTTTTTGCTACTTTCAATAAGTTAAACTGCAACTTTACTTTTTTTTTTGTTAGCTAATATTTGCATAAATTGGAAAATGTACTTGCATTGCATATTACCCTTTAGGTAGGTACACTATATTAACGCTAGCTAATATAACTGTACGACAATGATGTAAAAGAGTGGAGCCTTCTAATACAGGCATTGTTTGCCTAAAAGGAAGATCTAAATACGTTCAAATGTAATTTGCTTCTTTTGACATTAACTTAATTTTTTTATTTATTTATATAAAAATATTAATTAATTCTTTTTGTAGGCAGATCATAGCGAATTTGAATTTCACATATGACCAACCTCTGTACCTATGTATCACAAATAAAATGTTTCTGATTTCTGATTTCTAATGTAATATTTTTGTATTTAACATTCCTTCCAACCCCTCTTACAGCCTATGACAGTTACAAATAATGTGGCACTTACAAATTGGTAAAATAATTTTTCAAAATCGGATTAGTAGATCCAGAGATAAAAACGTCAAGAACTCACGAACTTTACTCCTATATTGTATTGGTATAGATAGATAATAAATAACTATCTATAGGTTTTTTTTTAAATTGATTTGTTATAGCATATATATTATTATAATTGGTTATTGTCTTAAATATACAAGATAAGTCCGCCTCTGTACATTTGTGTGCATACATTAATTATGAAATAAATCCTGTACACGTACTCCATACTTCTATATTCCATTTATAATAGCATTTGAAAAAATAGGCTCGCAGAAGCAGGAATGTAGAACATTTTATCTTATAGATAAGTGAAAACAATTTTTATCCAAATTGTTTTCTTTTAAAATTAGAAGAATAAAAGTGAAACGAAGAACGTGTCCATGTATTGTTCATTCCTGCTTCTTTGAGGTTGTTTTTACGATTGACACTCATTTTAAACTAAATTGAAATAATATAACTAAATTAAATCCACATCACATACACATACATACATATCGTCACGCCTGTAATCCCCGAAGGGCTAGGCAGAGGTGTACCTGGTAGTACACCCACATTTCGCCATTATGTTTAAGTCCCATGGAATAGGGGGCGAGCCTATTGCCATAAATCCACATCATTTCTTAAAATCAATAAAATGTGATATCTGCTGTGAAAATATATTATAATAAATTCGTCGTCTATGGTATTTGTAACGTGCTTAATTTTACTTTCGTTACAAAGTGTGCATTAAAAATAAACTTTTTTAACTTCTGTCAATTATAAATAGAGTATAATTGGATCTGCCACCGGCTATCCAAACACACTGTACGTAGAACCCGAATCCTGTTTAATCCGAGTGAGTATCGGTTCGTAAATCACCGGAGATCACGCAGATCAACGGTGACGTCACACGAGCTTGATCGCTATCTTGTTATCTGTGATGTGTGCGATTAGAGCTCCCGGGAAATTACAGATTAGACGGTAGACACGAGACAAGTGATTGGTTCAGTAGTGCTATTCTGTAAAATCTTCCGGGAAAAATAATCGAAACCAGGGAAGGCGAATTCAGCTGTCATTCCTTCCTTACTAATGATACGCATTGACGGTTGACTCTATTTTATGTATTTAAATAAATAAATATTCTACAACTTTTCACACAACGCCATTTAGTCCCAAGTTAAGCTTGAGAGCTTGTGTTATGGGTACTCAACAGCTGATAAACGTACTTATATATTTCTAAATAAATTTACACCTTAACCACCCTATATTCATAATCACTCTGCATAATGTTTAAAAACGATGCAGAAAACACAATTTCACAACACCGATTCATTTGACTGGCCTGTTAGTCTATAGTCCGGTCTATTTAGACCAAAAAATGAGAGTGAAGTTACATAAAGTCCCAACAAGCTGAATTTCAGTGAAATTGTTCAAAACATAATTATAAACAATGTCTAGAAGTTCCCCATCATTCCCCTGTAAGGAAAAAATTTAATTCAAGGTCAAAGGTCAAAAAAATGAGTTTTTCGCGATTTTCAGCAAAACGGTAAGTTTTATCATAAAAGTACCTCAGACAAAAATTGTACACCATAAAATTATCTATAAAAAATGTATCAATACTTTTTTTCTTACGAGCCACCGTTTCTGAGATATAACGATTCAAAAAGTTATAAAAGTCGTTATCGTCATAATATGCACACGTTTTCACGCCACCTATGAGGTAGTGTACTTAGCGCGTTTTTTTTAACGTGGTTTTCCCAGTAGGCCACACAAAAAATGGAGGATCACAACTGACCCGTGGAGTACCACGGGTCAGTTGTGATCCTGTTTAATGTAAAACTATTGCAAAATAACGGAAATTTTCAAAGATTGGGAAAGATAAAAGCGATGTAAATGAAAAAAAAAGTGTTGAAGTTTATTCGTCTTATTCGTAAGTTTCAAATTCTTGTTCTTCTTCTTGATCTTCTTCTTGTTCTTCTTCTCCTGCTTCTTCTTCATCTTCATTTTGGATGCAAGTAAATTGCGTCAATAGCGATGTATCGCATGATACTTCGTCGGAGTCAAACGAATCCTCCATTGATTGTGATTCAATATTAGAGCACGACCGGCCTTGACAATTTTTGCATGCCAAAGAACAAGACAGTCCGACTTTTTTGCAACCACATTTAGCACTGCATCCCTTTTTGCAGTTGCAAAAAATAGTGTTCAGCAGTTTTTCCGGCGCAGGTGGAAGTAAAGTTTGAACTGGCTCTAATATATTGTTAGGCCGGTCGTGCTCTAATATTGAATCACAAAAAATGGAGGATTCGTTTGACTCCGACGAAGTATCATGCGATACATCGCTATTGACGCAATTTACTTGCATCCAAAATGAAGATGAAGAAGAAGCAGGAGAAGAAGAACAAGAAGAAGATCAAGAAGAAGAACAAGAATTTGAAACTTACGAATAAGACGAACAAACTTCAACACGTTTTTTTTCATTTACATCGCTTTTATCTTTCCCAATCTTTGAAAATTTCCGTTATTTTGCAATAGTTTTACATTAAACAGGATCACAACTGACCCGTGGAGTAGGCCTACTGGGAAAACCACGTTAAAAAAAACGCGCTAAGTACACTACCTCATAGGTGGCGTGGAAACGTGTGCATATTATGACGATAACGACTTTTATAACTTTTTGAATCGTTATATCTCAGAAACGGTGGCTCGTAAGAAAAAAAGTATTGATACATTTTTTATAGATAATTTTATGATCTACAATTTTTGTCTGAGGTACTTTTATGATAAAACTTACCGTTTTGCTGAAAATCGCGAAAAACTCATTTTTTTGACCTTTGACCTTGAATTAAATTTTTTCCTTACAGGGGAATGATGGGGAACTTCTAGACATTGTTTATAATTATGTTTTGAACAACTTCACAGAAATTCAGCTTGTTGGGACTTTATGTAACTTCGAATATCTAAATAGACCGGACTACTAGTAGTTAGTGGCCCTGACTGGTATGCCAGAGGTCGTGGGTTCGATTCCCACCCAGGACAAATGTTTGTGTGATGAGCACGATAATTTGTTCTGTATCTGGGTGTGATCTACCTATAATATGTATGTATTTAAAAAAAAAATAAGTATGTTTGTCAATTGTCTTGTACCTACTCATAGCACAAGCTCTGCTTAGTTCGAGACTAGATGGCGTTGTGTGAAAGTTGTAGAATATTTTTATTTATTAACGTATAATAACAAAACCCTAATCACTACAGTTTATCTTTTCAAAAATTAAACAGGACCACCTAGAAAGTATACTCTTTAAAAAAAAACAGCTTTTTTAATCCGGAAAATCGGTGAACTTACATAAGGAAAATACATATTCGTAGGTCCACACGGCTACACATCAAGCTATACATTTGCAGTTTACGCTGACCTCACATTGTACGAAAATCGCATACAATGCGAGATCAGCTTATACTGTAAAAGTATAGCTTGATACGTAGCCGTGTGAACAAACGAACATAGAACCTTCTTTTTTGACGTCGGTTAAAACTGATGACGTCCAACATGCAACATACCCGACGTTTGATATATGAGAACATCGGTTGTCGTCACTAGGAGCGCATAGCATTGCGCAGTGTCCCTTTCACACCGGCCCGCCCACGCGCGCCACTACGGCTTTCTACTATTTGCAACTCCGTCACTTTATAGGCGCCTGGTACTTTTTGACGGAAGACATTGTTGGCGTTCCAATGTATTGTGATGTTGATTTGACTGATGTTTTGGTCATTTCCCAAAATGGGAACATATATTTTGTAGTTTTGATGGCACAGCCACATAGTGGAGTCAAAATACTCGCGTTTATTCTTAGTACTTAATTTATTTCAAATAAAAAAAAAATATATTTATTTCTATTTATTTCTTCTATTTATTTCTATATACTTCTATTTATTTATATTTATTTCTAATAACTCGGAGACTGCCGCGGTAAAGCTATTGCATAGCATTTTTTATCAACTCCTCTCCTCTCCCCCTCCCCATTCCTCTCCTCCCCCTCTCCCCATTCCTCTGCTCCCCGTCTCCCCTTCCCCATTCCTCTCCTCCCCTCTCAACCTCTCCCCCTCCCTCCCATTCCCCCACACCTCCCACGCCCCTCCCATTACCCCTCCCTCCCCTTCCCCCCGTCTGCTTTTTTTATTTATCTACGTACGGAACCCTCGGTGGTCGAGTCTGCCTCGCACTTGTCCGGTTTTTTTAATGATAGAAGTCACTTTTTGCTCAATCAATAGATAATCCAGCATCATGAAGATCTACTAAATCCATGCATTTAAGTTGTCCGTCTGTAGCGACATCTATCTCGCCACATACGAACTGACGACTGAGATCCTACATCGCGATGTTAAAGTTATCCGCGCGTTTGAACGTAAACAAGATCCCGACAACAACCGTCGGGCAGTAGTTATAGCCCACCAGACGCAACACCCGTCTACGACGAGGATCTGAGTTTGTCTATGGTGTATGTAGGAACTTTACACCCGGTTCCTCATACCTCTAAACGTCTTTGTGCCCCTGTATTATTTCAACAGACTTCTAAATTAAATAGATGTTGCATATTAATGTCTGGACTAGGACGTATTAAAATTCTGAGAGCATTTAAATTACCCTCTTTACGCAACCAGCGCTAAGATACAGTTAGATACGCGAAGTTACTTAGCGTTGAGTATATTCACAGAGTAACTTAGAACTTAGGTTACGTAATTAGTTTTGCTTAAGTAAATGCTAAGAGATCCTAGTGCGTTGGCTAATAAGATGAGATATATGCATAAGTTAGATATTTTACTTTACATTTGGTGTTATGTGTATCCAGTTCATTTGTACGTCAGTAAAGACTTACATATACAGCTTACAATTTTCCCACTGCCTGGACATAGACTTTTTCTCTGTGTGAAAGAATGTGCCATAATCTACCGCCCAATGCGGGTTTTCAAAATTGGAATTCAAATCCGATATTATGTATGCAAGGTCCCCAATATCGGAATTGGAATTCGTAAATGAAAAGTAGAAACCATCAAAAGGAACTTGAAAAAACTAACATTAGTAAGATTGAAGCTGCTTAGCTAGGTATCTACTATTTTGTTTGAAGATAGTTCAAAACACTCGAAAAATGAGTAACAACAACAAGTAAAAAAGTGGTAGCATGGTGGTCAGAAGATACAGTCGTGCCATCGTCCCCCGTGTGAGTTATGTTGTGCGAGATACGGTTTATCTTAATTAAGTTCATGGTTCGGTTACCTACCGAGTTATGGGGTCCCTATCTTATGATTGATACTCTGTATGGAACTATATCAAGGACAAGTTACAAAATTGTGCTGTATATCCGGACGTAAATAGCATTTTTCTTATTACGTCCGGATATATGGGCCAGATTTTTTTACGTGTCAATATAGTTCTATACAGAGTGGTGTCTCTTAGTCGCAGGGTTATGGGTCAAATCAGGGAAAGTAGCAATTTGTAGTAACATATCGTTTGTGACGCCGAGTCACAGGCTTATGAGTAATCTAGTACTGGGACTGTAAGCGGGCAAGCCCTTTATACCGGGAGGCTTCTATTTATATAGTATTTTTGTAGGTTGTTGCTGAAGTTTAGTTGTCAATGTATAAAGGAAGTTTACTTATCTGCTACATGTTTTTTTTTGTAATACCTATCGTAGTATAGTTAATTTTAGTCAAGGTACACCGTGTGTTATATAATGTAATAGGTATGTCTGGTTAATGTTTAAAATTGTAAAAAATATTTTAAAAAGAGTAACTATGGAATTTCTTGTTCGATCTTCTCCATTCAAAACTATCTTTTCTTTTTTAATTATTGTAAACTACTACTTCAATAATAAATTAATTTAATACAGTTATACAGTTGATTAAAACAAAATGCAAGCATGCTTTTCGCTGGCGAAATGTGCGTGAACTACAGCTAAACCTCTGCCTAACCCTTCGACGTGATGTTGTGTTTACTAAAACTAACTACAAATAAAACAATACAACAAATGAGAAGTTCAGAAAAGGAGCAATTAACTTTTGGGGTAACTAGAATCTTTTTAAATTTAATTTAAGTTTGACGTTCAAAACAAACGTGACTTATAATGACCTAATTAAAATAAATGGTTTGTGACTTTGAACAAAACATTTACCCCAGCCACATTAAACCACCCAGATTAGTTTAAATAAATTCCCTGACAGTAGCTAGACAAACATCTGTCTGAAACAGTCGTCTTCATTCGGAGCATTTGCATTTAATTGAACATTTCGCTGAAAGGGCACCACAACTGCTGTCTACGAATATATCTGGATTTCTGCAGAAATTCTTGAAGTTAAAACAACCGACTTGGAATACAAAAACTCTGCAACACAACATCTAACTGTAGCAATCGCGAATAATTTGCTGTTATGCGTTGAAGAGCTCCGTCGCCTGTCTTCTTCATCAGCATTTCTTCACCAAATGATACTTTCTAAATGTGAATGCTTGATATTTTGAGGCGATTTTATGGGTACTAAACAACAAAACACAAGCTTTGCTTATTTTGATTGATTTGTAAACAACTGATAAGCACCAGCTCTGCTTAGCTTGGGACTAGATGGCGTTGTGTAAAATCTGTGGAATATTATTATTAATATTAAAAACAATTTAACCAATTTAAATAAAAAATAAAATAAAATCGTTTATTTCAGGTCCGGGACCCATATAAAACAAAAATAGAAACACAAATAATTCATCATTCATTTTTAATTTAATACAACGTGGCAATGCGGCCAGTCTTCTGGGCACTTCTCCCGTTGATAGCGATGCGGATGAGTTTTATGATGCCCTATAATTGGTTTATTGTTCTTTTGTTTGTTTATTTTTAGGTATGTATGTAACCAGTTAATTTAGAATTTAACCAACCAACCTTTTGTTTGGATGGCAACCAGTAGGTTCACTTTTAAATTAAAAGTGCATTTTCATAAGACGTTGGTAGGTTCATCACAGAGTTGATTGATACTCAGATTAGTTTTTCTCTAACAACGTATTTGTACCTCTCTTGACTATCGTATTTATTTTGTTATAAGTATGTATGTATCTGTGTATTTATTTTTAAGTGACACTTTTTATAATTTATTTTGTCCTTAATTTGTTTTTTACCCTGTTGCACCTACCTTGTTCTGTCTCTGCAGTGCCTTAGGCATTTTCTACCGGTGCTCACCGGTAGAAAATGCCTAAGGCATTAAGTCCGCTTTTGTACAGTTTTTTTTACTTGTGCATAAAGTTTTAATAGATAAATAAATAAATAAATTTACACGCCCCGCCGCAAACATCCCTGACGCATTGCAACCCCATCAGTTTACTAAATATGGTAATAAGTATTAAAAAAAAAAAAAGTTACCGGGCTGGTATCCGCAACTCCACGTCAATGCGCGTATTTTGCGTGTGGGAGAAGTAACCTAAAGAAAATTTACATCTTAAGATGTTTAACTATTTTATTCCTAAGAAGTTAACGAGCTTATTATGTGTTACGAAGCTTCGTGACTTCACGTGCATCCAACAGCTTAACTCTTTACATATTCATATAACTTTGGAAGCTTTTACCCTGCTGCTGCTTAAAAGATAGTGGCACTGATTAAGTATACAGACTTAACTAAAATAAAGAGTGTTGTTGCCTCTTACTAACAGGCTGGGAAAGAATGAGACGATGATAGTTTTAGAGCTGTTAATGCTGTTATACAACTTCAACTTCAACTCGCAACCGGCGTGTGTGTATGAACGTAAACGAAGCAAAAGAAGTATGTAAGAATCGTGGAAGATGGTACTCTGAACTGCAGCACTGTACGACTAAACGTTGACAGAAACTACGCCGACAGACTGAACACCGACAAGTCTACATATACTTCGACGGGACTCTTCGCCGACAGGACGCTACGTCGACATGGCATCCAACGGCAGCGGCCGGCGAGTGCCAGAAACTAATAGATTGTATAAATGAGAAAATGATGATGCGAAATGAGTATATCAGGGGAAGTTTGAAAGTGGCGCAAGAGACTGAAAAGTTGAAGAGGAATCGTTTGTCTTAGTATGGTCATGTAAAGAGGGGGGAATAAAAAGCATGTTACTAAAAGAATCATGTGGATGGGAGGAGAGGGAGAGGGAGGCCAAAGAAAAGATGGATTGCGGATTGAATGGAAGGAAAAACGTGTTGCGCCGACCCCAAACCCAACAAACAAACTAAGCTTATAAAATTAAGTCTATAGGGTCTAAACTCTTATACTTGTTATAAAAGAGCATTTATTATGTTAATGTTCCTTATAGTGGCATATTATTAGAAGATTTAGCCAATATTACCATTATTCTTATAATTTGGCTGGGTAAACGGTAATATATCCAATTAATACGGCTACAATAAGGGTTCCAAATGTATTTTTCTTATAGAGGCTAGTTACATTGCATTTTAGCCATATAATATTCAAAGTCATATAAAAGCTTTTAATATGGTCAATTATTCTTAGAAAAGTAATGCACAAGGTAACTTTGATGCTTTTTAACTTATAGGAGCATCTGATAAGACGTCTATCCAACAAATGAATTCTAACATTGTATATGATCTTTACAAGGATGAAAGCAATCCGTATTCCCTTATACAGTGATTATAAAGATATTATTCTGTACATGGTAACATTAAAATGTTTTACATGACTAGATTCGCCATTTTGAAAGTACAGCAGATTGTGTGAATTTATTACGGAGTGGAATTTACATTTTAAAAACGGATTCAAAAGACTGGAAGTAGTTTAAAAGGAGCGGTGGTTACAGAAGAAAAGTAAAAAAAGTTTACGAAAACATGGTTGGGAGCGTTACACCCATCAGCTCTACTCCTATGATGCTACAAAATGACCAAGCCGATACCAACGAATCGGCCAGTGGTTCCGCAGAGGATTATTTTATAGAAAATGAGAATGAAAAGGAAACCAATGAGGAAGAATATAATTGTAGCGATAGTGATACCGACATATTTTTAAATTAAGAGTTGCAGAATATTGATATTCGAAGTGACTTCAGAGAATGGGCGGTGAAATTCAACATTTCCCATATCGCTTTAAGTGGCTTATTAAAAATATTACATCATGTAATGCCAAACAAAATGCCATTGGATGCGCGTACATTGCTCAAAACAAATAAAGTAGAAATATGCATGATTGAAATTGATACTGGACATTATTGGCATAATGGATTACTTACACAATAATAAAAACCCTTCCAAAACTATAAAGTGCCCAAGAAAATAACCTAGAATTTAAATATCGATGGCTTACCGATACATATAAGTTCGAATCATCAACTCATTAAATGTAAATGATTAAATGTAGATTACAGGTACACCTCTGCCTAGCCTTTCGGGGATTACAGGCGTGACGTAATGTATGTTGTTATGTATAATTTGGTATTGTATTTTACACCATTAATCCATACTTTGTAAAATAAAACAACTAATTTGAAAATCACGTATTTTTATTAAAGTTATCATTTTTATAGGATATCATGCAGCCGTATCAAAATACAGAGGAAGAGTGGCTCTCAAATCGGGCATTGTCTAAAGGAAGGCTAATTTTTTATTTCTTGGTTTAAGGACTGACCTCAATGCTCACTCAGTTAGCCCGCGAAACAGTTGGTGGGTTCGTAATAGAAATCGCTGTTTAAACATAACCTGTAAATGATGCCTAATTTGGGAGCTATCTCTTGGTTTTTTACTATCAAAACTAGTTTTTAAACCTTACCTTTGACAGGACTTCAATCATCAGTCTTTTTAACAACAATTTAAAAATAAAAAATATATATTATATTTGCAATGTATAATGATTTTATACAGTTTACAGTAAAAAAAATGCACAAAAAAACGTAAAATTTACGAAAAAGCCGACGAAAAATTTCAACGCAGGGTGGTTCCGAAACATGTACTGAATCCATGGTAAGCGGTTGCGTCGAAGTCCCTGCCATCCTGTATATATAATTATATTCTTTATTGTGTACTTACAATTATAATTATACGTATTACAAACTTAAAATTAGTGCACAAAAGCAAGCTTATCCCTATAAAGAGATCTCTTCCAGCCAACCCAACCATAGTAAAACAGAAATATTATACATATGGGAACAAGACTAGCTAGGTACAGGATTTCGTTTGTGAGAAAGGAACCCTGACAGTATGTAAAATGGCGATAGCATAAGCAACAAATGTGGCCATTATAAAGCCTTCAGTCTCATAGACTCCTTGTAGACGTTGTGCGAATCGTTTTGCTCTCATAATAGCATTATTTATAACCTGACTAAATATTTTATAACGTTTGTAGCACAAAAACAGCTTAAATTCAAGGGCGGGTTGACACTATAACACACAGCGTACCACATTTTATCATGCATTTGAATTCCCATACACTTTTCACTATAAACGAGCACATAAATCAGGTAAATAAACTACATACAATAATAACTTACCGTTCACTTGTCAATAAAATGGTTGACGTTTCTCTTCATTCGCCAAACTGTTGCGAAAATGTAAAATAATCACTAAAAAACACTTATTGCAGAACCATAAACAGATGACTATAAGGGCCTACGGCTTTATAAGAGCCTTTGATTTGCCACAATGAGTTTAATTCCCTTGTACCGGACCATAATAAAACACGTATAAGGGTGATCGCCCGTATTAACACTTTCTATATGTTTCTTTCAAGTGTGTTGGCTTTTTAGGAGCTTTTTTCTTGCCATTATAAGTTTAATTTCCTTATTACTTGTCATAATATAACACGTTTAAAGAAAAAAAGTGGACAATAAAGCAACTATAAGGGGGGTATAAGGTTATTGTCTTTATAATTTGTGCCCAAACGCACCCTTATTAGCGATAATGCGGCTCCTATAAGAATATAATTTTTGGCAATATAAGCCATTACAAGAGCAATTTTTGTTTGTTGGGAATAACATGGACAGGGGCAGGAAGATGAAGATTATATTATGCCCTGTCGGCGAAGTGTCCTGTCGGCGAAGAGTCCCGTCGAAGTTAAGTCTTGTCGGTGTTCAGTCTGTCGGTATTTAGTCCTACACTCACTCTGTAGTCTGCCTACCCCCCATGGGAAAAAGGCGTTGGTGTGTGTATGTATTCTAAGTTATTATTTTATACGAATATGAACCCCATTTTTCAGTTACTAAAGTGCATATTCGTAAGAAATCCTTGCTGACATTCATTTATGTAAATATTAACATTAGTTACTCATAGAAAGGGTACATTCATAATAAAGCTGTTCCAGTTTGTAGTTGTTTTGCTTGAGTTTAGATTTCAACGTGAATATGAATATTTATATTTACTTTTTTTTAATCTCGGTAGGTATATTGGAGTGTGCTAGCTAACACGTGACAATCATTCTGAAATGTAATGTTTTACAAATTGTAAAACCTAAACGTGTATAAACCTATTTATTGAGCATTTCATTGTATAGATTCTTTGTATACCTAGTTCTTCAAACGAATCAGACAGATGTGTTGCTGGGGAGTTTGTTCCGCCACTTCTTCCCAGCAAAAACACTAGGAAGTGGCGAAGGGTGGGCCGTTTTTGGCGACTGTCTTTATGTATTTTTTTGACGTTCAAAAAGTGCTGATTCTCAGCCTAGTTTGAATAAAGACTTTTGATTTTGATTCCAGTACGATCTATGAATGTTGCTTTTAGACGTGATTCAGTCAGTACAAGACAAAATATTATTTATGTATGAAATAAACCTCTATTGTCTGAGGTTAAAGTTAGATTGAATAACTTAAGATTTAAGTAACTTGAATTTCATTAAGTTGTAATTAAACTGTCAAATTCAATATGTTTGTAATTTCTACACAATAGTCTTTGTGGGGTTAAGAGCTATGTACTGTGAAACGTGACGCCTATGTTCTCCGATGGGGTAGACAGCCGCGTTAGGAGCACCTTTATTTTGATTTAAATAACTCTACTCTGATTTCTATTAAATCTCCTTCTTTTTGAGTGGCTAAAGATGTCAGACCTTATATGCAGTCTATGGGCTCCTGACCTGGCTTCATATACCGTAGAAAAATATACCTTAGGCAAGCCGGTTTCCTTAGGCTTTTTTGCTTCACTGTTTTTTTTGAAGCAAGTGATAAATATACAAAAGGCCATATGAAGCTGACGTAAGTGGAAACAGCAAGAGGGGATGCCCCAAAAGGACATACACGACATTATTGGTAATGTCCTTTAGAAAGGTCAGGTGCGTAGTACCTACTTGCGAAAGCTTGTGTGTATGAGTACATGAATTAAAGTAAAAATAAAAATAATTCATTAGGCACATACATCCGAATAGTCAGAGATGCGCATCTTGTGTTCGAACTAGTGAGTGACCTGTTACTTGGTAGTCCGCTAGCCACACCACTAATCACTGCTGTAAATTCGATTATTATATTCTAAACATTTTTCCAACCCAAAACATTCATGAAAACAACTGTCTCGATTAAACAAACGTGGCATTCAAACACCCGTCCAGATTAAAAGCCATTTGGTGTGCAAATAAAACGGTCGGGACGTTATCAGGCGCCGCTCTATTCAGCATCGCATAATGTCGGTACGTGCGATAGACACGAATATCGTTTTCTCTATGATGCTTATAACGTCTTTATTTTGTGTTACAGGTACTTTCTTCGACACTGCTGTCTTCAAAGATGAACCGTCTCCAAGAAACAAAGGTTTTTAGTTTTTTTTTAATTTCTTTAAACATAGTTGCCCACTGAGTCGTGTCGTAGTTTAGTAGACAAAAGGTGCTGCTCTTATTGTTCTGTATCCGTCGATACAATGTGTTACGCCTCAGTGGGTAACAGACATAATGAGTTTAATTAGAACTCTGTTATGCTATGTTGCAGCCGATTGAACATTTGTTGTAGTGGTTAATTGTGACTGGTTAATAAGACAAATGTCGTGATGCCTTAGTTGGGAAGGCGTTCCCGCTTATAGGGTTGTTGCTGGGGAGTTTTTTCCACCTCTTCTTCTTCCCAGCAAAATCACTAGGAAGTGGCGAAGGGCAGGCTTTTTGGGAGGCTGTCTTTGACTGGCCTGTTGATCTAGTAGTTAGTGACCCTGACTGCTATGCCGGAGGTTGTGGGTTCAATTCCCACCCAGGACAAATGTTTGTGTGATGAGCACGCGTGTCATTTGTTCTGTCTGGGTGTAATTTATCTATAATGTGTATGTATTTGTACTGGCTCTTGTGATACAGGAACTCCTAGTACAAGAGCCAGAGTCACACTGATGCTTGAGTTTTTTGAAGTGAAATAAATAAATTATTATTATTATTAAATTATTATTATTTACAAATATATAAGTATGTTTATCAGCTATTTAGTACCCATAACACAAACTCTCAAGCTTAACTTGGTACTAAATGGCGTTGTGTGAAAAGTTGTGGAATATTTATTTTATTTATAGTATTTGTCTTATGTAATTTGGACGTTCAAAAAGCATTAATCCTCAGCCTAATTTGAATAAATTGCTTTCGATTTTATGATCAACTTCCTTGCTTTGTTCTATGTTGGGGTCAGCTTCTAGGATATCTGGAATAATCTGGATGCAGCCGAATTCCAGTGTTTTACATGGAGCGACTGCCTGTCTGACCTCCACAACCCAGTAACTGGGTAACACGAAACGCCTTGGTTGAACCGATTGTCAGACAGCCGGTACCAACGGCTTAAAGTGATCTCCGAGGCACAGATGGGTCTTGATGTGGAATTAATGGTCACCCATGGACAGACTTTGCTTAACCTTCGATCGATATTTGCGGCTGTTACCTATGAGCCTCTCCTTCCTTCTCTAGTCCTCCTCTATGTACGAGGTTATAGGATTAAAGTCTGCCTCGTTGGTCTTATAGGCGGAAGCGTAACTGCCGCACGTGAGGTCCTGGGTTCAAGGGTTATTCCATTTTTTTTTTTGGGTTGGGTTTTTCCATTAGGAGTTCCTCAATAGCAGCTTCGAGTCTGGATCAGTACCCGGTTCATGATTACCCCCTTGCTAGCGCGTAGCATGATTAGCATAGAAACGGGTGTGAAGACGGAAGAATCGACCACGTGACAGATGGTACTAACATTTCTACCGATTATGCAAGAAATAATACTCTATGTTGTAGACTATTGTCGACTAAAGAATATACCTACAAAATCAAAATCAAAATCAAAAGTCTTTATTCAAACTAGGCTGAGAATCAGCACTTTTTGAACGTCAAAAAAAACGTGAGACAGTCCCTCAAAAACCCCCACCCTTCGCCACTACCTAGTGTTTTTGCTGGGAAGAAGAAGTGGCGGAACAAACTCCCCATCAAGACATCTGTCTGATTCGTTTGAAGAACTATACAAAGAATCTATACAATTAAATGTTCAATAAATAACACTAAGGTTTATAATACACTTTGTAAAACATTGCATTTCAGAATGTTTGTCACGTGTTAGCTAGCACACTCCAATATAGGTACCGAGAAGAAAAAAAAGAGGACTTACATAAAAATATTCACATTTACATTTAAATCTAAACTTAAGCAAAAACGACTACAAAACTGAAAAAAAAAATAATAGCCTCCAGGTATAAAAGGCGTACCCGCTTACAGGTGCAAAGCTGGCTTATATTCATAAAGCTGTGACTCTAAGTTCAAAATGATAATCTAGGACCATCTAAGTGAAACCAATAAGCAGTTAACTAATATAACAAATAAAAAAAATAAAAAAAATCATTGGTAAACAAGTCGACCAGTCACCACAAGCAGCACCCGTTCACGAGCATAACGCAAAGATCAGCCATTACCCCCCCTCGCCCTACACATTTTTACTCTTCATTCTTGACATTGCCGCGCTCAAAACAAAAGAAATGTTTCTACAATCTGCCACTCTGACGATTCTTCTGTGGACGAATCCGTTTCTACTGTGTTCATGCTACGCGTGCGGGCGGAATGTGGGTGTACCAACTTTAGGTACATCTCTGCCTAACCCTTTGGAGATTACAGGCGTGTTATGTAGACAGTGATTTCCAATCCTCCAAGCATCCTTCTTTACATGAGAATACTCCACGACTCCTCGCTCCGTCCCAGGCGGCGGCGACGCGGGCAAGTCTGCCAACTAATCCCGGCGAAATGAAGTTTCATTATAAATGAGGCCACGAGCTTGTGGCAGACGGACCACTTTACTGTTGGCTTTGTGTGGCGCAACTTACTTTAGTGTTGTGATGTGGGCTCGTAGCAAAAATATACACAACTTAAATTGTTTGTGTATTCAAATCCCAACTTACTATATTTCTGTAAGTCTTGTGAAATAGCAATGATACAAAAAAATCATCATGTTTATTTATTAAAACTTTATGCACAAGTAAAAAAAACTGTACAAAGGCGGACTTAATACCTTTCAATATGTCATTTTCTCGACTGTTATTCCGTCCGTATTTAAAAAAATACTAAAGTCTGAAAATCTAAAATGCGCCACTCATACTTAGACATATGTAATTACGTGTAATCTGCGAGAGCTAAGTTTGACTTTTTTATACTAGTGCAAAGTGAGCTACGTTACCTGATGCATGTTCGAAAAAAGATAAGGGGAAGATGGGTCAGGCAACGTAGCTCACTGACTGTACATAGTGTCTACACCAGAAAGGAAAATGTTATTAACCTAGTTAGCTAATTAGTTATACATCAATCTAATATGAATTTTGTAAAAGTTCTTTCGATGATATTGTGTCGCGTGAGTTGCCTGTATAAGTGTTTCGTCTGTAGCTTGTAACTAAATTGCATGTAAAGTTCAAATCTCGCTAACATTCGATTGACTTGCTCTGCACACGAACTAGAATTAAATATAACGTCGTTGTGGCGCATCAGTTGCCTGTAGTTGCTCGTGTGAAGCTTGTTGGTGAACAACTGGGTCGCTCCCGAATACATGAAGTGTGATTGTCACATACATTCCGGATTGACTTGCAGGTTACACGCCGTAGAATAATACATTACCACACTGGGGTTTGTAACGTAATAAAGTGTTGTTTACACTGTTTTACTTGGTCTGGAGTTAATAATGCCTAAATGAATGTAGTTTAATAGGGATTCAAAGGCACTTAGTTTAGTATGGTCCTCATTCTATTCATGTCAAACTAAACTTAGAATAGAATAGAAAAAAAATACAAATTAATTGGGACTTTTTTAAGTCGGTTAAAAAGAATACTCTTTATTGTACCTAAACCATAAAAACTTACGAATTATGAATGCACGCTTAACGAAATAATTCGTGTTTACCTAATAAACAATACGAATACAATACCTATCTAATTAAGGTATTAAAACTTCTTATTTTTTGTAAAGTTATATATCATAAAAAAAAACTAAACTTGAATCAAATCGCTTAGGTAGACCTGGAAATGTCCCAGAATATCGTGTGTGCATAACAAAATAACTCTGAGACCTGCCAACCCTCTTTACATTAACGAAAAAATAAATACTTAAACATTTTTCAGAATCGACACTACGAGTACAATATTCACAATCTTCACATCTCCTACAAACGTAGTCATTCGTTCTATGTCCCTCTAGAATATTAAGGTCTGTCGTACCGTGGGTCCTACGGGTGCTAAAAGTAGTGTTCGTCGGGTCTCGTGAATACTGTATTGTGTGAGATTGTCTGTCACCTGGTGAATGAATCAGTTGTTCTAGTTTCATATAGTACTTTGATCTAGTTCTAGTAATAGCAAGAGTCTCAAGTTCAAACCCAGGGCATCTGACTTTTCAGGTATTGTTTAATTATCACTTTCTTCAAAACTGGTAAAGGGGGGTAACTGGTACGGCTATAAGATATTTGATGATGTTTTGAAAGATATGCTAAACAGACTGACCTGTTGGTCTAGTGGTTAGTGTTGTTAATAAGTTAATCAAATGCACAATCCATAGGTTTAGTTTGAAAATCGTTTGTTAATAAGTTAATCAAACTCTATCAGCAATACCTGAAATAAATGATTATTATTATTATTATTAATAAAGAAGTATAGTTTCTGTACATACATATAAATATTACCTCGATTCTGCGAGATTTCTGTACCGCTCGCGTGTCACACATGCGTGAGCGTGGATTTAGTGTTTCTTCAATAAAACCGTTTACGCTTCAAGTGGAGTAAGTAACGCATTATTATTTTATTGCGTCGCCTACTGTAGCACATCAAGCTACCCGAATGTGTCAAATTTCTTTATTAACTTTTTGACTTTATCACAAACTTAATAAGGTTCATATTTAATTGGGAAAATTTTACAGTTTTGGAGTAGTTTGATGTGCATGGCATCTATACGTACAGATGTAATGGTGACGATATCGTCACCATTACATCTGGTTGTTATTTTTCATACGCCAACAAAATTCAAACTTACCGTAAATAAAATTTTATCACAGCCGCA
Source organism: Euplexia lucipara (assembly GCA_921972225.1). NCBI lineage: Eukaryota > Metazoa > Arthropoda > Insecta > Lepidoptera > Noctuidae > Euplexia > Euplexia lucipara. The sequence continues at coordinate 366,897 of OV179169.1, read as the reverse complement.
AAAATTATAAAAAAAATATATGTGACAGTAATGAGTATCCTAATGGCCGCAGACGTAAACCAATTCACTGAATTCTTGTTCCTAACTTCGGCCGCGCCTTAATATCGGCCATAAAAGCCAAAGTCCCTAATTCCGGTTATTGAGTTCGGATCATCTTTATGATGAGGTCTCGTAAAAATATATAGGTATTAAGGATATATTTTGCAAGGTTTTAATACGATTTGTGTCAATTTTTCAAAGTTTTCGTTTACGTCATGTCACCAATCCGTTTAGCAATTTGCTTTCGCCCACACTAAAGTAACGTTGTTCATGGATACAAAGCGAAGCTTTCGTCAGATCCCCGGTATGTACTCAGACCAATGATATTTTAAGTGAAAAGGTGTAGATAGGTTAGGAGCGCTCAGCAAGCGACACGTTAAAATCCCTTTGTTTTGACCACGTGACTTATCACCTTTCGCTAAGTCACGTGGTCAAAACAAAGGGATTTGAGGCGTTCTCGATTGTAGAAAGAGAATAGATACGAATCGTTTGTAACTTGGCTAGGGGGGTAGTGTCGCGTCTCGCCGTCAACGGATGCGTGCGTGCATTAGTGTGCCGTTTTTGAAGATGGAATGTTGTTTAGGTAACCTATCTAAGTACACCTTTTTACTTATAATATTATAATATCACTGATCTTTTTATCTATGTGTGTCTCGACGGGTTGCCATTTGTTGAATCATATTTTATAAAGTAAGCCAATATTGTACAAGTCAGTCCAAGTAAGATAACGTTGAGTATAGTATTGTACCTCAATTGTATTAAATACATTCAAAAAGAAAACAGAAATATTTATCTCGAAGTATGAAATCTTATTTAAGTTTAATCGAATGGAGAAAATATTCATCATATTATCATGGCAACCCTCGCACTTAATGTCACTGCCGTACTAAGAATGATGAGCATGGTTTTAGTGTAGTGTGTGCTTTAGTGTTTATTTTACTTGCAAGAGCACGGTTTTGTGGCCTCACTTTTGATGTTCGCGACGCGCCGTCTTCCTTTTCTTTAGGTCTGAGCCACCCAACTAAATTAACGTTGGTCGTGGATGAGGTGACGCTTTCATCAGATCCCCGGTAAAAGTATTTGCTTTTGAACTTATTTATAGACTCCTTCGAATGTAATCGAATGAACGTTCAAAAATTAGTCTGGAATTCCTCTTGTTCTTTTCAATTACAATTTATTCCGACATTCTACCCAATTTCTCGTACTACCAATGAATTCATAATGTACTGACCGCTTCGAACATTGAAGCCGAAATGTTTTATGTATATGTTGACGACATACCCGTACTTAAGATTGCTTTAAAGTGGCTGTTTAGGGGCCAACGCTACGTACTGCGACCTTATGAATATGTTATCAAACGTATAAAGAAGGTAATAACTTGTTATTTGGGACTGAGGTTATTTATAGCTTCTTGCTAACGTGGAGTATTGGTGCTTACTGGGATTTAGTGAAATGTACGAGCGATCGTGAAAGAGTTATTTGAATTGAAGAGGAATTTAGATTTCTGTAATGAATCTTAAGACTTACTTTAGTCTATAGCTTTTGTACACTGTTTTAGATTTCCATTGGGTTAATTACTGACATTAAATATAAATAAATAAATATTCCACTACTTTCACACAACGCCATCTAGTCCCAAGCTAAGCAGAGCTTGTGTTCTGGGTACTAAACAGCTGATAAACATACTTCTATATTTCTAAATACATACATATTATAGATAAAATACACCCAGACACAGAACAAATGATCGTGCTCATCACACAAACATTTGTCCTGGGTGGGAATCGAACCCACGACATCCGGCATAGCAGTCAGGGTCACTAACTACTAGAACAACAGGCCAGTCAAACATTATGATTAGTTTAAATCATACTTCGCCGCTAGATATTTAGATTTGAATATAATATTCAACACATTTTTAGAAAGGTGTTAATAATAAGAGTCTTGATATTAATTTAATGAATGATCATCCATCCACGCCCCGACTTTGACAAGCGTAGCTTACTTAAGCTACGCTTGCCAAAGTCGGAGCGTACTATAATAGCCGTATGTAGGTCGATCGAACGATACCGATCGTTCGATCGACCTTTGGAATGTGCAACTAGAATCATTGTCTTAATTTATTTTATTTTGTAAGTTAACGTTCAAAAGTGCCTGTTATGGGTCTAATTGAAATAAACGATTTGACTTTGACTTTGACCTGTACGGCTATTATTGCACGTTGCGGTGTGTAATAGACATGTGCAAAACAGTGCACTACGAAGTGATGTGATATGTCATTACATTTCGTGCCGAGTGATATTACATTACACCATCACAGTATCACACTAAACATCACACGTGATATTATGATGTAGCGCCATGCGATAGCACACCATCGCGCGTTCTAATGTTGTGCAATGTTCTAGTGTAATAGGAATAGGACGTGTTATTGAAATAGTAACATTGCAGCGAGCGATACGATATTGTCCGCGTGTCATTATGATGATTCATAATTACATGAAAGAAATGAAAGATAAAGATAAAGATATTTTTATTTGCAAATATGGGTACATGATTGGTGGTACAGAAAAATTAAAGTGATAAGTCAAGGAAGGACCCATGAACTGCATGACTGCGCTGCGAGTCATCGGAGTCATTGACATGTCACGAGCTACTGCGCTGCTACCGCGCGTGTGATGTTTAGTGTGATGGTGTGATGCTTATTTCAGTGGTGTAATGTGTGATGTTACAGTATGCGCTCGGGTGATATAACATGTGATGCATCACTCGCATTACTTACACATGTCTAATTTGATTTCGAATGAACCGTTAACTATTCCTAATTCTGTCAGTATCTCTCCTCATGTAAATTGCGAATATTTCCAAGAATAGCAGAATTTATATTAAAGTTTCTGTAGCACAATGGAATCCCACATTTTGTAGTGTTTGAAGAATAGCGAAGGGGTTACTGTACATACTCGTGTTTCTGCTATTTCTATTGAAACAAGTACATTCTGAGCTGCTGCGGTCCGCGCATGCTTCAGTTTGCTTTCGTAATAGGAATATTCTCTGAAAACAAGATACAAATAAGAAATACGTTCTTCTTTTTACTAAGCCAGCAGCAATGCAAAGAGGTTTCATACAAACGATTTCAAAATAACAAAAATCTTGTTTTATTCATTCCATTTTTGCAGAATAAGTAAGTATGTAAAAAATAAAGATTACTGAGAACATAATTTCTAAGCATTTGTTCTGAAGAGATGATAAAAGGTCATCTTCGCTAAGTACCAGGGCTACATGAAACGCAGAAGCTCTTAATATAATTGTCAAACAAAACATTATTGTTTCCTCCACCCTCATGTTTAAACTCCAACCAACCCCGAGCCCTATTGTGTGTACTTTAAAATTCATATTTGCTAAACACTTGACGAATGTTAATGATCTTCGTGCCCCTTCTTTAACTGTTTTTAATGTCATATTAAATCTTGTGATAAAAACGTTAAGGTTGAAATTGCATTATCCAAGTTTCGCATTTTTGCTTTTGTCTACTGCAATATAAACTGTACCTACTTCATGGTCAAATATTGTCTGGTATGTTCAATCCAAACTCAGGGGAATAGTTCCGATAATGGTCAGTAAATATTGTCCGTCCTGAATTGTGTGTAAATAATTCGTAATTAAGTAGTTCAGCAATTAAACGCTTCAATGCTTTTGCAATCAGTTACTGTTGGTATATTAAAAAAATAATTAATTTATCAGTCATGGTAACGAAGTTCTGTTTGAAAAATACTGGTTTGAAAGTAAAGCAGGTTTCATGTAAAGCGGTAAGCTTTTTTGTCTACTAGTTTTAGTAGTAGTACAGACGCCAGCACATCAAGCTACCTCATACGGTCCAATTTTGCCAATTGAACACGAACCTTATTCCATGTGTGGCAAAGTTAAAAAACTATCAAAGACATTTAACATAGAGTAACTTGATCTGACGGCCCCTGTACTAAAAACATTCACATTATTATCAGAACATCACCATAGTACTATAAATTACCATCTAATGCTTTAAAGAGACCATCAAATGGTACGATGACATCAACTCACCCCAGAATAGGGGAGCATTGATGATTAGCAGTACACATTTATGGGTTTGTACAGCAAATAACCAGCAGTGTTGCTTTTTAAATAAATACCGCTAGTATCTCTCTCTTTCTCTTTTTGAAATAATAATAATATTCCACAACTTTCACACAACGTCATCTAGTCCCGAGCTAAGATAAAGATAAAGATAATATTTATTTCCAAGTATATGGTATATTTAGGTCTTAAATTATATATTGCATCACACATACTACGATTACTGGTGTAGAAATATTATAGAGACATTACAAAAATTATAGCAAATTAAGATTTCAGAATAATATATTATTTGTAATGTCAGAATATTAATTAATTAATATTATGTCAAAAGAATACAATCATAGTCAAAATATAATGAGTAATGTTAAAAATATGCTCCAATGTGAAAAAATTTATTATAATGTCAAAAATTATGATTTAAATATTCATTCACGGAATAAAAACACATATCTAAGAGCCAAACAAACAATACAGATTTAAATTTATTTATTGGTAACAGGTTCTTAGGGCAGCTGGTAGTTTATTATAAATGTTTATAGTCATACAACTAGCATTCCTACTGTACAGTTGCAATCTCTGAGAAGCAGAGCTTGTGTTATGTATGAGTACTAAGTAAACAAATGATAAAAGTACTTATATACTTCTAAATACATACATATTTCAGATAAATTACACCCAGACATAGAACAAATGATCGTGCTCATCACAGAAACATTTGTTCTGGGTGGGAATCAAACCCACGACCTCCGCCATAGCAGTCAGGGTCACTAACTACTAGACCAACAGGTCATTCAATTTTTTTAGAACGTTGCTTCAAGCCAGGAATGTCTCGTCATGTATCGTAAGTGCGATCATAAACAACAATAATATACATACACAAACAACCAGACCTGGAACAACTACTTGTAGGCACGTACAAATATTTGTTCCGTGCGGGAATTGAAGTCTGAAACATGAATATCAGAAAAGCCGATATTGAATGCGTAAAAACTGGAATAAAATCAATGGTAAGGTGAGCTTCTCAATTGGTTCCTCTGTAAGAAGTCCATAACAGCATGAATAGAATCAAGAGCACTTTGGCAGGCAACTTGCGAACAAAAGCTGTTTGTGCAAAGGTCTCACGTTGGGCGCCAATTTACCCGCTACTTTTCACTTTTTTATTTGTTTGTCCTATATTATGACAGAGAAAACAAATATTTCCATATTTCGTTTAAAGAGTATTAATTACTACGTTATATCAGTCTGTAGATGTGCTTTATTAAACTTTGCGCAGTAGAACGTCTTGCATAATTAATAAATTGAGATATTGTTTTCAAAATGATAATTTGTGAGACGCCAAGCTCCGAGGCGTCTAGAATTTATAATTTTAATAAAACAAGATGGTAACGTAGATGAGCGTAAATCTAACTTCAGGGTTTCTTAACTTGAGCTTAACTTAGATGGAATATTTCTCGTCATTTTCATCTCTTAGCCGTAAGTGAAAATGTCTGGGCAACGTCAAAAGTACTGCAGTCAAGTAAGTTAACAGAGGTTAAGGTTTATTAACTGAATGAAATACGTTCAATAGACGTCTGGCTGTCGGCAAAACTTGTAGAAATATTAAATTGCTTCAGCAAAGAGCTGTTTATAATAGATTCAATAATAACAAAATATTTTCCAACAGCAGAAAAATTAACTCAACAAACAAAAAAAAGTCATTTGTGCGAAACATTTTTTTATATTTGTTTCTACTTTGTGTGAAAGCAAACACTGCGGGTTCGGGGCTACTAAAAGCACATTGGATTATGTCGGGTCAGGTATCCCTCGGGAGCCGTTGGCAGGAATAACGCGCTTTATGGTGGCCCCACGTTGGGCGCCATTTTGCTCCACACACAACTGCCCGCTTTGACGACGACAACTTGTGACGTACAGTCAACCCATGTCCTTGGTAACGATTTAACATTGACAGCGCCCAAGTTGAGAACTGACGTGCGGTTGACCTTACTAAATTAATGTATAAACTGCGTTACCCTTCTAAGTTTAGTCTTGATTTTCTATACAATCAATATTCTAACTTTGTTTGTATGTATGTACAGGGTAATCTCAGTACCGCGCTTTAGTTTACTTCGATAAAATAGGTTTTTATGTGACGAAGTTTTGAGGGAACAAATATATAAAAAATACAACCAACTTGAGATCCTGCTGACCATATTTCAATCTATTGTTAGGCGGTGAAGGGATAGATAAAAGATATATCGAACAACGATTCACCAACACGAAGAGCGGGCATTTTGGGGGACTGTCTTATGTCATTTTTGACGTTCATAAAGTGCTGACCCTCAGCCTAATTTGAATGACTTTTGATTTTGATTTTGATTAAGTCGGCTCGGATCACTATACAAATAAGTAAAAAAGTTTTTAATTATTTTTTTATACATATAAAGCGGGACTTAAATGTTATCGAATTCTAAAAGTAAGTGAGTTGTAGTTTGAAGCGTATAATTTATATTACGTTTTGATAACACAAATAATAAAAGCAAACTAGATTAAGGGGCAGGTGAGCAGCCGTTTATTGAACATAACACGTTTACGGTCCCGCGTTGGGCGCCATTTATTTGCCCGTAAGCGCGTTGTGAAATAGTGGAGGCGTTGCCGCTACGCTATAAAACGATTTGACAATAAAAACTACACAAACTGGATACAGGCGAGGATTAGTTTAGCCGCAATATTTTTTATGGTACTGAGCTCGAACGAAAATAGAGTGGTTTTATGTAAAAAGTTTTACACATTTTTGCTGATAAAATGAAAGGTTTTTCCAAGTCTCTTGACAATATAGTGACTTAAACCCTTATCGAAAATGTTACTCAACGCGCCTATGTATATTTTAATCCACTCTCAGTACCGAACAACACTAACACACACGTAGCCACTGAATAAATGAAAGCTTATTTGCGTCCATGTTTTAAATTTGAAACATTTACCTGGATATTTCCCGCCGTCTTTATCAAGCCGTAGTTTAACACGAGCTTCGACATATGAATAATTAATCTGAGCTAGGCGTCTGCCTGTCCTTATTGACCCAGTTCATTTTGGCTCCAGTTTATTTATTCATCGTTCCTCCTCTAATATTACTGGAGGCAAGGAACATTTCGAAAGAAATATATAAGTAGTGCCTCAAAGGAGTCTACTTAAGATAGCTCTTGTAACTACTTTTGAGATTAATTTTGTGCTTTACTTTGAAAATTTATAGTCGGGGTTAAGTAAGTTAAGCTCTTTGTAAAATGAAACACTGCCCTTAACTGTTATTAATTACGTGGAGAACCAGGGTGTAAAAAGGTGCTTAAGTGTTGCAAACGTCTATAGCTACGGTAACTGCTTACTTTCAGGCTGTTCGATAAGTAATGATAGCCTACTGGCGGATTACCAAGTCGTAGATCACGAGCTCAAACTGGCATGCGTATTGTAGAATTATCACTTGCTTCAAAAACGGTGAAGAAAAACATCGCAAGGAAGCCGGCATGTCTCAGAGATATTTCTTAACGTGCTATCCGAGGCACGGCGAGGGTTTGATATGTAATGAACGGTCACCCATCCATAGACAGACCTTGGCAATCGTAGCTTAGCCTTCGGTCGATTCGAGATTTGTTTTGCGAGAATTAAAACCACAGAGGACTCAAAAAGTGGTCCTTTATTTTAAATCGAAGTACCAAATAGAGGGCTAGTAAGCGAATTAGTATTAGAAAATGTAATCCTAATTCCCACACAAAATCCACAAATTGTTAAGTTACCCTCAAAACCCCAGAACATGTACATGCATACTCAATTATGAAACCCACCCTCCGAACTAGCACAGTCAACCGCATATCTTTGGCATTCATTTTGCATTGACACCGTCTTTATTTCGTAGCTAGAAGGGCGATTTTCCTTGATCAAGTGGTAGTCGGTGCGGTTGACCGTAGGTACTGGACGTAACATCGCATCGCCCCGGACGTTCAAGTGGGTTTGGTCAAGAGGGCGCGACAGAACCTTTTAAAGTGCTCCCGAAATGCGAGGGTTGGACAGGAAACGCGGAAATGACATTCAACGACATCCCGTGTCAACTCGGAGTAATACGTGGAAGATACTTCTGACAAGTATTAAATTACGACGCGAATTTAGTACCGTTTATTAGGTAAATACAATTTGTACGAGCAACGTTTTTTTGTAGTATCAATTTGTTTTAGTCGCATGGGAATGCTTTATATAACGAATGGTTGCTACTTTGTTGAGATGTTAAATGTATATATTAATAAAATGATTATGCCGCCATAATACGCTGCCATTCTTATAGCTGATAAAGAATTATTACACTCTGTCATAACCGAAAGATTACCTCCCGAACGTCTTATTGATACCCGTGGAGTATTTGTTTTTTCTCTATCTTATTATCCGTCATTGAGTAACGCATGCAATAACTGCCCCTATATAGAATAATTGTTAATTATTTACACCAAAGAAAGATATATTATAAATATACGTCTTCTTCTTCTTCTTCTATGTGTGGTTAATGACTAACCCGGTATCAGAGTTATGCCGCCCACCATGTCTTTGACTTGGCATCACATGCCGCTAAGGAAATAATATCATCAAGCATTTCCTCAGCCGTTAAATACGTCTCTACTTCGTCTCTACCATTCTTCAACTGTCTATAACACTATTTATAGGTAGGAACTACCAGTTGACTACATCAGCTATTTATAAACGTGCTCCGATCCATTGTACCGTAATTTGATATAATTTTTCTGGTAGTAACAAGGAAAATTCGGAGAAAAGAAACCTTTATAAGTACGATAGACACACATGTGTACAACGCGCCCCAAACTCTTGTAACCTCTATCAGTATTTGTTTACGTTTTAAAATTGTTAAACAACTTTAAAGTGAGGGTTTACGGTGCTGGAGGTTAAACAAAGTAAACAAACTCGAAAGCACCAGAAACAGTTAATAATATGTAGTATTATATAATGCTTCCAAACTGATCCCAAATCGTGGATATTATGTATTACTCGAATAAATAAAAACTTTTTTACAAAAAAAAACAACCGTCTTCTTAAAAAAAACTAACAGGTGAAAAATAACTCCAGTTTCGGAAGTCTGTGGCTTTGGTGGTTTTGTTTTGTTCATTATTCTAAACATTAATCTGTACATCTCTGCCGGCCCCTTTTAAAATAGAATGGCGTAATGTTATGTTGTGGAAATTCAAAAGCTCAGCATAGACATCTGACTATAGCAATCGCGAATAATTTGCTGTTATGCGTTGAAGAGTTCCGTTGCCTGTCTTCTTCATCAGTTTTTCTGCACCAAATGATACTTTCTAAATGAAAATGCTTGATTTGTTACTAAAAATGTTGAAATCGGTGCATGTGTGCCTATATTTTTTGAGGAGTTCCCTCAATTCCTCGAAGATCCCTCATCAGATATGAGTTTTGATACAAATGGGACCAATCTGTTAGTAGACCCTATCAAACAAAAAAAGAATTTTGAAATTCGGTCCATAAATGACGGAGTACTGAGGTAACAAACCCTAAAAAAAAAAAAAAGTTCAGTCTCAGCAGCCTTACAGGTCTATATTTAACGTTAAGTAACGCTCATCAAGGTCGGTTCGTGTATGGGTTACCATTCTACACCTCTCCGTGCTTTAAAAAGCACGATAAGTCCTGACTATCGTTTTGTAGATCTGGCAGTCGTTCCAAGTTCCAAAAGCAAACCTGAAAGTCTGTAAATCAAGTCTTAGTTAGGGATATCGTGATACCCAGTAACTGGGTTGAACAGGTCACATAAACTTTACATAGGTAGTCACTTCATGCAAAACACTGTAATTCAGCTGCATTCGTATCGGAGTAATTGAGAAAAGGCAGGCATTGTTTTATTATACTTCAATAAACGTGGCAATACTTTTATTACTTAATTGGATTAGTTATACCTGAAAAAAATTAAAGTCGGTAGTATTAGCAGTTAAAATGCGCAGCTGTGGTAGACAGACGAAGTCGCACCAAAAGAATTTCTTCTTTACTATTTCATTACGGACCTCTAAACTAAAACTAATTGACATTAAAGCATTAATTAATAGACCACAGCAATGTACAGACGCCACCACGTCAAATTACCCCAATGTGTCAAATTTCTTTGATCGTTTTTCAACTTTATGTCAAACAGAATAAGGTTCATATTCAATTGAGAAAATTTTACACATTGGGGTAACTTGTTGTGCAACAGTCTGCACAAAGCTGACTACTACAATATTTAAAATAGCTTTACTAAACATGGCATAATCTGCAGGTTCAACGAACAATGCAATATCAGTATCGGTTTTAATCCTAAAACTATGAAAACACAGTAGATATTAAATAAACACGAAAATCAATTAGCGTTGGTTCAACGACACTCATTCGGACTTGGCGCTTAATTGCAAGGGTAGTCGTAAAAATAATAGCGACTCCACCACAGAATAAATAGGTGCAGAAGGTTAGGTCTTTAAAACGAGAGAAAACAAACGCTTGAGCACTTAAAAGCGCTCGTACACGATCTCAAATGGCTCTAGTAACGAGTGCCCTTTGGCTTGCCCAGTTTTCGCATATTGTAAGGATCCAACCTTCTGTACCTATTAATTTTATGCTTAGTTTGTGTTGCGTGTAGGAGCTACGTTTTATTACAAGAGAACGTTTAAGAGATATGTGACGTCACTGTCTTGTTTGTTGAGATAGAAAGGAGAGGATAAAGTTACGTTGTCTGTAATATAAACTATGTGTAGTTGAGTCCAGTCCAATTCCATACATAGACGGTTTGTTACCAGAATACTCGTATAATCATTCTAAATATAAAATAACGGGACTGTAAAAATAATTGGAAGTAGTAAATTTATTCATTAAAGCTATAAAAACAATACTTAGTTATTGGTAAAGTTCAACCACTTTTAGTTTTTCGGTTATACGTTTTGTTATGCGATAGTAAAGTTTTAAAATGCTTTTGATGACTCCTTCCGTATGTTTGTCGGTTCAATTTGTCGTTAAGTTGTAAAATCTGTTAAGTGTCTTTTAAAAGGCGTCGCTTAATTTAAAGTGTCGTGCCATACAGTAATATAAGTAATGGTATGCTCGTAAAACAATTTAATTACCTTTTTTGTAGTCACCACAGTAAATAAGGCCATTGTCAACACCACTGAATAATTAGGCTTTTTTTATTAGTCCTAATGCTTTTTTCTTTGGAGGCATTATGTCCGGTGTAGGATTAGTTCGCCGTATGTTTTTTGAATGTTTAAAACATTATTCTCTATACAAAATGCCTTTGGTGCATGTTTTTCCTACAACGGTCATAGGGGAAAATGTCTGTCTGCTGACATTCACTAAAAGAAGTTCTACGCAAGCTTTCACCACTATAGTAAGTAAAAATGTAGTGACTGCTAGGGTCAGGTGTCCCGCGGGGCTCGTAGACTCCTCTCCGCATACAGAGGGCGCTATTATCGGGCCCCACGTTGGGCGCCACTAGATGGCCGAGGCCCCACGCGGGCGCCATTAAGACCTATTGATGTTTTCGCTCTGAGCCCCTACGTGCGGATTGTTCGTTTATATTTACTTCAGTTGGTGAATGGCTGTGTATTACGTGTGTTTTTTTTTCTATTGAATGTGAAAAATGATGCTTGGGATGAAAAATGAACTTTATTTGTGAAAAGCAGAGATTTTGGTACTGCAGAAGTATTTTAGATACGTAGTAAGTAACATATATTATTAGAGTTATCGCGTAGTCATATAATATTACAAAGACGCAAATGTTCAGCTACGCAACGGTAAACATAAAAACTTTACTACATCATAAATATGAATATTCACTTTATTCAAGCTACGGAGAAGACTCCGCTAATCCCTTTGAGAATAGTACAGAGAGATTACAAATTTCCACAACATAGGTTTGATACAAAAGTTCGGGAGAATTCAATATGAGCACCGAACTGAATCTCGCCCGAGGGACAAGCGTTGCTCGCCAGTAATGCTGTGCTCTGGCTCGTATCGATTGATTGTCTGTATGTGCTTAGCATTACTATGTATGTTTCGAGTCTCCAATGCCGTTTGTTTAATATCGTTCTATTTTGAATAACCAGATATTATACAGGCGTATTTTGAATATAAATAAATTATGTTTAGAAATGTCATGCTTGTATTTCCCGAGAGATCGAACAGGGGCGAGGAGGATTTCGGCAGTTAAGTTTAAGACCCACATATTTTAGCAGGCGATTCTATGTCTAACAATCAGGCTTAATACTCAGGCTCCGTTCTGTTATAGGGAACATTCCTAATTTGTTTTGAAATACTGAAGTATGCCTGATTATTTCTAACTCATACGTTTAACACAACATCACACTTGCAATTCTCCAAGAGTTACGCAGAAATGTACACACACCCACTGTCTATTTATTATTATTCCCAGTTATATTTAAGTCCCATTTAATTAAAGAGAGCCGGTTGCCATCAATTGGGCTCAAATCCAGGCTGCTACTGAAAAATACAAGAAGGGAAAACTCAATAACGTTTTAGTCGACCCGCTGATAGAACCAGAGACCTCATACTCCGAAGATTTTTGAAGTTTACTTCTTTTGGTGCATTAGGGAAAAATGACGAGTGTAAATTTTTAAGATGCGCGCTCACACCGTCACGAAAAACCGACACCCTAAAGATAGCTATAGTCAACATTTTAGTTTTTTTTCTATTATTAAGCTTTATTAGTACAATTTCTAAGTAACACGTGTACATAAGTTCACACGTGCACTTTTTTCCTTTCTTGCCTTGACGATGATAATATGTTTCCATAACTATCAGTAGTGTCGGTTAGGGCATGCAAACCGGATACCCGGATAACCGAAAAAACCGGATAACCGACTGATTTGGAACCCCGGTTTTTTAGCTTAACAAAACCGGAGTTTTCGGTTTTTTCGGTTTCTTTCTCCTTTGTTATTGATTTAATAATCTACTTTAATTTTCCCAAACAAAATATTAACGTTATCACTGAACAACGTGAAACGTGGACGGCGAGGTGGCGTAGTTCCCTTTTCAGCCACGTTAATTTAGATCCATGTCACACTACTATTTATATTAACGTAAAAAAAGCATTTTCATTTAGAAAGTATCACTTGGTGAAAAAAACTGATGAAGATGGCAGGCAACGGAACTCTTTAACGCATACTCGCGATTGCTACAGTCACATGTCTGTGCATAGTTTATGTATTTCTACAACATAACATTACGCCTGTCTATTTTAGAAGAAGTGTGTAGAGATTCATGTTTTAAAAGAACTTCTTTTGTTGTTGGAATTGTTAACAGAGTTCAAAGATTCTTTCTACTTTTGAAAGCCTATTCTCCTTAAGAATAGTTTATCAAAAGTTGAAAGAATCATTGACATTGCTACATACGTAACTATCTAGAGTTATTTTACACCTGTCAGTGTTTTTTTTAATGAAGTCGGTAATATTACATGAAGTTAATGAACAAATACTGGAAATGTGATCACAGCAGGGAGGTTTTGTTTAAATAATAGCTTTAAATATGTAATCCTTATAAATAAAATCCTATTATTGTTTGAAAAAGTCCGAGCTGGTTAACAAAGCACATTACATTACGTTACATTTAAATTTTAATGTTTTGATTGCGTACGTTAATAACGTAGTAAGTAATGGTTTTTGGATAAAGAGTGTTAAAATATAAAATTAATACATAGGTAAGTAGCCAAAGATTGTGTTTTGGTAAGTATAAGTTTTTACCTACTGTAAAAACTTACAAACAAATGGATCAAATGTGGCATATTTTTGCCTGTCTTCAATTTAGAATCTTTGTTATTTAGTTTCTGCACCAAAACGGCATTTAACTAGACTAAGTCGCTTAAAACTTCCTTCCAGTCATGGTTTTTTATATACATCAGCATAACCAACCCCAAACATAAGTGCAGTAGACTCATATGTTTTCAAAGATAGTCAAGATACACAAACAGATCCATCAAACGCAAAACATACATTTTTTTTTCACAATATTACATTCTGTTGTATAAGTTGTATCAGGGATGCTGCTTTGGATGGCCATTAATATTTAAAAATACATATTTTGGTTAGACTTTAGCATTATAATTTTTTTACCTACATATTTCTCATTTCTTTAATAAAAACTGAAAAAAAAAACCGAAAAAACCGATTTAACCGGTTTCACCGATTTTGTAAACAAATAAACCGAAAAAACCGGTTTGCTTAATCAACCCGGTTTTTGCATGCCCTAGTGTCGGTAACATATGCTTTGAACCGTAGCCCTAGCCCCCATTAGTGATACCGTGTCGTCGCTCGGAAGCGTTGACGCGTTGTTTGCAAGTTTCGCGTCGGTGCCGGCACTCCGGGAGTACGTACGCGCCAGTGATGGCCTGATGACTTATTGGCTTTCCTAACGTTTATGTTTCATCAAAAGTTGATGCTATCGTGCAGTTGTTTACAGAACAGAACTGATTGACTTCAAGTGTTACGTTTAGTTTTATTGCTTGTATATATTTTGAATATGTTGGTCTACTTGAACACTTCTATGTAACTTCAAAACGTAATGTAATTTGATTTATTTATTTTTGTTGCAGGTAATTTATTAAGGCGGTTTTTAAATGGTAATTATTAAAAATGCAGTGATAGCCTAGTGGTGTGACCGGCGGATTGCCAAATCGTAGGTCTCGAGTTCAAACCCAAGGCGCACCTCTGACTTTTCGGATTCATGTGCGTATTGTATAATTATCACTTGCTTCAAAAACGGTGAAGGAAAACATCGTGAGGAAACCGGCATGCCTGAGAGATATTTCTCGAGGGCATGTGATGCCAAGTCAGAGGCCCATGGGCGGCATTGAAACTCTGACACCAGGTTAGTTAATAACCACACGATAAGAAGAAGATTAAAAATGCAGAACTTTTGCATGAAGATTTATTAGGCATACGATCAAAAATACAAATCTATTGGTTTGGTAGACATAAAAATTTATGAACTACTGCTAATAATCTACTTGCCTTTTTCTATACTATTGACTACAATTATTAAAAAAATAAATAAAAAAATTGAAAAACCCCCATCGTAATAAAAAGTAAAACATTATAAAGTTAAAAATAATACTTTCCTATCGTTGAGCCATGAAATTTTACTTCACTACGGGGTACCACTTAAGTAAGGAATATTCCTAGTACTCGCAGGTATGTAGGTACTTATTTTAGCGGTACCCCGACGTTACGTAAAATTTAATGGCTCAACGATAGGAAAGTATTGTTTTTAACTTTTTAAATGTTTTACTTTTTTTGCGGTGGAGGTTTTTTAAATTTTTATGTAATTTTTATTTTCAAATTTTTAACGCATTAATATTGTTTTATAGAGTTTACAGTTATGCGATTTTTTTACTGCATTGTATGTAAAGTCAAATTGAACGGAACGGAAACGAATCAAAACACGACAATTATCTGCTATTATTTTGTTAAGAGTCTACCTACTGTTGCGCTGGATAGCCTGGCTGCAGCAGGAGCTCTTCCTGTTGCCATCATTGCATAGTGTGCAGAAGCAAATGCTGGTTAAAATGAATATAAACACGACATATCTTCAATTATTTTCCCAAGAGTGTATTAGTCTGCTAGATATCCTGGCTGCATCAGACCAAATGTATCGAAATCTTGCTTATTAATGTAACACACATGGGTGTTTGAAATCGGTTCACCCGTTGAGTCGCTACGGTGCCACAGACAGACAGACAGATAGACACCTCTTTAAAAATAGCTAAAAATAGACAGAAACTAACCTATTTAATAATGGTAACCCGCTCCCATGCAATTATCTTTTTCAGAACTCTGTTTTATTGTAATTTGCAATAGTTTTCTCCAACGAGCATTTCTCTCTGTCATTAAATACGAGAAACAATTTTCTTCAACACTTAATAGTCAGTAGTTTGCAATACAATTAGCGTAATTATCTTCTCTGCTAATTGGTTAGACTAGAGTTATTGCCTGAGGAGACTTATGTTACAATCTTCAATGAAGAATTCGGTCGATTAGGTTTGTTCTGTAAGTACTTACTTAATTGGGTTAACCTTAGGGACCAAGATAGTCTTGATAAGGAGTACGATTGGACGAAGTAACTTTCAAAGTTATTGTAACTTCAATGTTGGAATATTTTTTTATCTTCGAGGCTCATTAACCTAAAGAGTTTCCAGATAGAATAATAATGATAAATGTTTTAATTCAGACCAAAGATCCCATAGTATAATAATAGTAATACCACACACTGATACAAAAATTTAAACGACAGACATCTTTTTAACCCCCGACGCAAAAAGAGGGGTGTTATAAGTTTCACCGCTATGTGTGTGTGTCTGTCTGCCTGTCGGTCTGTCTGTCTGTCTGTCTGTCTGTCTGTGGCACCATAGCGCCCAAACGGGTGAACCGATTTAGATGCGTTTTTTTTTGTTTGAAAGCAGGGTTTCTTGCGATGGGTCTTAGACATAGCTTATCAAAATCGGTTTAGCCGTTTCAAGGTTATCAGCTCTTTTGTGATAGCTACCGTTGCTATTTTAGACGTCTATGGGTATTAACTTTACTTACAAACATATGTGTGTCTTAAAATTTCAAACACCCATGTGTGTAATATTATATGTAACATTATGGTGTAGTTGGTCTGATGATGTCGTGTTTGGATTCATTTAACTTGCATTTGATTCTGCACACAATGCACTGATGGCAACTGGATGAGCTGATGCTGCAGCCAGGCTATCCAGCACACCAGTAGGTAGACTCTTGACAAAATAATAGCAGATATGTCGTGTTCGGATTCATTTAACCTGCATTTGATTCTGCACACAATGCACTGATGGCAACTGGATGAGCTGATGCTGCAGCCAGGCTATCCAGCACACCAGTAGGTAGACCCTTGACAAAATAATAGCAGATATGTCGTGTTCGGATTCATTTAACTTGCATTTGATTCTGCACACAATGCACTGATGGCAACTGGATGAGCTGATGCTGCAGCCAGGCTATCCAGCACACCAGTAGGTAGACTCTAGACAAAATAATAGCAGATATGTCGTGTTCGGATTCATTTAACCTGCATTTGATTCTGCACACAATGCACTGATGGCAACTGGATGAGCTGATGCTGCAGCCAGGCTATCCAGCACACCAGTAGGTAGACTCTTGAGACAATAATAACAGATATTTCGTGTTTGGATTCGATTTAACTAGCATTTGACTCTACATACAATGTACTGAAAAAATCTCATAACTGTAAACTCGATAAAATAAAATTAATGCGTTTCAAAATAATAAAATAAAAATTTAAAAAACCCCCACCGCAAAAAAGTAAAACTTTTGAAAAGTTAAAAATAACGCCTTCCTATCGTTGAGTCATGAAATTTTACTTCACGTCGCGGTACCGCTAAAATAAGTACATACATACTATGAATACTAGGAATATTCCTTGCTTAAGCGGTACTCCGACGTTACGTAAAACTTCATCACTTTTTTGCGGAGGGTTTTTTTTTCTTTTAAAGAGCTAACTAGCAATGTGGGATGCACGTTTCTAGTAGTCTTGTTAACCCTTCCAAGTTTTCCAACTGAGCTACATATGCTTGTGTCTGGAGTGCAAAAGATAGGGATCGAACTCACGACCTGCCGATCGCCAGTCCAACGCCAACACCCATTGGGCTATTGCTGCTTTACTACCTATGTGTTTAGCCGTATCCAGAGAGCCAGCAAGGGACTGTCCCACTTGTCACACTCAGGGTACTGCTAGCATGGATTCTACCGAGAATAGAAGCGCACCTTTTCCATATGAAAACGATCAACCCTGGACACGGTGAACACACCTGAAGCTTTACAAAAGCGTGGCAGACCCAACAGCATCCTGAATATATTGTTATACTGGACATACCGGGCGTTATATGCCCTCAGTGTTTACCTGACCCATAGGCTGTGCGGGCAACTCTGTGCTGAAATCATAATCAGAAATATGTTTTGAGTGAATTAAGTAAGAATGATTTTCGTAATGTACCTATATAAATCGGCGAGGATGCCGACGGGACGTTTTTTAAATACGAATCAAACCTTTTTCGCCATTAAAAATATGTTACGTTCCGCAAAACCTTCCGCCATATTTTAAAAGCTACAATTTTATTCTGGGACGCTTTTTATACCGAATCAAACCTATCAATTCGTGATACGTAGTCTGGATAAAAACGGCGGCAAACCG
Organism: Euplexia lucipara; assembly: GCA_921972225.1. Taxonomy (NCBI): domain Eukaryota; kingdom Metazoa; phylum Arthropoda; class Insecta; order Lepidoptera; family Noctuidae; genus Euplexia; species Euplexia lucipara. Next base: position 348,498 of record OV179169.1, on the reverse strand, counting down.
CAGCCGTGACACTAATGTGGGGGTCGACGCACTGCCAGGGCGCGAAGAGTGGGGGTGATGTTAACAAAGTTGTCCCATAGACAAGTAAATTACCTACACTTCACTGACGATTCAACGATCCCTATCGTCGCATGTCCTAAATGTTTGTTTCCGAACATTTTTTCGTTTGATTTAATGGCCTTAGTATAAATATTTCATTCAGTTGTTTCGATAAACATTCGTTTATGTTTTGACGTTCGGTCTATGAATTTATTTAGCTCTCTCGTATTTTATTTTTCATAACGGAATTTGTTATTGGATTTTTTATTAAACTGAGCAAAAATGTTTGGACTTAATTTAAAAACTACCCATCTAGAAAATGTTTGTACATTTCTCTTGAATCGGAAATTAGTTCTTGTTGGTAAAGTCAACAATTTATTCTTATTTTGTAAAGTGCTTTAGTTTTCTGAGAGCTTCTTTATCCTTTTAATAAAAATGAGAACTGATTTATAAATAATGCAATAGTAAAAAATCGAATGGTATCAGTTTATTTAGAGACAAGGCTGGAAATATGAGTATATTTCACATCAAAAACATACACTGTATTTTCGACTATGACGTTTTCAATTTTATCCATGTGTTTTTAGGACCATGATTGATTATGACTTCCATATCATTACTTAATTTGACGTTTTGAGGAAAATAACATGCAGAAAAATACTTTGACAATGATGCACCGTCATTCCCCTCATCTATCACTGTAGGTAATACAATGTTAGATTAAGATATAAAATGCGTCAATTAGCTGTCATCGAAAAAGTATTATTGATTAACTTTGAAAATAGAATTTGTATATAAGAATAAATTAATCGTCCACTATTGAAAAGGTCGATGCTACTGATAAATTAAATGTGGGAAAACTTTTATACCATACCATCCTGTACTACAAAGTTCGAACTACATTAAAATAAGGAACTATTTTACATTACTTTTAACCTAAACTTAACTTAATAAAAAAAGAAGTAACGTCAGATCAGTTTCACCTCAAGAATGATGCTAGCTGTAAGGTTTAACCAGCTTGTAGGAATTTTGACATCACCGAGTTACTTACTAGATGTCAAAATCAGAATCAAAAGGCATTTATTCAAATTAGGCTGAGGATCAGCAATTTTGGAACGTCAAAAATAACATAAGACAGTCTCCCAATACGCCCGCCATTCGCCACTTCCTAGTGTTTTTGCTGGGAAGAAGAAGAAGCGGAACAAACTCCCGAGCAACACTTCTAACTGATATGTTAGATAGGCATTTTTGCGTTTGCAATTATTTTCAAGATGTTTTGGAATACTAGTCCATTTGAACGATTTATTTTCACCAAACGTGCACACGTTTAAAGCCGTTTCGGTGGGAACAATCCGCCATACTGTTTTTATCTCTGGTCAGCGTCACTCGTGCGTGCTACAAATTTCAAAATTTTTGATGTTATGCTAAAAGTGAATACTTAGATGTATTTTTAGTGTAACTTTAAAGTCGTTCAAATTAAATTAAACCGTATATAAATATAATTACAGTGTAAAACGATTTAGACATTATGAACAATTAAGTTAAATTACTCCTTATACAGCAAGGCATACATAGGATGTAACTGAATAAGGATTTAAGTATAGATATAAATAAAATAAATATTCCACAACTTTTCACACAACGCCATTTAGTCCCAAGTTAAGCTTGAGAGCTTGTGTTATGGGTACTAAACAGCTGATAAACATACTTATATATTTCTAAATACATACATATTATAGATAAATTACACCCAGACACAGAACAAATGATTGTGCTTATCACACAAACATTTTCCTGGGTGGGAATCGAACCCACGACCTCCGCCATAGCGGTCAGGGTCACTAACTACTAGACCAACAGGCCAGTCAAGTATCTACATAGTTAGTGGTGGACATTATTTTGTTCATTAGCATTTTCTTTTACCGTCTTACAGCACTCAACGTGAGCCCTAAAAACGTTCACGCTTGAAGTACAAGGAGTACAACGATGACACGTGCCGTTCACGTGACGGATTGTGTACTTTCCTTTAATGTTCCCTTTACCGGTTTTGATGTCGTCGGGATTTTATTTGAATTTAGGGATGTAATAACCAAATACAAATTAATTACATGTTTGCGGCTGTTTCCCCTTTGAAGAAATAACGAAAGCAAGCTCACAAAAAAAAATATTTTTAAAGTTTTCCTTTTGCCTTTATTCGTTCAGCCCTTCATTAATTTTAAAGGAATACATCCATCTTTGCGCGAATATTCATTACTCAACGTTCTACGGCGTTTGGTAATGTACGCTTATTGGCGCCCAAGTGGGACCCATCATCAGTCACCGCTGACTGCTGAGTGACGGTAGCACAAACACACGGCACACACGTGACGGATTATGTGCAACATCTCGCGTTCGTTGAACATTACAATTAGGAGGCTAATTAACGTAAAGAAGTATGTATGAATCGTAGAAGTTTCCGTTTTCCGTGTCAGCTAGTATAACCTAAATTCATAAACTTTGAAACCATTTTTTTATCGCACAATACTGGACTCGACAGTAAAGCAGTTTTGCAAAGTTTATTGTACTTCTAGCTGTCACCAAACCCGAAAAGAACATTTATGGCTCAATATCACGCAATATACATTGAGTGAGCTACCTACACTATCGCGAAATATACAGCAATATAAAAGGAGGTCTTGCGAATGGTCTTGGCGATCATTTGTCTGATCTGACATTCTCTACCAGGAATCGGACCCGAAAGTCTGACAACCACTCTAGTCAAGGGATACTCAGTCACTGGGTTGTGGATGTCAGATAGGCAGTTGCTACATGTAAACTAGACAATACTGGAGTATAAGTAGCTGCCATTATTTAATAGCAGTAGAGTTGCACTTCGCCACTGCTAATTATTCATAACTAACAGACGTTATAACAGTTTCACCCGCGCTTTTCGCCCCGTGAGAATACAGGCATAAAAGTAGCTTTTGTCACCCGAGGATAGTGTAGCTACCCAACGGATTTTTTTAAAATCGCTCCAGTAGTTTTTCAGTTTAGTCGTTAAATACACAAACAAAAAATTGAAAATATTTGTAATTTTCAATTTTTAATATTATTTGTATGTACATTGTACATACAAAAATACAGACAATATTCCCATGTAAGTAATAAGAAGTTTATTTAGTATCATAACTGACTTTCCCAAAATTGTTAATTAGAAAAGTTTTGGACAATTGTCCCGGGAAGCTCCCGCCATGTTTTTCCTCAACACAAATTAGTTTCTGGTGCCAACTGTTACACAGTTTTTTGTCCGCAACTAACATATATAAGGGCAGTTTATATAAACTTGATGCAGTAATATATTATATACTTTAAAATAAGTATATACTAAGTATAAAGGCAACAGCCGCACTGCCTGGAACCATACAGAATTTTTTGTCGATTTTTTCTACTTTTTTAAGGTTTTTAAAAGCACATTTATAACAAAAGGATTTTTAAAGGTAGGAGTGAATTATTTATCTTTAATTACAACAACGTTAATTTCAATTAAAAGGCATTTTTGTACGTCAAATATACATTTTAAGTAAACTATAATGATTCTATTGTTAATTGCCCCTTCCAAAAGGAAGTTTCGTTAAGAGAAGAATGGGTAAGAAACTTTACACCAACACTTTTACAATAGTTTTTTTTTACAACATCTTGAGTAAATACATTTTATAGGGCATGTGAATACTATGTCCTTGAAATAAAACCTACTTTAGTTGTGAGTCGATTTCGCTTCGACAGACATGCAACTTTGCGGCGGTGGGCCAGGGTATGAAGCTTGGTACCAGCTTTTCGTCACAATGAGCCTCTTGGCTCTGCGCTCTACTGAGTCGAGTGTGGCTAGTTGTGGATAGTCGTGAAAATCTGACAAACAAACAGACAAACAGAGTTACTTTCTCTTTTATAATATTAGTATGGATGAATACTGTTGTTATATTATAGGTACCTGTTCCCATCTATGTAAAGGTCATTGTTTTGACGTAAACAAATTAGTTAATGTTGTAAAAATTGTTTTCCAATAAAACTAAACCGTACCGAAGACGTAAATAAAATGGAACCTCTAATATATTCTTAGTTCGGTGCCCTCAGCGTGACGTCACGACGCCCACGTATCTTCTGTTCTGACGTCATTATATTACGTTTTGTTATTATTACTTATTAATAGTTAACCTTATTAATTAATGTCAGACAGAGTGATCAGGGATGTTATTCCGAACTGGGACATTTTGCTGGTCATGGTATTTAAACTTCTTTCTTTCTTCACTTATAGTTGGTAACCTGGGGCTCGAGTCTGCTATTGCAATTGTGTCTCAATGACCGGTCATTGATCGAATATTTGACAACTTTGACAGTTTTTATATGGGAAATGTGTCATAAGTTTGACGTTATACGTCAAAAATCGATCATTGAGCGGTCATTGAGCCACGATTGCTATAGCAGAGTCGACCCCCTGATGTCAGAGTTCGCCTGGTGCTGCCTATGGACCGTCTGACTTCACATGCCGTCGAGAAATATCACCGTTTTTAAAGCAAGTCATAATTATACAACACGCACATGGTCCGAAAAGTCAGTGATGTGTGCCTTGGGTTCGAACTCGAGACCCATGATTTGGCTGTCCACCCCGGCCACTTAATTGTTTTTTTAAGAGCAGAGGTGGCCCAGTGGTGGCGGCCCCGACTTACGAACAGTAAGACGTGGGTTCGAACCCAGGCAGGCGCATTACTTTGTGTAATTTATTTCATCACCACTGCTTTCAAAAACGGCGAAGGAAAACATCGTGAGGAAACCGGCATGTCCTAGAACCAAAAAATCGAAGACATGTGACATGTACCAATTCGCACTGGGCCCGCGTGCTAGATCCATCGCAAAATACCTACGCGCTTTGACGTGGAGTTGCGGATACCAGCGCGGTATCTTTATCTAACATCATTGTTTTGATTTAAACAAGGATCACATCATCCTGGTATTCTACAAGGGGCACAGGACCCACTTATTGTCAGTTATGTGTAGGTCCCATGTAATAGGGGACTTGCCTTTTACCACTTCTAAGGATCTAATAAATATCAGAACCTGTTTTAATTATTTTTTAATTCAGTTACATTGCAGTCAGCCAACAGTTTTTGCTTTCAACAAAGAACCTAAATAACCCCCTTTGCACTTCGGATTGAACTTTTTATATGACTATTAATTTACAAATAGTCGGTATATCCCATAAAACTGCTATAATTCATGATAAAGTGTAGTTTGTCGTGTCTCCGGCACATAACCGTGAACGTCGCGTCGCGTCAATATTGACTGGGGTTAACCCGCGACGCGTCCGCTGCCAGCGAGTGATTGACATCGACTGGACAGTTTTTAGGGAATAGTTTTTTTTTTAATGCAATTGTAAGCGTTAGCAGTATGTGTGTGTTTGACAGTACTAGTATTCAAAAGTAAACTTTAACATTTTTGAATTATTGTGTTAATTATAATCAAGCTACTTATACAAAATAGGTAGGAGCGGATTGTTCTACTACAGGCACAATTTGCTTAAAGAAAGACTCCGAACACAACTATTATTAACTTATAATTTGACACAATATAATTATGATTTGTCTTCAATTTCAACAAAATAATCTATCTATAGGATTTAAAGTGATTTTCCTGTATAGGGCCCATTTATTTTTTTCCATATACTAAAAGCGTGACAAATGTCCTGTCTCGTTGCCACTTACGTCAAGCTGCTGTCAAGCTCGTCGATATGCCATGACGTCACAATGACTCGAACTGAATGCATCAATATTAAACGACGCGAGTCTTGTTCGCACCAGCATACATTACTCCCGAAGCTCCCTGAATGGAACTTTGATCGTTATTGAAATTGACGTCGCATTTTCCTTATGATTTTTCCTTTTGAGATTTTACGACTGAGATATTGATATGTCATGAGGAGCTTATACGGCTGTATGATAACAGATGCACCACCGGTGGAAACAAGCTTAAGTATCGCTTTTTAAGGTCTGCTCGTGGATGGGTTTTCTTGGATGTATTCATTACATAGGTAATTGCGTTCCTTGAGAAGTACGTGTGGTGTAACAATGAATGACAGATTCAGGAATGATGTGATAAAGCAACGTTGTGGTTTAAAAGAAGATGTAGTAACAAAAATTGAAAAGATTATGCTTAGATGGTTTGGTCACGTTGAAAGAATGGATGAAAGGCGACTAACAAAAGGTATTTACAAGGCAGATGCAAGTGGGAACGCCGGGTGGGGACGCCCTAGAAGGACATAGACCTTATTGGTGTGGTTCTTTAGAAAGTTCAGGTGCGCAGTACTCGCAACCGGCGTGTGTGTATGACAACATGTTTGAATGTAAACGAAGCAAAAAGTATGTAAGAATCGTAGCAAATGGCGCTCTGAAGTTTCTGCCTACCCCCATGGGAAAGAGGCGTGAGTTTATGTATGTATGTATGTATTATAGAATTATCACTAGCTTCGAAAACTGGCGACGAATCCATGTCTGAGAGATATTTCTCGACGGCATGACTGAGTTGATGGCGGAACGAACTAGATAGATTTCTGAAGAACTGGAAAGACGAAGCGCGAAATCGTAAAAGCTGGAAAGAGTGGAGAGAGTCCTTTGCCCAGGAATGGGACATAACAGGCTTACAAAAAAAATGTTAAGCCAAATCAGAGGCCCATGGATGGCGATAAAACGTTGATTTCAGTTTAGTCACTAACCACACGATAGCAAAAGATCGTTTAAACAAAAAAGTTCTAAAATTAAAGTGACTCCTCTGCGAGCACGGTGTGTAGCTGCTCCGAGCGCTCGTATCTCCACACACACGTCGTGTTTGCTTATTGTTCTCATTATGAAGATTGTGTGCGGAGTACACCTTTGTTTTAGTAAGTTGGCCCTCTTGTGTGGAGCGAGATAAACGTGGGGTTACGTTGAAACACCGTTTAGTTAGTTATCGCTGTGAGGCAGGTTTACGGTTATTGTAATACGGTTTTGTGAGGGTGGGGAAAAATTAGAAATTATAAAAGAGGTGTTACGCGAATGTATCGGATAAGAAATGAGTTTAAAAGAAGAAAGGGAAAATTTGTTGTTAAGTTTTTACCAAGTGATGTACAGACGCTAACACATCAAGCTACTCCAAATTGACATTTTTTTCCAATTCTTCTTCTTATTGTGTAGTAAGTGACTATAACCTGGACTCAGAGTTTGCCGCCCGTGGGCCTCTGACTTGGCATCACGTGCCTCGAGAAATATCCCTCAGGTACTTACATTAAAAGTACACTTAGTAAACTGGCATATTATAAATTAGAAGATTATATTCAGGATAGGAATGCTTGGAAACATGCTGGTCCTGCTCCATAGGACAATCATTGGAGTCTTGACAAAATCAACCTGGTTGCTAATATAATAATGTACCTCTGTAGGTATTGTTTTCTGTTATTTTTTTTTATTTTTTCACTTGTTTTTAAATTAATGTTATTACATTTGTAAATATATGAGCTGTGCCAACTTAATCATGTAATTGTCAACTCCATTGCTTATTTTTTTATTTTTTTGCTTAAACCTATCTTAGTATAGTACCTACTTTTTATTCTAGGTGCATCGTCCTCACATATAATCTTATTAATGTATACAAAGTTTTGTAAAATCGATTTTAAAAGAGTAAGTATGGAGTTTCTTGCCCATTCTTCTCCATACAAATCTACTTTTTGGAAGTGACAACTAGAACCTTTTTTAAAGTTAATTTTTGTTCGACGTTCAAAAGTGCCTTATAGGGGCCTAATTGGAATAAATGGTTTGACTTTGACTTTGACTATGCCGGTTTCCTCACGATTTTCCTACTTGAACATTCCTTATTCTGATTGTAAAAAAAATCTATCTAAGAATTTTGGGACATTGGAGTAACTTGATGTGCAGGTTTCTGTATACATGGTAGAAACGAATTGCATGTCGGAGTTTGTTTTATACAAATGATTATGTTTATTTATTACCAACTAGCTTCTGCCCGCGACTTCGTACGCGGATCCTGTTGCTTATGCCAGCGACAACGGGGTCGTCAAAATCGAAGATCTGAAACATCTGATGTCGAATTCTATAAGCCCGGGGACGGGAAAACAATGGGATGCGCGAGACGATTCGAGATGTTCCAGATTTTTTATTTTTGTTGGTCAACAGGAAATGCCATCAGACTTAACAACTTTTGCTAAGACGCCATTTCTATTATGTATAGATGTTATATTGTCTCTGGGCATTGGAGTTCCCCTAAAGATGCTCCAGATCTTGAAATTTAGTCTCACAGCAGAAAACACTCTTCACGTGAAATAGTTTTTGCAATGGCACCATTTTATATCCCTTTTACTTTAGGTGTTCCATTTTCCAAAATAAATTATAGCCTAGGTATAATATGTTGCGTGACGTTCACGATCAGCGGTCAGTCGCGCATCTCCTTCCCCCACTTATCTCTAGAGTCGATGCGTATATACGCTGAAAACTCAAGCGTCATGCTTTTTCCGTGAACACCTCCAACTCGCGAGACAGTGCATGATGTTCACGATCAGCGGTCAGTCGCGCACATATTCTTCACTGGTCTCTAGAGACCTGGATGTAGATGCGTAAATACGCTGAGAATGCAGGCGTGCTTCGCGATTCCAAGAAGTTTCCACGGAGCGAGTTGCAGCCTCATGTTCTCGAACAGCATCAAGTCTCTCCTAACGCTCTTCGGTAGATTGTTGGGATCTTATGGTCTTTAATCATTTAGCACCTTTGGAACATTGGGAAAAATTTGACCTCTTTTTAGGCATGGTTATAGTTTTATTGTGATGATACCTGATCAATTAAAATCTAAGTGGCTGCTCCCCTGCGTTACCGGGTAAGCTACCGTGTAACGAAGATAAATGGAAAAGGAAATTAAACACTCAAATAACATAAGCCCGAAGGCATACGATAAAAAAAATGGGAGTTTTAGCTAGTAGAGTCTAATTTTCAACGATATACCATCGTCATCGAAAATCAGTCCTGAACTGTTCCCGCCTTCACCGCGTAGTACCTCCTACTTATGTTATTAACCGACTTCAAAAAAAGGAGGAGGTTCTCAATTCGGTTGTATATTTTTTTTTTTTTTTTCGGGTTTGTTACCTCAGCACTCCGTCATTTATGGAACGATTTTCAAAATTCTTTTTTTGTTTCATAGGGTATACTAACAGATTGGTCTCATTTGTATCAAAACTCATATCTGATGAGGGATCTTTGAGGAATTGAGGGAACTCCTCAAAAAATATAGGCACACATGCACCTCTTCCTCTCTCCTACTACCTCTGCTGTGCCCGACAGGGTCCATAGTGATTCTGCTATAATTTTATTTATAAGACCAAATGTTACACTATGGAACGCAATAAAGTATTGAGTATTGAGTATTGAGTATTGATTTCAACATTTTTAGTAACAAATCAAGCATTTTCATTTAGAAAGTAACATTTGGTGAAGACAGACTAATGAAGAAGACAGGCAACGGAACTCTTCAACGCATAACAGCAAATTATTCGCGATTGCTATAGTCAGATGTCTGTGCTGAGGTTTTTTTATTTCCACAACATAACATTACGCCATTCTATTTTAAAAGGGGCCGGCAGAGATGTACAGTAAGCTGTACATCTCTGCCGGCCCCTGTTGTGTTTAGAGATAGAATTTCTTTAGCAATTGTTATCCAATTTCAATGATTCTTTCAAGTTTTGAAAGACTTTCTTGACATACAAAGAAACTAAAAATTACAAAATAAAAACTTTTTTACAAAAAAAACAACCGCCTTCTTAAAAAAAAAACTAACAGGTGAAAAATAACTCCAGTTTCGGAAGTCGGTGGACAATAATGACCAAAAAAAAACTACCAAAGCCACAGACTTCCGAAACTGGAGTTATTTTTCACCTGTTAGTGTTTTATAATTATGCAATGAAATTAGTGATAGTTTTAATTTCTATATCAAATGTTTCTGATCTTCGATTTTTATAAGTCTACAGGAAATGCCTATCAGACCGAACAACTTTTGCTAAGACGTCATTCCTATTTGAGTTATGGTGTAGCTGGGCTCTTGGAGTTCCACAACAGGTGTTCCAGATCTTCGATTTTTATACGTCAACAGCGAGTGCTCATAAGGCTGAACAACTCTTGCTAAGACGTCATTCCAATATATGTTATAGTGTAGCTGGGCTCTTGAAGTTCCACATCAGGTGTTCCGGATCTTCAAATTTATTCTCTCATCAGAAAATGCTCATAACGTGGAACAACTTTTGCTATGGTACCATTTTTGTATCTCCTATAGTTTAGATGGTCTGTTGCGGTTCTGCATCAGGTGTTCCGGATCTTCAAATTTATTCTCTCAGCAGAAAATGCTCATCACGTGGAACAATTTTTGCTATGGGACCATTTTTGTATCTCCTATAGTTTAGCTGGTCTGTTGCGGTTCTGCATCAGGTGTTCCGGATCTTCAAATTTATTCTCTCAGCAGAAAATGCTCATCACGTGGAACAATTTTTGTTATGGGGCCATTTTTGTATCTCCTATAGTTTAGCTGGTCTGTTGCGGTTCTGCATCAGGTGTTCCGGATCTTCAAATTTATTCTCTCAGCAGAAAATGCTCATCACGTGGAACAATTTTTGCTATGGGACCATTTTTGTATCGCCTATAGTTTAGCTGGTCTGTTGCGGTTCTGCATCAGGTGTTCCAGTTTCCAAGATAAATTATAGCCTATGTGTTGACCAGACTTAATATCTATACAACAAAAAAAAATCATTCAAATCCGTCCAGTAGTTCCGAAGATTAGCGTGTGCAAACAAACAGACAAACAGACAAACAGACAAACAGACAAACAGACAAACAGACAAACAGACAAACAGACAAACTTTTTTTTTTGGATTCGTGCCCTATTACTGTTTCTAAACCCCCCTCAATTATTATTTTTTAAATATATTCAATGTACAGACACAGTTTTTTTACAGTCTTATTATATGTATAGATATTGTGTAAGCTCATGTTCTCACCAGGCAGACGTGTTGCTGGAGAGTTTGTTCCGCCACTTCTTCCCAGGACAACACTAGGATGTGACCTTTCACCATATTCCTAGTGTTTATTGGGCGACTGTCTTATGCTATTATTGACTTTTAAAGTAAAGCTAATACTCAGCCCAAGCTTCAAAGATTATTGCTTTTTACTAAATGACAAACATGCAAAAATGCCCCAGAAGTTTTTTTTTTTAAAAAGAATTTACATAATTATAATGGACCGAATTCGCGCTATAGCAAAAAACGTTCCCTTATTACAATCTATACATCTATACATAATAATAAGACTGTAAAAAAACTGTGTCTGTACATTGAATATATTTAAAAAATAATAATTGAGGGGGGTTTAGAAACAGTAATAGAGCACGAATCCAAAAAAAAAAGTCTGTCTGTTTGTCTGTTTGTCTGTTTGTCTGTTTGTCTGTTTGTCTGTTTGTCTGTTTGTTTGCACACGCTAATCTTCGGAACTACTGGACGGATTTGAATGATTTTTTTTTGTTGTATAGATATTAAGTCTGGTCAACACATAGGCTATAATTTATCTTGGAAACTGGAACACCTGATGCAGAACCGCAACAGACCAGCTAAACTATAGGCGATACAAAAATGGTCCCATAGCAAAAATTGTTCCACGTGATGAGCATTTTCTGCTGAGAGAATAAATTTGAAGATCCGGAACACCTGATGCAGAACCGCAACAGACCAGCTAAACTATAGGCGATACAAAAATGACCCCATAGCAAAAAATGTTCCACGTGATGAGCATTTTCTGCTGAGAGAATTAATTTGAAGATCCAGAACACCTGATGCAGAACCGCAACAGACCAGCTAAACTATAGGAGATACAAAAATGGTCCCATAGCAAAAATTGTTCCACGTGATGAGCATTTTCTGCTGAGAGAATAAATTTGAAGATCCGGAACACCTGATGCAGAACCGCAACAGACCATCTAAACTATAGGAGATACAAAAATGGTACCATAGCAAAAATTGTTCCACGTTATGAGCATTTTCTGCTGAGAGAATAAATTTGAAGATCCGGAACACCTGATGTGGAACTTCAAGAGCCCAGCTACACTATAACATATATTGGAATGACGTCTTAGCAAGAGTTGTTCAGCCTTATGAGCACTCGCTGCTGACGTATAAAAATCGAAGATCTAGAACACCTGTTGTGGAACTCCAAGAGCCCAGCTACACCATAACTCAAATAGGAATGACGGCTTAGCAAAAGTTGTTCGGTCTGATAGGCATTTCCTGTTGACTTATAAAAATCGAAGATCAGAAACATTTGATATAGAAATTAAAACTATCACTAATTTCATTGCATAATTATAAAATAACATAAGTAGGAGGTACTACGCGGTGAAGGCGGGAACAGTTCAGGACTGATTTTCGATGACGATGGTATATCGTTGAAAATTAGACTCTACTGGCTAAAACTCCCATTTTTTTATCGTATGCCTTCGGGCTTATGTTATTTGAGTGTTTAATTTCCTTTTCCATTTATCTTCGTTACACGGTAGCTTACCCGGTAACGCAGGGGAGCAGCCACTTAGATTTTAATTGATCAGGTATCATCACAATAAAACTATAACCATGCCTAGAAAGAGGTCAAATTTTTCCCAATGTTCCAAAGGTGCTAAATGGTTAAAGACCATAAGATCCCAACAATCTACCGAAGAGCGTTAGGAGAGACTTGATGCTGTTCGAGAACATGAGGCTGCAACTCGCTCCGTCGAAACTTCTTGGGATCGCGAAGCACGCCTGCATTCTCAGCGTATTTACGCATCTACATCCAGGTCTCTAGAGACCAGTGAAGAATATGTGCGCGACTGACCGCTGATCGTGAACATCATGCACTGTCTCGCGATTTGGAGACGTTCACGGAAAAAGCATGACGCTTGAGTTTTCAGCGTATATAAGCATCGACTCTAGAGATAAGTGGGGGAAGGAGATGCGCGACTGACCGCTGATCATGAACGTCACGCAACATATTATAGGCTATAATTTATTTTGGAAAATGGAACACCTAAAGTAAAAGAGATATAAAAATGGTGCCATTGCAAAAACTATTCCACGTGAAGATTGTTTTCTGCTGTGAGACTAAATTTGAAGATCTGGCAGCACCTGTAGGAGAACTCCAAGCCAGCCCAGAGACAATATAACATATACATAATAGAAATGGCGTCTTAGCAAAAGTTGTTAAGTCTGATGGCATTTCCTGTTGACCAACAAAAATAAAAAATCTGGATCATCTTGAATCGTCTCGCGCATCCCATTGATTTCCCGTCCCCGGGCTTATAGAATTCGACATCAGATGTTTCAGATCTTCGATTTTGACGACCCCGTTGTCGCTGGCATAAGCAACAGGATCCGCGTACGAAGTCGCGGGCAGAAGCTAGTAGTAAGAATATTTTTATTTAATTTCATCACTCGTTGCATTCACTTACCGAAGGGGGCAAGCGTGCAACGCGTAAACATAAAGAAATGTAATATTAGATCGAACGCAGTCAATGATTGCACATTGTGCGCACGTGTGAGGGCACGGCGAGGGTGCGGAGGACACGCGCTGCAGTTTCGAAAAAGTAAGATGAAATGAATATCATAACATAACATAGCGCCTGTAATCCCCGAAAGGTTTAGGCAGAGGTGTATCTGGAAGTCCACCCACATATCGCCAGTTATGTTTAAGTCCATGCAATAGGGGGCGAGCCTATTGTTATTAATCGGGCAGAAATCCAGACTCCGGGTTGCTACTTAGAAATTTCGGATGGAAACATTCAATAATATTTTGCCCGACCCGGGATCAAACACGGGACCTCATGCTAGACCAACGGGGCAGTCTACCATAGATATATGTATATGACTGAATATCATATTCTATATTAAGCAAAGTTTTGAAAAGGTAGAGCATATTTATCTGAACTACGAGGAAGTCATGCAGTAACCATCATGAGCCTAGCCTTTTCCCCACTATGTTGGGGTCGGCTTCCAGTTTAACCGGATGCAGCATAACAGTGTTTTACATGGATTTTACATTTAACCGGGTTGTGGAGGTCCGACAGGCAACTGCCTGTCGGACCTCCACAACCCGGTTACTGGGTAACACGATACCGCTTGGTTAAACTGGACGTCAATCTTTCGGGCATCAGACTTCCCGTAACGACAGTCATAGATCTATAAATGACAGCCGGTATCAACAACTTAACGTGCTTTACGAGGCAAGGAGAAGTCTTGGTATGTAATAAATGGTCACCCATCCACCGACCAACCTAGTCAAACGTAGCTTAACCTTTGATCTAACCGCGCGGCTGCTATTATTAAGCCACAAACCTGAGGTCCTATGACCTCTAAATTAAATTCTATTATAAGTCATGAAATAGGAACTCAATCGCTAACGGTAAGGCAAAGACATGACATATTCAATGGCGTTTGGATCCAATGTTCCTTAACGTTACACCCTGTTCATCCAAAACGCTATTTTGAAGAAATAACTCCAATAATGGCGTGTCCTTATGAGTTTCTGCGTAGTCACGTTAACTAATTCGCTTACAGCCGGGGGCGGCATGCGATGATGTAATGTTAGGAACAATGTGTGGCAGTGTGTTAGAGGGTCGCGGGTCCGACCCCTTGTAGTCGGGAAGGAGCCATTGTTGTTTGAGATGTTGGGGAAAGGTCGCGGGATGTTTTGTAACATGTTACATGATACAAGTTACTCGGAGCTCGCCCTGAGAGATCTGCAGGCCTATCCATATTACAAATTCTATTTCTATTCTATAGCGACAACAGAAAGAAAATGGCGTATATGGAGTAAGCTGTTTGTCAACTGTCAAGTGTTAACGAGTAGAATTTGTAATATGGCTGGAAATGAAATACACTTGACAGTTGACAAACAGCTGATTCCATATACGCCATTTTCTTTCTATTATCGCCTTATCTAATACGATGATGGAAATAGAATTTGTTATGGCTAGGTCTCTGTTTCGACTGCAAAAGAATAAGAAGCCTTGTTCATAAGCCAATTGATAACTACATAAGTAATCCATTTAATAATTCCAAAGAATTTCCTCGTCAGTCTAGTGGTCGCGAGCGCTACTGCTGAGCATGAGGTCTCGGGTTCGATCCCCAGATCGGGCAAAGTGTTATTGAGTTTTTCCATTGGGATTTTCTCGTTAGCAGCCTGGAATGGCAAGATGGCGGGACGACCTGGACAAATTAATAAATATTCCACAACTTTTCACACAACGCCTTTAGTCCCAAGTTAAGCTTGAAAGCTTGTGTTATGAGTACTATATACAGCTGATAAACATACTTATATATTTCTAAATACATACATATTATAAATAAATTACACCCAGACACAGAACACATGATCGTGCTCATTACACAAACATTTGTCCTGGGTGGAAATCGAACCCACATTTGTCCTGGGTGGAAATCGAACCCATAACCTCCGGCATAGCAGTCAGGGTCACTAACTACAAGACCAACAGGCCAGTCAACGACTAGTGGCCCACTTTAGCTTTGGATCGAAAAAAATGGAAGTCATGTGGAATTTCTCAGTAGCAGCCCGGAGTCTGGATTTGTACCCGATTGATGGCAATAGGCACGCCCGCTATTACATGGGACTTTAACATAACTGACGAAACGTGGGTGTACCTAGGTACCTACTACAGATACACCTCTGCCAAGCCCCTCGGGGACTACAGGCGTGATGTAATGTTATTTGTTGTTATTTATCACGATAACATGTCATGTTACACATCATATACGACTAAGTACTGTAAGGCTCACGTGTTTTTTTTTCAGTTTGTTTTTGTTGTAAGTTTTCAATGTACAGACGCCAGCACATCAAGTTACCCCAATGTGTCAAATTTCTTTGATCGCTTTTCAACTTTATGTGAAATAGAATAAGGTTCATATTCAATTGGGAAGGTTTGACACATTGGGGTAACTTGATGTGCTGGCGTCTGTACAAAAAAATATGGAACGCTGTTGTCACACCCCGGTGAGTTTCGCCACTTATTCAGTTGTTTTCAAAGCTTATAAAATATTTTCCTGTAGTAGCCAGTCATCCAGGTTCGATGTCAAAGTCTGTGTGTATGCATATAAAGGGTGGGAGGGTCGTCGTTGCACATCCGGACACCAAAAACGGGTAACGTGGAACCGGGAAACAGTTTCTTTAAATTTCTAATTTTATTTTTTTCTGATGTCATTTTACTTAAAAATCACAATATCATTTCTATATAAGCCAAATAGATTTTTCTTTAAAATAAAAGCTACATTTTCATTTAAATTCTTATTAGGTTAATATAATCCAGAAATATAAAGAGTTTAGGAATGTAATACGATTCTAACCTTTTCAGCATCCAAAACCGCTAGAATATTATATAGATTAGTTAATTTTCAGATTAAACGTAAAAGTAAAGTATTTCATGTACCTAAAGGTTTCCTGAGGGTGACATCTGCACTACGTGATTAAACCTTCGTTAATAAACAAAGATAAAAAAGAAAAAAATATATATTAGGTGTGTCTTCAAGGCTGGAGTGAATAGGCTCTTAATAAACTAGTGCACCTAGCCTATTAGCTAGTCACCATCAACGATTAGGTACAGACGCCAGCACACCAAGTTACCCCAATGTGTCAAATTTTCCCAATTGAATATGAACCTTATTCTGTTTGACATAAAGTTGAAAAACGATCAAAGTTTGACACATTGGGGTAACTTGACGTGCTGGCGTCTGTACATCAGTGCTTACCATTAAGGATTGCAGTCAAGCACTAGAAAGAAATAGAACATCATGATTCTTGGAAATCAGAAAAAAACCAAAGACATTCAATACCTACTCACTTTAGACAGGACATCACGAACAAAATTTAGTTTTATGTCCTAGTGGACACAAATGTTTAGTTTAGTACGCTCCGCTGCCATTCCAATATTCATATATTATTCTAGATGGCGTTACTGAGACATGGGATCAAAGTAAGTTTTTCTATGACATTTCCTCGCATACACATACATACATACATAAACTCACGCCTTTTTCCCATGGGGGTAGGCAGAAACTACAGAGCGCCATATGCTACGATTCTTACATACTTCTTTTGCTTCGTTTACATTCATACATGTTGTCATACACACACGCCGGTTGCGAGTACTACGCACCTGACCTTTCTGAAGAACCTCACTAATAAGGTCTATGTATGTCCTTCTAGGGCGTCCCCTCCCGGCGCGGCGTTCCCACTTACATCTGCCTTGTAAATACCTTTCGTTAGCCGCCTTTCATCCATCCTTTCAACGTGACCAAACCATCTAAGCATCAAACCATGTCACTCTTTTAAATTTTTGTTACTACATTTTCTCGCGTCATTTCCTCGCATGTCCGCTAATATTTTAAATCTCTTTGGAAAAAAACCGACTAAATGCGGCCATGTCCGTTTCACCCTGTACCTACCTACGTGTATCATATCTATGTTTCAAAGAGAGTTTTATCTTTATCATCGGAGCTCGCGTTTGGGATTACATAAGTGGTTCATTCTTATTGTTCTTTATGGAAGAATGTCGACGAGGCCCGCCTTGTGATGTCGGCGTACGAAACTGTTTTCCTCATAATGTCAGCTTAATTTCACGGTTAGATCTGTGTATTACTCTTTTTTTTCCGACACAACCTCTTGAACTGTAATTTTAGTTGTTAAAATTATAGGGATTATTGACCTTAAGATGCTTAACTTTTTTGTTACTTGACTGTATAGTGAAGTAATGAAACGGTTGTGCACATCAACTAAGTTCTATATTTTCTAGTAATTATACAAATGCCAAATGGCGTTTGTTAGTCTCACGAAAACTTTTAAAGGGCTGGAACGTTTTCGCTAATTTAGGTCTTGAAATAAATTTTATTTAGAAAAATTGTGAGGAAAGTGCTTAAAATAACAATTTCAGTACCAAATAAAGTTGTTGCTATCTTAGGTCTGTACCTAAGTTACCCCAAAGTGTCAAATTTATTTGATCGTTTTTCAACTTTATGTCAAACAGAATAAGGTTCATATTCAATTGGGAAAATTTGACACATTGGGGTAACTTGATGTGCTGGCGTCTGCACCTACGTCCCGTCCGTCGTCCGCGTCGGTACGGCATTTCTCAATACTTAGCGCCCCGAAGTTCTTTTACATGGGACTTGGAAACAAAAATTATGGCAAAATATAGGTACACTAGGAATACCTTTGCATACCCCTTCGGGGATTAAAGATAAAGGCTAGGAATAGACTGAGCTGGCTGGCTGGCTGACTGGCTGGCTGGGGGATAGGCTTGATGCTATGTTCTTATTCCTATTATCGTGTTCACCGCCCATGGGCCTCTGACTTGGCATCACATGCCCTGGAGAACTATCTCTCAGGCATGCCGGTTTCCACGTGATATTTTCCTGTTTAAGTCATTCCTATTCAATCTACGCATCCACCACTTTATCCCGAGCGTGTCAAACTGACCGGCCATCAAGTATAGCCGATCGGCCACGGCTATCGGCCTCAATCGGCTATCGGCTAATATCTCGCCTCGTTGAACCCTCTCGCCCTCGCGCTGTTAAGGGTAAGTCATGTTGGGGCGACTTTCACGCTCCGGCGCTGTTTTTAATTTAGTAGATTGATTGTGGAACTAGTGGACTTCACAGTGGATCAAAAGAGCTATTTTCTTAAGGAGTTTGTGGCTAAATAATAACAGCAAATCGAAGGTTAAGCTACGTCTGATGAGGTTGGTCAGTGGATGGTGAACATTGATTACATATCATGACTCCTCCGTGAGCCGTTAGTACCCCGGCTGTGGCTTGTAGATCTATGACAGTCGTTACATATAGTCAGAAGCTTAAAAATCTGACGACCAGTTTAACTAAGGGGTATCGTGTTACTTTGTTACTGGGTTGTGGAGGTCTGACAGGCCGACCCCAACATAGTTGGCAAAGGCAGGGTGATACTTATTTTGTAAAATCACTGCGTGAAAATGTAAGCAGTGACGTCGAATTGAGCTGTCATTCAAAATCAAAACTCATTTATTTGAATTCTGCAAAGAACCAGCTGTTTCGCAACGTCAAAAAATTATAGACATAAGACAGTTCCCCAAAACGACCGCCCTTCAGCAATTCCTAGTGTTTATGCTGGGGACAAAAAGTTATTCAAGATTTAGTTTACTTGCCTAGTGCTGAGCCTGAGGTTCTGGGTTCGATTCCCTCTTCTCTGGGTTCGACTTCTGTGTTGCTGGGCAGTTTGTTCCGCCACTTCTTCTTCCCAGCAAAAACACTAGGAAATGGCGAAGGGTGGGCCGTTTTTGGGGGACTGTCTTTATGTATTTCTTTTTGACGTTCAAAAAGTGCTGATTCTCAGCCTAGTTTGAATAAAGACTTTTGATTTTGATATTTTTGATCTCGTCAGGCTAAAAGTTTTTCCGTGTGACATTCTTGACAAAATATCGGTGTACTGTGCACACTACTGCCTAACCTCTTGGAGATTACAGGCGTGATAATAAAAACCGTTCCTTTAAACATGTTGATGATCAAAAATGTTTTTCACTCCTAACTAGACCATTAAATGTTGTTATAGCTACATCAACAAGCTTAAAAATCCTCCCCAAACAAGCCGGTCCTCATTACACAGCACCCTATAACTTATTACCAAATAAACATCCTGTATTTGCACTAAACATTACTACAGAGGGCGCGACCCTCACACCGCGCGAAGAAAGGAAATACTATCTTTATTTTTAATGAAATAAGAGCTAAAATCGCGCGGTAAAAACTTTTAATAATTGGGCCTTATTCAAAAATGCTATGACATAAAAACTACACTCTAACGTAATAAAAATAAGATTGGCATTAGCTTGATAAAGTCAAGAAGATATTGGCTAATAAACTAACAATTCAATATCAACCTTATTTTTGTTGACTTAAGTTTGGTATTCGCCTGTTTTTATAACGTTCTAGCGTATCTTTAGTTTTTGCTTACGTGTGTCGTACTAACAAGTGTGCGTGTAATGTTAGGGGAAGATGGAATTAATTGATCCCCGCGCGGAGGGGTGACTTGGGTAGAATGGGGACTTTCTTACTGAATTGTTTAGTGAGATAGGCCCGGGATTAAATTTAGTCAGTGATTAATTTTAGGAGATATGTTTGTCCAAGGATACGTGTTTTATTTAGACGAAATTGAGGGTTTAGGCTCAGATATAAATTAGTTAGTAGCTGAAAGTAAATATAATTGTATTTAATCATTTAGACTGGCCTGTTGTTCTAGTAGTAAGTGGCCGACTGCTATGCCGAACGTCGTGGGCTCGATTCCCACCCAAGACAAAACATGTTTGTGTCATCAGCACAATTATTTGTTCTGTGTTTGGGTGTAATTTATCTATGTTAAGTATGTATTTAGAAATAGATAGGTACTTTTATCAGCTGTTTGTACCCTCTGCTTAGTTTGGGACTATGGCGTGGTGTGAAAGTTGTGAAATATTTATTCATTTGTAACGACTTAAACAAAAACTATAACCATTCCTTTTTTTCATTACCACTTGCCTTGCATTGTCCCACTGTAAAAAAGGCCTCTTCTTATACGGAGAAGATGCAGAGGAGGCATTGATATCCACGTATATTCAGACCAGCTTTCCTCAAAATGTTTTTCCTTTATTTTAAGATCACTAATGATTAATAAATGATAAATGATATTTATTTTGTAAATAGGTTTTTACAAACACTTTTACACGTCGCCTTTTTTAAAGGAGATCGGTATTTCACTATTTGACTACTCTGAGAAGAAACACCGAAAGAAACTCAGAGGTCATAGTCTCTTTTTAAAGTCCAGACATTATCTTGGTCAAATCATGTAAGATCCATGCAGAGTATCTGAGATGGTCTTTTGAGGAAAGAACCACACAGAATGAGGGGACCAGATCAGTACTGACTGATCTGGTCCCCTCATTCATGCACTGGCAAACATTTGTCAATAATCGTGAGCTCAACTCGGAACTTGAGGAGCTCCACGTGCCGACGAACAAATAAATTAGTTTAAATCATGAAACTGTATCTCTTTGCTAAAATGTTTGTAATTTATTTCTTTCTTTTTTAATTATCTAAATAAGCGTATCTTGAGAATACATTTCAAGCGATTATTTCCTTGTCAACCCCCATCCCTAAGTCTTACATAAATCAACGATTCTTTTAAAACGTCTCTTAATAAATTAGAATCTTCTCGAATGTTCCGGATTAGTATTCCATGCCGTTTGTAAAAGATAAACTTATTAAAACGGGTTCCGGACTGTCCTATTATTTTTCTAATGACTGGGAACTTAACACCACTGTATTAACAACCTTATGAACTCACAAATAAAGTTCACTATCATAAATACGACTATGAATTCCTTGTCAGCAATGTAATTTCAACCTTACGTAGTTGGGATAAAGTTAATAATACAGTGGTATGACATAATAATGCTATTTAGGTGATAATATACAGTCTGGATAATTAGTTTTACGTGCAATCTCGCATAACGCTGTTCCTTGCATATAGTTGCGATCAAAGAATTTTAAGCCTTATTTGAAGGTGTTAAGATAGAGAATCAGTTTGTTTAGGAGTAATAAATAATGAATTTATAACGTTTTGAAGTGCAGATGAGGATTTTGCATTTTTATTGGTGTTTTAAGAGATTGACCGAATATGTAATGTTTTGATATAGGAGGCGTGGTTCTAAGCAGTCTTCTTTTCTAAATGTAGAAATAACAATGAGCAATTTTACTAAGATTGAAAAAATATAGGTAAAGCATAGAAAATCACAGAGCATAAATGAGCGAAATAGATGTCTCTGTAACTTGATGTGTGTGTGTATCTTCTACGTATGGTATCTCAATTAAAACATTATTATTTTACCCGACGTGACCTCAAACCACATGTAAACTCAACTGAGATATAAATAACACTTCTGACATTAGGCATGTATGACTGTATGTGTGGGAATAACATCCAAAAATGCTGGATCAATAAATATAAACGACGCATTGTTTGTTTTGATAATGTACGAGTGATGTGTTTGTGAGTTTGGTTTATTTGTTGTATGTGTTGGCGGATTGAGGAGTCGTGATACTGCGTTGTTCAGTGATGGTGATTACCAAGCAATGATATTATAAGTTAAAAGGTGTAGGTATATAGGTTACTAGCGCTCAGCAAGCGACACGTTAAAATGTGGCTAACTAGCCACACTTGACCTCAATGTCGCGTCGCGTCCCGCCGTCAACGGACGCGTGCGTACGTTAGTGTGCCGTTTTTGAAGATCGCATGTTGTTTAGATAACCTATCTACACTTTTTTACTTATAATATCATTGTGACCCACGCACATACCGTATTAGCAGTGATAGCCTAGTGGTGTGACAATCATACAGTCACGTCATAGTTCTCGAGTTAGAACCCAAGCCACGCACCTCTGACTTTTCGGATTCATGTGCGTATTGTATAATTATCACTTGGTTCCAAAACGGTGAAGGAAGACATCGTGAGGAAACTGTGCCTGAGAGATATTTCTCGACGGCATGTGAAGCCTAGTCAAAGGCCCATGAGTGGCCATATTAAAATCCTATTTGGCGCAGCCGTGAGACACACACTCTTTTTTGTGTTTAGTTTTTAGTTTTTTATTTTTATTTTTTTACTTTGTTTTGTGCACTTGTGGCATGTGCCAAATAAATATGTTTTCTTTCTTTGTTTCTTTTCTTTCTTTCTTTTCTTTCTTTCTTTCTTTCTATTTCTATTATCGTAATCGATAAGGCGACGATAGAAAGAAAATGGCGTATATGGAATCAACTGTTTGTCAACTGTCAAGTGTTAACGAATAGAATTTGTAATATGGCTGAAAATGTAAATAAACTTGACAGTTGACAAACAGCTGATTCCATATACGCCATTTTCTTTATATTGTCGCCTTATCGATAACTATAATAGAAATAGAATTTGTAATATGGTTAGTCACTTACTGCGTAAACAAGATGAGAAGGTAAACATGTTCCGTTTATTTCGATCTCTGCTTTTCATAAACGTCTGAACCCGTCTTTATACCAGGTAAAACAATATTAACAGTATTTACTTCATAAAAAAATGCTCCCACACAAAAAAATCTCACCTATTTTCCATATAAACACGTTTGCGAAGTAAGTTATCTTCGCAAGTATTTGTTATATTAGTTACTTCGCGCACAGACGCCAGTACTTTATTACATTTTGAAGGAATATTGTTTCACGGCGCGCGTTGTTAGTGGGGTGGGCAGGAGGGCAGGAGGGCTGGTGAGCAGGTGAGCTGTGCTTTGAGTCTGAGCATCATGTCTTATGCTAATGACAGAATAATATCTTAAGATGGAGTGTAAAGTGCAGTGCAGTTTTAGGGTTACTTAGAGACGAAAGTGGTCAACAAAACTCTACTATACTTACTGAGATCCTTTTTCAATTATAGTCTGCTGAGCATCAGGTATGAACCTATTTACAGAACTTAATATCATTTATTTTATTATTACTTAAACTGCCTCGTTGGTCTAGTGGTCTCAAACGCTACTGCTGAACAAAAGGTCACGGGTTCGATCCCCTGGTCAGGTAAAATGTTATTGAACTTTCCCATCTGGAATTTCTCAGTAACAGCCCAGAGTCTGGATTTGTGTCCGATTTATGGCAATAGGCACGTCCTCTATTAGACTTAAACATAACTGGCAAAATGTGGGTGTACTGCAGGTCCTCCTGTGCCTAACTCTTCGGGATTACAGGCGCGATGTTATGTTATGTTAAATCAGGCTGACGATCAGCACTTTTTGATCGTCAATATAACATAATACAGTTCTCAAAAAGCCTGTCATTCGCCACTTCCTAGAACTAACTCCTCAGCAACACGTCTGTCTGATTCGTTTGAAGAACTTCTATCTATACAATTAAATGGGCAGCAAGTAATAAGAATATTCATCGTCTATTTGGGAACGGAAACAAATACAGCAGGCCTTGCCATATTACAAATTCTATTTCTGTATAGAAAGAAAATGGCGTATATGGAATCAGCTGTTTGTCAACTGTCAAGTCAACAAATTCTACTCGTTAACACTTGACAGTTGACAAACAGCTGATTCCATATACGCCATTTTCTTTATATTGTCGCCTTATCGATAACGATAATAGAAATAGAATTTAGGATAGAACTAGGCCTGCTGAAGACAATATTAAACTATGATAGCTAGAAAAGTTAAATACTGTGGCGCAACTATCAATGCCCGACTCCTAAAACGAAAAGGGGTGAGTTGTTCTTAAAAATTAACATTGGCATCTTATAACGAATATGATAAAAAGAAAAGTTAAATAAAATAAATTTTAAGAAAAAAACTTGCTGTTTGGCTGATGTAAAGGACGACCAAAGAACCGTACTTTAATTCCATGTCTAGTAATATAGTAAAATCTCATTTCTCCACATGAAAAGTCGTATAGAAAACGTAGAATTAACCTCGCTCAGGTAGAAAAAAGGCACATAAAAAACAAACTTAATAGCCCTCTTAACTGCAGCATCCAGAGAGCAGAAGAGTTTTCTTTTTAAAAAGACATTTATCCTCCTTAATTTTATGCGCGACATTTTATTTTCAGAGACAAATAAGGGCGAGTGCAGGCGGGCGACTCGGCCGCAATTAGTCGCAAATTGTCGCGCGTCTAGACTCCGCGCTATTTAGTTTTATTGTGCAAGTCTTTCAGTAGTAGCGGGACATGTGGCCACAGTGTAGCTGTACGCAGTAGTCTTGTATTTTATTAATAACTAGCTTCTGCCAGCGACTTCGTGCGCGTGGAATAGTTACTTTGGGCTAACGCAAACTTTAACCCGCGACTTCGTTTACGTAGAACATGAAAATATTTTTAAATAATACGTATATTTCATTGAAAATGTATTAAATTAATTTTTATTGCTTACATTGTATAAATATTTAAGTAGGTCAATAATTTGATATTAGACTAGGTATACTTTTCTAAGTTTGACCAAATAACACGCATCACCTAAGTCGAATTTCGTCAAAATTGCTTCGCAGTTCCCGAGTTTATCAAAGACAGACATCGTGACAAGAGATTTTTATTATACAACCTTATTTTTTGATATTCTCATCAGCACGAACAACTTTTTACAATTAGTCAATCTAAAATCGCGAAAGAAAGTCGGCTGTTTAGCACATTTATGTATACGTAACACGGCGAAATGTACAGACGCCAGCACATCAAGCTACCCAAAACTTATAAATACCAATTGAACATGAACCTTATTCTAATTGTAATAAAGTTGGAATAACTATCAAAGAAATTTGACACAATGCAGTAGCTTGATGTGCTGGTCTCTGTTTGTAACAGCTGTTTCTTTGCGATTTCATGTTTAAAAAGTCACCAATGGCTTTGATGGCTTTTTTTTAGTAAAAATATGTAGGGATTCCTACATATTTTTACTAAAAAAAATCCGTTAAATGTCACAAAATATACCAGTGATTCATCCTATTTCCACGGACATCCTTGTTGTGTTCACTAGGAATCACTTGTTAGGGATTCGGGTTTATAGTTAAACAACCAAATTATCAGTAAGCACACTACGACTCAACGGGAACGTCTCGCCGCCTCCAGGGCTAGATCGGGACTCTCCGCGGCGCTACCATTCAGTCGTGTGATACGTTTATTAGTACATCACATCTCTTCCTTTCTTTAAGAAGTTAAGTTTTGATTACAATTACGATAACTAAGGTTTAGACACTACAGTCACCTTATGTCGGAGCTCGACGTAAACACATCTCTTCCTTTCTTTAAGAAGTTAAGTTTTGATTACAAAGTACATAGGTACACATAGTTACATAATTTATGATATTTGCACATCACAATCATAATATGTATTTAGGTTTTTAAAGTTAATACATCTATAGTTCAATAACTATCTTTAGACATTTAGACATAAAATTTTGAGGACAACATACAGTAGATACCTACCTACAGATTTGATATTTATAATTTGTACATCACAATCACAATATCTATTTAGGTAGGTTTGCAACGTTAATACATTTAAAGTTCAATGACTATATTTAAACATTAAGTTTTAGGTACAATTTTAGTTCCTTTAATTATGATGTTTGAGATTTGCATCTCACAATCACAATGTATACCTATTTAGGTTAGGTTTTCGACTTTAGTACATTTTAAAGTTCAATAACTTTATATAGCAATTTAGACATTAAATTTTAAGTACAACTCAAAGATTCAATTTCAGGTTTGCACATGACAATATTGCAATATTTATTTGTATAGGTTGGTTTTCAACGTTAATACATTTGAAGTTATATTAAAAAATTTAGACATTAAGTTTTAAATACAACTTAAAGTGTACCTACAATTATTATTATGATACTTATTTGAGATTTACATCTCACAATCATAATATCTCTTTAGTAGGTTTTCGTCATTAATACATTTAAAGTTAAATAACTTTATTTAGCTATTTAAACATTCAATTTTAAGTCCGTACAACTTAAAATACTTACAATTTATTATGATATTTAGGATTTTCACATGTCAATCACAATATTTATTTAGGTTTTCGACGTTAATGCATTTAATAGTTCAATAATCTTATTTTGCATTTTATCCTTTTGTTTTAAGTCATACATTTTAGGTTTTCGACGGTAGCATACATTTTAAAGTTTAATAACTGTATTATTAAACATTTAGACATTAATTTTTCAAGTAGAAATACTATGTTTGAGCATTTTGACTTTTATTTAGTTTTAGTCTTTATGTACTGTATTTGGTGTTAAGACACAAAAAGTCTTCAGCATTTGTGTGTACTTTTGTATTTGGAATTAAGACACAATAAAGTCTTATTAATTTTTCAAGTAGAAATACAATATTTTAGCGTTTTGACTTTTATTTAGTTTTAGTCTTTAGGTACTGTATTTGGCGTTAAGACACAAAAAGTCTTCAGCATTTGTGCGTACTTTTGTATTTGGAATTAAAACACAATAAAGTATTCAGCATTTCTGTGTACTTTTGCACACTTCTATGTACTTTAGTACACTTTTCTCCTGTAACAAGACCAGTTTCGTAATTTCTTACGTGTGTACTGCTTTCTTAGGCATTTATCAGACCATGTTGCGGTCTCCAGCGTAACCGAATGCATCTAAATACCTATGTAACTAATAAAGCGACTCACAATCGAGTTACCAGTTGCTGGATAACACGTCACCTCTTGATAAGACTGACTGTCTGACTGTCTGCCTTTCGAGATTTCACCCATCCGTAACCACCGTTAATATTCTTAAACATTTTCTAGCGGTCAACAATTTAACGAGATCTAATTAAGAGTTTGGTTACGCAATCGAGAGTCACCATCCACGGACCGACCTTGTCAAGCGTTGCTTAACCTTAAGGGTCGACCCATGTAGCCGTCATTGCTTGAACACAAACTCCTCACTAAATGACGATTGAATTCTGTAATTATTTATTTTCCTTGTTGTGTTAAGATTTTTTGATTTATATTTATTCATTGCCTGTCTCTGTACCCACTTCTAAATCGTTTTAGGCATTTTGGAATGATGAATGATATTTATTTCTATTCTTAAATTAGTTTTTCTAAACAATTTTACAAATCAATCAAACACAAAGTAACGTATACTCAGCTATACAGCTGCGTGGAGTGTAGGTACTCTTATGCTTCATAAATAGTGATGGGCAAAGGATAAATACTCCAAGGATAAATACTCGAGTATTTATCCGTAGTGGATAAATACTCGTTTTTACTCATTTTTATCCGATATTTACCCAAAATGATGGATATTTATTATTTTGCATGTTTTTTTTATATTGATAGGCTAGTTTTACTAATAAGGCTTTCGAAAATACTTAATACATTATTACTTTTCAAGTTCTGATTGTAAAGACGAAGCAACGTGTTTCTAACCGCACCGCACTATATCCCGGCCTCCTTTTGTCCCATTCCTTTTGTTTTATTACCTTTCCCCTCACACCACCGCGCCTGCGCTGTGCCCAGGTATGTGTCTTAGAGAGCGCACGCGCGTGTGCGTTTTTGACAACAAAATAATTATTATGAGGTGATAGTGTTCTAGTTTTATGAGACATTTAAGTGATTTTGAAGTTGGATTATAGCGTTTCAAGGTAGGTATGTTTTAAAAGCTGAACCTTTCTTTGTTAAAGGTTTAAACACTTAATAAAATCGGCAGATAAGTGAACTACTAAAAATAAATAGAAAAGTGTAGTTTTATTATTGTTGATAACGCTAGAAACCTACAAAAGACTGACGAGTCCCTTGTTTTGAGTGTTTTGAAATCTCAGTGCGTCATGAGCCAGCAAATTAATAGTGTTGTGCGCAGTACTAAACTAACTTAGTAAAAAAAGTTTAACAACATTTTTGCCAACAGTTGTGCCTCTAAACTGCACAGCACACTCTTGCTAGCTCATTACGCACTGAAATGTGAAGTTTTCACCAATTTTATTAAACTCTGCATAGACGTCATCATCTGCCTAGCCTTTTCCCAACTATGTTGGGGTCGGCTTCCAGTTTCACCGGATGCAGCTGAATACCAGTGTTTTACATGGAGCTGTCTGTCAGACCTAAACAACCCAGTGGCAAGGCAAGGCAGTGAACTGGGTAACATGATACCCCTTGGTTAAACTGGTTGTCAGACTTTGGACTTCTGACCACAATTAACGGCTGTCAAAGATCTACAAATGACAGCTGGGACCAACGGCTTAACGTGCTTTCCGGGGCACGGATGAGTCTTGGTATATAATAAATGGTCATCCATCCACGGACCGACCACGTCAAGCGTAGTTTAACCTTCGATCAACCCATGCGACTGTTATAATTTAGCCACAAGTTCCTCCGACGACTCCTCTGCATAGACGTATTAAAATCTGTGCAAAATTACACGTGCTTGGGCTATACTTTATTTTATGGGCCATATAGTTGGAAGTCCATTTTTTTTTGTAGATAGTACTCATAAACAGAAGGTATTTTACAATTTTTTAAGTTGCGGAGACTCCCAGTTATAATAAAATAATAAAGAGAAACACATTTTTTTAAAGTTTCCATATAAATTGAAAATAACACGCCCGGTATCACCATTTTTTGAATGTCGGGAGGACACGGCGTGGCATACGCTGGTAAAGTGTGCCACTTGAGAGGAGCCGTGCCGTGCCCTCGTCTCTGGAGTAGGCAGTGACTTGTTGCTGCCGGCCGTGGTCGAGAGGATGGCCGGCAGCGTCGAGTCCTGGGACACGGTGGTGTCCTTCTGCGAAACGGTCGCAGATGGAGGCTGCGGAAAGTGAGAGGGAGAGCAACTCCACTCACCCGGCCCGCAGCAGACGTACCGGGCGCAGGCAGATGGCGGACTACGCCCTCTTCCAGCCCCCCTGAATGGGTTCACGGGACGTCCGCCGCCCCCATGTACATGGATCCGAGGTGGCGGCGCGTCGTGTTTACGCGCGCCCCTCTTAGACGTTGCGAGGGTTTTCTAACACCTCACTCCCCTCGCTGACTTGGCGAGGCCCTCGGGTCGCAGTCAGTCGGGAGTCGCGGAAGTATCTTCTGTTCCCATGACCCCCGGCGCAGGTGTGAGAAGGAACACGGGGTGGTTTTTAGTCTGTAAGTCTGACAGACCCCTCCACCCTCCCCGGGGCGGGGGCCATCCATGAGGATTTTCCACCACTAAAAAAAATAAAAGTAGCGGGGTCGTAGTGAGTGAGCAAACACAGACCCCTCTCCACCTCCTTCGTGGTTATTTTTTTAAACCACCCAGAAGTAGGAGCCCCGCCAAGCGGTTCCGGCGACATCTTGGCAGGTAAGGGTATAAGAATAATAATATTCCTTGTGCTTTATTCAACTTATCCGAAAAATACCCGAAACTAATTTCAAAATGATAACTTTTAAATTTTAAAATACGTATATCTCCGTAACCTTGGGGTTCCGCGGGTTGGAAATGGTACAGGATTTAGGCCCCTGCCACCCTCGCCCTCCCCGGCCCATAAATATATGGAAATTAGAGTGAAAATAATGGAAATTAGTGTTTTAACCTAACCGCAAACTTTAACAATGAATTTCTCCATAACCATGGGGCTCCGCGGTGTGGAAATCCGACAGGGGGGTAGCTCATCTCCCCCTCCCTCTCCCCAGCCCCTCTCCGATCCATAAATCAATGACCCATAAAGGAAAGTATTACCCAATTTTTTTATTATTGTGTGTAATCATAGGTTAGACAGGCTTGTTTTTTTAAAAGTTCTTGATAAGTTTTAGAATTTCACTTAATTTCATCCTTTTCTTCGTAGAAATATAAAATTTCCCTTACTAAAATCGTGTATAATATTTATCCGCCGTTTTGGATAAATACTCGAGTAAAAACGGATATTTATGAGTATTTATCCATTTTGAGTATTTATCCGGATAAATTCCCAACACTATTCATAAAGTATCTACCTACTTTGTTAAATTAACTTACTCAATTCATCAATTAATATTCATTTTGGATTGGGTACAAAACAATAGGTCTTATTGTAAACATTGGTGTCCATTAGCCATAAGGCTTTTAAATTACAAATACATAAGTTTCTACGAAACTAGTATTTATCTGTAAAAGTGAAAGGACATTTTCCATAATATTGTATGGAGCAACATTAAAGATTAGGTACTTTACTTCGTAAATATTCAATGACAGAGTAATATCCTTTTTTTTTTTTTTTTTTTTTGTTATAAGCGTGGAGCTATACATGATACACTTATACTTAGCACCACATTTTATTTCCTGGTAAACATAACATAGGTTATGATTTTGTGTCTTTTGCGGTTTAACTTCTTATGTGTATTCTTTGATATAATTTTATATCATTATTGCCTCTAAGATAAACCTTAAGGCTTTGTATTGACAGAGATACTTCAATAGTTTTTTCCAACCACTTTCTTTTCTTTTTTTTTTTTTTGTGATTCATTATGGGATATTACTGGAAGCACAATTAATTACTGTTGAACCTTTTTTATTTGCAGACAGCAAATTACCTGCCCTTGCAAGCTAGTAAAATCTTGTTTATTATTTTCATTTATACTTTAATATTTATCATTTATACTTTAATATTTTTGTTGAGGCCGTCGTAATGTATGACTGTTAGTGCATTTGTTATTTTTAACAGTCCATTACCTTAAAGCCTGATGCTTTCATGATAAAAATCCCTTTTGCATTTTATTGTTTGTGTTTTCTCATTTATGTAAGAAACACCAATTTGTTATCTGTAATGTTACCATTGTGTAACCAAAGTTCATACTTACTTTGTTTTTTTTTTTTTCACACAGTGGCTTACCATTTACTACCTAACCCTTCGGGGATTACAGGCATGTGTATTTTTAATTTGTTGATTGAAAGTTCCTAAAATGACTTATTACTTTTAATCCCTGTAGGTACTACCTAGGTCCATGAGGTGGGCCAATTGTGCAAATAATTTTGCTTTTTATTTCACAACACTTTATTTGCGGCTTTTGGTCTATGACTACTTTTTTTTTTTTTTTTAATGCATATACATGTGAGTTTTTTATACTTTTACATGTAAAATGTACCATTGCTTTATTTATTAATTAACATTATACAGGATGAATTTTTAGTCACCGTCCAAATTTTTTCTAGGCATTAGGTATCATTCACTAAGTCCATTTTTGAAAAAAAATCGATACATAAAATTTTCATATTAAATCATTTTCTCGAAAAAATTATCCGCTCTGCGTGGTCACAAGTTAAACGTTAATAATACTACACTTGCCGCGCAAATATTCAATGAAAAAGGCAGCGCTCACCCCGCTCACCCCCACCCCGCTACACCTGCGCGACACATTTATGACATCTATCATCTATCGTTAGTCGGTCTCGCGCGCGCACCCTTTCGCGACGCAAGCGCTTACTTCCGTGTTCCCGGCGTTCCCGCGCAACCCGCCGGCGCCGGCGCGACGGCGCCCCGTGCGTATCGTGAATTTATTTACAATGTCGTCGTATTCCCACCGCGAGTATTACGAAATGGTGCGATCCTACATACTGAGTGGTGAAAGCTTGAACGGTGCCCGGAGACTGTACGAAACCGAAAGTATTCCTCGCCTTCGCAATCAAGGAATAAATCCTTTATTACCAAATCGCCAAACGATTTTGGCCGCAAATCAGAGGCTATTAGACCATGGCCAATTTATAGTACCTACACACGCTCAAGGACGGGGCAGGCCGAGACTCGCAGTGGAGATCGAAGAAGATATCTTCGATTTCTTTGAACGGAGCCCTAGATCCAGTACGCGAGATGCAGCGCGGCGCTTCGGCGTAAGCCAATATGCCGTGTGGAAACTTCTCCATTCTGCCGGGTTGCACGCGTACCATTTTCAAAAGGCACAGGCCTTGAACGACGCAGATGCAGTTCCCCGTCGAGCCTTCTGTGAGTGGCTGATTGCACACCCCGATGCTAACATTTTGTGGACTGACGAGGCCTTGTTTACTCGAGTGGGGCTGTATAATCATCATAATGAACATTGGTGGTCATTTCGAAACCCACACATGATACGAGAAACGTATCACCAAGTGCGGTTCAGTGCAAATGTGTGGGCTGGAATTGTCGGCAACAAAATACTGGGGCCATATTTCATTGAGGGACGGTTGACCGGGGGCACGTACCTAGATATGTTACGCACAGTAATTGCTGACTTCATGGATGACGTGCCGGTAATCTCCTATCGAGATTTTTATTTTCAACAGGACGGTGCACCGCCTCATTACTCCGCCGCCGTTCGTAATTATTTAAACCTCGAACACGGTGATCGTTGGATCGGTCGCGGGGGGCCCGTCGTCTGGCCACCCCGGTCACCAGATCTTACTCCATGTGACTTTTTTTTGTGGGGTGAAATAAAACGACGAGTGTATGTGGAGGAAGCCCAAAACCTAGACCAATTAAAACAGCAAATTGTACGTGCATTCGACGAAGTTAAAAGTGACACTGTAGTGCTCAATAAAATTAAAAACAATGTGCAAAAACGTGCAAGACTCTGTTTAGAGAGAAACGGTATGCATTTTGAACATTTATTAAAGTACTGTTAATTTGATTGTTGATGATTTTGATTAAATTTTTATTATTTGTACATAAGTTGATTCAAATTTTTAAATACGCCTAATAGCAAAACGTTTTGGCTCAGCTTTTATTAAGGTCTCAAGTTCTTATCTAATTAATTGATTTTTACTTTATTTATACGTACTTAATTGATTAATTAAGGGTTAGATTCTAATCATAGTGAACATAGCACAAACCTTTTGCTTATTGACGGTCCTAAGCCCGTGAAAGTATGAAGGGAAAATTTGCAACTTTGTTTGTATTGTGTTATCAATGAATTCCGGCGGCGCGCGGCGCGCGGGGCGGCCCGGCTCGCGTAGCTTCACCTAGCGCGTACGCACGGCGCGGCAGTGTCCAGAAACATAAACTTTTTATAGATAACTTTGTGAAGTGATATCTCAATATTTTTGTATTGAGTGATACTAAAAGAAAAAACACGTATTCAATGATTTTTGCCAAAGATTAATATATCAAAATTTGGACGGTGACTAAAAATTCATCCTGTATAATGCATTTACATGTGAGTTTTTTTATACATTTTACATGTAAAATGTACCATTGCTTTATTTATTAATTAACATTATATGCAATAGTAAAAGAAACTGTACAAGAGGCGGACTTAATGCCTTAGGCATTTCTACCAGTCTACCTTAAGCCTTACCAACGCTCATCATTTTTTAGGTTTGACAGTAGGTACTGTGTTTTAATAAGAAGGACTAATTAAAGCCTTTTGGTGTCTTTTGACTGTTGTTGATGCATTTTCAAAATGATGCAAGAACTAATTAAAGCCTTTTGATGTCTTTCGACTGTTGTTGATGCATTTTCGAAATGATGCAAGGACTAATTAAAGCCTTTTGATGTCTTTTGACTGTTGTTAATACATTTCGAAATGATGCAAGGACTAATTAAAGCCTTTTTATGTCTTTCGACTGTTGTTGATGCATTTTCGAAATGATGCAAGGACTAATTAAAGCCTTTTTATGTCTTTCGACTGTTGTTGATGCATTTTCGAAATGACGCAAGGACTAATTAAAGCCTTTTGTTCGGTCTTACAATACCGATTGTCAACGTCTTTCGACCGTTGTTGATGCAATCATCGAAATGATGCTAGGACTATGCCTTTTGTTCGGTCCTATAATACCGATTGTCAACGTCTTTCGACCGTTCTTTTGTTCGGTCCTATAATAACGATTTTCAACGTCATTCGACCGTTGTTGATGCAATCATCGAAATGATGTAAGGACTAGTACCTCTTGTTCGGTTCTGCAATACCGATTTTTAGAGTCTTTCGACCGTTGTTGATGCAATCATCGAAATGTTGCAAATTAATTTTAAAAGCCATTGTTTCCATAGCCGTTTGATTTTTGTAATTTTGCAAGAGGTTAACTCTTATCATTTGGACCGTTTGAGCAGTCATACCGGTCTGACGCTGTCATTGTTGTATTGGCAGCCGGGTCTCGAATAATTGAAGTATAACCAAAGATATTTAATGTTATTATAGACGGGACATCACAAATAAAATTTTCATCCGATACTTGTGTCCTTGTGGACACAATTCGATTAGTCTAGTTTAGTACGCTCTGCTGGCACTCTAATATTGCTATATATTATGCTAGATAGCGTTACTAAGACATGGGATCATAGTTTTTCTATGACTTTTCTTCGCATGTCCTCTCCATAGTATCTTAAATCTCTTTGGGTATGACGCTCCGTTATTTTTTTAAACATTTTGTTAAGGCGGATACTTGTTGCATTTGCGCACTGACCATCGTAAACCTTGTTCCTTTAGCCTTTAGTTCTAGTAGCCTTTTACTTTTTTTTTTTTTTTCAGAATTTTATTCTGTTAAGTTACTTGTTTGCTATGGCTTTAATCATTTTAGCAAAATTCTATTTCGAGCTTTGACGTCTAAAACGAGTCAATTTTTTACAATGTTTTCTTGTAGTTCTTGCTATAGGATCAAGTACACCAAACAAAACTAAGTTTATTCTTAGCCTATAATTGATTACACCCGGTTCATAACAAGAGCTTTGTAGGAACTATTTACATAATACTTTAAATAAACAGTTATAAGAAGTCGCACAAGGTCCGCTGATAAAGCGTCCGCTAAGTGCTGACTAAGTTAAAATGGACTCTTGAAATCGACACATATCGGAGCACAATGAGGCCCATAGAGATAATTATGGAGATTTCGTTTTTCATGACAATGGCCAGTGTATTTTATTCATAACAGATTTTAAGTACTTGTTGATTACGATAGTCGGTGCAAAACGCATTTGACTTGATTGAAAATCAAAATTATCCTTACGATAGTTTGCATGACATTTGTTCAGTTTTAACAAATAGTTTCTTACTAGGTAATTATTACCTACATAACTTCGAAATTATCGAAGTGATAGTTTACCGTTAAAACTGGTACCTTAAACGTACGGTTATGTAGGTACGCTTTTTGGTACATTTCTTATTTCGGTATCACTTTTCAATTTGTATCATTGTATGTATTTACGTACGAAATTGGTCAACAAAACTTATTTGATACGTGCTGATTATTTTATTAACACTTTTACAAATACCTTCTTTCTGAGTAGGTACTTGTAGACATGCAGATACTAATTTTATGTCGTAGCTACATTCTGATTTGGTTTGTGTATTTTATGTATTGTGTAGCATAATTAGTTAATTTCATCGATTTATACAGCGAATTCCTTTAGCTGATCGCCGACGGAGATCGCTTCTAGATCGATAAGTAACGACAGAAACAGTAACAATTATTTTATT
Source organism: Euplexia lucipara (assembly GCA_921972225.1). Classification (NCBI taxonomy): domain Eukaryota; kingdom Metazoa; phylum Arthropoda; class Insecta; order Lepidoptera; family Noctuidae; genus Euplexia; species Euplexia lucipara. Next base: position 312,462 of record OV179169.1, on the reverse strand, counting down.
GTGTTACCTACATATTAAACATTTCTGATCAATATCAAAGATTTAAATTAGGCTAGGTGCCTACTAGCGCTTTTTGTGTGATTTAAATTAGGCTAGGTACTACTAGCGCTTTTGTACGTAAAATCATGATTTCGATAGATCACCGTTCATCCTATTTTTTATTTTTGTTAATATTCTACACACACATTTACACATTTAAAATTTTGTTGCTGACCAATGTCCGTAAGTCATACATAATTTGAGCCATAATTTTACTTACTGCGCTTTTACTCGTCGCCAATGTTGTGTTCACTAGGAATCACTTGTTAGGGATTCGGGTTTATAGTTAAACAACCAAATTATCAGTAAGCACACTACGACTCAACGGGAACGTCTCGCCGCCTCCAGGGCTAGATCGGGACTCTCCGCGGCGCTACCATTCAGTCGTGTGATACGTTTATTAGTACATCACAATCCTAAAGTGGGCCTTCTGCAACTTACACCGATGACCACGCTATACTTATTTACCTAAGTACAGTAATATAATCTGAAGCCGTCGCCGGGAGGATGTCTTAGAAATTCATCTTGGATGTACCGTTGCTTTAAATTAAGGAAAATGTCATCGTTATTATGAAAATGAAGAGCTATGTCGATGTTTTAATTTAAAGGGCGCGCGAGGGATGAATGTACCTGTGATACTTACTCGAATTACGTCTTTTTTTTTGAGTAAAGGAATAAATAATACCTGAAAAGTGGAGCATAAATGCAAGTTTACGATCTTCTAAACCCACATTCTCAATATTAACCAATAGGTATCCTTGTATTTTCCGAAAGTTTCTTACCCATTATTCTCCATACTGAACTACCTCTTCGAATGTGGAACTCGAATCATTTACCTAATTTATTTATCTTGTGCGTCTAAAGTTCAAAAATTCAGTGCCTTTCATGAGTCTGATTAAAAATATCAAATAGGGTTGGACTTATAGCTAATACACCCACATTGCACTAATTATGAGAATATCTCATGTAATGAGGTGCTAGCGTAATGTTTTAAACCAAAGACATTCAATAAACTATTTTAAACCAATCGCTAATCCAGATTCAGGGCTAAGCACTAAGAAATTGCAGATAGAAAAGCCCTATCCATTTTGAGCGACTCAATAATTAAACCCAGAACATCCCATTCGGCAGTAGCACTTGCTACCACTAGACCAGTTTGCCAATCAAACCAAACATTAATTTTGGACAGTATTATACACCGTGTTTCAAAAATGCTACCTATGATACTTCTGGCGATCCTTTTATGAGTAACTGTCTAATGTCACTCATCCATCAATCAACCGCGCCGCCCGTCTCAACGATTGGTGGCAAGTCGCCGCGCCCGACAACTTGTCGACACAATCGACAACGTGTCGACACTCAGTAGACAAACACGTCACTTGATGTCGACTGACGATTGAATGGAACTTTTTGATGTGTAATGCTTTCTGATTGATCGCGTTTGGTTGCGAATGATACTTAGGTGCATGATATGATGGGAATGTTTTTATAAATATGTGAGTAGGTACATCTGCCTAGCCTTTTCCCAAGTATGGGGTCTATTGGGGTCGGCTTCCAGATTATCTGGATGCAACTGACTACCAGTGTTTTACATGGGGCGACTGCGTGTCTGACCTCCACAACCCAGTTGCTAGGTAGAACGGTATGCCTTGGTTAAACCGCTTGTCAGAAATGCGGGTTTCTGACTACGCCTAACGACTGAGAAGGCAAGCAAGGAGGACCAACGGCTGAGCGTGCTTTCTGAGGCTCGGAGCAGTCTTGGTGTCTACTGAGTGGTCGCCCATCCACGGACCAACCTCGTGAAGCGTACCGTAACCTTTGATCGAGGCCTACGGCTGTCGGTATTATTAAGCTGCAAACATTCAAAAGTTTGAGGGTGTAGCGACATCTATCTCGCCACGTACGAACTATCCTACATCGCGCTATTAAAGTTATCCGCGCGTTTAACGTATACAAGTTCCCGACTACAACCGTTAGGCAGTAGTTAGCCCACCAGACACAACACCCGTCTGGTCGGAGGATCCTCCCTTTTCAATGGTGGATGAGGAATTTTACACCCTGTTCCTCATACCTCCAAAAGGGTTTGGTGGTTTTGTTTCATTCATTACTTACAACACCGTCTTCCAAAACTCGAGTTATTTTACACTTTTCAGCGTTACGGATAACTTTTTTGTACGTATCATTTTTATGTTACGAATTTAGGACCTCTTTCTTTTGTTGAAATTTGTTTAAAAACTGGCATTAGCCTAGTGAACCAACGACAACGATCACTTACAATAACCTATCCAAAATCCAACATAATTACCTACCACAGACAATGTCTCTGGCTCCCGGCCCCCGGCTTCAAATCCCAAAGCAAACGCAACACCGCTAACAAGTCTTTCTCCGTAATAGTCCGACAAACGTTCCTAACTGCAAATTGTTCTGTAAAGGAAATGGCACAAGTGACGTCACTGTCCCAGCTCCTATCGCCGGCGCCGGCCGCGCCAATATCCGGCCGCGACCTAACAACGGCAATAGGAAGACCACATGGTCGTATGGTCGTATCTTAGGTTTATTATACATCTACAGAAACGAAGTCGATAGGTAGTTAGTAGGTTTGTTAGCGAAATAACTTAAACAATGAAAATAATTCTCGTTTATATGTAAGTTTGGTGGATGGGTGGCCGTTTTAATTACTTCTTGATTTTTTTGGCGGCGGCAAATATGAAGGCGCCCTTATTGTCTCTATTAAGGCGAATACACATCGTTCTTGTGTTTATCAGGTAGCAATATTTCACTACATACACTAGTTACAATCACTATAGATACCAAAGACATTCAATATCTATAGACCGGACATCACGAACATCATCAAATGACTCCTCCCGCTCTGGGTGAAGCGGAAGGGAGTGTCAGACTGTTACTGACTAAAACCCATCCGTGCTCCTCTTAATGCCTTTTGCGTTCCAGGGCCGCGGTGACTCTTTCGAACAAATTCCGCGACCCCGGCAGGCACAGGCCCTAGCGGGCCCCGTCTTCGGTGCTGACAGCTCTTTGAGGCGCGCGTGGAATACAACGCGCCGTCGACCCGGGCCTGGTTTTGATCAGACGGCGAGCCACCCAAAGCTCGCCGTCCGCAGACCCGCGCCTACGGTGGCCGAGAATCGCCCTGCGACTCTCGACGCCCGGGGCGTGTTCTTCTGTTGCGGCGGCTGGGGCGAGAGGTTTCCCTATCCCTCATGCGTTCGGCCTCCTCTTTCGCTAGCATTACTGCTTCGCAGAAAGAGGTGACCGCTTCCCATGCCTCCTCGCTCCGGACCATGAATTGAACCAGGGCCGGACGCGGGAGGTTGCCGCCGCCGATCGCCTCGACGAGGACACGGCGGTGCTCCGCCCAAGCAGGGCAGACCTCCACCGTATGCTCTACAGTGTCCTCCGGAAACTTGTGTCCTCCTGGGCACAAGTCTATGGGTTTTTTTTTAGTACGCTCCGCTGCCGCTCCAATATTCATATATTATTCTAGATGGCGTTACTGAGACACGGAATCAAAGTTTTTGTATGACATTTCCTCGCATGTTCGTTCTACTTATAGTATTTCAAATCTCTTTGCTAGATACTAACTTGAACAGTTTTGTTCTTTTTAGTCTTCTTGATTTGACATATCTTCCGAATAACATTACGCCTACCAGTCTGACCTCCCACAATCCAGTTAGAGCAGTTTAAACTTCGATCGATCCTTGAGGCTGCCATAGTTTGGCAACAAGCTCAACAAATTTACTTACTTACCTATTTGTTATTATACCTACAATATTTATTTGAACAACACGCTGTCCAATATAAGGGACACGTCGGCCGCGCCAATATCCGGCGCTAAGGAGCTTCCGAATCCGACATACAGGGCTAGCGGAAAATTGACAAATAATAAATTGTCACTTGTTTGGAAATACGAGGTAAAGGGTGCATCATCACATAATTATACTATTTTTTTTTAATATTATAAGCTAGTGCTTGACTGCAATCCCAACTGATGGTAAGTAGTGATGCAATCAATGATGGTGAAAAGCGCACTAGTTTATTAAGAGCCTATTCACTCTAGCCTTGAAGACACCTAAATTATAATCGGACGGGAAGACCGCAGCAGGTAAGTTGTTCCAGTCCTTCGATGTACGCGGTATAAACGACGAGATAAAACTAAAAGTTCTGTTCCTACATGTTGTGGCCTAATTTTTCTAATTTTATTTTTGCTTAACACTGTACGGAACCATGAATTAATCATCATTTAACTTCTGAGATGTTTCCTTATGTAAATGGCATGTTGGTCAGTGGCCTTGACTACTGTACCGGAGGTCGTGAGTTCTTGAAAAATTCTTTCACCGTTGCGAAGCTGAAATGAAATTATTGATTATGCAAGTAGTATATGGAAATCTCTTTTACACGTCATTTTTTCCTGTAAAGCTAGTTGAAGTCGGCATTTTCTAACTGACTACCTCTGTGAAGGAAAGCCGAAACAAACTCAGGGATTATCGTCTCTTTTCAAATCTAGACATTAAAAAAATATTTAAAAAATTTTCGTGTGACGAACCATGCAGAACAGTGTCCGGTTTAGCATTTTGAGGAAAGTGCCAGAAACAATTTGGGCAAGCAGCATGTATCTACACTATTTACGGGTGACAAAGGCTACTTTTTATCCCTGTATTCCCACGAGAACGGGAACTGAACGGTGAAACCGCATGACGTCTGATGGTAAATAAATAAATTAAATAATAGGGCACAGTGACGGACGCCATTGCCATTACGAGTACCTACTACAACTAACTTAAAGGTCCATCCCGCCATTTTTTATTCAACACGAAACTGAAAGTAACACAAATTGAAACGTGACAGCGGTCGTCAATCTACATAGAGTTAGTGTAATATATCGAGTTGGGTTCGATTCCTGCCCCATATTTTGTTACCGTTGGGTTCTGTACCTACGTGTGAGATGTGTTCGGGTATCATCGGGCGGGATCGGGCTCGTTCGTCACGCCGGTAGTGTCTCAATCACGGTGAATCAGGTAGCGGGCCTGACATAACTCGATTGTGATTTTGTCACGGGTCAGGGTTGCTACCAGCAGGGCTTTTGGGTATCTTTTCATTGCCAGTTGTATACCGAACTGAGAATTTACATCGTATTGTAAGTACTTTAAGTGGATCTCAAGCTGCGGTGACTATCAGACGGGGTGCGGAGCGCTTCGTCACACAATGATGACAGCGCGTTGGCTGCGATTAACTGTCATTCCTTTTGGAAACTGGCTGTTTGACAGTTAATCGTTGAACACTTTACCTAGTGATCATCACTATAAACTGCAATGTATTCATAGCATTACTGTAGGCCCTATCAGAATAACACTGCTGCGGTATTTGTTGTTTTTCTTTAAATATCGTGGCATCTCGTGCTGAGGCTATCGAAAAGCGCGTCGATGTGCGCGCAGTCAGTAATGTTTCATCCCTCTGACGTAACACATGAACTACTTGTACTAATTTAGGATCGACGTAAATAGAAATTGTTAGGCCTGAGGGAGGAATTATTTATTTATTCCTTTATCTTGCTAGCGTATTGGTAGTATCGTAAATATTGGCCTGTAGAAATTACTTCTTGAAGGAAACTTCTTTTTGGACACACTGTTACGCTGTTCGCCAACTACTGCGACTCCTAAAAGGCATTAAAGCATCAAATCAATTAAACTTGATATTGACTGACAAACAATTCAACTGTCTTGGATGACATGTAACAAAATTAGTCAGAAAAGAAGCCGCAGCCGTGAACAGGCTGGCAGGAAATGACATCATCAGTCTTGTTAACCCCTCCAACTAAGGTAAATATGCTTGAACCTGGAGTGGGTTCTCGTCAATAGTGCAATAGGTGGTGATCGAACATACGACCTCCCGATCGCCTGCCTTAGCTATTGCCGCTCAAAAAGTCTCAGTATTAATAGTCTCACCCACAAAAGTATTTAAGTTAGCAAAGCCCTAAGTTAGCAGCCCTATTAATAAGTAGTTGCAAATGTTGAGCACCTGCCGACGTGGCGTCCCAGCGGCCTGCGAGGGACGTAACGAAGTTACCGGGACACGTAACACGGGACGACGCGGTCTGCAGCCGCTGACGAGGTGCGAAGTACCAGGGTCACAGCTTAGTACAGGGGGTGGATGAGGCTCATTGTATTTGCGTCAAGTTCGAGGATTGTAGTTTGGCTATCTTCGATGTGGAGGGCCAGATAAACCATGGATGTAATATAGTCTGAACCCAGTCTGAAAGATAATGTTGCGAAACTATTGGGTTGCTACTGAGCTGATAGCTGAAGAAGAAAGCAAGCGGTTCGAATCTATAATAATATTATTAAAATAAAGAAGAAAGATTTGATTTTTTATTCGATTGTTAATGAACCGATTTTAAAAATTTTAAAACCATTTTAGCACCAAGTAACATGGGCCATATTTTTATCCTAAAATACGAGGGGGTGAAGGGCAATGATTTTATAAGTAAAAAGGTGTAGATAGGTTATAAGCGCTTAGAAAGTGACACGTTAAAATGTGGCTAACTAGCCACATTTTACCTGTGTCGCGTCGCGCCGTCAACGAACACGTGCGTGCGTTAGTGTGCCGTTTTTGAAGATTGAATGTTGTTTATGTAACCTATCTACACCTTTTTTTACTTATAATATCATGTGAAGGGGATATTAAAGTTTCCTGTTTTTAGTCCTATTAATTTATTAGTCTCGAATAAATTGGAAGAAGAATGATGAAGAATGAAACAATAGAAGTATATTTGTGCAGTTTTTTGTCTCTGTTTCACATCAAACTGTTATTTACCTACCCGTTTCTTTTCAAACTCAGTAACAGCTACGTTCTTTGTAATTCTGTACACCTGGTACAAATTCCCAAGACCTCACATTGCCACGCCAAGGTTGGAAGCTATTCAAACTTTCCAAGCAATACAATCCAATTCAATCAGACTGTAGACAAACTCCGTGCACATTATGCACTCCTAGTACAAATTGACTAATACATTCGCCTGCTGCGCGTAATCAAACACAGGAAGAGGAACTCGTCGTAACCCAGTGACTTAGTAACATCTCTGTAAGTTGTATGCGCTCCTGGTAGTTCGAACGTTGAAGTGATGGTACAAGTTTAAATTGATTGACGTTGAGTGCATACCTACTTGAATCGTTTTATTTGTAGCTAGCACTTCAAATAGTGAAAGATTTAGTTGAATAGGTTGATTAGTTTTAAAAGTTAAATCCCTACAAACAAACAAGCAACAAATCAAAGTTTTTCTTTTATGAAATATTTATTATCGAAAGCAACACCGAACTTTGTCGGTTAACAAAACGTTGAGCTTATAATTAGCCTCTAGAGCTTATTACTGTTTTTTTACCATTTGTCTATTAAGAATCCGCTTTGTACCACAAACTAGAGTGCCAACGGAACCTTTTGAATAGACTTGATCGGGCGGGCAAGATGTTTTTTTTTCAACGTATATTGCTGGACAAAATACGGACACAGGATACAGTTATAATAAAAACACTAGGGGTCCCGTGTCAGGAACCCCTAGTGTTTTTAATATAACCGTTTTATATAAAAATCATTCAAGGCATAAGTAAACATTTGTTTGTGGTCTTTGTAACGTACAAAACTATTAGGCCAAAATAATTTGGACTACCACTTTGCCCCAGTGACCTATTTCAGAGTTTCAGTTTCACAATCTGCACCTGTATTCCAATCTCCATCACTCAGCAGATATCAAAAAGGGGTACATTAGCGCTCTGTCCAGCTGTCCCACATCCACCATTTTTCAATCATGGCCGCACCGTGCGCTTTGTTTGACAGCTAGCTTTTTTTTCTCCATCGTGATTCGTGATCAAGGCGCGCATCCATTCTGCCTTTGTGTGGCCACTGTGGCTCTGTGACACAGATATTGCAGTCTTTTTATGTCAGATTGGGCCTTTTTTTAGGTCGCTTGTGAATAATCCTTTTGAGATGAACTTAAGGGGTATTGGAAATGTGGAGGGAACTCGTTTAAAGTATATTGTTCCTTCCAAAACATGGAGTCTTTAGGACAGGACATTTATTCTTTTAAAGCCAACTAAACGTCGCTTGTTTGTGCTGATCATACGCAGTCATGATTTTGATGCCTTTTCAAATCCTAATAAAATAAAAGAACAAAATCAAAGAGTACGTCATCGTACTTGTGTAGACATTCAAGGACAAATCCGCTTAAACAACTTCTTAGACATTTTAAGCTGGGGTCCGGAATCATGTTCAGAATTCGGATATCATGTCGAGGTGTCCGGAATGCGACGATGAAAAAATAAAAGCAGTTATTATAAGTTATCCGCCGGAGATATATTTTGTAGCGGTTTTTTTTAATTATAGTATGTACATAACATCACACCTGTTATCTTCGAAGGGCTTGACAGAGGTGTAACAGAAGTACACACACATTTCGCCAGTTACGTGTGTGTTGTGTTTTAAATTGATATATTCTTTAATATTGTACTATTTTGTTTTGTTCTCACATTTATAGTTCTCGCGGTGCATGCAATGAAAGACATTTGTTTACACCTTGGTTATAATATACAAGTTTTACTAGGGATACCTGATTTAAAAAAAAAGAAATAACCAATGTCGATAATGTAGCATTTCAACGGTGAACGATTTTTTGAAATCGGTTCAGTAGTTTTTAAGTTTATTCGTAACAATAACCCTCCTTCTGGCGCAGTCGGGTAAAAATACAAATCGTTCCTCTTTGTTATATTAGTGTAAGCCTTTGTAAATATACAATCGAGTTGAATTATTACCTTCTACTTCTACTATTTTAAATACTACAACCTAGTTTAATATTGTAAGCACCATAGAGACACGCAGCACAGTAGGTCTCTTGAAAATGATGTAATTTGGAACTTCGAAATCAATGCATTTCACTAAGGTAGTTAGGTTCGGTAGTTAGGTTAGCTATAGGATAGGTATGGTAAGTTAGGTTAGGTTATATGTATATATATCGTCATTCTAATTCTATCTAACATTAAAGGAAGGAAAGATAAGAGCACATTAGAGACTCGCACTTACTGAGAAAATACAATATTAAAGTAGAAAAAATTAACAATAACCGATTAGCGTTTTAGTAGGGTAGAAGTTAAAAAATATTAGTGAAGATATATACGGTTTTTAACCGACTTCATGTATACCTAGACTATTTGTAGTCATCTAATTAAAAGTATTTATATATTTGTGTATGATCAAAGAGATTTAAAATATACTGTAGAGCGGGCATGTCAAGGAAATGTCATAGAAAAACTTTGATCCCATGTCTCAATAACGCCATCTAGAATAATATATGAATATTGGAGCGGCAGCGGAGCGTACTACAAAAAACTCATAGACTTGTATCCAGCAGGACACACCTTTTCGGACGAAAATTTTGTTCGTGATGTCCGGTCTATAGGTATTGAATGTCTTTGTGTATGATGGATTTTGTATTGAGAAGAGGATTTATTGATTACTTTTATGTGACTACAATTTAGAAAAATGTGACAGTATAATGTTAACTTCATGTCATTTTAGAAGCGAGCAAATGAAAGGCTTTGTAGCGACATCTATCTCGCCACATACGAACTAATGACCTACATCGCGGTATCAGAGTTATCCGCGCAGTAGTCGTCGTAGAGTATTCGGGCAGTAGTTAGCCCACCAGACACAACAGCCGTCTATTCAGAGGATCCTTCCTTTTTAATAGTGGATGAGCACCCTGTTCCTCATACCTCTAAAACTTCATTTTATTTACAGCTTGGTTTAGATTATTCAAGTTTTAGTAGGAATCCCTAATTGTTTTGAAAATGAAATATAGCCTTTCTGGATAGTGTAGCTTTCCAACGGTGAAATCATTTTTAAAATCGGTGCAGAAGTTTTAAAATTTATAAGTAGTATGTAATACAAACTACAAATCTTTCCATTTTAGGGTAGAAAAAGAACTACCATGTTGTTGTGCGACTCGCCCTTGGCCGGTTTTTGTAAACCGGTTGATAAGCTTCAGACGTCCCGCGGTTTCACTCGCGTAGGTCCAGTTCCCGTGGGAATAAAGGTATAAAAAGCCTATGTGTTAATCCAGGGTGTCAGCTAACTTCATACCAAATTTTATTTAAATCCATTCCGTAGTTTTACGTGAAAGAGTAACAAACATCCATCCATCCATCTATCCATACTCACAAACTTTTGTGTTTATAATATTAGTAAGATATTATTATGTATAACACACTTATGGACGTAGGTACTGTGTCCCCAGTCTGTAATGACTTGACGAGCTCTCATTGTAATCTCAACCGTATCGTATCATCTGAGCGCTCTCCGGTCGGAAGTAAAAGTAATCAGTTGTAATGAACTCTGCGATGAGCGGTAATGAGATTTCCAAGCGATTTGAATTCTGATTAACTGATGGTCTCAGTCAGATGATAACAGACGCCAGCACATCAACCTATCCCAATGTGTCAAATTTCTCCAATAGTTTTTCAAATTTATTGCAAACAGAATAAGGTTCATGTTTAATTGGGAATATTTGACAGTCTGTACTATCAGTAGATTCAATGATTGCTTCTAGTTTTTTATTTTGTTTTTTTGAGGTATGAGAAGAGTAGAGAAGCTCTGATCCTCGTCGCAGACGGGTGTTGTGTCTGGTGGGCTACTACTGCCCAGCAGTTATTGTTGGGATCTTGTTTACGTTCAATCGCGCGGATAACTTTAACATCGCGATGTAGGTTGTCAGTCGTTACTGCGTACCTATGTGGTGAGATAGATTTCGCTACGCTTTAATAATACAAATGACCAAAACAATGTTTGTAGGTACACCATTAATTCATTAAACCCCAAGAGGACACCGGTGTCCGTGCTGTCAATGTCTTTCTATTGTGTCTCTAATTGACACGATTGAAAGGTGAATAGCAAAACATGTTGATAATAACCAATTTTGTGTAACTAGACGCCAGTTATTTATTTATTATTTATTTAATACTTCAAGCACACTAATGTACAGAGGCGGACTTAATGCCATAGGCATTTTCTACCAGTCAACCTTTAGGTGATGCAGAGAAAAGCAGTGGTAGATGCAATTAAAAATGAAAATAAAAGGAATCAAAATAATACTAATACATATTGGTCAGTTGGTCACATGCAGGCACAGAAACATAGCCCATAGCCCTGCTGCATGGCCATTGACACATTAAATGTGTGCGGTGCCGAAAGCATGATAATATGTAAGTTCCTATTAACTTAGAAACCTAATCTGTTCTCAGTTAAGTGAAATGTAAATTTCTTTATGAGAATAAAGTCTCTTTAACTACAAATGGACTTAAAATTATGGTGACTATCAGACGGGGTACGGTGCGCGACGTCGGATCTCTGCGAGTGCACAAGACATCGTCCTAGATACAAACTGATGTTAGCCAATACGAAACTGGCCGTTAATCGTTGAACACTCTGCCCTGTGAACTTTACTGTCAACGGTAACCCTGCAGCTCTTATTAGTTAGTTCCGAGAGTTAAAACAATATGCAGGTTTGTAACTAAGTTATGGAACACAAACTTGTGTGAATACCTTGTTGGAGTTGTGCACTAGTTATCGGTGTGTTATCGAAGTTGATAACTAAGCAGCCGGTTGAAGGGCGCACGTGGAGCTGTAGAGTTGTTGAGCTGTTATAATGTTGAGCTGTGAAAATGTTGAACTGTGGAGCTATGGTTACTATTTTACAATTAAGACTACTTACCTATTCATAGTCAAAGGTACACATTAAATAAATAAATAATAAATAAGTATTCCACAACTTTTCACACAACGCCATCTAGTCCCAAGCTAAGCTAAGAGCTTGTGTTATGGATACTAAACAGCTGATACTTATATTAGACTTCTAAATACATACATATTATAGATAAATTACACCCAGACACAGAACAAATTATCGTGCTCATCACACAAACATTTGTCCTGGGTGGGAATCGAACCCACGACCTCCAGCAAAGCAGTCAGGGTCACTAACTACTAGACTAACAGGCCAGTCAAACACACACAGTAAACTTTGATAGTGTGCCTCTTTAGTCTGAAGAATGCATGGTTCGATTGCCTAGTCAAGCAAAGCGCTATTGGGATTTTCCATATGGAATTTCTCAGTAGCATCCCGGTGTATAGGTTCGTGCCCGAGTAATGGCAATAGGCTTGCTCCCTATTATGGAACTGAGACATGACTGGCGAAATTTAAGTACATAAAATAAATATTCCACAACTTCCACGCAACGCCGTCTTATCCCAAACTAACCAGTGCTTGTACTATGATTACTTAAACTAGACAACTGATAAAAAAATGATGTTTCTAAATAAAAATATGTCATAGACAAATTACATCGTACACGAAACAAATGATCGTGCTCATCACACAAACATTTGAACCCACAAACAGACTAACCACCAGACCAACAGGCTAGTCAAAATGTGGCTATATAAAACTGTAGTAAATTTTTCAGAAAGTTTCTCGAGTGGAGGCCACGTATCGGCAAGCGAAGCGTAGGACGTCCACTCACAAGGTGGACAGACGACCTCATTAAGGCCGCGGGAACGCGCTGGATGCGAGCCGCTTCCAACCGGTTTTATTGGAGATCTATAGGGGAGGCCTATGTCCAGCAGTGGACTTCCTATGGCTGAAATGATGATGATAATGAAATTTTCCGTGGTGGTACACCTCTGCCTAACCCTTCGGGGATTACAGGCGTGTGGTTATGTTATTGCAAAATGGCCTAACATAGCGATATTCTTAACTAACTTCAGAAAAACTTTTGAAACTGTCGTCCACTCTTGTCCTAACTTCAATACATCTTCTACTCACAAATAGTTCTTTACTACCATCCCCTATGTCTGCAAAGTTTGTCGCCATATCTAAGTTGTTCAAGCTTTTACGACAACTCCCGAATAATGCCGAGACAAGTCGAAAAAACACGAAGACGAGGTAGTTATGTCAAAGTTGGTAACTATTATGAATTGTTTATAATAGAGTTTTGGTATAAATCATAAATCATATTTATTTCTGTAAATAGGTTCATAAGGTAGGTAGGTTTCTAAGTTTATCTTAGACATCATTGACATCGGTGAAGGTAAAAACATCGTGAGGAAACCTGGACTTATAGTTAATATAAGTTTGAAATCGCCAATCCGCCTTGAGCAAGCGTGGTGATCAATGCTCGAGCCTTCTCTGCATGAGAAGAGGCCTTTGCCCTGCAGTGGGACAGTAACAGGCTGGTATTATTATTATTTAAATAGGTTCATACAAACACTTCAACATGATATTTTTAACTAGAAGGTACGGTCGGTGTTTCACTATCTGACTACTCTGAGAAGGAACTCAGAGGTCACAGTCTCTTTTAAAGTCCAGACATTATCTTGGTCAAATCATGTAAGATCCATGCAGATTAGTGCCTGAGATGGTCTTTTGAGGTGTAGAAGTTATTGGGTAGAGTGAGTATCCACACTCTTGGAAAATATTTTTATAAAATAGAAGGAGAAATCAGCGGACAGAAGAACAGTTGAGATATATACATTTTTATTTTCATAGGTACAAGTAACATTGTATTCAGCTTATTTAAGCGAACCACGATAGAAATAAAATTAACATATAAAACAGAAAACGTGACAACAGGAAAAATCTAAGTGACATAATATATTTTAGTTTTTCTCTATTTGAAATATTAAATGGCATTCCGCTACAGAGGAAAGAATCACACAGATATGAGGGGACCAGATCGTTAATGCTAGTATATACCGGGAGTAACAGGAGTATACACCGTTTATACTTGTACACACCGGGAGGGGACGCCCTAGAAGGACATACATAGACCTTATTGGTGAGGTTCTTCAAAAAAGGTCAGGTGCGTAGTACTCGCAACCGGCGTGTGTGTATGACAACATCTATGAAAGTAAACGAAGCAAAAGAAGCATGTTAGCAAGAATCATACTAGATGACGCTCTAGTTTCTGCCTGTCCCCATGGGAAAAAGGCGTGAGTTTATGTATTTTTGTATGTTTATACTAGAGTTTTGTTTTTAAACTATCTGATATTGCTGGTCGTGTGTTCTTGGTTCGATTCTTAGGGCTGCCAAAGTGATATGAGTTTGTCCATCAGTTCTCAGTAGCAGCCTAAAGCTAGGATATAATTCTGTGTTCGATTGTTGGTAATAGGCCTGCCCCGTATTACATCGGACCTAAACAGAACTGGCGAATTGTAGATGTACTATAATAGTAAGACTTCTCTCTCCTTCGGGGATGTTTTGTCACTTCTACGCATGAGGTGAGGAGGTCTCTTTCTATAGAAACTACTAATAGTCGGCTACTGTAGTTTTAGCTACGCAATGCTACGCAAAGCTACGCACTATGCTACGCCGTAGCATCAGCGCTACAACGGCGAACACTACATAATTTGTTTTTTTAAGGATTTAGTACCTACTTGCAATGTGGGCTGTTGTAACTTACTTACTCACTAAACTAACACAACATTCCACACAAACACACACGCCCTCGCATATACACACACACACCCTAACTCACACACACCCACCCTCACTCACACACACCCACACTCATTCACTCAAATTACCGTGTTTTTGATTATGTACTCGTATTTTATAGTTTACACTTTTTGTTTTTGAAGGAGCGGAGACTCCTAATACAGGCATTTTTTGCTTAAAAGGAGGCTCCAATCTCAAATTTTGTTGTACGTTTAAGGTTATCAAATAAACTATTTGTATTTGTATTTTTGTATTTTTGTACTTGTATTCTTATTAACCCCTCCAACTAAGCTCATTATGCTTGTATCTGGAGTGGGTGCGTCAATAATGCAATGGACGGGGATCGAACTCACGACCTCTCATTCGCCAGGCCACCGCCTCGCTTGTGCCGCTTACTTGAATACTTTTCCGTGTAAAAAGTGAATAATATAAGTAACAATCCAATATCTGACAATCTGAGCGCAGTTTTCGTAAAGAAAAACTTCCCTGAATAGTGTAAAAAATAGTTTCCCATTTGCTTTTGAATGAGTCGTATTAAAGGTAAAGCCGCACGCAAGCCGCGCTTCATTTGTAACCGACGCGCGCCGTCAATGAGCCGCGTTAGTGAGGACCACACACCACGCGGTACAGAAGGTCCACGACACACAATTTTGGAACAAACAAGAATATCCATTCATATTCTTCATTCTTTATTCCTGAGTTTTAATAGCGCCTATGTATCTTTGACTTGGCTTTACATTCCCGTCGTTTTCCTTTACAAGCAAGTGTGTTTTGAATTAAGTTCGAATTAAATTGCCATCCAACGTGGCAAAGTTGCCAGTCTTCTGGGCACGTTTCCAGATGATAGTAGTTTTAATGTACATATTTAATTTATTTTAATTAGTTTTTTTTATTGTATAAAATAAATAAAAGAATGTTTTTCAAAATTTACCTTTCAGTATTCACTGTTTGAAATAAAAAGACGCGTGAAATAATTATTCCGATACGTTTATTATTTTCCAAGATGTGGAATTTTGAAGAGAGCGCGCGACGACAGACTGAAATCTGAATTGTTTCAATGAATAAATGATTTAATTTGATTTGAAGTGATTTTTGAACACCTATTAACCTTCCTAATAAGTATACAATACGCACAAGACTTCTAAAACCTGTGGTTTTGGGTCATTGAGAAAGAGGCAATTGGGTCTAAACTAGAGACCTATTTAAATAAGAGAATATTTTTCACCGTGGACCTACTGAAGTTGTTTTCTTTTGTGTCGTTAACAAATATAAATCATAATGTTACAAAGAGCTCGCATTAAGCCGCCATTACAAGTATTGCTCGCTCAGCGACCGACACGACCGACGTGCAGACGGCGGCTCACACACCAGTCGCGGAGAAAACAAAAACTGAAGTTTTTATTGTTAAGCGTTTAACTTATATTACGTCATAGTTATAGTAAGCTCAGATATTTGCGACTTCTTAGTATTTGTATTTTCTCGTTGTTAAGAAGTAAAAATTAATGTGTATGAATGAATTGTATTGCATGGAATTATTATCGCTAATTAAACGATTTTCTTAGTTTACCTATAGCTGATTTATCAATAGTCAAATAACTTTTATCTGAAGAACTTATACTCGGAGTTTGACATCGCTCAGGCTAGGTTTGCTCAAGTTATGGGCGGCAGCAATGAGTCCTGGAACACATTGGTGTCCTTCTGCGAAACGGTCATCTCGCAGGAGGCTGCGGAAAGGGAGAGGGAGATCGCTTCCACTCACCCGGCCCGCTGCAGACGCACCGGGTGCAGGTGGAGGGCGGACAACGCTCTCTTTTAGCCCCCCTTAATGGGTTCAGGCCGCCCTCCACATACATGGACGCGTCGTGTTTCACGCGCGCCCCTCTTAGACGTCGCGAGGGCAGTTTAACACCTGCGAGGCCCGCAGGACCAGTACCAGTCGGGGGTCTCAAAGTATCTTCTGTTCTCGTGACCCCCGGCGCAGGTGTGAGACGGAACACCGGGGTGACTTTAAGCCAGTAGGAGTCTGTCAGACCCCTCCGACCTCCCCGAGGCGGAGGACATCCATGAGAATTATCCACCGTGCAAAAAAAACAGTCAAGTTGTGCACGCCATTTTTTTTGTTTCAATGTGGCAGAAGTGGGAAATACGTATGAACGCCCCCACTGATGCGTCGGTCTAGGCAGTGCTGGACCGCTAATTTTGATTCCTCAGATATTTGTCGATTGAAAATTTGGACCAATATTTGATTAATTTGCGCATCGCTGCCCGCTGACATAGTGTCCGTGGCCTGACAAACGATCGCCCCAACATTTTATCGCCCAACTTTACCCACTACGATCAACATTCCACAGTTTTATGAACAAAAGTGTACTTAGTTGTATCGATTGGTCGCTAGCCGCCGGTCGTGGGTCGCGGTTGCGGGTCGTGGTCCCTCGCGGCCCCGATTTGCATAGTTCGGCAACTCTTCAACTGAAAGTATGTTGGAGGAGAGCGAAAGAATTTATCTTGAAATACTTTTTGTTCGACTTGACGCGGATGTTCCTTAAAACGATAGTTTTAAGCTTTGAAGTAAAGGTAATGGGGATTATTAAGTTGCTGCTAGGATTGTTTACATACATACATACTCACGCCTTTTACCCATGGGGGTAGGCAAAAACTACAGAGCGCCATATGCTACGATTCTTACATACTTCTTTTGCTTCGTTTACATTCATACATGTTGTCATACACTCACGCCGGTTGCAAGTAGTACGCACCTGACCTTTCTGAAGAACCTCACCAATAAGGTCTATCTATCGTCGTTCCCACTTACATCTGCCTTGTAAATACCTGGATTAATAATTAATTATTAATAATAATTCTTCATTTTCAGGCAACTAAGACTTATAAACAAAATATACAGTGTATAATATACTCTTTTAAATAATAAACCAATAGACATGAGTACTTTATGGGCCCAACCCAAATGTTCTTTCTTTGGTATTGTTCGTCAGCACGTGGAGCTCCTCAAGTTCCGAGTTGAGCTCACGATTACTGACAAATGCTTGCACTGACTGATCTGGTCCACTCAAATCTGCATGGTTCATACATAATCTGACCAAGATAATGTCTGGACTTTAAAAGAGACTGTGGCCTATGAGTTTTATTCGGTGTTTCTTCTTAGAGTAGTCAGATAGTGAAATACCGACCTCATCTTCTAATTAAAAAATGACATGTAAAAGTGTATTTAAGTATCATACAAAATATAATTAGAACACGTTAGGCCATGACCACCGGCATAGCAGTCGGTGCTACTGGCCTGTTGTTGTATAGGTACACATTACACCAAGTAAAGCCGCCTGTCTACCATCAGGCCACCACTGCTCTTCCCAATACATCTAAGTCCTATTTAAAGCATGATGTATCGAGCTGACTAATTGACCTGCTTCTGTCCGGCTGACTCATAGACAACGCAGCTCTATGCCTTATAGTCTGTGTACCCTAACGCCACTCAGCAGCGCGCTGATGGAGATACGGCATGTGTTACAACGATTGTTGACGCGAGAATAGCTTAGGAGTTACGTAGCAAGAAATGCAAGATAAGCCCGTTTTCACCAACATCAAGTAACGCCTGGTTATGTTATAGTCAACGTAAGCAGCAGAGCAACCGCTTCCAACCGGTCTTATGGAGATCTACAACGTGTTTTTTTTTATATCCCATAACTCTAGGGTATGATTGAGACCATATCAAAGAATCAAGTGGCATATGAATTATGTTTCAATCATCCTTTTTTTTTTACTGTCATACAAAATAATTCGACAAAGTCACGATCATTAATGTAAAACACCCTTACGTGAAAGAAAAGTGACGTTAGAAAGAAGATTCGTCGTTCGGTGACAATTTTTGAACTAATTAGGCGATAAAAATAATAATAATAATACTTAATAGTAATATTCCACAACTATTCACACAACGCCATCTAGTCCCAAGCTAAGCAGAGCTTGTGTTACGGGTACTAAACAACTGATAATTTAATTATGATTGATGATATCTCCGAAACTATGCATTTTTGGACCATCTACTCGTATTCTAGGAGTTTTAGTATTATTTTTACCTACAGAATATAACCCTAGAGTTATGGGATATCAAAAAAAACACCTTGTATAAGGGAGGCCTATGTCCAGCTGTGGACTTCCTATGGCTGAAATGATGATGATGATGAAGCAGCAGAGCTATTGCGTATTTCCGTTGTCAGTTCTGTTCATAGTGATGATCACTGGGCAAACTGTTCAACGATTAACTGTCAAACAGCTAGTTTCGTATTGGCTATCATCGGTGTGGATCTAGGATGACGTCATGCGCACAGAAATGTGACGAAGCGGACAGTACCCCGTCTGATAGCCACCGTAACTTGAAGTCCACTTAAAGTGCAACACCAATTTATGTCAATTCTCAGTTGTAATAGTTCGGTATGTAACTGGACGCCAGCTAGTCACTAGGAATTAAAAAATAGCCAAACAGATCACTTAGCCAAAATACCTCAAGCTCCTCAAGTTCCGAGTTGAGCTCACGATTTCTTACGAATGCTTGCACTGACTGATCTGGGGCTCGGGTCTGCTATTGCAATCGTGACTCAATGACCGGTCATTGATCGAATATTTGACAACTTTGACAGTTTTTGTATGGGAAATGTGTCATAAGTTTGACGTTATACGTCAAAAATCGATCATTGAGACACGATTGCAATAGCAGACTCGACCCCCTGGTCCCCTCACATGTGTGGTTCTTTCCTCAAAATACCATTTCAGGCACTAATCTTCTTGGATCTTACATGATTTGAACAAGATAATGTGTGGACTTTAAAAGTGACTGACTTCCGAGTTTCTTTCGGTGTTTCTTCTCAGAGTAGTCAAATAGTAAAACACCGATCTCATCTACTAGTTAAAATGAAATGACGTGTAAGTGTTTGTGAAAACCTACTAATAGAAATATATATATATTTATAGTTTTACCAGTGTCACCAGTTGTTTAAAGTAGGCAACAAGCGGTTGTCACTACTCGACCCAACGAGTTAACTGCTAATTGTTTGCGCGGGCAATATTATCTGGTGAGTGTTGTTTGAACGATTGACAGCTGTGGCTCAGGTAGTTTGTAAATCGCCACAGCGAATGGCAGCTGTGTTGACACGACACATGTCACATATTTGTCACATGTCGGTAAACATGTCATAGGGCGCCCGTGTTTACTTATTATAGAGCCCATAAAACTTAGTACCAGAGTCAATAATTTTCAATAATAGCATCTACCCGCGGCTTCACCCTCGTAAACAGCTTAGTATTTTCCCAAAATGTTTCTTCACATCTGTTTAACGGATTTTGCTTGATTGAGTAAAAACCTACAAACATTATGGAAGTGGCAACTGTTGATACGGTTCAGAACTAAAGTTTTAATTATTATTATCTCAAGGGAACGCATCACCGAGATGAATAGTACCTATCCTATTTATATATGGATATTTTGTATTAATCTAGGAAATGGTATATGGTGGTTAAGTAACAAACATCCAAATATCTAAACATCTTCACAAAGTCAAATCATTTATTTCAACTAGACTAGTAAATAAGTAGGTTATTTTACTTGGGAGTTAATTAAATGAAAAAGAAAATGATTCAAGGTGCCCCTTCCGAAAGTGAATTCGTATGAAGAAGGACGGGCAAGAAACTCATTTACTCTTTTATTATAAACTTTCACTTTCGTAATATTTTATACTATTAGTAGAATAAATTTAAATAACGTTGTGGTTTAAAGGACGATGTAGGAACAAGAATCGTAAGGAGTATGCTTGGTATATGGTTTAGTCACCGCGTTGGGAAGATGAATGAAAGGCAAATAACGAAAGGTAGAATATGAAGCGGGAACGCCGGGAGGAGACGCTCTAGAAGGAAATACAATGACCTTGCCTCGTCAGCTAGTAAAAATAAATGAAACATTGTTACATGTATGACAGGTCTCCCCTCTGCCAATACTCTCGTAATCGTCAGTGATCAACATTTAATTGTGTGTCACTGGAGTCAGTTGCAAGTGATTTACTGTAGCTGCGCGCACGCATGCGGGCGGACGTGCTAAGACCATGTAAGTTTATATGGCAGATGATAAACAGAAGGTACAGTCAGAGTATTAATTATTAGTTCAATAAAATTGTACTGTCTTTTTTGTGTTTTAGGTATTTTATTATACTGATGAGAAACTATTCTCATCAGTGTAATAATGATGATAATAAAATGATGAGATGATAGTAATAAAATAATAAAAAAACTTTATACAAGACTTGTCTTGTTAAGTAAGTGGATCATTGGTTATTTATAACTATTCAAATTTCATATCGATAACATTAGAAGTTCCTGAAATAACCACCTGTGACAAACATCCATAAGCTTGCTAGCTTGTACAGAAGGAAAACATTACATGTAATAAGTTTTAGAAAATATGTTGTTGTTACTGGGTATATAAAAACCGCAACATTCACAAAACGCCATCTAGTCCCAAAGTAAGCAGGGTGTCCAAGTTCACAACATACAATGTGTAATAGTCTATACACAGCTACTGATATGTACCTATGCATGAGTCTACAGTCCACTTAACTTTGATGTAATTAGTAAAAAATAAACCGTCAAACAGTTCACACGTAGTTTTAATGCAAAAATTCCACCAAGCAAAACTCAACCTTATCGTCTTCAACATATGGTCCTAATTCGAGCGGATGTTTATCGCTGACCGGCAGTGGACGAGCGCGTCTCGAGAACAAAAGAAAGCGATAAGGATTCTATGGAAGTTTTTTAATAGTGAATACCAAACTGTTGTGCTAGTGATTTGTGAATACGTGTTGTTTATGAACAGTACATAACTAAGTACTTATAATTATTCAGTGAGTGATCGGATTACGAACGTTTAGAAAACCAACAAATAAGTGCGTAGTTAACAAAAAGTGCAACATACCTTCTACTTGTGGACATTGTAAAAAATATTTTCCGTTAACAAAATACGTTGACTATTCAAGTTTTATCGTTGTGTAAAGCATATTAGTATTGAGAATATTAAGTTACCATGGAAGATCTTCTGCCTTATCAATATGAATTACTAGAAAACTTAAAGAATGCAGAAAAAAACTATAAAAAGTCGCCGAAAGATAGAATTAAAAGACCTTACTTGGAAACAAGGTTAGAATTGCTAGAAGAGCTTTGGAAGAACTTTAAGGACGGACACAAAAGTATTATTGTGAGTTTGACGAAAGATGAAGAAAGAAAAGATTCGTACTTTAAAGACAAGATATACGATATGTTTCAAGAGCTGTACGTTCAATATAAGGCAGCTATGAAAGAAGCTCTTCAGCCGTTTCTCGATGCATCGTCTCAAGTTTCAATGCTTGGTACTGCTGAAGGTCAAAGGTCATCAGACAGCAACGAAATTAAATTGCCGATTATTAAAATACCCACATTCAGCGGCAAATATGAGGAATGGCAGACATTTTTTGACCTGTTTTCTTCCTTAATTCATAGAAATACAAAACTGTCACCAGTACAGAAACTCCATTATTTAAAAAGCAATTTATCAGGAGAACCAGAAGTAATATTGCGTAATTACACTACTACAGATGCGAATTATGATGACGCCTGGAACGAATTAGTGAAACGTTATAACAACAAGAGGTTCAATTGTAACGCAATTTTGAGAGTTCTTTTTACACAAAAATATGTACATACTGAGTCTGCGAGTTCGATTAAACACCTGGTAGATACGACATCAACTTGTTTAAAGGCATTGAAAAACTTAGGGGTTGAGTCTGACAAATGGGATATGATTATTAACTATCTAGTTGTGTCCAAACTGGATCCAGAAACTATGAAGGAGTGGGAACAACAACTTAGTACAACTTGCTGCGACCTGCCCACTTGGCAAGATTTGAGAGATTTTCTGGAGTCAAGGTTCAGATCGTTGGAAATGATCGAGAGTAATAAGATAAAATCTGTGCCAGCGAAACCAGCAGTTAAACCTAAGGCATTTCATTCGAATGTCAACAAGGATGGAAAAGAACGCGAAATTAAGTGTGCGTTATGCAACAGCGAGCACTACATTTACCATTGCAAAACATTCGCCGCCATGTCTACCAAGGAAAGACAGGAATATGTTCAGAAAAACAAATTGTGTTTCAACTGCCTTGGGTCATCACACTCGGTGAACAAATGTCGACAGTCAATGTGTTGCAAAAGGTGTGGACGGCGACATCACTCCCTTCTTCACTTTGAGAGGGAGCACAACACGGAGAAATCAAAGGAAGGAGAAAACACGGGTACAGGTACCGTTACTGAAGAGTTTAGAGGTAAGTCCACTCCATCTTCATCTGATGCAAATATTGTTTCTTGTCATTGTGAGCACATTCAAACAAATTCTGTGTTATTAGCTACTGCTAAAGTGTTAATTAGCAGCAAGAACGGTTGCAATTATATCATTAGGGCCTTGTTAGACCAGGGGTCGCAAGCATCGTTCATATCTGAGGCGACCGTTCAGTTATTAAATCTAACTCGTAAATCCGTGAGTGGTTGGGTGTCCGGTGTGGGAGAGGGGCAAACGAGAATCAAGCACATGGTTTCACTCTGCGTGAAATCAAGCCACAATCCCAGAGAGTCTGTTCGAGTTAATGCGTATGTACTACGTACATTAACAACTTTGCTACCAACCATTAATCTTAAATTACCTGATTGGTCCAAACTAAAGGAACTGGAATTGGCTGATCCAGGGTTTACAACACCAGGTAGAATAGATATTCTGCTTGGAGCTGAGGTCTACAGCGACGTATTATTAGACGGCGTTATTAAGCACCCTAAGGGAAATCTATTGGCACAAAACACAACCTTTGGGTGGGTGATCTCTGGACGGATGTCACAAGCATCTACCTCAGCAAAGAAACATATTACAACCTTACATGTACAAGTTAAAGAAGACGAGCTACTACGTAAATTTTGGGAGATAGAAAAGGAACCTAACAGCATACACAAGAAGTTTTCTAAAGAGGAAGAAAGGTGCGAAGAATTTTATGAAGCCACTACAGTCAGAGACGGAGAAGGAAGATTCGTGGTAAGGTTACCCTTTCAAAACAAAGAACCAGAATGTCATCCTGGTGGGTTGAGAGAGATAGCCACTAAAAGATTTAATTACTTAGAGAAAAGGTTGTCAAAGGATTATAAGCTTCGAGAAGAATACCATAAAGTTATGGAAGAATACATTAGCTTAAATCACATGGTACAAGTTAATTCTTCCGAGATTGATGACTCTAAGGCTGTCTATCTTCCTCACCATGCCGTCGTTCGAGAGGACAAGAGTACCACAAAGCTTCGTGTGGTCTTCGACGCTTCGTGTAAGGGCTCTAATAACATTTCGTTAAATGACAACTTATGTATTGGTCCTCAGCTACAACAAGAATTACGTCACATATTAATGAGGTGGAGGACGCACAGAATCTGTATTACAGGAGACATAATTAAAATGTACAGAATGGTGCGTGTAGCGGAAGAAGATACGGACTACCAGAGATTATTATGGAGATCTGCACCTAATGAGCCAATAAAACACTATAAACTTCTGAGACTGACCTTCGGTACAGCATGTGCACCGTACCTGGCAGTGAAATCACTACAGAAACTTGCCAACGACGAGAAGTTAAAGTACCCTATTGCTGCAAAAATAACGGAAACTGATTATTATATGGATGATCTACTCACGGGATGCGAAACAGTGGAAGAAGCTGCTGCTATTTATAATGAGATGAACAATCTTATGAACTCAGGAGGATTTCAACTTCAAAAATGGAGCAGTAATTGTGAAGCTTTGTTACATTACATAGGAGAAAGCAAGCGGGATGATAATGAGTTGCCTTTAAAGGTTAATAGTGTTGTTAAAGTATTAGGGTTGAGCTGGAATAGGGAAGCCGACACCTTTGAATATACTGTCAATTTGCCAGAACCTAAGCAACCCATTACCAAACGACATGTTCTTTCCGAAATAGCTAAACTATATGATCCTTTAGGGTGGATAGCTCCTGTTGTAGTAATAGCAAAGATGATCATGCAGAAATTGTGGAAAACCGGTTTAGAATGGGATGAGCCTATTGACGGTATTTTGCAAGCAGAGTGGTTACGATATCGAGAAAACTTGAGGTGCATCAAAGGCCTAAGCATACCACGATGGTTGCACTACACACGCGTATCAAGAGTTGAATTGCATGTCTTCGCAGATGCATCGCAGGCCGCATACGGAGCAGCAGTGTACATGCGAGTCATTAATAAAGAGCGAGTGTACGTAAGCCTAATATCCTCAAAAACAAAAGTAGCCCCAATTGAGAAGCAAGTTTCCATCCCCAGATTAGAACTTTGTGGAGCTGTATTGGCAGCCAAATTGATTTCGGAGACATCTCAAGTGTTAGGAGTACCTAAAGATAATTTATTTGCGTGGACCGATTCCACCATTGTTTTAGCTTGGTTGAGAGGCGGACCAAGTCGATGGAGCACATTCGTGAGCAACCGAGTGTCAGACATACTGAACCTTATAGATTACGAGCAATGGGGGCACGTATCTACAGACACGAACCCAGCTGACTGTGCGTCACGGGGCTTACAAGGTCCGGAATTGTCGAACCATTCACTATGGTGGAATGGACCGGTTTGGTTGTCTAGCGTAAACTTAAGTATCAGTTCTCCTTACATCGAAGATACACGAGAGGAAGAGCGTGTGAGATCTTTGACTGCAATCAATAATATCAAAGAGGAATTAATTTGGACTAAATATTCTACTTTATCAAAAATGTTGAGAGTTATTTCATATTGCAGGCGATTCCTTAATTTTAATTTACCTCAAGACAAACGTGAAAGTTTTTCTAAAAGTATTACGCCTAGAGAAGTACAGGCAACGTTAAATAATTGTATTAAACAAGTCCAAGCTATAGATTTCAAAGAGGAAATAAAGCAGTTAAAATCGCAAGGCTTTGTACTTAAAAGTAGTAAACTTCGCAACCTTTGTCCTATTATTGATGATAATGGGATTCTAAGAGTAGGCGGTCGCATACAAAAATCTCAAACAGCCTATAATACTCAACACCCTATAATTTTACACGCTAAGAGCCATCTTAGCAGGCTAATAATTCAGGATGCCCATTATAGGACATTACATGGCGGACCTCAAGTAATGTGTAATTATTTGAGATCCAAATACTGGGTATTACGAGGTAAAGACCTAACAAAGAAAACTTACAGAGAATGTGTCAAATGTATTAGGTATTCTAAAAAGAATACCACGCAACTGATGGGTCAGTTGCCAGAAGTGCGATTAAAACCTGACAGAGCCTTTAAATCAGCTGGTGTGGACTACGCTGGTCCCATCAACATTCGTTTCTCACCAGGTAGAGGAGCTAAATCGTATAAAGGCTACATATGTTTATTTATTTGTATGATAACGCGTGCTATACATTTGGAGGCTGTCACCGACATGACTGCAAAAGGATTCATCGCAGCCTTTCGGCGATTCACGTCGAGACGAGGCCATTGTCAAGATATTTATAGTGATAATGGCACAAATTTCGTGGGAGCAGACAAACAGCTAAGGGACATGTTCAACAGGGCCAAGTCTTCGATACCTGGAGAAATAGCAGAGTTGTTAGCCCTGGCACGTACTACATGGCATTTCATACCTCCTCATGCACCCAACTTCGGTGGTTTATGGGAGGCAGGGGTGCGCAGCACGAAAACTCACCTTAAAAAAGTAATTGGTGACGCTACCCTTACTTATGAGGAGCTAGTTACAGTATTGACACAAATCGAGGCGTGCTTGAATTCTCGGCCCATAACTGTGCTAAGTGATGACCCTAATGACCCTCTCCCACTAACACCGGGCCACTTTCTGATTGGCGAACCTTTGATAAATTTAAGTGATGAAAATTATACAAATAGTAATATTTCTAGTTTAGATAGATGGAGATTAACTCAGAAAATGGTCAACGATTTCTGGAACAGATGGCACAAGGAATACCTAGTAAATTTAAACCAAAGACACAAGTGGAACACCAAAAATACTGAGCCAGAAATCGATGACGTAGTGATTCTAAAAGAAGACAATATTCCACCAAGTAAGTGGATATTAGGTAAAATAATTGAAAAACATGTAGGTCCTGATGGTATATTTCGTGTGGTCTCAGTGAAATGTAAAAACGGTGTTTATAAACGACCTACGAGTAAATTATATATCCTACCAAAACAAAAGTCACATTAAGTTTCAATACAGTAAAAAAGTCGTTATAAACTAAATGTATCCTAGTTATAAACTTGCTCATTAACTTCAATTTATTTATATTGTTTTCTTAACTACGTACCTAGTTTGTTAACTCGCAATGCATACTTACCTTCTATTCATGTTATGTTTATACTTAGTTACCAATATATTTTAAGAATTTACGTTGTTTACCTTGCTTCATGTAGTGAATAAACTTTAAGCATTCTTAACTTCATACAACCTACCTACTTATATGTACACTACCAGTAGGTATGTTATTGAGTTACAGAACGTTATTTAAAAAAATAAAATATAACGGTGGGCGGTTAGATGTTATGAATGCAACAAACCATGTACTTACCTACTTATTTGTACAAAATAATCTAACTATTTCTTAAGTGTTTACGTTTGAACTATAATGTAATTAGCCTATATACAATTTCTGGTTGTGCAGAATGTTATTGCTTCTTACTAATGATGTAGGTTTCTATGTACACCTTATAGACCTAAGATAGTTATCCATAATTAATACCTAAGTACTTAGTTTTACGTTTAGTTACTCACCTTTCATAATCCATTGTATTGTATGAGTACCTACTTACTTATTGTAAAAACATTACTTTGTCTATATTTTTTTGTTGTTAAGTGCATTATGCACATTAATCGATATTGCATAAGTTTACTATATTGCTTTGTATTCTTTTTATATTTAAAGGATTGATCCTTTGGTGGGCGGAATGTCCAAGTTCACAACATACAATGTGTAATAGTCTATACACAGCTACTGATATGTACCTATGCATGAGTCTACAGTCCACTTAACTTTGATGTAATTAGTAAAAAATAAACCGTCAAACAGTTCACACGTAGTTTTAATGCAAAAATTCCACCAAGCAAAACTCAACCTTATCGTCTTCAACACAGGGCTTGTGCTATGAGTACCGGTACTAGACAACTTTCTAGATTTAGATAAACACACAAAAAATCATACTTACTTATTATAAACCACAAATATTCCACAACTTTCACTATTGTATTGGGTTCTACCTGTAATCATACTTTATTACCCATATTGATACGAAACCCTAAAAAGTTAACATTAATATTGTTTGGAGTTGATTCTCCGCAACTATTCTATATAGTGGCGCAGTAGTGACAATTCGCCATAGCTCCGTGCTACAGATTGGGTCAACAACAGATGGGATGCTGATAAAATACGGATCAGTGATATATGGGGCGCACGGGGCCCGGGGCGCGGGGCCCGTGGGTCGCACGGGTCGCCGGGACGATTGTTATCTACTCTTGTGTTGTATGTAATGTCGAATACTTGCATTATCTTACGTGTTTGTGGTCTAATAATAATACGAATTGTCTTTAGGATGCGTTCGGCTAAGGATGACATGATTAATTGTTTTTAGATGATAATTTACAAAAAAAAGAGGTTTTGAATTTTCGATTGTGTGTTAACTCATGGCTTCCTAAGTATGGACTGATTTTGAAAATGCATCTTTTGTTTGGTTTTATTCTATAAAACATAATAATAATAATAATAAAAAATAGGCTGAGAAAGATAAACAAATAAAATATCTTGACTTAGCCCGCGAGATCGTCGACAAGTGGGATGTGGATTCTGCTGTCATTGTGCCGATTGTTGTGACAGCCAATGGTCTTATTGCCAAAAGCCTCGACGACCATCTGTCGAGGCTATCGTTACGCGGTTGGGTCAAAGGCCTGATACAGAAGGCAGTACTCCTCGATACGGCTCGCATTGTGAGGAGGTTCCTGTCTCTGAGACCAAAACCACCGGTAGCTTGGACCCTGCTCCCGCTATCGGTGGCCTACTATTTTTTATATTTTTAAATGTTTTTATTTTAATATTGATATTTAAAAATGTAATTTATAAGATATTTAAATGAATACACGACATAATAATAATAATATAATAATAATTAATACCTAATTTTTTACTTTTTGCTGTGCCCTACAGGGTCCGCAATTGTACTCTAGATTTAAGCCCATTGTGAGATCTCAACACATAATGGAATGCGAATAAAGATAATATTATATGAATATGGACCTATTCCTTGGTTAGTCTCATGTATTAGGATACCTATAAGCATATTGTCATCAATCGGACACAATATCGTAACTTCCAACTAAGAAAATTTAAATGAAAAAACTACCCCGTCCCTGGAATCGAACTAAGGATTCAGCAGCAGCGCTTGCGACACCTAGATCAACGAGGCTGCTGGTGCTGCTAATACTATCCTTACTTAATATCTGTGTGTATCAAATATCCTGTAATTTTAAGGAGCTTTTATGAATTTAATCAATATGTAGTGTATGATGTGCTTACCTGTAAGAGATTGATACACTAGACCCGAATTGATGCAAATTTCAATGTAACCCATAATTGTTTGAGTGTACTCAATTGTTGGTGAGCCAAATAAATAAATAAATATTTCAAAGAGGAAATATTTTTGTATGTAACGAATAACTTAAGAATTACTGGACCGATTTGAAAAATTATTTCACCGTTGGACAGCTACTCTATTCCCGAGTGACATAGGCTACGTTTTATCCCTGTATTCCCACGGGAACAGGAACTACACGAGTGAAACCGCGTGACTAGCAAGTCCAGATATAAAGATATACCATACCATACCATATGTCTTGGATTTATTTATTTACTTCTGGCAACGTTCGAAATCCCCAAATACGAACGGTGTACACCTACGTTATGTTAATATTAATTATCTCAAAAAATAAACATCTCCGGATGTCGTGATATATGCCCCAAATATTCTGAAAATGGTATTAAAGGAAAGTTGTGCGCTTGCGCATTACAATGTTTGCGGCGAGCCATGTACGTCAACTATCATAACTCGATCATCAGTTTTGCGGACGATTTTATTATCAACATCTGTGCGCAAGCGCAAACAAACAGGATTCCTTTCTGTGTTTATTTTCATGACGGACCGAATTGCGCATGAAAAAAAACAATGTTAAGAAAGAAAGAAAGAAAGAAAGAAAGAAAATACATGTAACGTTAGACGACGACGACGACGACGTCGTTTGTCGTTTTTTTTTTTTTTTTTTTTTTTTTTTTTTTTTTTTTTTTTTTTTTTTTTTCATGTTATAATAATATACATATTTAAGACATTGTTTTTATGAGCTATGGGCTCGTAAAACAATGAATTGGTGTCCTACAGTGACACGGGGCCGCGGCAGATCACGAAGGAGACGGCGGGATGACCTGGATGTCATGATAAATTATATTTAGTTCTGTAAATAGGTTTTTACAAACACTTTTACACGTCATTTTTTAACTAGTAGATGAGATCGGAGTTTCACTATCTGACAACTCAGAGAAGAAACACGGAAATAAACTCAGAGGTTATAGTCTTTTTTAAAGTCATGGTCAAATCTTGTAAGAACCATGCAGATTAGTGTCTGAGATGGTCTTCTGATCCAGAAATTAACCTCACAAACTTGATAAGTTGGTAATATAAATAAATTAATATTCCACAACCTTCACACAACGCCATCTGGGCCCAAACTAAGCAGACCTTGTGCTATAAGTACTAGACAACAGATAATGTTAGACCCAGATAAGAACAAATGAACGAGCTCATCACACAAACATTTGTCTTGGTTGGGGACCGACGACCTTCGGTATGGCAGTCAGGGCCACTAACCACTAGATCAACAGGCCAGTGTAAACCTCACACTTTGCTTATTATTTTTACGGGTTGTAAGGATTATTATGTTTCTCTGTATATCATTCGACCTCTGAATCACCTTACTTTTGTGATAATGCCACTGTTACTGACAATAAATTATCGACGAGCTACAATTGAAACGGCAGTTAAGTAATACGATTGGTTGTTGAATATCTATTCATTCAATCACAACAGCAAACGCGCGTTTGACAATCTGTCACATTAATTTCGCGATAATCAACGTTCATGGGCGCCTATAGCAGATTAAACTATGTTTTAGAACATAAAAGATTAACATTTGAAGTTACATACACCAGTAGCTAGACCAAAGAACAACCTGTAGGCCTTATCGAATCGAACCCGCGACACGCATGCAATCGCTCAGCCACTACACTGGCCGAGCTTTAAACGTCTCATTGTAGGATACGGTACTTAAAGTTGTAACAATCTAAGAAGTACTGTTTGACGGATCAACATCTTTTTGATTGTCAATTCATGCGTACGTTCTGAAATTTATTTTGTAACTAAACTTGAAAAGATGTTTTAAGCTGCATAATAAAGTAAACCGAGACTACAAATTAAATTGTTTGTAACAGACACGCAGCGCTGTAGTTCAGTTTAAAATTGTGTATTTTGTATCGTTCAAAATCAATGCATTTCAGTAAGGTAGTTAGGTTCGGTAGTTAGGTTCGCTATATGATAGGTATGGTAAGTTAGGTTAGGTTATATGTATACATGTTGTCATTCTAATTCTATATTTACAAAAGGTTGAAAGAGCACATTAGAAAATCGCTAATTAAAAAGTAGTAGTACCTAGTTATTATTGTTTTTGGCTCTATTTGTTGTCATCTTATTAAAAGTATGTATATCTAATATATAAAATTCTCGTGTCACAGTGTTTGTAACCGAACTATATATTTTTTATTTTGATGTTTTCTACATTTAAATTATTTTTTTGGCTTTTTAGTAATCTTTTTGACATTTGTTTTAATTGTTTTTTCGCCCTAGAGGCAAAACATAGTTCTCTAAATCTAACCTTACCTTATTTTCTTTCGTCCCCAGGTGGTGAGGACCCGATCGAACCCGGCGTCCGCTTCACAGCCGAGCCGTCCGACGCCGTCATAGCACCCGGCGACTCCGCGCTGCTGCCGTGCTCGGCCAACTCGCGCCGAGCTATACGCCTCGCGTGGAGGCATAGCGTGAACGCACCGCCGACCAGAGACCATGCCATCACCGACACTGATAAGCACAGGTACGTGGGGGACATAGTCTTCTTTCTTTCTTTCTTTCTTTTCATAGAAAAACTTTAAATGATCTCACCATCCGCGATCCGCATTGACAAGTCGCTGCTTAAATTCAAATATATTTTTTATTGCAACAATCGTATAAATTCCGTTAATATTTTTATGTCCAAAACAGACACCCAGTGTTCAGATTGCAATTATCAGATTGTGTATAACTAATAAAGGCTTCAAATGCCTTCCTATGGTATAAAATAAAAGTTTTTAATAAGCTTCTGTAAGAAATTTTGTTTCCGATAATTTGTGATCCTTTTGAACATATACAAACACAGTGTTTATTTCTGTACCAACTAAAGTTGTGCGTTTTGACAGCTGTCAATCTCTCTCTCTCTAGTGCGGAAAAAAAAAACAATTACTATAAAACTCGATTCTTGAGACAATCAATTAAAAATAGTTAACTGTAATCGACGCTAATCAAATTATATTTATTAAAATAGATAAAAAAATGTTTTTTCTATCTATGTAATAAAAATTTGAAATATTTTAATTTAATAACTTAAAATATTGCTATCACCAATTTGTAATGATTACAACGTAATCAAAAGCCGATTTTCATGTGTATTTTCACACTCAATATTGTTAATTCCATTATTTCGATTCGGTGGTCAGTACTATCAAAATAGGGATTGCAATTCTTAATAAAGAAAGTCCCACCGAATTCTATGTGACATACAACTATTGTAATCTCTCCTAATGCTTATCATTTGTTTCTGCCATATTTGCTTCGCTTGGCCAAAGTTTCCTCAGCAAATGGGCATTAATACTTTTGTACTATTTGGTAATAGCATTATTTAAGTTACTTAATTAGCATATTTTTAGTATTTATTACATAAATGGGAAGAACATGGCCGGAAACGGACATATTCCATTCTCATTTTATTTCGGTTAAAAAAAAGATTAAATTGTATTTATTTCTGTAAATAGGTTCATACACACACTTTTACACGTTATTTTTTAGCTAGAAGGTGATGTCGGAGTTTTACTGTCTTATTACTCTGCAAAGACTCTGAGAAGAAACACCAAAAGAAACTCAGAGGTCAGTCTCTTTTAAAGTCCAGACATTATCTTGGTCAAATCATGTAAGAAGCATGCAGATTAGTGTCTGAAATGGTCTTTTGAGGAAATAACCACACAGATATGTGGGGACCAGATGAGTCAGTGCAAGCATTTGTCAGTGAGAGACTTATAATACATCATGCCACGCAACGTCAATTTGGTGTTCTCATACATTTAGTGGCGCAACGTTACTGATTTGACTAATGAAACTGTGTGTGATGGCGTCGGGTGCAGCTTCTAATCATGGTGTCTTGGCTGTTTCCAGAAAGCAGCTGCCGAACGGATCGCTGTCCATCACGGACATGTCGGCGGCGCTGGCGGGCCACTACCAGTGTGTGGTCACCGTGGACGGAGTGGGCACCATCCTGTCCCGAGTCGCCAGTGTCTTCCTAGCCGGTGAGTAGTTGACGACTTAAAAGTACAGATGCCAGCACATCAAGTTACCGCAATGTGTCAAATTTTCCCAATTGAATATGAACCTTATTCTGTTTGACATTCTGTAGCGCATCGGAGATGTTTGCGGCAAACCGAACTGACGACTTTTATGCGGTCATTCGGAAAAAAATATCGGCCTTATTATCGAGATTACGGGACAGTGACAACAGTATTCTGAGGACAGTGGCGGAGAACTTTTATTCTCCTATTGTAAGACGCTTCGTGGGGGTGATGAACGAGTGATGCACTTTTTTCTCACTTGTGCGTCATCCACATGAAGCGAATAAAACAAAATTATATTTTAAATTGTTTTATAAGCATTAGATTAATTTACTAACATTATTTTTAAGGTATTTACTAACATAGCGGATCTTATGTTATCCTTAATAAAGATTTATTATTATTATTTCCTTTATTTCACTAGTATACATATAAATTATATTTTTAAATATTTAAATACAAAACTAAAAAAAAACATTTAAAAATATAAAAAATAGTAGCCCACCGGTATCGGGACCAGGGTCCAAGCTACCGGTGGTCAGGGCCACTGAGAGAAGAAACGCCTAACAATGCGCGCCGTGTCCAGGAGTACTGCCTTCTGGATCAAGCCCTTGATCCAGCCGCCTAACGAGAGCCTCTTAAGGTGTTGGTCGAGACTCTTGGCTATTATGCCATTGGCCGTCACGACTATCGGCACGATGATTGCTGTATCCACATCCCACATGTCGACAACCTCGCGAGCCAGATCAAGATACTTAAGTTGTTTATCTTTCTCTGCCTTCACGAGATTCTCGTCATGCGGGACGGTTATATCAACAATCATCGTGTGACGTTCCAATCGATCTATCACCACTATATCAGGTTTATTCGCGATAATAGTCCTGTCAGTGATGATAGATCGATCCCAGTATAACGTGATATTGCCATTTTCGAGAACTGGGTCGGGCACATACCTGTAGTACGGTACCTCGGATTCCACAAGGTTGTATTTAAGAGCAAGTTGCTGGTGGATAATCCTGGCTACTAGGTTGTGTCTGTGCAAATAGTCTCCGTTAGCAAGACGAGAACAACCAGAAATAATGTGGCGGATTGATTCCCCGGGACGGTGGCATGCCCGACAGATGTCAACCGTACCGTCTTTCACAATATACTTCCGGTAGTTATTCGTCATGATAACTTCGTCCATTATCGCACAGACAAAACCTTCGGTTTCCCCGAAGAGGTCACCGAAGCGCAGCCAGGATATGGACGCTAATAGGTCTACATCAGGTCGATGAAGGGCCCGATAAAAGCGTCCATGAAGCTCTTTGCTCTTCCATACATCCATGCGGTCAGCAGTATCTAATACTACAGGTTTGCGTTAGAAAACCATGGGGGGGGGGGTAACCATAACTGGGCCCATAACCCTTGTTGACTATGTTGACTACTCTTGTAGCCAGCAGGTCGTGAATCCAAAGATAGAGATTGTAAATAGTACTTTTAATGTTAGATAAAAATACATATGAAAAATATCCGATACAGCCATCAGGCGACACATTGACGAATTAATCATGTTCTATATTTAAACATAAAAGCATAGAACAACAACTCTATAAAATATAAAACACTCAAGCCAGTGATTGTACCAAGAAGATTTCAACACTTCCCCTCAATCGCTGTTTGAGCTTAGACATCACCGCTGGTTCTACTGCCTTAAAATAAGCCCAAATTCACAACACAAAATTTATGTTTAGGAGCACACAAAGACTTAGTTAAAACGTCCGCCACCATTTCCTGAGTAGACAAATAATTCAACTTAATGACATTATCATTTACAGCCTCCCTAACATAGTGGTACCTTATATCTATGTGCTTGGTCCTCCTATGAAACACTGGATTGACACTTAGTTTCTGAGCAGACTGATTATCATTAAACAAATCTACTACCAACCCAGAACTACCAGTCAATTCAGTCACCAAGTCCATAAGACAACGTGCCTCCTTAGCGGCTTCGCTAAGAGCAACGTACTCCGCCTCAGTACTTGACAAACTAACACATGTTTGTTTCCTGCACTCCCAAGAGATGGTGTTTCCCCCGTACTTGAAAACAAAACCCGAAAATGACTTTCGGTCGCATACGTCACCGCCCCAGTCCGCGTCTACAAACCCCTCTACCTTTACATTACCTGACTTATTAAACACAAGGCAAACGTTGCGAGTCCCCTTAAGATACCTCAACACACGTTTCGCAGCCCTCCAGTGCTCCATAGTATGACAAGTATTAAACTGGCTCAAATACGAAACTGCATACGTAATGTCCGGCCGTGTAAAAACACTCAGATACATAAGAGAACCTATCAATTCCCTATACGGAACAGTACCCTCGTCTAACACACTCGTATCAGTAAACTTAGTATTTGGGTCCAAAGGAGTCTTGACTGGCTTGCATTCCGACATACCGAAACTATCAAGCAAACGCTCAACATACCGCGCTTGACAAAGCTTGAGAGTTTTGTTTGTCTTATCACGCTCTACCGCGACCCCAAGAACTTGTCGCACCGCTCCTAAGTCTTTCATCTGAAACGGTCTGCGCAAACTCTCTTTCAGCTCTTCAGCCATGCGCACATCGTTGTAACAAACAACAAAATCGTCGACGTACAAAGCAATGTAAACAACCGACTTACCATTTCGTTTATAGAAGATACATTGTTCATGTTGGCATTGAACAAAACTGGTCGATAGAAGCACGTCTTTCACCCTCTGATACCAAGCTCGTGAAGCTTGCTTCAGTCCGTAGACTGCCTTCTTCAATCTGTAGACCTTATTTTCTCTACCAGGTGAAATGAACCCCTCCGGTTGAAACATAAATATTTCCTCATCTAAATTACCGTTGAGAAACGCCGTCTGTACGTCCAGATGGTCTATATACAAGTCCATCTCTACGGCTAACGCTAACAACAGTCGCATAGAACTGTACCGTACTACCGGTGAAAACGTTTCAAAATAATCTTCACCATACTTTTGGGTAAACCCCTTGGCTACTAACCTAGCCTTATAGCGGGCTATCTTCCCCTCGGCGTCACACTTAATTTTGAAGATCCATTTGTTCCGAACTACATTCATGCCCATAGGCCGATCCACCAGCTCCCAAGCCCCATGCTGATTGAACGAATCAATCTCCTCCTGCATAGCTTGCCGCCATAAGTCGCTCTGCCCCGAACCCAGAGCTTCCTTAACAGTGCGCGGTTCAGCTGGGATCGCATCATTTGCGTATAGACCCTTAGGTTGTCTAGATCTAAGATTGTACCTCGGTTCCGGAACTTCCGGAGGCTCCACCACCTCCTCAACACTATCTTCAAACAAAAAAATGTCGTCGCCGCCATCATCACCGCTCGCTGACACAACCGGTTCAATATTCACCGTTACCGGCTCTTCAGTGACAGACCCCCGAGCTGCATCACCATCACCAACCACCACCACACTCTCAGGCACGCTTGACTTCCTCATATCAGTGGAATCGTCAGCTTCTTCCCCTGAAAGAAAAATTTCTATAGTGGCTGATCCGTGTCCAGTTCCTAGCTCTTTGGCTGGGAACACACGTTCATTAAATATGACATCATGGCCTCTAGTAATACCACGTGTCTCGGAGTCATACAACCTATAAGAACAACCATTGTCATCATAACCGACAAATATTAACTTCTTACTCTTAGGTCGTAACTTATTTCGCTTAGCATCAACAATATGTACATAGGCCTCACAACCGAAAACCCGCAAGTGGTTATACTTCACATTTTTACCCGACCAAACCTCCTCAGGTGTCTTCCCACCTAACCTACTAGAGGGAGAACGATTAATAAGGTACCCGGCAGTATTAGCCGCCTCAGCCCACAACTTGTGATCCAAACCCGCGTGATACAACATGCAGCGCACCCGTTCCAAAAGAGTTCTATTCAACCTTTCCGCCGCACCATTCATTTGGGGGGAATAGGGAACAGTAACCTGATGCAAAATACCCTTCTCTCTAAAGAATGCGCTCAGCTCTTTATTTACGTACTCCGTACCGTTATCACTGCGTATTGCCTTTACTTTGGATTCACATTGGTTTTCCACAAGCCTAACAAATTGTTTGGTAACACTAGCTACTTCGCTCTTATTTTTCAAGAAATACAAGAATACTTTCCGCGAGTGGTCATCTAGAAAGGTCAAAATGTAACGCTTACCTGAGTTTGAAGCAACAGGGATCATACACAAGTCTGTGTGCACCAGGTCCAACCGCTTAGATGCCACGCCACGACCAGATTTCTTATGTGGAAACCTAAATTGTTTTCCCAGAATACAAATATCGCAATTATTTACAATTTCGTTATCCTGAAAATCAATGACGTGTGACAGTGACTTCAAGCTGTCATAACTAAGATGACCTAATCTTTGGTGCCAAGACTCCTTTGAAACCTCCTTGTTTACACTACTTAAAGCTACCGCGTTAGTATGCAGTTTGTATACCCCGCCATTTGATCTAACACTAGCCATACAAGATTTATTACGAAAAATCCTACAAGTAGACTCAGTAAACTCCACTCTAAGCCCTTTAACCACTAGACTATTTACAGAAAGTAAATTTACACTCAGTCCTGGAACGTACATCACTTCTTTAAGACGCAAATCATTATCTCCGAGTTTTAAATACACGTTACCGATACCGACGCATTTCAAAGTCTGTCCACTCGCCACGTTCACTTCTACACTGCTAGTAGAAAAGTCGTGTATCCAGTCTCGCCGTCCCGTCATGTGGCTCGACGCACCCGAGTCGACGTACCACGTGTCAGCCAAGAACCGAGACGCCATCATGGCTTTCCTTTTCTGGGTACACTCACTCTTTACGTGACCAGACTTTCCACAGTTCCAGCACCTCGGCTTCTTCCCTTCGCGCTTCTTCCCAGACTTTTTCTCCGACTTATTTGCAACCAGGCAATCTCCACCTTTGCAATTGTCAGACCACTTTGTATCCTGAAGCAATTTAGCCTTCACAAAGTCGCTGGTCAGGTCGCTCACACTACTTTCCAAGGCCATGATCATCGGATCAAACTTAGAAGGTAATCCCTGAAGAATTATCGCCGCCAGGAACTCGTCGTCAATCGGTTTATTAACAGCCGCCAACTGTTGCGATAGAGACATACATTCGCCAACATATTTATCCATGTCGCCACCGAAGTCGTCCAACTTTACCGAGCACAGCATCCGCAACAGTTTCAGTCTCCTGCCTATGCCCTTATCGTCGTACACCTTCTCCAGGGTCAGCCAGGCTTCCTTACTCGTCTCAGCAGCCATTACGTGAGACACGCATGAAGCGTCCACTGATAGGCAGATCGTTGTCAACGCCTTTTCATCCTTACGTCGTTTCAGCTCTGGACTGGACTTGTCGCCCTCCGGATACCCGACAATAGAATACCAAAGGTCGTTATAAATCAGCAGGTGTTTCATATTAAACTTCCAGAGCAGGTAATTCTCTCGCCCCCGCAATTTCTCAATAGAAACCCCACTCACGCTTCCGCCTCCTGCAGACATGGTAGCCAGCTCGCTCATGTATCTTTTTCAACAGTAACTACACTTTCTTTCTTTATTATTATTATTATTAAGCTCACTTATGCTAGCCATGTTGCCACGTCATAGCTGCCAATTCGACTCAATTGGGTAGGTTATCAGGAAAACAAGATATTTTTTAAGCCAAGAATTCTTGCCAGCAAAATAGTTTTTATTTTTTGTATTATATTAATTTTGACTAATTAATTTAAGATGTTATTTCATTTTGAGTAACTGAGACTCGGTAAGTCTGTATTTGTGCCCGTTTCATGACAAAAGGTTCTAAGTTGGAGTTCTGTGGCTTCAGTAGTTTTGTTTCATCCATTATTGGCCACAGGCTTCCGAAACTGGCGACAACTAGCATCTCTTCAAGCGCGGTTCCACCGTTGTGGACACTGTGGGCTTGCCCACAATCGTAATTGAGGTCAGAATCAGACAGAACAAATTATCGTGCTAAACGCACAAACATTTGTCTTGGGTGGGAATCAAACCCACGACCTCGGGCATAGTAGTCAGGGCCACTACTCACTAGATTAACGGGCCAGTCAAAGTAGTACTTTATGTATGGATGACGTACCAACCGAGTTAAATTATAACCTCCTACTACTACTACTTCAATTACTACTACCTACTCTTGTATTGTATGTAACATAGAGCCACGCCGCGCAGTAGTTCAGTTTAAAATTATGTATTTGTATCTTGCAAATTCTATGCATTTCGGTAAGGTAGTTAGGTTAGGTAGTTAGGTTCGCTATATGATAGGTATGGTAAGTTAGGTTAGGTTATATGTATATATATTGTCTTCTAATTTTCTATCAAACATAAAGGGTTTAGCATGGATCCACCGTTTGGGGCTCTGTGGGCATGCTTGATACCCTTAATTGAGGTCGATAGGCCAATGTTTATATCCAATAGTTATTAAAAAAGCGTTGTATAAGTCCTCGCTGTAGATTTTTC
The DNA here is from genome assembly GCA_921972225.1 of Euplexia lucipara. Taxonomy (NCBI): domain Eukaryota; kingdom Metazoa; phylum Arthropoda; class Insecta; order Lepidoptera; family Noctuidae; genus Euplexia; species Euplexia lucipara. Next base: position 272,541 of record OV179169.1, on the reverse strand, counting down.
CGTTTAGACGTCTAATATTATAGCACTTGTGTTTTATTCTAAAACTTTCGAGTACGCTTCGCTCGCATAATTACATTATTTTTAGTTACTTCTTGTATGTTAAATTGAATGCTTATTCACTTACTGGCTTTCACTTCATAATATATTAGGAAAGTACAGGCACATCAACTTACTACAATCTGTCAAATTTCTTTAATAAATTTCCAACTTTATGCATAAGTTTCAAAATTGATTGGGGAAATTGAGTGTATCGGGTAGGTTGATAAGCTGGCGTCTGTACAATGATCCTCGCCACCATGTAAAAATCTTTGCTAGAAGGACATAAATGGACCGTATCGGTGAGGTTATTAAGAAAGGTCAGGTGCGTAGTATCTCGCGACCGGGGCGTTTGTATGACAACATGTATGAATGTAAAAGAAACAAAAGAAGTATGTAAGAATCGTAGCATAACGCGCTCTGTAGTTTCTGCCTACCTCCATGGGGAAAAGGTGTGAGTTTATGTATATATACTAACAGATGTCATGCGGTTTCACCCGCGTAGATTCCATTCCCGTGGGAATACAGGAATAAAAAGTAGCCTTTGTCACTTAGGGTAAGTTTAGCTTACCGATGGTGAAATAATTTTTTAAATCGGCACAGTAGTTTTTGAGTTTATTCATTACAAACATACAAATTTTTCCTCTTTACAATATAAGTGTTAGATGTACGTACAGACGCCAGCACAACAAGCTATCAAGAAGTGTCAAATTTTCCCAATTGAACATGAACCTTATTCTGTCCGTCGTAAAGTTGAAAAACTATCAAAGAATTTTGAGACATTGGGGTAGCTGGATGTGCTGGCCTCTGTACGAAGATAATAAGAAGAAGATTTATTGGACTGTTGAGCACAGTAGCAAAAGGCTTTGTCTGTCACCAAGCGTTCGCCTAGCTCACAGATCTGAGACATATTAGTTTGCCCCCTGACCCTTCCCTGTGGTACCTCTCTCGAGATGTCCCGGCTTCGATAAGATAAGGCTCCACAAAGGGCCTGCGACCGTCCCGCGCCGGAAGTATGGCGTCTGTCTGTACCCATTGTGAATATACCGCAGAACTATTGAAGGGCTATGGAACGTTTTGTATGACGAAGCTATGAGACAAATTGTAACATCGGTATTGTGGGACAGCTAATAGGTTCTATAGGAGGAATTTGCCAATCTAAACACGATCACTTCTTAAACACTAGGCGGTCTTGTGACAGACGTTGTAAATAAATAAATATTCCACAACGTTCACACAACGCCATCTAGTCCCAAGCTAAGCAGAGCTTGTGTTATGGGTACTAGACAACTGATAAACATACTTATATGTACAGCACGTCAAGTTACCCCAATGTATCAAATTTTCCCAATTTAATATGAACCTTATTCTATTTACCATAAAGTTGAAAAATGATCAAAGAAATTTGACACATTGTGGTAACTTGACGTGCTGGCGTCTGTACATATTGTAGCGTAAAAAAAAAAAAATTGTCTACACATTCTCTAACGTTTAATTTTGATCTAAAAATATACAAAAATTAAAAAATGTACAAAGTAAAAAATTGGCGATGTAAAAAAAATATGTTTTTCAGTAAAAAGTTGCGAAATGATGAGGATTATTTTGAAACGAATAAAATTTGAATTTGCAAAATAAAACCTAAAGGTGAGAAGTGGTTGCAACCGCTATCCGGCCCTAGGCGCGATTAAATTGTATCCGTGCTTAAAATCATAAAATATCAAAAACAACGGTTCATTCCGCGACCTTTCGACACGAATAGCAGATATTATAAAAATAATAATAAAAAAACTATTGATTAGGTACTTTGCTATTGCTACAATTTAAAATTAAAAATTTAAAAAACCCCCACCGCAAAAAAGCAAAACATTTAAAAAGTTAAAAATAACACTTTAGCCATGAAATTTTACTTCACGTCGGGGTACCGCTTACGTAAGGAATGTTCTTAGTACTTGTAGGTATGTAGGTAGGTTTAACGGTACCCCGACGTTACGTAAAATTTCATGGCTAAAGTGTTATTTTTAACTTTTTAAATGTTTTGCTTTTTTGCGGTGGGGGTTTTTTAAATTTTTAATTTAATTTTTATTTTTAAATTTTTTAACGCATTAATTTTGTTTTATATAGATTATACAGTTATGAGAATTTTTCAGTGCATTGTATGTAGAGTCAAATGCTAGTTAAAACGAATCCAAACACGACATATCTGCTATTATTTTGTCAAGAGTCTACCTACTGGTGTACTGGATAGCCTGGCTTTAGCATCAGCTCATCCTGTTGCCATCAGGGCATTGTGTGCAGAATCAAATGCTGGTTAAAATGAATCCAAACACGACATATCTGCTATTATTTTGTCAAGAGTCTACCTACTGGTGTGCTGTATAGCCTGGCTGCAGCATCAGCTCATCCTGTTGCCATCAGTGCATTGTGTGCAGAATCAAATGCTGGTTAAAATGAATCCAAACACGACATATCTGCTGTTATTTTCCCAAGAGTGTATTAGTCTGCAAGATATCCTGGCTGCATCAGACCAAAAACACCATAATGTTGCTTATTAATATTACACACATGGGTGTATGAAATTTTAAGACACACATATCTTTGTAAGTAAAGTTAATACCCATAGACGTCTAAAATAGCAACGGTAGCTAACTCAAAAGAGCTGATAACCTTGAAACGGCTGAACCGATTTTGATGAATCATGTCTAAGAACCATCGCAAGAAACCCTGCTTTCAAATAAAAAAAACCGCATCAAAATCGGTTCACCCGTTTGGGCGCTACGGTGCCACAGACAGACAGACAGACAGACAGACAGACACACACACATAGCGGTGAAACTTATAACACCCCTCTTTTTGCGTCGGGGGTTAATAAAAGAAGATACGACCAAAATGTTGAGAAAACTTGACGTGGAGCGATGACACGACGTCCTTCAGGGTCTTCGCTCGTAAAATACGGAGTCACCCGCTTGCATGCACACGCTTCACGAACTCAGTCGGAATTAAGTCGCGGCGTAGAAATTACTCGGAACACCAGTCCGCTGATAAAAAGGTATTCCTTGAACCGATTCTGAGCGAATCTATGGTGAGAAAATAAAAGGAAATGAACACCATAATACTCAAAACAGAACCTTCCAAGCAGCTAAAATTTAAAATGTTTTAAATACATACCGGTTCTTAGTTAAAAACAGACAACTTGCACAGATTGCAGACAGTAAACAATATTGATTAGATTTATAATTTAGTTATTTCTTCATTAAAACAGAATATGCTTCTTCTCAGAGAAAATGACGCCAATTGACCAGAAAAATTTTCTCTGTCATCCAATGGAATGTTCATGCTTCCAAGTTTGAACCGAAATAAGAAAAAAATAGAAATGAGTTCGACTTACACAAAAAGGAAATAGTTTTTATTCAGCCGAATCAATTCAGCAGCGTGATAATGCTGCAATATATTTTAAATACTTACATAATAATATTATAGGTAAGTTTCACCCAGAAACAGAACAAATGACCGTGCGATTTATTTTGGGTGCAATGGGAATCGAACCCACGACAAATGTGGGTTTGCTACGTTTGTTGCCTGAGTTGGTTTTGAACGCAATCACAGCGCTACCTATCGGTTCCAATTGTGAATTTTAACTATCCAGGGCCAACACAAATACAACAAAAAATAATTATCCAACCTAGGAGTCTTTTAAGTTAAGAGCGAATAGGTAACTTCTAGGCAAGCGTGCTTCATTTTCGACCACATCATCGCTTACTATACTACTAGGTGAGATAGTGAGATGATCAAAGGCGAGCTTTTCATTTCTTTATTTATTGTATTACTTTTAGGAAAACTTACAGATAATGCATTCAAATAGTCAGCAGCAATACGCAGAATAAGGCCAATTACAAGTTTCCACTTGTATAAACTTACGTAAAAAACCGACAAGACGGTATTAACAGCGTGAGAGATAAACATAAAAAACATCTGAAGATTAAGATAAAATACATTTAGCAAAGTTGTTACACCTCAAAGAAAAAGTTATTCAATAGGGAATATGCATGTAATTTAAATATGGTTCGAATATTTTTTTTCCGAATCTTTAATAGCAGAAAATATGAACTAAATCATTGTTTTACTTTTTAATAGCGTCATAATTATTTAAATTTAAAAATAAAAGTGCGAATTAAGCGCGGGAAATTCAAATTTGTGAAACGCATCACCATTGGTTATAACGAAAATTGACGTCAAATACTACGACAACAACTCAACGTCTACGAAACTTCAATGTGTATGTATGACATTAAGTATTGGAATGGACTTTTTATTGGAAAACATAATTATTGCCGTGTGTGTTGTGAACTAATTTAATGTTCAAGTGTAATTTTAGCTTCATAGTGAGGTTATTTAACATTTAAGAAAAATTACTGAAAGTGGTTTTGTAAAAGCACAATCTGACAATGTTTATTGCATTCGGGTACAAGCAATACCGGTAAACTGGTTTTTGAGCTTTTTTCATGGTGAAATGGTTAGAAGAACGAAAACACCCTAAGTAATAGTAATAGGATCACAGTAAATGACGTAATCGAAATGGCGCGCGAAAATGGCGGCGTTTAAACCGCTCAAATTTATTCTGTATTTTAAATATTTTTTTAAGCTTCATTACTGCATTTTTAAATATGTTTTTATTTTTTTTCTATGTTAAAACGTTGTAAACAGTGAATTAAAATTATAAAAAAAATACATGCATATACCCTATTGTTTTTACATAGGTTTTAGACTTTTTCTTAGCGTGTTGATGACAAAGTATAACAAAGTGTAGTTTCTCGAAAATACATAAATCATCTCAGTAGTTTGTTCCGCCACTTCTTCTTTCCAGAAAAACACTAGGAAGTAGCGAAAGGTGGGCCTTTTGGGGGACTGTCTGATGTAATTTTGACGTACTTATTAATTTTTAGTGCTGATCCTCTTCATAATTTGAATAACTTTGAATGACTTTTAATTTGATTTGAGTAGGACAGCAGATTTCTGTGTCATCAATATTGTGTATTCATTCTTTTATACCTCCCCAATGCTAGCAGAATGACCGACCAGCATTTGCATCTGCGCGATCAGCATTAGTTGGTTTTGTTGCTATTTCAGAAGGCTTAGTCCGGTTTGATACTCGGACGTGTCGGAGGTCTACCATTTTCCTTGCAATATCGTGTTAAGTGCGAAATCCATCTATTTCTACTTTTTTTTTAAAACGAAACCACGAATCCTCGTTTATATAGTTCGTTATGTAACGTACAGTGAAACTATTTCAGAGGTGCCCGAGCTGACGGGCGGCGGGCGCTCGGTGCTGGGCGCGGCGGGTGGCGCGGCGCTGCTGGCGTGCGGCGTGCGCGCGCCCGCGCGGCTGGCGCTGCGCCTGCACGCGGCCGCCACGGACCGGCGCGTGTACGGCGCCGCGCGGCTGCACAACGCGCCGCCGCTGCTCAAACTTAATGTAACTATACCAATGCCTTTAGGGCAAGTCCGAACCTTACCAGTTTCTTAGCTGGAAGAGAAGTGAGCCTCTGCTCGCCAAGTTGTGAGGCAGTAACAATACCCTCCTGAATGTGATAGCTGATACAAGCCCTATAGTGGGATATCTTATCAAAACAACATTGTTTCGATTCGATAATAAGAAGCTTATATCGTATCCAGTAGCAGATAGCAGCTGGCAGATTATAATCCTCACTGTGGCTGTTCCAGGTGACGTGGCTCAAGAACGGGTCTCCGCTGCGCATCGAGAGCACGCGCATGTCGCTGACGCCGAGCGGCGCGCTGGAGCTGGAGCCGCTGCGCGCGCACGACGCCGCGCGCTACGCCTGCCGCGTGGCGCTGGCGCACGCGCCGCACGTCTACAAGTAAGTAACGGGTCTCCGCTGCGCATCGAGAGCACGCGCATGTCGCTGACGCCGAGCGGCGCGCTGGAGCTGGAGCCGCTGCGCGCGCACGACGCCGCGCGCTACGCCTGCCGCGTGGCGCTGGCGCACGCGCCGCACGTCTACAAGTAAGTAACGGGTCTCCGCTGCGCATCGAGAGCACGCGCATGTCGCTGACGCCGAGCGGCGCGCTGGAGCTGGAGCCGCTGCGCGCGCACGACGCCGCGCGCTACGCCTGCCGCGTGGCGCTGGCGCACGCGCCGCACGTCTACAAGTAAGTAACGGGTCTCCGCTGCGCATCGAGAGCACGCGCATGTCGCTGACGCCGAGCGGCGCGCTGGAGCTGGAGCCGCTGCGCGCGCACGACGCCGCGCGCTACGCCTGCCGCGTGGCGCTGGCGCACGCGCCGCACGTCTACAAGTAAGTAACGGGTCTCCGCTGCGCATCGAGAGCACGCGCATGTCGCTGACGCCGAGCGGCGCGCTGGAGCTGGAGCCGCTGCGCGCACGACGCCGCGCGCTACGCCTGCCGCGTGGCGCTGGCGCACGCGCCGCACGTCTACAAGTAAGTAACGGGTCTCCGCTGCGCATCGAGAGCACGCGCATGTCGCTGACGCCGAGCGGCGCGCTGGAGCTGGAGCCGCTGCGCGCGCACGACGCCGCGCGCTACGCCTGCCGCGTGGCGCTGGCGCACGCGCCGCACGTCTACAAGTAAGTAACGGGTCTCCGCTGCGCATCGAGAGCACGCGCATGTCGCTGACGCCGAGCGGCGCGCTGGAGCTGGAGCCGCTGCGCGCGCACGACGCCGCGCGCTACGCCTGCCGCGTGGCGCTGGCGCACGCGCCGCACGTCTACAAGTAAGTAACGGGTCTCCGCTGCGCATCGAGAGCACGCGCATGTCGCTGACGCCGAGCGGCGCGCTGGAGCTGGAGCCGCTGCGCGCGCACGACGCCGCGCGCTACGCCTGCCGCGTGGCGCTGGCGCACGCGCCGCACGTCTACAAGTAAGTAACGGGTCTCCGCTGCGCATCGAGAGCACGCGCATGTCGCTGACGCCGAGCGGCGCGCTGGAGCTGGAGCCGCTGCGCGCGCACGACGCCGCGCGCTACGCCTGCCGCGTGGCGCTGGCGCACGCGCCGCACGTCTACAAGTAAGTAACGGGTCTCCGCTGCGCATCGAGAGCACGCGCATGTCGCTGACGCCGAGCGGCGCGCTGGAGCTGGAGCCGCTGCGCGCGCACGACGCCGCGCGCTACGCCTGCCGCGTGGCGCTGGCGCACGCGCCGCACGTCTACAAGTAAGTAACGGGTCTCCGCTGCGCATCGAGAGCACGCGCATGTCGCTGACGCCGAGCGGCGCGCTGGAGCTGGAGCCGCTGCGCGCGCACGACGCCGCGCGCTACGCCTGCCGCGTGGCGCTGGCGCACGCGCCGCACGTCTACAAGTAAGTAACGGGTCTCCGCTGCGCATCGAGAGCACGCGCATGTCGCTGACGCCGAGCGGCGCGCTGGAGCTGGAGCCGCTGCGCGCGCACGACGCCGCGCGCTACGCCTGCCGCGTGGCGCTGGCGCACGCGCCGCACGTCTACAAGTAAGTAACGGGTCTCCGCTGCGCATCGAGAGCACGCGCATGTCGCTGACGCCGAGCGGCGCGCTGGAGCTGGAGCCGCTGCGCGCGCACGACGCCGCGCGCTACGCCTGCCGCGTGGCGCTGGCGCACGCGCCGCACGTCTACAAGTAAGTAACGGGTCTCCGCTGCGCATCGAGAGCACGCGCATGTCGCTGACGCCGAGCGGCGCGCTGGAGCTGGAGCCGCTGCGCGCGCACGACGCCGCGCGCTACGCCTGCCGCGTGGCGCTGGCGCACGCGCCGCACGTCTACAAGTAAGTAACGGGTCTCCGCTGCGCATCGAGAGCACGCGCATGTCGCTGACGCCGAGCGGCGCGCTGGAGCTGGAGCCGCTGCGCGCGCACGACGCCGCGCGCTACGCCTGCCGCGTGGCGCTGGCGCACGCGCCGCACGTCTACAAGTAAGTAACGGGTCTCCGCTGCGCATCGAGAGCACGCCGCCGCGTCATAGCAGTCAGGGTCACTAACTACTAGACCAACAGGCCGGTCAAGTGAGCTTCAAGTTACGGTGGCTATCAGACGGAGAACCAGTGTCACATCTCTGTGAGTACGCATGACGTCATCCTCGATACACACTGATGAAACACTTTACCGAGTGATCATCGCTATGAACTTACTGGCTGAACTGAGCAGAAAAGTGGGAAATGCAACACTTAATGAAATACTATATTTATAAATGATGAGTTCAACGGAAATAATATAACTTGATTATTTATGAGCATCAGTGTTTGGAGAAATTATCAACAGCTGTTTTTTTGTTTGTCTCAGGACAAGTGACGAAACTGAGTTGCGCGTGACTGCAGAGACGGCTAACGTGGAGTCACCGCCGCGGTTCATAGCCACCCCACAGCCCATCACTGTCATGGAAGGTAATCCCACCACTAGTTACTTATACCACTATTTACTATCACCTACTATTTAGCTTTATTAAATACAACTTACCAGTTGCCACCACCTTTTAAATTATGAAATGATTAATTAACAATCTTTTATTCCTTAAAAAGTACACTTCAAAGATATTATGAGAATCACCATGCACCAATATTATTATAAATCAATTAATTTACTAAAATTAATAAGCACTACTACACAAGTAACAAAGTGACTACAAATAAAAAAAAAAGCACTCTATGGTGTTTTGTTAGCACGTCCGTGCTCTGCAACGTCGGAACATGGAGGTATCATTGTACCATGCGCCTCTATTTATAGACTTTTGTTGTATGACAGCTGACCATGTGACTTTATTTTGCTAAATCAATATATTATTGTGATTGTTTCGTGTACAGGCGCTTCAGTGACGTTCGATTGCGCAGCTGTTGGGAACCCTAAGCCGGAGATGACGTGGCTAAATAACGGCGCGGCCATCGATCTCAGGTATTGACAATTTATTATTTGTTCCGAATGACGCGGAAGTGGCGCGGATGTTATGGTGTCTGGGGAGTTTGTAACTCGACTTCTCCTCCCTAGGGGGCTTTCTTCTTGTTCAAGTTCAAGTGGTGAAAGGTGTGCGTTTTGGGGGACTGCTTTATGTATTATTTTAGGTTAATAAGTGAAAGACTTGATTGACTGACGAGTACTGACGTGTGCCCCAGCGACCTGGACTCGCGCTTCTACCTGGTGGGGTCGGGGTCGCTGCGCGTGCAGTCCGCGCGCGCGCTGGACGCGGGCGCCTACACGTGCCGCGCGCACAACCGCCTGGACTCGGCCGACCACTCCGCGCAGCTGCACGTGCTGACGGCGCCGCGCGCGCTGCTGGCGGCCGGCGCGCAGGCGGCGCGCGCGCAGGGTGACGTCACGCTGCGCTGCGACGTGCGCGGCCGCCCGGCGCCCGCCGTGGCGTGGCTCAAGGACGGCGACCCGCTCACGCCCAACAACCACGACATCGCGCTCGTGGACGGGTACGTACAAGAGCAATTGGACCACATTTTGGCTGGACTAGACATTTTTGGCGCAGCCATACGTCCACATCAATTATTATTAATGTTATTTTGTACTGTTTAATCTCAATGTGCATGCACTGATCAATGTTGTTTATATAAACAATAAATAAAATAGGACCGAACAACCAACCCTGAGATACTCCACTAGTGATTGATACCGAACTCGAGATGTAGCTATTAAGCACTACATCGTGTGACCTATTTACTAACATAAGCGGAGAAAAGTTTTAGGAGACTTCCATTTATACCTATGAAGTTAAGCTTCGTACCTAGGGTATCGTGATCGATTCAATCAAATGCCTTACTGTAGTTAATACTAACTATATTGACCTGCTTGCTATCTACCATAACACAGTAATAAAATAGTTAAAAAAAATAAGTTTGACGCAGTAGACCTAACAGACATATTGACTGTATTGAATACATCTGTACTACATAGGGTGTAACGTGCTATGTAACAAAAGAGTTGTTGCGGTCCTACTCTTTTTCAATTACGCTCATATGGAATTTTCTAGAATATAAAGAGCTATAAAAAACTTTGTTCCGAAATGTCTATTGTACTATGATTCCGAACACGTTCGGTTAGTATAATGTGCACTACCACCTGCGCAGCACGTCGCTGCGCATCCAGGGCGTGCTGCGCGTGGACGCGGGCATGTTCCAGTGCGCCGCGTCCTCGCCCGCCGGCTCCGCGCTGGCCGCCGTGCGCCTCGTCGTGCTGCCGCCTGATGACGGTAATAACTGTAACAGCTGTAATACAACACCATAGTACAGACGCCAGCACATCAAGTTACCCCAATGTGTCAAACTTTGATTGTTTTTCAACTTTATGTCAAACAGAATAAGGTTCATATTCAATTGGGAAAATTTGGCACATAGGGGTAACTTGATGTGCTGGCGTCTGTATTTTGTCCTAGGGTTGTCAGATCTTTATTGATCCTGTAAAAGACAAATGCTTATTTTGGCAAAGAAATACGAGATTTTAATTTTCTCCCCGTACGAATTCCCGGCGTGACATCTGCTAGTATCAAATATGTCAGTGATAATTATTTAAAGATTGAGAGTTGACAAATTGTGTACATTTTCGACATTGTGCATTATCTATTTTTTTTAAAGCTTACTTGCAACACATTACACACACATATCATAATATCACATTACATTGTGCATTTATTAATTATTTTTCAGTTTTATAATATTGGTTGATTTTTAATTTCTTTTTTTTATGATTTCATTCTCTTAATTTTATGTTATTTATGATTTATTTTTATTTTGGTTTCCCTAACCCCTTACCTTACAGGCGTGAACCACATAACGGTCGAGTCGAACTCTTCACACGATATCCTCACGAGCCTGGTCTCCTCCGACCAGGAGCACACGGTAGACCCGGCACCGGACGACCTGGACTTCCTGGGGGAAACTTCTTCAGCGTACACGTCAGGACCGGAGCTCGAGTACTCGGACCAATATGATGATGATTCGTTTCATGCGGCTGAAGGAGTGGACCTGGAGCCCGGCCACGGGAACGCCAGCGTGGTGTCGGCGCCGCGCGGCCTGCGCGCCGTCATCGTCAAGCACCGCTTCGTCACGCTCAGCTGGGACGAGCCGCTGCACCGCGCGGAGGAGCTCGCGGGATATGCTGTCCTCTACAAGCTCAAGGGGAGTGAGAGGTGAGGGGGTGTGGTGGGGCTGTTCTTTGTCACAAATTCATTCACTGATGGGGTAGGAGATGGCTGGTTCAAATCGATTTGTTCCGCAAATAGTAATTGAATTTAGGTTTTTGTCAAATTTCTTTGATCGTTTTTCAACTATTTCTTTGATCGTTTTTCAACTTTATGTCTAACACAATAAGGTTCATATTCAATTGGGAAAATTTGACACATTGGGGTAACTTGATGTGCTGGCGTCTGTACCTAATAAAACCCCTTTTTTGCGTCGGGGCACAAAGAGGATTTATTTACATTCTTACTATTGACAGGACATCACGAACAATATTTTCATCCGATACTTGAATCCTAGTGGCCTAGGTTGCCGCTGCCGTTCCAATACTGCTGTATTGTTCTAGATGGCGTTACTGAGACATGGGATCACAGTTTCGATCACACACGAAGTTCCTTATCGCGCGTTACGAAAGGGGGCTAGACGGAAAAAAATCTTACGAAAAGTTGTAACGACACTATTTGCTGTAGTTGTGGGCTGGGCGGCGTGCGCTTGTTTCTCTGTTGTGTGTGTGCCAGTTGTTCAGGGAGAGTGGGGGGAGGTGAGGGAGGGGCCTAGAGAGGGGGGAGAGGGAGAGAGGATTAAGACCGGGAGTTGTAACTTCTATGACATAAATTTATGTTTCTCTGTCTTTCTCTCTCTCTCTCTCTCTCTCATAGAAAGCTCTCAAGTTTTTCTATGTTATTTCCTCACATGCCCTCTCTTTAGTATTTTAAATGTCTTTGGTCGGGGGTTAAAAATTGTTTCTAGTACACTGGACAGTTTTGTTTCTAGATGAGTAAAAGGCTCGAGCTTTTTTTAAGTCGTTTTTCGTGTTTTCATATAGCACGTTATACACCACTTCTTCTTCCCAGCAAAAACACTAAGAAGTGGCGAAGGGGGGGCCTAGGAAGCCGTCCGGAATTTTTAACATTAAAAAGGTGCTGATCGAAGCCTAATTTGATTAAATGAGTTATGTTGTTGCAGAGAGCGAGTATCTCGCGGCGGCCCCACGCGACACGAGATGAACGTGGCGTCGCTACAGCCGAACACGACGTACCAGTTCGCAGTGCTCGCCTACACCGAGCACGCCACGTCACCGCCTACTGACGTAAGTATTCAATGTAGGTAGCATATCTGTTGAGAAACTGTCACGCAACTGTCGGCCAACTGTGGCGCAACTGTAGTGCAACTGTCGAGGAAGTTTGGTGCAAATGGCAAGCAACTATGTTGTAACAGTCGGGCCATTAGGGTAACTGTAGCGCAATTGTCAGGCAACTGTGGTTCAATTGTGAGTTACTTTGGCGCAACTGTTGAGTAATTTGCAGGCCACAGACTGTGGTCTATTTGTCAGGTAAAAATGGTGCAACAGTTGGGCCATTGCGTCGCAACTGTAGCGTAATTGTCAGGCAACTGTGGTTTATTTGTGAGTTACTTTGGCGCAACTGTAGGGTAACTCTTGGTAAACTGTGACGCATTTGACACTGAAAATAATAATACGCTACCACTATAACCAATGTATTTTTTTTCTCTCCACAGCTAATAGAAGTCCGCACATCAGAAGAAGAGGTGACCCACGGCCCGCCCGTGAACCTGCGCGGCGACGCGGTGGGGGCGCACGCGCTGCGGCTCACGTGGGCCGCGCCCGACACCGCGCCGCCGCCCACCAAGTACTCTGTGCACTATACTGAGGTTTGTAGAACTTTGAGACAAAATAAAATATTAAACATCAAAATAAAACGAAACAAAAAATATTTATCCCAATTAGAAAGGGTAGGAAGTGTCTTTTTGTCTTTATAGAACGTACGCCACTGTTTACAATTTTAGACTCCTTTGATTCAAAAGAACTATCCTCAGATGCAGTGTTGACATACATTATGTTCAAATAGTCTACGAATAAATTTATATTCAAACAAAGGACTAAATAATTCTAGGTCGAAAGCGGTCGAGAACAGTTCCAATGGGTAGAAGCCGACCCCTCTAACCCTACCATCAGCGTTACACTGAGTGGCCTGCGCGCTGCCGCCGCGTACACCGTGCGGGTCGCGGCACAGGGGGGAGCCCCCGCCGCCACAAGGCTACGTACGCCGGCCGACGCACCCGCTGCGCCGCCCAACAACGTCACAGCGGTCGCTACTAGTGCTACGGTGAGTCTATACTACACCATCAGAGAGGTGTACCCGCCGCCACAAGGCTACGTACGCCGGCCGACGCACCCGCTGCGCCGCCCAACAACGTCACAGCGGTCGCTACTAGTGCTACGGTGAGTCTATACTACACCATCAGAGAGGTGTACCCGCCGCCACAAGGCTACGTACGCCGGCCGACGCACCCGCTGCGCCGCCCAACAACGTCACAGCGGTCGCTACTAGTGCTACGGTGAGTCTATACTACACCATCAGAGAGGTGTACCCGCCGCCACAAGGCTACGTACGCCGGCCGACGCACCCGCTGCGCCGCCCAACAACGTCACAGCGGTCGCTACTAGTGCTACGGTGAGTCTATACTACACCATCAGAGAGGTGTACCCGCCGCCACAAGGCTACGTACGCCGGCCGACGCACCCGCTGCGCCGCCCAACAACGTCACAGCGGTCGCTACTAGTGCTACGGTGAGTCTATACTACACCATCAGAGAGGTGTACCCGCCGCCACAAGGCTACGTACGCCGGCCGACGCACCCGCTGCGCCGCCCAACAACGTCACAGCGGTCGCTACTAGTGCTACGGTGAGTCTATACTACACCATCAGAGAGGTGTACCCGCCGCCACAAGGCTACGTACGCCGGCCGACGCACCCGCTGCGCCGCCCAACAACGTCACAGCGGTCGCTACTAGTGCTACGGTGAGTCTATACTACACCATCAGAGAGGTGTACCCGCCGCCACAAGGCTACGTACGCCGGCCGACGCACCCGCTGCGCCGCCCAACAACGTCACAGCGGTCGCTACTAGTGCTACGGTGAGTCTATACTACACCATCAGAGAGGTGTACCCGCCGCCACAAGGCTACGTACGCCGGCCGACGCACCCGCTGCGCCGCCCAACAACGTCACAGCGGTCGCTACTAGTGCTACGGTGAGTCTATACTACACCATCAGAGAGGTGTACCCGCCGCCACAAGGCTACGTACGCCGGCCGACGCACCCGCTGCGCCGCCCAACAACGTCACAGCGGTCGCTACTAGTGCTACGGTGAGTCTATACTACACCATCAGAGAGGTGTACCCGCCGCCACAAGGCTACGTACGCCGGCCGACGCACCCGCTGCGCCGCCCAACAACGTCACAGCGGTCGCTACTAGTGCTACGGTGAGTCTATACTACACCATCAGAGAGGTGTACCCGCCGCCACAAGGCTACGTACGCCGGCCGACGCACCCGCTGCGCCGCCCAACAACGTCACAGCGGTCGCTACTAGTGCTACGGTGAGTCTATACTACACCATCAGAGAGGTGTACCCGCCGCCACAAGGCTACGTACGCCGGCCGACGCACCCGCTGCGCCGCCCAACAACGTCACAGCGGTCGCTACTAGTGCTACGGTGAGTCTATACTACACCATCAGAGAGGTGTACCCGCCGCCACAAGGCTACGTACGCCGGCCGACGCACCCGCTGCGCCGCCCAACAACGTCACAGCGGTCGCTACTAGTGCTACGGTGAGTCTATACTACACCATCAGAGAGGTGTACCCGCCGCCACAAGGCTACGTACGCCGGCCGACGCACCCGCTGCGCCGCCCAACAACGTCACAGCGGTCGCTACTAGTGCTACGGTGAGTCTATACTACACCATCAGAGAGGTGTACCCGCCGCCACAAGGCTACGTACGCCGGCCGACGCACCCGCTGCGCCGCCCAACAACGTCACAGCGGTCGCTACTAGTGCTACGGTGAGTCTATACTACACCATCAGAGAGGTGTACCCGCCGCCACAAGGCTACGTACGCTGGCCGACGCACCCGCTGCGCCGCCCAACAACGTCACAGCGGTCGCTACTAGTGCTACGGTGAGTCTATACTACACCATCAGAGAGGTGTACCCGCCGCCACAAGGCTACGTACGCCGGCCGACGCACCCGCTGCGCCGCCCAACAACGTCACAGCGGTCGCTACTAGTGCTACGGTGAGTCTATACTACACCATCAGAGAGGTGTACCCGCCGCCACAAGGCTACGTACGCCGGCCGACGCACCCGCTGCGCCGCCCAACAACGTCACAGCGGTCGCTACTAGTGCTACGGTGAGTCTATACTACACCATCAGAGAGGTGTACCCGCCGCCACAAGGCTACGTACGCCGGCCGACGCACCCGCTGCGCCGCCCAACAACGTCACAGCGGTCGCTACTAGTGCTACGGTGAGTCTATACTACACCATCAGAGAGGTGTACCCGCCGCCACAAGGCTACGTACGCCGGCCGACGCACCCGCTGCGCCGCCCAACAACGTCACAGCGGTCGCTACTAGTGCTACGGTGAGTCTATACTACACCATCAGAGAGGTGTACCCGCCGCCACAAGGCTACGTACGCCGGCCGACGCACCCGCTGCGCCGCCCAACAACGTCACAGCGGTCGCTACTAGTGCTACGGTGAGTCTATACTACACCATCAGAGAGGTGTACCCGCCGCCACAAGGCTACGTACGCCGGCCGACGCACCCGCTGCGCCGCCCAACAACGTCACAGCGGTCGCTACTAGTGCTACGGTGAGTCTATACTACACCATCAGAGAGGTGTACCCGCCGCCACAAGGCTACGTACGCCGGCCGACGCACCCGCTGCGCCGCCCAACAACGTCACAGCGGTCGCTACTAGTGCTACGGTGAGTCTATACTACACCATCAGAGAGGTGTACCCGCCGCCACAAGGCTACGTAAGCAATATCCTGAAAAAATGTCGTCATCTAAATCAGTTGAAGTTGTAATAAATCTTTTTCTTTCGACAGTCAATCTTAGTCCGCTGGGAGGCCCCTCCATCCCGCACGCACCGCGGGCCCCTGACAGGCTACAAGGTGCGGTATCGCGCGACGGTAGCGGCCCCGTCCCCGGGCCCCGCCCCCGCGCTGGGCCCCGTGCCCGCGGGCCGCAGGAAGGCTGACTCGCTCACCACGCCGGCTGATCAGAAGAGAGCCGAGTTGAGGGGACTTGATACCTCTACTACTTATCAGGTAGGCCCCGGAGGAAAGTAATAATAATAATTGAGGTCGGGAACCCAATGGTTCCGAGAAATAAAAACTACATAACAATATAATAATAATAATCCCCACAGAATCACTCCGGTATTATCACTAAATGCAGGGATACCCTACATTTATTTTTGGTCCTTCGAGCCGGATAGCCCCTATGGAGTTTAATCAGTTAACGAACCTAGTGTTTATTTATCAGCTTTGTCGTATCAAAACGGTGGTTTCTTACTATGTTTTCTTCTAATCGATTGTTTCTGAACTTATATTGTTTCTGTGCATTCCTAGATCCGCGTATGCGCTATCAACGCGAACGGCTCTGGACCATTCAGTGAGTGGGTGACGGCGTCCACGCAGCGGCAGGAGCTGGACGAGAGCCGCGTGCCGCTCGCGCCGCCGCCGCTCACTAGTGCGTATATCATTGTGTATCCTTAGATCCATCAACGCGAACGGCTCTGGACCATTCAGTGAGTGGGTGACGGCGTCCACGCAGCGGCAGGAGCTGGACGAGAGCCGCGTGCCGCCCGCGCCGCCGCCGCTCACTAGTGCGTATATCATTGTGTATCCCTAGATCCATCAACGCGAACGGCTCTGGACCATTCAGTGAGTGGGTGACGGCGTCCACGCAGCGGCAGGAGCTGGACGAGAGCCGCGTGCCGCCCGCGCCGCCGCCGCTCACTAGTGCGTATATCATTGTGTATCCCTAGATCCATCAACGCGAACGGCTCTGGACCATTCAGTGAGTGGGTGACGGCGTCCACGCAGCGGCAGGAGCTGGACGAGAGCCGCGTGCCGCCCGCGCCGCCGCCGCTCACTAGTGCGTATATCATTGTGTATCCCTAGATCCATCAACGCGAACGGCTCTGGACCATTCAGTGAGTGG
Organism: Euplexia lucipara; assembly: GCA_921972225.1. NCBI lineage: Eukaryota > Metazoa > Arthropoda > Insecta > Lepidoptera > Noctuidae > Euplexia > Euplexia lucipara. The sequence continues at coordinate 255,295 of OV179169.1, read as the reverse complement.
GTGACGGCGTCCACGCAGCGGCAGGAGCTGGACGAGAGCCGCGTGCCGCCCGCGCCGCCGCCGCTCACTAGTGCGTATATCATTGTGTATCCCTAGATCCATCAACGCGAACGGCTCTGGACCATTCAGTGAGTGGGTGACGGCGTCCACGCAGCGGCAGGAGCTGGACGAGAGCCGCGTGCCGCCCGCGCCGCCGCCGCTCACTAGTGCGTATATCATTGTGTATCCCTAGATCCATCAACGCGAACGGCTCTGGACCATTTAGTCAAAAAGTGCTGATCCTCAGCCTAATTTTTTTATTAAATCTTTATGCACTAGTAAAATAAACTGTACAAAGGCGGACTTAATGCCTTGGGCATTTTGTACCAGTCTGACTTTTGTTTTTTTTTTAATGTTTTGCTTAAGTTAAGGCTTCTCGTTCTGTCTACAGCCCGCGCGGGTCGCGACTGGATCTCGGTGTGGTGGGGAGAGGACGAAGGCGGCGTGGTGGTGCGCGGCTACGTGCTGGGCTGGGGGCTCGGCGTGCCCGACGATGCTGCACGTGAGCTGCCCGCGCATCTACACTCCCATGTTATCCGGGCACTCGGTAAGTTCATTATTTGTATATATTTCCTTTACATCCAATGTGACCACATAACATTATTGTTCAACACTATGTTCATGCCCGTCTAGAATCAAACTCGGAGTACGTGATCTCCCTGCGCGCGTCGAACTCGCGCGGCCTGGGCCCGGCGGTGTACGCCACCGTGCGCACCAAGCCGCCCGCCGACGATGACGACGAGCCCGAGGAAGACGACGATGAAGACGAGGACGAGGACGAACCGCCGCCGCTCATACCGCCCGTTGGAGTCAAGGTACGGGGGACAAAAACGAGCGAGTCTAACAGTAGTCGCGTATGATGTCCTGTGACACCTAACATGAATATTATCATTATAAATACGTTGTCATTAAACAAAATGACAGTACGACGTGGTACGAACCTCACACAAAACGCCACCATCACTCTGCCACCGCGCGCCATCACAACACAAAATTGACAGGAAACAATTGCATTTTTATCCAACTGTCAAATCAAATAAAGGCACAGAAACATACTGTAACTACTACTATTAAAACACTGCATGATAATAATAATATTATTATGATAGAAAACGGTAACTTTTTGATACATATTACCGATTCCGCAGTATTTCGTGCTACGTAATTGCTGGACATCCCGATGAATAAAACTTCAATGTGTATATTAAATAGACGATCTTTCTATTTCTTTGTATGCAGGTCATAATGCTGAGTGGAACTACGGCTGTTGTATACTGGACTGACCCCACGCTACCCAAAGGACAGGTGAGTAATAGTATTAACTCATTTAGAGCTAGGTAGTTTTCTCTGATATCTCAATAGCCTTCGAATGCGTCCAACATGACACGAACGGTGTCCATAACAAAACTTTTAACGCAATGGATTCCAATATTTAATAGGTTCCTATTTTCAATGCAAAGATGTTACTGGTGCAAAATCTTCTAGGCTAGCAGTTCAGATTGGGGTACACCTTTGGAGTACACCAAGGCTCAATACTGGGTTCAGTTTTAATCTTGATTTGAAAGTGGTAAGCAATTTGTTTATTGGTATACCAATAAACTGAGTTTAGCGACGACAGAAATTCCGACAAAAAGGTTGGACATTAATTTCTGTACCTACTGTTGATAGTTTGACACTAGGGTAAACACATCTCATTACGCTTTATTGTAGACGGCGACAGACGGGCGTCGCTACGTGGTGCGCTGGTCGTCGTCGGGCGGGCGCGTGCGCACGTTCAACGCGACCGACCTCAACTGCATGCTGGACGAACTGAAGCCCTTCACACAGTATGAGTTCGCTGTCAAACTTATTAAAGGTAAGCTAATTACATTTTTATGGTGATCATGTGCTTAAAGTTCATTTTGCTCTGGCACAGAAATTGGAATAAATAGACAGGTGTTCTTTTTAATGCTTAAATTTCAACTAAATAGGTAAATATCGAGTAGACGCGAATGACTTAACTGTCTCGTGTTAATAAAACTGATATTTGTATATGTAATGTTCTGTATTGCACATTGCAGGAGGTCGCGAGTCTGCGTGGTCCATGCTGGTGTCGAATACGACGCTGGAGTCCCCCCCCGCGTCCCCCCCGCGCGACCTGCGCCCCGCCCCCGCGCCCCCGCCCGCGTCCCCCGCGCGCGCCGTGGACCTGACGTGGCAGCCGCCCGCTAAGCCCAACGGGGTCATCACTGGTATGTATGCAACATGTAACACTACGTTCGCTTTGGTTTGCTCAATAAGGTTCCTTCAAAGGTTTGCTCAAGTTAGGTTCACTCAAGATAGGTTTGCTGCAGTTAGGTTCGCTCAAGTTAGGTTTGCTCAAGTTAGGTTCGCTCAAGTTAGGTTCGTTCAAATTAGATTCGCTCAAGTTGGGTTACCTGCTGTAATTTTGCTTCGGTTAAGTGTACTCAATTTCCAAGTTTTACTGGTGCTCATTTTATTTACTTTAAACTGCATTAAAAATCGTGATTTGTAATACAATTAGATTATAAATGATATATCCGTGCCTTGTTTAATTTTTAGGACACATTTCAGGTAACATGAAATCATATGGCTATATTTTTGTCTGTGTTAGTTTGTAAAAAATACAATAAAAATGATAATAATAATTGTTTATTTTTATATAAGACACATGTACAATCTATACCTTGATAATTAAAAAAAGTGCACTTTTGCAATGTTTTTTGTTTTTTTCAAATACAAGGTGTTGTTTTGCATCCTCGTCAAATTTCAGGAGGGTGTCATAAAATACATAAATAATCAATTGAAAGTACGTTAGCGGGCAATAACTCCAAGCGCTGCTTTTTTTTTGATGTTGAAATTTAACAGTATTTCAGAATTAAACCTTTAATTCAATACCAATAAAACAGAATCACCCGACTTCGCACACAGCGACAATGCAGCTGTGTGCGTGAGCGTCGACGTCTTACCTACGAAAAGCAAGCGCGTTTGAGTGCGACGAAGCAATGACCGCTATGACCAGTAGCAATAATTTCACCTAATATTATTTCGAAAAACATCTACATTATTGTCATAAATTTTGCTTGATAATTAACTCATTTTTGAGCATTATTGGAATACGGAAATCTTACTAATGACAGTGATACTAGTGCGCCAAAGAAAAGTTCACTGACCTGTTATCAGATGTTAGTTTTGCTTTTACTTCAACCTAAAGTTTTCGTAGTGATTTTGTTTTATTTGTGGATTAAATTGGTTGATTTGTAATTTTCCTTTCTGGCTTAGGACCGGCAATAATACCTACTTTAGTTGGTGTACCTACCGATCTACTAAATCTAAAAATGTTTTCTGCGTTTGATGGAAATGGAAAGACGTGCTAGTTAAGTGTAAGTACCTACCTACCTACCAAATTTGAAATCAACTTATTTACACTAATAAAATTGATCAAGCTAACAACGTATTTACAAAATGTAGGTACTAGAATAAATAAATTAAGTACCCACTTAAGTTACCCGGAGATATTATTCAAAGTGGCCACCATCACACTCTTCGCACAAACGAGCACAACGAAGCTGGTTTTCCTTCAGCTTACGTAACACTAACACATTCGTTTTTAAAGTGTCGAAAGCACTAATGATCCTTGCACGTAATTCTGTTACACTTGTCACTTCCTCCGAGTAAATTAACCTTTTAACGTCTCCCCACAAATACCTAAGTCTAGAGGCGTCAGGTCCGGAGAACGCGGAGGCCAAGCCACAGGTCCTCCGCGAGTTCCGCGACCGATCCAGTGGTCACCAATGTACCGAAAAGCGGCAATCGCAAAGCGCGCCGCGCGCACGCTTCGGCGACATCAAAGACACTGTGTGTGTTAGTTCCGGGGTCGCGCGGGGGCGTGGCTAGAAGCTTGCGCGGGAGAGTACCGCACCGTGATTGGGGTAGTATTGATAGCCTACGAATTGATCGTTGCGTATGTGTTGTGTATGTATTGTTTGCGTTTGTTTGTGTGCGAAAGCGCGGTGATAGGGCTAGTAACAGACGAGCCGCTTTTAAATACGGCTGGTTCACACTTGCGGTTCTTCGTTGTTAAGCAAAAAAATAAAAAAATACCTACTCATTTTATTGTTGATTTGGGTCGAGAATCATTAGCATAATTACGTCCTTGAATTTTACGAGCATGCAAATCAACACCTTGTATTATTCCAAATCATCATACATATTTCCGTTAAAGTTAAAAAAAACTCGAGGTGTCAAGGGACACCCGGATGGAACGAAGTTATTTATAGTTAGTTATATTATTAATTATGAACAAAAAACCTGTATATCCTCAACAAAAATAATCGTCGCGACACCACACTGTTCAATACGAAATAGGAAGACGAAACGAAAATAAATAGCTTGCTTTCTATGAGAGAGAGTGAGAGAGAGAGAGATTGAGAGAGAGAGAGAGTGAGAAACATAAATTTATGTCATAGAAGTTACAACTCCCTCTCCTCTCCCTCTCCTCTCCCTCTCCTCTCCCTCTCCTCTCCCTCTCCTCTCCCTCTCCTCTCCCTCTCCTCTCCCTCTCCTCTCCCTCTCCTCTCCCTCTCCTCTCCCTCTCCTCTCCCTCTCCTCTCCCTCTCCTCTCCCTCTCCTCTCCCTCTCCTCTCCCTCTCCTCTCCCTCTCCTCTCCCTCTCCTCTCCCTCTCCTCTCCCTCTCCTCTCCCTCTCCTCTCCCTCTCCTCTCCCTCTCCTCTCCCTCTCCTCTCCCTCTCCTCTCCCTCTCCTCTCCCTCTCCTCTCCCTCTCCTCTCCCTCTCCTCTCCCTCTCCTCTCCCTCTCCTCTCCCTCTCCTCTCCCTCTCCTCTCCCTCTCCTCTCCCTCTCCTCTCCCTCTCCTCTCCCTCTCCTCTCCCTCTCCTCTCCCTCTCCTCTCCCTCTCCTCTCCCTCTCCTTCGTAAGATTTGCTCCGTCTAGCCCCCTTTCGTAACGCGCGATAAGGAACTTCGTTCCAAAAGTTTTCCTCTAAAATGATGTTCTCGCACCGTCATTGTCGTTTTTAAACATGCGACAACTTTTATCATGTCTTTTGTTTATCTCATAAAGTCTCAACTTGAGACTTGTGAAGAATACTCACTGTAGTCAAACTCGTGTCGTTCCCCCGCAGGCTACGTGATCATGTACGCGGTGTCGCGCGGGGGGGGTGGGGGCGAGGAGTGGACGGCCGTGGCGGCGCTGGGCGAGCGCGCGCGGGCGCGGGTGGAGCGCCTGCGCGCGCGCACCACGTACGTGTTCAAGCTGCAGGCGCGCAACAGCAAGGGGCTGGGGCCCTTCTGCGCGCCCGTCACCTACACCACGGCCATGGGTGAGGACTCCTGCGTGCACCACTGTAGTGGTGTCACACACGCCAACTGTACTTGTTCTAGAACATCACCAGATATGGTTAGCTTAATTAGGGGCGCTATTGAACAAAAATTCTCGGCCTACAAAAAAAAACTTGTTGTATTCATCTTTTAAAAAAATCCTATTTTTGTGCAGTATCGGGTTAACCTGGACTTGAAAAAAATGTTATTGGTTATCATATTTAGCTGTTACGATGTTTTTGTCAATCGTATTGATATCAGGATTATTTAGGAGTTCGTTACAGCCGCATCAATAATTTGAACTTATCGTACAGGGGCCAGTGCATTAAGCTACCCTAATGTGTCATCTTTGATAATTTTTCAACTTTACTACAAACAGAATAAAGTTCATGTTGCATTGGAAAAAATTGGCATTTTGGGGTAGAAACTATTCCCAACTGCCAAGCTGGCTTTGTACATTAATTACTGTAAATACGTAGGTTAAGCTTGTCTAAAATCGAAGACATTCAATACCTATAGACCGGACATCACGAACAAAAGATTCGTCCGAAAAAGTGTGTCCTGCTGGATACAAGTCTATGAGTTTTTTGTAGTACGCTCCGCTGCCGCTCCAATATTCATATATTATTCTAGATGGCGTTACTGAGACATGGGATTAAAGTTTTTCAATGACGTTTCCTTGACATTTTTTTATTTTTATTTTTATTGAAAGGAATAGCAAACAGTTACATTATAAGAACTTATAGCTAATTTAACTAAAAACAATTTTAACAATAATATAACCCACAACGCTATCCACAGGTAGACATAAAAGTTTAAATAGTAAAGGAAGTAATCGCTAGGAGTTTAAATCGCAGTTCGAGCTTTTAAAATAATGAGCATAAATAAAGTTAAAATGTAGGCAAAGATAAACAGAGAGGCTACAATGTATGGGGTTTATTTAGTAAAGAGGAGCGAGTGAGGCTTTTAAATCTACTCATTGGACAATTAAAGATGTCAATATACTCGAAATTATTATTATAAGAGTCAACCATACGGCGGACAGGTGAGCGCTGGCCAGAATTAGTTCGGCAATGGTTTAAGGCAAAAAGAGTACCTGCGCGCACCTGTCGTCTATGGATGGTTCTAGGTACAGCGTAGCAGATCATGTTAGTAAGATCTATACAATTAAATTTGTTTCTTACAATTTTATATAAAATAATGGCTTCAAGGTATTTTCTACGAGAGCTAAGGGACAGGAGCTTGTACTTGCTGAGTAATTGCGGGTAAAGTAGGTAGGACTTATGGCATCTGTAGTGCATGGCACGTAAGAATTTGTACTGAACATTTTCAACCATTTCAGCATATTTTTTGTAAAAGGGGTTCCATACTGAGACTGCATACTCCAATTGTGAGCGAACTAGGGCCTTATACAAGCATAAATAAGACGAGGTTCTCTTGAAGTCAAGGGTAGAACGCATGATAAAGCCAAACATTTGGTAGGCTTTACTAACGATTTTGTTAATGTGTGAATCTAGGCATAGCTTGGAATCGAGTATTACACCGAGATCGCGAATTGAGTTTAATTTAGTGAGAGGCACATGACAAAGGGTGTACGGGAAGTTAATAATGCGTTTATTTTTAGTGAACGTAAGGTAATTGCATTTGGGTATACTTAACTTTAGTTTGTTCCTACCACAGTAATCTGTTAGTCTGTCCAGGTCTTGCTGTAATAGAATGCAGTCATTAATGGATTTGATGGATTTGTATATTTTTAGATTATCTGCATACAGAAGGAACTTTGTGTTGTGAAAACAATTACCTATGTCGTTAACAAATATGTTATATAATAGCGGCCCAAGTATCGAACCTTGTGGTACCCCGGATGTGACTTCGATAGTTTTAGATCTGTATCCGTTAATTACTACCCTTTGGCAGCGATTTGAAATATATGACGCAAACCACCGCAACAAATTACCTCGAATTCCGTTGAAGGCTATCTTATCTAGCAACAATTTATGGTCCACCTTGTCAAAGGCCTTGCAAAAATCTGTGTAAACTGCGTCTACTTACTACGACATGCCCGCTCTATAGTATTTTAAATCTCTTTGTCTAAAATAAACTATTAGCAGTCCACTGCTAGGTTAGGTCTTCGAGGCTCGATTTACGCTACTGCGCGCAGTGGGATCCCTCCTGATGTTGTACTTTCCTAGACTCAGGGGAGGGCGGCGGACTAGCGAGCGCGACGTCGGCGTGGCTGTGGGCGAGCGCGGGCGGCGCGTGCGCAGTGCTGGCGCTGGCGGCCGCGCTGGCGCTGTCGCTGTGCTGCCGCAGGTCCACGCCGCCGCTGTCGCCCGACACCAGGTACGCTGAGCAGCAATCTACTGAAACTTACGCAGTCTAGCCTATATAGCCTAAAAGCTAATAGAACTAGGCAAATTAAATCATGAAGAATACTGGAGGAAATTTATTAAATTTAGAACGCATCTCCAAAGCCTATCATTTTCTGATGTATGTAGCACAGAAGAATCCTCAGACAAACCCTATGACAATTTTCTTGAAACGTTCTTAATTTTGCATGATCTCTGTTTCCCTTACAAACCAGTAACTATATGAACTGATAAAAAAATAAAATGGATTTCTCGGGGAAATATGTAGCAAGATACAACGACAATACAATGGCTACAGAAACTAAAACTAACTTCTGAAAATAAAAAAGAAATTTAATAATTATTTAAAGCTATTTAAGAAAAACATTAAATTAACCCAGAAACACTAAAACTACTTAATAAATAAATGCAAAACTGCTTGGCCCAGTTCTCTAATTTAAAAAAGGGATAAAAAAATATCATCGAACCCTAATAAAATAGCTGAATCTTTTATGGAGGAAGTCGTAAATAGCCATGTTAATGTTTAAATAATATATGCCGATCGAAATGTTCGATCGAAAGCTTTTGACTCAATGGATCACGAAACTCTTCTAACCAAACTTTACGCATACGGTATACGTGGCAATGCCCTTAATTTATTTAAAACATATCTAAAAGTTCGTAGACAATGTACGGAGATATTGAGCGTATGCTTAATAACTAGAAGGGAATTTAATCTACTTCATCATTTTTAGAGAAATAAAACAAGTCGTCCCGCAGGGTAGCGTCTTTGGGCCTTTATTGTTTTATTATGAATGACCACGTCCCAATAACTTATCATAATTATGGTGTTATTCGCGGATAATAGCACATCAATTCTCTTAAGTTTCAATAAATAATCTTAATATAATATCAATGTCAATCGATACAATTAGTAGTTTAATAAGGTGGCTTGACAATAACAATTCAGTTATTATTCCTATTCTTTTCTATTCACAGCACATACCAGAAGTCGTCGGCGTCTGCGGGCATCAAGCCGCCGGACCTGTGGATCCACCACGACCAGATGGAGCTCAAGCACATGGACAAGTCGCTGCACAGCTCCGCCAGTAAGAGTACGCTCCAACTGTGTCACGTGCTTCTATTCTGTTCTGTTTGTCCACACATGTGGGCTGGAGATTCAACTTTTTGCTATAGCTATTTTTGTCATGGTTTGCATGTCTTTGAGCTTCCAGTCACACTTTTTCAGTAAAGCCAGTTTCAGTTTATTTTCTTTTGGGTTTTTTAATCTTACTAATGTACACTCAGAAAAATGATTTGTTTAGCAAATTTACTACGAATTTTGCTTTAAATCCACAACATCCATCTGACATTTTTTACATGCATTTGAAATTGCAAGGTGTCAATTTGCTATGCAATTATTTTCCTTGGATGTGTACAAGTGAACAGGAAGTAATGAAGCGCATAACCTCCACAGTATCAGCAGGCAGTATGGAGATGTCGTCCACGCTGACGCTGGGCCGAGCACCCCCCGCGGAATACGAGCCCGCGCGCCACCCGCCCCCGCCCCCCGCCTCGCTCGACCGGCGGCACCACGTGCCCACCTATGTCGGTAAGTGTCTGACGCTGGGCCGCGCGCCACCCGCCCCCGCCCCCCGCCTCGCTCGACCGGCGGCACCACGTGCCCACCTATGTCGGTAAGTGTCTGACGCTGGGCCGCGCGCCACCCGCCCCCGCCCCCCGCCTCGCTCGACCGGCGGCACCACGTGCCCACCTATGTCGGTAAGTGTCTGACGCTGGGCCGCGCGCCACCCGCCCCCGCCCCCCGCCTCGCTCGACCGGCGGCACCACGTGCCCACCTATGTCGGTAAGTGTCTGACGCTGGGCCGCGCGCCACCCGCCCCCCGCCCCCCGCCTCGCTCGACCGGCGGCACCACGTGCCCACCTATGTCGGTAAGTGTCTGACGCTGGGCCGCGCGCCACCCGCCCCCGCCCCCCGCCTCGCTCGACCGGCGGCACCACGTGCCCACCTATGTCGGTAAGTGTCTGACGCTGGGCCGCGCGCCACCCGCCCCCGCCCCCCGCCTCGCTCGACCGGCGGCACCACGTGCCCACCTATGTCGGTAAGTGTCTGACGCTGGGCCGCGCGCCACCCGCCCCCGCCCCCCGCCTCGCTCGACCGGCGGCACCACGTGCCCACCTATGTCGGTAAGTGTCTGACGCTGGGCCGCGCGCCACCCGCCCCCGCCCCCCGCCTCGCTCGACCGGCGGCACCACGTGCCCACCTATGTCGGTAAGTGTCTGACGCTGGGCCGCGCGCCACCCGCCCCCCCCCCCCCGCCTCGCTCGACCGGCGGCACCACGTGCCCACCTATGTCGGTAAGTGTCTGACGCTGGGCCGCGCGCCACCCGCCCCCGCCCCCCGCCTCGCTCGACCGGCGGCACCACGTGCCCACCTATGTCGGTAAGTGTCTGACGCTGGGCCGCGCGCCACCCGCCCCCGCCCCCCGCCTCGCTCGACCGGCGGCACCACGTGCCCACCTATGTCGGTAAGTGTCTGACGCTGGGCCGCGCGCCACCCGCCCCCGCCCCCCGCCTCGCTCGACCGGCGGCACCACGTGCCCACCTATGTCGGTAAGTGTCTGACGCTGGGCCGCGCGGCACCCGCCCCCGCCCCCCGCCTCGCTCGACCGGCGGCACCACGTGCCCACCTATGTCGGTAAGTGTCTGACGCTGGGCCGCGCGCCACCCGCCCCCGCCCCCCGCCTCGCTCGACCGGCGGCACCACGTGCCCACCTATGTCGGTAAGTGTCTGACGCTGGGCCGCGCGCCACCCGCCCCCGCCCCCCCGCCTCGCTCGACCGGCGGCACCACGTGCCCACCTATGTCGGTAAGTGTCTGACGCTGGGCCGCGCGCCACCCGCCCCCGCCCCCCGCCTCGCTCGACCGGCGGCACCACGTGCCCACCTATGTCGGTAAGTGTCTGACGCTGGGCCGCGCGCCACCCGCCCCCGCCCCCCGCCTCGCTCGACCGGCGGCACCACGTGCCCACCTATGTCGGTAAGTGTCTGACGCTGGGCCGCGCGCCACCCGCCCCCGCCCCCCGCCTCGCTCGACCGGCGGCACCACGTGCCCACCTATGTCGGTAAGTGTCTGACGCTGGGCCGCGCGCCACCCGCCCCCGCCCCCCGCCTCGCTCGACCGGCGGCACCACGTGCCCACCTATGTCGGTAAGTGTCTGACGCTGGGCCGCGCGCCACCCGCCCCCGCCCCCCGCCTCGCTCGACCGGCGGCACCACGTGCCCACCTATGTCGGTAAGTGTCTGACGCTGGGCCGCGCGCCACCCGCCCCCGCCCCCCGCCTCGCTCGACCGGCGGCACCACGTGCCCACCTATGTCGGTAAGTGTCTGACGCTGGGCCGCGCGCCACCCGCCCCCGCCCCCCGCCTCGCTCGACCGGCGGCACCACGTGCCCACCTATGTCGGTAAGTGTCTGACGCTGGGCCGCGCGCCACCCGCCCCCGCCCCCCGCCTCGCTCGACCGGCGGCACCACGTGCCCACCTATGTCGGTAAGTGTCTGACGCTGGGCCGCGCGCCACCCGCCCCCGCCCCCCGCCTCGCTCGACCGGCGGCACCACGTGCCCACCTATGTCGGTAAGTGTCTGACGCTGGGCCGCGCGCCACCCGCCCCCGCCCCCCGCCTCGCTCGACCGGCGGCACCACGTGCCCACCTATGTCGGTAAGTGTCTGACGCTGTCTGATAAAACTTACCTTAGGGTGAGTGACGCTAAAGGGCAATCTCGTACCTAGTTCCATTTGTAACAATGCCAGTACATCAAACTGCCCATATCTGTCAAATTTCTCTGATAGTTTTTTATCTTTACCACATATGAATAAGGTTCAAGTTCAACTGGGAAATTTTACAGTGTGCTCTTTTTTTAATTATCAAGGTATAAATTGTACATGTGCATCTTTTATAAAAATAAACAATTATTATATTATATTACAGTTTGTGCATAGCTTGATGTACTGGCTATTCCCATTTTAATTTTATGTTTTTTTTTTATCATTTGCTAAATCATATCATGCACGTTTTTTCACTTTTGCCACATATCTACGGAAAATATACTGCTGTTGTTTAGTATATGCAATACACATTTCAGAAGCATATATTACAAGTAAATAATTTGTAATTTATTTATTAAGTACATGGGGGACTTATAGCTCCTAAAAACAAACAAAAAAAACATGGTCACCTGAAAGCGAATTTCAAATTCTCACGCATAGATTTACCATAAAATTATCTAAGGTGTGAGTACAAAACAAAAAAAACACCCTAATAAAAGAGATAACAATTTAAAGATTTAATTCACAATATAAAATATACCTACTTCGTAATAAGTATGTTGAAAGTAAAATATAAAAATTGTCTTCCCTCGACTGTTTGCTAAATCGCATTATGACTAAATATAGAAAAAATCATGTTATACGTGTATGGCAACACAGTGTATTCCCGTACCCTTGTGCGCATCGCTCATGCCCCCCCTCCCCGCCAGAGTGTAGCTCTGCGTCTGCGCACAGCGACGACACGTGCGTGCTGCGCGCGTCGCCCGCGGCGCGCTGCGAGCGCTGCGAGCGATGCGAGCGATGTGACGCCGACTACATGCCCAAACGTGAGGGACTGCATTTTAGTTTCGCTTGCTTTTTTTTAATTTTTTGCACCACATTCATCCTGCATTTTTGCTTTTCATTCTCCAAAAAAAAGTGTGTGTGCGTGTGTGTACTTCTGTACCACGCATTAGAAGTTATACTTCTTTGGCGTAACAAGATAAAAATCTTTCTAAAAATTGTATCTTGCACTTACTAAAATGTTTTATTTTATTTTATTACTACACCTAATAGCTACACGTAGCACCATCTCTCGATTCCGCGTTACAACGTTTGCAGGTAAACATTCCGACTGACTTTAAGGACACTTTGGGAAACAGTGGCAGCAGCCGTAATACGTAGTAGCTATTAGCAACGCCGACTACCGCCGAACTGAGACTGTAGACTACAGCTAACTTCAGGGTGTTGGTTTTTCGTGTCGGTGTGCGCGCGCATCGTAAATATGATGAGAGAAAATCTTAATTTTTCCCTAACGTGCCCAACGAAGTATAACTTGAAAAATGTATGTTCTTTGATACTCTGCTAATATTTTAAAGAGGTACAAGTTTGTGAGTTGTGATGTCATGATGCTGGGGATAATCACTGGATCACACTGGATCTACTGAACCGATTTTCAAAATTCTTTTACCTATGAAACGCCACATTCTTTCTGAGTGTCATAGGCTATATTTTATTTTGAAAACTAAGAGAGGGTGGAAGGGATGAAGTCCTGAGTGAAGTGCTAATCTATAACTACATTAATTGCTAACTTACTAAGAAAAGATTTGTGTTCCTTAGCGATGACAGGCATGGGCGTGGGCGTGGGCGTGGGCGGCGTGGGCTGCGCCAACACGTGCGAGCGCCGTGCGCATGCGCGCATGCCGCACCCCGACCAGGTACGAGTACGTACTCAACACATTACTCATTACATTATGATTTCATAGTACTTACATCTTTACCTTATGTCTCAACCCATTTTTAAATAATAATTATTTTGAACCTTATAGAAAATTCTCATTTCCAATGTGGATAAAGTTGTGGCCATCTTAAGAATGCTATTTGACAGTTATCAAAATACTTTGTGTAGTGGAAAGAAAAAAAAATCGGTTGCTATAAAATCCGATTCTTGGGACATGTCCCAAGAATCGGATTTTATAGCAACCGATTTTTATTTTAAATCGATATGTATATCGATTTAAAATAATCATGAGATCGAAATCGACAATTGTATTTCGATTGCTTAAAACTGACTTTGAGGAATATCGTTTTGTTGCGCGCTCGAGTTTGTAATATTGATAATGTAATACAATTATATTGTACACATATATCTCATTTTGAAATGTGGTAAATTCAGTAAAAAAATGGCTTTTGACGGCACAACACTACGACATCATTGTAATAACGTCCTGTCGGAATATTAATCTAAGATGAATTTGTGTTTTTGACTAAATTTCTCACCATGAAGTTGAACCAAACGCTCACTAATGATAGCCGTCGTTTTTACGATTTTACGTTCATACAAAGTTATAGCGCGACACAAACAGAGAGAAACGTCAAATAGTACTTCTAAGATTGTCATAACTTTAGTGACTAAACTGTTGTCAGAGTTTTAATGTCGTCCATGAGCTTTTGACGTCTTGGCTTCACATGCCGTCGAGAAATATCTTTCAGGCCTTCTCCGCAATGTTTTCCTTAACGGTTTTTGAAGCAAATGATTCACAATATGCACAAGAATTTGAAAAGTCAGAGGTGCGTGCCTTGGGTTCTAACTCGAGACCTATCGGTCCATACACGACCTTGCTCCTGTGAGCTGCAAATAAGCGTGGTGCGGCGAGCGGTAAGATTCAAAGTATAAAAACTCCGTGGCGTGCTTTGTACAGACGCCAGCACATCAAGTTACCCCAACATGTCGAATTTCTGTGATAGATTTTCAACTTTATTGCAAACAGAATAAGGTTCATGTTCAATAGGGGAAAATTGGACAGTTTGCTGGCGTCTGTACATTTTTATACTTTTGAGTGTTACCGCTCGCCGCTCGCGCGCCGCCTGTCAAGCGGCGAGGTCGTGAAGGGGATAACACTGCAAGTGTTGCGTGTCATGTGTGTGACGCCCGATGTGTCGCAGAGCACGCCGCTGCTGGCGGGCGTGGCGCCGCTGGGCTCGCCGCAGTCGTCGCTCGCTTCGCTAGCTCCGCTGCACGCGCCTCCCGGCCCATGTAAGTCACATACTATGTATATTACTGATGATAAATAATATTGATATTTTGCCGTTTAGGCACTGGAAGAATAAAACCCGATTGAGATTTCATAATGAACATTTATTTAACACTAAACCTAGCTATGTACAATATTTAATAGGTGCTAGTTGCTACCAGCTAGAAACATATGTTCAAAATCGTCTCGACTAACAGCGAACAAGTAAAACATTTCTGTGGATTTGTATGTGCGCGCTGCTTCGAGTTAACTGGCCCGAAGTTATAAATATAGGTCTCGCACAGCTAAGTGCGCCAGTGTAATGTTGTGGTGCGCCCACAATATATATCCAAATTTCTACAACGGGTTATGCTAAATTGAGTAAATCAAAATCAAAATCAAAAGTCTTTATTTAAACTAGGCTGAAAATCAGCACTTTTTGAACGTCAAAAAAAATACATAAAGACAGTCCCCCAAAAACGGCCCACCAGTAAAAACATGTAAACATTCAATAATACATTGGCATCTATTGGAAAAGTTCAGAACTAAAGTTTTGTGGGAATGAGTTATTTCCGGAATAAAATGTATCTGTGAATTCAATATTTTTTTGCATGATGAGTTTTTGTCTATTATTGTTACCACAGGTGTAAATTCTTATTATTTTGTTAATCTTATTACATAAGATTATTTATTATCTCTTGGCAGAAGGCACTGACTCTTGCAACACAGGATTATTATATTACACAATTTTGTAATCACTTTCTTATGTAACAAAGATTCTATCCTATTCTAATTTTCATACAAATCTGCTCAACGGCTTACACGTAATTGAGTGACAAACATTGAAACATATTTACAAACTTTCTAACTATAATATTAGTAGAATTACTAATAAACTGCATTTTATGTGTTGTAGCAAAAGGTATTACTGAACTTAATTTTGGTTCTGTAGTGTTTGTTATTATGTGTGTATGTTTGTGTGTGTCGCAGGCGGGTCGAGCGCGTGTCCGCTGGGCGCGGCGTGCGGCGCGGCGGGCGCGGGGGGCGCGGGGGGCGCGGGCGGGGTGCTGGGCGCGGGGGGGGACATCTACGCATGCGCGGCGCGGGAGCGCGGCCACTACGTCGCCTACGAGCCGCTCGGACACTACACGCAGTAAGTCAGCAAGTCAAATTTTATTTATTTAATTCACAAAAATGTGTGTGTGTACTTATGTAGACGCCTTAGAAGTTATACTTCTTAGGCGTTATTATCTTGGCGCACTAATCAGATGGGGTTGCGACAGCGACCACTTGTGCATGTACCTGGTGCAAACAATGAATTATACACGTAATGCATTTTTCCTGAGAGCCAGTCGCAGTTTTAACGAGATTTCATGTGAACCGGGCATTGACCTCTTTTGCACCAAAGCAGGCACAGTTAAGAAGCACTTAGCAAAGCCATTTTTTGAACAACCAGCACCTTCTTTGCACTAGAATCTTTTAATATTATATTGTTTGTTACTAAGTTATTACCTATTGTAGGACCAAAAATCTGGTTCTTCTGTCATTATAGTTACTTACTTGAGGAAGCTTGTAATTAGCAAATTAGTTATTTACTATTTGTCATTATTTTGATATTAGTCTGTAAGCTTTCCCAAAATTGTAAAAATAAAATAAATAATAAATAAATAGTAACAAAATAATAATCTTTCTAAACATTTTATTTTTTGCGTTATCTTACGTTTGTAGAAAAAACGACACTAATGATAGAAAAAAAACTAAAATATTAATTAAAGCTTACTTCAGAGTGTCGGTTTTTCGTGACGGTGTGCGCGCGTATCTTAAAATAAAACTCTTATATTTTTTCCCTAAAGTGCCAAATTAACTTAAAAAAATAAATACTATTGCTTAATTCTTTATTAAATAAATAAAAAAAATGTACAGACGCCAGCACAAGATTGTTAAATTTTCCCAATTGAACATGAACCTTATACTGTTTGTAATTTAGTTGAAAAAATATTAAAGGAATTATTCACATCACACAATTTATTTCGTGAATTAAATACATTTATAGCGCCGATGCAGTTCATAAAGTAATTTATTGCCTGTGTGTTTCCAGCCGCGACTCGCTGAGCAGCGACGCTGGGCCGGGCGGGCCCCCGGGCCCTGGGCTGGGCCCCGGCGCGGGCCCCGGTGGTTCGCTGCAGCGCCGCGCGCCGCACGCCGCGCCGCTGCACAGCTTCACGCTCAGCGACAACGCGAGCGATCACTCCACGCCCACGCACTCACACTCTAGAGGTACACTATGAGTTATACTACCTACTCATCTAGGCAGCGACGTGGGGCCGGGCGGGCCCCGGGCTCTCGCTGGGCCCCGGGGCGGGCCCCGGTGGCTCGCTGCAGCGCCACCGGAATACCAAAACACTTTACTGTAGTCGCATAAGATGTGTTACATTTGACATGTTATCGTGGTAAATACGCTGCCATGAAATAAAATGACAGTACGACGCTGACGTGGTACTAACCTCACGCAAATGTCTCACAGCAATCTTTCCGCAACCGCGCACGATCATTGGTCAAATCAAATAGCGTGCGCTTCCCGGTTTATTGTAACACATTTCCGTCCCTCTTCCTCTGATAGGAAAGATGTTACACTTCAAAAATGAATCCATGTCCCCGACTGTCATCATACGCTATGAGTGTCTACGTTGTGTAGTAATGGTGCTATTCTCTTCACTTGCAGGGAGTGTGAGAGAGACGTCGCCTTACAAGAAGAGCGCGAGCTCGTCGCCCGGACACATACCCAATAGATTGCAGCTTGGTGAGACTACATACTATTACCGTATACTTATCAAAGGGGGTCATTAGAAATACTGGGTGCATTGAAACAACTTTTTTAGAGGATGTTTACTTGTACGATGTCTGGTATTGCAGTGCTACAAAAGTTTTTAATGTCATACGTCAAGGACTCAAATTTTCCCAGGGTGACTTTTAAGCTGCCTGCCCACGTCACAATTTTTTTTTGCACTAATAATCGGATCGATCAGGGTACACTATATAATTTCTGATCGACTTTTGTAGTAGGTACAGACGCCAGCACATTAACGTACTCCAATGTGCCAATTTCTTTGATAGGTTTTCAACTTTATTTTAAACACTATAAGGTTTATTTTCAATTGGGAAAATTTGATTTGGTTTGGGGCAGGTTGATATACTGGCGCCTGTACATGTGCGTTACATTATTGCTATCAGTATGTTCTATTTTACCCCTACATAAAATCGGTCTCCGATTAACTATCGGATGTGGGCTTTACTGAATCGAGCGGCAGGAGATAGTGTATGCGCGGGTAGCGTGACGTAGGGCGTGTTGCAGGCGGCGCGGTGTCGCACTGCGCGGAGGAGCTGGAGCCGCTGACGCCGTCGCGCAGCACGGAGCGCCTGCAGCGCGAGATGCAGAACCTGGAGGGGCTCATGAAGGACCTGTCCGCCATCACGCAGCAGCAGTTCCACTGCTAGCGCCACGCCCCGCGCCCCGCCCCCGCCCCCGCCTGCACCTGCCCGCCCGCCGCCGCCGACCGGCTCTGCACCTGCCGGTTCTAGCGACCGTGTGCAGGACCCAAGTGAGGACATAGTCTATCCACGGCTTTGAAGACTGCAGTGACTAGAATGGCCTAAAAAGGCATTGTATCAGCAATGTTTATTCTCAAACTGAGAGATAGAGAAATGCCTTTATGCATTAGCTGTCACTAAAAGGCCTTGTTGCCAAGTGTAACACAGATTATGTAAAACAAAATGGCGCGCCCCAACATTGTTATAATAATAATAATAATGTATTTATTGGCACACCATTCAAGTTAAATAACATGCAAGCATAAAAAAAAAACAAAATAAATTATAAATAGGACAAACATAGAAGTAGCCGTGGGCTCCAAATAAGACACAGCCTGTATCTTGGTGTCCAAACACCACATTGCGTGTGCGCATACAGTTTAAATATGTGAAGAATCGCATACACAGTTATAGTGGTTATACATTCCTCTGACCATCACTATGTTTGAGACTAATCGAAATGGTACAAAATATTTGCATTTATGGGGCTCGCCATTTTAATTTTTACAGTAACATAATGTAACAGTGGTGGAACACCAGTCAATGATTCCGTGTGCGACATAAACAATTGAACTTTAACGGATTGTGACAAAGGCGAGATAATTAAAGAACATTATTATAATAAGAAGTGATAAAGAAATGTGTATTTTATGTTCAATGCTGGCAATTTTGATAGACTAAAATGTGGAGCAAATGTTTTACTCAATGTTAAGTACACATTTTTGAATTTGTCCTCCTACTTAATTGAATGACTAATAAGCATTAATTAGTTTAACGAAAAACTAAATAATTAAAATCTATTGACGATAAATGTGAAGTACGTTCCAGCAGCTTTATTATTTTAGATGATTTTTTACTTTTGTAGTCTTTGAACGAAATACACAAAAATGTACTTTAATTAAAGAATAATGTAATGAATTATACATTTTATTAATTTAGTCAATTTTTTATGTAAGAAAACTTTACTAATGATACGTTGACTTCGTCGCTGTGCCATCTGATTACTTCATTTTAATTAAAAATAAGTTTAAATTTAATTTAAAAAAAAAACTAATGTTTTCAACACGAATTCGTCAGCACTGCCTTTTCTTGTAACTTTACGGTAGTTTTTAATTGATTTTTCTGACAAAATAAACAAAATAAATACCTATTAAAAAATTGTCACTATTAAATTATACATTTAATATTATAGTTTAATTGAATAAAAACTAAGCTTTTAATATATACCACTTTGTATATAACAAAATCTTTTTTTTGTTTAAATTGTCAGAAAATTTCATGTATTTGGATTATATGTACATTGTGATCTTATGTACTAGTTATAATTATGTATATAAACTTAGCTTTAGTTTAGTTAAATACTTCTAGTTACAATAGATTGTTTTAATTATTTTGACTGACGTTTTATGCTAAAGGTGGTCGCTAAGTGCTGTGTAACAATGTTGATGTTCTTACTAAAGGTGGTCGCTAATTGCAGCGTAATATTATTGTGATTGTTACACACTTTTGCTTGAATAACGAGAAACTACATGGAAAGATATCGGGACACCTGTATAAGTATACAGGCTGATGACAGACCGTCTACAAAAGAATTTTGTAACGAAATTTTATAACGAAAGAAAAAAAAATATAAGCCATTGATGCGATTCTGTAGCCAGTGAAATCATTGCATAATAATATGACAAATGATTATTTCTTATCGTGATTATAGATTTGCTTGATTTTATCTACAGGCTATTGTTTTTTAGTACCCAAAGTTTCACATGGTGTTTTGATATTTATTGGTGTGTTAAAAATAATGTGTAAAAGACACATAATTTTGTAACTAGTAGATTAGGTCGGAGTTTCACTATCTGACTACTCTGAGAAGAAACACCGAAAGAAACTCAGAGGTCACAGTTTCTTTTAAAGTCCAGACATTATCTTGGTCAGATCATGTAAGAACCATGCAGATTAGTGTCTGAAATGGTGTTTTGAAAAAAAAAACCACCCAGATATGAGTAAACCAGTCCAATCAGTGAATATGCACAACTTTGACAATGCCACCAACTTAGAGATCACGAAAAAAAGCGAGCCCTTTCATACAAAAGTTTTATAACCATTCGACCAAAATGTATGAAACATCAGATTTTTTTTCGCGATTTTAAAGGTGGTCACATAGTCAAAGTTGTTCGTATTTATGGTTAGTACACCCTGTGAAAGTTTGGATCCTGATTAAAAAATGTTCTGTATAACATATTAGTACGGAAAAACTCAATGAAATCTGTTCTCACTTACCTCGCTCAAGAAAACCTTATTCCTTAAGATTCGGCCTAAGTCGCTAACCATCTAAAATAACTACAAATACTTCGATTCAGAGCCTTAGGACTTGGACATCCATTCCAATTCTTACGTTAACTTAATGCAATTTAAGTTCATTTTTGAGTAACAGATGTTTTTGTACGAAAAATCTATACATATAATAAAATTGTAGAAAAGTGGTGTCTGTACAATGGAAATATATAAAAAAAAAGTAGCAGGGGTTGTTATTATATCGGTGCCGAACCCGAAATTGTAATTATTATTTTTTTTGTCTGTTTGTCTGTTTGTCTGTTTGTCGGTTTGTCTGTTTGTCGGTATGTTTGTGCACGCTAATATCAGAAACGGCTCATTCGATTTAGATGCGGTTTTCACTAATATATTGTTGTAAGCTTCACTTAACATTTAGTGTTTATTTCATGTTGATCGGTTCATAAATAAAAAAGTTATGTCAATTTAAAGAATCACGGCGAACATTTGCTAAGGTATTCTATCAGAGTACGTAAACGCCTCGCGCCTGCGGGTCCGTGGCTATATAAAGCGCGCTGAGAGCCGCGCCGCTGCCATTGGCTGGAGGACTTAATTTTTTAAGTCATCTCCACAGGAATGCCTGGTTAAGCTGTACACGTCCTCTTCTACGACTAGACAGCGAGATGCCCCTCAAAAAAAAAAATAAAAAAAAAAACGCGCCGCTGCCATTAGGATTCAGTTATTCGTAGCGAACGCACGTATCCTGGAGACTATTATCATCTATGTATGGAAACGCAACGCAAATACCAACTTGCGAAAGTCCAAGCAGCAACAATAAACGCTGAAATTTTGAGCTATGTTCCGGGGGATTATGTTGAGTAAATCTCTATCCAACAGAGTCATGGAAGACGGAAAATCTACAAGCTACCCAGTAGAATTTTTAGAATCCCTCAATGCTCCTGGACTACCAGCAAATAAAATAAAATTAAAAGTAGGCGTACCCATAATGCTTCTTAGAAATTTAAGTCCCCCAAAACTTTGCAATGGCACCAGGTTAAAAGTGACCAATTTACAACGAAATCTGATAGAAGCAGAGATTTTAACAGGGTGGGGAAAAGGTGAAAATGTTTTCATTCCTCGGATTCCTCTCATTCCAAACAATTTTCCTTTTAGTTTTAAACGAGTCCAGTTTCCAGTCAGCCTTTGTTTTGCGATAACAATTAATAAAGCCTAAGTTCAGACGCTGAAAGTTGTGGGTGTAGATCTAAGTATCAGCTGTTTCTCGCACGATCAGTTGTACAGACGCCAGCACATCAAGTTACCCCAATGTGTCAAATTTTCCCAATTGAATATGAACCTTATTCTGTTTGACGTAAAGTTGAAAAACGATCAAAGAAATTTGACACATTGGTGTAACTTGATGTGCTGGCGTCTGTACGTGGCTCTGTCACGGGTTAGCAATCCAAGGAGCCTGTATGCTTTCATCCCCGATGGCCATACGTCAAATATCATGTACAGAGAAGCATTACTGTAAAGTAAATTTTTAGCTACCCAAACGACGGTCTATGTAATTCAAAATATGCTGCCCGAAAAGTCACTATTCCACGTGGACGAAGTCGCGGGCACAGCTAGTCCTAAATAAATTTTGAATGGATTATGAGCTTCTGACTAAGATTCTGAATCGAGTGTAGTCGTGACTCGCGAGACGGCCGATATGAGATATAATTTTGTACGACATGTAATGTAAGTTAGGCTCAGTGTATATGTTTATGTAAAGAGCTAGTCAGTAACGTATACATAGGTACTGTAAGTAGATAGGGTAGTCGAGGCGGCTGGTAACGTCACCGATATTGATATTACTATAGCAGTCCGATATTTGTTTTTTTAATAATAAAAAAAACTATTATTTTAATTAGTCATGTCAACAGTTTCGAAACGTCAATATTACATAAGACAGTCCCCCAAAAAGCTCGCCTTTCGCCACTTCCTAGTGTTTTTACTGGGAAGAAGGATTGGCGGAACAAACTCCCCAGCAACACGTCTGTCTGAACAAATTTCCAAGCAACTCGTCTGTCTGATAAATTGGTTTTGACAGACAAAACGGCATCCAAGTCGGTTTACCCTTTTAAGAGCTACGGTACCGCAGACAGACAGACACAGCGGTCAGAAATCATGATTTTGTTCATATGAAAAAATCATCATAATTAGAATGAAAGGGGAAAAAGGGGTCCAGAGTAATGTAGGTACATAATTTTAAACTCTGTATACCGGTGACGTCACCCACTTGCTCCAAAATCTTGTAAAACAATGTTTTTTTTTCATAATTTCCTCTACTTACGTATAGAATACATTTATACCCCTTTTACTAAACGGTCGGTTCACGCATATTGTATAAATCTTTTGATACTAATTAAGTCTATATTTGTAAATTTGACATTTCGTACACGACACGTATTTTGATAATTATTAGGCGGGGGACACACTGGCGCGGGTTTATACAAGAGAGTTTTTGTTTGTCGCGTCAGTGTGTCACCGGCCTATCACTCACGTTTGTTCATAGCTTCAAGTCGGTGTGAGGGGCGGCAGGGCAATAGAAATACATAAAACAAAAACATAACATAACTAAGTTATAAGAACAACCTAAATTGTTAACATCTAGAAATGTTATTTTTCTGTTTACTAAGTAGTAGAAGTAAGTAGAAGTAGTATAGCGATTTGACACATTATCTATAAAAAGACAACCTCATTGGTCTAGTGGTCGCAAGCGCTACTACTTAGCATGAAGTCCCGGGTTCAATCCCCGGGTCGGGAAAAGTGTTGTTCTATTTTTCCATCTGGAATTTCTCAGTAGCAGCTCAAAGTCTGGATTCGTGCCCGATTGACGGCATAAGGCTCGTCCCCTATTACATGGGACTTAAACATAACTGGGAAAATGTGGGTGTACTACACAGGTGCACCTCTGCCTAACCCTTCGGGGATTTCAGGCGTGATGTTATGTTATATTTGTCTATACAAAAGCTTGTAAAACCGCCCTTTTTATTCTTTAGATAAAAGTTATAATTATGAGTGTTGGTATATCGGCTCTAAGTTTATAAAATTTTCTATTGCTCTGCCGTCGCGAAGAAATTTTGTAAAAATTTTGGCAATTAGTCTCGTCACGTGGCGTTAACTTGCATTTTCTTATAATTATACCTATTGTACATAGTCCTGTACTGATTTGTAAGTATATTATACATATTATTACTTATACGTTTCCTAGGGTCTCGCTTCTAACGTCACAATCTCTTTGTGGGATTTTAAACTCTATTCCGTGGAGGATAGAGTGAATATTAGTTTGCTTTGACGGTAAAGTAAGACCCTACCACTGTAAGGAATTGCACTCGAATTGATTAAATGTAGACTTGAGGTGTGGTCACAGTGACAGCGGGCAGAGGGTGAAATAGTTTAGTGCCCGCTCCCCGCTTTCAATGTGAACATACCGAGTTTCCTCAATAGAAATATTATTATCTACTTCCGAACTACTAAGACTTCCATCAATATCAAGATGCGCAAACCACAAACATTGGGGTCAACCAGATCAGTTTTTAAAAGCAGGGCAGCATTGGTAGCTGTTTGACCAACAAACCTACGGAAAATTGTGTGCCCAATATTGGCTCCAATATTTGTTGTCTGCGTATAATGCTATCAATTATATTTAAGTGAAACTAATTAGACTGATTTATTGATTTTCCCGATTGTTTTAGAATTATTTTCTTCTGGGCGGGAATTGTTGACGATAGCAATGTAAATTATTATCAGGGAGAAAAAGGAAACATCTTGTTTAAGGTGGATGCACCAGGGTGCATTGAAATTTAAATTTTCCATCTTGTATAGGTACAAATATCACATCTAAGTATGTACAACGTGGTATATAATAAAGAGCGGACAATTCTGTTCGGCTTTGTAGAGCGCTGTCTCTTTCACTCATGCATACAACTCGGTCACATTATCTGTGCACTATGGTTAATGACGTCACGTCGTCGCCGCGTTTTAAGGGCTTATTACACTATCCGATTTGTAGGACACCTAACTTATAGGCAATTGGAAGATGTAATCGCAGTTAGGACAAATTGGATCTGATTTATAGTACCGATCGCTTGGTTGCTTCCTAACTTGGATCCTACAAATTGGTCAGTGTAATAAGCCCTTTAGCGATGCGAGTGTGGTGAGAGGTGCAGAAATAAGGTGACCGAGTTGCATGAAACTGTATGCACCAGGGTGCATTGAAATTTAAATTTTCTTGTGTTTTCTGCAATTTTCCGTTCAGTGTCAAGCACGCTGTATGTTGAACAAAATATTATTCGAGACCGTGTTTATCGGAGTTATAATAATTAAAATCACCAATACAACGCTCTAAGTTAACTTAATCTCATTAAATCACTTCTTTCACGATATAATCATTCAATGGGATTATATAAACTTAAAGGGTTGTCTTAATGATTTGAATGATTATAATTCTGTAGTCATATACGTATCATCGTCGCGAATCATATTTTGTTTAGGATACAGCCTGGGCTACCTTCCAAGTTAATTTTGAGCTTAATGTTAACTATCTTGGTTTGTGAACATTGTAACTCGCTATAACATACCGTGCTCCGAGAGTGCGACTTCTATCCATCACCAAAGATATCAGATTTCGCGGAACAGAGCCAAAACGTTGTGGTAAGAATCTCCGATTCTAGGCCTTATTCAGCAGTACCTAGCAAATAAGCACTACCTTTTTCTATCTCCGACCGTCACATCACTGACAAGTTTATAAATATTTGTAATAATATAAAAATTCTCAACGTCCGTTCGCCTAGTTTGATCACACTTTTAGTAACGTAAGTAGCGTTCGTTAGAAGTTTTACTTGAACTATAGCAAGTCGCACACTCGGGGCGCGCCGCGTGTCTTGTCAGCTCAGTTCCCACCTACAAGAGACTGGATCTTATTTTATTCTAAATGTTTATATACAGGATTGAAGGACCTTCTTCGTACATACAGATACTATGAGTTCTATTCAGCATTCTGGACCCTCCATTGAAATAACATGCAGTTACAGCCTTGTGGTTTGACCAGCGAACTGCCAAATCATACGAGCCCAAGACACGCACCTCTGACTTCTCAGATTCATGTGCGTATTGTATAATTATCACTTGCTTCAAAAACGGGGAAGGAAGACATCGTGAGGAAACCGGCATGACTGAGAGATATTTCTCGACGTCATGTGAAGCCAAGTCAGAAACTTATGGGCGGTCATAAACGTAACTCTGACACCAGGTTAGACACTGGTTAGACCACCAGGTTAGACCAAATGAAACGAAGAAGAAGACCGCTGTAATTTTTCATTGGCTTACCTTTATTTTCTAATTTTTCCTGGCAATCGTGTCAAGTAGACCGGTGTCTTCTTGGGATTTAATGAATTAAACTGTATAAAATCGAGGGCTCAATTTATGTCAACAAAATTATCTGACTTGTTCACTATTAAAGTTGAATCTCAGTTAGTTACATAGGTATTAAAACCTAAATAAAATAAATATTCCACAACTTTTCACACAACGCCATCTAGTCCCAGGCTAAGCTAAGAGCTTGTGTTATGGGTACTAAACAGCTGATAAACATACATACATACATATTACAGATAAGTTACACCCAGACACAGAACAAATGATCGTGCTCATCACACAAACATTTGTCCTGGGTGGGAATCGCACCCACGCCCTTTGGCATAACAGTCAGGGTCACTAACTACTAGACTAACAGGCTAGTCACCTTGTCATAGTTTTTTTTACAGTTTCAAGTAAAATCACATCAGAACGCTTCTGATGCTATAGCATTCTGATGTGAGTTTTTCGACCATTGAGTCCAGAATAACTGAGAGAACATATAGTATCCGTATATTATAGACGATGTTGTTTCCATCTTGTATACAAATATCACATCTAAGTATGTACAACGTGGTATATAATAAAGAGCGGACAATTCTGGTCGGCTTTGTAGAGCGCTGTCTCTTTCACTCATGTCTACAACTCGGTCACATTATCTGTGCAACATGGTTAGTGACGTCACGTCGTCGCCGCGACTTAAGGGCTTATTACACTATCCCATTTGTAGGAAACCTAACTAGGCAATCGGAAGATGTAATTGCAGTTAGGACAAAATAGTACCGATCGCTTGGTTGCTTCCTAACTAGCATCCTAGTAAGGAGGATACAGATCGGATACAGTAATAAGCCCTTTAGCGATGCGAGCGTGGCGAGAGGTGCAGAAATAAGGTGACCGAGTTGCATTAAACTGTATTTCTAACATTCCAGTGCTATTGTCTCATTACAAAAACTCCGAATTGTATGGAATTGTCATATATCTCGGATTTATCGAACTTCATTATCGTTAATGAAAATGTGACTTTGTCTACAACTACCAGAATGATACCTAGTGTAGTTCTCAAAAATTAAAAAATAGAGTTTTTGAATTCACTCTTAACTCTACGGTGGTGTAAATAAAGTTCAAAATACAATAACTGGCTGAAAGAGTTTGACGTTTTGTAATGAGACTATAAATGCATTAGAAAGCTACTAATATACAGACGCCAGCACATCAAGCTACACCAATCCGTCAAATTTCTTTGATCGTTTTTCAAGTTTATTAAAAACAGAATAAGGTTCATATTCAATTGGGAAAATTTGTCATTTTGGGGTAGGGTGATTCGCTGGCGTCTGTACAATCGGTGTCAAGAGGGGTACCCACCTCACCAAGTATACGTTCTTAGAAAGACGACAGACGCCAGCATGTCAAGGTTTCCCAATCTGTCAAATTTCTTTGATAGGTTTTCAACTTTACAACAAGAACATAAGGTTCATATCCAATTGGGTTTTTTGACATTTTGGTCTAGCTTTGCTTGATGCATACCACGTGGTACATGCTTGTGGTGATACATCTATGTATGTGTATAATGTAACACAGTGCGACTTTGAAAATATGTCTGTGACGTCACACATCGAGTGCGACTATTCTGTACAATGACTATATACTTGTATTATTTATTGATGTCAGTCGTTTTATTTGAACCCCACTAGTCTTAAGTAAGACAACTAAAACGATACTGT
The DNA here is from genome assembly GCA_921972225.1 of Euplexia lucipara. NCBI lineage: Eukaryota > Metazoa > Arthropoda > Insecta > Lepidoptera > Noctuidae > Euplexia > Euplexia lucipara. Next base: position 227,751 of record OV179169.1, on the reverse strand, counting down.
ATTGAAATAATAGTGTCAATCCTCATTTTGTCAAACTAATGGGTAGTAGTAGCTTACCAGACAACACCCGTCTGCAGGACTAGTGCGTATCTAATAATAATAATAAATATTCCACAACTCTCACACAACGCCATCTAGTCCCAAGCTAAGCAGAGCTTCTGTTATTTATTTATTTATTATTTTATTAATTATAAGAAGGCTTACAGACTAATTACACATTATTAGGTAACAACATTAAACATTCAGATTGCTAATAACAAGCCTCCACAGATATTTTGCAACATAAAATTATACTAAACTAAACTAAAGCCGAAAAGTTGAAGTTGTTGATTTGTTTTTTAATTTTAAGTACAATTTTCTGGGTTTTTTGTGGTTATGGGTACTAAACAACTGAAAAACATACTTATATATTTCTAAATATATACATTTTATAAATAAATAACACCCAGACACAGAACAAATGATCGTGCTCATCACACAAACATTTTGTCCTGGGTGGGAATCGAACCCACGACCTCCGGCATAGAAAGAAAAAGAAAGAAAGAAAAATATTTATTTGACATCAGACATTAAAAACACAAATACACACAATAATTATGAAACAATAGAAAATATTATAAAATATTAGGTACACATTGTGTGCTGTCTGCTGTGTGCCTCACGGCTGCGCCATAAAGGTCCATTACAGCATTCATGCCAGACAGGTGATGCTGTCTTCCAATGAACCTTGGGTACCCCACCCAGTAACGGAAAGAGAAAAATAAATAGAAAACAAGTTAGTGAATCAGTTAAATGTGTATTCAAGGGGTATAAAATGTAAAAAAATAAATATATATTGTGTTAGAAAGTGACACTAGCAACGATAAATAAATAGGTACAGAGATAAACTAAGACATAGCAGTCAGGGTCACTCACTACCGGTCCCGGTTCGGTCGGTGCTGGTCTGTATCTCCTTTGACAGTTCATTGTGATGATCACTGGGCAAAGTGTTCAACGAACAGCTAGTTCGGTATTGGCTATCATCAGCGTGGGCGTACCCGGGTGGGGCAGCGGGGGGGCAGCTGGACTGGCGGATGACGCTCTTTGAAAAGGCCTACTTGACCAATGTTATCTAAAGACAGTGTTTTCCTTTCTAATTTACGTCCCTAAAATATAGAATGGCATTTTAAATTTTCGTGGAGTTCTAATAGGAAAATGGTCCAACTGTCAACTAATTTAACCATGTATAAGACTCCACACAATTCTATAAGCCGACACTGGCTGTTAGTATGAAAACTGCGGGTGCCTACAGCCAGTGCCAGCAGGGCCTGTCATCCAGGGCTGCAAATCCATAAAGCCATTCTTAAAAGCTCTCAGAGGTAAAGTGTTAAAAATTTTCGAGATCGATTCGCTCGCTCTGGCCTTTTTTCAGTTAATCTTGCAGACGTTTCCAACAATATACAACAGAATTTAACCAGTGAAAAATAATTGATGATATCAAAGCTACATTTGTTTACAGCCAGTGACGGCTTTAGGAGAACTGGGCAACTAGGACCGCGGCCGTGTCGCCCAGGGCGCAAAGTCCAGGAAGGTGGAGTGCTAAAATATTTCGAGCTTGCTTCGCTCGCTCCGATTCTTTTCTGTTGCCTTTCCATCAATGAGGCACTTCCTTACGCGCCAACAACACTATTACGGCCGGCCCTGCTTACATCATTTTAGTTAATTAATCAGCTGATATTTCAAGAAAAGAACCAATTATGTAGGTACCAAAAAAAAATGAGCTGCCAGTTTAGGTACCTACTTTTTTATTATTTATTTTAAATTACGCTAAAAACAACATAACAGCTGTAATGCCAGCGGAACGGCAGTGTAAGTACCTACCACAAAATACAATAAATACGATTTATAGGTATTTATTTATTATTTCAAAACTGAAAAATACAATCAATTATAGGTACAAGTTAATCAAATGAAATCACTTCTGACGAAATGTTTTTTAACTATGTAGGTATATATTTTTAATAACACCTAGGTATACCTACTTACATTTTAAATACAATATTAACATGTAAATATAATATACCTACACCACTATTTTTAATTGGTACAAAAAAAAATAGGCTGTATCCGTACCTGTTACTGATCATATTTACGTAATCAAAAGTAAAAAAAAAACCAAATTTGCCATAGACAGTACTTATTAAATTCATACTCTTTGGTAAATTCGTAATTCAATTGTTATTCGTAACAATATTATACCTACTACTTACGCGACTTTTCGGTCGCCCGCCTTTCATAAAGCCCCGCCCCTTCGGCGCCAGCGGCGTTGCCAGCGATCCTGTTAACATTTAAGTTTTAACAAGGACAGTGCCAATTTGTTTGCGGGCGTGTGTACTTTTTGTCTGGTGAGAATTCGAGTGCCGCTGGACCTACGTATGTAGGTACGATACGGAGAGAGTTCCTAAATCCTCACCATCCGAGCGTTCAGACGGTGGTATATGTTTACCAGCGCGTTTTAAACTCGATCATGGATTATTCCACGCACATAGCCAAGGACGTGGAAGCCGGCTGACTTTGTTTTGTGGAGTGAAGTTAAAAGACGTGTGTAGGTGAGCCAACAAGTGAAGAACAATTAAAACAGCGATTTGGACGCTTTTGACGAAGTGAAAAGTGAGACGTGCAGTCGTGCACGTCTATGTATTGATAATGTTGGTGGACATATCGAGGGACAACATCAAAATACCAGTAAGTTTTAGATTTTTTAAATATGTAGGTACCTACTTAAATTATTATAAATAATCAGCCGATTCAAACTTTTAAAATATGCCATACCTACCTAATTCCTAAGCCAAATTACATATCATGCAAACCTTACGTAAAGAAAGTCATGAAAGCCCTTGGCTTTAGCCGGGGTGTAATATTGGACTGAATCTCATTATAACCCGCTGGCTTGAAATATTTTCACTTTTCATAGTTCTTATTATTTCGTAGGTACTTAATAATATTTATCTAATACTCGTCCTATAGCCTAGCCGGCGCGCGGCTAGGCGCGGCTAGGCGTTGAACTTATTAAAATTTGAAAATCGAACTTTTTCTAAAATCTAGCTGGCCACGGAAAGCTGAATGGAACACATTTGTAATTAAACAAAAGCCGCAAGTATTGTCAGACGCTGCAATAAAAACTGCAAAGATTTTTTTTTAAATATCTCAAAATAGAAGAAAAGTTCTGTTAAAATGTCGAGTGACGTCTTTGACGAAACATCAATTTTCACTTTTAATTTCGATATACTGTATTAGAACGCTGATTTTAATAGCCTTATCTTTTTTTGTCTCTCGTATGTACCATCTATCGCGTAATTGAGTAAACTCAGTTACACTGCTTGCTAGAAGATGGCGCACCTGTGTCTATTAATTTATAACTGTTTAATACTACTCGTTGGTCCAACCAGAATCTATCCCACATATAACAGAGCAATTATTTATGAGCTAATGTACAGTAACAACAGAATAAATACACCGAACGCCATCTATCGCTCAAACCGGACTACTGAAATGTGTTTGTGTTTATAACTCCTTGCCGCTAGATGGCGTCAAGGTAAAAGATATTGGTTTTGTTTTACTAGTCCATTGGACTTCTAAACGATGCTTCCGATTATTTCTAAAACCCGTCTTATGTGCGTCATCTGAAACACTAATAATAAGTTAAAATATCTTGACACTTTAATGTTTAAAGTACCTACATGAAACAAAATGAAAACGCGGGTTATTCCACTAGTACATACTTATTCATACTCATAAGGAGTTCATGCTCGTGCCCTGACTATGCCGGAGGTCGTGGGTTCGATTCCCACCCAGGACAAATGTTTGTGTGATGAGCACGATCATTTGTTCTGTGTCTGGCTAATTTATCTATAATATGTAGGTTTGTATTTAGAAATTATATTATAAGTGTGGTTATCAGTTGTGGTCAGGAGGAGCATAACGCAGCCTTGCGTGGATCCACCGAAGTGGGCTCTGTGGGCATACCCACAACGGCCACAACCCTAATTACGGTCAGACAGAAACAAATTATCGTGCTCATCACACAAACATTTGTCTTATGGGTGGGAATCGAACCCACGACCTTCAGCATAGCAGTCAGGGCCACTAACCACTAGATCAACAGCCCAGTCAAGTAGTAGGTACTTTATGTCCGTGAATGAGTTAAGTTATTGCCTCCTACTACTACTACTTCTTATACTACTACCTGCTCTAGTATTGTATGTGACATAGAGACACACAGCGCAGTAGTTCAGTTAAAAATGATGTATTTTGTATCTTTCAAAATCAATGCATTTCAGTGAGGTAGTTAGGTTAGGTAGTTAGGTTCGCTATAGGGTAGGTACGGTATGTTAGGTTAGGTTATATGTACACACATCAAAAGTGTCTAGGGATCAACATATATTTTTGCAATAACTTTTCTCCTGATTGATATTAATTAAAATTTTCTTTAAGGATTCATCAAATAAAGTGTTTTCGTTTGTCACAGTAACGATAAACCAAGTCACCTTTGCATTAATAAAGAAATTTGCTATTTTCCTAATAAAGGGATTTTTGACATTTGAACCACTAACATTAAAGTTCGAAAAAAAGACTGAAATAACAGTTTTCTTTAAAATTTTATTGGGTAACTTAAACAATTAATAATCCATGTTTCTACCGCGAACACTAACAACACAAGAACATCGGTTTGGCATACTCAAAATGAGTTCATCCAAATCACGCTGTGGAATGGCCGCCCATGTTCGTTGCAACAACAAAAAAAGGTCTTCTTGCGACTGGATACCCTCCATATTCGGCAGAGCTCTTCTCTGTAGCATATCCCATGCATGCTCAATCGGGTTCAAGTCTGGCGACTGAGCAGGCCAGGGCAGGACATTGATGTTAGCTGCGGCGAGAGTCTGTCTTACAACTCGTGAGGCTTCATCACTCTTCAGGGAACTTAATTAGCGACCAAACAGTCAGAAACCGCTTGCATGAAGTGAACCTTCATTCCCGAAGACCGCTACGGGTACCACCTATAGCAATGCACAATCGTAGGATTCGATATCAATGGGCTCTTGAACACAGAAATTGGGCAGAAGAACAATGGCGTTTCGTGTGCTTTTCTGATGAGTCTCGTTTTGGTATGAGACCGGATACAAGACGTATACGACACTGGAGAACCCCTGGACGTCAACAGCGATTAAAATCTTGCCAGGAAGTCCATCCTTGTAGTGGTGGAACCATCATGGTATGGGCGGGTATTTGGATCGGCGGAAGAACTGAGTTGATTTGGATCAGAGGCAACCTCAACGCTCAAATTTATGCTGAGACGATTGTATCAGACGTCATCGTTCCTCTACAAGTGCAAATCGGTCCCTTATTTCAGTTAATGCATGATAATGCACGACCGCACACCGCAAGAGTTGTAAGACAGACTCTCGCCGCAGCTAACATCAATGTCCTGCCCTGGCCTGCTCAGTCGCCAGACTTGAACCCGATTGAGCATGCATGGGATATGCTACAGAGAAGAGCTCTGCCGAATATGGAGGGTATCCAGTCGCAAGAACACCTTTTTTTGTTGTTGCAACGAACATGGGCGGCCATTCCACAGCGTGATTTGGATGAACTCATTTTGAGTATGCCAAACCGATGTTCTTGTGTTGTTAGTGTTCGCGGTAGAAACACGGATTATTAATTGTTTAAGTTACCCAATAAAATTTTAAAGAAAACTGTTATTTCAGTCTTTTTTTCGAACTTTAATGTTAGTGGTTCAAATGTCAAAAATCCCTTTATTAGGAAAATGGCAAATTTCTTTATTAATGCAAAGGTGACTTGGTTTATCGTTACTGTGACAAACGAAAACACTTTATTTGATGAATCCTTAAAGAAAATTTTAATTAATATCAATCAGGAGAAAAGTTATTGCAAAAATATATGTTGATCCCTAGACACTTTTGATGTGTGTATATACTTACACATATCTTGTCATATTCAAATTTAATGACAAGCTAGTCAATTAATTATGTGTATTACAGTATGGTACTTAAACACCTTCATCATTTAACTATGTTAGGGTTGACAGTTGCAGTCCGGATGCATTTGAATAAAATGCCTTAGTCATTAAGTCCGCCTTTGTAAAGTTTATTTTACTAGTGCATAAAGTTTAAATAAATAACTAAGTATTTACATGGAGCGAAACCCATTGGTTAACCTTTTAACCGCTTGTGTCGCATATATGCTACACAAGCGGTTTTTGACTGGCCTGTTGGTCTAGTAAGTAGTTAGTGACCCTGACTACTATGCCGGAGGTCGTGGGTTCGATTCCCACCCAGGACAAATGTTTGTTTGATGAGCACGATCATTTGATCTGTGTCTGGGTGTAATTTATCTATAATATGTATGTATTTAGAAATATGTTAGTATGTTTATCAGCTGTTTAGTACCCATAACACAAGCTCTCAAGCTTAACTTGGGACTAAATGGCGTTGTGTGAAAAGTTGTGGAATATTTATTTATTTATATGCGACACATATTTACGTGTCCCTTCCCTACAGCTCGTGGCGTATTTCTGCGACAGAGAACATGCATGATTTTATCGTTTTATGTTTAAAATACTGACTGGGTGGTACAACTAAAACCATTGAGATATTATTTAGTATGTAACAAAAACTAAAAATCTATACAACAATTGTTTCTCCTTATTTACTGTACTTAGGTATTATTTTATTGATTTATAGCAAATTTGCCCCAGCGCTAGGGGCACGGCAACAAATATTTAGCCAAGCGCTTAAAAGTTTAAACTGGCTGTCAAGCTTTTGTGTTTTTTTACTCTTAACGACTGTCAAAGATCTACAAACGACAGCCGGGACCAATCGCTTAACCTATTTTCCGAGTCATGAGGGCCGGGACACATAAACACGATACGACGTCGTGTCGTACCACGATGCGGCGTCGTTGCACGATGCGACGCCGCGTTGTGGAAATCTACGACGAGCATCGTAAAAAACTACGTCGCGACATCGTAACGTGCCACGATACACGGCACGACGCCGTCGATGCAATGCAGGGTGAATTGTCGCAGTTAATTTTAGAGAAATGGACCACACTAGACGCGTCCTGCTCCTGCTGTTGTTAAGAAGACGGATAAAGAAAAGACAGAAACTCAGAAGATACCACGATATACATCTAGTGCGGTTCATTTCTCGAAATTAACTGCGACAATTCACCCTGCATTGTATCGACGGCGTCGTGCCGTGTATCGTGGCACGTTACGATGTCGCGACGTACAGCTTGGCAAAAAAGTGTAGAAACGGAACTAAATTTTTGATTGTTGGCAACATTTCCAAAATAATCATAAATAATGACATTTCATAATAAACAAAGTTCACGATTTCGTAAAATTTTAATTTCGACCACCAAACGTTGATTAATAAACGTAAAAAGTGAAGAATAATAAATAAAACCATTCGGAGTGCTGGCAGGGAGGTTATTTATAAGGTGTACAGGCGATGTCTGGCGGAACATGAGGCCCGAACTATTCTTTCTGAATTTCACAATGTTTACCAAATAACCGCTGATAAGACAGGTATGTAAGAGTTTGTTTTGTTGATTTTAGTTGAATCAAGTGTTAATTGATGAATACAAAGCTATATTAATTTGCTTGCTTAAGGAATAACTAGAAATTTGAAACTATAAATGTCGAGCACATAGGTTATGTTTACATTTTTTCTGCATAACTCTGGTATAGCGCGCTGAGATAAATTGATACTTTGGTGACTTGACTTTTAACTGAATGAAAATGCAATTTCTACGTAAATTATACTTTAAGTGCAATATCAAGGGAGAGAATTATTGGTTCTAGCGTTTGCATTAGAAATGTAAAAGAAGTTGTCGTGCCATAGTCTAATCTATTATTTAATTCAGGGAAATCTGTTATCGTTTTAAGCAAACTCGTGCTGGAAGGAGTAACAAAAGGGTATTTTCTACATCCGGCTTATTAACAGTATGTGTTAAAAATGTTTTACTTTTAATACTGTTAAGGATAAATGAAATATTTCGTCTTTACAGGAAGCAGCTGACCGTGTATCCCAAGCTATTACCGAGGAGGATTGGAAGAACTCGTGCTAACATGTAATAAAAATAGAAAAAGATTACTGGAAAAAAAATACTATGAACGAGAAAATGGAGCGATTAGTAATAAATCTAAAAGATGATAGCAGCATCACCTCTGATCCCGAACATGACTCAGATGAGTTTGCGGCCTACGTGTACGGGGTAGAATATGTAGAGGAAGATTTACTAGAATAAAATATAGAAATGATGATAGTGTAATGTTTTCTTTTTTTATAATTTCTAAACAATGTTGTGAACTCAGGAGTATTTACCCAATTTGTTATTTTTAGGTAAGTAATCAGTTGCGTGTCGAGAACACGTCCTTGTTCAATTAATTACTGATTAAAAAAAATAATACATAATTAGAAAAGTAATAGTTAGAAATAAAAAATACATTATTAATTTGTCTAAAAAGCAGCTAAGTATCAAGACTAGGTTGGTACGCTATGCGGTTGCCACGGGTTGCCATACGAAGAGCACAGTGGCGCCTCCATTATTTTCTACTCTTTTTTGCCAAGCTGTAGTTTTTTACGATGCTCGTCGTAGATTCCCACGACGCGACGTCGCATCGTGAAACGACACCGCATCGTGGTACGACAAGATGTCGTATCGTGTTTATGTGTCCGGGCCCTTACGGAGAGTTCTTGATGTGTAATGAATGTTCACCAAGCCGCTGACCCACCTGTGGTGTACCTTAACCTCCGATCGATTTGTGCGGCTAAGCGACTTGAGTCTCACTTAAGCTTACAAGTTTCCTCTCCGCCTGACAATATGTAAAACTGCAACAAGATTGTGACACAACGCGTCTTTGTGCGGTAAGTGGTTATTTGTCGCGAGTCGCGCCGACTAATCGCGTTTGTTGTCTTTGAGTCGGGCGCGTAACGACGGGCACATACTGAGATACAAAATGTGTTACATACGCAGAGATGGAAATGTGTGTATTGTTTGGGTCCCTATGGTGACTGGTAGGGAATGCAATCTCGTACGAGATTTCCGCCTAGCGAGATCTCGCGAGACTCAAAACCCAGTCTCGCGAGATCTCGCAAATTACGGGATCTCGCGAGATTGGAAGAATCGCAATTAAAACATATGTAAATGCTTGTTTTAAGAACTAGTAATTGACATGATATGTAATTAAATAGAAACTGCGTTGCTTAGTTATAAAAATAATGTAAGTTTTATTTTAAAAATCAACAGAGTACTTATTATTTTGTCTCTATTTCTCTAACTCTAATAACATTTGTTAATGTCTATAATTATTATACCTACTGTAGCTAGTAATCAGTTCAAATTCTTACAATATTGGTAACAAAACAATAATTATCTATATTTAGGCAACGGCCAGGATTCAGTTCGCGCGCACCCGCGCTATGAAATACACGTCGTCACGCTGCATTTGTCGATCTCGTTATCTCGCGAGATCTCGTACTAAATTTGACGAGATACAATCTCGTAAAATATGGCCGGGATCTCGGCGAGACGAGATTGCATTCCCTAGTGACTGGTAACCAATGATATTATAAGTAAAAAGGTGTAGATAGGTTACCTAAACAACATTCTATCTTTAAAAAACAACCGACTTCTTAAAAAAAAACTAACAGGTGAAAAATAACTCCAGTTTCGGAAGTCTGTGGCTATGGTGGTTTTGTTTTGTTCATTATTGGCCACCGACTTCCGAAACTGAAGTTATTTTTCACCTGTTAGTTTTTTTTTAAGAAGTCGGTTGTTTTTTTTTGTAAAAAAGTTTTTATTTTGTAATTTTTAGTTTTTTTGTATGTAAAGAAAGTCTTTCAAAACTTGAAAGAATCATTGAAATTGGATAACAATTGCTAAAGAAGTTCTATCTCTAAACATTAATCTGTACATCTCTGCCGGCCCCTTTTAAAATAGAATGGCGTAATGTTATGTTGTGGAAAAACAAAAGCTCAGCATAGACATCTGACTATAGCAATCGCGAATAATTTGCTTTTATGAAATGAAATGTAATGAAATGAAATGAAATGAAATGAAAAAAAATATTTATTTGCCAGAATATAGGTAGGTACTTACATAGTAACATGGTAACACAATTTTAGTCGTACATTTTAGTAATAATATTCGACTTATCAGTCGTGCAAATATTTGTGGTACATGCATTTAATATGAGTATCAAGAAATTACATAAGTTTTATTAGTCATACACATCATAATCATAATAAAATGCATAGTCTTGCTTCGCTAAATATTAAATGGGCATATTAACATTTTAAAATATATTATACTACTTATTACCTATCATAGATTATAGGTAATAGTATAAATAAATGCGTTGAAGAGTTCCGTTGCCTGTCTTCTACATCAGTTATTCTTCACCAAATGATACTTTCTAAATGAAAATGCTTGATTTGTTACTAACAATGTTAAAATCGGTGCGTGTGTGCCTATATTTTTTGAGGAGTTCCCTCAATGCCTCGAAGATCCCTCATCAGATATGAGTTTTGATACAAATGGGACCAATCTGCTACTATACCCTATCAAACAAAAAAAGAATTTTTAAAATCGGTCAATAAATGACGGAGTACTGAGGTAACAAACCCTACAAAAAAAAAAAAATACAACCGAAATGAGAACCTCCTCCTTTTTTTGAAGTCGGTTAAAAAGTAGCCTTTGTTAATCCAGGGTGTCAGGTAACTCCATACCAAATTTTATTATAATCCATTCAGTAGTTTTTGCGTGAAAGAGTAACACACATCCATCCATCCATCTATCCATACTCACAAACTTTCGCGTTTATAATATTAGTAGGATGTTTAACAGGTGTTTAGTACCCATAACACGTAAGCTCTACTAATTTGGGACTAGTTGGCGTTGTGTGAAAGTCGTGGGATATTATTTTATTATTTACTAGCTGTACCCTGCCACGCTTCGCTGTGGCACATGCGGTAAAGCTATTGCATAGCATTTTTTATCAACTCCTCTCCTCTCCCTCTCCCTCCCCTCTCCCCCTCCCTCTCCCCCACACCTCCCACGGCCCCCCTCACCCCTCCCTCACTTTCCTCTCCCTCCCCCTCCCGTCCCCTTTCTATTTCCCTCCTCATTTTCCACCCCTCGTAGCTCCCCTTCCCCTCCCCCTCCATCTCCACCCCTCCCTCTGACATCCCCCTCCCCTCCCACTCCCCTCCCCCTCTTTACCCCTCCCTACCCTATCACAATCTCCTCCTCCCCCTTCCCACTAACGTCCTATTTCCCCTCCTCCTCTCCCCCTTCCACTCCCCTCCACCTCCCTCTCCTCGTGATATTTCAAAAAAGGGGGGGAGGGGAGGGGGAAGATTGTGTCAAAGGGAAGGGGGGATTGTGAGAGGGGTCGGAGGGGCAGGGGAGGAATGTGGAGGGGAGTGGAGAGGGAGGACAGAGAGAGGGGGAGGGAAAGGGAAATGGGAAGGATTAGGTGAGAGGGGAGCGGAGAAGGGGAGGGGAAGAGGCAGGGAACAGGAGGGGAAGGGAAAGGAAAGTGAGGGAGGGGTGAGGGAAGAGGAGGGAGCGGTGAGGGGAGTGGTGTGGGAGGTATGGGGGAGGGGAGGAATGGGGAGGGGGAGAGGAGAGGAGGAGGTTGATAAAAAATGCTATGCAATAGCTTTACCGTGGCAGTCTCCGAGTGCCACACGTCATTTTTATCTTGTAGTTGATATCTGGGTGATTCTACGCTATTTGAATTCCAACGGCCTTTAGATTTTTTTTATGTTAAACTAATTACATTGCCGTTAATGTATGCTTATGCAATAAAGTATAACTTCTTTAATTTGGACCACTTAGTCAATTCACGATAGCGGTTTAATTTTACACATTAACATTATAAAACAGTAACAAATGTATACTCCCCTGGCCTACCCCATTACTGCATTTTTTTCATTTTTATGGCCTAATACTTTTAATATGTAAGGCATTGTGTTTTATTTTAATATTGTGTTATAGCTAATATAACTTTGAAACATAACTCCAATGCTGGCTCTCGTGCTCCTCTGCGCCAACTTGTGGACTATTACAACGCTAGATTTGAAAATATTGATATTTTTAATTTAACAGCGTATCAATTTAGGAAATCAGTAGTCGATTCCATCTTGGCTTCGTAAATTGTTAAGTTGTTGTATTTTTCGTTTTTCTTTTTGCTAATATGTTATGTTAACTATGTAGGTACTTATTCTGATTTTTTTTTCCTCGCGTAGCATTAAAAATAACAATTTAGTAATAAGTGGATAAAGTTGTTAGTAGTATGATAAGTACTTTGTTTAATTAGTAATATGCTATGTATAACATTTAATTGTACTCCTGTTTTTTATCCCGAAATAAAATAAATAAATAAATAAAATATGTTATAACAATACATTGCAAAAGTGTTTATTATATAATTTTAAAAAATCTTATTTTCACGTCACTTGCTAAAAGCGTCACTTCACCTGGCGAAATTGAAAGACTGTGATTTTCACCTAAAAGTGCTAAAGTATATTTTTGACCATAAACGACGCGCGTGGGACAGTGTGAAGTTAAATGCAAGCTAACAGTGTTGAGCACAACTAAAACAATGTGGCGTCAGTTTTCAATTCATTGTCTGAGAACGTGCTTGTGCCAGTAGTTCCAGTATTTCCCTTGGTAAGTATATCTTTTTATATTTCATCGTTAAATAATTGTGAATTTGCACATTGCAATGTTTAGTGTGTGTAGATGACATTTATTGGGTAAAATGTGGTCAGAAAAACATGCGGTATTACTTTTGGGAGATTATGTCCAATTTTGTCACTTCTCTGGCGTCACTTCTCTGCCAGTTTCTATGCCAGGGGAAAATCATACCATGCAGGGGCAGTGACAATTTTTTTTTTGTAAATATTTACTATTCAAAACGGTTTATTTCATTTGTTCTAGTTACGCAGATATCATGTCAAACATGATAAAGAAGCAAACAAGGGATGAGAGGCTAAAAAACCAGATCCAAGCAGAAAAAATACGCTACCAAAAAATTAAAAACAATCTGATTAAAAATACAGAATTACAAGCGAAAGAAAAGCAAAATATTCAAAAAGGAGAAAAGGGATAAATTAAGTGTATTAAACACGACTGAAAGGGAATGGGCTGATTTTTTTCTGATTTTACTTGGAATTATCTTGAAACCGGACATGGTATCAGATGGGCATGTAGACAAACCTTGCTACAATGGACAACTTTACCAGAGATTTTTTTTTTAAAGTTCTATCATTCATATGTTAGTGATACCTGTGATTTTATACTTGTGGAATACCAGATAAGTGATAAAAAATATAGTTATGCTGCCGTATGCAAGTCTGAATTTGATGACGAAGAAGGAGAGATTATTATTTTACTTTATTTAAAGAAATCTATTGAAGGTGCTACTCTTTTTTGCCAGTTTACTTATGATGAGTAATAGAGTATTCTACAATTTTTTAGAGCTGGTTGATGTGCTCAAAAAGTTAATTATTTATTGTTTAGCATATAAGTAGAAAATACTTAGTTTAACCGAAATTATTGATTCAGTTCTTTCTTAAAATGGAAGTTTACATTTATAATAATGATTTTTAAGTTTACTTGTTAAGATAACCTCTCATAGGTGTATCATTTTACTATTTAGGTAAGCCTTAAATGTGAAATTACACTTTTTCGAGTATTTAATTATTAAAAACTGTTGAACAGTAAGTGTTGTGATTATTTAATAGGAAAAATTACTAATTTTGTTTAATTCACAGACGAGAGTGATATGCATTAATATATATTATATTATAATTAGATATTATTATTGTTTTATTATTATTTTCATATGTAAATTATTCGATGGTGATCGAAACTTAATTTTTTAAGAACTTAATATTGTGAATATGTTTCAACTGTTAAGGCTGATTGTATTCTATTCATTAAAAATATAACGATAAAGCTATTATTAATTCATTTTATACAGTATTATTAAAATTCCTTAGATAATACTTAGTAGCCTGTCACTTTCCTGCTATAATTTGTCACTACTCTGCCAATAGTGTCTCTCCCCTGATAACACATTTTCCCCTGGAGCCTATAAAATGAAAAAAAATAGAAATATCTTCTGGCCCTTGTCATTACTTAGGCAAAATAATGCCAAGTAGTTGAATTATTAATATTAAATTAAACAGATGATTTTTTCTTTGGGGACACAAAATACTCAAATACCGTAGAATCACCCATCTATACTCCATTTACAATAGAACTATTATTATGCAGAAGATAGTAAAGGAACAGTAGAAAGTACAGACACCAGCACATCAAGTTACCCCAATGTGTCAAATTTCTTTGATCATTTTTCTACTTTATGTCAAACAGTGTAAGGTTCATATTCAATTGGGAAAATTTGACACATTGGGGTAACTTGATGTGCTGGCGGCTGTACAATAAGCATGTTACAATCACGATAGACGACATATTTATTATTATCTATTTTTCACACACACGTCTCTCTAGTTGTAACCATTTCAACAATTTATTTTAAGAAATGATGCGGATTTCATTTGGTTGTATTATTTAATTTTACTTGAAAATTGCAGTGTGAATGATAAAAACCTAAAAAAAGCAGGGATGAACAATACACGGAACGTTCTTCGATTCACTTTTATTTTAAAATAGGTAAAACAACTTGATTATTTTTTTTAGCACCAATTTTGATTGGTACGGAATTTGTCTGAAATCTTTATTTTTATTTAACTTTCATTCATTAATCAGACCGGTGTAAGTTACTAAATAGTATCCATTTACCAGTTTATACCTGCCTACCCGAGAGTTGTGACGGGGAAAAATAGACAACATAAAGTTTGCATATTCTCGGACTTCATACTTTCGAAGGAATTTGTCTATTAACCAAACCGGTGAAATAATAAAATTACATTACCATTAGTAATCATGTAAAACGCACGGTTTGCAAGATGCTCCGACTTTAAACGAACGGTTCCTTTTTTAAAATCTTAGTAAAGAGTTTTTATGTCAGAAAATTGGTCAACATTTTAAGAATAAAATTAACTTTGGGATATAAAATATACAAAATAAACATTTAATTAGTTAATTTAATTACAACCATTAGTAACCAAAACAAAACAACATTAATTAATTTACTTTAGAACTGTAAAAGTAGACTTTAAAAAAAATGATGCGCGCGCATCGCCAATTTGTGATCAAGTTAAAATTATTCCGCGGGCTTTATTCTTTTCGCTGTATTGTTTTTATTTGAAAATTTCAGTCCGATTTTTATTTATTTCCTCGCAAATATGTTATAAAACGTCCTATGAATGACATACGTGCGCTTTGATATTTACAGCCTCTGCTTTGTTGTAGCCCTCGCCTGCGGCTCGGGCTAGCAATATTGCCTCGGCAGTAATTATCAAGCTACCGCTCTTATATCATAATGACATATAAAATTAAATATAAAATGGGTTCCATCCATTAACCAGTTCGGTGAAGGTCGTTCTTAACGGGATCCTATACTTACTAGATGTATTGCCGGGGACTTTTTCCGCCACTACTTCTTTCCAGCAAGAACACTAGGAAGTGGTGAAGGGTGAGCGTTTTAGGGGAATGTCTTATGTACTTTTTTGACGTCCAAATGTTGCTGAATCTCAGCCTAATTTGAATAAAGACTTTTGATTGGGTCATGCGTTTGGTATCTAGATCGGCACACATTACGTATACAAGCATAGGATAAAGCGTCACTCAGCGTTGTGTCGCAAAATCTGGTAAAAATCAGACAAACTATGGTAGTACCTATATCTTAATTAGGTACTTAATGTCAAGGTACAGACGTCAGGACGTCAAGTTACCTCAATGTGTCAAATTATGTTAATCAGAATAAGGTTTTAGTCCGGTCTATTTAGACATTCGAAGTTACATAAAGTCCCAACAAGCTGAATTTCTGTGAAGTCGTTCAAAACATAATTATAAACAATGTCTAGAAGTTCCCCATCATTCCCCTGTAAGGAAAAAAAAATATTCAAGGTCAAAGGTAAAAAAAATGAGTTTTTCGCGATTTTCAGCAAAACGGTAAGTTTTATCATAAAAGTACCTCAAACAAAAATTGTAGATCATAAAATTATCTATAAAAAATGTCTCAATACTTTTTTTCTTACGAGCCACCGTTTCTGAGATATAACGATTCAAAAAGTTATAAAAGTCGTTATCGTCATAATATGCACACGTTTCCACGCCACCTATGAGGTAGTGTACTTAGCGCGTTTTTTTTAACGTGGTTTCTCCAGTAGGCCTACTCCACGGGTCAGTTGTGATCCTGTTTAATGTAAAACTATTGCAAAATAACGGAAATTTTCAAAGATTGGGAAAGATAAAAGCGATGTAAATGAAAAAAAAGTGTTGAAGTTTATTCGTCTTATTCGTAAGTTTCAAATTCTTGTTCTTCTTCTTGATCTTCTTCTTGTTCTTCTTCTCCTGCTTCTTCTTCATCTTCATTTTGGATGCAAGTAAATTGCGTCAATAGCGATGTATCGCATGATACTTCGTCAGAGTCAAACGAATCCTCCATTGTTTGTGATTCAATATTAGAGCACGACCGGCCTTGACAATTTTTGCATGCCAAAGAACAAGACAGTCCGACTTTTTTGCAACCACATTTAGCACTGCATCCCTTTTTGCAGTTGCAAAAAATAGTGTTCAGCAGTTTTTCCGGCGCAGGTGGAAGTAAAGTTTGAACTGGCTCTAATATATTGTTGACCAACTTCCAACCCCAGTCTGTAGGGTTACACTGGCTTAAAGATTAAGGGACCGGTTTTCATTTTACCTGATATTCTTGTAGTTAAAACTTATGTATATTTTATATTGTAAGTATAAGTTACAATGACCGATAGAAAAATATTTAAACATTTAATATATAATACATATATGTATATATATATGTTTATATACATATACACACATAAATGTATATATTATATAAAATATTACAACTCTAGATGTATATACGTGGCGTACTCATGCATGACGATAACAACTTTTATAACTTTTTGGATCGTTATATCTCAGAAACGGTGGCTCGTAAGAAAAAAAGTATTGTTACATTTTTTATAGATAATTTTATGATCTACAATTTTTGTCTGAGGTACTTTTATGATAAAACTTACCGTTTTGCTGAAAATCGCGAAAAACTCATTTTTTTGACCTTTGACCTTGAAAATTTTTTTTTCCTTACAGGGGAATGATGGGGAACTTCTAGACATTGTTTATAATTATATTTTGAACAATTTCACTGAAATTCAGCTTGTTGGGACTTTATGTAACTTCACTCTCATTTTTTGGTCTAAATAGACCGGACTATTTCAATTGAGAAAATTTGACACATTGGAGAAAATGTATCCCTATATTCTCACGGGAACGGGAACTACAACCACGGGACGTCTGCAAGTAATTATAATATATGTCTAAATACATACAAAATATTATAGAAAAATTACACCCAGACACAGAACAAATGGTCATGCTCATCACATAATCATTTTGTCCTGGGTGAGAATCGAACCCACGACGACGTACGGCATAGCGGTGAGGACCACGAACTACTAGAACAAGAGGCCAGTCGGAAGATCTTCCGACTGGCCTCTTGTTCCTGTAACCTTGACCTCAATTAGTTATATTTATAGACGAGAGAAGCATCTGACGCGGGAAGATGGGTTCCGAGAACTTGTCCTCAACACTATTCCATGAACACAGAATCGTTACAGGGTATTTATTTATGAAAGCATGTTAAGCTCGTCCTAGTGTCGATACGATACGATATCACAAAGTGAAGGTCAATGTTTCTTAGAAAGTAGGATGCTTTGATGCTGAATGTACTTTGATTAATTTTTTACCCACGTAAGCAGGGAACGACGTGCTAGAGAACCTTGATAATTAATTAATAACGACCGATCCTGAAGACTACTTAATTAAAATTTTTGTTAATAAATAGATTATGTAACAAACTAAAAATAGTAGGTACTTTCTAAGAGTCTGATATGATTGATAAAAAAACACTATGTTTACGTTTTTTTTATGTGTTTTACACTAGACACTAATTCAAAAGGTGTAGTTCTTTTTAGCCCACGCTCTAAGTCTATGTTGTCAAGCAGCTAGATTACCACAACATTCAGGTGTCAGATATTTATTACGATTAAGAAAACTTGACTACTGGAAGTGACGAATTCCATTTTAAGATCACGCTGTAAAAGTTCAAGTTCTTCCAACTTATCAGAAAAACGTGTTGCTGGGGAGTTTGTTCCGCCACTTCTTCTCAGCAATAGCACTAGGAAGTGGCGAAGGTCGGAAGTTTCGGAAGTCTGTGGCTTTGGTGCTTATGTTTAATTAATTATTGCCCACCGACTTCCGAAACTAGTTTTTTTCACCTGTTAAGCCGGCCGGTAAGTATACTGTAACGTGTGTGGCCAGCATTAGTAGATATTTTTTTAAGAAGTCGGTTGTTTTTTTTTCTAGTGCTACGGTGTATTGTAGAACGCTTAAATGTGACAAAATCTAAAAGTGATTAACGTTGTGGCAACTTCGCAAGTTGATAGTGAGTTAAGTGTGAACACGATGTGTGAAGTGACACTCGTGAGCTCACCGAGCGCGACTATCGCGGCGGCTGCCCACTGGAAGTGACGCTAATGAAATGTTAATAACTGCATGTAATCAGTAGCTGGGCGACATACACTGTCCATAATGGTGGTGTCCTTCAGAAAAGTCAGGTGCGTAGTACCTACATGCATTAATCTTTCTTTCTGGCCTGTTAGACTAAAAGGCCAGAAAGATTAGTAGTTAGTGACTCTGACTGCTATGCCGGAGGTCGTGGGTTCGATTCCCACCCAGGACAAATGTTTGTGTGATGAGCACGATCATTTGTTCTGTGTCAGGGTGTAATTTATCTATAATATGTGTGTATTTAGAAATATGCAAGTATGTTTATCAGCTGTTTAGTACCCATAACACAAGCTCTCATAGTACCCATAACACAAGCTCTCAAGCTTAACTTGGGACTAAATGGCGTTGTGTGAAAAGTTGTGGAATATTTATTATTTAAGTATTTTAATATGTATATAAAATTCCCGTGTCACAGAGTTTGTTACAAAACCACTCCGAAACGGCTGGACCGATTCTTATGAATTTTTGTGTGAGTCTGAGAACTATCGTTTGTTCCCGTGACCCTGGAAGGACAACATCGTGAGGAAACCGGCATGCCTCAGAGATATTTCTCAACGGCATGTGAAGCCATCTCAGAGGCCCATGGGCAGCATTAAAACTCTGACACCAAGTTATTCAGTAACCACAAGATTAGAAGTGGAATACAACACGCTATACACATACACGCTATCCACGATCCAAAATAAACCTTTTAAATCAAAAGATAATAAGTACCTTCGTTCTCGTTTCATATTATTTCATGTACCTAAATTAAAACAATAATAAACTCGAAGTTGTTCGCTATGCTCCCGGTGACCCCCCGACCCCGACCCCGGACCCCCACGGCCCACACGTGCTGTTTACCTACAAAAAAAAGACACATGAACAATACAACCGACTTCTAAATTTTAAGTCCAGCGGATAAGCAAAAATAGGTCACAGTGAAGTCAAAGATTTATTTGCAGATAATATGGTTACAAAGGTTCTTAGAATAATGGTACAAGTAGCTTTAAAATAATAGGGAATATGCAAATAATTTAAATATGGTTCAAATATTTTTTTTCCGAATCTTTAATGGCAGAAAATATGAACTAAATCATTATTTCACTTTTTAATAGCGTCCTAATTATTTAGAATTATAAATAAAAGTGCGAATTAAGCGCGGGAAATTCAAATTTGCGAAACGCATCACCATTGGTTATAGCGAAACTTGGCGTCAAATACTACGACAACAACTCAACGCCTACAAAACATACAATGTGTAAGTATGACATTAAGTATTGGAATGGACTTTTTATTGAAAAACATAATTATTGCCGTGTGTGTTGTGAACTAATTTAACGTTCAAGTGTAATTTTAGCTTCATAGTGAGGTTATAAAACATTTAAGAAAAATGACGTAAAATGGTTTTGTAAAAGCACTATCTGATAATGTTTATTGCATTCAGGTACAAGCAATACTGGTAAACTGGTTTTTGAGCGTTTTGCATGGTGAAATGGTTAGAAGAACGAAAACACCCAAAGTAATAGTGATAGGATCATAGTAAATGACGTAATCGAAATGGCGCGTGAAAATGGCGGCGATTAAACAGCTCAAATTCAGTTTTTAAATATTTTTTAAGCTTCTTTACTGCATTTTTAAATATGTTTATATTTTTTTACTATGTTAAAACGATGTAAACAGTGAATTAAAAATATAAAAAAATACATGCATATACCCTATTAATAAACTTTTATTCAAATAACATTAACAGTAAACCAAATAATATTAGTAAAACTATTATTACTGTACGGCAATCCTTAACTACGTGAGGTAAGGCCGCAATACTGTGAGGGTACGACAGTACATGTAATATAATAATGACAAGTTAAGGAACCTACTAAGACCTACAAGCCTAACAGCCCTATGACTCTAAGCCCTATAAGCCTTACAGCCCTACCCTACCATATACCTAGTATGAGATAAATAAATATATAAATAAGTTCAGGACGTCTGCACCATGCGACCTAAGGTTACAGACAGATAGTAGGCGGGAAGTCCAGGTTCGGGAAGGGTACACTCACTGCCAGTCCCGCAGACACACGAGACTGATCTGAGATGGCTAAAGGTGTCTTGGCCACAGTGAGGGGTATTGAGACAAGAATATAAGATTCAAATCTGATTTATTCATAGGGTGTCTCATTCAAATCGGTCAGTATGGGAAAGTCTGAAACTATAAGACATACGAAGATCTGTTCTGAGGAACATGGTTCCTCAGAACACATTCAAGCACCTACTAAAATAAATTAAAGTATGTGGAAACAATGCATTTTATTCATTTTAGACATCATGTTTCATACAGACATTTACTGCTTAAGACCTACACAATCGATATCTAAATAGAAATAGTGTAGCTTTTTTTTTTTCAAAATAACCAGGTTCGATTTCCGAACGGAGTACCTACAGATGATTTTTAAAATGTATGAATGCAGTTTTTCTTGTTATTAAAATCGATGACATGGTCCCTCAGAACAGATCTTCGTATGTCTTATAGTTTCAGACTTTCCCATACTGACCGATTTGAATGAGACACCCTGTATACTAGTTTTTTTCTTAACACACACTAATACATGAAATCGTTGTGTCCTATTTTTTAACAGGGCCGCTCCTCAGCCGGGCCGAGTGCTGAGTCAATGTCCAAAGGTAACATTGAACAATCACATAGGTAATTAATTCAATCAAAGTCGGTTAAATGAACTTCCTCAGTTAAAATAAAAATACAACGTAAGTTTTTTTAGGTAAAGGGTGCCGACAAGGGCCAACATTGTTAAAAGTTTGAATTTTTGTTAAAGTGATGGGTCAAGTTACAATCTATTATATCTGCTAGGTTATGCACGCGGCTTTACCCGCGTTTTTAAACTAAAGTTACCGGGATAAAAAGTATCTTGTGTTAATCCAGGAAAAGGACTGTCCTTTCTGCCAATTATTATCATTTCTTTTATTAATGTTTACTAGCAATGTGGGTTGCACGTTACTAGTAGTTTCTCCAACTAAGCTAAATAAATATACTTGTGTCTGGAGTGGGTTTACGTCAATAGTGAAATGGATGGGGTATGAACTCACGACTTCTCGATCACCAGTCCGACGCCTTAGCCATTGAGCTATTGTCGCTTACTATAGTTTACATTTTATTATCTAAACGAAAGTATCTTCCGGGGGACGATTTGACTTTGAATTACCTAATATTGTGAGTCTAAGTACCGGTACTCAGAACGCTTATATCGAACTTTTAAAAGATTACTACAAGTAGATTTGCAATATTATGTTAATACCTATTCGAGTGAGGCTATAGACATGAGTGGAGCTGTTACCGTGAGCTCATATAATAAACTACTGAATTTTGCATGAAGTGGTGACAAATTTTCGATATTTTGTTTTTTTTTAAATTAATTCTGACGCACGATACAGACACGAATAGACATTCCGGGTCTAGCTGTCCCACTATACAAGAAAAATTCCACTATAAAAGAAGAATAAAAATACAAGAAGAGTATGCTTAGCAGGTTTGGTCACGTTGAAAGGATGAATGAAAGGCCACTAGCGAAAGGTATTTACAAGGCAGATGTAAGTGGGAACGCCGGCAGGGGACGCCTTGGAAGGACTTAGATAGTCCTAATTGGTGAGGTTCTTCAGAAAGGTCAGGTGCGTAGTACTCGCAACCGGCGTGTGTGTATGACAACTTGTTTGAATGTAAACGAAGCAAAAGAAGTATGTAAGAGTCGTAGCATATGGTGCTCTGTAGTTTCTGCCTATCCCCATGGGATAAAAGGCGTGAGGTTATGTATGTGTGTATGTAAGAATAAACTGACTTCATAAAAAAAAATGTTTCACTAATTACCCACTTATCAAAATTAGTTATTTTACACCTTTTAGTGTTTTGTTTTGTAAAAAAAGGGTTACAAATATATACATGGGCCCACGTGGTAAGTACACTCTCACAAACAGATAACAATTTTAAAACGGTTCATAAATGGCGGAGTTCTTCGTATATACAAACTTACGAAGAAAAAAACATCTAAACTGAGAACCTTGCTCTTTTTTTTGCAAGTCGTTTAAAAAGAGATAGCGCTATCTTGTCACTTGTATTAAATTATCGCAGTATGTAGTACAAAATGGCCGACAAATTATATTTGTTTCAACTCTGTTTGTTTATATCTAACGTTATGTGCACAGTGAGTGTTCCAACGCGCTTGCTGTTATTAAAAACATATAATATTTCAATATGTTTACCTACTATACCTACACACATTATTTTATTGGAAATGTCTGTGCTTTATTATAACAGATTTTCTAAGAAAAACAAAACAATGTACAAAAATGTTGATGTAGGGATGGCGTTCTGTAGTTTCTGCTCACCCCCATGGGTAAGCAAGAAAAAAATAAAAAAAGAGCTCTAGTTTATGGATAAGTGACCTAACAAAGTCATGGATAAAACGTGATCCTATTTAAGTATCTCATAATATCTAGCGTAATATAGCAATATTGGAGCGGCAGTGGAGCGTACTAACACAGTCTAAAAACCTACAGTCGTCCGACGAAGCCGTCTAGACAGGGCAATCGTGCGGGGTGTGAGGGGCGAGACGGGAAAGCCGCTCCCGAACTGCGAACAAAACGATGTTCGTAGTTCGGGAGGTATTATTCAGGGCTAACGCGTGTAGACGTTGTCGGCATTTTTCCAGAGATCAAAGGCGTCGTCCTACTGTATTAATATTTATACTGTGGTACTAAACTAGACTAAACTAGACTAGACTAAACAAGACTAAACTAGACTAAACTAAACTAGACTAAACTAGACTAAACTAAACTAGACTAAACTAAACTAGACTAAACTAGACTAGACTAAACTAGACTAAACTAAACTAGACTAGACTAAACTAGACTAGACTAAACTAGACTAAATTAGACTAAATTAGACTAAACTAGACTAAACTAGACTAAACTAGACTAAACTAGACTAAACTAGACTGAACTAGACTAAACTAGACTAAACTAGACTAATCGACTTGTGTCCACTAGGACACAAATATCGTATGAAAATTTTGTTCGTAATGTCCGGTTTATACAAGTAGTAAGTATTATGTTTGGTTCAATACAAACCTAATGCATATTGATAGCAGACAAAGCCTCGAGTTGAATGCCACAGAGTAAAAATAATAATATAATTAATACAACGTGCCCTAACGAAATGTCACAGAATATTAGTAATGACGAGCGATGCTCAGTTGGACAAGAGTTCATTACAGGAAAGGTAATAGAATACAGGAATATCTTAAAAACTTACCAAACACGAGTTGTTTTTATTCATTTGGCCATTCAAGCACAAACAAACAAACTAAACAACACACGTTACAGGTCGATCGTACCGAGGTCGGTTCGTGTAAGGTGGCCCTGTTTTTTGATGTAACTACCACTAACTGCCATAATTATGCATTAAATAATAATAATACCAGCCTGTGCTGTCCGACTGAAAATCAAAGGTCTCTACTCATTCAGAGAAGGCACGAGCATTGATCACCACGCTTACTCAAGGCAGATTGGTGATTTCCAACTTACAACGTGTTTTTTTTGATATCCCATAACTCTAGGGTATGATTGAGACCATATCAAAGAATCAACTGGCATATGAATTATGTTTCAATCATCCTTTTTTTTTACTATCATACAAAATAATTCGACAAAGTCAGGGATGTTCGTGGATGCGTGCGTCGACGGGTTCGCCGCGATCATGCGGAAGCGATGCGCTTCCATGTTGGCGCGCTTGCGCTCCTCCTCCAATGGCATCCTGAATGTGTTTTCAGACCGGTGGGATTCACCTCTCTTGCGTAATTGGGTTAGTGTTCAGATACGCTTTTCCTAATAATGCAGTGTTGTTTGTTGTTGTACTTAAAAATTTAATTAAATCTAACATTAGGTTAAGTTATATTATTATTAGGTACTAACAAAATATGGATCTGTGGTCCGAAATAAAATGTTTGAATTTGATTTGAATTTGAAAGTCACGATAATTAATGTAAAACACCCTTACGTGAAAGAAAAGTAGATTCGTCGTACTGGTGACAATTTTTGAACTAATTAGGTAATAAAAATAATATTAATAGTACTTAATAATAATATTCCACGACTATTCACACAACGCCATCTAGTCCCAAGCTAAGCAGAGCTTGTGTTACGGGTACTAAACAACTGATAATTTAATTATGATTGATGATATCTCCGAAACTATGCATTTTTGGACCATCTATTCTAGGAGTTTTAGTATTATTTTTACCTACAGAATATAACCCTAGAGCTAAGGGATATAAAAAAAACACCTTGAATATTAAAGGTGTCAATTTTGTCAAAGATAAACTTGGACAGAACATATGAATTGAAAAAAAGTCACACTGGTTCTAGTACACTGGGCTATCGAGACATTTAGCAAGAAAACTTTGAGAGGTGTCAAGGGACACCCGGATGGGACGAAGTTATGTAGTTAGTTATATTATTTAATATGTACAAAAAACCTGTATTCACTCAACAAAAATAATCGTCGCGACACCACACTGTTCAATGCGAAATAGAAAGACGAAACGAAAATAACTGGCTTGCTTTCTATGAGAGAGAGAGAGAGACAGACAGAGAAACATAAATTTATGTCATAGAAGTTACAACTCTCAAGGTCTTAATCCTCTCCCCTCCCTCCCCTCCCCCTCTCCCCTCCCCTCCCCCTCTCCCCTCTCCCCTCCCCCTCTACCATCCTTCCCCTCCCCCTCCTCCCCTCCCCCATCTCCCTTCGTTTCCTCCTCCTCCTTCCCTCCTCCTCCCTTCCCTCTCCCACCCTTTCCCTTACCCCTCCCTCACTCCCTCCCCCTCCCCTAACCCGCCCTGCTTTCTCCACCCTGCATCCCACTCCCCTCCCTTCCACTCCCCTACCCATTTTCCCTCTTATGACCCCCTCCCTTTCGCCCCTCTCCACCCTCCCTCCGTCACTCCCCTCTCCTTCTCCCTCTCCCAACAACTGTCACACACACACACAACAGAGAAACACGCGCACGCCGCATGGCCCTCAACTATAGCAAAAAGTGTCGTTACAACTTTTTGACTTCTATTTTCCGTCTAGACCCCTTTAGCAACGCGCGATAAGGAACTTCGTTACAATAATTGACGGCACATCTATCAGTACCTACACATGTAGTCTGCTAATTTATACAATTGTCTTCCCAGGGACACACTATTTAGATTTAATTACAATACTGTGAGAGATTTGATGCGTATTACGCTAAATTGATGTCTGTTAGGAACCGTGTAGTATCTGCAAAGCATTATCTTGATACAGTTTTGTAAGGTGGATTTGTGAAGATGACTAGTAATTGACAAGTGAATAACCTAATCACAAAATGGTGGATAGCCCCTTCAGCCCGAGAAGTAGGTGCGCACGCTCCCCGCCGCCTGCAGGCGCGCGCGCAGCCGCACCTGTTCCTCCTCCCCAAGCGCCGAGCCAAAGGCGCGATGACGTTGAAGCAATTTCGACGCCCGAAATTCAGAGCTGGATGGCGAGTGTTGACCAGAACCTTCAGGAGGTATGTGCTATCGCAGCAGAAGGCAAGCTAAATTCTGACCAAAAAATGCGCATAAATGCCTTATGCCGAAAGGTTGGAAATGGAACATCGCATTTAATCGTGCAGTACCAGTCCATAAAATACAAAGCTCTACAATCCCATAATGCTTTGAAAGCACTTGAAAGTCAGCTCGACCTTTCACAGCAACTCCAGGAGCTCAAGCTAAAAGTCGGAGAATCTATAAAACCTGCTATGGGTATCTCCTTTTCGGACATGGTGAAGAAAGGAGCAAACAACTTCATCCAGCCGTCAAATGTAAGTTCTGTGGCCATTTACCCGCAAGATAAATTGAGGTCTAGTGATGAGACAAAGTCACTCGTCTAAAAAATTATCAGCCCTGAACAGATGAAGCTTCAAGTTAGAGGACTGCGCAAGACCAGAAATGGCGGAGTCATCATCAGCACCGAGACGAAAGACGATATCGAGAAGCTGAGGAAATCGGAGCAGTTACATAAGTCAGGTCTAACAGTCGATGAGCCTTATAAAAGGAAGCCAAGGGTTGTTATCCTAGGAGTGCCGACATCCATGACAGAAAATGAAGTTTTTGCGTGCTTATACCACCAAAATCTTGCCGAGACACTACAGGACTGCAGCCTTGAGAAGTTTTTGACTTTGATTAGATTGAGCCACAAGTCAGGTAAGAAAGACGCTGACCACTGCAATTACGTAGTAGAAGTACCTGCAACCATACGTAAAGCCCTGATCTCAAAAGACCGAGTATTTGTGAATTGGTCATCGTGCCCTGTCAGAGACTTTACGTTGGTCACACGGTGCTACAAGTGCCAGCAGTATGGTCATGCCGCCAAGTTTTGTCGCCAGACCTCACATACCTGCGGACACTGTGGCGATCAAGGACACTCGATAAAAGAATGTCAAAAAAAGGAAACTGAGCCAAAATGTGCTACTTGCTCGCATTTCAAAAAGCCAGACAAGCACAGCACAGGCGCAGCGGACTGTCCAGCGAGAATAATGGCCGAAAAAAGGTACATAAATTCCATTGACTATGCAGGCGCCTGAGAGCGCCGCTTATAAGTTTTTTTATTTAGACCACTCTTTAGACTTTATATCTATTTTTAGTACCATAGTTATGATAAATAATATAATTAATGATTTAGATGATTTCTCTGTTTCCGAGTCAAAGGTTTGTGAAGCTGAGAATTGCAAACAATATCTTTCCGGGTACAAAAGTCCACTAACCGTATTAACACAAAATATTCGTAGTATTTTTAAGAATTTTGATAGTTTTTGCACCTTTCAGCAACGTTTAGACATAAATTGTGACGTTTTTGTTTTGACCGAATGCTGGCTTGCCAAACAACATAACATACCACAAATACCGGGTTATGGAATGTACAAAAGTAATAGGAATTACAACCAAAATGACGGAGTGATAGTTTATGTAAGGAATCATTTAGAGGTGTCAGTTGAGGAACCAAATATGCACGACTGCAACAGTTTGGTTGTGAGGATCGGATCAGACTTTGCAATATTAGCATTATATCGACCTCCTTCCTTTAAAAATGTTAACAATTTCACGGAATCGCTGAATGATGTCTTGCATAACCTGTCATCCATCAAAAACACGATTGTGATTGGAGATATAAATATCAATATTCTCCCAGGAAGTTCTGACGCATCTGCTCAGGACTACCTTAACCTATGTGCATACCATGGCCTGCTCCCCGCACACAACTTTCCTACACATCATAGTGGCTCCTGCTTGGATCATGTCATGCTAAAATCAAATTACCCCTCGCTTGCACTCGTTGTTAATTCGACAATAACAGATCACAATGCTGCCCTACTAACTCTAGATTGTAACATAGTTAAGCAAAACACTCGCACAATTTTAAAATTGAATAAAAATAAACTTGAGGAAGATTTGCGCGTCATCAACTTTAATCCAGTCTATAATTCCGCTGATCCGCAGTATTGTATGTTGTATGTAATAGAAAATGTACAGCTTGCAATTCAGAAAAATACGGAAATTATGCAGTTGAGCAACAAAAATTGCAACATAAAACCCTGGATCACAACAGGTCTTATCCGCTGTATGAAGCATAGAGACAAACTGCACATGAAAGCTAAATCTCAACCAAACAATGCAGTGATACAATTGACATACAAAAGATATCGCAATTTTTGTAATAATCTTCTCAGAAAAATTAAATGCAGTTACGATAAAATTGAACTGCAAAAGGCTGGAACTAATACTAAAAGAATCTGGCAGTATGTTAAAAATGTTACATACATATCAAAACAAAAAGAATCTTCGTCAGGTTTATTGCAAGCACACTCGTCACAGCTGACTTCTGCAAACATAGCAAATAACTTTTTTGTTAATGTGGGAAAATGCTTAGCAGAAAAAAACCGGGGTCAACCACATTCCACACAGCACCTAACAAGCAGTACTTTTATGGGTTGCAACACTTTAACATCCTTCGCAATGCTAGATACTGATGAGACTGAAGTTGAAAGTATAATTATGACCTTGAAAGACGACTGTGCCGTTGGCTGGGATAATATTTCCACTAAAATTCTCAAACAGTTCAAGCATATTTTAGTACCACCACTTACTTATACTTTCCGCATCTGTTTATCCTCGGGTATTTTTCCCACGTGTCTTAAAAAAGCGATTGTTGTGCCCGTCTATAAGTCGGGTAGTAAAGAGCAAGTGACAAATTACAGACCTATTTCTGTACTGCCCTGTATGTCGAAGATATTAGAGAAAATTATGAACAAAAGATTGTTTAAATATCTGGAGGATAAATCTATTTTGTCTGAGCGGCAGTTTGGATTTAGGCCTAAAGTATCAACTGCCGATGCCGTACATCATCTGACCGACTATATAGCACGGGAACTGGACAAGGGTAGCCACACAGTAGGAATTTTCCTGGACCTCGCCAAGGCTTTTGACACAGTTTCAATTCCCATTCTGTTGCGAAAGCTTGAAACTTTAGGTGTAAGAGGCACCCAGCTGCAACTCTTTAAAAGTTATTTAGAAGACCGTACCCAGTGCGTAAAGATTGACAATGTACTCAGTGCTGACCTAAAAAATACGTTTTTTGGTGTCCCCCAAGGAAGTATTTTGGGGCCCACTATGTTCTTAATATACATAAATGACCTATGCAAATTAAAGCTAGAACATGGTATGATCATATCTTACGCTGACGACACTGCTCTACTTTTCTCGGCTGAATCAGAAACTGAAGTGTACAAGTTTGCGCAACACGGGTTCAATACTGTAAATAATTGGCTCCATCATAATTTATTAACACTGAATGCGGATAAGACAAATTTCATGAAGTTCTCGATGCGGAAACAAGCACCTATCATTGCCCCAAAGTTGTTTGCTCATTGTTGTTCAGCCCCTCTAAATAGTGAGTGCATGTGTCCAAATATTAACATGACTAACAAAATAAAATACCTTGGTATTATTATAGACGATACCCTTTCTTTCAAACCATACATAGACGCTTTACATATTAGAATTCGCAAGCTTATATTCATATTTAAAAAGCTGCGATATATTGCAGACCCAAAACTAACTAGGCAAGTTTACTTTGCTCTGTGTCAGTCAATTCTGACATACTGCATTACCTCATGGGGTGGGGTGGGTAAAACTTTGTTACTTCCCATCGAGAGAGCGCAAAGAGCGATCCTCAAGGTGTCTACTTGTCGCCCTTTCCTATTTCCCACTAACCTTCTCTATAAATCTTGTGAAGTACTGACAGTTCGACAGTTATTCATAATGAGCACCGTACTTAAACAACATACAGCCCTTCCGTATTGCACTGAATTAACTAAAAAAAGACGGAAGGATTTAGTTTGCGTTAATAAAAGCACAAAACATGCTTTCACGACCAAATTTTATATGTTCCTTGGACCACTATTATATAACAGACTAAACGCACTAACAAACATTTATTACCTAAATTATTGTAATTGCAAGAAGACTCTCAAGGAAACTCTTCAAAGTATGTCCTATGACGACACAGAGAAGTTATTAATTGTATTAAGATAGACATTGTTCGTATTTTATTTAAATCTAAGATATATTGTTATTTTTTCATTTACACCTTTAAACTTATAACATAAGATGACTAGTATATAACGTTTGTTTTTTGTGATTATTTAACAAGAAAAAGAATTGTACCTACCTCCTATCGCCTGAAACACAGGATTACCTAGTTCAGGCACATAACATGTGTGAACTTTACGTAAATTTAAGCCAAAACTGTATTTATTATGTACCTTATGATTGATGAATAAACATTATTAGTTTGTGTTTTGTTTTGAATTTTAAACTAGAAACGGCACACGATAAAAACACCAGTTAAGTCTTTTTCATCGCATTTTCTGTTTCGATTTATCATCATAACTCTTAACTGAGAAACAAACATGGCAGTTTGATAAATTAAAAGTCATTTATGCAAATTGGGCTGAGGATCAGCATTTTTTTAACGTCAAAAATTACATTAGACAACTCCTCAAAACTACTACTTCCTAGGGTATTTGCTGAGAAAAAGAGGTGGTGGTAAAAACTCCCCAGCAACAAGTTTGTATGGGTATGTTAGAAGAACTTGAACGTGTACTGTACTTACTTGAATTAGTTATCACTAGATATAAATCAATCAAATTCAGTTATTTGCTATAAGTTAGCTAGCACACCCCAATTAAATACTTTCACTAGTTACTTGATTTCTTAGACGATTTTAGCAGATTTTTTCAAATGTTAGATAGGTATTTATGTTAAGAATAAATATGGCAGTTTGACATTTCTCATGTTAGGTTCCTTAGGTTCGCTCAGAGTTAGGTTCTCTCAGGTTTTTTTTAAATTTAGCAGGAGTGGGAACTCATGAATTCCCACACTGAGCCATTGATGAGTTAGTCGAGGCTGTGCCGAACTGGCTATATTATTAGCCATACAAAATCTGTCAAAGCACCATTTTTAGGGTTCCGTAGCCAAATGGTAAAAAACGAAACCCTTATCCATGCGTCATTTGTGTCTGTCTGTCTGTCCGTCCGTATGTCACGCACAGCCACTTTTTTGCAAAACTTTAAGAACAATACTGTTGAAACTTGGTAAGTAGATGGAGACTGTGACCTCTGAATTTTTTTCGGTGTTTCTTCTCAGAGTAGTCAAATAGTGAAACATCGACCTCACCTTCTAGCTAAAAAACTTGAGAGGTGTCACCCGGATGGAACAAAGTTATATAGTTAGATAGATTATTTGTTATGTACAGACGCCAACACATCAAGTTACCCCAATGTGTCAAATATTTTTGATCGTTTTTCAACTTTATGTCAAACAGAATAAGGTTCAAATTCAATTGGGAGAATTTGACACATTGGGGTAACTTGATGTGCTGGTGTCTGTACAAAAAACCTGTATACACTCAACAAAAAAAATCGTCGCGACACCACACTGTTCAATGCGAAATAGAAAGACGAAATTATAATAACTGGCTTGCTTTCTATGGAGAGAAAGATAGAGAGAGAGACAGACAGAGAAACATAAATTTATGTCATAGAAGTTACAACTCCCGGTCTTAATCCCCTCTCTCTCTCCCCCTCCCTCTTTTCTTCCCCTCTCCCCTTCTCTCCTCTCCCTCTCCCGCCACTCCCTGCCCTCCCTCTTTCCTTCCCTCTCTTCCCCTCAACCTCCCCCGCTCTACTTACCCTCCCTCTTTTCCTCCCCCCTCTTCTCCTCCCCACCCTCTTGTCCTCCCACTCCCCCTCCCTATTCCACCCTACCTCTCCCCTCAATCCCTACCTCTCTCCCCCTCTCCTCCCTCCCTCCCCTCTCCAACCTTCCTCCCTCTCCACCCTCCCTCCTACTCTCCTCCCCAACCCCTCCCACTCCTCCCCCTCTCACTCCCCTCCACACCCGTCCCATCAGAGAAACACGCACACGCCGCACGCGCACGGCCCACAACTATAGCAAAAAGTGTTACAACTTTTAGACTCCTTTTGTTCCGTCTAACCCCCTTTCGCAACGCGCGATACGGAACTTCGTTCCAAAAACTACTTGTAAATGGTATTTGTATACACATAATATCATTTGTGTGTGACAGACGCCCCTCGCGCGTGACGTCACAGTGGCACCTGCGCCTGCGTGTCTATATGTGTGTGTGAGCGTGGAACACATCGCTCATCGTGACGTATCGTTTGAGACACGCCGCGTGACGTCACGTTACATGTCAAGACTTGTAATCTTGTTAATTACAATCGCTGCCTCATTTGTCTGGTGGTCACAGTGAGCTTGAGGTTCCGGGTTCGATCACCGGATCGGGCAAAGTGTTACCTGTTGAGTTTTTCCATTGGGATTTACTCATTAGCAGCCTGGAATGGCAAGATGGCGGAACGACCTGGACAAATTAAACAATGGAAGTGATGTGGAAAGGCTTCTGCGCAGTAGTATTAAGTAGTATTAGCCTGGAGTTTGGATTTGTGCCCAATTGATGGTAATAGGCTCGCCTCATTACATGAGACTAAAACATAAATGGCGAATTGTAGGTGTACATTCAACCGATTCATCTCTGCCTAACCCTTTGGAAATCGACATTGTTTTGCGAGCAATATGCTTTGCCCACTACCACTTCAGTTATGCGATCCAATGTCGGTTACCTAAACTTTGACTAGTAGAAAATGCCAATAGTAATGGTATGGTGGCGGTTGGCGAATGGTTCGCCTCTCTACATTAGTGTACTTGAAGTATTAATTAATGAGCTATTTGACAAAATTATAGTTTTAAGTCCGTCACCTAGATTACAAGAAAATATACGACACATATTTTCTTCCTTTTTAATATTCCAGAACTTTTCACACAACTACATTTAGTCCCAAGTTAAGCTTGAGAGCTTGTGTTATGGGTACTAAATGGCTGATAAACATACTTATATATTTCTAAATACATACATATTATAGATATATTACACCCAGACACAGAACAAATGATCGTGCTCATCACACAAACATTTGTCCTGGGTGGGAATCGAACCCCATAGCAGTCAGGGTCACTAACTACTAGACCAACAGGCCAGTCTTCAAAATGATTTTCAAAATGATGGAAAACAGCTTAGGTTAAGCGCATTAAAGTTGAGGAGAACGGCGTTGTAACGTCATTAACTACCTAGTATAAACTGTACTGGCTAGTGACGTCATGCGACATTTTGACTCGGTGTATCGCCGTTATTTTTTGTTTACGTGAAAAAAGAAAAAATATGTGTCGAATATTTTCTTGTAATCTAGATGAGGGAATAAACATTAAAATTTTGTCAAATAGCCGGGCGTTGATTAAAACAAATATTTTTATGTGGACTGGTGGCCTTACTGTCATTTGTAGATATTTGACAGTCGCTGTGGGTAGTCTGTCAACCAGCTTAACCAAGGGGTATCGTGATATCCCGTAACTGGGTGGTGGAGGTCAAACAAGCTCCATGTGAAACACTGGTATTCGGCTGTATCCGGTTAAACTGGAAGCCGAACCCAAGATGGTTGGATAAACCTGGTAGCATAGTTTTAATGCCACCCTTGGTCCTTTGACTTGAAAAGGCAGGCAGTTGATGATACAAGTACTTAATTTAAAATAAAAACTTTTTTCGTATTTTGACCGCGACATGTATGAATGTTTGTATGTATGTATACTCCATTTACAATATAAGTCAATAAACGTTATTTATAATGCACACTTTGTAACGAAAGTATGTACAATCAAGCATATTGGCCTGTTGGTCTAGTAGTTAGTGATCCTGACTGCTATGCCGGAGGTCGTGGGTTCGATTCCCACATTTCCCACCCAGGACAAATGTTTGTGTGATGAGCACGATAATTTGTTCTGTGTCTGGGTGTAATTTATGTACAATATGTATGTATTTAGAAATATATAAGTATGTTTATCAGCTGTTTAGTACCCATAACACAAGCTCTCAAGCTTAACTTGGGACTACATGGTGTTGTGTGAAAAGTTGTGAAATATTTATTTATTTATATTTATATTACAATTACGATAGACGCCGAATTTATTATAATCCATTTTCATAGAGCAGCAACAAATAAATCTTTCGAAGATTTTTTTGCCTAACCATCAGAGTCTTCCAAACTACAAACGTCCCGGAAAGTTTTTTTTTTAAGACCAAAAATATTGTTTTATTTACTATTATTTCGTGTACATAACTAAATCAAACAGCGCGTCCAAACACGGCGGTATTGAGTCCGTTGTCCGTTCGTCTTAGCCTTTTCTGTCAATAAGGGGGGGGGGGGGGGGGGGGGGGGGCTAAAGGGGGGTGTTGACTATCAAAACAAGAAGACAATAATAATTGTTTTAACGCACAATACTAGGCTCGGGGCGCCGTCCGGCCGCCGGTCACACCGAACACAGTTCGCGTGGCCAGGTTTATAACT
This sequence comes from Euplexia lucipara, assembly GCA_921972225.1. Classification (NCBI taxonomy): domain Eukaryota; kingdom Metazoa; phylum Arthropoda; class Insecta; order Lepidoptera; family Noctuidae; genus Euplexia; species Euplexia lucipara. The sequence continues at coordinate 192,934 of OV179169.1, read as the reverse complement.
TTGTGCTATTTAATACCAGAATAATCATAAATATATTGGGCTATTTAAAGAATCCGGGTTGGTAGTGAAAGTCAAAGTCAATTTATTTAAACTAGGCCGATAAGTAAAGAGTAACATAGATTGTTAACGGAACGGAACGGCATATTGCAAAAACACAAGAAAAAATGAATTTTGCGAGCTTCCTTGGCACATCCACCTGGAAAATAATGATGGATATTCCAAAAGGTAGTTTCGTATGGAGAAGAATGGAATTTTTAAAATAGCACTTTTTAAAATACTTAGTTTGTTTATATTATTTTGGAAACAATATTACTTGACTGCGTGAGAAATTGTTAATGGTTTTATTTTGGGGATGGAAAGGGATTGAACCCAGGACTTAACAACTGGTTGCACACATTACACCAATGAACCAGTACTTTGGTTAAAGGTTTAATTGCAGAGCGGTTACTTTTTCGAACATAACACAAACGAATCATCACTTTGACTGAAGACTTAGTTACAAAATGTTACGCGTCGGTGTGAGTGCGGTGTCGTAGATCTTTCGTATTACGTCACAAATCAAAATAGTGAGTTCTTTGTGTATATTATTTGCTGAGACGCTCTGTTTGTACACGACTCGAAGAAGTAACCCCGAGATGAGAGATTTTAATTTAAACGACTAGCGAAATGTGGGCGTTTGTACTATCGACACTTCTGTCTCACCCTTCGCACAAAACAGGCGCGATGTTATGTTATTTATTGCTCGAGTGCGGCAAAAGGAGGGTTATGTACAGACTGAGCTGTGGGTCTAGTAAATAGTGGCCCTGGCCGCAATGCCGGAGATCGAGGCACAAAAATAATGCATGAACACAGCACAATCATTGGTTCTGTGTCTGGGAGTAATCTATCTATACCTAGCACTTCGCTGGCGTGCATTTCCCAATTTAACAGCCTCCCCTTAATCCATCTTCTCCTCTTAGGTTTGAAAACAAAAAATACACACAAACAATGTTGCTTTCTATTGGTAAAAGAATTTTCAAAATCGGTTCAGTAGATCCTGAGATTACCTCCTACAACCTCACCAACACTACCTCTTAGTGTCGATAAGTAAGTATTTACAAATATATACGCCACTACTTATTTTTAAATAGTACAAAAAAAATTGGACGGTATCCGTGTCTGTTACTGATCATATTTACGTAATCAAAAGTAAAAAAACGAAAATCAATGTTTAAATATGCCACTATTTAGTTAAACTTAAATAACGAAAACAGCTGTTGGAGGCGGGGCATGCTTGAGCGAGATCACGCGACCGTGAGCGAGAGATGACGATTAATGAATACTACTATGTCATTAATAGCCTGTACAATATTTCCATAAATTAGGTGACTTTTTGAGATATAAACAAACGCTAATGGCTTTGCTGTTTATGAATATTATTTATTGATACAGAATAAGCCCTTTAAGTATTTGTACTAATTCAAAATTAGTGGTGTAGAATGTTTATCAGTTGTCTAGTACTCATAGCACAAGCTCTGCTTAGTTTAGGACTAGACGACTGTTTACTGTCCCATTGCAGGGCAAAAAGGTCTCTTCTCAAACAGAGAAGGCACGACCATTGATCACCTCGCTTGTTCGCGGTTTGTCTGTTTTTTATGTATGTCTGTATATTTCATTGGCACGCTCTGTAGCCCAAATCACTTAATAGATTCTATCTTTGTTTATTTCTTTCAAGGGCGAACCCTTCCCGGCGTTTGCTTCCGAAAATTTTGCACGTGTTAAATAAATATAAGTAAATATTTTCACAGCTTCCACACAACGCGACTAGTCCCAAGCTAAGCAGAGCTTACATGTCAAGGAGAAGATAAATTACACCCAGACACAGAACAAATGATCATGCTCATTACACAAACATTTTGTCCTGGGTGGGAATCGAACCCACGACGGCATAGGAGTCAGTGCTACGAACTTCTAGACCAACAGGCCTGCGGACTTGAAAACGATTTAATTTTAATTTGATATTAGTAATTCATATGGATTCTAAGTCCTAACGTTCTCTTCAGCAAGTCCTAATTTATATTTTCAATCACTTATATATAAGAAGCAGAAAAGTGCTCCTATACATACTTTCTTGTGCAAGTAGGACCTAGCAAAAGATCAATTAGACTGAGATACATTCAGACAGACTTAGACATGAACTAAAGTCCAGACATTAATTTATATTTATAAAATGTCCTTTCAATGCTACTTAAATTCCTCACTATACTCATTCATTCGTTCGGTCAATCGTTCAATTACTCTGAAGATAGACGGTGTAGATATTAGTAAAACGTTGAAACTTCAACACTTATGTAGGTATTTTGTTGTGTACTAGCGGGGGAATACAGGGTACACCTAGTTGTAAGTTATCTTGCTGCGCCCTTACAGGGTCATGTACTCATTAGTTTTAAGCCTATTGTGTACATCTTGCATAAAATAAATAAATAAATAAATAAAAAGCTGAACTAGCTGCGCGCCTTATTTTCATCTGTTAAGCATCTTTAACATTCTTCAGAATGTGTCAGATTTAAGCCAACACACACCAAAAGACACTACATTGACTGCTAATTTAATTGCTTCTTTTTATTGATTCGACATTTGTATAATAATGTAATGTTTTTTTAACAATTTGTTGACTGTAATAGTGATTGGACTGCTATTTATTTGTTTGTTTTATTGTTTTGCGAGTTTGAACTATTTGACATTTGTTTAATATATAATAAATATTCCACTAATAAATATTCCACTGCTTTTTCACACAACGCCATTTAGTCCCAAGTTAAGCTTTGAGAGCTTGTGTTACCCATACATTTAGTACCCATACTAAAGCTGATAAACATACTTACATATTTCTAAATACATACTTATTATAGATAAATTACACCCAGACACAGAACAAATGATCGTGCTCATCGCCCAAACATTTGTCCTGGGTAGGAATCGAACCCACGACCTCCGGCATAACAGTCAGGGTTACTAACTACTAGACCAACAGGCCAGTCAAATATAATGTAAATAATGTATATAATGTAATGTATTTTTAATCATTTGTAACCTGCAATATTTAGTTATAATCCTAGTTTTATTTTATTTCTTTCTTTTAGTACTTCTGTTTGTTTTAACTTCATCTTTTTTTTTTAGTCTTCGTTAACATAAATGACTTGTAACATTGTTTTTGGGAAAACACTAGCTCCTGTAACACAGCTAGCGCAGGAGCTAGGGAATTCATTAAGATGTATGTATTAATTTATGTCAATAAAGATTATTATTATTTTATTATTAATATAATGAATCTGCATATGACTTGTAACAATCCCTTACCAAAAAAATACTACGACTACAACACAACACCAAAAGTATGCAAGTCTATCATAGTAGGTAAGTACTAATCTTATGTATGGATAATATACAATCGTGTGAAATTTTTACTATGCGTTTAATCAAAAAATAAGAATGGGAACGGCAATGACACTGTCACTGTCAGATGTCACTTGAAATGTACGGTCTGCAACAAAACCTTAGTCGCGTAACAACAATGTTTTTATTTTGTTTTACCGAGATGCAGTTATGTAAAATGAAAATCGTCTTAAATTAATAAGTCTTGTGGAGTGCTTGCGTTATCTTTATAATTTTCTGTTTCCTACGCGGTTGTTTGTTGTTATTTGTTTTTGTTTTTGTGTTGTTAACTACTCCAAAATGAGTAAATGAGGCGCTGTTTTGCATGGGAGGGCTCCAGAGATTATCTCTAATGTAAACAAATACTTTAGTAGCGAAAAACTGCACAATTTCACTAAAATTATATAATTAGTACCTTACAAAATCAATGCATTTCAGTAAGGTAGTTAGGTTCGGTAGTTAGGTTCGCTATAAGGGTAGGTATGATAAGTTAGGTTAGGTTATACATATATATATATATTGTCCTTTTAGTTCTATCTAACACAAAAGACTTCTAGATAAGGGCACTTTTGACACTCGCTTTATAAAACACTACAGCGAGTACAAATAGACTATAATAAACAAATAAACAAATAATAAGTAACATCTACCAATAACATATTATTTGTAATGAAATTAAAATGATATTATTATTTAGTTCTGTAATTAGAGCTTCCCAAATACTTTTACAAATCATTTTTTATAAACTAAATGACATTTCCAAAGTGACTGATCTCTGAGAAGAAATGAGGGAAGAAACTCAGGGGTCATGGTCTCTTTCAAAGTCTAGACATAAGATTGTATTCATTTATTATGTGAGTCTCACGATGCAGGGAAAAGTCTGGTAAAGCCTTCTAAAGAATGAATCAATTCAGCTTTGAGCCGACCAGTCCCGACAGACGCCATGCTTGCTTCAGACATCGTGTAGCTCAAACCTATTTCAGGGAGCTCGACGACCCACCACACGACGCTATCTGCCGGTCATTTGTTTCTTTATCTTTGCGTAGGCCACGTAGTCATCTTATTTAAATTAAAGCATATGTATAAACTTTTTTTAAACGTAAATTTTATGGGAGAAGGGGATTTCTTGATAACTTCTTATGATTAGAATTTAGAAAAAGGCAGTAAAATAAAGTTTATTTAATTTAATTTTTATACGAAATGAGTTGACGGCAGAAACATTATGTTGGCCATTTGTCTTCATATTTTAATTGTAATTATATTTAATTTATTTTAACATTGACATTGTTTTATATCACAATACTAGCAGACGTCCCGCGGCTTCACCCGCGTAGGTCCCGTTCCCGTAAAAATACAGGGATAAAAAGTAGCATATGTGTTAATCCAGGGTGTCAGCTAACTCCATATCAAATTTTATTAAAATCCATTCAGTAGTTTTTATGTGAGAGTAACAAACATCCATCCATCCATCTATACTCACAAACTTTCGCATTTATAATATTACTAGCAGACGTCACGCAGTTTCACCCGCGTAGTTTCCGTTCCCGTGGGAATACGGGAATAAAAAGTAGCCTATGTCCACCGGGAATAGTGTAGGTTTCCACCAGTACAATAATTTTTAAAATTGGATCATTAGTTCCGAAGATTACCCCCTACATACAAACTTACAAACTTACAAATTTCACCTCTTTATAATATTAGTATAGATTAGGATTTTGTACTATATATCTTGTACTTTTGCTTGCCTTCTGGTTAAGTACGGCTAGAAGAGAAAAAAATATAATAGAATAAATACTCTTTAATGTACAACATAAAAACTTACAAATTATAAGGTTGTCTGACTTAAGCTCTAGGAACCGGAGAGATCAAGATAAATAGACTAGTTTTTATGACACTCCCAGATTGTCCAAATACAGCAAAAGTTGTCTAGCTAAGTGTGAAAAAATTTATAATAAAATACCTATAGAGCTAAAAAAAAATAGTAGATTGTTTAAAAGTAAAATGTTGGAATGGTTGAATGTTCATAATTTCTACTCTCTTAAAGCATTCTTCGAAAATAAATTTTAGCAATTTTAATAAATAAGCTACAATGTTACTCAATTTTGCATGCTATAGATTTAATAGCTAAACATGTTGAACTCCTGTTTTAACTGTTATACCTCTTGTTTAATGTCAACATTTTGTATACATTTTAGTACCGCGATCCAACAACAGATGGCGTTGTACTATTTCGTCACTAATGTAAATCGCGGTGTCAAGATTCTCCGGCGTTTAATGACCCCGACCGGTACTTTTGAAATAAATTTGTCTTACTCTGGATACACCGAGTTTTATTGTGAGAGATATTTTTGGACGTTGTACAAGTGGTCCTTCGAAACCGGATAAAGGACTGGTGTGCAATTGTCAGTGTTGTGGCGGGCGGAGTCAATCTGCTGCGTGTGTGTGCGACTGTGACGTCAGCTCTTCTATGCGCAATCAGTGGAGTGCGTTTGGGCCGTTTCATTATTGTCGGCGCGTAAGCGGTATGTACTAAGAGGTACACAACGGATAGCGCTGATGCATCGTGTTGGCGTGAGCAGCAGCAGCAGCAACGGTGCGGGGGACGATCCCGCATATCAATCATCACGACGAGCTACATAAAAGTGAGTGAAGTGCAGTGTTTCGAGGATTTCGTGTGAGTACATTCAAACCAAAGTAGACCTTATTAACTTAGAAGATTTAGTGAAAATTTTGCCCTGAGAAAACTTTAACTGTGCTAAATAGGACTTAGAATAATTTCAACAAAAAGTGAACTACGGGGAACCTATGCCCGATTTTGCAGCGAAGTGTATTAGGTTCAAAGACTTGTGATTTTTTAACCCCCGACGCAAAAAGAGGGGTGTTATAAGTTTCACCGCTATGTGTGTGTGTCTGTCTGTCTGTCTGTCTGTCTGTCTGTCTGTCTGTCTGTCTGTCTGTCTGTCTGTCTGTCTGTCTGTCTGTCTGTCTGTCTGTCTGTCTGTCTGTCTGTCTGTCTGTCTGTCTGTCTGTCTGTGGCACCGTAGCGCCCAAACGGGTGTACCGATTTAGATGCGGTTTTTTTTATTTGAAAGCAGGGTTTCTTGCGATGGTTCTTAGACATAATTCATCAAAATCGGTTAATCCGTTTCAAGGTTATCAGCTCTTTTGTGTTAGCTACCGTTGCAATTTTAGACGTCTATGGGTATTAACTTTACTTACAAACATATGTGTGACTTAAAATTTCAAACACCCATGTGTGTAATATTAATAAGCAACATTATGGTGTATTTGGTCTGATGCAGCCAGGATATCTAGCAGACTAATACACTCTTGGGAAAATAAGCAGATATGTCGCGTTTGGATTCATTTTAACCTGCATTTGATTCTGCACACAATGCACTGGTGGCAACAGGATGAGCTGATGCTGCAGCCAGGCTATCCAGCACACCAGTAGGTAGACTCTTGACAAAATAATAGCAGATATGTCGTGTTTGGATTCATTTCAACCAGCATTTGATTCTAAACACAATGCACTGATGGCAACAGTATAAGCTGATGCTGCAGCCAGGCCATCCAGCTCACCATTAGGTAGACTCTTGACAAAATAATAGCAGATATGTCGTGTTCGGATTCGTTTTAACCAGCATTTGACTCTACATACAATGCACTGAAAAATTCTCATAACTGTAAACTCTATAAAACAAAATTAATGCGTTTAAAAATTGTGAAATAAAAATTAAATTAAAAATTTAAAAAACCCCCACCGCAAAAAAGTAAAACATTTAAAAAGTTAAAAATAACACTTTAGCCATGAAATTTTACGTAACGTCGGGGTACCGTTAAAATAAGTACCTACATACCTACAAGTACTAGGACATTCCTTACTTAAGCGGTACCCCGACGTGAAGTAAAATTTCATGGCTAAAGTGTTATTTTTAACTTTTTAAATGTTTTACTTTTTTGCGGTGGGGGTTTTTTAAATTTTTAATTTAATTTTTTTACGTTTTTGTACGGGTGAACATAGCAGCATTCCAGAACAGTTTCATTAAAAAACTTTATTAATTTTCAACATGGAAGCTTTGAGTAGTTTACAGTTTAACTTACATTCAACTATCAATAAGGCAAGGTCTAATTTTAAGAAGTCTCCAAAAGAGCGTTTAACCAGTTCCTACATAGAAACTAGATTAGAAAATTTAGAAGCCAACTGGTTAACGTTTTCTGGAACCCATATAAAAATTGTATCATCGCATAAGCCTATCGAGTTCGAAAAGTCGGATTACAATGTAGCTAATGTATATGAGTCTACGGAAGAATTGTATACTGATTATAAAGCAGAGTTGAAGGAAGCTTTAAAGAAAATTGTACGTTCGGATAGTTCTAGCAAAGTGTCTGAATCTTTTGCGAAGGATTCTAAAGAGAGATGTTCTGTGAAATTGCCAAAAATTGAGTTACCTATGTTTACCGGAAGCTATTCTGAGTGGATTAGTTTTAGAGACCTATTTAAATCGTTAATACACAATAATAGCCTATTATACGATGTTCAGAAACTCCACTATTTGAAGTCACATTTGTCTGGAGAACCTGAAGGTCTTTTACGGCACATTTCTATAACTAGTAGTAACTATGTAACTTGTTGGAATAAATTAGAGAAACGATATAATAATAAAAAATATTTAGCAAATTGCATTATTAAACGTTTTATGAGCCAATAAAATATTGTTGTCGAATCATCAAGCGCAGTTAAGGAGTTATTAGATACTTCTAACGAATGTCTACAGGCTTTAGAGAATCTAGGCATAAAGGTTGAGTATTGGGATATAATTGTGATTTATGTATTGAGTTTAAAGCTGGATACTGAGTCACGTAAACAATGGGAGATAAAAATCAGTGATTGTTCAGATGACTTGCCTACAATGGATCAGTTTAAAACTTTCCTTGAACAAAGATTTCGGTCTTTGGAATTTTTAGACAACAAATTTCAACGTCCTCAGTCCAATCGTAATGTGCCAGTGAAATCGCTCCATGTCTCAACCACATCATGTATTTATTGTCAAGATAATCATAAGCTTGCTAACTGTAAAGGGTTTGCCGTTCTCGATATCGATAAGCGTCGTAATGTTGTCCAAACAAATGGTTTATGCTATAACTGTCTAGGACAAAATCACTCCGTCTATGCATGCCGCCAGTCCTCTAGGTGTCATATATGTAGGGGTATGGACCACCGTAATAAAATGAAAATATCTTTATACTTCTTTATTAAAAATATTATAACTTCTTGTAATAAAAAAACGTCTTTACTTCTTGACACTCGCTCGTCATCCTTTTTTCCTTCTTCCTTATTTAAAATATTCAAATCTTCCTCTTTCTCCTTCCCACATTCATACTCTCTCATTCATCCATCACTGCGTTCATATTACTACATTCCATCTAATAATCATGCATTCTAAATTAACATCCCACATATATGTAAGAAGAAGCATCATAGTCTTCTTCATCTCAAAAATGTCTCCAAATCAGTCGGTGATGGTAACCAAACTGATCCAGTTGCAGAAAGCAGTGTTTCTGCGGATATTAGTTCAACCCAGAGTAATTCCACTAATGTTGTAAATTGTTTTGGTAATAATCATAGTCAAATATTATTGGCTACTGCGCTAGTTGAAGCGGAATCAAAGAGCGGTACTGCTATAGTATTAAGATCTCTGCTAGACCAGGGGTCTCAAGCCTCCTTTGTAACGGAGGCTGCAGTCCAGCGCTTAGGTCTCAAAAGAGTACCAACTAAAGGTTTAATTTCCGGTATAGGTTGTGATCAAAACCAGTCAACGATGTCATTAAATTCAATGGTTTTCATCAAGGTTAAATCACGTGTTGATCCTAGTTTTATTATAACTGTCAAAGCGTATGTTTTAAAGAAACTCACAACTATTTTACCGGAAAGGAAGGTTGTGGCGAACGTGTTAACCTCAATCTCTTCTTTGGTTTTGGCAGATCCCTCGTTCGGTACTCCGAACGAGATTGAGTTGCTTTTAGGTGCCGAAGTTTATGGCCATATTTTGTTAGAAGGTTTAATCAGAGATCCACCTGGTCAGTTAATTGCACAAGATACTAGACTGGGATGGATCTTGTCTGGTCAAGTAGGCAAAATCAACCAAAGGGAGACATGCCACAACGTTGTGGTCGCACTGCATGCTACGCATACAGATGAGAACACACTACTAAAGAAATTCTGGGAACTGGAATCAGAACCCAAGGGTGATTACGAGAAGGTTTTCTTGAGCCCAGAAGAACAGAAGTGCGAAGATATATTTAGAGCCACTACTAAACGAGACGAATCTGGTCGCTATATCGTGCATATGCCTTTCAGGTCAGCCGACCCTGCTTGTAAATACGGTGGATCAAAGGAAATTGCTCTGAAACGGTTTTTGACCCTAGAAAAGCGATTTCTAAAGAATCCCGAGTTCAAGGCTCAGTATTCAAGTGTAATAAAAGAGTATTTAGATCTCAATCATATGGATATAGTGCAGGATAAGCATAAAGAAGGTTCTGTGTACTTACCTCATCATGCCGTGATCCGTAACGATAAAAGTACGACGAAAGTGCGCATTGTTTTTGATGCATCATGTGTGGGTAGAAACGGGGTGTCTCTTAATAATGATTTAATGGTGGGGCCTCCTCTACAATCTCAGCTTCGTCATATAATCATGCGTTGGCGTTGTAAGCCTATTTGTCTAGTAGCAGACATCGTCAAGATGTACAGGCAGATTAAGGTATGTAATGAACACACAGACATGCAGCGTATATTGTGGCGGGAGAATCCAGATGACGAAATTCAGGTGTTACGTCATTTGCGAGTAACGTTTGGTACATCATCAGCGCCTTACCTAGCGGTAAAATCATTGCAGCAATTAGCTGAGGACGAGGGCGCTGAATTTCCCTTAGCAAAGAACCGTGTTGTTTCTGACTTCTATATGGACGACCTAATGACGGGTTGTCAATCCATAGACGAAGGAGTACAAATATATAAGCAGACATCGGAGTTGCTTAAACGTGGAGGTTTCCAACTTCAAAAGTGGGCTAGTAACAACAGGGAATTAATAAGATTGATTGAAGACTGTGAAAAAACATCACAAACACACGGGAACATAGAAATAAAAATTGATGCAATTTCAAAAATATTGGGTTTATCGTGGGACAAACTCACAGATGAGTTCGTTTACACTATTCAACTTAGTGATCTAGACTTACCAGTGACAAAGCGTAAGGTTATTTCGGACATAGCGCGACTATTCGATCCTCTTGGATGGTTAGCACCGATAATCATCACTGCGAAGGTGTTTATTCAACGGATTTGGATGACTGGAATCGAATGGGACGCAGAACTACCTGCACCATTACTAACAGAATGGCTTAACTTCCGAAAGAACCTCTGTGACCTTACCAAGTTTCGGCTCCCTCGTTGGATCAACTCTAGCAAGAACGACAGGGTTCTAGAGTTGCATGGGTTTTCAGATGCGTCCAATGTTGCATATGCCGCGGTGGTATACGCCCGCATCATTGATGAAGACGGACACATTCACACAAGCTTGGTGACTTCAAAAACCAAGGTTGCTCCTGTTAAGCAGGTATCAATCCCGCGATTAGAGCTCTGCGGAGCTGTCTTAGTAGCAAAGCTTCTTCAGGAAGTCGCTGCAACTCTAGAAGTTCCCAAACAGTACTTATATGCGTGGACAGACTCATCCGTTGTATTGGCGTGGTTAAGCAGCCACCCTAGTCGGTGGAAGACATTTATCGCAAATCGTGTTTCTGAAATACTTACCATTATGGATAGAAGTCAGTGGTCACACGTGTCGTCGTCGGAAAATCCAGCCGATTGCGCCTCTCGGGGAGCAAGCCCTTCCGAGTGTAACGAGATGCAACTCTGGAAAAGAGGTCCAGTATGGTTACTAAATGAAAAAATAGACTATAATAAAGGAAATATACAAGAAACTACGCTAGAAGAAAGAAAAATAAAGGCAAAATGTCATGCAGCGATAGAATGTGATGATAGTCTATTTACTAGATTTTCTAAGTTCGGTAGGTTAATAAGAGTAATAGCTTACTGTAGAAGATTTTTAAGAATGAAGGAAATAGATAATGATAAAAATAAGATAACTACTTGGCTAACTACAAAGGAATTAAATGAAACCATACTTACCTGTATCAAACTCTGCCAACTTCAGTCCTTTAGCGACGAAATAGAATCTGTAAAAAATAACCGTAAGCTGAAAAGGAATAGCAGACTTACCTCGTTGAGTCCTTTTCTTGACGAAGACGGGATATTAAGGGTTGGAGGTCGCTTGCATCGAGCATCAATTAATGAGAATATGAAGCACCCCATCTTAATCCCTCATAAATCTCACTTCACCAATCTCTTGATTGCGGATGCTCATGAAAAAACCTTGCATGGCGGTCCGCAGTTGATGCTCAATTACTTAAGATCCAAATACTGGATACTCAATGCAAGGTCTCTTGTTAGGCAAACTGTTCATAAGTGCGTAACGTGTATTCGATATTCATCACAAACTCACCAACAAATGATGGGCCAGTTACCGAAGGCCAGGGTGTCTGTGCAGAAGCCCTTCCAATGCAGTGGCGTCGATTATGCGGGTCCAATCAGCATCCGAACCTCTAAAGGTCGTGGTCATCACTCCACTAAGGGTTATATATGCTTATTTGTTTGTATGTCTACTCGAGCTATTCATCTGGAAGTTGTCAGTGACATGACTTCACAGAGTTTTCTTGCGGCTTTTAAGCGCTTTGTAGCCAGACGTGGTCGAGTAGTGGACTTGTGGAGTGACAATGGGACCACATTTGTTGGTAGCGCTAAGGAGTTACGAAGGTTATTCAACGCTGAGAGATCCATGGTAGCTTCAGAAATAGCTGATTTCTTATCGATGAATGGAACAACTTGGCATTTCATACCTCCCCATGCTCCAAACTTTGGAGGATTGTGGGAGGCTGGTGTTAAGTCCACGAAGCACCATTTGAAGAGAATTATTGGCACCAGCACATTAACATTTGAAGAAATGACAACTGTGTTGGCGCAAATTGAGGCCTGTCTCAATTCTAGGCCGATCTCTCAGCTTCCTAACAATCCAGATGACTGTTGCCCGTTAACGCCTGGACATTTTCTCGTGGGTGAACCTCTAATAACTGTTCCTGATGCAAATTATGAAAATTCATCCATTAGTAATCTGAAACGATGGCATCTCACGCAAAAAATGGTACAAAACTTCTGGCACAGATGGGCAATGGAGTACTTAACTCAATTGCAGCATCGATATAAATGGACAGATTGTAAGCCTGAACCTGAGCTTGGAGACATGGTTCTGGTGAAAGAAGATGGGCTCCCACCCGCTAAATGGCTTTATGGGATTATTACAAATAAACATCCAGGTTTGGACAACATTACTCGCGTTGTAACCATACGGTGTAAAAATAACTTAATTAAAAGACCTGTATCAAAGTTAATATTTTTACCGGTGAAAACTTAGTTATTTTTTACATCTTTTTACTGTCTACACCTTGTTGCTTACACTTTTTACTATTTACTTTTCTCATGCAATGATAAATTGTTTAACTTTCATTGATATTTAAAGTGATTAATTTGTGTTTTAGATTTATGGTTTAGAGTATAGCGTTTATTTAAAGTTTATGTTGTCACGATAAGGTTGATGGACAGAGTCGTCCATAGCGGGCGGAATGTTTAATGTCAACATTTTGTATACATTTTAGTACCGCGATCCAACAACAGATGGCGTTGTACTATTTCGTCACTAATGTAAATCGCGGTGTCAAGATTCTCCGGCGTTTAATGACCCCGACCGGTACTTTTGAAATAAATTAGTCTTACTCTAGATACACCGAGTTTTATTGTGAGAGATATTTTTGGACGTTGTACACCTCTAAATACCATGTTTTGAAGCAAATAAAGACTTTGACTTTGACTTGACTTGACTTAGGTATAACTTTTACTTTTTTTTACATAGGGTGTTACAATGGGCGGCCTTATCGCTTAAAGCGATAAATAATTTGGACTGGGTTACCGCCGTCATTTTTTAATTACTTACGTGAAAATAAAAAAAAACTAAAAAATAAAATTTTGTGAAGTAGTCCATTCCGAAAGTCTGACTAAGATTAGTATAACTAAGGGGTATCGTGTTAACCAGCCACTGATTTGTGGAAGTCAGACAGACAGTCGCTCCATGTAAAACACTGGTATGCTGCATTCGGTTAAACTGGAAGCTGACCCCAATATAGTTGGGGAAAAGCAGGCAGATCATAATAATTGCTTGCTGAGCTTTTCGAGGCAGGCGATATGCAATGAATGCAAAAAAATAAAAATCGAAGACAACTTCGCAAATAAAACGAGTAATATAATATTACCTTACAGATCTATACAAAGTTCCTCCAGGATCTTTCATAAACCGCACATAACCTTTCAAATTAAGATTAAGCGAAGTAGGTTTAACCAAAATTAATGTTAAGATGTTTTAAGTAAGTATGTATTGAAATAAAAAGTTTTTTTTTGATGGTCACAAAAATCGACAGCGAATTATTTGACATTCAATTGACTAGTAAATTAATGGATAAATAACGACATATTACACAACACTATCTAGCCCCAAACTAAGCCGAGCTTTTGTTATGGGTACTAAACTGCTGGTAAACACACTAATATATTATTGAACGCGCCCATAAGCGCGTTTCTAAACGAAGCAGCGGGGCGAGCGCGGGGGGCTGGACGCGGACGCCGGCAGCGCGCGCGCAATCTTCAGTAGTCGTCATCAACTAGACACCGGTCTAATACGCCATTTTATGTCGCGATCGGTTCTAACATTATAAATGTCATGTGGCTCACTATTTTAAATCTTTGATATAATCTTCAAACAAGATCAAAACAAGGTTGAGTAGTTTTATTATAACTATCCTCAACATATATTTCTAAATACATACATATTACAGATAAATTACACCCAGACACAGAACGAATGATCGTGCTCATCGAATCGAACCCACGACCTCCAACATCGCAGTCAGGGGCACTGACTACTAGACCAACAGGCCAGTCACTAGTGTAGTTGGTATTTTATCCACAAGCCCAGTATTCTCCGAACAACTAATTAAGTATCGTTTAAAAATAAATTTCGATGGAATTTTAAGATTAATTTCTGTAGAGATTCATATCGGCAGAAGGTTCACTCGCTAGTGTCCTCGTATGACACGCACCTCATCAGACTTTTTACGTTTCTTGTGCATACCTATTTTATTTTATTTTGTTTACTAAGGAAAACCAACAATTACACACTTTACATAGTTAAAAATGGCTTATGAATAGGTATATCAGTGCGTAACCAACTACGTATACATCTATATATATAAAAGAAAGTCGTGTTAGTTACACCATTTATAACTCAAGAACGGCTGGATCAATTTGAATGATTTTCGTCTTTTTGGATTTGTCTTTGTCCGGAATAGCATATAGTATAATAATTAATAAAAAACATGAAAAGTCCTTGAAAAAATATATATCAAGAATATTCGTTATCTCAAACATTTTTCTAACGTAGCACCATCTTGGATGACATGACAGGAGTCAAACTTCCCAGATCATCATCAGGTGACATTTTGACACTGACAAGTTTTAAGCTATACCTAAGAAGGTAAGGTTGTCAATTTATACGTAACTACGTTCTGAAATTTATTTTGTTACTAAACTTAGAGGTTTTATGTGGCATAAAAAAGTCTTATATTTCAGAAATCAATTTACGTAATTAACAATTACGACAGAGACGTACTTTAATAATTCTATGCAAATATAAATTATTTCACTGTTAGGACTTTAATTAAAGTAGACCGGGAAAACTATAGGTATAAATTAGGTTAGGTTATATATACATGTTGTAATTTTAATTCTATTGAACACAAAATGTTTAAATAAGATCACAGTAGAGACTCGCTACATAAAAAGTAGTAGTAGTTGGATCTATGTGTTGTCGTCTTATAATCCTAATCTTCGGGGCACGTTTCTAGATAACAGCGATAGGGAGGAGTCGGTACTTACACGCCTAAGTATTCCTGTTTTCCCCCATTTGTTTCTTTTATTACTATTTTATTTGTAGAAGTTTAAGTATACATATTTAATTGATTTTAATTATAAATATTTAAGAAATATAAGAACATTGTTGGGAATTATATTTTTTTGAGCCGTATGGGGTTGAAACTCTTTTTCAAATCTGTCCAGTGGTTTTAAGTTTATTCGTTAAATACAATACATAATACTAGTATTGACTAGCTTCGCATCCGACTGTGTCCGCGTGAATTCAGTGGTACTTCTGATGTTCCTGCTGCGTGATCCACACGAGGGCAGCCCACAGTGCAGTCCTAGGGCTTCGGCCTGCGCATCACTTAAAGATATTACGTCGCAATTAACTCAGACTCATAAAAATATCTTATTCTAGACTACATCCAAAAGATATACCTAAACTTTTATTACAATCTAGCCTTGTAAAAGACTAATACATAATTTAATTATATCCTAAACGAATGAATGATTTTTTATAAAAAAGGAACCTGTAGCACTTGTCTTATTGTCTCTATTAACAAAAGCACAAACATATTTTGTTCTGTGTCTGAGTGTAATTTATCTAAAATATACATCTTTGGCAAGAATTTTTTGACGAAAGGTCAAAAGAAAAGGGGATATGGTACTGAACTATCCAGCCAGAGGTTCCTTGGGTTCCGTGGATAGATAGTAATTTAAATAAAAACCTAACAACTATAGCCATAAGACTTCGTTCCGGTCATATTCCATCAAATAGGTTTTATTATTTAATGAAAAAAGTATTGTCTCCTAATTGTGATGACTGTGGTGTAGTTGATAATGTTATTCATATATTGATGGAGTGTGTCCGGAAAGAAAATATTAGAATAAATGTCTTTGGTTCCTGTAAATCACAAGACATCGGCATCTGTAACACTATCCTCGTTTTCCCATTGTCAGAGAAAGCTAAACAGCTGTATGAGTTAGTAGTAAGATAGACTGTAAGATAATGTATTCTTCTGTACTGGGCGATGTGGTCGCTAAGCGACAAAGCCCTCTAATCAATAATAAAAAAAAAACTAAAATATGTATGTACCTATTTAGAAATATATATATCCCACGGGAAGATAAAATCGGGATAAAAATTATTCTATGTGTTAATCTAGGTTATAAACTATCTAAATACCAAAGAACACCGGCGAGGGAATTGTTGATGAAATTATTAATCGTCTACGTATGTCACCGTAATAGATACCAACGAAATAATTTACTAAGTTTTATCAAATTAATCATAAGGCCTATCAAAGTCTGGAAAAAAAGTCTTTATAATAAGTAATCATAGCAAATAAATAATCATAGCTTTGTGTTTTTTTTTTCTGGCTTGATTTCATGGCTTTTGGATTAGCTATACTTTTAATGTTGCCATGTAATATAAATCTTAGTCAAGTTGCTTAAAATGATTGGCTTTACATAATGCATTAATATACTTAGGAATTACATGTCTGCATCAGAATACAAATGTTAAAATAAACACGAGGTTTGTGCTAAGATTATAGCGGATATATCCTTTTAAATAGTCTTAATCTCTAAAACTTAAAAATAAAATATCTTTAATTCCTGACTTCGTATAAAAGTATAACCAAAGAAAAAACTGTTCAGAAATTTAAACTCTATACTTTTAGATATTTTTCATAGGCAGACGCAAAAAAAAATGTCAACAAAAATTTGTTTGGGAGTTCGCCGGTGTTCTTTTATCCAAATCCGTTCAGTAGTTTTTGCGTGAAAGAGTAACAAACATCCATCCATACAAACAAACTTTCTCGTATATAATATTAGTAAGATGTTTTGTCGATCTAAGGTTAAGCAACGCTTGACGAGGAAGGTCCGTAGATGGGTGACCATTCATTACATACCAAGACTCCTCCGTGCTGTGGAAAGCACGTTAAGCCGTTGGTCCCGGTTGTCATTTGTAGATACCTATGACAGTCATTACTAATAGTTAGAAGCCCGTAAGTCTGACAACCAGTTTAACCAAGGTGTATCATGTTACCCAGTTACTGGGTTGTGGAGGTCTGACAGGCAGCCGCTCCATGTAAACACTAGTATTCAGCTACACCCGATTAACTGGAAGCCGACCCAAACATAGTTGGGAAAAGGCTAGTCAGATGATAATGTTTATCAGTTGTCTAGTATTTATAATTATCACAAGCTCTGTTTAGCTTCGGACTAGATGGCGTTGTGTGAAAGTTGTAGAATATTTATTAACTTTGTAGGTTGGCTGTGCCAGTGTTATAAAATCTTTTAAAAATTGTCTCCGTATGTTCAGTGATTCATTGCTTCGTTTGATCTAATAGTTGTTATCGCTACTGTTGAGCTCGAAGTCCTGCAGGCCTAGCCACATTACAAAGAAAATGGCGTATATGGAATCAGCTGTTTGTCAACTACGGCCGGACCAAATGAAGCTGCACGTTCGTGGTGTCCGAAATACAAAAAAGGTGGCGTAATTGTCAGTACTGAAACGAAAGATGACGCTGATAAACTGAAGCACGCAGTCCAGCTCTCAACATCTGGACTTACAGCCGAAGAGCCCTACAAGCGCAAGCCTCGGATCGCAGTTGTAGGAGTACCGACTTCCATGACTGAAAATGAGGTCTTCTGTTGCATGTTTGAACAAAACGTAACTAACAAGCTGCCAGCGATGCCCTTGGAGTCTTTTTTGGAATTAATAAAATTAAGCCACAAATCGGGGAAGAGAGATGCTACGACCTGTAACACTTGACAAACAGTTGATTTCATAAACCCCATTTTCGTTCTAATTGTCGCCTTATCAATTAAGATAATAGAAATAGAATTTGTAGTATGGCTAGGCCTGCTGGTTTAGATCCCCAGATCTGGCAAAGTGTTTTTCAGTAAATTGAGTCTGCTCGTAGGCGATGTGCTACGGCGTAGCCTCGACTACATCTCCCACGCTACGCCGTAGCACAAAAAGATTTATATCTTGGTTAATAAAATTATGATAACCTAGTTGTCTATTTTAAACTTTACGTACATACATTCATAAACTTACCATTTTTTTTCTATGGGCGTAAGCAGAAACTAAAGAAGACCACCTGCTACGTTTCTTAATACTTCAAATAGCACTACTTTCTCTAGTGTTAACATAATACACGTAGCGCAAGGACCCCGGGGTCCTCTCGTCATCACATAAACAGCGCTGCGATATTTATTTTTAAATGTCGCAGCTAATGCTGAGATAGGCGCCTTTTTGGTCTCGCACAGGTCTCTTTATTATTTTTGTCTTTAGTTTTTTTAATCTTTTCTTGTTTTTTTTTTATTATCTGTATTGTTGTTCTTTTGTTTTATGTTCTGTGCGTCCAAATAAAATATTTTATTTCTTTCTTTCAAAGTAATTTGTCAGATTGGAGTAGGTTGATGGTCTTTGTACAAGGAGGTCATAAATAAGACGAGGTGTGTGTGAGCGAACGTTTAATATTGAGTGTTCGTGCTCCAGCGGACAGCGGCGTACATAGCTTACAACTAGCTTTATATATTACATAATGTTAATTTCTTCGCTAACATGGTGGCTGCGGCGACTTGCGCACAGGGACTAACTTCTT
Source organism: Euplexia lucipara (assembly GCA_921972225.1). NCBI lineage: Eukaryota > Metazoa > Arthropoda > Insecta > Lepidoptera > Noctuidae > Euplexia > Euplexia lucipara. The sequence continues at coordinate 173,824 of OV179169.1, read as the reverse complement.
AAGCGTTTATGTGGTCCTGCTACTTTTATGATTACATTACACTTTAGAGTAATTTATATTTTAGTTTTCTGTCGGATTTTTTAAATTTTATTTCCTTAATGTCGTGTTAGCCCAGAGGTTAAGACGCCTACCTCTCATGCACGAGGTTGCGGTTCAAATCCGGACAAGTACCAATGTGACTTTTTCAATTCATATGTACTTTCTAAGTTTATCTTAGACATCATTGACATCGGTGAAGGAAAACATCGCGAGGAAACCCGGACTTATAGTTAATATAAGTTTGAAATCGCCAATCCGCATTGAGCAAGCGTGGTGATCAATGCTCGAGCCTTCTCTGCATGAGAAGAGGCCTTTGCCCTGCAGTGGGACAGTAACAGGCTGGTATTATTATTATTATTCCTTACATAAAAGTTTTTGTAACAAAAATCATCACAACGTTTTTGTAACGAATCATCAAACGAAGGTGAAGTGAATTCTGTCAATACTTATTATTTGTAAGTTCACTTCGCTTTCACTTCACCTACATTTTTACAGGTAGGCTTTTTGGATTGCCTGCCTCGTTGGTGTAGTGGTCGCTAGCGCTACTGCTGAGCATAAGGCCCCAGGTTCGGTCTGCAGGTCGATTAAAGTGTTATTGAGTTTTTCCATCTAGAATTTCTCAGTAGCAGCCCTGAGTCTGGATTTGTGCCCGATGGATGGCAATAGGCTCGCCCCCTATTATATGGGACTTAAACATAACTGGCAAAATGTGGGTGTACTACCAGGTACACGTCTGCCTAGCCATTCGAGGATTACAGGCGTGACGTTATGTTATGTTATTTAAGTTTCTGTTTAATTTTTAAAATTTTATTTGTACATAAAAGTATTCGTAACAAATATCATCAAAAAAAAATCGAAACAACAAAATTTCCCCGTGAATACGAAGGTGATGTGAACTCTGTCAATACTTATCATTAGTAAGTTCACTTCGCTTTCACTTCACCTACATTTATACAAGGTGCCTTTTTGGATTGCCTAATTGAAATAAATGATTTGACTTTGAGTTAGGAAAAGAAATACACCAATAAGTTTATACATGACGTCTTATATAAATATAGTTATTAAATAGTTATAGAACTAGTCAGGTGCGTTGCAACCGGCGTGTGTGTATGACAACATGTATGAATGTAAATGAAGCAAAAGAAGTATGTAAGAATCGTAGCATAGGCGCTCTGTAGATTCAGCCTACCCCCATGGGAAAAAGGCGTGAGTTTATGTATGTTTGCATGTATTATTCTAGTGTATATAGTTAGGTATTTAATTAAAGCAGCTGGTAAATACACACATCAAAAGTGTCTAGGGATCAAGCATTTTTATGCCGATTTCTTGAGATTGAGATGTGGCTTTGTAATAAATTTATGATTTTATAAATTTATATGGATCCTTTTTGGTGCATTTCATAATTTGAATCAGGAACTGTGAATCAAATTCGAGTAAAAGATAAAAATCAGCTGTCAATATTTTCGCTATAAAAACATACAACGCATTGAAGACATTATTAGTGCTACTGTTTCCCTACTACTGATTAAAACCAACGTTATTATGGAGCGGCGACGTCATTTAAGCAGGGAAGAAATGCTCAGAGCCGTGGGAATGATAGAAGCTGGTTCCCGGCTACGTACTGTGGCTTTAGCTCTGAATACAAGTCAGAGTGTTATCAGTCGACTTTGGACACGTTACCGAAGCACTGGTACCGTGGCTGAGCGCCATGGAGGACGGTATCGCTGCACCACACGGAGACAAGACCGATACATTCAAATCTTAACTCGAAGAGCTCCAACAATAACTGCCATGATGTTAGCCGTGAGGCTTCATCACTCTTCAGGGAACTTAATTAGCGACCAAACAGTCAGAAACCGCTTGCATGAAGTGAACCTTCATTCCCGAAGACCGCTACGGGTACCACCTATAGCAATGCACAATCGTAGGATTCGATATCAATGGGCTCTTGAACACAGAAATTGGGCAGAAGAACAATGGCGTTTCGTGTGCTTTTCTGATGAGTCTCGTTTTGGTATGAGACCGGATACAAGACGTATACGACACTGGAGAACCCCTGGACGTCAACAGCGATTAAAATCCTGCCAGGAAGTCCATCCTTATAGTGGTGGAACCATCATGGTATGGGCGGGTATTTGGATCGGCGGAAGAACCGAGTTGATTTGGATCAGAGGCAACCTCAACGCTCAAATTTATGCTGAGACGATTGTATCAGACGTCATCGTTCCTCTACAAGTGCAAATCGGTCCCTTATTTCAGTTAATGCATGATAATGCACGACCGCACACCGTAAGATTTGTAAGACAGACTCTCGCCGCAGCTAACATCAATGTCCTGCCCTGGCCTGCTCAGTCGCCAGACTTGAACCCGATTGAGCATGCATGGGATATGCTACAGAGAAGAGCTCTGCCGAATATGGAGGGTATCCAGTCGCAAGAAGACCTTTTTTTGTTGTTGCAACGAACATGGGCGGCCATTCCACAGCGTGATTTGGATGAACTCATTTTGAGTATGCCAAACCGATGTTCTTGTGTTGTTAGTGTTCGCGGTAGAAACACGGATTATTAATTGTTTAAGTTACCTAATAAAATTTTAAAGAAAACTGTTATTTCAGTCTTTTTTTCGAACTTTAATGTTAGTGGTTCAAATGTCAAAAATCCCTTTATTAGGAAAATGACAAATTTCTTTATTAATGCAAAGGTGACTTGGTTTATCGTTACTGTGACAAACGAAAACACTTTATTTGATGAATGCTTAAAGAAAATTTTAATTAATGTCAATCAGGAGAAAAGTTATTGCAAAAATATATGTTGATCCCTAGACACTTTTGATGTGTGTATGTCCCAATTTCCTACTAATATTATAAACGCGAAAGTTTGTGAGGATGGATGGATGGATGGATGTTTGTTACTCTTTCACGCAAAATCTACTGAATAGATTTTAATAAAATTTGATTTGAAGTTAGCTGATACCCTGGATTAACACATAGGCTACTTTTTATTCCTGTATTCTCACGGGAACGGGACCTATGCGGATGAAACGTCTGCTATTATATGTAAATAAAGTTAGATAAGATTGAACACATTGTGTTTACAAAGGAATCTACATCAAGTTGAGCGCTATTTATAATTTAGTCATAAGTTAAAAGCAGTTGTTATGCTGATTGTACTTGAGGTAGATGTCAATGTATAATGTACGAACATCTAAGTGCCGTGTCTCGCGTATTAAACATTATTATCATAGCATTTACATATTTGTGTTTAAGTCACACTTAAATACAGTATGCTTGTTATTTGTACAGTATAGAACTCCATGCTGTACAAATTACAAGCATACTGTATTTACTACAACTGGGCATGGACTGACAAATTATTTGGGAAGATCGGGGATTGGAATTCTTTGCCCAAAGATCCTATGGCAAAGAGCCTATGTGCTAAGTCTCACGGTAATTTAGTTAAAGATTACATTACCCATAATTTAGCAACATAACTTTTGTCGTATTCTGTATCTTTATTAATATTATCACTAGGAAAGATTTGTATTTTCGTATGTAACGAATTAACTTAAAAATAACTGAACCGATTTGAAAGATTATTTCACCGTTGTGAAGCTACACTATCCCCGGGTGACATAGGTTACCTGTATTCCCACGGGAACGGGAACTACGCAGATGAAACCGCTTGACATCCGCTAGTTCTTAATCAATCAAAATTTGGTGCGATTGCTCTGTAAAAAAAATACATAAGAGCTTCCAAAGTCGGAAAAACTTTTAAATATAACGTGTTTTTATGTGAAACCAAATGAATTATTCTTCCAATAAAAAATGTGTAGGCGGGTAAACTTTCGAGTGTTTAACCGTCGTCATTACCTTTCCCTAAATTATAATGAAAGAGACACATATTTAATGCAATATTTCAGGAATTCAGTATTCAATATTTCAGTTACACGCTGCGAATCGAGGAAGGCTCTAAGATTGTTTGTGATGTTACAATGAGTGAGATATCCATCGCCACGGGACATTATCATCTATATAGCGAGGAATTAACTGTTTCACAAGTTCTGTATAAATGTGGGATTGTTAGTAAGTTACGTTGAGTTTGGAGGATAAAGGTGCGAAACGGGAGATTAGAATACGAATGAATTTGTTGATAACATAACACTGTGTCTGTAGTCCCCAGAAGGATATTAAGAGGAAGAGTGTAATACACCCACAAAAATAGATAGTATAAGAATAAATAGGTCTTTATTATCTTAGAATGTAGTTAGATATAAAATAAGTTGTTACACCACTTCTCTGTTTGAAATAAAACAGAGAGAGAACTTGTAAATTATAGAATTTACTTGAATAAAAAATAAAAGTTAAAAACAATGGCGAGTTACACTCAACGACCTTATTCGAAGACAAAGAAAAAAGTGTGTTGCCACACAACATAAATATTTTTACAGCATACAAATGTTGCACACATAAAAAAAACAAAGAAAAACAAAAAACATTAAATTTGATTCTGAACTATTACAAATCATTATTAATGAATTGCAATAATTTATAATAATTCAGAATATAAAAATATATGTTCACATTGTATTGAACATAGTTGGGGGGGGAAGCTTACAAGCTTAAGCAGTGGGTAAATGCACTCACATTTTGTCAGTTTGGTTCGTGGTCAGGTAATAGCCTGCTTTGGAGCCTCTGCCAACCTTCAGAGACTCTGTGAGCTGTAGGTGTTAGTTGTGGTGGGTGTGTGTAAAAAGTTGTGAGATTTTGGGTGATAGTGTGTAAAACTTGTGACTTTGTGGGAATGGAGTGTGGAAATGGGTGTGTCAAGATATATTGCACACTACTTCTTTGCATGTTTAAGTTTTAATGGATTAGTTTGTGTGTGTGCAAGTCGCAGTGCCCGTGTCAGCGACGCGCGCCCAGCCGCAGCGCGTCACCGACTCTTTTTAGCTTAACTTGGCCTCCTTATATTTGTAACTTTATCACACGTTTTTGTTATACAACAGCATGTGTGTGTTGTGTGTGTGTGTGTGTGTTTGTGTGTATAAATAAACAAATGAAGGAAGACAAGTTTGCGAACAGCGTGTAACAGTCACTGTTAATCCTAAGTATATAAGTACAAATATAACTAGTGTGTAGAGGTACATTTTTGTGTACAATATGCGCAATCCGTTGAGCCGCGTCCGATCATATGCCCATAATGTGTGTGTGTGTGTTTGTGCGTGTGTGTGTGTGTGAGTGTGTGTGTGTATGTATGTGTTTTATGATAATGATGTCAGTATGAAAGTAACAATAGCTATATTGGACACTCCGCATCATTTTCGCTTTTGATACATTGCAAACGAATTTATAAGTTATAAAAGTATTACAATAATGTTGTACATTTACAATTTTACACATAATTATTTGTGCTTTGGAACAAATGTTCTTTGGGACATGTTGTATATGGCACTTGTTCTGCATTTTTCACACGGCGTAATATTGTCGGACGAGTGTTGATGTCGTGTCGGACGCAGCTGTCGGTCGCGGTGGCCGGGTCGTCTGTCGGAGGTCTATTCCTCCTCTCTGGTCTCCTCTGCACTTCTCCTGAACATAAATTCAAGTGTTATAGTAAGCAGAGGTACAAGAGAACTATTGTGAAAATGAAAATATCACTGCAGTACAGTTCTGAGAAGAAAGATTACCATGAATGTTGTGTTTCAAATAGACATAGGAAACAATTTTGGATGGATTGTGGTGGTGAAACAAAGCAGCTGGAACTGTGCAAGCGTTGTATGGGATTTCAGACACTTGATGATTTTCCCAATTGAACATGAACCTTATTTTGTTTGTAATAAAGTTGAAAAGCGATCAAAGTTTTTTACATTGGGGTAGCTTGATATGCTAGCCCCTGTTAGTACATTGGTAAAAAATTATAATATAAACAAATCACAGTCGATAGGATCCCTTCTAAATATAAACTTCTACACTAATAAGAGGAAACATTTGCATTATTGTATGTAACGAGTAAACTTAAAACTACTGCACCGATTTGAAAAATTCTTTGATCGTTGGAAAGGTACACTATCCCCGAGTACTTTAAGCTACATTTTATCCCTGTATTCCCACGGGAACGGGAAGTACAGGGGTAAAACCACATGACATCCGCTAGTTTAGCACGTTTAGAAGTAAAACGCCAATGCAGCTTGACCAAATATGATGATCAATGCTCTTGCCTTCTCTGTATAAGAAGATAATGATGAGGGCGCCTTTGCCCTGCAAACCTTGCAAAACGGTCAGACCCTTAAAGGGCCCTAAGAGTTTGACTTTGACTTTCCAGTAGACCAGTAACAGGCTGGTAAAAGGGGGAGGTTTTAGAAGGGTTCGTATCGAGCTGGTCACAAAGGTCTCACTTGCGGTATGCCGGTGGCTTGTGTCGGCAGCGGTACAGCGGGAACACGCCGGTGAACTCGCACAGCAGCGCACTCCCCGCGCCCCGCACCACCGCGCCCTCCCCGCCGGCCCCCAGGACCCCCGCACTCGTGTCCGACCGCTTGCCGTACCGCGCGCTCATAAAGAACCTGCAGGCGAGCCATCATAATTTAGCGGCAGTTACAACATTCAAACACACAGTCGTACTATAAATGTTATGTTATTATTAAGGGGCAATATTACCTTATGCCCTAGTCGTCTGCCTACTACTAATGTCTTTTACCGGACCAAGATAATGAAGTATATGTGTGTGTGTATGTGTGTGTGTGTGTGAGTTATTGTGTGTGTGTCTTTGATAATGATTTCTGTATGAAAGTACATAACAGTAGCTATATTGGACACTCCGCAACGTTTTCGCTATTGATAGCATTTATAACCTATTTTAAAAGATTCGTACACAGATTTATAAGTTAAAAAAGTATAAGATTAATATCGTACATTTACAATTCTACGCATCATTGTTTGGGAACAAATGTATGAGCGAGAGTGTATGAGTGTGTATGAGTCGCGTGGGAGTGTTACCTGTCGTTGCGCGGAGAGAGGTGTCGCTCGGGCGGCGAGCTGCGTCCGTAGCGCGTCGCCATCAGGAATGGCATCGGAGACACTGCGCAACACAACACGGAACATCACTTGTGAGAATTATCACTAATACTACATGATACCCAAGTAAAAGTGAAAAAAACATTTGCAATGTAGAACGTAACTGTCGACACGTGCCTCTGACGCGTGCTGTAGAAGTTGCCTAGCATTAGAATGGAATTTTTAGGAAAAAATCTTGATTTTTAGTCCGTCATCTAGATTACAAGAAAATGTTCGACACTACATATTTTTTTCTTTTTTCACGTAATCAAAAAAATAACGGCGATACATCGAGTCAAAATGTCGCATGGCGTCACTATCCTATACAGTTTATACTGAATAATGACGTTATAAGCTCAAATTTAATGCGCTTAATCTAAGTACTTTTCCATCAACTTGGAAAAGAAAAAAAGTACTTTTAATTGTGTCTGTAATTAGAGTATTTAACCAATTAATAAACTAGAGTAGTAGTACTCACTCTCAGCGCGCTTGTCGTGCTCGGCTACGACGAGTGCGAGCAGCAGTGCGCATGCGCACACACTCGCTCGCGCGCGCACACACATGGCTCAGTGCCGCGACACAGTGCACACGTAGACACGCTGAGCACCTGCGACAATGTACACACACTTTATTAACAAAAGCAAAAATACATAATATAGAAACTACTACAGTAGCCGGCGAAGTATGAGAACATCATGGCGCTACGTCATACGTAGCATTCGTAGCCATCGTAAGACCTACGCCAGCGTAGCATTCGTAGCCACAGTAACGAGCTACGTCAGCGTAGCATTAGTAGCGCTACGTTAATGTAGCATCCGTAGCCAAAGCGTAGCGCTACGCCAAAGTAATTGTTGTATTGTATAAGTAGTATCTTAATTAAAGCATGGGAACCGAATGGAAACTATTTTAAGGGACAGAATTATTTTAGTCGGTTTGTTTGTTTTTGTATTCTTTTATCTTAGTAATGATTTTTTTCAAAAGTAGCATTTGTCGGTCTACTTAAAATAAATGACTTAACTTTGACTTTATAATAATAAATTGAGTCAGAAATCAAGTGGCCAGTTCCAAAGTTTTTAACCAAATATTTTCATACAAATAAATACGATAAGATCTTGCCGTGTTACTCTGTTTTCAAGAGTTGGGTTATCAAATACAAATCCAAATCCAGAAAGTTGGTCCGTTTGTGTTTTTAGAAAGCACAAATAATAAAAAAAAACTACAGCTTTCCTATAAATGATATTTATTTCTGTAAATAGGTTTTCACAAACACTTACACACGTTTTTTTTTTAACTAGTAGATAAGATCGGAGTTTTAAGTAAATAAATAAAAGAACTTAAAAAGATTTAGAAGAGAAATTTTAAAAGAATCGACATAGTCCTTACATTCACAATAAAAAATAAAATAAAAAACCTACATATACTTTCAAAGTTAAAATACATACATTCAATGTCTCACAGTGTAAATAAAATAAAATAAAAACAATTGATAAAAAATCTTGCGTCAAATCATGTATAAGTCCCGTAACCGATGAAGTGATTTGATTGATTTGATTTTTATTTATTCAAAAACAAATTACATTGTGTGTGAATGTGAATGTTACAGGTTAATAAAAAAAAAACATCAGAATAAATTAACGTTCACAAAATTGCATAAAACATAAAATAATAATAATAAAACATACCTAATTAAAATACCAATGTGGTGTCGTATCGTCGTGAAGTTCGTGCGAGTCCACGCGTCAGCTTCACGTCAATTCTCGACACGTGCGATTATAATTTAACAATTACTCGCCGCTAACTAGCAGAAACTAAACTAAACTCAGATTATCGCAAAGTTAGCGGGGATGTGGGGGGGGGCGGGGGGTACACTGGGAGGGGGAATCTGACAATGCTATTACCACAATATGAATATTAAAACATTTCTGTTTTATTAGTTGTCCGCGACCCCACGGCTACCTGGAATACATTTCGCAAACAAAAACTTTTTGTTTTCATATGAAATAATAATTGGGTGAATAATTTATTATTGTGCCGTTAGCGCGGTAGGTATTGAAGAAACATTTGCACAAACTCCTGAAATTAAGGTTCTATAGCACGGGTGGTAGGTGTTCAAATCAAATCAAATCTATTTATTTTGTGAATACAGGGTACATCAAGATGTTATAATAATAAAGGGGTTCCGAGCTATGTCCCGCCCAAAGGCATACAAAATATTCAAATACATTATGAAACAAAAAATGAAATTAGGTACAATACTCTAGATGACAGTCTAGGATTTAGAACTAAGAATGTAGCAGTATATCACGCCTGTAAACCTCAAAGGATTAGGCAGAGATGTATTGTACTCCCTTATTTTGCCAGTCTATTTAAGTTACATATAATAGGGGCGAACCTATTGCCATCAATCGGGCACAAATCCAGACTCCGGGCTGCTACTGAAAAATTCCAGATGGATACACTCAGTAACACTGCCCGACACGGGAATCGAACACGGAGCCTCAGGCAAAGCAGTAGTGTGACCACTAAACCAATGAGGCAGGCGGGGTGTATTTCGAGGTTTTCATTTATTTATCTGAGTACTAAAATTTACTTAAATATCTTATGAATTAGGTTATTTTTATAGAAAATAATACATAGCATACATATTTTTAATGTGGTCATCAAGCCATTTCATATGATACCCCATTTGAAGGAATTATACAAAAAAAAATGTTTATTACAATTACGTTAACAACACACACACACACACATTAAACACATTACATTTTCACTATAAATATTAAAAAAAAAATGCCAGCCTGTTACTGTCCCACTGCAGGGCAAAGGCCTCTTCTCATACAGAGAAGGCTCGAGCATTAATCACCACGCTTGCTGAAGGCGGATTGGCGATTTCAAACTTATATTAACTATAAGTCCAGGTTTCCTCACGATGTTTTCCTTCACCGATGTCAATGATGTATAAGATAAACTTAGAAAGTACATATGAATTGAAAAAGTCACATTGGTACTTGCTCGGATTTGAACCACAACCTCGTGCATGAGAGGTAGGAGCCTTAACCTCTGGGCCATCACGACATTTTCATTATCTAATAGTTAACATAAAGGAGATTGACAGCAAAAAAGGCGCTTTATAGTAAAAGTGTATGGCCCTAAAACTATACCCATTAATTATAAAATATTTTTTTAACTTCTCATAGTTCACTCGGTCGAAATCGTATGTGGAGTTACTATTTTGTATTTAATTAGTAGTTAATGCATTTTGGTGCATAATTTTAATGGCGTATTGCGGTGATAGTAGTGTTGCCAAATTAAAAACGTCACGGAGTTTCAGGAAATAAATTCAACTCTAAATTTATCCTCGTATTAATGTTTTTAATTATCACAATTCTAATGTGAATTATGAAAATAATATTACTTTACCAACAAAAAATCTTTCTTTGACGAATCAGTTATGGTCAAAATTATTTTAAACTGTTGGTAACACTACGTGAAAGGTGAGCTGTCAAAGGTGTTAGTGTCAATTTTTCAAATACAAAACATTGTGCTTTGGATTCGGCAGCGAGTTTTTGTCTTTACTTGTGCATTGATAGTTGTTGAGTTAGTTGTGCTTTATATAACTTATCATTGCGTTCTGTTCGTGTCCAGTCGAGTCTACGAAAGTACCTATAAAAGCACAGTTAGCTTGACTAACCTATGTAATAATATTTATTTGGGATCATTTATTGATTTGTTGGTAGATACTATTTTAAGTTGTCTTTCATGAGTTCAAATCATATTGTAGCAAAGAGCTGCTGCTTTTAGTGGAAAGTTCGTTACTGAACTAACCTCAAATCCGAACAAAATAAAAAAAAAACAACAAAAACCCCTCAAAATAAATGGATGATTTTTATTTCCTTTTAAAGGACGATATCACCCCTCTTTTATAGGTATTTTATTTATACCATCATACACAATGTTTTGATGCGGCACGGCGCTCAGTAGAAAACTGGGCATACTCTTTTAAGGTAAGTTAATTAATTCATGATCTCAATTGTTATTAAAAAGGAAATACTCACTTAACACATGAATAAAGTTAAAAACAAACAGCAGACCAGTGTGTGAGTTTAGAGACAAAAGCAAACTAAGTAATAATAATTTAAGTACTTTTGATTTTGTCGAGAATCCTCCATGTGTGCTCCATAAGCAGGACCAGAATTCTGGTTCAAAAGTTAAGCACAAGTCTGTGCGGGACGTTGTTGTGCGGCGCGGTAATATCGTCGTGTCGAACGGAAGCGACAATATCCTGCGGCGTTGTTTTTTCGCCGGAAGCGTGTTTTTCTCGAACGTCCGGCGCCGCCCACGGGCGTCCGGCGTCCGGCCGTGTCCGGCGGCTCACGGCGCGGCGTATTTATAGCTAGTATTGTGAGGGTAGTTCATCTGGTTGTTTGATTAGTTGGCTGATACCCACGTATCGAGGACAGCGACCAAATAATTTCTCTTACTAATGTTATAAAACGCAAAAGTGCGTTTCTTTGTTAGTTAAGCACTAGGAAGTAGCGAAGGGTGGGCTTTTTGGGGGACTGTCTTATGTAATTTTGACGTTCAAAAAGTGCTGATCCTCAGCCTAATTTGAATAAATGACTTTAGATTTAGATTTTGATTTTGAGTCAAATTAGCGCGCTGCTATGAAGCGGCTGATAGACCTAGCCCGCACCGACAGTTTGGTAAAACACCAAAAGGTCTTCGACCAAAAAATATGCATAAACATAACTATACAACAACAATGAAACACACGGGTATTCATGTCGGATACATTATGTAAGAGACTCCGCGAGCGAAAGCTAACTTGTTTATCAATTTCTATAGACAAACACTAAAGAAATAAGAAGATATACAAAAGAAGAGGGAGGGTTAAGATATAGCACGCTTCGTGTATGTAGACACATGTTTAATTTTTAATGTTATATTTTTATTTAGTTATATTTTCATATCTGTGTGGTTCTTTCCTCAAAAGATCATCTCAGACACTAATCTGCATGGTTATTATATGATTTGACCAAGATAATGTCTGGACTTTAAAGGAGACTGTGACCTCTGAGTTTCTTTCGGTGTTTCTTCTCAGAGTATTCAGGTAATGAAACTCCGATCTTATCTACTAGTTAAAAAAAAAGACGTGTAAAAATGTTTGTGAAAACCTATTTACAGAACTAATATCATTTATCATTTAATTATTTTGGGACATTGCTAAGCGGTTGGTTAACTCTTCACGTGACAAAGCTGACCTTTATTTTACAAAAATCGGCAATTATAGCAATGTTGCCAGTCATTTGGGCACTTTTCCTGTTGATGCCATAAGATTCTTTCCTTTTTCACACAACCCTATGTAGCTCTTTAGATTGTTATTTGTAAGTTTTTATGGTGTACTATCTTGTATATTCTATTTCATTATTAAAATAAAAAAAAACCCTTTGTTATGTAGACTTAAGGGGCCGTGCCTGAAATCGACCGATTTTGATCAACTGTAATCATTATTTGTGAGAAAGAGAAGAAGAATTTATACAATCCTATTTGTGATTTGAAAAGACGAGTTCCTTGCTTTGCATGTTGAGGAATTAAATTTTGGAAATAAATTACGTATTCATGGAAAATCACTAAAATTCACCCACATGTTTTCCAAAAAATGACGCGAGACTGACGTTTGATCATTTATTTACAAGAAACTGAAATAGATTTTGAAAATTAAAAAATCTACCCAAGACCAGTATATAGTCTACTTGTACGTGAGGGAACCACTTTTTTAATTTTTACTACAACATACGGAAAAAAAATTCAATGTCGTTACTTTCCGGAAATTTCAAGACTAATCAGTATTTTTTTTTCTATTGTTTGAATCACTTTTAAGATATTTTAAAAGTAACATATTAATCTTCAGTTTATTATATATTCGTACTATTTTTTAACTTGTGTACTTTAACATGTATACCAACATAGTAAACAAATATGTATACACAAAAATTCCGGAGATTTATTTCTCAACCCTCTTAATTTACTTAGAAACTCAAAATATGATACAAAATATTAAAACAGTTTAAGCGATCACTACGCTCGAGCTTTACGCGTGTGTTCGTGAACGGTACACACAAATATAGCATCGCATTGATGTTACCTAAACTCCAGCGAGCGAATTTTATGCATGGACCCTTAAGTTATAATGATAAACATAATATTACTAGCCAGCAGGTTCAGATTTTCTTACGATGTTTTAATTTACGGACGATAATGATGTCTAAGGTTAACTCAAAATGTACATCTGAAGTGCTATTCTGAAAAGTTTATTTGCGAAATCACTTCTGAATCCACAGTGAAATCATGTGAAATTCAAATATCGTATTCTTAAATGAAGTGATTTCGACACTGGCGCCACCAAGTGATGACCAAAGTGAGTGGAACTAAAACGGGTGATTATTTTGACGTTGACATGTGAATACCGAAACTTGTACAGGCGACACGAGAAGCGTAGTGAGTATGACTTTCGAGATGATTTGCGAAATGACTTTCGAAGTGATTTACCATTTACAGAATAGCATAGCTGAATTGAAAAAGTCACAATGGTACGTGCCTGGATTTGAACCACAACCTCGTGCATGAGAGGTTGGCGACTTAACTTCTGTCCCGACATGACAATTTATTTGACTATAATTACCTATTAAATTTTTTATTATAAGAATATTCAATACTACTTATTTATAACTGGCGCTTCTTTAGTGCAGCGCAGTGATTGGTGACGTGGGCGTTGAGCTCGACGTATTAGGTGTAGGTTACTGTATCCAATCTTCATTATTCCACCTCGAGATAACATTCAATCAATTGCAACAAGAACTGGCAAATTTGAACAAATGGGCTACTTGACCACAATTACTTAGTCTCCTCTTCTTATCGTGTGGTTAGTAACTAACCTGGTGTCAGAGTTTTAATGCCGCCCATGGGCCTCTGACTTGGCATCACATGCCGTCGAGAATTACTTAGTTTTAGTCCCTCATCTAGATTACAAGAAAATATTCGACTTAGGTCTTTACCTATGAAATTGCCGTTCTGCAGTATTGGCCATTTCAAATCAAAATAATTTTTGTTTGGCTAAGAATTCTAATTTCAAATTAATTTTATTTTAAAAACATGGTTTTTTTTCCAAAAGTAGTCATTTGTTTATTGATTAGTGTTACATTTTCATCGCATATCAATCTTTTTCGTCATCATGGATACGTTAAAAATTCGAGTAATTAGGGATTATGAGTACCGTCGTGGCAGCAACGCGGCACAAGCGGCACGCAACATCAACGACGTTTACGGAGCTAATACTACAAACCAACGCACCACCTGTTATTGGTTTGCTCACTTCCGTTCTGGGAATTTCGACCTGAAAAATGAACCTCGCGGTCGTCCGAAGACGTTGGTCGACAATGACGAATTAAAGGCGATTGTGGAAGCTAATGATACACAATCTACGGCTGAATTAGCAGCATCTTTTGACGTTAGCGTCAAAACAATATTGGTCCATTTGCGTCAAATTGGCAAGGTAAAAAAGCTTGACCAATGGGTGCCCCACGAACTCAATGATCGTCAGCGCGAAGTACGCGTCGAGACGTGCCTTGCACTGCTCAACAGACACACAAATGCAGGAATTTTGAACCGCATTTTTACCTGCAATGAAAAATGGATTCTGTTTGATAACCGCAAGCGCTCAGCAAGTTGGTTGGATTCTGGTTCAGCACCTAAACAATGCCTTAAACGAAAACTTACCCCTAGAAAAATGATGGTCACTGCTTGGTGGTCTAGCGCCGGTGTGATTCATCACAGCTTCTTACCAAACGGGGTGAGCATTACTGCAGATGTGTACTGTGAAGAAATGAACAAAATGATGGAGAAGCTGGCACATCTCCAATCAGCATTGGTCAATCGCTCGTCTCCGCTGCTCCTGCATGACAACGCGCGACCTCATACTGCACAGCAGACGGTCTCCAAGTTGCAAGAACTGGGGTTGGAAGCTCTCCGTCATCCGCCCTACTCACCAGACCTTGCGCCTACAGACTACTACTTTTTCCAGAATTTGGATAACTTCTTGGCGGGAAAAAAATTCAATACCCGAGAGGCAGTACAAAATGCCTTTGAAGAATTTGTTGCCTCCCGTCCAGCTGATTTCTTTAAGAAGGGCATCAATAAACTGCCACTTGTAACGTAACAGAACTTACCTACCTAGGAGGAGAGCACTGTTGTAGGAAAAGATTAGAGGGAATAATTATAAGAATTTATTAATACCAGGCCTACCTAGTGGAGCTAGGGTAAAGAAGAGAGGAAAACTGATGAATGAAAGATGAAGGATGAAATGTAGAAGAGGTGGCCCTCTCTCAGCAGTAGTTGTGGCTGAGGGGCATCAGGCTTCGGTCTTCAGAGGAGGAGGCGGAGGCCGTCAAAGGTGTCTCTCTCTCTGCTGTAGAGTAGTCGAGGGACGTCAGGCTTCAGTCTTCAGCAGCGGAGGAGGAGGCCGTCAGGAGAAGGAGTCCGTCAGAGGAGGAATCCGTCAGAGGTGGTCCTCTCGGCTCTAGTAATGGCCGAGGGACGTCAGGCTTGAGTCTTCAGCAGCGGAGGAGGAGGCCGTCAGAGGTGGTCCTCTCGGCTCTAGTAATGGCCGAGGGACGTTAGGCTTCAGACTTCTGCAGAGGAGGCGGAGGACGTCAGTTTAGAGGGCCGGAGGACAGAGAGGCCATAAATATTAGACTCGCAGCTAATATGACTTGCTAAGCCTTTCAGATCCAAACCAAGACTGCCAAATTCCACCTGGCTCCAAGGTAAATGGACAGAATGACAGATGATTTAATTTTGGAAAGGTTTTAGAACACAATTCAAAGCAAAGTAAAAGAAAAATAATGAGGTCGATGTGGTTTACATATACGACCTACAACTAGCTCCAGCCGTATTAAAAATAAAACTAGACCTGTCACTAGCTGACATTACGAATGTAAACAAACATAATTTATAGAAAAACTTAAATAATAAATATGATAATATAAGACAAAAAGGTATGCTTTGCCTCCAAGTAATGCATGTAGCTACCTAGGGAGGGTGAATGCTTTAAAATTTCAGGTTAAACAATGCACGAAAATGTAAGTAAAATCACAATGTAAACACAAACATTACACACTGCGTTGGCAAAGATGCATTGATTGCATGGGTGATTACTTCGATTAATACAAATAAAAAATACATGAAAAAAAATCGTTTAAATTTTTTCATACAAAACGGCAATTTCATAGGTAAAGACCTATTATTTTTCCTTTTTTTTACGTAATCAAAAAATAACGGCGATACATCGAGTCAAAATGTCCAGTACAGTTTACACTAGATAATGTCGTTACAAGTCATCTCTCCTCAACTTTAATGCGCTTACTCTAAGCAGTTTTCCATTAATTTGAAAAAGAAAAAAAATACGTCTTGTGTATTATTTTTTTATCTAATGGACTAATTATATTTTGATGTTCATATTCTGACAAACACCCTATTTTGTGTATTATACACAAGAAAATTAAATCGCACCTGTATACCTTAAATTTTCGCTGTACACTATATTACGAAAAAAGTATGAAATCGAAAAGAGTATGTTTAGATGGTTTGGTCACGTTGAAAGGATGAATGAAAGGCGATTAACGAAAGTTATAAGGCAGGTAGTGGTGATGTTCTTGATGTAGGTACCTGACTATCAGGTGCGTTAAGAATAAGAATAAGAATAAGAAGTTTTTATTTGTATTGAATGTAGGTATAACAATAAGGTGTTCACAAAGTTCAAGAGTCCTTGTACATTCTGCCTTTCGGCATACAAATATTTTTATATAGACACAAGTACATACTTAAAACATTACACACATAGCCTATCAGTGCAGATAAAATATGTATACAAGCATCAAAAATCATCATTCAAAAAATCTGATATAGAATAGTAACATTTTTGTAGCAATAAGTCGGTAAGTCGTTTTTTGAATATTCTAAATGGCTGTTCTTTAACAATGTTGGGTAACTTATTGTATACCTTTGGCGCCATACACATTACGCTTTTCTTTAACAGTGTGGTGTTATAGCTACCTGTGTGCAATAAATTTTGATACTGAGATCTCATAGAATTCGTCCTCTTTCGTGTCTCGTTTAACGATGGAAACAGATGCAGGTTGGTTTTTACAAAAATTGCTATTTCGAGAATATAAAGACAGGGAAACGTAAGTAATTTATGTAATTTAAAAATAGGAACACAGCTGTCTGTAACCTGCAAGTTGAAAATTGATCTAACGCATCGTTTTTGGGCTTTGAAAATGTTTTCTCTTTCGCTACTGTTACCCCAGAAAATAATGCCAAATCTTAACGTTGAAATAACGAAACCATGGTAAGCAACGAGGACTGTATTGATATTAACTTTTTTGGATAGGTTGTATAACATGTAGGCGTAAGTACTTAACTTTTTACAAATATATTCAGCTTGAGGTTTCCATGTTAATTGATTGTCAATTAAAATTCCCAAAAATTTAGCTACCTTAACACTTTCAATCTTATGACCGTTGTATTCGCAATCGGCGTTTAACTACATGAATTGTAAATAAAGCAAAAAAAATATGAGAATCGTATCAAGTGGCGCTGTGTAGTTTCTGCTAACCCTTTAACCAAGGGAAAAAAGCACGAGTTTTGTTTGTATTTCTGTGTATTGTTTTCTACAAACAGCTTTACACTTCTAACAACACAATTCTTTTTAAAACATATGAGGTCGGTGTTTCACTATCTGATTAAGAGGAGGTAACTTCCTCACTTGCTGATGAGAGCTCACAATGGTTACATGTACTTGTGTCGAGAGAGGCGCTGTCACTCTCAACACACAATAATTGATTAGATTGGTGCTAACATGATTATGCCGTATATATTTGAAATAAGATTAGACATTTAAATAAACCTATTTTTACAGTCCGTTCAATCGATTTTGACTTCTATTGCGTTGGTGGCATGACAAATGGCAGCTGCAGTAAACAATTAGTATTGTAACCGTGTTTTTTTCTTATAATGCCAACCTTATAGCTACGGAATAGAAGTAAAAATCGGTTGATCGGACTGAAACGAAGTCACTAGTTTAAAAAAAACTATTTTCCTTGTTCGACGAGTAGAGAAAAAATGTTTAGTAATTTAGTCACAAGCTAAGCAGAGCTTGTGCTACTAACTGATAAACAAACTTATACACACACTTTATCACAAACTTATATATTTCTAAATACATACATTTTATAGATAAATTACACCCAGACAGAATAAATAAACCTTAGCTACAAGCCTACCTTAATGTCACTTGTCCTGGGTGGAAATCGAATCCACGACCTCCGGTAAAGCAGACAGGGTCACTCACTACAAGACGAACAGACCAGTCAAAAATACGTCGTCTTATCTTGTCATTTCGTATTTTTTACGCACGTGTCCCTATTTCCCCTTTACCTCTCCCCAGTCTCCCCCCAGCCTGCCCACGGGCCACGCACTAAAATAAAATGAAGTACAATATAAATCTTGAGTAAAATTTGATTGCACCGTAACTCCACCGTTTAAAACACTTTTAAATTACAACATTCAGTTTATTAGCCAATTGTATTGAAGACTGAGGCCACGACACTATTGTATATCAGTGGCAAGCGCTCAATTTTCTTAAGAGGGAAGCCGACAAAAAAAAACTTAGTATTCATTCATAGTATTGACTGGCTTGTTAGTTTAGTAGTTAGTAACCGTGACTGCTATGCCAGAGGTTGTTATCTATAATTATGTATGTATTTAGAAATATACAAGTATGTTTATCAGCTATTTAGTACCCATAACACAAGCTATCAAGCTTAACTTGGGACTAAATGGCGTTATGTGAAAAGTTAAGGAATATTTATTTATTTATTTATTCATATTACTATTTGTTGTCTATCTTGAAGTCATCGGTCTACCTAACCGACCACTCTGTATCATATCACCACATCAATCATTCGTTCTGTGTCTGGATGTAATTTATCTCTGATAAGTACCTATTTAGAAATATACAGGGTGTCTCATTCAAATCGGTCAGTATGGGAAAGTCTGAAACTATAAGACATACCAAGATCTATTCTGAGGAACCATGTCATCGATTTTAATAACAAGAAAAACTGCATTCATACATTCAAAAAAAAAAACATCTGTACTCCGTTCGGGAATCGAACCCGGGTATTTTGAAAAAAAAAAACATACACTATTTCTATTTAGATATCGATTGTGGAGGTCTTAAGCAGTAAATGTCTGTATGAAACATGATGTCTAAAATGAATAAAATGCATTGTTTCCACATACTTTAATTTATTTTAGTAGGTGTTCGAAGTGACCACGTTTACAATATTACTACAATTACAGATAATTTTTAAAATGTATGAATGCAGTTTTTCTTGTTATTAAAATCGATGACATGGTTCCTCAGAACAGATCTTCGTATGTCTTATAGTTTCAGACTTTCCCATACTGACCGATTTGAATGAGACACCCTGTATATTAAGTAGTATGTTTAATAGCAGCAGTTTAGTACCCATAACACAAGCTACTTGCGCAAGCAGTACGCACAAGTTATTTGCTCGTGGTCAAGAGCTACATGCGCAAGTGACCCGCGCGCGCCACAGAGTACCTGGGTTAGTTGCGCGGGTTGCGGCTCGCTTTGGTACATGCTCGAGTCGCTAAACCCGCACATGTTTTTAAACGGTAACGTTTACGATGCATATAACCTGCGCAAGTGCTTCAATATGCGCAAGCTACTATCACCGAGTAGAAGCACTCTAACTTAAACAATACTACATCAACTCGACTTTAATGTAACTGTTAATAGCGCGTTGATCAAATCCTAGGCCATGGCATGCTAAGACAGACCCCAGAGGTCTAAATTGTGTGCCTTGTTTATTTTAAGAACATTTAAATAGTTTTTAATAAATAAAAAAATAAAAAAACTGATTTAATGAACGACCGAATGAATGAACTTAATGAAATAAAAGCCTCAAGCTTCAAATCTAGAAAAGTTTTGCACTATAGAAGTCGGTTAAAAAGATGAAGATACATTTATTTGTTGCAACATAGAAATGCACATATGGATAAAATTTAGATGTAATTATACATATAATTATTGTTCTAACGTGTTTGCCTCATTTGTCTAGTGGTCGCAAACGCTACTGCTGAGCACGAGGTCCCGGGTTCGTTCACTAGGTCGAGCAAAACGTTATTAGGGTTTTTCCATGTGGAATCTCTCAATAGCTTCTTGGAGTCTGGATTTGTGCCCAACTGATGGCAATAGGCTCTCCCCCTATTACATGGGACTTAACAAAACTGGCGAATGTGGATACACGCGTATCCTATGGGTACATTTCTGCCTAACCCTTCGGTGATTACAGGTGTTTATGTTATGTTATTCTATGTAATATAATAATCTTAGTCAAAACAAAATAAAAACAATATAGGTACCATTGCTGCTTTTTCAAGATTTGTAGCGAAAAGGAAAAAGAAAAGTATAAAATTTCAGGATTCAAACTTATCATTTAAAAAGATCAGTAACATTTAGTTGTGAGCAACTTTTTGAAGGTACTTTATTAAATCAATTAATGTTATTGGGAATATTATTGCATGTTATAAAAGAGCTTATGGTAAACTAATACTGTTATTAGTTTACTATAAGCTCATCCTCTTTTATAACATGCAATCAAATTGCCATTGCTGTGCCTCACGGGTCGATCGAAGGTTGAGCTATGCTTGACGAGGTTGGTCCGTGGATGGGTTACCATACACAACATATCAAGACTCCTCCGTGCCTCGAATAGCACATAAAGTCCAACGGCTTTACGTGTAAATGACAGTCGTTACAGATAGTCAGAAGCCCGAAAATCTAACAACCAGTTTTGCCGAGGGGTATCGTGTTACCCAGTAACTGGGTTGTGGAGGTCCGACAGGCAGTCGCTCCATGTAAAACACTGGAATTCAGCTGCATTAAGTTAAACTGGAAGCCGACCCCGACATAGTTGGGAAAAAGCAGGCAGACGATAACATTCGACACTTTTTCTTAAGTTCTGTTTGAGCCGAGTTTGATTGATTTAAGACAACTACATAGTGAAACACGACTCTTCTTAAGACTGAAGAACTTTTTATAATACATAGTAATAAATGTTAATGTAACTGTAAATACAGAATATTATGTGGGATGGACATTTCTGTATTTCTCGTAGCCGTTGTTCGTAGCAAACAAAAGACATCAACGCGTTTGCACACAATGAGATGTAGATTTTTAGACACATGTGGGATGTATTGTTTATAATTTATTTCGTAAATAAATCAAAAATAATTTATTCTTTTGCTTGTTGTATTACATATTACCATAACAAATACCTGAATTATTATAGTTTAAAAAAAAAACTATGTTTAGGCACCAGTCTTCCACAAATTAAATATATAGTTGTGTCTGGAGGTGCGATAATAAAATCTATTCTATTCTGTATTATTTCAATTAGGGTTTCTTTTTTTACAAGCCGCTATTTTACTTGATCAGTGTGTATATATAACAATCGCATCGTTTACAAATATTTACAAATCCATTTGTAATCCAACTCTAATTGTTTTATAAATGTTACCGATTACGGAACTAATTTAAGAAAATTATAGTTTTATTTAATTGCTTTGAAAGTACCTACGTTAAATATTTTGGTATATTTTTATTATGGTGCACTTGAAAATAAACCTAAACGAAACCCAAATATTAAACATGCTTGAATATTCAGTTAAGTAAAAGTTACCTGTAACTCCTTCAGCGGCGCGCAACACTTCCCCGCGCGGCACGTCGCGGACTGTGGCAGGCTTCGCCGCGCCGCCCTATATATGCACCGCCCGCCCAATGCCGCTCGCCCTACGCACACCATGCAGCCAGCACTTCTCAGAAATACCGAGTTTTTTTGGGTTCCGTAAAACTTTTATTTAAGACCTTCTCAATTTGTTGTATAAACCTAACATTACGTTTGTAATATACGAACGGCTACGGCTGAGATGTATAAGCTAAATCCATACTATGCCACCGCTAAGAATTTAAGATTTATAATGATATCTAATTTTATTGTATAAATTCAAGTTCTTCTCACTTACTCGTATCAAACAACGTGTTGCTGGGGAGTTTGTTCCGCCACTTATAATTCCCAGGAAAATCACTAGGAAGTTGCAAAGACCGGGTTTTTGGGGATTGTTTTACTTAACTTTGACTTTTAAAAAGTGCTCAGTCTAATTTTAATATTATGACTTTTGATTTGATTAATTTAGTATGTACAGACATCAAGCTACCTCGAACTGTATTTTTTTCCCAATTAAACATTAACCCTGTTCGTAATAAAGTTAATAACTATCTAAGAAATTCGACACATTGGGGTAGCTTTATGTATAGTATAAATAATATTTATTTCCGTAAATAGGTTTATATAAACACTTTTACTCTCAGAAGAAACACCGAAAGAAACTCAGAGGTCACAGTCTCTTAAAAGTCCAGACATTATCTTGGTCAGATCATGTAAGAACCATGCAAGGATTTGTCAGGAATCGTGAGCTCAACTCGGAACTCGAGGAGCTCCACGTGGCGACGAACAATACCAAAGAAAGAACATTTGGGTTATTAACGAAATATGTGCTGGCAATACAGATAGCTGTATTGCCAGCACATATTACCATATACCAGTAGTAATAAAAATACTTTGGTCTTGTTAATAGAAAATAACATGTGTACACTCCGCACCTCTGATTTAGTACGGAACCCCGCTCGAGAGGCCCTCTCACACTTGGCAAGAGCTTTAGTATCAATTCTGAGATAATTTCATTTATGATTGAACCTTTTTCAAGGTAATTACATGCAAAAGAAGACAATCATGACTCCGTGTCACTATTTACAGAATTCTTTTCTGGCTAAAAGCCGTCAGACGAGAAATGGACTGTTTTTTTTTCTAGCAGACAGTGACAAGGATGAATAATATTAATACAATCAAAAAGAAAAAGTAATTTGTTAAAATTAAGCTGAAATTATATAAGTCAGTCCCCCAAAACGCCCGCCCTTCACCACTTCTTAGTGTTTTTGCTGGGAAGAAGAAGTGGCGGAACGTTAATTCGATATTGTTGAAAAAAACACAAAAAAAAACGTTTTTTTTTTAAATCCTGCTGGTCTGCCTCGCTGGTTTATAGGTCGCAAGCGGTACTGCTGAGCACGAGGTCCCGGGTTCGATCCCCGGGTCGGGCAAAGCAATATTGAGTTTTCCATCTGGAATTTTTCAGTCACCGTCCAGAGTCTGGATTTGTACCCGATTGATGACAATAGGCTCGCCCCTATTACATGGGACTTAAACATAACTGGCGAAATGTGGGTACACTTCTGGCAAGGCCTTCTGGGATTACAGGCGCGAAGTTATGTTATGTTAATCATTTAAATTAAATCATTTGCTACATGTTAGTTAGCACTCACCAATACACATGATAGTTGTAATAATATTATTCTACAACTTCACACAACGCCATCTAGTCCCAAACTAAGCAGAGCTTGTGCTACGAGTGCTAGACAACTGATAACATACTTATATATTTCTTAATACATACATATTATAGATAAATTACACCCAGACACAGAACAAATAAATCACACAAACGTTTGTCTTGGGTGGGAATCGAACCCACGAGCTCCGACATAGCAGTCAGGGGCAGTAACCTCTTAACCAACAGGCCAGTCAAAGTAGTACTTTATGTACGCATGATATATCAATCAAGATAGATTATGACCTCCTATTACTACTACTTCAAATCCTACTAACTGTTCTTGTATTGTATGTAACATAGAGACACACAGCGCAGTAGTTCAGTTTAAAATAATGTATTTTGTATCTTTCAAAATCAACGCATTTCAGTAAGGTAGTTAGGTTAGGTAGATAGGTTCGCTATAGGGTAGGTATGGTAAGTTAGGTTAGGTTATATGGATATATTGCGGAAGAATTTTCTGTTCCGGTATACCCCGGCGCAGGAGACTCCGCCGGTGAGACGGAACAGTCCACCCTACCCGGGGCGGAGTACCTACATCGCTGAGGATTTTCCACCCTGCATCAAAAAAAGTTATTTGTCGTTGCAAACAATATTCAGAAATAAGAAGTTGTGAAGTTAATGATTTTAGTACAAAGTCTATGGTAAACACCGTGACGTCAGCTGTCATTTCAATTGGCGCGAACGGATGGACTGATGGAGTCGTATTGACAAGTGGCAGTTAGGCAGAGCGGAGTTGGACAAGTGCAACTCCGTACTAGTGTCTCCGTTGGTGTCTCAAGAGACACCAACGGAGACACTAGTCCACTAGAGGGATAGGGGGAGGGGAAGAGGGAGGCAGAGGGGGTGAGGGAGGGAGGGGCGAGGGGAGGGGAGGGGAAGAGGGAGGCAGAGGGGGGTGAGGGAGAGAGGAAAGATAGGGAAGAAGTGGGGAGGGGAGGAAAAGGGAGGGGGAGACGGAGGGGTGAGGGAGGGAGAGAGAGAGGATTAAGACTGGGAGTTATAACTTCTGTGACATAAATTTTTGTCTGTCTCTCTCTCTCTCTCTCGTAGAAAGCAATCCAGTTATTTTCGTTTCGTCTTTCTATTTCACCTTGAACAGTGTGGTGTCGCGACGATTTATTTTTGTTGAGTGTATACAGGTTTTTTGTACATAACAAATAATATAACTAACTAAATAACTTCGTTTTTTTTTAGGCTATTTACTCAAATAAATAAATATAAGTAGGTACTTGTCTCTGTTTGCGTGTATTTAAGCACGGCAAACATAACTGGTGGAATGTGAACACTACACGACACATCCGTTTCAGTAAAACAAGTGGTACATCCTTAATAAACACTAGAATGTACGTAAGTATGTAGGCGGTGCTCCGCGGCGCGCAGCGTGTAGTTCCCTCTTCAAGTAATTAGTTAATGTTAGAACGAGTGCCGCTATCTGCCGGCTATCAGCCGACATATGCCGACACTATGCTCGCGACGCAATCGACGCGTTCGAGCGAGACGCGCGCGACGCTCACCAACGCGACGACAAGCTTCCACGTTTCATGACAACATTTATTAACGCTTTATTAATCAGACTTGATATAAAAAATATGGATAACTATCAGACGTCACGCGGTTTCAGCCGCGTAGGGAATTCCTGTTCCCGTGAAGGGAAGGGAAGGGATAAAAAGTAGCCTATGTCCAGTAGGTTCGGAGCCTGATCAATGCAAACAATCAAACATGTGCGTGTGGTGTGAGGGCCACTTTGTTAAAACTCTTTGAAAAATGTGCTTAGTATTTGTGAACATTCCAAAAGAATTGTGAAAGTAGGAATCAGATTTTGTGAAAATCAAATAACCGAGTTATGGACTGTAAAGTTGTGCCCTCAGTTCTCACATAGAGGATTGAGGGCCCACCTGAACCTGATGATATTCTCATAAACACTGTCCTACTTTGTATATCTTCGTACAAAAACGGTCATTTAAAAAACTAAAAAAACCTGATTGCTTTTCTGAGTATTCATGAAAAAGCCCTAAAAGAAGAAAGTCGTTGTACCCGCAAATTGTAGCAGTCGGGACCCATTCTTGAAATGGAATTTTGTTTGGCATTAGCTTAGATTTTGGCATAAATACCCGTTTTTCTGTAGTGTCCAGAGTTTATCAGGTTCAGGGGGGGCCTCAATCCTCTATGTGAGAACTGAGGGCCCAACTTTACAGTCCATAACTCGGTTATTTGACTTTCACAAAATCTGATTCCAACTTTCACAATTTTTTTGGAATGTTCACTAAATCCTAAGCACAGTTTCAAAGAGTTTTAATAAAGTGGCCCTCCAACTACACGCACATGAATTTTCGAAGGATAATCAAGGCACGAGAGGTACAGGGTAAGTTACTCTTTTTAAAATGGGAAATACTTTGTGGCTGTAAGAAACTAATGGAAATTATTGAACTTTTACAACAATATCGCGAGTGCACGGGATGAAGGGTGGACGACTGGCCGGATGAGTAGTATAGGTGTAGGTACCTATAGGGAGTCGAGGAGTGATGTGTCATCACTCTGAGGGGAAAGCAGCATAAGCTGCTGGGTAAGCCAGAAAGGGTACCTACATCGGAAGGGTATAACGTCAGTTCGCTCAGGTTCGTTTAGCTCGGTTTTTTTTTAATTGTCAAGACTGGAAATTACTCATTAACGCTTACACTGATGAGTCAGTGGGTCTTTCGTCAATTATTTTATCCATGCAAAATCTGTCAAAGCGCCATATTTTTATTTCTCGAATAAGTCGATTAATAATTCAGTCTTTCTCAAGTTACTTACTTACTGATAAATTAAATTACCAAGCTTGTGTGTATTTAGACATAAACGCTGGTTGGATGTTATTTTCAGGTGAGTACCTTCAGTTAGGCGAAAAAAAGCTCCAAATTATTGCCATTCTTGAGTCAGTTTGAGAAGAAAAAAAACTCTTATAATATATCTCACATTCATTTTATTCGATCAGACTACGATGTGCTTTATACTTACTTATTAGTAACAGTAAAACATTTATACTGGACTAAAAATACTACAAATATAACAATATAGTACCTAACCAAACCTCGCAACAAACTATAATATGACGTCAATAAATTCTTCTGCATCGCTGTCGACTGGTAGTGTACCATTTCCTAATATTACATACACATTAACAAAACACGTGACGTCACTTTCCCACCGAAATGCATTCTCTCAGCGTAATATTCAAATTCAATGAAGCAAGCAAATGTGAAATCGTTCAGCCACGCGTTTTGGAGTGTAAGCTGCTATGCTTTTTAAGCGTAGTTGACACAAGTTTTCCCTGAATCTCTTAAGTTTTTAACAATATTCATTTACGTAAATAGACTCACAGTTAACAACAAACTGAAGTACTTTACAAACATTATTATTTTTATTATTATAGAAGAATACGGAACGCGATAAAAAGGAAAGACACTGACTGTCGATACAAAATAATAAAAAACAAATTTTAGTTGTTGTTGTAGGGTAGGTATCAGTATGATTTAGCGGAAGAATCATCTGTTCCCGCGACCCTCAGCGGAAGACGTAACTCCGAGAAGGTTTTTTATCAGTAAGAGTCTAACACGACCGTCCCCACTCCCAAGGCGATGGACGTCCATGAGGATTTTCAAACCGAACTAAAAAAAAACAGTTATTTAGAATACTTACTATGTTATTACTTACTCTTTTGTGATTATATGTATCATAATTAGTTATCAATCAAGTACATACTCGTAAGTATAGTCGGATAGTTTCTACACAATATATTCATCTTTATTTTATTAAAATAATCAACTTAGTGTACAGGTACGACATTTTAGCAGTCTCAACAATATTATAACAATTAATATATATTCCCATTTGCTGAACACTTATTTCTTTTTATTAATTATGCACACAATACATTTTTGACTAACGTAGGTATTCCATTACCGGCAAGTACATAAAATATTCTTTATTAAAAACTCAGACACAAGGTTATTCACAAACCAAACGATAAGAAAACGATTACAATATTCATGGTTAATGTCATTTTGGATAAATTTTACAAATACTTACCAAGGATTCCAACGATTACCCATTACCATACTATTAGTAACCAGGGCGCGTTATGAGTAGTATAAGGAGGGCTTAGGAGGGATTAGGAGGAGGAATAAGAAGAGACCAGGAGAAATAAGAAGGAATGAGGGGGGGAAAGGAAGGATTAGGGGGAAAAGGAGGTATTAGGGGGAAAAGGGCGGGATTAGGGGGAAAAGGACGGATTAGGGGGGGAAGGAAAGATTAGAAGGGGAAAGGAGGAATAAGGCGGGGGAGGTGGGATAAGGGGGAAGTAGGTGGAACGCGGAGGGTCGCCTAAACTAGAACCCTAAGCAGCCTAGGCTCTTACACACTACTACGCCAGCGGCACAGACGGGCTTGTTGGCGATACGCCCGCCGACGTTGTGTGTAGAAGCCTGAACAGAGGTCACCAAACACACGATAGTCATAGATAGGGGACAGACTGTGTGGGGAATAAAAACGTGGCAGCTAACAGTGCTCTATTTGATAGACAAAAAACAATTTTCATTTTATAAGCTGTAAGAAGATAACTAAACAGATAAAACGAAGTGTTGCCAACTATTAGTGTGTGCGTTTGTGTGCTTGTTTGTGTGTGTGTGTGTGTGTGTTTGTGTGTGTTTCAAGTTTTTGTGCTTGATACCATATAAACAAAAAGTGGATTTAATACTATAATTAAAATAATTACTCTTAAAATATACCGAAGTGTTTACATTAAAGAACTTTGCTGCTTACTTCTAAAATGGTGTACTAAGAGGTATTCGGCCTACCGAGTTGTGATTGCTTTCATTGCATTTATTAAGATAATTAAGTCTAAGAAATTATGCGAATCAAATAAATCAGTCACATTAATATAATTTATATTTACAGCACATTATTATGTACAAAGCGGGAATAAAAGGTATGAGCATCTCAAAATAATATTTATAATAGTGCATAAAGTGTGTTAAGAAAAAAACGGTTTGAATATCGCTATACCTTTCATTCTTGGACTGTACACAGTCGAATTACGATACTTAGAGCTGATTTTTCAACGGTTCAATAACTAAATTCAATATTTTTTATGTTTTTTTGCAATTTGCGTCTATGTCAGGCTGTATTTTGAAAAAAAGTTTGATCATCATCCAAATTATTAAAACAATTTTCTAAGTTCATGGCATGACATCATTATAATTAGTGTTCCCGACTTTTAATATAAATAATAATTTTAAATGAATAGAATTGTGTTTAATTTTAATTTATTTATTGCATTGTAATCTGAATTTTATTTATTATTAGTATTTGAATAATTATTACTGATAATGATCACGAAATGTACATATTATGCATGCTATTTGTAAGTAGAATTTTAATATTTGTACGGCCGATATGCAGAATATAGTGTAACTTGTCCAACATAACTTATGTACCTTTATTCTTGCAAATAAATATATCATTAATTAATTCATTTATTCATAAAAAAAAAACAAGTGTAAGGTAAAGTAAAGATTATGCTTTACATTAATTCTATTGGATGAGAATTTAAATCTAACCGTTATATGCCTGATCTATTCGATATCGATTCATATACCATTCATAACCATTTAGCATTTAGACTGGCCGGTTTGTCTAGTAGTTAGTGACCCTGACTGCTATGCCGGAGGTCGTGGGTTCGATTCCCACCCAGGACAAATGTTTGTGTGATGAGCACGAGCATTTGTTCCGAGTCTGGGTGTAATTTATCTATAATATGTATGTATTTAGAAATATAGAAGTATGTTTATCAGCTGTTTAGTACCCATAACACAAGCTCTTAGCATAGCTTGGGACTAGATGGCGTTGTGTAAAAAAGTTGTGGAATATTATTATTATTATAACCCATTAGATGATTATTTCACGAAAAAGTAATTTAATGGGATTAAATTTACTTAGAGAGTTGTATTGGTGATTTTAATTATTACAACTCAGATAAACTATATTTGACAGATTTTTAACCGACTTCAAAAAAAGGAGGAGGTTCTCAATTCGACGGTATGTTTTTTTTTTTTTTTTTCTCTGTGTGTTTGTTACGCGATTTCTCCCCCATTTGTGAACCGATTCTCAAAATTCTTTTTTTATTTAAAAGAGTATACTCCCGAGGTGGTCCCATTATAATTTGGTGAAGATCTGGTGCTGATCTTCGGAGATATACAATGGAACTCTTCAAAAATAGACGGCAAATCTGTCGTGATTGCTGGAATCGCTTGGATATTTATTGTTTATACAACATCATGACGTATCATCACGCCTGTATGCTCTGAGGGGTACGCAGATGTGTACAATATACCTAGATTTCGACAGTTAGGTATGTTAAGTTTCATTTATTAGGGATAAGTGGATAACCCTATTACCATGACATGTATTGTTAACAAATAACAATATAAAAATAAGTTCATGGCAAATATTTGTATGGGAACAACTAAAAATGGAAAAATAAAAATCTTTTTTGCAAAAAATAAAACCGACTTAAAAAAAACACTAGCCGGTGTAAAATAACTCTAAATTCGGAAGTCGGTGGCCTATCATGAATAAGACAAAACCACCAAAGCCACAGACTTCCGAATTTAGAGTTATTTTACACCGGCTAGTGTTTTTTTTAAGTCGGTTTTATTTTTTGCAAAAAAGATTTTTTTTATGAATAATATGCCAAGCCGCCACATTCTTGAGAGAAAAGTTATCAGACTATTGAAAAATCAGCCCTCATCAGATTTTATACAAATTCGTCAAGGGACAGTGTGCGTGACACTATCCTTAAGGTTTAGTCATACAGGGGGGAACGGGCATCGATAGACATCATTAGTTCTTTAAATTATAGCTAATATATAGCTGGTGTTTCGCGATTTTGTACGCCATCACTTAGCAAAACATAGTGAGCGTATTTTCTAAGCACTCGATCTGTAAACCAACCTATGTTTAACAAAAAATAGTCATTCAAAAATTGAAAGAATCATAGAAATCGGTCAGCAATTGCCAAAGAAGTTCTTTTTAATCATGAATCTACACATCTCATGTTACGAAAATACGTAAACCATGCACAGACATGTGACTGTAGCAATGGCGAGTAATTTGCTGTTATGCGGTAAAGAGTTCCGTTGCCTGTCTTCATCAAATTTTACTTCCTAAATGAAAATGCTTGATTTTTTAATAAAAATGCAAAAATAAAACTCTAGGATCTCATCATCAGATCTGGTCTGGGTTTTGATACAAATGGGACCAAGCCTATCAAATAAAAAAAGAATTTTGTAAATCGGTCCATAAATGGGCGGAGTAATCACATAACAAACATACAAATAAAAAAAACATAGAGTGGAATTGAGAACCTCCTCCTTATTTTGAAGTCGGTTAAAAATAAATGATTTGATTTGAAAATATTAAGAAAAATCCCAGCATCATGCACAGAACTCAAGGTAAGTCCACGACTACCCTACTTCTACCCTGTTTGAAGCCACTATTGCACTATTTCTAATCGAGTCAGTCTGCTCATTGGTCGGGCTGCACCCTACCGCCTTCTGATTGGCCGATGATATCGGTTCGTCCAGTAAGTTGTTCGTCTCTCTCCGCCTTGTCCAGCATCTCTTCCAGCTCCTGAAATAATATCAGAAATTTCATGTATAAATAGTATAGGTGCTGTAATTTAATTTCCTTTATTTATTATCATTGTATTTTTGGTTTTATTTATTTTAGTGGGCCTTTTGGGACAAATAAATGCTTTTTCCTTCTTTCCATCATTTAGAAGTGCAGAAACATCCGAACGAACTCGAAAGGTCTCGGAATCTCCAGACAGAAAAAAGTGATAATAAGCAAAAAAAATACTTAATTGCATAACATCATTTTGCTAGCTTAAACTACATGTCGGGGAGTCTCCATTTAGGCATAGAAATGCCTGTAGTTGAATGCTTCGCTCTTTCTTTACACCTGTATATATACAGGGTGTAAAAAGACCCTTAACTTATTGCATTTTTGTAACTTCAAATACGTAATTTGTTTTGAAAAATCGATAATGTTTGTTCGGAAGAAAGTTTACTGATGATACTTGGAATACGATTTTGAAAAAACTACAACAAAAAAAATTGCACTTTGATCTTCAATATCTCCAAAACCAGTGATTTCCCAGGTATGTTCTAGAAGAAAAAAACTATCCCAGTGATGGGTACAATATGTAGTTTTCGTTTACGTTAAGGGTCTTTTTACACCCTGTATAAAAATCAATTGCTGTTCGTTAGTCCGGCTTAAACTCAAGAACGGCTGGGCCGATTTATCTGATTTTGGTTTTGAAATGTTTGTGGAAGTCCAGGGAAGGTTTAAAAAGTGAGTAAATATAAAAAAAAACGCTTGGAATATAGTAAAAACAACAATTTCGCTTTCTCTTAGAAACTGTTCCTACTGGTCAAACATTTGATGTTTGTCCCGTCGTCGGTGCGGTATACTCCTCTCAAATTAAAGAACGTATTTAAATAAGGAATTTGAATTGATAATGACGACACAGACGAACTTCAATAATTCTTTGAAAAAATAACTTTTTATACTGTTTAGGACTTAAATTAAAGTACAGCTTGGCAAAAAAGTTTAGAAACGGAACGAAATTTTTGTCTGTTGGCAACATTTTCAAAATAATGACATCTCATAATAAATAAAGTTTACGATTTCGTAAAATTTTAATTTCGACCACCAAACGTTGATTAATTAACGTAAAAAGTGAATAAAAATGAATAAAACGATTCGGAGTGCTGGCAGGGAGGTTATTTATAAGGTGTACAGGCGATGTCGGGCGGAACATGAGGCCCAAACTATTCTCTCTGAATTTAAAAATGTTTTCTAAAGTTCCGCTTTTATTACAGGTATGTAAGAGTTTGTTTTGTTGATTTTAGGTAAATCAAGTGTTAATTGATGAATACAAAGCTATATTAATTTGCTTGCATAAGGAATAACTAGAAATTTGAAACAATACATGTCGAGCACATAGGTTATGTTTACATTTTATCTGCATTACTCTGGTATAGCGCGCAGAGATTAATTGATACTTTGGTGAATTGATTTTTAAGTGAATGAAAATTCAATTTCTACTTAACTTCTACTTAAGTGTTATATCAAGGTATAGAATTGTTTGTTTTATCGTTTGCATTAGTAATATAAATTAAATTATCGTGTCATAGTCTAAAAAATAAATCTAAATCTATTATTTTATTTAGGGAAATCTGTTACTGTTTTCTTAGAAAAATCGTGCTGGAAGTAGATAAACAAAAGGGTATTTTCTACATCTGAACAGTATGTGAAAAATGTTTTACTTTTAATATTGATAGACATAAATGAAATATTTCGTCTTTACAGCAAGCAGCTAAACGTGCATTCCAAGCTATTACCGAAGAGGATAGGAAGAACTCGTGCTAACATGTACCGAATAAAAATAGAAAAGGATTACTGGGAAATAAACTAACTATGAACGGGGAAATAGAGCGATTAGTCATAAATCTAAAAAATGATAGAAGCAGCATCTCTGAACCCGAACATGACTCAGATGAGTTTGCGGCCAGCTCTAGCCATGACATGGATGTGGTCAGGGTGGAATATTTGGAGGACGATTTACTAATTAAAATATGGAATAAAGAATTAGGTCAAACAATATGATGTTTTATTTTTATAATTCCTAAACAATGTTGTAAAGTCAGGAGAATTTACCCAAATATTTATTTTTAGGTAAGTAATCAGTTGCGTGTCGAGAACACGTCCTTGTTCAATGAAACTACTACTAATTATTTACTGATTTAAAAAAAAATATACAGGTTACGAATATATTGTTACTTAGTCTAAAAAAAAGTTGCTAAATATCAAGATTAGGTCAGTACGCTATTCGGTTGCAACGGGTTGCCATACGAACAGCACAGTGGCGCCTCCATTATTTTCTACTCTTTTTTGCCAAGCTGTAGACCGGGAAAACTATACAAATTGTATGTAACGTAGAGGCAGCAGCGCAGTAGTTCAGTTTAAAATGATGAAATTAGTAGTTTTTAAATCAATGCATTTCAATAAGGTAGTTAGGTTAGCTATAGGATAGGTATGGTAAGTTAGATTAGGTTATATATATACATGTATTCATTTAATTCTATCAAACCATAAGATCACATTAGAGACTTGCTAAATAAAACGTAATAGAAGTTTTTATTGCCATCTTATTAAAAGGCCGTGCCTGAAATCGACTGATTTTGATTAAGGGGCCGTGCATAAAATTCGCTCGCACACAAACATTCCGGAGTTTTATTTCTAACCGTACTTAATTTACTTAGAAACTCAAAATATGATATAAAATATCAAAATTGTTTAAGCGATCACTGCGCTCGAGCTTTACGCGTGTATGCGTGAGCGGTACACACAAACGTAGCATCGCAATGATGTTACCTAAACTCCAGCGAACGAATTTAATATTTATATATACAAATATGTAAGCGAAGTATGTGTGGTGTAACAATTAATGACAGATTGAGGAATGATGTTATAAAGCAACGTTGTGGTTTAAAAGAAGATGTAGTAACAAAAATTGAAAAGAGTATGCTTAGATGGTTTGGTCACGTTGAAAGGATGGATGAAAGGCGACTAACGAAAAGTATTTACAAGGCAGATGTAAGTGGTAGACATGTGTAAGTAATGCGACTGATGCATCACATGTAATATCACCCGAGCACATACTGTAACATCACACATTACACCACTGAAATAAGCATCACACCATCACACTAAACATCACACGCGCGGTTGCAGCGCAGTAGCTCGTGACATGTCAATGACTCCGATGACTCGCAGCGCAGTCATGCAGTTCATGAGTCCTTCCTTGACTTCTTTCATTACACTTTCATAGATACTTTTAATCCTACGCCTAAGAATATTGCCAGTCCTAAGCCTGGAAACCCGTTACTTGTTGATTTAGGGTATAAGTATGAAGGAAAATCAACTTTATATAATTTGTCTATTTAAATCTTAGTGATTAATGAGTAAATCACACTATTGCTCATTTTTTTTTTCTCATAATAATTATAATGTTTCACGTATTTGCATGCCTAGTGGTAAAATATGGCTGAATCACTTTAATGTTTCTGTACCACCAATCATGTACCCATATTTGCAAATAAAAATATCTTTATCTTTATCTTTCATTTCTTTCATGTAATTATGAATCATCACAATGACACGCGGACAACATCGTATCGCTCGCTGCAATGTTACTATTTCAATAACACGTCCTATTCCTATTACACTAGAACATTGCACTACATTAGAACGCGCGATGGTGTGCTATCGCATGGCGCTACATCATATTATCACGTGTGATGTTTAGTGTGATACTGTGATGGTGTAATGTAATATCACTCGGCACGAAATGTAATGACATATCACATCACTTCGTAGTGCACTGTTTTGCACATGTCTAGTAAGTGGGAACGCCGGAAGGGGACGCCCTAGAAGGACATACATAGACCTTATTGGTGAGGTTCTTCAGAAAGGTCAGGTGCGTAGTACTCGCAACCGGCGTGTGTGTATGACAACATGTATGAATGTAAACGAAGCAAAAGAAGTATGTAAGAATCGTAGCATATGGCGCTCTGTAGTTTCTGCCTACCCCCATGGGAAAAGGCGTGAGTTTATGTATGTATGTATGTATGTAAATATAAAAATGTCGATTCACAGTGTTTGTAACACAACTTCTTCGAAACGGCTATGTCGATTCTTATGATATTTTGTGTGTTTATTCCTATTTCCACCTAGGTCTAAGGTAGGTGATGTTAACTAATAAAAACTAAATTGGGCTAATGAATTGATACTAAGGCGGAACGAAGTTAGCCAGGGCAGCTAGTTATAAATAAATATACCTAGCTAGGTAAAGGACTAAAGGGAGAAAGAGTTAGATAAAAAGTAGCAAAAGAAAATAAATAATAATCAACGATCAATTGTGAGTCTCAGAAAGACAATTGACAGAAATCTCCTGGAGATTTATCGGCAGATGGAGGGATATCCGTTTTTTTTTTATTCAAGATTATATTCCAAGTAACTTTCTTCTGAACAAACATTATCAAAATTATCGATTTTTCAAAACAAATTACGCATTTGAATTTACAAAAATGCACATACACATACATACATAAACTCACGCCTTTTTCCCATGGGGGTAGGCAGAAACTACAGAGCGCCATATGCTACGATTCTTACATACTTCTTTTGCTTCGTTTACATTCATACATGTTGTCATACACACACGCCGGTTGCGAGTACTACGCACCTGACCTTTCTGAAGAACACAAACACAAAAAAACAATGGATACTAAACAAGCGGGCTGGTCGGGTCATCGACCAATCGCGAGTGGCCATACGCTCAGCTGATCGAAAGTTGCGTTGCGTTGTCGCGCTATGCAATGCGCGCAATAAAAAGCATCTCTTTTTTAAAGATGAAAAAAAAAAGTATTTTCCCAGTGTTATTTTTTGGCTGAAGTTACTTAATTATTTTCTAACTATCGGCTATGGGATCGGTCTTTTTACACCCTGTATATATATATATGCCTGAGTGTATTTGGGTGTGAGTGTGTGTGTGTGTGTGTGTGTCGGTGTGTGTGTGTGTGTATCGGTGTGTGTGTGTTGGTGTGTGTGTGTGTCGGTGTGTTTGTGTGTGTGTGTCGGTGTGTGTGTGTGTGTGTGTGTGTCGGTGTGTGTGTGTGTGTGTGTGTGTGTGTCGGTGTGTTTGTGTGTGTGTCGGTGTGTGTGTGTGTCGGTGTGTGTGTGTGTGTGTGTGTGTGTCGGTGTGTGTGTGTTTGTGTCGGTGTGTATAGGAGAGTGCGGTGGTATGTCTGTCTGTCATAGGAGGTCATAAGATGCAGTCTCGTCTCTGTGAGCTGAGACATTAATCTGCACGGTCCTCACGTGATCTGACCCAGAGCTAGTTGCGGTGTTTGTTCTCTTGTTCGTCATTAGTTAGCTCACCCGCAACAGGAAGGGCTCGACGGGCGCGCTGGCGCGGTGCTGCACGCGGCCGGCGACGCGCACGCGCTCCACGGCCAGCAGCACCACGCGCGCGCGCAGCACGCTCAGCAGCAGCAGCCCCGCGCCCGCGCGCGCCGCCTGGCGCACGCCGTCCGCCGAGCAGAACGCCGTGAGGATCTGGCGCGGGGACGCATGCGTTAACTGTGCGACCGGGTAACACGCTTGATCGACAACGTTTGAAGGTTTGTTCATACATTAAGAGAGAAAAGTATGGAACGACGTACGCATAGTTTCACATCGACGCGACGAATGCACTCCGGCGGCAGACTGACACAAAACGCGATCGTTAGTCAATATCGATGGACATAAATGGTGATCGATGGCTATTATGCTAACTAGTGCACTTCTTTTCAATGGGTAAAATGCGAAAGGCGGTCGATCAATGTATTCTAGCCCTGAAGAATCACGATGTGACAATGTTGTAGTATGTAGTGTTGTATTGTGTGTATACCTTGAACTTATGATTCTTCTCACAAATCTTTCTGTCATTGCTGGGCGTGACCCACTTCTCGCGGGCGGCGCACCAGCGCGCGCCCCCCTCGCTCGGCTCGGCGGTGCTCACTACGTCGGCCACGTGGGCCACGTGGGCCGCGTCGCATACGTCGGGCGCGTCGCTGCCGTCGGGCACGATGCGCGCCATGTTGCCGAAGGACGACAGCGTCCAGTAGGTGGGCAGCGCGCACGGCACGTCGGCGTCCGTCAGCACGAGCAGGTCGAGCGGGCGCGGCAGGGCCGTGCGCACGCGCTGCGCCTGCTCGTAGCGCGGCAGCAGCAGCGGCGCGCGCGACGCGTCCACGCACAGCAGCGTACTGCCGCACGCCAGCGCGCTCACCGGCCGCGGCGCCGCCAGCCGCTTGTGGCAGTACACCTCTGCCAACCACACGCATTGTGAATACTTGCGTTAACTGCTGCCACTTATGCAAAAAAGAGCCAACCCACAATATCTTAATAATCTATTTATTAATACCCTAAGCGAAATCTTTGGATCCTTTCTTTAGAGAAATGCGCAGAAAGAAAAGTGGACTTTCCTGGCATAAACAGTCCTATGAATAGTTTGCGTGACAAATTAAAGTGTTTATTGCTCAACACAGAACATTGTGTAGTCAGTTGAAGTAAAGAATCTTCCTAGTAGGTAAGTATGTACTTATATAGCGGTACCCCGACAAGAAAAAATGCCATGGCGTCCCTCTTTTTGCGTCGGGGGTTAAAATATTATTGAATAAATTTGACACATTGGGGAGCTCAATGTGCCCGCTGTATATTACATTGACAAGTAACGAGTTCAATGTGCATGGGCGTACCCAGTGTGGGATCTCAGTGTAAAGGCACTCTTTTCCAATTTTAACCTGAGAAGTACTAAGAAAACTTCGCGCTCGCTACGCTCGCTCAGATTCTTTTTGGTTGCCGCTGCAATTTACGACTAATAATAAAAAACAACATGTTAAATCAAATAGATTTAAAAGACTTATATAGAGCGGGCATGTCAAGGAAATGTCATAGAAAAACTTTGATCCCATGTCTCAGTAACGCCATCTAGAATAATATATGAATATTGCAGCGGCAGCGGGGCGTACTAAAAAAACTCATAGACTTGTGTCCGGCAGGACTCACTTTTTCGGACGAAAATTTTGTTTGTGATGTCCGGTCTATAGGTTTTGAATGTCTTTGTGTTAAATATAGAGCAGTCATTTTTCAACCCATTTTTCTATGATTAGTACTAAGTACCTATACGTAATAATATTTTTGGGGATATTAATTTCGTGAGCATCAAGATCGCGGGATCAAATCTCCATTTTATAATTTAGCACATTAAACCGTTTGTACTACATTTGTACTATTTGTACCCTAAACAAGACATTTGTACCTCTAAAGGTAAAGGAAGTACGTCAAAACGTTCCTGGTCCCGCTACTTTGACGTCAATTATGGCAGTACCTCCTGGAAGCACTACTCAGAGGCGGGGAATTCGCACCCGAAGACTTAATACTACATATTTTGTAAGAGCCAAATTAAAGTTACGCGATTAACATTGGTCCCGCCAATTTGATGACTATGTTATCGCTGAATTCATATGAAAACCATTAAAACTCGTACAAAACGAATTGTTAAAACTTAGTACGTTCTAAGTACAGACGCCAGCACATCAATTTACCCCAAGCAGTACAATATTCCCAATGGAACATGAACCTTATACTTAAGTTTAAAAATTAATTTTCATAATAAATAAAATACATACCTAAAAATAAACAAACAAAAGATCAGTTAACCAATTATAGGGCATCAAAAAACTCATCCGCATCGCTATAAACGGGAAAAGTGCCCAGAAGACTGCCATTGCATTGCATTGCTACGTTGTATGGCAATGCTGATTCTCTGGCCGAAATAAAGGCCAGCCCTCCGGTCACGTGCATGAAAATAAATTAAATAACAATAGTTTAAAATAAAGTTGAAAACTAATCAAAGAAATTTGACACATTGGGGTAGGTTTATGTGCTGGCGTCTGTAAATGAACATAATTAATTCTCACATTCGCATTTGTGCAATATTTTAAATTGGGAATTTGATCCCGCCATCTTGATGCTTACTAAATTTCAAATGATTTGGCGACACTTTTAATGATTGTGGAGGCCCTTAGACTATATACCTCTAGACGTAGCCCAATTTACAGTGTGAAGTGTGGAAGTGAGACGCATTAATACAAAGTTCGTAGGAAAATTGAGACAAAGCATCGTATCTTCTGTCCCTTACGGCGTGCCGTATTTTTGCATGGCTGACTTTTGAATGTTAGCCAAACAAAGTGCTGTCACTGTCACGTATATTATTATGGTCGATTTAATTTAAGTTTTCGGATGGTTTTTGCAATTGTTGTAATAGTTTGAGTAACTTAATGAGAAATGGACTCCATTAGTTAAGTGTTTAATGTATGGTGTATGCTCTACGATGGGAGGATGCAGTATAATAGGCTGTAAAAGCCGCACAGGAAAGGATATTAACGAAATCACTTTTCATTCGAAAGTTTTCAATATTGTTAGTGTTATAGTATGATTATTGAATTTATACATTTGTGCGCTTTTATGGTCATGGGTTTCAGACCAAAATATGGAAGATTTCTTAAAGTAAACTTGATTTCTTATATCATATAACCTAGGAATACTTACTTACAGTGTTGCTACACGTTTCAAATCTTTTCCCTTAACTGTCAGGCCTAATGTTCAAAAGGTAGGCATAATAATCAAATAAATCTATGGTGGCTAAACACATAAATTTGTGGGCGAACCATATAGATATTTGGAAGTAAGAATTCATTTTACAAATAAATGTTAAGTAACAATAAAGATTTAGAATTTAGAAATCAGAAATTTTCATAATAAGATGGTTTTGTTTAAAGGACAATAGTTATTATACAGCAATTTCAATGTCACACTGGATGTCAGCCATACCTAAGTATATTTTAATGATACATAAAACGCGAAAAAAAGATGTTGTTTTCTTTTAAAGAGTTCCTTCTATGTACACACATCAAGCTCCACTTGGTAGTAGTAGGTACCTAGTGTAAATTATTTGTGAGAATCAAGGTAAGATTGAAAGTTGGTATTTTACGTGAAATGATATTTTCCCACACATTGATACTTCTACACTCATATGCGTTGAATACGTAAATTATAATTTATAATAGTTTTAAAATTGGAACCCGCAGTTAAGTAGAATTTTGGTCGTATTTTGGGACTTTTTTAAGGAATAGCAACACTGAACTTTTATATTGCTGTCTCATGAGCGGCCACGCGATGGCTCGATCTAGAGGTATATTATCTAAGTGGAGGCCAGATTAGAGAAAAGTCTAAATGAGTAATATGCGTTTCAAATGGGAATAGGAACGTCAATGACCTCTATCTGTCGGATGTCACTTGAAGAGACTAATTAGTTCAAGACGTTTTTTCGTTTTGAATAATTGCGACTCGGTACAACTAAAAAAATAAAAATTATTGATACACGATTATGGGTTTGTTTGACATCTGACCGATCGAGGTCATTAACGTTAAGTACTCCCAAGAGTGTGTGTATATTCCCACAGGCTGATTGTACGCACCTTCACCGGTTCGCGCGGCGGCGCGGCGCAGCGTGGCCATGAAGTGTGTCATGGCCGCCACGTTGACGAAGCGCGCCGGACAGCGCACACTGTCGTCGCGCTCAATGTTGGGCTCGGCCAGGCGCACGGCTGGCCTAGCGAGCTGAGCATACCTAGCTCTCCTTCTAACTCTAGTAGGTACCTTTTTAATTGTGACAACTTGTGGACAAGTTTTATATTTTTTTAGAACTTTTTTGGTCTCTGTTGGCTTGCCTTTGCTGGCATTTTGTTTCGTTTTACTGACAGCTTTGCTATTTTTCTTTGTCATACTAGGTTTAGTATTCCTTTTTGCTCTACTTACAGCTTTAGTATTCTTTTTTGCACTACTAACAGCTTTAGTGTTCTTGCTTGTATTACTAACAGATACAGTTTCCTCGGTCGTATTACTAACAGATATAGTGTCCTCGGTCATATTACTAACAGATTCAGTATTTTCACTTGAATTACTAAGACATAAAGTATTTTTGGTCGTATTACTAACACATTCAGTATTTTCGCTTGTATTACTGACAGATGTAGTATCGTCGGTTATATTACTAACTGATGCAGTAACTTTGGTCGTATTACTAACAGATGCATTATCTCCGGTCGTATTACTAACAGATTCAATATTCATTTTTGCATCACTAAAAGCTTCAGTATTCTTGTTTTTAGTAATAACTGCTTCAATATTCTTGTTTTTA
This sequence comes from Euplexia lucipara, assembly GCA_921972225.1. NCBI lineage: Eukaryota > Metazoa > Arthropoda > Insecta > Lepidoptera > Noctuidae > Euplexia > Euplexia lucipara. Next base: position 132,233 of record OV179169.1, on the reverse strand, counting down.
TTAGTAACAGCTCTATTGGTGATAGCCGTATAACTAGTAACTTGATCAGAAGCCTTATTTATTGTACCAGTAGTTTCATTACTACTTTTCATTGTATTACTAGGTTTAACTTGATGTGCACTCTTGTTGGTATAAACAACTGGATTTGAAGTTTTAGTAATTTGAACAGAACTCTTATTTGAGATGTTTGACTGATTGTCGTCATCTTTATTAGAATCTTCAGAGTCTGAGTCAACAATTTCTATGATATCTCCGTCGTGTAGTTTGTTGCATAACGACATTATGTTGGGAGCCTTCTCCATTTTCGCTCGAGCCGAGTCTAACACAGTTTTCACCGCAGGTTTCAGTAGACTCGTGCCACACACACTGTTATTCACAGGAGTCATAAGATTTTTGACCACTCTTACTAACTCTACAACCGAATTAGTCTTGTTCTGCGGATCTACGTTTTGCGCGGTGCTAACTGGTATCGCCGTTTTTGTTTTATCAGTCAAATCAACTGTGTTGTTCACGTTCATAGAGTCAATTGTTTGTCTTATAACGTCATCCGGAGGCAAGGTTACTGCCATTAAAATGGTGGTCTTGGGACCCTGGGATCCCTGCGGGACCCGCAGGCTGAGCGCGTTCACTATGGGTATGTTGTTGACCGTCTCATTGGTCAACGTGCGCGAGTACTCCTCTAGTATGGACACAGGCTTTTCGTCTCTGCTAACTGATGCTTGGGGAGGCGCTGCAACTTGCTCTGTTGGTCGGGCGGAGACCGGCGCGAGCGCTGGCAGCTTGTCGAGCGCGAACACGGTGCCCGCACGAGTGCTCGTAGTAGTTTTTACCTTCGCCCTGCCGGCGCGACTGATTATAACGGGCGCGTAGCCATCCGGCGGAGTGCTGACCACGGTGGGCACGGCGATGATGGGTGACCCAGACACTAGTAGCGACTTCTGTTGAGGTACAGCAAGGCGGGATTGCCGAATGTAAGGCATTAAACCTGCCTGTGGTTCACTCGGTGGGGCTGTACTACTTTGGGCTACGGTACTTTGTTGAGCGACTCTTTTTGGAGTACGTTTAGGGGCAGTAGTTTGCGCAGGAGTAGTCTTATCTCCTTTGAAACTACTTTTGCTGGTGATGTGGAAGTACTGTGCGTTCATGGTCTTTTGTCGCTGCCACTCCTCGTAGTAGTCGACAGGGCCCGCCGGGGCCTCGGGGGGCGCAGGCTCGGCGGGGGCCTTACGAGCTCGAGATCGACGCTGTTTAGACTGGTTAGCGTAAGTAGCTGGTTTAGCCTTTGAAGCTTTGACATCTGTGGCTGTTTTCGGAGGCCTGTTTTTCGTGGGTTGTGGGTGTGCTGACGTGGCTGAAGTCGCCGAGGTGGCTATAGTGGCCGATTTGGCTAAAGTGCCCGAGGTGGCAGAAGTGGCTGAAGTGGCCGAGGTGGCTGAAGTGGCCGGTGTGGCAGACGTGGCCGCTGCAGGGCTGGATGAAAGTGAATGTGTATCTGCCTCTTTCATGTGTTGACTTCCTATAATAAATACATTGTTTTTCAGATAAGGAGAGGATTTAAATATTTTTCAATGGCTGTTATCACATTGTGAATGCGTTCTCAGATCGTTGGGATGACTCTCAGACAAATGAACTAGATGAACCATTGATTTAATAGTTTAATGGTTCATTAGTTATAAATTATTATTGTTTGCAGTTAATACCTACTAAAATCAGGATGAGTCATAAATATTACTACTAACAACATATACATATATTATCTGAAATAAATATTTTGAAGTCGCTTAAAAATGGTAGGTACCAACATTTCCTAAATATGTATTTGGAGGTAAACACCGACATATTATGAGAACTATGAGAATTATTAAACTAGTGCTCGACTGCAAACCCACCTGATGGTAAGCAGTGATGCAATCAATAATGGTGAAGCCCACTTGTTCATTAGGAGCCTATTCGCTCTAGCCTTGAAGACACCTGAATTATAATCGGACGGAAAGACCGCAGCAGGTAAGTTGTTCCAGTCTTTCGATTCGAGAATGTTTAATAATGCAGTAATTACTTCGTCCTCTACTGATATACTACTTTAAACGTGCGCGGAAACATAAAAGCAAAATGGCGGCGGGTCGGATATGTGCCAAAGGTTCGAAGCTCGTTAACCAAAATGTAAAAATAATAAAATTGTAACTTACTCGCTCCTGCAGGTTTCTGCAATACAAAAAAATAATTGTTAGTATAGTTATGATAATATAGAAAACGTCAGCTACTGTGACGTGCTGTGACTCAATTGTGCAGTTCTTGGCAAAGTGTAGCGAGCCAACAACTTTGCATGGCATGAATCTGTGATAAAGAGCTCAAGTCGCTTGGACTGTAACGCCAAAACATACCAAGCCACATTTTAGACGAAAGAGTAACAAACGAGGGCTACAGTAGTCTCATACGATGTGTGTACGATTCACGTACAGGCAAGTAAAATTGCTAACGTAACGCGTTTATAATTTATAATTATAATTACTTTAATATGCTCCATTTATAAAAGAATTAGAAAAAAGAGGCTCGTAGAAGCAGGAATGCAGAACATTTTTATTTTATTTTTTATTTGAATAAAAATTAAATCAAATTATTTTATTTTAAATTTAGAAGAAACGAAGAAAGTTCCTTGTATTGTTCTCGTTCATCCCTGTTTCTTTTAGGTTTTTGTTATTTACACTGTAATTTCAATTAAAATGAAACAATATAACTAATGGAAATCCACAACACTTCTTAAAATACATTGTTGCCATGGTTACAATTAAGTGTGACTTCTGCAGTGAAAATAGATTATAATAAATTCGGCGTCTATCGTATTTGTAACATGATTAAGTTTATTGTACTTTAGTTACAAAGTGTGCATTAAAAATAACCTTTTTTTAACTTCTGCCTAATGCTATTGTATTATGGAGTATTATTATAGTTAACTAGTAGCTGCCGTAGCGCTATAACCGCGGATTAGCATGCAACGGAAATCTTGTGTAACTTTTACGAATAAACTAAACTATCGGGAAGTCTATGGTTTTCGTCAACTTAACTAACTACCTCTAGATCAAACAATGTGTGACATCCGACATGTTATAGTGTGGTAAATACGCCGCCATAAAATAAAATGACAGTACGACATGGCACCAACTTCACGTAAAATCAGCTGGTATTATCTCATAGCCATGTCATAGTTAGTCAAATCAAATATTCGCTTCCTTTGTTTGAGCGCGCGCGATAGCGTTAAGATGGCTGTGATGATGCTACCACATCTTGCGTTAGGTACCACGTCGTACTGCCATTTTATTTTATGTGGCGTATTTAACACAACATTTGCTTTTATGTATAGATACAATACCACATATAGTATTATTTTTTATAAATAAGCATTCGATGAACATTGAGTCACAACGATTTAGACACACTTAGAGGACACAAATCTGTCATACCTGTTTTGTCCGTTTCTTCTTTTCCATCATCTTAGCGTTGCAATAAAAACAAAATGACAAAATAATTTTCAAATGTCTTATTGTACGAAGTACAAAGTCAACACTTAAAGGAATTTAAAGATGGCACACGACAGTGGGCAGGCCCCTAACATTTAACTATGCTCCATTTAAAGCATTACAAAAAAGACGCTCCTAGAAGCAGAAATGCAGAACATTTTATTTTAAAGATTAAGTAAAAATTGTTTTTAATTTAGAGGAATAAAAGTGAATCGAAGAAAGTTTCATGTATTGTTCATCCCTGCTTCTTTTAGGTTTTTATCATCGACACTATAATTTTCGACTAAAATGAAATAATATCCCTAAATGAAATCCACATCATTAAAATAAATTGTTGAAATATATCCAACTAAGTGTGAAAGCTGCAGTAGAAATAGATAATAATAAATTTGGCATTTATCGTAATTGTAACCAAGCTTATTGCACATCAAGTTACCCCAATGTGACAAATTTCTTTGATTGTTTTTTAACTTTATGTCAAACTGAATAAGGTCCATATTCAATTGGGAAAATTTAACACATTGCGTCATAACACGTCTGTACGTACATTACAGAGTGTGAATTAAAAGTAACCTTTTTTTTCACTTCTTTCTAATGCATTGTAAATAGAGCATAATAAATACGTAAATACTAAGGCTCTCTCTATGACTTCCAGTTTTGTCGATCCAGAGTTTAAGTGAACAGCTGCACGGGTAGCAAGATCACCGTACTAACCGGTATGTCCATGGAATAATCGACAAAGTGACTGGTTGTAGAAACATTTCTGACGTTTAAAGAAGAAATGATGCTTGATATTGTAGACTTTTGTCGACTGAAGAATCTACATATAATAATATATTGTCAGATAAATAATAATAATATATTGTCAGATTACAAATCCATATTTTATGTGTGCTTTTATAATTACAACTACACATGTTCATTATGTCATGCGATTGAATCAAAAACTCTTGTTTTCTTAAATATTAATTCTTGACATTGTCGTGCTCAAAATCAAAGAAATGTTTCTGCAATCATGTTTGTACGGTGGTATACTAAGCCTGCTAGTCGTATATTTTGGCTACATACCCAGAGCATGCGCTCGATGTCGTGGTGCAGCGCGCGCAGCTGCTGGTCGAGGCGGAGGCGCGTGTCCGCGTCGCTGAGGTGCGCGCAGCAGCACGTGCACACGCCGCCCGGGTGTCTACGGTCAACGTGCTACAGTTATAGCTCAGTTTTGCCAAAACAGTCCAACCCACAATCGCTTAACTCAGTCAGTTACCTCCAACCAACGAATATTCTCAATATTCTAAAGTTACTAATGCTGAATTGCATCAGCTATTCATTGTAATTCTAAGTCTTGACATTGTATATGGTTTTAATCTCATTTTATTTTATTTTATTGTATTATTTTGCATGCCTATCTTGGTGCAACACAGTTGACTACACATTCAAATGACATCTAGAAATGTATGACTATGTACTGTGTTGAGTTGAGCAATAATCAATTGAATTTGAATGTGCCAAATAAATTTTGCAAAAATCAATTGTTGTTCGTTAGTCCGGCTAAAACTCAAGAACGGTTGGGCCGATTTATCTGATTTTGGTTTTGAAATGTTTTTGGAAGTCCAGGAAAGGTTTAAAAAGTGAGTCAATATACAATAACGCACTAAGAACGATGTTGCGGCTGCCCCAGCACTGCAGTGCATCACGCATGTTTGCGGAGGCGCGCATCGATTGCTTCTACGCTACTCTGCGCAAACGGTGCGCGTCAATGCTTAGCAGAGTAAGGGCTAGTCGCAACAGCGTTCTGAGTATGATAGGACGTAGGCTTGATTGTCCGTACATGAATCGATGTATTAATGTTCACATGAGTATTGATACCTCGATTCATGGGTCCGGCAGAGGGCGAGTAGATTAAGATTGTCTCACTAACACTAGTTATAAGTTTTTATTTTTAATACTAACAAATTGGATCTTGTTATCTGAAAATAAAGTATTATTATTATTATTATTATTATTAATATGAAAAAAAATGCTTAGAATACCTAGTAAAAACAACAATTTCGCTTTCTCTTAGAAACTATTCCTACTTGTCAAACATTTGATATTCGTCCCGTCGTCGCGGTCGGTGCAGTATACTCCTCTCAAATTAAAGAACGTAATTAAAATAAGGATTTTGAATCGACAACATATATGTATATAAAATATTAGGATTATTGCGTGATTAGATTGAAAAAATACTTTAACTTTATTTACTGTTTAAACTTTAATTATAGTAGACCGGGAAAACTATAAAAAAATTGTATGTAAAATAGAGGCACGCAGAGCTAGGTACTCTGCGTGCCTCTATTTTACATACAATTTTACAAGTTCAGTTTAAAATTGTAAATTTAGTATTTTTTTAAATCAATGCTTCTCAGTAAGGTAGTTAGGTTAGGTAGTTAGGTTAGCTATAGGATAGTTATGGTAAGTTAGGTTAGGTTATATATACATGTTGTATTCATTTTAATTCTATCAAACATAACATGTTTAAATAACATCACATTGTCTTGGTTTAGATCTATTTTCTGTCATCTATTAAATGTATGGTACACACTGGTGACGTGTCACCAGTGTTTGTAACAAAACTCCTTCGAAACGGCTCGAGCGATTCCTATGAAGTTTTGCGAGTACATTCACTAGGTCTGAGAATAGTACCTATATAAACTAATAAACTAGTTACCTAAGACTAATAAATTGCTTCTAGGGCTGAACGAAGTTGGCAGAAAGCTACTAGTAAAATATAAAACGCATGTTACCATGTGTAATGTTAAATTTTCAATTCCTAATGTTACAATGTCCTGTTACAATTCACCGGGTTAATTGTGTTTTCACATGTCACCCGGCAGTTTTTTTCAAAGCCTATAAAAAATCTTTAAAGATTAAAATATTTGAAATCGATTGTTGAATAGTTCTTAATTGGAATAGCACTGCTAGGTTTCATAAATATCAAACAAGTAAGCTTTAATAGCCAAGAAACGACAAATTGTTACAACTAGCCCTCGGCTCCCCGCATACTTTTACTAACTGACTTCAAAAAAGGAGGAGGTTCTATGTTCGTATGTGCGTTTTTTTTCCTCTTGTGTTGAACGCGCTGGTAAGGGTACGTACCATTACGGCCATTTAACAAACACCTCCTTGTATTAGGAGTTACAGACAGCCCATTGTGCAGAGCTTGTGTCGAGGTGGACGAGACGGCATCGCACGAGCTTCTCAACTGCCAAGTGGTTTCCGCATACAGGGCTAAGTTCTTCGGAAGCCTCCGAGAGATCGCCAGTAGCGTTAAACAGCTACTGGCCTTCCTCGAGGAGCTAGGATAGATGGCATATTCTCACCCGTACGCAAAATACGCGCTTGGAAGTGGAATTGCGGACACCTGCCCGTTAAACTTAACCTAACCTAAGGGTACGTACTTGTGCGGCGGCATCTCGGCCAGGCCGATGCGGCGGCGCGTGTCGTTGACGTTGCGCTGGCGCCGCGCCGCGCAGCAGTGCGCGCGCTCCAGCTCCAGCACCTGCTCCGCCGCAGACGCCGTCTGCACACACGCATACCTATTTACATCTACTTGTCGAAGACGGACATCATCATCGGCAGCAGGGCTATTGCGTATCTCAGTTGACAGTTCATGAACTGTCGGACAAATTTTTCAATGACTAACTAACTAACCCACACGCACACACCCACACATCCCACTCAC